>CM070874.1:202660796-205585796 GCA_036365515.1 Torymus aiolomorphi
GATATTGCTGGTCGTACGAAGCATTTTTGTTGAACTAGTTTTCAATTTTTTTAATCGTAATGATGTTTCTGTTACTAATTCTGAAGATATATTTTTTAATGGCATGAGCTTTTCAGCATTTGTTTCCTTTTTCGTACTCGTATTGACACTAGGCATACTATTGAATTCATTTAGCTTATTATGAATTACATCTTCTAATCTCTGTTTCTATAAAAATAAGAACAGTTTAGAATTTAAAATACAAAACAAAATTGTGCAAATGAGATATAAAATACTATTGCTTCCTTCTAGAAGCTTTGTAAAAAAAAGGTTTTAAAAAGATGTATTAGGAATATTATTTTGCATATTTTTTTTACTTATGTATATATAATAAGTATCTATTTTACAATATTTTACTTACTTCGACTTCGGGTGTTAAATTAGCTACAGATTTCGATTTCTTATTTTTCTCATCCGACGAACTAGAACTAGCAGTAACTAATAATTTGCTAGGTGCATTAGACAGTCTTTTTGGTTTGCTATTATTATGAACTATTTTTGTATCATCTGTTTGATCTACCAGTTCTTGCCTTGTTTCTGTGAATTAAAAAACATAGTTACAATGCATATGTGATGTATAAAATGCAAATTTTATTTTATTATATATTATACATACTTGCTAATAGTAATACTGTACAACTTAACTCCTTATCGTCTTTCGATTTTGTCTTTATTAAATATTTAATATTTTTATGGTGCGTTCTTATGTTGAAGTTTCGCAAATTTGCAATTGGCATAATCACCTTATTCTTTCCATTTATTTTGCCATTCAATATATTGATGTAAGCAAACATTTTCTTGCAAATTATGTATATAAACTAATCTTAATTTAATAAAAAATAGTGAAATATACATCTATTTATAGATTTTAAAGTTATATTTTCTTCCACAAAAACTATTCCAGTATTAATTATAATGAGCGCATGTTGGTCAGAGGTTATGGAATTGCAATTTCACACGAGGACTATAGAGCCGGAAAACTAGGTACGCGGACGATAGGTCGATTATAGGTCGATAGCCTCTGTTCGTCTCGGCGCTTCTGTTCGTCTTTTGTTTTATCGAAAATGCGACATGCGCGTGCCGGCGTGCGCCGTGCTTTAGGGGTAACTGTGTGTGTATATATTATACACACACACACACACACACACACACGTACACACACATACATACGGCAAACACACACATACACACATTTACCCCTAGGCCCTAAAGCACGGCGCACGCCGGCACGCGCATGTCGCATTTTCGATAAAACAAAAGACGAACAGTAGCGCCGAGACGAACAGAGGCTATCGACCTATAATCGTCCTATCGTCCGCGCACCTATAGTTTTCCTGATCTATAGCTAGTCCTCGTGTGAAATTGCAATTCCATAACCTCTGACCAACATGTGCTCATTATAATACTGGAATAGTTTTTGTGGAAGAAAATATAACTTTAAAATCTATAAATTATCCTCCTCGTATTACAACGGCCAACGGACAATACAAATCCAAATACTGCTGCAGGATATGCTTATATGCTTTCCGTGGTTCTTATACCTACTATAATTACTACAATTACAATTACAGGTAAACCAACAGCGCCGTATAATAATTAAGTATAAAAAGAAATAATTATAAATATAAATCATTAGAAATGGCTGACAATAATTATAGTGACAATGACTTAACAAGTACTAGCTGTAGCAGTTCTACTACAAAAACTAAGAAACGAAGGTGATATAAAAAATTTCTACATAAGGACTATGTTGCACATGAAGTATCAATTCAAACATAAAAAAAATATAGCCGTTTATGTACTGCAAAAAAAGCAGAGGAAATATTTTCCAATAATATTGAGCATGATTGTAAGTCTAGAATTCATTAAACAATATGATTTATATTGTTAAGACCTCAAATTCTCTTATATTACATATGATATACACATAATGACAATTCAATTTATTATAATTTCTAATGTAAATGCGTTTGAGATCTAATAGCATTATAATAGTTATTATTTAGATTAAAAATGTTTAATTTAAAAACTATATGCACCTTTGCAATTTATTTATACAGAATTTTCTGCAGATAATTTAAAGGATCAAAGAAACGTGAATGAAATAGTGTATAATAGTGATCAAGTAGATATTGAATCTCCTTATTTGACTGATGTCCATAATCAAGAGGTAATGAACGACATACAAGCAGAAAATGATTTAGTTGCGCATTTCTCAAATACTGACAATGCTATACATGTATCAGGATCACAATATGAAGACGAAGAAGAAATGAACTCTGTAGATGATAACTACTACCAAGATTACTCTGATGATTCATATTCTAATTGTGATAATACATTTGAGGAGGAATTAGACAATTTAACTGATAGTTTAAGTGATATGGACTGTGATAATGATAATGTTAATGACAAATCTAGTTACTTTGATAAGATTATGTTTCCAGCTTCAGAATTGACTATTCGTTCCATAATTCTACTGTGTACAGCCTTTGCATTGCGTTTTCATATATCAGATGAGGCTTTATTAGAATTAGTTAGAATATTGAAATTGTGCGCTGGCCCGGAATTTGCTTATTTAAATTTATCTAAATATGTAATGGCTCAATGTTTTTCTTCACAGGCTGAAAATATATTTTATCATTATTATTGTATTTACTGTAAAAATAATATTATTTACTCTGTAAATGCTGCAAAAAAACGGAAAAAATGTTTTGTAAATTGTGAAAAATGTGAAAAAGAAAATCGTATTACTTCAGTTTCACAAAATTATTTTGTAATGCTTGATCTGCAATATCAATTACAAGTACTTTTTTCAAATGACAATGTTTTTAGTAACATTCTAGAAAATTTAAAATCAGAGAATGATTCTACTTTTAAAGGAACAATATATAATAATATTACAAAAGATAATAGTACTAATAACAAAGAAGTCATGTTAACATTTAATTGTAATACTGATGGAGCACCACTAACTAAAAGCGGCAAAAGAAGTTTTTGGCCTCTTCAACTTCTTTTAAATGAGTTGTCGTTTGAACTGAAGTCTCGTTTCGTTCTTTTGGTAGGGTTATTAATGGTTGAAAATGAACCAAATAGCACATTAATGAATTTGTATTTGTCAAAATTTGTAGAGGAAATCAAATGTCTTTTTTATGATGGTATACAGTTAACTCATAAAAGTGTAAAATATTTAGTAAAATTTTGTGTACTTGGTTTCACTGTTGATTCCGTGTGTCGACCGATTTTGCAAAATCGGATTCAGTTTAACGGATATTATGGCTGCAGCTAGTGCTATCAACTATGTAAGTATATTAAAGAAGTTCGTGGAATTCGTTACATTCGTAATCAACCGTGCCCACTAAGAGATCATGCAAGTCATCTGCAAGACATGGTAAAACTGACAGAAAAACATTCTTATAGAGGAGTTGAAGGTCCTTCGGCATTACTTGAACTTCCACGAATTGACATAGTATGGTCTTTTCCATATGAATACATGCACAGTTTACTTCTTGGCGTTGTACTTCAATTACTTAAATTGTGGAAAAAAAAAGAATTCAAGTTTAGAATTGGAAATGAAAATTTAAGTTTAATAGAAGAACAGTATATTAAAATTACACCGATCCAAGAAATACATAGACTCCCACGAAAAGGAATCATCAACGGTACAACTAAACCTAAAGCTTCCGAACTGAAATCATGGCTACTTTATTTCAGTTTACCACTCTTGAGAAATATTTTGGATACTAAAGCTCTGGAACATTTCACTTTGCTAGTGAAAAGCGCTTTTACTGCTTTAAAGACCGATGTTTCACAATTAGAACTTGATGAATGTGAGAAAGATCTGGTTAAATTTGTATGTCAATTCGAAGATTTATATGGAACTGAAGCCATGACATTCAATATCCATACCTTAATGCACTGCGTTCAGTCAATCAGAAAAAGTGGGCCTTTACATTTTAATTCAGCATTTTCAGCTGAAAGTTTCATTTATATTTTAAAACAATACATTAATGGACCAAAAGGTATGGACAGACAAATTGCACGAAAACATTTCCAAAGACTTCTATTTATTTGTAATGCTACAGAATTTGTTAACCGTGCTTCTGAAGAAGTCATGACTTTTTGTTCTAATTTATTTACACCAAGAAGATTAACAACGCACTACGAACAAATTGAAAATGTAACATTCTGTGGAAAAGCCATTCTTAAAAACTATGTACAAATTGGTCCTTGTATTTCTTATAAAAAATGTATATATAAAGGAACTGTATACCATAGTAAAAATTATTTCCAAGGAAAGAAAACTGACGATAGTTATGTTCAATTGGAATCAAGAATATTTTATCGAATAATAGATATTTTAGATTATAATAATAAATGTATGTTATACCTGCAATTGATTAATACATACGTAAATAACCCATTTACTGACGTACAGCATATTAGGCAAATTGAAAAAGAGGATAGGAATTGTTATTATATAAAAAAAATCAGTCTTGTTAAAAATAAAGTAATGATTGTAAAAACAGAAAATTCAAGCTACTTGTGTACACTTACTAATACTTCTGAAATGCAATAAACACAATTAAAAATACAATAGTTATCAAAATCATTATACCCGATTTAGTCCTATTATGGTTAATCGGGAAATTCCTTATTTATAATTACTCCGATTTAAACGCATTAAATCCTATTATATCAAATTCATTAATTTATAAAAGCCGATCTTCAAATCATTACGTACAATTTATTCCTATTACAGTTAATCGGAAATTGCCGATTTATTCGTATTTCGATATATGTGGATTACATCCAATAATATCCAATTAAATAAAAACAATTACTAACCCATTAATAGCTTTATTAAATACGATTAAAATATGATAACTATTACAATTGATTTCTTCGAATACAAAAATTAAATAGTATGCCGTATTGAAACCGATTCGGATTAAATTCTATTATATCCAATTTATCAATTAATCTGCAATACTGTATTAAATCCGATTTGAATTAAATCCTATTATATCCAATTCATTAATTTATAAAAGCCGATCTTCAAATCTTTATGTCCGATTTATTCCTATTACAGTTAATCATCAATATCCGTATTTATTCGTATTCCAATATATGTGAATTACATCAAATTATATCCAATTAAAAAGTATTAACTGTAACCCATAAATAATCTTATTAAACAAGATTAAAATTTAAAAACTATTACAACCGATTTCGTCGGGTTACAAACATTAAATAGTTTGCCGTATTAAAACCGATTGGGATTAAATCCTATTACATCCAATTTATGAATTAACCGCAACGCTGGATTGAATCCGATTTGCATTAAATCCTATTATATCCAATTCATGAAATTATAACTGTCATTTTTCAAATTATTATATCTTATTTATTCCTATTATAAGTAATCGGAAAATGTCTTATTCATTCTTATTCCTATTTATACTTATTAAAACCGATTACCGAGTAATCGGACGAACCGATTCTTCCTATTATATCCGATTAAAATAAATTAAATGTTAATCCTAAATAATCGGATTACATAAATTATTTTTAGCAGGGGTATTACGAATGTGCAATCTTCTGAAATAAAAATAAACCACACAAAGTATCTACTCTAAAAATAATTTATATTTGTCGAAGAATGTTTTGGGTATTTGAATAATTATGTAAAAGTATTTTATTGCTTTCAGAATTATTCAGATACACAATCAAATTTAAATAACAAGTAATACTTATCTAATCCTTTTTTCTTTTTTATACCTGCTCGTCTGTTTGCATTTATAAGCTTCAGTTTACTTTCTGTTGTACTTACTTCGTTGACTCATTTATTTGTTAGGAATGTAGACTTCTGAAATAAAAAATGAAACACACACAAAGTATCTATTCAAAAAATACTTTATATTCGTCAAAAGGTGTATTTCATTATATAAAAGTATTTTGTTGCTTACATAGTTATTCAAATACTTAAAATAATTATTATAATAAGTTATACTTATCTGACTTTCTCTCTATCATTGCTAAATGTATTCCTGTACTTGGATGACATCACCCTGTTAACTCACTTGATGAATCACGCCAAAAAGTCAATTGATTTTCATATAATTGTCATATGATTGTCATATGATTGTCATATGATTATCATATGATTCTCATGTGACTCTCATGTCCCCAATTTATTAAATATATATTCAAATTATTTTGTATAATTAGTCAATAGAAGATTAGGGAAATAAAATCAATGGAAATGATTTATTTAAATCTACTGTAATACAGAATTCAGGAGCGGACGGTCTTAAATACTAAGGAAAAGAATTTAATGGAAACAAATGCCATAAAAGGCTTAAAGGTTAAAGGAAATATCCAAAACAGATAGGTAAAAGCAGGAATAGGTCAAGTCATCATAAAGCACATCCAACAAAACAAAATTTTTATACATTGAAAACCGTGGGGAAGGGTGTTTAAAAAAACAACGGTGTATACGGAAAAAGAAAGAAGGCTCACAGTTTTTGACATAAGCTTTCACGGCTCGAGCCCAGTGGCGGACTCCTGCAGGCAGAAGAAACGTCAGAAAGGAAAAGGACAATGAAGAGGGTAGATACACATAAAAGTCTTTTTTGTTGTTGTTTTTTTAAACAACTTCCCCATGGTATTTAATGTATAAAAATTTTGTTTTGTTGGATGTGTTTTATGATGACTTGACCTATTCCTGCTTTTACCTGTCTGCTTTGGATATTTCCTTTAACCTTTAAGCCCTTTTATGGCATTTGTTTCCGTTAAATTCTTGACCTTGGTATTTAAGACCGGCCGCTCCTGAATTATGTATTACAGTAGATTTAAATAAGTCATTTCCATTGATCTTATTTTCCTAATCTGCTATTGACCAATTATACAAAATTATTTGAATATATATTTAATAAATTGGGAATATGAGAGTCACATGAAAATCATATGACAATCATATGACAATCATATGACAATCATATGAAAATCAATTGACTTTTTGGCGTGATTCATCACGTGATTGTCATATGATTTTTTTTAACAGGGCAACTTCTTACTTCTAAATTGGAGTATAATATACACAACCTCCATACGTTGATACGTAAAACACAACACTGAACACAGCGGGCGACACGTTCTTTGCTATAGTATCTGCTCTAGTGCTCTCCCTTATACGCTCTGAAGTTGGCTGCGCGGTGGGGTTATGGTCGGTGCGCTCTGAAGTTAGCCGCGTGGTGCGAATTGAAATAATCGATGCCCAACGCTGCAAATCATTCGACACGGAGTATGTAACATCGAGTACTATAGCGGCTTCACAGATGGTGTTTAAGAGCAAATACGTGAAACAAGGAACTGATATGACGAACAGTGAATAACCCATTGTTTCTTTATGAGTTAATAATAATGACACGATTTTAATCTCTTAATATACTCTATCATTAATTAATAATAAATTAATTATATTCCATAATGTTAAACTATCCTCTCGAACCGTGTCAGTGTCCGGATCGAGAGACTTTTTCACTTACTCGTGAAGAAAGCTCTGGAACCAGTGGAACTGGAGAAAAACACTTTTTGAGACAAAATCAACCGTTAAAAAACATGTTTGAAGTCTTTCGATATATAAACCAATCGTGAAAAAACAATTGTCGTTTTTAATAATAGCAAGCTAAGATTATAAGGAGACGTATTGTATATATAGATTCGTAATTCTTCTTTCTATATTATGTCGCGTAGTCTTCCTATCATTAACTTAAAATTTGTTAGATATCGGAAAACAATATTTACTGTTAAATACTACAGACTGTGGAGTACCTAGTACTATTTTTGAATGGCTCCAAAATTTTTGAAAAATACTATTCAATTTTTAATGAAAAGTAATCGCGTAGAAGTTAATCAAACGAAATAATAAGTGCAGAGTGCAAATCCATATAACCATGGAAGGACATCATGTAAATGATGCTGATAAAAAAAATAATTTTCCTAATCCTAGAACTTTTTATAACAGATGTTGTAATCCTATGAAAATTAAAAATCACAATAAAACAAAATCGTTAAGAAAAATCACTGCAAAAATCAAAGATATGTATCCACACCTAACTCCTGCAGAATTAATTTGTTATGGCTGCCGGTTGAACATTTATAAGATACCCTCAAGACTGGAGAACCAACAAAAAACTCCAGAACAATCCGAAGGTAGGCTTTATTAACCTTTTTATACGGTGGGAAATCCCTGGTAGAAATTAAACATTTTTTTTTGTTAACGTGTCACATGCAAGCATTTTTTACGAAAATCAATATTTAAACCTTATTAAAAGTATCCAAAGTTATATTAACATGTTCAAAGATTGTCAATAGAATATGTTCTTACGAATGAAAATTGAATATTTATCATTCACAACAAAATAATGTTAGGTGACGTTTTTAACTCCAAAATTAACCAATAATTAGCCAACATATCGTTAACGTTTCGACCAGGGATATTTTATCGGAAAGGTAAAATTTCAGACGGATATTTTTTCATAAATATAATAAAGCTTAAAATACGAGGGTCATTTGACAAGTACCTAGCCTCACCGCCAGATGGTGCCACTATCGCACCAGAAATACACTACAGTGCAGTATCTTCCTGTAAACGGTTACAGACGAAATTTCAGCCGGATCGGAGTTGTAGTTTATTTTTGAGAGCGTGTGAAAGCAAAGTGTCCGTTGATTTTTGAAAAAATGGAGAAAGAACAATATCGGTCGGTGATTCGATTCTTGTTTTTGGAAGGGAAATCGCGCAGTGAAATTAAAGAACGCTTGGATGCAGTGTATGGGGATGCTTCTCCTTCGATGGCGACCGTTAAATTTTTGTATAACGAGTTTCAACGTGGTCGTACGTCGGTTTTTGATGATCCACGCCCAGGTGCTCCGGAAACAGCCACTACGGAGGAGAACGTGACAAAAATACACGATATCGTTTTGTCAGACCGCCGATTAAAGGTGCACGAGATAGCTGCGATAGTAGGCATCTCAGAAGAACGCGTGTGGTATATCCTACATGAGATTTTAGGCATGAGGAAGCTGTCAGCAAGGTGGGTGCCGCGTTTGCTGACTGCAGACTACAAGCGCATCCGTGTGACCAGTTCAGAGCAGTGTTTGGAGCTGTTTAATCGCAATCCAAAAGAGTTATTGCGTCGTTACGTGACCGTCGACGAAACATGGATTCACTACTACACTTCAGAGACCAAGAAGCAGTCAAAACAGTGAACCTTATCCGGTGAACCTGCTCGGAAGAAGGCGAAGACGGTCCCGTCGGCCGGAAAGGTGATGGCCACTGTTTTCTGGGATTCTCAAGGTGTGATTTTTATTGACTATCTGGAGAAGGGCAAATCGGTCACAGGGCAGTACTATGCCGAACTATTGAGCCGATTTGACGCCGTGTTAGAAGAAAAACGGCCCCATTTGTCTAAAAAGAAAGTGCTTTTCCACCACGATAATGCACCGGCTCACACTTCTGCACTCGCCACGGCTAAATTGGTCGAATTACGCTACGAACTGCTGCCCCATCCACCGTATTCTCCAGATTTGGCTCCGTGCGACTTTTTTTTGTTTCCGAACCTAAAAAATTCGCTCGCCGGGAAGAGATTCCACTCCAATAATGAAATAATCGCCGCCACGGAGGCCTATTTTGCAAACCAAGAGAAAACATTTTTTTCAACGGGGTTAAAAAAATTGGAACACCGCTGGACCAAGTGTATTCAACTAAAAGGAGACTACATTGAAATATAAATTTTATTTTTTGTAAAATTTTGGTGTTTTCATTTGTAGGCTAGGTACTTATCAAATGACCCTCGTATTTTCGCATTCCAATACTATAAATTCTGAAGGTAAGCGACTATAAGTAGAGAAAAAGTATAGTTTGTCACGGCCTGCCGTACCGACGTTGCGGATAAGCCATAGTTGAAGTAACTCATGCGCGCGAACGCGAGATGGCGCGTCGATGCAGAATCTGAGCTGCATCGACGTGATGACTAGCAGACCGCGGCGAGCCGGACGGCCATCTTATAGTTCGCTACGGTATTCTGCAACCGCTTTTCGTTTCGCTCCACCTTGTTTCGCCCTTTATTAAAAGAAGACTCGTTCGTTCTTTTGAAGAGAAGTACCGTGTCAGAGCGCGAATCACGAGAGTTTTGCTCGTGATATACAAAAATAGTGTATTGAAGTACTTCTGCGGTTTTCGCGCGTTAAAGTGCAAAGTTCAAGTGCGACAGGCTAGTATCATCTGCCGCACTCAAACTACTTAGTGTCTGGAGGAAGTAATAGCACTTTTCGTGTCCGCTCCATCGCAGCATCAAGATTTTTATATGGCTCAGGAAGTAAGACCAGACACGTCCGAGACCGATCAACTACTTGAGCCGTTGCTAAATTGGATAAAAGGTAAGCGTGCACGCATTCTTCCGCGCCGCGTATTAGCTCCGCGTAACCGCTTGTCCAGGCTCGTCGTACCTGGACATCGGCTTCGAGTAGGCGTTCTCGTGCGGTGAGAGCAAGTGCGAGGAAAGAGTGTAGGCATCGGGCTCGCACTTCATCAAGGTCAAACGCGAGGTCAAACCACCAGCTTTTTCAAAGCCGGTGAGTGCGCACAACAGGTGCGCACACGTGTAAACCCGCCGTCTGCCCTCTCTCTCACACTTATACGTATGTGCGTCGCGCGGCGATCGTGACTGCTCTCACACTTCGTCGTTTTACTCGGTGAGCGCGCGCGTAGAGTACCGCACACGTGAGGCGTATTATACTTCACGTGCGCGGCGTAAATTACCGCGAGCGTGACGTCAGTCTCTGAGGCAGCTGACGTCAAAGGTAACGTGCTGGCGCACCGTTTAGATAGGGAATACGCAAACCTAAATTCATTTCTTTTATATTTCTGATCCATTATCACACCACAACTTCTTTTATTTAATAAACAATAGTCTTTTGTTATTAACATTTAACCTCTCGAGTTATTATTTCGCGACCTAGTCATTCCCCGTTCCCCGCCGCCTCCGCGGTCGTTACGTAAGAGAAAACGTATCGTTTCATCTGAGCAGCCGGCACACGAACCAGTGAACGAGAGGAGAGTTCGAGTCACTGGTGAGAAACAAAGCGCAAGTCTTCGACTTGCGTGTTGCACGGTAAGTAACCAGATTAGGTGAACATTGCACGACGTTGTAGCGTCCGTTGCATAATCTGGCTATTACATCTCCGGGAGTCGAATCGAGAGATATGGAATTGAACCGCTAAGGTACGCAGGTGAAACGTGCCTTAGCCCGAAAATCCACCCCGTGACAAGTTATAGAAATAGTACATTTCGATACTAGTGCGAGGATTTGATTTTCCCCTCGTGTGACTGTTTGCACCCGAGCGAAGCGAGGGTGAAAAGGTCACACGAGGAGAAAATCAACTTCTCACAGAAGTGTCGAACCGTATTTTTTGACACGACGTGCGAGAAGTGAGATTTTTGCACGCATCGTTTAACGCAGCGTGCGAGAAATCGAACTTCTCGCACGGAGTTTCAAAAAATAATTATCAGAAAAATTTGCGTACATAAAAATATAAATTAGGTTTTATAGTATTATGTACACACTATTAATTACAAAAATTAAATTTCGAAAAATCTGTAACATTTATTTCTATACGATTTTTAGCTAACTCGTCGAAGTTGTGACCTTTCTAAATCACTATATTTTCTCAATTTAAAATGTTTGGTAGAAATAGCTTTCGTAATATTGATATCACATTTTACATGGAAATAATTTCATAAAAATATTACTGAAATAAAGTAGCCATGATTTCAGTTCGGAAGCTTTAGGTTTAGTTGTACCTTTGATGATTCCTTTTCGTGGGAGTCTATGTATTTCTTGGATCGGTGTAATTTTAATATACTGTTCTTCTATTAAACTTAAATTTTCATTTCCAATTTTAAATTTGCATTCTTTTTTTTCCACAATTTAAGTAATTGAAGTACAACGCCAAGAAGTAAACTGTGCATGTATTCATATGGAAAAGACCATACTATGTCAATTCGTGGAAGTTCAAGTAATGCCGAAGGACCTTCAACTCCTCTATAAGAATGTTTTTCTGTCAGTTTTACCATGTCTTGCAGATGACTTGCATGATCTCTTAGTGGGCACGGTTGATTACGAATGTAACGAATTCCACGAACTTCTTTAATATACTTACATAGTTGATAGCACTAGCTGCAGCCATAATATCCGTTAAACTGAATCCGATTTTGCAAAATCGGTCGACACACGGAATCAACAGTGAAACCAAGTACACAATTTTACTAAATATTTTACACTTTTATGAGTTAACTGTATACCATCATAAAAAAGACATTTGATTTCCTCTACAAATTTTGACAAATACAAATTCATTAATGTGCTATTTGGTTCATTTTCAACCATTAATAACCCTACCAAAAGAACGAAACGAGACTTCAGTTCAAACGACAACTCATTTAAAAGAAGTTGAAGAGGCCAAAAACTTCTTTTGCCGCTTTTAGTTAGTGGTGCTCCATCAGTATTACAATTAAATGTTAACATGACTTCTTTGTTATTAGTACTATTATCTTTTGTAATATTATTATATATTGTTCCTTTAAAAGTAGAATCATTCTCTGATTTTAAATTTTCTAGAATGTTACTAAAAACATTGTCATTTGAAAAAGTACTTGTAATTGATATTGCAGATCAAGCATTACAAAATAATTTTGTGAAACTGAAGTAATACGATTTTCTTTTTCACATTTTTCACAATTTACAAAACATTTTTTCCGTTTTTTTGCAGCATTTACAGAGTAAATAATATTATTTTTACAGTAAATACAATAATAATGATAAAATATATTTTCAGCCTGTGAAGAAAAACATTGAGCCATTACATATTTAGATAAATTTAAATAAGCAAATTCCGGGCCAGCGCACAATTTCAATATTCTAACTAGTTCTAATAAAGCCTCATCTGATATATGAAAAGAATGATATATGGGTGAAAAGGTCACACGAGGAGAAAATCAACTTCTCACAGAAGTGTTGAACCGTATTTTTTGACACGACGTGCGAAAAGTGAGATTTTTGCACGCGTCGTTTAACGCAGCGTGCGAGAAATCGAACTTGTCGCACGGAGTTTCAAAAAATAATTATCAGAAAAATTTGCGTACATAAAAATATAAATTAGGTTTTATAGTATTATGTACACACTATTAATTACAAAAATTAAATTTCGAAAAATTTGTAACATTTATTTCTATACGATTTTTAGCTAACTCGTCGAAGTTGTGACCTTTCTAAATCACTATATTTTCTCAATTTAAAATGTTTGGTAGAAATAGCTTTCGTAATATTGATATCACATTTTACATGAAAATAATTTCATAAAAATATTTAGTATTCTACGTAATATTTTCGTGTTTTTATATTTTATGCATTTTTAAAAATTCGGAAATTTACCCTTATTCTAATTCTTTTTTTGAGTTACCTGAAAAAAACCAATCTAAAAATTTAGCGGTCTCATAAAATAACTTCCTCTATTTTTATACACAAATTTAATATAATCTTTTTGTTTAATATTATAATGTAAGTATAATTATACAATACTGTTGCAATGCTACGACAATACTATGACATTAATAATAATAAATAATATTACTATTAATTGGACATTGAAAATATTGTATGGTCAATCAATGTAAAAATGACTATGTTAAACAATATATTTAATATAATTAATTGATTATTATTTACAGATATGGAAGTAGAATCTCCTACCTTATTCTCTCCTATAATATCAAATACTGGCTCAAATGAACCTTATGAAAATAATTTGGAACGAATGTTTGAAGATGCAGAACACGAAAATGAGACAATTTCTGTTCCAATAAAAGAAGTGCGAGATTCAGTTGAATTTTTTAATAATATAAAAGCCATATTCCACAGCGATTCATGTACTCGTGCACAAAAGATACAAATATTGACATTGTTACCCATAACATGGAGCACAGCAGAAACGAAGAAACATTTTGATACTAACTGGAGATTGATAGAAGCTGCTAGAAAAAGTTTGGATGAAGGTGGAATATTGGCAACTCCCACTCCAAAGAAAGTTTTTTTTTTAATTATTCCTTTTTAATTAATTTTTTTTATTTACGCCTCTGCTATTTGCATGTCAGATTTATGTATAAAAAACATATATCTGAATCAATGTACTTTACATCTGACGTGCTTTTAGCAAGAGCCTTTTATTTATCGTCCAAATTACGACAATAAATAATTCATACATGTTTTTGAATAGTACATTTCGATACTAGTGCGTGAAAATGATTTTACCCTCGGGTGGCCGTTTGCGTTCCAGCGAAGCGAGGGTGAAATGGGCACACGAGGTTAAAATCACTTTATTACTCGCGTATCCAACCGTATTTTATTATACGACGTCTACAAAACTTGATTTAGCGCATGCTTTTTTATTCAAGCGTGTGCGAAATCAACCTTTGCGCACGGAGTGTTAAAAAATACATTTTAATCTCAATTATTATTACCACTTCCGATACTAAATTTTAGTTTTTGATTTTTCATTTTCTCAAAAATTTCTTGTATAATATTAGTTTAAAAAGATGATGATTTTTAATTTATTTTATAGTAAAACGTATATCTATGGAAATAACCACGTTAGTTGAGAACTTTTATATTAGAGATGATGTTTCATCTGTAATGCCCGGAATGAAGGACGTAATTTCTATGAGAGATAACAATGGCGTTAAGCAGCGTGTACAGAAAAGACTCTTGCTATTGAATCTAAAAGAATTGTACCAACGTTTCAAAGAAGAATATCCAGACAAAGATGTAGGATTTACAAAATTTTCAACTTTGAGACCTGCGAATTGTATTTTGGTGGGCAGCAGTGGTACTTACAGCGTCTGTGTATGTACATATCACCAAAATGTTAAGCTTCTTTTACTTGGTAAGGTTATAAGTTTGTGTGTCATTGTATATGAATATAGATTAGTGAACTGCTATAACGGGACAATTTATTATTATTTATTATGAAAGTATATTTTCTTCTGTCACACACAATAATACATTAGGAAAAAAATTTTCTATATTGTTTCAAACATTGCTAACACATTTAAAAATAAAGGTAAATTTTCTTTGTATTGTGTAGCATTTTAACCTGTTAAACTGCTATAGTATTTCCGTCAACCCTCTATTAACTATGTAAGGTCTTATAGGTAGGTTCTGTGGATAGGGGAGGGAAACCAGGTTAGGAGTTACCTTAAGTGCAATGATGACTAAATGTGCATATACGATGATTGAGTGTTGAAGATATCGATGCTGCTTGCTCTGCTGCTGATGTCCTCGGTGGTTGGATAAGTGATTATATTTATGTAAATATTCTCAAATAATGAATTTAATATTAAAAGAATTGTTATAAATAATAGCAAAATTTGTCGTATTAAAGTTATTTAACAAGCAGAAAATAGTTAATTAAAATATTTAAAAATAATTAGCAAAATAAAAAAAGTTCAAATAAGTTATTAATAATAATAGTAATAATAACTGATATTTTATTCGCAAAGGTAAATGTCAGGAGATAGGAAACGGTGGTGGAAAACGCCCAGGAAAATTAATAACAAATATGATATATCAAAAAATGTGTTTATTTCTTTCCCTTACTTGGGAGATCTCTTATCCATATATATATATATATATATTTATGTTTTATGTTAGTTTCCAGGACATTCCAGATGTTTAACGTTGGTTTCGGGGACATTTGTTAGTTTTGGGGACAGTCCCTGAATCTACATATGTTTAACGTCAGTTTTGAGGACATCGGCCCCCATAAGAAACATTATTTCTTTAGTCACGTATAGGTATACAGTAACATGGGGTCCTGGGAACTAACGTTATACAAGTTTATATATATATATATATATATATATATATTTCTTTCCCTTACTTGGGAGATCTCTTATCCATATATACATATATATATATATATATATATATATATATATATATATATATATATATATATATCTCCCAAGTAAGGGAAAGAAATAAACACATTTTCTGATATATCATATTTGTTATTAATTTTCCTGGGCGTTTTCCACCACCGTTTCCTATCTCCTGACATTTACCTTTGCGAATAAAATATCAGTTATTATTACTATTATTATTAATAACTTATTTGAACTTTTTTTATTTCGCTAATTATTTTTGAATATTTTAATTAACCCTATTAAAAATAATCACGTGAGAGCTCACGTGAGCTCTCACGCGAGCTCTCACATGAGTTTTTCGACCATATTCTCACGTGAGTACTCACGTGAGTACTTACGTGAGAAGTAAAAAAAATGGTTTAAAAAAAATTAGTAATCAATGTTTTTTTACTAAACTATTACATAAATATTTTAACTTTAATTTTTGCATATACCTTTCAATCCTTAAATAGTATAGGAAGATATCAAAAGCGAGGCAAGCCTCGTAATTACAACTCTTTTAAAAAAGTTGCGGTATTGACTACGTCTTATGGCTTTATGTATTCTCGCCGGTGTTCATTTTCCTATGGAAATCGAGAAAGAGGTTGCCGCCTGGCGGTTATAAGAGTTACTAGACGTGGAGTTCAGACGGGTCCTATCAGTTCCGCCGGTGACCGCCAGGCGGCAACCCCTTTTTCGATTTCCATAGGCAAATGAACACCGGCGAGAATACATAAAGCCATAAGACTTAGTCAATATCGTGACTCTTTTAAAAGAGTTGTAATTACGAGGCTTGCCTCGCTTTTGATATCTCCCTATACTATTTAAGGATTGAAAGGTATACGCAAAAATTAAAGTTAAAATATTTATGTAATAGTTCAGTAAAAAAAACATTGATTACTAATTTTTTTTAAACTGTTTTTTTCACTTCTCACGTGAGTACTCACGTGATTATTTTTAATAGGGAACTATTTTCTGCTTGTTAAATAACTTTAATACGACAAATTTTGCTATTATTTATAACAATTATTTTAATATTAAATTCATTATTTGAGAATATTTACATAAATATAATCACTTATCCAACCACCGAGGACATCAGCAGCAGAGCAAGCAGCATCGATATCTTCAACACTCAATCATCGTATATGCACATTTAGTCACCATCGCACTTATATATACACGGTGACCCATTTTAATCGCTACACCCGGATTTTTCGGATCCTAAGACAGATAGGAAAAAATGATTCAAACAAAAGTTGTAGGGGACGAAGGGGGCCAAACGATGGTCCTAACAGCTTTGACCTTGAACTTGACCTTCAAGGTTATTTCAAGGTCAAGTGGTTTTTTTTAATAGGAACACCTATTTTTGACCCCGGATTCGGAAAGAGCGGGAAATTTTACGTTCAAAATCATATTGAGACATTTTTTTTCAAGGTCATTTCAAGGTCATTTCAAGGCAAAATGAAGGTCGAACTCCGAAAAATCCATTTTAAGTCGTTTTTTCCATGAGTCACAGGCTTAAGTGGTTCAAACTGATCGTAGGTTTAATAGGGAAACCCACACACCCAAAACTTTCACATCCTAGTAAACAAATATCAAACTTGCACATCCGAACCCCATGCTCTTCATAGCCTCACATGCTAAACTGTTACACCAGACATCCCCCAGTCCCACACATCTCTACCCCATGTCTGATATTTGTTTAACGGAAACTTCAAGATCATTAAAGCTTCTGTTGTAAATGTGTCAACCTTACGTTTAGCGCTACCCAGAAACAACGACGTGGACGTAGTAAGGATTGTTTCCTTTGGCTATCAGACGTTTAACTCAAAGAGCTCGTGGTGGACACATGGTTCGTCAACGTAGGCGCCATCAATATGATGAAAATGATAATCGGGTTGTGACTATTCTGGCAATAATTCATCTTGACCCACAGATAAGCGCTCGTCGAATCGAAAGGGAAATCGGTCTTCCAAAAAGTACATTTTTAAGAATTATGAAGGTGCTTAGATATCATGCGTATCATATTACTCTGGTCCAAGAGCTACAGTTTGCTCATTTTCAACAGCGTATTGTGTTTTGCCAATGGGCTTTACAAATGATAGAAAATGATCCAGACTTTTTTAATTTTGTTCTTTTTTCTGATGAGGCAAAATTTCAAAGTGATGGGGAATTGAATAGACATAATTGTCATTACTGGTCTGATGTTAATCCTCATTGGGTCAGAACTGTAAACCATCAAAGACGATGGAGTATTATGGTATGGTGTGGGATTATTAATGGATGTGTGATTGGCCCTTATTTTTTCGAATAAAATGTTAATCAACACACGTACTTAACGCTAATAAGAGATGAACTACCTGTATTGATGGAAGATGTTGACTTAGAAACGCGACGAAGAATGTGGCTCCAGCAGGACGGCGCAACACCACATTTCGCTCGAATTGTCAGGACTTTTTTGAATGAGCAGTATGGTAACAGATGGATTGCTCGAGGTGGTCCGGTCGAATGGCCTGCTTGCTCACCAGATCTTACATCACCAGATTTTTATTTATGGGGGTATTTAAAAAATGCCGTTTTTGAGGAAAGGCCCACCACAAGAGTAGACATGATGGACAGAATTCGTCGAGCATGCGCTGCCATTCCAAGGCAAACTTTGCTAAACACCGTTCGCCACTTCCAAAGGCGTTTGACTATGTGCCTGGAAGCAAATGGTCGTAATTTCGAACATTTTCTTCGAGGTTAGATAAACACATAAGTGAGAGGCGAAGGGACTCACTTAAATCAAGCACCCTGAACAGTGAGAGGCAAGGGGACTCACTTTAATCAAGCACCCCGATCAGTGAGAGGCGAAGGGACTCACTTAAATCAAGCACCCTGAACAGTGAGAGACAAGGGGACTCACTTTAATCAAGCACCCCAAAGGAAATAATCCTTACTACGTCCACGTCGTTGTTTCTGGGTAGCGCTAAACGTAAGGTTGACACATTTACAACAGAAGCTTTAATGATCTTGAAGTTTCCGTTAAACAAACATCAGACATGGGGTAGAGATGTGTGGGACTGGGGGATGTCTGGTGTAACAGTTTAGCATGTGAGGCTATGAAGAGCATGGGGTTCGGATGTGCAAGTTTGATATTTGTTTACTAGGATGTGAAAGTTTTGGGTGTGTGGGTTTCCCTATTAAACCTACGATCAGTTTGAACCACTTAAGCCTGTAACTCATGGAAAAAACGACTTAAAATGGATTTTTCGGAGTTCGACCTTCATTTTGCCTTGAAATGACCTTGAAATGACCTTGAAAAAAAATGTCTCAATATGATTTTGAACGTAAAATTTCCCGCTCTTTCCGAATCCGGGGTCAAAAATAGGCGTTCCTATTAAAAAAAAACCACTTGACCTTGAAATAACCTTGAAGATCAAGTTCAAGGTCAAAGCTGTTAGGACCATCGTTTGGCCCCCTTCGTCCCCTACAACTTTTGTCTGAATCATTTTTTCCTATCTGTCTTAGGATCCGAAAAATCCGGGTGTAGCGATTAAAATGGGTCACCGTGTATATATATATATATATATATATATATATATATATATATATATATATATATATATATATATATATATATGGGAACAGTCAACTTACAAATATGAATACAAAAAAAAATAAAATTTCACGGCTCGATATAAAAACAACTTCGTTCTAATTTCCGACGTCTCCTACAGATAACTTTCACGCTGTAGTCGGTCCGCTCATCCCCTATGTTATTTACCGACTCGGTATGCCTATATAGGCGTCTGCACGTAAACACCCGTCGCGGTGACCGACGTGCCTCGATGACGCAATGTTACACCCGAACGCCGGCAATGCGCTATTATTCTATCCTAAGTCCGCTGCGTTTTACTACAAACTAATATGTGCGGTGTACGTGCCTCGGCGTAAAAGGAATCCCGGTTGCCCTCGAAAATAATTCGTGTGGTATTTAAGTAATCATCCAAAAAAAAACAAAAAGAAATGATCGCGCGCAATACAGATCGCTTGAGCCACACAGAAGACTTATAGAAGTCGCGCTCGGAAAAATGAACAGTGGCACCCCGGGAAATAAAGGCGTGTGGAGACTAAAAACTCCGCACGTGAAAGCTAAGATTTTTCGTGAGAATTTTACGAGATATGGCGCTCGGAAAATTGCACTTCTACTACCCGAAACCTAGTACCGCGCCACGATCCAAAATCACTGCATGCGGAAATTCTAATTTTCCGCCGGAATTTTCCGCACGATGGAGAAAAATTGAACGGAATGATATTCAAAAGAAAGAAGAAAAAAAAAATGAAAATGCAACTAAGTCACCCAAAATCACTCGCGTCGCGTATATATATATATTTATACTCTACCTACGGCGGAGATCCCCAGGTCGAAGGGCAACCCTGTCGCCCATCTGTAGGCTTGCCGCGTGGCAAGTCCTACCAGGACCGGGAGGGAGGCTATGCCGTCCCTTGTTTCTACACCCTACTCCTGGGTCCCTATCCTAATTGTCGCCGAGTTGGGCGAACCAACTCGACTCGACCTAGTTTATCCCGGAGCAGTAATCCCAGGCCTGGCGCGCACTAAACTTATTTCAAATAATGTGTAACCGCGAGAGGAAAAGTCCTGCCTCGGCACCTGGTCGTCGTCGACGTCCTCGCTCCGGGCACAGCTACCACCCCTTCTTCGGAGCGCACGTGGCTATCTTGCGCTTTAGGGGCACTGGTGAGCACGAGGGGGCGACCAGCTTGTACCGCTGGTGGATATCAACTGCTTTGCCGGCTACCGCTCCTCCGGCTCGCGACCCTCTAGTGGCGAGAAAAACCTGTTTTGAGGGTGTGCGCATAGACTCATTTACGTAAGTCATGAGTAGGTGATGCGCATTCCCTACCCGTCGACTCCTCTCCGGTACCCCTACTCTGGGCGTCCATCGTTGTCCCCTCGCTCCTCTCGTCTAGGAATTCGGCTTCTACATTGACATTCCCTAAATTGTTTATTTAGAGAATAACAAAACACACGGCGATCATACAGCATGCTTTGATATGGAGTTCTAAGATCGTTAAACGTTAAATCGCATGATTATGCAAAAGGAAAATTGAATACTTTAATTATTAATAATAAATTGACTCGTTATCCAAGTTTTATTGATATGATTGTTCTCGTGGGATGTACACACAGCATTGTCGTGGGTTAATTTCCTATAATAAATGTTAATTATCAATTAAGGTAATTGAATATCAGATTAAGGATAATAAATTCCTGGTATAATCCATAGACTTTACCACACAAGACTGTCACACATCATGCTCATTGGTTGAGTTTCTGAAATAATTGTTCATAATGTTTATTGTGGGAAAAATGTTTCTTTCTTATGCTTAATTAATTAACGACTCGATTATCGACTTAGTTATGTCGATAATTGGATGCACAAGAGTCAAATTAATTGAAAGATGAATTTTGTTTATTTTGATAGGTTCATGAATAACGAGGAGAATTAAATAAAGATTATTCATATTCTGTCTCACTCGCACCTATGCGTAAGGCTATAGCGATGTCCTTGCCTCATTGCATCAGCCAACATGTGGTTGCTCTGCGAGCTATAGGTATAGCGGGACTCAACACTATAGCAATATAAGGCTAGAACAAAAAAACTCGGTACTCTAGCATATTTTAAAATGCATCGGCGCGAAATTCAAATTCTTGGTGGTTTGACTCCTGTCTTACGCGTCTGAGGCTCGGATCATTATGAACATTAAAACATTTACAACAATCCTTATTTATGTTAATTTAACATAAAGAAACCATTGTTGAAATACATTTAGATACACTTAAGGTCGAGGAAATTTGTAATCAGAATTCCTGTTCGCTTAATCATATCCTTGCCGCGAGGTCGTGGCTATGTAACTTCTGCGTTAGGTTCGTTACATTTACCCCCTCCCCATACAGGAATTCTGATTATACATGAGGAAGAAAACTGCATACTCATATAAAAAAAAGAAATAAAGAAAATCTTTGTTGTCATACTGTGAAACAAACAAAAAAAATAAATAACAAAATAATCAATGTCCTCGTTAACATAAAAAAAATATAACAAAAGAAGAAAGAAGAAAAAAAGGACCTAATTCTTGTCAACAAAAAAAATAAAAGGTAACATAATTTTGTCCTGAATCGAGGAACGGCAGATAAAACATCCTTTGTCGGGACTTCCTCATTCGTCTAAGTTGACGTCCTCATTGATCATAAGGACGTCATCGTCCCGGTCTCCTGGGCTCCTAGGCGGGGATCGTCGCCTGATCCTGGCCCCAGGGTTGCTCGCCACGAATCGCAGGATATTCGCCTCGGGGCCTCGGCGGAGGGTGGTTCTTGGTATGGCCAGGTCTGGAAGTGAGCCAAGACCCACTCCCTCGTTCGCTCCGTCCTTGCGGACGCCTCCTCGACCTGGCACACTCGTGCTTGGAAGCCCCGGGACCTCCTTCCTTGAAATAAGGCCCTGAGTTCTGCCTCTTTCTCCTGGATCCTGACCCTCATCTCCGTTCCTAAATTTCGTATCACCCACCGGAGGTGGCAAATCTCCGTATTAAGGCGCCGCCTCATACGTCTTCTCTGCTGTTTGGTCGTCATCCTGTGCGTAGGGGCGAAAATTAGCAACGTGAAAAAGTCCGCGCACGGCGTGTGTGTTGGGGTGTGTTAGTAGGAAAGTACACGGCCCCATTTTTTCCGCGACTATGTATGGGCCTTCATATAATGCGAGGAACTTCGCAATTAGGTTATCAGGCATGCTCGATAAGTTACACGCTTTTACGAGGACCATATCTCCGATGTTGTAACGTGTACCGTGCGCGATAGCATTTTCCTTAGCTGCGTGTGCTTCCCTTTTCCTTTTGATCCTCCCCTTCGCTAACGTGAGTTTCGCCCCTAAGGGGATTTCCTTTCCAGCTAGCGGTGTTAGCCACTTTTCCCAGAAACGCGTGGGTTTTATCCCCAAATGTAACTCTACGGGGGTAAACTCAGTTGTTTCATGATATATTTCATTCAAGCAACTTTCCACGAAGGGCACCCAGTGTGCCCATCCCCCTTGCTTATGCCCTGTCACAGTACGAAAAAAACGACCTATCTCTTTATTCACCCTTTCTACAATATTGCTTCGGGGGTGACGTATGGAGGAGAAAGTATGTTTAATTTTTTCCGCCTCTAATCGTTTTCCCCATGCTCAGGCAGTGAATTGTGACCCGTGGTCAGACTGTATCCGCTTAGGTTTTCCGTACTTTGGAATATAATCGTTAAAAATTTTATTGATCGTCGTTCGCGTGTCAGCCTTCCTCATTGGATATAATTTAACGAATTTAGTGAACGCGTCTAGCGTCACTAGGTATACCGCGTACCTGCTTTTAATACCGGGAGTGGCCCTAAGTAATCGATCGATAACAAATCCCCAGGGCCAGAGGGGATGATGGGTACCGTTATGATTTCATTCGATTGGGTATATACCTTGTTCTGCTGACATGAATCACATGTTTTAATTAATTTGGCGATACACCGTCGCGCTTTAGCTACCCAGAAAGCTTCTTCAAAGATTTTACGGCACTTATATGTCCAGACATCCCACATAGCATGAAAGCTTCCCAGTGAAAGATTCAAGAAATATTCCAATGGAAGCTTTCATCAACCTTTTTAAAAGATAATTGAAACTTTCAGATAGATTCCATTGTAAGGTTTCTTGTAAGCTTCCCGGAAGGTTAAAGCAATATTACAATCAAGATTGCTAAATGTCCTTTCGACGAATATTACATGAAAGCTTCTAGAAAGCTTACGGGAATCTTACGTGAAATATTCCAAGAATCAATACAGGAATCATTCACGAAAGGAAACAGCAATATTACAGTAAGCTTTTAGAAAGATTACACTGTTATCTTTTTTGAAAGCTTACGCTAAGATTACCAAAGAGATTCCCAAATCCTTGCAGGGATCAATACAGGAATCTTTCACGAAAGGAAAATGCAATATTACAGTAAGCTTTTGGGAATATTACACTGTTATCTTTGTTGAAAGCTAACGCTAAGATTGAAAAAGAGCTTCCCAAATCCTTGCAAGGATCAATACAGGAATCTTTCAAAAAAGGAAACAGCAATATTACAGTAAGCTTTTGGGAAGATTATACTGTTATCTTAGTTGAAAGCTTACGCTAAGATTGCAGACAATATTACCAAATCCTTGCAGGGATCAATACAGGAATCTTTCACGAAAGGAAACTACAATATTACAGTAAGCTTTCGGGAAGATTAGACTGTTACCTTTGTTGAAAGCTTACTGTAAGTTTGCAAAAGAGATTCCCAAATGCTTGCAGGGATCAATACAGGAATCGTTCACAAAAGGAAACAGCGATATTACGGTAAGTTTTTAGAAAGATTACACTGTTATCTTTTTGAAAGCTTACGCTAAGATTACCAAAGAGATTCCCAAATCCTTGCAGGGATCAATACAGGAATCTTCACGAAAGGAAACAGCAATATTACGGTAAACTTTTAGAAAGATTACACTGTTATCTTTTTTGAAAGCTTACGCTAAGATTACCAAAGAGATTCCCAAATCCTTGCAGGGATCAATACAGGAATCTTTCACGAAAGGAAAATGCAATATTACAGTAAGCTTTTGGAAATATTACACTGTTGTCTTTGTTGAAAGCTAACGCTAAGATTGAAAAAGAGCTTCCCAAATCCTTGCAGGGATCAATACAGGAATCTTTCAAAAAAGGAAACAGCAATATTACAGTAAGCTTTTGGGAAGATTATATGTTATCTTTGTTGAAAGCTTACGCTAAGATTGCAGAAAAGATTACGAAATCCTTGCAGGGATTAATACAGGCATCTTTCACGAAAGGAAACTACAATATTACAGCAAGCTTTTCGGAAGATTAGACTGTTACCTTTGTTGAAAGCTTACTGTAAGATTGCAAAAGAGATTCCCAAATGCTTGCAGGGATCAATGCAGGAATCGTTCACAAAAGGAAACAGCAATATTACGGTAAGCTTTTAGAAATATTACACTGTTATCTTTTTTGAAAGCTTACGCTAAGATTACCAAAGAGATTCCCAAATCCTTGCAGAGTTCAATACAGGAATCTTTCACGAAAGGAAAAGGAAATATTACAGTATGCTTTTGGGAATATTACTCTGTCAGCTTTGTTGAAAGCTTACGCTAAGATTGAAAAAGAGCTTCCGAAATCCTTGCAGGGATCAATACAGGAATCTTTCAAAAAAGGAAACAGCAATATTACAGTAAGCTTTTGGGAAGATTATACTGTTATCTTTGTTGAAAGCTTACGCTAAGATTGCAGAAAAGATTACCAAATCCTTGCAGGGATTGATATAGGAATCTTTCACGAAAGGAAACAGCAATATTACAGTAAGTTTTTAGAAAGATTACACTGTTATCTTTGCTGAAAGCTTACGCTAATATTGCAAAAGAGATTCCCAAGATCTTGCAGGGATGAATCCAGGAATCCTTCACGAAAGGAAACAATATTACGGCAAGCTTTTGGGAAGATTACACCGTTTTCTTTGTTGAAAGCTTACGCTAAGATTGCAAAGGAGATTTCCAAATCCTTGCAGTAAAGATTCCACTGAACATAAATAGAACCTTTCATGAAAGGTGTCAGTAAGCATGAATGAAAGATTACCGAAAAATAATGCAAAGAGCTTAAAGGAAGGTTCCGGCAAAACTTACCAGTAGCGTTACCTTGCAATGCTCCACGAAAGCTTCCCGTAAGTTTTCGGAAACCAACCAAAAAAATTCCAGCTATGCGATTCCGTAACATGCCATGAAAGTTTTTGAAAGGTTACCGACATCCACCATGAAACATTCTAAGAATCGATACTGGAGTCTTCCATGAAAGATAACTAGAAAGATTACAGTAAGCTTACTGAAAGATTGAACAGGAACATTTCTTGCAAATCTTCCGAAAAACTTTTGAGAAAGATTGATGAATGCGTTCCGGGAACATTCGACTAAACAAAAATGGAACTTCTCATGAAAGATTGAAGTAAGCATGAACAAAAGATTACCGAAAAATAATGCGAAAAGATTAATGGAGGGCTCCAGCTGAAGCTCTGAGTAGCAATACCTGGAAATGTTTCACGAAAGCTTTCCGTAAGTTTGACGGAATCAACAAAAAAGATTCCAATTATAAGACTCGCGTAACATTCCATGAAAGGTTTTGAAAGGTTCCCGGATCCTTACATGTAACCTTCTCAGAATCGATACGGGCTCTTTCATGAAAAGTAATGAGAAAGGTTACAGTAAGCTTACTGAAAGATTAGAATGGAACATTTCTTGCAAATCTTCCGAAAAACTTTTGAAAAAGATTCATTAATACTTTCGGGGAAGATTCCACTATACATAAGTGGAACCTTTCATGGAAGATTACAGTAAGCATGAACAAAGTATTACCGAAAAATAATGCGTAAAGCCAGTAGCGTTACGTTGCAATGTTCCACGAAAGCTTCCCGTAAGATTCGCAAAAACAACCAAATGATTCTAACTATTCACCAGAGTAACATTACATGAAAGCTTTTGAAAAGCTGACAGAATCTTTCATGAAACATTCTAATAATTGATACTGGAATCTTTCATGAAAGAGAACTATAAAGGTTACAGTAAGCTTTCTGAAAGATTAAACTGGAACATTGATTTCAAATTTTCCAAAAACCTTTTGAAAAAGATTTATAAATACTTTCAGGAAGATTCCATTATACCTAAATGAAATCTGACATGAAAGATTGCAGTGAGCATGAATAAAAGATTATCGAAAAATAATGCGTAAAGCTTAATGGAAGGTTCCCACGGAACTTTCCAGTAGCGTTACCTTGCAATGTTACACGGAAGCTTCGCGTAAGTTTAACGGAATCAACAAAAAAGATTCGAACTATAAGACTCGACCATATACAATGAAAGCTTTTGAAAGGGTTCCGGAACCTTACATGAAACATTCTCAGAATTGATACTGGAATCTTTCATGAAAGATAAATAGAAAGGTTACAGTAAGCTTACTGAAAGATTCAACTGGAAAATTGATTAAAAATCTTCCAAAAGACTTTTGCAAGAGATTACTGAATACTTTCAGGGAAGATTCTACTAAACATCAATAAAATCTTGCATGAAAGATTGCAGTTAGCATGATTACCGAAAAATAATGGAAAAGCCTAATGGAAGGTTCCGGCGAAACTCCCCAGTCGCGTTGCCTTGCAATGTTCATGAAAGCTTCCAGTAAGTTTTGTGGAACCAGACAAAAAAAATTCCAAATGTGCGATTCAGTAACATTCCATGAAAGCTTTTGAAAGGTTTCCAGAATCTTCCATGAAACATTCTAATAACAGATACTTGAATTTTTCATGGAAGATAACTAGAAAGGTAACAGTAAGCTTACTGAAAGATAAACTGGAACATAAATTGCAAATCTTCTGAAAAATTTTTGAGAAAGATTCATGAATACTGGAATCTATCATGAAAGGTAACCAGAAGGGTTACAGTAAGCTTAGTGAAAGATCGAACTATAACATTCATTGCAAATCTTCCGAAAAACTTTTAAAAAAGATTTATGAATACCCCCAAGGAAGATTCTACTCAACATAAATAGAACCTTTCATAAAAGATTGCAGTGACAATAAGTCAAAGATTACTGGAACCGTAACATATTCTGGTAAGGTTCCGCGAAAGCTTGCCGTAAGTTTAATGGAATAACAAAAAATTCCACCTATGCAACTGAGCAACATTTCGTGAAAGCTTTAGAAAGATTTCGGGAACCCTTAATAAAATATTCCAAAAATGAATGCTTTAAGGAGATGTTGGATACCGACATCAACGAGTATACTTTATCAAAATTACAATAGAATGGCTATAAAATAATTCTATGTATAGTATTTAAATATAAGGAGGGCGTTAAAATTGTGGTTTTCCAAAAAACTGTTTAAAAACTTTTTAATTAAAAATAATTTTAATGTTGATAAGTAGGAATCTGCATTTTTGTCATTTTGATCCAATTTTTCAACAATTATCTCAAAGAATTGCCAAATGAATTCTGAGTATTGTATTTGCATAAAAGGAAGACGTGTTTTTCCAAATGAATGTTTAAAATTAATAATTGAAGTTAATATTTTCTTTGTTTAGAAATAGTACAGTTTGATACTAACGCGTGCACCTTTTCGCTTGTGTATCGAACAGTATCTTTTGACACGATGTGTACAAAGCTTGATTTTAGCGTATGCTTTTTCATTCAAAAAACAAGCATGCGCGAAATCGCGCTTTGCGCACGGAGAGTCAAAATAATACAGATAAATTTCGATGCTAGTGCGTCAAAGTGATTTTATCCTAGTGTGGACGTTTGCACCTGAGCGAAGCTAGGGTGAAAAGGTCACACAAGGTTAAAATCACCTTCTCGCTCGCGTATCGAACCGTATTTTTGTATACGACGTGTACAAAGCTTGATTTAGCATATGCTTTTTTATTTGAGCGTGTGCGAAGTCGAGCTTTGCGCACGGAGTGTTAGAATATATTCTGTATACGAATTTTATTTCTCCCTATTGACACTATATTTATTTCTCAAAGAGAAAGCGTTGTAATAGTGAAAATTTTCAAAACAGAGATTTTGATGAATTTCGATGTTTTTGAGCTTTCTGAGTCAGAATAATAGGTTTTAAAAAAATGTATGTATGTATGAATTTATGAAACGAAATTTTGTCCCCAGCATAACTCTTGAACGGATAGACGTAATGAGCTGAACTTTTGCATGCATCTTACGTATGTCTTAACTCAGAACTGATTAAATTTTGGAGTCAAATGAATGACAATAAGGTCTTATTTTGATAAAATAACAATTTTGCCAAAATTTTTTGTTTCAGAAATAATTTTCTTTTTAATTGGTTCTTCAGGTATAGAAAATGGATACCGATATTCTTAAAGTACAGTTAATTTCATTATAAATTATGTATTTATAACTACTCACGAGTTATTTTGGTCTTAAAAATGTGATTTGAAAAAGTAACAACTTTTTCTAAATACATAATAGTTATATGAATTGTAAATAACTTTTTCGCTATTTCATCTTAAAGATGCATCTAATATAAACACATATTCTTGCAATATGTTTAATCCCCTCTCTTTTCATCTCTTTTGAGACTATTTTGAAGTTATTTTTGAGTTGAAAATATAGATTTGAAGATTTCATCAACTTAGAACAAAATTATGCTTTTTTAATGAATTGAAAAATTTCTTTATCCATTTATATTAAACATATAGAATATAAGCAAATATAAATAAAGTAAATTTGATAATATTTTAATACATTTATAATTGATTTTATAATATTTTAATTGAAACTTGATTTTATAATACCGTTTTAACTTTGAGGCCATGTTCAACTCAAACGTAGATCCCTAGCTTATCGGCACCAAAATTTTATTTTTTTATTACATCTAAACACAAACTTTAGGAAAAAGCGTTGGATTTCCGTAAAAGAGCGCTTTTCTCTGAAATTTTTGTTTAAATACGATAAAAAAAATAAAACTTAGGTGCCGGTAAGGTAGGTATCGTTTCGGTATTTTACATGGCCATTGTAAAGCCATTAATATTTTAGATGAATATAATCGAAATAATAACATGTATGTTAGGTATGTATGTATGATATTATTTAATAACAATTGAATAATCGTAGATAGTGCACCTTATTTGGATGAAAATGTTCCAACTCCTTCAAGCGAGCGATAGCGTAACGGATAGCATGCGTGCGTAGTAACCCAAGGGTTGTAGGTTCGATTCCCAGTTAGGTCAAAAAATTTTATGTAAAATTTTTTCTGCGATGAAAAAATTGCGATTAATATAGTAATAAATTCTAAATAATATGCGAGAATTGTAATAGTTATATTTTAGAGTATTGTATGTAATATGTATGGCTTTAAGTTCCAAAGTAATCTTTCAAGAACTTGAAAAAAGGTTCGTGAAAGGTTTCTTGAAAGATTTACTAGAATGTTTCGTAGAATCTTTCTGAAAGATTGACAAATCTTTCACAAAGCTTCCAGTTATTCTTTTAAAAACTTGATGAAAGGTCCTGGAAAGTTTTCCGGAAATATTAATAGATTTTTTTTAAAGCTTTTGCCAGTAAATTGGGCAGAATTTTAAGCTTACAGGAATCTTTTATGTAAGCTTTCTGAAAGATTTCAATAAATCTATCAAAAACCTTACAAGGATCTTTACAGCTACCTTACTAAAGTCTTATTGGAAGATTTCCTGTAAACTTACCGTATCCTTTCGAGAAAGAATTGGGCGGAATTTTAAGCTTACAGGAATCTTTCATGTAAGCTTTCTGAAAGATTTCAATAAATCTATCAAAAACCTTACAAGGATCTTTACAGCTACCTTACTAAAGTCTTGCTGAAAGTTTCTCTGTAAACTTACCGTATTCTTTCAAGAAAGCTTCCATAAAGATTGGCAAATCTTTCACAAAGCTACCAGTTACTCTTTTAAAAGTTTGATGAAAGATCCCGGTAAGCTTTCTGGGAAGATTAATAGAATCTTTCCTGAAAGCTTTTTGTGAGAAAAAAGGGCGGACATTTTGAGCTTTCAGGAATCTTCCATGTAAGCTTCCTGTAAGATTCCGAATCTTTCTTGGAAGCTTTCATAAAACTTCCAGGAAGCTTTCATGCTATGTGGGATGTCCATAAAAATCATGTATTTCGAGTATAACCCTCTTAGCGATGCTTTCAGTTAAGACTAACCTTTCCTGTCCTACTTTCCCTTTAACGAGCACGTTTTCCTTCAAGTTGAAATCACAAAATTTACCTCCAGCCTCTAACTGGATAATTATACCACTAAGCCTATTTTCTCTGCGCTGCTCGGATCCTATATTCTTTAATTGAGTCCGTATCGTGTTATCTGGTCTCCGCGCTAATATCAGTGCTATGGAGACTTCGTCGGTCTGATCGTCTCGATTATTTAAGGGAATTCGACTCAGAGCATCAGCTATCTGATTCTTCGTACCCGGAACGTGTGTTATCTCCAAGTCGTAATCTTGAATCGCGAGTCACCATCGGATTAATCGTTTATTTAGAAATCTACATGATAATAGGTACGTTAATGCCTGATGATCCGTTTCTATTTCTACCGGGCCCCCAAGAATGTAAGACCTGAATTTTCCCAATGCCCAAACTATGGCCAATAGCTCCAGTTCTGTGGTGAAGTAATTCACTTCCGCGCCCCGTCATCAGGTAGAAAGGTCTATCACGGGAGGGGTGGTATAAAAGAGCTTCTAAACAAAGAAGTTCTTTCACCCTCTTGAATACGGATTCCATTTCACTCCCCCAATTCTATTTTACTTCCTTTTTCGTCAAGTTAAATAATGAGACTGTTTCATGTGCGAGTTCGCTAGTAAATTTAGAACAGAAGTTTGTAAGCCCCAGAAATCCCTTTAATTGCTTAATGTTATGCGGTGCTGGAGAACGATGAATAGCTTCAACCTTATCCGGGTCGATCCGGATGCCCTCGGTAGTTAAAATGTGCCCGAGAAAATGCATTTCCTTCCGGCAGAAGTTGACCTTTTCAAAATTTACAGTGACCCGTTCAAGATAAATTCTTTCGAATAAGATTTCAAGATGTTCTAGATGGTCCTCAAAATTTTCGGATATACACAACCAGTCGTCTACAAAATCGATAACAAAATCTGATAACCCCCGAAGCATGAATTCTGACGCTCGCGTTAGGGCAGCACTGCTGACCTTAGTACCAAAAGGCATGACCTTGTGTTGGTATGTCATTCCACGGTGGAGAAAAGCAGTATATTTCCGCGACTCCGGGCTCAAAGATATCTGCCAAAAGCTGGCCGTTAAGTCCAAACTCGTCATAACCCTTACCTTCGCGCATTTACGTAGGACTTCGTCCATCCCTTCTGGTCCGTCGTGGTCATTTTTTAACCTAAGGTTCAGTTCGCGCGCATCTAACACAATCGTATCGCTCCTGATTTTTTTATTACCGGAACAATAGGATTAATATATTGACTACGTGATCTTTCGATAACATCATAACCTAAGATTCTTTCAATCTCTAAATCGACTTTTTCCAGATGTTTTAACGGTATAGGGTAAGATTTAAAAAAATACGGGTTTTCATCCTGAAACTCGAGCTTATATTCAAATGATTGGAAACGCCCCGGTGCCTTTCTGAAAATATCCCAATATTTGTAAATCAGCTCGCGTAAACGTTGTTTTTGTGCGTCCGTAATGTCATATACTTCCGCGAGTTTCTTTTCAATTTCTTCGTCTGTAATTCCGTTCGTGGTGGCTTTGATATTCGTTTCATTACAGTCAGGGAAGTCATCAGCATCATGTAGCTGAATAGTGATTCTATTTATTTCGTTTTCCGTGCATAGGGGCATGGTATCTCTTAAATTAGGGTCAGATGGACTCTCGAACGATATACAAAATACCCGTTGCGATATTCCCTAAGTGAAAGAGAATTACTGCTCTGAGTCTCCTAAAACGGATAAACATATATATACACATATATATAGATACACATACACACAAGATACTACATACCCATGAATGCGTATATCGAAATATTTAAATATTCAAATAGAATCTATCGTTGACGTAAGATACTTTAATATTCAATTAGATTCTATTTTTATTAATTACTAAATTATTATATAAGTCACTGGGCATGATCCCTGCACCCTATCCCCACAAGGGATGCCAATGTAAGGTTTTATAGGTAGGTTCTGTGGATAGGGGAGGGAAACCTGGTTAGGAGTCACCTTAAGTGCAATGGTGACTAAATGTGCATATACGATGATTGAGTGTTGAAGATATAGATGCTGCTTGCTCCGCTGCTGATGTCCTCGGTGGTTGGATAAGTGATTATATTTATGTAAATATTCTCAAATAATGAATTTAATATTAAAAGAATTGTTATAAATAATAGCAAAACTTGTCGTATTAAAGTTATTTAACAAGCAGAAAATAGTTAATTAAAATATTCAAAAATAATTAGCAAAATAGGAAAAGTTCAAATAAGTTATTAATAATAATAGTAATAATAACTGATATTTTATTCGCAAAGGTAAATGTCAGGAGATAGGAAACTGTGGTGGAAAATGCCCAGGAAAATTAATAACAAATATGATATATCAGAAAATGTGTTTATTTCTTTCCCTTACTTGGGAGATCTCTTATCCATGTATATATATATATATATATATATATATATATATATATATATGGGTACAGTCAACTTACAAATATGAATACAAAAAAAAAAAAAATTTTCTCGGCTCGATATAAAAACAACTTCGTACTAATTTCCGACTTCTCCTACAGATAACTTTCACGCTGTAGTCGGTCCGCTCGTCCCCTATGTTATTTACCGACTCGGTATGCCTATATAGGCGTCTGCACGTAAACACCCGTAGCGGTGACCGACGTGCCTCGATGACGCAAGGTTACACCCGAACGCCGGCAATACGATATTATTCTATCCCAAGTCCGCTGCGTCTTACTACAAACTAATATGTGCGGCGTACGTGCCTCGGCGTAAAAGGAATCCCGGTTGCCCTCGAAAATAATTCGTGTGGTAGTTAAGTAATCATCCAAAAAAAACAAAAAGAAATGATCGCACGCAATACAGATCGCGTGAGCCACACAGAAGACTTATAGAAGTCGCGCTCGTAAAAATAAACCGTGGCACCCCGGGAAATAAAGGCGTGTGGAGACTAAAAACTCAGCACGTGAAAGCTAAGATTTTCTGTGAGAATTTTCCGAGATATGGCGCTCGGAAAATTGCACCTCCACTACCCGAAATCTGAAAGCGCGCCACGATCCGAAATCACCGCACGCGAAAATATTAATTTTCCGCCGGAATTTTCCGAGATATGGCTCTCGAAAAATTGCACTTCTACTACACGAAATCTAAAAGCGCGCCACGATCCGAAATCACCGCATGCGGAAATTCTTATTTTCCGCCGGAATTTTCCGCACGATGGAGAAAAATTGAACGGAATGATATTCAAAAGAAAGAAGAAAAAAAAATGAAAATCAACTAAGTCACCCGAAATCACTCGCGTCGCATACATATATATTTATCCTCTACCTACGGCGGAGATCCCCAGGTCGAAGGGCAACCCTGTCGCCCATCTGTAGGCTTGCCGTGCGGCAAGTCCTACCAGGACCGGGAGGGAGGCTATGCCGTCCCTTGTTTCTACACCCTGCTCCTGGGTCCCTATCCTAACTGTCGCCGAGTTGGGCGAACCAACTCGACTCGACCTGGTTTATCCCGGAGGAGTAATCCCAGGCCTGGCGCGCACTAAACTTACTTCAAATAATGTGTAACCGCGAGAGGAAAAGTCCTGCCTCGGCACCTGGTCGTCGTCGGCGTCGTCGCTCCGGGCACAGCTACCACCCCTTCTTCGGAGCGCACGTGGCTATCTTGCCCTCTAGGGACACTGGTGATCACGAAGGGTCGACCAGCTTGTACCGCTGGTTGATATCAACTGCTTTGCCGGCTACCGCTCCTCCGGCTCGCGACCTTCTAGTGACGAGAAAAACCTGTTTTGAGGGGGAGCGCATAGACTCATTTACGTAAGTCATGAGTAAGTGATGCGCATTCCCTACCCGTCGACTCCTCTCCGGTACCCCTACTCTGGGCGTCCATCGTTGTACCCTCGCTCCTCTCGTCTAGGAATTCGGCTTCTCCATTGACATTCCCTAAATTGTTTATTTAGAGAATAACAAAACACACAGCGATCATACAGCATGCTTTGATATGGAGTTCTAAGATCGTTAAACGTTAAATCGCATGATTATGCAAAAGGAAAATTGAATACTTTAATTATTAATAATAAATTGACTCGTTATTCAAGTTTTATTGATATGATTGTTCTCGTGGGATGTACACACAGCATGCTCGTGGGTTAATTTCCTATAATAAATGTTAATTATCAATTAAGTGAGTCAAATCAGTATTCTAATTAATGTAATTGAATATTAGATTAAGGATAATAAATTCCTAGTATGATCCATAGACTTTATCATACAAGACTGTCTCACATCATGCTCATTGGTTGAGTTTCTGAAATAATTGTTCATAATGTTTATTGTGGGAAAAATGTTTCTTTCTTATGCTTAATTAATTAACGACTCGATTATCGACTTAGTTATGTCGATAATTGGATGCACGATAGTCAAATTAATTGAAAGATGAATTTTGTTTATTTTGATAGGTGCATGAATAACGAGGAGAATTAAATAAAGATTATTCTGTCATCATATTCTGTCTCACTCGCACTTATGCGTAAGGCTATAGCGATGTCCTTGTCTCATTGCATCAGCCAACATGTGGTTGCTCTGCTAGCTATAGGTATAGCGAGACTCAACACTATAGCAATATAAGGCTGGAACAAAAAAACTCGGTACTCTAGCATATTTTAAAATGCATCGGCGCGAAATTCAAATTCTTGGTAGTTTGACTCCTGTCTTACGCGTCTGAGGCTCGGATCATTATGAACATTAAAATATTTACAACAATCTTTATTTATGTTAATTTAACATAAAGAAACCATTGTTGAAATACATTTAGATACACTTAAGGTCGGGGAAATTTGTAATCAGAATTTCCGTTCGCTTAATCATATCCTTGCCGCGAGGTCGTGGCTATGTAACGTCTGCGTTAGGTTCGTTACAACTATTCTAGAAATCAATAATTATATTTTTTGTAACACAGGCACAATTTTCGCATTTTATGAACCTAAACAATGGGTTTAGAGTAAATATTTTTAGACCAGCGGGATCAAAAGTGTCGAAGCGGGGGCAAAAGTAGACGCAGCTGGCACAAAACTGCCGTGGCGGATGTAAAAGTGCTGGAGCGGGCGCAAAAGTAAAGGCGTAGTGGGTACAAAAGAAGGCATACCGAGTGCAAAACTACTGTAGCGAAAATCCAAACATGTGTTACAGAAAATATCATGTGCTCAAAGGGCTTAAGTGGTTTTTTTGAGCTCGTGTGTGGTTGTAGAGCACTCGCCTTCGGCTTGTGGTTGCTCGCCTGCGACTCGTACTGCAAACTCCACACGGTCTAAAAAGGTCCACCTTACACTTTTGGTACACAATATACACAATATACTATAAATCTTATTGGTATAATTTTTTCATTATGCAATATTTAAATAAAAAGAAAGAAATATTTTAAATTAGAAATGTAACAAATTATAGTTTTAGGTGGTGTTATTACAATGCTTAGCAAAGATTCACCGATAAAAATTGCATCATATAAAGATAGTTTGAACATATTGCTGTGCAAAACACCATCCGAAGATTGTTACTTTAGGAGATGTAAAGAGTGCCCTGGAAAAACCAATCTCCAAAAAATTTTGGAAGAATTGTTTGATAGAAATGATGTTTCTTTTATTACTTACAAACAATGGATCTCGAACCCTAAAACAACTTTAGAAACACTTGTGAAAAGTGTAGATGAATTTATCCCATACTTCTGCCAGAAAGTATGCGAGCTATTGCCACGTGCGTTCATTGCTACGCAGCAATCTTCTTTCTGCAGAGTTACGAAAGATAATCTAAAGGATGGTGAATTCCAAGTGATTGTAGATTTTGCAGAAAACTACGCTTTTACGGTACAGGATGCTATACCGGGTTTTCTCTGGAACAATAACTAAGCTACAGTGTATAATATTGTAATTTATTACAAAGATAATACAGATATAAAACACTGTAGCTTGGTCATTATATCGGACTGCCTTACCCACGATTCGATTGCCGTTTATAGTTTTCACAAAATTTTGATAGAATATTTAAAAAATAAGTTTCAATTAGTCAAAAAAATATTCTATTTTTCGGATGGAGCCCCCCAGCAATACGAGAATTTCAAAAATGTAATCAACTTAGCCTACCACAAGACCGATTTTAATATAGATGCCGATTGGAATTTTTATGCCATAGCGCATGGCAAAGGGCCATGTGATGGGCTCGGTGCTGTTGTTAAAAGAGCAGCAGTTAGAGCGAGCCTTCAATCTGTAGATAATAATTGTATATTAACAAGTGAAGATTTGTTTAATTGGCTCTCAACAACATGAAGGTTACCAAATGTTGATTTCAGATTTTCATCACAATGCGATTATCATAGCAATAAAAAATTTCTAGCCAAGCGATTTCAATTACCTACACGAGTAGAACACCTGCAAGAGAAGCATTGCTTACTTGTCATTGACGATGGTAAAATTTGTGTAAAACCGTTTTCTTCTTCCTCTATTTACGAAGACTATAAAATATTTTAATTTCTCTTGTTTCGAAATAAAAACTTAAAACAAAAATATATATATTGTAAAATTCTTCTATCATAATAAAGTATAATATGTTTCTATATTCTTGCCAATTAGTAAAAATGATTTGTTTCTTAATTTAGTCCTGCTATGAATGGATTATATCCTCCCGCGTAGAAAAAAATAAACGTACGGTACCGTAATAAACCATAATCCTGCGTCAAACCATAAGAAATAGTACTAAATCGTACAAAGTGTTAGTTTTGGGAAATTTTGTACGGTTTCCTACGATTCTGTGTGGTTAATACCTACGGTTTCCTACGGATTTTTACAGCTTTGTATGATATTTTAACAATATGGAATATAATTAATTTATTATTAATAAATGATAGAGTATATTAAGAGATTAAAATCGCGTCATTATTATTAACTCATAAGGCAACAATGGGTTATTCGCTGTTCTCGTCATATCAGTTCCTTGTTTCACGTATTTGCTCTTAAACGCCACCTGTGAAGTCGCTATAGTACTCGATGTTACATACTCCGCGCCGAATGATTTGTGTCATTGTGCTGTTGACTGCAGGGATGTTAAGACACTCTGCGTATGTTTCATATGCGTATAATACACGTGTAATGTATGTGTGATAGTGGTGTGATACAAAACTCTCGTCGGACTGAATGTGCGGATCTGCGAGTGTGGTTATAAGGTAAAATATATTGTTGTTTGTTATTATTTTTATTTGGGTTGAGTAAATATAATTGTACACTGTAAATCATAATTGGTTTATTTTATTAAAAAACAAAAATAAAATTTAGTCTTTAGCAAGAATAATGTTTCTAGGTTATGTAATTACTAAGACTTTTCTCTTTATGAGAAATGTTTTTATATAAATAATTATGATTTATTTTTACAGTTTAGGAGTTTAAAACCACTGCACAAGAACTGGACAGGTTTTTTACCTGTAAGGGACACCAAAAGTAACATTATAGGTGCTCATTGCAATAACTGTAAAAAGTTTTAAAAAAAACGGGATAGAGAAACGCTATCAAGACACAAGTACGTTTTGAAATAATATTAATTGTATAATTTTTGGCAAGCACAAAATAATCATTTTTTCTAAATTTAATTTGATCCAATTATATTTCTTTGACAGAGAAGTATGTAAAGGTGAAAGTAATCCAGATACAAGAGTACCATTATCTCCTCTTTCGCCAGACAATACGTAGAGCAAACTAAAGTGCCAACCGAAGTCTTTCTGTGGATTCATATGAAGAGGATGAAAATATGTCTGTGAGTTAAGGGGATGAAAATATGTCTGTGAGTTAAATTTAATTTCGTTCAAAGTTTTTGAAAAAACGGCTTGATATTTCGACTCCAAACTTTGACTGGATGATAGAACGTTAAAAAACACAGAAGAGTGTTCTCTTGATTTTTTGTGATTCGACGTATTTTATTTTTAATCAGCTTGAAACTGTGTGAATTGCTCGTTCGATAATAGTACGAGTAAGGCATCCCCTTAAGAGATTAAAAATGTTTACGCTAATATTATAGATACAATGATTACACAGTACTGTACTATATTTATTATATCTTACTGTAATTATTTAAACTTTCTGCAATTTATCTACCTTACATTTCGAAAAAATAACTCATATTAAATTATTGACGATTAGATATCATTGTCACTTCTATATTAATATCACGTCTTAAGTTTACAAAAAGCCTGTAGAAGTACTTTATACAGTTACAAACACCACTTAATGTTACTGTGAAATAAACGATTTACAATCGTACATAGGTATATTTTATCAAGCAATGGAAAACTTACAAGCAAATTGTAAACATTTTCTATAAAGAGATTTTTATCTTAAAAATTAATTACAAAATTAAAAAAACCTTTAAGATTTGTATACATATTATAGATACAATGATTACATAGTACGCATGTGTATTATATCTTACTTTGAAAAGCTACAGTTATTATATTTTTACAATTATTATAACTATAGTCCCTGTATTTTCATTTACAGGTAAATGAACTGCAACTAGCTCGATAAATGTGCCGATATCTAATAATAAATCAGTATATAATAATGAGAAAGATGTTTCACTGCTCAATCTTTTATTATATTGTGGTGTTGACTTCGACAAGATTGGGTTATTACATTTTAAACAATTTTTCTCATTATTTGAACCATCTTATAAAGTACCAAATATTAGTGAATTTAAAGATGTCATTTTACAGAAGGCTTTTGACATTATGCACAAGCATAATCATTCTAATGATTTTTGCAATGTGATAGGTGTTGTGAGTCATAATGATAACGAAGAAGTGTATGCCGTGAGCTTTCTTCTATCCTGTACTAATAACTATATTTATATTACTGAAACTGTTATGAATAAGGAAAAAAATGATGTAGTTATTGAATTGGAGAATTTCTGTGATGCATCTGTATTGAAAGTAAAAGATACGTACAACGTAATGGTTCAATATGTGATATAGGACAGTAGTTATTTGTTGAGGCAAAGTAGTGAAATAAATAGTTGTCAATACCAGATAATTGCATCATTTTCTATGATTGTTCGTGTGTTAAGAGATCATTGTGCACCTTTTTCAAGAACAGATATAGAAGGTTTACGTACAGCCGATTCATATAAAAATGCAATTGTACGATTCGACGACAAATTAGCCAATTCTAATTATTCATTAGCTGATGCAACCGAAGACTTATTAACATTAGTCAATGATGAAACTTTATCAATAAATGGTGAAATATTCAGAGATATTATAAGTTTATTGAGTTCAGTATGTCTGGCAGCTAATTATTTTGACCATAAATATAAAGGACATTTTTTAATAAGTTATCACACATTAAGTGACATGATGCATGAGTTTTTATTTAAAGTGGTTCCAAATGAAGCTTTTGATGGATGGGCGAATTACAAAAATAACAAAGGTTGCTTCAGAAAACTATTCGATCCTACTCAAAAATATGATACAAAACGATTCTGACATAATGCATTATTAGATGAAAACCCATTATGCAAATTTGCCTTGCAACTGGTACAACTACCAGCAACAATAAAAAAAATTCATATTATAAGTCTCAGAAAAACGATCTCAAAATCAGAGCTTAAGGAATCAGAAACTTTCAAAGCTTATTTAACTTCACTTTTTTTAAATGAGTATTAAGTTAATAATTAATATTATAAAATTAAGTCTGATTAGTTCAAATACTTATAGATTAAAAAGGCATTATTTATAAAAAAGTGCATAACGAAATGTGATTAATTACGAAGGTAACAAAAAAATTATATTGACGTAAAAGAAAATTTTTTTGATTTAAAAATCTAATTTTTGTTTTCAAATCGATTGATTAGTATTACTATGACATAAATTTACACAGTATTATTAGTGCTACATGACGCTTATAAATAAAACCCATTTTTATTTAATTCGTTATTGTTAAATACTAAATAAAATGTAAGAGAGTAACAATCTTGTCAATTATTTATATTTTTTTTATAAACACTGCGCAGGTATGTGTTAAATGATAATACTAAAAAACTGTATTTCCGTTTGTTAAATAAGTGTATAAGTATTCCATACATTACAATTACTGTCTTGTAAGAACAAGATAACCAATTTTGAGAAATAAAAGTTGATTAAAAAACTCAAAACCTTTTAAAACTTTATGATTTAATACCACGGAGATGAATATCTCTCTCTCACCCTCACCCTCTCTCTCTCACCCTCTGCCACTATATCTCCCTGTCTCCGCTTCTCGCTACATTTCCCTCTCACCCTTTACGCTCTCTACCTCTCTCTGTACCACATATCCTCTCTGCTCCTCTCTATCTCTATCCCCGTCTCTTTGTCTCTCTCCACCTTCCTCTCTCTCTACCTCGATCTACCTCTCTCTACCTCGATCTGCCTCTACCTCTCGGTCTCTCTGTATCTACCTCCCCCTGTCTCCCTGCTTCTGTATACATTTTCCTCTGTCACTCTTTACCGCTCTCTACCTCTTCCTTTACCTCTTACCCTCTCTGTTCCTCTCTACATCTATCCCTGTCCCTCTGTCTCTTCCACCTTTCTCTCTGTCATAGTCTCTACATCTGTCTCTGTCTTTCCTACATTTCCTATCTTCCTTTACCTCTGTCAGCCTCTTTCCGTCTCGCTGTACCTACCACTATACCTGCCTCTACCTTTCTCTAGCTCCCCCTCCTTCTCTGCCCCTCTCTCGCACTCGCACAGTCCCTCTCCCTCTCCGTCTCTCAGGCTTTCTCCCGCCCGTACCGTCTGCCTCTGTCTACCTCTCTCTACCTCCCCCCTCTCTGTCTCGCCCTACCCCACCCTCTCTCTGGCTCTCTCTACCTATCTCTCTGTCTCTTTGCTACCTCTCGTCTTGTCTCTATCTATGTCCCTTCCTCTCTGCCTCTGTACCTTTCTCTCTGACTCTCTGTGCCTGACTCTCTGCTTCTCTGCAACTTCTCGCCATTTTTCTATATCTGTCTACCTCTTTCTCGCTCTCTCTCCAGTTCTCTCTGTGTCTCTACCTCTCTTTCTGTCTCATTATAACACTATCTCTCTCACTATCTCTACCTCTCACTCTCTACGACTTTTTCTCTGTACGACTCTCTACCTCTCTACCTCTCCGTAACTCTCTACCTCTCTCTACCTCTTTTTTTTCACTCTACCTCGCTATTAACCTCTCTGGCTGTCTCTCATTCTCTCATTCACTCTCTCTATATCTTTGCCTCACACACTACCTCACTGTATGTCCCCCGCTCTCTCTGCCTCTCTACCTCTGTCTCTCACTATCTCTGGCTCTCTCTACCTATCTCTCGCACTCTCTGTCTCTCTCAACCTCTGTCTCGCACTCTCTCCGCTTATCTATACCACTCTCTATTTCTCTTACTGTTTCTACCTCGTTCTCCCTATTTCGCTCTACTTCTCTCTAGCACACTATATCCCTCTCTTGCTCCATCTCTCTCTACTTCTGTCTCTACCTCTCTCGGTCTCTCTATCTATCTCTCTGTCTTACTATCCGACTGTCTACCTCTCTCGGTCTCTCTTTCTATCTCTCTCTCCGTCTTACTATCCGCCTCTGTCTAGCTCTCTCTTTGTCTCTTACTCTTTCTCTATCACTGTCTGCTTCTGCCTCTTTTCGTCTGTCACTCTCTGTGTCTCTTTTTGTCTCTCTCTCTCTGTCTCCCTCTGCATCTCCCTGTCCCGCACTCTCTCTGTCTCCCTTTGCCTCACTCTGTCCCTCATTCTCTCTGTCTCTCTGTACCCCTCTCTCTGCCCCTCTATACCGCTCTCTATCTCTCCATATACCTCTCCTTTTATCTATCACGCTCTCTATACCACTCTCTTTTACTCTCTCTGTTACTCTTTCCGTACCTCTCCCTCTATCTCTGCCTGTTTCCCTTCTTTTCTCTACTTTTCCCTATCACTCTACCGCTCTCTAGCTCTCCCTTTACCTCTTACCCTCTGTCCCTCTACCATTCCCCCTGTCTCTCTGTCTCTGACCACCTTTCTCTCTGTCAGTCTATGCCTCTCTCTACCTGCCCCTATCTCACTCTCTTTCTACTTCGGTCTACTTCTCTCCATCTATATCTCTGTCTCCCTCTCACACTCCCTCTCCCGCCATCGATCTCTCCCCCTCTCCCGCACTCTCTGTCTCTCTATGCTTCTCTCGCCCTCCCCCTCTGTCTCTTTCTACCTCTCTCCCTCCCTCTACGTCCCCGCCTCTCTGTCTCGCTCTGCCCCTTACTTTACGTCTCTCTCTACCTATCTCTCCGTCTCTGCTGCCTCTCGCCTTCTCGGGTTCTCTCTTCCTCTCTCTCTGCCTCTGTACCTCTTCGTCTCTGTCTCTCTGTCTCGCTGCCACCTCTCGCTTTCTTTCTGTCTCTCTCTACACCTATCTTTCGCGCTCTCTCCGTTTCTCTCTGTTTCTCTACCCCTATCTCTGTCTCTCATTCTAACACTCTCTATCTCTCTCACTATCTCTAGCTCTCACTTTCTACCTCCCTCTCTACGACTTTGTCTCTGTTCCTCTTACTGACTCTCCGTATCTCTCTACCACTTCCTACCTCTCTTTCTTTCTCTCTACCTCTCTATCAATCTCTCTGTCTATCTCTCACTCTCTCTGCCTCTCTCTCTTCTACTTTCTCTCTATATCTCTCTGTCTCACTCTCTACCTCACTGTATGTCACTCGCTGCCCCTCTGCCCTTCTCTCACTCTATGTCTTTCTCTACCTTTCTCTGCCAGTCCATCACTCTCTCTACCTCTCTGTCTCACTCACCGTTTCTACCTCGTTTCTCTGCCTCTGTCTACCTTTCTCTGCCACAGTCTACCCCTCTCTTGCTCTGTCCCTCTCTATTACTGTCTCTACCTCTCTCGGTCTCTGTTTCTATCTATCTCCCATTTTTACTATCCGACTCTGTCAACCTTTCTCTCACTCGCTCTCCCTCGCTCTCTCTCTCTCTCTCCGATTCTGCCTCTCTCTGTCTCTCACTCTCTCTGCCTCTCTCCGTCTCTCTCAGCCTCCCACTGCCTCTCCCTATCTCGCACTTCCGTTCTCTGTGCCTCATTTTCTCTGTCTCTCTGTATCTCTCTATATACCACTCTCTCTATATCTCTATCTATTTCTTTTTTTGTACTCTCTCTGTACCTGCCTCTATCTCACTCACTCTCTACCTCTCTACACCTCTCTTTTTCTCTCACGGTTTCTACCTCGTTTTCTCTGTTTGGCTCAACCTATATCTGCGTCCCTCACTGTCTCTACCGCTCTACCACTTTTTCTGCCTCTCTCTACCCCGCCCTCTCCACCACTTTCTGTTACACTCTACCCCTCTCTTGCTCTCTACCTCTCTCGGTTTCTCTTTTTATATATCACTGTCTTACTCTTCCACTCTACCTCTCTCTATCATTCACTCTCTCTCACTCTCTATCTGCTTCTGCCTCTCTCTGGCTCGCTGTCTCACTCTGTCGCCCTCTGATTATCTCTGTCTCACTCTATCTCTGCCTCCGTCTGACTCTCTCTCTCTCTATCTACCTCGCTTTTTGCCTATCAGGCTCTCTCTGCCTTTCCCTCTCTCTTTTAGTCTCTACCTCACTCTACCTCTCTCTACCTCTCACCCTCTCTGTCTGTTCATTCCTCTCTGTCAGTCTCTACTGCTGTCTCTGTCTTTCCTTCATTTCCTCTCTTCCTTTGTCTCTGCCAGCCCCTCTCTATCTTGCTGTACCTGCCACACTAACTGCCTCTACCTTTCTCTATCGCTCTGTCTCCCTCTTTGCTCCTCTCTCCCTCCCTTACACACTCCCTCTCCCTCCCTCTCACCCTCTCCCCTCTCCCTCCCTCTCACCCTCTTCCCCTCTCCCTCCCTCTCAGCCTCTCCCTCTTTCTATCTCCCCCCTCTGTCTCGCTATACCCCCTTTCTGTTCCCCTACTGAAAAATCTCACCTAAGATCTCAGGTGAGAACTCACATGAGATCTCACGTGAGATATCACGCCAAAATCTCATCTGAAATTCTGATCCGCGCGCTGCCAAAATTCCTTCAATGATAAAAAATCAGTTTATGGGAATTAGAAACAGCCTATTAGGTTACGCCAACCCCCAGATAAGTTCAAAAATCTACGTTTTGACGCGTTTTAGTCATTTTTTACATTTTTAGAAATTTTACACATGAGATCTCACGTGAGATCTCACGTGGAATCTCATGTTTCAAATTTCTCACGTGAGATCTCACGTGAGATCTCATGTCTAAAATTTCTAAAAATGTAAAAAAAGACTAAATCGCTTCAAAACATAGATTTTTTAACTTATCTGGGGCTTGGCGTAATCTAATAGGCGACTTGTAATTCCCAGAAATTGATTTTTTATCATTAAAGGAATTTTAGCAACTCGCAGACCAGAATTTCAGATGACATTTTGGCGTGAGATCTCACGTGAGATCTCATATGAGTTCACACCTGAGATCTCACGTGAGATTTTTCAATACGGTCTCTCTTTACGTATCTCTCCGTATCTCTGCTATCTCTCGCCTTCTCTGTTTCTTTCTCCCTCTCTGCCTCTGTACCTCTCTCTGTATCTCTGTACCTAACTCTCTGTCTGCTACCTCTCGCCTTCTTTCTGTATCTCCCTACCTCTTTCTCGCTCTCTCTCTGGTTCTGTCTGTCTCCAAACCTCTCTTTCTGTCTCTCATTCTAAGACTCTCTATCTCTCTCACTATCTCTACCTCTCAATCTCTCTACGACTTTGTATCTGTACGGCTCTCTACCTCTCTACCTATCTGTATCTCTCTACCTCTCTCTACCTCTCCATTTTTCTCTCTACCTAGCTATTAATCTCTCTGGCTGTCTCTCACTTTCTGTCTCTCTTTCACTCTCGCTATACCTGTCTTACGCACTACCTCCCTGTATGTCCCTCGCTCTCTCTCTGCCTCTCTCTCTACCTCTGTCTTTCACTACCTCTGGCTCTCTCTAGCTCTGTCTCGCACTCTGTCTTACGCACTACCTCCCTGTATGTCCCTGTATGTCCCTCGCTTTCTCTCTGCCTCTCTCTCTACCTCTGTCTTTCACTACCTCTGGCTCTCTCTAGTTCTGTCTCGCACTCTCTCTGTCTCTCTGTACCTCTCTCTCTTTGCCACTCTATACATCTCTCCATCTCTCTATATATCTCTCTCTTTGTCTATCACGCTCTCTCTGCCTCTCTCTCATTTACTCTCTCTCTCTCCACCTCTCACCCTCTCTGTATTTACCTCTCCCTGTTTCTCTGCTTCTCTCTACCTTTCCCTCTGTTATTCTTTACCGCTCTCTACCCCTCCCTTTACCTCTTACCCTCGCTGTCCCTCTACCTTTCCCCTGTCACTCTGTCTCTCTCCACCTTCTCTCTGTCAGTGTCTACCACTGTTTCTGTCTTTCCTACCTTTCCACTCTTTCTGTGCCTCTTTCAGCCTCTCTGACTCAAGGTACCTGCCTCTCTCCACCTACCTCTATCTCATTCTCTCTACTTCGGCCTACCTCTTTCCATCTCTGCCTCTCCACCCCTCTCACACTCCCTCTCCGGCCCTCGCTCTGTCCCTCACCCGCTCTCCGTGTCTCTCTCTCCCTTGCTCACCCTCCCTCTCTGTCTCTTTCTACCTTTTTCTACTCTCTGGCTCTCTGGCTCGCTTTGCTCTCACTATGCCTCTCTCTCTACCTATCTCTCCGTCTTTCTGCTACATCTCGCCTTATTTCTGTATCTCTCCCTCTCTCCCACAGCCTCGGTACATCTCACTGTCTCTCTGCGTCTACCTCTCTCTACCTCCCTGACTCTGTCTCGCTCTGCCCCTCACTCTACGTCTCTCTCTACCTATCTCGCCAGCTCTGCTACCTCTCACCTACTCCTCTCACCCTCTACCCTCCTCTTTCTATGTCTCTCTCTACCAATCTCTCTGTCTCTTTTCTACCTCTCGCTGTCTTTCGGTCTCTTTCGCCCTCTTTCTCTCTCAGTCTCTCTACCTATCTCTCTGTCTCCCTGCTACCTCTCGCTTTCTCTCATTTTAACACTCTCTATCTTTCTCACTATCTCTATCTCTCCCTCTGACACTTTCTACCCCTCTCTGCCTGACTCCCTCTATCTTTCTCTATTCCTCTTTGTTTCTCTCACTCTACCCCTCACTCTCGGCTTCACTCTACCTCTCTACCTCTTTGTCTCTGCACCTCTCTCTACCTCTCCGTATCTTTCTACCTTTTTCTACCTCTGTCTTTCTCTTTACCGGTAAATCAATCACTCTTTCTGTCTCTCACCCAGTCCCTCTGCCTCTCTCTCTTTCGCTGTCTCAATACCTCTGTCTCACACTCTACCTCACTGCATGCCCCTCTTTACCTCTCTCTACCTCTCTCCTATCTCTGCCTCTCACTCTTTGTCTCTCTCTCTACCTCGGGCTCGCACTCTCGCTGTCTCTCTCTCTATCGCTCCCTCTAGCTCTCTCACTGTCTCTACCTCTCTCTCTGTCTCTGCGTCTGCCTGTCTCTCTGCCTGTCTGTGTGTCCCCTTTCTTTCTCTCTCTGTCTCTCTGTCTCTCCCAAACTCTCTAATTTCTCTTTCGCAGTAAGGTAGATATAGACTAGTTTAACAAAACTTATTTCTCAATCTATTTTTTTGATCACCACTCGCCCACCGGCTCACCTTTGCAGGTGAGGGTGAGCTTCGAGAATATTCTATAATGTTCTAGAATGTTCGATAGTATTGCGCAACCGCGAGTAACCCAAGGCCCCTCCCCCTCAACCATGCAGCCTTCGGAAAGGTTTGATGACGTCATTGCGCAATTATGGGTGTCAAACTACCGATAAATAAGTAAGCGTTACTACCCCATCGAAAACATCAGTCAAGGCCACAGAGTGTAGAGATAAGAGCGCGCGGGGATGAAGTGGGCTACCGAAAAAGTGCGTGTCCTCAGTATGTATCGTGAAGTCTGCAGAAGGTGTAAAATTACGGATAAAAAATTTTTATCTTGATTGACTTCATTAAATATTACTAATCGCGGTCGCCTCACGGACGAATAAGCGCGGATGAACCATGAGTTTTTCGACTGCGCTCTGGCCGATCAGAGCTGCCGTATACAACTCCCTCTGGCTCTCTCTCCCTCTCTCTCTCTTTCTCTCTCTCTCTCTCTCCTCTCTCTCTCTCTCTCTCTCTCTCTCTCTCTCTCTCTCTCTCTCTCTCTCTCTCTCTCTCTCTCTCTCTCTCTCTCTCTCTCTCTCTCTCTCTCTCTCTCTCTCTCTCTCTCTCTCTCTCTCTCTCTCTCTCTCTCTCTCTCTCTCTCTCTCTCTCTCTCTCTCTCTCTCTCTCTCTCTCTCTCTTCTCTCTCTCTCTCTCTCTCTCTCTCTCTCTCTCTCTCTCTCTCTCTCTTCTCTCTCTCTCTCTCTCTCTCTCTCTCTCTCTCTCTCTCTCTCTCGTGGATCGGGTTGATCGGGACTGCGATGTGCATCACGGAGCGTAAGGAAGAGGTATCAAATTACAGCTGTTTCCCGACATAAAACCCATAAGACCATGTATTCATGAATCATGTACCATTAGCTTCCAAAATCCGATAAAATATTGAAAACCCCAGAAAAACCCAATAAAAATCCCATGAATCTGAAAATTTTTTATGTAGGTACACTTGCCATGGTGCAGAGAGGCTATACACAAAAGTTATAAAATACACCATAAAAACCCCATAGACACCCCATAAGACCATATATTCATGAATCATGTACTATTAGCTCCAAAATCCGATAAAATATTGAAAACCCCATAAATCTGAAATTTTTTTATAAATATTATTCCGTATTCCGAGAGATGAAATAATGCGCATGCTGTACAACGGAATCTGCTCGAGGGTTTCAAGGTAAGCTGATGGGTGAGTATGCAAGGCAGTCTGTTGACGAAATGAGATTGATATGCGCAGACGTTTCGGTAGGGAAAAATAGTCACCGCATGTGTTTACGCCGAAACTTTTAAGGATATTGTATTACCATAAGTTTGTCTCGTATCTTCTAATAAACACCTTGCGCGAGAGCGCAGTGTGAGATACGCATCATAATCCATGCACCATACTCCCTATGCTCTCACAGCTTAGCGTGCTTACGCATAATAATCGTATAGCTGTTTACACCTTTCGCGTAGGAGCCTTTGAGATTAAATTCCTCTCTCAAAATATCTTCGATAAATTGTTTACAAGTATGTCAACGCGATAGGATAGCCTTTCAAAAGGGAGACCGCATCTGTATTACAATTGTCTCATACTTTTTCAAAGGATACCGTCTAGAGAACAAATATATCTGGCAGCCTATGATATTGAATTCCTCTCTCAGTATATCTTCGATAAATTGTTTACAAGTATATCAAAGCGGTAGTATAGCCTTTCAAAAGGAGACCGCATCTGTATTAAAGTTATCTCGTATACTTTTTCAAAGGATACCGTCTAGAGAACAAATATATCTGACGGCATATCAAATGGTATAATACACTTCTTAGAATTTTAGTGTCTTGTAAACACTTTATGTGTTATATATTTCTATAAGGTTCCAGAACGAGATTATCAGAGATTTTTACGTCTTACACACCCTATAAATACGACATGTCTGCTGCAATTCTTTCAGTATAAAACAGAATCTCCAAGTGATCATTATGTCTGCAATCGACTGTAAGAACGTTGTAAATTTAATGTTGGAAGCCTATAGGTTTCTGGCATATAAACAAGTTAATCATGAGGAAGTTGCCAAGTGAATTAAATTTGGAAATAAGAATTTAAGGCTATTGAGGTTGCTTTTGCGTAAAAATGTAACAAGTGTCGCAGAAAAACAAAAATTTATATCAACTATTGGTCTACTTAAAGGTGTACAAGACAGACTAAAGTGTTTATCATTAAAGAGTGGTGCAGGTTTGCGTGAAGAACAAAGTGATAGAGTAAGGTGGCAAGATGTGGAGTGTGCGTTTAATGAACGTCTTCGATCTGGAGTGATTACGAACTTGAAAAACTTGGATGTGACTGCATTCATGAGAGATGCTCAAGCATTATTTAAATCTCGAATAAATAATGCCTTGAAGAAGGAAGAAGCTCTTAAAGTGTATACTGTACTGGCAGCTGAATATGTTATAAAAAAAGCTGATGAAGAGGCAGTAGAAATTAAGTATTTCAATACCAAGGCTGAATCAATTTTACCAACAACTGATATGAAGCAGTGGTTCACAGAGAACGTACAACAACTCATTCAGAGAGACATGGAAGAGTTTCAAGAGAGAGACTCCGGCTGGATACTTCGGGAAATTCTGAATTTATCTGTGAATATCAACAAGTATAATCCGATGCGAGGTATATAAGTCTACCCCCACAAATACAAGGAAAACATGCATGTGTCAATATGCAAAACTTTGATGATGAGTGCTTCAAGTGGGCAATACTATCAGCTTTGCATCCTGTGCACTATTCAGATCGAGTGAAAGAATATAAGCAACATGAGAACGAATTAAATTATGCAGGAATAGAATTTCCTGTAAAACCCAAACAAATTCCAAAATTTGAGAAACAAAACAACATATCAGTGAATCTTTACATTTTAAAAAAGTGTGGTGGAAAATTCAAAGTTATACCACTTCATATAACATCATGTAAGAAAGAAATCTATGTTAACCTTCTTATAATACAAAATAATTATGTAGATGAGGAGGAGGAAGAGCTGGAGGAAGATAATTCAGTTATATCTCACTATGTTTGGATCAAAGACTTATCTCGCTTAGTATCTTCATAACTTTCAAAACGAAATGGCCAAAAATAATTATGTGATAGATGCCTACATTACTTTAGAGATAGCTCTAAATCAGAACCACATGAACAAGATTGTGCACAAATCAACAAGTGTAAAGTTAATTTACCTACACCAAAAGAGCAAATTTTTTAAAATTGCAATAATAAAGAGAAAGTACCATTTGTCATTTATGCAGATTTTGAGTGTCTCTTGAAACCTATACAAGATGGAAACGCCTATCAAAAGCATGAGGCATTCAGTGTGGGATATTACTTAAAATGTAGCTATGATAACTCTTTATCATATTATCGTAGCTAAGAGGACGAAATCCTGCTGAATGGTTGGCAAAGGAATTGCAAGATTTAGCTGAGAATGTAGAGACTGCATTGAAATGTGCATTACCAATGGAACCATTAACTTTGGAGCAAGAACATGATTTTCAAAATACAAAAATTTGTCACATGTGTGGGGAACCCTTAGGTGAGAAGCGTCTTCGAGATCATTGTCATCTCACTGGAAGGTAAGATTAATATATATATATATCGCACGCACACACACACACATAAACACTATACAGTAAATGTGTATTTTATGTTTCAGATATCGAGGTGCTGCTCATGAAGATTGTAATCTAAATTATAAATATTCACGCAGCATTCCAGTTATTTTTCACAATTTAACAGGCTATGATTCTCACTTTCTCATTAAAGATATTTCTCAAAGCTTTCCCGGACGAGTAGATTTGTTACCTTTAAACGAAGAGCGCTTCATCTCATTCACGAAACACATTGATGGTAGCGATATTAACTTTAGATTTATTGATTCCTTTCGATTCATTGCTTCATCATTGGACAAACTGCCACCTTATCTTGACGAAACTGATATTTTGCGGCAAGAGTTTTCTCACGATGAACCGCTAATCGAACAGAAATTTCATTTACTCAAACGAAAAGGAGTATTTCCTTATGATTATCTAGACTCTGAAGAAAAACTTAATGTTTCAAAATAAAGATGAATTCTATAGTAAATTGAATATTTGAAACATATCAGATGAAGATTATGAACATGCAAAAAATGTTTGGACAGCATTTAATATATCAAATTTAGGCGAATATTCAGTTTTATACCTAAAAACAGATGTATTACTTTTAGCAGAAGTATTCCAAAATTTTCGCAATAGCTGTCTTAAAGCTTATGGTTTGGATCCAGCACACTATTATACAGCTCCAGGTCTAACTTGGGACACCATGCTCAAGTATACCAAAATACAGCTTGAGTTGCTCACTGATATTGATCAAGTTATGTTCATTGAGCGTGGAATACGAGGTGGTGTAAGCCAATGTTCAAATCGCTATACCCGAGCTAATAATAAATACCTGGGTAGTGACTATGATACAGAAAAAGAGTCCAAATATCTCATGTATTTCGATGTAAACAATCTTTACGGCTGGGCTATGCAACAGTCATTGCCATATGGTGGCTTTCAATGGATTGAAGATGTAGAGCACATAAATTTTATTTTAATATTTCAGATGATGCTCCAATAGGCTATATACTTGAAGTCGATTTGGAATATCCAGAGAATTTACATGATGCGCACAAAGACTTACCATTTTGTCCGGAACATAAGAAACCACCAGGCTCCTCACAAGCTAAATTGCTTACAACTGTTGAACCAAAATCGCGATACGTACTTCATTATCGTTACTTAAAGCAAGCTTTAGCCAATGGATTAAAACTAACGAAAATTCATAGAGTTATAAAATTTAATCAAAGACCTTGGCTCAAAGAATATATCGATTTAAATAGTAAAATGAGACAAGCAGCTAAAAAGGGTCAATGTTAAATTACTGACTTAATGGGAAGGCCGATATGGAGCAGGAGCTCTTATTGCGCAGCCAGAATTTCATAGCCGTACCATCATTGATGAAAATCTTGTTCTCATAGAGTTAGAAAAGACAGAAGTATATATGAATAAACCAATTTATATGGGATTATGTGTTTTAGATTTGTCAAAGACTTTGGTATATGATTTTCATTACAACTACATGAAGAAACAATTTGAAGATCGCTGCAAACTATTGTATACTGACACTGATAGTTTGATATATGAAATAAGTGGTGAAGACATATATAAAGTGATAAAACGTGTCATTTCAAATTTTGATACTTCTGACTACCCAGCTGATAACATTTTTGGAATTACTCAAGTCAATAAAAAAGTTGTAGGCCTAATGAAAGATGAATGCAATGGTCGAATCATGACTGAATTCGTTGGGTTACGTAGTAAAATGTACAGTATTCGTATAAATGGACAAGATAGTGTGAAGAAAGTTAAAGGTGTTAAAACTGGAGTTGTTAATAGAACCATCACTTTTGATGATTATGTTGATTGTTTATTAAATTCATCAACACAACAAGGACAACAGTATGTTATACAGTCTAAAGCACATGTAGTACGTATGATTGAGCAACTAAAGTTAGCTTTAAGCCCCTACGATAATAAGAGGTACTTAATATCTGGGGAAACAGATACTCTACCTTGAGGGCATTATAAAACTATTGAAATTAATGAAGATTGATTGTAAATATGGAATTATTAATAAAAGACTTTATATCTCATACAATATATACATTAATTTAACGTTTACATATCTGATTTGCTTATCCAACTATTGTGTGAGTTATCAAACCCTAACCATTTAACATAAATCTTATTTCCACGCTTCTTCAACACCTTCTCCACAAGATAAACGTCTGGATATTTAGCTTTGAGCAGTTCTTGTTTATAGAAACCACCGGCAATGGATTGATCTCGATAGTTCTTTAGCTTGTAGGTAACTGGATTGGTAGCCATCACTTGATTTATTGTAAAAATTTCTGTTGACCAATTAGGTGTATAACCCTTCTCAAATACTTGATTTATCTTACTAACTCTTACTATATCTTCAATCTTAAATTTTGGCTTTCTCACTATTTTCGCCTGTTGAGCAAACTTTGCAAGTACTCCTACCTCATTGGCCAATGTTATATCTTTAGGCTTCATTCCAATGGTACGATGTTTGCTGTTATTATACTCCTTTAGCAAATTGGGTAAGATATCAAGCCACTTATATTTTTCACGCAAGCTGAATTGCATCCACATCTTCTGCTTAAGTATGCGTTTGAAACGCTTACAAATTGATGCTTTGAGATTACTGTATGTCGAATAGAGATTAATTCCATATCGTTGCATTAGACTTTGAAATGTAGCATTGTAAAATTCTTTGCCTTGATCGGCCTGTAAATTTGATGGTTTGCGTCCCTGCTGCAAGATAGACTCCATTGCTGCTGTGACATCACTACCAGTCATTTTCTTTACCGGAACAGCCCATGCATACTTGGAGAATACATCTATAACAGTGAGCATATATCTATAGCCACTGTTTTCTCGAGCAGACGAGAACGCAATTTTATCAATTATTTAACAATTACAGAACGTACTCTCGGCCGGGGAGTAAGAAAAATAGTATACAATACTTGGACCGGAAATTGGATGCCCTGGCCGTGCGTGGTATGACGCCCGAGGCGAAGCCGAGGCCTCGGCTTCGCCTCGGGCGTCATACCACGTACGGCCAGGAAATCCAATTTCCGGCCCACGTATCGTAATGTACTATCTTTATAGTAATATAATCCATCATCAAGATCCTGTGTCATTTTTACTTCTGTAGTCCAATCACCAATCCGATCATGTCCTTCTTGTTTTCTAATTTTTAAAGAAACAGACTGTGTAAACATGAGCATAATTTATCACCTTGTGATTGATCTTCTAATGGTCCTTGGAGGGCTTTCATCATGGTTAGATGCGTGTTGGTCTTGCACTTTTAAACTTTACCTCATGGTATTTGAGGTTACAGATACAGATACTCCACAAATCTTTGCATAATTCTTCAATTGTAACTTTTTCACTATGCTGCAAAAAAACAACAACTGTATAAATACTGATAGGAATGTATTGGAGTAGGGGCGAGTCCACCACAATTCACTGCTTCGTCTTAGTTCAGCTATCTTTTGGATTACTTCAGGTGCAAGAATTACATTAATTAGTTTTGATCAGTTGCATATCCAAATATTAAATACTGATCGCCAGCACCAGCTTCTTAATTGCTATGATTCTTGTGTACTTTTGCTGCAAATTTGGAGGCTCAGCATCAAACAACAATATAATGCTGCTTAATTTGTAGTCAAAACAATTTTTTGATATTCAGCAACAGCTATAAAACTGATTTCTTGTTCCTGTGTTCTTTGTCACTGTTTCACAAGCAATTTTGGCATCTGGATCTTGTTTACAGTTAGCTCCAATATAGCATCACTAAACTGATCGCACATTTTGTCTGGGGTTCCAAGCTGTCCAAGCGGCACGGTATGGGGTTAGGATATACGGCGCAGTCCGCGACGCGGTGTAACTCGACGACACGTCGACACGTCGAGTCGTCGACACAGATACAGCTGTGCTGCAGCCTGCAGCGCATGCGCTTGGGCGTACACACGCACACGCGCAAGCCAGACTAGCCCGATGGACAGGCACCCGGGTCACCCGGGGCAGCGGCGCCGCGGGCCGCGGCGAACTCACGGCCGCAGACGCTTGTAGCGCCATCTTCCCACAAATACTGTAGTACTGAGTACACACAAAACACAATAACAAAATAGTCAAATAGAATAGGTAATAAGTAGATGCTCCCGCGCGCGTTCACCTGCCTCAGGCCTCAGCTGCCTGAGCTGAGCATGGACGTGCTTGACAGGTTACGAGGTTACGACTTACGACGACAAACGAGCTGCAGCGCATGCGCTTACGTACACTAACACGGGCAAGAAAGATGCAACAGTGTCGCCACCATTGTGAGTCTGAGGCGATGCTTATACAAATTACCCATATGATATAATAATCTAATTTCTTTTTTGACGAATTATATAAAATCAAGAGTTCATTGCCCTAAGTTTTATAATGATCTACCCTCCTGCCAAGTTTCAAGTCAAAATATCTATTAGTTCTTGCGTAAACTTTGACAAAAAATTTGACTTTCAATCAACACCACCTCGAAATTTTTGTCAAAGTTTACGTAAAAACTAATAAATATTTTGACTTGAAACTTAGCAGGACGATAGATTATTATATAACTTAGGCCAATGAACGCTTCGTTTTGTATAATTCGGTTTATTTCTATTTTTATAAAGTGAAAACCGCGAAACCGACTCGGTCGGTAAAAATTGAGTATGACACCCCCTTAAGCTGTGTTTCATTAAAAAATGTCGATTTTTATAAAAGTTATAGGCTATTAAATATAGAGTAAGAAGATAGCTTAAAATACCACCCGTTAAATGCTTCAAAAAAATGAGAAAATTTTAGTGATTTTCTTACTCTATTTTTAATAGCCTATAGCTTTTTAAAAATCGACATTTTTTAATGAGACACAGCTTAAATTAAAGCTTTTTTGCCTTCTTTTATAAACTCTCTAGCCCATTTATATGATAGAAATATTCAGAAAGCTATAGCCAAAGAAAGAGACCACATTTGTATCAAAAATTGTTCATTTTAGACATAAAATAGCTTGGATCTCGAAACGAAAGGTCCATTCAGAAAAACCCCGTGACACGTGTCTCATGATTTGTGGTAAAGAAGTACCGCCTGCAGTTTTAGCCAAATCCAGGACCCGCATCTCTGGTGCTCCTCTTGTAAGTTATACTTCTTAACAAAGGACAATGGATCGTTTTGAAATTTAACAGAGAGGTAGTTTGTTTCATATTTAAGAATCGATATTTTTATGAAATATTTTTATGAAATTTTTACGAAATTCATATTTTGAAAGTCAATTATTATCGTTGCCTTAGTACACGTTGCCGTGGGACTCAATCTGAAATTACTTTCTCGGGGATATGCCCTAGTACATAATAATTATTTTATTTATATATGATATATAAATTAAATAGAACTATTGCATATTTTGCTCTAAAACTTTATATTTGTGTTTTGGGGCTAACTTGGAATGAGTAAAAAAATGTTGACCAACATAACCTCTCGAAATTTTAACACAATGTTGTACTCAATAAGTGTAATAAGTGGTAAAAATTTTGAGTCAATCAATCGAAAATTCTTTAAAAAAATGCAAATATAAGAAATTTATAAAAATATTTTAACCTCAAATGTCTCTGGTCACAACAGTCAGATTTTTTTCGGCAGAGAACTGACACCTTAGACATAAAAAAGCTAATTCTTTGCAAAATTTCAAAACGATTCATTAACTTTTACTCCTGACATAGTTAATGAATGAAAACGCACTTGTTTTCAAAAATAATTTTTTTCTCGGAAACAAATCAACATAAATTCTTGAAATTTTAACACAATTTTGTACTCGATAAGTGTAATAAGTGATAAAAATTTTGAATCAATCAATTGAAGATTCTTTTTAAAAATGCAAATATAAGAAATTTATAAAAATATTTTAACCTCAAATGTCTCTGGTCACAAAGGTCAAATTTTTTTCGGCAGAGAACTGACACCTTAGACATAAAAAAGCTAATTCTTTGCAAAATTTCAAAACGATTCATTAACTTTTACTCTTGACATAGTTAACGAATGCAAACGCACTTGTTTTTAAAAATAATTTTTTTCTCGGAAACAAATCAACATAAACTCTTGAAATTTTAACACAATTTTGTACTCGATAAGTGTAATAAGTAGTAAAAATTTTGAATCAATCAATTGAATATTCTTTTTAAAAATGCAAATATAAGAAATTTATAAAAAATTTTTAACCTCAAATAACTCTGGTCACAACAGTCAGATTTTTTTGGGTAAAGAACTGACTCCTTAGATATAAAGAAACTAACTCTCTGCCAAATTTCAAAACGTTTCATTGACTTTTGCTCTTGTTATCGTAAAGGAATGAAAACGCACATTTTTTCAAAATAATTTTTTTCCCGGAAACAAATAAACATAACCTCTTCAAATTTTAACACAATGTTGTACTCGATAAGTGTAATAAGTGGTAAAAATTTTGAGCGGAAAAATGAAAAAGTTTTTGAGATATTAATTAAAGAAATATAAACCATATTTTCATTAATAACAAATGACAGGCTAGAGATAATTTAAATTAAAAAAAAAAGAAATTGTAGGTAATTTAAAGACCTTTTAATAAAAATTTTGTTTATGAAGTAATACTGGCTGAAACAAATTAAAAAATCAAAAAAACGAAAAATTCAAAATCGTTTTTCGGTTATAAAAAAAAAAAATCGGTAAAATTAAAAAGTAGGTTATGCTCTTTCTATTTTCCTCGGAAAAGAAGAGAATAATCCTTTTTCGATGTAACTCGGTCAATCGGTTCAAAAGTTATCGCCTGCACACACACACACGCACATGCACACGCACACGCGCACACCCACGCACGTACAGACACAAAAAATTTTTTTATCAAAAACAACGGATTTTAGCGCCAAGTCTTAAAACATGTTTTTGAACATTTTTTGTTTCAAAAATTTTTTTCACCGTTACAAAACTTCCTCTTTGAGGAAGCATAATGATTTGGTGTTGGAGCCTTTTGAGCATGAGGATCAACCGAAACATGCGTGAGCGGTCTAGGGATAATTACATGTTCGATTTCAACTAACATCGCAATCAATACTTCTTCTCGCGGAGCCTGATCCTTTGAAACAGCACTAGGCGCAGTTTTCACTGTTCGAATTAGTCGCTCCCATGCACCTCCCATATGCGATGCAGTAGGAGGATTAAATTTCCATTCAAATTTATTTTTTAACACCAGATCACTCATCGATTTCTTTCATAGCCTGACTCAACTTCCTGTCGCAGTAAATAAAAGTAGTATATGGGCCGTAACAACAAACCTGACCTCAACCGCAGGCGCCAGCTGGGGTCAAGGTCAAGCAGTCACGACGACGCATAGCACTGAGTAAGACATACACATAAATATACACACAGACACACACATATGAGGCGTTTCACGTCAGCTCTCCAGGCGCGGCGCGCAAGCGTGAAATCATGCTGTTTTCAGCTTGTGTTTGAAGGGCTAAGATGTATCTAAAAAAAATAATCCCCAAGTGGTTTCGATGTATTTTTTTCTCAGCTTTCCGATGGTGCTATTAGTTTCTCAAAAATTTTCAATTCTAAGTATTTCTTGAATAATATCTCGAAAAAATCAAAAAACCCCTATGCAGAAAAAGGCTATATCCGTGTAAAATTTCCTCCTCTTTCGATCTAGCAGGTCAAAAAAAAAATTAAAAATATAGTTTTTGAGATATAACACGTTTTACGTTTTTTTGAGGTTAGAATTGAAAAATTTTGAGAAACTAATAGCACCATCGGAAAGCTGAGGAAAAAATACATCGAAATCACTTGGGGATTATTTTTTTTAGATAAATCTTAGCCCTTCAAACACAAACTGAAAACAGCATGATTTCGCGCTCGCGCGCCGCGCCTGGAGAGCTGACGTGAAACGCCTCATATACCGACACACGCATAAATATACACACAGACACACACATACACACACACGTGACACGCCCCATAGCGTTGCATCAGTGAAATCCATACTACGTGTGTGTTTGTGTGTGTGTGCACACGCGCGAGTTATATGAGTCACCACATAGGTACTTAGACACATCGGCCAGCCAGCCTCCTTATCGCTCCGAATAGAATCTGCATGGACAAAGAGAAGCCAGAAGACAATGAAGATGCAATATATGCTTTTCATATATACTTTATACATATACTCTCGCTATACTCTCTTACTGCACTTCGCATCGACGATCGCCAGTCTCCAACCTGTAACGACGTTTTAATAAATCATTATTCTAATCAACACCCTTTGTTCGATTACTTACTTTGGCGAGTGTTACCTGTGTGTGTGTTACCTTTCCTTGGTGATCCACCGGGGCCTACCACATAACTGGCGCTGCGGGGACAGGATCGTGAAGCTGCAAAAACTCAGATTCTCCCTCAACCTGGTGACGGAAATCTTCAGCGAGGAAGCAGTTGGCGTTTCAACGTCCATCATCACGGAACCTACGACGTCAAGATTGGAGTCCACCTGCAAGCAGAGATTCACCCGAAATCATTAAAAACAAACTAGTAAGTCTTTGAAATTTCCTATGTCCTACCCAACCCTATCCTTTTAAGTGCAATTGATTTTACGTGAAGCGTAATCAAAGATAAAGCAAAATGGCAAATAACGGAGATAATCAACAAAATCTTACGGTAGAACAATTTAAATTGCGACTTACGATATGGCACGACGCGATCCCCATATATGAAGGAGGTACAAGACTCCTTTCGCACTTTATACAAACGTGAGACAAATTCGTCGAAAATGTGGCGACTGCAGATAATGCAATAAACGAGGCATTATTCGCATTAATCAAATCAAAGATTCGCGGTGAAGCACTAGACCTAATAGTGGCAAATAACCCGACTACATATGCCGCATGTAAAACGCTCTTAGTTAATAGATTTAGTGACCCAAGTTCGGAGGAGTTACTATTTAACAGACTAAGTGTATGTTATCAATTGATAAATCAGTTTTACGAAAAATACGCGGACGAAATCAAAAGCAGGCTAAATAAATTGAAGGAACACATACAGTTAAATAATCGAGACGCTAATGTTATAAGTATTAAAAATACATTTTATGAAAATGTAGCCAAAAGTACTTTTATAAATGGTATTAAAGAGCCGTACCATTCTTACTTGCTACATTTTGATTTAGACGAGGTTGAGGCATGTATAATAAAATGCCGTAAATACGACAACCATGAATAACAAAGTGCTTTCCTCAATTTCGCACGACAACGTGATAACAAACCTAAGCCCAACGTATTCGGTACAATCAATGCTAAAAGTACAAACCCATTTGCCACTAATAGTAATCCAAAAATTATTCACCCTTCAAATAATTTACCAAGTACTTCAAGAAATGTAAATCCATTTTATTTTCAACCGACACCCGCATTTGCACAAACACAACCTGGATTTATCCCCATAAATTATCGTAATAACAATTTTGGTCAAAATAATAATAATCTGCCAAGACAACAAAATTACCAACCAACACCAATGTCAGTCAGTACAAGAAATACTAACAAACAAGGCATTAATCCAACAAATAGATCGAATAATTTACCAGCACAAAATAACTTTAAGCCAAGAACGAACTTCTTTAGAAGCACAGGACCAGCAAACTTTATCGCTGAAGAGTTGCATCATCAACAAGAATAAGGAGATGAAGAAGTAGTCGATTATCAAAATGACTCACCTATGCAAGACCATGAAGAATTTAATCAAGAAAACGACGAGAGTGATAATTGCCAAAATTTTCAACAAGCTCCCCAATACAACAGAAATAACGTGATAAATTTAAATTCGATTAGCAATTCACCCGAATTACCATACTTAATAACGACAAATCCACCTCTTAAAATTCTCATCGATTCTGGAGCCTCATCATCCATTATCAATCCAGAAATTGCATATAAACTATTTTCAAAATTCATATTTCCTTACGAATTCGAAATTAAATCGGTGCACAAAACGACGAAAGGTACACATGCGCTTACCTTTCCTATATTACGTGAATACGGTAACGATACACCTATAACTTTCTTAATAGCAACATGGCACTATACGTACGATTGTTTAATCGGACATAAGGATTTGCAGAATTTGGAAGCGAATATTAATTACAAAACTCAAATTTTTAGCACATCTAAGTTTGAAATAAATTACTTTAAAAATATACCGGACGATAATTAGAATGTTAAAGTGAATCATCATCAAGAAGTAGAATTACCGATAAGAACTGATCACATGAACGAAGAAGAAAGATATAAAATTACATCACTATGCCAGAAGTACAAAGACTGTTTCTACAATGAAAATAAAACATTATCAGCGACTTCTGCGGTTTCACACAATATAAGAACAAAGGACGATCACCCTATCTATGTAAAGAGTTTTAGATATCCATACCATCTAAAAGAAGGAATTCAAACTCAAATCAGAAAACTGTTAGACGAAGAAATTATTCAACCAAGCAACTTGCCCTACTCATCCCCCGTATGGATAGTTCCGAAGAAAGAAGATGCAAGTGGAAGAAAAAAATGGAGAATGGTAATAGATTATCGTAAATTAAACGACAACACCATCGAAGACAAATATCCATTACCTAGAATGGACGATATTCTAGAAAATCTGGGCAAATGTTCTTACTTTAGTACATTAGATTTGGCACAAGGTTTCCACCAAATACCCGTCAACAAAGATTCAATTGAAAAGACAGCGTTTACCGTAGAAAACGGACACTATGAATATGTCAGAATGCCTTTTGGTTTAAGAAACGCTCCGGCTACTTTTCAACGTCTGATGGATAGAATTTTAATGAAATATCTACATAAATTCTGCTTCGTTTACGTGGATGATATAGTAATATTTTCGAAATCACTCCAAGAACATTTACAACATCTGAAGCTAATATTCGAAGAACTAGAGAAATATGGTTTAAAAATTCAATTAGATAAGAGTGAATTTCTAAGGAAAGAAGTTCCATTTTTAGGCCATATAATAACAGCAGACGGAATCAAGCCAAATCCCGATAAGATCAAAGTAATTCTAAAATATCCGATACCTAAAACCCAAAAAGAAGTTAGAATATTTTTAGGACTAACCGGCTTTTACAGAAAGTTCGTAACAAATTACGCAAAAATAGCGAAACCAATGACAAAAGCACTCAAGAAAAAAGAAAAAATAAATCCAGAAGATAAAGACTATAAAGAAGCGTTCGAGAAACTCAAAGAATTGATCACTAACGCACCAGTGCTCGTCTACCCAGACTTCGCCAAACCATTTACTATCACAACCGACGCCTCAAACTTAGCAATAGGTGCAGTTTTATCCCAAGAACAACATCTTATCTCGTGTTATTCACGAACATTAAACTCAGCAGAACAAAGCTATCCGGCGATAGAGAAAGAATTACTGGCAATAGTGGAAGCATGTAGACAATTTAGACCGTATATCTATGGTAAGAAATTTACGATTGAAACAGATCATAAGCCATTAACCTCGCTCTATTCTTTAAAAACGCCTAACGCTAGACTTATTAGATGGAGACTAAGATTAGAAGAATATGATTACATAATAAAATACAAAAAGGGTTCTGAAAATTATGTCGCCGACGCACTAAGTCGAATTGAAATTAATGCTAATAAAACAATAGAAGAAGACTCACTCTCAATGGTGCCTCAAACACCTGACGATGCACCTGTCACACCTGAAGAAATGGACGAAATATTTGACGACGACATGGCAACAGTCCACACAGCTGAAGAAAATCCGACCTTTTCACTACCTATAACAGACAAAAATGTTCACGCTTTTAATTACAGCATTATCATAAAAGGAGGAAATGATTACAACTTAAAGATAAACAAAGATAAACTTAAAGTACAATACACGGTGAAAATTAATAAATCAAATGCGGAAACACATTTACTTAAGTTTTTCAAGGAAAATATTAAACCCGATAAGCAATATGGTATCTACTTTACGACCGAAGAATTGGAAAGAATTACGTATAGAATATTGAAGGATCATTTCAATGAAAAATTAAAACTAATCAAAACAACCACGTATACACCTACGATTGATAAAAATAATTTCATAAAAGAACTCGAGACATATCATAATCAAAATCATAACGGTATTCGAGAGACCTTATTACACTTTAAGAGAAAACTCTATACACTTAATATGGATCGACTTATTCAAAATTTTATAAATCAATGTGAGATATGCCTAGAGCATAAGTATGAGAGAAACCCATATGAAACAGAAACATACGGCCCTATTATAGCTAGAAGACCGCTCGAACATGGACGTATTTCATTTCAACAAGGATAAATTTTTAACAATTATAGATATTTTTTCCAAAGATGCTCAAGCCTATTATCTACCAGATGGAAATGCCACGACCATTATAAACAAATTGAGACACTTTGCCTCACACCATAACTTTCCGGATAAAATTACGACAGACAACGGAAGTGAATTCAACTCAACAGTATTTAAGGAGTTTTGCCGCATACATAAAATTCAATATCATCAAACAACGATAAACAGACATACATCGAATGGACCGATAGAAAGACTGCATTCAACCCTAAAGGAAAAATTAAGTATTTTATCCAATCAAAATCCAAAAGAAACAGTGAAAAATCTTATGACCACCGCTCTCTTAATATACAATCAGAGTATACACTCTACAACTAACTATACGCCTTTTACACTGTTATATGGACCTTACGACGAACTACAGAAACACATTATCGAGCCCGATGCCGATACCATAGAAAGATATAATGAAATCAGAAAAAATGAAATTTTACCTTTTTATGACACGCTATATAGAAACCAAAAAGAGCAACAAAAGTTACCTAATAGTCCTGACAAATCTTTAGAAAATAAAGAAATTTACATGAAAACACATCAACAACAACGAGACAAAACCGCACCACGATATCAAAAATTACTTGTAGAGACACAACAAGGCCCCTCGTTAGGTTGCTATATTCATGGTCAACAACGCCGATATAATTTACGAAGTGCCAAAAGAATAAGAAAAACTTCTTCTTTGCAGGACAATGAAGACGCCACTAATCTTGATGCTCATAGCTCTGCTCGCGGAGAGTAGCAAAATCAACCAAAATAAGACGCATTACGATTACTTAATAAAATTAAAAGATCATTTATTTTCAATGAACAAATATTCGACTTAGAATTGTTAACATATGACCAAATATCGGATATACGTGTACATTTATTGGCAATGTACTCTCAGAAAGAATTAATATTACACTATCATAATTTGCTAGATTTTCGCTTTGCTCAGGGATCAATTGCATTCACACAAAATCTTATTGTATACACTATCAAAATCCCTATCCTTAATCCTATCGAATTTTCACTCCATCAAAGACTTGCTATAATCAATTACAACAATCAGACAGAAGTTATCACCACGCCGTGGAGTTTGACCGGGACATCTGTAAAACTATTTGCTAATAAGTGCCGACAAATGTATGAAAAGAATTTTTATGTCAACAAATTATAACGGAAAGAGTCAAACCGATTATCATTTCTATTAGTCCACCTTTAATACTGACATACAAATTATCTGAGAATTTAACGCTAGTATCGAGTAATTATCCGATCAAGGTTAAACATGATAATGACTAATTGATGATCCGAGGAACATATGAAAATACAAGGAAATGATGTACAAGTACAGGGATACTGACTTGACGAAAATCTTGGTGAAATGGAACAATCCAGCCTAATTTCACCTTTAGTTATGAAAGACCACCAGTTGAATTTCGAACCTCTAAAAACTTTGACATCACCTACACTAAATATGTCAGTTTCTAATCAAATTAGAACCGAATTCGTCCTGTCTACAAGTTCAATTATATTAGTATTGCTGTTCATAACGATTACATCGATTTACTTAATATACAAAATAAAAGTCAAGAAACAACGGCCGCAACTTACCAAAAAGTCCAAAGATAAGGATATCAAAGACGAGGACGTCATTGAACTTGGCCATGGAGGAGCTATATGAGTCACCACGTAGGTACTTAGACGCATCGGCCAGCCAGTCTCCTTATCGCTCCGAATGGAATCTGCATGGACAAAGAGAAGCCAGAAGACAATGAAGATGTAATATATACTTTTCATATATACTTTATACATATACTCTCGTTATACTCTCTTACTGCACTTCGCATCGACGATCGCCAGTCTCTGTCGGGCATCCAACCTGTAACGACGTTTTAATAAATCATTATTCCTATCAACACCCTTTGTTCGATTACTTACTTTGGCGAGTGTTACCTGTGTGTGTGTTACCTTTCCTTGGTGATCCACCGGGGCTTGCCACATAACTTGCGCACGCAAGCATATTTGAGAGAGAGAGAGAGAGAGAGAGAGAGAGCGAGAGAGAGAGAGAGAAAGAGAGAGAGAGAGAGAGAGAGAGAAGTTAAAAATGTTATAGTAGAAACCATAATCGACTAACTCTTGGCAACGCCCACAGCGACTTAATGGCTGAGCGGTTGTGAGGTAAGCATAATGGTTTCTTGAACAGAGGTTGTGTATAATGACTTTTACATATACACAACATTTTATAAATTATATGAAATTTTAATTTTTTTACCTCTATTCATATAGAAATTGACTCCGTTGAATCTTCTCCTGCTTCCTCATTTTTCTTTTAAAGACAACAGTCCAATGAGTTTGGGTGAAATATTATAAAATACACAGAACATAGGAGAGTTATTTTCGTGTTTCACAACGATGCCGTACCCCTTTTCACGCCAAGTTTTCAAAATTTACATGATATAAGGTCTGCACTTCGACACTCGTTACTTGATACCATTGATATACCCGGTAATGATCACGCCAGATTAGAAATTTCACAAGCGCATTCACGAGTTGCTGCCAAATGAAAATTAGAAACCCGCGTCGTCGGCGCGCATTAAATAATCGTGCTATTTGTATACTATATCTGGGTACACGCGCGTTTTCTTCAGGTAAAACAGCAACGACACCAGCAGCATTGTCTCCAGCTTCGTCGTGTTCCTCGTTTGGTTGTGGTACTATGCCGACACCATCAACGATGTTTTCATCTTCGTCTGGCGTCGGCATACTGCTAGTTAGTGAACTACTGCTGTTTACATTTACGAGGAAGGGTTATTTTTTTTAACTTATTTATAGCGGAGTTTACTTTTGCGAGTCTTGTATTTATATGTACAAGCTTTTTTCGCAAAAAATTAAGGTTCTTCTTATTTACTTTATTTTTGAGGTTTTTTAAGAGTTTTTTTAAAGTCTCACCAGCACCACGATTTCTATGTAAGTCCTGCTTACTAAAGCCTATAAAATCATCCTCTTTACACACTGATTTTTTATACTCACTATTACCACTAGATACGCTTTCACAAATAGTGTAATTCGTCTCTATCTCACTGTACTTATTGTCCACTACAATCTCACTTTCTTCTGAAATATTCTCTTCTATTTTAACGTTTTTAATGGTAATCTCCGTCTCGATTTCCTCACTATTACTACGCACTCGAATTTCAATAATGTTTACGAACTGATTATCAATGTCTTTGGATTTTTCACAAATATAAAAATCGTTAACTTTATAAAATAAATATAACCAAAAATGTGGGTTTTCGAAGCTCAACCACCGCACCGAGCGAATTTTCGAAGGAATATCGACCAATGACGTCTTCTACATCTTGCGGCGACGCAGATTGCTGGAGAACTGAGAGTAATTAAGACGGTGAAAAAAGATGAGCCCTCAAAGCGCGTGACGATGAGCTCATCTTATGTTATGTCTTTCTAAAAAACTGCAAATTTTGTTCCACATGCGTAAAAGTAAGCACAACGTGATTGAAAGAATGTGCTCTTGAACTTTGTAGGAAAGTCAAGAGTTCAAGAGAAAAATATCATATTCGAATCAAACCGTGAGCGAATAACATTCTTTAAGAATTCCATTAGTAATCTAATAATAAAGTAAAAGGCGATTTTTATGTAAATTTTTATTATCACGCTATTTGCCGCAATTTTCAATTACAATTTAAAAAATTAGACGTGAGTTGGAAAATTTGACAATATAAAAACTAAAGTTGTTATTATTTAATTTATTTCATTTTTAAGATACACGCGTGATTTTAACACAGTAGGTATGTTTAAATACCCTGAATGTAATGACGTTAAAAAATTAATCAAAATTCAAAAACTGAAAAACTTTTTATTTTGTAGTTTTATTAGCTACATGAAGATAAGATAAGAATACAGGGTCTCACGCTCGGCTCTTGAGTATTTCAATTCGCGTTTTCTATCTTGTTCTACATGCACGTTTCCAGTTTTTATTCCGATTCATCTAAAATTCGTTTTTACGTTGATAAGTATTTTTTGGCAAAAGCAGGAAATTACCGATTTCCCCCATTTTTCAAGATATCAACTTGAAATTTAAAATGCAGTTATATCTTTTCAAATAGATTTAATTGACTTCAAAAAAGTAAATAATTTTCATAAATAAAAAATTTAAAATTTTGATAATGCCTCCTTGTGAAGATACATTATACGGTTAAATAAAGTTAAAATTATTGAGTTTTCATGTATCTTTCAAAATTTGCTAATAAAACAACTAAAGTTGTTATTGATTAATTTAGTTAATTTTTAAGATACTGTAACGGGGTTCAGTTATGGAGAGGGTATTAATCCCTCTCAGGGGTTCGCGGGATAATATACGGGTGTATTCTACGCCCGGGCAACTCACCGTTGTAGAATTACCTGTAGTCCGGCAGAAGCGCTTCGTCACAGGTTCCGAACATGTGAGCCCGGCTTCTATTGTAGAAAGCCTAAGACGCTTTCTACCAGAACCGGCGCTGCGCTCTGCCTCTGCTGCCAACTGCTGCCCGCGAACTACTGGCTGTTCGCTATGACCTAGCGTTCCCAGCGCAGCCGGTCTTTCCCGCACAACGCCGCTGAGTTAATCTCTCAAGCGGCTATTGAGATACTTACTCCCGCTACCGATGTTCCTCTAGGAGGCAATGCCTGCGACTAGCTGCAGCAACTGAAAAGGGTAGAGGGCGGTATTCGGGAAATCATTCATAGGTTAAGGCACGCTCAATAAGTACTCGTGACTCGACGATTTAAGATAAAACAAAACGGGTTTATTAGTACGATGTGATTCACGCTAAGAGGCGCGAAACCCGAACAGGATCCTACATCAAACGCGACAGGTCGAGACTTTGGTCGACGCACGCACGCTCGTGGCCGCCGATTCGCGGCGGCAACAACAATACTCGCGACACTCAGATACGCGCATAATATTAAACGGGACTCACGCAAGGTGGCTGGCCAGCCATAGCCGCTGTCACTATCTCTCTCGCGCGCTTCTGCCACAGGCTCCCGCAGCAAGGAGGGGCGGGGATGGAAAACGCCTCACTGTCACCGTCCTTCTTCTTTTGGCCGTAGCTCTCTCTCTCTCTCTCTCCCTCGCTCATTCGGGATTGGTGGCGGCGCTCCGGCGGTCACGCAGTCAGCGGTGGAGGTGCGGTACATTCTCTCTCTCTCTTTTGTTGCACAAAAACACGCGGCAGGCACCTCGGACTATGTTCGCGTGTTACGGCCAGAATCAACATGGCCGCGGCGTCCCTTTCGCGGCAGCACCGCGGCTTCTTCTCCGTTTGTCTCGATCGCGTGTCGCGTGGCGCGCGACGAGGCATTCGACGTTCCGGCGCGCGAGATTCGAATCTCGTGCCGCCGTCAGCTCGGTTAACGCGACTCATATCGGTGCCCGTCACAATACACGCGTGATTTTAACACAGTAGGGATGTTTAAATACCCTGAATATAATGACGTTAAAAAATTAATCAAAATTCAAAAACTGAAAAACTTTTTATTTTGTAGTTTTATCAGTATACGTCGCAGTTATACGTCGCAAAATAAAGATTTTTTTTTTAAATTGACGATTGTAAAATTTTGCTAATGATTCATTAAAAACATAACAAGATATGGTTACCGCTATTCGAGAGAGAAACGAGTCGACTTTTTTCTCTTTTATTTAATCGTACGACACTGTGAAATTTTGCTGATTTATGAGAAAATGTCACGTACACCAAGTTGCAGCTGCACATTGTTTTGGCTATTTAATTATATATGGTAAAGATTTTTTCTCAAGAAAAGCCTCGAGGAAAGGAAGTTGAAATTGTGAGACGCAGAGAGAGATGTGTATATTTTTCATGAAGCGATTAAGTCCAGTAGCAGTATATTTAAGGAGGACGGAACCCTCAACTCGTCAGTGCACTTTGGGCAATCAACTCCAAAAGATCGTACATTAAAAATGGTTAGAGCCAGTGTAAGTCACCTCATTAAAACTTTGCGACTTGCTTTACGCATCGCAAGAAATCGCGAACCACACATTCGTACAATGTGTGGACCTGTGTGGTCCAGTGACTTTAAAAGCTTATCTTTAGATGTGTTATGTAAAAAATTGTATTTCCTTTTACTGCATTGTCGGATATCTACAATCAATTACATGTACGGTATCGGCTTATTTCATAATAGAGATATTCTTTCAATCGTTGTGAAAGCGGTAAAACAACGTAACGAGCACACCGATTCTCTAGCCGGAAGAATAATGCGACGTCATTGTAATTATCACATTTTATTATAAATATTTTTCTTTATCTTCAATAAATTAAATCGATTTATGAACAGTGGTCGATCAAATGCTCGACGATACGGAAGGTGACGAATTCATCATGCAGTGTCAATATCAAGACGATGCACAATCAGGATCTTCGACAGCTGATGATCCACAACCTGGTCCGTCAACGGCCAATGTATACCGTCATAATGATGATATAGCAAATCGTAAGTATTGAATCTGTTATAATAATGTTCATATTATTAAGGCACGATTCAATATTTCAGCTTTACAATCAGTAACCTATGATGTACATCACGAAAATGAGGAAACACGTAATCGTAAGTATTGAAAGTATTAAAATAATATTTTACAATGTATACATTTTTATCGATCTCAATAATTTAGTTACAGAAGTTGATTCGTCTATTTTAACGATGACGCAACATGTCCAGGAAGGATATGATTCTGACTCTAGTAGCAGCAGTACTAGTAGCAGTAGTGGTACCAGTAGCAGTAGCAGTAGAACTGATACATCTGAAGAGAGAAATGGCGAAAGTAAGGGTGTATAATATTTTTAGTAATTTTCAAAAATAAAAAATAAAAAATGAAAATAATTATTTTACAGATAATTACTTACAGCATGGTGAAGGATCGAGACCGCGTTTTAACGTGAAAAGCGAAATAACACGACGCTATCACCATTTTCGTCATCAAGGACGAGAGATACGAGGAAGACTAGCTGATCCACCGGCAAAGGCGAACATTTATATGTGGCTCGAACGGTGTTTAAAGGATTTACATGAACAACTCTGTAGCCGTGGGGAGGCTAACGAATTTATAGGAGTAACGATAAATAGTGAAAGCTTCAATCATGGTCCTTTATGGCTTTCATTTAGACCGATTAGTAATTTCAATATAGAAGACCTTTGGTGGCTACTATCAAGTGCGATTCAAAGTGCAAATAATTTTGATATAAGTGATAGATTGTCAATCAGCTGTGCAATTGTGAGAGGTGTAGCAGGACGTGGTCGCAAACAGCTAAATCAAGAAAATATCAAGAAAAAGTCCATCTTATCTATTAAAAATGACGATAATCTTTGTTTGCCACGAAGCTTGGTTACCGCCTATGCTTATGTCGTCAGAGGTCAAATATGAACGGGACGATTACACGAATATTGGAACCATATTCGACGAAACAACAGACCCATTCAAAAGAGAGCAGCCAAGGAGCCTTTAAACTTGGCAAATGTTCAGGTTCCAATAAGAGGTTGTGGTCTGGAAGAAATTCATAGTTTTCAAATTTGTTTAATACACCTGAAAATCAATCGTACGAGGGACCACTCCCTCCTTTGGACGTGTACTCACCAGACAGTATGAGCATCAAGGAAAGAGAATGCTTTCTGGAGTGGTATAATGAGCAATCGACGAGCGGTTGTGAGTTCAATTTTCAAAACGAAATTGTGAAGTATTGTAAACAGGACGTAACAATTTTAAGATTAACTTGCTTAACCTTTCGAAAACTTTTCGAAATTTGGTGTGGATCCATTTGTCGAATGCACAACTATAGCTTCGACTTGTATGCGTGTGTTTCGCAAAAATCGTTCCACCTCGCGATTATAGATGGTGCGACAATCAGTCTCAAAAAGCGGTATATTGGTTGTGCTGGATGGAAAAGCGCATACTTCATCGCTTCATCGGACATACAGGACATTCGAGAGAGAGAAGGTTACCCTAAGGTCTGATTGTAGATGGCTACAGTCAACCGCGGCCCGACGAAAATTACAGGGGCATAGTACTTCAATTTCACGGTTGTTTTTGGCACGGATGCCCTGGCTGTTTCAGGATTAATAGAGATACAGTTTTGACGAGTGGTGATTCAATGGACGTTAGATACGAAAGAAGCTACTAACGATAAGATAAGGTCAAACAATTATAAATTAATTGAGAAATGAGAATGCGAGTTTAACACTGAACTCTCCCAAGATGATCAGTTTCAGCGCTTTGTTCAAGAAAACGTCAATAACGTGAAACGAAAATCTTTGGATGCGCGAGATGCTTTTTTCAGTGGACAAACAGGTAACACCATTAAAATGTTCGATTGCAAAGGTGAAGAAAAAATAAAGTACGTCGATGTATGCTCGTTGTACCCGTATATCTGTAAACGAGGTAAATTTCCCGTTGGTCATCCCAACATATACTTCGGCGAAGAAGATTGCCGTCAGTTCTTAGGAACATACAAAGACATCTCTCGAGTGAACGGTTTACTAATGTGTGACGTGCTTCCACCGCAAAACCTGTACCACTCCTTATTACCGGTAAGAATGCATGGTAAACTAATATTTCCCTTATGTCGCACGTGTAGTGAACAAATGATCCAAGAAGATTGCCTACATCAAGACCCAAATGATCGAATTTTACGGGGAACGTGGGTGTCTGAGGAAGTTAAAGAGGCTGTCAAACTGGGGTATACAATTCAACGCGTTTACAAGATCTGGCAATACGAAATAACGCAATATAATCAAAAAGAAGGCAAAGGTTATTAGCCGAATATATCAATGAGTTTTTCGCGCAAAAAATTATGGCGTCTGGTTTTCCACCTGGCTGTCTGACCAACCAACATAAAGACGAATACGTAAAAGAATTGGAGGTCAATCAAGGTATTAGTTTAAATAAAGACGCGATACAGTACAACGCCGGTCTAAGATCAGTCGCAAAACTATGCCAAACTCTTTATGGGGTAAATTTGGTCAACGTGAAAACATGACAAAGACAGAAGTCATTACTAAACCAGAAAGATTGGCAGAGTTACTTACCAGATCAGAAATAGACGTTAACGGAATTATACCAGTCAATGACGAAACACTCTACGCCAACTGGTGTTACAAAAACGAAGCTCTGCTGTCATCTCCAACGACAAGTTTTGCGATTGCCGCCTTTACAACAGCACAGTCCCGACTGGAGCTATTCAAGTACTTGCACGCTTTGGGACCCCGAGCTCTCTACTACGATACGGATTCTGTTTTTTATGTTAGTAGAGAGGATAGTGGCGAGTGCGATTTGCCAACAGGTGTAGCTCTAGGCGAACTCACGGACGAATTGGCTAGTAATGGAAACGGTAAATACATAACCTCATTTTTATCCAGAGATCTAAAATTTTACACGTACAAATTTAAAAAACCCGACGGAAATGAAGAGTTCGTATGTAAAGTAAAAGGCATAAGGCTAAGTTACTCCAATAGTCTACAAATAAATTTTGACACTCTTTGCGAGATGATCACTTCACTAGATAGTGAGATATTGCTATCTAATTTTGCCATTCAACGAACAGCATTCCACGAGGTAATAACGCAAAATGAAACAAAGACGTGTAAAACCGTGTACGGAAAGAGAAGATTCGTCCCGTTAAGTAAAAGTTATCCATACGGCTACATTCGCAGCCCGTCTACTACTAACGCATCAGAGAACAACATCCTGGAAACTTAGTGGCGCTGGTTTAGCAACGCAAGGAGCGTAATCGTGATCGGTGGCGCTACAGTGTAAAAACAGCTCATTGGCTACCTCTGTGTCTCCATCATTGTGATGAGCGGCGGCGGCGCACCAGAAGAGAGCTCATTGGCTGATGGGGCACCCCAGCAAGCTGATTTAGCGGCTGTGGGAGGCGCAGCGGCTAAGAGCTCATTGGCCACCGCTACGTCGGCGAAATAGCTGCTTTGCAGCGGAGCTCTAGTCCCACCACAAGGCTCGCGGACTCGCGAGTGGCCGCGCGCGGGGGGCACCGAACGCGGTTACGAGCTCTTAGGGAGAAGTGTTTTAGAGTGCCCAGTGAGTGTGAATTATGGACACGCGCTGGAAACATCCGTTGACTTATACGCTAAGTGGACCCACTGGTTGCGGTAAAACAGTCTATGTTAAAAAATTTCTGAAATACATTGACCGCTTGAGCGACACTCGCTTCGAGCGTATTATTCTTTATGACGGTGAATGGCAATCTAGATACAGAGATCTTGGTAAAGACGTTGAATTTTGCGGAGGTCTACCGCAAAACACCGATTGGCTTAACGATCCAAAACCTAAGTTGATCATCATCGACGACCTTATGCGCGAATCGTCCTCTGGAGGAGCCATAGTGAATGTCTTTACGAAAGGCAGTCATCACAACAACTTGAGCGTGATTTTGATCACTCAAAACATCTTCCATCAAGGCAAATGCCAGCGCGACATATCTTTGAACGCTCAGTACATTGTAATCTTTAAGAATTTGCGAGATCGTGCCCAGACAGGTCGTCTTGCTAGACAAGTATATCCTGAAAATCCTCGATTTTTAGAAGAAGCCTACCGGGACGCAACATCGCAAGCTTTTGGCTACCTCTTGTTGGATCTGAAGCAACCCACATTGGATAACTGCCGATTTCGAATGTGTATTTTCCCCGATGATGAGTACCAGTACGTTTACGTACCGCGAAGACAACTGACAAACAGTAAAACTCAAGTTCCAATCGTGTCGTTGTAATGACTACAAACGCGCGTTATCCTTTTGGTCGAAAAGATGCTACCGTCTTCGCGGCATTGTATCATTTTAACAAAGAACAGCGAAAAGCAGTTTTACAGAAAGCTGATGCAAAATTGGTTAGTCATATTTGCGAGTGCGCTTTAAACGTATTGATAGGTAACGTCCTGTTAAGTAAAGGTCACAAAGGTCGGCTGCGTAAGCACGCAAAAGTTATGCGAAAGTTAGCATCACCGGGTATCACTTTACAGCGAAGAAAAAACATTATAGTGCAATGTAGTGGTTTTTTGCCTTCTCTGCTAGGGCCTCTGATTGGCACGCTTCTTGCTAATCTCGTGAATAAATAAAGATGGAACACGCGAGAAAGATGATTCTCCTACCGCAAGAGAGCGTTAAACGTTTGCAGACCACGCTTGAAAGTGATAAGATAAAGTCTGTGTAAACACCGGGATCGGTGACGAGTAGACTCGATGCTGACATGAACGAAATATTAAACTCGCCAACATACAAAGACGAGCGTGAAAAGTGGGCTCTCTATCGTCAAGTTTTATAGCGATATCTTCACTTTAAAGGAACCGTAGGAGGTGATAAGTATAAAAAAAAGAACAAAAGAATGACAGTGTCAGCGAACCTAATACGATAGACGATAATGAGCAGGAGGAGGAGGAGGAGGAGGAGGAGGAGGAAACCGATAACCTCATTGACGCAAACATTATCTATACCGTCCCGAAAAAGTACAAAACGAAAGCCAAATAGCTCCTGTGATGCTTGCGAGCTGGTGGTAAAGTAGTTTGGGATACCAACGGAGCTGTAACGATAGATGATACGATCATGCCCGGAGCCAACATTGTCGACTTGGTGAATGACGCAATGAGAGATAGAAAAAGGAGCGCTCCGCCTGGTCATCTTCAGTTCGCTGTCACTCTTCGCCAAAAAACTGTGCCTCGAGAATTTATATGTAACAAGCGTGTTTGGAACGACGTTACGAGATCCTAATCGGCCAGTGAGCCTTTAGAAAACAGTGCTTTTACTACACTGCCTTCCGTTCCTATTTTGAGAGTTCAGAGTAGCGGCGACAGTGCCGGTGATGAAACAGATTCAACGCAACCCGAAAAAAGAAGAAAAAATAAGTGAGCTGAAAAAAAAGGTCTCACCATCACACTCTGAAATACTGTCATGGCGCGAAATGAGCAAGACATTCGGGCTGCGCTAATAAATTCTCAAGAAGAAGAACAGGAGAAAAACAGCGTTCTAGATGCACTCGTTGATTTATTACCATTTGGAATGCATATACCGCATTACAAATTTTGCGGACCTCGAACTAAGCTAGCAGAGCGTATCGAACGTGGTGACGTCCGAATCAATCCGTTGGATGAGGCCTGCCGACAGCATGATCTAGCTTATGCTGACTCGAACAGTGACCGTTATCAAGCCGACCGAGATTTAGCGCTATATGCCTTCTCTCGCATTCTCGCCGAGGAAACGCCGTCTGATGAAAGAACAGTTGCGATGATGACAGCTTGCTGCATGGTTAGCAAGATAACTTTTGAAAAATTTTTTTCACGTATCAAGAATGTTATCAGGAAACGAGACAAAAAAGATAAAAACCAAAGCGTGGCCAAATAAAAAAGGATAAGAAGAAGAAGGAACAGAAACCAAAGAATAAGAAGAAAATAGACAAAATAATAATCTTGAACAATGAATAAAACGTTTGAAAAACTTTATTTCGAAGCACATCGACCTGCGACGTACACTGGTGCTGATAAACTTTTGCGAGCTACGCGTAAAAAGTACGATCGTCAAAGTGTTATTGAATGGCTTGAGAGTCAAGACGCTTATAATTTGCGTAAACCTGTTCGATATCGCTTTCCTAGACGTAATTATAATGTGGGCGATTTCGACGACGTGTGGGAAGCTGATTTGATGGATATGAGATCTATAAAATCTTACAACGATGGCTACAGCTACGTTTTAACTGTTATCGATGTTCTCAGCAAATACGCATGAGCTGAACCTGTCAAGGACAAAACTTCGAGAAACGTCGCTGATGCTTTTGTGCGTATTTTGTCGAGAAGTAACGGACGGATACCAATATGTCTACAAGCTGATAAAGGTAAAGAATTTATCGGCGGGGCGCTGCAGAGGATATCTCAAAGTACCGTATAGCGTTTAGAGTGGTACGCAGTCCAGATGTAAAAGCTGCCATTGTGGAAAGATTCATAAAAACTATAAAAGAAAGAACATGGCGGTATTTTACTCATAAAAATACTCCAAGGTATGTTGATGTTTTGCAGAATATCGTAGAGGCGTACAATCATACCAAACATTCGGCCACAAAAATGGTGCCGGCAGTCGTAACACTGTACAATGCAGCCAATGCTCGTGAAAATTTACAACGTCGATACCAGAGCTTACAATTTAGCTTATTCCAATATTTGTGAAATGCTGATAGCTGAAGGCAATGATATTGCGAACTTTCCATCGATGCCTCAATTAGTAGTGAATAACCATATTGAGGATAGTAATGAATTGCGTGTAACTTGGCAGATATGGGAAATAGACAGTATTCCATATTAAACAGGGATCAAAAAGAAATTGTCGATAAGATTTTAAGAGTATCAAATGTTATTGATTATAACAGCTCTCGGTGTTTTTATATCGATGGCCCTGGTGGATTTGGGAAAACGTTTTATATACAACAGTATATAATTTACTAAAAAGTCAAAGCAAAAATGTTTGTTGTATGGCTTTTACTTAAAGGAATGACGGTTCACAAAGTACTAGGTTTGCCTGTACCTTTATTATCAGATTGTTCATCTAATATCGTTGTGCAATCAAAGGAAGAGCAATTTTTGAGGCAAACAGATGTGTTTATTTGGGATGAGGCCCCAATGGCTCCGCGATAGGCATTAGAAATCATGGGCAGGACTTTAAAAGATATTATGAGTAATGATTTATTGTTTCGTGGTAAAATTGTCATTGTAGGTGGAGACTTTAGACAATTATTACCACGAAGCATTCGAAGTGAAGTTATAAATTTACCTATCAAAAGTAGTATTTTGTGGAATGTTTCATAAATTTAAATTAACGACTAATATAAGAGCGATAGATGAAGATATTACATTTTCAAAATTTGTTTTGGATGTGGGAAACGGTGATTTAAATGACAACAATGATAATATTGATGTTCCTGAACGCTCTATAACTACTGATTCTAATTTCATTAATTGTATGTATGGACATTTGATAAGAAATCACCTTTATGATGAAATGAACTCATCGGTTATATTAGGTGCACGAAATATAGACGTGAACGAAATTAATAAAACTGTCGTATCGTTATTAGATAGTGTTACGTTCTGAGTACCGACCGCCTCCCGCCCGAGCCCAACATCAACACCAAGACCATCGCCCTTTTCTTCGGGTTGGTGAATTCTGGTTGGCCATGAACTATAAAGGGAAAATAACCAGTGACATCGTGTGTGCGCTCGTTTTCAATTTTGTATTTACTGCGAAAGCACTAATTGTTCGTCTTGTATGACCTTGCGCTGCGCGGCTCGACTCTGTCTCTGGCTCCGAGGCCTCCCCCTCCCCCCCGATAAAAGCAGTGGTGCTCTGCGCCCTACTCTCTACTTTCTTCCTTTTCCTTTTTTTCTTGTAAACTAATATTAGTTTTATTTAGAGTCGAAGTTCCTAGCCCCCTCGCTTCTTTTATATAGATTACTATTATTATTTTTATTAGTCGTTTGTTGTTTGTGTGAACATGTGTGCGCGCAGATCTACGCGCAGTGGACCGTGTCTTGTTACACCGCTGTCGACCGAAGAGCCTACCGAAACCGACCGGTTATACCAATTATTCAAGGAGTATAATGCGTTGTACTTTGAAGAGTTGGTCAAAGGATTTTCCGTGGGCTGGGGATCCCAGATGTATTCTACGTCCCAGATGTAGGTACGATCTCAGCGAATTTATGGAGCGAGAGATAAAAATATTATAGCCTATCCACGATTGCTTGCCCGAAAGAGAGAAGAGGGGGACCCTCCTCCATGAAATGATCCACGCCTGGTTATTTTGTAGGGGGGAACCACTTAGTGTGTGTTTAGGCTACGGTCCCACCTTTCTTAAGAAAATGAGAATTATCAATAATCAAGTGGGCTTCGACATAGGCGTTTATCATGACGTGGCAGCGGAGACCCCCCCCCCCCGTTAAAGGACCGGTACGAGTGACAGTGCCAGCATTATGGGCACATTGCCAGGTTCAAGGTTTTCCGAAAATTACCAGACCCAGTTTACGGAAGGCACCCGCTTTGCCCCGCCAAGGAATGCCGCCTCACACGGCTCCGACATGACCGTTAGAACTTAACTCCTAAAGAAATAAAAAAAAAGGTTCCTTGTATTTATTTTGCGTTTTATGTTATGTAAGGCTCAATAAGGCCCCAATCAGGCAACCGACAGCTCCATGTTATTGGGAATCCTTTTCTTTTATTATAAGTCCTTGTCGACCTTTTTGCCTAAACACGCGTTAAGGCCCGGAAATTGGCCCTAAATGTCCCCAACTCCCTGGTGGCTTGAGGTACCTGCCTTCACTTTGTCGTTATTATTATTGCGACAGACATGTGCAAATTGTGATTGTTTTGTATCCGTTGCAAAATAAAATGTTTTATTTACTTACTTGCCGTCGGTAACTTACCGACCGATAAAGCGCCAGCGAGCAATGAAGTGGTGGCGCTCTGCGCAGCGCCCTCCCACTTCGCGCATAGTAGAGTGGCCAGCCACGCCCACAGTCAGCCGGAGAGAGGTAGAGCGCTCTCTCGGCGCTCAGCCCAAAATGATTGTCGTCGCCAGCGGTCGTCGTGAACGCTTGATCGGTCCTGACAGTCGCTGCGCCCGGCAGACCTGTTGTCTCCGCGACAATCATTTTCCTTTTTTTCGTTGCCTTAAGTTTCTGTTTTGCTTTATCAGAGCGCGTAGACTACGAACTGTGATATTTGTAAAATCGTAAATAAATGAATTAAGTTCCTTTTGTTTAGAGAATACCAAATTAAGGCCTTTCATTTACGAGATTTCCCTTTCCCCACGCGTTCGTTTCCCTTAATTTACTATCGCGCGTATTACCTGCAGGGGATAAGGAGAAGGAGTACAACAATCGCGCTTCGTCTCTTATTTGTTACAGGTCAGGAGAGTGTCCATCAGAAGAGGCTTCTTCCAGGGTAGTGCGTCCACGCGTCTGAAAGCACCGTCATCCTAAGGTCGCCAGCACACCATCTTTAGGGGGCGGTTCTCCGCTCGGCCTCGTCCCCCTCTGGTTTTCCACTTCATTGAGGCGCGTTGCCCATTGCTGTTGGACAAGGTAAGATTTATTGCTGTTTGCGCGAGTGAATAAAGCGAAACTAACACCAGCAGCAATCCCCTTCGCAATTCGCGGAGCAGAACCCCGAATTTAAAGTCCCTCTGATTTTGGGATGTAACAATAGTTATAATGAACGTATATATACGAGTGTTGATTCCGCTGATCATTGTGATGATAATGGTTTAATGGGTGAAGGAATTTGACCAGAATATCTTAATTCATTGAATCCACAAAATTTAGCACCTCACGAATTGCATTTACCAATAAATTCTATTGTTATGCTTATCAGAAATATTAGTATACATGAAGGATTATGTAATGGAACACGATTAAGAATTTTAGGTTTAAATAATAATTTATTGAAATGTAAAATTTTAGCGGGGGATAAAGTGGGTCAAGTTGTTTTTTTAAATCGCATTTCTTTATATTCTGATAATGAGTATCCTTTTACTTTTAAAAGAAGACAGTTTCTAATAAAATTGGCATTTGCAATGACTATCAATAAAGCTCAGTACCAAACATTTTCAAATGTATTAATTGATTTACAAAAAGATGTTTTTAGTCATGGAAATTTATATGTTGCAATTTCGCGTGTCCGTTCTTGGAGTGGATTAAAATTCTATTTAGGTTCTAATCGAGTTAATAATAAAGTAAAAAATTACGTTTTTAAAGAAATTTTATAATAAGTAGTATCTTTAATGTATGTATGTATGTATTATTATTATTATTATTATTATTATTATTATTATTATCATTATTATTATTAGTGTACAATTTAAAATGAAGAAAATATTTACATTTATTTACACATGTTTAATATGTTTACTTTATGCAATGTACACGTAAAATCGTGTTCTTTGAAATGATAGAGAATATATAGAAAGAATATGGTTTAACACGAATTATAGATAATTAAAGTGTGTAAAAATTGTTATACGTTGGACGTAACATGTGACTAGAGACGTACTTGTCTCTTATTGTGATATTATTTTTATAATAATTATGGCTTGAAGAGGCCCTCACCAAGGACGAAACGTCGCCGATGTTTGTTAATATTTGAGTTTTTTATTGTTATGAAACCAGGGTTGTGCTCCCACTTTTGAATTATTTCTATTACTTTTTAACTATACACACTGCACCCATGCTGGAGCCCTCTCCACGATCTTTTTTCCTAAATCTATTTGCTTTTTATTTTCCATGCTCCCTTCTATCGGCCGTATTCGAGGTCTATTTTTTTTTTGTTTCTACGTGACAATAAAATTCGTTATACCATGTATCTAGAATTAACATTTTAATCGATTAATTAATAGTATACATTAACAAATATATTTACGTAATGAGTCACATTACACAATTATTGTAGTCAACTCACGAGAACACAGGGATATTGTAGGCGCGCGTAGCGCGCCCAACATTCTAGTCAATGATAAAATGAGATTTTAAGTCTTTACAGTTAGAAAATATGGTTAACCCAGATTTTTCTAGATTATGTTAGGTCTTTCTGACAATGGATTAAATTCATTATCTGAATTAATTGTGATTTAAGTCAATAGATTTTAATTCAACCTCTGAGGATTAGAAGTCGATATTTGAAAAAGACGAATGAAAGAATTATAAAAAAAAACGAAAAAAACCTCGCAAGGGTTATCAGTATTCAAAATTACGGGGAGCTCGAACGCATAATTATTTATCGAAGAATGGGTAGTCCTTTCAGATCGTGGAGGTAACATAGCTTCTCGTTGAAAATCATCATCTACACTATTAACTTCTTCATAGTTAGGCTTAGTTTTCTGAACAGTACGTTCAGAGACTCGTTTTTCAATAGTTTCTGGTACAATCGTATTATTTTCTTTTTCATCATTATTTAATTCATTAATTTCTAGTTGAGACTTATTTATAGACTTAGGTATTAAAATATTTTTTATAGGTATAGGTATTTTAATAGTTCTTTTAGAAACACACTTTTCAAGTTTCTCTTGAATATCCTCAGATTTTTTATTTATTGCATCGTTACTCAATTTATTAATTTGAGATTTGGAATTATCTGCAACCTTAGGAGTTAATGTACGATTGATTGTTGGATTAATAGATATATTTATGTAATCTATGCTTATACAATTTCTAAATTCAATTACATTCGGCAAATGAACTAGTAAATCTGATTTATTTGATAACTTATTGCTATCATTTAATGTATTAAATGAGCAAGTTTCAGATTGGGTCAGTCGACTATGACCATTAGCCGCTGTATGGACTACTCCAGAGCAGAATCGGCATCTGACTAGTTTGGGGATTTTCGCCGCTGTTCTTTTACGGTGGCCAATCAGCGAGCAGGAAACCCCGCTCCCTCTGCCCCGCCGAGGAATTCTGCTGTGCTCCGGAATTTGGGAGCAGTCTCTCGTCGCTCCGGCTCGGCGACAGACCTCCAGCTCTCGCCAGGCTCTCGAACCGCGTAGCCTCGCCTGCACTCCCGCCATGGGCGACTTGTCGCCATTCCGACTAAAGTAGTATCCTTCCCTCGCCAGGTGCGGACGTACGAGTCGTTCAGTCATAAAGGGGTGACACTTACCGAGCCCTCCTCGGTCTCATTTTGGGTAAGGCAGGAACGCCCCGAGAGAGCCTCGCGAGACTGCGAAACAAACGCGCCGCGTGCAATCGTCTTATCGTAATTAATAATTCTTATTTTTATTAGTATTCATTTTTTTTATTTAATAGTTAATATACTCTACCGTGAACTGTTTATTTTCTAATTATTTTAATTATTCTTTTATTTGCTACACCTAATTATTTCATCCTAATCTTTCCTTGAAAAACGTACTTTGAGCTACATCAGCTGTTACCCATACGTGGGGCAACTCGAAATAAATCGCACCCGCGAAATCGAGAGTGAGCTTGGACAGCTCAAGCGAACCCAGCCCTGAATAGGGATTGTTCAGGACGCCTCCACGATCGCGGCGTTCTGACACAACTTCTGACAGTCGAGAAACAGTCAGTGGCACCTAGGCATCCGACAATCTCCCGTAAACGCGCAGCCGAGCACGAGCCTTGTTTGAGGGTCTTCCAGCGATGACGTGATGCAAACGAATCGCGTCAGCCAGTATCTCTTACAGCCGCGAAAATAACCAGGACCGTGCGATGAACGTAGGTACAGTGAATAGTGCTCGAGTGAACGCGAATATAGACGCACTCGCGGAACAGACCGCGGCTGACGCGAACAAAGCGAATGGCCAAATTCCGCCCGACGATGTCGCATAAAATGGCGACGCGCTAAATAATGCCACGCAAGATTTAGGAGGAAATGAGCGCATAGTAGGAAATCTGGTTCCACCTGCAAACGTCGTGCAAAATCAGAACGCGCCCGTAAATCCTGTGCAAAATCAAATTCAGCCAATGAATACGGCGGGCAATAATTTGCCACCTATAATCGCTGTTCGAATTAATTATTCAAACTTTTACACGGCACTTTTATCTTCCAAGTTTTCTTGGCGGTGGACGGATGAAAGCCAGAGAGCGTTCGAAGCATTGAAGCGAGCTTTTAGTGTATCGCTTGAACTTTTCCGGCCAGATCCTAAAAAATCGTATATTTTGCAAACCGGCGCGTGCGCAACGGGCATGGGCGCGGTTTTATACCAGCTTGACGATGCGCGTAAGCGATGAATTATTTTACACGCATCTGCTAAATTCACGAGAACGGAGAGGCGGTATCATTAGAATAAGCAGGAATGCCTTGCTGCAATTTGGGCATTACGAAAAGATTGGGACCGCAGCAGCACGTATACCTTGCATCTATGATTGCGTAAGGTCTGCTCGAGCGTATAGAGCGAGGACAAGTAGACGAGCCCGTGGACATTGCAGACGCCGAATGCTTTCTGCAGCCGACTCAGACGCTACAGTTTAGCGATGGCGCGTATTATATTCACGAACTTGGAAATCCGCCACATATTTACGTGCCATATTCGTGTCGTGGGGATGTGATCGTATATTTTCACGAAGATACTTTGGCACGTCACCCTGGAGCAGACGAGACGATCCGCCCCATTCGCGAACACCACTATTGGCCGCGAATGCAAAGCGATATTCTCCGCGCAGTTGCGAACTGCGCTATTTGCTTACTAACGAAGGCCCCTCAGCCTATTGCAAAGAGCGTACAACAACCACGTCAACCTACCGCGCCGTGGGACACGATCGCGATTGATTTGACGGGCTCATATCCGCGATCTTCGACGGGAAAACGCTTTATTTTGGTTGCAACTGACGTGATGTCGCGATTGGTAGAAGCGTTTGCTGTATCGAGCTCGGAAATCAATGTAATTGCCCCAATTTTGGAAAATCAAGTTTTTATGCTGTGGGGTTACCCACGAGTAATACTGAGTGATAACGCGCCGCAGTTTCGGGGTACCTTGTGGCAGACGCGCTGCACATTCTGGGGCACGCTCGCTAACGTTATTGGGAACTGCACCTGCCGACCATCCTCTTTTCCATGCACAGGCGCATGAACAGAATGACAGGACAATCACCGAGTGAGATGCTTCTTGGCCGCAACTTGCCGCGCCCGGGAGAATGGAATCTCTTTTGCGACGAGGCGACGGAAGAACGCATCGACGTAGTGAGAAGGCATCAGATCGCGCTCGTCTCTCCGATGACAACTGAAGGTAATGATCCGTTACGAGTTGGAGAGCTCGTTCTCGCCAAGAATTTTGCCCTCTCTAACGGAGCGGAAGGCTTCAACGCCCATAGCTCCGCGGTGGACTGGGCTCTTCACTGTACTGGAGAAGTGTAGCGACGATGTTTACATTCTTGAACGACCAGTGTGTGAAAACATTAACCTTCACGTCAGTGCCCTGTAAAGAGTGCCACAACCATCACCTTCTGAGACTGCGGACGTCGTCCAGTAGCTCAATATCATGCTATACCGGACTGTGCCGCTTCCCCGGCGGTTAACTGCATCTAGCTCTCGGACTGCATCTGTGGCCGCGCCGACACGAGTCCAGAGCCCAGCAGTTGACCAGCGAGCTGCATTAGCGGATCCGCTGAGACGGCTCCAATGGGGAGAGGCGGGACGCCGTCGTCTGCTGGCGACGCGCCTTCCGTGCACATGTCAGACAGGAAGAGACCTGGAGGCGGACTCGATGCAAAAATCCGTTTCGCCCTCAACTTGTATAAGCAGGCGGAGCATTGCGGAGAAGTTGAAACAAAGAAAGGTGTTCTGGAGACGCTGTGAATGGTGTATGACGTCGATCCAACGCAGTTGGCAGACCAAGGCATCAGGGGAATAACGACCTCAATATCTGAGAAGGAAGGTGTCCAGAGAATTCCAGTGAATTCGCCACCACCTACATCCACGTAATTCAGCTAATGCTCTCGGTGGACGTCGAGATGACAATCACTGACCAAGAGATGCTCGACTTAATTATGGAGGTTATTGAAAAATTTCTCATGGGTAATGTACAGCTGTGAAATGTGTGGTTATTACGTGTAAGAGTAGACCGAAACTGGAACATTTATCACGCCCACTTTATTATTGTCGCGACATTGTAACACGGATGTTACAAGTGGGGGCTCACCTCCGGGATAAAAGCGAAAGTTGTGTCAATAATTTTTTTTCCTAATTAAAGAAAAGTGCAAAATTTTTTCTCTGCATTTAAATAAATTATAAAAAAAATGGCAACGTCAAACGGTACCCTAGCACGAAACACGGAAGCAACGACAATTTTGAGACAAGCGTTTGTCGTAATAGATCCAGGCCTCGCGAATGCGACGCTTAATGAATTAGTTGATGTACTAACAACGAGATACCAAGTCGCGTCAGAAGCTAATATTCAAAGAATCACAGAAATTAAAAAATTGCAAATGTCTTGAAGTGAAACCGTGGATCCGGCCTTAGTAGAGAAAGTTTGTCAGGATGATATTATGATAGATATTTTGAAAGAGTTTATGGAGCAAAATATTAGTGTTTAAGAAATAATCAACGCAATAGCGGGCACAGAAAAATTCACAATTACAGAGAAATTATCAGTGTTATCAGAAAACAAGCAGGAAATTACCGCCCAAGCACCAAGGGATCAATACAAACTGCGATCATCTAGACCTGTCGTAGCGAGACCGAGTTAGAATGTTAAACAATGTAATTATTGTAAAAAGAAGGAACACTGGAAAAATCTTTGTCCAGAGTTAGAGAAAAAGAATCAATAAAAATCACAACGCCAGGCGGGAAAGGCGAACGACCCCATGGCACAGGGCGTAACCTGGGGGCAAACGAATAATGCGCGCCCGGAACGAGAGAATATGAACAAAAATTAAAGCTGATTAAGAAATCAATACCTTTGAGCATAAATAGTAAGTCCCCACTTGTAGAATTGTACTTGGAAAATTACGGGGCTTCGCTCAAATTAATGTTGGACACTGGCGCCGATCCGTCATTATTAAAAATCAGTAAAAAACGGGATAGAGCAACTGTAATCGAAAACGAAATATTGGAACTTAGGTGTATTACAAAAGAGTCAATTAACTCGTGCGATGAAGTACCCTTATCATTTCGTGACTTGACTTTGTATTTTCACCTCGTCCCTGATAGTTTCCCAATCGAGGAGGACGGATTAATTGGTAGTGAGATATTGAGGAAATATGGGGAAAGATTAATTACGAGGAAAATATTTTAGACATTACGTCTCACGTAATCACCTTACAGTGTGCGGGTAGCATACATTTTATTAAATCAAAAAACGACGACAGCGTAAAATTAACGCGAGCCGAGCGGCGTAAGGAATCCCAAGGCATAGTGAGCAGTGACGATCGCAATTCTAGATTAGCGAAAAATTCCTCAACACTGATCCGGGCGGAAAAGACCAGCGCGGTTGTAGGCAAGCTAAGCAATCGCAATGTTTTTTGTCATATAGCTACCCCGCATGAACGCTTAGATGATATAAATGTTGTCTATCTGGTATAATTGATGCTTCACGTCAGTACACTTTCACATCTATAGTGAACCAAATTGATCGGAAATCTGTGAGTAAACTAGAGAATAAGAAATTGAATAGAATAACTAGAAAAATTGAAGATTTGGAAAATTTGATTAGTAAAAATAGAAAAAATAGAGGAACTGAAAATTAGGAACATTTGATTGGTAAAAATAGAAATTTGGAAATTAAATTTCACCAAAACAATAAATTTCCAAATAAAATACGAATGAAATCCAACGACTACGGAAATTTGAAGGACAAAATTCGTAAAGTAATTAGGAAACACATTTTGTTCTGTGAAAAATCGCTTAGGTACGGCGTAAATAACAAGAAGTCAAAATTGAGAAATAGAAATTTAAAAAATAGTTTTGGTGAACATGTTCTTGTAATTGATTTGAATAGTTTGAAAAATAGAGAATCTCGAGGAAATTGTAATTTGTTTGGTAATATTGGTAAAATCAATAAATTTCTTGTAGTAAAAAATAAGAATAATCTTGAGTGTTTAATTAAAAAACACGGAAAGGGCGACAACTCTCAAGAAAATTTTGACTTGTATAAAAAAGGTAACGGAAAAATACCAAAAGCCGTTAGAAAAAATTGTACAAAATTAACATTTGTGAGCAATAAGGTAAAGCCTTTAGAACAATATGTCATACATACACGATGTATAAAAAGCCTAAAATAAAAAATAATAGTTTCGGTAGAATCAGTAATGCCATTTGTGAGTTGGGGAGATCGTTAAGTAATAAATTTCAGGTTAGAGAACACGGAAGTAATGAAGTGGCGAGCCGTTCACCACGCATTAAATTTCGTGACAGTGTACAGCTTTCTCAGCTTATGAACGGCCTGCTTGTATAAATAAAAGCGTTGACCTACTGGCAAGCATTTCAAAGAATCCCCCTGGTACATTCATATGGAAATGCTTTGACTGTTGTTTTTTACTACGCCATTTCCCTTTTGAGTAAATTAAGAGGACATCGCGTGACACGCGACGATACCTGTTCCGACATTGTATGTGCTTTCTGCCAATCGCTGCATCACATTAAAAGAAAAATTAATGGATTAGAGTGGTCGGTATGGATACACGGGCCGCACCTACACTACATTAAAAAAGTAGATAGGGTAGATAGATCGGACTATAAAAAAGCCACGCCACGCGTCCAGAACATAAGGTGCGTGAGGGGTGGGGAAATACTAATAGGAATTAATAGGGTGACGAAATTGAAAGTGCTACCGCGACTCAAGCACCTGGCGGGGGGTCAGCGATTAGACACTGAATCGCTATTGATTAAGTTCGCGGATAGATTCTATTTAACAGGAGATGCTATGCCCGCAATTACCGCAATTGAACATGAAATTCCGACAATTACGAATATCCCAATTAGGATTATACAGTTTCAAGAAATGAACAACGTAGAAAATTCTCTAGAATTTTTGCACACTTTGCTAACCCTACTGAAAAATCTCACGTGAAATCTCGGGTGAGAACTCATATGAGATCTCACGTGAGATCTCACGTCAAAATCTCATCTGAAATTCTGGTCCGCGAGCTGCTAAAATTCCTTCAATGATAAAAAATCAGTTACTGGCAATTTGGAACCGCCTATTAGGTTACGCCAACCCCCAGATAATTTCAATAATCTACGTTTTGAAGCGTTTTAGTCATTTTTTACATTTCTAGAAAATTTACACGTGAGATCTCATGTGTAAAATTTCTAAAAATGTAAAAAAAGGACTAAATCGCTTCAAAACATAGATTTCTGAACTTATCTGGGGGGTGGCGTAACCTAATAGGCGACTCGTAATTCCCAGAAACTGATTTTTTATATTAAAGGGATTTTAGCAGCTCGCGGACCAGAATCTCAGATGAGATTTTGGCGTGAGTTCTCACCTGAGATCTCACGTGAGATTTTTCAGTAGGGGATATATCACTCAAAGACCAAAGCTGTATCGGATCGGCCGAGGCGACTCACAGAACCGACCATCCCCGTGACAATATTGTTTATTGTAGGGAAAAACTCTTTATGTGAAAGGATAGCTATCTCTATTATGCACTGACGGAAGCCCACTGGACAAGGGGTCAAAGTAATTAAAAGAAGCAGGGAAGCTATCATGCTGGAAACGTATCGACCGGAGAACCCAAGGCCATTAGCCAATAAAAAAATACATTTTGGGTTGCCTTTCAGAGGAATTAGTAAAAATAGCCTTTCGAACCACTTTGGAAATTTTGGCGCAAGTAATTAATAGGTTGAATAAATTATTGAACGAAAATCTAATAGTCTCAATTAGCCTGGCAAAATTGAACATATCGAAAATGTAGATTTTAATATATTTTAGCTTGCATGAGGCGCCGGTTAGCTAAAAATGATATGAAAATTATCATATGCAAGGGGCTCATACAACATCCAGAACGGAGTAAGAGAACGGATATTATTCGCGAAGCTCATTGTTCGGCAGCGGGCGGCCATAGAGGCGCCACTAAAACGTTTAATCGCATTCAATATAAATTCGAATGGAAACATCTCAAGGAAGACATTCAAGTCTTGATTCAGAAATGCGTCCCTTATCAATTAAAAAAATTAGTGTGACTAAAAACTAAGCAAAAAATGATTATTACTGACCATTCGTGTATTCCATTTTTTAAGGTGAGCTTAGATATAGTGGGGCCATTACCCAAAACTAGAGATAACTCGGAGTACAACGGAGAGAAACCAAAGGAGGTCTCCCTGTTATCGCGACCATCTGCTCCGCCTGTGGCCCAATCTACTTTCACCCGCACCACCCAGGAATACCAATTGGAATGTCAATGGTCAGATAGCAATTGTATTAATAACTCAAGCGTGGTTACAAATAAATTATACCATGTGCTCAACGATTAGAACGCGCCTTCTTTACCACCCCGCAACCAGGTGTGAATTGAAACTTTTCGGAATTTATTACAACTATATAGCTTCTAAATAATTTTAACCGCAAATAGTCTTTGATAATTGATTGTATTTAACTAAAATACACTTAAACAAAGGGGCATTAAGGTTGATAAAGAATGAGGCCGAATAAAAAAAAACATTACTGGACGATTTAACAGTCTTCAGGCGACGTATTGTATGGGCGGCACAAGACCGTGATAAGCGTGCGGATGTATATAACAATAGAATGCAGAGAACTTATGAATTATATGAAAGAGGAGTTAATTAGCTAGATAAATAATTGAAGTAACAGAAAGCGAACATGATAGATTGAGATTAGCTATCTTATTCTATGTGTCGGGCTTGTGACTCGACGTCCAAAGATATATGTGTAGAACAAATCGCTTACTCCCTCGATGATTTGGCAAATATGCGGACGTTGATAGTTTTTAATCACAATAATTAAAGTCACAAAAGCAATTAGTAGTTTTTTTGTAAATATAATTTTAGAGCCAACTAAAGGGGCACTAAAATTTTAACTTATTAACCTTTCTTTTCTAGCTAATAAACACGGGTGAAAGGCCTGACTTCGCGCAAGCGTTAGAACGGCTACGCGGTCATCCCTGTTAGAGCATGCGAGAAGGGGTCCAAGCAGTGTACGTCAACGAGGAATCACCTAATTTCTTCTGTAAACACTGTTACAACACACGCGTTAAAAACACTTTTCGGCTGCTTACTCCGTGCATCGATTACCATATTTTGCTACAGCCGAACATTTAGGTACCCACTTGTTGTAAAATTTGCCGTCGACAATTACTGTTTTTGCGAACGGGCCCGGCTTGCGAAAGGTGTCTGTACGCTGGCGAAGAATTGCTACACTATCTGATAGCCGAAGTACTATATTAACAACAAAAGAGTCATGTCTATCATCCGGAATTTCAAGAGAGTAGCGAACGATTTTCGCACGGAGTATGTATGTGCGAAGTTTTTCGCCCTTAAGGTACACCCGACCATGCAAAACTTGTACACTTTAGAATTATCGCGAATGTGCAGTTAGAATTTTGTTGTAGCTCCGAGTATAAGTTCCGCGTTGTGCGAATCAACGATATCCTATGTCCACCGGGATCTTAAGCAAATAACGACTCGAAGTCTCTTAGTAGAAATACATTTAGAGAATTCGCCTACGCTTACAGACATAGAAGCCATTAACGCGAGGATTCATATGAGAGAGAAAGGAATAGCATGGTATAACGATTGTCTCCTAGAAGCAACGAACAATTTGTTGACAATTTGGGACATTAATGTGGTAGGTCAAAGCTGATGGCCGCCAGTGGGGGACCAGGCCAAAGACTATATCGTCGGAAAGCAAGGCGCGTCGGTGCCCATGACCGTTATTAACGCCACAATAAACTCATTCTCCGGAGAAATAGAAAGACCCTTAACTAGCACTACGGCTGTGGATACCTAGCGCGCCCTTAATCAAGTAGGATTGTGCGAAACCATCAATGCGCAAAGAAATGTCATAATTCCAAGCACATGCGGACAGGCGGCAGATGTGTTGTGGCTGCCTCCAACGCCGGACGTACTTACACTCTAAATGCTAAAGTACAAAAGTTGACGCAGGAAAAGTACAAATTATCGAATTTAAACGTTTGAAAGGAATAAATTTACTAATTTGTACTCTAAAAGAATAAATTGGCGAATTTGTACTTTCGTAATGTACAAAGTCAATAAATTAGTCTTTTAGAAAGTACAAATTCACGAATTTGTACTTTTAGAAAAAACAAAATCAAATTTTGTACTTTGAAAAGGACGAAATCAATACATTAGTCTTTTAAAAAGTACAAAATCATAAATTTGTACTTTTAGAAAGAACAAAATTAAATTTTGTACTTTTAAAAGGACAAAATCAATACATTGGTCTTTTACAAAGTACAAATTCGTAAATTTGTACTTTTAGAAAGGACAAAATTAAATTTTGTACTTTTAAAAGGACAAAATCAATGCATTAGTCTTTTACAAAATACAAATTCGTAAATGTGTACTTTTAGAAAGAACAAAATTAAATTTTGTACTTTTAAAAGGATAAAATCAATATATTAGTCTTTTAAAAAGAAGAAATTCATAAATGTGTACTTTTCGTAACACAAAATCAAGTTTTGTACTTTTAAAAGGACAAAATTAATACATTAGTCTTTTAAAAAGTATAAATTCATAAATGTGTACTTTTGGAAAGTACATAATTAAATTTTGTACTTTTAAAACGACAAAATACTACTTTTCGCACTTATTGCGTATTACGCCCGTGGTGCGATCATTATTTATTGATGCTGAAGGCGTAGAATCGCATTTTTAAAAATTGATACAAGGCGTAAAATGCGATTTTACGCCTACTGCATCGAAAAGAGTACATCTGTCTGTTTAAAAATACAAATTTCTAATTTTATAGTTCTTAAAAGTTCGGTATGAATATTACGTACACTGAAAAAAATATTATCTGAGCACGGCCATACAAAGTTCGGGCAAAGAATATAAGGTCACTGCAGCAATACGTAGTGCAGCAGCTCCCGAATGAAAAGGTCACGGAGCCATACGAAATGTCCGTCAACATTCGTATAATGATAACATAAATTAACTAATCAAATTTACAATTCATCATAAATAATTAATTAGGCTTTAAAACGATTTCAATTCAATTTGTTTACAATAAAGATAACAGCTATTTATGAATGTCCGACTTAATGTGCAATATTTATTGTTTAAAAGTTTAAATACTGTAAAAAAAATATTGTAACCTAAAATGTCAATATAAGAATTGTTTTTTTTTTCTTTTTTTCATATTAAGGGGGTCTTACACCTAGTGGCTTTTGAGGCCAAAATCAGCTTTAAAAAAAGAAAAATGTAGTTTAAGCTCTATACCATATTATATACTATAAATATACACTATTTCTAATAAAATGGCCCAAGATATAATATCTGTAGCCCTTTTTACTCAGAGGTATAGCATTTTCAATTTTTTGGCTTTGGCGTAACTTTTTGAAAAAAGTATTCGAAGGATTTTCATGAGACGGAGCCTAAATTTCTTGAAATTTATGTAGTTATGGCCCGAAGAGTTGGAAATATGAAAAATATTTTATTAAATAATTTTAAAATGCTAAAAATCACTTTTAATTGCTGAATTTTATCAGTTTTTATGATTTTTTGTGGTTTTTAAGATTTTAAAATTATTTAATAAAATATATTTCATATTTCCAACTCTTCGGGCCATAACTACATAAATTTCAAGAAATTTATGATCCGTCTCATGAAAATCCTTCGAATACTTTTTTCAAAAAGTTACGCCAAAGCCAAAAAATTGAAAATGCTATACCTCTGAGTAAAAAGGGCTACAGATATTATATCTTGGGCCATTTTATTAGAAATAGTGTATATTTATAGTATACAATATGGTATAGAGCTTAGACTACATTTTCTCTTTTTAAGCTGATTTTGACCTCAAAAGCCACTAGGTATAAGACCCCCTTAAGCAAGTATTATAATTGTTTAAAATATAAAATATAATTGCCTATTATATTATCTGCGTGCAATGCTACCTCTGGTAACTGATTGTATTGTAAACCTTTTGGATTAAGGACTTTAAACCCGTCTAATTTATTAAATAAATATATAAATAAATAATCAAGGAGTGCGGGAGCGCTTCGAAGGCAAGTATAGAAGAAGCCTAAAGGAGCGACCCGTGCTACATATACATTGAAATGGGTGTACGAAAAATTCAATGCGCTTTTACGTATATTGCGTTAGTTTTTACTATATAACGTATCACTCTTAATCGAAAGCCATTTCATTGCTCTACTCAAATCAAAATGTTTTATTTAAAAAGATTATCTCGTTCAAAAGATATAGAGAGCTGAATTTTTTTGTGTGCTGTTTCCTTTCCGAACTTTTCTCCATGGTTTTAAGATATCCAGTTTGCAGCTCTTACGACACTTCCGGTTGCATCTTACGCTTGTATATAAATCTATATATATATATATATATATATATATATATATATATATATATATATATATATATATATATATATATATATATATATATATATATATATATATATATATATATATATATATATATATATATATATATTGTTACACACACAGACACATACAATAATTAATAATAACCATAATTACAATAGAATAACATATTTAAGATCATAAACACACACAATAAAACATGTTATCAACAACAACGTCTCGAATCAACTAACTAACTCGAATCGAGAACAACAAACTAGTCGCTTGGCAACACTTTTGTTCTTATTTTCATTGATGGTAGACTAACACATAACATTATTCCCCCTTCTTTCAGATTGTGGTCCCGACAATCAGAATTGGTCCATCTTGAATTCTTTAAATCATTTTGAAATCATCTTGAAATCATCTATTTTTAAGCGGGTTGATCCTTGACTTATCTCCTTCCTTGATCCTTGACGAACACTTAACAATATATACACACACCCGTATCTGATCAACCTAACCTTATCATATAACATGTCAGTATTGTTTTTATATACAAATACAAATGTTATCATATCGTTCATGAGTTAGTTAATAATAACATATTTTCAAAGATCTCAAGAAGTCAACTAATGATGAGAAGATTATCTACACGTGTGTATATCAATCAACGGAGAAAATAACTTTTATTAGATAAATACTTAATCAATAGCTAAATATATTAATTGGCTAATATCATTTTTAAAATAAAAAATTGATACTTTGTGTGATTTTTTATTTTACAGATATTATTTTATATATACAAGATTATTTTGGATTGGAGATACTTTATATATAATAATATAGCAGCTGATCTAACATCTAATAAATGATGAGGAGAAAAATATAAACTTATAAGGTAATATAGGTATAAAACATGGTAATGGTAATGACAATGAAAAACCCGCTGCCAATTCATTGGCACGTAGCTTCCTCAAACTTAATTTATTGATCCCTTTAATTAATTTTTACTTCTAATAATTAAAATTTAATACTTTATCTTGTACGTTTAGACTAACTAGGAGAGGGTCATGGGTCCGGATTCAGCTCAAACTGTGCGTTATATCTTTTTTCGTAATGAACCGATTTTTTTGGGCAACGAACTCGATCTGAAAATATATAAAAGCTACATCTCTGCTAAATTTCAGGACGATTGGATAATTTTTGCTCTAGTTATCGTGCGACAACGAAAACGCAAATTTTTTCTAAAATAACTCTTTTCTAAAAAACAAATGAAGACCATCTATTGAAATTTTAACCAAATATAGTCTTCTACAAGTTTAATAAGTGGTTAAAATTTTAAGTTGATAAATCAAGTAATCTCTGAGAAAATTGGAGTCAAAAATTTTTTAAAAAAATTTTTAACCTCAAATATCTTTTTTCGTAATGGACCGATTTTTTTGGGCAACGAACTCGATCTGAAGGTACATAAAAGCTACATCTGTGCCAAATTTCAGGACGATTGGATAATTTTTGCTCTAGTTATCGTGCGACAACGAAAACGCAAATTTTTTCTAAAATAATTTTTTTCTAAAAAACAAATGAAGATAATCTTTTGAAACTTTAACCACATATAGTCTTCAATTAGTGTAATAACTGCTTATTTATTTCAAGCCGATAAATAAATTATTTTTTGAGAAATTAATTTATGAAATATAAAAAAGTTTTCCTTAATAACAATTGACAGAGTGAAGATATTTTAAATTTTAAAAAAGGAAAATATAGGTAATTTAAATATCTTTCAAGAAAAGTTTATTATATTATGTATTGTAACGGTAGGCGCGTCTGTGTGTGTGTATGTGCGCGAACACGGAGCTCGGATCGAGCCGATCTCCGACGCACGGTATACACACAGGTAGTTGACCGAAAACATAAACATACCGCGGCCTTGGAGAAGACAAGGCCGACAATTGCGGCATGAGGACTCGCAAGTAGAGTCGGGCTTGTCCTCGTATGACTCCGGGGGCTTGCGCGTGTGTGTGTAGTTGCTCGCACGTGTAGCTGTGTGAAAAGTACCGAGCGCAACTACGACACACAATGAGCCCCGAAATGAAAACTCGCAACAACCTTGCGCGAGGGGGAAGGAGAGCGAGAGACAGAGCCCGGCAGTATCGCTTCTGCCGTAGCTGAGGCAGATGCTCGTCCCCCGTGAGCGACGACTTGGAGAGAGAGAGAGAGAGAGAGAGAGAGAGAGAGAGAGAGAGAGAGAGAGAGAGAGAGAGAGAGAGAGAGAGAGAGAGAGAGAGAGAGAGAGAGAGAGAGAGAGAGAGAGAGAGAGAGAGAGAGAGAGAGAGAGAGAGAGAGAGAGAGAGAGAGAGAGAGAGAGAGCGCGAGAGAGAGAGAGAGAGATTGATTGTTTATTTGATGGCTAAGGACTCCTGGTCCTTAATAGCCAAAGGCTAGTACAATATTAAGCATTGGGTATAAGTGTAAGATGCTCGGAGGGGGCACGTCCCCTGTACATATATCACAAAATTTTAATATAATTTACATAAAAGCGATAAAACAAATTAAAAAAAAAGGAAAGATATATATATACATAAAATAAGAACGAAGGAGAGAAAGAGTATGTACAAAAGAAAAATAAGAGAAAATAAATTAAACTACGTTGACAGCATTACATAACGAGTTCGCATAACACATAAAAGAACTATCGCGCAATTAAAAGGTGCTTATATATCCGGTATTTAAAGCCATTAGGACGCTTGTACCATGCCCGTATCTCGTGCGGGATGTCGTTCCACAGGTAGGCAGCTGCAATCCGAAACGAGCCCCGAAAATACTCAAGCTTGAATTTGTTTATCTCCAAGTCGAGCGACGCAGACCGCCAAGTTCCTCAGGGGAAATAAAATTAAAGTGATCAGCTAAATGCTGCGGTACGTTAGTATCTATGATACGCGCAAGTAGACAGATGGCTAAAAAGTCACGTCTGGACTCGTAGGTTAAAATTTCCGTGTCGCGGTAGTCTGCAGAGATATGCTCGAAGATCTTCGTGCCAGTCGCAAATCGGAGAGCCGCATTCTTGCAACGAGATAGCTTAAGCATGAGTTCCTTCGACAAATCCAAAAAAATTCCTGCACAATAATCCAGGTATGGAAAGACAAGGGTCTTAATTAATACAAGCTTAGTGCTTTGGGGCAGGTAGCCTTGACATTTTCGAAGTCGAGCCAGGGCACCAAAGCATCTACTTACGGTGATGTTACACTGCTCTCTCCACGACAATGTGTTGTCCAGAGTTATGCCAAGCACCTTTACCGAATTGGAGGGCGGAATGACGACACCATTCAACATGATGTTCGGTAAGTGAAGGCTGGTGAGACGACTCATAAAGTTTCTGGAACCCACCCATATTGCTTGAGTCTTGGCCGCGTTCACAAGGAGTCCATTACGAGAAGCCCAAAGGGAAACATTTGCGAGATCTATATTAACTCTATTCACGATATCACTAGCCTCATTGAAATCGCTGCTCAAATAGATGACACAATCATCCGCATACAGGTGATGATTACAGTGCTTCAAGATCGATGGTAAATCGTTGATGCAGAGTGAGAAAAAAGGAGGCCCTAGAAGACTACCCTGTGGTACACCTGCGGTTCGCTCCAGAGGCGTAGAGAGCTCGCCATTCGGAAAGGCGACGACCTGAGATCGGCCAGATAAGAAGGAATCAATCCAGGTGCAGGCCACATCCGAAAAGCCAAAGAAGCGTAGTTTATCAACGAACAATTTGATGTTAACCAGGTCGAATGCACTGGTGTGGTCGATGGCGACCAAGAGGGTGATGCGCCCCATATCTATGGCTTTTCTCATGTCGTCTACCATTCTTATTAGAGCAGTGTGAGTACTATGCCCTTTCCTGAAGCCCGATTGGAATTCATCCAAAAGACCTCTGTCAGAGATAAACTCAGATATTTGTTTGAACGCAACTGCCTCGAGGATTTTCGATGCGGCTGAGAGAATGCTAATGGGCCTGTAGTTTGATAACCCTGATGCAGAGTTCTTTTTCGGCAGAGGGCGCACTATAGCTTTTTTCCACTCGGTTGGAAACTGACCCGACTGTAGTGACGAGTCAAAAATATTGATGAGAGGCTTCAAGATAACCGGTAGACACTCTTTGAGATGTCTTAAGGGGATGGCGTCCGGACCTAATGCATTTGAACGAGCCGAAGAGAAGGCCTCAAGGACATCGGAGATTTCGACGTGTTTGAAATAAAAGCGCATGTCGGGTGATATCCTCGCCGTTGGGCGTGAGTCTGAGAGGATGACAAGATTTCTCGAACCTATGAAATGTCTATTAAAGGTGTCCGGGTCCGCAGGCATTTGTTGATTAGCGGACCTACTATTTATTCCGAGCTCATTAACAATCTTCCACATTTCGGAGGATCCGTTGCATGCACTTAACCTATTTCTATAATACGCGAACTTAGCGTTCCTTATGGAGACCTGCACCGAGTTACGCAGAGACTTATAGCGGGCGCGCGCAGTAGGTCCGCCTCTTCTTCTACACGCTCTCCAAGCGTTGTTCCGAGCTGATATTAAACATTTTATGGCGTTCGACATCCACGGGGAGCAAGGCTTTCTCGGAAGAAAGACGCGAAAGGGCGCATGAGTATCGTACAGATGACGTAACGAGTCAGATAAAAATTTGACTTTACAATCAACGTTGGATAGCGAGTCAAAGAAGTTCCAGTCAACGGCATCGATATCACGAAGGAGGGTGTTACGGTTGAAGTTCTTATATGAGCGCCTCCTAATGGGCGTTGGGCTAAATTTTGGAACGTTATAGTCGAGTGATGCAAATATCACATCGTGAGCTGAGATATGGGGTACGTGCTCTTGACGAAAAGACATTACTTTAGTGAAATCTGAAACGCATATGTAGTCTATAGTGGTATGCGATAGGCGCCCATCCTTGAGTTCATGGTTCGTAGGACCGAGAGAGAGAGAGAGAGAGAGAGAGAGAGAGAGAGAGAGAGAGAGAGAGAGAGAGAGAGAGAGAGAGAGAGAGAGAGAGAGAGAGAGAGAGAGAGAGAGAGAGAGAGAGAGAGAGTCGAAGTGAAGTGCACGAGGATCGCGGAGTGGGTGCAGTGTAGTGCACGAGAGTGAGAGAGAGAGAGAGACGCAGCACGGCTCCGAGAACCTCATTCGCCGGTGGTTGAGGGAGAGGGAGAGAGAGCCACACTTGACCGAGGCAGCGAAAGAGAGAGAGAGAGAGCAGCGCGGCCGATACTCGTAGGAGCGAGAGAGAGAGGGAGAAAGGCGAGGCCCGTAGCAGCGAAGAAGGAGAGAGAGAGAGACACAGGGACGCGCTGCAGCAGGCACCGCCGAGCGCGTTCAACCGCGCCTTCTCGCTGCAACTGAGGAGGTAAGCCCTGGCCAGCGCGCTTCCCCCGCGGACGACGAGCGTCCAGGAAGCGGAGACGGGCGAGCGTGCGAGGCCGCCGACGCGCGCGTGAGCGCCGATCGTGCGCGGCGATTGGCCGACGCGGCGCGAGCCGCTTTTGCGCGTACGCGTGTAAGTAGTGAACAGCCTCCAGGGGCAATAAAGATAATTCTTTGCTTTTACTTGTTCGCGTATTATTTCACGCATCCTAATTTCAATTCCCTATTCGGTGGCACGGTGAAGAATACCGCCAGCCTCCGCGGTCGCGAGTACGTAGTACTCGCGTGATAACTGAGCAGCTGGGGCAGCACGATCGAGAGAGAGCGCGACGACGAAGTCGCGCGTTGTAACGGAGCGAAAAGGCGCGGCTGCTACTGAAAGCAGCCGACGTCGAGCAACAGCACGGAGCTGACGGGCCGCTAATCATCGAGGGTTGGCACGAGTAAGTGCTCGCGCCTGTCAATTGCTGCGTCGTTCATCGGCCAGTCCGCATTGAGATATAGCGCACCGAGGACAGCTTTTAGCCCGTTACAGTATTAATGACTCTAAGATATGAAAAAATCAAAAAAACTAAAAATTCAAAATGGTTTTTTGGTTATAAAACAAAAGAAAATCAATAAAAACTCAAATCCATCAGGGTACCTTTCTTTTCCCACGAAATAAAGAAAATAAGCTTTACCCGACGAAAATCGGTCTATTTGTTTCGGGGATATGAAGAGTTTAAACACACACACACACATACACACACACACACGCACACACACATACACACACACACGCTCCCACCCACCCACCCACACACACACACACACACACACACACACACACACACACACACACACACACACACACACACACGAAAACAAAAATGATCAAAATCAACTAATATACACATATATCGCCTTAAAACATCTTTTTGAGCATTTCTTTTTTCGAAAATTTTTTTCACCGTTACAAAGCTTCCTCTATGAGGAAGCAAAATATGTTTATTACAACTATAAAATTATATTATTATTTTATGTTGTTATAGGTTAGGTGTTACAATTTTAGAGTTATTGAATCAATGTATTGAAAATTAATTCTATTAACAAAATCATTAGCTACTTGTCAGTTGCTGGTAAGATTTTATCATTATATTCAGAAAATTAACTCACATGAGAACGAATATTAAAACATGTTACTTATTTAGGTGGTGAATGTGGTTTTTCTGAAATATTTTTTGTAGCTCACTTTTATGGTGTTACGTTATGTATTTTTGTTCAAAAATAATCTAAATTTTATGTGTTAAAAACGAAATGTATTGAATATAACTTAATACAACTGAATGAGGAAATAGCGAAAATGCAACGACCTCTAAGAATTTCAATAGCAAGCAGTAATATTCCAGGTGAACGTCCGCTGTTTCGTTACTGAAATTTCAAGTGCTGACCGCGCAGCAACGCGCTGGCTGCCGGAACATGGCGAGTCGCGACGCCTGGAGCCACCGCGTTGCAGCGAGGGCAGCACGTCGCGGATCTATTGTATCATCTAACTTTAGGCTTCTAGAAAACCCAAGGATCGAGCCCGTTACCCTAATAGTTTATAGTCTTCCCAACTAAATCTAACATTATTTTCTACAAAGAGAAATTATTTCAGCTAGAGCATTTATTCAGAATCTTTATAGTAATTTTGACCTAATACTACTTGACACATACGCACACACATATACATATATATATGTACTTCCAATTATTATGATAACCACATTTTTTTTATGTCTAAACCCTTATCTCTTTTCCCATATTAATATTAACGTTAGATACATGTTGTTTAGTATGAGAATTTGAACGGAGTATAATTTTCATTAGACTCTATCTTTATTTTGGTGACATTGAGGTGAGAAATAGAGGTAAAGAATGAGAGACGTCCTAGGGCGACGACCGAATTTTATTATTGTTACGGAGAGGTATTTCTAACCTCTCTCGTAACATATGGATTTTTCTCTCATCACGCTAATTTAGATTTCATGCTAATACTGTTTGTACATATGTTGGCAGTAGAAAAACATACTTTTTTATATTACAAGAAACTGCCTGAAGAAATGGAAATCTACAACCGTCATCTAAAAGACAGTAATGTTGAAATATCCTGATTATCCAATGTGTATAAAAGATCCAATAGATTCTCAAAATGTAATCAGCTGATAGGAAGCAAAAACCAAGATATTCTCAATATTGTACTCAAAGTACAAAAAAAAGTCTTATGTTTTCAAGTTAGTTCTTCATAATAGAAATAGTAAGTTATAGTACTCAGTATTCTTTATAACCAAAAAAATATTCATGTTAATATCTTTTTTTAATTTTGAAATATAACCTATTTACTAAAAATGACGTTTTCATGAATAACTTATGACGAAATATAGCTAACGGCTTTTTTTTTTTTTTAAATTGTAGAAAATTTTATTCTGCATACAGAGAATTTATCGTATATAAATAATATTTGTTCTAAATATAAAAAAAATTGAAAATAAAAATTTTGAAAATTTAAAAATGGCGATAAAAAACAAAAAAATCGATTTTGACAAAAATAAAATATTGACCCCAATTGTTGAAGCAAAATCTGAAAAAATGATCACTCTCTCGTTAAAATCGGTTGAGTAGATCATGAGATATCAGAGTATACGGACATACATACACACACACACACACACACACACACACACACACACACACACACACACACACACACACATCCATACGGACATTTTCTAAAAATGGTGTATTTCGATTCCAAATTTTCTATACAACATTCCTAAGCCATTATCTCACAAACTTTTTTTTTTACTATCACAAAGCTCCTCTAGGAGGAAGCAAAAATTCTGATTTTAATAGATTATCTAGTGGAAAATAAAATTAGACCTGGTGAAGTTTTTTGAAGACTTATGGAATAATGTGTGCTTTTCTTGAGGGATTGGAAACTCACTTATAACAAACTCAAAAAAGAACGTAGTGATCTGCCCGGTACGAGTGTATTATTGTATTATCAAAAAGTGACATCTAATCAGTGTTTTATGTTAAATAAAATAAAGTACTGGTATCATGTGCATGATGAAATCAAATCAGTGTTTATAATTAACAATTTAAATAAGTAGTGCAAATAAACAGCGTTATAACCAACAAATAATTAAGTCACATGAGAACGAATATTAAAACATGTTACTTATTTAGGTTGTGAATGTGGTTTTTCTGAAATATTTTTTGTAGCTCACTTTTATGGATTTTTCTCTCATCACGCTAATTTAGATTTCATGCTAATACTGTTTGTACATATTTTGGCAGTAGAAAAACATACTTTTTTATATTATCAAAAACTGCCTGAAGAAATGGAAATCTACAAGCATCATCTCTACAAGACAATAATGTAGAAATATCCTGATTGATTCTCCAATGTGTATAAAAGATTCAATAGATTCTCGAAATGTAATCAGCTGATAGGTAGCAAAAACCAAGATATTCACAACAGTATTGCACTCAAAGTACAAAAAAAGTATTATGTTTTGAAGTTAGTTCTTCAGAATAGAAAAAGAAAATTCTTATTTTAATAAATTATCTAGTTGAAAATCATATTAGATCTGGTGAAGTTTTTTGAAGACTTACGGAATAATGTGTGCTTTTTTTGAGGGATTGGAAACTCACTGATAACAAACTCAAAAAAAGAACGTAGTGATCTACCCGGTACGAGTGTATTATTGCATTATCAAAAAGTGACATCTAATCAATGTTTTTTGTATTAAATAAAATAAAGTAATGGTATGATGTGTTACATGATGAAATCAAATCACTGTTTATAATTAACAATTTGAATAAGTAGTGCAAATAAACAGTGTTATAACCAACAAATAAATAGTGAAAATTGTTGTTTTGGTCAATTCTGACCAGATCCGTTGGGAGCAGGAAAGAGAATAGACTACGATGCTAAGTAGTTGCAACGTTTCGTCGACGGGTTTGTCGACCTCTTCAGGCTTTATTAAAAAAAAATATATAATAATATAATTAACAGAACGAGCTCACGCTAGTCTTAACTTACGATGGTTGAAAAAATTTTAAAAAATGCGAAACGAATTACCTAAGCTATCGCACAGCGATCCGTCGAGTAATGTGAAAGTACATAGCAACATGACTTATATATATATATATATATTGGCTTCCTACCAAAACGTAAACAATAACAAATTTTGAATTAGATCGAGAATATACTTTACTTTTTATGTAACAGCTTAAAGATAGATTTGTATTCTCTACTGAGATTCTGTGTATCTTCTTTTTTGTTTATTGTATTTGGTGTACTGTTAATAAATTGGACGATCGAGCGAGCCCGCCGAAGGCGGGCGAAGCTCGATCATAATTATGCAGAGGGTCTCGTTCGAGAAGATCACTAGGTAGTACCGCCAGTGTACACAGATGTCGCCACAAACTTCAGCTATCCCCACTTCTAAAACTCGGCTGCTGGCTCGCCTCGCCAGGCCGGCCGGTCTCTCTCGTCATATAGTTTACAGTTGCTATGTTGTCCATATGTTATCAATGGGTGGGAACGTTCTTAAGATAATGTTAAATGAATAATATATGTTATTATATGTATTTTTATGTTATAAATTTTTATTAAAATTTATTTAAGGGTGGGATGTGATCTTCTCGAACGAGACCCTCTGCATAATTATGATCAAGCTTCGCCCGCCTTCGGCGGGCTCGCTCGATCGTCCAATTATGCTTCGTGTCTCGTTCTCGAGATCACTAGGTAGATGTTCAAAGTGACTATTCAGTCTTTTATTTCAGCAATTCTAAATTCTAGACAATTACGAACTTCGTTTGAAAAAGAAAACTATTTAACTTAAGTACTTTAAGTATCAGAATCAGCTACTGGACTAGCTTTATCAGAATCTACCACATGTAATAGTTATGTTTATAAAATCGAACTACATCCCACTGTTTATCTTAATAATTAAATCATTTGAACTAAAACACTTTCAAACCTAACATTTTAGTTTCTAGGTTTTGACTGTGATATTATAACATAGATACGATATTGAGGAGACTGAAAATTAGTCGTTGACACATTGAAATCTCAATGTACAAGCGATAATCAAACGCGCTTCGCGCGTACTTTTCTGTTTTGAGGTTATGTATGCTATCTTCATTACGTTTTACTTTTAACGTATTTAAGTATTTTTTCAAATTCAGAACTTAATCATTTTTATACTACCCTAAATGTAAAAATTCCATTAAAAAATTCAAACATTAAATTCCAGACAGTAAATTTTTCGCGCCTTCTTCTTATCGACCAATCAAAATCAAGCCTTTTGATGCTTCAACATGGCCGCTCATCACTTTAAGAAGGGATATTGTGTATTTCTTATGTTTTTATGTAATTTTCTCGTATTGAAAAAGATGTTATTATTATACGCAATGTTTTAAAACTTTTTAAATCTTTTACATATACAGTAAACGACTATTATTATTATTCAATCACTAGAGTCTCTCAAAACTTGTTGTTATTATTATTATTATTATTATTATTATCATTATTATTATTATTATTCACTTAATAATTTGATTAACCCAACTGAAATCAACCATACCTCATACTCTTGTAGAATATCTTTGTTCTCTAAGGCTATGTACGATATTTCTTTAGAATTTTGTAATAAAAAAAAAAAGAATTATAATTATGTTAAATTATCACAACAAACTCACGAGATTTTTTCTTATATAAATATATATTGATTAAATACACAAAATACTAAGTATTTAGTAATACTAAAGTTAGATTACGGATAGACACTACTATCGTTCTATTTTACTTGAATAAGAAGGAAAAGTTCCAATTCAAATATTAAATGAAGAGAATTATAATATAATATTAAGACAATCATTATATATATTTGAATTAATGAGTCGTGTAATAACTTCAATGACGCCTCAATTCTTTCAATTACTTTTTCTTTCAATAAAATGTATTTAAATGATTCAATAGGAAATTTTTTTTTTTCAGTGTATAAACGAATAATCTACGGTAATTCACCTGATATTTTACCTTTATAGAAAAATTTAGACGCACTAAAGCATCGAAATAAAATTTTGATATAGATTTGGTGTTGACTGAGACCACCAGTTACTTGATTCAAATAATAGTTTATCCACATCACTTTGTAAGAATCGTGAAGGGGTTGTTAAAAACGCCTTTATAAGACCTAGACATCAACTACAATTGAATATTCATCGATTACTCGAACCCATATCATAGGTCAGTAAGAAATTAGGCAGTATATATACTTTAAGTAGCGTAACAAATACTTAAAGTCAAAAATTTAAGATTATGATACCTTGGTTGATTAATAAATATGAAAAATATATAAATAACCTTAAATGTATATAGCCTTAGTTAATGAGTAATAAATATGATCTAAGTTGTTAATCGTATTCACGGTCGACAAATCCGTCGACGAAACGTCGCAAATATTTAACATCTTGAGAGATTTATTTTCTTCCTCGCTCCCAACGGATCTAGTCAGAATTGACTAAAAACATTATCAGTAATACATATGAGTAAAGAATAAATTATACTCTTTATAATAATATAATTATTATTTGTACGTTGATAATTGCGTTGACAAAATTTAGTAACAGAAATGTTTGAATTCGATATCTCGTAATTCTTGAAGAGTAACTTTTATACCCGCAAGAAATCCATATTGAAAGACTCGAAATCAAACCACGATAATTATCGTTAATTAACTTAAAATTAAAATTTTGACATATTTTGATTTACATATATACGACCAGTATAATAACCAACGAACGTCAGCCTGTTTTCAAAACGTTCTAAAGAATCTGATGCTATGCATTTACAATTACCTTTTTATTACAGTATTATAATCATAGAAATTATTATATAATTTTGCGTTAATTGAAGTGCTATGCACACAAATGTTTATTTATTTATTTATTTATTTTTTGTTTTCAATAATTTATTTCGCAATCGATTGATATAATCTTGAATCGTACTATTTTATGAAAAAAAAGAATTAACGATCATCAAAAACATGACAGCGCACTGCTTGGCAATATATATAAGAAATTGAAAAGGAAGTGAGCGGGGTCGCAAAGCACCCTTTATACTTTATTCTATCAATTCTTTGATCAGGCTAGAAAGATTCATGCACGCTTCACGCGCCAATGTTTCTCTTGCCAAATGCTTTCAAATTAGAAATAAAATTTTCTTTAGACGAACCAGTCCTTACGACTTGTCTTTTTTTTTTTTTTTTTTTATAATGGCTAACGTTAACTGGCACGCTACGCACACCTGTGTTTGTCTTTTCCTCGAAAATTTTATTCGATTGCTTACATGATCGATAAGACGACAGTCCAAGAATAGCATTTTTATATTTCTATATATTTTTATATATTAAGAATATGCTTTAAAATGTAACACTCCAATGGCGCAGCATTAAGGTTAAACTTCATGACCATTCAGTACATGAGTTATATAGCACTAGCTGCATGCGCCTATCGTTCGTATTCAGCGAGACAAACAGTAGATCGAGAACTGTGTATTGCTGCAGTAAAATCGATCCTGATTTGGGAAACGAACCTGCTCTCTCTGGTGCAGGGACTTTTTCCTCCCATCGCCCTTATGTATCTCGCTTGAGATGGTTCTCGGCCTCTTACTCATTGAGGAAATTAGGAGGAAGATTATATTCCTTTAATCGTACATTCGGGCATAGCCATCTAAGTGCGCTTAAGCGAAAAAACCGTCGAAATGTTCGGCAGTTTCTTCCTTGAATAAGTTGGCAATGTAATCGCATAAAACCGATAGTCTTTTACTCAATGAAAAAGCCTATCATTTATTTTTACTCATTATAAATGAGATAACGAAAATTACCGGTAACTAAATTCCGAGCATTTCCTTGTTTTTCTGAAAATTAATTTGTCTTTTCAGACTCTGTCTCTACCAGATTCTTGTAAGCATAAGCTGCATTAGCGTTGCGAGATTGTGATTCTTGTTTACCCCGCCGCCATCTATCAACTCACTTGCGAATCTGGAAGAGCAATATGCAGATCTAGGTTATGTGCTGTCTGTAGCCAGACGCATTACATCACTCTAGTCAAATTGTACAGTTTGTCTCACCTCTCGTGTGAGCTCACTGCCAACAAAAAATCATGTTAATACAGGTTATGTACAGTTTGTCTCACCTCTCGTGTGAGCTCACTGCCAAACAAAGGATTATGTAGTCATGATAATACAGGTTATGTCAAACATATGACCTGTCTCACCTCTCGTGTGAGCTCGCCGTAAAACGAAGACTACAACCCAAACCGTCTAACGGCTTAAAAAGAACACAATAAAGATCTATAGTTTATGCAGTTTATAAGAGAAGTATATTTTTTCTTTTCTCTTACACATGCATAATTACAGTCCATTGAGATTTGGGCGGCATGTCTATAACTTCTCGTGTTAACACGCCGCCGCACAAAAACGTCCTGGAACGTATACTTACTTATTAATCCAAATAATGCCGATTCTGAATCTGAGACATCGTCCAAAAGGTTAAGCACTATTTATCTGTTTCCACAGTTGAATACGGCGGTCGGGAAATCTTCATCAATAATCCTTCCGTAAAGGATGAAAAACGAAAGCTTCTCTTCTACCGCCATGTAGCTAAAGCGTGGCACACTCTACGCGCACAAAAAGCGTTATGACGAGAGAGACCGGCCGGCCTGGCGAGGCGAGCCAGCAGCCGAGTTTTAGAAGTGGGGATAGCTGAAGTTTGTGGCGACATCTGTGTACACTGGCGGTACTACCTAGTGATCTCGAGAACGAGACACGAAGCATAATAACATTTCAGAAATAAGTCTTTTATTATAGTTATTTTCAATATCTCTAATTGTTACTGCTTCAAAATCAAATTCATGATTATATTCATTTTTATGTATATTGACAACCAACTCATCATTATTATTCTTGCGATGTTCGGCAATTCGTTTATTTAGGGCACGTTTTGTCTCGCCTATGTACCGTGCATTGCAATCTTTACAAGGGAACTCATAAACCACATTCGTTTGCTCGAGTTTGTTGGTTTTATCTTTGCCAAGAACAACTAGTTTTGAGAATTTATTAACTATATTTGGGATCGTTACAATATTGTGTTTCCGTAAAAATTTTGAACAATTGTTGTAAAATTTTGAATAAAATGGAAGTGATACTTTAATGTTGTGTCGGTTAGTATTTACAGGACTGTTTCTTTTATTTTGAAAACGAATTTTAAATAGTCTAGATCTTATATGTTTGTCAATAAACTCTGGTGGATATGAGTTCTCTTTAAGTATATTTTTAACCCGCAATATATTTCTATTATGAAATCGTTTATCTGATAAAAGGATAGCTCTATCAATCAAGTTAAAAACTATATTCTTTTTTAATGATATCGGGTGGTTGCTGTAGTAGTTTAAAGTTCTATTAGATGACATCGATTTTGAATACCAGTCAGTGATAATATTACCATCCTGTTTAATGAGAGACACGTCCAAAAAGTTAATATTGTTATTAATTTCAATTTCAGGTAACTTAAGGTTGGGATCAAAATTGTTAAAACATTGATTCAATACATGAATATCGTCTTTTTTGATACAACAAATCGAATCATCAACATATCGAAAATAGAACATAGGTATTATGTTGAATTCTGTTTTTAGTTTCTTCCAACAAGCAATTTCTAAATCTTCCATGACTAGATCAGCAAAAAACGGAGAGATTGGAGAACCCATAGGTGTCCCAAAAATTTGTTGGTAATATTTGTTATTAAAAGTAAAAAATACATTTTCAAATAAAAATTTGGTACAGGAAATAATATCACCGAACGGTATTTTACAATTGTTGAGAATATACTGCGCTCGTTTTTCCAAACTCTGGATAACAAGGTCTACAGAGATATTTGTAAAAAGTGAAACCACATCTAAAGATATCAGTATGTAGTTATCTGGAATTTTTATATTCGTAATTTTATTAATTAGATCAAAACTGTTATCTATGTGTGATTTAGGAAGAGGGAAACATGTTTTGAGGTTTTCATAAATTATTTTTGCTAAGAAATGTGTAGGGCTGTTCACAGTTGAAATTATCGGTCTAAAGGATAGTTTTGGTTTATGGATTTTTGGTAACCCATAACATTTAGCAAGAGATGTGTTTGTCTGCGTAAGTTGTATATTATGATATTTTTGTTTTAGAAAGTTGTTATCATTCAGATTTTTCAGAATCCTATAGATATTATTTTGTAATGTATTTAACGGTTTTCTTTTTATTTCTCTGTACACCTTATTATCATTCAATAAACTATTCATTTTTTCCATATAGTCAGATTTCTCTAAGCACACGGTAACATTGCCTTTATCAGATTGTGTAAAGAATATATTTTTGTTATCGTTAATAAATTTTTGAGCGGTTTTGATTTTCTTAAGTAAAGATAAGTCACTATTTTTCGTTGGTTGTTTACAATTATTTTGAAACTTTATAGCTTTCACTATATCTTGTCTAATTTTATTTTTGTCATCGGTATTGAGTTGTGAAGAAATAAACATTGATTCTACGTTTTTTATGGTGTTAAAAACAATCGATTTCTGCATGTTGTGTTGTGTAAATGCGAAATTGCGACCCAGAGAAACGATTTCAGCGACATCGGTCGGAATATGTGTATTAGAAACATTTTTGAAACATTTTTCAATATTTACATGTATGCGGGAATCCTGGTAGTTACATCTCTTTTTGATCAAATTAAGTTTTATGTTGAAACGGTGTTTAAGGTTTTTATCCAAAGTTTTGATATTAATATTGCTTAAATTAAAAAATTTTTTTAAAATGTGAAAATCAATGTTTAAATTTTTAATCTCAATAAATACACGATGAGTAGCGAGTTCTAATGCATTTTTTTGAAAACTACTATCCCTAATTTCTAGTTTAAGCAATTTTTTGGCAATCTTTTCAGCGTCAATTGATAATTTAGTTCTACAAGACTTACTTCGGAATGTAAAGTTTTTTAATTTCTGTATTCTGTTGTGTATGTGGCTAGGTGTTAAGTCGAATCCTTTGCAGCTTTTGAGGAAATTCAGTTGATGAGTAACTACTCTCTGCTTGCGACGTAAGATGAGCCATTCCTTTAATTTACTAGTTGCGCTCGATCCATAGGTAGTTGTGAGAAATTTAAAAAATGATGATTGGCCTGTCTCTGATCCTAGGCCGTAGTCGTAACTTGAGTTTGTAATTGTATTCACAATTGTTGGAAGAAACTAAAAACAGAATTCAACATAATATCTATGTTCTATTTTCGATATGTTGATGATTCGATTTGTTGTATCAAAAAAGACGATATTCATGTATTGAATCAATGTTTTAACAATTTTGATCCCAACCTTAAGTTACCTGAAATTGAAATTAATAACAATATTAACTTTTTGGACGTGTCTCTCATTAAACAGGATGGTAATATTATCACTGACTGGTATTCAAAATCGATGTCATCTAATAGAACTTTAAACTACTACAGCAACCACCCGATATCATTAAAAAAGAATATAGTTTTAAACTTGATTGATAGAGCTATCCTTTTATCAGATAAACGATTTCATAATAGAAATATATTGCGGGTTAAAAATATACTTAAAGAGAACTCATATCCACCAGAGTTTATTGACAAACATATAAGATCTAGACTATTTAAAATTCGTTTTCAAAATAAAAGAAACAGTCCTGTAAATACTAACCGACACAACATTAAAGTATCACTTCCATTTTATTCAAAATTTTACAACAATTGTTCAAAATTTTTACGGAAACACAATATTGTAACGATCCCAAATATAGTTAATAAATTCTCAAAACTAGTTGTTCTTGGCAAAGATAAAACCAACAAACTCGAGCAAACGAATGTGGTTTATGAGTTCCCTTGTAAAGATTGCAATGCACGGTACATAGGCGAGACAAAACGTGCCCTAAATAAACGAATTGCCGAACATCGCAAGAATAATAATGATGAGTTGGTTGTCAATATACATAAAAATGAATATAATCATGAATTTGATTTTGAAGCAGTAACAATTAGAGATATTGAAAATAACTATAATAAAAGACTTATTTCTGAAATGTTATTTATTAACAGTACACCAAATACAATAAACAAAAAAGAAGATAGACAGAATCTCAGTAGAGAATACAAATCTATCTTTAAGCTGTTACATAAAAAGTAAAGTATATTCTCGATCTAATTCAAAATTTGTTATTGTTTACGTTTTGGTAGGAAGCCAATATATATATACAGGGTGTGTCAAAAGTTCCGGGACGGCCAGTTATCTCAGCGGGAATGCATTTTCGGAAAAAATGTTTCATACAAAAGATGTAGGATTTTTCTCTGGCTATCTGATGGTGACCTTGAATTTGACCTTGGGCTTGACCTTCAAGGTCATTTGAAGGTCAAGTCGAATTTTTTAAATGGGAACCCTCCTTTTTTATTGCGCAAACCGAAAGAGGGAAAAATTCTCTTTCCAACGATATAAGACACATACGCGGTCAAATGTGATCTAGAGGTCGTTTCAAGGTCAAGTCGGTAAAATGAGGTCAAATTGATATTGGGCAGTCCAAAGCATGGAAACTAAGGGCGTTGGGAAAAAACTTTCCATACGAAAGTTTCCGCAAATCGAATGGAGCATCTGATGGTGACCATGAATTTGACCTTGGGCTTGACTTTCAAGATCATTTAAAGGTCAAGTCGAATTTTTTAAATGGGAACCCTCTTTTTGTTGCAGAAATGCGGGAAAACTTACCTTTCTAGGGGTGTAAGATACATACGGGGTTAAAAGTGAGCTGAAGGTCATTTGAAGGTCAACATTCTTATACTCCGATCATCTGGACACCCCATCGAATTTCGTGTATCAGGGCGTTAAAAAACATTTTTTGTGCAAACGTTTCTGGATCAAAACCCAGACCTGGGACCTGGCTAATCACCGCTGACCTTGGAACGACCTTGGGTCGACCCAACGGGGCAAACCGACCCCAGATACGGGTTCAGCGACCCCGAAAACCCATGGGTCCGTGGTTTCAAGCACCTTCTGCAATTCCTTCTGGTTTGACCTTGGAACGACCTTGGGTCGACCCAACGGGGCAAACCGACCCCAGATACGGGTTCAGCGACCCCGAAAACCCATGGGCCCGTGGTTTTAAGCACCTTCTGAAATTCCTTCTAGTTTGACCTTGGAACGACCTTGGGTCGATCCAGCGGGGCAAACCGACCCCAGATACGGGTTCAGCGACCCCGAAAACCCATGGGTCCGTGGTTTCAAGCACCTTCTGCAATTCCTTCTGGTTTGACCTTGGAACGACCTTGGGTCGACCCGACGGGGCAAACCGACCCCAGATACGGGTTCAGCGACCCCGAAAACCCATGGGTCCGTGGTTTTAAGCACCTTCTGCAATTCCTTCTAGTTTGACCTTGGAACGATCTTGGGTCGATCCAGCGGGGTAAACCGACCCCAGATACGGGTTCAGCGACCCCGAAAACCCATGGGTCCGTGGCCCGCATTTCTGCAACAAAAAGAGGGTTCCCATTCAAAAAATTCGACTTGACATTCAAATGACCTTGAAGGTCAAGCCCAAGGTCAAATTCAAGGTCACCATCAGATGCTCCATTCGATTTGCGGAAACTTTCGTATGGAAAGTTTTTTCCCAACGCCCTTGGTTTCCATGCTATGGACTGCCAAAGATCAATTTGACCTCATTTTACCGACTTGACCTTGAAACGACCTCTAGATCACATTTGACCCCGTATGTATCTTATATCGGTGGAAAGAGAATTTTTCCCTCTTTCGGTTTCCGCAATAAAAAAGGGGGCTTCCCATTTAAAAAATTCGACTTGACCTTCAAATGACCTTGAAGGTCAAGCCCAAGGTCAAATTCAAGGTCACCATCAGATAGCCAGGGAAAAATCCTACATCTTTTGTATGAAACATTTTTTCCGAAAATGCATTCCCGCTGAGATAACTGGCCGTCCCGGAACTTTTGACACACCCTGTATATATAAGTCATGTTGCTATGTACTTTCACATTACTCGACGGATCGCTGTGCGATAACTTAGGTAATTCGTTTCGCATTTTTTAAAATTTTTTCAACCATCGTAAGTTAAGACTAGCGTGAGCTCGTTCTGTTAATTATATTATTATATATTTTTTTTTTTAATAAAGCCTGAAGAGGTCGACAAACCCGTCGACGAAACGTTGCAACTACTTAGCATCGTAGTCTATTCTCTTTCCTGCTCCCAACGGATCTGGTCAGAATTGACCAAAACAACAATTTTTACATTTGACAATGGGGAGTAAAATTGTGAATACAATTACAAACTCAAGTTATAAATAAATAGTGATCTTCCCGATACAAATGTGTTATTGTATGTCAAAAAGTGACATCTAATCAATGTTTTGCGTTAAATAAAATAAAGTAATAATTTGATAAATTATATTTATACATCATTTATTTGTAATCTCATTAGTAAAGACTAAATATTTCTCAAATTGTGTTTATGGTCCAAAATAGATTTAAATATTTCTCACATTGTGTTTATGGTCCAAAACAGATTTAAATATTTCTCACAGTGTGTTTATGGTCCCAAACAGATTTAAAGTTTTGAACAGCACTTTGTAACTTTTGAACTTGTCTTTGGGGTATGGAAGCTTTCTTTATACTTTCACGTTTTGACTTCATGTAAGTCGTGTCAGCGAAAAAGTATTTTAAAACAAAAAGTTTAAAAAATTTGTTCCTTTTTTTAATTTTAATTTTTCTACTCTTATATAGTCCCCGTATGGAAAAAATAAATGTATGAAACCGTAGAAAAACGTATAAAAACGCATAAAAATGTACAGTTCTATTGGTTTTTGGACATGTTTTATACGGTTCTATACATTTTTATACATTTTTATACAGTTTAATACATTTTCAGACATTTTCTTACAATTCAGAAATTCTCCCATGTCAAGTTTGTAAAAAGGTTAATGTAATAAAATATAGGAAACCGTATAAAAATATATATTTCTGTATATTTCTGTATATTTCCGTAGATTTTTTCAAATTTATTATATTTTTATACGGTTTCATACATTTTTATACAGTTTAATACATTTTCATACAGAATAAAAAAAAATAAATAGAAAAATAAATAAATAAATTATGTTTTTATGTTTATAAAAACCTAATTATGTTTTTACGTTTTTTACGATTTATAAATTCTGTAAAACGTAAAAAACCGTATGAAATTGAATAAAATCGTGGCAAATCGTAGAAAACTGTATTAAAATGTTAGAAACCGTATGAAACCGTATTAAAACGTATCAATAGTATATTACGATACGTGGGCCGGAAATTGGATTTCCGGGCCGTGCGTGGTATGACGCCCGAGGCGAAGCCGAGGCGAAGCCGAGGGCGTCATAACGCACGGCCAGGGCATCCAATTTCCGGTCCAAGTATTGTATACTATTTTTCTTACTCCCCGGCCGAAAGTACGTTCTGTAATTGTTAAATAATTGATAAAATTGCGTTGTCGTCTGCTAGCTGTGTTTGAGTGTTAGTTTTTCTTTCGGCCCGATAGTAGTGCCTCTGTCGGCCGCTGTGGGTAGCTCGGTCGATATTACCGACTGTTTTTTCTTTCGGCCCGGCGTAGAGAGCTGGTTTTTTGGGCGTCTGCTACTTTCGCTATTGTACAGATGGTCTGATGCCCGCCCGACATTTGCAAGACCGAGGCGAAGCCGAGGTTTTGCTGGTCGGGGCGGGCATCAGAAACACATTCATTAAAAAAAGACAACACCACTTTTTATTTCAATTAACTCTTTTTTCTCGTCACACGTGCACTTTCCTCTGTCTATTTCGTACGTGTCTAACCTTCACACCGCACAAACATATTTTTCCGCCCTTTAACCTCGAAATGCCATCTTAAATGTCATTTTGCGGCCTCGGACGGAAAAATACGTTACTGAAACGTGGACGTAAGAGAATTTTTACCTCATGCGACGTTTTTCGGCCGAGCGAAGCGAGGTCCTCTTCCGCCCGCGTTAGTAATGTACTATTTCTCGGACGCTCCCGTCCATACGTTTAAAAAACAATAACCATGATCAAACAAAACCACTTTTTATTTCAACTAACTTTTTTCTCGTCACCCGTGCACTTCCCTCTGTTTATTTCGTACGTGTCTAACCTTCACACCGCACAAACATCTTTCCTCGGGCATGCGCGCGGGCGCTGAAGCGCCGCGGGTCAGGAAATTTCGGCAGCCAATCAGAGCGCGCGGTTGGTCTAAAATAGGATGCGAAAGTTTCTCTTTCGGCCCGGAGATGCGGGCCGAAAGTACGTACTTTCGGGTGGGCGAGTAAGAAACATACATTAAAACGTATAAACTTCTCCAAAAACCAATGTTTAGATCTGGTTTTATACGTTTTTATACAGTTTTGTACGGTTGTATACGGTATCATACATTTGTCTTTTTCCATACGGGTCTCTTAAAAAATTGTGAAATCTACAAGTATTCTACGAAATTCATAAATTATAGGCAAGTGTTCATTATCATTCCTTGCAAATTCTTTAATTTATTAATCACATGACTTTACAATTAATAGTATTGTTAATTAATCATCATATCGAAGACAACACATGTTTGATTATATTATTTCAAAAAATTTTACAATGTAATCACTTTATCGAGCTCTTTGAACAAACATTCAAATTTAAAACTTTTGTGAATAATAATACTACCATTTAATAATGATATAAAAATATACTATAATAAACTCTCGTAACGTTATCACACTATGTAATTATTATTTTCTCTTAAAAAGTTGTAAAATCTATCTAAAAAAACTTTTTACAAAAGTTTAAATTAAGGCAAGTATTAGTTTCTCTCTCCCTCCCCCTCGCTCGTCCCTCTTTCTCTTTCTCTCCCACCCTCTCTTTCTCCCCTATCTCTCTTGCCCTCTCTCTTCCTCCCTCTCTTTCTCCCCCTGTCTCTCTCGCCCTCTCTCCCCCGCCCCTCTCTCTCCCTCTCTACCTCTCTCTCAACATCTGTCAAACTGAGTGCCAAAAACTTTAATGACAGCTTAAATATTTTTTTAAAACAATCAACACGTTTTTTAAAAGCTAATTTTTAAATACGTTCTAACAACAATTGAAGGGCTGGATACAATAAGGGGGTTAGCGCTCGAAAACCCGTAAAAGTATTGTCCAAGTGACTAAAATTTCAATGTAGCCAAATTAATTTTTAAAAAATATCACCTTGTAGGGAATGAAAAGAAGTATTTTTACCTAGAAGGAATATTTTTTATTCGACTTTCTTTTTAATATAAAAATTAAAAACTGAAAATTTTGTTCATCTATTTTTAATAGCTTTCAAAAACATTAATCGTCCAAACTTGGTCAAATATCATCGAAATATTTTGAAATTTGACAGGGACGTGCAGAATACTCCAGCGTTACCTATGGGATTGATAAAAGGATGTAAATCGATAATTGTTAATAATTATTTAATTGCAAATATATTGCGATCGGTAATTACGTTTTCTTAACTTTAACGGAAAAAAGTATCGAGGGAAGTTGAAGCTAGGAAAAACTTCCAGCGAGACATTTGTTCCTTAATAGTCTAATAAGTTTCTGTCAAAGTTTCAAATTGATTTAATAATAAATGACTTAAATAGAGCGATATTAATAAAGACGCGCGCTAGCAACATCGGCGGCGCGGCGCGGCGTGAGCTAAGCCTGTGTTTACATGTGTTTGCACTGATGTATTACGTTTATAAAAATTAACGAATTATTATGTAACGATATTATGTTTTATATAACGTAAAAACACAGTTTATAAGTCAACGCACTGTACATATAATTACATTCTGTTAGTATGTTAATAAATAAATTTGTACTTTAAAATTTAATATGTTCATTAATACTATCATAAGGATACACACACACATACACACACACACACACACACACATACACATACACACATACACACACACACACACAACGTAATAATTCTTTAATTTTTATAAACGTGCTACGCCACTGCGAAAACGTGTGCGACGCAGTCTGAGCTCACGCCGCGCCGCGCCGCCGATGTTGCTAGCGCGCGTCTTTATTAATAACGCTCTATTTAAGTCATTTATTATTAAATCAATTTGAAACTTTGACAGAAACTTATTAGACTATTAAGGAACAAATGTCTCGCTGGAAGTTTTTCCTAGCTTCAACTTCCCTCGATACTTTTTTCCGTTAAAGTTAAGAAAACGTAATTACCGATCGCAATATATTTGCAATTAAATAATTATTAACAATTATCGATTTACATCCTTTTATCAATCCCATAGACAACGCTGGAGTATTCTGCACGTCCCTGTCAAATTTCAAAATATTTCGATGATATTTGACCAAGTTTGGACGATTAATGTTTTTGAAAGCTATTAAAAATAGATGAACAAAATTTTCAGTTTTTAATTTTTATATTAAAAAGAAAGTCGAATAAAAAAATTCCTTCTAGGTAAAAATACTTCTTTTCATTCCCTACAAGGTGATATTTTTTAAAAATTAATTTGGCTACATTGAAATTTTAGTCACTTGGACAATACTTTTACGGGTTTTCGAGCGCTAACCCCCTTATTGCATCCGGCCCTTCAATTTGTCTAGTCCTTTTAATTCTTCTAGTCTCATCTATTCAATAAGCACTCTCGACAAATGGTAATAATTTTTTTCATGACTGTACAAATAATAATAAGTCAAGTATACAAATTTTTTCTTTATAATCTACTCTCCCTCCCTCTCTTCCCCCGCCTTCCCTCGCCCTCTATTGCTCCCCCCTCTCACTCTTCCTCTCTCCCTTTCTCTCAATATCCGTCAAATTCTGTCATAAAAACTTTAATGAGAGCTTAAATATTTTTTTAATACAATCAACACGTTTAAAAAAAACTAATTTTGTAAGTTTCAACAACACAATTTTTGTCTAGACCTTTTATTTCTTCGAATCTTATCTATTCAATAAGCACTCTCTGAAAATGGTAATATTTTTTTTTATGACTGTACCAATAATAATATTGTTAATATAAAACTTTCTACGAAAGTATAAAATAAGGCAAGTATAGACGTTTTTTCTGTATAATCTATAAAATAATAATATTTATGATTTTTTTAAAGAAATCAAATAAATACCAGTGAAAAGGTCTTTTACTTCTTTGAGTCATTGTATGCTGAACAAATTATATGTAAATAAGTACATTCAAATTGTTCACTGCAAATCAAACAAATGAAAGTTGTGAAATCAATTATCGATAGTCAAGTAATGCAAACAACTCTCGGAAACAACTGTATGACTGTTCTCAGAAATGTATTCAAATTTTTTGTTCATTTTTCTATACAACTTAAACACAAGAAAGTATTGAAAGCAATTTATTGTAATGAAGTACCTATAAGTTAACTTGACTGAATAATACAACTTTTCGTACCTATTTAAAAATATTCAGTCAGCGGGCATAAAGTATTACTTAACGATAAGGCGTAATAGCTTCCATACTCCTACAAAACTTTATAGAACCTACGCAACTTACCACCGTATGGGCAAAAATAATTTTAATTATATAATATGTAAGTCCATTCAAATTGTTCATTGTAAATCAAACAAACGAAAGTTGTGAAATCAATTACCAATAGTCAAGTAATGCAAACAACTCTCCGAAACAACTATATGACTGTTCTCAGAAATGTATTCAAATTTTTTGTTCATTCTTCTATACAACATAAACACAAGAAAGTACTGAAATCAATTTATTGTAGTGAAGTACCTATAAGTTAACTTGACTGACACAATAGAACTTTTAGTACCTTGCGTGTAAAATTACATTTTACGCCCACGTTGTAACTTCAAAAATATTCAGCTAGTGGGCACAAAGTAGTACTTAACGCCTAACCGGCGCAATAGCTCACATACTCCCACAAAACTTTATAGAACCTACGCACAACTTTCATTTGTTTGATTTGCAGTGAAGAATTTGAATGTACTTACTTACATATAATTTGTTCAGCATACAGTGACTCAAAGAAGTAAAAGACTTTTTCACTGGAACTAATTTGATTTCTTTTAAAAAATCATAAATATTATTATTTTATAGATTATATAGAAAAAACGTCTATACTTGCCTTATTTTATACTATCGTAGAAAGTTTTATTTTAACAATAATATTATTGGTACAGTCATAGAAAAATTATTACCATTTGCAGAGAGTGCTTATTGAATAGATGAGGTTCGAAGAAATAAAAGGTCTAGACAAAAATGGTGTTGTTAAAACGTACTTAAAAGATAGTTTTTTTTAAACGTGTTGATTGTATTAAAAAAATATTTAAGCTCTCATTAAAGTTTTTGTGACAGAGTTTGACGGATATTGAGAGAAAGGGAGAGAGGAAGAGAGAGGGGGGGGATAGAGGGCGAGAGAAGGCGGGGGAAGAGAGGGAGGGAGAGTAGATTATAAAGAAAAAATTTGTATACTTGACTTATTTTATACTTTCCTAGGAAGTTTTATATTAACAATATTATTATTTGTACAGTCATGAAAAAAATTATTACCATTTATCGAGAGTGCTTATTGAATAGATGAGACTAGAAGAATTAAAAGGACTAGATAAATTGTTGTTAGAACGTATTTAAAAATTAGCTTTTAAAAAACGTGTTGATTGTTTTAAAAAAATATTTAAGCTGTCATTAAAGCTCAGTTTGACAGATGTTGAGAGAGTGGTAGAGGGGGAGAGGTACAGTGGGAGAGAGAGGGGCGAGAGAGAGAGGGGAGGGAGAGAGAGGGCGAGAGAGACAGTGGGAGAAAGAGAGGGAGGGAGAGAGAGGGCAAGAGAGACATGGGAGAGAGAGGGACTGAGTGAGAAAGGGGGGGAGGGGGGGGGGGAAACTAATACTTGCCTTAATTTAAACTTTTGTAAAAAGTTTTTTAGATAGATTTCACAACTTTTTAAGAGAAAATAATAATTACATAGTGTGATAACGTTAAGAGAGTTTATTATAGTATATTTTTAATATCATTATTAAATGGTAGTACTGTTATTCACAAAAATTTTAAATTTGAATGTTTCTTCAAGGAGCTAGATAAAGTAATTACAATGTACAATTTTTTGAAATAATATAATCAAACGTGTATTGTCTTAGGTATGATGATTAATTAACAATACTATTAATTGTAAAATCATGTTATTAATAAATTAAAGAATTTGCAAGGAATGATAATGAACACTTGCCTATAATTTATGAATTTCGTAGAATACTTGTAGATTTCACAGTTTTTTAAGAGACTATATAAGAATAGAAAAATTAAAATTAAAAAAAGAACAAATTGTTTAAACTTTTTGTTTTAAAATACTTTTTAGCTGACACGACTTACATGAAGTTAAAACGTGAAAGTATAAAGAAAGCTTCCATACTCTAAAGACAAGTTCAACAGTTACAAAGTGCTGTTCAAAACTTTACATCTGTTTTGGACCATAAACACAATGTGAGAAATATTTAAATCTGTTTCGGACCATAAATAAAATTTGAGAAATATTTAGTTTTTACTAAGGAGATTACAAATAAATTATGTACAAATATAATTTATCAAATTATTACTTTATTTTATTTAACACAAAACATTGATTAGATGTCACTTTTTGACATACAATAAACATTTGTATCGGGAAGATCACTATTTATTTGTTGGTTATAACACTGCTTATTTGCACTACTTATTCAAATTGTTAATTATAAACACTGATTTGATTTCATCATGTAACACATCATACCATTACTTTATTTTATTCAACACAAAACATTGATTAGATGTCACTTTTTGATAATACAATAATACTCTCGTACCGGGTAGATCACTACGTTCTTTTTTTGAGTTTGTTATAAGTGAGTTTTCAATCCCTCAAGAAAAGCATCCATTATTCCATAAGTCTTCAAAAAACTTCACCAGCTCTAATATGATTTTCCACTAGATAATCTATTAAAATCAGAATTCTCTTTTTCTATTATGAAGAACTAACGTCATAACATAAGACTTTTTTTTGTACTTTGAGTGCAATACTGTTGATAATATCTTGGTTTTCGCTTCCTATCAGCTGATTACATTTTGAGAATCTATTGGATCTTTTATACACATTGGAGAATCAGGATATTTCTACATTACTGTCTTGTAGATGACGCTTGTAGATTTCCATTTCTTCAGGCAGTGTTTTATAATATAAAAAAGTATGTTTTTCTACTGCCAAAATATGTATAAACCGTATTAGCATGAAATCTAAATTAGCGTGATGAGAGAAAAATCCATAAAAGTGAGCTACAAAAAATATTTCAGAAAAACCACATTCACAACCTAAATAAGTAACATGTTTTAATATTAGTTCTCATGTGAGTTAATTTTCTGAATATAATAATAAAATCTTACCAGCAACTGACAAGTAGCTAATTATTTTGTTAATAGAATTAATTTTCAATACATTGATTGAATAACTCTAAAATTGTAACATCTAACCTATAACAAAATAAAATAATAATATAATTTTATAGTTGTAATAAACAGATTTTTTGATTGTCATTACAATTACCCTGTTTTATACCTATATTACCATATAAGTTTATATTTTTCTCCTCATCATTTGTTAGATGTTATGTCAGCTGCTATATTATTATATATAAAGTATCTCCAATCCAAAAAAATCTTGTATATATAAAATAATATCTGTAAAATAAAAAATCACACAAAGTATTCATTTTTTATTTTAAAAATGATATTAGCCAATTAATATATTTAGCCATTGAATAAGTACTTATCTAATAAAAGTTATTTTCCCCGTTGATTGATATATACACGTGTAGATAATCTTCTCATCATTAGTTGACTTCTTGAGATCTTTGAAATATGTTATTATTAACTAACTTACGAACGATATGATAACATTTGTATTTGTATATAAAAAAAATACTGACATATTATATGTAAGATTAGGTCGATCAGACACGGGTGTGTGTATATATACAGGGTGTGTCAAAAGTTCCGGGACGGCCAGTTATCTCAGCGGGAATGCATTTTCGGAAAAAATGTTTCATACAAAAGATGTAGGATTTTTCCCTGGCTATCTGACGGTGACCTTGAATTTGACCTTGGGCTTGACCTCCAAGGTCATTTGAAGGTCAAGTCGAATTTTTTAAATGGAAACCCTCCTTTTTTATTGCGCAAACCGAAAGAGGGAAAAATTCTCTTTCCAACGATATAAGACATATACGCGGTCAAATGTGATCTAGAGGTCGTTTCAAGGTCAAGTCGGTAAAATGAGGTCCAATTGATCTTGGGCAGTCCAAAGCATGGAAACTAAGGGCGTTGGGAAAAAACTTTCCATACGAAAGTTTCCGCAAATCGAATGGAGCATCTGATGGTGACCATGAATTTGACCTTGGGCTTGACTTTCAAGGTCATTTAAAGGTCAAGTCGAATTTTTTGAATGGGAACCCTCTTTTTGTTGCAGAAATGCGGGAAAACTTACCTTTCCAGGGATGTAAGATACATACGGGGTTAAAAGTGAGCCGAAGGTCATTTGAAGGTCAACGTTCTTATACTCCGATCATCTGGACACCCCATCGAATTTCGTGTATCAGGGCGTTAAAAAACATTTTTTGTGCAAACGTTTCTGGATCAAAACCCAGACCTGGGACCTGGCTAATCACCGCTGACCTTGGAACGACCTTGGGTCGACCCAACGGGGCAAACCGACCCCAGATACGGGTTCAGCGACCCCGAAAACCCATGGGTCCGTGGTTTTAAGCACCTTCTGCAATTCCTTCTAGTTTGACCTTGGAACGACCTTGGGTCGATCCAGTGGGGCAAACCGACCCCAGATACGGGTTCAGCGACCCAGAAAACCCATGGGTCCGTGGCCCGCATTTCTGCAACAAAAAGAAGGTTCCCATTCAAAAAATTCGACTTGACATTCAAATGACCTTGAAGGTCAAGCCCAAGGTCAAATTCAAGGTCACCATCAGATGCTCCATTGGATTTGCGGAAACATTCGTATGGAAAGTTTTTTCCCAACCCCCTTAGTTTCCATGCTATGGACTGCCAAATATCAATTTGACCTCATTTTACCGACTTGACCTTGAAACGACCTCTAGATTATATTTGACTCCGTATGTATCTTATATCGGTGGAAAGAGAATTTTTCCCTCTTTCGGTTTCCGCAATAAAAAAGGGGGCTTCCCATTTAAAAAATTCGACTTGACCTTCAAATGACCTTGAGGGTCAAGCCCAAGGTCAAATTCAAGGTCACCATCAGATAGCCAGGGAAAAATCCTACATCTTTTGTATGAAACATTTTTTCCGAAAATGCATTCCCGCTGAGATAACTGGCCGTCCCGGAACTTTTGACACACCCTGTATATAAATATAAGTATATATAGATATTCAAGCGTAAGATAGACGACAACCGGAAGTATCGTAAGAGCTGCAAACCGGATATCTTAAAACCATGGAGAAAAGTTCGGAAAGGAAACAGCACACAAAAAAATTCAGCTCTCTATATCTTTTGAACAAGATAATCTTTTTAAATAAAACCTTTTGATTTGAGTAGAGCAATGAAATGGCTTTCGATTAAGAGGGATACGTTATATAGTAAAAACTAACGCAATATACGTAAAAGCGCATTGAATTTTTCGTTCACCCATTTCAATGTATATGTAGCACGGGTCGCTCCTTTAGGCTTCTTGTATACTTGCCTTCGGAGCGCTCCCGCGCTCCTTGATTATTTATTTATTTATTTAATAAATTAGACGGGTTTAAAGTCCTTAGTACAAAAGGATTACAATACAATCAGTTACTAGAGGTAGCATCGCACGCAGGTAATATAATAGGCAATTATATTTTATATTTTAAACAATTATAATACTTACTTAATATGAAAAAAGAAAAAAAAAAACAATTCTTATATTGACATTTCAGGTTACAACATTTTATTACAGTATTTAAATTTTATACGATAAATATTGCACATTAAGTCGGACATTCATAAATAGCTGTTATCTTTATTGTATACAAATTGAATTGAAATCGTTTTAAAGCCTAATTAATTATTTATGATGAATTGTAAATTTGGTTAGTTAATTTAGGTTATCATTATACGAATGTTGACGGACATTTCGTATGGCTCCGAGACCTTTTCATTTGGGAGCTGCTGCACTACGAATTGCTGCAGTGACCTTATATCCTTTGCCCGAACTTTGTATGGCCGTGCTCAGATAATATTTTTTTCAGTGTACGTAATATTCATACCGAACTTTTAAGAACTATAAAATTAGAAATTTGTATTTTTAAACAAACTGATGTACTCTTTTCGATGCAGTAGGCGTAAAATGCGATTTTACGCCTTGTATCAATTTTTAAAAATGCCATTCTACGCCTTCAGCATCAATAAATAATGATCGCACCACGGGCGTAATACGCACTAAGTGGGAAAAGTACTATTTTCTCCTTTCAAAAGTACAAAATTTAATTATGTACTTTCCAAAAGTACAAATTTATGAATTTTGTTATGTTTTGGGAGCGGGATGGTTTCAAGATTAGAATAAATGCAGTAGTAATTTAAACTACGTTTATTGGTAAGACACAATATCTGTACATTTACGACAATGCCGGAGCGACTGTGGGCCGGCCTGGTGTCAGCACGCAACTGACGATACATGAGAGAGCTGTCCCCGAGTAGTCAGTGTGCTACTAGTCGTTTCGCGTACATTCACCTATAGATAATGATATTAGCCTAGGTGAATACATCACAACTTCTCCCCTTTTTTTATTTAAAGGTCTCTCGGATCGACGCAGCGGTACAATTAATTGATCGATGTGCCGCTTATGCGTTTTTCCAGAATCTGCTTAAACGACATAAGTGGAAGGAGCAGTTTGCTTTTCAATTTCACCTTCAATTCGATTTTCGTCTCTTACGCCGTACGCATCCATATAAACAGTATCTCCTGCGCTTACATTTGGTTTTCTATTTCCCGGACGTGAGGCGATTTGTCGTCTTTGTTGATTTTCAACATACTCAGATACACTCGGTTTTAAGCAATCTAACCTGGTTCTCGGATTCCGGTTGTACATTATATGTACAGGACTTCTACCCGTCGTACAGTGTGGGTAGTTTCTATAATCGAAAACGAATTTACTAACTGCGTCTTCCACGTTCTCTCCCCTTTTATAATTTTTGCTACCTTATGCTTGAACGTTTGTATGAAATTTTCTGCAGCTCCATTCGTTGCTGGATGATACGGATGTGGAAAGATATGCTCAATATTATTTACTTTAAGAAAATTGCAAAATTCTACGCTTCTAAACTGCGGACCTCCGTCTGTTACGTAGTGTATAGGAAATCCAAATCTTGTAAATAGAGTTTTAAATTCTTTTATGAGCCTTTGCGCATCCGTAGTTTTTTTACAATTTATTATTTCCGGCCATTTGCTGTGCGCACCAATTACAATCAAGTACATGTCGCCTTCGAATTTCGCATAATCGCAGTGTATGCTGCCCCATACTTTACTTGGAAATGGCCATGTTGTTGGTAGTGTTTTATTTGGTGCTTTTCTATCTATTAAACACGTTTTACATGTATTTGCGATTTCTTCTATCGCTGAGTCTATACCCGGCCAATACACATATGAACGCGCGAACATTTTCATTTTTACAACTCCGAAGTGCGTTGCATGTAGTTCATTCAATATTCTGCATCGCATTTTTTCTGGAATGCATGCGCGCACTCCCCAGAAGAGGCATTCTTTTTCTACGCTTAATTCAAATCTTATTTTATAGAATATTTTTTGTTGCTCTGTGAGATCGTTGTAATTTGGCCAGTCACCTGTTACATAACGTATCACAGCGCTAAGGACTTTATCTTTCTTGCTTTCTGCCGCAAGCATTTTACTATTGAAAGCAGTCGTTTGCTCTTCGAAAAAATAAACGTGTGACGGAATTTACTATACATGTTTGAAGTATCCGTATCGTCCTCTACTGGGAGTTGCGACAATGCATCTGCGTTCGCATTTCTCTCGGACTTCACATGTTCTATTTTGTAACGCTATCTGGAGAGATAATATGCATATCGTTGCATTCTGTTATCCGCCGTTTGCGGTATCCCTTTTCTAGGTCCTAATATCAACTCTAACGGTTTATTATCCGTACGTAACGTAATTTCTTTGCCGAATATAAATTGATAAAATCGTTTAAACCCAAAGACTATAGCCATCGCTTCTTTATCAATAATTGCGCGTTTTAATTCCGTCTTGGGTATTTTCTTTGATGCGACGCGATTGGTCTTTCTGATCCATCTTTATAACGATGAGACAAAATTGCGGATAATCCGTAATCTGATGCGTCACACGCGAGTAATATTTCTTCGTTTGGATCGTAATGAGCTAAAAAATTCGGACTTATCAGTTCGTTTTTTACCCATTTAAATGCACTTTCGCACTCATCATCCCACTTTTCTTTCTCTTTATTTAATAAGTCGTAAAGCGGCTTTAGCTTTACCGACCTATTTTTCAAAAATCTGGCATAAAAGTTTACTAACCCTAACAACGACGCAAGTTCCTTTTCGTTTGTTGGTCGCGGTACGTTTACAATTGCGTTGATTTTTTATTTTGACTTGTGCAGTCCGTCCGTCTTTGTCTATTACGAATCCCAATACATCAATACGCGGTTTCATAAATTTGCATTTCTTTAAATTTAGCCTTAAGTTACAATCTTGCAATTGTTTACACACTTTTTTAAATTTTCCGAATGCTTTTTCACAGTCTTTCCTGATACGTATACATTGTCCAAATACGCAATAACACCGTCAATCCTACTCAAGCACTCGTCCATTTTACGCTGTATGTCAGCCGGTGCTGGTAAGATTCCTTCTGGTATTTTTGTGTATTCAAACAAGCCTTTATGCGTAATTATCGTTAACAATTCCACGCTTTCATCGTCGACTGGGAATTGCATATACGCATGATTGAGATCCAATTCCGAAAAAATTTTACCGCCTTGCATTTTTGCGAAAATTTCATCTATAGTGTGCAACGAGTATTTATCTACCAGTAGATACTGATTTAATGTCAGTTTAAAGTCCCCGCAAATTCTTATTCTATCTATGCCCTTCAATACTGGCACGATAGGCGTTGCCCACTTTGATACATCCACCCGTTTTAAGTGTCCTAATTCGACTAATCTATCTATTTCTTTTTCTATCTTTGGTCTTAAGGGGGCTAGACACCTTTTTTCTCTGAAATAAGAAGTCACATTTTAATACATAAATGTAAACTAATTATTTCATACTTTTTACATATAAAAGTGGGTATATTTACCTTACCTTAAAACTTTCTCCGATGGGCCTCTTATATGGTCCAGAACCATAGTCATCGATGAAACAAGTTTTTTCACTAACCGTAAGCTTTGAAATTTTCCTGTGGATGGATTGACTCCAGATTTGAACTAAATTACTCCCGAATAGTATAATTCTCATATGAGTGTAGGGATTTTTGATCTAATGAGAAAAAAAAAATTGTGCTGTTTTTCAAGAGTTTTTTTTTGTAATTTTTTTAAATTTTTTATATTTTTTCATAATTTTTCTGATGTAAAAATTTTTTCCGACATTTAATCCTAAATCCCTACACTCATATGAGAATCATACTATTCAGGAGTAATTTAGTTCAAATCTGGAGTCAATCCATCCACAGAAAAATTTCAAAGCTTACGGTTAGTGAAAAAACTTGTTTCATCGATGACTATGGTTCTGGACCATATAAAAGGCCCATCGGAGACAGTTTTAAGGTAAGGTAAATATACCCACTTTTATATGTAAAAAGTATGAAATAATTAGTTTACATTTATGTATTAAAATGTGACTTCTTATTTCAGAGAAAAAAGGTGTCTAGCCCCCTTAACGCGTTTGCAGCATGTCTGCATTTTAACGATATCGGCTGCGTATTTTCTTTCACGTGAATTTTAGTTTTACTCTTATTATATAATTCAGGTGAGTCGCTAAATAATACAGGATATTCTCGAGCTAGATAATCACACAATGTTTCTTCGATTTTGTTTACTGTATTTGAATTGAATCTCGGTATAGTTAAAGGCCACGCGCTGAACTGTGTAAGCCAATCTCGGCCCATTAGCGGTGGTCTTGTTCCCGGCAAGACAAAACATTTCAATGTTCTCGTCATATTATTGAATGTGACTTCTAAGTCAGTTAATTCGCCCAGTGGTACTAATGCGTGTCCTCCGTACGCTCTTAAGTCTTTTTTTGTTTCCGTGATTTTACTTTTAATGAAATGTTTATTATACATTTTTTCTGAAATTACGGTTGCAAATGTACCCGTGTCAATTTCAAAATCGAGATTTTTTCCATTTACTTTCAATTCTACGTACATGGGTAGTAATCCTGTGCTATTATTGCTTGTGTGATTAAATATCTCTTTCTTACAATCATTTTGCGAGTTGTTACATTTTTTTTGTTTAATAGAAAAAAAAATCTGTTTCATGATCGGGCGTTTCATCACTATCTTCGTCTGCGGTTAAATTTTTATTTCATTTGAATTTTGCTCTTCGTTTTTACCGCTTTTACACGCTCTGGCTAAATGACCTTTTTCATTGCATCTATTACATACATAATCCCGAAAACGACATTCGTTACTCGAGTGATTTACCTTTCCGCAACAATTACAAACCGCTTTTGATGATTCCATGGAATGTCGTCTCGGCTGCTGCTTCTGGGTATTGCTGTGGTCGCTGCCTGCCTTGCTTCGTATACCTCTGCCTCGCTGGCCTCTGCGTTGCCATCCCCTCTGCTCGTCACCTTGTATAGCATGTACCTCGCCTCTTACGCTTTTAGTCTCCAGCGTAGTATTCGAATTTGTAGCGTTTTTCACTGCTGCTTCTCGCGCAACGCTATTTCTTGCGCTTTTTTCAGTGTTAATGCGGTTTCTTCAAATATCTTTATCCTGATGTCTCTATCACTGACTCCACACACTAATTGGTCTCGAATTGCATTGTCTAATTCTGTAAAATTGCAATGAATTGCCAATTTTTTTAGTCTCGTTATGAAGTCTGTAATTGTTTCATGCGATTCTTGTTTCGTTGTGTGGAAGATGCATCGCTCCATGACTTCCGATGGCTTCGGTTGTAGATGTCCCGATAACACCTTCATTAAGTCCTCCTACTTGCTATCTTCGATTTTCGCTGGTGCGATTAGCTGCTAGAGGAGTGCATGTGGCTCTGAGCTTAATTTTGTCACTAGAATGGCCACTTTCACTTTGTTCTCTGTTATGTTCTTGGCAGTAAACAAGCATTCAAGCTTTTCTTCGAAGAGTTCCCAGTCATAATTCTGTTGAAATTCAAATTTCTGATCGGCCATGTCTTCTTCGTCCGACTCAGTTTCCACGTCTGACCCTTCAGGCGTCTTATACGCTTTTTCTTCTTTTTTAATCGATTCTCTCAATTGTTCTCTTAACTTATCGTAGGTGTCTGTTTGTGCGAAGGTTTCTCCTCTTTCTTCTAACTCTGCGATAATTTCTTGTTTTTTGAGATTCTGTATCCACGCTGTTCCTTCCAGCTTTTCACTCATTAGTGGAGTTTTTTGTGTGCGTATTCACTTTTTCTTTTCTGTATAATCGCACTCGCGCACCTACCCTGTCGTAAATTTTAAATGTTAATAACAGTTAATAACTGTTAAAAATTATTTATAACTATTTAGAACTTTTTAAAACTGTTTATAAGTGTTACAAAATGTATGACTTTGGACACACATTTTCTAATTATAATACTTTGTAACAGTTTCAAACAGTTTTTAATAGTTTTAAACACGTCCAAACAGTTTCAAATAATTTTAAATTTGATATATTTCAGGAAAAATTAATAATTAATAAATTATTATTATTATTATTAATAATTAATAATTATTTAATAGCCTCATTATTATAATCATGAGAATCAAGGAGCGCGGGAGCACTCCGAAGGCAAGTAACAGTCAAACAATGCAGAAGAAGCCTAAGGAGTGTTTAATTATACTAATAATTAATAATTACTATGTTAGTAATAATAATTAATAAATATTTAAAAGTTATTAAATAATTTAATAACTCTTAAAAACTGTTAAAAACTGTTGAAAAATGTTACAAACAGTTACAAACGATTAATAACGTCCAAAATCTTACATTTTGTAATATTTTTAAACAGTTTATAACTCTTTCTAACAGTTTTTAACATTTTTGAACAAAAATATTTCCGCGGTTAGGTTCTGAAAATCTTCGTCGCCAATTGTTATGGCTAGGGAGCGGGATAGATTCAGGATTAGAATAAATGCAGTAGTAATTTAAACTAGGTTTATTGGTAAGACACAATATCTGTACATTTACGACAATGCCGGAGCGACTGTGGGCCGGCCTGGTGTCAGCACGCAACTGACGATACATGAGAGAGCTGTCCCCGAGTAGTCAGTGTGCTACTAGTCGTTTCGCGTACATTCACCTATAGATAATGATATTAGCCTCGGTGAATACATCACAAATTTATACTTTCTAAAAGACTAATGTACTAATTTTGTCCTTTTAAAAGTATAAAATTTGATTTTGTATTACGAAAAGTACAAATTTATGAATTTCTTCTTTTTAAATGACTAATATATTGATTTTGTCCTTTTAAAAGTACAAAATTTAATTTTGTTCTTTCTAAAAGTGCAAATTTATGAATTTGTACTTTGTAAAAGACTAATGTATTAATTTTGTCCTTTTATAAGTACAAAATTTAATTTTGTCCTTTCTAAAAGTACAAATTTACGAATTTGTACTTTGTAGAAGACTAATGTATTGATTTTGTCCTTTTAAAAGTACAAAATTTAATTTTGTTCTTTCTAAAAGTACAAATTTATGAATTTGTACTTTATAAAAGACCAATGTATTGATTTTGTCCTTTTAAAAGTACAAAATTTGATTTTGTTTTTTCTAAAAGTACAAATTCGTTAATTTGAACTTTCTAAAAGACTAATTTATTGACTTTGTACATTACGAAAGTACAAATTCGCCAATTAGTAAATGTATTCCTTTCAAAAGTTTAAATTCGATAATTTGTACTTTTCCTGTGTCAATTTTTGTACTTTAGCATTTAGAGTGTAGTATACCAAACCCAACATTAAGATCGGAAGTTAACATCGTTGAAGTGCCTCCGGGGCCAGGTAGATCGAACTGGGCGGGTAATAAAAGTCAGAGCGGTAGGATGGCGATGCGAAACCATCTAGAAAGCAGCTTGGTGCAAGAATATAATAATTATAGCGAGCGCGAGTCAAACGGCGAACCCGCTATTAAGCATTTTTAAGCTGCAGCAATCTATTTTTTATCTCAAAAACTTGAAATATCTTGGGATATAATATAAATGGGAAAAAGTTCACAAATTTAGTGTAGAATCTAATCCAATTTTTGTTGAACCCATATCTTGAAATTTGTACAATGATACTGACAGCGAATCCTTTAAATAAGTGATGGTCTTAGTCAACGAGCTTGTCATCGCTGAGAAAAATTTTTAAATTTACTTTACAAACTTACTTTTGAAATAAAACCTTGCCCATAGTGGTAAGATCATTCGGGTTAAAGTTACAGCTGACTGAAGTACTGAAAAAAGGAAAAAAACAGTAAAAAAACACTTATGAGTGCCACGGATGCGCCTGTCAAAACAAAAAACTAGAAAATAATGACAGACGCAAAACCTTCAAAATGTTTTGTCATACTTTTGAAAGTAATATCATCAATATAAGACCATTAATTTCCAATAAGCACTTATCAAAACCAATAGTAGCATGAAATTAATAAAAAGAACAATGCAAAACATATAGATGAATTCATCGACTCTTAATTATCAAAACATTATTGTCACAATTGGTTGCTTAAACTTTTTCTCAGCTGCTTATATAATAAACCTGAATACAAAAAAAACATTCTTTAAATGTACGAGTAGTTAATTATATAATCAATCAATACACTGGCACGCTAACTGCAAACAGTATCATAACTTCCTCAAATTCTGAATCCCATGCATTTTATTTACATCAAATAATAGTACGCGTCAGTTTATATTGCTTTATTATGAATATAAAAGCTATTTCCTTTATTTAGTATTTTAAGTTTTATGAATTTTCATTACAAAATTTAATATAATTATAAAAAATAAAATAACATAAATATTATTACATTCCTTTAATATTTCAAGTTTAACATTTAATTTTTAATTAACAGGTTCAGTATGGTATAATCCAAATAGAACTCATAAAATTACCATACCTACTTTGGATTGCTGTAAAATGAAAAACATCTAAACCCAGACGGCACACATGTTCGCGATGAGTCCATAAAGAATTCGCTAAAAGAATTCTAAAATTACTCTTTGACACCAATACTTATTCTTCTTAATGAATTAAAAGTATTCATATTGTATTAAGAAAATATTCTATTGGTTATTCATAATTAATTCTTAAAATATTGTTAAAGAGTTATTAATGAATGCGAGTTCCACGCGTATAAGGGAGGGCATCAGTCGTGAATACAACGCAAAATAATTGTTTATATAATTCCTAACCCCAACTAGGTGGGGGATGCGAGTTCCACGCGTATACGGGAGCGCATCAGACGTGTATACAAGGCATAATAATTATTTATATAATTCCTAACCCCAAGTAGGTGGGGGATTCGAGTTTCACGCGTATACTGGAGCGCGTCAGATGTGTATATAAGGCAAAATAATTATTTATATAATTCCAAACCCCAAGTAGGCGGGGGATGCGAGTTCCACGCGTATACGGAAGCGCGTCAGACGTGTATACAAGACAAAATAATCATTTATGTAATTCCTAACCCCAAGTAGGCGGATGATGCGAGTTCCACGCGTATACGGGAGCGCATCAGTCGTGAATACAAGGCAAAAAAATTATTTATATAATTTCTAACCCCGGCTAGGTGGGGGATGCGAGTTCCACGCGTATACGGGAGCGCATCAGACATGTATACAAGGCAAAATAATTATTTATATAATTCCTAATCCCAAGTAGGCCGGGGATGCGAGTTTTACGCGTATACGGGAGCGCGTCAGACGTGTATACAAGGGAAAATAATTATTTATATAATTCCTAACCCCAAGTAGGTTGGGGATGCGAGTTTCACGCGTATACGGGAGCGCGTCAGATGTGTATATAAGGCAAAATAATTATTTATATAATTCCTTACCCCAAGTAGGCGGATGATGCGAGTGCCACGAGTATACGGGAGCGCGTCAGACGTGTATACAAGGCACAATAATTATCTATATAATTCCTAACCCCAAGTAGGCGGGGGATGCGAGTTTTACGCATATACGGGAGCTAATCAGATGTGCATACAAGGAAAAATAAATATTTATATAATTGCTAACCCTAAGTAGATGGAAGATGCGAGTTCCACGCGTATACGGGAGCGCGTCAGACATGTATACAAGGCAAAATAATTATTTATATAATTCCTAATCCCAATCAGGCCGGGGATGCGAGTTTTTCGCGTATACGGGAGCGCGTCAGACGTGTATACAAGAGATAATAATTATTTATATAATTCCTAACACCAAGTAGGTGGGGGATGCGAGTTCCACGCGTATACGGGAGCGCGTCAGACGTGTATACAAGGCAAAATAATTATTTATATAATTCCGAACCCTAAGTAGGCGGATGTTGCGAGTTCCACGCGTATACAGGAGCGCGTCAGACGTGTATACAAGTCTAATTAATTATTTATTTAGTTACTAACCCCAAGTATGCAAGGTATGCCAGTTACCCGTATACGGAAGCGCGTTAGACGTGTATACATGGCATAATAATTATTTGAATTTTTCCATGTATACACGTCTGACGCGCTCCCGTATATACGTGGAACTCGCACCCCCCACCTACTCGGGGTTAGGAATTATATAAATAATTATTTTGCCTTGAATAGACGTTTGACGCGTTCCCATATACGCGTGGAGCTCGCATCCCCCGCCTTCTTGGCGTTAGGAATTATATATTGGGTATACAAATAAGTTTCCGCCGTTTTCAAGAGATGGCTCCACCGACACGATTACTTTGAAATCGTCAGATATAAAATGTCACATAGAAAGTTTGGATATTTGGCAACAACATAACCTTAAAATACTATTGACTTTGTATTGGCAATATACAATTTTATTTCGAAAATGTCTAATTTTGTACCGAATAAGCGTCATTTGCGGAAAGTTTTGATTTATTTATTTCATTTAAAGAAATCTGCTGCTGAGGCGCATCGGTCGCTTGAAGAAGTTTACGGTGATGCTGCTTTAAGTGAGAGAAGTTGTCGTGAGTGGTTTCAAAAGTTTAAAAACGGCGAGTTTGACGTGGAAGATAAAGAACGCGAAGGAAGGCCAGTCAAGTTTGATGACGCTGAGTTAAAGGCATTATTGGACCAAGACTCATGCCAAACTGAAGAGCAGCTCGCAGAAAGCTTGGGAGTGACTCAACAAGCAATTTCACACCGTCTCAAGACCATTGGTATGGTACAAAAGCAAGGAAATTTGGTTCCGCATGAACTGAAACCCAGAGACGTCGAGCGCCGTCTTTCCACGTGCGAACAACTTCTCCAAAGACAAAGTCGAAAGGGTTTTTTTGCATCGAATAGTGACGGGGGATGAAAAGTGGATCTGCTACGACAACCCAAAGCGTAGGAGATCATGGGGTAAGCCCGACCATGTACCAACTTCAACGGCCAAACCGAATATTTATGGCAAAATGTTAATGTTGTGCATTTGGTGGGATCAGCTCGGAGTAATCTATTACGAGCTACTCCAGCCTAACGAAACTATCACTGGAGAACATTATCAACAGCAACTGCTGCTACTGAGCAGAGAATTGAAGCTTAAACGCCCCCAATATGCCAAAAGACATGACAAAGTGATTTTTCAGCACGAGAAGGCTCGGCCACATGTTGCAAAAGTCGTCAAGGATACTTTGGAAGCTTTACAATGGGATGTCTTACACCACCCGCCGTATTTACCAGACATTGCTCCTTCGGACTACCACTTGTTCCCGTCGATGGCTCACGCCCTGGTCAAGCAGCACTTCACTTCTTACGAAGAAGCCAAAAATTGGGTCGATTCATGGGTAGCCTTAAAAGATGAAGAGTTTTTTCGACGTGTCATCCGAATGCTGCCAGAAAGATGGCAAAAAGTAGTAGCCAATGACGGACAATATTCTGAATAAAATGTAACGTATATTTTTTTACAATAAATTGATAATTTTTATAAAAAAAGGCGCAAACTTATTTGTATTTACAATAAATAATTATTTTGCCTTGTATACACGTCTGACGCGCTCCCGTATACGCGTGGATCTCGTATCCCCCGCATACTTGGGGTTAAGAATTATTTATATAATTATTATGCCATATATACACGTCTTACGCGCACCCGTATACGCATGGAAGACTCATCCCCCTCCTACTTGGGGTTAGGAATTCTATAAATAATTATTTTCTCTTGTATGCACGTCTGACTTGCTCCCGTATACGCGTGGAACTCGCATCCCATGCCTACTTGGGCTTAGGAATTATATAAATAATTATTTTGCCTTGTATACACGTCCGACACGCTCCCGTATACGCGTGGAACTTGTATCCCCCGCCTTCATGGGGTTAGGAATTATATAAATAATTATTTTCTCTTGTATGCACTTCTGGCTTGCACCCGTATACGCGTGGAACTCGCATGCCCCGCCTACTTGGGGTTAGGAATTATATAAATAATTATTTTGCATTCTATACACGTCTAATGCGCTCCCGTATACGCGTGGATCTCGCATCTGCTGCCTACTTGGGGTTAGAAATTATATAAATAATTATTTTGTCTTGTATACACGTCGGACGCGCTCCCGTATACGCTTGGAACTTGCATCCCCCGCCTACGTGGGGTTAAGAATTATATAAATAATTGCTTTGCCTTGTATACACGTCTGACGCGCTCCCGTATATGCGTGGAACTCGTATCTCCTGTCTACTTGGGGTTAGGAATTATATAAATAATTATTTTCCCTTTAACAAATGATCGATGTTCGTTGAAATATAAATCCATAAGATCTTTAATATGTTCTAATTCTTGCATGAAATGTAACCTTAAAGAGTTAATTTGTGAAGTTAATATGTAATAGAAACTTATAAATGATAAAAAAAATTACTTATTCTTAAAAATGTATCAATAACAATAATGCAAGATCATAATAAAAAATGTTGTCAAGAATGTTCTTGGTTTTCAAGTCTTGGTGTTGTCTTGTTTTTTTTCTTCGAATATTGTCTTGATATTGTCTTGATTTTCAAGACGATACGACACAATATCGATATTTATCTTGAGTCTAGTAGAAGCCCTAGAATAGAGGGAATCTCTTGAGCTCTTTGCAAACATTTCATACATTAGAAAATCACCCAATGATCAATAAGAATTTTTGTTGAACTCTTTAAGATTACTCAGGAACGCTTTTTCCATAAAAGTAATCATAAAGAATTCTTATGAAACGCAATTTTCGATACACAAACTTCCGCTATTCATCCGCTATGCGGCGCGCCGATGGTGCTTTCTGTGGATACACTGGAGTGCCGAGAGTATATAAGCCGTGTAATTCAATCATGGTAATGACTCTTGACGCAGAGTCCGAAATTACAAGGCTTACCTTGTTTTTGGTATCCTTTTACAAATGGAGACTAAAAATTTTATGACATGTCCCAAATAGCATGAAATATTGCAAAGAAATATTACATGTAATATTTCGTAGTAATATAACATGTAATATTTTTGAAATATTAAAGTAATATTACATGAAATATTACAAATATTTTTTTGTAATGTTTTATGAAATATTTCTGAAATATTGATAGAATATTTATCGTAATATTTCCAAGAATATTTCGTGAAATAGTTTCCATAATATTTCACGGAATATTTCAGAAATATTACAAAAATAATTCTAGTAATGTTCGATCAGTTTTTTCAACCCATTCATGAAATATTTCTGTAATATTCATGCAATGTTACGCGGAATATTGTTGCGTAATATTTCTGTAACATTTCAATCAAATATTTCATGGAATATTTCAGAAATATTACAGAAATAATACTAGTTGTGTTCGTCTAATTTTTTTTCAAACTTTTCATGAAATATTTCTATAATATTCATGCAATGTTATTCGGAGTATTGTTGCATAATATTTCGGTGACATTTCAGTCAAATATTGCATGAAATATTTCAGAAATATTACAGAAATCATTCTAGTAATGTTCGTCTAATTTTTTCAGACGTTTCATGAAATATTTCTGTAATATTAGTGCAATGTTACGCGGAATATTGTTGCGTAATATTTCGTAAATATTTCAGTCAAATATTGCATGGAATATTTCGGAAATATTACAAAAATAATTCTAGTAATGTTCGACCACTTTTTTCAAACTGTTCATGAAATATTTCTGTAATATTCATGCAATGTTACGCGAAATATTGTTGCGTAATATTTCGGTAACATTTCCGTTAAATATTGCATGGAATATGTCAGAAATATTACTGAAACAATTCTGGTAATGTTCGACTAATTTTTTGAAACTTTTCATGAAATATTTCTGTAATATTCATGCAATGTTAGTCGGAATATTGTTGCATAATATTTCGGTAACATTTCAGTCAAATATTTAATAGAATTTTTCAGAAATATTACAGAAATAATACTAGTAACGTTCGTCCAATTTTTGAAAATATTCATGAAATATTTCTGTAATATTCATGCAATGTTACGCGAAATATTGTTGTGTAATATTTCTGTAACATTTCCATAAAATATTTCATGGTATATTTCAGAAATATTACAGAAATAATACTAGTAACGCTCGTCCAATTTTTTGAAACTATTCATGAAATATTTCTGTAATATTCATGCAATTTTACGCGGAAAATTGTTCCGTAATATTTCGGTAACATTTCAGACAAATATTGCACGGAATATTTCTGTAATATTACAGAAATAGTACTAGTAATGTTCATCCAATTTTTTGCAACTATCATGAAAATATTCATGAAATATTTCTGTAAAATTCATGCAATGTTACGCGTAATATTGTTGCGTAATATTTTTGTAACATTTCAATCAAATATTCATGGTATATTTCAGAAATATTACTGAAATAATACTAGTAACGTTCGTATAATTTTTTGAAACTATCATGAAAATAGTCATGGAATATTTCTGTAATATTCATGCAATGTTACGCGCAATATTGCTGCGTAACATTTCGGTAACATTTCAGTTAAATATTGGATGGAATATTTCGGAAATATGAAGGAAATAGTACTAGTAATGTTCGTCCAATTTTTTGAAACAATCACGAAAATATTCATGAGATATTTCTGTGATATTCATGCAATGTTACACGCCATATAGTTGGCTAATATTTCTGTAATATTTCAGAAATATTGCAGAAGTAATACTAGTAATGTTCGTCTAATTTTGTTCAAACGTTTCATGAAACATTACTCTAATATTCATGCAATGTTACGCGGAATATTGTTGCGTAATATTTCAGTAAAATTTCAGTTAAATATTGCATGGAATATTTCAGAAATATTACTGAAATAATACTAGTAATGTTCGACCAATTTTTTGAAACATCATGAAAATATTCATGAAATATTTCTGTAATATTCGTGCAATGTTACGCGGAATATAGTTTTGCGTAATATTTCGGTAACATTTTAGTTAAATATTGCTGGAATATTTCAGTAACGTTTCTAGAAAGATTGAAAAAAATTTCTTCAATCTAACGACGAGTATGAAGAGATTATTACAGAAGTATTTCATGAAATGTTTCTCCGAATGATTACTGTAATGTAATGCGTTATATTTTCTCGGAATATTGCTTGAATATTTCAGAAATGTTTCTAGAAAGATTGAAAAAAATTTCTTCAATCTAACAACGAATATCGAGACATTATTGCAGAAATATCTCATGAAATGTTTCTCCGAAATACTAGTGCAATGTATCCCGTTATATTTTCTCGGAATATTGCTGGAATATTCCAGAAACATTACAAGAAAGATTGAAAAATAATTCTTCAATCTAGCGCGAAATATCAAGACATGATTACTGAAATATTTTACGAAATGTTTCTCCGAAATATTCCTACAATGTATGGAGTTACGTTCTCTCTGAATATTCGTTGGAATATTTCCGAAACGTTTCTAGAAAAATAGAAAAATAATTCTTCGATCTAGGGATGGGCGATATGTATCCATATTTCCATATATCTATATTTTAATCGATATTTTCAAACCCGATATATTAGAATATCGATATTTTATTAGCAAATATCGGATATCGATATGCATACAAATTTTCATGAAAAATAAATTTTAAGCCAAATCGAATGCTAGTTGTTTGCGTGAAAGCGTAGATAAGTGGCAGAAAATAATTTAAAAAAAAATTAAAAAAACCTCAAACCCTAGCAGATGGAGGAGTCAAAATCTTCGCTGAATGAGTGGGTGAAAGTAAAATTAAAATAAAATTTATTCCAAAAGCCAGGCGACGGAAACTCCACACAGAAGTATTGATGCACAATATCAAGCTTCGATATCGGTATTGGGTATCGGTATTAATTATTTCTTTATTATCAATACGTACAATATATTGCTATTATATTATCGATATTTCTAATATCGATAATTTATTCATGTGGAGATGAAAAAATGAGCAAAACATTAATTTAAATAGTTTTTAAACCCAAGTAGGCGGGGGACGCGAGGTCCACGCATATTAGGTAATTTCGTAGACGTGCAACAATAAGCAAGACAATTACTTAAACAATTTTTTAAAACCAACTAGGCGTGGGATATGAGGTCTATGCATATAAGGGAATCATGTAGACACTAAAAAATAAGCAAAACGTTTATTTATATAATTTTTAAACCCAAGTAGGCGGGGGATCCGAGTTCCACGCGTATACGGGACGCGTCAAACGTGCATAAAAGGCATCATATTTATGTAAATAATTCTTAACCCCAAGTAGGCGGGGGATGCGAGTTCCACGCGTATACGGGAGCACGTCAAACGTGCATACAAGGCAAAATAATTACGTAAATAATTCTTAACCCCAAATAGACGGAGGATCCGAGTTCCACGCGTATACGGGAGCGCGTCAAACATGCATACAAGGCAAAATAATTATGTAAATAATTCTTAACGCCAAGTAGGGGGATGCGAGTTCCACGCGTATACGGGAGCGCGTCAGACGTGCATACAAGGCAAAATAATTATTTAAATAATTCTCAACCCTAAGTAGGCGGGGGATGCAAGTTCCACGCGTATCCGGGAATAAGGCAGACGTGTATATATAGCAAAATAATTATTTAAATAATCATCATCCCCTAGTAGGTGGGGGATGCTACCGTATACGCATAGAACTCAAATCCCCGTATAATTAGAGTTAAAAATTGTTTAAATAATTATTTTGCCTTCTATGCACGTCTGCCTAGTTCCCGTATACGCATAGAACTCGCATCCCCCGCTGATTTGTGGTTAAGAATTATTTAAATAATTATTTTGCCACGTATGTACGACTGACTCACTCCCGTATACGCCTGGAACTCGCATCCCCCGCCTACTTGAGGTTAAGAATTATTTACATTGTAACGGGATGGCTAGTGGGGGAAAATCCCAAAAAGCCACAGGCAAGCGATGCCCTAGAACACGGTGCCGCGGGTGTCAGACTAAAATGACTTGCCCGGGGATCTGCTCCTTGAATCCCGAAAACAACGCGAAGATCGCAGACGATCTTCGCTTTCCAACTAATTGGATCGCTGAGTGAAAAGCGCGCGCTCGAAAAGCAAAGCGCGCGGTCGCTGGACTCAGATATGAAAACGACCAGCGGAGTCGTTTTCCCGCGGAGGCGGCGGTATCCGGGAGAGGGTTAGGTTAAGGTCGATAAATGAAGAATAGCCACAATTATTTCACACCATAATAACCAAGTCTATTCAAAAAACTTCAAAAACCCAACGCGTTAGGGCGCCATTCTAACGCGCGGGCTGAAAAAAAAAGACTTTACATAAAAATACGCGTCACGTTGCGCGCAGACAAGAAGACGCGATCCGCCGCTCGGCGCGGGTGGATCAATGTATTTATTTTCGCTGGGCCGGTGAACGCACTACCGGCCGCTCGCCGCTGCGAGCCGAAAATACACAAATAGATCGCTGCGCGGGAAGTACAGAGAGGCTTACCGGAAGCGGAGTGCACTCCCCTCGCCGCTCGCTCACGTATCCGCTCCTGCGTCAGGCCTTACCCTCCGGTCGACTTTGGAGTGCTAAGGCCGGGTCCTAACATCCAGCTTGCACCTACAGACGCTTCGCACCCCAGGAGTGGCACGGATTGTTCACGTGCGCTGCTCTTCGTGGACGGTACGTGGACGGGCACTACGCTGTACCGGTGTATCGCACGGTGACCGTTTTCTCTGGACGATCTACGTTCGCGTCCGCGCGGTTCGACGATCCGAGAGAATCTGATTAAAAAATGAATCGAGCGCGACTTTGCAACCGCCAAAGTCGCGCAGTCCCCGCGCGCAACTTGCGAATACATCGTTCGACCGATGTCAACGAACGATAGAGATGCACAAATTCGCGGGAATGAGAGTCAAACGAGTTCGATAGAATACGGAGAACTGAGATTCTTATTTTCTCAGTATTTTATCCTGGAACTCCATTATAACATAATTATTTTACCATGTTTATACGTCTGACGCGCTCCCGTATACGCGTGGAACTCGCATCCCCCGCCTACCTGAGGTTAAGAATCATTTAAATAATTATTGTGCCATGTACGCACGTGTGACTCGCTCCCGTATACGGGTGGAACTTGCATCCCCCGCCTACTTGGGGTTAAGAATTATTTACATAATTATTTTGCCTTGTATGCACGTCTAACGCGCTCCCGTATACGGGTGGCACTCGCATCCTCCGCCTTCTTGGCGTTAGGAATTATATAAATAATTATTTTGCCATGTTTATGCGTCTGACGCGCTCCCGTATATCCGTGGAACTCATATCCCCCGCCTACTTGGGGTTAAGAATTATTTAAATAATTATTTTGCCTTGTATGCACGTCTGACGCGCTCCCGTATACGTGTGGAAATCGCATCCTCCGCCTACTTGGGGTTAAGAATTATTTACATAATTATTTTGCAATGTTTATGCATCTGACGCGCTCCCGTATACCCGTGGAACTCGCATCCCCCGCCTACCTGAGGTTAAGAATTATTTAAATAATTATTGTGCCATGTATGCACTTCTGACGCGCTCGCGTATACGCGTGGAACACGCATCCTCCGCCTACTTGGGGTTAAGAATTATTTAAATAATTATTTTGCAATGTATTCATATTTGACTTGTTCCCGTATAGGCGTGAAACTCGCATCCCCCGCCTACCTGAGGTTAAGAATCATTTAAATAATTATTGTGCCATGTACGCACGTGTGACTCGCTCCCGTATACGGGTGGAACTTGCATCCCCCGCCTACTTGGGGTTAAGAATTATTTACATAATTATTTTGCCTTGTATGCACGTCTAACGCGCTCCCGTATACGGGTGGCACTCGCATCCTCCGCCTTCTTGGCGTTAGGAATTATATAAATAATTATTTTGCCATGTTTATGCGTCTGACGCGCTCCCGTATATCCGTGGAACTCATATCCCCCGCCTACTTGGGGTTAAGAATTATTTAAATAATTATTTTGCCTTGTATGCACGTCTGACGCGCTCCCGTATACGTGTGGAAATCGCATCCTCCGCCTACTTGGGGTTAAGAATTATTTACATAATTATTTTGCAATGTTTATGCATCTGACGCGCTCCCGTATACCCGTGGAACTCGCATCCCCCGCCTACCTGAGGTTAAGAATTATTTAAATAATTATTGTGCCATGTATGCACTTCTGACGCGATCGCGTATACGCGTGGAACACGCATCCTCCGCCTACTTGGGGTTAAGAATTATTTAAATAATTATTTTGCAATGTATTCATATTTGACTTGTTCCCGTATAGGCGTGAAACTCGCAGCCCCCGCCTACCTGTGGTTAAGAATTATTTAAATAATTATTTTGCCATGTATGCACGTCTGACTCGCTCTCGTATACGCGTGGAACTTGCATACCCCGCCTACTTGGGGTTAAGAATTACTTAAATAATTGTTTTGCCTTGTATGCACGACTGACTCGCTCCCGTATACGCGTGGAACTCGCAACCCCCGCCTACTTGGTGTTAAGAATTATTTAAATAATTATTATGCCTTTTATTACACGTGTACGTAACACCCGACTCCAGCTTAAATTCACTCGTCATTTGAACGCGCGCTCTGCGGCGCGCAGCGTCAGCGCCAATCGGCGACAGTCTCTACTGCGCAGACTCGAAGCTGCCGTCTGACTTCGACGCTCTGCAATCAACTTCCCAGCGAAAATGTGGCACCACCACTGCACGTATATAGGGTGGCGCATGCGCGTGCAATTCGGTTTTGGAAACTAAAATCTTTCTTCATCAGGGATATTGACTACTCTGCCTATTTGAGGTTTGGGTATTTTTTTTTTTATTTTCATTATTATTTTTGGATAATCTTGATATTTTGATGTCGATATTTGAAATTTTGATATTTTAAATGCGATATATGTTTAATATCGATATTTATTATCTCGATATTATCGATATGACAATATCGATATTTACATGGAATATCGCCCATCCCTTGAGTTCGATTTAACGTGGAATATGAAGACATTATTACTGAAATATTTCACGAAATGTTTCTCCGAAAGATTACTGTAATGTATCGAGTTATATTTTTTCGGAATATTGCTGAAATAGTTCAGAATCATTTAAAGAAAGATTGAAAAATAATTCTTTAATCTAACGTGGAATACGAAGACATTATTACTGAAATATTTCATGACATGTTTCTCATGAAATATTTCCAGAATATTTTATAAATATATCCTAAAATATTAGAAAATACATTTTTAATCAGGCAAGGACATTGCGAAAATATTATAGTAATATTTCATGAAATGTTTCTGTGTAACATTACTGCAATGTATCACCTTATATTTTTCCGGTATATCGCAGAAATGCGATATACTTTTAAAATTTTTTAAAGTTTGGATCTCAGAGACGCAGTGCTCAAAAAATTTGAGGAAGTCCTTAAATTTTTTTTTATTATCTTTTAATCCTTCGTTTTTAAAAGTATGGGCCCTATAAACAGGAAAATGTAAAAAAAAACACAGAAATAACTATCATATGCTGTTCTATCAAAGTTAATACATATACAAATAATTGTATTCGCATGATCTGTGAGTGGTACATTTTTCATTCTAGTTATTACAAGAAAATATTCACATTGAGGAATAAGAAATATTCCCATTTCAGTTGACAGCTCACGGTAATAGAAAATGAATTAATAGTAATAAAAAGCATAACTGTAAAATTGACTCTCATGCTTGTCAAAACTTTCATGCTAAAATTTGTTGCTTCAACTTTTTCTACCTGCTGTAATATTATATATTTTAACACATAAAATATATCTGTATTATTTAAGTATAGTAAATAAATTTATTGGTCAATAACCTCACACCTGAACAATAGACAACCAATTAGTTTCCTTATTTTATATTAAAGTGCCAAATAGGCTTCATAAAATACTTTACTTTAAAACAAATGGAAAAATTAAAAAACATTTTTTTGATATTATGAATCTAACAATTCATTTAAAAAAATATCAATTACTGTCCTTAAATCTTGAATGAATTTGAATAATAAAATTGGATGTAACTAATTACAGACACGTCTGTCATAAGAAATATTTTTCTAACTACACTCCCTTTATTTCATATCTATAATGTAATCTATACAACACATATACTATAAATAAAAATACTGAGAATATATCTTTACAATAAGAAAACTGTAGGTTTATTTAATCTGACAAACTCACTTGTTAACCACAGTCAGTTGTCAAATTTTTCCCATAACTTACTGTCATAACAGTAAGATATATTTCACTGAAAGTTTGATCGTGAAACATTACACGAAGCTTTCAGGTAGATAAGTATCACATGCAATATTCCAGAAACTATTACCGAAACCTTCCATTAAAGGCAACAGAAAAATTCCAGTAAGCTTAAGGGAAGGTTACAAAACAGTTTTGTGAATCATTCCCGGGATATATTGCATTAAACATTAAGAAAACCTTTTTTGAAAGATTACGGTAAACATTACTGAAATATTTTCGAAATCGGTGTTTAGAAATTTTTTAATTATTAAAAGAAAAATTTTAATGTCGATAAGTAGGTATCTGCATTTTTGTCATTTCGATGCAATTTTTCAATGAGTCTATCTCATAATCGTACTAAAAGAATCTCTAAAAAAAATCTGAGTACTGTATTTGCATATAGAGAGGACGTGAAAATTGTGTTCCAAATTAGTGTTTAAAAGTTAAATTATTAAATAATCAAATTAGCTCAATTTTGGACTCCAGATAGCCTAAGAAAAGGAATTTAATGAAAAATATATAGTAACATTTATTCTGTTATAGCTTATCAAGTCTTCGATTTGAAAGATCTACCTTCTTAAGGCCAAGTGGAGGCTCAAATCAACCCAATTTCATTATTCAATAAATTAACTTTCAAACGTTCATTTGGAAAAACAAAATTTTGACGTCCTTCCTATATTTAAATTCTGTTCTCACAAGGAAACCGATCGAGGCGTCCGCCTCCGATTTTCCTGAATTTTTGATATGTTGTAGAAGACCCAAAAATAAGAGACTCGCAATTTTTTTTATCGGCCCAATCCCTTATTAAAGGGGTGAAAACCACCCTTAAAGTTTATCCCCGAAAACGGTTTTTTTTTAATATCTTAAGTTTTAATCGATATTTTGAAATGAAACAAAATGGAAAATATTTCTCCTTGAATTATGTAACCATCAAGTATAGTTTGGTCCTCGAGGGTGGCAACCCTTACTTTTTATTTTAGAAAAACCTTATTTTTTAAACAATTTCTGCATATAATATTTGCAATAAAATTAATTAATTATTATAAAAATCCTTTTTTGACTTAAAATAAATAAAGTTTACGTGTTTCAGGGTTTTTGCAAATAAACACGTCATCAGGGGTAAACAACCCTTTAGGCACAAAATACTTTCAAACTATTAAAATTAATATTTTAAGTTATATATAATGCATAATTTATTTTTATTTGGGCTATTTTTTCTATGGGCCCAATTTCCTATTATCTGAATATCCCAAGTTCAGATTCAAATTTAAAATGAAACAAAATGAAAAATATTTCTCTTTGAAATGCCAAATTAGCTACCCTTATATTTTATTTCGGAAAAAATTTTTTTTTTAATTTTTTTTGTATACAATATTTGCAATAAAATTAAATAATTATTATTAAAATTCAAGATCAAAGTTGACTTGTTTTAGGATTTTTTTAATAACAACATTATTGGGGTTTAGGAGCCCCTTGGGCACGTATACTTACAATTAGTACCTTTGAAATAAATATTTTGAGGTGTATGGTGCGTATAATCAGAATAAATAATCATGGATATTTTATTTATTGCAGATTGATTTGTCTATAGGCTCAATTTTCTATTTAATGAATAAAAATCACTGACAAAGAAATTGACAATTTCGTTATTTTAATGTTCAAAATATAATAGCATAAGATAAATAGAGGAATAAATAATTACATGACTATATTTTTATTATCTCTGCATAAATATTTGTATGCAGAAAAGCTTTTAAAAGCTGAGCCAGGATTAAAATTAGTTTTCTTTATATATCACTGCTTGATAATTATAGTTTACTTATAATTTTAGAATATTTATGTTTGCGTATTTAGGCATATCACATTATATTTCATTTGTACTTTTTCATAAATACTTATTTTTAAGTAAATATTTTCCTGATTTCTATTTATATATATGAATAAGCGATATTTTGTAAGCCCATCTTGTAAACATGCATAAGCAAAGATGACGCAAGTGAGCTTGGAGTCCACGGCTGCCTAAAAACGGATTAGTTAGTCAGTATATTTTTATCGGTTCTGTTGCGAGGTACAAATTTTCGAGAGTCCGCTATTTGTTTTTTTTCTACAATAGAATTTATTATTTCATAAAAATCAAAGAATAGAAAAAATGAAGGTAAATCCTATCAACGTCATAAATTTATTATTGGCAGCATTCTCAGGGCTTCAGATACCAGAAAGTCCTGTTAATCTTGTTGAAATGGATTTAGCTGAAAAATTCGAAAATATTTTATACGACAGTATGAGTAATTTTAATGCGATTGAAACAATGGAAGAAGAAACATTAGATTTTCAAGAGCAATTTAAAAATTATGAAGTACAAGCCATTGAAGATGACGCAATTTTCAATGAAAAAAAGATTATGATGTATGTTCATACGATGATGAAGAGTTCAGCTTCGATTATAAAAAAAGAGCAGTCGAATATTGGAGATCAGGTAAAACTAAAAAAAATCGCAGTATAGAAAGTGTTAAACATCGATTTAAATTAGTTAATTCAAAACGGCAACTGCGTCGATGGGCTAGTCAAATCAACAAAGGTGGAACTTACAAAGAAAAATTATATAAAATTTCTGAATTTGTTTTAAAAAATCTCAAAGAATCTCTCGAAGCTGGCCATATTATTCACGATATTGATATACGTAGGTGGGCCTTAGAAGCTAAAAATTATTTAGAATTTAATGATGTTAGATTCAAAGCAAGTGATTTCTGGCTGCGAAAATTTAAGAAAGCTCACAGAATTGTCAGTAGAAAAATCAACAAATTTATAACAAAAAAAACTCCTGAGGACAAAGAAACTGTAAATCAAGAAGCCAGTAAATTTGTAGCCGACATCAAACTACTGATTTCAGAAGTTGGAACTGAAAATACCTACAATGCTCAAAGTGGATTTCAATTAGAATTACATACTGGTCGTACATTAGCAGAAGAAGGAACAAAGACTGTTGAATGTGTTGTGCAATCTGTTTCATCAACAACACGTAGTTATACAATATTACCTACAATTAATGCTGCTGGAAAATTGCTCTCTCCATTATTTATAGTTTTAAAAGAGACTAAAGATGAATTTGGACCAATAATACAAAAAAATTTATTTCAGCCAGATAACGTATGTTTGATGGCATCTAAATCTGGCAAAATGACATTATGTCAGTGAAATTAAATAAAGTGTACTTGTATTCGTAAACTTGTAGCTTATATCTATTTTAAAGATTTTACTTGTAAACTTTTAATTTCAGTAGACTCATATTAAAAAAGATTTACAATAATTAGTAAATTATTTTTAAAATAAGGTATTTTAACGTAAACTCCGAAAATTATAAAAAAGTTCTTGTAAATTATCGATGAATTTCATTATTTATTTTTGTTAATTTGATTTTATGTAATAAATCGATATATATATATATATATATATATATATATATATATATTAATACAAATAGCAATAGTTTACTATAATGACCTGCAAAATTTATTTGTTTACAATTTATTTTTAGATCATTTTCGGAAATGGTTAAGGGATGTATTTTTTCCAAATGTTGGAAAAAATAGTATATTATTGCTAGATTCTTGGAGTGGACATTGCACAGAAGCAGTCGAAAGAGAAAAACCTGATGATAAAAACATCATACTTTTCAAAATTCCTAAAGGTACAACTGGAAAAATACAACCGCTGGATGTGTTGGATTTTCGTATATGGAAAAATTTTGTGAGACACTTTTCCGATAGTGTAATTTTGTTAGATAAGGATATAAGTTTGCACGTACGAAATAATGTAATTAAATTGCACTCTCTGGTGCACAATCAGTTATCTTTTCCTCGATACGTAAATCTTTTTAAATACTCTTGGTATAAAAGCGGTTATATCGATAATAAACCAAATGAATTTTTAAATCTGGCGGACTTTAGTTTTGGTAGATCCCAAGCTCATTGTGAGGTACCAGGATGTAAAAATACTGCTATTATAAAATGTTCATGGTGTCAGAAATCACTCTGCTTAAAACATTTTTTTGAAGATTTTCATTATTGTTCAACCTATAATCCTTAAACAAAATTAATTGCGATAAGAACTAAATTATAAGCTCATTTATATAGAGTTTCTTTGAATATTTTTTGACTATTTGTGAAAATATTCCTATATTTTACTTTTAATAAAAATTAATTACATAATAACAATTAATATTTTATATTATATTTTTCTATTTATATTTTAATTTTTTTATTTTTATTTATATTTTTCTATTCGTTAGATTAGTCAATCATTTAACTCACCTATTCTTTTCCCAGTTCTATCCTTTTTATTTACCTATAAATACGAACAAAATATTCGAATATAAATTGCACAATAAGTATAAGAGTTTATAAGTGACTTCATTAATTACGCTATCTCGATAAAAAAACTGACACAAAAATAAACTAAATCTGCATTATACACCTCAAAATATTTATTTCAATGGTTCAATTGTAAGTATACTTGTCCAAGGGGCTGCTAAACCCCGATAATGTTTTTATTAGAAAAAATCCTAAAAAAAGTCAACTTTGATTTTGAATTTTAATAATAATTATTTAATTTTATTGCAAATATTATATACAAAAAAAAATTAAAAAAAAATTTTTTTCCGAAATAAAATATAAGGGTAGCTAATTTGGCATTTCAAAGAGAAATATTTTTCATTTTGTTTCATTTTAAATTTGAATCTGAACTTGGGATATTCAGATAAAACCTATTTTAGGGGTGATTTTTAGGGGTGCGTTTTACCCCTTTCAATAGGAAATTGGGCCCACAGAAAAAATAGCCCAAATAAAAATAAATTATGCATTATATATAACTTAAAATATTAATTTTAATAGTTTGAAAGTATTTTGTGCCTAAAGGGTTATTTACCCCTGATGACGTGTTTATTTGCAAAAACCCTGAAACACGTAAACTTTAGTTTTTATTTTAAGTCAAAAAATGATTTTTATAATAATTAATTAATTTTATTTCAAATATTATATGCAGAAATAGTTTAAAAAATAAGGGTTTTCTAAAATAAAAAGTAAGGGTTGCCACCCTCGAGAACCAAACTATATTTGATGGTTACATAATTCAAGGAGAAATATTTTCCATTTTGTTTCATTTAAAAAAAAATTTTAAAAAAAACGTTTTCGGGGGTAAACTTTAAGGGCGGTTTTCACCCCTTTAATAAGGGATTGGGCCGATAAAAAATTGCGAGTCTCTTATTTTTCGGTCCTCTACAACATATCAAAAATTCAGGAAAATCGGAGGCGGACACCTCGATCGGTTTCCTTGTCAGATTTTTTTAGCGATTTTATAAGTGCACGGAGAGACCTTTGGTGCAAATCATGCTTTAGCCGTAGTGCGACGGCAGCGCTGTGAGTTTGGGGTAGCAGCTATTCCAAATAGGTGTAACTGCTGTTCCAAGCGGCTGCGTCGTCTGCTCCTTGGTCGAGCCGTTGCGCGTTTTTGGTGTAGCAGTTGTTCCAAACTGAAAGTACAAACGAGAGGGCGTGCTTGGCGCAACGGTCGCACTACGGAGTGCAGCAGTTGTACCAAAAGTTTCTCCGTGTGCTATCATGAGATATACTCGTTGAAAAATTTCATCAATATGTCAAAAATACAGATTCCTACTTATCGACATTACAATTTTTTTCAATTAAAGAATTTCTACAGTTTTTTGGAAAAACACAATTATGAGGCCCACCGTATATTTAAATACTATACTCAGAATTCTTTTCTAAGCAATTCTATTAGTATTTTCATAAATTATTTAATGAACATAATGAAATACTAAGTATAAAAAAATGTTTATTTATATTATTATTATTATTATTATTTTTACAAATGTGTATTCTTATTATAATTTTTTATTTATTTTTTTTATAAAAACATGTTTATTCAGAGTAATAATTCAAGTTAATATTTTCTTTATTCAGAAAAATATATTCAGTATACTGATTTGATTTCTACCTTACCGGCACTATATTTTTTTAATGTATCGAATTAAATAAAAATTTTTTGCAAACCATTAATATTTTAAATAAAAAAAATCATCAAAATAATAACAATTGTATAATCGTGAAACGTGCATCTTATATAGATGAAAATGTCCGAACTCCTTCAAGCGAGCGATAGCGTAACGGATAGCGTGCGTGCGTTGTAACTCAAGGGTCGTGGGTTTGATTCCCGGTAAGGTCAAAAAATGTTATGTAAAATTTTTTCTGCGATTGTAAAATGGCGATTAATATTATAGAAACAAGTTCTAAAGAATATGCGAGAAATGTAATACTTATAGATAATTTCTAATATTTATATCTTTAACTTCCCACATAGCATGAAATATTCCAAAGAAATATGACATGCAATATTTCAAAGTAATTGTTACATGAAATATATTTGAAATATTAAAGTAATATTACATGAAACATATAACAAACATTTATTTTAAATATTTCTGAAATATTTATATAATATTTATTGTAATATTTCCTGAAATATTACGTCAAATACTTTCCATAATATTTTATGGAATATTTCAAAAATATTACAACTATATTGCTTGAAATATTCGTCTAATTTTTTTTAAACATTTCACGAAATATTTCTGTAATATTCTTGCAATATTACAAGGAATATTGTTGCGTAATATTGCCGTAACATTTCAGTGAAATATTTCATGGAACATTTCGGAAATATTACATGAAATATTTCATTAAATGTTTCAGAAATAATTCTGAAATATTTCATGAAATATTGCTGGATCATGCAAAATCAAAGTGTGTAATATTACAAAAATATTTCAGAAATATTACATGAAATATTGCTGGATCATACAAAATCAAAGTGCGTAATATTACTGAAATATTTCAGAAATATTACATGAAATATTGCTGAATCATACAAAATCAAAGTGTGTAATATTACAAAAATATTTCAGAAATATTTCATGAAATATTTCATGAAACGTTTCTGAAATAATTCAGAAATATTTCATGAAATATTGCTGGATCATGCAAAATCAAAGTGTGTAATATTACAAAAATATTTCAGAAATATTACATGAAATATTGCTGGATCATACAAAATTAAAGTGTGTAATATTACAAAAATATTTCAGAAATATTACATGAAACATTTCTGAGAACATTACTGAATTATTTCAGTAATATTTCAAGTAATATTTCAAATTCATATTCTAGGCGGATAAAGCAATATTTCAGTAATATTTCATAGAAATATTTCATGCTATGTGGGGTCTGCGTAAAATAAATAAATTTTTTATTTTAAAATTCAGCTGCAAAACAAGATTGATTTTTGTAGGCTAAAAAATTGGAATGAACTGTTTAGGAACTCTACGCAAATATTTTTACTTACTTTAAAGTTAATAAATGAATTGACTAGAATAATTTCGTATTCGTAAAGAGTGTAATAATAGTTCATTACGAATACTCAATGAATACTTAGTAGTTCATTGTGAATTAAAAGTGAATACGTTTTTTTGGAAAAAAATGAACTGTTTTACATGTCCGGTATTGTTACCATAATGTGACTTCAAGAAAAATTATTAATGAACTCTTTATGAGTACTAAATCAAAAAAAGAACCTATGACGAACTTGACATGAATTTTCGGGCCGGACATAGTACCTATTCTTAAGGAATTCACTATGAATACTTTGGGGATAAATACTTATTAATTCGCGAATTCATGGGAGCTCTTTCGAAGTCTTTATGAATTCTTTAAGAATTGTCTGTGCTGTCTGGGAAAACTTCTGCTCATGACACTTTTAAGATCAAGCATAATACTCAAAATTACTAAAAATATCTAACTATTATCCATTATTTTTTTATTCTTTGTCAGTATAATGAATTTTCTTATATACATTATGCGTATTAAATCTGTTAAGAAATAACTGCAAGCTATAAACTATTATAAATTTTAATTACAAAAATACGGTTTATAATAATTTTTAACTATTTTTCAACATAGTTAATAAATTTAAAAAACTACAGTTGATCGTTCAATTCAGTTTAAACGTTGTTGCTAATACATACCTTGAAAATAACCTGCACATATAAAATAATAGTTTTCAACGATGTAACATTATTAACACTTTGCAATTTTGCTTCTACCGGCCTTCATAAAATTTGATGAATCAAGCTGAAGTCCTGTAAAAAAAAGTAAACACAAAGTATCACTTTCAAAAGTGAGGATAATTCATTTTTTCCTTTATATTAATAAAGACCATACTTATCTAATAAATTTAACAGCTGTCGTTAATCCTATAATTAATCCTATTAGTATTTATCTATTTCTCTATTATATTTTCTAATTTTTGTAAACTTATAATGAACCGACGATTGGTATATAAACAGATCATTGAGTTATATAATCAATGACTTTATGACTCAACACTATCACGGAGAGAAAAATGAAGTGAATATAACGTGCAAACATCTGAAGTAAAAATCAGATGTATTTTTTGTGTAATTATCACATGCAAGTTATGATATTATAACATGAGTGTATGCTTTTTTAACTTGACTAAGACTGTAGTAAAAAACCTATATATCTTATCCGATTATAACTTGATCTCATCGGATAATTAGATGCATTACCGTCTAAATATCACATGTCTCCCAGCCACCTTATATTCACTAGCAGCCCACGGGATTTTCCCGTGCGGCTCAAGAGATTCAACTGAGCGCTCAGCCGCGCGCTTCGTATGCGAACGCGTGGGGGTAATACTCGGCCAGAAATAAAATCAGTATAAAATAAGGCCTTGATCAAGATCTTGATTGTACTGATCCAGTCCTGATCAAGGTAGTGACGTTTTTCTAATCAAGCTCAGATTTGACAAATGAAAATCTGTCATAGATTCAAATTAGACTAACCTCTTATACTTGCAGAAAAATATTATCTGCTGTTAAAATTTAATTTTTATATCATGCGGTAGGGATAGCAATGTTTTTATTAACAATGTTACATGCACTTCATTTTTTTAAATATTTTATACAGTATTAAGATGTTGGATTTTTTGTGAAATCACTTACATACCTTACGTCATTGACTTTGTACAAGTATAAATGAGAGCTGCTAACAATATTTATGTATTCATGGTACATAATAATTAAGCTATTACTAATTAATCGTGGTTATCAAACATTTTTGCAGTTTAACAATCTATAATATAGTGTATAAAAAATATATATCTAGACACAAATATGGAAAGTTCTATGTTACACTTATAGATAAATTTGCCTAATGTGTTTTACGACTTATTTGGTTTAGTAAAATATTGCATAACACTAGTTATTGATTTTAAAGACAGTACATCGAAAGAAAATGCCCCTTTTTAATACAGTATATGAGCAATTCTCTAGAACTTTTAACTTTTACAGTACTGTAACATATCTTATGGTTCTCAAATATTTAGCTATTTAAGTCAAGCAAATATTTATAAAATCCACTTCCAGTAACATATTCCACTACATAGAACTCACTTTTGAAAAATACTTTTGTGTTTTTTTAATTTTCTGGAGCGTAAATTACTCGTCTTGGAAATATGAACAAACTGTGACCTTGGTTATAAGTGTGCCTCTTGTGGAAAGTGAATTATATTATGCTAAAGAACACGGTGTCGATGCGCTCCTCATGTAAAAAATTATCAGTTTTTGGTGACACATAAACAACGGTAAATTAGTCTAAACTAAGTATTGATCTTTTTTCTACACACATTTTCTTTATCTAATTCTTGGGGTGTCTAATGAAATTCGGATTTATTTAAAAAAAAAAATCAAAAAAGAAACTGATTGTAAGGCAGTTTTACATGCATCCGCTCACGCTTACTCGTACGTGATTAAGCATACAATATTAAAAAACCAATCGTATCAATGATGCAAATGGCAGCGATGAATAATTATAGGTTCCCGAGTGGAAGCGAATGGTTCTACTGCCCAACAAGGTAGTGGAACAATAAAACAAAATTTGGAATTGATAATTTTGTTTTATTATTCCACTACCTTGTTGATGAGAAAATGAGGAGCACACCCTTTTTATTGTTATTGGTACCCAACAATGAAAAAAAAAAATCAGTTTTTTGAATGTGCCTTCACATTAAATTTTGAAATTTCTACTTAGCTAGAGGTTAAAAGTTTCAGAGAAATACTTTCATATTTATAATAAATGTCGATATTGTAACAGTTACAATGATATTTGAATGAGCGGGTGTAGTACATCGGGAGTTGCTCGTGATAGTCGATAAATAGGATAGGTAGCGCTTTCCGTAATTTTTTGCGATTAGGTCTCAGGCCGCATGTAATACGTGCTCTAGGTGATCGGGGTAGCCGATGATGGTCTCTAGGTGGTACGCTCTATAGGTTTTTGTCTCTAGACGTTGGAAATCATCTAATGCGTCGTTTAGGTGTTCATAGAGTGGCCGTTGAACGATTCTAGGTTGGTACGCTTTTTTCCATATGGATATGACGTCCACACATATAAGGGAGTCATGTAGATATGAAAAAATACGCAAATAGATTATTTAAATAATTGTTAAACCCAAGTAGCCGGGGGACGCAAGGCCCACGCATATTAGGGAATTTTGTAGACTTGCAACAATAAGCATGACAATTATCTAAACGATTTCTAAACCCAAGTAGGCGGGGGATATAATGTCCAAGTATATAAGGGAGTCATGCAGACATGAAAAAATAAGCAAAACGATTATTTAAATAATTTTTAAACCCTAGTACCCGGGGGAGGCGAGGTCCACGCACATAAGGGAGTCATATAGAAATGAAAAAATAAGCAAAACAATTATTTAAATAAGTTTTAAATACAAGTAGGCGGGGGTTATGAGGTACACGCATCTTAGGGAATAACGTAAACGTGCAACAATAAGCCAGACAATTATTTAAACAATATTAGACCCAAGCAGGCGGGGGATATGAGATCCACGCATATAAAGGCGTCATATAGACATGAAAGAATAAGCAAAACGTTTATTAAAATAATTTTATAGCACGGTGTGACCAAAGCCCGCACTTTAGCCACGGATAGGCGTGACAGCGGGCTTTGGGCAGGCAGTGCTATAAATTAGTTTACGATACTCGTGACTTAGTGGCTCTTTATTGTACGGCGTTTAGCGCCCTCGCTGCGCTCGGGCACTAACCTCACACCGTACCGAAAAGAGCCACTTTAGTCACACGTATCGTAATATAATATTTAAACCCAAGTTGTTGGGGGGCGCGAGGCCCACACATATAAGGGAATTTCGTAGACGTGCAACAAAAACAATGACAATTATCGAAACAATTTTTAAACCCAAGTAGACGGGATATATGAGGTCCACGCATATAAGAGTGTCATGTAGACATGAAAAAATAAGCAAAAAGATTATTTAAATAATTTTTAACACGAAGAAGGCTGGGAATATGAGGTTCACGCATATAACGGCGTGATATAGACATGAAAGAATAAGCAATACGTTTATTTAAATAATTTTTAAACCCAAGTAGCCGGGGGACGGGAGGCCAACGCATATTTGGGAATTACGTAGTCGTGCAACAATAACCACGTCAATTGTATAAACATTTTTTAAACCCAAGTAGGCGGGCAATATAAGGTTCACGCATACAAGGGAGTCATGTAGATATGAAAAAATAGGCAAAACGATTATTTAAATAATTTTTAGACCCAAGAATAACGTAAACGTGCAACAATAAGCAAGACAATTATTTAAACTATTTTATACCCAAGCGTGCGGGGGATCTGAGGTTCACGTATATAAGGGCGTCATATAGACATGAAAGAATAAGCAAAACGTTTATTTAAATAATTTTTTAACCCAAGTTGCAGGGGGATGCGAGGCCCAAGCATATTAGGGAATTTCGTAGACGTGGAACAATAAGCATGACAATTATCTAAACAATTTTTAAACTCAAGAAGGTTGGGGATACAATGTTCACCCATATAAAAGCGTGATGTAGACATAAAAGAATAAGCAGTACGATTATTTAAATAATTTTTAAACCCAAGTAGCTGGGCGACGCGAGGCTCACGCATATTAGGGAATTTCGTAGACATGCAACAATAAGCATGACAATTATGTAAAGAATTTTTAAACCCAAGTAGGAGTGGGATATAAGATCCAAGCATATAAGGGAGTTATGCAGACATGAAAAAATAAGCAAATCGATTATTTAAATAATTGTTAAACCCAAAAAGCCGGGGACGCGAGGTCCACGAATATAAGGGAGTCATATAGAAATGAAAAAATAAGCAAATCGATTATTTCAATAATTTCTAAACTCAAGTAGGTGGTGCATACGAGGTATACGGATATTCGGGAATAACGTAAACGTGCAAAAATAAGCGAAAGAATTATTTAATCAATTCTAAACCCAAGTGGGCGGAAGATATGAGGTACACGATTATTAGGGAATAACGCAAACGTGCAACAATAAGCAAGACAATTATTTAAACAATTTTAAACCCAAGCAGGCGCAGGATATGAGGTCCACGCATATAAGGGAGTCATATAGACATGAAAAAATAAGCAAAACAATTACTTAAATAATTTTTAAACCCAAGTCGGCGGAGGATATGAGGCACACGCACATTAGGGAATAACGTAAACGTGCAACAATAAGCAAGGCATTTATTTAAACAATTATAGACCAAAGCAGGAGGGGGATATGAGGTCCACGCATATAAGGGCATCATTTAGACATGAAAGTATAAGCAAAACGTTTATTTAAATAATTTTTAAACCCAAGTAGCCGGGGGACGCGAGACTCACGCAAATTAGGGAATTTCGTAGACGTGCAACACTAAGCATGATAATTATTTAAACAACTTTCAAACCCTAGTAGACGGGGGATATGAGCTACACGCATATGAGAATACCATGTAGATCAGAAAAAATAAGCAAAAAGATTACTTAAATAATTTTTAAACCCAAGAAGGCTGGGGATATGAGGTTCACGCATATAAGAGTGTGATATAGACATGAAAGAATAAGCAATACGTTTATTTAAATAATTTTTAAACCGAAGTAGCCGGGGGATGCGAGGCCAACGCATATTTGGGAATTTCGTAGACGTGAAACATTAAGCATGACAATTATTTAAACAATTATTAAACACAAAACGGCTGGGGATATGATGGTCACGCAACTAAGGGAGTCATGTAGACATGAAAAGATAAGCATAAGATTATTTGAATTATTTTTAAACTCAAGTAGGCGGGGGTCGCGGGGTCCACGCATATTAGGGAATTTCGTAGACGTCCAACAATAAGCATGACAATTATCTAAACAACTTTCAAACCCAAGTAGGTGGGGGATATAAGGTCCACGCATATAAGGGAGTCATATAGACATGAAAAAATAAACAGAAAGATTATTTAAATAATTTTTAAACCCAAGAAGGCTGGGGATACGAGGTTCACCCATATAAATGCGTGATGTAGACATAAAAGAATAAGCAATCCGTTTACTTAAATAATTTTCAAACCCAAGTAGCCTGGGGACGCGAGGCTCACGGATATTAGGGAATTTTGTAGACTTGCAACAATAAGCATGACAATTATCTAAACGATTTCTAAACCCAAGTAGGCGGGGGATATAATGTCCAAGTATATAAGGGAGTCATGCAGATATGAAAAAATAAGCAAACCTATTATTTAAATAATTGTTAAATCCAAGTAGCCGGGGGACGCAGGGCTCACGCATATTAGGGAATTACGTAGACGTGAAAGAATAAGCATGACAATTATCTAAACAACTTTCAAACCATATTAGGCGTGGGATATAAGGTCCACGCATGTAAGGCAGTCATATAGAAATGAAAAAATAAGTAAAACGATTATTTAAATAATTTTTAAACCCAAGTGGGCGGAAGATATGAGGTACACGATTATTAGGGAATAACGTAAACGTGCAACAATAAGCATGACAATTATTTAAACAATTTTTAAACCCAAAACGGCTGGAGATATGATGTTCACGCATATAAGGGAGTCATGTAGACATGAAAAAATAAGCATAAGATTATTTGAATTATTTTTAAACTCAAGTAGGCGGGGGTCGCGGGGCCCACGCATATAAGGGAGTCATGTAGATATGAAAAAATATGCAAAATGATTATTTAAATAATTTTTGAACCCAAGAAGGCTGGGGATATGAGATCCACGCATATAAGGGAGTCATGTAGACATGAAGAAATAAGCAAATGTTTTATGTAAATAATTGTTAAACCCAAGAAGGCTGGGGATACGAGGTTCACCCATATAAATCCGTGAGGTAGACATAAAAGAATAAGCAATCCGTTTATTTAAATAATTTTTAAATCCAAGTAGCCTGGGGACGCGAGGCTCACGGATATTAGGGAATTTCGTAGACTTGTAACAATAAGCATGACAATTATCTAAACAATTTCTAAACCCAAGTAGGCGGGGGATATAATGTCCAAGCATATAAGGGAGTCATGCAGACACGAAAAATTAAGCAAATCTATTATTTAAATAATTGTTAAACCCAAGTAGCCGGGGGACGCGGTGCTCACGCATATTAGGGAATTACGTAGACGTGCAACAATAAACATGACAATTATCTAAACAACTTTCAAACCCTAGTAGGCGGGGGATATAAGGTCCACGCATGTAACGCAGTCATGTAGACATGAAAAATTAAGCAAAACGATTGCTTAAATAATTTTGAAACCCAAGTAGCCGGGGACGCGAGGGTCACGCATATAAGGGAGTCATATAGAAATGAAAAAATAAATAAAACGATTATTTAAATAATTTTTAAACCCAAGTGGGCGGAAGATATGAGGTACACGATTATTAGGGAATAACGTAAACATGCAACAATAAGCATGACAATTATTTAAACAAATTTTAAACCCAAAACGGCTGGAGATATGATGTTCACGCATATAAGGGGGTCATGTATACATGAAAAAATAAGCATAAGATTATTTGAATTATTTTTAAACTCAAGTAGGCGGGGATATGAGGCCCACGCATATAAGGGAGTCATGTAGATATGAAAAAATATGCAAAACCATTATTTAAATAATTTTTGAACCCAAGAAGGCTGGGGATATGAGGTCCACGCATATAAGGGAGTCATATAGATATGAAAAAATAAGCAAAACGATTATTTAAATAATTTTTAAACGCAAGTAGGCGGGGCATATGAGGTTCACGCACATTAGGGAATAACGTAAACATGCAACAATAACCATTACAATTATTTAAACAATTTTTAAACCCAAGTAGGCGGGGGATATTAGGTCCACGAATATATGAATGCCATGTGGACCTGTAAAAATAAGTAAAAAGATTATTTAAATAATTTTTAAACCCAAGAAGGCTGGGGATATCGGGTTCACGCATATAACAGCGTGATATAGACATGAAAGAATAAGCAATACGTTTATTTAAATAATTTTTAAACCCAAGTAGCCGGGGGACGGGAGGCCAACGCATATTTGGGATTTTCGTAGTCGTGCAACAGTAAGCATGACAATTATTTAAACAATATTTAAACCCAAAAAGGCTGGGGATATGAGGTTGACGCATATAAGGGAGTCATGTAGACATGAAAAAATAAGTATAAGATTATTTGAATTATTTTTAAACTCAAGTAGGCGGGGATATGAGGCTCACGCATATAAGGGAGTCATGTAGATATGAAAAAATATACAAAAAGATTATTTAAATAATTTTTAACCCAAGAAGGCTGGGGATATGAGGTCCACGCATATAAGGGAGTCATGTACACATGAACAAAATAAGCAAATCGTTTATTTAAATAATTGTTAAACCCAAGTAGCCGGGGGGCGCGTGGCCCACGTATATTCGGTAATTTCTGGTAAATAACTTTATTACATAAATACATCCTGAAATTTGATTATTTTTTTCTATAAATATATTAATATATTTATATGTAGGTTCCTTGAATTTTATAGGGATCTATAATAACACTAATTAACCCTCCTGAAAAGGGTCGCGCAATTTTGTGTTACTTTTAGTGCTACTTTTGGTGCTTCTTTTTACGCTACTTTTTGTGTCGCCCTATCAACCCAAAAGCGACGCTACTTTTTGCGCAAATAATAGTGCAACTCATAAAAAAAATGGTTAAAAAATACATTTTAATATTTTACGTTGAATATGTCATTTTCAATTGTTCGTTAAGAATAATTGTTAATATTAATACGCATAAAAATTTACTTTAAAAATTTTAATAAAATAAAGACGATTTAAGTAGATAATTTATAAATAATTTTCTTTCTACTTACTTTGTTAACCGATCCTTTGATTCTGGATTTGTATATATTATACTGATGAATTAAATTTAAAATATTTTATACAATGCCTTGAAAACGGTATGAATGAAGAATGTGTGTCGAGTTTAGTTAAAGGGTGCCCCTGAAGTCTCAGGACGTCTGTATAACGTGGAGAATTCGACTCTTAGGAAAACTGTTTCAAATGGTAGGTTTTTCTCTGATTTTTCGATAGTGATCTTGGTTTTTACCTTGACCATAATCTTGAAGGTCATTTTGAGGTTAATTCGATTTCTTCAAGCGTAAGCGCCTACTTTTAAACCTGAAATCAAAACGTTTAGGAAATTTTGCTAGCAGATATCACCTTGGGTACAACAAATTTTACCTTAGAGGTTGTGCCAAGGTCAGGTTCTTGGATTCTACAATATCTAAAAAATTGCATGTTAAACATAGAAGGTATGCCATTGTGCCGTGGCTTAAGCAATTAAGTCCATACGTATGGTGGTCCAGCTGTTTGGGAAAAAACCTCGTATATTAAACATTTTTCTAAAGATCAAATTCCTTAAGTCATTCTTTCATCCGAAAACTTGACCTTGGGATTACTTCTAAAATCCAAATTTTAGTTGATCAGTGTCATATGCGATCGTAAAATTTGCTTCCTTCGACTCCCACTTCAGAAGTAAGTACGTGTTTCCATTTGTAAAAATCAACATGCCCTTAAAATAACCGTCAATGTCATGGTCACAGTCAAAACCAAGGTCACCAACAAATAGCGAGGGTAAATCCTAAACCTCCTGTAATAAAAATTTTCCATAAGGCCGAATTTCCTAAGTTATTCAGCCATCCCCGATCTTTTTGTGCAGCTTATGTAACATATTTGAGTATACCAAGTGGACTAAGCAAGATAAACAAAAATAAAAGCACACATAGTTTGGAAAGGTTCGATGTTAATGAGTACATTGAGTTACTATTTGTGCAACGTTTCGATAACTGTTTTGTTATCCTTATCAAGCACTAGAATTTATTAAAATATGGAGATAAATACAAGTCAATAATTAAACTACATACAAATAAACAATATGCTCGTCATTCTTATCTAAAATTACATTCATTATAATGTTAAAACATAGTCAAATTTATAAGATTGTGTTTTTGTTTATCTAAAAATATAGAAACAATAGTGAAAAATAAGATGGAAAAGTTTGCACAAAGGTTGAGAAATCAAATTGATTACAACTGTTACCTTGCTTTCTTGGTAAAAACAATATAAACATCGTCAATTATATTAAGAGCTTTGCACACTTTTTTACCCACATTAAGATAGGACAGTAACTAAATAAATTAACATATAATAAGCAAAACAATAATAAATTAACACAAAGAAAAGCAATGGCAGTCAAACTACGTTGAGCAGAAGTAAATAGACCACTGATAAATTTGAATATAGTCAAGTGATCAATACCAACGTCAATTAACTACGTATATGACATAATACTTGACGCAGTATATCAATGACGATATTAAAATCTAAGTAATTTATAATCATTATCTAAACAGGTAGATAAGGTCAGTTTAATTAAAACTTTATTGTTAATGTCCTAAAAATCAGTTTGTCACACCCACAGAGTAAAAACTTAAATTGTACCAATAAAAATAACAGTTGTATTCAATTTATTTGATTCTTTTCAATTTGTTCAATAATTGGGAATAATGGTTACTTAATTTCTGAGTGTCTTCTTTTATATTTATAGGATTATCTTGTAATTTGATGTTAATCATTTCGGAAATTAATCTTTTTTTCCAACAACTTTCTGTATCAAGTATCTTAGCATTAAAAAGTTAAACTTATGTTTATAATGGTTGATGTGACTATTAATTACAAATCTTTTGTCATCATCTTTTTTAGTATTCGCAATGTGTTCTTTTAATCTAGTATTTAACATGCGTTTACTCTCTCCTACGTAACTAGCATTACAATCATTACATTCGATTTTGTAAACAATGTTCGTTCTCTCGTCTTTCTCCTGTGTATCTTTCCTTATTTTTGTGACTTTGCTAAGATTATTATTTATTGTTGGAACAGTTTTTATACCAAATTTCCTTAAATTATTGGAGACTTCTTCAAAGGTGTCTGGTATGTAAGGTAAACTTAAAATAACTTTTATGTGCTCCCTACTATTGTTATTAGAATTGTCATATTTAATTTAATTTAATTTAGTTAGCAGGGTAGTTATTATTATTTAGATATTCTTTTACCAGACAGATGTTTTTTTCCCAAAATTTTTTATGTGATAATAATAATGCTCTGTCAACTAAATTGTAGACCATTGCCCTCTTTTGAGACATAGGATGGTGTGATTTGAAGTTTAAAAATCTACCTGAGAAAGTAGATTTTTTATACCAATCTGTAATAATTTTGTTGTTTTCTTTTATGAGATTTACTTCTAAGAAGCTGATTGTGTTGTTCTGTTCAATTTCGTGTGTAAATTTCAATTTTTCATGGTAACTATTGAAGATTTCCACTTAATTGAATTTAATTGGATTTAATTGAAAAAACGAAAGATATCAGCATTCCTAATGATCATACTATTATTACTTTAGATGTGGCATTACTTTTTACTAATGTACCCCAGGAATTGGTTATTAAAGGCCTAGAAAAACGATACAAATACATGACACATCTTAACATACCATTGAACGAAATAATTGAGACTTCTACATTCCTAATGAACAATACTTTTGAGTCCTCCTAGAGGAAGCTTTGTAATAGTAAAATTTTCAACTTCGTTAAAACTCTCTATAAACATCATTAGAGGTGTTAGAAGTTTGTTTCACATGATTTTAGAAAATGTCTGTATGGATGTGTGGGTGTGTGTGTGTGTGTGTATACCGCTTTATCTCCGGATCTACGCGGTCGATTTTAACCATCAGATTCTCATTTTTTTGTTTTTTTATTCCGAATTCGGAAGAAAATAATTTTTGATGATTTACTGATTCGTTTTTGTTTTATTTCTAATTTTTGATTTTCGAAAAATTTATTTTTGATTTTTTTTAATGATCGAATTTAAATTTTTGAATCGGATGGGTCGCATTCGAAAGAGCATAGAAAAACCTATAACTTAAAAACAAAAAAAAAGATTTCTAGCTATCACGGTTCTCTTGTTACTAACAAAAACGTGTTTTTTCTTAAATAGCTAATAACTTCTAAACTAAACGGTCAATTTCTTGGAGAAAATTCACGATAATGCAGAATATAAATTGCTATAATCTGTGAAAATTTTAATCCATTCTGTTGGTTAGCTTTTGAGAAAAAAATTTAAAAATGGAAAAAATGTGTTCTCTATGTCGCACGTTTTATGGAGTAAACCTGGATTAACCGCTTTGTAATTTCTTATAGAGGTAGATTTTGGATAGATCTCGGCTAAGTTCTTTGGGCTACATGATTGGTCCATAAATTTCTGAGATATTTGAGGTTAAAATTTTTTTAACCTTTTTTTCAAATCGAAATTTCTCGAAAACGGTTCTATGTATCTGAATCGGATGGGTGGCATTCGAAAGCGAATTTAAATACCTATATTTTCTAAAAAAAATTATTTTTCTAGCTATCACGGTTCTTTTGTTATTAACAAAAACGTAAACATAGACAAATGAAAAAAATTGGACGATCGAGCGAGCCCGCCGAAGGCGGGCGAAGCTCGATCATAATTATGCAGAGGGTCTCGTTCGAGAAGATCACTAGGTAGTAGTACCACCAGTGTACACAGATGTCGCCACAAACTTCAGCTATCCCCACTTCTAAAACTCGGCTGCTGGCTCGCCTCGCCAGGCCGGCCGGTCTCTCTCGTCATATAGTTTACAGTTGCTATGTTGTCCATATGTTATCAATGGGTGGGAACGTTCTTAAGATAATGTTAAATGAATAATATATGTTATTATATGTATTTTTATGTTATAAATTTTTATTAAAATTTATTTAAGGGTGGGATGTGATCTTCTCGAACGAGACCCTCTGCATAATTATGATCGAGCTTCGCCCGCCTTCGGCGGGCTCGCTCGATCGTCCAATTATGCTTCGTGTCTCGTTCTCGAGATCACTAGGTAGATGTTCAGAGTGACTATTCAGTCTTTTATTTCAGCAATTCTAAATTCTAGACAATTACGAACTTCGTTTGAAAAAGAAAATTATTTAACTTAAGTACTTTAAGTATCAGAATCAGCTACTGGACTAGCTTTATCAGAATCTACCACATGTAATAGTTATGTTTATAAAATCGAACTACATCCCACTGTTTATCTTAATAATTATATCATTTGAACTAAAACACTTTCAAACCTAACATTTTAGTTTCTAGGTTTTGACTGTGATATTATAACATAGATACGATATTGAGGAGACTGAAAATTAGTCGTTGACACATTGAAATCTCAATGTACAAGCGATAATCAAACGCGCTTCGCGCGTACTTTTCTGTTTTGAGGTTATGTATGCTATCTTCATTACGTTTTACTTCTAACGTATTTAAGTATTTTATCAAATTCAGAACTTAATCATTTTTATACTACCCTAAATATAAAAATTCCATTAAAAAATTCAAACATTAAATTCCAGACAGTAAATTTTTCGCGCCTTCTTCTTATCGACCAATCAAAATCAAGCCTTTTGATGCTTCAACATGGCCGCTCATCACTTTAAGAAGGGATATTGTGTATTTCTTATGTTTTTATGTAATTTTCTCGTATTGAAAAAGATGTTATTATTATACGCAATGTTTTAAAACTTTTTAAATCTTTTACATATACAGTAAACGACTATTATTATTATTCAATCACTAGAGTCTCTCAAAACTTGTTGTTATTATTATTATTATTATTATTATTATTATTATTATTATTATTATTATTCACTTAATAATTTGATTAACCCAACTGAAATCAACCATACCTCATACTCTTGTAGAATATCTTTGTTCTCTAAGACTATGTACGATATTTCTTTAGAATTTTGTAATAAAAAAAAGAATTATAATTATGTTAAATTATCACAACAAACTCGCGAGATTTTTCTTATATAAATATATATTGATTAAATACACAAAATACTAAGTATTTAGTAATTCTAAAGTCAGATTACGGATAGACACTACTATCGTTCTATTTTACTTGAATAAGAAGGAAAAGTTCCAATTCAAATATTAAATGAAGAGAATTATAATATAATATTAAGACAATCATTATATATATTTGAATTAATGAGTCGTGTAATAACTTCAATGACGCCTCAATTCTTTCAATTACTTTTTCTTTCAATAAAATGTATTTAAATGATTCAATTGGAAATTTTTTTTTTTTTTTTTCAGTGTATAAACGAATAATCTACGGTAATTCACCTGATATTTTACCTTTATAGAAAAATTTAGACGCACTAAAGCATCGAAATAAAATTTTGATATAGATTTGGTGTTGACTGAGACCACCAGTTACTTGATTCAAATAATAGTTTATCCATATCACTTTGTAAGAATCGTGAAGGGGTTGTTAAAAACGCCTTTATAAGACCTAGACATCAACTACAATTGAATATTCATCGATTACTCGAACCCATATCATAGGTCAGTAAGAAATTAGGCAGTATATATACTTTAAGTAGCGTAACAAATACTTAAAGTCAAAAATTTAAGATTATGATACCTTGGTTGATTAATAAATATGAAAAATATATAAATAACCTTAAATGTATATAGCCTTAGCTAATGAGTAATAAATATGATCTAAGTTGTTAATCGTATTCACGGTCGACAAATCCGTCGACGAAACGTCGCAAATATTTAACATCTTGAGAGATTTATTTTCTTCCTCGCTCCCAACGGATCTAGTCAGAATTGACTAAAAACATTATCAGTAATACATATGAGTAAAGAATAAATTATACTCTTTATAATAATATAATTATTATTTGTAAGTTGATAATTGCGTTGACAAAATTTAGTAACAGAAATGTTTGAATTCGATATCTCGTAATTCTTGAAGAGTAACTTTTATACCCGCAAGAAATCCATATTGAAAGACTCAAAATCAAACCACGATAATTATCGTTAATTAACTTAAAATTAAAATTTTGACATATTTTGATTTACATATATACGACCAGTATAATAACCAACGAACGTCAGCCTGTTTTCAAAACGTTCTAAAGAATCTGATGCTATGCATTTACAATTACCTTTTTATTACAATATTATAATCATAGTAATTATTATATAATTTTGCGTTAATTGGAGTGCTATGCACACAAATGTTGATTTATTTATTTATTTATTTTTTGTTTTCAATAATTTATTTCGCAATCGATTGATATAATCTTGAATCGTACTATTTTATGAAAAAAAAAGAATTAACGATCATCAAAAACATGACAGCGCACTGCTTGGCAATATATATAAGAAATTGAAAAGGAAGTGAGCGGGGTCGCAAAGCACCCTTTATACTTTATTCTATCAATTCTTTGATCAGGCTAGAAAGATTCATGCACGCTTCACGCGCCAATGTTTCTCTTGCCAAATGCTTTCAAATTAGAAATAAAATTTTCTTTAGACGAACCAGTCCTTACGGCTTGTCTTTTTTTTTTTTTTTTTTTTTTTATAATGGCTAACGTTAACTGGCGCGCTACGCACACCTGTGTTTGTCTTTTCCTTGAAAATTTTATTCGATTGCTTACATGATCGATAAGACGACAGTCCAAGAATAGCATTTTTATATTTCTATATATTTTTATATATTAAGAATATGCTTTAAAATGTAACACTCCAATGGCGCAGCATTAAGGTTAAACTTCATGACCATTCAGTACATGAGTTATATAGCACTAGCTGCATGCGCCTATCGTTCGTATTCAGCGAGACAAACAGTAGATCGAGAACTGTGTATTGCTGCAGTAAAATCGATCCTGATTTGGGAAACGAACCTGCTCTCTCTGGTGCAGGGACTTCTTTCCTCCCATCGCCTTTATGTATCTCGCTTGAGATGGTTCTCGGCCTCTTACTCATTGAGGAAATTAGGAGGAAGATTATATTCCTTTAATCGTACATTCGGGCATAGCCATCTAAGTGCGCTTAAGCGAAAAAACCGTCGAAATGTTCGGCAGTTTCTTCCTTGAATAAGTTGGCAATGTAATCGCATAAAACCGATAGTCTTTTACTCAATGAAAAAGCCTATCATTTATTTTTACTCATTATAAATGAGATAAGGAAAATTACCGGTAACTAAATTCCGAGCATTTCCTTGTTTTTCTGAAAATTAATTAGTCTTTTCAGACTCTGTCTCTACCAGATTCTTGTAAGCATAAGCTGCATTAGCGTTGCGAGATTGTGATTCTTGTTTACCCCGCCGCCATCTATCAACTCACTTGCGAATCTGGAAGAGCAATATGCAGATCTAGGTTATGTGCTGTCTGTAGCCAGACGCATTACATCACTCTAGTCAAATTGTACAGTTTGTCTCACCTCTCGTGTGAGCTCACTGCCAACAAAAGATCATGTTAAAACAGGTTATGTACAGTTTGTCTCACCTCTCGTGTGAGCTCACTGCCAAGCAAAGGATTATGTAGTCATGATAATACAGGTTATGTCAAACATACGACCTGTCTCACCTCTCGTGTGAGCTCGCCGTAAAACGAAGACTACAACCCAAACCGTCTAACGGCTTAAAAAGAACACAATAAAGATCTATAGTTTATGCAGTTTATAAGAGAAGTATATTTTTTCTTTTCTCTTACACATGCATAATTACAGTCCATTGAGATTTGGGCGGCATGTCTATAACTTCTCGTGTTAACACGCCGCCGCACAAAAACGTCCTGGAACGTATACTTACTTATTAATCCAAATAATGCCGATTCTGAATCTGAGACATCGTCCGAAAGGTTAAGCACTATTTATCTGTTTCCACAGTTGAATACGGCGGTCGGGAAATCTTCATCAATAATCCTTCCGTAAAGGATGAAAAACGAAGGCTTCTCTTCTACCGCCATGTAGCTAAAGCGTGGCACACTCTACGCGCACAAAAAGCGTTATGACGAGAGAGACCGGCCGGCCTGGCGAGGCGAGCCAGCAGCCGAGTTTTAGAAGTGGGGATAACTGAAGTTTGTGGCGACATCTGTGTACACTGGCGGTACTACTACCTAGTGATCTCGAGAACGAGACACGAAGCATAATGAGTTTTGTATGTGCAACGATTGCTGGAATAAAATTGACTTATTCGCTTCAAAATTTCTTGTAGAGGTGTATTTTTTAGATTTTTATGTCGACTTCTTGGGGCACAATGATTGGTCCATAAATTTCAGATATTTGAGGTTAAAATATTTTTAGTAAAATTAATAAATGAAAAAAATTGCGAAATTGTCGATCACTCAAAAAACATGTATTTTTTTATGAATAACTAAAGATGGTATTTATGAATAACTAAAGATGGAAAGCAGATAAGATTATGAAAATAACCAATTTATTAAAATAATACAGATGTTTGTTATTTCTTAAAGAACTAATTATTTTGAAATATTTTCGAATACTTGTTTTTCAGAGAATATTTCATAAATCGACTCAAAATTTATCCACTTATTACACTTATTAAAAACTATATTTGGTTAAAATTTCAATACATTTTCTTCATTTGTTTTTGAGAAAAATTATTTTATAAAAATATAAAAAAAGGAATTGATAAATTAGTTTGAGGAAGCTACGTGCCAATGAATTGGCAGCAGTTTTTTTCAATTTAATGGAAATTATTATAGACAAATATTCGGGTTTCCAATGGGTAGTTCCATTAGCCTTACCTTTGCAGACATAGTAATGGTTGATTAAGAAGAAGAATGGTTAAAAAAACTTGATTTTGTTCCAATTTTTTATTATAGATATGTAGATGACATTATTGTTTGTCCACCCAAAGATAAGATTTCACATATATTGGAAATCTTCAATAGTTACCATGAAAAATTGAAATTTACACACGAAATTGAACAGAACAACACAATCAGCTTCTTAGAAGTAAATCTCATAAAAGAAAACAACAAAATTATTACAGATTGGTATAAAAAACCTACCTTCTCAGGTAGATTTTTAAACTTCAAATCACACCATCCTATGTCTCAAAAGAGGGCAATGGTCTACAATGTAGTTGACAGAGCATTATTATTATCACATAAAAAATTTTGGGAAAAAACATCTGACGGGTAAAAGAATATCTATATAATAATAACTACCCTGCTAACTTTATTGAATATTATGTGAAAAATAGAGCCAATAGAATTAAATATGACAATTCTAATAACAATAACAATAGTAGGGATCACACAAAAGTTATTTTAAGTTTACCTTACATACCAGACACCTTTGAAGAAGTCTCCAATCATTTAAGGAAATTTGGTATAAAAACTGTTCGAACAATACATAATATTCTTAGCAAAGTCATAAAAAGAAGGAAAGATACACAGGAGAAAGACGAGAAAACGAACATTGTTTACAAAATCGAATGTAATGATTGTAATGCTAGTTACGTGGGTGAGAGTAAACGCATGTTAAATACTAGATTAAAAGCACACATTGCGAATATTAAAAAAGATGATGACAAAAGATTTGTAATTAATAGTCACATCAACCATTATAAACATAAGTTTAACTTTGATAATGCTAAGATACTTGATACTGAAAATTGTTGGAAAAAAAGATTAATTTCCGAAATGATTAACATCAAATTACAAGATAATCCTATAAATATAAAAGAAGGCACTCAGAAATTAAGTAACCATTATTCCCAATTATTGAACAAATTGAAAAGAATCAAATAAATTGAATATAACTGTTATTTTTATTGGTACAATTTAAGTTTTTACTTTGTGGGTGTGACAAACTGATTTTTAGGACATTAACAATAAAGTTTTAATCAAACTGACCTTATCTACCTGTTTCGATAATGATTATAAATTAATTAGATTTTAATATCGTCAGTGATACACTGTGTCAAGTACTATGTCATATACGTAGTTAATTGACGTTGGTATTGATCACTTGACTATATTCAAATTTATCAGTGGTCTATTTACTTCTGCTTAACGTAGTCTGACTGCCTTTGCTTTCCTTTGTGTTAATTTATTATTGTTTTGTTTATTACATGTTAATTTATTTAGTTTCTGTCCTATCTTAATGTGAGTAAAAAAGTGTGCAAAGTTCTTAATACAATTGACGATGTTTATATTGTTTTTACCAAGAAAGCAAGGTAACAGTTGTAATCAATTTGATTTCTCAACCTTTGTGCAAAGTTTTCCATCTGATTTTTTACTATTGTTTCTATATTTTTAGATAAACAAAAACACAATCTTATAAATTTGACGATGTTTTAACATTATAATGAATGTAACTTTAGTTAAGAATGACGAGCAAATTGTTTATTTGTATGTAGTTTAATTATTGACTTGTATTTATCTCCATATTTTAATAAATTCTAGTGCTTGATAAGGATAACAAAACAGTTATCGAAACGTTGCACAGCGCGTATCCTCCCACACCTTTATTTTCATTCCTATTATTACATCAGCCTATATATTTTCCTGAGGACCTCATTTTTTACCTATTTTCCATACCTTTTTAATCCATCCCGCATTCGCCTAGGGTTATGCCTGTGGAGCGGGGAAAACCCATAGGCAAACCACGTGGGATAAATCCTAATTAGGATAACCCGCCCCGGGATGGTCGGTGTATTGGAATAATTCAGTTTGGATGTGTAGGTCACATTCCGTAGGCTCAGACACCGAAACTGTATTTATCCATACCTCCCGCTCATTTTGTAAGAAGGCAAATTCAACACCTAACCGATCACACGAGGTAGTCGCAAACAAAGCGAGCGGTCACCCATCCAAGTAGTAACCGCGCCCTTTGCTACTTAACTTCGGTGATCGGCCAAGGTGGCGACTGCGCTACCTGCCAAATTGTCGGTGTAACTCAATGTACTCATTAACATCAAACCTTTCTAAAACTATATAATAATGAGTGACAAAGAAATCCTATAAAAACACACATACTTTTAATTAATTATGGAGCCACCTGGATAAAATCATCAAAAACAGGAATATAAAAAGTAGAATAAATACGAAAAATAACAATATTTTATTTTAAATATTACAGATCCAGTTTCTCATTCAATCGCATTATAGCGTAATCGTCTTCGAGGATCTGCAGGACGTCCACCTGCAGCTCGTATTGCATCCATTCTCAGCTTATAAATCTTGTTTCTTAAAACGCTAGTCAAATCTAAGAGGTACTGCACTTTTTTGCGGCCTTTAAAGATAGATTGTCTAAATAATCTGCATAATGACCTAAAAACAGAAAAAGTGCTATAAAAGATAAAACCAGAATAACCCCTTGAAGCATTAATTTGTAAATTAAAGTCCACCATATTGTATCCGTGATTTTTAATTTTAATATTCTGAATCCGAATCCGTAATGAGTAATCTGAAAGCTTTGTGTACTACTTTATGTTTTGTGCAGAAACTATACATTATAGCACCAGGCAACGCGTTTACGGTACAGCATAACAGAATCCTCTCTTAAAAAAATTAAAGAAATCTATCATAATAACGAGACTGTTTTTATTACTTATTGTTAAATCATTTAATTGGTCAATGCGGAATAGGTGCGAAAATCACATACTTTTGAATTTTGAATATGCAAGTGTTGAGATTGAGTAACTAAGACTAAATAATTACATTAACCTTTAGCCTGCCGGACCTGGTGCATATATGAGCCACCTGTGATCTTGAAAACTTCGCTAGACTTACTTAATGTTTATATATAGTACATAAATTTTACCTTAAAAAAATATAGAATTTCAAGGGAAAACCCCTAGCAGTCTAAGGGTTAACATAAGAAATATTTCATTATTTTATTTATCAAAATTATGTTGTTACCATCCAGTTTTAATTGATTTAAACAAACTTTTAAATTGAAACTATTGCAATCATGTTCATAACCTAAAACAAAAGTCAATAATAATAATATGCGCGAAACGCATTATATTAGCTAGTTTCATAATAAAAGAGTAGAAGACACTAAATCCAAAAGGGTAAAACTCTAATGTTATATTATGCTTCAAGGGGATATATTTATAAAATATTTATTATTTCACCTACTAATTAATAATCGCAGTTTTTCTTTTTCTATAAGCTTAATTGGCGACCTATATGGAATATTGTTTGCACATCTGCTTAAATGTAGAGCGCGGTTGCATAAATTAGCGGGTTTCGAAATATTCATCGCTAATTCAATTAAAAATAATTCAGGTTGTTTTCTAACTTTTATCATTTCTCAGTTTACATTAGGCATACAAAATTCATTTAATTATAATGTTTCTACTATTTCACCAACAAATTTTTGTATTCAAAATTTAAGTATATATTGAGAGGACTCTGAAGTGAACGTATTATATATGAAGAGGGACGCTATATCGTGTTTTTATCATATACATTAAAAAATTCTTTTTTTTGATATTTTTGGAACTTGTACGCGCTTTGAATATTATGTACTCGAAGTTTGCAACGTTTTGACTCCAACGAAAAACTAAACTTCAAGAAAATGATGTCGACAATAGGTAATCTAATTACTATTTTCGGCGGAATTAGATATTTTTTTACGATTTTACGGACAAAATCGTTTAGGGCTGTTCCGCGGAGCTGGAAACGTTACCACTTTTTTTTACAGCTAGTCTGCGTGCTAGAAATTGAATTCCTGCAAGAAATTATTGAAGATCTCAAAAATAGCGAAATTAGAATTTTTCTGCGATTTTACGGAACAAATAGGAGTAGTTTAGGGGGCGTTCCGAGGTCCTCTGAGCGTTGCCAATTTTTTGCAGCCAGTCTGCATGCCCCAAATTGTATTCCAACAATAAAGTTATTGGCGATCTCTAAAACGGCAGAATTAGATTTTTGTTACGATTTGTTCGTGCGAAAAGGGGTCTTCCGCGGTGCTTTGGGGGTTGCCAATTCTTTTGTAGATATTCTGCATCGTCAAAATTCTATTTCGATAATAAAATTATCGCGGATCTCAAAAACGGCAGAATTCGATTTTTTTTACGATTTTTTCGTGCGAAAGGGGGTCTTCCGCGGTGCTTTGGGGGTTGCCAATTTTTTTGTAGATATTCTGCATGGTCAAAATTGTATTCCGATAATAAAATTATCGGGGATCTCAGAAACGGCGGAATTGGATTTTTTTGTGATTTTTTCGTACGAAAGGGGGTCTTCCGCGGTGCTTTGGGGGTTGCCAATTTTTTTGTAGATATTCTGCATGGTCAAAATTGATTTCGGATAATAAAATTATCGGGGATCTCAGAAACGGCGGAATTGGATTTTTTTTTTTGCTATTTTTTCGTGCGAAAAGGGGTCTTCCGTGGTGCTTTGGGGGTTGCCAATTTTTTTGTAGATATTCTGCATGGTCAAAATTATATTCCGATAATAAAATTATCGAGGATATCAAAAACGGCGGAATTACAATTTTTTTCTTTTTTTTCCACTACAAAATGGGCTGTTAAGAGGTGAGTTTCTGTTGTTTTTTATTTTTTTGCACTTTCACTTGTTGTTCACATCATTTTTATCGCTGTAGAATCGATTCCGGACGGAAATTATATTTTTTTGGAAGTTTGGATTTTCGTCGTAGTTGCAACGTTGCAAACTTCAAGCACAAGTTACCATGGTTCAACCACATGGTTGAAGTTTGCAACGTTGCGACTCCAACGAAAATCCAAACTTCCAAAAAAATATAATTTCCGTCCGGAATCGATTCTACAGCGATAAAAATGATGTGAACAACAAGTGAAAGTGCAAAAAAATAAAAAACAACAGAAACTCACCTCTTAACAGCCCATTTTGTAGTGGAAAAAAAAGAAAAAAATTGTAATTCCGCCGTTTTTGATATCCTCGATAATTTTATTATCGGAATATAATTTTGACCATGCAGAATATCTACAAAAAAATTGGCAACCCCCAAAGCACCACGGAAGACCCCTTTTCGCACGAAAAAATAGCAAAAAAAAAAATCCAATTCCGCCGTTTCTGAGATCCCCGATAATTTTATTATCCGAAATCAATTTTGACCATGCAGAATATCTACAAAAAAATTGGCAACCCCCAAAGCACCGCGGAAGACCCCCTTTCGTACGAAAAAATCACAAAAAAATCCAATTCCGCCGTTTCTGAGATCCCCGATAATTTTATTATCGGAATACAATTTTGACCATGCAGAATATCTACAAAAAAATTGGCAACCCCCAAAGCACCGCGGAAGACCCCCTTTCGCACGAAAAAATCGTAAAAAAAATCGAATTCTGCCGTTTTTGAGATCCGCGATAATTTTATTATCGAAATAGAATTTTGACGATGCAGAATATCTACAAAAGAATTGGCAACCCCCAAAGCACCGCGGAAGACCCCTTTTCGCACGAACAAATCGTAACAAAAATCTAATTCTGCCGTTTTAGAGATCTGCGATAATTTTATTATCGAAATAGAATTTTGACGATGCAGAATATCTACAAAAAAATTGGCAACTCCCAAAGCACCGTGGAAGACCCCTTTTCGCACGAACAAATCGCAAAAAAAATCCAATTTCGCCGTTTCTGAAATCCCCGATAATTTTATTATCAGAATACAATTTTGACCAGCAGAATATCTACAAAAAAATTGGCAACCCCAAAATGTTTTTCGTGTTTGGGGGTCTTCCACGGTGCTTTGGGGGTTGCAAATTTTTTTGTACCTATCTTGCATGCTCAAAATTGTATTCCGGTAATAAAATTATCAAGGATCTCAAAAACGGCGGAATTAGATTTTTTTGCGATTTTTTCGTCCGAAAGGGTAGTTTGGGGGTCTACCGCCGTGCTTTGGGGATTGCTAATTTTTTTGTAGATATTCTGCATGGTCAAAATTGTATTCCGATAATAAAATTGTCGGGGCTCTCAAAAACGGCGGAATTATATTTTTTTTGCGATTTTTTCGTGCGAAAAGGGGTCTTCAGCGGTGATTTGGGGGTTGACAATTTTTTTGTAGATATTCTGCTTGGTCAAAATTTGTATTCCGATAATAAAATTATCGGGGATCTCAAAAACGGCGGAATTAGATTTTTTTTGCGATATTTTCGGACTAAAGGGGTGTCTGTCCCGGTGCTTTGGGGGTTGCCAATTTTTCTGTAGATATTCTGCATGGTCAAAATTGTATTCCGATAATAAAATTATCGGGGATCTCAAAAATGGCGGAATTAGAATTTTTTTCTTTTTTTTCCACTACAAAATGGGGTGTTAAGGGGTGAGTTTCTGTTGTTTTTTTATTTTTTTGCAATTTTACTCGTTTGCATCATTTTTGTCGCTGTAGAATCGATTCCGGGCGGAAATTATAATTTTTTCGAAGTTAGATTTTCGTTGGAACCACATTAGTTGCCAACTCAGAAGCATGCGTGGCGAAAGCTGCTGTCAGTGGCAAAAGCCCTAGTGATGGTTAAATGTCCTTCTTTTGCTATCGAAAACAATGGCGAAATGACGTAGGGTACTGGTCCCTATTAGTGTGCCTATCGGTATTTGCGTGCCCTTTTTGGATATTCCGATGTAAGAGAAAGGTTCTAACCTTTAATATAATGAAAAGCTATTACAATAAACAGTAAAAAGACGATTTCTCCCCTAAATTACTCGGTTTAATGTATTATTTGTTAATAATCGTTAGTTAAAAAGTATTACTAGTACGGACTGTCGTCTGCTTTAAGGGCACATAATACGGTCTCTATCCTACTTTCCACCAGGGCATCAAGAAAATAATTTTTTTAATTTCAGGACTTTAGAGCGCTACGCATAAATATTTGAAGTTTTCTCTCAAAATTTCAATCAAATCGGTTCATTATTCGAAGAGAAAACCTTATAAAACTACTTATTCTATCTCCGGCCTCCCGTTAAGCACTAATTTTCTAGGGAAATCGTAATCAAAATAAAACAAATATTGAGGTAACATGGAGCCATACAATATGTTTAGAAAAACGTGACGGAGGGGTGTTTGTTAGCTAGAATGATTTTCTTGGGAAGAGGGTTCCCCCACAGTAGCTTCAAGTCTCCTGTCGCAGCGCACCATCGAGTTTTGCGAGTAAGTATGGTGTAGTGGAGGAGAAAGCATTTGAGTGATATGTAGGGGGAGTCGTATTCTGAAGGTATATTGTACATTTACGTGTACCAGTAATTGAGCAAGACTATTTGAGAATAAGTTTGAGTCGAACACAGGTTTTATATAAACTTCATATTATATTGAATAAATCACTTTCGCTTCTTAAATTACAGACTATTTACATTGTGGCATAATAACATTAAACAAATAAGTATTAAACAAAAAAAAAGGTGAGTTTATCGAAGCACTAGTGGCTAAAGTTAACATTAAATAACAGAGGCGAGTCTGGTCGAAGAACAATAGTTTGAGTTTAAATTACGTGATAATAAATTACTGCTGCTAATTATAATAAAAGTCACTGATTGAGTGTGCACGCAGGTGTGTTTAATGCTGGTTGAGTGATACAGTGTGTCAGAAATCCCTCAGTAGAGATGACTAACCTGTTGAGCTTGTCACTGATGATATAAATTAGATGAGTGTGTCCGGTCTTTGTGTGAGTGTGTCCAATGAATTTATTCTCCTCGACTCAGCACTATGAACTGATGTAATAAAACAGCAACCAAATATAATTGATTTGTTGCCTTGAGTTTTCCATAAAAATGTAAATGAGTTCACCAGTGCCAACACGTGGTCGTTACCTAACCTCGTGTGGAGTGAGTGATGTTACCTGGCAGGAGCAGCGATTGTATTAATCAGAGATGCCTTTTGATGTGTGATGGTTGAGCGAGGATGAACAAAAGCGATGAGAATTCCGAAGTGAGTGATCCAGTGAATAGAGTTGAGAATTGCAGATAAAAGTAGCAGGTGCACAGCGGAGAGATGATCCTCATGGCAAAGCTGATTTCAGAGAGAGCGAGACCTTGATCCACTTTCGTCTTCTTCATTCAATTTGTATCACATGACCCTAATTAAATTGCTATCTCTCATATTTGCGTATGAAAGTGTGAGAAAGATAGAAATATCGCGACTATACTGCATGAATCAGTATAGCGTCTCAGCTGTTCCGCCGAGACGCCGCGAGGTGCTGCCGCGCCGTGGCTGCGCCGTGAGTCGAGCCGAGCTGAGCGTAACCGCGGGAATTCAAATTGCTGAATTCCCAAACATTCCGCCCGCCATCAACCGCCAGGTTGATTTAATTTCCGGTTGGCACTGGCAAGATGGTGAGTTTTTCAATTGGACGTGTTAGTTGAGTGGTGGCCGTCTTGATCGTAACAACCCTGGTGAGATTGTCAATTCCAGGATGAAGTTGAGTGACTCTTGCGAGTGGCCATTTGCTTGGTGGTGAGTGTTAATCCGTGAGTAGAACCATGGAACCTACTTTTATCTCATGAGAGGGATGATGCCATTTAGAAATAGATTGAAGTCGTTGAAGGTACTGAGTTGACCAATGCTTCCAAAATTGCTGAGTGATCCGTTGAATGAGTTGCCACTTGGAAAGCCTTGATTCGTTGAGGTTTAGTAAACTTGGTTCAGGCACCGAGTTCAATGCGTTGCCAATGAGAAAATGTCCGGGTGTAAGTGCGTTGATATCTTCTGGGTCTTCACTGAGTGGTTCTAGCGGCCTTGAGTTGAGTAATGCTTCTATTTGAGTGAGCAAGGTTGCTGAAGCTTCAAAGGTGAGTAGAGTGTCCCCAATGGTTCGTCGCAGATGAAATTTGACTGATTTCACTACTGCTTCCCACTTGCCTCCCATGTGAGGTGCAGCAGGTGGGTTGAATGTCCATTGGGTTCCCTCGTTGGTTAGTGAGTTGTACAGACTTGAGTTTTCACGTTGAGTTTGGTGGAAGAGAATCTTCAGTTCCTTGTCTGCTCCGATGAAATTTGTTCCACAGTCTGAGTAGAGGTTAGAAGGTCTTCCTCTCCTTGAGGTGAACCGTCTATAAGCCGCTAAGAATCCGTCCGTTGAGTAGTCACTGACCAGTTCTAAATGAACCGCTGATGTTGAGAAGCACACAAAGATATAAATCCAGCATTTGTATGTTTTGGATCTACGACCTTTCCATGAGGTTATGGTGATTGGCCCGGCGTAATAGATCCTAGTGTGAGTGAAAGGTGATGATGGGGTGACCCTGGCCATGGGTAGTTGCCCCATGAGTTGCTGAGCCCTTTGAGCCCGATACCTTGCACAAGTCACACATTTTAATATATGTGACTTGACCGGTGCTCTGCCTCCGATAATCCAAAATTCCTGCCGAGTGTGTGCCAAAGTGAGTTGAGCGCCACCGTGTAACGTTGAGAGATGAGAATTCCGAATGATCAGTGAGGTGAGTTGACTGCTCCGTGGTAAGATTGCTGGGTGTTTTGAGTGATGATCCATCTGAGTTTTTTGTAGCCGACCTCCTACTCTAATAATTCCTGATGAGTCTAGGTACGCAGTCATCCTGTTGAACACATAATTTCTTGAGACTTGAGAATTTTTCAGCATAATGAGTTCTGAATGAAAATGAACTTGCTGAATCTTCTTGACCCAGAAGTGTTTTGTCTTGCTGATTAAATCAGTAGTGAGTTTCGATTCATGGTGAGTTTTACCTTTCGCCTTGAATCGATCACATGCGATCATTACCCATCCAGTTATTCTTATGAGTTGAGTGAGTGACGAATAATGCTCGATGATGTTCCATACGGTGCTTGAGTGTGATTTGGCTGTGGTGAGTGTGACCTTGGCCCTCAGTTCTGGAAGGTTGTTCTCTTGAATGGAGGTTGCTTGAGATGGCCAAGCTGAATCTTCCTTGCAGAGCCAACTCGGTCCGTGCCACCATAAATGGTGCTCTCTGAGTTGTGCGGTAAGTACTCCTCGCGAAGCGCAGTCTGCTGGATTTTCAGCTCCCAGCACATGTCTCCATTGAGCTGTTGGAATGAGTTCTTGAATCAAGGCGACTCTATTTCCAACGAAATCCTTCCATTTTGAGGGGTGTGAGTGTATCCATGTGAGTGCTACACTTGCATCTGTCCACAAATGAATTTGTGAAATTGGCAGACGTGAGTTATCCAAAACGTGTTTTGCCAACTTCGTGAGTAGCACTGCCGCTCCTAATTCCAATCGTGGGATTGACAGTCGTTTGAGTGGAGCCACTTTTGTCTTGGAGATGAGAAACGATGAAGTTGAATGAGATGAGCGTGTTGTAGTCTTGATGTACAGAACTGCGGCCATTGCCTGTTGTGAAGCATCCGAGAAGCCATGAAGTTCCACGACCGAGTTTTCCTGAATTCCTAACCACCTTGGTATGGCGATTTTGTTCAAGTTTTTGAGATCTTCTCGGATGTTCAACCATTTTTTCACAATTGAGTTTGGCAGTGAGTCGTCCCAAGAGAGCTTGTGAAGCCACAGTTCTTGTAGGAGAATTTTTGAGGTGATTATGACCGGTGAAATTATTCCAATGGGATCGTAAAGTTGAGATACTTTCGACAGTATAATCCGTTTAGTGATCATCTCCTGGTGAGCTGACAGAGTCATTCTGAAGGTGAGCTGGTCTGAGTGTGGGAGCCATTTCATCCCGAGTATATTTGTAGCGCAATCATCTAGAGGTGCCGCTTCTTCGGCTGCTGGCTCTTTGAGAAATTCTTTGAGGAAGCCAGGTGAGTTTGAATTCCATTTTGCTAATGGTAAACCGCCCGCCGCGCAGAGAGCGGTTAACTGCTTGGCCTTTTTGATGAAAATTTCCGTTGATGCAGCTCCACCGAAGATATCATCCACATACCTTCCAAAGAGTCGTGAGTCTACCGCAAGTGGATAATTGTCTCCTTCATCTTTGACCAGCTGAAGGAGTGTCCGAATTGCTAAATACGGAGCTGCTCGTGTTCTATAGGTAACTATAGTCAACTGAAAGTGAGTGAGTTGACCCTTTTTGCATCTACCCACAAAATGCGTTGTAAATTCCAATCCTGAGGATGAACCTTAATCTGACGATACATTTTAGTAATGTCAGTTGAGAATACAAATTGCTGAGTTCGAATCCATATGAGAACATCCACAATGTTAGGTGAGAGGTTGGGTCCAGTATGCATGATATCGTTGAGTGAGTTTCCATTTGTGGTGAGTGCTGACCCGTTGAATACTGCTCTGAGTTTTGTTGTTAAACTATCTTCTCGTAATACTCCATGGTGAGGAAGATAGTAAGATGGTTTGGCAGATATTTCCTGTTGAGGGATCTGCACCATATGGCCCAATTTGCAGTATTCATCCATGAAAGCATAGTACCTTTCCTTGTAGATGCTTTCTTGATTGCATTTTGTGAGTATTCTCCTGAGGCACGCTTGAGCTTTTCCAAAAGAGGTTCCAAGTACATCTGCAGAGTTTGTAAGAGGTAATCTGACTTGGTAACGTCCATCAGTATCTCTCGTGTGAGTTTCAATAAAATGTTGTTCACACAATGCTTCTTCCTTGTTGAGTTTGACTGCAGAAGTTGAGGGTGGCTCTTCTTGAACCCAAAAGCGGAAAACCCAAAAAGGATGAGTAGTTCCTGCAAGTCTTCAGTGTTGAGTGAGGCCGTTGTATGGTGTACTACCCTGTGTTGCACAGCTGAGTTGGATGGACCTATTAGCAGCCAGACGAAAATTGACAATTGTGCGACAGGTTCAGTCACACTCCCCCTTATAAGGTTAGGTTTGATGATGTGGCCGTAATAGTCCGCTCCGATCAGTACATCTACTGGTTGAGGTCTCCAAAAGGTCCAATCACCCAAGTTGAGTTTCTCTGTATGTTGCCACGGACGTTGCTCACATTCTTCTGATGGTAACAGAGTTGAGACTTGGCGTATAATGTGAGCTGTGATCCGAAACGTGAGATTTTTGTAGATGGTGCGTAAGGTGAGTTGAGCCTTTCCGAGAGTCTGAGTTGAGTGCGTGCCGCCAACTCCAAGGATTGGTATAGTTGAGTGTTGCCGTTGAATGTTGAGTAAATCCACAGTGTCCTTGGAGATGAGTGAAATTTCTGAGCCTGAGTCAATGAGTACTCTTAGTTTATGAGATGTCACCGGTGAATCATGCCATGTCAATGCAGTTGCAAGTAAAGTGAGTTGAGAAGTTGAGTAATCATGTTGAGTTTGACCGTGATGTAAGATGATTGCGCCGTTGTCCTAATTTTGAGTTGATCCGGATGCTGAGTTATTTTGAGTCTTGCTTTCAGGGTCTCGTGGCACATGAATCATGGTGTGGTGATTCCCATTGCAACTCCTGCACTTGTATTGCGATTTGCAATTCTTCGCTGAGTCGGCTTTTCCATTACAAATTTTTTCCTCTGATGTTCATTTAGAAGTCTGAATTTTTGACAAGCCACAATAAAATGCGAGTCCCCACAATACGTGCATGGATGTTGTGAAATCCTCGTTGAGTGTGACACTTTCTGTGATTTTTGCCGTGGTTGAGTTGGACTGGTGACGTGAAGAGACTTTGCTGTTTTTGAGGTTTGAGTGATCGCTGGCTTTTGAGTGGATGGTGGTGAGTCAGCCGAAATTTCCAACGCATGCATCCGTGCGATGAGGAATGACTCAAACTCATCAAAAGTCGGCAGCTCCGTGATGGTAACGCGAGAAGTCTCCCATGCTTCTCGAGTTGGTCTGTCAAGCAGCTTTGACAGACGATGAGCCAAGATGAAATCTCCAAGCTGCTCCTGCGGTACCAACATGTGTAGCAATTTCCGAATTCTTGATATCTCCGATATCAAGGTATTGAGTGCTGTCGGGTTTTTGGATGGAACTGCAGTTAAGTCAGCTAAATGATCAAGCTGATCATTGAGTAATACCCTTTTATTCTCAAACCTCATTACCAGCGTCGTCCAAGCAGGTGTCAGAGACTCATCACTGAGCGCAAACTCTTCTATCAATGTGAGTGGAGTTCCGCTGAGAGAGCTACGCAGGTAGTGTAGCTTCTCATAATTCTTGAGTCGAGGCCGCTTGAGAATCAATCCGGAGAACATTTCTTTGTACGAAGGCCACTCCGTGTATGTTCTATTGAAGTTGGGCAGCTTGATTTCTGGCAGCTTGCTGAGATTACGGTTTTGAGTTTCTCCAGTGAGTGGTTGAGTAATTTGATGCTTGGACCTCCAGTTTTCCTCCAAACTGCTAACATCAAACACAATAGTATGGTACAATTCATGGACTGACTTGAAGTAATCGTTGTCTGCGAAGGCTGCTGGATAACTTGCTTCGATGACTGCATGATCCTTTTTGTATAGTGAGTAGAGCTCCTCAGCATCCTGCTTCCAAGCCAGTATCACCGTAAGAGTGGCAGTTTCCTTCCTGACTCTGATGTAAGATGTGATGCGTTCCAAAGCATCAAGCCGCAGGTATTGAGAGTTAACCTTGCACAAAAAGGAAGCCGGAATGGACCCTGGAGACTTTGATCGAGTTCTGACTTGGTAGTCTAGCACAGTAAGTCCAGGCACAGTGAGTTGTCGGCTGCCAGTCCGCTTAGCTGTATTCTTCTTTCCAGATGATGTGTTTGGAGTCGCAGTATCCTCCTGCTAGATGTCATCCTCGGGTGTGGTTGACATGATGAGAATCTGTTGAGTTTTTACCGAATGAATTTCTATTCACTAGATTTATTCACACCACAGCATGTATATCCGGCTCGAAGGACCAAAATGTTTGAGAATGCCATAAATTTACATGAGTAACATGCTGTGGGTGATGAAATAAGTTTGAGTCGAACACAGGTTTTATATAAACTACATATTATATTGAATAAATCACTTTCGCTTCTTAAATTACAGACTATTTACATTGTGGCATAATAACATTAAACAAATAAGTATTAAACAAAAAAAAAGGTGAGTTTATCGAAGCACTAGTGGTTAAAGTTAACATTAAATAACAGAGGCGAGTCTGGTCGAAGAACAATAGTTTGAGTTTAAATTACGTGATAATAAATTACTGCTGCTAATTACAATAAAAGTCACTGATTGAGTGTGCACGCAGGTGTGTTTAATGCTGGTTGAGTGATACAGTGTGTCAGAAATCCCTCAGTAGAGATGACTAACCTGTTGAGCTTGTCACCGATGATATAAATTAGATGAGTGTGTCCGGTCTTTGTGTGAGTGTGTCCAATGAATTTATTCTCCTCGACTAAGCACTATGAACTGATGTAATAAAACAGCAACCAAATATAATTGATTTGTTGCCTTGAGTTTTCCATAAAAACGTAAATGAGTTCACCAGTGCCAACACGTGGTCGTTACCTAACCTCGTGTGGAGTGAGTGATGTTACCTGGCAGGAGCAGCGATTGTATTAATCGGAGATGCCTTTTGATGTGTGATGGTTGAGCGAGGATGAACAAAAGCGATGAGAATTCCGAAGTGAGTGATCCAGTGAAGAGAGTTGAGAATTGCAGATAAAAGTAGCAGGTGCACAGCGGAGAGATGATCCTCATGGCAAAGCTGATTTCAGAGAGAGCGAGACCTTGATCCACTTTCGTCTTCTTCATTCAATTTGTATCACATGACCCTAATCAAATTGCTATCTCTCATATTTGCGTATGAGAGTGTGAGAAAGATAGAAATATCGCGACTATACTGCATGAATCAGTATAGCGTCTCAGCTGTTTCGCCGAGACGCCGCGAGGTGCTGCCGCGTGGCTGCGCCGTGAGTCGAGCCGAGCTGAGCGTAACCGCGGGAATGAATTCCCAAACAAAGACCCTAATTTAAATTATTTATATTTAGGTTGTAGTACGAGTACCTTATTATCTTCAGAAACCTCGTATCTTCTTGGTCCATCCGCAGCCCCCGGATTACCTTCTTTGTAATAATTTATGCTGTCTATCACAAATTGTGGAAGGGTTTTCGTAAAACGTTTGTTGGGAATGCGTTGATGATTTCTTGGCACAGATCTTGACCGTGATCTTGACCGTGATGCTGACCGAGACCTTGACCGAGACCTTGACCGAGACCTTGACCGAGACCTTGACCGAGACCTTGACCGAGACCTTGACCGAGACCTTGACCGTGATATTGACCGTGATCTCAACCGTGATCTCGATTCAGCTCGTTTATTATCTTGTGATGATCTTTGTTGAGGATGTGATCCAGCTCGATCATCTCCTTGTAATGGTGACTCAGGTCCTGAACGTGATCTAGATTTAGATCGATTATTTTCTAGCGAGGATCTATGTTGGGGCTGTGATCCAACTCGATCATCGTCTGGTAAATATGATTTACGTTCACACTGTAATTTAGCTTGATAATTTTTTTGCAATTGTTGATTGTTATGCGATTTTGGATTTTTAGTCATTTTACAATGCGATCTCAGTAGGTTATATACATTATTTGAATCAGAATTTGAATCTTGTACTGACTGCGACTTTGATCTATAATGTGGCTGTAACTGACGCTTAGGCGATGACGACTTTCTTCTATGAGATGACTGGAACGGACGTGTACGCGACGCTGACTTCACTTCACATCCATAAAGTGACTGACATTTACGTTTACGCAACACCAACTGTGACCTAATGCCAGATTGTGAGCGATGCTTACGCGGTGGTGACTCTGAACCAGAAGGTGTCTGAGACTGACGCTCACGCGATGATGACTTTCTTGTATGAGTTAACTGAGAATGATATTTACGCGACACAGACTGCGAACCAGGACCTGAGTGAGAGCGATGATTACGTGGTGGTGACTCTGATCCAGAACGTATCAGAGACTGACGCTCACGCGATGACGACTTTCTTCTATGAGATGACTGGAACGGACGTGTACGCGACGCCGACTCCGATCCAGGAGGTGGCTGTGATCCAGAAGCTGACTCATACTGATGCCTATGCATGGATGAATCTGATCTAGTTTGTAACTCCAATGTGCAATCTGCCTGTGATTTAGTTCCATCAGCTGTCTTTGATTCCGAAATGTTTCTTGTTTTTGCCGTATATATTTTTGATAAAGATTCAGATGATAATCTACTTAAACATATCTGTAATTTTTTACATATACTTTGACTATTTGTATCTTCATTTGTTGGTTCAGACTCATCAACAAACTGTGGAACATTGAATGACTGATCTAATTTTGACAGTACTTTTTCACTTCGTTGTTTTAATGTCGCAAATTTTTTTTCATCTGCTAACTTTTTTTTCTAAATATTTAAATATAAAAAATATTTTAATAAGAGAATTAATAATTATTGGTTGGAAATAATTAATGAAAGATGCAGTTGAACATTTTAAATCAATAGTTTTAATATATACCCTCGTGGAAATGAATTCGACCCACACGATTTGCCAAAAGTTCTAAAAATTGTTAAGGCTGTAGTCTGGCGTTCGCACTTCAAAAAATAGATTTGATTTTTTTCATTACATATTTTGAATATATAGTTTATTGAGCATGTGCTCAATAATTTTTAGACTGAAATTCGAAATATTTACCAAGTTATAGCAGTTTCTTCAATAGCGAGACAAGAACGCGCGATATTGCCCATTTACTATTTAAGTGCAGATGTATACCGCGAGCGAGTGACGAGAACACACAAAACCACTTATTAAGCTTTGAAAAGGGCCAGATTGACTTACAGAGTGGAAAAAGTGGCTGAAGTGTAAGTATAAGTAATCTATGAAAAATCTGTTACTTAAACTTTGAACGCGATTTTCTCGAAACGACATATTTTCCGTTAACCATGGTGTCCCAAAAAAGCTATCGAACCCATTGCCCTCAAATTGTAACACGTTATTCTATATACCAATGGCTCCCACTTGTACCAGAATTATTCATTTGCAACAATATTTTCTTATTTTTTTTACCCGATTTTCAACGAAAGGAAACACGATTTTTACGTTTCCGAAATGAGGCTCAAAAACAAGGCATCACACCAGACTACATCCATAAAGGACTAACTTGGAGCATTTGAAATCATATTGGAATATTTTGAAACATTTTCTATCACAATGTGGCACAGTTATTCGGAAACCAAATTACAAATACAGAATAACTAGGTTCTTTTATTATGCGATCCGATTATCTTCAGAAGCTTTTGAAAATCTTAAATTTTGGTTTCCAAAAATTGATTTTAAGTGATGATAAACAAACTACTTCATTAGGCTGGAATGATATGGTACGGAATACACAGAATAGAATATGTGTCATGGAAGTAATAAATGTTAATTATACCGCATGCTCAATGGTTTCATTCCAGACTTTCCAGAGTGTCTCCGTTAATACCTCCTTAATCTTCAAAAAACCCCGCACAAAATGAATGAAAAAAATCATACCATCAAATTGGATAAAACTTCGGGAAAAGATAGATCTCGAGGTCCTGAACAAAAGTTTTTACGAGCAGAACCCCCTATTTGTTCCGTAAAGTCGTAACAAAAATTCTAATTCCCCCGTTTTTGAGATCGCCAATAAGTTTAGTGTAGGAATACAATTTCTAATATGCAGAGTACCTAGCTACAAAAAAATTAGCAACGCTTGAAGCACCGCGGAACACACCCTTTCACCGCTGAAAATAGCACAAAAATTCTAATTCAGCCGATTATAAAATCGCCAATAATTTTATTGTTGGAATACAATTTCTACTATGCAGAGTAGCTAAAAAAAATTGGCAACGCTCCAAGCGCCGCGGAACACCTCTAAACTGATTTAGAATTCTTTTTCGATTTTAGGGGGTGGAATGGGTAGTTTGGGGGTGTTCCGCTGTGCTCGAACCGTTGCTAATTTTTCTTGTAGCGACTCTGCATGCCAGAAATTGCACTCCGACAATAAAATTATTGGTGATTTTAAAAACGGATGAATAGAATTTTTGTTACGATTTTACGGAACACATAGGGGCAATTTGGTGGTGTTTCACGGTGCTTGCTTCGTTGACAATTTTTTTGTAGTTACTCCGCATGCTAGAAATTGTATTCCAACAATAAAATTATTGGTGATCACAAAAACGGTGGAACTAGAATTTTTGTCACGACTTTACGCAACATATAGGTTTTGAGGTGCTTTGTAGCTATCCTACATGCTAGAAATTATATTCCAACAATAAAATTATTGGCGATCTCAAGAACCGCTGAATAACAATTTTGTAGCCACAGGGCATGCTAGATTTTTTATATTCTGGCAATAAAATTATTGACGATCTCAAAAACAGCGGAATTAGAATTTGTTCCTTTTTTTGCCACGACAAAATGGGGTGTTGGGTGGTGAGTTTTGGTTATTTTTTATTTTCTGGCACTTTTATCTATTGTTGCCATCATTTTTATCGCTTTAGAGTCGATTCCGAACGGAAATCATCATTTTATGGAAGTTTGGATTTTCGTTGAAGTCGCAACGTTGCAAACTTCAAGCACATTTATGTGCGGGATTTTTTTCAACATTAAATTATTAAAATATTTCAACTATTCCAAAATCTATTTACATTATTTAGAAGTATTTCAAATATTTTAAAATATCCTATATTATTGAAAAAAAATATTTCCGTATATTTCTAAATTTCCTTTAAAATATTTAAAAGTATTTCAAACATTCCAAAATGATTGAAAAGATGTCAAAATGTTCCAAAAAGTGTAAGAAATGTCTAGATGTATCCTAACAATTTTTCGTTTACTGCCATAAGTGTTTCTAGTATAAATAATAAGTAATTTATTAAGTATTCTACTCCTTATAACAATTTGAGGCCAAAATGATTATAAAATATGTTCCGTAACCTATAGTAAAATGTGTTGAAAATGTTCCAAATGTTCCAAATTTATCATTTATTTTGAACTTTCATATATTTATACAATACTTTATATATATATATATATATATATATATATATATATATATATATATATATATATATATATATATATATATGTTTAGCAGAGTAAGATAAATTTCAGAACACCGATTTGTTCCACTAGGATATAATTAACTTTTTGTAAATATTTATTGCAACATTTACTCCCAATATTTGCAGATAAAAGATAAAGGACAATCAATAGAAGATACACTAATTTTTTGTGCATATATAGCTATAAAACCTCCTGCAATAGTTATTTCTCTATTATTTATATTTGTAACTATGTTAATACTCAACGTAATTTATTTAAACAATGTATAAAAATCATATTTAGGTTTAATCATTTTTATGCAGTTTTGGAATGTTAAACGTTATTGATTTTGATTAAGTATAATAAATGAAGTAAAATTATTTAGAAATTATAATTTTATGAATATTTTTTTAATGACATAGAATTTGATGGCTGAAAAAAGTAAATTTACCAGTTGTGAAGATTTACTCTGACTTAATTGCAAATTTAAGTCATCTGAATCACTGGTTCCCAAATATTTAGAATTAGGATACTGTATCCGTGGTGCATTTTGTAATTCTTTGGTAACATCATCGATAGTAGCTGCCGGGTACAAAAATATAATTTTAAATTTAATCTCTTATCTAAAATTAAAAATTGCTTCAAAATTGCACAATGGACTATTATTTTAAGGAGATGCTGAACTTCATATATAAATATACGAAACTTCCAAAACGAATTTTATTTAATACGTAAGATGTATAATAATTTGAAAAAATATAACAGTTATCCGCAGTTTGTATATGTATTTTGAATTAACTTCTAAAATTGTAGCTAAATCGATGGATGTAAGGTAACATACTTAAATCTGACAATTATTAGTTCCGGTACACCTCAGCAAAAGATATTCTTTCAGAACGTGTCCCTTTAGTAAACGTCACATATCATTTTTCGAACTCATAGTTAAATCACTTAAAGAAAAGGCTCTTTTTGACAGTAAGGGTGACGATAATCACGACAGTTTCAGTAAGAATATCCGTCTTCTAGTCCGTATATGTACTTATTTTTTTTTTAATTTTAACATAAGTATTGCTATTTAATATAGGTAAGACTATTATTTAATGTAGGTAAATAATAGTCTGCTGAATTTAATATAGGTAAGACTATTATTTGTGACCAATATTATCATTGACTTGTAGAAAATACTCCTTTAATAAATTTCAGTACTTGAAAAGGATAACAATCAAGTTATCGAAACGTTGTACATTTAATATTGAATGTGTGTACTCATTTACATCAATTAAATCCAACTAAAATAAGTATTGCTAATCATCAAAAATCAGATGTCAAGTAAATTTGGCTTTTTTATTCTTCTTAAATCTACTACAGATTTAAAATAATTATAGATTCTTTTACTGTCAGAAGATTTGGCCAATTAAAATAAGCAAACAAAAAACAATATATTAAATGAATATAACCTCCTAGAAAGTGCTCACATTAAAACTTTAACTTATAAGTCAAACATTGCGGGAAAAACGATCTATCGTATATATAGCAGCAGCCTTGTTTTAATGGTTTGAAATAATGCAAACTTCAAAATGAGAAAACTAGATGGATGATTGATTTATATATTTTTCTACATACCTCCTAGTGAATGAATTATTGCTCCGTAATATGAATAATTATGTTCATGTTGATGGTTACATGCTTCACCATTGTCTGAACATAAGTAATACTTAATATAGTATTTATAGTTTTTCTCAAAATCAGTCTCGTCATTGGGATTTATTGGAGAACTATCTGTTTTGTTATATTTTATATCGTTCATGAAATATACGTGCTGTTTATTTTTACTATCGAGAAAAATTATCCTTGCATATATGTGTTGTTGTCTGGGTTATTCACAATAGCGTCAAAAAAAAAAAAAAAATATATATATATATATATATATATATATATATATATATATTATAACTATGGGAATTGGTATATTGGAAGAGATATCAACGTATAGATCAGTACTTTTGAAGAGATGTCGGCATTTTGAGGAGACTCCTCAAATTTCTCAACGCAAAAATCGCGACTTTTGAGGAGAAATCTATACCTCCTTTTCCCAGAGTCGGTAACCTGAGGGTCATTATTTCTTTAGTCACATTGTCCGAACTCTGAGCGAAAGGTTCACATCTCCTCAAAAGTACCAATTTACAAATATATATATATATATAGAGAGAGAGAGAGATATACTTACCCATAGGCCATAGACTGAATAAATTACAATAGTCAGTGTACACCCATGGACATTGATTCGTGTCGTTAGTGACCGTCATGCATAACCTTTTCAATTGTTTTCTCATTTCTTATGTATGTTAACGTTTAAAAGGTTATGCGTGACGGTCACTAACGGGCACGTTCGACACGAATCAATGTCCATTGGGTGTACATACAATACTATATTCATGATTATAGAAATATAGAAATGTATACATAATATTACTGAAGAGAAATAAAAAAGGAATAAATTTTTTTTCATAAATAAAATAAAAATGATGTCATTGTATACATAAAACAATGTTAAAATCGGAAAATTTATAAAAAAATATCGAATATTTTTACTAATTTAAGAATTTATACTTGAAAATAATAATTACTTTCTTGAATGTAAGTAGCATTTTTGGAAAAACTTATTGTACAATTTTAGTTACAAAATAGTTTAAAATATAGTTGAAATATTTATAAAAACATGTTATGTTTTTTTTTCCCTACAATTAAAGATAACATGTATAACCTCTTTAACAGTTGAGTCTAGATGATATGTATAAAGTAGACTATTTGATCATTAAAAAATTTAAATAATTGTCCATAATTTTTGCTTTATGTATAACTTCTGCTAAATATTCACCCTTAATGTAGCGCTGTTTTAATAAATTTAAAATTATATTTATGTGAAGTCGCAACTCTCTTTTACGAAATATTTTTAATCTTTATTTTGCTTTTAATAATTAGTCATTTCATACATAATCTTATGTGTATTATATTACTTTATCATTTGCACATAGATAAAATATTGATTGTTGGCTGCATACCATGTAAATATAACCACTATGATAGTCCACTGACAGAAAAGTGCAGAAATATTTTACTAGTAGAGAGCTTAATGATTTTACATTACAAAAAGTGCATTCAAAAATAACTGAATCATTCCTTATGCTACTATATTTTATGCTATTCTATTCTATTAATATTTGTGTTATTTATAGTTGTTTAATTTTCACTCACATACTATTAACCTGTATTTCGAAGTCCGCTTTCGTAGAATCAATGTATTTTTACATGTGCTTTTTATTCGCATTTCTTGAAATTTTTTGTTTTTCTATATTCCATGATTTCTTTCTTCACATTTCTGCAAAATATTTTCAAAGTCTCTAAGTCTCTTCCATAAGATATTTCTAATCGGTATCTTTTTTCTAATATTTAGTCATTTAATACCCATCTAATAATATCTAGTAAATTACTTTATTGTTGACACACATAGATGAGATTTCTTAAAATTTATTTGTCACATTTTATCGTCAGTTCTTTTCTGTTATGAACAGCTAAAAAAAGTTTCTAACATTAATAAACTTTTATTTACTTTTTTGGGCCACGGTGCATAACCATAAAATCAATCTATAAAAAGTTATTATCTGTTATAAACTTTTTTTATTTAACAATAATAGTTATTAATAGTTTTAAAAAGTTTATCAATTATTCACTTTTTGTAAGAAAGAAATTTTATTAATATGGATATTCCAAAATACAAATAATTATAAATTTCAATTAGTACAGATTAGTAAACATTCGTAAAAGTTATTATCAGTTACTAACATTTTTTACTGTTCAAAGATTCAAATTTTTACGACGATCCACAAAACTTATAAAGGTAAATAACTATTTATAACTATGTATAACAGTTTTAATCTTTAATAAAAGTCTCAAATCCTGACTTTATAATCTGCTAATATCAGTTATAAACATTTTTGAACTTTTATTATAGAAGATCATTTCCGTCTGGGCACTTAATAAAATATTAAATTCTATAAATATAAAAATTATTATTATATGATAAATTGTTATGAAAAGTTAAAAACCATATGAAAATGTAAGAATACATAAATGAAATGGCAGAATTATAATTAAATAATTTCAATTTGTAAAAAATTATATTGAAGGGTAAAAAAGCATAAAAATTCTTAGAAGCATGGAATAAAAAGATGGGACTAGATATATTGAAGGTCTGATAGTTAGATGCCATATCCTTCAGAAAATTAAAAATAGAACTCGTGCTCCCCATTAGCTTCTGCTACTTATCATACATCATTTAAAACAGAAATTACAATTAAAAGAATGCGAAAATACATAAATATATCTACAGAATAAACTAATTTCATTCTACCACAATTGTAGAAAACACATAGTACGAAAGGCGGATTTATAGAAAATACATAAGACGAATGCCATATTGTAAAAGTAACCATAGTTTTGCTTCCTCCTAGAGGAAGCTTTGTGATAGTAAATTTTTGAGTTGTTGTAAAAACATGTTATAATTGTGTTCCGAGGTGTTAGGAATCAAAATACATGGTTTTTGAAAAATGTCTGTATAGATGTATGTGTGTGCGTGCGTGCGTGCGTGCGTGCGTGCGTGTGTGTGTGTGTGTGTGTGTGTGTGTGTGTGTGTGTGTGTGTGTACGCCTTGATCTCAGCTTCTACTCGGACGATTTTGACCGGATAGGTCTCATTTTTTTTGTTTTTTTTTGCGTGATGGCGGGTCAAAAATCCGTTTTTTGATTAGGGCGATGCGTTTTTGTTTTTTTTTTTTTCAAATTTTTGATTTTCTCAAAACTGTTTTTTGATTTTTTTTTTAATGATAGGATCGAGTTATTCGAATCTGATGGGTAGCGTTCCAAAGAGAATTAAAATACCTATATTTTCTAAAAAAAAAAGTTTCTAGCTATCACGGTTCTTTTGTTATTAACAAAAACGTGTTTTTTTTAGAAGCTTAAAACTCCTAAACTTAACGGTCATTTTTTTTGTGAAAAATCATGATAATACAGAATATAAATAGCTATAATCTGTTAAAATTTGAATACATTCTGTAGGCTAGATTTTGAGTAAAAAATTGAAAAATGAAAAAAATCAGTTTTGTATGTCCAACGATTAGAAGAGTAAAATTGACTTAATGGCTTCAAAATTCCTTTTAGAGGTAGATTTTTTATAGTTCTCGGTCGAGTTCTTTGGGCAAAATGATTGTTCCATAAATTGCAGAGATATCTGAGGTTAAAAATTTTTTGACATTTTTTAAAAATCGTAATTTCTCGAGAACGGTTCTACGTATCTGAATGGGGTGGGTGGCATTCGAAAGAGAATTAAAAATCCCTATATTTTCTAAAAAAAATTAATTTTCTATCTATCATGGTTCTTTAGTTATCATCAAAAACAAAAACGTGTTTTTTTTTTTAAATTCATAACTCCAATGATGTGTAACAAAATGAATTAAAATGTTTAAATATTATATCTATTATAATCTATTATAATTATGAATTATGCATTATGAAGGCATTATATTCTGCATTATTATAATTTATTTGTGAGTTATGAACTTTTTTAAAAAAACATGTTTTTGTTAATAACAAAAGAGCAATGATAGCTATAAATTTTTTTTTCTTCAAAAATATGAATTATGAAATATAATAAAAAAACACGTTTTTGTTAATAACAAAACAAACGTGATAGCTATTTGTTTTATTATAAAATATAGATATTTTACTTCTATTTCAAATGACAACTTTATTTATCAGCTCAAAATTTATATAAATTTGATATAAATAAATAATAAATAAATAAATTTAAAAATTAACAATTTTTAATATTCATAAATGAATTATAAATTTTTTAAAAAATTATAAATTTTGTTATTAAAAATTAATTAAAGGAATCAACAAATTACGGTTGAGGAAGCTACGGGCCAATGAATTGGCAGCGGTTTTTTCTATATTTGTGACATTCGTCTTATGTATTTTCTATAAATCCACCTTTTGTACTAGATGTTTTCTGTAATTATGGCATTATGAAATTAGTTTATTCAGTAGATATATTTATGTATTTTCGTATTCTGTTAATCTTGCTTTCTATTTTAAATCATGTATGATAAAATGTTTCTTCTAATGGGGCGCACGCACGGGTTCTCTTTTTACGTTTCTGAGAGGTAAGGCTTCTATCAGCCTTCGTTATATCTATAGTCCCACCCGAATAAAATACGTGGTTGAAGTTTGCAACGTTGCGACTCCAACGAAAATCCAAATTTAAAAAAAATTATAATTTCCGCCCGGAATCGATTCTACAGCGGCAAAAATAATGTGCACAACAAGTAAAAGTGCAAGAAAATAAAAGACAACAAAAAATCACCGTTTAACACCCCATTTTGTAGTGGAAAAAAAAAAATCTAATTCCGCCGTTTTTGGATCGCCAATTATTTTATTCCCGGAATACAATTCTGAGACTGCATGGTAGCTACAAAAAAATTGGCAGCCCCGAAAGCACCGCGCAACACCCCCTATAGCGCAAAAAAGTCGAAAAAAAATCTAATTTCTCCGTTTTTGAGATCGCCAATTTTTTTGTAGCTCTCCTGCAGACTCAAAAATATATTCCGGGAATAAAATTCTTGTCGATCTGAAAAACGGAGAAATTAGAATTTTTTTACGATTTCATGGGACGAAAGGGGGTGGCTGGAGGTGATCCGAGGTACTTGCATCGTTGTCAGTTTTTTTGTATCTCTCCTGTCGGTTCAAAATTGTATTCCAGGAATAACATTATTGGCGATCTCAATAATGGAGGAAGTTGATTATTTTTGCGATTTTTTCGAGCGGAAGGGCTCTTCCGCGGTGCTTGCATTGTTGCCAATTTTTTTGTAACTACCCTGCAGGCTCAAAATTGTATTCAGAAAATAAAATTCTTGGTGATCTCAAAAATAGCAGATTTAGAATTTTTTACAATTTTTTGGAGCGAAAACGGGTTGTTGGAGGTCATCTGCGGTACTTCCATCGTTGCCAATTTTTTTGTAGTTCTCCAACAGGCTCAAAAATAAATTCCGGGAATAAAATTAGTGGCGATCTCAAAAAGGGAGGAATAAGATTTTTTTGCGATTTTTTCGGGCGAAAGAGGGAGGGTGTTCCGCGGTACTTTCGGGGCTGCCAATTTTTTGTAGCTATCCTGCAGGCTCAAAATTGTATTCCGGGAATAAAATTATTGGCGATCTCAAAAACGGAGGAACTAGATTTTTTTCCATTTTTTCGGGCGAAAGAGTGTGTTCCACGGTGCTTTCGCGGTTGTCAATTTTTTTGTAGCTCTCCTGCAGACTCAAAAATATATTCCGCGAATAAAATTCTTGTCGATCTGAAAAACGGAGGAATTAGAATGTTTTTACGATTTTATGAGGCGAAAGGAGGTGGTTGGAGGTGAACCGCGGTACTTGCATCGTTGTCAGTTTTTTTGTATCTCTCCTGCTGGTTCAAAATTGTATTCCAGGAATAACATTATTGACGATCTCAAAAACGGAGGGAGTTGATTTTTTGGGATTTTTTCGAGCGAAAGGGCTCTTCCGCGGTGCTTGCATTGTTGCCAATTTATTTGTAGCTACCCTGCAGGCTCAAAATTGTATTCAGGTAATAAAATTCTTGGTGATCTCAAAAATGGCGGAATTAGAATTTTTTTACAATTTTTTGGGGCGAAAAGGGGTGGTTGGAGGTCATCTGCGGTACTTGCATCGTTGCCAATTTTTCTATAGCTCTCCAACAGACTCAAAAATATATTCCGGGAAGAAAATTATTGGCGATCTCAAAATGAAGGAATAAGATTTTTTTTGCGATTTTTTTGGGCGAAAGGGGTAGGTAGGTCGGGTGTGCTTTCGGGGTTGCAAATTTGTTTGTAGCTACCTTGCGGGCTCGAAATTATATTCCGGGAACAAAATTCTTGGTGATCTCAGAAATGGCGGAATTAAAATTTTTTCTTTTTTCCACTACAAAATGGGATGTTAATCGGTGAGTTTTTGTCGTTTCTTTTTCTTGCGCTTTTACTTGTTGTTCCCATCATTTTTGTCGCTGTAGAATCGATTCTGGTCGGATATTATAATTTTTTGGAAGTTTGGATTTTCGTTGGAGTCGCAACGTTGCAAACTTCAATCACATAATAAAGTATCAAAAAATATAAGAAGAACATAGGGAAATATATTATTATATAATAAAGAGTGCAAATATGCATAAAAATGTTAAGATGTGTTAAAACGTGTATGTAAATGTAAGACTTACCAAATGTTAAAGAACTGTAAAATAATATTCCAACTAAGCTAGTGTACAATTAAAAAAGAAAAATCTAAGCTATTTTCATTTTTCGGTTGTATTTAAACCACATCATTTTTGCAATAATAAAAATTTTTACAAAATTCTAACTTTGAAATTTTATTTTTCAAGGTCATTTTCAAACAGCTGACATTTAAGCAGTTTTTTAAGTTTTTGAGTAAACTATACGCTACTTTATTTAGTTTAACGTCCTCTTTTACTCCCTGAACATTTGGATAAAAATAATGTATAAATTATGCAGTTTTGAATACAAAAATGTACTTTTTGGAAAAAACAATTTCTCGGAAATTCCATTTTTTAATGAAAATTTTTGTGATGGTAGGTGGTGTAAACATCTTTCTAATCCTATATACGAAGTTCTCAGAAATTCACTTTGAAGAAAGAACAAAATAAAATAAAGTACAAAAAATGGCGTAATATAAAAAAATAAAAAGCTTGTAAAATGGCAGCTGTTTGAAGATGACCTTTAAAAATAGAGTATTAAAAATAGTATTAAAAAAGAAAACTTGTTTTAATACTCGGGACATTCACCGCGGGTTAGGTGGACGAGAGTAAAACAAATTTTTACCTCACTGTGAATTTTCACAGTAGAAAAATTAGTTTGCATTTCTCCGATAATAATTTTATTATCAGAGAATTTCAAAGTTAAAATTTTGTAAACAAATTTTGAACGTTGCAAACCGGGTGTAGGTTAAGTGCAATTGAAAAATGATAATATAGGCAATTTCGATTAGATATAGATTAGGTCTTATATGAAATATAAAAGATGTATCCTAAAAACCGTTTGAAACACAGTAAAAATATAAGATTTTTACATTGTCTTACATTTTCTTACATATTCTTACATATTCTTACATTTTTTTAAACCTTTTTTTAAATTTTTGCTTATTTTTTTCATTTTTAAAGGCTATAGCCGGGTAAGCAGGTTAAAATGGCTCTCTGACGAATTCATTCAGGAGCTGGACTAACTTAAAGGCTTTTGAAAATATATGAAATTCCGCCAAATGTCAGCTTCCTAACCTCAAAAATGAGCCTGTGTTACGTGTGATCTTTCTGTTCCCGGCCACTCTGGGTTACGCACCCGGAGAGGTTGATTTTACGTGAAATAAGAAGTCGAGAAGACAAGAAGTATAAGTAAACTAGTGGTATTTATTCAATACTTAAATGCACGAGAGAGATATATCCTAAGTGGTTGTAAGTGTATGTATGTGCGCGGCGCGGATGAGTCGTCGTGATCGTGGCTTTGTGGCTTTCTCGTGGATTGATGGCTGAAGACTCCGTTGTCGTTCTATCTCGTTCGGGAGTCGTCGTGTCGTCATACCTCTCTCATAGGTTCCCCGTGGCTAGTAGGAGTCGAATTCCCGTGGCTAGTAGGAGTCCGGACGCCGGATGCGCCGCTTTTTATATCCGCGATGCAGTGTCTCCCACTTTCCTAATTAATCATAGGTGGGGACCGGCTGCACGTGGAGCTTCGTTCTTCCCCTAGTGCCGATTTCGCAGTTTCGGCCGCTTCGACTGATTTGACCGACTCCGGTTTCCTCGCGCCATAGTCGCGGCGCAGCGTCGAATGTTCTCGACGCTTCGAATGCTGAGTCGCAGCTTTATTTATACAATAGAACTCGCGTGTGGAAAGCTTCCACATGCACCACCTGACAATCGAATTTTTCGTTTTTCAAACTTTTTAGAATTGTTACGTGTGCGTAGTAAGCACAACGTGACAAGGCCTATCGGGTTGCATTGTAGTGACATGTGGACGACTCGAGGAAAGACGTGCACCGGTATCGGTAGCTCAGTGGTCAGAGCACTCGTCGCGAAAATGAAAGATCCAGGGTTCAATTCCCCGCCGAGTCACGCCATGCCGTTTTTTTATCGAGTCCTCCTCCATTTATTTATTCATCTGCGCTTATTAAATCGTAACAGAATGAGCATCTAACGGACCCACAATAAATTGTTTTGGCCGAAAATTAGTAAAGCTACAGAGGTTTGAAAATATTAATTTAATTTTCTAAATACTTTTTAAGAAGACACCACTTTGGAAAATTTTTTTGGAAAACGTTTTTCAATTTTCTTTTCAACTGCTTTGTAATATATATTGATCCCATCCGCAAAATATGAGAAGAAAAATAATTAAAGCTAAAAATCGTGATAAAACATTGAGTTTCCCTATTTTTACCTAAAAAAATTGTTCTTAGCTATTAACTAAAAAAGTGCCATGAATTTATTCAGATGTTTTAAAGTATGATTAAAAAATTTTAAACTCGATTTTTCATCGGTTATTAGGCTTTAAAATCTATAAAACACCAAAAAAGTCAATCAGAAAAGTCCTCTGAATTATTTCAGATTTTTCGAAATCGCGGGGCTCTTCAAAGTTGACTTTTCTTCATACCGTGCGACGATGTTCCAAATTCAATAATAATAATGATACTTATATTTAAGCTTGCTTTTTATAAACAACAATTATTCGCAATAATTTTTAAAGGTTTAGTACAACAATTATGAGCACTAATTTTTTAAGTTAGAAAGTAGGAAAAAAGTTTTGTTTTTTATTGATGTTCTTCAACTTGAAAGATCTAGAAAAATTCAGGTAGTACTTATCTGTTGATAATAAATAAATTTTGTTTTTAATTCATCAAAGTATTTTGCACGATGAAATTCTGGAACTCGGTCGAAAATCGAATTTTTATATTTTTTTTTATCATGTTTCGATATTCCCAAAAATCTGGAATAATTCAGAGGACTTTTCTGGTTAGAAACCAATAGTGTCAATATTTTGGTGTTTTATAGAATTTAAAGCCTAAAAATCGATGAAATCTCGAGTATTTCATTTTTTTTAATCATGGTTCGGTATTTTGAAAAATCTGAAATAATTCAGAGGACTTTTCTGGTTAAAAAAAACTAGTGTAAATATTTTGGTGAGGCTCTGTTTGGTGTTTTATAGAATCTAAAGCCTAAATACCGATGAAAAATCGAGTTTTTAATTTTTTAACGATACTTTAAAAAATATGAATAAATTTAGGGCATTTTTTAAAATTAAAGTTAAAAAGCGTGATAAAACCTTGAGTTTCCCTATTTTTACCTAAAAGAAATTTTTCTTACTTTGCTATTATCACGCTTTCTAACTTTAATTTTTTTTCTCGTATTTTGCGGTTGGGTTCGATATATACACAAGCGCAGTTTAAAAGAAAATCGAAAAACGCATTTAAAAAAATTTTTTCAAATTGGTGTCTTATCAAAAAGTATGTAGAAAATTAAATTAAAATTTTCAAACCTCTGTAGCTTCTTTAATTTTCGGCCAAAACAATTAATTGTGGGTCTGTTAGATGCGCATTAAAAAAAATCTTTCGATTAAAAGAAAATGATCCCGATTAGTCGAAATTTCCCGAAGGTATTGAAAAAAGTTTGAAAAACGATAATTTCGATTTTCTGGCTCATTTTTGAGGTTAGGAGGCTGACATTTGACGAAATTTCATATATTTTCAAAACCCTTTAAGTTAGTCCAGCTCTGGAATGAATTCGTGAGAGGGCCATTTTGACCTGCTTACTCAGCATAGCCTTCTTTACAATGATACTATATAATCTTAAATATTTTATTATTATTTCGTCTAGATGTGAAATAATGTCTCAGAGAAGGAAACAGTATTTATACTATGAGAATGTTCCTCTTACAAAGTACGCCAGAGTTCAATTCAGAAAAGGAATTGAAAAGAATGAAGTAGAATTTAAAGAGGAACCATCAGTCAGTAATATCAATGTAGAAAATAATGAAATATCATTTGATGTAAATTTTGTAACTGTAAGAAATGAAAAAATTGAATTATATATTTTTACACAAATTTTGCTAAGTTTTCCATTTTTTTCAGTTGCCAGAAGAGGAGTTCGATAACCCGCAGGCATTTTCATATGATTCTAGAATAAACTATTCGACCGATACATTTCCCTTAGTAACTGATTATGAAGTATTAAGTAATGTTCGTTGTAACATTTACTCATTAGAACAGAATAAAAAAAAAGAAAACATGAAAAATGAATATTTTTTTAACGCCTTGAAAATTTGGAATATGAATTTCAAGTTTTATACGTACTCTCATTCTCCATGGATTCTTGACGAACGTTTTTATAATTTTCCAATGAGATCGTTAGAATAATGGGATTGAGACAATGAGGTAATCTAAATACAACGCGTCCGGTAAATATCTATGCAGGATGAGTGTACATGCACATGTATTCATGTCATCGCAAGAATACAATGACTATACCCTGAATTATTGTGCAATTGCAATTTTTTTTATGTTTTCCACAATTAAAACTTAAGAGGGTGTGGTACTCATGTACTCTGTTTTACCCGCAGAACACGGTAAATTCTATATTATTAAAATAAATATATCGAATTACGTCTTATAAAGAGATAGTTGCCCTGTGCAATGTAATAATCTACCAGCCTACGCAGTTTTGAGCTCAAATATCAACGGCACTCTAAAAAATTTTGCGAACAAAAATAACCGAAATTTCGTTCGCAAAAGTTTTTAGGGTGCCGTTGATATTTGAGCTCAAAACTACGCAGGCTGGTAGATTATTGCATCGCACAGGGCAACTATCTCTTTATGAGACGTAATTCGATATATTTATTTTAATAATATAGGATTTACCGAGTTCTGCCGGTAAAACAGAGTGCATGAGTACCACACCCCCTTAATTATATGAAATTATTATAATTGTATTAATTTGCAGAAAGATGTTGAAGATTCATATAGTAGTAGCGATGACGATATTTTAGAAATATTTGAGAAAAGAGTAGAGCCTGTAGATAATATTGAAAATTTTTTTAATGATGACAAATTTTTTAAATCAACCTCAATCAGCGCCGAAAGAAGTCCAGCGGAATTACTCATAATGGCATTAAAATATTGTATATCTAATAAATTGTCTTCAATGGGGTTGTCCAACCTGCTAAAATTTGCTAATTGCATATGTGACAAGGATGTGTTGCCTGCAACACGTTATAAAATTGATCAATTCTGTAGCTCTGTCCATAACGTAACTCTACATGCTGTTTGTCAAACTTGTTTTAAATGCATGGGAATTTTTCAATATGAAACAGGAATTAAGCTCTGTAACAACTGTAACGCAGCTATCGATATGACAAAACCATCGAACCAATGTTTTTTTGCTATCATAGATCCTTCTGACTCTATACGCGATCACATAGAAGCTCACGATATTTATTATGATTACGTTGTAAAGGAAAGAAGTCACAAAAAAGATCAAATCGAAGATATATATGATGGTCACTGCTACAGAAATTTTATTAAAACTTTAAAGGATAATGAAAAATATTCATACGCAACAGTTATCTTTAATACAGATGGTGCACCAGTTTTCGAATCATCAAAATTTTCAATGTGGCCGATCTATATAACATTAAATGAAATTCCTAAGCAACAACGATTTAAAAGTGTAATCACGACTGGACTATGGTGCGGATTAAAGAAGCCAGAGATGAGTGTTTTTATGGATGATTTTGTTAATTTGTAACGAACCTAACGTAGACGTTACATAATCACGGCCTCGTTACAAAGATATGATTGAGTGAGCGGGAATTCTGATTATGTTTTTTCCAAACTTAAGTGTAATTAAACGTCAGTCGAACAATAGTTTATTTATGGATTTTATTAATAAATATATAAAAAAAAAATTACAAAAAATATACAATTATGCAGCTTCAAATCAAGTGATTTTCAGTACTAAAAAATTGATAGTTTTACCTTATTTTCAAAAATTTGACTCTATTATTAAGATAATTTTTCACAAAAATAATATTAATGTAATTTTCAAATGCATTGACAAATTCTCGAGATTTATTCAATTGGGAAAAGATCGAATGTATCACATAGACAAATGTAACATTGTTTATAAAATAAACTGTAATAACTGCAAAGCTTGTTACATAGGCCAATCTTCCAGGCATCTCAAAACTAGAGTAAAGGAACATGAAAGCGACTGTAAACATTTTAGAGAGAAATCAGCTTTAGTAGAACATATTAATGAAACAACACACTCATTTAACTTTGATAAGGTAAAAATACTAGACACAGAAAATAATAAATTCAAGCGATTGTTCTCTGAAATGCTACATATTCATGTCAATGCGAATAAATTAATAGAATGTTAGACACAAACAATTTAAAATTTTGTTATAAAAATTTCCTTAATAATAATGTTTAGTATTTTGACTATTAAGTTTAGAAAGCATAGTAGTTCGTTAATTTTATACGTAAGGTGAGACAGGTACAAGTATTGTGTTTATTCACATACACACTCGTATGTAACAAAACATATATAAGAATATAACGCGACAGTGAAGCTTGTATTCACCGCTCTACCATCTAGCGTGTTGCCGAAAGTTGTTTTTGTAGAAATAACTGTAAGTTTGTAATAATACGTGATTTTTATTTAACATTTGTTTGAATTTACATGTATCTTAACTTTTAGAAATTGGAACCTGATGAGGGCCTTGTAACGTACGTCGTTCTGTACGGGCCGAAACGTCGTTATTTATTTTAGTGAATAAATAAGTTGATAGTATCACCACCCGAGTCTTATTATCCAAATTAATCTATGGCTATCACTAGAGTCATTTAATCATCAATAGTTTATTTATGTTAAACTAACATAGATAAGTATTGCTGTAAGTGTTTCAGTGTGTATAAAGATCCGAGCCCCAGATGCGTAAGATAGAAATCATACCACCAAGAATTTGAATTTCGCGCCCCGTATTTAAATATGCTACAGTACCGAGTTTTCTTTTCTAGTCTTAGATTGCTATAGTGCTGAGCCTCGCTATACCTATAGCTAGCAGCGTAACCACGTATGGCTGATGCAATGAGACAAGGATGCCACTATAGCATTACGCATGAGTACGAGCGAGATAGAATATGAATAATCATTATTTAATTCTCCTTGACATTTATGCACATATAAAAAATAAACAAAACGCATTTTCAATTAATCTCGCCATCGCGCGCCTGACTACCGACATAACTAAGTCGATAATCGAGTATTTAATTAATTAAACATAAAATGTTTCCCCTTAAAATAAACATTATTAACAATTATTTCAGGAATTCAACCGATGAGTATGACGTGTGACAGTCTTATGTGATAAAGTCTATAGATGATTCTATGAAATTATAATCCTTAATCTGATATTCTATTATATTAATTATAACATTTAAGTGACTCGTTTAATTGATAATTAACAATTATTATAGGAAGTTAACCCATGAGCACGCTGTGTGTACGTCCTACGAGGCTAGTCATATCAATAAGGTGCATGTGACGAGTCAATTTATTATTAATAATTAAAATACTTAATTTTCTTTTGCACAATTATATGACCTAACGTTTGACTCACTAATACTCAATATTATAGCATGCTGTGTACTCGTCTAACATTTTACTATGTTCTAAATAAACAATTTAGGAACGTCATTGGAGAGGGAGAATTCCTAGGCGAGAGGGGTTAGGGAACAACGATGGACGCCCAGGGTAGAGGTACTGGAGAGAAGTCGGCGGGTAGGGAGTGCGCATCAATTACCTAGGACTTATGTAAATGAGTGTATGCGCACCCCCTTAATAACAGGTGTTCCTCGCCACTGCAGGGTCGCGAGCCGGAGGAAGAAGAGGCGGGCAGGCAGTTGGATCTCCACCAGTAGAGCTAGCTGGTCGTCTCATCGCGCTCTTGCTTCCTTTGAGAGCGAACGGCAGCACGTGCGCATCACGAGGCCGTCGCAACGCGCGCTACGAGGACGACGACTATCACGTGTGGAGACGCATTCGCATTTTTTTTTACAAAATAGATATCTTATCAAAGTAAGTGAATACGTGTTAGGTCTGGGATTAATCCTTCGGGACAAATCAGACCGAGTCGAGTTCGTTCGCCCAACTCGGCGTCCAGTAGGATAGGGATCCAGGAGTGGGGTATAAAACCAAGGGACGGCATAGCCTCCCTCCCGGTCCTGGTAGAACTCACCGCAAGGCGAGCTTACAGACGGACGACAGGGTTGTTCTCCGACCTGGGGATCTTATCCGTAGCTTGAGAAATTATATATATATATATATATATATATATATATATATATATATATATATATATATATATATATATATATATATGACACGTGTTAGATCGGGCCGTTAGATTAGGTTTTCTTTTCTCTCTCATCGAGAGTAAAATTATTTGATTTCCTTCTTTTTTGTCGCCGCGGGAGATTCAATACGTGACGCGGGATCATTTCCCGAATAGTAGAAGTGAAATTTTCCGAGCGCCGTATCTCGGGAAATTCTGGCAGAAAATTGAAATTTTCGCGTGTGGGGAATTCGGATCGGTACGCGCTACTAAATTTCGCATGTGAAAGTGCGATTTTCCGAGCGTCATATCTCGGAAAATTCGGGCGGAAAATTGAAAATTTCGCGTGCGGGGAATTCGGCTCGGCACGCGCCTTTAAATTCCGCATAGTGAAAGTGCGATTTTCCGAGCGCCATATCTCGGGAAATTCTGGCGGAAAATTCAAAATTTTGCGTGTAGGGAATTTGGATCGGTACGCGCTTTTAGATTTCGTATAGTGAAAGTGCAATTTTCCGAGCGCCGTATCTTGGAAAATTCTGGCGGAAAATCGAAAACTTCGCGTGCGGGATGTTCGGGACGTTACGCCTTTTCAATTCTCGCATAGTCGGGGTGGGGGGGTGGGATTTTCCGAGCCCCATATCTCGGAAAATTCTTACGGAAAATCTTAGATTTCACGTGCTAATTTCTTTTATGCTTCATACGCTTTTATTTCCCGGGTTGCGACGGTTCATTTTTCCGAGCGCGATTTCTATAAAATTTCTGTGTGGCCCACACGATCTGCATTGCGCGCGATCAATTTTTTATTTTCTTGGATAATTATGTTACGGTTAGTAGTAGGATGCGAATTATTTTCGAGGGCGATCGGGATTTCTTTTATGCCGAGGGCACGTACACCGCACACTTTTAGTTTGTAGTAAGATACAGCGGATTTGGAGTAGAATAACAACGCATCGCCGGCGATCTGGTTTAACTTTGCCTCATCGAGGCACGTCGGTCACCACTACGAGTACGTACACGTATGTGTGTACATACGCATAGGCGATTTGTGTATGACACAGGGGACGGACGAGTCTGTTACGGCGAGAAGGTTATTCGCAAGGGAGTTTCACGCTAAGTTAATTTTGTTTTATATCGAGTCATAATTTTTGCCCACGTTGGGAACTCATAATGTAAATTAATTATATATATATATATACACATATAATCATTTATCTAACGACCGAGGACGTCAGCAGCAGAGCAAGCAGCACCGATATCTTCAACACTCGATCATGGTACATGCACATTTAGTCGCCATTGCAGATAAGGTGACTCCTAACCTGGTTTTCCCTCCCCTATCCACAGAACCTATCTATAAAACCTTACAAATTTCATGAATGATCTTTCGAATACAGGTGTAATTTGTAACATAAAAGGAGAGGAACGCCGTATAAAAGTATATACCTTGCTTGCATCTGTAGACAGTCAAGCTCGTCCAGCAATAAGTGGGTTCAGTCAGTATAATGCGTACTACGGTTGTCACTGGTGTTTATATAATGGTCAGTATTACGCGAAAAGCATGCGGTATCCATATCAATGACCACCTCCGTGAAAGATATCACAGTAGCACAATAGATCACGCAAGAGAAGCTGTCAATACAAATAGTCGCATTTTTGGTGTAATGTCAGCATCTCCCCTTTTAAACTTGAGAAACTTTGACACTATTGAGGGATTTACACCAGATTATCTACATTGTTATTTAAGTGGTGTCATAACACAATTTACAAATTATCTCATAGGTTATTTAACGCCGACAGACATAGACTATATAAATGATGCATTAACAAAATTTAAGGTACCTCATCAAATCCGTAGATTATCAAGGTCTTTGGAACACAAAGAGTATTGGAAAGCAAGAGAGAATGAAAATTGGGCTCTATATTATAGTATACCGCTCATAAGCTCAGTTTTTCGTAATAACAGAATTCTTAAACATTTGGCACTTTTAGTAGATACATTACATATATTGTTAAAGACAAATATTACATATTTAGAGCTAAATGAGGCAAATGAAATGTTGCATAAATTTGTTCAAGAATCTGAAGACATGTATTCATTAAGTGCGTTAACGTTTAATGTACATCAATTACTTCATATCTATAAAAGTATATATAATTGGGCTCCACTTTGGACTCACTCTACATTTTCATTTGAGTCAGCAAATCATGATCTTTTAACGGCTATACATTGTGCTAAAGGTGTCATCGCACAAATCGTGAGATTCGGAAATATTCAATGATGCATACAAATCTTAGAGCATAAGATTAAGAGCCCTAGTTGTCCAACAATGATTACAGAGTTTTGTGATAGTCAACGTGCACCATTGACTAAAAAAGCTTTCCAGTTATCAAAAATTACTTATATTGGTAAAGAACATTTTGTGAAACCGGATATCGTAAGAAAATTTAATATATCAAAAGAAGTAAAAGCATACTACAAAATAATTATAGAAGGCTGCGCTTTTATGAATACCCGAAAAATAAATCAACGTTCATATGACTATTATGCACAGGTAAGCGATAAACGATTTGTTTAATTAATAGATTTTATTATAGATAAAGATAAAGAAATAACTATTGCCAAAATTATAAGGACGAATTATTACTCCAAAGTGATTCGCGAAGTTTTGGGCTTTTCTGAAGAAATTGCTATTAAAACTGATCAGATCTGGAGAATTTGCGTATTTCTAGAACTTCAAGATAAAACTTTTATTATACCAGTGCCTAATGAATTACATTATTAATTAATGTTTATATTTAAAAATTATATAGATTTAGTTTGTAAATCTATTGTTCTTATGTATTTTCAAATCAAATGTTTGGCAACAAATATCCAATTTATAAATGAATACTCATTGAAAATTATAATTCTAATATATATAAAATAAGTCGATAAAATGATATTAGTTACGCTATTAGTTGTGCAAAAAGTTCCGGGATGGCTGCATAACTTAGGAAATTCGACCTTATGGAAAATGTTTATTACAGGAGGTTTAGGATTTACCTTCGCTATTTGTTGGTGACCTTGATTTTGACTTTGACCATGACATTGAGGGTTATTTTAAGGGCATGTTGATTTTTTCAAATGGAAGCACGTACTTACTTCTGAAGTGGGAGTCGAAAGCAGCAAATTTTACGATCGCATATGACACTGATCAACTAAAATTTGGATTTTAGAAGTAATGCCAAGGTCAAATTTACGGATGAAAGAATAACTTAAAGAATTTGACCTTTAGAAAAATGTTTAATATACGAGGTTTTTTCCCAAATAGCTGTACCACCATACGTATGGCCTTAATTACCTAAGCCACGGCACAATGGCATACCTTCTATGTTTAACATGAAATTTTCTAGATATTGTAGAATCCAAGAACCTGACCTTGACACAACCTCTAAGGTAAAATTTGTTGTACCCAAAGTCATATCTGCTAGCAAAATTTCCTAAACGTTTTGATTTCGGGTTTAAAAGTAGCCGCTTTCACTTGAAGAAATCGAATTGACCTCAAAATGGCCTTCAAGATTATGGCCAAGGTGAAAAGTCAGGGAAAAACCTACCATTTGAAACAGTTTTCCTAAGAGTCGAATTCTCCACGTTATACAGACGTCCTGGGACTTCAGGGACACCCTTTAACTAAACTCGACACACATTCTTCATTCATACCGTTTTCAAGTCATTGTATAAAATATTTTAAATTTAATTCATCAGTATAAAATATTCAAATCCACAATCAAAGGATCGGTTAACAAAGTAAGTAGAAAGAAAATTATTTATAAATTATCTACTTAAATCGTCTTTATTTTATTAAAATGTTTAAAGTAAATTTTTATGCGTATTAATATTAACAATTATTCTTAACGAACAATTGAAAATGACATATTCAACGTAAAATAATAAAATGTATTTTTTAACAATTTTTTTTGACAAGTTGCACTATTAGTTGCGCAAAAAGTTGCGTTGCTTTTGGGTAGATAAGGCGACACAAAAAGTAGCGTAAAAAGAAGCGCAAAAAGTAGCACTATAAGTAGCACTAAAAGTAGCACAAAAAATTGCGCGACCCTTTTCAGGAGGGAATTAAAAAATAATTGTCAATATGTAATCCTAGACTTTTTAAAGATTTTTTATTGAATCTGTTAAAAACTGACTTCATTTCTCATGATACAATTTTATAAATCTAAAGATATTTCTATTTTATCAATTCCAATTTGTAGATAATGATGCAGGGCACCACCATTGATTGGTCCAATTTTATTAAATTGAGAAATGATGAAAACGATACAATTGAAGCTGCAATGTGTAAATATTATAAAAAGATAATTAAGACTTTAAGTGATGCAAGATTGCAAATGCATAGATAACATTAATAATTGTGTTTTATTGCAATTTACATTTTGCAATTCTTATAATGAACATTATGTATAATATTCTTAGAAATTCTTGCAAAGAACTAGAAGAAATACATTGTACTGATGAAAACTGACAGCTTCATGCAGATGAAGAAAATGCAAATGATGCCAAACGTATGAGGCTATACAATCATCCCATAGTAAGTCTCATTAGAAAATATTATCAAAGAATTTAAGAATTAATTTGGCATAGTAATGAAAGTTGAGTATTTTAGTCAATGTATCATCTTTTTTGCATTATCTGTATAACGCCGCAATAATTTTTTTACCAGGCATGTCCGATGCATGCCGTTTCTTATTTTGTACCCAGTATATGCTATATGCGATGCTTACCCAGCTTACGAAACCCTAAAACGATTATTATACGCTTTGTTACTTACTTATCAATGGTACCGAAGCTAAAAGAGGATAAACATCCCTCTCTGCGGTTCGCTGTGTTATTTATTTTAAATCATGTTTATGGCCGAATCCATCTCAAATCAGACAGCCCGCGTATGCCTATTTCACCTATCATGTTGAAATAAAAATATTTATGTTCTACTCGAAAAAATATTTTACACGTGTTTTTTTATTTTTTTGTTTCATCAAAATTTCATGCGTTCAGCGATGCCGAAAAATTCCGAGAAAATTCTTTCATTGAGAAAAAAAATTTTCAATGTGATTTTCAGACTGCTATTGTTTCAGCAGTTTTTCGAGCTTTTAAACGTGTAACACACAATTTCACTCAGTTTTGAGCCCTCTTTAACGGCCTTAATGTCATTTTCAAAAAAATAAAAAATCCACGAGCTATGCACTTTTTACTGAAAAATTCATTTTTTAGGGAAGTGCCTTTTTCTCGAAAACCCCATGTTTTTTTTTGCACAATTTTTGTTGTCGTGATAGAGGACGGTAATGCCTAGCTAGACGTATTTGTGAGATTCGGTACTTTTTCCCTGGGATAGCGATCACTAATGAGATAACACACAAACAAATTTTTCACGCCTAATGCTTATATATAGTCAATGATATTAGAGTCAATGTAAAGGTATTTGTCTTTGTGTGTATGTAATATACAGGTACACATAACTATGTATTTATTTGTTATTTGCGTCTTTTTGATTTTTTATTTTTATACCTTTTTTCATTTGTATACCTATTTTACTACCTTTGTTTTTCTGCTTCATTGTTCTTAATTCAGTAAGCGGATGATCAGCGGTCTTTGCTGTCAAACAATGTATTTTATCGTCACATGTTTTTTAACCCATATATGGGTTTTTTGAATTCCAGGATACTTTGGAGTTGTAAGCCAATCAATATTTTTTCTTTTCTGAATTGTTCTATTTCAGCATCTTGTAAATGTATTATTTTAATAGCATCAGTATATTTTTGAACATGTATTGCAAAATCATTTGCGTTTTGAATAGCTTCTTCAAGGGGCTCTCGAAGATTATGCGAAGTAGCATAATGCTTTATAAGTCCACCCACACCATCTACAGCTCCTTTGCCGTGCCCAGTAGCAGAGAACAACCATTTTATATCACACGGTGCTCGTTTTAGTTCATCTAATTGAAAGCGATTTTTAAAGTGACTCGCAGCGCCGTCTGATACGATGGTAATTTTTTAATGGAATCACAACAATTTTCTTTCAAGAATTTTATAATTTTTTGTACTGCTAGCAAAGCATACGCTGAATCATGTTTTCGGTCATCACTTATAACTGCGAAACTTTGTGTCGAATCCCTTGATAAGAGACTGCTGTGAAAATAGAAATTTGATCATTAACCCAATGATTTCCTTGAACAGCTTTATTATGAATCACAGCCCAGTTTTCAGCGAAGTCTATTTGAAGAACTAAATGATGTGAGTCTTTTTTAGCACTTTCTCTTTCTGTTTTTATAGCTTTGCGTTGTATATTTTTACATACATGTGAGTACTAACCCTCATGGTCCAAACCGAAAGTTCATCTTTAAAAGCAGAAATTGATAGGGTCTTTTAATCAGGTTTCCATTATCCCACAAAGCATATGTAATTTCTTCTGTGCCTTCTACATCTTTCAGTTTTAAAACATGAAACGTAATTCCCTTAATCCCTGGACATAGTTTACATTCTTGTAAATAACATAAATCAGATGGCTCAGAACACATTGTTGCATTTATTATTTGTGACCGACTTTCATCCAACTCTGTGACGTTACTCCCTCTAAAATTAATTAAGCTCGTAAGAAATAAATCATAATTTGCGCAATAGATACAGAGACAAACTTCTTTGATGGGGCTAAGTAAGACATACTTTGGTCGCAAACTATAAAATTTCGATTTTCCAATTCTCAATTCTGGATAATCATTTTTAAATACTTTATACGTCTCTTTTAAACTTCGAATAAGAAAACGCTTAACTTTTTTCTCTTTTTTATTGTTAACTTTAATTGTAACAACGTCACATTTATTAGGACTTTGTCTTGAACAATTAAAATCATCATTTAAATAATATTCCATAACAATTTTTTCCATGTTTTCATCAATCGGATGGCCTGAATATGCATCTGGTTCTGAATAAATTCCTTTTTCTTTAACAAGATTTCTCGATTTGTTGATCATATACATTGTTATTTCTGGAAATAAAGATAAAATTTCATGTTTTGTAAAGGATGAAGGTAGCAAAGTCAGAATTTTTATTTTTTCTGATACCGTAGAACACTTTTGCAAGGCTAGACCAAGATTTTGTATCCATTCTGTACAATGGCATACAGTTGATTCATTTGCTGTTATAGAAACGTCATAAACATTGTTCAACTTCACCTCAAGGGTATTAGACAATGTTGAAAGTATTTTTTTTTTTCTTCTTTGTTACGTAATTTTCAATTGATTTTTCATGTATAAGATTTTTTCTTTTAAGAGGCGATACAGAACCTAAGAAAGATGTACTTATTTCATTATTAAATTCTTCAATGCGTTCTGGAGTACTTGGTAAAAAATCTTCATCTCTATCAACTACGTTATCGGTAACTTCATTATCCGTTATAAATTCATTGTCAGTACTACTCACCAATTCTAAAGCACGATTGTAACAATGTTGACACAGATATGTAGAAGGTGTCAAAGGTAAATGAGGATAGAGGTGCTTCAATGGATGAGCAAGATTCTCAAGTTGTTTTAAACGTACGGAACTAGATTTGTAAATAATTTGTTTGTGTTTGTCTAAAAGTCTGCACACTTGATTCTCTCTGTTGAGTAATATTGAGACATCGTAGTTGAGTTGATAAGGTGTAAATATGTAATAATTTTCCAAAAGATGATGGTTTTAAATAAGACGAGATGTGTGATATATAGCAGAAACCGAACTTTTCTTTGTAAATGTTAAGTCAAACCATATCCATCTAGCGGACAAATGTACTAGTACATATACTCCTATAAGTAGGCGCACGTACATGTATATTACATACGCACAAAGATAAATACCTTTACATTGACTCTAATATCATTGACTATATATAAGCGTTAAGCGTGAAAAATTTGTTTGTGTGTTATCTCATTAGTGATCGCTATCCCAGGGAAAAAGTACCGAATCTCACAAATACGTCTAGCTAGGCATTACCGTCCTCTATCACGACAACAAAAATTGTGCAAAAAAAACATGGGGTTTTCGAGAAAAAGGCACTTCTCTAAAAAATGAATTTTTCAGTAAAAAGTGCATAGCTCGTGGTTTTTTATTTTTTTTTGAAAATGACATTAAGGCCGTTAAAGAGGGCTCAAAACTGAGTGAAATTATGTGTTACACGTTTAAAAGCTTGAAAAACTGCTGAAACAATAGCAGTCTGAAAATCACATTGAAAATTTTTTTCTCAATGAAAGAATTTTCTCGGAATTTTTCGGTATCGCTGAACGCATGAAATTTTGATGAAACAAAAAAATAAAAAAACACGTGTAAAATATTTTTTCGAGTAGAACATAAATATTTTTATTTCAACATGATAGGTGAAATAGGCATACGCGGGCTGTCTGATTTGAGATGGATTCGGCCTTATAAGGTGTGAATAAAAAGATCTCTCCCTCTCTCTCTCTCTCTCTTCCACTCTCTACCCACCTCACTACCTCCCTTTCTAACTCTCTCTACACCCTCTCTCTCGACCTCTATCTCTGTCACTCACGGTACCTCTCAACCGGTCCCTCTCCCCCTACCTCCCTCTCTAACATGCTCTCTACCTCCCACTCACTCTGTCCCACCATCTATCTGTCTTTCCCTCTACTCTACCTCTCCCCTACCTCTCACTCCCTCTGGCTCTCGTTACCTCTCTCTCTGTCTCTCTGCAACGACTCGCCTTATCGCTCTATCTCTTTCTACCTCTCTCCCGGTCTCTGCCTGTTTTTCTCGGTCTCTCTCTATAGGCCGGGCGCTGGTGACACTTGAGCATAAATTTTTAGCTCCCCTCAGTAACTTTTCTGATGTTTTTCGGTGCGCTGAATCGAAATTTGTTGGTTACGATGCTCGAAAACCGTCAGTTTTTTTGTTACAAACAAATTACTGATTTGCAATAAACAAATCGTAGATTTTCTTACAAGGGGGGAAATGAAACTTTCGCAGGCACGTGATATGACGACCGAGGCGAAGTCGAGGCCGTCATATCACATGTATGCAGGAGTTCTATTTAACCCCCGTGTAAGAAATAGTATTTTTCTCTATTCCCGGACGAAAGTACGTCAATTAATCAATCTAGAAAAATAAAAAATCATCGTCTTTCCTGGTGATATCAACTCTGCGCAGCCATGTTTTTCCTTTGGCCCTATGCTTCGATAGCGTTAGCAACTTCACGTCGTTCTTGTAGTTTGCAGATTATATTTTTCAATTTTATTTTACCTATGTCGCGCAATTGGTTTTTCCCGATGCGCGCGTTGATGTGTGTTCGATGCTGGCCCAACATTTGCAGCACGAGCGTAGCGAGTGCTGCTGGTTGGGGCGGGCATCGAAAATACATAAACAAGCAGATTGTTGACATACTCATGTGAGTCAAGAGAAAGAGGGATAGAGAGATAGATAGATAAATAGATAAATCTTTATTCTCCCTTTTCGGCAAAAATTAGAAAATACATTAAAAGTTATAAAATTATAAATTTCAGTCAATTACAATAGAATACAATAACAATTTAGTTCATTATGTCGTAAAGTACATAAGAGATAAAAAAGATTTATCAAAAACATAACAATGCAAAAGAAAACTAAAAAGATAATCTTTGAAATAATAAATAAGAGAACATGTGGCAAATAAAATACTTATAAAAATACTTATACGAATATCATAATGTTCCGCTAATAGGCTAAAATAGAGAGAGATAAAGAGAGATAGGGAGAGAGAGGATATTTCCAAATAAATAAACATGAATTCATAGTAGACCATCTTTCTTGAGAGCACCACGCTCCCTATGCGAGACAGTTCCGCGCCGAAGTCGCACAATTTCGCGACTTCCGCGCGGCAAAGTCACAATCCCCTGTATCGTATATGGGGTTAGGCTATTCAAAACATTGCTCACAGAGCTTTTGGTCGCGCGTGAAACAAGTGGTGCACGCAGTGGGCAAAAGTGTTCCTTCTTGTAGTGTAAACAAACGGCGAAAACGCGTACTTTCGCCTGAGGAATAGAGAAAATTTTTTTTTTGCAATTAAAAAAAATTGCATTACGTTTTCTAGGTATTTTTGAATCGAAAGTGTTCTTAAAAGTTTTTTCGTAAAACGCATACTTTTTGAGTTAAAAATTGATAAAGTTTTCACAAAATACGATTGAGCTTTTATTCACGTCCATTCTCATGAAATATAAAAATTCAATAATTTTTAACTCAAAAAGTATGCGTTTTACAAAAAAACTTCTAAGAACACTTTCGATTCTAAAATACCTAGAAAACGTAACCCAATTTTTTTTAATTGCAAAAAACAATTTTTTGATTATTGCAAATCAATAATTTGTTTATAACAAACAAACTAGCGGGTTTCCAGCTTTGTAACCAACAAATTTCGATTCAGCGCACCGAAAAACATCCCTAAGTTACTAACGGGAGCTAAAAATTTATGCTCAAGTGTCACAAGCGCCCGGACTACTATCTCTCTCTCCGACTCCCATTCTAATACTCTTTCTACATCTCTCACTGTCTCTACCTCTCCCTCTGCCACCCTCTACTTCTCTCTGTCTCTCCCCCACTCTCAACCTCACTGTCTGTTCCTGTCTATCTCCCTCTGTCTCTCTATACCTCTGTCCCTCACTCTATCTCTGTCGCTCTCTCTACCTGTCTCTGTCTCTCCCACTGTCTCTGCATTTTCTGCCTCCCTCGCGCTGCGTATCTCTCTACCTTTATCTGCCACGCTCCCTGTCTCTAGCTGTCTATCTCTATCTCTCTCTGCCACTCTTTTTACATGTTTCTCTGCCTCTGCTTGTCTCTCTCTCTATCTCGCTGTCTCACTCTACCTCCCTCTCGCTCCCTCTCTCTCTCTTTCTATCTCTCTTTCTAGCAATCTGTCGGTCTCTCTCTGTCTCTCTCTACCTCTCCCTGTCTCTCACTCTATATGTCTTTCTCTGCCTCCCTCTGTCCCTAACGATTTCTCTGCCGCTCTCTGTATCTCTCTATCTTTCTATGTCTCTTTTCTCACTGACTTTGTCTCTTCTCTATATGTCTTTCTCTGCCTCCCTCTGTCCCTAACGCTTTCTCTGCCGCTCTCTGTATCTCTCTATCTCTCTATGTCTCTTTTCTACCTGACTCTGTCTCTTCTCTACTTTACTCTCTGTCTCGCTACTACCTCTCTCTCTGTATGTCTCTCTCCACCTTGTTCTCTACATTTCCCACTATCTCTCTACCTTTTGCTACCTCTCCCTCTACCTCTCTGTTTTTCTCTACCGTTGCCGCTGTCTCCCTAGCTCACTCTCTACGTCCCCCTCTCTGTACCTATCCCTCTCGATTTATCTCTCTTTCTCTACCTTTGTCTCTGTCCCTCTAGCTCTCTTACTACCGATCCCTCTGTCTCACTCTCTGTCTCTCTCTACCTCTCCCTGTCTCTCACTCTATATTGGACCTACGTACAGACGTTTTATCACCTCTTTCCTCTTTCCTTTTTCCCTCCTCTCCACCAAAGAGTAACAACACCTCCCTAAAATCCACGTCTGCCCTTCGCTGTACAAGCGTAAGGGTAATAACTCTCCTCTCTTTATTTGCCTCTTTCAACCTCTGTGTTTCTACCTCTCCTCTCTTTCTTTGCCCTTTTCAAACTCTGTCTCTCTCTACCTGTCTCTCTCGGCCTGCCTCTATCTCGCACTCTCTTCCTCTCTGTTTTATTTTCTATCCTACTATCTGTTCCTCTCTACCTCTGTCTCTCGCACTTGGAATATCTCTCACTCCCTTTACCCTACTTGTTTTCTTTTTCTTTTTATTAAACTTTGTCGCTGACTCTTCCATTCTTTCTCTATCCATGTTCTCTCTTTATGATTATATTTTTCTCTTGTATTTTCTCTCACATTTCCTCTTTTTCTGTCTCTTCCTTTCTATTGATATTACTCTTAGGTTCTCTTTTTCTTATTTTTTGTCTCCCTCAGCCTCTCCCTCTTTTTTTCTATTGATAGCTACAATCTCTCTCTCATACTGTTTTGGTTTCTGCAGTTTACCGTTATATCGTACTTACTTTATCTTGCTCGCCCTCCTGTCTTTGGCCCTGTTTATCTCGCTTTCTTTTTCTCTTCCTCTTTCTATTGATATCTTACTCTCACTTACCACGCTTCCCTTCCTCTGACTCACTCTGCCACATTGTCTCTCCCCTCTCTATTGATATCTCGCATTCTCTTTCTATTCATATACCTCAATCCCCCCCCCCCCCCCCCCCCTCTCTCTCTCTCTCTCTCTCTCTCTCTCTCTCTCTCTCTCTCTCTCTCTCTCTCTCTCTCTCTCTCTCTCTCTCTCTCTCTCTCTCTCTCTCTCTCTCTCTCTCTCTCTCTCTCTCTCTCTCTCTCTCTCTCTCTCTCTCTCTCTCTCTCTCTCTATTGATATCTCTCGCTTTCATCTCTTTTTCTTTCTTTTACTCTCTCTTTGTTTTTTGTTCATATTGATACCCTCCTCGCGTTCGTTCAGTTTCTCTACCTCGCACTCTATTTTATCTCTATTACTAACGCACTCTCTCTTTCTATCGATTACTCTCATGCGTTCTGTCTCTTTGGTTACTCTCTCGTCCACTATTTTTTCCTTTTCTGCTGATATCTTGCACACGCCTTTTCTAGTTCACTTTGTCCTCATCACTCCTTCACGCACGTTCTCTCTCGCTCTCTTAGTCTCTTTCTCTCTCTTCCTGCATCTATCTTTCTCTGTCTCTTTCTATTAATATGTCTCACGTTTTCTCTTACTTTGTCGGTCTTACTCTTTCCATCCCTTTCGCTGTCTCTATCGCTCTCACTTACAAACTCTCTCATACTCTTCTTTTTGTCGATATTACTCACACACTTTTCTCTCTGTCGCTATTTCTCACGTTCTCTTTTTCACTTTCTTTTCCTCATCCTCACCCTCTCGCACTCTTCCTCCTTGTCTCTGTATCTTTATCTCCTTCACTTTCTCTTGTTCACTTTCCCACTCGTTCTGTTATATCTCTCTCTTTTCTCTTCCTCCTGTTATGCGGTTGAAGTTTTAAGCGTTGAAACTCTAATGTAATTTCCAAATTCTAAAAATTTACAATATCTGCATGGCGCTAGCTCTATAATGACAAAAATGGCGTAGACAAGACATAATCATGTCAAAAAGTTAAATACCGCAAAAATTCATCCTCTCATACCCTATTTTGCAGGGGGGGGGGGGGGGGGGAAGATGAAAATGAATAGAGCAAAAGAAAATTATATCTCTGCCGCTTATGAATTTTAAGATCGGTACATTAAAAAAAATACACACACGCACACTATTACGCATACAGTCATACATAGTCACACACACTCGTATACACGCTCACGCACACACACACAAATCTGCGCACGCACACATCCATATGGACACACAGACTCGCACATACGCATACATACATCCACGCGAACGCAAATACACACACGTACAGACACTCACACGCACGCACACTTTATCTCTATTACTAACATTCCCAAACATGCACACATCCACACACACACTTGCACATCTACACACGCACAAATAGACACACTCACGCATACACACCTACGCACATACACATGTGCACACGTACACACTCACACGCATGCACACTCAAACGTACAACTCACGTACATGCACACACACACACACACACACACATCCATACAGACATACGCAAACATAAAGACAAATATACAGACATACGGACTCAAACATACATCCACACGCACAGACACAGCCACACATCCATACGGACACGCACACACTCACACACACTTATACAAACGTGCGCACTCACACACTTACATATCTACACACGTACACATACACGCACCTATACACATTCACACACACAAAGATACATTTATACAGATTACAGTACAAACATTTGGCGGTAGCAAGCTGCAGAATTTTCCCGACACACGCTTTTGCTATGTTCGCGATACTTGCGAAAGAATTTTAAAAAATTTGCACATTTTACAAGAAGTTGCTTTTATAGAGGACGTTACTTTAACTGATAATGTGACGGAGACAATTTTTGATGAAAATTTCAAAAATGGATTAACTGCTATTGTTAGACATTTAATACCAATCTGTATATTAATCAACAAATGTCAAGATCTGACTGTTAATGTTGCTGATGCTACAGAAATGTGGCTATCATTAGAACTTCCCACTGATGAATATAATAATGTTATTCGCGATAGAATAAAAAAGGCCGTTTATCCAGTAGGATATGCAGCTAATTTGCTGCATCCACAATATAAAGGTTAATTACTTAGCGTTGATCAAGTGCAAATTGCAATTAAATTTTTAAAAGATAATATAAGTGATGTCGCTATGAATGAGTTGCCAACATATCTGTCAGATATAGAAGGCATGGAACGGATATTAGATAATTGTAAAAATCCTATATCATTTTTGGACATTATTAGAATATCGATTTAAGAATTTATCAAAATTTGCTATAAAATTATTTTTACTACCAGGATCTACAGCTTTGATTGAGGGACTTTTTTCCAACTGGACATATATCCACAATAATTATAGAAATCGCTTAAAAAATGAAAGATCAAGTAAATTAGTAGATATATATTATTCCTTAAGGCATTTTAAAAAGATGTAAATACTGTACATAATAATGATATTTATACATAATAATAATAATATTGATATTACAACATTTACAAGAGTAGGTAAACTAGGAGAGTTCTGCCCCCCCCCCCCACCACTCGCGCACCGGCTCACCTGTGCAGGTGAGGGTTCGAGAATATTCTAGAATGTTCTAGAATGTTCTATAGTATTGCGCAACCGCGAGTAACCCAAGTCCCCTCCCCCTCACCCATGCAGTCTTCGAGAAGGTTCCATGACGTCATTGCGCAATTATGGGTGTCAAACTACCGATAAACAAGTAAGCGTGACTACCCCATCGAAAACATCAGTCAAGGCCACAGAGTGCAGAGATAAGAGCGCGCGGGGATGAGGTGGGCTACCGAAAAAGCGCGTGCGCGCAGTATTCATCGTGGACCCTACAGAAGGTGTCAAATTACAGATAAACAATTTTTATCCCGATTGATGTCATTAAATATTACTAACCGCGGTCGTCTCACGGGCGAATAAGCGCGGATGACCCATGAGTTTTGCGCGCTGGCCGATCAGAGCTGCAGTATACAACTCTCTCTCTCTCTCTCTCTCTCTCTCTCTCTCTCTCTCTCTCTCTCTCTCTCTCTCTCTCTCTCTCTCTCTCTCTCTCTCTCTCTCTCTCTCTCTCTCTCTCTCTCTCTCTCTCTCTCTCTCTCTCTCTCTCTCTCTCTCTCTCTCTCTCTCTCTCTCTCTCTCTCTCTCTCTCTCTCTCTCGTGGATCGGGTTGATCGGGGCTGCGGTGTGCATCACGGAGCGTAATGAAGAGTTATCGAATTAGAACTGTTTCCCGACAACAACTGCTCTGTATTAGCTTTAAGAAATAATTTTTATCAACACTTCTTAGAATTTTACAGCTTCAATTGAAATAATAATATTTTGAATGCATGACGAGGTATGAGGAAAGAAAAATGAAAACAGTAATATTCAGTATAAGAAACGTTTATTAGACATAATTTTTACATGTATTTGCGTAATAATTTTACATTCATTGCCCATGGTATATATTCTTGATAGAGTACTCCTTTCTACTCGTCTCTTTCAATCACAAGCTCGAATGCATTATTGTCTCCGCCAAAACACTGCAAGTACATATCCCCTTTCTTGAATTCTGCTATCATGTTGTTCAAGAAATCTTCATGATTCTCCACGAACTTTGATATTCTTGCTGGCAGATAAACACCAAAAGAGTCGTTTAATTCAACGTATACTTTCTTTCCGAATTTCGTGTTCATCTGTTTTACTCCAGTAATTTGATATTTCTCTTCAACTGTGAGACTTGAAAATTTATGCGTTGGAAGAAATCTTGAGAGTCCAATGCGGTTAATTTCTTGCAGATCCATTTTTCTTAGTCTTTAGCGATACCAACGATGTGCACAGTGTCAGTGTTGCACGAAAACTGCTAGCGAAACTACAGAAACGTTCTGTTTTATAGAGAGGGTAAAAATTCTTAAATCATTCATAGCGTAGGGGATTCATCGTTGTTGCATAATATGTGTCAAAGAATATCATAGTTTTTTCATATTATATTAGCATTAAGTGTACATTGAATACAATCTCTTCTTAAAGGTGGCACTACAGCTGCCATATAATTGTGCTCTCGACAACGTAAACAGTTCAAAATTTCTTCATCACTTTTTAAATCTTCAGGCAGCTTATCCCACACCTGCAATAGACTATTTGCTCCGAACGTTGTGAGAAATGCCTTAGGCAACTGAGCAATATCTATAGGACTCATAAACGACAAATGTTTAGTGCGAAAAAATTACTTGAGCGATCTTTCTAGTGATGGAGTATTATCATGATCAAATTTTCTGAGCAATAGTACATTCTTATATGCACAATTTGCCTTATAAGCAAGTCTATGATGCGGGCATAGCTGCTCCAATACATCAAACTTGAGTCTCTGTAGTGATGGGCAGCGCATATCACTCATATCATATGCGTTGAGGTTATATTGTTTAAGCCATTGTTTTTTCTCCAGGCCTTTAACGTAAACAACACTTGCATCATGTAGGCTGTTGCGTAGCACATTTTCGAGTTCTTCATATCGCAATTCGCCAGAGTTCCATGATAAACCGTGATAATTACGCTCCAACAAGCAGTTTTGACTTTTATATTTTGCTGAAAGTCTACACCAAGGTGTGGGTGGCTTAAAGGTAAACACCGCTGGTTTCACGTTTCCACTCATAGGCACAATGGCTAATTCTTTGACAACAAATTCGTTGATGGGTTGCTTGAACCCTTGCACATCCACCACGTACTCAATGTTGACTGACTATTCAGATGACTTTGCAGGGTCTTTTATACCTTCATCCCCTCCTTAGACTAATTTCTTAATGTCTCCACTTATGGGATTATATTCAATAATACGATCGTGTAATATCAAGCAGTAGGCTGATGTCTGTGCTGGAAAATTTTCTTTAGCTTCGAATTCAAGACGAACGTCAACTGGAGCCTGCTTCAACGATTCATTCTGCTTTGAACAATCGATGACAATTAGAGGAGCATGCTGTATATACTCTCCTTTCTTGACCATAGGTTCTGCTGCCCCTTTTCCATAATACACATTTTGAAAGCTTACATACATATCATGTAATAAAGCGTATTGATTTTGATCAATGTTAAGATTGAGATTTCCATAAGGATAGTATTGTGAATTGAGAAATAGTTTCACATTACTTATATTGCCATGATCAAAGCCGCTAGCGTTAGATCCACTTTGTCCTTTACGATTAGTCTGAAAGCCTAGAATAACGAATCGTGGTTTTCCCAGCTGATTCGATGTCTTTACAGTCCAAACATGCTTCGATGTGGTTGGGAGTAATGGATACTCGTATAGTTTCCAACTACGAAAACTCATAGCAATCGATTTTTCCTTCTGTAGGTAATGAAGGAGACGTATTTTATGCTTGTAAGATAATACCACATACGGCATTAACCAATAAATTTTAATTAGATTAATTTTAAACTCTTCTACTTGCGTTTGCACAATAGCATTTACATCAGTTTTGGATCTTGTTAGAACAAGCTCACGTTTGCAATTGACTATAATTTTACGATAGTCTTCCGCAAAGCCTAGAATCATACTTAGCGGTATGGACACATCTAAGTAGCCAGCATTATTGGTGATTTGTTGAGTTTCTCCAATATCAATCCAACCTGCGTTTTCAAAGTTCTGTGTAGGATTAAATGATACGAAACCCTTCATTAGACTTGTCAAGCCCACATTTTTACATTTATCAATCTCTGCAGCATTAATTTCATATCGGATTTCTTCGAAAAGATGATAGAGGGCGTTGTTTACAAACTTAATGTTGACTCCAGGTATACCATCTGCCTTAATTAATCGACCATGAATATGTAATGAACTACGTGAAGGTAGTAGACGGAGGTCTTGATGCTGTATGGCGATACGAATTTCATCCTATTGAAAGCGGATGAAGTGTAAGGCTGATGTGCGTGCACTTCATAATGAGCGACAGATTCGTCGAATTCTACGGGTGATTGTACGTTCAATATGTCTTCCATCTTTAAAACAGCAGAAAAACAGACAACCTATTTTCTTCCAACGTTCCTTTTGATCTTGAGGCCTAGGTTTCTTAGGAAGCGAATGTTCCGTGGTGTTAACTCTTTCACTGCTCGATGAGGACTGATCTTCTGGAGACATGGTTTGTTCTTAATATAGCTTTTACTGTTATATACGATTCCCATAATTATGATGCTGCTTTGATGTGTAGTCTAATTGTTATAATTTCTCCACGAAAATTCACAAAGTTTCCATCTTGATTGACAATGCGCAACTGTATATTATCAATAGTATGAGCTGTAATTGGTAAATAAATAACTTGTGTTGGAATTTCAATGATCTTACAGCCTGGAGGAACAGCTGGAAAAAATTAATATATCGTATGTACTTTCTGTCCGTTTATATAGGCTCCAGCTGTAATGTTGCACTCAACTCACAGAGCGTTAACCTTGAGAATAGCTGCAGGTAAATCTGATTCGTGAGTGATATTTGCTGGAAAAGTACGCTGTGTAAAACCTCATAATCTTCCAATAGAATCTTGCGGTTGAAAATCTATCGTATGACTGCACTTTATAGTACTGCGAAGAGTATTATTATTAGGTTTAAGGCTGAGTACTATGCCTTTAGGTGTAAGTATTTCCTGTAGATGGCGCTCAATGTCTTCAATCTTCCAGCTACCTATTGGTAATGTCACTATCTCTTCTCCGAGGTAAAACTTGTTATTTCCGATATCAATATTGGGTATTGAATTGAAAGTTAAAAGTTCAACCAATCCTAGAACGTATATATGAACGTATAGATGACGTTCCAGATAAACTAAGAATCAATGATTCACCCATGACTGCATAATTCATACTGACTATGTACAACATTTACATCGTTTTATATAGCCTCACTCAGAAACTTTAAACAGAGATGTCCACAGTTGTACGAGTTATAATCTTGATTTCTACCGTGATTATACTTTACGGCGCTAACGTCCAGGTAATCCAGAAGTTCTACAGGTGGTTGAAGGTCTCCAAAACTATCAAAGTACACAACGTTATTGCCTCGTTTTCGATAGGCTACCAAATGTGTGCCAAGTCCTCTTTCATCATCGAGATTAACAATCGCTGATTCGCGGTAATGTGGACCTTTTGCATGTAATGTATTTCGCATGAATACACATCGAAAGTATGGAATTTGCATAATACGAGCATACTTTATCAAGTCAGCATTAGTCAGTGCTCTATGAGGCAATTTTACATCGAAGTTTTTTTTTACCACGTCCGCTGTAGGGTTTAGGATGGATGCCATAACCTGTTTTGTGTGGTTTAAGGTAGAGACCTTCACCAAGAGCAATAGCTTCCATCGTACTGTTATGTCTTTGACTTTCTTCAAGTTGCCGTTTAGCAGCTTTTGCATCATTTACTGCTTTAGCTACGCCAGCAGCACCACCTGCCAGTACACCAGTTGCACTTAAACCCGCAAATAATGGAATCAGAAAAGGTAGGAATCCACCGATTTTTCGTGGAACTGGTAGTACACGAGGAATGTGTACTTTGGCTTTACCACCAGCCTTCTTTACAGCATCTGGAGCACTTTTCAATGCAGCTTGAATTACCTTGTGTGAATCACTACTATGGGAAATCGGTTTTGAGGCTGCTTTAACTACTTTAGCGAGTGTAGTGGTTGGACTCTTTTTCAGCCCCATACCGAACTTTGATTTTAATTTCATAGCGTTTGTTACAGTATAAGTTGCTGCTTTCTCACCAATACTTGCGTCTTTAGCGAAAACACGTTTCCAGGCTTTATCTGCTAATACTCTATCAACAGCGTTTCTAGCCTCAACGGTCTCTCGATTCCGTGAGTAGGCATTGTCGTGTTCTTTACAAGCTTGGTCTAAAGGATTAATTCCTGGGTCACCTCGAGCAAGACGCTTTGCAAGTTTAGTCCCAGGTCCGCAGTATTGATAGCCAGGCAGATGTAATTCAAATGGAAGTTTATTGATGACCGTATTGACTAAGCCTTGACCTTTACGCGTATTGCGTTTACGCTGCTTATGCTCAATCATGATGTTAACACCTCGGAGGATAAATACATACTAACTGGAAATTTATATAAGTATAATGTATATATACGTTCAAGGTTAGTTTTCTTTGAGGCGTCAAAGCATGGAGTTCAAGGAGCAACACGTTAAACTACCTGTTGTGAATTTTGATAAATTAATGATTACTTCCCAATAATATTAGAGCTGTATTCTGTGGTCCATCAAGTAGTGGTAAAACAAACGCTCTACTGTCACTCATTACTCATCCTAGTGGATTAAAATTTGAAAATGTATATGTTTACTCAAAATCAGTGGAACAGCTCAAGTACAAATTTCTCAAGCTTCTCTTGAAGCCTATAAAAGGAATTAAGTATTTCCCATTCAAGGATCATGATGAAGTAATATCAATAGAAGATATACTTCCAAATTCAATTATCATATTTGATGATGTAGCATGTGAAAAACAAGAAAACATTAAAAATTTCTTTTGTATGGGAAGACACAAAAATGTGCATTGCTTCTATCTATCTCAATCTTATACTCACATTCCAAAGTATCTAATACGAGATAATGTTAATTTATTAGTATTATTTCGACAAAATGATATGAATTTAAAGCATGTATATAATGATCATGTAAACACAGATATGTCATATGCTCAATTTAGAGATTTATGTTCAAGTTGCTGGAATAATGATAAGTATGGATTCCTTGTTATCGACAAAGAGAGGGCACTTGGTAGTGGTCGATATAGAAAGGGGTTCGATCAATTTCTTATAAATATAGCTGCCTCCAAGCAAAACCGATTAGTATGATTTCAATTGTTCATCAGACAATATGGCACACAACAACCAAGAGGAAAACGTTCTAAATCAAATGGTAAAATCTAGAGAAGCAATTAAACGAAAGTACAAGCAGTTGAGGCAAGATAAAACAGATGTAGAAAAGGTGTTGGGGGAAACATTTAAGCCTATTGTAAGTCCACTTGAAAAACACGTTGATGCTGCACAAACAGAGAAAAAGAAAGTAATTAAAAAAAAGACCGAAAAGGAGCAAGAGCCAAGTTATGTTCAAGAACTTAGCTCAGATAATGAAGATGAAGAGGAATCACAAAGTGATCTTGATGAAACTGTAAAGACTAAAAGAGTAGACGCATCATTTGAAACAGCTGAAAGCGGACAGGATGATGATGGTGAAGAAACAGAATTTGTTAAAAAAACTTACCTACAGACCTTAGAAAAACGTCCCAACTCATTCGATAGTATCTATGGGGTACGAATAGAAGATAATGTAATGAAAATTGGTGACTCACCTATAGATTTTACAAAAACTTATGTGAAAGTTCAAAATGTAAACTATCCAAAAACAGCACGTTTACTTCAATTGCTCTTTCAGAAGCAACCTGACTTAATGCAAATAGGTTCCAATGATATTGAAAATTATCAAAAAATCGTAGAAGTGACGAATGCTTTTAGAAAAAATTATAGTGGAACTCAACCTCTGCGTAAGAGTAACAGTAACAAATATAAAGACTTCATAGGTTCCTATTTCGATAAATCAATAAACAGAAGTGTTAATGGCTCAGGCCTCTTACCTAAATATAAGATTGCAAGAAATGATATGCGTATGGACGATGTATACTGGGATGATCCTAATGAATTAGTTGATCGTCTTCGCTTGCTCTTGGCTGAATTGGAAGCTGGCAATCAGAGCCACACAAATGAGATTCATTCAATCATTGAAGAACTCAAAGAAGCAGGTTACATACATTAAGATGTCTTCGAAGAGAGTTCACTTTAATGCTAAACCAGTTATTCATGTGATGCATGTGTGGTCCTATGCCAGTCGAGCAGCACGTCATGGAGAATGGGAACAGATAGCACGTGATCGAGAGCGTTTTCGGATGCGAATTCAGAGATTATCTGAAATTATTACGCCTTCGCTCGTACATAAATATAATACATATTTGAGTATAAATTGATTGAACTCGATGGTATTGCAGTCAGTTGCAACATGAGTGTTGATGTATTCGGACGTAATGTCGCGCGTGCTGAAGGTAGTCGTGGACCCCCGGGTGTTGGCTTCAAAGTAACTTCTGACGGAGAATACGACATTGACGGCAAGAGATTATGTAATGTTGCCGAACCTACCCAATCTGTACAGCGCATAGTTAAAATGGAAATCAGAAGTTTGTATGAAGTAACTGCTAAATTAAGAGCAGATTTGGACAATTTAGATGTTATTATTGAGGCCCACAGAGATGAGATAGATGCAAAGTTTTCAAAAATAGAATCTGTAATTCAGAGCTTAGAAGATGCAACAAGTAATTGAAGAGGTAAAATCTTAAAAATAGATCTCCAATTATAAATTTATCACAGTATCGTTCCAGCACTCATCGAAAATGGATATATCAAATAGTACTGTGAACAGCAATATACCTACTGTGATGACAGCTGTATTTCCATTGATACTAGCAGCTCTGTAGAGGTATTATAGTTTATGGTTATGGTACCAACCCATAGGTGACCGTGTAATTATTTATTCTGAGCAGAATGTTTTGAAACATATTATTATTAATCTAATTCTTTAGTTTTTTCTTATTTAATATAATTTAATTAATTTTCATATTGAATCCAAAAAACTTCTATTATTGTTTTCCTTTCCCGGCTAAAGAGACCATGTTCATAGAAAATTTTTGATTTTCCTTTTTCTTTTCTACACGAGTCAGGGTATTCAAATCTAAAATAACAACCATTATTTACTAAACTAAATTTATTTTTCCCAGTACGGTTCTTCAGCATCAATTGGAAGTTATGAGACTATCAATATGACCATTAACATGACCATCGTAAGGCAGGAGACTTATGAGAAGATAGCACCAAACTGGGAACTGCAAATTTGACAAACCCAACAACGGCATTACAGTGGGTAACCTTGAGTGAAGGGCTTCCTCATACGCACATCTTGACAGCTTCATCTTCTTCCAGATTGTCCATGGAACCTGATCTAGTCTGTATTTATTGTAATACACTATGACCACTTTATGGTCCCTTCTTTGGATAATTATTATTTCAGTAATCTACTGCTTTCGAACATTGCTATAGCTTTATTTTTTTGTTTCAGGGTTTTCATTTTCCTTCCAGAAAAAGCAGCAAATATAAGAGGCCACCTGTCAGATTTAACAGGTGTACTGATCATTAAGTGTTGTTGATATTTACTTTCAGTATATGTGTTTTCGAACTTCATTTAAATGAGTATAAGAATGATAGAAATCTGCTTCTATAATGCATTTCATGCATTGCATGTATTTTTAAGCTGATTATGTATATTTTTAAGCCGATATATTTTTAAGCCAATATCTTTTTGTATGTAGGTATAATTTCATAAAAAAAAAATTAAATTATGCAATTTTTCAGAATTTGTTGAGGCCCTACTTATGTATTTTTTATAGAACTGTCAAAATGAAAAAATACATATTTTCATTCTTTTATTAAATTATATCTTATACAGAAAGATAAAGTCAACTCAAACATACATGACATGTTTGAGATGCATTACTGAAGCGGATATCTATAATTCTTATATTCTTTGGATTAAGTACGGACACATCACCTGAAAGTAAATATCGATAACATTGAATGGCCAATACACCTCCTAAATCTGACAGGTGGCTTTTATATTGTAGGAGCAGGATTCATTATCTTTTCAAGTTTTAAGTTTTGGCCCATTTAGTGTAGTGTAGTGTGAATGTGAGTGTGTCTGAAAGTTCTGTACATCTATAGTTTGCTCTGCTGTAACAGCTATGTTCACAAAATCAAAGGAATCCAATATTCAATTTAAGATTGCATGGTTGAGCAATAAATCTAAGTGCATGTAAAGATTGTGAAAAAGTTATTTTGACCTGTAAAATTCAGTTTAATTGTAGTAGTTAATGAATAATTAATGAAGATTAATTAACTTTTACAAATTATAGTCAACTTTTCATAATTCTGACAGGTACCTAGATTTATTATTCAATCATACTCTCTTCAAGAAAAAAATTAATACCACATTACAAGCAGGCCTATAAATCTATAGATCTTGCGGACACTCACACTACATCGAACCTCAGATTTATAAGAGAAAACATATTTAATTAAATAGACAGAAATTTACAACTTGAAAAGATGAATTAATCCCGCTCCTGTAATATAAAAGCCACCTGTCAGATTTAGCAGGTATACTCATCATTAAGTTTGTCGATGTTTACTTTGAGGTGATGTGTTTTAGTACTTAATACAAAAGAATATAATAATGATAGAAATCTGCTTCTATAATGTATTTCAGGCATCGCATGTATTTCTTAGCTGATTTTATATTTCTGTAATTAGGTATTATTTAATAAAAAAAAAATTAAATTATGCAATTTTCCAGATTTAGTTAAGACTGCTTGTGAACTTTTTAGAACTGTCAAAAATGAAAAATTACATATTTTCATTTTTTTATTAAATTATATGTACTTTCAGAAAGATAAAGTCAACTCTAAAGTACATGAGCTGTCTGAGATGCATTACTGAAGCGGATATCTATCATTCTTATATTCTTTGGATTAAGAACGGACACATCACCTGAAAGTATATATCGATAACATTGAATAGCCAATCCAACTGCTAAATCTGACAGGTGGCTTTTATATTGTAGGAGCCGGATGAATTTTCTTGTCGAGTTTTGAATTTTGACCCTTTTCATGTAGTGTAGTGTGAGTCTGTCCGAAAGATCTATAGATCCATAGGTCTGCTGTAACAGCTATGTTTTGCAAGATGCAAGGAATAGAATATTTAATTTAAGGGGACATGGTTGAGCCATAAATCTGAAAGCATGTAAAAATTATGAAAAATTTATATTATTCTGTAAAGTCAGTTTGATTCATTGACTTTTAAGGGGGTGCCATGCTCAATTTTTACATCGATAAAAATAGGATCTGGTTTTATTCCAAAAATTTTAGATTTAAATTCTTAATTTTTATCCGCATATTTGTAACAAGCAATTTTATTTATAAAATACTGTTTTAATACTTTTATAATGATCGTAAGATTCTGTTTTTATTAATTTGTGAATTTGAACAAAGATGTTATATTTAATTAATTGCTATCAGTTTTTAATTTGTAATAACAAATAATTTCTTCTTTTTCAGTTAAAATCTAGAATATTGTCTAACAACATCAGTAAACTTCTGCAGTAAACATGGCAAAATACTCAAGAGATTTGAAAAGACTAAACACACATAGGAAATTATAGATTTTTGTTTCCAGTGAGGAAACCAAGTTACTGCCTGCCAACACAATAGGATACCTACGCACAGTTTCCAACTGACATAATGAATGCTGCGATAATACTTTGCAAGTTAATCTTTTTTTAAATTTCCGAAAATCGCATTTTTTTCGACTTCTAGAGTGGTGTTACCCATTAAGGTGGTTTTGCTCGACTCCCTAGTCAAAATAAGTGCTAATTGATGAAGTTACCTAAAAAAAAACCATAGTTGTAATGTGATTTATTTATTATAAATTGTATTTAACATGACTAAGATAACTTCTTGCACAAAATGTCGATATTGTAGAAACTAGATGTTGTCACTGCAAACAACTATTGATAAATCACCGGATTCTTTTTTGTTTCTTTACTGATTTTAGATTTAGAAATACCATTTATGATGGAAACCCTTCATGAGTCTCTATACATTACTCCAAAAATAATAAAAATGTTTTTACTAACGATATCTAGTTTCTAAAATATCGCCATTTTACAAAAACTTACTTTAGTCATGTTAAATATACTTTATTTATAATACATTGACTATCTCTATCATTTTAAATACATAAATCACATTACAACTATGCTTTTTTTAATTTTAGGTAACTTCTATATTTGGCACTGCTTTGACTAGAGTCCGAGGAGAACCACCTTAATAAAAAAAAAAAAAACAATTTTTTTGTGGCCCAGTTAATTTAGAGAAAAAGCAAAAAAAAATTTAAATTTTTGTGCAAATAATTGTATGAGTAAATTCATAACTAATAAAATGCAAAACTTCTGGTTTTACATCTGACTACCTGTGGTCAGACAGCAGATTTCCCATTGTTCCGCAGTTCCTCAATCTACTTCAATCGCTTTAAGCATCAACCGCATGATAAGGAGTATCCGAATCTCTACCAGCTGCCGATTTCTCACCGGCAATATTTACACCTACGTTGGCAGCATACTGATCGCCCGAAACTCCTTCAAATTCTACTCGATTTATAATCGGAAGTATATGAATCTTTATCCGAATCAAAGGGTCGGTCCGGACATATCGCCGCACATATCCTCGATAGCCGACGCGACATATCACTGCGTGCTCAAGAAGAAGAAGAATCAGTGCATTGTGATAAGTGGCGAGAGCGGTTCCGGTAAAACCGCGTCAACGAATTTTCTGCTCCATCATCTCACCACCCTGAGCCAGAAGGGCTCGCTCGCTTGCGGGGTCAAGCAACGATTCTCAGCGCCGGACCTGTGCTCGAGGACTTTGGTAACGCGAAAACTGTACACAAAAGATGGACTGTCAATCAAGAGGACTGTAAACAAGAGGACTGTAAGCAAGAGGACTGTCAATCAAGAGGACTGTAAGCAAGAGGACTGTAAACAAGAGGACTGTCAATCAAGAGGACTGTAAGCAAGAGAACTGTAAGCAAGAGGAGTGTCAATCAAGAGGACTGTAAGCAAGAGGACTGTCAATCAAGAGGACTGCCAATCAAGAGGATTGTAAATCAAGAGGACTTTGCCAATCAAGACGATTTTATCAATCAAAAGGATTGTAAATCAAGAGGACTTTGACAACGAAGAGGATTTTTTCGTTTAAGAGGATTTTATCAATCAAAAGGATTTTTTCGATCAAGAGGATATTCTTAATCAAAAGGACTTTTTAATCAAGAAAACATTTTCAATCAGGAGGATTTTTTCATAATTTTTTAATTAAGACAAGTATATAAACCAAGAGGATTATATTAATCAAGAGGATATAGTAGATCATGTACAAAAAATTTCAAGAATAACAGGAATTAATTCTCAGCTCGGCTTCTCACATTAGTACGCAACTAGTCTCAGTGCTGAGGGAGCTCTGTCTAAGCATCTGAAATTGTCTCGGTAACCAAACGTTCTTCTACGTATTTTTAGACGCAGAATTTGGATTTGTCTTTAAGCTTAAAAATGGTTATTAATTTTGGTACTAATAATTTTGTCCAAAACATTTGCTTTTTTTATATAAAATTTAAATTCAGAATAAAAAAAACGTCATTCTATTTTAAGGAAAAAAAAATACGTTGAAATAATGTCTCAGTAAACCAATCAGAATAAGTGATCTTTTTATTTTTTATTAACAATTAGATGGTAATTCACTGTTTTTTTGTTTACCAAAGCATGATACGTTATTTCAAAGTATTTTTTTTTCCTTAAAATGAAATGTTAGTTTTATTCTAAATTTACATCTTATAAAAAGATCAATTTTATAACTAAAATTGTTGGTGGCAAACAAATTCACCGTTTTATAGCCTGGAAACCACCAAGTTTGAATTCTGCGCCTCAAAATATGTAAAAAACGCTTGTTTACTGTGTCAACTCCGGTCGGAAACATGCGATAACGGAATGTGTGCGCGACGCCACCTAACGGCAAAATTTTGTACATTACCGCCATACTCCTATGATAAAGTAGTTTTGTTCTTTAAAATCGAGTATGGCACCCCCTTAAATTAAAGATTCTTTTGTCTTCTTTTATAAACTCTCTAGCCCATTTACATGACAGAAATATTCAAAAAGCTATAACCAAAGAAAGAGACCAAATTTTTATCCAAAATTGGCCATTTTAGACATAACATAGCTTGGGTCTCGGAACAAAAGGCCCCATTCAGAAAAACCCCGAGACACGTGTCTTTTTATTTGTCATAAAGAAGTACCTCCTACAGTTTTAGTCAAATCACGGATCCGCATCCCTGGCGCTCCCCTTGTTAGTTATTATATTTGTATGATTGTTACAATGATAGATTAACTTCAAACCATTAAGTCGAGTAGGATAGTACTTAAATACCTGTTTCAAAACAAATATTTATTAGATTATTTCCAATACATACTTTTCTTTCTCAAACTAATGCATTTCTTTAAAATTTTTTATAACAATAACTAATTGTTTGTATAGGATACATAAATGACAAAACAAAAAGATATTTTTTATATTCAGTCAAATCGTATAACAAACAACAAAGAACCACAAAGAAAACGGTTTTATTTATTAATAAAGTTTTGTTGTAAAAAATTTTCTTTTGTTTTTTAAATTTAAAAAATGGAATCGATAAATTAGTTTGCGGAAGCATCTTGCCAATGAATTGGCAGCGGTTTTTTAATTGGCCCATCATCGGGAAAAGTAAGATTTGGGGGGTGTGACATAGAAGCAGAATGTTCTAGCAAACAATGGAGAATTGCACAGTATTTTACAGAAATGTTTTGGCGCAGGTGGTTACATGAATACCTTCCAACACTGATTTTAAGAAAAAAACCGCTGCCAATTCATTGGGCCGTAGTTTCCTCAACCGTAATTTGTTGATTTCTTTAATTAATTTTTAATAACAAAATTTATAATTTTTTAAAAAATTTATTGCATAATTATAATTAAATTCATTTATGAAAATTAAAAATTGTTAATTTTTAAATTTATTTATTTATTTATTATTTATTTATATCAAATTTATATAAATTTTGAGCTGATAAATAAAGTTATCATTTGAAATAGAAGTAAAATATCTATATTTTATAATAAAACAAATATAGCTTACTGCACTACACGCTACCCCTATCGAAGCGCCACCTACTCTTATACTATTTTAATTATTCATCAGTTTTGAATACTGAAACTCAAGAATTCAATCTTGAAAATTCAAACATATTACATTTTGACGCCAGTACTATATACTTTTATAATATACTGATGATAACATCATTGGAGTTATGAGTTTTTAAGAAAAAAAAAGTTTTTGTTTTTGATGATAACTAAAGAACCGTGATAGATAGAAAATTAATTTTTTTTAGACAATAAAGGTATTTTAATTCTCTTTCAAATGCCACCCACCCCATTCAGATACATACAGCCGTTCTCGAGAAATTACGATTTTTAAAAAATGTCAACAAATTTTTAACCGCAAATATCTCTGAAATTTATGGACCAATCATTTTGCCCAAAGAACTCGACCGAGAACTATAAAAAATCTACCTCTAAAAGGAATTTTGAAGCCATTAAGTCAATTTTACTCTTGTAATCGTTGGACATACAAAACTGATTTTTTTCATTTTTCAATTTTTTACTCAAAATCTAGCGTACAGAATGTATTCAAATTTAAACAGATTATAGCTATTTATATTCTGTATTATCATGATTTTTCTCAAAAAAATTGACCGTTAAGTTTAGGAGTTATAAGCTTCTAAAAAAAACACATTTTTGTTAATAACAAAAGAACCGTGATAGCTAGAAACTTTTTTTTTTTTAGAAAATATAGGTATTTTAATTCTTTTTCGAACGCTACCCATCATATTCGAATAACTCGATTCTATCATTAAAAAATATCAAAAAACAGTTTTGAGAAAATAGAAAATTTGAAAAAAAAACAAAAACGCATCACCCCAATCAAAAAACAGATTTTTGACCCGCCATCACGCAAAAAAAACAAAAAAAATAAGACCTGTCCGGTCAAAATCGACCGAGTAGAAGCTGAGATCCAGGCGTACACACACACACACACACACACACACACACACATACACACACACACACACACACATACACACACACACACAACCACACACACACACACACACACACACACACACACACACACACACACACACACACACACATCCATACAGAAATTTTTCAAAAACCATGTATTTTGATTCCTAACACCTCGGAACACAATTATAACATGTTTTTACAACAACTCAAAAATTTACTATCACAAAGCTTCCTGTAGGAGGAAGTAAAATTGCAAAATTATGATAAGCCCTTACAAATAGGAGATTTGGTTTTAATTCTAGACGAGAATATCGAAAGGAATCAGTGAAGGAAAGGTTTTGTCACACGTGTTTTTCCTGGATACGATACACAAGTGCGTGTAGTTGAGATAAAAACAGCTAATGGAATATTAAAAATGCCAAGTCGCAAATTAGTTAAATTCTTAAAGGTACAAAACTCCTAGGTTTCGAACGGAGGGAGGATATTAGCGATGTAAATTTATATATATATATATATATATATATATATATATATATATATATATATATATATATATATATATATATATTATACATTTCTCGTAAGGGGTTTATAAAGCCCGTTTTTTTTATACATATATAGGGGTTTATCGAGCCAGATTTTGATTATGCAGCCCTGGCTTCATAATATTTCTAAATATAGGGGTTTATGCGGACCGACCTAGAGTCTATAACCCCAGGGTCCATTATTTCTTTAGTCACTTGCCATAAGCAACTCTGGGCTGTAGGTACTAATATACAGTCTTGGGCTATATAAACCCCGATAAGTGTGTGTGTGTGTGTGTGTGTATATATATATATATATATATTAATTTTGTAAAATGTGTATCTTGCATCTGATGGCCAATTGTCTACCAGGAAAGGTTTCGTTTTAATAAATGAACACCATTTATTTTTAAACGACGTTTCGGACACTTTTTCCGTGTCCCTCTTCAGGTACTATATTTAACAAAAATTCATTTACATAATAAACATATATATACAGTATGTTGAACATCAACGTAAAATTTACACATTTTACAAAAAAATCGTAGTTTTTACAATCTATTCCAATTAGAAGTTATGAAATCGAAATAATTTATATTACAAATTTGTTATAAACTAATCACTTAATTATTTATAAATCAAAAGCCGCGAACTCTAAACAAATTATGTATAAACAAGTTACACTTACATTAAGTCAGGATGTAATGTTAATGGGAGACAGTCCGCTTCGTCAATGCGTTTTACTTGTGACAAACGGTCTATATATACTAATATACTGTGATTGTGTGTGTATAAGAGTATATAAAGCGATGTGAGACAGGTGGGGATAGCGCTGAACGATTCGGTACCGAGCCGAGGTATCAGGGGAGCACGTCATAGTGGAAGTCATCCTAATGACACGGTTATCAAAACATACACTAATAGTGTGGTGGATGTTAAATGCTCACCAAACGTGTTCTCCTAATACACCCGCTCGACTTTACAAGGTTTATAAACATAGTCAGAGTTTTATTAAGCTAAAATTTCGCAGTTATTAATTTATATATTATATTCTTTCGCTAGTTTATTGATTTCAAATTGTTTATTTATATAATTTTTTTGTTGATGAATGAAAAATGCTTCTGAAAAAAGTCTTTTTCCGTTATTTATCTAAGATTTTAATATTGTCTAAATCTATTGTATGATTGTTATTTTCAGTGTGCGCAAATAAGGAAGATTTATCATCTTTGTCAAGATATTTTTTTCTATGTTCTTTTATTCGTACATTTAATCGTCTACCTGTCTGTCCCACATACGTTGCTTCGCAATTTTTGCAATTGATTTTATAAACCACATTATTTTTATTACATTTTTCTTCTTTATCGTTTCCTAACACTATTACATTATTTAGTTTATTTATGGTACTAAATACAACATTAAGGCCATGTGATACTCAACAAAAATCGTGTTGGGTTCAGTCGATAATGTAGGGAGAGCCAACAACTGTATATTAAACAGTAGATGGCGCTGAAGATATGCTTAATCTATATGCGTAGAACTTTTAGTTCCAAAATACTCGCACAGATGGCGTGCACTGAGAGAAGTGTTTAATGTCAACATGGAATCCTAAGATTCATAACTATTAACATGCCTATATATTTAAATATTTCCAAATATACGCATTGTAACAGTTAAGTCACCATGTTCTTCTAAACAATTTCAATATGTTGCTATAAATATTGATATTGTAATAGGTGCAATATGAGATTTGCCGTCTAAAATCTCCCCTATTCGAATATAAGATATTGTAACAGTTACAATATTGCACGTTCGAATTCAAACAGAACATAAGTATTCTTCTCTCAGTGCATAATATAGGAAATAATTTTTCTCATAAAAAATTATGAAAATATCCGTATCAAGTTTATAAATTTTTTTCAAACAAATTATGCGAGAATAAATGAGATTTTAAATGGATCTTTAAAAAGTTTTCGGACCTATGTACAGGGGCCCGTATTTTTTTTTATAAATTTCATTTATCGTCCTAAGAACTTGTGATAAACAATTTATAACTTTTGCTTCCTCCTAGAGGAAGCTTTGTGATAGTAAATTTTTGAGTTGTTCTAAAAACATGTTATAATTGTGTTACGAGGTGTTAGGAATCAAAATACATGGTTTTTGAAAAATGTCTGTATGTGTGTGGGTGTGTGTGTGTGTGTGTGTGTGTGTGTGTGTGTGTGTGTGTGTGTGTGTGTGTGTGTGTGTGTGTCTGTGTGTGTGTGTGTGTGTGTGTGTGTGTGTGTGTGTGTGTGTGTGTGTGTGTGTGTGTGTGTGTGTGTGTGTGTGTGTGTGTGTGTGTGTGTGTGTGTGTGTGTGTACGCCTGGATCTCAGCTTCTACTCGGTCGATTTTGACCGGACAGGTCTCATTTTTTTTGTTTTTCTTGCGTGATGGCGGGTCAAAAATCCGTTTTTTGATTGGGGCGATGCGTTTTTGTTTTTTTTTAAATTTTCGATTTTCCCAAAACTGTTTTTTGCTTTTTTTTAATGATAGGATCGAGTTATTCGAATTTGATGAGTAGCGTTCGAAAGATAATTAAAATACCTATATTTTCTAAAAAAAAAAAGTTTCTAGCTATCACGGTTCTTTTGTTATTAACAAAAATGTGTTTTTTTTTAGAAGCTTATAACTCCTAAACTTAACGGTCAATTTTTTTGAGAAAAATCATGATAATACAGAATATAAATAGCTATAATCTGTTTAAATTTGAATACATTCTGTACACTAGATTTTGAGTAAAAAATTGAAAAATGAAAAAAATCAGTTTTGTATGTCCAACGATTGCAAGAGTAAAATTGACTTAATGGCTTCAAAATTCCTTTTAGGGGTAGATTTTTTATAGTTCTCGGTCGAGTTCTTTGGGCAAAATGATTGGTCCATAAATTTCAGAGATATTTGCGGTTAAAAATTTGTTGACATTTTTTTAAAATCGTAATTTCTCGAGAACGGCTGTATGTATCTGAATGGGGTGGGTGGCATTTGAAAGAGAATTAAAATACCTATATTTTCTAAAAAAAATTAATTTTCTATCTATCACGGTTCTTTAGTTATCATCAAAAACAAAAACCTGTTTTTAAAAAAACACGTTTTTGTTAATAACAAAAGAACAATGATAGCTATAAATTTTTTTTTTCTTAAAAAATATGAATTATGAAATATAAAAAAAAACACGTTTTTGTTAATAACAAAACAACCGTGATAGCTATTTGTTTTATTATAAAATATAGATATTTTACTTCTATTTCAAATGATAACTTTATTTATCAGCTCAAAATTTATATAAATTTGATATAAATAAATAATAAATAAATAAATAAATTTAAAAATTAACAATTTTTAATATTCATGTATGGATTTAATTATGATTATGCAATAAATTTTTTAAAAAATTATACATTTTGTTATTCAAAATTAATTAAAGGAATCAACAATTTACGGTTGAGGAAGCTACGGGCCAATGAATTGGCAGCGGTTTTTATCGTTAGAGAATCACACCCCAGGTAGCTATGTCTACCCTGTATAGGATGTTAGCTGCTTCAGACATATAACTATGTCTTGAAGTAAATAATAACATGTATAACAACATGTACTACTCTGGTTAAATAAATAAATAAACATAGATTTTAAGGTTATGTTTAGAAAGTTGTAATTTAGCTTCTCGTACAAGATTCTTTTTTTGTAAAATTAATATTTTTCAAAAACCATTTCCAAAGCTGAAAATCGGTTTACGAATCAAAGTATACATCTTATCATGTAATGTAATTCGCTTACTGATAGTAATTTCGTAGTACATAATAGTACTGCATAAAGCGATAATGGAACATTTATTAGTATCATTAGATACAACTTTTTTCCAACATACATTTTGAAATTTCTTATTTCCGATATATGATGCGTTATTAATTTTCTTATTTCGTATAAATAAAAAGCATGCACTATTAATTTATTATTTTTGTTTCATACATTATTTATTATGTAATGTAAATCGCTTATTGATAGTATTTTCTTAGTACAGAATAGTACTGAATAAAGCGATAATGGGACATTTATAAATATCATTAGATACAAGTTTTTTACAACATGCATTCTGAAATTTCTTATTTCTAATATATCATGCATTATTAATTTTCTTATTTCTTATTTTTGTGTCATACATTATTTATTATGTAAAGTAATTCGCTTACTTATAGTAATTTCGTAGTTCAGAATCGTACTGAGTAAAGCGATAATGGCACATGTATTAGTATCATTAGATACAACATTTTTACAAAATGTATTCAGAAATTTCTTATTTCTAATATATCATGCGTTATTATTAATTTACTTATTTCTTATAAATAAAAATCACACACTAATAATTTCTTATTTTTGTTTCATACGTTATTTATCATGTAATGTAATTCGCTTACTGATAGTAATTTCGTAGTACAGAATAGTACTGAATAAAGCGATAATGGCACATTTATTAGTATTATGCAAAATTATATAACACATGCAAAACGGTCTTTGATAATAAATTCATAAAGAAATTATCAATTACTGCAGTATTTTACGATAACATACAATATCATGAGCATAATATTTGATTGCTAATCGATATGGAAATCGATTCCTGCGGTATTAAATAAAACCATGCAAAATTATAACTATAGCATTTTATTGCAGATTAATAACAAAATTTACATTTAAAATAACATGCACATTTACTTATAAAAAATATTTTATTGCTAATCAATAAAGAAGTGATCTATAGCTGCAGATTAAATAATAAACAAAATTTTGATAATTATTAATTGATGAAGAAATCATCAATTACTGTTGTATTTAATAAAATCATGCAACAATGTAACACATGCAAAACGAACTTGGATTATAAATTCATAAAGAAATTCTCAATTACTGCAGTAGTTTACGATAACATGCAATATCATAAACATAATATTTGATTGCAGATCGATAAAAGGAAATCGATTCCTGCAGTATGAAATAAAATCATGCAAAATTATAACTACCGCATTTGATTGCAGATTTAAAAAAATATTTATAATAACATGTACATTTAGTTATAAATTTTTTTTTATTGCAAATCAATAAAGAAATGATCTATTGCTGTAGATTTAATAATATCATAGAAAATTATGGTAATTATTAATTGATAAAGAAATTATCAATTACTGTAGTAGTTTACGATAACGTGCAATATCATACACATAATATTTGACTACAGATTGATAAAAGGAAATCGATTCCTGCAGTATTAAATTAAATCATGCAAAATTATAATGACAGCATTTGAATGCAGATTTAAAAAAATATTTACATATAGAATAACATGCATATTTAGTCATACAAAAATGTTGTTATTGCAAATCAATAAAGAAATGATCTATTGCTGAATTGGCTGTGAATCAAACAATACCATACAAAATTATGATAATTGTTAATTGATAAAATCATCAATTACTGTTGTTTTGAATAAAATCATGCAATATTATAACACATGCAAAACGATCATTGATAATAAATTCATAAAAAAATTATCAATTACTGCAGTAGTTTACGATAACATGCAATATCATAAACATAATATTTGATTACAGATCGATAAATGGTAATCGATTCCTGCAGTATAAAATTAAATCATGCAAAATTATAACTACCGCATTTGATTACAGATTAAAAAACATATTTACGTATAAAATAACATGCACATTTAGTTATAAATTTTTTTTATTGTAAATCAATAAAGAAATGATGTATTGCTGCAGATTTAATAATATTATAGAGAATTATGATAATTATTAATTGATAAAGAAATTGTTAATTACTGCAGTAGTTTACTATAATATGCAATATCATAAACATAATATTTGATTACAGATCGATAAAAGGAAATCGATTCCTGTAGTATTAAATTAAATCATGCAAAATTTTAATTACTGCATTTGATTGCAGATTTAGAAAGAATATTTACATATAAAATAACATGTACATTAAGTTATACAAATTTTTTATTGCAAATCAATAAAGGAATGATCTATTACTGAATTTTCTGCGGATTAAATAATATTTAAAATTATGATAATTATTAATTGATGAAGAAATCATCAATTACTGTTGTATTAAATAAAATCACGCAATATGGTAACACATGCATTTCATTGCAGATTGATAAATAAAACAATACTGTAACATCAACTTTGATGTTACAATAGTAAAAGTAGAGATTCGACCTATGACCAGCATGCTGTAGTCGAACAGATAAGCCTATAACCAGAGAAAAACCTTGATTGAAGAGTACGCTCTAGGTAGCCTATAAACACCCCTTTAAACACAGTACGTACATGTATTTTCCCTACACATATACAATAGAGTATGCGAACTCTCTACATCGATAAACGAAGAAGACCTTGAACAACAGCAACAACATGTATCCTGTAAGAGGCTTAGCTGTCGTAGCCTCCCAATGATTCCCCTTTCGCCTCTCTACACCATGCTGATAGTATCTCTCTCTCACATTTGGATTATATCGTACCTGAAACACACATCAAAAACAATTACTGTAGGATATAAATTACTCACTGTATAGTTTTTCGAATACGACTTTGTCTAAGTCCTTGGAACGATAGCCACTGCTTTTATAATCACCCTTCAAACGCATATGGAGATAGTGTCGCTCGAGCAGGAGATCACCATACTGGATGGAACTTCTCACCTGTAAGAAGAACACTAATTTAAATAGCAGTAAGACCACACAAACATTGAAATGGTACTAACCTGCTGAAAGACACTGCAATAACTTGAAGTGGAGAGTTATGTATATCCAACACCTGTTGACTTGCTCATGGAGCAAGCATTTTGAGGCAGCAACTACAGCAGCTGGAGCAACCCGCTAGATCACCTACATCTACAGCAATTGTCTTGCATCACTGAAAAAAGCACTAATTATCAGACACATGCATTTATGCATAAACATATCTGAGATGCATTACTAAAGTGGATATCTATTATTCTTATATTCTTTTAGATTAAGTACGGTCACATCACCTCAAAGTAAATATCGATAACTTTGAATGGCAAATACACCCGCGAAATCTCATAAGGCTTTTATATTGTTGGAACAAGATGAATTTACTTTTTGAGTTTTAAATTTTGGCCCATTTAATGAAGTAAAGTGTTGTGAGTGTTATCGAAAGATTTATAAATCTATGTGCTGTTCTCGACGTCATCTTCGACAGTGGTGTCACACTTCTCGCCAAGGCTGCTCGCATAGGACTGTCACTCACGGAGGTTATGTTGCTTTGTTGTGGTTGTAGGTGAGGTCTATGTGTGGTCATACTTGCACACAATATATTGTGAATGACAATATCCTCCGCGAGTGACAGTCCTATGCGAGCAGCCTTGGCGAGAAGTGTGAAACCACCGTCGAAGATGACGTCGAGAACAGCACACAGATTTATCAATCTTTCGATAACACTCACAACACTTTACTTCATTAAATGGGCCAAAATTTAAAACTCAAAAAGTAAATTTATCTTGTTCCAACAATATAAAAGCCTTATCAGATTTGGTGAGTGTATTTGCCATTCAAAGTTATCGATATTTACTTTGAGGTGATGTGACCGTACTTAATCTAAAAGAATATAAGAATAATAGATATCCACTTTAGTAATGCATCTCAGATATCTCATGTATTTTTAAGTTGACTTTATCAATCAGAAAGTAGATATAATTTAATAAAAAAATAAAAATATGTAATTTTTCAGTCTGGCAGTTCAAAAGAATACACAAGCAGTGTCTTAGTTAAATCTGAAAAATTGCAAACTTATTCCTAACGTAATTTTTGCAACTGTGAGAATTGTTTTCATGTTTTTGACCTGCACCCTTGGCCTAAGGGAGTAATTCCATAAAAGCGATTTCGTTCATAATTTTTTCTTAAGCTTTTAGGGACCTTCTCTACAAGTACCAGTCAAAACATTTTTCCTAACAAAGTAATTGCGACTCTGAGAATTTTTTTTCGCGTTTACGGCATGGTATATCGACCCAAACGGGCTTTTCCAGAAACGCGATTTCGTTCATAACTTTTCTCTAAGCATTGGGGGACCTTTCCTACAAGTACCAGTTGAAACATCTTCCTAACGACGATTAATTGCGACTCTGGGAATTTTTTTTCGTGTCTCGACATGGTATATCGGCCCGAAGGAGCTTTTCCAGAAAAGCGATTTAATTCATAAGTTTTTTGTAAGCATTGGAGGACGTTATCTACAAGTACCAGTCGAAACATTTTTCCTAACGACGTTATTGCGACTTTGGGAATTTTCTTTCCAGTTTACGGCATGGTATATCGGCCTGAAGGGGCTTCTCCGGAAAAGCGATTTCGTGCATAATTTTTTTTTAAACTTTGCTGGACCGTTTCTACAAGTACCTACCAGTCGAATCATTTTTCCTAACGACGTTATTGCGACTTTGGGAATTTTTTATCTAGTTTTCGACATAGTATACCGGTCTAAAGGGGCTTTTCCGGAAAAGTGACTTCGTTCATAATTTTTTGTAAGCTTTGGGGGACATTTTCTACAAGTAACAGTCGAAAAAATTTTCTTAACGACATTATTGCGAATCTGGAAATATTTTTTCGAGTTTACGGCATGGTATATCGGCCTGAAGGGGCTTTCCCGGTAAAGCGATTTCGTTCATAATTTTTCTCTAAGCATTTGAGAACTTTACAAGAAACCGTCGAAACATTTTTCCGAGCGACATAATTGCGGCTCTGGGAATTTTTTTTCGTGTTTAGGACATAGTATATCGCCGTCGGGGAGCTTTTCCGGAAAAGCGATTTCGTTCATAATTTTTTTCTAAGCATTTGGGGATTTTATCTAGAAGAAACCGTAGAAACATTTTTCCGAGCGACGTAATTGCGGCTCTGGAAATTTTTCTCCCGTTTACGACACAGTATATCGCCCGGGGGGAAGGCTTTTCCGGAAAAGCGATTCCGTTCATAATTTTTTTCTAACCATTTGACGTCTTTATCTATGAGAAACAATCGCAACCTTTTTCCGAACAACGTAATTGCGTCTCTGGGAATTTTTTTTCCCGTTTACGACACAGTATATCGATTTGGGGGGGCTCTTCCGGAAAAGCGATTTCGTTCATAATTTTTTTCTAAGCATTTGGGAACTTTATCTACAAGAAACCGTCGAAACATTTTTCCGAGCGACGTAATTGCGGCTCTAGGAATCTTTTTTTACCGTTTACGACACAGTATATCGCCCTGGGGTGCTTTTCCAGAAAAGCGATTCCGTTCATAATTTTTTTTCTAAGCATTCGGGGACTTTATCTACAAGAAACCGTCGAAACATTTTTCCGAGCGACGTAATTGCGGCTCTGAGAATTGTTTTTCCTGTTTACGACACAGTTTATCGCCCTGGGGTGGCTTTTCCGGAAAAGCGATTTCATACATAATTTTTTTCTAAGCATTTGGGGACTTTATCTACAACAAACCGTCGAAATATTTTTTCGAACGACGTAATTGCGGTTGTGGGAATTTTTTTTTGCGCTTTTCCGACACTGTATATCGCCGTGCAAGGGTTTTCCAGAAAAGCGATTTCCATCATAATTTTTTTTAGACCGTGTGGGACCTTTCCTTCAAGTACCAGTCGCAAAATTTTTCCTAACGAAGTTATTGCGACTCTGGAAATTTTAGTCTTCGTGTGTGTGGCTATGGGAAAAGTGGCTTATCTGTGAGGGTGGTTTTGGAGGTGGTTTATGGGGGTGGCGAAGTGCTAAATTGGTTTTTACACTATTTTTGGTCCATTCCTACACTGTTTTACGGTTTTAAACCGGTTATAATGTAAATCGCAAATTTTAGTTTTTTCGTTCACTGCGAACGTTCGGAATTTCAAACACATCCAATAACTTATGACTACTAGCAGTACTAATTAATACAAGATCTGCACTGTAAAGGATGTAACAGGCAGTCATTAGCTGTCAGATTGCCAACTATTACAGCCTCTGCAGCAGTGTCTGGACCACTGTTGTGCATCAGTTGTACAAACGGCAAATGCAGGTGCCCACGCAACTTACATTTTACTTGGAGAACCTCTAAATGCCACCTAGTTATAGCGTCAACACTTCTCCATCATATTTCCATTTAGTATGAACGTCGTCATCAATTCAGTATTCAACTAGGTGATGCCTTGGGAAGGGTAACTACGTCGTCTAGCCTCCAAAGGAGTAAAATCAGACGATGCCGTGCTGTCTTTTGCGGGAGCTCTTCGCCTTCGGCAGAAAAAAAATGTATTAATAAAGTGTCAAAGATGAGGTATGAGGAGAACAGTATTAAACTGCCAGGAATAAGGGAGCAGATAGACGAAAATTAAGAGGTTAGGTTCATCTACGCTACGTACATAATAAAGTCCCAGTCGGAAGTTCCCCATTTTGTTCACCACGGTGATACCTCTCGAGAAGTAGTAGCTAGCTGTATCGGCCACCCTCGAGGGGAGAATCAAATGACGCCGTGTTGTCTTTTGCTGGAGCTCTTCGCCTTCGGTAGAAACAAAAATGTTTTAATAAAGTAATGAATGAAATTAAAAATGTTTTAGAATATATGATTTTTAAAAATCGAAATACTTCAAAAATTTTCGTCTGATTTCTTATTTTGGGAGCTTTAACTATTGGTCTTATGCCCTCCTACATAGTTTTTAAATAAAAAAGAAAAAAACAACCCCATATAACAAATTATTAATATTTTAAATAAAAAATAACTTTTGACACTGATTGTATAGCCAATACATCCTTAAGTACAAAAGACCCTCGGCATCTGTGCAACTATTAGGTTAAAATTTATGGTCACTGACTAGTAGGTTATTTGTGTAACATTAATAGAACTAATAAAAACGCAACAATAGCAGATTCAGATTTTAAATGTTAGAATGTACCAATGCTCCTTCATTCTATCACCTGAGTAACAAGTATCTATGACATGAGTGTCATTATGAAAAAGCATTGATATTTTGTAAAATTTTCATTCCGAAATTGTCACTGCTATCACTTCATTACTTGCATTCACAAATAATCCACTCAGTAATACAAACAAGTTAAAAGAATATAACAACTTAGGATTTTACATCTAACGTCCCCTGCATGAATGAAGAAAATATAATTAGAATTATTTTCAAGTAATTTATCATAAAGACATTACCTCTCTAAATTATGTAAGCTAAGCTAGAAGTTGCGAAACCCATTTTATAAATCGATAAAACATTTTCAATATTTTGACTTTGGTATATAACCAACCGCGTAAAGGATTTTCATGAGATAAAGCTTATATCCTTCGTATTTTGTTCATATTTATGATTTGAAAAGTTTCAAATATGAAAATTTCCTAATTTTAAGTTTTCTTATATCTTTTGTGATTTTTACCATTTAAAAGTGACTGATTGAAGTAATTTATTCAACTACAACTCTTCGAACTAGAACTGTGATTAAAATACAAGGAATGTAAGCTTTGGCTCGTAAAAAACCATTACCCGGTTGCTGGGAAAAGATATTTACTTCAATAAATCATTTTTAAATGGTAAAATTATTAAAATTTACTTAATCATTGAAATTATTATTTCAGATTCTGCGGGGGTGATTATAAACAAGGGCAATCTGACTTGCCATAAATATTAATTATTTTAATTTAATTTGTAAGACTGTAAGACCGATGGAAAAATTCTTATCAGTTGACAGTTAAATGGTAAAAATAAAAAAAAATGTAAGAAACCTTGAAATAAGGAAATTTTCATATTTGCAACTTTTTAAATTATAAATTTGACCAAAATATCAAGGATATAAGCTTTATCTCATGAAAATCCATCACCCGATTAGTTATTTACCAAAGGCAAAATATTGAAAATGCTTTACCGATGCATAAAATGGGTTTAGGAATTTTTAACTTAGCTCACATTGTCAGAGGTAATATCTTTATGATACATTACTTGAAAATAATTCTAACTATATTTTCATTTTCACAATGAAAACTTTATAATATATTGAAAATCATTGTAGTGTTACAAAACTATATATAGATGCTGCTCTGCTTTGATAAAATGGAGTACAATCTGAAAAAATCTATTTACTAAAAAAAGGCAGATTTACTATTTGTGTTGCATTGAGATGAATGTATAGCAGTGAGCACTATTATGTATACAGGACATATACATAACCTAAAATATAATGATTTTATTTGACCAAAAATTCTGACCAAAAACTGTCGCCAGCACGCGGTGTTCTGACCAGAATTTTCACAGGTTAGCGCAAAGCTGCAGGTATGCCCCATTATTTAAAAAAAAATTATAAAAGCAAATAATAAGTTAAAACTCAAAATGTTTTACATTTTGATTTTCATTCTAATTACGTAAAAGATTGATTAATAATAAATGAAAATTATTAATAAAAGGTTTACTCAGGGTCATAATTAATACATGCTACAACTAATATTAATTAGTGGAATCCAAAATAATAAGTGTAACTTACTGATCTGGAGCTGAACTAATGTAAATACAATTAAGACAACACCATCACAATCACTGCTGCAACTCCTTCTGTGATGGATAAAACAAACTGGTAACTCCTATTCCTTCAGCTGCCGTCGAAGGTAATATAATTATTTGAAGGCGTGTTGTCATCCGCAGGAGCCCTTCGCCTTTGGCAAAATAAAAAATATTAATAATGCGTTAAGCAGTGGGGATGAGGAGAGCAGTATCGAACTGCCAGGAATAGACAGATGGAAAGTTGGAGGCTAGGTTCGGCTATACTACAGGATAAAGTCCAAATCCGAAGTGAAGTACTTACTCAAGTCTGTCGGGAGCGCGGACTACATTCAATTAGACCTCCGCCGTCACTTCCACAATATATTTTCCTACACAATGTCCTTGAGAAGTGGTAGTTGCGTTGGCTCCCCTGGAGGAGAGTACAATTATATGAAGACGTGTTGTCTTCTGCAGGAGCTCTTCGCCTAGGGCAAAGCAAAATATATTAATAATGTATTAAGCAGTGGGGACGGGGGGAGCAGTATCGAACTGCCAGGAACAGAGGAGTAGACAGATGCAAAATTGGAGGCTAGGTTCACCTATACTTCAGGATAAACACCAAATCCGAAGTGAAGTACTTACTCGAGTCTGTCGCAGAAGCGCGATCTACATTCAATTAGACCTCCGCTGTCACTTCTACATATCTTTGGGGATCTTTGGAACGAAAAGTCGAAATGCCGCATGTGCATTTTCGACTAAAACCTCCTCACCCTTTCTCAAAGTTTACCAGAATGTTCACACAGAATGCAATGCATGCTGAGGTATTGTATATTGAGTTTCAGATCTACTAAATCAGCCATTACAGAGGAAATTACGTTTCTTTCTTAAAAATTTCCTGAAAAAGCACAAAAATTGCAATATCACCAGACTTGCTGATTATGTAGATCTCAAACTTGATATACTGTCCCTAAGCATGTTTTCCTTTATGTATGGAGAGTTTAAGATACTTATAGGTAATGGAAAGGGATCTTTGGAACGAAAAGTCGAAATGCCGCATGTGCATTTTCGACTAAAACCTCCTCACCCTTTCTCAAAGTTTACCCGAATGTTCACACACAATGCAATGCATGCTGAGGCATTGTATATTGAGTTTCAGATCTACTAAGTCAGCCATTACGGAGGAAATTACGTTTCTTTCTTAAAAATTTCCTGAAAAAGCACAAAAATTGCAATATCACCAGACTTGCTGATTATGTAGATCTCAAACTTGATATACTGTCCCTGAGCATGTTTTCCTTTATGTATGGAGAGTTTAAGATACTTATAGGTAATGGAAAGGAATCTTTGGAACGAAAAGTCGAAATGCCGCATGTGCATTTTCGACTAAAACCTCCTCACCCTTTCTCAAAGTTTACCAGAATGTTCACACACAATGCAATGCATGCTGAGGCATTGTATATTGAGTTTCAGATCTACTAAATCAGCCATTACAGAGGAAATTACTTTTCTTTCTTGAAAATTTCCTGAAAAAGCACAAAAATTGCAATATCTCCAGACTTGCTAATTATGTAGGTCTGAAACTTCATAAACTGTCCCTTAGCATGTATTCCTTTATGTATGGAGAGTTCAAGATACTTTTAGGTAATGGAAAGAGATCTTTGGAACGAAAACTCGAAATGCCGCATGTGCGTTTTCGACTAAAACCTCCTCACCCTTTCTCAAAGTTTACCAGAATGTTCACACACAATGCAATGCATGCTGAGGCGTTGTATATTGAGTTTCAGATCTACTAAATCAGCCAGTTTGGAGGAAATTACTTTTCTTTCTTAAAAATTTCCTGAAAAAGCACAAAAATTGCAATACCTCCAGACTTGCTAATTATGTAGGTCTGAAACTTCATAAACTGTCCCTTAGCATGTATTCCATTATGTATGGAAAGTTTAAGATACTAGTAGGGAATGGAAAGGGATCTTTGTAAAAAGACTTACTACATCGAAACTCACTATTTCATAATTACATGGTATTTTGATATTTTCAAGTTTTTCTTTTAGTTTTAAACTATTATCTACATGTGGTGACGATGTCTTTAAATTATTTTGTAGGAATTGAACAAAAAAAACAAAAAACTTTGAAACATAGTAAGTAGGAGAGTTTACTGTGGAGATTATTGGTCTGACTGGAAAACCTGCTTTATATATTTTAATAAGACCATACGCTTTTGATATACTGAATTTTTGAAGGACCGGGAGTAGTTGTTTCTTAGTACCACTAAAATCCATTTTGTTGAGCCATTTCACTATATCATTTGTTTTTCTTTCTAGGCTTGATAAAGGGTTTGATTTTATTTTTTCATAATATTTTTGATCATTAAATAACATATCGGTTTTTTCTACGTAACATGATTTTTTAATTATCACTATAGCATTCCCTTTATCAGCTCTAATTATTAGAATGTCTGAGTTTTGTTTTAGAAATTTTCTTGTTTTTTTAAGGTCTATTTTTAATTTTTTGTTTTCGTATGAATTATTTGCTAGTTCTCTATTGTATGAACTTTTTATGGTGTTGAGAAAAGAGCTTCTTATTTTAGGAATATCAGCTTTATTATTGTGTTTTTTAATAAAAGTTTCAAAATTCTTAATATATTGCAGTAGTAATTTGTTGTCGAATGTTTCATTAAAATTAAATTTCTCCCCAAGTTTCAATATATCGGTAACGTACGTTGGAAGTTCAATGCCCGAAACATTCACACACCAACTATCGTTAGTTTTCACCGGTTCGATAACCTGTGTGTTATTGTCTCGGAGATTAACCTCTGACACATCTTCCTTATATCTATCTTTTTCGATTTCGTTCTTATATTTTCTGAAATACATGGTTTCGAGTTTAAGTTGTAGTTTTTCTTTTACCTTAACAATAATAAAATTAAGATGATAAATCTTCCTTATTTGCGCACACCGAAAATAACAATCATACAATAGATTTTGACAATATTAAAATCTTAGATACAGAAATAAATAACGGAAAAAGGCTTTTATCAGAAACATTTTTCATTCATCAGCAAAAAAATTATATAAATAAACAATTTGAAATCAATAAACTAGCGAAAGAATATAATATATAAATTAATAACTGCGAAATTTTAGCTTAATAAAACTCTGACTATGTTTATAAACCTTGTAAAGTCGAGCGGGTGTATTAGGAGAACACGTTTGGTGAGCATGTAATATCCACCACACTATTAGTGTATGTTTTGATAACCGTGTCATTAGGATGACTTCCACTATGACGTGCTCCCCTGATACCTCGCCTCGGCTCCGAATCGTTCAGCGCTATCCCCCCACCTGTCTCCCATCGTTTTATATACTCTTTTACACACACAATCACAGTATATTAGTATATATAGACCGTTTGTCACAAGTAAAACGCATTGACGAAGCGGACTGTCTCCCGTTATCATTACATCCTGACTTAATGTAAGTGTAACTTGTTTATACATAATTTGTTTAGAGTTCGCGACTTTTGATTTATAAATAATTAAGTGATTAGTTTGTAACAAATTTTTAATATAAATTATTTCGATTTCACAACTTTTAATTGGAATAGATTGTAAAAACTACGTTTTTTTTGTAAAATGTGCAAATTTTACGTTGATGTTCAACATACTGTATATATATATATTTATTATGTAAATGAATTTTTGTTAAATATAGTACCTGAAGAGGGACACGGAAAAAGTGTCCGAAACGTCGTTTAAAAATAAATGGTGTTCATTTATTAAAACGAAACCTTTCCTGGTAGACAATTGGCCATCAGATGCAAGATACACGTATGATTAACACCCTACCATAAGCGCCTTTACCCACCAAATAATTTTGTAAAAACTTGATTATTACAGGCAATTCGCGTATAAAGGTAATAGCTGTCATGTTCCTCGTCGTGGAGGACTATGTTGGAGCCGTACGTAAGCCGCGTGCACGGCAATCGTACAGAGTTGTCCGGAGCTGCAGATTTCCCACATTGAGTAAAGAAAAATCGATTAAAATGGAGGACACGGAACGAGGAATGCTTTGAAGCGCTCTGACAGACCGATGTCTATAGAGGGCAAATGATAGCTCAAAAAACATTTGATTAGGTTACTTGGTGACCGTTGCATTTATTGATAAAAATTGATTGTTGTATATACTGAACGAAGCGAGCGTAGTATTTTTTATTCATTGCGTTTCAGAACACCGTCAGAGTAACATCGAGACTGCGATTAGTTAATATGCATTCTTTAAGTTTATATTATACTTCAATAAATATTGTTTAAAAGCTATAATTGTTGTCATTTTCTTCGCGCGAGTGATAACAAAACTATTAAATCACTTGGTACCATTGAGATCAAGTTTCATGGTTTTTTCTCTATATTTCACGTAGTTTCAGATGATTTTCGAATTCCTTCTGATGGAGTTTTAGGTTTACCTACTTAACTCACGCAAAAGCTCTAATCGGTTATGAAAATAAATGTTTATAAGTTGGAAGTTATACAGCATTATTAAAATTTGAAATTTGAAATAATGAAAATTTAACAAAAACTGAACTACATAATTCAAACTTGAGTTTAACTTTGGGTATCAGCATGAATTTTAACTGGGCAGATGAGACCAATAGTGGTTCTAGCGAATATATTGAAAATAGTTCCCTTGAAATACTAGAATTAAAAGATTAATATGCTAGCCAAATTGCAATCTTAGATGCCGACAATACATCTGATTTCGGTAAAGATAATGTTCCTATGAAAAGTTTATTTAAAATCTCTTATAGTGAAACTTTTGCCGAGACGGGACTATATGATACTTTGGAAATTCTCGAAAATCTTTTTCGATTTAGGTTATCCAGTAGCTCAAATATTTGATATAATTTTTCTAATTTTATTATTTTTAATATTACGACAGATGCGTCAGATTACACTATTGGAGGAATACTTTTTTAAGGCGAAATCAGAAAAGATCCCTCAATAAGCTATGCTTTTCGAGTACTTCGAGGACCTGGTTTGAATTATGAAGTATACGAAAAAGAACCTTTAGCAATGATTCATTTTGCTAAGATTTTCCGATGTTATATTTATAACAAGAATGTTTTGTTTGTAACTGATCATAAACCATAAGTTTGGTTTAAAACATCTGATTGTAACACATGTGTTCAAAGAGTCAAGAATAGTGGTACCGGACTCTGCTACAGCCACTCATCATAAATAAATACACAGACACAACACCTCTAACACGCAGTACACTGACACACGAATACGTACGACACTTACACAGCAGAGTCTTTGGCCAACGGGAAACGGGCGTCGCTGGGCTGGTACGCAGCCCCGTAACCCCGGCTCGCAGAGGGTACACCAGATAAAACCAGTCCGGCCGCCATCGAATAGTGGCTGGAGCACCCCTGGGCCGCCGGTAGTGAGGGGCCCGAACTCTACATTAACCAACAGGGAGGCTGCCCTGCATAACGGTGTATAATCCCGCTCCCGTATCAGTGCCGGGTGATTCCCGGGTGGGACGCTGCTGCAGGGTATGGGGGGCTCCGACGAGGCCACTGCAGCCTACCGGGGTGGCAGAACTTCCCGGAAGTACGCCGGCGGATGACCCGGACCCTTAGCCGAAGTTACTCTCACCAACACAGCACAATCCACACGAAGTTAGTTCACAGGAGAGAGAAGAAAAACATGCAAGAGACAAATACAAAAAACGCAGTTAGAGCGCAAGCTGTACCGGGTGTCCCGCCCAACACCGAGTCCGTGACACCAGGGAACACTCAGGAGATCAGGCATAGAACAGTCAGCACGTCGAGCTTCTATAGAGTCATTAGCGACGCTAACACCTCTGGCCTGACGCCTGATGGCGACACCTCAGATAACGAGGTAGACGAGACCCTAAGCAGCATGCTGGCGGAGATCTCAACAATGAAGAGAGCAACAGAGAAGCAGAAGAACATCTCCAGAGATGTTAAGGAGTGGCTGAAGACGCTCAGCGCTCTGCTGGCCAGGGTTGCAAAATTGGGTATTTGTGCGATATTCGAATCATGAATACTTTCGTATTTGAAAGTTGTTCGAATCGCGAATCACGGCCGTACTCGCGATCCGTGACTCGTTCGAATCGCGAATAAGGCCGTACTCGCGATCCGCGACTCGTTCGAATCGCGAATCACAGCCATATTCGCCATCCGCGACTCGTTCGAATCGCGAATCACAGCCGTATTCGCGATCCACGACTCGTTCGAATCGCGAATCACAGCCGTATTCGCGATCCGCGACTTGTTGGAATCGCTGATAAGGCCGTATTCGTCATTCAGACAGCTTGCAAATATCAAATACGAAAGTATTAGTTATTTGAACGGCCTTCAAATATCCAATATGAAAATAATTGGTATTTGAACATCTAACAACAAATAAAGAAAAACACAAACAAGTACATAATTGCCTCCATTATTGCCTCTACAAGAAATCCGAGGGTACTCAGGAGGTTTTTCGACCCGCTGAACTCGTTTTTGAGATTTTTTTGACGTATTACCGTACGTTTACATCTAGTACGCTGTGTTACATTGGTTTTGCCTAAATCCTGTATTGCACTCTTGAATAAATTGGTCCAAGGACTTTCAGGTGTATAGCCTACATTATGCCTTTGGTGCATAATATAATAGTAACTCATTCCAGATTGTATCCAGTAGCGGAAGTGGCTATATGTCGCACAAGTGAAACGTGTGCACACGCTCCGTGCGCTATTGACAACTATACCACACTAGACAATATACTATAAAATGATACTCAAGTGTAAGTTTTCAACACTTGCTTGATCATGTATGGAACTCGTAACTCATAGCCGACTTTTTTGCTACTCGTCATACCAGTACGATTGAAGTACTCGTTCGTGCCCTTCTTGTATAAACGAATATTATAAACCCTGTATTTATATAGATGCTGTCTCCATCCCTCTTGACGGTTTAAAAAGATCCTTTTCGGAAGCTCTACAATCAATTTTCCCAATTTTTTATTTATTCAAAGGTTGCATTTTTTTCTCGTTTTGTATAGATCATAAATTTGACGAGACAACACTTAAACAGACGCAAACGTTCTTGTAGCCCCCTTTCATTTGAAGTAAATCAATTTGAAATAAAATTCAAAATGAACGTCGCTTTTTTCGAATACTAGTCATTTTACCTGACAAAGAACCTAGAAAATTCTAAACAAGGAGAATACAACTACAAAACAAGAACTTCCATTTTCTTTAGAATCAAAATATGTTGGTCACTTTAAAAGTTACGTAGTTTTGAAACTTAGATGAAAAGGCAAAAAGAATGGTGAAAAACACCGAAGAATCTACCCTGTACATCGACATAATATTTTATATTGTTATATTGATTTGATGAATTATAGAAAAAATATCTTACACTTTTTGCATTTATAATTATAAACGATAATAATATTTTAGACTATAACGAGGGATTAAGTGATCAGTTGCCGATCAAATTTACAAAATAATCTAAACTAAAACATTTTCTTATCAATTAGTACTCTCGTAGGTACAAAAAATGATACACACGTTCTCTGATTTATGCTCATTTCAAATATATCGAAAAAGTAATACTTACGTTATCAAAGGGGCAGCGCCCTTTTTGGCGAGTATAAGGAACAAAGTGACGGACTAGAAGCGAGGCGTCGACGCAAAGTGGGCTGAAAGACCAAAAAAATGCTCAAAAGTCTTGATTTAATTGAATTCTGCATGGAAAAAATCTGACCCCGTAAAATTCTTCTTTTTCACCACTTTTTGAGAAATTTTTCCCCCCGAAGGTTTAAATGTATTTATAAAAATGTTACCGATACCATTTTACCATGCTATCGCGAATTCGATATCTTTAGCGTTTGGTTTTGGACGGAAATGATCAAGAATAATTTATATTGCTAATTACATTATTATTTTTGTAATTTTTAGTATTTTCGGCCCTTAACCCTTTGAGGCCACACTTATTTTTTCGATCGTGGAGCACATACTGGGTCAATTTGGCCCATACTCATTTTTGAACAACTATATTTCTGAAATTATCAATTATAGAATTACCAAAAAATTTATGGATAATCGTGAATGACTCAAGAATTCATTCACGTAATATTGAAGCAAAAATATGATTTCTTTGGTACCTAAAATAATTAGCAATATAAATTATTCTTGATCATTTCCGTCCAAAACCAAACGCTAAAGATATCGAATTCGCGACAGCATGGTAAAATGGTATCGGTAACATTTTTATAAATACATTTAAACTTTCGGGGGGAAAAATTTCTCAAAAGGTGCAAAAAGAAGAATTTTACCGGATCAGATTTTTTTTCCATGCAAAATTCGATTAAATCAAGACTTTTGAGCAATTTTTTGGTCTTTCAGCCCACTGTGCGACGCACCCTTTATACATTGGAGTAGCTTTATAACCTTACTTTCTTTTTGGTCATATTTCCCTTATCATTTTTTATATACGTAGATACCACATATCAACGGCTGAGCGGAACAAGGTCGTATCTCGGCGCGCGGACGAAGAACGACGTATCTCAGCGCACGGATCAAGAACGTCGTATTTCACCGCCTGGACGAAGAACATCGTTACTTACCACGCGGATGAAGAACATCGTATCTCACTGCGCGGATGAAGAACATCGTATCTCACCGCGCGGACGAAGAACGTCGTATCTCGCTATATACTGGCCGTGTACTCGCTGCAAAAGCGCCGAGATACGACGTTCCTCATCCGCGCGTTGAGATACGATGTTCTTCATCCGCGCGGTGAGATATGACGTTCTTCGTCCGCGCGGTAAGATACGACCTTGTCCCGCTCAGCCGTCGATATGCGGTACATAATTATAAACCATTTTTCATTTTCATTATACCTGTATAGTTTCAGTTTTTCGCGAGTGTCCTTTTTAATTAAAGGCCCAATGAAAAAAATTGTCAAAATTACGAAAAACAAATTTATATTATATTATACGGTGTTTGGGTTAATTATACACCGATAGATGGAGCCTCCTTTTCCACTAGTGAAAAAGGTGGCTCAGTCTATAAAGCTTTGGCCGTGACCACCCAGCGGCAAGTGTTTGATGACGGCTACTAGATCATCACTGATGAGTCCAATCTAGTAGCCTGGACGAAACACTTCGATTGATTTCTTTGACTACAATAAGATATTAACTTATTGTTTTTCGTAATTTTGACAATTTTTTTCATTGGGCCTTTAATTAAAAAGGACACTCGCGAAAAACTTGCCCGTATTACCCATTAGCAGCATTACTTACATGAAATCTTGATCGGGCATTAGCTTCATAAATTTATATTATATAATACGGTGTTTGGGTTAATTATATACCGATAGATGGAGCCTCCTTTTCCACTAGTGAAAAAGGTGGCTCAGTCTATAAAGCTTTGGCCGTGACCACCCAGCGGCAAGTGTCTGATGACGGCTACTAGATCATCACTGATGAATCCAATCTAGTAGCCTGGACGAAACACTTCGATTGATTTCTTTCACTACAATAAGATATTAACTTATTGTTTTTCGTAATTTTGACAATTTTTTTCATTGGGCCTTTAATTAAAAAGGACACTCGCGAAAAACTTTCCCGTATTACCCATTAGCAGCATTACTTACATGAAATCTTGATCGGGCATTAGCTTCATAAATTTATATCAATCCATAAGTGCCTAGATGAGTGTATTCGCACTAATGGTCACGGCGGCAGATTTGAATTACAAATCGTTTTTGTTTATTAACAATTATATGGGACACGCATAATTAACAAGAAATACTCAATAAAGTAACGTACAAGCTACGTTTCCATAATATTCTCAGCATGATCCCATATTAACATAATCATTATTAACCAATTTTGAATTTCGAGCCATACAATTACAGGTGGCAGATAAGTACAGCAAGAAGTATGTGACGTACACGACCAATTCATAGTATACACATCCATTCATGTTATATGCAAATTTTCCCATTCATAAACGCGAGATCAAAATATAAACAAACCAAAGGCACAAATGTATACAAACATGCGATTGCGTGCGCCAGCGAAAATTTTATTCATTTATTTATACATCGTCTCTGACGTCACCGTGTAAACATAAATATTGTCATGCGCAAGAGAGGAGACCAGACAATCGACTAGTATATAAAGGGCTCCGATTCTCGGAATCGGCACGCACTTGTGTCCGAGCTTGCCTTGAACACTGACCGATAAGCATTGCGCTTAGGTGAGTGATGCTGGCGACCCCCTTGCGCTCGTTAAACTTTGTAAATATTCTATTGTAATCTAATTTCATTTCCATACAAATAAACTCATTGAATATCATACTTATAGATATACTATTTGTCAAATCATATACCTAACCCTGGCATACTCAAGGAACTCTACCTTACCTACCTCCCACGGCACGATAGAAGGCCCTCTGCGCTGACTATTTACCCGGCAATCCTATCTCTCGGCACGATAGAAGGCCCTCTGCGCCGACTATTTACCCGATTCCGACGCAGCACGGTAGCAGCCAATCAGCGCTAACTACTAACCTGCATAACCCACCTACCTTCTATCTGTATCTACGGCACGGACTCCGGCACACTGCGCGCCGGTATCTTACCCGAGAACAGAGGAAAAATTCCTAAATCGATATATGCTCGAGTCCAGTACATGAACTCTTAAAAATTATTATACTCTACCAAGTAACGACACCTAACTACATTTAAATAAACTCAAGTGTTAAAGTAAATACTCAAATCTGAGAGTTGTCATTACTTCGGTACGTTACAACTGGCGCCCGAACAGGGACTCGAGCAAACTAAAATCGTATAGCGGGAAATTTCAAAAAACAAAAAGGGTTATGATACCAGATCGGCATAATATCTTTTTGGAGAGTCGCATAGAAGCGCGGATTGTAGATATAACGACACGGGTCGATGAAGTCGAGGAAGCAGATCAACAGTATCACGCGGCGACTCAATATTTAATGGGCCAGATAAAAGAATTACGCGGTATCGTGAGTAAGCAAGGCCATGCTTTATTAACTATGTCAGAAGATCTTGCGGAAGCAAGGCAACGGGTAAATGAGCTTGACAGAGAAAACGAAAAATTGGGATCACGGTAAAAGTTATCGCGAGTAAAATTTGCAAGAGCGAAAGAATGTTAAACATGAGGATGGATAGTATCGAAAACAAAATTCAGGATATATCCGATTCACTTAAAAAACTGTCGATCCGCGATAATTAATATATATTCTTTAAACAGGGAATAAAAATTCCAAGTAAAAATTAGTTTTTTACATAAATAAATAAATACGTTAGAGTCAGATTTCTACGTGGTAATTTCAATTAAAATTATTTAGATTCTTTTTTCTTATTACTGTCCACATTAAAGTTCCGTTCAATCATATATTCTATTAAAAAGTTAAAATGGCGAAAGACCGCAAATCGGGAGTATTTATGCGCGAAATAAAAGACTCATTTAACGAGGAAGTTGAGAACGATAAGGAACGAAAACGTTTCGAATGGGAATGGGCGGTAACTGATGAATTACGATTGTTGGATGAACGGCAAAATGAGCTCTTAAATATGCTCGAAGGCCAAGACGAGGAAAATGACACGTCAAAATCGCCGAAATTAAGGGCAACGTTAGTCGCGATAATTCGAAATGAGATAAAAGAGAAATATGACGCATTAACACAGTCGGTCGAGAAAACTCGTATGGAAAAAAAACGGAACGCGCGGAATTAGTTACGGAAATAAATAAACTAAGAGGTCGGGTTCAGTTATTAGAAACCGAGAACGACAGTCTAATAGACAAGATATCCGCGCTGTCTCAAAACGATAATCAATCGGAAAATAACCGCGAACTAGACTCTAGGCTCGCAGAGTTAAAAAGAAATCTTTCACGAGAAGTTGATCAAATGAAATCGAACTTTGAGAAAGAAATTCTAGAATTGAAAAATGTGATTAAAGACTTAAAATCGCCGATGAAGAAAGGCAACTCTGGGAGCGAAGCGTCTCAAAAAATAAAATTAGACATCCCCAAGTATCGAGGACTTGAGAATGAAAGGCCAGTTAAATTCTTGTCAGAGTTCGAAAAATATATAAATGTGGTTAAACCAAATTTCGATCAACTCTTATGCCTTATTTCTCAAGCACTCGAGGGTGATGCCAAGGATTGGTGGTACCTACAAGAGTCAGAAATCGACTCGTACGACCAATTTACAGAACGGTTTCGCGAACGATACTGGAGCGCGAATACACAAAGAACCGCGAAGCGAAAGATAGAATTCGGTCAGCACCAGCCGGGGGGCAAGCTTAATCGCGTTGAATACGCAACGAGTTTGTTCGGTTTAGGCAAAGAGCTAGATCTCGAGTATACAGAGACTGAGTTTGTTGTACGCATTAGCGAACATTTCGAAAGAAATATTCGGCACGCGGTTTTAGGACGGCAAGTCAAAGATAAAAATATGTTGTTGAAAATATTAGCTGATTATGACGGAGACGACCAACGTCACCGAAAACACGACAAAATGGGCCACAGCAAACCCAGTCCTCCTTCAGATACGGCTAACACGCAAAATAAATCGTATAACAAGCCATACCAGTGGCAATCGAAAAATGTGAACATAAACGAGTTACAAACAGCGACGCCGCCGGAAATAAAGGAGAAAACTCCGCCAAAAACGAATCAAACAAACGAGAAAAAGTCAGCACGAAAGCAGAGAAACGAACGGAATAAAGAATTAATCCGAAGCTACGACGAGGTTGACGTGAATAACATAAATTTAGAAAACATTAATACCGAAAATTCGGGAAACGCATAACAGTTGCTTGCTGCATGTCAAAAAGTAAACCGCAACAAGCAACTCAATCGGAGAATAAAAATTGTAATAAAGATATCTCTTCTATACTGGAGGACCCGCGAGAAAATCTTTTGTACGATGTAGAACCAGAAGGTCTAAATACGAAAGAAACGCGTTGTCCGGAGGTAAATATCAAAGTCGAAGACATAGAGGTAAAAGCCCTAATTGATACAGGAAGTGAGATCACTTGCATCTCCGAGGAATTTTATTACGCTAATGCAAAAGCATTCGGGACGCGACCTAAACTACCGATAAGTGGAAAATTCATAAAGGGAGCAACAGGCGCAAAGTCGTCGCGGATAAAACTCCAAGTTCTTCTAAACGTTGAAATTGCAAAATTAAAACTAGATATTATATTTATAGTAGTGCCAAAATTGGTCAAACCATGCATCATTGGATATGATACGCAAAAAGCTCTTAGTATGCTAATAGATACCGGCAAAGAAGAAATACTCTTAACCATTAACGATCAATATGTTCATTGTTCTTATAAGGAGACCATAATGTACTCAGAAGAGTATGCGTCTCTTAGAATCGAACGATCGTATGAGTCCGAATGCGGAAACGCTGACTCATACGATGATCTCATTGCTTATGATCTTTCTTACGAAGTCTCGATAGAAGAGATCGAAGAAAAGATCAAATTATGCAAAAATCTAAAAAATTCCCAAAGGGATAAACTTAAGTGCTTAATAGTACAATACAAAGAGGTATTTCAGAAACGCCCAGGTCTATTATCTAACTATGAGTATACGTTTAAAATAAAAGATGATGCACCCTTTTATTCAAAACCGTATCCCATCCCTATAAACTATAGAGATAAAGTTAAAATTGAAATCAACAAATGGCAAGAACTTGGAATAATTCGGCGTTCGACGAGTCCATATATAAACCCTCTCGTAGTGGTAATTAAAAAGACGGATCCATCCGCCTATGCTTAGATGCACGTAAACTAAACGAAAAATTAGTAAATGATTATGAATCCCCTCCTGGTGTAGAGGAGATATTTTTAAGATGTAAAAACGTAAACTTTTTATCCAGCTTTGATTTAACGAGTAGTTTCCATCAAATAAAGCTTTCAGAAGAAAGTAGGAAATATACCGCGTTCATTTGCGAAAATAAAGTTTACGAATTCAATGTAGTACCATTCGGTATAAAAACGAGTAGCGCAGCGCTAATAAGAGGTCTAGACCTAGCCGTCGCGGGTCTCGAAGATTTTCTTATAACTTTTGTAGACGACTTACTATGTATTTCAAAAGATTTCGATAGTCATTTACAAAATATAAAATCATTATTTGAGAATTTACTAAAAAACAATCTGAGGATAAGTTTTAAAAAATCAAAGTTAGTACAGGAAGAAATAAAATTCCTGGGTCATATGTTAACACCTGAAGGAATAAAACCAGACCCAGAAAAAGTTAGAACAATCAAAAACTTTAAGAAACCTAGAAATGTTAGGGAACTGCAAGGATTTCTCGGGTTTGTTAATTTCTATACGAAATTCGCGAGAAATTACTCGGCTCTTACCGTTCCGCTTCTAAACTTGTTAAAACAGGGTAAGAAGTATGAATGGACAGGCGAGCATGACAAAGCTTTCAATGACATTAAAAATATATTCGATGAGCATATCATATTAAAATATGCGGACCCGCAACGTCCATTCATACTCACTACCGACGCGAGCGACTACGCGATAGCTGCAGTGCTATCGCAGGTAAACGATCAAAGCGAAGAACAAATTGTCACGTTCGTTAGCCGTACGCTGAAGGGGAGTGAATGCTCTTACTTTACAACTGAGAAAGAGATGTTAGCTATAGTTTGGGCTTTAACACGTTTAGATACGTACTTACGGGGGGCACCGAAAATCATCGTACGAACCGATCACGAAGCTCTCACTTTCCTCAAACATTGTAAATTTAATAATGCTAGACTACGGAGGTGGAGCCTTGCGATCCAAGACTTCTGCTTAGAACCGGTATACTTGCCGGGACGCAAGAACACCGTCGCCGATTACCTAAGCCGTCAGGTACACGACTATCCAGAGGAATCGGGTCGGGAAAATGAAATCATAATCGCTTCAATACTCATGCAAAAACCGAGTCGCGAATTGATAAATAGCTTTAAAAATTTGAAGACATTACAGAAAAATGACCCGTATATTAACAAATTAATTACGGAGATTCAAAATAACGAAGGAATACAAAAACGCTATGTGCTTAAAAATGGTTTAATGCAAAAAATTGCATTAAATAATAATAGAATCACATTACCCGAAAGCCTTCTGGATAGTTTGATACGGGAAACCCATGAAATACATGGCCACATTGGTGCTTCGAAAATATATAAAATGATAAATGAACATTTCTCGGCACCGAAATTAAAACAAAAAATTTATACAATACTTCGTACATGCGATACGTGCCAACGAACAAAATACTTAACATATAAACTTAATGAACACGTCCAACCAATATTAACAGAAAAACCAAATGACACGCTGTCAATAGACTTTTTTGGGCCTTTACCGACGTCAACGGGGGGCGTTAAATACCTGTTAACAACGGTAGACGTATTCAGTAAGTACGTGGTCATGTATCCTATAAAAAGGCAAACACTGCGACCGTGATCAGAAAAATCTTCGGTGATTACGTTAGCAACTACGGTAAACCGAAAGCGATACTTTCTGACCACGGGACACAGTTTACTTCAAGTAAATGGGAGAAAAACTCAGAGAGGAGGGAATACAACCGGTATTCTCTTCCATCAGACACCCACAAAGTAACCCGGTCGAACGGGTACACCGAGAACTTGGGCGTTTTTTCCGAACGTTTGTAAGGGACCGACATACCAGCTGGGCTAGATACGTTGAGATTATACAAAACATTATTAACGTAACGCATCATGAGACCACGGGGTTTACACCGATGGAGCTCCATTTAAATATCAAGCCTACGCGGATATGGGAAAAGTGGTTGCCCATAATAGAGACAAATAAAGTCACGCATGAACGAAAAGTATTTCTTGCTCGCGAACGAGCGCATTCATTCTTAAAAAGCGAGCGTTCCGAAAAAACGTCCAAACGCGACACTTTGAGTTTAAGGTAGACGATAGGGTTTTAGTAAAATCACTAAATGTATCAGATGCGGCGGAAAGAAAGATCGCGAAGTTCTTTCACGTATACGAGGGACCATACACGATTACGCAAAAATCGGGCCCGATACGTATGTATTATTAGACGTAGAAACAAATAGGGAACGCGGAAAGTTTCATGTACAAAATTTAAAGCCTTACTTTTAAGTATTTATTGTTTACTAAGGGTCTCGGTGAAGGTAAACATACACCGAAACTCGTAGCAGAATAAATGTAAATAAGAATTTCAAGAAAAATTAAAATCGAGCCATATGATGTCAGTCGTTTGTCAAACATGCCCGAGCAAGGTACTGAACGGGAAAATTTCTCGAAACGCGATGCCGCGGTTCAAAGTGGTACGGTGGTGTGGCCCCCGTGGCACATTAAGTGCTCATCGCGGAGAAGCGCATCAGGGAAGCCATGGGCAACAACGCACGGCGCATACCGGAGCGGACGAGCGGTGCAGGCGAAACCGTACATGGTCAACCGGTCCACCCAAACCACCAGGGAGAGCAAGGTAGATCCACCACCAACTCCACCACCAACTCCATCTACATCTCGGCACGTAGTAAAGGAGTATGTGCCGACGCCCATACGTCGTCCTCCAATTGATGAATATTTAAGATTACGTCAAATCGCCCGACGTATGCAGAACGTGCCACGCCCTATAAGCCCGTTGTCCCCGGAATTTTCGCCGGACCCACCACCAACGTCATCACCACGAGAGCCATCGCCGTCTTCACAAAAAAAACGAAGAAATGAAACGTACCAGGGTGCTATCACTTTCTGATTTTTGTACATAGCGCAAATAAAAACTTAGTCAAAATTAAAGGTTTCTATTGTATTCATTTTCCGAACAGAACCATTTAATTTGGGGGGCAATGTGACGTACACGACCAATTCATAGTATACACATCCATTCATGTTATATGCAAATTTTCCCATTCATAAACGCGAGATCAAAATATAAACAAACCAAAGGCACAAATGTATACAAACATGCGATTGCGTGCGCCAGCGAAAATTTTATTCATTTATTTATACATCGTCTCTGACGTCACCGTGTAAACATAAATATTGTCATGCGCAAGAGAGGAGACCAGACAATCGACTAGTATATAAAGGGCTCCGATTCTCGGAATCGGCACGCACTTGTGTCCGAGCTTGCCTTGAACACTGACCGATAAGCATTGCGCTTAGGTGAGTGATGCTGGCGACCCCCTTGCGCTCGTTAAACTTTGTAAATATTCTATTGTAATCTAATTTCATTTCCATACAAATAAACTCATTGAATATCATACTTATAGATATACTATTTGTCAAATCATATACCTAACCCTGGCATACTCAAGGAACTCTACCTTACCTACCTCCCACGGCACGATAGAAGGCCCTCTGCGCTGACTATTTACCCGGCAATCCTATCTCTCGGCACGATAGAAGGCCCTCTGCGCCGACTATTTACCCGATTCCGACGCAGCACGGTAGCAGCCAATCAGCGCTAACTACTAACCTGCATAACCCACCTACCTTCTATCTGTATCTACGGCACGGACTCCGGCACACTGCGCGCCGGTATCTTACCCGAGAACAGAGGAAAAATTCCTAAATCGATATATGCTCGAGTCCAGTACATGAACTCTTAAAAAATTATTATACTCTACCAAGTAACGACACCTAACTACATTTAAATAAACTCAAGTGTTAAAGTAAATACTCAAATCTGAGAGTTGTCATTACTTCGGTACGTTACAAGTATGTAACTAGATAGTTACATGCCAGCCCACGTGTTATCTGATGCAATCAGACAAGGATAGCACGGTGGAGAATAGCATAGGTGCGAGTGAGACAGATTGTCTTAATGATTTTATTTGACTCATCATAGTAAATATACCATACAAAAATGTAAATGAAAGTTATATTCACATAAATTTAAATATCCAGAACCCGATTTTTGTGATATTCTTAAATAACAAATTATCGAAGTACCTAATTATTCTCCAGTAGTATGACAAAGTATCTAGCGGATCAAGCCAATTAAAAGGCGGGGATTCTCGGAAAGTTGCGCAACTATACCATACCGTATATATAAATGAGTTAATTGCGCACCCTCCCGAGCAGGTGATTAGATAATCTATCATCTACGATTTTCCAGTATAAATACGGGGCGCACGCGATGAGGAGCTCTCTTAGTCTCCAGCTCCAGCTCCAGTTCAGTTCTCTAGTGCAGAGCAGCAAGCGAGTTAAGGTAAGCAAGGTGAGGTAAGGGCATATGTCAGCGATTACTCCTTCGGGATAAAGCTGTCCAAGTCGAGTTGGTTCGCCCGACTCGGCGCTCCCCTTACCTGTATAAGTGGTAGTGGCATAAAGCCAGGGGAGCGTAGCCCCATTCCTTGGCTCCTAGGAAGGCGACTGCAAGATCACCCCCCTTTGTTGGCCTAAGGTTGCTTCTTGTTTACAATTACGTGACATTTCAGCACCTGTTCGATACGGGAGTTATTGATAAATTTAAGTTAATAAATTTTTCTTTGTTGTTAATTATTTTTTTATGATAAAAATATAATGTTTTTTTTCTTTTTATAAATCAATTTATATTATATGCACTTTTGTAATATTATATCTCAAGGTTTACCACACCCAAATAAGGGTATTTAATAAACTAATTTTGTTACAATTTATTATTATTATTATTATTTAACTGGGCGTTTTTCCTCCACCTATCCTATCTCCTGACATTTTCACTTGCGCATTAATTATTTATTATTATTATTATTAATAATATATTTTATTTTTTCTTGAACTTAGCTATTTATTTTTGAGTATTTTTGTTAACTATTTACTGCTTATTAAATAACTTTAATATAATAAATTTTGCTACTATTTAAAAATTTTCTTTCATTACTAAAATTAATATTTGAGATTAATTATATAAATGTAAAACATTTATCTGGCAACCAAGGATGTCAGCAGCAGAGTGAGCGGCATTGATATCTTCAACAAATAATCATCGTATATACATCACTGTCACCATTGCACTGAGGTGAATCCTAGCATAAATTTCCCTCCCCTATCCTTAGAATCCTTACAAGAGAGAGTGGGTCAGTATGTTGTCAGTATCAACTATGGAGCAATTAAGGATATGGATAGATTGTTATTTTGTATTATGAACGTGTATCATCCGTAATCAACGACGGAGAACGAAAATAATTATTAGATAATTATTACATGATTAAATAATATTAAATCAAAGCCTAATATTAAATAAAAAAGGACATAGACCCTTTATGTAGATTCTGTTTATGTTTCTTTTTCAGATTCTACATCAAAAATATAATTTGCATTATGTTTGATTTGTTTTTCACATTGTTGGCTTAAACCTGGAGTAATTATAGGAATAGGAAGAACTGCGATCCAGATCAAGATTTTTTAATATTAGTCAAGATCATCTAGATCATTTATTATATACAAGTGTTTTATTATTTTCTACGCTGCTAGACGATTAAAACTATCAGCTTATATATATATATATATATATATATATATATATATATATATATATATATATATATATATATAATTATCAACTGATAAGAATTTTTCCATCGGTCTTACAGTCTTACAAATTAAATTAAAATAATTAATATTTATGGCAGTCAGATTGCCCTTGTTTATAATCACCCCGCAGAATCTGAAATAAAAACTTAATTAAAATCTGGAAAAACTTTGTTAGCAAAGGACGATCTGACTGCCCACCACCACCACATTGTCCGACGTTTCGAGCCTACTCCGGCTCCTCCTCAGGGACTGAAATAAAACCCGCGATACACCTCCTTATATACCATGCACCCATACCCCTTCTTTTCTCTTACCCCACCACCCTCCACATTCCCCTCTCCAACTTGCCATTCTCACTTAAATTAATAAAGAATGATAAATGTTATCTAATTTACTTGACTCTATCATTAAATTTACATTATTCCGATTTCTTAGAATGTGAATACTTTCAAGGCTTTCCCTCTTATATTTATTCTTAATCCCCTGTTCCAAAATATCCACACTCCCAAAATCGAAAGAATGCAAACTATTTAAACAATGTTCTTTCAAACCCGATGTACAACTCGAGCTGCGTAAACTATATTGATGTTCATATATTCTCTTTTTCAAATATCTACCCGTTTGACCAATATAACAACCATTACAATCCCTACAATTAATTTTATAAACAACTCCCGATTTCAAACATTTATCATCCTTGTCTTTACAATTACTAAATAACCTTTCTAAATTATTGTCATTTCTAAAGAAAACTTGAATATTATGTTTACTAAAAACCCTTCTAATCCTTTCCGACAAACCTCTAACATGTGGTAAACTAAAATATGCATTCTTTCCATTTCTATTCCTTGTTTGATTATCTACCCGCTGCTTCAATCCACCATTATAAATTTCCCACACTCTCTCATCAATCATTTTATCAATAAATTTTACGGGATAACTATTTTTAATAAATGTTTCTCTAACTAAATTTAAATTCTTTTTCCTAAAATCTTTATGTGACAATTTAATCGCTCTGTCAATGACACCTTTGATCGCACCTGTCTTGTTTCCGAATTGGTGGTGAGAATCAAAATTTAAAAATCTACCTGACCATGTAGGTTTTCTATACCAATCTAATTTCACTCTATTATTATTACCTCTAATGACTCTAATATCTAAAAACTCAATTGATAATCTTTCTCAACTTCTTTTGTGAATTTAATTCTATCATGGATAGAATTAAACACATCCACCATTTCATCCACAAAACATTCTGGTACAACTGCAAAAATGTCATCAACATATCTTTTAAAAATAATTGGCTGAAAAACCAACTTAGACAAAGCAATACTTTCCAATTTTTCCATTACTAAATTGGCTATAACAGGTGACAAAGGTGATCCCATTGGACAACCATATCTTTGTTCATATAGACTATTATCAAAAGAAAAAATTGTGTTTTTAAAAACCAAATTAAGTGCCTTTATAAATTCATCTTTTGTTAAACTAGTATGTACTTTAATTTCAGACCATTTATCTTGTATAATATCATTCAACAACTCTAAAGGTATATTTGTAAACAAAGATACTACATCCAATGAAACCATCCTATGATCATTCGGAATAATAATATCTTTCATTATACCATAAAAACTCCAACTATCTTTAATATATGAATTTGTTTTACCCACTATCTTGAACAATATATTAGACAAAAATCTAGCAAGTCTATACGTCTACACAGGTGCGATCAAAGGTGTCATTGACAGAGCGATTAAATTGTCACATAAAGATTTTAGGAAAAAGAATTTAAATTTAGTTAGAGAAACATTTATTAAAAATAGTTATCCCGTAAAATTTATTGATAACAGGTGCGATCAAAGGTGTCATTGACAGAGCGATTAAATTGTCACATAAAGATTTTAGGAAAAAGAATTTAAATTTAGTTAGAGAAACATTTATTCAAAATAGTTATCCCGTAAAATTTATTGATAAAATGATTGATGAGAGAGTGTGGGAAATTTATATTGGTGGATTGAAGCAGCGGGTAGATAATCAAACAAGGAATAGAAATGGAAAGAATGCATATTTTAGTTTACCATATGTTAGAGGTTTGTCGGAAAGGATTAGAAGGGTTTTTAGTAAACATAATATTCAAGTTTTCTTTAGAAATGATAATAATTTAGAAAGGTTATTTAGTAATTGTAAAGACAAGGATGATAAATGTTTGAAATCGGGAGTTGTTTATAAAATTAATTGTAGGGATTGTAATGGTTGTTATATTGGTCAAACGGGTAGATATTTGAAAAAGAGAATATATGAACATCAATATAGTTTACGCAGCTCGAGTTGTACATCGGGTTTGAAAGAACATTGTTTAAATAGTTTGCATTCTTTCGATTTTGGGAGTGTGGATATTTTGGAACAGGGGATTAAGAATAAATATAAGAGGGAAAGCCTTGAAAGTATTCACATTCTAAGAAATCGGAATAATGTAAATTTAATGATAGAGTCAAGTAAATTAGATAACATTTATCATTCTTTATTAATTTAAGTGAGAATGGCAAGTTGGAGAGGGAATGTGGAGGGTGGTGGGGTAAGAGAAAAGAAGGGGTATGGGTGCATGGTATATAAGGAGGTGTATCGCGGGTTTTATTTCAGTCCCTGAGGAGGAGCCGGAGCAGGCTCGAAACGTCGGACAATGTGGTGGTGGTGGGCAGTCAGATCGTCCTTTGCTAACAAAGTTTTTTCCAGATTTTAATTAAGTTTTTATTTCAGATTCTGCGGGGGTGATTATAAACAAGGGCAATCTGACTGCCATAAATATTAATTATTTTAATTTAATTTGTAAGACTGTAAGACCGATGGAAAAATTCTTATCAGTTGATATTAAATTGCAGTCGACATAAGTAATATTTTTAATGATATATAATTATCACTTAACCCCTTTATGGAGCCCATCCCTGTATATTAGTACCTACGCCCAGAGTTCCCGTATACAAGTGACTAAAGAAATAATCCCTCTCTGGGTATAGAAACTCTAGATCGGGCTCCATAAACGCCGTATAAGAATATTTTATGGGACCCGGGCTCCATAAAAGAAAACGGGCTCCATAAATATGCTCATGTGTATAAAAAGGCTCCATAAATCTGGTAAAAGAAACATATATATATACAAGGTGTCCCATTTTAATCGCCCCAGGCAAATATCTTGAAAAGTATGGGAGATGGAAAAAAACTTTAAATACAAAAGTTGTAGGGTGCAAAGGGGGTCAGCTAATGGTAACAACGACTTTGACCTTGAACTCTATTTTCAAGGTTATTTTGAAATTAATATTTCCTTGAGGTCAAAGTGATTTTTTTGAATGAGGACCCCTACTTACGACCCCGGAAATGGAAAGAGCAGAAAATTTTACGTTCAGAAAGGTCTGATATGTTGGGGTTTCAAGGTCAACCAGCTAATTTAATGAGGTCGACCTGGGAATACCTCTAGGAAGGACAAAATTGACCTTGACGTTCAAGGTCATTTTAAGGTAAGTTGATTTTATAAAATGGAACCCCTTATTTTTGACCCCGGAAACGGAAAGAGCGGAAGAATTTACGTCCGAATATGACCTTGACCTCGACCTTGACTTTAACCGTGATCTAGAAGGTTATTTTAAGGTCAAGTCGATTTTTTTAAAATCCCCTTATTTTTGACCTCGGAAATGAAAAGAGAAGAAAATTTTACGTTCAGATATGTACCGTCATATGGTATCAAAGTTGGCCCTCTGGGGTCAATTAAGGGTAATAATAAATAAATTAATTTTTTTGAAGTGGATTTCACTGTTTTTATGAGTTACTTAGGAATCTAAAAGTATTTTTTCTCCCTCAAATGAATCGAAAATTAGAAAGACTACCCTCGACATTAGCATTACCCAATGTGCACCGCGTGGAGGTTGCCGAAAGGAATTCGGACATCATTGGCCCTGAAAAGGGCCGATTGATTAACGGACTGTCATTTGAACATCTAAGACAGCAAATGCTCGATCAAGTGTCCGTTCTCTCTGAAACACATTTGCATCCTTCTTCGGAAGCTTGCTTGAACATTCCTCAATGTTTCCACTGAAATGGATTGGAAAGCTTCCATAATTCTTTCTCTCATGTTCTCTAAGGTTGTTGGAGCATGTGCAAAAACTTTGCCTTTGACTACTCCACAAAAAAAAGTCAAGAGGTGTGAGGTCTGGGGATCTAGGCGGCCACTCGTGTACTTGGCTGCGATGCCAATCCAACGATTACGATACATATCATTGAGAAAATTCTTGACTGATCGCACGCGATGTGCAAGAGCTCCATCTTGATGAAACCACATATCCCGCCGTAAGATAAGTGGGATATCTTCTAATAGAGGAGGTAGCTGGTTTTGCAAAATATCCAAATACAATTGTTCCTTCAAATTTTGATTGTAAAAGATAGGTCCCAGCACATGATCTCCAATTATACCTGCCCACACGTTTATTGACCAACGTCTCTGGATTCGATGATCTCGTTGCCAATGAGGATTTTGTTCAGCGTAACAGTGGGCATTATGAAGATTGACACCACCCATATTATCAAATTTTGCTTCATCTGAGAATAGCACTCGATCAAAAAAGAAAGGGTCCCTACGTATCTGATTATTTGCCCATTGACAAAAATTTAAACGCCGTGCATAATCTCCATCCTCTAGTGTTTGTGTAAGGCGAACGTGGTAGGGGTGAAATTTAGATGTTTTCAACAGGCGATTTACTGTTGATTTGGGAACACCATGCATTCGTGGCAAATCTCGTGTTGAAATGTGGGGATTTTCAGCAATAATAGCTCGCACACCCAGCGCAATGTGCTGTTTCGTTCCAGTTTTGCGCCTCTTACGAACGATGTAGCCTTGTGCAGCTCGCGTTAATAATCTTTTGATGGCTTTCCTATCTGGGTGACGGGCATTGGGATATTTCTCGGCATAGCATCTTTCTGCAGCCCTATAATTATCATGACATTCACCAACAACTTTTATCATATTCACAATCTCCTGGGGCGTGTAATCAGCTATCTCAAAAAGGAATATGGTATCACAAAAGAAATTTGGTTTTCCACTTCAATTGTATGTATAAAAAGAAATTAAGAAGGCAATTTTCGGAAATGAGCGAAAAAGTTATTTATAAACACATGAAATCATTACCGTATGCTATTCAATAATAAGAAATCAAAAGGTTTTCTTTATTTGTACTGTGCACAGTGACACCACTAAAAATAACTAACTCTACCTATTTTCGAGAGCAGTATTGTTATTACTCTTTAAAAAAAATGAAAATATTCCCAAATTGACCAAACTAAAGAATTCGAATATTTATAATTGACTCATAACAAAACCATTAAATCATCGCCTCATAACTACCTTAAAGTAATCGGTCACTCGTACTTAAAAAATATCATTTGACGTAGCCGTACATTTCAATGGTGCCAACCTAACCAAGAAAGAACAAGAAGAAAAGTACCCTTTCATACCGAAAATTAATCCCAAAAATCCTTCAGAGTTACACTGACAAAAGTAAGAACACATCAGATTAAAAAAATTAATTTGGCCCCAATTGACCTCAAGCACGATTTGACCCTTAATTGACCCCAGAGGGCCAACTTTGACACCATATGACGGTACATATCTGAACGTAAAATTTTCTTCTCTTTCCACTTCCGAGGTCAAAAATAAGGGGATTTTAAAAAAATCGACTTGACCTTAAATTAACCTTCCAAATCACGGTTAAAGTCAAGGTCATATTCGGACGTAAATTCTTCCGCTCTTTCCATTTCCAGGGTCAAAAATAAGGGGTTCCATTTTATAAAATCAACTTACCTTAAAATGACCTTGAACGTCAAGGTCAATTTTGTCCTTCCTAAAGGCATTCCCAGGTCGACCTCATTAAATTAGCTGGTTGACCTTGAAACCCCAACATATCAGACCTTTCTGAACGTACAATTTTCTGATCTTTCCATTTCCGGGGTCGAAAGTAGGGATTCTCATTTAAAAACATCACTTTGACCTTGAAATAACCTTGAAAATAGAGTTCAAGGTCAAAGTCGTTGTTACCATTAGCTGACCCCCTTTGCACCCTACAACTTTTGTTTTTAAAGTTTTTTTTCATCTCTCATACTTTTCAAGATATTTGCCTGGGGCGATTAAAATGGGACACCTTGTATATATACACTTATCGGGGTTGGGTTTATCTAGCCCAAGACTGTATATTACTACCTACAGCCCAGAGTTTCCTATGGCAAGTGACTAAAGAAATAATGGACCCTGGGGTTATAGAGCCTAGGTCGGGCCGCATAAACCCCTATATTTAGAAATTATGAAACCCGGGCTGCATAATCAAAATCGGGCTCGATAAACCCCTATATATAAAAAAACGGGCTTTATAAACCCCTTTCGAGAAATGTATAATATATATATGAATAGTGACGGATAATTTCTCATCCGCCGGATAACTCTCTCACGTCGCCTATATCATACATGTATAATGTAACAGTTATGTTACAGGTGCCGAGAGCGCGAGGGAAGCCCTTGCTACAGAGAGAGCGAGAGAGAGCAGAGAGAGAGGGGGCACTGTCGCGAGCGCGCCGAGAGCGCGCAGTATTAGTATTGTTCTGGCCTTGAACGCGCGAGGACATTTTCGACAATAGTCAAGCACTCGTAGAAATAATCTATAACTGCATCCTCCGGATCACCGTACGATTCCGCTAACTACTCAGTGAAGAGTGATTTCGCGTGTCCGCTTCGCCGCGTATAGTGCCTATATTGCACCCACCTCTTGCCGCGCATCCTCGATGATCACGAGGACAAAGCGATCTACGCTAGAGCGGACGAGCGTCTAGCAGACGAGCGATCACGAGCGAGCCGTTCGAGACACCGGCGTCACTGTAAGTGCCTTCTCGACTATCTCTCTTTCTCTCTCTCTCTCTCGCACCCATCAAAAGCCTCGGCGGGCAGCCTTCGTAGCCGCGCTCCTCCCAGTACTGTATTTTGTACCACTGGTATTTTCCCGGAATAAACTTAACCATTTTATTGTACTTATCGCGTTTTTACTTACGCTTTCCCCCGCACGTTCTCATATAATTAAATATATATTTGTACGGCTAGTCGGGAATAAAGAGTCCGTTACAAATTGGCGCCCCTCGAAAAAACTCACGTTTTCCGAGAAAGTGTTGTAATTAATAGTGCGAAAAATCGCAGCGCACCTCGAAATCAGTTTTGACGTTGCGCCAGCGTACAGAGTATTTTTGTAAATACAATACGCGAACAGTTCGCACAAAAGTGCGTATATATACTGTGCCGTAGACACACACATACATATTTTGCGCGAAGCGGGCAGTCGCAGTGCACGGCGAAGAATAATTTCGCATGGCGCACTAATACATACGTATTATACACGCGACAACCCGCTGGCGAGTAAACCGCGATTATAGCGGAGGTGCATCGCTAAGGTACACCAGAGGAAAAAAGCGTGCGTGGAGTCGTCGACGAAAAAGTCGACCGGTCGTTGCCTTCGAGCACGATCACACCGCGAGGAAGGTCTTTGCGTTGCGTCTCGACAACGCAGCTCGAGCGCGCAAACGTAAACAAAGGGCTCGATTCCAGCACACGAAAATTTTACACGTGTGTTAAAGAGAGACAAACGAAATAAAATTTTATTTCGAGCCTCGCGGTAAAACTACGTATTGTAGTAAAGTATAGTATACTTTACTACAATACAATATAGTCGCGCGCACACGTACACTTAGGTACATATGCACTCACGCACTTATGCGTACAGATAGTGGTATACATTCAAGCGTATTTAGATACACATTGTAGAGGCAGACAATACTCTTAGTGACGATCGCACATGGTTTGGGAAATTGTTTAGGCGAATTTTGCTAGGCAATTAAATAACTTTAATTAATAACAACAAATTAATTAACAAATTATTTTGACAATTACCAATAATTGGATACAAATTTTCTTTTCTCTTTTCTTATGTTGCTCGAATAATTAAATAATAAATTACATAATTTTAACATTATTTGGCAACAATTCAATTATTTAAAAATTAAATTTTTTTTTCTCTCAATATATTTTCTGAAAATTTTATTCGAGTAAATTCTGTATGCAGAAAAATCATACACACATGTATGTTTCACGTTAAATTAACAAATAGTTTATCCAAATATTTAAAAACTTTATTGTGATTTTAAATTCATCTTGAAGAGATTTTATACAAACCCAAATAGTGCGTACTCGCTAGTAAACGAATTTCAGATTAATGTCAAAATATATTGTCATAGAATAGCGTCCAAAGACTTTGCGCGTACATCTCGCGCATATAACTCGTACAAGGATAACCGAGCGAAGCACCAGCTGATCGCGTGCAAGCATACGTCGTATAGTGCGTACTGTAGTCACCTAGTAGTTAGCAAAGATAGCGACTCATGCGCACTGATGTTAACAACTGAATGATTGAATTGTTAAACAAGTTATACAATTAATAATTATTCTAGAAAACAATTAATTTAATAAACACAAATAAATTTGTAAAACAAATAAATAATATTTTAACTAAATTTCAATCCAGTGGGAAACTACCTTTTGCAGAAATTTAGACGAATTAATAATTCAATCACCACAGTATACGGCGTAAACTGCGATTTAGCCCGAGTAAAGGTTCATTCGTCCTTTACAAAATTACACAAGCGAGTTTGGGCATATTATCGCTCAACACACTTAATAAGTATTTTATTAAACAATCAATTTATTTAAGAGTAAAGAAGTAAATAATTTATTTAAATTATTAATAAACTAAATAACTAATTGTCAATTCTCTTGTAACGGTCACTATGCCGTACATTATATGAACCTCTATTTTGAAATAAAATTAATTATGTACACGATTAATAAAGGAGAAATTCTGATTACCGACGCGAATTACCCTCCATGACATGAGGAGCTCAAACAGTACTCGACACGACATCTACCAGATAAATCTAATACCCGGTTGAAAGTATCCCTAGGGTGTGTTCCGATATTGGAATCGTTAAGTGAATTTGGCAACCGCGCAATCCCAGTGACGACGAACAACAGTTTTTGACCACGTAGTACGTCCTGAAACGGTCAATAACGGCTTTTGACTGCTGGAGCTGTGTTCCGTAATCTATAAACATACAAGATTTGAGAATGGTTAAGTGCTCACCGGCCACCGCTCATACAAATGCAATAAAAATTGCTTTTGTTTATTATTCATTCGATAAAAAGTATAACAAAATGAATAGTGAACAAGCAGAACTAGTGTTAGTTGATTCAGACACCGGAGAAAGTTTTAAAATATTTGTGAATGTTCAGGAAGTCGTCAAAATTAGAAAAGGTAAAAAGATAACGTAGTCTTCAACATTAATTTTTACTAAAAATATATTTCGATATATACTAATTTATCGTTATTTAATTTTTACAATTATAGATCCAAGTTACAAAAAAAACATTATCAACCAAATAAAGAAGGTTAGAGGTAAACAAAGTTCAGATGAAACTAATAATTTAATTGAGCTGAAATTGCTAGAGAACAATCATAATAAAGTATACACTTTAATGATTCCTGTTAAAGTACACGACCGTGCCTTAAGAGGTAAATCCTATTATTTATATAATTTAATATTATTAATATTTTTTCAGAATTTAAATTTATGAATTAATTTTCATTGTAGATTTACCATTTGCAACACAATTACTAAATAAGCACTTGATTGCTTTAAATTCATCTAAAGTCAATCAAAGCACTTCGTCCAATGTCCTCAACAGTCAATCTCAAAAGGTCACTAATACTGCAGTTCTTGATTCAGAAAGTAACGCAGTATATGAACTGGAGCTTATTAATCAATCAACAATGGAAAGCTATCACTTATTTGTTGATATTGAGACTTTTAATCGCGCATCCAAAGGTAGAGTTTTGTATTATAATTAAGTAAGATATATCGGCTAATCTTTTTAGTAGTAATTTTTTTTAGTAATTTATTGCTGCTATCAGACCTGCGAAGCATAGAAACTAGACTAGATGTAAAATCTTGAATCTAAATTAGACAACAAGTCCTGTAATCGATATAAGTGTGCAATGCTGGGTGCATCCTGGGGATGTACAAAACCATTTTGAGAAGTGTACTTTTTTAGACAGTTTTGTACATCTCCAGGCTGCGCCCAGCATTGCAACTCATATCGATTACAGGACTCATTTTCTAGTTTACATTAAAGATTACAGCCAGTCTAGTCTCTGTGCATCACAGGGCAAGCTATACAGCAAAAAATTACTTGAAAAAAAAAATACCTGTAATTAAAAATATAGTGGATTTTTGTATATATGTATTCTATGGAATCTTTTTGTTACAGACATGTTATTTGCCGCGCAACTCTTAGAAGAGTTTCAACAGCTTATCAACAAATATAGTGACAGATTGTAACGAATCAAATGAAACTGATCAAATTAGTAATAGTGAAGAATTAGAGCAACTAATTACAAAATACAGAACTGATGAGATTGAGAATGATAAAATTGATGATAAATGTGAGTATAAAGAAACACCACTGACATAAAATTTTGTTTTAATAATCTATCTAAAACGAATTAAGCATTAAAATTCTTATTTTTAAAGGTACCGGGCGTTATGTATGGACTGAACCAGCTACACTCTTACTTATACAATTATACAAGGAGAATGATACCGATTACAGTGAAGGAAGATTAACATTTAAGAAATTTTGGAAAAAAAATTGTTGATGGCATGATTTCAAAAGGTTATAATATAAACAATAGTCAGTGTTCATCAAAAATCGATGCTGTCAAGAGAGCCTACAGAAGCGTGAAGGACCATAATGCACAGAGCGGGAATGATAGAAAAACATGTAATTATTATGAGGTAACTTTTTCAATTTTTCATGTTATTTTGTTATTATTTGTATACATTTTTAGCAATTATTTTAGAAAGGTATACACTGAAAAAAATGTTCGTATATTCAAGTAAATCAGACTTGTTTTAAGTAAAATAAACAACTGATATTTGCTTAAAAAAAGCCCGACTTATTTGAATATATAAATTTTTTTGCAGTGTATCATTTAATACATTTTATAACAAGTTATATAAAAGATCAATAAATATGTTCATTTTTTGTTTGTTTAGGAACTTGATGATTTATTTCATAAAAAACCATGGACCAAACCCTTGTCTGTAGCTGGATCCAATATGCCATTAGGCAATTTAGACATTAATAAGTCCTCAAAAAATAATTTAAATGAGTATACATAATTATTATATTACATGACAGTAATAATTTACTTCATTATTATATAAATATGTATTATTTTATTTATTTATTTATTGCAGAACGACCAAAATCAGTACTTGAAACACAAAAAATAATGTATCTTGAAAAATCTTTAGAAATGAAGCGTCAACGAAGATCAGATACAGAAAATTATAGGGAGAAAAAATTAGATATTATGCGAGAATTAGCGCAATCACTTAAAAAATAAGATATTGGTTTTGTTAACTGTTGTGTACTAAAAGCGATAATTTGTTTATTAACAGGCTTCAGTGCACTTATCTACCTATATATAATTTAAAAAAATTATAGATTATTAAAGTTAAAGTAGCTATTGATTGTAGTAAAAATTTAATTTTAAATGTTATTTTTTTATTATTGATATGAACTTCAGTATTTTCATTACTATTGATCGTATTAAAAATGTAATTTAATGTTATTTACTTTTTTATCGATACGCAATTCAGTATTTTCATTTAGTTTCTACACATTTAAGTGTATATGATGATTAGTTTAATATACACGGTGACCCATTTTAATCGCCGCACCCGGATTTCTCGGAACCTAAGCCAGGTAGAGAAAAATGGTTCAGACAAAAGTTATAGAGGACAAAGGGGGCCACATAATGGCGCTAACGTCTTTGAGCTTGAACTTGAGCTTTGAGGTTATTTCAAGGTCAAACTGGTTTTTTCATATACAAAACACCTAGTTTTAACCCAGGATTCGGAAAGAGTGGAAAATTTAACGTTCAAAATCACATTGAGAAATTTTTGCCAAGGTCATTTCAAGGTCAAATCTAGGTCAAACTCAGAAAAGTCCGTTTAAAATCGTTTTTTTCCATGAACCACCGGCTAAGCTGGTTCAAATTGATCGTAGGCTTAATAGAGGAACCCACATACCCCAAACCCAAAACTTACACATTCTAGTAAACAAAACTCAAACTCGCACATCCTAACCCCATACACTTCATGCGCTCACATGCTGAACTGTTACACCCCGGTCCCACAACCATACCCCACACCCCCCAGTCCCACACATCCCTACCCCACGCATGCTAATCCCATACACCCCAAACCCACACATGGTGAACCCTGACAAAATTTTTCTCAAGGGCAAAATGAGTTTTTAACGGAAACTTTAAGATCGTTGAAGCTTCTGTTATAAATGTATTAACCTTACTTTTTGCGCTACCCAGAAACAACGACGTGGACATAGTAAAGATTTTTTCCTTTGGCGTGCTTAATTAAAGTGAGTCCCCTTGCCTCTCACTGTTAGGGGTGCTTGATTAAAGTGAGTCCCCTTGCCTCTAACTGTTCGGGGTGCTTGATTATAGTGAGTCCCCTTGCCTCTCACTGTTCGGGGTGCTTGATTATAGTGAGTCCCCTCGCCTCTCACTAATGTAAATAAATTTCTATTTAACCTCGAAGCAAGTGTAGAAATTACGACCATTTGCTTCAAGGCACAGAGTCAAACGCCTTTGAAAATGGCGAACTGTGTTCTGCAAAGTTTGTCTCGGAATGGCAGCGCATGCTCGACGAATCGTATCCTGCATATCTGCTCTTGTAGTGGGTTGTTCCTCAAAAATAGCATTTTTCAAATACCCCCATAAACAAACGTCTGATGGTGAAGTATGGGATGAAGAAGCATGCCATTTCACCGGACCTCCTCAACCAATCCATCTAATACTAAAGTGTTTATTAAAAAATGCTGTTATTATGAGCGTGAAGTGTGGTGCTCCACTATCCTGCTAGATCCTGAAAAATAAATTCAAAAGAACCATTGACGGAACCTATTTTCTTCGTAGATGTGTTTTTAATGATTACATTATCAAAATTAGTATTTCTGAAATTCGAACGCTACTAATTCACATTATTTACATAAAACAAAATAATAAAAGGAAGTTTTAGTTTTATTTACAATTAAAATAAGAAATAATGCTTTATTGAATTGAATACCTTTAATGTTTTAAGGATTATTTTATTTTTAAATTTAAAATTAAAAAAGTGTGACTAACGAAGTATTTATGGCAATTACAGTTAGCTAATTAAAGTTACCGTAATTTTCCAACGTTTTTCCTTTTTAGATGCGACCGTATACGGGTGAGCCTTATAATTATTAATATTTGACACCATTTTACTATTTAAATTTAATAGTAATTAATAGCTGGCTCTGAAATGGCTGACTATCCGCCCAACGAGATCGTTGATATGATTTTGGTTTTAGGAGCAAGCCAAAATTATTATCGTAGTGCGGCAAGACTTTATACTGAACGCTATCCTGACAGACGACATCCTGACGATAGAGCTATCAGACGTTTAACTCAAAGAGCTCGTGGTGGACACATGGTTCGCCAACGTAGGCGCCATGAGTATGATGAAAATGATAATCGAGTTGTAACTATCCTTATAATAATTCATCTTGACCCACACATTAGCGCTCGTCGAGTCGAAAGGGAAATTGGTATTTCAAGAAATACTTTTTTAAAAATTATGAAGGTGCTTCAACATCACGCGTATCATATTACTTTGGTTCAAGAGCTACAGTTTCAGCATTTCCAACAGCGTATTGTGTTTTGCCAATGGGTTTTACAAATGATAGAAAATGATCCAGACTTTTTTAACTTTGTTCTTTTTTCAAAGTGATGGGGAACTGAATAGGCATAATTGCCATTATTGGTCTGATGTGAATCCTCATTGGGTCAGAACTGTAAACCATCAAAGACGTTGGAGTATTATGGTATGGTGCGGGATTATCAATGGATATTTGATTGGCCCTTATTTTTTTGAAGCAAATATAAATCAACATACCTATTTGACGCTAATAAGAGATGAACTACCTGGATTGATGGAAGATGTTGATTTAGAAACGCGACGAAGAATGTGGCTCCAGCAGGACGGCACAGCACCATATTTCGCTCGAATTGTAAGGGCTTTTTTGAATGAGCACTATGGTAACAGATGGATTGGTCGCGGAGGTCCGGTTAATTGGCCTGCTTGCTCACCCGATCTTACATCACCAGATTTCTATTTATGGGGGTATTTAAAAAATGCTGTTTTTGAGCAACAACCCACTGCAAGAGCAGATATGCAGGATAGGATTCGTCGAGCATGCCCTGCCATTCCGAGACAAACTTTGCAGAACACAGTTCGCCATTTTCAAAGGCGTTTGACTATGTGCCTTGAAGCAAATGGTCGTCATTTCAAATACTTGCTTCGAGGTTAAATAAAAATTTATTTACATTAGTGAGAGGCGAGGAGACTCACTATAATCAAGCACCCCGAACAGTGTGAGGCAAGGGGACTCACTATAATCAAGCACCCCGACCAGTGAGAGGCAAGGGGACTCACTTTAATTAAGCACCCCAAAGGAAACAATCCTTACTACGTCCACGTCGTTGTTTCTGGGTAGCGCAAAAGTAAGGTTAATACATTTATAACAGAAGCTTCAACGATCTTAAAGTTTCCGTTAAAAAATCATTTTGCCCTTGAGAAAAATTTTTCAGGGTTCAGGATGTGTGGGATTAGCATGCGTGGGGTAGGGATGTATGGGACTGCGGGGTGTGGGGTATGGTTGTGGGACCGGGGTGTAACAGTTCAGCATGTGAGGGCATAAGGTGTATGGGGTTAGGATGTGCGAGTTTGAGTTTTGTTTACTAGGATGTGTAAGTTTTGGGTACCTCTATTAAGCCTACGATCAATTTGAACCAGCTTAGCCTGTGGTTCATGGAAAAAAATGATTTTAACGGAGTTTTCTGAGTTTGACCTAGATTTGACCTTGAAATGACCTTGGAAAAAATTTCTCAATATGATTTTGAACGTAAAATTTCCCGCTCTTTCCGAATCCGGGGTCAAAACTAGGAGTTTCCATATGAAAAAACCACTTTGACCTTGAAATAACCTCAAAGGTCAAGTTCAAGGTCAAAGACGTTATCGCCATTATGTGGCCCCCTTTGTCCCCTATAACTTTTGTCTGAACCATTTTTCTCTATCTGGCTTAGGTTCCGAGAAATCCGGGTGCGGAGATTAAAATGGGTCACCGTGTAGATAAACTAAAAAGACATGTGATCATATTAAACTTGTGCAAGTTTGAATAATAAAAAAAATTATTTATTATGTTACATTATTTAGTATAAGTAGCTTAAGCATCGATATTGTTCAAATGCTCATCATCTTCCAATATGTGAAATAATAAGTAAAATATTTTGTATACTTTTTGGTAAAATAAACAGTTTACAAACATAAATTTTTTTCTTTATTAAAAATGTTTACAATCAAGTAAAAATAGTCAATTTTTTTTATACATTTACTATTTACAATTTCAAAAGATGTTTTATATTTCATTTCTATTTAAAAAATGGCAAATTGCGTTCCTCTTAATTACACCCTGTTCTTGTGAAATGTTACCTACAAGTAGAATTGCAGGATCCATGTCAATAGTGTCCGGAATCACTACCGGATGCTCAAAAGTATCTTCCTGCTTTAAGCAGATATTATGTAGTATACAACAACACAAAACATAATAAGGAATTAGGTCAGTTCTCCTCATAGGTAATTTTTCTATTAGATATCGCCACCGACATTTTAAAAGTCCAATAGAGCGTTCCACCATCATTCTTGTTTGTGACAATACTTTGTTGAAGTAGATTTGCTCTATAGTTAAATGACCATTATCACAGTATGGCACTAATACATGGTTCTGGACACTGTATGCTGCATCTCCTAATAAATGACTATTTTGTGGAAAAAAATTTGCATTACATCGTTGTTGTACTCCAGAGTATTTGAACACTCTCATGTCATGTACCGATCCAGGAAGTCCAACATAACAATGGATGAACTCTAGTTTATCATTACAAGTTACCTAAAAAGATGTTAAATTATTTAATAACTGACTAAATAATTATTCTTAACGTAAATAATTATAGTAAATTTACCTGTAATTGCATCGAATGTACACTCTTCCGGTTTATGTAACTTTGAGGATCTCTTTTTGGAGCACGAATTTGAATGTGTATACCATCGACTGCTCCTAATACTTTTGGGAATCCGTATCTTGCTTCAATTCGATTCATAGTACAAATTGCCTCATTTTGTGAAGGCCAGTGAATAAAATAATTTCTGTAATTACAGATAGCTTTCACTACACGGTGAACTGCATGCCAAGCTGTTGCTTTTCCAACATCAAACTTGGTAGTTACTGACCTGTAAGAATATTATAAATATTTAAAAGATTTTAAACAATATAAATATTTATGCATACCTATAGGAGTCTGGAGTTCCAAGTACGTATAATGCTATGAATAATTGTTTTTCAGGAGAAATTGGCGTTCTTCCAAATGCAAATGCTTGAGCCTCTAAATCTGGTCTGATTAGGGATAGTAAGTAATAAAAAGTTGTACGTTTCATTCTGGAAAAATAGTATTTAATTCAAAACAATTGCGTTTATTTAAAAAACTTTACAAGATTTCATTATCAACTACAATGAGATAACAGAATTTTTTAATGAGCAGAAAGTTACTCACCTATAATTTCCTTGAAATTCTTTTTCATTGTACCTATAAATTACATGTTCAATAAACAACTGCACTCGAGGTCTTGGTCTTCTATTTTCATTTTGATTGGCACGCTCACCCTCATTCAGGACCAAGTCAAATTCATCTTCTATACTACTATCACTATTACTTGAACTACTTGAAGATTGAAACAATATAGCTTCTACTACTGCACCTTCATTAATATTCATTATTTGAATTCGAACGAATTTTCTTCAAGTTAATTATCAACGCTTAACCAGTAGGTTTTTGATGATGGTTTTCAGATGAAGTCAATCATGAGTGCTTAACCAGCTGATTTTTGTTTACAGTTTACGGAACACAGCTCCAGTAGTCAAAACCCGTTATTGACTGTTTCAGGACGTACTGCATGGTCAAAAACTGTTGTTGGTCGTCACTGCTATTGCGCGGTTGCCAAATTCACTTACGACTCCAATATCGGAACACACCCCTAGACATAGGTGAGTTTAATAAGAGCTCTTCTGTCACCGCGGGAAATTTGAATCTTTAACCATATTTGTTCATTAACAAAGGCATGAAGCATGAAAAATTAACTCTTTATATATGATAAAATAACAAATGAACCGTACTTCCATATGATATAAATCGATTCATAATAACTCACCTTATAAATTTCTGATTTTTGAATTACGCGCCAGATGAGTATAGGTGGCATAAAAGTCAATAGGACTAGATCACTGATTGTCGACCACATGTGGCTGACGCAATTAGAGAAGGATGGAGCTATGGGCGCTCGCCATAAGTGCGAGTGAGATGGACAATGGAAATTAATATCTTAATATATTTCATTATTTATAATACGCATGGAGGTGACTGAAAGCACTTTTTCGCCTAAACTAATTATGGCGCACCCGCCTATACATTTATTTCTATGAATAACGTATTAATTAGAAAGTTACAGCACAAATTTTGTGTCGCAGATTTCTCAATGAATAAGGCAAAACCCGACTAACAATTTAATGAGCATGATGTGTGATCGTCGTACTGTCCCCTTTTTGTCCCATTAGGCAAAACATAAGCCACAACCATCAAGAAAAGAGAAATGATGAAGTGCAGGGGCATAACAGAGGGGTAAGGGGGGAAGAGAGCCGATTATCTAGGACGAATTAGCGTCACCCAGGGTGCGCACTTATTGTACAGTACTTATGGAAATTGAATAAGTGCGCATCCCCCTAGACACAGGTAGGCAGATGCTCCTTAAATAGAGGTGCGCTCTCGGTAGAGCGCTACTTCGTCAGTTACCGCGCAGGAGCCCAGCAGCCTCGTCCTTCGTGGAAATTTTGCAGAGCCGAAGGCCGAACGAGAGCACGTGTTGCGCAGCAGCCATGCAGAGTCGCGCATCCGGTGGTCCAAACGACGATAAGGTGAACACTTAATAGCACCAGGCCTATGATTATTCCCTCGGGAGAAAGTAGGCCGAGTCAAGTTGGTTCGCCCGACTTGGCGTAGCTTTGCTTTTCTTAGGAGTGTCGGGCGTAGAGGCGGAAAACCGGGGAAGGCATAGCCTCCCCCCTGTACCCGGCGGACATGACCGCACGGTCATTCACGCACTAGGGTAACAGGTTGCCCTGCGTTTGATCTTCACTAGCCACGCGAGAACCAGAGTACATGTTTTTCAGGATTCAAATAAAATTTTTTTTGCGTTAGCGTGAATTCGGATCGCGTTGCCAGTGCTGCGTTATTATTTTATTATTATTATTATTATTATTTCGTTATTATTATATTTTGTTTTGTTTTGTTGTTTTCTTTCGTTCGCGGGTATTTTATTAATACTTCGACGTTTGTATTTCGCGATTATTCTTTCATGATATTTATTTCGGTAATAAAATTTTTTTTTCTTTGTATTGTTATTTCGGATTATAGTCTCGCCACTATTTAGCTCGTCCTCGGTCAATCAGTTTGTGTACGTGTGTGTACATGGGATCCCGAGGAAGAGTATAGTTTACATTTCGGTATTGTTACGCGATGGAAAATAGAGTTTGAGTATTTAGCCTATGATATTTTTATATATACATATTGATAACGTATCATTATTTCTTCGCTATTGTGTAGCGTAAACCGAATTTTTTTTTATTATTATTATTATTATTTTTCAGTTGTTATATTGCAATTCTTTTGTCATTCGGTTGCTATTTTGTATTTTTTTTTTAGTGAATAAAATTGATCTTGATTTTTGTACACATGCATTTACGATTATATATATATATATATTATTACCGGACGTTTATCCAGTATCCACATCCCTGTTCCTTAACATTTGCACCACAGGATAAGTTTAGTGACCATAATATACATACACATATATAACGTGCCATCGTTTTATTAATTATTTTATATGAATTTCTTGATTATATTTATAATAAACTTGTAGTTCCTTGATTAAGGTATTGCTAATATCAGATTTAAATAATGATAATTAAATATATTTTCTACTCTTACTATCATGATCCACATACTTGGAGATTAATTATCTATATATGGTTATTGTTTTTTTATATATAATTATTAACTTGCTATCTCATATTATTCTAACTAATAAAGTCACGTATATCTCATCGTACATTAACGAAGGTCAAGAAGGACAGCAGGAGCCGAGCATATAACCTTGCTATCATCTACGAGGCCGGCGCCACGGTGGATTTATAGACATACTAACCACCATTGCACATAGGTGGTTCCACATACTCGTTATTCCTCTCCTATCCTAACGAACCCTAACACTCTTCCTAATTCTTGGACTTAACAAATAATATTAATAAAACAAAACTTTAATTACAAAAAAGTTGAAATAATTAATTGTTCAATAATTAGGAACAATTTAGCGAATTTCGCAAATTCTGAACAAAATTTTTCAATTTTTTGCCCCTGTTTCAGAATTTAAAAACCGTTTTGCCTTTTATTAATTAAAATAATAAACGAGGAATTCGAACGGTATTTATTAAACTAATAAATGAATAAAATCCTTTTTTTTAATTGGAGTATTAAGTCTGATAAGAATTTTAGTAAAGTATTTTAGAATTTTCAGCGAGTGAACGCAATACTCTTCCAGCGAAGTGCTATTACAACACATTTTTCAGTATTAATACTAATTATCTAAAATAGTTATATACCTATTTATTTAGTTATCGAACAATTTAATTACACGAAATAATATTAATAAATTTTGCGTAAACAATTAGCAAGTAATAACTGCAAGTGGTACAATTCTATAATATTTGAGAGTGTTTTACAACTAAAGTGCAGATTTACTAAATAAATTAAAACGCTCATTAGCTAACGAGACTAACGCTGAAAATCCCTAAAAGCATTTTTTTTCTGCAGTCTTTTTTGATAAACGAACGAATTCCTCCGTGAAACGTTATTTAATTGTAAATAATTACATAATTTAACAACCAATTAACAGAGATACTTATTTATTTATTTTTATTTATTTTTATTTTTTTTTTGTTTGTGTACTATTATTCGTTTTGTACACTAAGTACATTAAAAAGCGAAAATGTCTGATTAGACGAAGCTACCTTCGACGAAACCATAGGCCTAGAGATCCAAGGATGGATCGTGAATCTAGAAGTTACGAAAATGGACGCAGCTCTAAGCGAATTAGAGCTAATTGCGAGCGGAACACCTTACGCTAAATCATATAGGTTATATAGGTGTTAACGCGGTGACTACACTCAGGCCGATTTCGTGTGCACATCGGATCAAAAAGACAAGACCGAAGCAATCGTGAGGCGCGACGGAAAGATGAGCGAATTCATCAATAGAGTAACGTTCAGCGAACGTAACACGAACGAGTTGATCGCAAGGAAAAATGCGACAAGGCGCTTGCTTAGCGTACAAGTGCGCTATTCGTCAACGCCAAACTCTATAACAGAGACAAACCTTCAAAAGCAGGACATTTCCCTGACCGGCGGGGCGAACGCAACCGATTTGCCAATATCAAGCGAACAACCACAAGGAGCCGAGTAATGCCGGACGGATGGTGCATCAGCGCTCGCGCCAAATGAAGAAATAAGGGAGGCCATAAGTCTAGGCTAGGCCATCGCGAACGGTGAGTTCCCATCACCAGTAACCACAATATCAGGCGGTTGGTATGGGATGACGACGACAGTAACGTCAACTACCACCATAGCGAATACGCAAAGAACCAATACAGTGCATAGTGCCCCTCAATCAGTATTTACGACAAGAGTAAACCACCGCCCAGATGACATCGTAAAGTGCACATTCATCGATGGTTACACCTACGAAGTACCGAGAGTAGCGGCAATGCAGATGGTGTAAATGCAACCCTTAACGCAAGAGTATCGCAAAAAAATATCTGATTTACAAATTCAGATGAGCCAACTTATATCGAGCACGCAAACGCATTTAAACATGCAAAATAGCGCAGCTTCTCATAAACAGAAAACGGTGAACTTTAGGGACACGTTTTCAATGCAATATCCGCAGGAGACAAGCTCGGAAGTCAATGACCAAAGCGCAGTGCTAAACGCAAATAGGCAGCGCGAAGCAGCGCTAAACGCAAATAGACAGCAGGAAACTGCACTAAATGCGGAGGCGACACCTTACAGACTTCAACGTGTACCCGCACAGATGCATGGTACTTGGCAGCCTCAAGCCAACCTTCCCGGATGGCGCGAGCCTGGGGGAAGGGAAAACCAACCGAGTTTATCGCAAAGCAGAGACTCGGCTGGAACCAGCACGCTCCAACACCCTCCGAACGTAGACATCGGACGGACGGTTAGGCAATGGAAACTGCAGTTTTCAGGCGCCGAGGGCAGCAACATCGAAGAGTTCATAGAACGCGTCAGGGAGTGCAGAGGGCTAGCGCCATACATCACGGACGACGACCTCTTAAACGCCATGACAGAGCTCACGTCTGGCGTAGCGCGTCATTGGTGCCACCAAGAGCACCAGAAATGGCAATCGTGGCAGAACTTCTGCGAAGACGCACGCCGTTGCTACGGAGTCGATAAAAGATTCCAGTGACGTCTACACAAAGAAGCGGAATCGCGCAGGCAAGGCCGAGACGAGCCAGTGCATGATTATATCGTTTGTCTACGTGCTATTTTAAGCAAATTTGACAGGCCATGGACCAAGGAGAGACAATTAGAACTCTTCTATGACAGCATGCTTCCGCAACTACAGTTTAAGGTCAGACAGGAAGAAGTCACGAGCATCAACAAGCTCATTGAACTAGCGCGAGAAGCAGAAGCACAACTGGAGGTTGAGGAGAACTCTAAAGAGCCACCAAATCCGAAATCGTGCCTAATACCAGAGGTGGCCTATCAAAGCCCCTCGATCTCTGCAAAACTGCCACCGCCTCGCAATAAGAGCAGCTTAGCTGCCATAGCGAAGAGCACAAACCCAAGTAATAAAGGGTCAGCAGCGGATGACGCAGCACAGAAGACAAGCCTAGCGGCTGTCGCAGCGCAATCTCCTACAGACCTTAGCAAATTAATTAGCAAGGTGCTGGAGGAGAAACTAGCGCATTTCGGCTTAAAATCGAACAAGTAGCCGAATTCGCCAAAACCTGGCGGCGCCTCTGAACGTAAGGGCGCTTATCGCAAAACCAGCCGAAATAGCACGCCTAAAGAGCGGAAGGGCTCCCCTCCTAGGAAGAGCGACGGAACCACATCGCCGCCTAGGCTGGTCAGTGCCAAGAATAAGAACAACCCCCGCCTGGCACCAAAATGTATGCTCGCTGCTGGCCAGACTACACCAAAGGCGATTGCCCCGAGTGTTCGGGAAATGACAGGCGGAACGACTAGACACGGCACCTGTCATTCCCTCACCTAGACAAGAGGCCGCCGCGAACAGCGACGCCCCGCTAATGTCGGCTGAATCGACCCCAGAAAAACCGGAGGGAAGCACAAACGCTTCGCCTTCGGAGGAATACACCCGTTGGTACTTGCCTATTGGAATAGGTGGATCTCGCGTGCGCGCTCTGTGCGACTCAGGCGCTTCACGCACAGCCCTTGGTCGGATCGGTCTTCAAATCGCTTCCGAGTGTGGCAAAACTATTACGCCTCAAAAAGGGAGAGGGGCACGACTTGCTGATGGCAAGAGTGTCCCCATTCTCGGTCACGTCGAGCTCCCTTTCGACGTCGCCGGCGTTCGCCGCTACATCGATGCAATCATCGTAGACGAACTCGACGCGGACTGTCTCCTTGGCGTAGACTTCATGCGAAAATTTAACGCTGTTCTGCGGCCCCGAGAGACCACCCCCAGTATAGAGGGCGGAAAAGAACGAGTACCATTACAATTATCCACGTTGGACGAGGATGGATCAGGACCGATTCGTCTGGAGTCCGTTGGTCTCGCTGACGTGGATGAAGCCCAGAGACAGCTAATTAAGCTCTACTAGAGCGGCTGCTCCCTGCGAGCGACGCGCCTCTGGGATGTACTAAATGGGCCAAGCATAATATTGAGATTATCAGCTCTCGTCCCATTAAACAAAAATATTACCCTGTCTCCAGAAAGATGGAGGACGAAATGCATGAGCACGTACGCCAAATGCTCGAAGCTGGGATTATAGTAAAATCCAACAGCGAATAATCGACCCCGGTCGTGATGCACCGAAAGTCGAATGGGAAACATCGCTTTTGCATCGAATTTCGGAAGTTAAACGCTATCACAAAAGCGTGTGCGTATCCGCTACCTCAGATGGATGCGATACTGCGCAAGTTGCAGAAGGCGAAATATATCTCGACCCTCGACTTGAGCAGCGCTTACCATCAAATTTCTATGCGAAAGGAAGCGCAACAACTCACCGCTTTTACGATGCCCGGCATGGACCTCTTTGAGTTTACTCGGATGCCATATGGCGTAGTAGGAGGCCCAACCACATTTCAGCAATTGTCAGATAAGATAATTGGACCTGAAATGGAGCCACACGCCTTCTCGTATCTCGACGATATTATCATCATCTCAGATACGTTTGAAGAGCATATGAAGTGGCTCGAGCACGGTTTAACGCGCATTAAAGACGCTGGCCTCACCATTAATCGTGAAAAAAGCGAATTTTGCCGTAGCGAGGTTATGCTTCTCGGCGTGCTCGTTAATCGAGATGGCTTCAAATCGGATCCGGATAAGATCGCATCGATCATGGAATATCCGGCGCCAAAGAATTTCAAACAATTGAGGAGATTTCAAAGCATGGCGTCGTGGTATCGCAAATTTTTGCCTGATTTTGCGACGATCGCGGATCCACTCATTCATCTAACAAAACGTGGTGTCGCTTTTGTTTGGAGCGAGGAAGCGCAATCAGCGTTTGAACAAATTAAAGCTCTTATAGCGTCCGCGCCTATCTTACATAGGCCTTCCTTCGGCCATCCGTTTGTTATCAAAACTGCTGCGAACGACTCTGGTCTAGGCGCGGTTTTGACACAAACCGTGGACGGTGTCGAAAGGCTTTTGTATTCCACTAGCCGCACAATGACGCCGGCCGTTACAGAACGCGAGTGTCTCGCTGTCTTATGGGCCATTCGAAAATTCCGACCGTACGTGGAATGTTACCATTTCACGGTATAACCGACCACAGCAGTCTGATGTGTCTATGCAACCTGCATAATCCAACAGGGTGACTAGTGCGGTGGGCGCTTGAATTACAGGCGTATGACTTTGAAATCATCCATCGCAAATGCTCTCTTAATTATTTACCGGACGCGCTGTCTCATATGTATGAAGACGAGACAGACGCCGAGTTAGCGTCGATAGAGATCGCCGAAGAGACCACAGATGCCTGGTACAAGCTCATGTTCGCATCTGTCGCGGCCAACCCGACCGATCATCCATATTGTAAGATCGTTCATGGGCATCTTTATAGTTATCGTTCTAATCCGATGATAGAGGATTTGATGGAGGACGAAGACGTCTGGTAGTCGGTTTTGCCGGCGGAAAAACGCGGGAGCGCTCTGCTAGAAAGTCATGCAGAGCCAACCGCGGGACATTTGGGCCGCGCGAAAATGCTAGCGGGTTTATCGATATACTATTATTGGCCGTCCATGCACAAAGAAACCGTTGACTTCGTGCGCAATTGCTCGATTTGCCAACAGTGCAAGGTGCAACAAACGGCACCGACTAGCCTTATGAGTAGCCGCCGCACCGTGCGCCCTTGGCAAATGGTGGCTGGCGATATAATGGGGCCTTTGCCTAAATCGTCGCGAGGCTATGTATATTTACTTGTATTCATGGACCTCTTTTCTCGCTGGATTGAATACGCCCCCATTCGTAAAGCGAATGCGCAAACAATCCGAAAGGAACTTGGCGAGCGTGTCTTCTTGCGATTCGGTCTACCCGAAGTCTTTCACTCGGATAATGGGACCGAATTCAAGAATAAAGGGCTAGACAAGTTCCTGGAAGAGCGCAGAGTTACACACACCACCATTCCACCGTATCATGCGCAAGCAAATCCTGTAGAGCGAGTTAACCGCAAAATAAAAACGATGATTACGTCCTACCTCGAAAACAATCATCGTGACTGGGACTTATACGTCCCAGAGTTGACGTACGCCTACAACACGGCTGCACAGGAGTCAACCGGTTGGAGCCCGGCTTTCCTAAATTTAGGCAGACAGCCGGCTCCCCCAATTTTTCTTCGGCGTCGCGAAGAGCGAGCCACAGAAAAGCATGCAGAGTCCGCAGATATCGAAAACTTCCGTACTCGCGTGCTCGCGCTACCAGACGTGCAGCAAATAGCCACCGATAACACCTCAAAAGTGCAAAAGCGACAAGTACGCTACTATAATGCGTCACGCCGCGAAATGGGCTATAACCTAGGAGACAAAGTCCGGAAGCGAAATCGCGTGCTTCCGCCTTACAGGTTGTAGCCGCAAAACTAGCTCCGAAATTCTACAGCCCATATACGATCGCCGCTCAGCTAGGGCCAAACGTGTATGAGGTTGTCGATCAGGAGGGAAAATCCATAGGGAAAGTTCACGTGGAAGACCTTAAACCCTTCCCCGAAAGGACAGCTAGTGAGGAAGATTTGGAGGTAGAACAGGCTGAAACAAGTCCCCCTGGAGTTAGCGAAGAGCGCAACGCCTCTCCTACGAGTCGTGGCGCAAACGCCGAAACTCCAGAGGCCGAGACTCACCCGCGCAAGCGAGGCAGACCACGGAAAGCTCGCCTGGTGGTGAAGCAAACCGCGCAAATTCTCGGTAGACAAGCGAGCAAGCGAACACTGGTCGCAAATGGCGCTGACGAGCGACCAAGGCAATCCAGTACCAATGACGCCGCAACGCCTTTACCTAGACCACGCGGGCTACCAGCACGTTCGAAAAACACCGCCACGACTACCCGCATGACAGCGCACTCCCCACGGCGCACGAGAGCGATGACTCGTCGTGCACGTGACTAAACAAACCTAACACGTTCTATAAATAAAATATCTCTTCCTTTTCTCCCCTACCTATAGCACTACATCCCGTTTTTCCTTCTTCCCTTCGGCATCTGATCAACGGTATGGGCAGAATACTGCATGAATTAGTCCAGCAACTAAGCGCTAAGTCCTGTAAGTAAGCGAAGACAGGCAAAATTTTTTTTTATCTATTTTTATAACCGGTTGTACCTCAGGTACCTGATGCCATCTACGCTAAAATTATAATAAACATAATCTTCTCCTTTGGCCGAGTTTTTTATGGGTAGTTAATTCCCTATCCCTTATAATTTTTGCTTCATCTCCTTCTTTATTCTTATTGGATGGTTCTTTATTTTTATTTTTACCCCCCTTATTGTTCCTATATTTTGCATGCCGATGAGGAGAGAGAGCAGAGTCGGGCTGGCACGCCGGTCAGCAGCTAGCATCTGGGGGAGGGGCGTGTAACGGATAATTTCTCATCCATCGGATAACTCTCTCCCGTCTCCTATATCACACATGTATAATGTAATAGTTATATTACAGCTGCTGAGAGCGCGAGAGAAGCCCTTGCTACAGAGAGAGAGCAAGAGAGACAGAGAGACAAAGAGAGAGAGAGAGGGGGTACTATCGCGAGCTCGCCGAGAGCGCGCACTAATTAGTATTGTTCGGGCCTTGAACGCGCGAGGACATTTTCGACAATAGTCAAGCCGTCGTAGAAATAATCTATAACTGCATCCTCCGAATCACCGTGCGATTCCGCTAACTACTCAGTGAAGAGTGATTACGCGTGTCCGCTTCGCCGCGTGTAGTGCCGTGCACCCACCTCTTGCTGCGCGTCCTCGCTGATTACGAGGACAAAGCGATCTACGCTAGAGCTGACGTGCGTCTAGAAGTCCAGCGACCACGAGATAGCCGTTCGAGACACCGGCGTCACTGTAAGTGCCTTCCCGACTCTCTCTCTCTCTCTCTCTCTCTCTCTCTCTCTCGCACCAATCAAAAGCCTCGGCGGCCAACCTTCGCGGCCACGCTCCTCCTAGTACTGTATTTTGTATCACTGACATTTTCGCGGAATAAACTAAACCATTTTATTGTACTTATCGTGTTTTAATTTACGCTTTCCCCCTCACGTTCTCGTATAATTAAATATATATTTGTACTGCTAGTCGGTGTATTATATACTCTTTAAACTAATCTTCTCAATGAACAGAGTATACACATTAATGTAATTTTTCTACATGATTATATATACTGTTGTTAATAATAAATCAAATTTATGGTTTTTAAAATAAACCAAGAAAATATTCACACCTGCATGGTGCATTGTAAATTGAACAAAAGAAAGTAGTGAAATAAATAACACAGGCCTACAAAAAAAAAAAAATCTGTTCGTTCTTGGATGGAGACTATAATTTTCTTTTGTATTTTTTCCCGCTGAATCCGAATCCGGCGTTAAAAGTAGGGGGTTGGCCGTATATTTTGAACATAACCTCAAAAAACTGTCGAAAAGCCGTGTTTCTGTGGAAAAACTTTAGAATAAAAAAAAAAGCATTGTTTCCATCACATCAAAAATACTTTATTTTTATGCATTAGGGCTTGCTGAATCCAAATTTGTTATGGAAAAAGAGGTTTGACAGCCGAGTTTCGGAGATAACTTCAAAAAACTGTCGAAATGCCGTATTTCTGTGGAAAAACTTGGGACCAAAAAAAAAAAAAAACATTGTTTCCATCACATCAAAAACACTTTCTTTTTATGTATTTTGGATTGTCGAATCCGAATTTGTTATGGAAAAAGAGATTTGACCGCCTAATTTCGGAGATAACCTCAAAAACTACTCAGACAATTTGCACAAGAACTAAATTGGCTTACGCTTGCGTATACACTTGTCATCGAACGACCTATGCAAAGGATTTCTACGCCGCTTTTTGTTATTAGATTGAACATCTCTTTTTAGCATCCAGCAATAGTCCCCCATCATGTTCACGCCATATTTTCCTTGCCACCTACGTTCAAATTCCTTCATATTCTGATGAAATCTTTCACCATGCGCTTCACTGTAGTCACCGAGGTCTGGTGGAAATTCATCAATGTGCGAATCGAGAAAGTGGAGTTTTAAATTCATTAAGCAACCTAATTTTTTGAAGTTTTGTACCATTTATTGCTACAAAGAAATTTTGTTGCAACATCTTTGAAGCTCAACCAGGCTACCTTCTCGGTATCATTCATACTTTTGACGAATTCTTCGTTCCTGAACATTTTGCGAATTTGAGGTCTGTCAAAGATACCTTCCTTCAATTTAGCCAGAGTTATATTCGTAAAGATGGTTTCTAAGTATTTGAAGCATCGCCCTTCTTTATCGAGAGCTTTAACAAATTGTTTCATCAGCCCTAATTTGATATGTAAAGGAGGTAAAAGGATTTTGCTAGGATCGACAAGACGACGATTGATGACATTGCTGGAACCTGGAGTAAGTGATGGCCTCGCTGGCCATACTTTTCTATTATAGTGTTTTGCTCTATCTCGACTGTCAAACATGCATAAATAGCATGGGTACTTGGTAAAACCTGATTGTTGACCTAGTATCATGGACAATATTTTCAGGTCTCCGCAAATTAACCATTCGTGTTCACTATGCTTTATTTTATTTAAAACCTTTTCGATGTTATAGTATTCTTCTTTGAGTACAGTTGAATGAGCCAATGGTAACGGAGCATACACGTTCGTATTGTGAAGAAGAACTGCCTTCAGGCTTCGCTTGGATGAATCAATGAATAACCTCCATTCTTCTGGCTTGTATAAGTTTGGTTTGAACTCATTAATAAGTCCTCGTACATCCGTGCAGTACACTAGATCAGATTCGCCAGTGAAGTATGTTCAAAACGCTTCTTCTCGGTTTTGATAAAATGTGACGTTTACCTCTTTTTCTAATACATTGTAATAGATTGTAAGACTTTAATTGTGAAGTCATTAATTCAGCTGCGTCTTTTGCTAATCCACCATTCCTAAACATGTCATTAAGTTGAGCTTGAGAGATCTTTTTTTGGCTTTTCTCTTTACCAATGGGAACATACTCCTCATCATTGTCCGAAGACAGTTTTTCTTCACTTTCGACGGATTCACTTTCTGCTTCCGTCAATGATTCATTTTCGTCAGTATCGTCGTCTGTATGATGGTTAAGATTTTCTACGTCTTCTTCTGTACCACAAACAACTTGCATACCATCCATTCCTTGTATGAAGCTGTCTCGTGAAGCCTCATCTGTCAAACTTTCGACTATTTGCTTCTGTGGACGAACGACACTAGAAACTGTCGCATACAATATTTTATCTGGTCGCACCTTATTTATCCCAGTTACATTTGTCATGCAAAAGTAACAGTCACTTTTATCTAATGGTTTTTTCCAAATAGCTGGTTTCAGAAACTTTATTTTACTTTTACCTCCAGTTTTGTCGAATTTTATTTAACATTTTGTAACATTTAGCATATATAATATGCGGAACCCACGTCGAGTTTTGCTGGAAAATTAATACTTCAAAGCCTGCTTTTAATAAGTCTTTTATTCTTTCAGTTATATGCTTCTTATGTTTTTTCCACACATATTCCGCACAAATATAGCAATAACTGTCGAAATCACCTTCACAGTCGTGATCAACTTGTTCGTTAGATCCCGATGCAATCTCAATGTTATTAAAGTTAGTTTTAGTACCCATAAATTTATTGAAAAACCCGCACGCTAGAATTCTTCAGTTCTTCTTGACAATACGAACGTGTATGCTCCGTTACCATTGGCTCATTCAACTGTACTCAAAGAAGAATACTGTAACATAGAGAAGGTTTTAAATAAAATAAAGTATAGTGAGCACGAATGGTTAATTTGCGGAGACCTGAAAATATTGTCCATGATATTAGGTCAACAATCAGATTTTACCAAGTACCCATGCTATTATGCATGTTTGCAGTCGAGATAGAGCAAAACACTATAGTACAAAAGTATGACCAGCGAGGCCTTCACTTACTTCAGGTTCCAGCAATGTCATCAATCGTCCTCTTATCGATCCTAGCAAAATCCGTTTACCTCCTTTACATATCAAATTAGGGCTGATGAAACAATTTGTTAAAGCTCTCGATAAAGAAGGGCGATGCTTCAAATACTTAGAAACCATCTTTACGAATATAACTCTGCACTGAAAAAAATTTGGCACAGGAGCTGCCCTTGATGGTATAACCTCTATGCAAAAAGGCGGAGCTGTGCTATCTCATGACTTGGAATGGCTCTTGCCCCGTGGCGGAACTCTCCCATCCCAGCGGCGCACCGCTCATGGTCCCTTCGGTGTACGTGCGACACCAGTGGTAAGGTTAGGTTAACCCGGCACATGAGTCATGCCGAAATTGGGAGCTCTCTCGTGCCAAACAGAGGGAGCGCTTCAGTACTATGAGGAAGGCAGCTCCTGTGCCAAATTTTATTCAGTGCGGTTAAATTGAAGGAAGGTATCTTTGACGGACCTCAAATTTGCAAAATGTTCAGGAACGAAGAATTCGTCAAAAGTATGAATGATACCGAGAAGGCAGCCTGGTTGAGCTTCAAACATGTTGCAACAAAATTTCTTGGTAACAATAAAGATGAGAACTATAAGAGCATCGTAGAAACTATGGTACAAAACTTCAAAAAATTAGGTTGTTTAATGAATTTAAAACTCCACTTTCTCGTTTCGCACATTGATGAATTTCCACCAGACCTAGGTTACTACAGTGAAGAGCATGGTGAAAGATTTCATCAGGATATGAAGGAATTTGAACGTAGGTGGCAAGGAAAATATGGCGTGAACATGATGGGGGACTATTGCTGGATGCTAAAAAGAGATGTACAATCTAATAACAAAAAGCGGCGTAGAAATCGTTTGCATAGGTCGTTCGATAACAAGCGTTTACGCAAACGTAAGCCAATTCAGTTCTTGTGCAAATTGGCTTAGTAGTTTTTTGAGGTTATCTCCGAAATTAGGAGGTCAATTCTCTTTTTCCATAACAAATTCGGATTCGTCAAGCCAAAATACGTAAAAAGAAAGTGTTTTTGATGTGATGGAAACAATGTTTTTTTTTTTTTGGTCTCAAGTTTTTCCACAGAAACACGGCATTTCGACAGTTTTTTGAGGTTATCTCCGAAATTAGGCGGTCAAATCTCTTTTTCCATAACAAATTCGGATTCGGCAAGCCAAAATACATAAAAAGAAAGTGTTTTTGATGTGATGGACACAATGTTTTTTTTTTTGGTCTCAAGTTTTTCCACAGAAACACGGCTTTCCAACAGTTTTTTGAAGTTGCCTCCGAAACTCGGCTGTCAAACCTCTTTTTCCATAACAAATTTGGATTCAGCAAGCCATAATGCATAAAAATAAAGTATTTTTGATGTGATGGAAACAATGTTTTTTTTTTTTATTCTCAAGTTTTTCCACAGAAACACGGTTTTTCGACAGTTTTTTGAGGTTATGTTCAAAATATGCTGCCAACCCCCTACTTTTAACGCCGGATTCGGATTCAGCGGGAAAAAATACAAAAGAAAAGTAGAGTCTCCATCCCAGAACCAACAGATGTTTTTTTTGTGGGCCTGTGTAATCTATATTCAAGTAAACTTACTTCCACTTGACTAAAGTGTCTTAGTTTAGTGAAATAACAAATTAGTCGTATATATTACTAGTGCCCGTTTGGGCTTTACACTGAAAATCAAACAAAAGAAAGTAGTGAAATCAATTATCGATAGTCAAGTAATGCAATTAACTCTATCCGAAACAACCATTATGGGTTTCGTAAGAAATGTATTGAAAATTTTTTGTATTTTTTCCCGCTGAATCCGAATCCGGCGTTAAAAGTAGGGGGTTGGCCGCACATTTTGAACATAACCTCAGAAAACTGTCGAAAAGCCGTGTTTCTGTGGAAAAACTTGAGAATAAAAAAAAACATTGTTTCCATCACATCAAAGTCAAACAACTTTGAGTGTAAAGTTCAAATGGGCACTTGTAATATATACAACTAATTAGTTATTTTGTTACATCTGTGACGTATCTCTAAAATCAAATTAGCAATGCATATTTATCGCCAGTAATTTTCTGACAAACAAATGTCGTATATGCGAATTTTGACAACGTTGCATTCCAATGCAAGCGGCATCGCGATAAACGATAAAATTCGCTTATCCGGTACACAGTCGAACGAAAGTTCGTTAGATCAGCTAAATCAAGCTTTAAACGTTTTAAAGTAGATCAAATAAGCTCTTGAAAGACGAGGGAAATATTCTTATATAAACTAACATAAAATAAGTCCGAGCTTCACATTTTGCAGTAAGTAGTTGGGGCCATTTATTATAGCGTGAATTACCAAAACTGCTGAAAATAAATGCGTACGGCTCGTCGAGTTATTAACAAGTATTCAACAAATGATAAATACGGAAATAAGAATAATTTCTACAAAACAAATGACATTTCTCAAAAATATATTATGCAAAATACAAATACAGTCTAACACAGATTAGAAAATTGAATATATATATTACAATACAAATAAAAATATTACAAACGAAAAAAGGTACGACACTACAAGGAGTAATAAAACAAAGAAGTAAGAAAACAATTTTTAACAACAATTATAGAATAAATTATAATTGAAATAGCAAGTGAGAGCATAATCCACATAGTGAAATCAAAATATATATATAAAAAAAAATATATATATACAAAAAAAGAAATTGAAAAAATTAATAATAAATGAATTTAAGGGGAAAATAAATCAAACAAAGGAAAATAATACAATATATAAACAAGAACAGTATAATAACTAATTACACCTCCATATTCAGGAATGATTATACAAATTATGCAAATGATTATTTATTCATAAAACAAATGTTTTTATACGATTTCTTGACAGGTATTGCATCTTAAAATAAATGATAAGATGACATAAACAGGTATTGCATCTTAAAATAAATGATAAAAACATTGAAATATTAAGAAATAAAAATCTAAATAATCAAGAGATAGAAGTATCAAATAAATAAATAAAATCTTAAGTGAACAATTGCAAAGAAAAATTACACAAAGAATAGTTAAACTTATGATATAATATATTTAACTAGATATATTAAGTATAGTATAAACAAAGAAGTAATATGTCATGTCAAATCAGAAAGGTATAGGAAATAAGGGAAACGAAGGGATTATAACGAAACGGACTACCCAAAGAAATCCAGAACTTAAAAAACAAGTAAACGAGATAAATAAAGAAGCTAATATTTTTGGAAGGAAACCGAGAGTAGAAAGGTCACCTCCTAGCATAAGCTTGCCTAAAAATTCATCACATACTTACGTTAAGGTACCAATTCACTCAAAAACAGAAGAAAATACGGAAAAAGCTTCAAGTCTAACGACTTCAAAAGCAGATCTTAACGTATCAGAAAAATCAGACTCACCAATTATATTTAACTTAAAACAAAACGATAACATTACAGACTCTAAACAAAACTTAATAGATGACAACAAATCTACAGAAAATACAAATGATCTTTTAGTTCCGAGAATAAAACAAGATATATTATCACCAATTGCTTTTCACACACCAAGTCAGAATTTTACGTTTTTCGACGACTCAACACTTTTAGGAAACGACAGATAAAACGACTACACGGAAATAGAAGGAATACTACACGTCCAAAGTTTGATTTTAGCCAGAGATAACAATTTGAATAATAACGACCAGGCTGAAATTCCAATAATTGAAAATTTAATAAATATCGAATCAGAAATGGCAAATCAAGCATTAAAATTACCACTTAAAGAAGTTGCAAAGTTAGTACCGGATTTTGACGGGAAAAATATCCAACTAGAGGAATATATAGAAAAATTAAAACAAGCAAAAAGAATAATATCGAATAATGATGAATCGAACCTAGTAGAGATCCTCAAAATAAAGCTCAAAGGAGAAATTTATAAAGCATTAGCAAATGTAGAAATTGAAAGTATTGAAACTTTTATTAAAACAATACGTAAAATATATCCATCAACGGATAATATACATTCATTATACGGAAAACTAACACAACAAATTCAAAAATCAGACGAAGATGTACTATGTATGGCAAACAAATTACGAGTGTTGGGTACACAACTAATAGAATTAAAAACATTAGAACCTAATGTAACAGGAGAAATTTTAACAGAATATAAAACTGGATTAAAAACCGACATACTCAGTAGTTTTAAAAAAGGATTAAAACAAGAAATTAGAATCAGACTCGGAGAACACCAAGACATGGATAACGCAGTACAAAAAGCAATTGAAATAGAATCAAACTTAAAAAAGCAAAATAGCTTAAGAAATGATACTACGAGCATATTGTTTAATTTCGAAACTCCAATTCCAAACACAATTAAACAAGTTTTTTGCCAATTATGTAAGAAAATAAATCACGAAGCATTATTTTGCATGAAAGCTTCATGTGTCTATTGTAAAAGTAAGGAGCATGTATCATATCATTGCAGAACAGCTAAGCATGTAATAAAATTAATTTGCAAATTGTGTAGTACGGAAGGCCACTCAATAGATGCCTGTAAGTTAAATAAGATGCAGAGTAATCATTGTCAATACTGCCAAAATATGGGGCACGAGGTTACGCAATGTCCTACTATTACAGAATAAGAGCTGTGTTGGAGATGTAAGGAAAGAGGACACGATCCACTTACGTGCAATAATTCGGTAAGAATTACGGAAGTATGCGATGCCTGTGGCAGCGCGTCACACACAGCTAAAAATTGCCCGTCAGCATTGTGTAAGAGGTGCAACAACCTCGAGCATTTAATAAAATACTGCACGATAAACAAAGGAACGATATGGTGCGCGATATGTGCGGATGAAGGTCACGAAACCGCGGATTGCGAGAGCGTAAAAGTTTTAATTATGCAAAATAGACAACAAAACTCTCAGAATAAAGAAAATTGCCAATTATGCGACACGCCAGGACATTCAGCAAAAACTTGTAGGAAAAGGAGTAATAATCAACAAAATACATTCCAGAGTAACAACTACAACTCTTCAAATAAAGCCTAACAATGAACATCGAGAGTAGTAAGAAGGCCTATATGGAGAGACAGCGGTATCGATTTTTCCCCCTCCCCGCCGGCGCCGTCACTCTATACGGGTATAGCGTAAGTTGGTCAGTATAGTGGGCCTGTTTCCCCATTCGGCTGCACACATGGATGATTTGGGGGTGTTATAGAGTGGTGGTGGTGGGAGTAACAGGTGTCGGGAGGCACATACGTTTACTGGGGCCCCGCATGGCGTGAGATAAGGTTTATGTGTGCCCGTTTATTTTGCAAGGAGAGGAGTATGGATGGGATGGTGATTATATTGTGTTTAGAATAAAAACATCATTTATGCATTGTATAATTTATTCGAGAAACTTATACAATATTTATACATAGTAAATAATGAAATAAATTATTATAAACTATATGTAGATGTAAGGTACATTTTGTTGTCGTGGCAATTATAAGTATAAAAAATCAGAATTTCGTGTATCCATGGCATTCTGGTGCAGAGTGTGTATTAGTGGAATATTTTTCTTTTATTTCTTTCCAGTGTTGAGCAACGGATTTTTTTTCCTCCTTGAGGAGGGGTGTACGATCTGAGTTTTTACTGCTGGTTTTCTCCATTGTGAAGGATGTGAAAGAATGAGGAGAGGAGTGAGATTGTGATGATATTTATAGTAATCGTCTGCTCAGATATAATGATTTGATGGAGAGGGGGGGGGGGGGGGGAGAGAGAGAGAGAGAGAGAGAGAGAGAGAGAGAGAGAGAGAGAGAGAGAGAGAGAGAGAGAGAGAGAGAGAGAGAGAGAGAGAGAGAGAGAGAGAGAGAGAGAGAGAGAGAGAGAGAGAGAGAGAGAGAGAGAGAGAGAGAGAGAGAGAGAGAGAGAGAGAGAGAGAGAGAGAGAGAGAGAGAGAGAGAGACAGAGAGAGAGAGAGAGAGAGAGAGAGAGAGAGAGAGAGATAGAAAGAGAGAGAGAGAGAGAGAGAGAGAGAGAGAAGAAATATGTTGGTCTGTATATCTTACAGGAGAGGAGTATGGATGGATCGATGCTTATAGTTTGTTTTGAATAAAAGTATTATTCGTGTAGAGTGCATTTAATTCGAGAATGAGTTGTGCGATATTCATTTAGACAATAAATAATCGCGTATATCTTTAGCAACCATAGGCAGATCGAAAGCGTAAATTTCGGCAAGAACAATATTTAAATCTTCACTCTTATACTTATCGTTGTCGTCGACTATGTTTTCAGAAATGAACCCTTCTATGTCAAGTTTGTGAATGGTGTAGTATTGTTTGAATGCTTTAAAGTCCTTGAGAATGTTCTGCATGTTGTCTGCGGCTTCTTCTTGGAGTTTATTTTTCAGGTATGCGAGTATGTAGTCAAGAGTGCGATTGACTTTACCGACTCGTTGCTTCAGCATGGCTAAACGAAGGTTGATTAAATTACCTTGTTTTCGAAGACCTTCGAAAGTAGTTTCCTGCATCGCGATGCCTGGTGGGTTATTGAAATATTTTTTCTTCTTTTTGCACGATGATTGTTCGTCTTCGTCTTGTGTTGGTTGTGGTCGCTCATCGATTGTGATAGATTTGTTACCGTATGCCGATGTAAAGTTTAAATCGTGATTGTCCAAAAGAATTTTAGTTGGTCTTCCAAAGTCTTGATAAAATGTGTAAGCGTCACCAAAATAAGCTGTTATTGTATCGAATCGGTCTTGCAAATCATTCCAGCTATTTTCGTTGAGCGTTACGTTTTTGTACGAAGGACCAGATGTGATAAACTTTATAACTGACCGATAGTATCCACCGCTGTGTTCTAGTCCTACGCAGATTCTTTTTGTGTTGGATTTATTAAGAGCGTACGTGGTGGCTAGCAGAACGTTGGGCACTTCTGCGAGAGCTCCGGGCTTTCCGTGACAGTTGTTCATTTTTTCAATACTGATTTTAATCGCGAACAATTCTTTCACCAAGTGTTCAGGAGCAAGTGTCGGCTGCGACTGGTAAGCGTTGGGTGCTTGACTGTTCTTTAGTCAATCCCCACTCACGCTTTCTGAGTGTTATTGGAGGGGAGAGAAAAATACAAAAAACTGTTATTTTAGAATAGAGCATCGTATCAAGTCTCGGTGACGAAAAGCCGTTGGAAAAGGAAAAGGTTTGGAAAAAACCGTTATTTTAGATTAGAGTATCGTATCAAGTCTCGATGGGGAAAAAACCGTTGGAAAAGGAAAAAGGTTTGAAAAAAACAAAAACTCTTTTGACGGTTAAATACTGTTTATTGGACACACCTTAATGTAGGAGTACATGATTGATTACATATGCCTTCGCCATGAGAGCGTTCGCTTGAAAAAGCTAGTGCTTTCTTACATTTTCTATACTTATTTCTATGAAATTTTTTTTTTATAATAATTGATTACTAATGCATCGTTCTTTCTTGTGTCACGCGTAAAGAGTCGACAGAAGGTATTGAGGTCGATGCCACGACACATGTGACACAAAAACATGATAGTATACTGTCCGCAGCATATTGAATCGATACTTTGAAGCGTCTTGACGTTCCAACGGAAATTTTTGCAGTGTATACTAAGTCGTTGGAGATGGTGTCTTGAAACAGGTGGGAAGCCGTAACTGTCAAAGTACGTTCCAAATCGATTTTTGTCTATGTAGATGGCTACCCAGTGTGATCCTGGTCTCGTGTGATCATCCGTATTGCATACAATGGCGGCTGGTATCATCATCACGTTTGGAATCCGATCAGCCGCGTACACTCCGATCGTTTTCGCTTTCAGACCCTCCAACGCTCTCGCTATCTGATTCGTGTTCATGTTCTCCGCGTGCTTCCTCGGCTGTTTCGTATTCTTTCTCGCTTGCGCCGTCGACTTCGTCTCTGCCTCCGATTCCGAATCTCATACGGCTTCTTCTACTCCAGATGAGATTTTCTATTGCGTCAGAAAATAGGTCGCTGCTTTTTTCCGGTAATTTTGTACGGTAGTAGTGAGTAAAGCCACTCTCTGACTACATGTGCGCGTTTGAAAGCGCAGTATGACTTTTTATACGGATTATCCATACATCCGTGAGCGATACATACTTGTTCAATTTTGAATCTTCTCTGCATATCGGTGAAACCTTCGCTGGTATAGTCTTCGATGTCGACTATGCTGCGTGTCATCATGGATTGAACGAATCGACTCGTATCGCCGCCTCTGACGTAGATTTTAGCAGCGTTTCTGGCAATGTTGTAAAAGTGGTGTTATAGTTTGCGTAAGCCAATATCACCATTGAACCAATGGATTCCAAGTAGTTCCGATGAAAGATTAATAATAATTAATAATTAATAATCGTTGGTCACTCTGGCCTGCCTAGGCAGCTCGTCGAATGTGTGAGGTGGACTAATTATCCAATGTCCCGAGACGTTCTCTTGCAAAGAGACAATGGCAACCTCCTTGGGTAAAAATTTATTATCCTTGTCTCTCAAATCCTGAATTTCTATTACGTAATCCATGATGAGAAATGTCGATGTGTTCGTCACGAAGCGAAAAGCCGACTGCACTGCTAGCGTTGGGATTCATCGACTTATATTCGCTTCTCCCCACCACTGAACACTTCCTCTCCTTACGCGTTAAAGTCTGTGACGATTTGACGGTTGGAATCTACTTCCAGTACGTTGTCGAATTCAGCGTAAATAATGCAGTTGACCGTTTCGGTTATTGCCTCCTCGAAACGAACTTCGATTCATAGAGACCCCGAGCGCACGAGGTTCCAGTGGGAGGAAAAATGGGCAGATAAGTCAGGTATTAGATCGAATGCAAACAGACAATAGCCTGATGGATAAGAAACGCGACTAACGTCGATTCCCTCATCGAGATAGTGTATACCGGTGCCGCTGAAGAGAGTGTGGAAAGAATCAACGTACAATTTATTATCGCCTGTGAAGCGTGGCTGAAGTGGTTTGCTCGGAATCTGTACGTCGTCCACGTAGAGCGATAAGAAATTTAAGTTAAAGTGTTGAAAATTAAAGGGGTTCAGTTGGCGATTTCCGTTAAATGCTTTGTTTTTCACGAAACCCACGATGATTCTTTTGGGTAACTGTCCTAGAATAACGTTATCGAGCGTTTCTTCCATGACACCGCTGTGCATAGTGAAAGCCTTTACTTCAACCCTGGTAATGGGATATTTTGCCGTAGTCTTAGCTAGAGCATTGGCATGAGCGAGCAGTACACCTGGACTAATTTTAGCTCGACGCATGATAAGCGTCGCTTCCTTTATGTTTACGGAAAATTTTCCATTTTCAGATGAACCCATGAGCCAGAAGGCGTCCTTACTGCGCACTAGTCTCACTCTCATTTCTAAGCCGTTGAGGAGAAATTTGGGCTGATTGAACACGTCACAGTGTAAATGTCCAATTAGATCGATGGGTTTACCTCCAAGCGTAAAGTATTGACGATTAAGGAGCCCAATGTTGGCCGTATGTGCACTGCGTGCAACGGTCGAGTTCGCATCCATGTTACCTGCTGAATCAGCGTACCACAAAGCAGCCGTTAAATGAGACTGCAAAGCTGGTGGGGCGTAGTTCAGTAAAGTTTCTATGTATGCTCTATATGGGTAAGCGTTGTTTGGCGGTGAAACCAATTTTTGATTGAAAAATATATCCACTTGATCAAACAACGAGTGAATAAAATTATTGACAGGTCCAACTTTTACATTTTCTTGTTCCGTGTCAGCCGGTAAAATCTGCACGGTAATGTGTAGCATGGTGTGCGCGAGATCAATGTAGTATTCGGTAGAACTGGGCACCAAAAATTCGAGCGGTGAATCACTGTCATTGCTGAGCGATGACACGGGCTTGTAGTGGAGAAACGCACTGTTTTCTATAGATGTTTGAGTGAGAGGGAGAGTAAAGAGATCTAGCTCACTTTTCATTCCTTCTCCGCTGCACGTGTATAAATATGCCATATTTACGCAGGCGTAAAAATATCTGTAACATTTCTGACGGTTTTCTTATTCTTCTTCCTCCTCCTTTTGGCGTTCCTCTTCTTATCAGTTTTGGCGTTTTTTAACCGCTTGACTGTTTTCCTTCGCGATGCGTTGCGTGCCCTCACACGACTTACCGTCGACTGCCGCTTCCGTCTAACTGTCGTTGATTTATATCCGTGTCCTTTCATCATTTCCGAGACCTTCTTTTCGGCTTTCCTTTTTAAATCTTTCCAGATTCTCGAAGACGAGTGTTGACCGAATCTTTGATACTCACACCGTCATTGGCTATGTCATCGAGCACGTTCAGACCTGCGCGAACGGCTTCTTTGCCCACAGCTTTAGCACCACTACTGAGATATGGGACAATTTTTCTAAATATCGCACCGATGAAACTTCCAATTCCAGAGCCACGTTGATAGGTTGAGCCAGCGTAAACGTTTTTCACGCCTATACCTCCACCGGTTTGCTGGTCGTAGTACGTGATATAATGGCTCATTTTGTGAAAGGCTTATTTTACCGATTACGCTTAAAATGAACCGTTACGGTCAACGTTCCATACTCGAATGGTATGCGTCGGCCGTGTTGGTCTCATATCGATGACAATGTTGTGAAAAGTATGTTGTAAGAGCGAAATGTAATGTATAGGTGCAAAATGCCTTACGAGGTTGCTGCCAAATTTATACCTTGAATTCTCCAAGGAAACTATGCGAAGTAGTGTTGTTTGAGTATCGCCGACGGTATAAGGCTCGCAAATGTCTGTGTAGACGTACAGTTGATCGGGTATAGCACGCGCCAGACATACAGGTCGGGTACCCACGTTTTTACCTTTCCCTGTTTTGGAGGTGATAAATGTGCCCATCTGTCTGTGAATAGTATCTTCAAAACCAAAGATACGACGTATTTTTTCGTTAAACGTTGTGTAATGTGGTTCGGCGCAATCGCAGGTTCGTCTCAAAGCGTAGTAGCCTTTCTGAAATTCCGTTGGGACCAGTTGTTGATGATCGCGTACAATGTGCACTCTATTGATTTCTTCCGCGAGTTGAGCAGTAGTATCGTACACACCGTATGGAAAATTACAAATTCCGTTATTTTCTAAAGGTTTGAGTTTAGCCGAGCCTAGTTTAAATGTATAAGAAGATTCGGATTCTTGAATGTGCATGATTGTGCAGGGGGCGTGAATTTCTGCTAGTCCGACTTGCCAGTCTCCTGTTAATCTGATTTCACGAGCCAAATGCGCTGTAAAACAGGTGGTAGTATTTTCCGGAAAATACGTCATACTACTATTGCTGGGTAATACTAGATAAAATTCTTCACTGTTGTTCATCTTGCTAAACGGACTTGAGATCTGTAGCTTTTATCCAAGAGTTGAACTTTTCTGGATATCCTACCCACTTTACCAGCAGCTGCTTCTTTTTCCCCTGTCCTTTGGATTGAATGATGCGCTCGACTTTAAATTCTTGTTCAGCTGTTAATCGTTTAGAACCTACACCTGTCAATTCTTCGGTGTAGAAGAAACCATCGATATTTTCACTGTTCAGATCCTGTATCTCGTACAGGTAAATGTGTTGCCTCTGTGAGACACGACAAACTTTAAATATCTCTTCGGAGTAATTTCTTTCGAATCCTTTCTCGAAGGTTCCCTTTGAGCGACTGATTCGAACATAATCCCCGACCTTGTATTTAGAGTATTTCGTTGGTCTTTGTTTGGTGCGCCGTCTTTGCAGATTGGCGCGGGCTTGTGCAGCGTTGTACAAGTTTGCGTGCGCTGGTTTCATGCCTATGGCTGAGTGTACAGTGTTGTTGTAAGCAGCGACAATTTTTTGGATCACGTCGATGTATCGGTATGTGTTTCTATGTGTAAAATATCTCCAAAGGCGTTCTTTTATCGTGCGATTTAATCGCTCGACGACAGCTGCTTTGACGTCAGGATTTCTTGCTACTCGAAAGCGTATGCCACGGTTTTTCAAAACGTTTTGTACAGCTGTGCCTACGAATTCCTTACCCTTATCAGTTTATAAGTAAACAGGAAGACGACCGTTGGTACGTTTAAAAATATTTTCAAAAGCCGTTGCAACGGTCCGTGCCGACTTGTCGCGTAACGGTTCCACCCAAGCAAACTTACTGAGTACATCTACAGCAACCAGTAGATAGGTATAACCGTCGTTTTCATTTTTGAGCGATGAGAATTGACATAAATCAGCCTCCCAAACATCGTCAATGTTTGTAACGTTGTATCGTAATCTTGGAAATTTTCTGCGTATTGGCCGATGATGTGTGTAGGCATCTTGATTACTCAGCCATTCGTGTATGCGTTCCTTCTCTCTCTTCGAGATGGACTTACCTCGTGTATTGACGCGTACGAGATGATGTGCACATGCGTAACCGTCCTCGTAATATTGATTTTCGTATGACATCAGATGGATAGTTTTAACCACTTTTTCTTGGCTGCGCGTCTGGTCAACGGTGGAGAGGCTATTGGCGCTTGTATTCGGCGTTTCGCTGTCTTCGAAGGATCTGTCAATCTGTTGGCAATTTTTAAAATACTTGCATTACCGACAAGATTATTCGGTGTGTCGGTACTGCCGATGAATTTGGCGAATTGAAATTTACCCGCTGGTTCCTCCTCTTCGTCTTGTTTTTTCTTCTTATTCTTTACAACGTAGTTCAACAATTCTGCTATATTTGACTGCGGGACAAGTTTTCCATCGATGATGACGTTTCCTGCGCTATTCCACTTTAAACGCTCGGAGTCAAATGTGCGCGAGTGTCTCAATAGCATACGAGCCCTTTTGGAACAAATTTTAGGAACACTCTCCAGAATAACCTCCTCTGTGGGTGGTGCTAGCTTGGTTTGGATTTCGTCAATTTCACGTACACTGTCTTTGTCGTCTAAATGTTCGTTCTCTTTGAAGAATAAGTAACGTCTGAGCACTTGCAAGTAATTTTTACACTTTTCACGCTCGTCCGAAAATTTTTTCGAGTTTAAAATCTCAAACATATCCGAGTCCAAACGCGATAAATGGTCACACGAAGTTTGTACTGTGTTGTCAGCACTGTCTTTAACAGACGATTTGGTAACATTGGATGAGGTTGACACGTTAGGCGATGGATTCGCTGGAACGAGAATCATTTTACGTTCCCGATCCATCTCCTAGTTACCTAAAATCTTTGAAAATACCGTACTTATTAGAGGTGCCAGAAGAATAGGTAAAAACGAACCACCGTTTTGAGGCACTGTGCGTTTCTTGCTTCTCCAGCCGATATTGCCAGTTTCGCCTGTCAACCTGCGCAAGACACTTCTATGTTTCTTTAGACGTTTCTTTTCCGTATTTTTCAGCTTTACAACACCTTGTAGTACGTTCAACGCGCACTCGCAGATACACTTTACCAAATCTTTATCAGCCGTTCGGAACAGCGCTCTACGTTTCCGACTGTCAGCGTGACAGAGAGCGTTCAAGAGAGCCACGCGTTTCTTTGAGAACTGTTTACCTGGTGGCGATGTTATCCCGGCCATCGCTACGATGAAAATGACTGCTGCACACTTCCATACTCACTTTTATTAATTTTTACTTTGACGAATATTTAGGGACGTACGCGTACTGTGTCGCGTCGTGAGGAAAGATGTTGGTACGAAAACGATATTCATCCAGAGTATCCTTTTTCATATCTAGCAACAAGTAACTGTACGGCTGTGTACACGCATCGGTGTAAGCCTCTTGCAAAAATTTGGGTCTTCGGGGTAAACTTGCCGCGCCAGATACTGAATTTGAGCACGATCTCGCGGATTTTTGAAAAGTACAATGTAATTGGAGTTGAGTGACAAGTCGCGCTGATACTGGCCTTTGTGAAAAATGTTTTGCGTTATAAAAATTACGCTTATATTCTTGTGATGACAACCTTTCGTGAAGAGGTCTAGTACAACACTGGTGCAAGACTCGTGCATCAAATCGTCGAGAACGATCAATTTTTTCTTATCGCTATCGCGAGAATAGTCGTTGGGCTGTGGCACACCTTCTTGAAACTCGATTCTCTGTCCTCCTCCTGGCCTGTAGTCAGTCCGATATGTTTCTTGCCACTCTCCGTAGTAAAAGAGAATTCGGTCAAAACGTACGTTACACATTTTGGGCAGGTGTGTGAGAAACCTCTTGACAAAAACCGAATTTCCGGCCATCGTAGGGCCGGCGCAGATACAGGTGAAAGGATGTTTCCACCGCGTGTCCATGACCGTTACTAATTCAGAAGTCTACTCCCCCACCACCTTCTAGACGTGGTTTACGGCGGCGGCGGCGTGATGTGATGCGCGCGCACCAATCATGCGGAAGCGGTGGCGGCGCACTAATCACTCAGTATTAAGCTAGACTTCCGTGGATAAGCCTGATCGCTGCGTTAGTCCAACTTATCACCTCTACAGTCAACAGCCGACTTTCAGCATCCGACTTCCAACGTCCCACTTCCAACATCCGACTTCCAACATCCGACTTCCAACGTCCCACTTCCAGCACCCGACAGTCGAATTCTGGCAGCTCCTCGCAAAAGGATTGAAAAAAAAACCTCGCAATCCTCACTCTATCAACGAATCGAGAAAATAAATAATTTAAAAATTCTAAGGTAAGCATATTATTATTAAAAAAGATATTTCAATCTTTATTCTTTTTTCTTAATTTAATATTAATCATCAGCAATCATTCTGTTTCAGATGGATCTTTCAAAGTTAAACGCTATCGCCCATAATGGATTTCTCCCAACGAAAAGGTTGGTCGATCTGAACGAGGGCCATCTTTATAAGATAACAAGCTTGAAGTCTGTGAATACCAAATTCGGAGTAAAAGTTGTGGGTGAATTAGAGAGTAAATTTGACGTATTCATGGCAAAAAGAGTTTCGGAAGCACTTGTTCAAGATGAAAATTTTTTCACCAGCCTTGAGGACGCTGCGAATAAGTATGAACTATTTATGATTTACAAAGGTGGTTCAAGTGTCGAATTTAGTGGCAAATAACTTTTTCTTAAATAGTTGTGTATTACATAATAATGGTACGATAAATAAAAGTGTATAACGTTACAATGTTGTGCTCACCGATATTTGAAAAACCCGCGAGATCGTGCCCAAATTCAGTATCTGGCACAAGTTTATCCCGAAGACCCAAAATTTTTGCAAGAGGCTTACATCGACGCGTGCACACCTCCGTATAGTTACTTGCTGCTGGATATGAAACAGGATACTCTGGATGAATATCGTTTTCGTACGAACATCTTTCCCGACGACTCGACTCAGTACGCGTATGTGCCGAAATATTCGTCAAAGTAAAAACTAATAAAAGCGAGTATGGAAGTGTACAACAGTCATTTTCATCGTAGCGATGGCCGAGATAACATCGACACCAGGTAAAAAGTTCTCAAAGAAACGTGTAGCTCTCTTGAACGCGCTTTGTCACGCCGGCAACGTAGAGCGCTGCTCCGTACGGCCGATAAAGATTTGATAAAGTGTATCTGTGAGTGTGCATTGAACGTACTACAAGGTGTTGTAAAGCTGAAAAATACGGATAAGACACGTCTAAAGAAACATAGAAGCGTATTGCGCAAGTTGACAGGCAACAGTGGTAATATCGGCTGGAGAAGCAAGAAACGCGCGATACTTCAAAACGGTGGTTCGTTTTTACCTATTCTTCTGGCGCCTCTGATAAGTACGGTATTTTCGAAGATTTTGGGTAACTAAAAGATGGATCGGGCACGCCATCGACTAACGAGTTGACCTCACCCAATGATACCAAATCTCCTGTTAAAGAAAGTGCTGACAACACAATACAAACTTCGGGTGACTATTTATCGCGTTTGGACTTGGATATGTTTGAGATTTTAAACTAGAAAAATTTTCGGACGAGCGTGAAAAGTGCAAAATTACTTACAAGTGCTCAGACGTTACTTATTCTTCAAAGAGAACGAAAGTTTAGACGACAAAGACAGTGTACGTGAAATTGACGAAATCCAAGCCACGCTAGCACCACCTACAGAGGAGGTTATTCTGGAGAGTGTTTCTAAAATTTACTCCAAAAGGGCTCGTATGCTATTGAGACACTGGCGCACATTCGACTCTGAGCGTTTAAAGTGGAATAGCGCAGGAAACGTCATCATCGATGGAAAACTTATCCCGCAGTCAAATATCGCAGAATTGTTGAACTACGTTGTAAAGAATAAGAAGAAGAAAAAAGAAAACGAAGAGAAGGAGGAACCAGTGGGCAGATTTCAATTCGCCAAATTCATCGACAGTTCCGACACACCGAATAATCTTGTCGGTAATGCAAGTATATTAAAAATTAGCAACAGATTGACAGATCCTTCGAAGACAGCGAAACGCCGAATACAAGCGCCAATAGCCTCTCCACCGTTGACCAGATCCGCGGCCAAGAAAAAGTGGTTAAAACTATCCATCTGATGTCATACGAAAATCAATATTACGAGCCGTCGCACGAGGCCGGTTACGCAGGTGCACACCATCTCGTACGCGTCAATATACGACGTAAGTCCATCTCGAAGAGAGAGAAGGAACGCATACACGAATGGCTGAGTAATCAAGATGCCTACACACATCATCGGCCAATACGCAGAAAATTTCCAAGATTACGATACAACGTTACAAACATTGACGATGTTTGGGAGGCTGATTTATGTCAATTCTCATCGCTCAAAAATGAAAACGAGGGTTATACCTATCTACTGGTTGCTGTAGATGTACTCAGTAAGTTTGCTTGGGTGGAACCGTTATGCGACAAGTCGGTTCCATAATAAACTCTATGGAAATGAAAAAGAATATAGCTTTATATCTTATGAAATAGACAATTTACCTGAAGGTTTTCAGGTAACAGAAGACTTTAACATAGATGAAAATGAAATTTTAAATTTGGGATCAATAAATTTTATAGGAAAAAATGAGTCAGTACAAGATTTTAAAGAATATAATAGAGAAGAAAGATTATTAGAAAAAATATGTTACGAAAACTTGCCTGAAAATAGTAAAACAATGATTAAGGATATAGTATTGAAAAATAAGGATATATTTTGGCTAGAGGGAGACAGTTTAGGATCATGTAATGTAGAACAACGTGAAATAAATTTAACAGATGATAAACCCGTATACGTAAAGCAATTTCCTTTACCTCATAAATTAAAAGAAATCGCGATAGTGGAAACTCAAAAATTAATAACAAATGACCTAGTTCGAAACTCAAAAAGTGCTTTTAATGCTCCAGCATGGATTGTAGCAAAAAAACAGTTAGCAGACGGAAAAAAACGATGGCGTTTAGTAATAGATTACAGAAAACTAAACGAAAAGACAATTCCAGATCCATATTTACTCCCAAACATTACAGAAATATTCGTTCAATTGGGGAAAACTAAGTTTTATCACGTTATAGATTTAAAATCTGGGCTTCAGCAAATTCCTATGAAACCAAGTGATATACATAACACTGCATTTACCATCAATCCATTGGGATGTTTTGAATTTCGAGTATTACCTTTCGGATTGAGAAACTGATCGCGTACATTTCAAAGAGTTTTAAATACAATCTTAGGCGATTTAATCGGTAAGATATGCTTCGTATTCATCGACGATATAATTATTTTTGGCGAAACTATGACAGAAGCCAACGGAAGATTCAATACAGTTGCACAAAAATTACGAGAAGCGAATTTAACATTAGAACCAGAAAAATGTGAATTTTTTAAAAAGGAAGTATGTTATTTAGGTCACATTATTAGTGAACACGGAATAAAACCTGATCCAAAGAAAATAGAAGCAGTAAAGAAATTTCCTACACCGAAAAATGTTAAAAATATTAGAGAGTTTCTAGGGCTTTCAGGTTACTATAGAAGATTTATAAAAAATTATGCAAAAGTAACAAAACCCTTAAATATATTGCTAGAAAAAGACGTGAAGTTTCATTGGGAAAAAGACCAACAAAAAGCCTTTGAGGAAATTAAAGAATTATTATGCACAGCACCAATCTTAGAATATCCACGTTTTGATGAACCATTCATTATTACAACAGATACTTCGAATTCTGTTTTAGGTGCAGTTTTGTCGCAAGGAAAAATTGGCAAAGACCCAGCGATAGCTTACGCATCACGAAGTCTACATTAAGCGGAAATTAAATATCACACCTATGAAAAGGAAGCATTGGCAATAATGTTTGCCATAAAAACGTTTAAAAATTACGTATATGGAAACAAATTCACAATAGTTACTGGTCACAAACCACTGTTATGGTTAAGATCAGCTGATAATAATACAAGAGTCCAAAAATGGAGACTAAAACTATCAGATTATGAATTTGATATCGTATACAAACCAGAAAAATAGAACGCAAATGCAGATGCTCTATCTAGGAATCCAGTAGAGATATTTCTTATTACCAGAGCCCAAAATAAGAAAATATTAAATAAAAATAACGAACAACCTAGAATTCTTAGTAACGATGACAAAATCAAAGTAATGAATGAAGATAGACAGAAAATTAAAGGAAAAAGGGGCAGACCTAGGAAAAATGACAAAAAAATGACTACGGGTAGAAAAGAAGAGAAAATTAAGGAAAACAAAGAAAATATACCGGAAATTAATAATATCATTTATTCTAAAAATTCTATACAATTTAGAAACGATAACATTGTTCATTTAATAAATTTAAAAGGAAATCATTAGATAAAAATACTGAATTATTAATCAAAAGTAAAAACATAAAACCAAAACTATCACTTACAAAAGATAATATAGATATAATAAATATAGAGAATGAAAAACTATTTATGTTATACATAGATACGTCCGTATCACGTAAATTAATAAAAGAAAATTTAGCGAAATTATTTAATCAATTAAAAGAATTATTAATTACTAAGAATATATGTATTTATAGTATTTCTAGTGATATAGAAATTTTAAATATAAGTTGGTTAGAAATAGAGGAAATATTAAAAGAAATATTTAGCAATACAAATATAAAGATAATAATATGTTTAAATAATATTGAATATGTAAAAATTGAAGACAGGGATAAAATTTTTAACATGTATCACTCCTCTATGATAGGAGGACATTGAGGTGTAAATAGAACATACAATAGTCTTAAGGAAAAATATTTTTGGGAAAACTTAAAATCAGACATCCAAAATAGAATAAAAAAATGTGAAGATTGTCAAAGAAATAAATTAAATCGGAAAAAGACTAAACAACCAATGATTATCACAGATACACCGGGGAAAACATTCGATAAAATCGCAATGGATATTGTAGGACCATTTAACATTTCTAAAAATAATAAAAAATATATTTTATCTATACAGGATCAATTATCAAAATTTGTAATTTTAGTATGTTTAAAAGATCAAACAGCAGAATCGGTTTCAGATGCTTTTATAAAAAGATATATATGTATATTTGGATGTCCAAAGATAGTACTAACCGATAGAGGGGCAAATTTCATGAGTAAAATAATGAAACAGATAGCTAAAAGGTTTAAATGCTACAGCGGGATAAGATGGTCAAAATTGCACTCACCTGGATTTTTTTTTGGGATTGACCATTCGAAAGTATATTATTAAAAACCTCTCTGACCAAATTTTCAGCTCCCTAGGTGATGATTTGAGTCTCCTAACCTAAAAAACGTGTTTTTTCGAAAAAAAATTTTTCCGCTCGACCCTTTCTTTAAAGAAATCTGAAAAAATTCACAGACATGTGTTTTTGAGTAAGAAAATAGCCTAATTTTTTACAGATTTAAAAAAAAAAATTGAGCAGAGAAAAAGATTTTGAATTTTTCAATGATTTTTTAGGTTATGTAGGTAATTTTTGGCTAACTTGAAAATAATGATTTTTTGTGTATTTTTTCCCGTTCTTTCAAATGGCGGTGCCCGAATTTGCGTTTTCGAGCCGGAACATATTTAAAATTCGAAAAAACCGATTTTTTAAGCATTTTTCCCATGTTTTTGGCACATAACCTCAAAACCAATAGCTAAATAAGTGTTTATGAACAATTTTTTTTTCAATTTCTTTCTATATCTTCAAATTCCACTGTCAGAACTACCATTTTTGTATCAAATAATGCTATAAAATTAAATTATAAACATTTTTTTCGTGTTTTTTACCATGTTTTTGGAACATAACCTCAAAGAAGATCGTTCAATACGTGTTAGGACATACAAAAATATTCTAAAAATTTTAATGAAAAAAATTTTTTAGAATTGAGTATTACTTCTCCGGTAGCTACAAGGGGCCTGATATGGCCTTTTTCAGGCGCAGGGAAACTGCATATTACAGAATTATTCGTGAAACATATGAACATATGTATGTATTTGTAACTATGCATCTATATTAATTATTATGAGTTGATATGCAGATAGTCAAGTGCCGCATGGAGTATATATTCATCTGTACTTCAACTACCGATCTGCATAATTATAATGAAAAAAATATGCTTTAAAGTAACAAACGATTGAAATCGTTCAGTAATTGAATATCAAAATGTGGGGTGCGTTTTTTTTATTGGACGTTTCGCTAGTGAACCGACTATTTCGATCGATTCTGCTGTCTAGTTATAAAAAAAAGAGTTGAAATAAACAAATTGTGTTAAAATATAATAAAATAAAATAAAAAAATGTTACTTTTCTTCATTCTATTTAACTCAAATTGTCTATTTTAACTAATTAATTTTGTTAATTAGACAGGAGAAACGACCGGAATGGTCTGTTCACTTGTGAAACGAACAGAAATAACATTGGTTAGTATATCTATATATACGAGGAACAGTGGGAATAAGCACTGTTCCTCATATATATAGATATACTAACCCATGGTATTTCCGTATCTGGTCCTTATATTTTTTGAGTGTAACGGGCCTATTGAAATGAGTTTGAATGAGTATATTATTTATCTAAAATGAAGAACAATACTTTTTTAAATACTTGCTACTAAAAAAGTACATCACAATTTCTTGCTAGTTGCAAGTCTATTTAAAAGGATAGTCGAAAACTTATTAATTTTTTCTCAAATATTTAAGTACAACTTTTGTTGCAAAGCCAGCTAGTTTTTGCATCTGTTTTGTATGTTGTAAGTTTTTTCCGGATATATGTATGAAGAATATTACTATTCTTTTTTTTTTCTTATTTAATTTTATCAATGGAAAGTATCGGTTATTTTGCACCATTGCACAAACTAAATATTTAATTGCCAGGTTATACATTTTTAAAATATGTTTTGGAAAACCAATCTGTAAACCACTGTTTATTGCAAAATTGAATTTGATAAGAACACGAACATACTATTGATAGAAATTGGTGATTATCAAAATATATGAAATCTACTAGCATTGAGTTTACTAAATATTTCATTTCTGTAAACTTTTAATGCTTTATAGGTAAAGCGATCAAATTTTTTTTTTTTAATTTTATCTCATTTACCATGTTGTATAACCTAAACAAATCTTGAACAGTTTACTAATTTTTTTTAATGCATTGTGAAATAACATTGTGTAATGCAGTCATAAATCGAGCTTTTTTTGTCTGGTAAGTTTTTAAAAATATTAGATGTGAGATTTAAGAATTCTTATCACTATACTTAATATCATCTTCTCATAAATAAAATGGGTTTTTCCAATGAGTAGAGGTTTTTATTAAATTGAGAAATGCACCCATTGTGCAACATATTTGGTAACTTAATTGATGATTAAGTACAATATTGTATAGATTTAATTAACTTTTAGTTTCTTGGAATATGTTGCAAACCCAATGAATTTTTTATTAACTAATAAAAAAAGATCAAATCTTTTCATTGAAAACATATATTTTATTTATAAGAACTTGCTATCAAGCATTGTCATGCACAGTTTTAAGCCTAGCCTACATATAATGAAATATTGCACTATATAATTTCACAGTATGTTATTAGTATTGTAATAGTATTTTAATAGTAGTTAATATTAAAGGAAATTGATAATAATGATAGTCCAGGTTTTAAACAATATTATAAATAATTAAGAACATATCTCTTTTTTTTAGTGATTGTATGGGATTGTAATCGCTAGATGTTGCTTAGCTTTCCGCAAGCAAGTTGCCAAAAAAGTATTTATATATAGATAATCTCATTCTTACAAAGGTGTGCTTTAAAAGAAGTGTATTTAAAAGCTCTCTCTTAATAGAGAACCTTCTCTTTATAAAGGTTTCGTTTTGCTTAAATTATCTATGTCTATACTTGTACTTTCGAGTCAATTAGAATAGATCGTCATCTCAATTTCCGACAATACCTAACAAAAAACAGAATACAGTCCACATTTCAAGAAATATTTAATTTTTTACCATTCATTAATTATTATCAAAATAGTTTTAAGTGCATTATATTTCTTGGTGAAAAAAATCATTTTAATATAAAATAATAATCAAATTCATTAATTTTGTGATAATTACATAATGGCTTGGCTTTAAAAAAGATTGATTATTACACAAGTAACTGTTTAAAGATCACCGATATTTTTTGTAATTATATTCATGATCCCATAATATATCTTAAATATTCTCCATTTTAGTTTTTACATCGAACATGGATGAATTTGATGATACTGATCAATGTTGCAACTGCTTCAAGCGAAATCTCAGTAAAATATCAGCTCAGATTAAGATCATTAATTCAGCTAGTGAAGTCGAAGCAGTTTGTGAGCAGTTAAATGTAGATAATGTTGACATTGGGTTTAAACTTTGCGATAAATGTAAAAGACTTGTTTTTTTTTTGGACACGAAAAGTAGAACCTTCAACCAGTGATCAAAGTCAGCCAATGAGTTCGCAGTCAAGCTCGGAAATACCCAGCTCTCAGAGTTCAGGGAGCGTTGTTGAGGTAGTATTAAAACCAATTGTAGAAAAAACCTTCCACCGAGTTGCCCCTTAAAAGAACTATGATTTCTCATACAGCATGTTGCGTTTGTAGAAACAAAAATAACCTGACATGTGTACCATTGACTGCAAGACTGCAATATTTCAAAGAAATGCAAATCTTTATTCCAAATGGCAATCGAGTTTGTACCGAGCATTTAATAAAAAAACGATTTTTTGATGATGACCTGAAACTAATACAGATATACAGTAACACGAGTTTTTTAACTGCAGATGAAATATGTTTATTTTAAAAAAAAATTTCAGATTTAGCCTCGGAAACATTTTTAGATAAAATAAAATCATCAGAGCTTAGCGAAAAACAATTATACTCTTTTACTAGTCTTTCGACTGATCAATTGCAAGAGCTGAGAAAATTATTAGTTTCCATGAGATCATCGGATTCTAGAGACGTTACAGAAGCCCTGGTTATATGTTTATTTAAATTACGAACTGGATCGTCGAATAATTTTATTTCGTCTATTTTCGCAATAGAAAATATATAAAATATATAAAACAATCGTTCTCTAATTTAAACAGTTTTTTTGCATAAATGAAAGTGTGATCACGTATGAGATCCTCCCTTTTAATACTTTTTACTCCAAAATATTTCGGTAGGACATTTTTTAGAAATAAAAGTTTCAGATTTTTGTGAATCAGTAATTAATTCATTTGAAAAAGATGTCCTACCGAAATATTTTGGAGTAAAAAGTATTAAAAGGGAGGATCTCATACGTGATCACACTTTCATTTATGCAAAAAAACTGTTTAAATTAGAGAACGAGCTTGTTTTGGTTTTTGATGGAACTTACTTACGTTACCAAAAAAGTAAAAATAATGAATACCAAAGCAAGTCATATTCAGGTCAGAAGAAATATCCTTTGGCCAAGCCATTCACTATTTGCACCACAGACGGATTCGTTGTTGATGTCCCTGGTCCGTTTTTAGCCACAGAAAATGATGCAAGCATCATGAAGAAAGTAATGGATGATCCAGATGGTATAAGAACTATCATGAGAGAAGGTGATGTTTGCGTTGTAGATAGAGGTTTTAGGGATGTGATATTTTATTTAAAAAGTCTTGGCTTTAAGATTCTCATGCCTGCCTTAAAGGGAAATAGACCCAACTTGAGTACGACTGAATCGAATGAATCTCGTTACGTTACGAAATTGAGATGGGTTGTAGAGGGTGTTCATGGTATTCTTGGTAAAAAGTATAAGCTTCTTCACCAGCAATTAGATAATAAACTTTTACTAAAAGCTGGTGCATATTCTAGAATTGCATGTTTTCTCAACAACCTTTTTGGGAAGCGTTTGAATAGCGATAAAGATGACGGTGGCTTACAAGGTATAATCATCGAAAGAATGTTAAATTCTAATCAAAGTGAAAATACTTTAGCATTAGAAGCTGAGACAACCAGATGGTCTAGACGGCCCACTACTACGATCAAGCTAACATTCCAAGAAATCATTGACTTTCCGGAGATGACTGAAAGAGATCTCAAAATATTTTTTCAGGTATCTATCAATTAGGTCCAGCCGTATGTTATTTGGCTGAGTTAATGGATGATAGTAACAATGACAATTTGGAATATATTAAGATCAAACCAAATATCATTAAAGTATTAATAAGGTCCAGGCATATTCATAGTAAGACTTACAAATGCTACATCGAATACAAACCTAACTCGATTGGATACAGCGGTATCCTACGCCATGCGTGTGACTGTGCCAATGGATTACGAACTGTAGGATCCTGTTCTCACATTGCTGCAGTCATATATTATCTCACAAGGAAAGTACCCGAACTGTCAAATTCAAAAAAATTCCAAACCCATATTAAAAAGTAGACCTCCATGCGAGATTCACGAAACCATTTCTTTTTATCGGCTGAGAAGCGCTTGATAAGGGTTAAAATCACCCCTAAAGTTTACCCCCAAGAAACGTTTTTTTGATATATCTCGGCTTCTACTTAACTTTTTTTAACGAAACGAAATGGAAAGAGTTTCTTATTAAAAAGTCAAGAAATCCGTGGTAGTATGAACATTAAGGGTTGCATCCCTTATTTTTTAGAGGGTGAAATTGTGTCTTTTTAAGAATAATTTTTGTTGTGAGAATTCATAAAATAATTAAAAATAGGTCAAAACATTATTTTTGCCAACTACAATAAATAACAGTTGGTGTTTTTGGGCATTCTTCGCGAAACAACCCCTTAAGAGGTGGTAAACCACCCCTAACAAAAATGAATTTGGTATATTTTTTTGGCAATTATTTTTTTCCTTAAAATGGGTTCTTGAAGTCGTTAATCGGACTCCACAGTTAGATCCACAATAAAAATTTGAAAATAGTGAATTCAATATGGCGAAAAATTTTTTAGTAATATTTTAAATTCCACGAAAAATAGTATGTAGACCCCCTAGCGGAAATTATATTATGTAAATAAGAGTATAATAATGTAACAATGTTTTGTTATGTTATTCTATTATTTATTATTTTTTTATCATACACTTGTTTATCGTACGATAAACAAGTGTATGATAATGTAGTTGTTTGTAAAAAAGTGTAAGAAAACGTAACAAATTGTACTTTTCTACTGGATGTCGGACGCTTTCACATTTTACCACAGTTTATACCATTTTTTAATAATTTCTTACTTTTCCTTACATTTGTCTACGTTTTATTACTTTTTAATTGGTACTCTTAATTCAAATTTTATAGGCATTCTTACACTTTCGTACATCTTTTTACATTTTATTATATATTTGTACTTTTAATTACATCTTTTTACGTTTATATACAAATTTTGATACATATTTTACATCGTATCACATATTTGTACACTTTTTTCAAATAGTTCATAATTATACTTTTATAATAATTTATAATTGTACTTTTATTTAAATAAAGCTATAAATAAAATATTTTCGAAGATGTAAAGAAAAAATACTAAAACGTAATAAAATGTAAATTATTATGTATTAGAAATATAATTAATATATGTTACAAAATGTAAGTTACTGTATAAAAGTTTAAATTTTTACAAATTCTTACAGATTTTTACAATTTATTATCTTTTAATACAAATTCTTATACAATTCTACCAATTTCTAAGCAGCACAACGACCAATTTTAAATCCTACGGGTCAGCCAACAGCAGACGGCAAGCTAGCTAATTATTCTGACGATCATGGATTATATGTTTTACAATAATGATATTCATGAAAAAAATGTTGTAAACATAGCGATTTTTTGCACCATGAACATGTTATGATCGCTCGTTTACCACAAATATCGCATGTAATAAAATTAGAATTGAAGCAAAATTTTTTTGGGTTTTCAATTTTTTCTGGCCTCTCATCAATGTAACCGGCGGCGTACCAAGCATATTTAAATAAATTTTGAAACCTGGGACTTGATAATTGATTATGTACTAATGAATGCATTTTGATTATATTATTTCTATCGTGTAAGTTGAGATCCTCATTTGTTAGAAATATCATATCCGAAAACGTTCGAACGAAGTTCTTCCACATTCGAAAACCGTAAATATCAAGCGGTTGAAGTTCACTTGTTGTTCTTTGTGGAATTTGTAGAATCGTTAAGGTTTTATGTTCCGGTTTTACTTTATAAATTATATCTAGGCAGTGACTTCTCCATGAATCAAGCAATAGGGTACTTGTTATGGTAGTTGATGGAAAATATACATCTTGCGCCCAAGTGAAAGTGTAAGAATGCCTATGAAATTTGAATTAAGAGTACCAATTAAAAAGTAATAAAACGTAGACAAATGTAAGGAAAAGTAAGAAATTATTAAAAAATGGTATAAACTGTGGTAAAATGTAAAAGCGTCCGACATCCAGTAGAAAAGTACAATTTGTTACGTTTTCTTACACTTTTTTACAAACAACTACATTATCATACACTTGTTTATCGTACGATAAACAAGTGTATGATAAAAAAATAATAAATAATAGAATAACATAACAAAGCATTGTTACATTATTATACTCTTATTTACATAATATAATTTCCGCTAGGGGGTCTACATACTATTTTTCGTGGAATTTAAAATATTACTAAAAAATTTTTCGCCATATTGAATTCACTATTTTCAAATTTTTATTGTGGATCTAACTGTGGAGTCCGATTAACGACTTCAAGAACCCATTTTAAGGAAAAAAATAATGGCCAAAAAAATATACCAAATTCATTTTTGTTAGGGGTGGTTTACCACCTCTTAAGGGGTTGTTTCGCGGAGAATGCCCAAAAACACCAACTGTTATTTATTGTAGTTGGCAAAAATAATGTTTTGACCTATTTTTAATTATTTTATGAATTCTCACAACAAAAATTATTTTTAAAAAAACACAATTTCACCCTCTAAAAAATAAGGGATGCAACCCTTAATGTTCATACTACCACGGATTTCTTGACTTTTTAATAAGAAACTCTTTCCATTTCGTTTCGTTAAAAAAAGTTAAGTAGAAGCCGAGATATATCAAAAAAACGTTTCTTGGGGGTAAACTTTAGGGGTGATTTTAACCCTTATCAAGCGCTTCTCAGCCGATAAAAAGAAATGGTTTCGTGAATCTCGCATGGAGGTCTACTTTTTAATATGGGTTTGGAATTTTTTTGAATTTGACAGTTCGGGTACTTTCCTTGTCAGTAATGCAAGATATAAGTCAAAAATTATTAGACCAGCGAAAGTTCTTCCCGATTTATTTACTACTTCAGATATTGGTCCTGTAATAGACGAAGATAGTGACGAGGATTAAAAATATTATTATAATTCAATATTAAAAATTATTACTCATGTAATTTTGTCAAATAGAACTTCTAAAAACAATTCTCGCAAGAATAAAGGTCAAATATGAAATGGTACATACTTATTTTATTGTTTTAATAAAAGCACAAAAATATTCATAACATATTTATAATAATTAATTTCTATTAGAAATATTTACTCATTTTTATTTATCTACAAATGAATTTGAATAAAAATAATTAATTAAAAGGCTATATCAGGCCCTTTGTAGATATCGGCGAAGTAATACTTGAATTTTTAGAATATTTTTGTATGCCCTAACACATATTGAACGATCTTCTTTGAGGTTATGTTCCAAAAACATGGTAAAAATACGAAAAAAATGTTTATAATTTGATTTTATAGCATTATTTGATGCAAAAATGGTAGTTCTGACAGTGGAATTCGAAGATATAGAAAGAAATTGAAAAAAATTGTTCATAAACACTTATTTAGCTATTGGTTTTGCGGTTATGTGCCAAAAACATGGGAAAAATGCTTAAAAAATCGGTTTTTTCGAATTTTGAGTATATTCCGGCTCGAAAACGCAAATTCGGACACCGCCATTTGAAAGAACGGGAAAAAATACACAAAAAATCATTATTTACAAGTTAGCCAAAAATTACCTACATAATCTAAAAAATCATTGAAAAATTAAAAAATTTTTCCTAAGCTCAATTTTATTTTAAAAAATATGAAAAAATCAGGCTGTTTTCTTGCTCAAAAACACACGTCCGTGAAATTTCTCAGATTTTTTTAAAGAAAGGGTCGAGCGGAAAAAAATTTTTTCAAAATAATACGTTTTTTAGGTTAGGAGACTCAAATCATCACCTGGGGGCTGAAAATTTGGCTAGAGAGGTTTTCAATAATGTACTTTCGAATGGTCAATCCAAGAAAAAAATCCAGGTGAGTGCAATTTTAACCATCTTATCCCGCTATAGCCTTTGATAAAATTGAAACTATAGCTTTCTCGCCGTAATCTAATGGTTCATTAGAAAGAGCACACCACCCGTTGTGTGAATATTTAAAAAATTTTTCTACAAAGAAATATGAATGGGATGAACTATTAGATTTTGCACAATTTCATTATAATACTAGTGTACATACTAGCCATCAATTCACACCATATGAACTAGTTTTTGCCTGTCCTGCTAGAATTCCGTCTAGCGAACCAGTAAAAAAATCAGAATTATTACCGACCTATAATGGATATTTAGAAAAACTGATTAATAATATGAGAAAAATTGCCTTAATAGCAAAACAAAAATTAATAATGTCAAAAGAAAAATCAAAGATATATTATGACAGATTTATTAACCCAAGAGAATTTAAAATGGGAGATAAAGTGTGGTTGATCAAAGAACCTAAACCAGGGAAACTTGAAAAAGATCATTATCATGGCCCTTTTGACATTATTAAAGTAAATGAAAATAATAATCAACTGATAAGAATTTTTCTCAGGGAGTCCCTGAGGAGGAGCCGGAGCGGGCTCGAAACGTTGGACAATGTGGTGGTGGTGGGCAGTCAGATCGTCCTTTGCTAACAAAGTTTTTTCCAGGTTTATTTAAGTTTTTATTTCAGATTCTGCGGGGGTGATTATAAACAAGGGCAATCTGACTGCCATAAATATTAATTATTTTAATTTAATTTGTAAGACTGTAAGACCGATAGAAAAATTCTTATCTGTTGATAGTAAATTGCAGTCGACATAAGTAATATTTTTACGATGAACATAATAATGTTGTCATAGACTATAAAGGAAGGGCAAAAACAGTGCATGCAAATAAATGAAGCCTTGTTGTTTTGTGTTGAATGAAGGATGGTGGACTGTAGAGGTTCGGAAAATGAAAAGGCTTTCGTGTAGAGATAAGATGGTGAATTTATTGAGTCTGCCGTTGTGCAGTCTCAACTGCCGTCGCTCGTTGCTGTCTCTCTTGGCCGTCGCGCTAGAACTGACTGCCTGCGCGGCCAGGCGCCGTCGGCCGGCGACTTGGGAGTTGCAGGGGCGCAGAGAGGGCCGCGTGGCGAGCGCTGACTGGCTGCGCATTTGCGCAGGCCGAATATGGCCTTATAAGGCTCGATGACGTCAGCGTCTCGAGCGTTCGAGGCGATGGATCGTGAACATTCCGCCCACCTTCGCCAGACTGGCGAACGAACCTCACTCAGCAGGGAGAAGACGTACGACCTTGGCGATGGATCGACGAAGAGTTGTGGTGGCCGTGCACAAATCGACCACGCGCGTGATTCCATCACTCCTTGGATGAATAGGTGTGATGCGTGCGAGGGGCCGCTGGGCTGGAGGCGTGAGCTCGTTGCGAACGGGCACGAGATCACCCACGGCTATTGGATGCTGTAGTTGCCTCCACTTACGTCGTGCCTGCAGCGAAGTCAGATATTCTGAAGACCACCTCGTCCAGAAATGCTGAGTCAGCTGGCTGATCAAAAGCCAGCGCTTTCCTGGAGTCACATTGGCATCTGCGAGGTTTTCTTCAGGCACTAAAAATGACGAACGTTGAATTAGAAAATGTGATGGGGATAAAAATGCTAGGTCAGAAGGATCGTCCGTGAGAGCAATTAACGGCCTTGAATTAAGGCAAGCTTCAATTCTGCACATAAGAGTCGCAAGCTCCGAAAATGTGAGAACTTGTTCTCCAACGACTCGGCGGATGTGGTGTTTTGCCGACTTAACTGCGGCCTCCCAAATGCCACCAAAATGAGGCGCATCGGGAGGATTGAAGATCCAAGATGTTCCTTCTTGAGCTAGAAACTTTACAATTAGCGAAGAGAACGAAGAAGAGGCTACGAGCATCTGTTTTAGCTGAGCATCGGCCCCAACGAAGTTCGTACCTTGGTCAGAGAACAATTTTTTGCAATGACCTCTACGAGCGGTAAAACGATGGAAAGCAGCGATGAACGCTTCACTAGAGTAGTTCTCAACTACCTCGATGTGTACTGCTTGGGTAGCCATGCAAATAAAAATCGCTATATAACCTTTCATGGTGGCTTTACCCTAAGTCTTAGTAAGACGAAGCTGAATGGGGCCGGCGTAATCGACGCCTGAGCACTGGAATGGCGGAGAAGGGCATACTCGAGCCTTGGGCAACTCACCCATTAATTGAGTTGGCACTCGAGCGGCATGTCGGGAGTATGCGAGGCAAATTCTGATGACTTTCTTGACTTCAGATCGTCCTTTAATTATCCAATACTGTCGTCTTAGCGTGGCAAGTGTTAATTGAACACCACCATGGAGAGTACGTTGATGAGCATCCTCAATTAATAGAGTGGTAAAGTGACAATCAGCAGGTAATAGATGGATGCTTAACATCTTCTTCGAGAAGAGAGTGAGAAAGTCGACCGCGCACCCTGAGCAACTGATTTTGTATCATGGGGTTTAAAGGTAAAAGAGAGCTTTTGGTCGAAAGTTTACCTTTTCTTTGTAACTGTTGGAGTTCAGGTTTAAAATAAGCCGTTTGAACTAGATATATCAGACAAAGTCTGGTTTTCTCAATCTCACTAGCACTTATTCCCTTAGAATCCGGAGTGTGATGGCGTAGTAGGGATTGAAGAACAGTACGAAAACTAACAACCGAACTTGAAGTCGCTTCGCGTTCAGTTTTCGAGCAGATTCTGAAGATGAATCCAAAGCAGTACGATGCCATACGATATAACTTATTTAATGACAAATATTTGTTAATAAGACTCCAAATTTGTGGAGTATTCTCGACAAAATTTGGCATGTCTTTTCTAGCGACTAGAGTATGACTAGGTTGAATATTCAAGCTATTTACGGAGAAATTGAGTTCATCATGAGACCTCGACCAAGGTTCATGGCTATCAGAAAGCCAAACGGGACCTTTCCACCATAAGCTATGCGAAGCTAGTTTCGAGGGCTCAATTCCTCGCGATATCACATCGGCGGGGTTGTCAGCTGATCGCACATGATGCCAATATGCGTCAGGCAATAGGGTGTGAATTTCTGAGCACCTATTAGCCACGAAAACACCCCATCTTGAAGGGTGGTCTTTCAGCCAAAAAAGCACATCCGCTGAATCTGACCAAAGGTGAACACTCTCAACCTTTATTGGGAAAGCTTCGATAAATATTTGAACGAGGCGAGCAAGTAGCAACGCTGCGCAAAGTTCTAAACGAGGTATAGTTAGCGTCTTAATTGGAGCTACCTTTGTTTTAGCCACTTGAAGTGTGACTAGAGTATTTTGATTCTGAATCATTCGAAGATAAAGAACGGCACCATATGCAAACTTCGATGCGTCAGCAAACTCGCGAATTTCGATTAATTCGCAATTAGGTGTAAATGCACTCCAACACGGGATTTTAATATGACTGATCAAATGAAGAACTTGCAACCAATTCTGCCAACGACTAGATATTTCAGAGGGAAGATCCTCATCCCAACTAATTTTTAGAAACAACAACGATTGCAGGATAATCTTGGCAGTGACTACGATGGGAGCTAACCAACCCATAGGGTCAAAAAGACGAGATATTCTAGAAAGAACAGAGCGTTTAGTAACAGACAAATCAAATGGAGTACTCTCGATGTAGAAACTGAAACAATCACTTTGAGGGTGCCAATCTATACCTAATATTGGTACTGATGTTTCTGAGGCAAAAAGCGAGATCGAATCAGAAGCTAACATATTCGGGGGCAAGCTAGCAAGTACTTCTGGTGTGTTTGAAGTCCACTTACGAAGATTAAAGTGACGTCGTTTAAAAAGTTGAATTAACTCTTCCTGCTTCTGCGAAGCTTTCTCTAGAAAGTGAGCACCAGAAAGTAAATTATTCGAATACATTTCTGAACGAACGGCTTCAGCTGCTATTGGATAAGTTTTGCCGTAGTCTTCGGCAAGTTTCAGAGGCGTGCGTATGGCTAGAAAAGGTGAACAAGCCAAGCCATACGTCACGGTAGTCAGGCGATAAGTGTGAACAGGTTCATCCGTATTGAAACGCCATAAGATTGACTGGTAGGATTGATCAAATTGTTCGACACCAATCTGCCGAAACATTTTCTCCACGTCGGCTGAAAGATAGACCTTGTACCTACGCCAAGCACAGATCAACGCGACGGGATTTTGAAGAAGATTAGGGCCAATGTGTAGAAGGTCATTAACCGAAATTCCTAATTTGCTCTTGCTCGAGCCGTTAAACACAGTACGCAATTTGGTCGTCGTACTGGTTTCCTTCCATACATCGTGATGTGGTAAGAAGGCTTGATTCTTAGGAAATGAATCTAAATCTGTGGTAAGAGTTATATGACCTAAGTCAATGTACTCTTTGATGAATTCAATATACGCTGTTTTCAGCTTTTCATCCTTTGTGAAGTTAGCTTCAAGACGATTGAGAGCGCGTAAAGCGGTAGAATATGAGCCTTCGAGGTGAGCAGAGCTCAGAGTTTCTCGATCCTTCCAAGGTAGACTTACTATGTACCGACCCGACTTATCCTGTCAAGTGGTTTTTTGATAAAAATCCTCGCACGCTTGTTCATCAGGCGAGTATGATTTTTTGTCATTGACTATCTCCTCCGCCCTCCAAAAATCTTGAACGAGCTCCAAAAGTTTGGCTTCATGCCCGCAGCTGTCCGAACAATGAAGAGATATTGATTCTAACCCTATTTCTGAAGTTGACGAAGAGAGATTACCTGTCAAGAGCCATCCAAGTTTGGAACTAAGTGCTATCGGCTGAAGACTTTGGCCCTTAACAATTTGATTTTCAATGATTTGCGCATAAACGCTAGCACCGAGTAGAATATCGATACGTGAAGGTTCAAGATACTTGGGGTCTGCTAGTTGCAGCCCTCTTAAGTATTCGAAATTTGTATTACCCCCTACGACGGGAGGCTTATACGAAGATAATCTTGGTAAGATTATCGTGTCAACCTTTAGAGAGAAGGTTGAATCAAAATGAGGTTGTATAGAAAGACAAGCTACCTTAGAAGATACAGCAGCTGTCTTTTCGCCTATACCTTGAATGTACGTATGACTGGTTCTACAATCTAATGAGAGCAAGTTACACAACGCTTGTACAACAAGTGAGATTTGAGATCCGGGGTCGATGAGCGCACGAACTAGAATTTTGGTTCCGTTAGGACCAAGTGCGTTAACCCTAGCGGTAGCTAAAAGTACTCCAGTACTCTTAGTACTTACTCCACTATTAAGGGAGACTGACTGTGAGACAAGTTGAAAGTCATTGGAAATGACAACGTTGCTACAGTTTGGGTTAGTGGTGCCGGGCACGGAGTCAATCTGATCAGTCTGCGGCGAACTGATTACTTGACTGCTGTCAGTGTGCACCAAAGTGTGATGCTTAGATTTACAAAGAATGCATCGGTACGTGAAAGTACAATTTCTAACGTTGTGCTTCCCTAAACAATTGTAACAAAGATTAGAGGATTTGATCAAGTCCTTTCGCTCAGGAATCGTTTTATTGAGAATTGGTTCACATCTGTTCGTAAAATGAGATTGATTGCAAATCGAACATCTCTTCTTTGTTGTGTTCGAAGATGAAGTTTGATGTGACAAAACCGACTGAGCATTGTCATGCTCTGGCTTACGTGATTTTGAGTTGAGTGATGAAGTTTTAGGGTTGTTGTTCGAAGAGGTTCTAGTACCGGCTTCGATGGCCTCTAGAGTGAGTGTTTGACTTCGAAGAAATGCTTGTAGTTGTTCCATTGTCGGAGGATCAACACTATCACCTAGATGCTTCTCCCATTCTTTACGAGTATTTAAATCAAGCCGATTCAGCGTAAAATGAACGATTAAATCACTACCTAAAGAAGCAGCTCTCTTTAGAGAGGTCAAACTAGCGATGGGATTGAAAATTTTCCTATAAATCCGTTTGATTTCCGACGAAGAATCTGCCTTCATTGATTTAACTGAGAAAATTTCTGAAATGTGAGAACTAACAATGCGATGTTGATTCTCGTAATATTCGATTAAAGCTGTCTACGCTCGGTCATAGTTGTCACCAGAAATGGGAAGAGATTTAATTTTCTCAAGTGCTTCACCTGTAAGGTGAGTGCGAAGATAATGCAATTTCAAAACAGGCGTTAAGTCTTCGCGACGATGTATGACTGAGCGAAAGACATCCCTAAAATTCTCCCAGTCAGAGAATTTACCTGAAAATTTTGGCAAATCAATTTTTGGCAACGATTGAAACGAAACGTTCGTAGGTCGAGCAGTGCTGGTAGGCACTGGCTCAGGAGTCGAATTAGAAGATCCTTGAGCAGCATCTCTAGTTTCAAGGGTTTCTAAATAATCAAGAAAGTCTCCTCTGCGGAGGTAAAAGCTATCCTCAACCAGATCAAAGAGATTAGTTATAAAATAGGCATAATCTAGATCAATATCCTCAACGAGCATAAGTTTCTCGTGATTTACCCGAAACGACGTAAATTTAGTTTCAAGTCCGGTTAGATATGATTTTGCATAACCTTTCGTCATATTATCTTTACCCTTAGATTTGAAATTTTTAAAGGAGTTTGTAATTTTAGCTTGGAGTGCCATCTGCTTAGCATGAAACGCCTCCATTTTGAGATCAAGTTAATTAGATTAGTACCAAATTTGACTATTTAAACTTTGGTAGTGAGTTAACTATTCTTGCCCACTCGAGAGTAGAACAAGAAATAGTGAGAGTTATTACATCTAAGTCTTAACCTAGGTTATAATACTTATGCTAGTATGTGGTGACGATGTGCCTGAAGATGCAACGTTGAGTGCGTCTGCTAACGTTCCCACGGTGAATCAGCTGATGATGGCACTGCGGTGGCTGTACGGCATCAAGGCTCCTACTGTCGGTAAATGCAGCTATCCCTGCAGCGTAGTCAGCTGTTGAATCAGGAACGTGTCCAGGTGAAAGTCAGCAGTCGATGTTGTAATCACGATGAATTGTCATCAAGCCGCAATAAACGGCTGGAGCGAGCGGAGCAGATGAACTCGTCCATGTACAGCTCTGTTCCGCTGACGCGCCCCCCTGGCTTATGAAAATGGACTCGTCCCCTCCAATTATGCTTGGTGACGACGTACGTGGCGTCCTGGACGTAACGCGTCCTTATGGTCGTCCTCTTGAAGATGTCTCTTCCTCCTTCGTGGAAAGCTCCCTGTATGCCCGGTGAACGCCTCGCTCCTCGTTGCTGTAGCGAGCGATGTCCACGCGGGTACTCCGTGGCTTGACTCGTGTGAGCCCCGTAGCGTGTAGGCTCCACGCGGGTATTCCTTGGCTTGACTGATGTGGACCCCGTAGCGTGTACGCTCCACGCGGGTGGTCCATGAATTGAGAGGCGTGAACCCCTTTTCGAATCGTTGCAATAGCCGGCAACGATTAAATGATCATCGTACGATCGCGATGATTCTAGAGCTGGCTTAACCGTGGCTCTTCTATCGAAAATGCCACTTGTTGCTCTTGACTGCAACAAGATGGCTGCCAATCACTCTTGGCGGATTGAAGCTGGCCAGCGTCGCACGCTTCTTAACAGAAATGCCACTTGTTGGTCTTGGCTACAACAAGATGGCTGATCATCGTAAAAGCGATGATTCTAGAACCGCCGATCATCGTACGAACGCGATGATTCTAGAGCTGGCTTAACCGTGGCTCTTGGCGACGTCTTGGAGTCGGTAGACACGCACACTCCAAGGCGCTTTCAGAAATGAGGAGAATAGCAATTGATGTGCTATTACCCCTAGGAAACCTTAGAGATTGGCTTCCGAGTGCACACGACGGCGAATTAACGAAAGAGAGAGAGAGAGAGACAGCAACGTACGCGCGATGTCAACATGTGGGCACATGTGACTTTTACGGCACTCACGACCACGAACACTTTGATACGTACCTGCAAAAGAAGATAGCTATCTCTACGCCACTCGAGAGTGAACGTAGAAGATAGAGAGAGGCTTCTTCGGCGTGGCCATGTCGATGTCCTCTCCCACGATCCGGCTCGAAGGCCCGAATGTTTTGTGTTGAATGAAGGATGGTGGACTGTAGAGGTTCGGAAAATGAAAAGGCTTTCGTGTAGAGATAAGATGGTGAATTTATTGAGTCTGCCGTTGTACAGTCTCAGCTGCCGTCGCTCGTTGCTATCTCTCTTGGCCGTCGCGCTAGAACTGACTGTCTGCGCGGCCAGGCGCCGTCGGCTGGCGTCTTGGGAGCTGCAGGGGCGCAAAGAGGGCCGCGTGGAGAGCGCTGACTGGCTGCGCATTTGCGCAGGCCGAATATGGCCTTACAAGGCTCAATGACGTCAGCGTCTTGAGCGTTCGAGGCGTTGGGTCGTGAACACTTGTTAATAATAAAAAATAATAACATAACATTTTTGTTTTAGGATATGGACAGCATACTCAATATTAACATCTATCATAATCTCTTCTTATTTTTCCAAATTTAATACAGCAATAGAGAATTATAATTGCAGCTGAACTTTTCCATTTGAAGCAAAACCATCCTACTCCTTGGTCAACTAGAATATAACCCTAAGGTGATCCAGATTTTACCAAATATACAATTTAAAATTATAACCACTTATCCGTTTGTCTACAATTGTTCGTATCAACTTGTCAGAATTTTGTGAAAAGCAACTATATTTCCTAAGAAAGTTAATAATTTTATAAAAATGCGATCGGAATAATATAAGTTTGAATAATGAAATTCTAAGAAATTTTTTACGAAGACAGCAAAAAGATTCACACATGAAAGATTTTAGAAGTAACCCTACGACTAACAATAACATCGTTGACAATTAAAAAAGAAAAATATACATTGTTCTTTTCTTTTTTAACAACAACAAACAAAATATTGCGATTACATATTAAAATACCTCAGTGAAACAAGCAAAAGTTTTATTTGTAAAAATTACGTGTTATAAAATAATAGAAATATTTAATTAATTATTTAGTCAGAAAGTAGAAAACATTTCAGGGATCAATTTAATAACTTCTATCTTTGAATAAGAAAATATAGAACTAATCCAAAAGAAAAATGAAATAAAACCATTCTTAAACCTTGCAACCTTAACAACATATATAAAAATAATTTGACTGTAATTTAATGCAAAATCAGATTGTATTTGCCTACAAAAATTGTTCGCATTCATAAAAGAAATTTTATGAATAGTTCAAGAACAAAAGAAAGAAAGAATTTAGGTAGCTGTAGTCACATTGCTAAGATTAAATCGAATATAATGTATTGGAAGTGATCAGTTTCATCATATACTGACATGATCATCCTACAAGATACACTATTCGGCACTGTATTGAGTAAAACAAATATCTACTCTAACGCACTGCGTACTCTATAATGCAAATATGTGAATAGTACTCATGCCAGAAAAAAAAATCTTGAGTTCTAAAATGAACATTGAAATGGCTGAAAATTTCCAGGAAAAAAGGCAATACAATGATGCATAAGAGCAATAACAAGTCAGAATTAACAAAAATCACTCCGTTCTATTAACCTTCCTTTTTATCAAAAATACTTACCAATATAATTAAATTTTTCTTTTGGAAATAATTATAATTTTTCTCAGTACACGGTTGAAAAATATTTTTTTTATAATGATAATATCAAAAACTCTTTAATGTTATTCTACTTAAACAAAGAGGAAAAAATAATATATCTTTTGCCAAATATCTCAGCAGGGAGGGAAGTGAATGATCAGTTGAATCATTCCCTATATATTTCTCCTCACATTTTATTTACTACAAAATTATTTAATACGTACATTATTTCTAAACTTAATCAATGATTCTATTTTTTTTTTTTTGTAAATACAGCAAAACAACAAAATTATTACACATTAGCGATAATAAAATAATTTAATTAATATCAAGATATATGTTCCTATACAAATTCTAATGCATAACGTATGCTATATTTATTACGTAACGTTTTATTAATTCATGAAAATTCAAGTTATTTTTACACCGAAGGTTTTTGTAATTTATTTATAATTTAATTAAGAATTTATTGTAAAAGTGTTTTCTTAAAAGTGAATGAGATTAAATCATAGATAATAATACATTATGTGCTGAATTATCACATAACGAAGTAAGAATACCCGTTTATTCCATAGTAATCCGCACCGCCATTTGAACGCTAGGAAAAATCGTCATTCAACATGCAATACAAAGTAAAACCGTAAGTTAAGTGTAGTCTAGTGTTAGGAACAAAATAAATGATTTACTTTATAGAAATTTATAGACGATACGAAATTTTCTTTAAATTTATTGAATTTTTATTATTGTTTTTGTTATTGTTTATATATATATAAATTTTTATTATGGATTTAATGATATGAATTTTTATTATTGTTTTTATTATTTGAATTGTTAGTATTATTGAACCTTTTGTAACAAGCAATTACTGATGGTTCAACTATTCCTATAATTATTGAATCTCTACGATATTCAACAGTCTAAGGGGGGGGAGGGGTTACGTCCGTGACGTATCCCTATAAATTACATCGGATATTCATATTCTCATCAGTAATTTCTTGATCCACAAAATTATGTGATTGCAAATTTATTGACACCCACGTATCAACTAGCATAGAGGAAAAAATTGCAACACAGGAAAATTGTAAACATTCTTGTACGAAATAAACCCCAATTTTAAACGAACCATATTGAAATTATTTCAAAATTTCTCAAAACATTTTATAAAAGACGTTGTTGTATTTATAGTTAACTTTCCATCTTATAATTGTAATTTGAAATTATTGTAACAGAAAATTACTGATGACTGACTATTATTATACTTGTTTAATCTCTACGATATTCAACAATCTAAGGGGGGAAGTGTTACGTCTGTGACGTATCTCTAAAATCAAATTAACAATGCATATTTATCGCCAGTAATTTTCTGACATACAAATGTCGTATATGCGAATTTTGACAACGTTGCATTCCAATGCAAGCGGCATCGCGATGGGGCAAGACAAATTATAAACTGATATGTCTGTGACGTTATTAAATCCCAATATTGATTTCTTTGACCCACAAAACGATGCGAGTGCGAATTTTAACAGTACAGCAATTTCGGCTACGCAACAGCCAGCGTGACGTAGCGAGCCACTGACCTTGTGAAACCAACCGCTCATCGCAACTTTGTTTAGAATCAGCACTTTTAAATGTGAAATCGAAATGATGATATTTAAATGTTTACTAAATTTATTTAAATTTATCTTTAATCCAAATTAACAGCTTAATAAATACGGCGACTCTCAACACACAAATCAGTAATCGTGCAAAAGTCGCGAGCTCTGTACCACTTCAGCCGACAAGAGGAGAAGCGATTATTATACAAGGCAATTCGAACCTATAACAGACTACGAGAAAATACTTATATCTATAAAATCAATAATCTTTCGGTATTAATAATTATCCGCGCAAGCAACGCATATATTACTCATATTAATCGAACAGATCGAATATAATTATTTTGTTACGCTATATCAATTTATTGTTAATTTTATAAACGAATAAATAGTGCAATTATTGAACCATCAATCTATTCATTTCGAGAACCTACACCAACAGAAAGAAAGGTAAATAAGACAAAATATAACTAACAATCAATTATAACAGTAGATTCCTCGACACTCAAGACTTAACAATTTCACTATAACTAAGACACTTTAGGCAAGTGGACGTAAGTTTACTTGACTATCGATTATTGATTTCACTACTTTCTTGTGTTTAATTTGCAATGAACAATGCAGGTGTGAATATTTTCTTGGTTTATTTTAAAAACCATAAATTTGATTTATGATTGAAAACAATGTATATAATCATGTAGAAAAATTACATTGTTTTGTATAGTCTGCTTATTGAGAAGATCAGTTTAAAGAGAACATAAGAAATTGAAAAAAATTGTTATATTACCGATTTTAATATTTATAAGAATAAATAAGTAATGTATTTTATTAATAATTATGTTGCAGTATAATAACAACGAACATAACTTGCCTTATCTTATACTTTCGTAGAAAGTTATATATTATGTGAAGTATTAAACATAAGAAATCTTTCCAACATTGGTTTTTGAAAAAATATTTTAATTGTCGAAATTTCAATTACTCCATGAATTTTTGGTCTATGGAAAATATTTTGTTGATAGGTTACAAAAATATTTAGGTTCTTATATTAGAGAGATAGAGGGAGAGAGAGAGAGAGAGAGAGAGAGAGAGAGAGAGAGAGAGAGAGAGAGAGAGAGAGAGAGGGGAATAGAGAGAGGAAGTATTTATAAGAATAAATAAGTAATGTATAAGATGTATAATATTGTTAGATCCGGGTTGGGTAATAAATAAGTATGTAACACACGATTATAAAAATACGTTGAAACTTTATTTTACTTCAACCCAACCGTCAAAGTCAAACTCAAAATCAAAACTGAACTATTTATAAGCAATAAACAACAGCTGCTTCGCCGTTGTTATGTGCGGTAGTTCACAATGTTCGAACCGCGCACACGTTCGATTTCCCGATCATAACATTGCCTTCCCCTCTCTTCAGATTGTCGTCCCGACAATGTAAAAACCATCTTGCGTCTTGCGTCTTCTCTCCAAGCAGGTTGACCTTCTTCTCAGAATCCAATGATGACCCAGGATCTTACACCAAACATCCTCTACCTTGACCCAACCTAGGCATCAAGTTACCGAGTGATGTTTCCGAGATGTGAAGTCCATTCACCACTCCAGAACTAGATGAGGGACCCATCTCTTGAAGTAGAATTCTTAACTTTTCTTACATTTTCTGAACTTTCGGACTCGAGGACACACCCAGCCTGAAGCCAACTTAAGACTTATGAAAATGGTCACGCATAAGGCTTGCGCGGATCGATTAAGTATGTCAAATAAATAAAAAATCCATCGAAACGAAAATCCTAGCTGATCCTTTTCTTGAGTTATGAGTAATTAAAAAAATCAGATAACACACACTCAGCGTATTATGATCTACGTATGTCTGCGCGTGTGTGTGTGTACGTGTGTGTTTGTGTGTGTGTGTGTGTGTGTCTGTGTGTGTATGTATGTGTGTGTATGTGTGTGTGTGTGTGTGTGTGTGTGTGTGTGTGTGTGTGTGTGTGTGTGTGTGTGTGTGTGTGTGTGTGTGTGTGTGTGTGTGTGTGTGTGTGTGTGGGTATGCACGTATATTATATATATACTAGTGGGGTATCCGCCTACTCGCTCCGCTCGTCAACCCCCCATTTTTAGGAAGTGATTGAATTGTAAATTTTGTTCTATTTTTTTTTCGAGAAAACCTAAGGTTTTTTCAAATTTTTCACCGCCATATTGGTTCCACCACTTTAAATTTCGAAAGTCCGAAAACAAAATCTTGATGAGCGTCCTTGAAAACTCCTGTATACTAATTTTAAAAGAATTCTATACTTCATTCGAACTTTTGACCACCATTTTGAATTTAGAATGTCTGATAGCAAGATCGTGATCAGTGACCGTGTATTCTAATTTCGAGAAAAAACTAAGCTTTTTCGAATCATTAACGGCCATATTGGTCCACGATTTTGAATTTCGAAAATCCAATAAAATCTTGATCAGCGACCTCCAAAACCTCTGTATACTAATGTTAAATTTTTAGAAAAACTTAAACTTTTTTCGAATTTTCACTACTGTTGGATATTGTGAATATTTCGCCTTCTGTATATGAGCGTCCGCGTGAGACACAAACAGCGCGACACACGTATACGCACATGTAAGTCTCCCCTCTCTAGTGTGTCCGCGAGGATGAAGGTATGTCGAGCGGTAGCGACCGCCGCGCTATACTCACTCTCTCTAGTCTCATACGCCCAGCATGTAACATCTCGCGCATGGCGCAGGCAAGCGCCGATTATATAATTATACTTACTCATTAAACTAGTCATTTCTTTAAGCCAAATAAAGAGTCTTTTAATTACACCTTTTCACCAACTCCAACATGGTGGCAGAGCGTGGTTGGTAAGTGACACGAAAAGACTCTGACTCAATACAAGCATCGGCGAGTATTGAGGCAGCCTTGCTGTAGCAAGAAAAAAGCACATGGCTCGCGAAAAATTGACAGTGAAAAATATTGAAGGAAAAGTGCAAAAGTAAGAAAAATACAATTGTGAATAAAGAATAAAATATATCTTCAAGTGATAAAAGAAAGAATTTTTGGAAAATTATGAAAATTCAAGCCAATGCGAGCAGATTAAATTTCTTGTGTGAAGCACGCTGCACGGTGCAAGAATAGAGGACGTGGCAGAATTCGAGGTTATACATGTGGTAAATGGACACTAAAGAAAAAGTGAAAACTATTGATGAATACTAGTAAAGGAAACAAAATGTTAATTAGATATGCATTGCATAATATAAAAGCAACAAGGATTGCTAAGAAAAGGTTGGATTAAAAATTGAAAAGCCACGCAGTAGGCAAAACGTGTTTCGCAAAAACCATAAACTTTGAGGTTAAGCACATGTACAAAGGCAAACTCAAACAAGAAAATGAAAACGAAGGACTAATGGGCAATAATTTAATTAAAGAAAATTATGAAGAAAATGCACTCGATAAATTGTCAATTAAACAATTAGAAACAGATAATTTTGAACTTCACAAAGAAGATAGAAATTTACTGAGGAAATCGTTTCTGAAAATATTAAAGAAGGTTATAATACTAAAAAAGGTAATTGATTTAAATATTATACCAAAAGAAGAGCCTAAAATGGCAAAATACGCAGAAATTGATGATGTACATATCCCAATTTTTGATGGAGGTAACTATATAAGCTGGGAATTTAGATTACTAAATATCTTAGAAGTAGTTATACTAGACCGGTTCTGCCTCCCCCCACCACTTGGCCACCGGCCGACCTGTGTAGCATTCTGATTGGTTGAGACGGTCGGGTGAGGCCCCGCCCACTTTCAAGAAGCTTCTACGCCCACCATTTGCAATGACGTCATCGAATAAAAATTATCCGTATTTTATTGTCACATTTTGCATGATTTTTACCCGGCGGCGGGCGGCGGCGGCGGCGGTGCGCGCGCGGGGACTAGCATCTTACCGCGGTGACAAGCTGGACGACCGCGGGGATGAGCTGATTCGCGCGGCAGACGCGCGGAGATGAGCATATTACCGCGGTGGCTAGCTGATTTCCGCGGTCATTAGCATACACCGCCCGCGTGTAAGTATATTTATCGCGTTGATGAGCTGACTTTCGCGGGCATTAGTCTATCGTCGCTGGTAAGATATTTACCGCGCGTTTATTTTTTCAAATTTTTATTTACTAGCGACCCCCGGCCGGGCAGCGGGATGCGGGATGCGGGATACGGGCAGTGGGATGTGGGATGCGGGCTGCTGGCTGCGGGCGGAGATCAGCATATTACCTTTTTTTCAAACCTTTTCCTTTTCCAACGGTTTTTTTGCCCACCAAGACTTGATACGATACACTAATCTAAAATAACGGTTTTTCAATTCTTTTCCTTTCCAACGGTTTTTTCCCCACCGAGACTTGATACGATGCTCTATTCTAAAATAACGGTTTTTCAAACCTTTTCCTTTTCCAACGGTTTTTTCCCCACCGAGACTTGATACGATACTCTAATCTAAAATAACGGTTTTTCAATTCTTTTCCTTTTCCAACGGTTTTTCGTCATCGAGACTTGGTACGATGCTCTATTCTAAAATAACGGTTTTTTTGTGTTCTGTTCCCCATATACAAACGATAAGAGTGAGGGTGTTGATGGAAACCCTCGAAATAATAATTATTTAATATATCTATTATATATATATATATATATATATATATATATATAGTAATAAAAAGTTCAATACCAAATATAATATTAACCACAGTGCAATTGATAGTGAGCTTTGTGAAATATTAAAATCAAAAATCAAAAAATACATTGAAATGACTGATTACCCGACGCAACCTACCTACCCGAGATTCTTTGGTAAGGTAGAAAAACTACAATATCAGCGGATGGCACCGATTAGGAGAGCGAGACTTACCAGTACTGACTCATCAACTTCGCAAGCATCACGTAACATGGAGAATACAACACCAATACGAAACCTGGTGACAGCAACTTCAACTAACCAAAATGGATAGCAGTATTAATATAATTGATGATTTACAAAACAATATAATTTATAGAGACTGTAAATGCGATAACATTGGTGAACTAAACAAACGTATGGCTTTAGAGAAGGAAGTAATTTTGAATGTAAATATTAGAGGCCTAAATGCAAATTTTAATAACTTACTTGTATTCATTAAAAACCTTGTTATAAAGCCATGCATTATAGTTTATAGTGAAACCAGAAAACTTGAACACCCTGAATCTTTTAACATAGCAGGGTACAAAATGTACTATAATCACGGTAATATTAATCAAAATGATGGCCTGGTAGTTTACATAAGTGAATACATTAATGAAACTACGGAAATTTTAGATATAAATAATCTCAAAATAATTAATACAAAAATTGCAATAGAAAAAGATAAAGAAATAATATTATCTGCATTATATAGATGCCACAATATAAAAAAGACTGAATTCATTATAAATCTCAAAAAATTAATAGAGCATAACAAAATATATAAAAATAACCTGATCATGGGAGATTTTAACTTTGACATTTTAAATCAAGAAATAATTAATCAAGAATTTTTATATATACTCTTGGAAGATGGTTATTGTCCAGGCTTTTGTAATATTACCAGACCATCTGATAAAACAGGTAACTCAGGAACTTGCATAGACAATATTTTTATTAAACTAGATAAAATAGCCTATAAAACATTCACACTCAGAGTACCACTAACAGACCATTTCCCACTATTTATGTCATTAAATAAGATAAGAACAATTGAAAATGTACATAATAGAAATAGCATAAATCACAGTAAACTCAAGGCAGTTGCCTCCACTATAAACTGGAGTGAATTGTCAGAAATAAACAACACGAATATTGCTTTAAATAACCTGATTGATAAAATAAAAATATGTCTTAGCAAAGCTGAAATTACCAAAAAAAACAAATAATACTAACTACATGAAACCAAGGAAAGATTGGGTAACAAAGGCAATTATGATATCATGTAAAACCAAAGAAAAACTATATAAATTATTGAAAAAAGATCCTAATAATAATAGAAAAAGAGAAGAATATAGGAAATTTACGAATATCCTTAAGGATATTATAATCAAAGCAAAGGACTTGTATGACAAAAAACTTATAGAATCAAGCATGAATAATATGAAGAGTATGTGGAATGTGATTAATCAAAAACTTAGAAAAAATAGTAAAAAGAAAAATAACATCAACTATGTAATAGAAAACAACAAGAAAATATCAGAGCTTAAAGAAATTGCTGAGCATTTGAACAAATATTTTTGTAACATTGGCAAAAAGTTAAGTGATAAAATAAATCCCCCGGTAAATGAGGAAATTAAACTCCCTCTAATGAATAGCAAAAGTATATTCTTTGAGCCAACAAACCAGCATGAAATAGAAAATATCATAAATAACATGGAAAACAAAAATGGAGGAAATGATAATATTAATGCCAAGACATTAAAAACCCTGGTCGAATTCTTAGTAGACCCCCTAACCCACATCTTTAACCACTGTATAGATAAGGCCATCTGGCCAGATGCCTTGAAAATAGCAGATGTAATACCCTTACATAAATCAAAAGAAAAGCATATTGCCAATAATTACAGACCTATATCTCTTATTTCTAATATAACAAAAGTACTAGAAAAAATAATTCATAAAAGAATAATTACTTTTATCAACAAATGTGAAATACTTGCCAAAAATCAATATGGTTTTAGGAAAAACAAGAGTACAAAAGATGCGCTAACACTAATATCAAATGTAATATATGGTAAGTTAGATATGAGTATACCAATTGCCATAATTTTTTTGGACCTCGCCAAAGCTTTTGATACTGTAAATCATCAAATATTACTAGATAAACTATATAATTACAGTGTCAGAGGAAGTGCCCATAATCTAATAAAAAGTTATTTAGATAACAGACTACAAAAAGTAAAATTAAATAATGCAACAAGTCATCTCGAATCTGTCAACGTCGGTGTTCCACAAGGAACAATTCTGGGACCACTTCTCTTCTTACTATATATCAACGACCTGCTACTTGATATCCCGGAAGATACGCTAGTCTCATACGCAGATGACACAGCAATAGTGACGTCGGCTAAGACGTGGAAAGAAGTTGAAACCAAAATGAACGAAACACTACTCAAAATATCAGTATGGCTAGCTCTTAACAAGCTTCCCTTAAACACGGACAAAACAGTATACATTGAATTTGGGAATCAATTTGACAGCACACCAAAAAATTTAGACATAAATATACAAGGCACAAAAATCAAAAGAGTTGATAATACCAAATATTTAGGTATAATCTTCGATAGTTACATGAGATGGAACGAACACTGCCAATATATATACAACAAAACGAAATATCTCATTTTTGTATTCTATAAGCTATCAAAACTTATGACGACTGATACTCTAAGGATGATTTATTACGCCCTCTTTCACAGCATAATTTCATATGGAATTATAGCATGGGGAGGAGCGTATTCTAACAGTAAAAACCTGCTCATTAAACTACAGAACAGAATACTTAAAATAATCAATAAAAACAAATTTGCAGTCGACAAAAATCCTATGAGCATAGATCAAATTTTTACTTATGAATCACTGTCTTATCATTACGAAGTCTTACAGTCAGCATATATAAATTCCAATAGCAACACTAGAAACAGAAGTATACAGATTCCAAAAAGATACTTGATCGTTAGCGTTAAGAACAGTTATATTAGAGCAATAACACATTTCAATAACCTACCAAATGATTTAAAAACAATTAGAAACAAACTAAGCAGAAAACCAAAACTAAAACAATGGATACGAGTATGTACCTGATGCATCAAGAGTATAATTTATTAATTTATATTGGAAATAAAACCCACTACTCTCTTTAAAGTAAACAATTATGACTACTAATTTTAATAAAATAGGTTGTAATCAAGTAAAATCGCTGTTTTATGAGATTTATAGTAAATTTAGATTTATGATAAAATGATACTTGACATTCGGACATACATTTGTGCAAATGGTTTGTGCATCTTACAACATAACCGTTCACATCGACGTATATCGAACTATAACTGGAATTAAAATGAAAAAAGTCACTAATGAAATACAAAAATTTTGATAGTTATTAATGTTAAAAATTTATATAAATTGTTACTAATTTTAAACACTGTTAAATTTTCATACAAATTTTATAAACACATACCAAAACTGAGAGTGGGCTCTGCTTAATATTCCTAGGAATATTAAGCTGCAGCAACTCTCATAGCTACTACTCAAATTATTAATCATAAGTAAATATTAACCAAATTAATTTTAGGTTAAGTTAGTTTTAGTATGCCGGACCAGAGAACAGGAATTTTTCCTCGGCTGGATTACATTGTACTTACTTTGTAATGTAAACTATGTATAATGGTTACAAACTTGTAATTTTTTGTACTTTACTCTGGTTTAAATAAATAAATAAATAAATATCTATGATTTCCAAAGATCTATGGGTAAAAGAAATTAAAACAGTAATATATGATATTCATGAAGTTTATTAAACATAATTTTACAAGTGTTGTGTAAGTTTTCATATTATATTAGCATTAAGCGTACATTGAATACAGTCTCTTCTTAAAGGTGGTACTACACTCTCTGTAGGATTGTGCTCTCGACAACGTAGACATTTGAGAATTTCTTGATCGCTTTTTAAATCATCAGACAGTTTATTCCACGCCTGCTCGATACTGTTTGCTCCAAATTTTGTGAGAAATGCCTTAGGTAGCTGAGCAATATCTGTAGGACTCATAAAGGATAAATGTTCTGTGCGAAAAAAATATCTTGAGAGATCTCTCTAGCGATGGAGTATTATCATGATAAAATTTTCTTAGCAACAGTACATTTCGATATGCACAATTTGCCTTGTAAGCAAGTCTATGATGTGGACATAGCTGCTCCAACACATCAAACTTGAGTTTCTGCAGTGATGGGAAGCGCATATCGCTCATATCATATACGTTAAGGTTGTATTGTTCAAGCCACTGTTTTTTCTCAAGGCCCTTCACATATACGACACTTGCATCATGTAGACTACACTGTAACACATTTTCCAACTCTTTATAGGGCAGCTCACCCGAACTCCAAGATAAGCCGTGATAATTACGTTCCAACCAGCAATTTTGACTTTTATACTTCGCTAGAAGCCTAAACCACGGTGTAGATGGCATGAAGGTAAACACGGCTGGTTTCACGTTTCCACTCAGAGGCACAATGGCTAATTCTTTGACAACAAATTCGTTGATAGGTTGCTTGAACCCTTGCACATCCACCACGTACTCCATGTTGACTGACTCAGATGGCTTTGCAGGGTCTTTTATACCTTCAGCCCTCTTCCTTAAACTAATTTAGTAGTAGGGGCAGCGCGGCTACCGCGCCAGCGCGGCTACCGCGCCAGCGCGGCTCCCGCGCCACTTACCCACCGAGCACTACTTACCGTCCGTCGGTAAGGTAGGGTGCAAAGTCACCATGCGAGAGGCCCGGTTGTAGAGGGCGCATTGAACATTTACTCCATCGATAAAATGCGTACGTATGTCATGTTGCAGGGGGCATGGGGCCCTCATGTGATGTTATGTTGTAAGTGAATATAGAATATTTTTATAATATTCATATAGTGTTATTTGTTAATTATAAGTAGTCTTATATTTTATAAGTATATTTTATCTTAGTATATTCAATCAGTATATTTTATATTGTATAAGATTCTACAAAGATATTTTATAAGTTCATAGAAATTTTAAAAAGTTAATGATGAGCAATTCAATGAAATTTATATTAACAATATCAAATGACTATTTTTAAATTCAAAAGAAACTTTAAAATATTTAAACAAGTTAGTTTTTAAGAAAAATTTCTATTATAAGAATAAATATTTCATAGAGGACATTGGGATGTGGAAACTTTAAGGGAAAATAAAAAAGATATGTAAGATTATTTCATATTTATTTAAAAAAGCTTTTTCATATTTATTTAAAAAAGCTTAAAAGTAATACATAGTAGAATACATCTTAATCTACGAGTATAAAAAGTTTCAAATTAATCTTTCTACTATAAAAATATATTTAGAAACTAGTGAACATCTTAATTAAAAAGTATTACAATTTAGCAAATAACTTTGAAAATTTAAAATTAAAGTTAAAATTATCTAAAAACTTATAATTATATAAATTCTAGAAGGCATCCACCTAAAGATTTGACGAAGACTTCTCTATTAACTAATTCTGACTCTATGTTGAGAAGCGCCTCTGGCTTCTCCAGTAATAAAGAATTAACTTTACTTGGAAGGAAAATGTCAAAACTACTGTCTAATTCAAGAACAATTTTTAAGCCGTATTTAGTGGATACCTTTTTTAATGAGGTTATCTTATACTGTTTATTTAGCTCCAAGTCCCGTAGTCGTTTTGTGGGCAGGTATGATGGACTTCTCGCTGCTTCATTTATGAGGTCCATGACTGAAAAAAGAAATGATAAATTATTATTTACATTTTTTTTTATAGAATTACTTACTTATTTATTCTGACGTATCAGAACTTTCAGGGGTTGAATATTGCTCTTTCAAGTCTTCCACCCAGCGGTATAAAGCGCAAACTATTTCAACTGAACAATTCTGTTTCCACCCGGGACAATGATTAATGCAGGCTAGCGGTCGTATAAATCCAGGAGTTCTTATAGATGGACAACCCAAATCTTCTAAGTTTCTTATATTATCGAAATAGGGTTGCAGCCAGTGTTTTTTCTGTTCACCTTTGACCCAAATTGTTAATAACGACCCCTGCGCTTTTTCTTTCAATTTGTCGAAAGCCGTTGACAGGTATGAATACGGCACCTCTCCGTGTTCCCAATGAATTCCGTGCAGATTGGATTGTAAATATCTATTTAAAATTTTTACATTCTGGTCTAAATCACTCCAATCACAGGGTGGTTGAAATGTCGCAACGTACGGCACCGGATTTAACGCATTAGGATCTATATAAGCAATTTCTTTAAATATAAAATTGCCGTTGTTATCTTTAAAACCTTGTGTATCTACAATTAGTTCCATGATAAGTTATATACTGGAAATGTAGATAACATTATTTGAATATTATTCAAGAAAAAAAGTAGAGTTAATATAATAGTGTTAAAAGTTAGAGTGAAAGATGTGATAATAACTTATTAATTCATAATACATGCAATGTAAAAAATTAAAGTCCCTACGGAGAGATTGAAAAGTTAAAGTACAATAGCTGAGAAAATCTTAGAAAAAAAATATGAACTCATTATATGTGAAAAAGTTAAAGTAAGAGATGTGAAAATAAATTATAAATTCATGATACGTGCTATGTAAAAAATTAAAGTCCCTAAGAAGAGACTGAAAAGTTAAAGTTCAACAGCTGAGAATATCTTAGAAAAAAAATATGAATTCATTAAAGTAAGAAATTTTAAAGTAACTTATAAATTCATGATACGTGCTGTGAAAAAATTAAAGTCCCTACAAAGAGACTGAAAAGTTAAAGTTTAATAGCTGAGAATGTCTTAGAAAAAATTAATAATTTATAAATTCACGATACGTGCTATGTAAAAAATTAAAGTTCCTAAGAAGAGACTGAAAAGTTAAAGTTCAACAGCTGAGAATATCTTAGAAAAAAATATGAATTCATTAAAGTAAGAAATTTTAAAGTAACTTATAAATTCATGATACGTGTTATGAAAAAAATTAAAGTCCCTACAAAGAGACTGAAAAGTTAAAGTTTAATAGCTGAGAATGTCTTAGAAAAATTAATAATTTATAAATTCACGATACGTGCTATGTAAAAAATTAAAGTCCCTAAGAAGAGACTGAAAAGTTAAAGTTCAACAGCTGAGAATATCTTAGAAAAAATATGAATTCATTAAAGTAAGAAATTTTAAAGTAACTTATAAATTCATGATACGTGTTATGAAAAAAATTAAAGTCCCTACAGAGAGACTGAAAAGTTAAAGTTCAATAGCTGAGAATGTCTTAGAAAAATGAATAACTTATAAATTCGTGATACGTGCTATGTAAAAATTAAAGTCCCTACGAGGAGACTGAAAAGTTAAACTACAACAGCTGAGAATATCTCAGAAAAAATATGAATTCATTAAAGAAAGTGATTTGAAAATAACTTATAAATTCATGATACGTGCTGTGAAAAAAAATTAAAGTCCCTACAGAGAGACTGAAAAGTTAAAGTTCAATAGCTGAGAATATCTTAGAAAAAGGAATAACTTATAAATTCGTGATACGTGCTATGTAAAATTAATTAAAGTCCCTACGAAGAGACTGAAAAGTTAAAGTTCAACAGCTGAGAATATCTTAGAAAAAATATGAATTCATTATACGTAAAAAGTTAAAGTATCTGAAAGTTTAAAATAGTAAGTATAAGATGCCTAAGGGACTTATAATATGAATAGTGTGAAAAAGTTTAAGTATGAGACGTGAAAATAACTTAGAATTAATTCGACAAATGAATTTACCTTTTATAACTGTAAGAAAAGTGTTGTATTAAGATTCAAGACTTTAAAACTTTTAAATTATAAGTCCTGAAAGAAGAAATTATTAAAGACCTGTAAGAATGCTATATTAAAAGTATTAGAGCTGAAATAAGAAAAAGAAACGAGTGGCTAGGACCCAGCTCGCCTAACCTTTATAGTAAGGAAATGTTTGAAAAGATTATGTAATGTCGCAGCTCCTAACGATAAGAATGATGCTGTAAATTTGATTACTCTCGAACGTATTGTACAAGCTGAAGTACAAAAAGTGTATCAGTCAACAGCACACTTAAGAACTGAGCTTAAAAATTTAGATGATATTGTTGACATCCATAGAGATGAAATAGATGATAAATTGAGAAAATTGGAATTTGAAATAGCAACCATACGTAAAAGTAACTCATAACCTTTGATGATGGAAATAAAAAAGATATAGTAGAAGAATTACACAAACCTGCTCGTTGTAATTACACACGTCGAAAATATGATATACGAGATCTAGATGAAACATGGCAAGCTGATCTTGTGGAAATGATACCGTATGCACATAAAAACAAAGGTTACAAGTATCTTCTTACTGTCATTGATGTGTTTTCTAAGTTTGCTTGGACGGTACCAGTGAAAAGTAAAACTGGAAAAAATGTATCTGAAGCTATGAAATTTATATTAAAAAAAGGACGAATACCTAAAAATTTACAAACTCATCGAGGAAAAGAATTTTATAATAAAGAATTTGAAAGTTTAATGCTAAAATATAATATAAATCTATATTCATCCTATAGCAAACTCAAAGCCTCAATTTGTGAACGTTTTAATCGTACATTAAAAAACAAAATGTGGAAAAACTTTAGTTTACAAGGCAGTTATAAATGGATAGATATTTTGCAAGACCTAACTTTACAGTATAATAATACTAAGCACCGAACGATTGGTATGAAGCCCGCAGATGTTAATTCTACAACAGTTAATAAAGTTTATAATCGTTTATGCATTCATCAGAAAACCTCTAAACGTCCTTGTAGGCGTGCAAAATTTAAACTTGGTGATAAAGTTCGAATAAGTAAAAATAAAACTGTTTTCGAGAAAGGATATACACCAAACTGGTCTACAGAAATTTTTACAATAAATAAAGTATTACCTACATCACCATTTACATATCATTTGAAAGATTATCAAGATAAACCAATCGCTGGCGGATTCTATGAAGAAGAACTTATGAAGACTAAATATCCTGATATTTACTTAGTAGAAAAAATTATAAAAAACATGGCCATAAAATTTATGTAAAATGGTTAGGTTTTCATAAGTCTCATAATAGTTGGATAAAAAAAAGTGATTTATGAATAAATAAAATTGTAAATAAGATGAACTAATTGTTTTTATTTAATACCTATTTCCTTACATTTTTTACAAGAATTGGATGCAAAATTTCATTAACTTTATCAATTCTTCTCCTAAAACGTTCTCTGTCACGAGCAATTTGTTCCCATTCTCCACACCGAGCCTTATGATATGCAAACCTCCACGCATGCATTACATGAACAGTTAGCTTTTCATCAAAATGTACATTCTTTTTAACACGCATTGGACACCTAAAATAATAAATTTCTATATTACATATGTAGAATATTTACTATAAATTAATATATAAATTACTATTATACAAAAAAATATACTCACTTATTATTTATTTTATAATGACCCCATGCTAAAGTATCTATATTATTGTCTTGAACATATCTTTTATCATCATATGGACTTAAGGCAATCTTTAACTGCTTTATAGTTTCTACATTATGGAGTCGGGATCTTATGGAATACTGTTGTCGTTTTTAATAGATAAATTTTGCAAACAATCTACAAAATCATCAAACTTTATAGTTTTTTAACAACTGAAACCTTAATACCTTTTATTTTTTTCATATGATCTTGACCATAAACGCGAGTACTGTACATTTTACTTCTTAAGCCAACGAATTCTGTAAGAATCTGACCATTACACTCATCTTTCATAAGACCAACAATTTTTTTATTTGCATGAGGCATATTAAAGATGTTTTCACTGGGATAGTCTGAAGTATCAAACTTTGAGAGATTTTTTTCATATCAGCATAAAAATCATCACATTCAACAGCATAAATCAAGCTGTCTGTGTCTGTATAAAGAAGCTTACAATTTTCTTTATACATTTTTTTCATATAACTATAATGAAAATCATAAATCAGAGTTTTAGAAATGTCTAAAACTGAAAGTCCAACGTAAATTGGTTTATCTAACAAAACTTCAACTTTTTTAAGCTGGATAGCTACTAAATTTTCATCAAAAATACTAATACTATGAAAAAGGGGACTTGATATTTGTGCTTCTACGCCATACCTTCCAGCCCATTTAGTTGATAGCTTGACATCAACACGTTTTCTTACATTCTCCATAGTTTTACCATATACAGCATTATTCATCAATTTGAAAAAGTTTTTTTCAAAATCAGTTCTTGCTAACGCCCTCATATTACTATTTAAATTGATGTAAGACTTAAGCCATGGAGATTGTTTAAATTTCAATACTTTATGAATTTTAACAAGCTGAAGTCCATTTTTGACAGCTTGTTTAAGTGATCGATAGTGTATAACATAATTTTTTTTATACGAAAGTGTAGCCAAAAGTTTTTCCTGTTTTGATCCCGGTGGTTTTGCTTGCTCAGGACAAAAAGGTAAGTCGTTATGAATGTCATGTATTTCTGAAGGATATTCTAAATCTACTTCTAAAATGTACCCGTAAGGTGCATCATCATCTATGAAAAAATCTAAATTTTCACAGTCGTCTATCCACTCAAAGGAATCATAAGGGAGACATTGAGTCATTGCCCAACCATATAAATTATTAGCATCTAAATATATTAGATATGTATTTTCTTTATTTTTATCATAATTTTCAGTCATATATTTATGATTTGCAGCTGCGTAGCGATGAGAGCACTGACTTAATCCACCTCTTATACCTCTTTCTATGAATAAAATCATATCTATATCAGTTAATAATTTTAATTGTATGCCAGTATACTTTAGCATTGCATCCCATGCAAATCCTGGAGTAGTATAATAATGAGTTGGATCTAAACCATATACGTTTATACTTTGATCACGAAAATTTTCAAAAACATCAGCTAATAATAAAACATCTGTCTTCATATAAAGATCTGAATATTCTCCAAGGGTATGAATACTAAAGGTATTCCATACTTTTTGTGCATGTTCATAATCTTCATCAGATATGGTTGAACCATTTAGCACACTGAAAAATTTTGTTTTTTCAGGTAACTCAGTTTCATCCAACTTTTCCCACGAATCCAGGTACTCGTAAGGCAGAACGCCTTTCTTCGTTAAAAGACTGATTTTTTCTTTTTCTAAAGATGAAAACTCCTTTGAAACAATTTTATATTCACTTAAATATGAAGCTAATTTTTCTAAAGAAGATGGCATAAATCTAAATGAATCTACAAAGCGAAATTTAATATCACTTTTCTCAACATGTTTTGTAAAAGAAATATACTTCTCCTTAGTCAATGGAAGTAAATCAACATCACCTTTCATATAATTCGATATATCATTAATTATAAAGTGAGCATCATAACCACTTAAGTTATGAAATATCACAGGAATCGTTCTTGAATCTTGATAATTCAAATTACAGTTAGCATGAGCAGGACCGCGATATTTTCCTGAGAGATGACAATGATCTCTTACCTTATCACTGTTTTCTAATAATTTGTTACAAATGTGACAAATTTTTGAATTGAAATAATTAATCATTTCTATCGGTGTTAAAATTGGCATAGATCGTGGGTTTGTATATAAATTAGTAATACGGTCATGTATTACCTTCAATTCACTAGCAAACCACATAGCTGGTTTAACCCCACGATAAAATCTATATTCAGATAAAGAGTCATCAAAACTGCACTTCAAATAATATCCTATACTAAACATTTCATGTTTTTGAAACGATAAAGTATTAGCCAAACCTTCATCTTCCTGGTTTTCTAGTACAGGCTTTAACAGACATTCACAATCTGCATATATTGTGAATGGTAATCTTTCTTTATAATTAAAATTTTTAAAATAGATGATATCTTTACCTTTTATAGGAAGTTTCACCTTGCAATCATTAATATTCTTACATATTCTTTCATGCTCTTTTAAATTATTTTCATTAAAGAAAAAATTTAAACATCTATCACATATATATCGCTTCTTTTTTCTATGTGATAAACTTCCTCCTACTAGACGTGATAAATTTTTTATATATATGTAATGTGATTTCAGCTGTCCCTTAATTGTTTTTTCTAATAAAAGAAGATTTACATGATTTTCTTTTTTTCATGTGTCAAATAAAAGGGAATCACATTTTTCTCATGCAATCCGAAGACATTAACCGATATTAAAGGGTTTTGTTTTTCAAACTTGAAAATTTTTTTTCATCGTAACAGGGAATTCTATACCTGTCATATTTAAATTATTTTCATACTGAAGATAATTGCTAACCCTGTTAGGATGATTTTTACGGTTTACTGGATACAAAGCAGATAATATTGCCCATTTAAAGCATTGATTATCTTTGTTTTGAATATTAATGCAGGCATTTTTTTTATCTAAAAATGGTGGTAAAGGTAAATATGAATTACCACTGCGCAATGGATTGAACTTATTCATATTAATTTGAATATTAATAATAGAATTTAAAGTCCATCCAGAATCTTTTTCTTGAAATTCTTCTACCTCAGCCAAAAGTTTATTTAAAACATGATTATCAAACCATTCACTTAAAGATGTACCTAAAACCACTTCAGCGTTTGGCGTATTGAAATGTTTCGTTTCAATACTTTCCTGTGAATCTTCATTTACATCAGAAGAAAGTTTCTTGAATGAACAAGATAGTACAGTGTTAATTTTCATGGCACATCGAATATCTTTCAAAATTTTCTTCACTTGTTGGCAGAACAATACTGAGGCGTCCTTTAAAAAGGTTGATATATCTATATGTACAAGATTTGCAATTATACTAGTTCTCACCCTCTTATTAAAAGCACTTTCAATATCAATCCAACGAACTCGATGCTCGATTTCATCCGTTTTTAAATCTGGTACTATTCAATAACCAGTTTTTCCTATAGCATCAAGCTTTGCTTTGATACTCTCAATCCTTGCTATGGCGTATAAAATAGATTGTTTTTGAGCTGTTGTCAGCGTTCTTTTTCTCAATAATTCCCGAAGACTATCTAATGATAAAACACATTGTTCTACCCATTGTTCAATAACTTCGGAATCCATAGATTTATATATTAAAATATTTTCCACCTCTTCAAAAATTTTCACATGTTCCTGACAAAGATCTTTAACTTCATCCATTTTTTCAAATTAAAAAAAGACTTTTTTTTCGTAAGTGTATTCTGAAAATTAAAAAATTATGTTATCATTTTAAATAATTATTGATAAAAAAAAAAAGGTGAAGAGAAATTAAAATAATCAATGATTTTGTATAATATTAGATCAGCATTTGATAATATAGAAACAGTTTAGTTGTATTAGGCAGTTATAATTAGATAGTATTTTATAAGATTTAACTTACATTATAATAAAATTAAAGATTAAATGATTGGTATAAAGCCTTATGCAATACTTTTAAAATCTTAGCAGACGACGTGGCAGTGGGCCACAAGTGAGGGACGCGTGAGTGAGAGGTATATAGTGAGAATGTAGAGTGGGAGGGGGGGGGGGATACTATCTACTCGAAGAGTTCATATATGCCCCCGTAGGGTATAAGAAATGATGCGTGGTAATTATTTTATTAAATATATTTTATTAAATATATTGAGAGAAGAGGCGTAATTGAATGCCTGAAACGTTGACAAGGTAGATCATTGAAATCATACAAAATTAATTAATAGTTTTAATACAATAATGATTATGCCAAATATAGTGTAAATATTATAAAAATTATTTATATACTATAAATAGTGAAATACTATAAAAAAATTATACATAAAATACTATATAAACTTAATTAAACTTAACTAACTCGCGAATTTCATTTTTTAATGTTCGCTTATCCGTTTTTCTCTTTTTTTTAAGGAGAATTTCATTTTTTAATGTTTGCTTATCCGTTTTTCTCTTTTTTTTTAGGGAGAATTTCATTTTTTAATGTTTGCCTATCCGTTTTAGGTTCTTCTATATTTAATATTTTTTTCATTTCTGCACGAACTTGATAGTCTATGGTAGGATTATGCGCAGGATTCGGAATTGTTATTAGCTTCGCGGGCGGTGGAGAATTCAATAAATTTAAATCGAATGATTGTGGACTGTATGGCTCTAACGGTGGCGTTGACCAGCTACCAAATTCAAACGTAAACGATTCTGGCGTATAGCTCTCCCTTAGCGGAGAAGGTGGTAAAGGTATTTCTTCTATGATATTGAATGACTCCGAGGGTTGATCTATTGGTGAAATTACTTCGGGTAGAGGTCTAACTATTAGAAGAAGTTTTTTAAATATATTGGATGTTTTTTCTTGCTCCTGGTTTTGGACTAGAAAAACATTTTCACTACTTTCCACATGGTTTTGTGATGAATTGAGCTGAAAATAAAAAATATATATTTATAATAAAATATATAGCATATGTATCATAAAAAATACTATATTGCTTACCACTTCATTTCTGCGTATACTATACACTACAGGTGATTGCGGTGATTCTTCCTACAAATAAGCATACTTTTTTAATATAATTTAATTAGAAAAATTATGCATTACTTTATAAAAAGATAAAATATTACATTATAATAAAACACTGTTATGGTATCTATCATATCATAAAATTTTTTCAAATACGATAAAATCTATGACTATAATTTTTAGGTAGTTTTGAAAAAATAAATAAAAAAATTATAAATTTACGTTAAAATGATAGAGAAAATTGCAATATTTTCATAAAAGCTACAATTTCGCAATTCGCTAAAATAATAATAATTTATTTTGAAACTAATAATAGTTTTTAAACTTACCTGATAGTCCTCACACTCATTCAAAACTTCATAACATAGCGTTGGTAGATTTCTTACAATTCTCGGGTCCTTTCTATGATCTTCTGCAAATGGACATATTTCAGGAAGATCTATAGTTTTTTCCTTTAACTTTTCCCACTCACATTTATGTTGTACACTATTTACAATGATTCTTCTGATTTCCGTCACATAGATCTCTGTACTTTTATACATTTTTAACTTTAAAAATTTTCAAAATCGGACGAAGTTGCTTGCGTGAACACTTCCTAAAGACTGAATCTTGTATATTATACGTAGCGAGAAAAGCAACGCTTTCAATATATAATGCCCTTTATAGAAAAAATTTGGATTTTGGAAAGATTTTCAATGGAGCACTTAGGGTCCTTTGTTTTATGAACGCTTCGAGAGTGACGCGCGGGTGGACGATATCGTTCACACATGTGCTGGCCCGCTAAACTGCCTTTCCGAAATTTTCTTGAATTTTACTTCTAAACTAATTCTTTATCGGTTGCTTCGCGAACTAACAATATTAATGATATTTTATTTAATCAATTGTTATTTGAATGAAGCCCTTTCATTTAGTCGAAAAGTATTACATATTTTTGGCTCATTTTTATTTTACAGAATAGTTTTACTTTATTGTTATGTAGAAATATATAATAATACATAATAGAATGTACTGTTTCATTTATAATTATCAAAGTTAATTATAGTTTGCTAAGTTCTAGTATTATACATTTGAATAAAAAATTTTAAATAAAATAAACACTTAATTGAAAAGGAATATTTGTGAAATATTGAAAAAATTTAAGTGGAAAAAGAATAATGAACTTGAGAAAAAAAAAAAGGTTTAAATTAATTTATATTAACTTACCAATTCGTTTTGAACTTAACTAGTGAAAAGATAGACTTCTGCAGCAACTATCGGTATATTAGATGAAAATCTTTCAAGCTATTTTCAGACGGTAACGAAAAAATACTCTCAAAGCTCAGTAGCACTTGTCAACTTGAAATAATGAGATGTATCTAAAAAATGTTCAAGTATTATAAACTAATAGCAAAGCATTAAAAAAAAAATTTAATTTTATAGAACTATAAATGATAAAGTATTAGAGAATTGAAAATTATATATGTTAATACGTTGAAAAGACGAAGTTATTATAATCGAAAACTTTAAGTTACATTAATATAATGAAGAGAAAAACTGAATCGTTATAAGTTAAACTATAGATCAATAAGCTGTAAGGATTGTATATTAATAAGCTGAAAATCAAAAGTAATTATATGAAATACTTACGTTTGGTAAGGAGACTAAGCCTCATGGGACTGACGCGCAGCCTTTTATCCACTGTCGGTATATAGGTGCGCATGCGCGACAGTTTAAAGATTGATAGATGGCAGTGCACCTGCACGGTATAGTTATTCATTTTATTTTATAGATTAAAGAAGAAAGATCTATAGATGATCGTATGCACATGCGTGGTAACGTAAAAGATTCATAGATGAGTGAGGAAAGATTGGTAGGTGACGAACTGCGCATGACCGAGAAACTTTTAAGTTTGGGCTGATAAAAAGTATTTACAAACATTTCCTTACTATAAAGGTTAGGCGAGCTGGGTCCTAGCCACTCGTTTCTTTTTCTTATTTCAGCTCTAATACTTTTAATATAGCATTCTTACAGGTCTTTAATAATTTCTTCTTTCAGGACTTATAATTTAAAAGTTTTAAAGTCTTGAATCTTAATACAACACTTTTCTTACAGTTATAAAAGGTAAATTCATTTGTCGAATTAATTCTAAGTTATTTTCACGTCTCATACTTAAACTTTTTCACACTATTCATATTATAAGTCCCTTAGGCATCTTATACTTACTATTTTAAACTTTCAGATACTTTAACTTTTTACGTATAATGAATTCATATTTTTTCTAAGATATTCTCAGCTGTTGAACTTTAACTTTTCAGTCTCTTCGTAGGGACTTTAATTTTTACATAGCACGTATCACGAATTTATAAGTTATTCCTTTTTCTAAGATATTCTCAGCTATTGAACTTTAACTTTTCAGTCTCTCTGTAGGGACTTTAATTTTTTTTCACAGCACGTATCATGAATTTATAAGTTATTTTCAAATCACTTTCTTTAATGAATTCATATTTTTTCTGAGATATTCTCAGCTGTTGTACTTTAACTTTTCAGTCTCCTCGTAGGGACTTTAATTTTTACATAGCACGTATCACGAATTTATAAGTTATTCATTTTTCTAAGACATTCTCAGCTATTGAACTTTAACTTTTCAGTCTCTCTGTAGGGACTTTAATTTTTTCATAACACGTATCATGAATTTATAAGTTACTTTAAAATTTCTTACTTTAATGAATTCATATTTTTTCTAAGATATTCTCAGCTGTTGAACTTTAACTTTTCAGTCTCTTCTTAGGGACTTTAATTTTTTACATAGCACGTATCATGAATTTATAATTTATTTTCACATCTCTTACTTTAACTTTTTCACATATAATGAGTTCATATTTTTTTTCTAAGATTTTCTCAGCTATTGTACTTTAACTTTTCAATCTCTCCGTAGGGACTTTAATTTTTTACATTGCATGTATTATGAATTCATAAGTTATTATCACATCTTTCACTCTAACTTTTAACACTATTATATTAACTCTACTTTTTTCTTGAATAATATTCAAATAATGTTATCTACATTTCCAGTATATAACTTATCATGGAACTAATTGTAGATACACAAGGTTTTAAAGATAACAACGGCAATTTTATATTTAAAGAAATTGTTTATATAGATCCTAATGCGTTAAATCCGGTGCCGTACGTTGCGACATTTCAACCACCCTGTGATTGGAGTGATTTAGACCAGAATGTAAAAATTTTAAATAGATATTTACAATCCAATCTGCACGGAATTCATTGGGAACACGGAGAGGTGCCGTATTCATACCTGTCAACGGCTTTCGACAAATTGAAAGAAAAAGCGCAGGGGTCGTTATTAACAATTTGGGTCAAAGGTGAACAGAAAAAACACTGGCTGCAACCCTATTTCGATAATATAAGAAACTTGGAGGATTTGGGTTGTCCATCTATAAGAACTCCTGGATTTATACGACCGCTAGCCTGCATTAATCATTGTCCCGGGTGGAAACAGAATTGTTCAGTTGAAATAGTTTGCGCTTTATACCGCTGGGTGGAAGACTTGAAAGAGCAATATTCAACCCCTGAAAGTTCTGATACGTCAGAATAAATAAGTAAGTAATTCTATAAAAAAAAATATAAATAATAATTTATCATTTCTTTTTTCAGTCATGGACCTCATAAATGAAGCAGCGAGAAGTCCATCATACCTGCCCACAAAACGACTACGGGACTTGGAGCTAAATAAACAGTATAAGATAACCTCATTAAAAAAGGTATCCACTAAATACGGCTTAAAAATTGTTCTTGAATTAGACAGTAGTTTTGACATTTTCCTTCCAAGTAAAGTTAATTCTTTATTACTGGAGAAGCCAGAGGCGCTTCTCAACATAGAGTCAGAATTAGTTAATAGAGAAGTCTTCGTCAAATCTTTAGGTGGATGCCTTCTAGAATTTATATAATTATAAGTTTTTAGATAATTTTAACTTTAATTTTAAATTTTCAAAGTTATTTGCTAAATTGTAATACTTTTTAATTAAGATGTTCACTAGTTTCTAAATATATTTTATATAGTAGAAAGATTAATTTGAAACTTTTTATACTCGTAGATTAAGATGTATTCTACTATGTATTACTTTTAAGCTTTTTTAAATAAATATGAAAAAGCTTTTTTAAATAAATATGAAATAATCTTACATATCTTTTTTATTTTCCCTTAAAGTTTCCACATCCCAATGTCCTCTATGAAATATTTATTCTTATAATAGAAATTTTTCTTAAAAACTAACTTGTTTAAATATTTTAAAGTTTCTTTTGAATTTAAAAATAGTCATTTGATATTGTTAATATAAATTTCATTGAATTGCTCATCATTAACTTTTTAAAATTTCTATGAACTTATAAAATATCTTTGTAGAATCTTATACAATATAAAATATACTGATTGAATATACTAAGATAAAATATACTTATAAAATATAAGACTACTTATAATTAACAAATAACACTATATGAATATTATAAAAATATTCTATATTCACTTACAACATAACATCACATGAGGGCCCCATGCCCCCTGCAACATGACATACGTACGCATTTTATCGATGGAGTAAATGTTCAATGCGCCCTCTACCGGGCCTCTCGCATGGTGACTTTGCACCCTACCTTACCGACGGACGGTAAGTAGTGCTCGTTGGGTAAGTGGCGCGGGAGCCGCTCTGGCGCGGTAGCCGCGCTAACACTATATGAATATTATAAAAATATTCTATATTCACTTACAACATAACATCACATGAGGGCCCCATGCCCCCTGCAACATGACATACGTACGCATTTCATCGATGGAGTAAATGTTCAATGCGCCCTCTACAACCGGGCCTCTCGCATGGTGACTTTGCACCCTACCTTACCGACGGACGGTAAGTAGTGCTCGGTGGGTAAGTGGCGCGGGAGCCGCTCTGGCGCGGTAGCCGCGCTGGCGCGGTAGCCGCGCTGCCCCTACTACTTAATTTCTTAATATCCCCACTTATGGGATTATATTCGATAATACGGTCGTGTAATATCAAGCAGTAGGCTGATGTCTGTGGTGGAAAATTTTCTTTAACCTCGAATTCAAGACGAACGTCAACTGGAGCCTGCTTCAACGACTCATTCTGCTTTGAACAATCGATAATAACTAAAGAAGTATGCTGTATATACTTCCCTTTCTTGAGCATAGGCTCTGTCTCTTTTCCATAATACACATTTTGAAAGATTACATACATATCATATATTAAAGCATATTGATTTTGATCAATATTAAGATTGAGATTTCCATAAGGATAGTATTGTGAATTGAGAAATAGTTTCACATTACTTATATTGCAATGATCAAAGCGGCTAGCGTTAGATCCACTTTGTCCTTTACGATTAGTCTGAAAGCCGAGAATTACAAATCGGGGTTTTTCCAGCTGATTCGATGTCTTCACAGTCCAAACATGCTTCGATGTGGTTGGGAGTAATAGATACTCATATAGCTCCCAACTACGGAAACTCATAGCAATCGATTTTTCCTTCTGTAGGTAATAAAGGAGACGTATTTTATGCTGGTCAGATAATACCACATACGGCATTAACCATTCAATTTTAATTAGATTAATTTTAAACTCTTCTGCTTGCGTTTGCACGATAGCATTTACGTCATTCTTCGATCTTGTAAGGACAAGCTCATGCTTGCAATTGACTATAATTTTACGACAGTCTTCCGCAAAGCAGAGAATCGTACTTAGCGGTATGGACACATCAAAGTAACCAGCATTATCAGTTATTTTCTGAATTTCTGCAATATCGATCCAGCCTGCGTTTTCCAAGTTTTGTGTAGGATTGAATGACACCAAACCTTTCATTAGACTTGTCAAGCCCACATTTTTACATTTATCAGTCTCCACAGCATTAATTTCATATCGAATGTCTTCGAAAAGATGACAGAGAGCGTTGTTTACAAGCTTAGTGTTGACAGCAGCTGTATCATCTGCCTTAGTTAATCGACCATGAATATGTAATGAACTGCGTGAAGGTAGTAGGCAGAGATCTTGATGTTGTATGGCGATTCGAATTTCATCGGTGTTATTGAAAGCGGATGAAGTGTAAGGCTGATGTGCATGCACTTCATAGTGAGCGATAGATTCATCGAATTCCACGAGTGACTGTACGTTCAATATGTCTTCCATCTTTGAAACAGCAGAAAAACACACAAATTATTTTCTTCCAACGTTTCTTTTGATCTGCAGACCGAGACTTTTTAGGAAGCGAATGTTTTGTGGTGTTAGCTCTTTCACTGCTCGTTGATGACTGATCTTCAGAAGACATGGTTTGTTCTTAATATAGCTTTTATGGTTATATACGATTCCCATAATTATGATACTGCTTTGATATGTAGTCTAATTGTTATAATTTCTCCACGAAAATTCACAAAGTTTCCGTCTTGATCGACAATGCGCAACCGTATATTATCGATAGTATGAACTGTGATTGGTAGATAAATAACTTGTGTTGGAATTTCAATGATCTTATAGCCCGGAGGAACAACTGGAAAAAATTCGTGTATTGTATGTACTTTCCGTTCGTTTATATAGGCTCCAGCTGTAATGTTGCACTCAACTCGCAAAGCGTTAACCTTGAGAATAGCTACAGGTAAATCTGATTCGTGACTAATATTTGCTGAAAGAGTACGCTGTGTAAAACCTAATAATCTTCCAATAGAATCTTGCGGTTGAAAATCTATCGTATGACTGCACTTTATAGTACTGCGAAGAGTATTATTATTAGGTTTAAGGCTGAGTACTATGCCTTTGGGTGTAAGTATTTCCTGTAGATGGTGCTCAATATCTTCAATCTCCCAGCTACCTGTCGGTAATGTCACTATCTCTTCTCCGACGTAAAACTTGTTATTTCCAATATCAATATTGGGTATTGAATTGAAGGTTAAAAGTTCAACCAATCCTAGAACGTATCTTTTATTTGTCAAGAGTTCAATTGGTGGAAAGTATTGAGCTTCAATGATTCAGCCATGACTGGTTAATTAATACTGACTGCGTATAACATTTTCATCGTTTTATATAGGTTATAAGTTTATTGATGACTGTATTGACTAAGCCTCGACCTTTACGCATATTACGTTTACACTGCTTATGCTCAATCATGATGTTAACACCACGGAGGATAAATACATACTAACTGGAATGTATATAAGTATGATGTATATATACGTTCAAGGTTAGTTTTCTTTGAGGCGTCAAACATTGAACATGGAGTTCAAGGAGCAACATGTTAAACTACCTGTTGTGAATTTTGATAAATTAATGACGCAGCAAAAATTAAAAAAGCGTCATGGAGAATTACTTTCCAATAATATTAGAGCTGTATTCTGCGGTGCATCAAGTTGCGGTAAAACTAATGCACTACTTTCTCTTATTACTCAGCCTAGTGGATTAAAATTTATCACTGGAACAGCCCAAGTACAAATTTCTCAAGCTTCTGTTGAAGCCTATAAATGGAATTAAGTATTTCCCGTTCAAGGATCATGATCAAGTAATATCAAAAAGATGTACTTCCAAATTCATAGGCCAATCAAATTAGATTATTTTAGCTCCTTTTCAGACTTAACTGTAACTAGAGGCTTGCGAGCGGATTCTGGTCGGGGGGGGGGGGGGGGGCATCAGGTACAATGATCCGGTGAGTGCGTCCAAAAATTATGTCAGGATCATTTTTTAAATAATGAATTAATGATCGAAACGTCAGTTTTTTGACGACAGAAGAAAAACTACTGACTTTACAGAAAAAAGTTAAATGTAAACTTTGTAGATATTGAAAAGATCTATCAAACGCAATTTACAGATTTACATTTAGTTAATTTGTTTATCTGCAAATCGCAAAAAACCGCTGAAAATAGCCATTTTAACGATTGTTTATAACTCCGTTAAAAAATTTGCTAGGTGCTTGATAACTCGCTTTAGTATAGCTCTTATAGTACTTAATAAGCAGTTAAAATTTTAGCTAAAAATATTTAATAGTTTTTGCATAATTCCATTTATTTATTAGATTTTGGTCATTTTTGCGAGATTTTTCCCAAGCCGTGGGACGTCGTACGAGAATGCAGTAAACGGATTTTGAAAGTTTAACATCTCTAAGCAATCATTTCAAATTTAGTTATTAAAAATCGCAAAATAAAAAAAAGTCATTTTTTTTGTTATAAATAAAAGCAATTGCGACTCCTGTATTTGTCGGAGATAAACAACAGTAGATTCGTTGGAAAGCTCGCATTTTTCCCCAAATTTCAACGTCCCTACGAACTCTCTAAGTGCTCTAGAAGCCGAGATAATTTTTTTTTTTGTAAAAATCGCCGTGTCTTCAATTATTAATATTAAGAAACGAGACAGGCGCGAAAAATCGAATTAATAGTTGTACTCGCATAAAAAAAATATTGCGTCACATTAATTGCAAAATTACATTGTTATAAATAATCACAAAGGTGCGGGTCAAAAATGGAGAAGGCTACAGTGTCACGCGAAAAAAACTGAACATAGGAACTTCAAATCCGACGCGCTCGAAAAATTTTTTATATCTCGGTAACTTATTGACATAAACACTTCATTTTTTTTTTAATTTGGGATGGCACGCGAAAATAATAACATCTGGCCTACTTATTTCTCCGAAAAAGTTTATTTAACAATACTTAATTAACAATAATTATTTTAATTAACTTTTTAATGTTTTTTTTCATAAATAAATAATTAATTAATTATATATGTGTGGTTGGGTACGTATTATTAGTTTATTAAATAATAAAAAATAATATATTCACTTTAAAAAAATTTTATTCAACATACAAATGTCTATTGTATTGGCATTTTTCGCTTTTTTGTGTGTGGTGCATCTGTGTGTATTTGTGAAGCGTGTTCTTCTTCTTCTTCTTCTTCTTCTTCTTCTTCTTCTTCTTCTTCTTCTTCTTCTTCTTCTTCTGTTTCTCCGTTTTCTTCTTCGTCTACATGTTGAGTATCATCTTGCATCGGCATTTGCATCATTTTTTCGAAAATCAACTCTTCGTCTTGCGTATCATCATTAATACCGATGTCTTGTTGTCGTCTATCGTGGTTTCTTCGACGTTCGTGCAACTATCACCATGACATGACGAGCACATTTGAGAGCATCGCAGCCCATATTTACGACAACTGCATGTTTTTTTTTTGCATCCCGTCTCGCACCTACAACTAATTTTACTCAGTAGCTCATCGGGAATAAGCGGTTCCAGCGTGTGCACTGGGTAGATGACATTTTGTCGCTCTTTCCAACCCCACGCTGTTGGATCCTTTTTATAACCAAGCCACTGTTTTAATTGTAGGTACGATCTGTATGCGTGCTGCTTAGTAGCATCTTCAGTCGGTGGCAAATTTTCTAATTTATAGTACGAAACGCACAAGCCAATATACGCTAGCGAATCAATTAGATTTTTGGAAGCATGTTTCTTATACATCATCGATGACAGGCCTAGCAATATAGGGGATAAAAATGACCGAGGTCTCACTGAATTTATTATAATGTGACAAAGTGTTGTAATTCTTTTATCCCACATAACATAAGAATTTTCTGAACATTTGTGACTTTTAATTAAAACATCTAAAAATAATCGTAACGACCGTGGTATGTCATCATCAACGTTATGTAAAAAACAACTGGGAGCAGGATAATTAGCTGTGTCGTAATATTTTGATCTAATATCATTCAAAATTAATTTCGCCGATGTCTCGATTATCCTTTCACTCTCCTTATCTTCATCTGAGTTTTTATTTCTGTACCATTCCTCAGAGAGAATTTTATTTCTTACAGATGCAAAACAAACCACTAAATCATTTTTTACTTTATAAATCGTAATTGTGCTACCAAAATATTCTAATAATTGGTTTTGTATTATATCTAGTATCATAGGAACTTCACCTTTGTATTCACTTAAAATATCTTTAATCGAAAATTGACATTCGTCTTCACTACATTCGCACAAATAAGATATTATATACTCTACAGCTTCGGATGTACCTTCGCTCATCGGTCGGCCAGGCTGCTGAGTAAGTCTAAGAATTGAAAATTTCCTAAGACAATGGTCATGGTAACGAGCGGCCCGTTCCACTAAATCTACGTTTTCTATGCGTTTCTTAAGATTTCTATATTCTTCCTGACGAATATCTTGTAAATTACTATTTTCTAATCGCGAATTAATTTTTTCCATAATATTATTTTGGAGAGTATTGCTTAAAACATGTTGAACTTTGTAAAGATTCATTTTAGTTTGAATCTTCCGTTTGGCCTCATACTCATCGGATGCATCTTCTCCGCAAAAAATACAGTACTTACTAAAGTCAAATTTTCGTAAGCTAATACTACCTCTCCTTGAACTTACTTTAGAAGTTACAGCTTTTTTTTTGCGCAGCCTTTATTTTTGACTCTTTAACATAATTGCCATGACAATTCTTGTGAATATTTAATGATTCACACTTTTCAAGCTGTTTGTGTTTGTTGTCTTTTCTCTATAAGCTTGCTGCAATCAATGATTCAATGGCTCTTTCTTTGACATTTCGTTGCTGGTCGGGGGATATAATTTTGTCACACAGCAAACAGATATTCTCATCGTGAGTTTCCATGTTTTCAAAAAGCTTCAATCTGAAATAATACAATGCGCATAAAAAATAAAAATGATATCAATTAATTTTTTTAATTATCGAAACTATATGAAACTACTATATATTATTTGAAAATTAAAAAAAAAAATAGTAATATATTGTAACGACCATAATCAATAATTGATAAATAAATAAGTATACATAAAAGTTGTAATTGGAACAATTTTTACATTTATAAGTATACGTTTATAATAAATTTAAAAAAATAAATTTTAAAAAATATATTGTCACGGATTAAGGATAAAAATAAAAAAACTAAAATGGAGACATCGCGAATTGAACTCGATTCACCCGGGTGAGAAGCAAGTGCCCGTACCGCCGGGCTATCACCGCACTGGCAGTACAGTGGTACATACGACACTAACTGTCGCAGCCAGTGCCGGTATGGCAGGAACCTATGCGCCGACTAGCGCCAAATCCGTATCCCTTTATAGTATATAAATATAAATAAATGTAAATGCGTATTCCAATTACAAGATTTATATACACTTATTGACATTTATATACATAAATACACTTATTAAAAATACTTGAGATTAAAAATTTTGTCAAAATATAATTCGGAAAGATAGATAAGAATACAATAGCTTGTATATGATTTTATACCGACCCGTTTAAAGTCACAGGAGAGAAAAGCAAAGAACTTGATTCAAAACAAAGTGTTATATGTATGCATGATCCCTCTCCCCGCGAAATTACGTATGTGTGTGTGTCCATGTGTGAAGTAGTACACACGTTCAGCTGCGCTCTGATACATTATAGTATTATGCTTTTCTCTTAGTTACCCTGTGACTTTACATTATGCGAAATTTTATTCCGACATGATAATAATGCTTATGTACTAACCAATGGTTCGATTATGCAGTGCGACAATCTCGTTAAATCTCCAAAAAATATTTCTCTTGCAGTTGTAATTTAATATTGAAACTGGATTGCAGTTTATTATGTATCTTCACTACAAATATAAAAAACTCTATATATTCTTTTTGACAATGACAAATAAATTATGAATCAATTTTCTAAAAACACTATAAATAAATAATTATAATGCGTATGTACTAACCAATGGTTCGATTATGCAGTGCGTCAATCTCGTTAAATCTCCATAAAATATTTCTCTTGCAGTTCTAATTTAATATTGAAACTAGATTGAAGTTTATTATGTATCTTCACTACAAACATAAAAGAACTGTATATATTCTTTTTGACAATGACAAATAAATTATGAATCAATTTTCTAAAAACAGTATAAATAAATAATTATAATGCTAATGTACTTACCAATGGTTTTATATATGTACTGCGTGCGATATGCACTAAACCTCCGTAAAATATATCTCTGCAGTTGTTGCTATATTGCAGTTGTAAATTTAAACCGATTCGAATTGTCGTTAAAAAACAAACTACACAAGTTTCGTACAGAAATTATTGTGAGATTTCGTAATTGCACTAGAAATCAGGGCATGGTGTGATTTGTGCACATAAGAATTATGCACATATTTATTGTGCACACTTTAGCATTGGAGTATACACATAGATATAGATATACACCAATGCTAAAGTGTGCACAATAAATATGTGCATAATTCTTATGTGCACAAACCACACCATGCCGAAATAAGAAGAACATTAATGCACTTAAAATCATTCAATAATTGAAACAGTATATAAACACTATCAAACACTATTTGAAACAAAATATTTTTCTGCTCACGTGCTGGATAGCGTCACTAACAGCTCAACTGTCAAACTAACACAAATAAAAGCAACGCTCCATTTGGAGGGGACATGCGCACAAAGGACGAAGCAAAGGTTCTATCTTGAATGTCTTTCTGAACGCATTATTCTGAACACAAAAGAGCGGCAGACTTCAAAACTACTCTCGCACACATATACTCACATACACAGAATTAAATAGAAATAAGTTAAATTAATTAGTAATCTGTACCATTGCATTAAATTAAATGTAATTAATTATTTATTTATGAAAAAAAACATTAAAAAGTTAATTAAAATAATTATTGTTAATTAAGTATTGTTAAATAAACTTTTTCGGGGAAATAAGTATCTCCTTATAGAAAGGTATTATACGTAAAATACTCATAGGTGGTTCAAAATCCCAGCTGCATGTTTATGTTGTTTCAGCGCCACGGTCGCTGGAATTTAAACTGAATTATTTTGAATGTAATTGAATCTGCATTTTTCAATGCAATTTATTTAGTAAACAAACATTTTTTCCTGATTATAAGCTATTATACGCTCTAGAGCAGTGTGTGGAAAATTTTTTTAAATTTGGCCTGCAGATTAGCTACATTGTGCAATTAAAACTTGCTATATTTTTAAGTGTTTTTTTCGGAGTGACTTTTGTGTATCAATTTAATTTTGATACGTAAAGTAGTGATTTGTGAAAAATCATGAATACAGACAAGAGAGGTCGAACACCAGGACCATCTACAAAGAAGAGAACATTTGGAAGAAAAAAGAAACATAAAGGATTTAGAAGAAAAGTAGAACATGCCCCATCACTAAAGAGAAAAAGAAGCACATCTGCAAGCAAAATTTCAGAATCAGATATATCTAGAAGTCCAGCAACAACAAGAAACAGAATAATAGATATTGATATTTTGTTTCATGAACTTGAAAAGTTAATTGTTTGTGCTAAGTGTAATGGAAAAATCCGAATGACGGAAGAAGACATTAGAGGATTGGGTGCAAAAATTAATATTGTATGCAATGGCATGAATCTCATCAATACAAGTAAACAAGTTGGAAGTAGTGGGAATGCTTATGAAGTAAATAGACGTAGTGTACTTACTATGCGTGCACTTGAACAAGGACATGCAGGATTGGAGACTTTCTGTGGTATCATGGACCTACCATCGCCAGTGGCACACAGTTTTTATGACCATATCAATGAGGAGTTAAGTAAGGCATGTGAAAAAGTGGCAGTTATCTCCATGCAAAAAACAGTGGAAAAAGAAAAACAATTGACACCAGCTGGAAGTGTAGGGCTTGATGTGTCTGGTGACGGGTCCTGGAGAAAGAGAGGATTCTCTTCTTTACAAGGAATCACAAGCTTGATTGGTTTGCGTTCCCAACAAATTCTTGACATCTCTCTCAAGAATAGTTTCTGCAAAGCTTGCATGGAATGGGAAAATAAAGAGGGCACAGAAGAATATGAAGACTGGTACACGGACCATCAAGCCAATTGCTCAGCAAACCATGAAGGAAGTGCCGGAAAGGTGGAAGTGGATGGAATTATTGAAATTTTCAAAAATTCCATGGAAAAATATAGTGTAAAGTATCATCGCTACATTGGAGATGGTGATTCAAAAGTTTTCTGTGATTTGTGTAAAGTTAAACCATATGGAGATGAACTGATAGTAGAAAAAAAGGAGTGTGTTGGACATGTTCAAAAGCGAATGGGTACAAGGCTGAGAAATCTAAAGAAGAATTCTGGCAAGAAGAAGTTAGCTGATGGAAAATCCATTGAGGACAGGGACGCTTGACTGGTAAAGTTATTGATCAGCTCACCACCTACTATGGTAATGCCATCAGGGGCAATGCGAACTCAGTGAAAGATATGAGCAATGCGATATGGGCCACTTATTACCACAAAATCTCCACAGATAAATCACCTCAACATCATTTGTGTCCGAAAGGAGAAAATAGTTGGTGCAAGTGGCAAAAAGCGAAAGCCCAGAAAAAAATGAAAGGCTTCCATCATACAGGCAGTATTCCAACATTAGTGATGGAGCAGTTAAAACCAATTTATGAAGATCTCTCTCGACAGGAACTGCTTGAAAGGTGTCTTGGTGGTTTTACACAGAACAGCAATGAAAGCTTCAATCAGATAGTTTGGAAGCTCGTTACCAAGACATCTTTCAGTGGTGTGCATGTACTCAATACAGGTGTATACATTGCTATCACTTGTTTCAATGATGGAAGAATTGGTTTCTTGGAAATAATGGATGCCTTCGACATCAAACCTGGAGTAGCTGCAATTGAGGGGGTGAAGAAGAGCAATGATAAAAGATTATTCTATGCTGAAAGGAATGCTGAGGAAAATACCTTAGAAAGTAGAAGAAAAAGAAGGAGAGTACGACTTCAGTTACCAGAAGAGTCACATGAACCAGGTTCTTACTAGAGTAAGTAATTAAAAGATTTGTTTGTTACTTATACGTATAAAAATAGTTAATATTTATTGTTTTTCTTTTTAGTTAATTTGTGATTGGGTCTGTCACCCGGAATAGATGATTTTTGTAGGTTATAGACTACAGCATCAAGGAATAAAAATATTTTAGTCTAATACGAAAAAAAAGATAAGAGCTACAAGATGTCATTAAGCTAATTAAACCTTTTTTTACAGATATTTAATGAGACTAGACATGAGATGATTAGAGTGTCCGTGCCAAAATAACTGTCATATGGATATTCCATTTTTCATGTTTAATCAAAGTATATTATACAGAATTGTGAAAAAGATTTTTGTAAGTAGTTTTGAAAAGCTTACCATAAGTTATAAGAAACTCAAGTTTCAAACATGATTTCTGAAAAACTTGTTTTTTGTGTTTACAGGGTCATTGCCGTAAGTTTATTTTTCACCAAGTGAACGAAATGACTTGAAATTTTAGATGAGCATTCCTTTTTACATTAGCCACAAGGAATGTGCGCTACTTTTTTGAAAAAAGCTTCAGAAAAAAATAAAAAAAATAAAATTATAGAACTTTTGATAAAATATACAAAAAATTGAGATTTTTCATAAAAAATAAATATTAAAAAAATTTTTTTAGGAAAAGTAGCACAGAAAACTGGTAACTGATGTAAAAACAAAGATCAAGCCATGAATTTCAAGTCATTTTATTTAGTTGTTGTTTTCAACAACTAAATAAAGTAAACCTACGGCAATCAATAAATCAGAGTTAAATCATTAATAAAATGTACGCAAGAGCCAGATGTATATTATCAACTAACTACAGGCGGAAATTGTAGGTAATAACACTACTTATTAGTGGGAAAAATATTAAGTTCAAAGATTACACCTGGAATTTATTATTAATCAAATTATTTATTCTTATTTTTTTCAGTTTTAACCATGGCTTGTCCCCTTAAGCGAAAGTACGAGTAGTTGAGGCAAGCTAAAACAGATGTAGAGAAGGTGTTAGGAGAAACATTTAAGCCTATTGTAAGTCCACTCGAAAAACTTGTTGATGCTACACAAACAGAGAAAAAAAAAGTAATTAAAAAAAAGACCGAAGAGGAGCAAGAGCCACGTTATGTTCAAGAACTTAACTCAGATAATGAAGATGAAGAGGAATCACAAAGTGATCTTGATGAAACTGTAAAGACTAATAGAGTAGACGCATCATTTGAAACAGCTGAAAGCGGACAGGATGATGATGATAACGAAGAAACAGAATTTGTTAAACAAACTTACCTACAGACCTTAGAAAAACGTTCCAACTCACTCGATAATATCTATGGGGTACGAATAGAAGATAATGTAATGAAAATTGGTGACTCACCTATAGATTTTACAAAAACTTATGTGAAAGTTCAAAATGTAAACTATCCAAAAACATCAGGTTTACTTCAATTGCTCTTTCAGAAACAACCTGACTTGATGCACATAGGTTCCAATGATATTGAAAATTATCGGAAAATCGTAGAAGTGACGAATGCTTTTAAAAGAAATTATAGTGAAACTCAAGCTCTGCGTAAGAGCAACAGTAACAAATATAAAGACTTCATAAGTCCCTATTTCGATAAATCAATAAACAGAAATATTAGGGGCTCAGGCCTCTTACTTAAATACAAAATTGCAAGAAAAGGTATGCGTATGGACTATGTATACTGGGATGATCCTAACGAATTAGTTGATCGTCTTCGCTTACTTATGGCTGAATTGGAAGCTGGCAATCAGAGCCAGACGAATGAGATTCATTCAATCATTGAAGAACTCAAAGAAGCAGGTTACATACATTAAGATGTCTTCGAAGAGAGTTTTCTTTGATGCTAAACCAGTTATTCATGTGATGCATGTGTGGCCCTATGCCAGTCGAGCTGCACGTCATGGAGGATGGGAACAACCACGTGATCGAGAGCGTTTTGGGATGCGAATTCAGAGACTATCTGAAATTATTACGCCTGTGCTCGTACATAAATATAATACATATTTGAGTATAAATTGATTGAACTCGATGGTATTGCAGGCAGTTGCAACATGAGTGTCGATGTATTCGGACGTAACCTTGAGCGAGTTGGAGGCAGTCGTGGTCCTCCGGGTGTTGGCTTCAAAGTAACTTCTGACGGACAATACGACATTGACGGCAAGAGGTTATGTAACGTTGCTGAGCCTACTCAAGCAGGTGACGCTGTTAATCTGGAAACCCTGCAACGTATAGTTAAAATGGAAATTAAAAGCTTGCAAGAAGTTATTGCTAAAATAAGAAAAGATTTGGATACTTTAGATCTTATTGTTGAGGCTGATCGAGATGAGTTGGATGTAAAACTTTTAGGAATACAGTATGCAATTCGGAGTAAAGAAGATGCAGCAGCAAGTAGTTAAGGAGCTTCATAAGCCTGCACGTCGAAATTACCGACGACGCAAGTTTATTGTACGTGGCTTGGATGAGACATGGCAAGCTGATCTAGTGGAGATGCAGCCTTATGCTCGAGAAAACAATGGCTATAGATATATGCTCACTGTCATCGATACATTTTCCAAGTATGCATGAGCTGTTCCTGTAAAGCAAAAGACTGGTAGTGATGTCACAGCAGCAATGGAGTCTATCTTGCAGCAGGGACGCAAACCAACAAATTTACAGACCAATCGAGGCAAAGAATTTTACAATGCTACATTTCAAAGTCTCATGCAACGATATGGAATTAATCTCTATTCGACATACAGTAATCTCAAAGCATCTATTTGCGAACGTTTCAATAGAACACTCAAGCAGAAGATGTGGATGCAATTCAGCTTACGTGGAAAGTACAAGTGGCTTAATATCTTGTCTAATTTGCTAAAGGAGTATAATAATAGCAAACATCGCACCACTGGAATGAAACCAAAAGATATAATATTAGTCAATGAGGTCGAAGTACTTGCGAAATTTGCCCCACAAACAAAAATAATTAAGAAGCCAAAGTTTAAAATTGGAGAAAAAGTAAGAGTGAGCAAGATAAAGCAAGTATTTGAGAAGGGCTATACACCTAATTGGTCAACAGAAATTTTTACAATCAGTCAAGTTATGGCTACTAATCCGGTTACTTACAAGCTAAAAGACTATCGCGATCAATCCATTGCTGGTGGTTTCTATGAACAAGAGCTGCTCAAGGCTAATTATCCAGATATCTATCTTGTGGAAAAGGTGCGAGGAAATCAGATTTATGTTAAATGGTTAGGATTTGACAATTCAAACAATAGTTGGATAAGCAAATCAAATGTGTAAAGGTTAAATAAATAAATAAATGCCGAATAAAAAAATGATAGTTTTCTTTATTTATTGCCCAATATTAATATACATGTATATGCTACAGATTGAGATATACACACACACACACACATCCATGCATACATACAATCAATCTTCATCTATTTTATATATTTTATAATGCCCCCACGGTAGAGTATCTGTTTCATTTGGTATGAGATATCTCTTATTGTCATGTGGACTTAGAGCTAATTTTGTTTGTGTACATGAGCTTTAGACTGTATGATACACTGCTGTCTGTATTGTGTAGTTGAATTTAGTAAACACTGAAGATAGTTGTCGAAATTGATGGTTTTGCTGACAACTCCACTTTTCACGCCTTTAGTTTTTTTCATGTGGTCTTGGCCATTGACGCGTATGCTATACATTTTACTACGCAGTCCAATGAATTCTGTCATAATGCAGCCATTGCACTCATCCTTCATTAATCCTACAACCTTCTTATTAGCTTGTGGAATTCCAAATACATTGTTAGATGGATAGTCCGAAGTATCAAAATTTACAATATCGCTCTTAATCACTTCATAAATATCATCATTTTTTATTTCATATATTAAGCTGTCAGTGTCAGTATACAGCAGTTTACAACGATCCTCAAATTTCGTTTTCATATATTTGTAGTGAAAATCGTATACTAATGTCTTTGATAAATCAAGTACACACAGTCCTACGTAAATTGGCTTGTTAATATACACTTCAGTTTTTGCTAACTGTACAATAGCAAGATTTTCATCAATGACAGTACTGCTATGAAATTCTGGCTGTGCAATACGAGCTTCTGCTCCATATCGACCTTCCCATTTAGTTAGTAATTTAACATTAACTCTTTTTCGCACATTTTCCATCGTCTTTCCAAAAACAGCATTATTCATTAATTTGTAGAGATTTTTTTCAAAATCATTTTTAGCTGCTTGCCTCATTCTGCTATTTAGATCAATATACTCTTTGAGCCAGGGCCTTTGATTAAATTTTAATATCCTATGAATTTTATTAAGTTTTAATCCATTTTCTAAAGCTTGCTTCAAATTGCGATAGTATAGAACGTATCGTGATTTGCCTTCAAGAGTTGTGAGAAGTTTAGCTTGTAAGGAATCTGGTGGTTTTTTGTGCTCTGGACAAAATGGAAGATCTTTATGTGCATCATGTAAATTTTCGGGATATTCCAAGTCCACTTCAAGTATGTAGCCAACCGAAGCATCATCCGGAACATTGAAATTTATTCGTTCTACATCATCAATCCATTCAAAGCCACCATAGGGTAGATATTGTTGCATAGCCCAGCCATAGAGATTGTTTACATCAAAGTACATGAGATATTTGGACTCCTTATCTACTTCATAATCATTGCCCATGTATTTGTTATTGGCTCTGGCATAACGGTTGGAACATTGACTCACTCCACCTCGTATTCCACGTTCAATGAACATAACCTGATCAATATCTGTAAGTAATTCTAGCTGTATTTTCGTATACTTGAGCATAGCATCCCAAGTTAAGTCTGGAGTTGTGTAATAATGTGCCGGATCTAAACCATATGCTTTTAGACAGCTGTCGTGGAAATTTTCAAATACTTCTACCAAAAGTAGAACATCTGTTTTTAAGTATAAATCTGAATATTGACCCAAATTCGATATGTTGAATGCTGTCCAAATATTTTTCGCATGCTCATAATCTTTATCTGATATTGGATTGTCGTTTAATTTACTGTAGAATTCATCTTTTGATGGAAGCTCGAAAACATCGAGTTTTTCTTTTGAGTCCACATAATCATAAGGGAATACTCCTTTCCGTTTAAGTAATTCAAATTTCTCTTTAGTAAATGGTGAATATTCTGCATTTTGAGAGAACTCTTGCCACAAAAGAGTAAGTTCTTCGAGATATGATGACAATTTGTCTAAGGATGCTGCCATGAATCGGTAAGAATCTATGAATTTAAAGTTAATATCATTTCCTTCAATGCGCTTGGTGAATGAGATGAAACGTTCCTTATTCACTGGGAAAAAAATCTACTCGTCCAGGAAAGCTATTGACAATATCCTTTATAAGAAAATGTGAGTCATAGCCAGTTAAATTATGAAATAACACTCGAATACCGTGTGAATCCTTATAATTTAAATTGCAATCTTCGTGAGCAGCACCTCGATACCTAAAACATAAGAAAAAAAAACATAAGAAAAATGCCAAATTTCTGCTTGAAGCATATTTAATTTTCTTTTAACCTTACCTTCCAGTCAGATGACAATGATCTCGAACACGCTTCTCTGCTAAAGGTTTATCGCAAATGTGGCATAATGATGTATTTCGAAATGCTTGTCCTTGTTCTAAATTTAATGTTTCCATTGGTACTATGAACTTAAAGATAGTCTCAAATTTTTCTACCAGACTCTGCAGCTGCTCTGCAAACCATTTAGCAGGATCTTTTCCTCTGTAGCTACTGTAGTGAGATAGAGAGTCATCATAACTGCACTTTAAATAATAGCCAATACTAAATTCTTCATGTTCTTGATAAGCATTTCCGATTTGCACAGCTTTTAGAAAGCACTCAAAATCTGCGTACATGACGAATGGCACTTTTTCTTTATGATTAAAATTTTTAAACTGTAAAATTTGATCTCTTGGTGTAGGCAAAGTTACCTTGTACTTGTTAAGTTGCATACAATCTTGTTCATGCAAGTTCAGTTTAGAATCATTTCTGAAATAATGTAGACATCGATCACAAATAAACTGCTTATGACTCTGTTTTGAAAGTTGTGTAGATACTAAACGCGATAAATCTTTGATCCAAACATAGTGGAATATTGATAAATCGTTTTCAGAGTTTTCATCCTGTTTACTTTTCTCGTCATCTACGTAATAGTTTTGTAGAAGAAGAAGGTTGATATGAGTTTCCTTCTTACATGTTGTTATGTGAAGTGGCGCAACTTTAAATGTCCCACCAGACTTTTTTAAAATATAAACATTAACTGATATGTTATTATTTTTTTCGAATTTTGGAATCTGTTTAGGACTTACAGGAAATTGTATTCCATTAAAATTCAATTCATTCTCATAGTCTTTATATGATGATACTCGGTCAGAGTTATGTACAGGGTGCAAAGCTGACAGTATTGCCCACTTAAAACATGCATCGTCGAAATTCCGCACATTGATACATGCATGCTTCTTTTGTATTTGCTGTGGTAGACTGATGTATGAGCCTCCTCGCATTGGATTATATTTATTGATGTGTACAGATAAATTAAGAATTTGTCGAAGTGCCCAGCCGGAATCTTTCTCCTGAAATTCTTCCATATCTTTTTCAATACGCTGTTGAACATTCTCAGTAAACCATTGCTTTAAATCAGTTGTCCGTAAAATAGGCTTCGCCTTTGTATTAAAATACTTGATTTCTACTATCTCTTTATCAGCTTTTATTATGATGTATTCAGCTGACAAGATAGTATATGCTTTGAGAGCCTCTTCTTTTTTCAAAACATTTTTTATTTGAGATTGAAATAATGCTTGAGCGTCTTTCATAAATCTAGTTATATCTAAATTTTTTAAGTTGGTAATCACTCCAGATTTAATACGATCATTGAAAGCAGACTCTACCTTGAATGCCTTTAAGCAATCCAATTGTAGATATAAAACTTTTTTTTTCTGCAACAGTGTTCCATTTTTAAGCGAAAGCTGCCTCAAGTTTCTTAGATTCTGGTTGCCTAGTTTAATCCACTTCGTAATTTCTTCAGGATTTACCTTTTTATAGGCTAAAAGACCATATGCTTCTAGCATAATATTCGCAAGTTTCTTACAGTCAAACGCGGACATAGTGATCACTTAAAACTTCGTTGCACAATGAAAGAATTCCAGCTCCCTCGTCGAATTTATAAGGCCCGTATGACGAATTTTAAGAATTTATTGTAATCTTATGTCCTTTCGAGGTAGAAAGTTTAACGATAAATAAATACTTATTTGAAAATAAAATAATAAAATGCTGTGTATATTCTGATATTTGACTGTGGCAAGTATATATGGTATTAATTCAAAATGCGACTGTTCTGCTCGGGTTTCCGAGCAAGACTGAAATGCTCTCCGTCTTGGCGCCTTGTATAGACCTATTAAATAATTATTATTTCGAGGGTTTCCATCAACGCCCTCACTCTTATCGTTTGTATATGGGAAACAGAAAACAAAAAAATTGTTATTTTAGAATAGAGCATCGTATCAAGTCTCGGTGACGAAAACCCGTTGGAAAGGAAAAGAATTGAAAAACCGTTATTTTAGAATAGAGCATCGTATCAAGTCTCGGTGGGAAAAAAACCGTTGGAAAAGGAAAAGGTTTGAAAAAAAAGGTAATATGCTGATCTCCGGCCGCAGCCCGCAGCCCGCATCCCACATCTCGCATCCCACTGCCCGCATCCCACATCCCACTGCCCGTATCCCGCATCCCGCATCCCGCTGCCCGGCCGGGGGTCGCTAGTAAATAAAAATTTGAAAAAATAAACGCGTGGTAAATATCTTACCAGCGACGATAGACTAATGCCCGCGAAAGTCAGCTCATCAACGCGGTAAACATACTTACACGCGGGCGGTGTATGCTAATGACCGCGGAAATCAGCTAGCCACCGCGGTAATATGCTCATCTCCGCGCGTCCGCCGCGCGAATCAGCTCATCCCCGCGGTCGTCCATCTTGTCACCGCGGTAAGATGCTAGTCCCCGCGCGCGCGCCGCCGCCGCCGCCGCCGCCGCCGCCCGCCGCCGGGTAAAAATCATGCAAAATGTGACAATAAAATACGGATAATTTTTATTCGATGACGTCATTGCAAATGGTGGGCGTAGAAGCTTCTTGAAAGTGGGCGGTGCCTCACCCGACCGTCTCAACCAATCAGAACGCTACACAGGTCGGCCGGTGGCCGAGTGGTGGGGGAGGCAGAACCGGCCTAGTATAAGTACTCTTAGAATATAAAGACTGCAAAGAACAGGCAATAAGAGTGCGAGATGCAACAAAGGCTAGTGAAGTTGATGAGGCCACATGGAAAAAATTAGATATGAAAGCAAGAAATATATTAATTAGCACAGTGAGTGATAAACAATTAGAATATATTATGGACTGCGATACAGCTTACAAAATGATGGAAAAATACAAGAGCATGTACTCTACTAAATCTACAGAGCTGCAAATAATATGCAGAAGTCAACTAGAGGATATTAAACTCAACAATTATGAGAAAGTTGAAGAATTTTTTGTAGATTTCGAACAAGCCTGCAACAAATTTAAAGCAGCTGGAGGCACATTACCAGAAAAGGAAAAAATGAGGTATTTAATTAGAGCACTACCAGCAAGCTACAGCTTTATTGGGAGTTTCATTGATCTCGTCCCAGAAGAACAACAAACGGTAGACTATGTTAAGTCTAAAATTCAAGAAAAAAATTTGCCAGTGCCTGATAACGAGAAACGGAAAAATGTAAGTACATTCAACGTCAAGACAAAGGGACAGTGTTATAACTGTGGCCGGGAAGGTCATTTCAAGAAGGACTGTTGGAGACCACCTCAGGCCAGCCAGAGCAGAGGAGCATCACAAAACAGAGGAGCATCGCAGAGCAGAGGTCGAGGCCAACGAGGATCCCAACGAGGATATCAATGAGGCAACTACAGAGGACGCGGTCATGGCAGAGTAGCAGGTCAGCAGAGGCAAGAAGATTCCAGCCAACCCAGCGAAGACTCATCAGCTGAGACCTGGATGATCAAGGTCTCACGACGAAGTGAAAAGTGAAATAGTGAGTGATGTGTTCTACAGTGAAGTAGAATCTAAGTTTTCACCCTATCACAATCCAAGCTTCGGCGAAGATTGTGGTAATAAAAATAGGATAACGAATGTTTATAATTATAATTGCGAAAAGAATGGTAAATTCAAAGAAATCAGTTGGTTGTTAGATAGCGGATGTACTGATCATGTTGTGAATGATGAGAGAATGTATGAAAAATTTATTGTATTAAAAAATCCTATTGAAGTAAAATTGCCAGATGGCAAAAATTTAAAGGTCACAAAAGTAGGCAATATAAAAACATATTTCAAAAATTATCATAATGAAAAATTAATTGATTTAGAGAACGTTTATTTTGTAAAAGGAATTAATAAAAATCTATTAAGCGTTGCAAAAATTACAAGAAATAACACTATTTTTTATAAAAATGATAAAGCAAAGATTTATAACAAAAATAAAGAATTAGTTGCGGGAGCAAACAAAATAAATGATTTGTATGTTATGAAAAGTTACATATATAAGGATCTTGAAAATGATGTCTATGTAAACTCTATAAAATTAACTGAAAAAGAAAAGTGGCATAGAGCATTAGGCCATGTCAACTTTCAATATCTAAACAAATTAGTAAAAGATAAATTGGTAGATGGTTTACCAGATAAATTAGAAAATAATGAAATGAAATGCGCAAATTGTATTCAAAGTAAAATGGCTAATGTACCGTTTAAAAATGAGAGAAGTAAAACTTCAGGAATTTTAGAGTTAATTCATACTGATCTAAATGGTCCACACAGAACAACAGGTTCCGATGGAGAAAAATTTTTTCTAAGTTTTATTGATGATTACAGTAAATGTAGTAAAGTTTATTGTATTAAAAGCAAATCTGAGACTGCAAGTTGTTTTAAAGAATATGTAAATTTAGTTGAAAGCAAATTTAATAAAAGAGTTAAAAAATTAAATTGTGATAATGGCAAAGAGTACTTGAATAAGGAAATTTATCAGTTTATAAATAAAAAGGGAATTGAATTAATACCTTGCCCACCCTACGTCCATCAATTAAATGGAGTAGCAGAAAGATTTAACAGATCAGCTATGGATATAGGCAGATGTCTGTTAAGAGAGGCCAAAATACCATTAAGATATTGGCCAGAAATTGTTAAAACAGTATCTTATTTGAAAAACCGTACAATAGCCAACTCAAATGAAAATAAAACTCCTTTTGAAATATTTTTTGGAAACAAACCAAATGTAAAAAACTTAAAAATATACGGAAGTAAAGTCGTCGTTAGAAAACCAGAAGCTTTGAGAAAAGGAAAATGGGATGATAAAGCCCAATTAGGTATATTAGTAGGATATACGCACAATGGTTATAGAGTCTTGTTAAATAATAAAGTAATAAATGCCAGACATGTACAAATTGTCGAAGATGGCACTGAAATAGTCTGTTTGGAAAAAGTTAACGATGAAAATACTATGGAATTAAATTTAGACGAATCAAACGATTCAAGTAGTGAAACAAGTAGTATTATTGAAAATGATTTTGACAATGAAAATTTAATTAATAATAACGATGAAATTGAAAATATTGAAAATGAGAATAAGAACATCGATAATGCTTTCAATCGTTCAAATAAAAATTTAAATGTTAAAAGAACATCAAACAGAAAGAAAAGTCCAGTACAAAGATACGGAAACCCTGTAGCACATTATATTTATATACACTATGTAAATGCAAATGTACCGAATACATTTGAGGAGGCGTTAGACTCCAGTGAATTTAAAGAATGGCAAAAAGCTATGAATTCAGAAATTGAGTGTCTAAAGAAAAATCATATATAGGAATCGACATTGATTATAATAACAAGAAAGGTATAATGACCTTAAGTCAACAAAGATATATAGAATCATTGGCTGTGAAGTACAATTTAGAAAACGCGAGATTGTATGATACCCCGATGGAAACAAATTTAAAGCTTGAACAAGCAAACAAAACAAATGAAACAATAAAATATCGAAATTTAATAGGAGAATTACTATACATCAGCACAGGTACAAGACCTGATATAACTTACAGCGTAAACTATTTAAGTAGGTTTCAAAATTGCTACGATTCAACACATTATAAATACGCGATGCGAATATTAAGATATTTATACAAAACGAAACATTTAAAATTAACTTATTGTTGTAATTCAAAAAAGGATAAACTCGATTGTATGGTCGATTCAGACTTTGCAGGCGATAACATTGACAGAAAGTCAACCACCGGATTTGTTATTAGAATGTTTGGAAATATAATCTATTGGAAAGCACAGAAACAAAAGCTGTGACTAAAAATTCAACATTTGCTGAATACATTGTCTGAAGCGACAACAGAAATATTATTTGCATTTAATCTCTTGAAAGACGTCTTTAATACGACATTTGAAAACCCCTGTTAAAATATACGAGGATAACTCAGGCGCAGTAGCTATAGGTAAATTCGGTAACTTAACAAAAAATTCCAAGCACATTGAAGTACAATGTCATTACGTAAATGAGAATTACGAGAAGGGTATTATCGATATCGTAAAGATAGAAACTGAAAAAAATATAACGGACATATTCACTAAGAGTTTATGTAAGAACGAATTTATTAAAAATAGAAACGCGCTAAAATTATTAGAGAATATCATAAATAAAAGTCGAAAATTCAAGGAGGCGTGTTGGATATTGTGAATATTTCGCCTTCTGTATATGAGCGTCCGTGTGAGACACAAACAGCGCGACACAGGTAAGTCTCCCCTCTCTAGTGTGTCCGCGAGGATGAAGGTATGTCGAGCAGCGAGCGCCGCGCTATACTCACTCTCTCTAGTCTCGTACGCCCAGCATGTAACATCTCGCGCATGGCGCAGGCAAGCGCCGATTATATAATTACACTTACTCATTAAACTAGTCATTTCTTTAAGCCAAATAAAGAGTCTTTTAATTACACCTTTTCACCAACTCCAACAACTACCATATTGGATCGCTATTTTAAATTACGAAAGTATAATAGCTAAATCTATACTAATATGAAAATTCGTAAAAGCTTAAGTTTTTTTAAAAATTGGAATACAGGACTTTTCGAGATCGATTATCAAGATTTAGCTATTAGGCTTTCAAAATTAAAAATGCCGAATTGAATATGGCGGTCGAAATTTCCCAATATCGCCGTCGACACTTCAAGGGAAGCTTAGATTTTGTTTACCATTAGTATACAGATAAGGTTTTTGAGGTCGCTGATCAAGATTTTATTGAATTTATTCAAAATGGCGGACCAATATGGCCGTTAAAGATTCGGAAAAGCTTAGATTTTTCTCGAAATTAGAATGCAGGGTCGCTCGCTGATCACGATCTTGCTATCAGACATTCTAAATTCAAAATGGTGGTCAAAAGTTCGAATAAAGCATAGAATTTTTTTAAAATTAGTATACAGGAGTTTTCAAGGTCGCTGATCAAGATTTTGTTTTCGGACTTTCGAAATTTAAAGTGGTGGAACCAATATGGCGGTGAAAAATTTGAAAAAACCTTAGATTTTCTCGAAAAAAAATAGAACAAAATTTACAATTCAATCACTTTCTAAAAATGGGGGGTTGACGAGCGGAGCGAATAGGCGGGTACCCCACTGGTGTGTATATATATATATATATATATATATATATATATATATATATATATATATATATATATATATATATATATATATATATATATATAATATATGTGCACCCCCCCCCCCACACACACACACACACGCACACACACGCATACACACACACACACACGTACACATACACACACGCGCAGACATACGTAGATCATAATACGCTGAGTGCGTGTTATCTGATTTTTTGAATTACTCATAACTCAAGAAAAGGATCAGCTAGGATTTTCGTTTCGATGGATTTTTTATTTATTTGACATACTTAATCGATCCGTGCAAGCCCTATGCGTCACCATTTTCATACGTGTTAAGTTGGCTTCAGGCTGTGTGTGAGGAGGGAAGATGATGTACTGTGGACCTCGCCCCTAGTCACTGCTCTGGCATTCGCCTAGCAACTCACGGGAAAACCACAGCTCAAAAACCGTGAGCAGAGCAGTTCGGAACCTCTTTTTCAACAGACGACGCTAATCTGTCAGCATGTACAATCTTCTTTTTGTGTCTTGCAGATCTTCGGGTGCAGAAAACAATGCCATTTTATCAATTGAAGGAAACGCCTGACGATTTATGTTAATTTAATAAGTGAATCTAACGGCTATTCAGGGCGAAAGATAATAGATAAGGAAGGTAACTAAGTTATCAATCACTTTTTTTCTATATATGTGTTTAAATGCATATTTAAATTTTTAGAAGCTATTTGACACAATAAATAGCAGTCAAAGAATTATGCACAATATTATAATAATTAAAGTGCAGTCAAGAATTTTTAAAGGATATGGAAAGGGAAGGTAAAGCAGAAGGTTGTCGGTTCGATCCCGGTCTGGGCCGTTATTTTTTCGTTCTCATTTTTTATCTTATACGTTTACCTTCCCTTTCCATATCCTTTAAAAAATCTTGACTGCACTTTAATTATTATAATGTTGTGCATAATTCTTTGACTACTATTTATTGTGCCAAATAGCTTCTAAAAATTTAAATATGTATTTAAACACATATATAGAAAAAAAGTGATTGATAAGTCAGTTACCTTCCTTACCTATTATCTTTCGCCCTGAATAGCCGTTAGATTCACTTATTAAATTAGAAAACAATGTCGTTGATTTTCTTAATGATTTCATAAGGTCCTTCCCAGCTCGTTTGAAGTTTTGGGTTTTTTTCTTTCGTTCGTTGTGGATTGAAAGACCAGACATTTTAACCTTCCAGAAATTCAACGCATCGTACTCTTCTATCGTATCGAGATTTTATCTTTTGGGAGATGATGGTCATTCTCTGTCGTGTTATTTTATGAATCTCATTTAGTTTTTGTTTCAGCTGTTGTACGTAGTTATTGTATATCTCTCCTTGAAAATCGCTCAGTGGACAGCCTCGAATCAGATCCAATGGCAGTCTCAGGTCAGAGCCGGTGTACATCTCAGCTGGAGTAGCCCCAGTAGTCGTATGTTTGAGGACCTGTAAGCTAACAAAAATAGTGAGACCCAACGATCCCAATCTTTTTGATTATCCGATATGTATTTGGTTAAGTAGTTTAATATAGTTTGATATTTTCTTTCTACTTGGCCGTTTGATTGTGGGTGTCATTGTATTGTTCTCGTTTTTCTGATTCCTAACAATTCTGATAATTCTTTAACTAAACGCGAGTCAAAATTTTGACCTTCGCCAGTATTAACTTCTAACGGAACGCAATATCTACTAACAAATTGTGTAACGAAAACTTCTGCGATAGTTTTTGCTCTCATATTCGAAATGGGAAAAGCCTCAACCCATTTAGTAAACGAATCTGCAATTACTAACAAATATTTATTTCCTAACAATGAAATTGGAAATGGCCCTAATATATCCATTTGTAATCTTTCAAATGGTAACCCTGAATTGTAGATCTTCATTTCACCATGCTCTTTGTCTGAAGGACCTTTCTTGGCAATGCAAATCTTACAAGATTTGCACCAGTTCTCTACATCGTTTTTACAAGTGGTCCAATAAAACCTTTCACGAATTTTCTCTAAGGTTTTATGAATTCCAAAACATCCACCAGTAGGAGAATCATGCGATTCTTCTAAAATCTCACTGATTTTTCATTTTGGAACCACAATTTGAAGAACTTTAGATTTTAAATCAGGCGAAATCCATTCTCTGAATAAAATGTCATTATTTACAATAAGTGATTCCCATTGATAACAATAAACTTTTGTAAATTCATCTTTTGAAGAAATATCTTGCCAATTAGGTTTTATTCCAGACTCTTTATTTTTAAGTATAAAAGAGATAGTTTCATCTTGCTGAGGAGCTTCTCGCCATTCAGAGGGCATATTATCCTCAAATACAAACCTGCAAACTTCTTTTTCAGATTTCTCTTCATATTTTTCTTCTATCCTCGAACAATACTTGCAAGAAAAATGTGAGCATGGTTGTCTTGAAAGTCCATCAGCATTTCCATGTGATTTTCCAGCTCTATAAATAATTTTATAATCAAATCTATCTAATTTTCCTACCCAACGTGCAAGTCGGCCTTCAAGTTCTCTAAAACATAATAACCATGTTAATAAAACGTGGTTAGTTCTAATGAAAAATTGTTTTCCTAGTAAATATCGACGGAAATGTTCAGAAGATACTACTACTGCTAAAAGTTCACGACGAGTAACACAATAGTTGTTCTCTGCTTTACTCAAAGTACGACTAAAATAACCTATAACCCTTTTTAAATTATCTTGTATTTTTTAAAGAACTGCTCCTATTCCGTCACCGGAAGCATCTGTATCTAAAACGAATGGAAGATCTAAACGAGGAAAAGCTAACATTGGAGGGAAGTTAGGACTTCTTTTAATTTTAAAAATGCTATCTGACATTGATCTGACCAATGAAATTAAGTTGCTTTTTCACTTAGTCTATGTAAAGGTTTGCAATGGAAGAAAAACCTTTTTTGTACCGCAAGCACGATTTTCGCGTTTTTTGAACCTATTAATAGAGCCGAAAGCGATCGCTTGCCGACCAGCGGGCGAGAAAAACTCTTTCCCACCCGCTGCTCGTCGTAGCGGGCGGTAAAAATCGAAAAGCGCCCGCTGCTCACCGTAGCGGGCGGTAAAAACTGAAAAACGCCCGCTGCTCGCCGTAGCGGGCGGTAAAAATAAAAAAATGTCCACAATCGTTTTTGAATGGACTTTTCAAGATTGTTTAGGAAAATCATCGATATTTTGAAAAAATAGCAAATATTAAAGTAAAAATATTTAATACAATCTTGGTTCTTGAGTTAAAAGCAATTCACGTTAGCCACACTTTAGTAAATTGAAAAAAACGCAAAAATCTATCCTTACGGTACAAAAAATGTGGTGTGTACCGAGGGCTAAGTGGGTTTTTTGACCTCGTGTGGTTGCAGTACTCGTCTTCGGTTCGCAAATGTACTCGCCTTCGGCTCGTGCTAGCTCACCTTTGACTCGTACTGTAACCCCACACTCGGTCTAAAAAACTCACTTTACGCCCTTGGCACACAATATACTATTATACATCTTCTATAATAAGAACAAAAACTAACGAAACTCCTAACATTCTTCTTGTTTGTTGTAGTGGACCAGTTGATGACAGCTTCAATTTTTTTCGGATCTGTCGAAATTCCTTTTTCTGAAACGATGTGACCCAAATACACAGTTTCACGTTTAAAGAAATGACATTTTTTCTTATTAAGTCGCAAGTTTGCATCTCTCAATTTTGTGAAAATTTGTTCTAAATTGGTCAGCATTTCTTCAAATGTTTTTCCCATTACCATGATATCATCAAGATAAATTAAGCAAATTGTATCCAAGTATTCTCTAAAAAATTTTTCCATCAATCGTTGAAAAGTAGCAGGTGCATTACACAATCCGAAGGGCATGACTGTATACTACCATAAACCTTTGCAACAGAAAATGCTGTTTTTTTCTGTTTTCTGGATGAATTTTAATTTGCCAATAACCACTTTTAAGATCCAGTGTAGAAAACCAAGATTTACCAGCCAATCTATCAAGTGTATCATCAATTCTTGGTAAAGGGTATGAGTCTTTAATAGTTACAGCATTTAATCTGCAATAATCGTTACAAAATCTAGTAGATCCATCTTTCTTTGATTTCATAACTACTGGCGAACACCATGAATTTGAAGATTCTTCGATTACACCTTGTTCTTTTATTTCTAAAACTAACTTGTCAACTTCATCTTGCAAATGTAAAAGAACTCTTCGTAATGGTTGTTCTATTGGTCGGAGATCATTAAGTTCATTTGTGTGTTGAATTAAGTCATATTTTTCGATGACATTTGTGTCATCAAAAATGTCTTCAAATTTAATTAATAATTGGGCAAATTTTTCCTTTTGTGTCGAATCAAGTCCAATTGAATTTTTATCGAAGACTTCTTTTAGTGTTTCAGGAATGTTGTCTTCTGGATTAACGATTCTTGCACATACTTGAAAATCTGTAATACTATTGATTGAACTTGATGAATCAACAAAAAGTTTATAAATTAAATTTGAAACACCAATTTTATCTAGAAAGTCGCTACTAAGTATGCAATCATCAGTTACGTTTCGTACAAATATAATTATATCGACAGAATATTTTCCTATATGAATTTTAACTGATGTTTTAAACATTACTGGAACCTTTTCTCCAGTAAGATAAAAGTCTCACAAGGAAGGGTATCGAACCCAAACTCACCGATTTCAAAAATTTCGATATAGGTTGTAGATCATGAAAAAATATGAGACACGTGTTTTTTCTTATCTGCGGAAAAACATATTTAGGGGATGAAAACCACCAATAAAGATAACCCCCAAAAACGGTTTTTCAAATATATCTCGGCTTCTACTGCGTATTTCAGAGTAAAACAAAATAGAAATTACTTCTTATAAAAAAACAAAGATAACTGAAGCAATTTTGACCCTAAGGGTTGCAACTCTTATTTTTTATTTTCATAAAGCTAATTTTTTGATCATGTATATTGAAAATAAATAAGGGTTGCAACCCTTAGGGTCAAAATTGCTTCAGTTATCTTCGTTTTTTTATAAGAAGTAATTTCTATTTTGTTTTACTCTGAAATACGCAGTAGAAGCCAAGATATATTTGAAAACCGTTTTTGGGGGTTATCTTTAGGGGCGGTTTTCACCCTCTAAATATGTTTTTCCGCAGATAAGAAAAAACACGTGTCTCATATTTTTTCATGATCTACAACATATATCGAAATTTTTGAAATCGGTGAGTTTGGGTTCGATACCCTTCCTTGTCAGTATTAATAGGAATTCGTATATTTTCAGATTTTATAAATTTTAAATTTACAATAGTTACATCTGATCCTGAATCTATTTTAAAATTGCAAAATTTATCATTCACAAAACCTTTAAAGTAAAATCTATTTGAATTTCCATTAATTCTTCCAACATTAAAATAAAAAAAATGAGAAAATTGATTATTTGAATTTGTAGGAGTTTTATCGCAATTTTTTGAACTCGCTCCCTTAAGTTCAACATAACCTAGTTTTCCTGTATATTTAATTGATTCGGACAGTATGTTCTAATATGTCCTTTTTCTCCACATTGCCAGCATTCTATTTCTCTAAAATCTGTTTGCTTATTTCTATTAAAATCTTGTTTTGGTCTTGAATCTTTCTTCATGTTTGTGTCTTGTGTATTTTGAATAACTTGAAGATCTTGTCTAGAATTTTGAGTATTCAGAAATACATTATTTATTCGGGAAAAATGTATCTTTTTATATTGATCGCGAATAACTTTTATCTCCATAGCTCGTGCAAGAGCAATTTTTATTGAAGTGATTCTTTCTAATTGAAGAATTTCCTTAATTGATGTGTCAAATATTGCTATAATAAATTGAGCACATGAAATTTTATCTTGAGTATCTACGGAGCACTCAGGATACGCTAAGGCTGCTAATTTTTCGAGGTCATTTGCAACTGTTGGAAAATATTCACCAGGCTTCTGTCTTCTATTTTGGAATTGAGAATAATACGTGGGTGATAAATGTTTATCACCAAAACGTAATTCAAGTTTCGATATTAGTTTTTCAAAATCCAAATCTTCATTATTTGACAAATTATCTAAAACTGTTCTTGCTTTTTCACGCAAATTGGCAGCGAGTGCGAACATCTTTTGATTTTCATCCCAAATATTTGCTCTAGCTATCAGATTAAATTGATTCAAAAATTCTCGTAGAGACGTCATCCCATCATAAAGATCTGGTTTTAATTTATATCCTAACCCTGCAGAAACTCTTGATGTATCTCACTCTGTTTCAATATGTGAATCTAATCTACGTGGAATATTAGAGGTTAAAGTATTTGTTTCTAAACCTAGCCCTGGTTGAATCAAGTTAGTATTACTAGCAGCTACGGGATTTACTGTTGGTATTTCCTGCACTGAGTGTCTTAATGTATGTGAGTTAGATGTGTTATGTGTATGTATATGTGTATTTTTTAATTGACTTAGCTTGTTTTGGAGGTCCTTGATTTTTTGTATCAGCATCAGTCGTTCAGCTTCTTGTTGTTCGTTAAGCTGCCGTTGTTCCATCAATTCTTTATTACAAACTTTAAGAGTGACTGAGAACTGTATTTCTTCTTCACTTCTCTCTTGTAGTCAGGTCACGAGATCTCTATTTTCTTGGAAAGCAGATTTCAATTTCTGTTGAAGGTGTAAATTTTCTCCACGAACAGCATCAAGTTCTTCATTTTTGGAAGATAATTCTTGTAGTGCTAACTGGAGACTGGGCTGAGTATCTGTTTGTATTGGCATCTCATTATTTTGAGGTGATGCTGATTTTGTTCTTAGTGGAGATCGAATCATGATGAGGTTGTGTAGGCATAAAAACTTTCTTCAATAATAATTTCACGTAGCAAAAATATCTCGGACGAGCCCCAAAAATCTTAGTTCCAGGTTTGGGTAATAAATAAGTATGTAACACACGATTACAAAAATACGTTGAAACTTTATTTTACTTCAACCCAACCGTCAAGGTCAAACTCAAAATCAAAACTGAACTATTTACAAACAATAAACAACAGCTGCTCCGCCGTTGTTATGTGCGGCGGTTCACAAGGTTCGAACCGTGCACACGTTCGATTTTCCGATCAGAACAATATTATTAATTATGTATCATAATATTGTTAATTTTTCAGTATAATAACGACGGACATAACTTGCCTTACCTTGTACTTTCGTAGAAAGTTATTAATAATAATATTATCTGAAATTTTTAAAATAAGAAATTTTTCCAACATTGGTTTTTGAAAGAATGTTTTAAGTGTCCGAATTTTTCAATTACTTCATGAATTTTTGTTCTATAGTCCTTAAGACAGTATGTTCTTAAAGGATGTATTAATTGTTCACTTGTTGAGAGAGAGAGAGAGACCCTATTAAAAATGAGAATCACGTGAGAATTTTGACCATTTTCTCACGTGATTCTCACGTGAGAGCTCACGTGAGAAATGATCTTAAAAACATAAACATATTTGTTATGACTTCTTTGGTATGTATTACATTTAATTGAAAAATACTATATAAGAAAAAGCAAAACTTCCCAATTTGATGAGAACTTACGAAAAACGAGGTGCGACTCGTAGATGCGACTTTGAAAAGTCGCATAAATGTATCAACTCTCGCTTCTATATGTGCTATAGGCGATGCTAATTCCTTTGAGGGAGCTCCGACTGTAAGCTACCTAGCGGCCAACGTGCAGTACTGCAGTTGAGCATTGCTGAGTACTGCCGTTAACTGCTAGATGGCTTGTTGTCGGAGCTCCCTCAAAAGAATTACCACCGCCTAATGTACATAAGGAAGCGAAAGTTTATACATTCATGCGACTTTTTAAAGTCGCATCTACGAGGTGTACCTCGTTTTTGATAACTTCTCATCAAATTGGGAAGATTTGCTTTTTTTATTTAGTATTTTTCAATTAAATTAATATATACCAAAGAAGTCATAACGAATATGGTTATTTTTTTTTTAAGATCATTTTCTCGTGATTCTCACGTGAGCTCTCATGTGATTTTTACGTGAGAAAATGGTCGAAATTCTAACGTGATTTTCACGTGAGTACTCACGTGAGAATTTTAAATAGGGCTAGTACTTCGTTGTTTTTTAAATTGTTGACAAGGGCCAAGGACAGTAATAAAATTTTTAATTTATGTTTGTGGTTACAGTGTTCGAGAGTTTCTTAAAGAAGGTTGAACTTATTCAACTATACTAGAATTCTCAATTATATCTGAACTGATGGAAAGAACTGCTATATATAAGAATGTTATATTTATAGAAATTAGTGTTTGGTGGTTTAGAATGTCGATGGTAAAGAATATTTTTTTTTTTTTTTTTGTTTTGGAAAGGTTCGATGTTAATGAGTACATTGAGTTACTATTTGTGCAACGTTTCGATAACTGTTTTGTTATCCTTATCAAGCACTAGAACTTATTAAAATATGGAGATAAATACAGGTCAATAATTATACTACATGCAAATAAACAATTTGCTCGTCATCCTTACCTAAAATTACATTATTATAATGTTAAAACATCGTCAAATTTATAAAATTGTGTTTTTGTTTATCTAAAAATATAGAAACAATAGTGAAAAATCAGATGGAAAACTTTGCACAAAGGTTGAGAAATCAAATTGATTACAACTGTTACCTTGCTTTCTTGGTAAAAATAATATAAACATCATCAATTGTATTTAGAGCTTTGCACACTTTTTTACTCACATTAAGGGGATGTGGCACTCATACACTCCGCCTCACCGGCATTGAAAAATACTAAATAAAAGAAAGCAAAACTTTCCAATTTGATGAGAAGTTATCAAAAACGAGGTACGACTCATAGATGCGACTTTGAAAAGTTGCATCAATGTATAAACTCTCGCTTCCTTATGTACTTTAGACGGTGTTAATTCTTTTGAGGGAGCTCCGACAACAAGCCATCTAGCGGTTAACGGCAGTACTCAACAATGCTCAACTGCAGTACTGCACGTTGACCGCTAGATGGCTTGCAGTCGGAGCTCCCTCAAAGGAATTAGCACCGCCTAAAGTACATAAGGAAGCGAGAGTTTATACATTCATGCGACTTTTCAAAGTCGCATCTACGGGGCGAACCACGTTTTTGATAAGTTCTCATCAAATTGGAAAGTTTTGCTTTTTTTATATAGCATTTTTCAATTAAATCTAATATATACCAAAGAAGTCATAACAAATATGTTTATTTTTTTAAGATCATTTTCTCATATCTCACGTGAGTACTCACGTGAGAATTTTTAATAGGGCAATGCTTGTTCATAAAGAATTTACAGCTTGAACTTATTCTCACCATATGCCTGCGTTAAGGGGGTGTGGTATACTCGTGCACTCTGTTTTACCGGCAGAACTCGGTAAATTCTATATTATTAAAATAAATATATCGAATTACATCTTATAAAGAGATAGTTGCCCTGTGCAATGTAATAATCTACCAGCTTGCGCAGTTTTGAGCCCAAATATCAACGGCACCCTAAAAAATTTTGCGAACGAAATTTCGGTTATTTTTGTTCGCTAAATTTTTTAGAGCGCCGTTGATATTTGAACGCAAAACTGCGTAGGCTGGTAGATTATTACATTGCGCAGGGCAAATATCTCTTTATAAGATGTAATTCGATATATTTATTTTAATAATATAGAATTTACCGTGTTCTGCCGGTAAAACAGAGTACATGAGTACCACACCCTCTTTAGAGCTTTGGTAAAAAAATTTGGTTAAAAAGCAGAGCAAATGGATGTAAAAAACTATTTTGTAAAAAAACTTTGTACCAGCTGCGGCGGAAATGGTAGTTGAGTTGTGAGCTTAACATCTTGGCCAACTTTGAGCTTCACATTTTGTAAAGGTTAGAGGATAGGGTGACGTCAGAGAAAATGGATGCGAAAGTTTTGTAAAAATCTTTGTACGGGCTGCTGCTACAAAGATGACAGTTAACATGAGAACTGTAAATTACTGGCCAATTATGACCTTATATTCTAGTTTTATAAAAGCAAGAGAATCAGGTGATGCCATAAATTTGAATTGTAATTCTGAAAACTGGGCTGTAGCAGCACTTTCAATTTTTTCTTTATTTCTTGCAAACTCTAATCCATTTATTGTTATTATTTCTTTTTTTTTCCTTTAAACAATCTTTCTCTCAACATCTTAAATATTTTTTTGAAATAATTAATAAATACTTTTAAAATACTAATTTTTTAAGTATTTTCTATTTACAAATTTATAATTTCCTAGCAAAGTATACAGTAAGGCGAGTATGTTTGTTATAGAATTTTAAAACTGCGTCATTTTGCAGTTCAAGCTGTTTATGCGAGGAATAAAGTAATTGATAGTGAATCATAAATTTAAGCGGTTTGAATCACACACACACGCACACACACACGCGCGCACACGCACACAAACACACACACACACACACACACGCGCGCGCGCGCACGCATGCACGCAAACATACATGTATGTGTTTCTGTGCACATATAGGAAATATGATTTCTTGCCTTGGACGTCGCCATGACGCGCATTGCGAGGTGCCATAATACAATGAAAGTGTTATTTCATTTTCTTTTCTTACAAATTCAGCAATCACACGTCGTGTGTTCTTGAAAACTTGTGGAATCTATCTAAAATAACACTTTTTTAAAAAGTTTGGCGAGTACTTGTAATCCCTATGAAAACATTTTCTATTTCTCAAAACTAATTTTTATTCCCTGCAGAATCCTATTCTTATTTTCAAATATCTCTTTACCTTAATGTAACCCTGTTAACGTAAAGGCAGTTAAAACAAAATGAGTGAAGTTTAACTTATCATAGCTAATTTACAAATTACTGATAACTATCTGAGTTTCTAGCTATTTTAAATATGTCTTACATATCTCTTTGAAACCTTTGAATAAAAAAATCTTTTTTTCTGACAATAACTAATAATCTTACCTCTTCTATACAATAAATTAATTTTTGTATAAAAAGAAGGGTATATAATACATTAAACACTTCTTCTTCGCGCGCCGACACTTCTTCTTCCCCGCGGGTCTTTCAGCGGTCGTCACTTCCGCGTTTCCCACGGAAAGCGTCGCTACTTCCATCACCCGCGGCGAGATCGTTTCGGCGCGCGAATCTGCAGCCTGCGCGACCGCGGCAACGGCTGTCTCCTTTCTCTCCGCTAGAAACGAGGAGTGAGTCGGCCCACACCGCGGGCACGTGCGCATCGTCCCCTTAAGTCGTCAGCAATTGTAGCAGACGAGCTTGATACGTGGCTCTGCGCACTCTGCCATGCGATGTCCTGGGAGTCGGCAGTTGAAGCACGTAAACGGCTTCGCATCCACGCGCGGGTCTACTGGGACGTGGACGAGTCCTCCAAACTGGGCGCCCCTTACGCGGCATCTCGCCCGAGCCATTTTCCACGTCTGCGTTTCCTCGCCGCCTCCTTCCCTGTACTTCCCTGCCTTCCCCCGATGGCCTACTCCTCTCCTCTCGCTTCTTTCCGCGCCGGCCAGGGTTACACGGCGGAATCTGAGGCGCAGTTACCGCCTGCCTCCTCTCCCGTCGCTCCCCGAGCCGCGCGGCTCGCAACGCAGGGCGCTCCGAGGGAAGCGCTGCAGTTGGTACTGTCGAGGGATTTTCACCCCTCTCCAGCCCCTCATGCGCTCTTTCCCCCGGGTTCGCATGCCACTTTATCGGTTTGACATCGAACAATATCGACACCAGATTCTCTCTCTGAAGATTCGGGCCTTTGCCCTTCCTCTTCTTCCTCCTCCTTCCGGTACCCGCCCGCTCGTCATTCTCTCAGCGGCGTTCATCCTCCAGAAATCCAGCCGGTGCGATGTTCAACCCGGCGTACGCACCCGGTGCGCTCTCCGCCCGCCGAACACCGCGCATCACTGTTGGATCCCGAAGACGCTCGAACAAGCCAGCCGAGGAAACGGGCTCCGTATCCCACTCCATGGACACGATCGCGGGCTGGTCTCCCTCTATACCAACGACTCCGGGGAGCATTGGAGGCTGCGGGTCTGGATCCGTCACCTCTAATGTCTCCTCTCGGCCGAGGGGCTCTGGTCTATCGCTCGAGCTGCTTCGGAGCTGTCCGCCGTCTCTCGTTCGCTGGTCTGCAACCTCGCTTTGCACATCCGCCGCTACCTAGCTATGGACCTGCAGGGTCTCCACAGCATCGGCAACGGCGGGACCAGCATCGTGCAGGGGTTCTCCCAGCAAACGAGCCTCCGTTTCAGCGTCCATTTCCTCCAGCACTTCGATCGACAGGCGATCCTCCTCTTCCTCTAGAATCGCCGGCAGAGGTACTACCAGCCGCGAGGCGATTACCTCTTCCCCTCCGCTCGAGAGGACGAACAGGTCATCTCTCGCGGCTTGAAAACAGGGGGCTCCTACGCTAGGCATGACGGCGGCACTACCAGCGGCCACACCTTCGCGGCGCTCCCCTGCCTCGCTACCCGTCGGGGCTTCCCGGGGCCTCTCCGGCTCTCTATCAGCGTCCCTGACGCTTTCCTCTCCCCCTTCTCGGGCGCAGGTGACCGACACCTGTAACAAAGGGACAAAAAAAAACATCTTCACGTCACTTCCCTCATAACTCTTGAACACCTATGTCACCAACACCGTTACATGCAATATACACAAACCAAAATTAAAATATTTCTACTATTTTACATTTCTCGGTGGTATCCGCCTTTTCAGCTCCAAAACATGCGCCTTCACTGTCTGTTTCTTAGAGCTTGTTTCTAACACATAAACCTCCGGCGAGAGCACTTCCAAAATCCTATATGGCCCGGCATATTTCACATCTAGTTTTGCCGAGAAAGCACGTGCAGCATTTGAAAGCGAGTGTTGCTTCCGCAGCACAAAATGGCCCACAAAGAATTCCACATGCTTCCTGCCTTTATCATAACTTTGTTTTTGCCGCTCTTGCTCGGCGTCAATATGCCTAGCCAACAGATCTCAGAGTGCATCTAACCTTTTTAATCGGTCCTGCCATTCCGCGGGGTCTATTCGCACTACTCCCTCTCTCGATTCAACTTCCCTCCTCAAACTTTTCACCGGTTTTGGCTGCCTCCCAAAATTTAAAAACGCGGGAGAAACCTTCGTTGTCGCTTGTGTTGCGGTATTAATCGCGTGTCTAAACGCGTGCAAATTTTTATCCCAACTTTTGTGGTTCGAATCCACAAAAGTCGCTATCATTGTTTTTAGTGTCCTATTTGTACGCTCAACTGGATCGCTTTGTGGGTGATACGGGGGCGTGATGATGTGTTTAATCCCATACTCAATGAGGACTTTGTCCAGATGTTTATTCACAAACTCTTTTCCATTATCGGTAAGAAAATAGTCTTAAGTTTCCCACCTAAACAAAATCAACCCCTCCATAGCACTCAAGACGGCCCTCGCGTCGGCTGATCGGAGCCGTTTTAGTTCTACCCAGCGCGTAAAAAGATCTTGGAAAACCAAAAGATACTTAAGTTGATTCTTCCTGCGCGGGAGCTCCATCATATCCGCCGCGACGACGCTCATGGCCTCTCTACCACGCGCTTTCCCATTAGTCTTTGCGGTGCAGATTGCACAGACTTATAATGCTGGCACTCCTCACAGCGCCGCACAAAGTCGTGCACATCATGCCACACGGCGGGCCAATAATACTCGCGCGCGACTCTATCATACGTTTTCGAGACACCGAAGTGCCTCGAAGACGCCTCTCTATGGGCATCCCTCAAGACCCGCTCTCTATGATCAGCTGGCACCACTAGGCGCCAGCACTCCTCGCTATTTGTTATTGGATCGAGGAGACGATCGCTCGTAAATTTATACAGCATCTCATCATCAACTCGCCATTCAGGGAATTTCTCCAGCTACGCCCGCACCTCTGCCAATCGTTTCGCATACCATGCGTCAACCGTGACGGAAAAGCTCGCGCTTTCATTTTCCTGTACCTCACGCGACAGTGCGTCTGGGACATGGTTAAGCGCCTCCTTTTTATGAATCATTTCAAAATCCCACTGCTGCATCTCTAGCACCCAGCGCGCGAATCTTCCCGTCGGCTCTTTTTTATTTCGCAGCCACGTAAGCGCGCTATGGTCCGTAATTGCGACAAACTTGTACCCTTCTAAGTACGGCCAAAACTTCTTTATCGCGAACAACAACGCTAAGCATTCCTTCTCCGTCACGGTATAATTGACCTCTGCTGGGCTCAGCACACGATTTACGTACGTTATCGGATGTTCCCCGTTATCAAATTGTTGTGTCAACACCGCCCCTATTGCGTGCGAACTCGCGTCTGCCTGTACACAAAATGTGCGGTTAAAATCGGGTCTGGCGAGGATTGGCGCAGAGGCTAGAGCTTCTTTTAATTTTTCGAACGCTCCCTGTTCGCTCTCTCCCCATATCCACTCCTGCTCCTTTCGGAGTAATTTTGTTAGTGGCAATTTTATTTCGCTCTCCCCCCTAATAAAGCGCGAATACCACCCCACCATCCCCAGAAACCTTCTTAACTGCTTAACATTATTGGGCGCAGGATAATTAAGTAATGGCGCGACACGTTCTGGATTCGGGCCAAAGTCCCGAGCCCTGTACCGCGAAAGCCGTGTATTTCTTACTTGCCTCGTCGAGCAATACCTGGAAGTAGGCTTGGCGCAAATCAATCTTACTAATATAGTGCGCATCGCGCAGCCTATCCAGGATTGCATCGACGCTCGGCATCGGATACGCGTCCGGCCGCGTGACCTTATTTAATTCGCGAAAGTCAACACAGAACCGATGCCCACTGTTCGCTTTCTTCACTATCACCGGCGCGCTACACCACTCACTTGCCGACGGCTCGATCACCCTCTCAGCCAGCATCCTTCGCACTTCTTCCTGTGCGATCTCTAGCATCTTGGGAGACATGCGCCGCGGCGCACATCTCACTGGACGCGAGCTGTCTACCTCTATGTGATGCGTGATCAAAGAGGTGTGTCCGAGCGTCGCATCGGGCGGCACGATGCTCTCTACTAGTCGCATCACGCGCTCTCTCTCTAAGTCGCTGGTCCGAGAGATGCCCGCGCACTCCATTGTGATAGGTGCGCTGTCAACATCCCGGCCAGCGAACTCTCTAAACTCTCCCCCATTTACGCACCACAGTCGTTCCGTGAATTTAATTTCCAACCGCCACAACCTACAAAAATCAATCCCTAAAATCATTTCATGATCAATACCCTCGATCGCGCGTACTTCTACCAGTTTCGCTTACCCGTCTATTTCTACCAACAACATCATCTTCCCTATTACTCGCAACGCTCCTCCGTTTACACCGCGCACGATCATAGACGACGGTACGACTCGCTCCCTACATAATCGCACAATCTCCGTGCCTACTAACGACACCATCGCTCCTGAATCGAGTAATGCCTTGAAATTACGCCCGCCCAGACGCACAGAAATCAGGTTGCGGTTTTCTATTACCATCTCCACAGCCTGCTCGCTACCCTGTCCGATGCTCGCCTGATTGTTCAGTGGCACTCGCACAGGCTCTATACTCGGGGCACTCTGCCCCTCGCACAATGCTGTCCGCTCCACGTCATCCGCAGGGCACACAGCCTCACTATTCACCGCGCTCCTAAGCGCCGCTAGTCTCTCTCGCTCCTGCCTTAGCCAGTCCCCAGATGCCGTCGACTCAGCGCTATTATTTATCTCACTCGACCTTGTAGCGTCATGATCGGGATTCGGCAAAGACGCGTTTGTTTCAGAGTCCAGACTTAGCTGTAACTCTCGAAGCGAGTCGCGTCTCTCACGCCGATCATGATCACTACACGTCGAATGCTGTGAACGCCTTTCCACTGCCCCCTCTCCTATACATCCTAGCGTTCCTACCTCCGAATTTGTAAGAACGCTACGCGAAACTCCCTGACTATTGCTCGGCGCGTTTATTGGCGGTAAATTTCCCGGCGCTCTTCAACCCTGTGTACATGCATTTGCATAATGTCCCGGCTGTCCACATGCGTAACAAACGGGGAGCGAACACTCTCTCCGCTTGTGTCCAACATTTTTACACAACAAACACTGACCCTTAAATCCTGTGCCCTCGCGACTACCCGTGTTTCTCCTTGGAGCTACTGTTGCCCCGGTAGGTACGGTATGTGCGGCCGGCAGTGCACTACTATCGGGGCGGCCATCCCAGTGTGCGACTGCTGCGGCACCTCACTAGTTGGCGCATTCACAGGGACGAATGCGTCCACTCGCACATCCACCGCGGTATTTCCGACACCACCTGAAGCCACGCCTACACTCTCTGCTCTTCGCTTTTTCCGGTCAGGTTTCGACGGCCGACGACTCGTGTTCCCGTCCGATTTATCTTCCAACGAAGCCGTGTTCACAACACTTTCCTCAGGGCGGAAAGCTGCCGGTATACGCGACTTGCCCCTCGGCGGCGCACACTGGGGCCATACGGATTTTTTGGTTCAAAACCACGTAGAGGTCGCAATTCTCAACGGAATCTCAACATTTTTGCTTAGGAACATTCATTATCAAATATCGAAGAGCCCTACGAAGCTTGATTTTCCAAAAAAATTAACCTATAAATCTAAGGAGTCATATAATCCTATCACATCAACCAATCAATTCAATTTTTGACCTGCAAATCCCAAAAATACGATAAACCTTTAATTTGTAAGCCCTTTACTCGTGAACTCTTGACCTTTGATCCAGTAAGCCATGTACTCGTAAACTCTAAACCTATAAGCCCTAACCTCATAAGTCTTAAGGGGGTCTTACACCTAGTGGCTTCTGAGGCCAAAATCAGCTATAAAAAAGAGAAAAATGTTATTTAAACCACATACAATGTATATCCTAAAAATATACACTATTTCTGACAGAATGGACCAAGACTTAATCTGTAGACCAATTTTATGAATCAAGGTTAAGAGAGCATGTGTCAAGGACTTATAAATTGAAGTTTTATAGCATTTTTGGGAATCACAAGTGTAAATTTTGGGGTTATAGGTTATAAATTAGGTTTATAGGTTCATATTTTCAAAATTAGGCTTCGTAGCGGTCTTTGGTATTTTGTCACAAAAGTTCCTGTTTTTAAATTTTCAAATTCGGTTGAGAATTATGACCTCTAGGTGGTTTTGAACCTTTCGGCCCCAGTGTGCGGCGGCGGCAAATAGCGCGTATCTAACTCGCGTCTCCTCTCATACTCTACTCCGAACTTCCTCAGATCCTCGAAATTTTCTATTGTTTTCCCCTCCAGAAAATGACGAAACTTCGGGTGTAAATTCCTAAACATTATTCTAATCTGTTTTGCCAGCGACGGAGGCCGCTCGAACCGCGCGATTATGCACCGCACATCTGCCAAGTAATTCGCAACTTTTTTCTTCCGGGGCTTGCGTCCGGTTCCGCAACTCGTCATACACGTCCTCGCAATCTAATTTCCGTACGAACCGCTCCCGAAAGTGCTGCTCAAACTCGATCAGCGACCTCGCGTCTCGGCCGACGGACCGAAACCACTGCAGCGCCCGCTCCGTCAAAGCGCAAGGGACCGCTTCGAGGATATCCATATCGCGCAGCCGATAATATCGTTGCATTTCACGGATTCGCTCCAAAAACTCCTCGGCGTCGTCCGAGGACGTCCCCGAGAAGGAAATGTGCCAATCCTTGAAAGCTTTGACCGCATTTCCCGGCCGAAATGCGACTGATCGACGCGCTCCATGCCTATCCCGTCCGCCAGTGCCAGAAAAAGCGGCGCTCGGAACGGCAGCTGCAACTTCTCGGCCGGGCTCACTATCCGAGCTCGAGGATTCCGTCTCACTATGGTCCTGTGATCGTATCACAGACCACTCTCTACCCGACTCCCGATCACGCCGGGCAGGGCAAGAGAGGATCGGCTCACTATACATGCCGTTCGACGGGCGCGTCGACTCTTCCCGACTCACTCGGAACAGCGCACGCCTCACTACCTCCTCCCAATTTGTTAATACTGCGCCGCCTTCCACGATCGGCGTACCTTCGCTCGTCACCCGTGTGTTCACTGATTGCTCCGCGGCTACATCGTCGACCGGTCCTTGTATGTGCGCACGATCGCCCGTCGTGTCAACGACACGCTCCTCGCGCCGACACCCCCCCACACGTATACGCTCCTCGCCTATCTTGTGATTACCGCTGCGCGACAGTTCCTCCCTGTACTCGCGTCGGAAAAATAGGCGTGGCAGAGCCGTCAGCGCATTCCACATGCGTGATGGCGGTGGTGACGATGGACGTTCCTCTATCAGCTCCGCCGGTGCATCCGAAGACTCTGGCTTCGGAGCACTCGGCGGAGATGCTCTCAAATTCCCTCCCGAAGCTACGGGTCCTGCCGCTTGAGTATTGTCCACCGGGCCCGCCGGTGCCCTTCCACCCGGCCCTGGTGGCACAAACTCCTCGCGAGAAGACTGCATTAGTAACCCCGACGTAGTTACTGGCAGTCCTTCTTTCCGAAAATCATTTTCATACACCGGCACGTCTAACCCCGGGTCCACCTTCATTACGTCGAATCTTAACCTCCGATCGCGTAATTCCTCGAGCGTACCTTCGGCGCTGAGCCCGTCCTGATCGAGCAATGCCATTAGTAGACTCGGTGTCAATTTAATCACGATCTCCTCCAACGCGCGTACACCCGCAACTCGGCGAATACGACGCATTTTCCGTGCATGGACTGAAGCTGACATTGCGAAAGATTCTCCCCAACAATTAAATGCAAAATGAATGCTAGACTCCGAAAATAGAGCCAGGCTTTTATTTTAATTTACTCAGCCACCCGCTCTACACGCAGGTTGCCGTAGGGACTCTAACCAAAAATCTAACGGGATATCAGGGCCCTCCCCACGGGGAATAACAGAACCTATGACCGAGGAGCGGTGTCACCTCGCTCGGCCAATACTTTATATCGGCGTGCATACGCAACGCACAGCCAATCTCTCCACCGGCATGCTTGCGCGCTGCCGCTCTCTAGACTCGCGCGTGCAATTGAACGCACGGCGCGAGTCACATAAATACTAGCTTTAACTAGCACAACACAGTCAATGATATATTCAAATAATTTATTACAAAAATACTAGCTTTAGCTAGCACAACACAATCAATATTGTAAACACACACACTAGCTTTAGCTAGCACAGCACAAACACGATGTGTCAAATTTAAAATCTAATCATTCAACGATGCAAATTTTCGAACGCGTACAGTAATTGTCGAAATTTAAAAGCAAATTCACCTAGAAGTCAACTCTCCGTTCAGCAGCGCCCCCGCTTACTAAACCGGACTAAAACTTCATTCGCGTGTGTACTGCATCCCGCGTTACGCGGTCGACACGCTTACGCGCTGCGCTCTCTAGTGCGCACGCGTGCAATCAAACGCACAGCGCAGCCACGCTAATTGCTACCTCAACGCTATTTTATTTCACCTGCATGCGAGCTACCAAAATCTTTAATTCGGAGCAACCAAAATACACGATAAAAACTAAAACCCAAAATTCTGAATCCAATTCCCAAAAAAAAATAGTCTAAAACAAATAAAATTCAATGATGCTAAAATTCGAAACCTTCAATTAATTTAAAATTCCAAACTCGAATCACGTACAAAGAAAAATTTTTTTTTAACTTCACTTATTTAAAATTCAAAACCTACAATTAACATTCGAAACTAATACGCTGACTAAAAAAAAATTTATTTAAATTAGTACACTCATCCCCAAAAATTATTTTTGCTCCGAATTATTAATTAAAAATTTACTAACGTGATCACCGTATCACGCTTACTCTCGCACGCAATTTATACTCCGTTGAATAACACTCGAGGGAAAATTTTATGTTCACGGCTGATTTCGAAATAAGTCTGAAATACTATTCCCCGTGTTAAAATTTTAAGTTGCCTAAAGGCTACAGTTTCGCCTCGAACTTTCGCTCGTTCGACAACAACACGGCGATAATCCCCTCGAGTCAACTCACCGGCAGCCAAGTACGCGAGCACAACGAAAACAAAGCCACCGAACGATCGCGTGATCTTCGCTCTATGCGAAGCAAAGTCTCCACTTTGCTCGCCTCTCTAAACCTATTCCGCGTCCGAAAAATTTTCGAATTTCAACGCTCGCGAACGAAAATTTTGTCACGGCTGAATTATGATGATGAGAACTTACAATTTACTGTTGAATTATCGAATAACAATTGTATAAGTTTTTTGGATATGAAAATTATTGTTAATGAACAGCGTCGCACTATCACCGATTGGTTTCATAAAAAAACTTTTTCTGAAAGGTACTTGAATTATCAATCACAACACCCACAATATAACAAAATAGCTATTATATACAGTTTAGTAGATAGAGCATTTAAATTATCACATGAAACCTTTCATAATAAAAATATAGCCTTGATCAAAGAATTATTGTTACATAATAATTATCCTTTAGAATTAATTAGAATATATATAAAAAAACGATTAAAGAAATTAACAAATACACAGAATTCAAGATTAAATAGTAGAATTAGAAAGAGTTTTATCAGCTTAACTTATGTAAAAGAATTTGGAAACTTTATGAATTTACTTTTCAAAAACTTTGATACTAATATAGTATATAGCACTAATAATAAATTAAATACTATCATCAAATTAGGTAAAGATAACAATCAAATTGGTGATAGTGCAAATGTTGTTTATAAAATTAAGTGTAATGATTGTACTGCTTCATATGTTGGACAGACAAGTAGACGTGTGAATGTGAGAATTAAGGAACATGCTAAAAGATATATGTTAAAAGACACCAATTCGTCGTTATATATGAATAAAATTGATAATAATCACACTATTGATTTTAATAATTATAAAGTAGTAGACACAGAAAGTAATAGAGGAAAACGTTTATTTTCCGAGGCATTGTTTATACATACGCAAAAAAACTACATGAACAAATAATTTGAAATAGATTATCCAACGAATATATATCATTAATTAAAAGTTGTGTATTTATGTGTTTATAATATCATATGTACTTGTTTTAATATTATATCCATCTATTCTGTAGTAGATAGACCAGGAGCACATGTAGAATAGGAGAAGCCACGCCCACTGAGTGCTAAGCCAGAGAGTCTATGTTAATGTCATTGGTGTTGGTTTCCTACCAATACGTATGTTCCTGGCAGTGTCTTTTTCACACGGCCTTTTCTGTGGTCTATTGTAGCCCCTCCCTCTGTATGCGTGACGGAAGGGAATAGCACATGTACAGTACACATAGTTATAATAAAAGTATAAAAGCAGGCAATAGATTTTTAAACTTACTGACAACGGAAAATTCTTCCGAGTAGTTAAGCTTGACAAATTTTGTAAGTAAGTGGTGTACATAATATTAAGTGTGTAAGTGTTTTGTAAAACGTTATTGTATTAATTTAATTTGTATTTATTGCATATATAGCACCTGAAGAGAGACATAAAAAAATGTCCGTTGTGTTTTAATAAAAAATTTTTTTAATATTTAAACACCTGGTAGTGATTGGCCATCAGCTTCCTGAAATCTATATTATATACTACTACCATTAGCGTCAAGAATCAACCTAAAACTTTTATCTATTTAACATTTTTTTATAATATCAACTCCTGACGAGTTAGACTTATAAAAACGATTTTAAACGCCAAAATACACATAAAATGGATGACTTTCGGCTATAACTTGTCAGAATTTGATTTTTCACAAAAATGGTAAATACAAAAGTTGTAGATAATATTGAAAAAAACTTTTTCCCATTTAACATTTTTTTGTAAAATCAACTCCTAACGAGTTAGAGTTATAAAAACTATTTTAAACGCCAAAAAATACACATAAAATGGACGATTTTCGACTGTAACTTGACAGTATTTAATTTTACACAAAAATATTCAATACGTAAGTTATAGATAATAGTGAAACAAAACTTTTTCCTATTTAAGATTTTCATGTAAATTAAATACCTGACGAGTTAAATCTATAAAAACGATTTTAAACGCCAAAATATACATAAAATAGACAATTTGTACTTATCGTACAAAAAATTGATTTCCAATAGAACTCTTAAATAGAAAGAATATAGATATCGTTTAAATACCAATAAAAAAACTAAAACAATAATTAACAAAAACTATTACATAAAAGCTGTCAAAACTCACAATTTCTTGTCATGATCTAGAGAACTTAGTATATAGTAAAATCAAAATTAGAAAAATGTTTAAAAATTGCGTTCTTAAAAATCTATAATTATCTTATCTTACTGTTTTGATAACAAATAGAAATTTCATATAAAATTACACAGCTTAACCTGTTAATTATGTTCACAGAACCTAAGCGATTGAACTAAAAGAATCAAAATTGTCTAATATTATAAAAGTTAAAGTAATATCATATTATACAAAAAAAAACTCTAGTGTAATGTATGTGTTATAGATTTTGTAGTATAGTAAAGTTCAATATATATAAAGAATTAAAATGAAAACTATTAAATAGGCAAGACTCACTTATATATACAATAAATACCTTGAATTGAGTTCTTATAGCCTGACTAAACTTAGAAATTAACTTGATAGCTAATATGACCAGCGACAACTGCTTATCCGTATCGCATCTAGCCACACACACAGCACTTTTATGATATCCCCCAGTTCCTAATTATCTATCCCCTCACATTCTAAAGCACTAACACTTGAAGATCATTGTACTCCATGGATGCCAGTCTACTCAGAATTATCTAATAGCCATCTGAGAGGAAAATACTATAGAGACCGAAATTCATGTCTCAACCTTAAGGACTGCCTCACCGTAGGAATGAACAAAACACATGAATAGATAAGTCACTTCCTATATTATATAGTTGTTTCAGAAAATTGTCCGATCAGCCACCCTCGCCCCCTCGCCACCCCCTCATCCCCCCACACTATCCCCCCTCACCCCCCTCAAAACACCGTTAGAATACGTCTCTATATATGAGTTTTAGACTTTCCAAAGGCCCCTCAATTCCCCCCTCGCCCACCTCGCTCCCCTCACCGACCTCATACCCACCGCTCAATATATATATATGGGATATTTCAGGTGAAGTCAGCAGCTCAAAATTTTAAAATCGCTGAAAATTGGTTTACTTCTAGTTTTTCATGAAAAAATAATGTTCCTAGAGTTCGAGACCAAAATTTTCAAAAATAAGCCAGTTATGGAACATTGAAAATTCAAATTTTTTCCATTTTTTGGTTATAATTCAATTTTAATCATTTTTTTACTCAAAAATTTGAAATTTTTTGTATAGGACATTGATTGGGAAAAAGTTTGCATTTTATCTCCAGAATGTGCCAGTATTTTTTTTTAGAACCCTTTACGAAAGTCTCTGATTGGTTGCTTGTTGATATACCTTCATCAAAGAATATTGTGACTCCGGCCAAATTTTTTTCATCCGACAAATTTTTTTTGGATTCTTCTTCGAAAACCCTTCAAAATGCTATTTCCGTCAATATTGGCCGAGCAAAGGGAAAAGCGTTACAATTTTTTGAAACAAATATATATATACCGGGTTCCCAAACTAAAACGTACACGAGATTTTCTCTCAGCCAAATTGATAAATTCGTCAAAATCTGGGGGCCCTAGGGGTTTTCGGACCCAAGAAATCGAATGGCGCTGTTAAAAAATTCATAAAATGCCAAACACAAAAAGTAAAAAAATTATTTTTTCGAAAACAACATAATAGCATGATATTCATAATGTTTTCATCAATATTACTGTAGCGCACAACGTAATACGTAAATTGTAGGCTAACGAGCAATGTTTACAAATGGTGAACATTTGCGACGGCGTCCAGAGATGGCGCCAGTACGACTTACGTCGCACCGTATGAACGCAGCGCGCAGAGTCACGGCCGTAAATGAGCTCGTGGTGTCGCGCGTATATGCGTATCTCTGTAGTACTTATTTTCAAAGAAACTAAGCTAAAGAATCATAGTTTTGTTACTGAAAAGTAATAATACCAATTTGTCTTGCGCTTCCTTACTTCCTGTTAACACGAGATATGTTCTTGTTTACACGAGATATGGACTGTCCAAGTTTTTTCCTCCCTAAGTGCGTAATACACTATTTATGAAAAAAGTAACGAAGCTTTCCAAATCAGACATACTTTTATACTGTTGCGAGTGAGAAATCGCAAATAAATTAATAAATAATACACAAAATCATATTTATCCATATAACATCAGACAGTAACGTTACTATTCATAGTGATTAATAATTAATTTATTGTTATTCTTAGAATTTATTATTCATAACTTTTTCTTGAAATTACTATTACTATGAGTTTATAATTTTTTCGTAATTATTTATTCATAGTGTTAAATAATTAAACATAAACCTCCCAGCGTGAAAAAAGTTACTAAGGCCTAAATATTTCACATAGTATTAGCCAAGTATGGGCAAGATGTGGCCTATAAGAAACAATATATGGGCGAAATATTGGCTTTATAATGCCACAGTGCCGGAGCCACATACTGCCTATCTTTAGATATATCTTCGGCAGCTATTGCCCATATATTGCTTATACAAATCAAATGTTTCGATGAAATCCTAACTCATAAAATCGAACTTATACCCCGACAGTTTTTTCAGAGCTTCTTCCAGATTATTAAGCAAACCTAGAAAAATATTACGAGCAAACTTTACTGGGTGATAGAAGTTCAAAACTGCAGCGAAGTGTTCTCTTGATTTTTTGTGATTTTATCTATTTTATTTTTAATAAGCTTGAAACTCTACCAATTGCTTGGTCGGTAATGGTAGGACTATGCCACCCGGTTAAGGTATGGCTGAAAGTATGGGCTAAAATATTGCTGGTAGTATGGCTGGAAGTATAATGGTTAAAAGTATGGCTTAAAGAAGGTCGAAAATATTGGCAATATATTGAGTATATATTGGCAATATATTGGGAATATATTGGCCACAAATTGGCAACAAATTGGCAATCTCACAATCGTTACATACAAAATTATACACAGTTTGTACAAAGTTCAAATTTAGATAAAGTTTAAACCAAGTTTAGACCAAGTTCAGAGCAAGGTTATAGAAAGTCTCCAAGTCTTAATAAAAATCTCGCTTAAAGTGTCGCATAGAACGTTTATATGAAGTTTAAACAAAGTTCAGGAAAAGTTCAGGCAAATTTTATACAGAGTGTAGGTAAAGTTTAGATAAAGTTTAGATAAAGTTCATACAGAGTTTAGACCAAGTTTATACATACAACGGTTATAGAGTATAGCTGAAGTCTAGATAAAGTTTGAACAAAGTTTATACCTCGTTTAGATCAAGTTTATAGAATGTCTCGCTCGAAGTCTCGCTAAAAGTCTCGCTAAAAGTCTGGCTAAAAGTCCCGCTCGAAGTCTCGCTAAAAGTCTGGTTAAAAGTCAAGCTCGAAATCTCGCTGAAAGTCTTGTCAAAAGTCTCGCTCGAAGTCTCGCTAAAAGTCTGGTTAAAAGTCTTGCTCGAAGTCTTGCTCGAAGTCTCGCCAAAAGTCTCGCTCAAAGTCTCGCCAAAAGTCTCGCTCTACGTCTCGCTAAAAGTCTTGCTCGAAGTCCAGCTCAAACTTTGGCTTGAAGACTTTGAGACTGTCTATCAACTTCATCAAAACATGTTGTAAACTATGTTTGAACTTTATCCAAACTATATCTCAACTTTATGTAAACTGTGTATAAACTTTGAATGCAACGCTTTAAGCGAAACTTTCTATAAATTTTATCTAAACTTGCTCTAAACTTTACCCAAACTTTACCTAAATTATATCTAAACCTAATTTAAACTCTGTATAAACTTGGTCTAAACTGTGTATAAACTTTATCTAAACTTTATCTAAACTTTATCTACACTCTGTACAAACTTTGCCTGAACTTTTCCTGAACTTTGTTTAAACTTCATATAAACGTACGTTGTATGCGATACTTTAAGCGAGATTTTCATTAAGACTTGGAGACTTTCTATAACCTTGCTCTGAACTTGGTCTAAACTTTGTTTAAACTTTATCTAAATTTGAACTTTGTACAAACTGTGTATAACTTTTAACGATTGTGAGATTGCCAATTTGTTGCCAATTTGTTGCCAATATATTCCCAATATATTGCCAATACATACTCAATATATTGCCAATATTTTCGACCTTCTTTAAGCCATACTTTTAACCATTTCTTCCAGCCATATTACCAGCCATTCTTTAGCCCATACTTTCAGCCATACCTTAACAGGGTGGCATAGTCCTACCATTACCGACCAAGCAATTGGCAGAGTTTCAAGCTTATTAAAAATAAAATACATAAAATCACAAAAAATCAAGAGAACACTTCGCTGCAGTTCATTCACATACACAGTACATATACACAGTGCATATACACAGTAAATGAAAATAGGATGAAAATATATTGATATTAAGTTATTTTTTGTCTCAAAGTTACCATTTATTCATGCGTGAACGATCTTAATAGAAAATAATATAATTTTCCTTTAAAAGGTAAAAGAAAAGAAAAATTTAAATAAGACCTTGCTTGTGTGTATTTTTCTACGCGTATCGGCAGTTAAGACAATGCTTGTATTAATTTTACTTGAAAGTAAGAAATCTTATATCAGCTTTGAGAAAAATTTTTAAAAAGAAATACATGCTTAACTTAAGCCATGAAATGTATGTTAATTACTAGTCCAGAAAGGCAGTAGAATTAGAACATGTTTCAGTATGCGGTTAATTTCAATGGGAACATTACTGAAGTAAGAACGCGTAAAACAAATTGGATATTATTACTTTTCAGTAACGAAACTATGATTCTTTAGTTTAGTTTCTTTGAAAATAAGTACTGCAGAGATACGCATATACGCGCGACACCACGAACTCATTTACTGCCGTGACTCTGCGCGCTGCGTTCATACTTACGCTCGTTAGCCTACAAATTACGTATTACGTTGTGCGCTACAGTAATATTGATGAAAACATTATGAATATCATGCTATTATGTTGTATCAATGATTAGATAGTTTGTCTACTTTATTTAGTTGTGCTCAGCTATTGCAAGTTGAAGTTGCCGCTTCTTTGCTAGAGTCACAGTTTGGAAAGTCTGGCGTTTTCCGAGTTCCGCAATTCCGCTTTCTCGAACGCGAGTTTGCAGTCCGAGCCAAAGTAAAATATACAATTTTCAAAACTGCGTTAAATAAATATTATTACATGAAATGATATCGGGTAAAGGTGGTATAGCCTCCGAATTGAACAAACTACAAGAAACTATCATAAAAGCCGTACCGCAAATATTTTTCGAAAAAATAATTTTTTTACTTTTTGTGTTTGGCATTTTATGAATTTTTTGATAGCGCCATTCGATTCCTTGGGTCCGAAAACCCGTAGGGCCCTCAGCCTTTGACGAATTGATCAATTTGGATGAGAGAAAATCTCGTGTACGTCTTAGTTTGGGAACCCGGTATATATATAAATATAAATATATATATATATATATATCTCGAAAGGGGTTTATAAAGCCCGTTTTTTTATATATAGGGGTTTATGCGGCCCGACCTCGAGTCTATAAGCCCAGGGTTCATTATTTCTTTAGTCACTTGCCATAGGGAACTCTCGGCTATAGGTACTAATATACAGGGTTGAGCTTCATAAACCCCGATAAGTGTGTCTATATATATATATATATATATATATATATATATATATATATATATATATATATATATATATATATATATATATATATATATATATATATATATATATATATATGTGTGTGTGTGTGTGTGTATATATGGGTAACTTCGTGTCAAGTGTGATTATGTATATTATGTATATTTATGGATATATATATATATATATATATATATATATATATATATATATATATATTCACATCAGGGACGCATTTTGAGGATTATATAGGTCATATATACCGAATTTTGAGGATTTTGTAGGCATTTTGAGGATTTTGTAGGCATTTTGAGGAGTCTCCACAAAAGTCCAAAGCACTCGAGAGGCATTTTGAGGATTTTTCAGCGGTTTCCACAATAGTGTGTTAATACATCGATTTCGGAAATTCCGTGATATTTTTCCGTAAAAGCGGGCGCCGCAGGCGTCGTGGTGTTAGTCAATAACCTTAGGGTCATTATTTCTTTAGTCACGCGCTTGTTTATTGGTTGTTTATAACAATGTTTATATTTGTGTCACCACTATTGTACAAATTCTTTATGAAATCCTCAAAATACCGTCCAATGATATATATATATATATATATATTGTCACACTCTGCTGGGGATCAGGGCAGAGGTGCGCGGGTAATACTCAAAGTACACTCCAAAGCTAGGATAACTAATAGAATACTTTATTAACTACAACAATACTAAGTCTACAATTAAATGCACATGGGCGCCAGGTGCGGGCGTCAAGCGCACCGCAAGCTAATCGCCGGCTAGCGCGAGCCGGTAGAAAAAACCACCAAGACCCTGCTCCTACAGCTTCAGCTCTAACGGAAGCTATTGCGCGAGTCCTTAACTGTTGCGCGACTCTCGGCGAACGCGCACACACACACGGCGGGGAACGAGGGGAAATGGTAAAACTCTATGGACAAACCTCGGCCAGGGCGTGATGCTGCTACCACACCTCTCTCTCTTTTTCTCTCTCGGCGACGGATGCCACCAGGGCACGGCACTGCGACGGTGAGGCGTAGTCGGTCTGCTGCGACGACAGGCGCAAAACACCGAGTGAATCGGCGTCGAGGCACGCGGTAGTACGTTTGTTACAGCGGAGCAACTCTCTTTTCGCAGACGCGGCACGACGGTAGGCGACAGAATGTTAAAATGCCGGCCGGCGTGCTCGCTCTCCGCTGCGGCGCAGTTCCCCGATCGGCCGTCTTCTCTACTGCGGCGCGCGCAAGCAGTCCTTCTCGGCTGCCGATGCTCGCACGCGCCGTCGGCCAGTGTGTCCAGGTTGTGGCGATAAATCGCCACTTTTACATGCATAGTATTACGATATATATTATTTACCTGGCCACACTGCCGTCGGCCGGACAGCCGCATACGGCTCGGCCGTCTCTCTCTCTCTCTCTCTCTCTCTCTCTCTCTTGGCTGGCGTCGGCTGCTCCTGTCAGCAGCAGGGAGAGCGAGAGCCGCTGCCGCTTCAGCTATAGCTTGTCCTCGCTGTAGCTGTGGCTGGTCGACTCCTTGGCCGAGCTAGACGGGAGGGAAAACCTGTGGGAAGGGTGCACGCCTAGACATGGGTAGCTGGAGAGACCGTGCGCACGTAGGTAGGTGTGCACAGAGGACCGTAGTTGGGGAGATGCGGGCGCGCACATGTGTGTGTACGACGTCGCGAGCCGAGTCGGCGCACGCCGCGACCGCCGTGTATCTGCCTAAGCGCTCTGCCTTCAGTGACAGGCAATTTGCCATGTCACAATATATATACACAGTTTCAATTGTCTGTTACTTATTTCTGAGTTTGCATTCCAATTTCATCAAGGTCTCAGTTTAAAAGTAACATTTTATATCAAATTTTTAGCCGCTGTCGAGGGATATTACTCACGTCACAACCGCCTTAAGCATATTTTGTATGGTATTTTCTTACGTATAAATTAACAATATAATTGGCATCAATCTGGAAAACTTCTGAGCAATTCTGCTTACAATTTGGAAACTTTTTCCCATTTAATGTGCTATAGAAAAAGTTTCAAGTTTTTGAGTTAAAAAATCATGAAGATTGAAGATTTATGAAAAAATTCAAAATTTTCAAATTTTCAATTAATTCTAACTTTTGAACGATTGAATATTTTGCTCTAAATCCCTAGGGTTGTGTTTTGGGGCTAATTTGGAACTAGTAAAAAAATTTTGAGCAATTTCAAAATTTTGACCTGTCACACTTGACATGAAGTTACCCATATATATATATATATATATATATATATATATATATATATATATATATATATATATATATATATATATATATATATAATTATCACTTAACCCCTTTATGGAGCCCATCCCTGTATATTAGTACCTACGCCCAGAGTTCCCGTATACAAGTGACTAAAGAAATAATCCCTCTCTGGGTATAGAAACTCTAGATCGGGCTCCATAAACGCCGTATAAGAATATTTTATGGGACCCGGGCTCCATAAATATGTTCATGTGTATAAAAGGGCTCCATAAATCTGGTAAAAGAAATATATATATATATATATATATATATATATATATATATATATATATATATATATATATGTATATATATATATATATATATATTATACATTACTCGAAAGGGGTTTATCGAGCCCGATTTTGATTATGCAGCCCGGGCTTCATAATATTTCTAAATATAGGGGTTTATGCGGTCTGACCTAGAGTCTATAACCCCAAGGTCCATTATTTCTTTAGTCACTTGCCATAGGGAACTCTGGGCTGTAGGTACTAATATACAGTCTTGGGCTACATAAACCCCGATAAGTGTATATATTATATATATTTATCTGGAACGCTAGTATCAGGGACGATTTCATACGCGTAACGCAAGCTTCTGGGCTTTGAGCGTGTTTCTGGGACGTCCCGGAAAACTTCTATCTGTAACGCAAGCTTCTAGGCTCCATTAGGCTCGGTTTTGCTATACGGAGATTATTTCTTTAGTCAATTTTTCGGCAATTTCGGTACTAAAAGTGGGCGCCGCAGGCGTCGCTGCGAAAGTCAATAACCTGAGGGTCATTATTTCTTTAGTCAGGCTCATTCTACAATGTTTATAATGTTTTCTCAATATACGGCACAGCTTTCATTATAGGTACACCCTAAGAAAATCACTGAAAATCCCAGAAGATTGCGTTATGGATGTTTATATATATATATAAAGAAATAATGACCCTCAGGTTACTGATTCTGGGAAAAGGGGGTATAGATTTCTCCTCAAAAGTCGCGATTCTTGCGTTGAGAAATTTGAGGAGTCTCCTTAAAATTCCGACATCTCTTCAAAAGTACCGATCTATACGTTGATATCTCTTCAAATATACCAATTCCCATAGTTATATATATATATATATATATATATATATATAAACTTGTATAAAGTTAGTTATATATATATATATATATATATATATATATATATATATATATATATATATATATATATATATATATATATAAATATGAATTTCTGGAAGTTTGAGGATTATATTCAGCACCCGCTTGGAAGTTTGAGGGGTTATGGGAAGTTTGAGGAGCCTCCTCAAACTTCCAATCTATATATTCAGCATCCGAGCGGAAGTTTGAGGGGTTTTCTAGAGTCTATTTGTCTAGAGTCGGTAACCTGAGGGTTATTATTTCTTTAGCCACTCTGACCGACCGGGGTTGAGCTCCTCAAACTTACTAGCCTAATATATATATATATATATATATATATATATATATATATATATATATATATATATATATATATATATATATATATATATATATATATAAACTTGTATAAAGTTAGTTATATATATATATATATATATATATATATATATATATATATATATATATATATATATATATATATATATATATATATATTGCGGAAAGCGGTACTTTTGAGGATCTATAGTTTTTTTCTCCAGAGTTCGTATATGCTTGACTAAAGAAATAACTCCCTCTCTGCGTTGAAGGTATTAATATAAATCCTCAAAAGTACCGTTTCTTACCGAAGGAATTTTGAGGATGTCCTCAAAAGCTGCATTTGATGTGTGTGTGTGTGTGTGTGTGTGTGTGTGTGTGTGTGTGTGTGTGTGTGTGTGTGTGTGTGTGGGTGTGTGTGTGTGTGTGTGTGTGTGTAAAATAAAACCGGCGTTTTGAATGCGCGACGCCATATTAGCAGGAAACTATAGCAAAATCCCATGTGTAAGACGAAGACAGACGATCGCGTGACTAAAGAAACAATATCCCTATATATATTGACTTTTTGAATGCCGCATTGAAATCAAAACGCCGGTTTTATTTTACACACACACACACACACACACACACACACACACATATATATATATATATATATATATATATATATATATATATATATATATTTCAAAAAATTGTAACTCTTTTCCCTTTGCTCGGCCAACATTGACCAAAAAAGCATTTTGAAGGGTTTTCGAAGCAGAATCCGAAAAAAAATTGTCGAATGAAAAAAGTTTGGCCGCAGTCTCAATATTCTTTGATGAAGGTATATCAAAAAAAAACCAATCAGAAGCTTTCGAAAAGGGTTCTCAAAAAAAAATTCTAGCACATTCTCGAGATAAAATGCAAACTTTTTCCCAATCAATGTCCTATACAAAAAATTTCAAATTTTTGAGTAAAAAAATGATTAAAGTTGAATTATAACCAAAAAATGGAAAAAATTTGAATTTTCAATGTTCCATAACTGGCTTATTTTTGAAAATTTTGATCTCAAACTCTAGGAACATTATTTTTTCATGAAAAACTAGAAGTAAACCAATTTTCAGCGATTTTAAAATTTTGAGCTGCTGACTTCACCTGAAATATCCCATTTATATATAGTCTTATATACAGGGAGCGCTCACGGTCACGTGGGTCGCATACATTTTCCGCTGGTGCGAACGCACTTTACGCAGCCTATAGCCGTTACGGCTGATGTACTCTGCACGCGCGCACCACCAAGCCAGATTACCATTGGCGAATGCACCAGTGTTGAGTTCTCCCTTTTTGTTTTTCTCCTATTCGCGGTATTAGTGTATGTGTGTATGTGTGCATATGTATAAGTTATACGAAAATTAGTGAGCGATTAGTCTACAGTTTTCGTTAAACTGTGTAAAATTTAACTTTATATTTTTGTATTAATCGGGAGTAATGAAACGGTATTTTTCCTTATGTTATTCAAAAGCATTTTAATTAACGCAAAAATTTAAAATACAAAAGTTGTTAATAACATTGAAATAAAACTTTTTTTCTATTAAACATTTGCATAAATAAAAATAAAAACTATTATAATAACTCAAATAGTAATAATGAAAACAATGTTTTTAATTTTAAATATAATTGCAATCATAGTACTTATATATCAGGCGTTTCACGTCAACTGCCCCAGCGCGGTTTTTGAGATATAAAATGTTTTGTAGTTTTTGAAGGTGAAAATGGAAAATTTCGAAAAAACTGCCTATATCATTGAAAAGCTGAGAAAAAAACACGTTGAAAACGCTTATCAAACAATTTTTTTAAGTACATTTTAGTATCATAAACATGAGTTGGGAATAGCACGATTTGGGACTCGCGCGCCGATCTGGGGCAGTTGACGTGAAACGCCTCATATTTAATATTCCTATGTGTACTTTAATCATATCAATTAATAATACTTAATTAATTTATATGAATCATAGACTATTTGAAAAGTTATCTGCATATATCTATATTTGTAGAATTATAAGGCAAATTTTCTACAAAAAAATACTAAACATGTATAGTAAATGCATAATTTCCATTTAAATTTTACTGCAGAGATGTATTTATGTATATTCTAATGATAATAACGATGAACATAAGTATTAAAATTAATGCAATAATAAAATTATAAGGTTTTTCTGAGCATTACGGTCATGCCTATTGTGCAAAAACGAAGTTTTTACATAGGAAGGGGACGGGCGACGAGCGAAGCGAGGAGCAGGTGTGTCTCGGGGCGGGGGGGTTGGCATGGGGGCTCGATCCCCCTAGTTTAAAATATTACCTTTTTTTAATAAAATAAGTGTCAAATAACAAATAATTTCAATAATAAGAACAAAATATGCAATATTTTAAATATTAATCAATTATTAAATCATTGAAAAGAAAGTATACTGAATAAACATATGTAACGGTCATAAACGCCTTTACATTAAGTATATATATATATATATATATATATATATATATATATATATATATATATATATATATATGCGTGTATCATGACTTATTAATACAAACATAAGGAATTCTGTTTACCGACATAAGTCCCTCGCAGTGACTCATATTGTCAAAAGTGGTATTCAACCCGCCATCTAGGTGATAGAGCAATAACTCAATCTATAAGTGCCTGGATGAGTGTATTCGCACTAATGGTCACGGCGGGAGATTTGAATTACGAATCCTTTTTGTTTATTAACAATTATATATGACACGCATAATTAACGAGAAATACTCAATGAAATAACGTACAAGCTACGTTTCCATAATATACTCAGCATGACCCCATATTAACATAATCATGATTAACCAATTTTGAGTCTTGCGCCATACAATTACAGGTGGCAAATAAGTACAGCAAGAAGTATGTAACTAGATAGTTACATGCCAGCCCACGTGTTATCTGATTCAATCAGACAAGGATAGCACGGTGGGGAATAGCATGGGTGCGAGTGGGACATATTGTCATAATGATTTTATTTATCTCATCCTAGTAAATATACCATATAAAAATGTAAATGAAAGTTATATTCACATAAATTTAAATATCCAGAACCCGAACTTTGTGATATTTTTACTAACAAATTATCGAATTACCTAATTATTCTCCAGTAGTATGACGAAGTATCTCCCGAATCAAGCCAATTAAAAGGCGAGGATTCTCGGAAGGTTGCGCAACCATACCGTATATGTAGATGAGTTGATTGCGCACCCTCCCGAGCAGGTGATCAGATAATCTATCATCTACGATTTTCCAGTATAAATACGGGGCGCACCCCATGAGGAGCTCTTTTAGTCTCCAGCTCCAGCTCCAGTTCAGTTCTCTAGTGCAGAGCAGCGAGTTAAGGTGAGCAAGGTGAGGTAAGGGCATAGGTCAGCGATTACTCCTTCGGGGTAAAGCTGACCAAGTCGAGTTGGTTCGCCCTACTCGGCGCTTCCCTTACCTGTATAAGTGGTAGCGGCGTAAACCCAGGGCGACGTAGCCCCCTTCCTTGGCTCCTAGGAAGGTGAGTGCAAGGTCACCCCCCTTTGTGGGCCTAAAGTTGCTTCTATCATCTATACACAATACACTGTACGCGAGGACCAGAGTAGACATACGCGGACGATACTCGTCATACGTTCGGGCATTTAAGGTCTAGATAATTTCTTTGTTTAAATTAATATAAAAGCTTTTACATCTTTTTTTTTGTTATAATTTTGGCAAATAGATTAAATTCCGTTATATATTTTTCTGAACTATTCTCTTGCGCGAATTGTTTACAATTACGTGATATTTCAGCACCTGTTAGATACGGGAGTTATTGATAAATTTAAGTGAATAAACTTTTCTTTATTCTTAATTATTTTCTTATGATAAAAATATATTGTTTTTTTCTTTTGTAAATCAATTTATATTGTATGCACTTTATAGTGTTATATCTCAAGTTTTACCACACCCAAATAAGGGTATTTAATAAACTAATTTTGTTACAATTTATTATTATTATTATTTACCTGGGCGTTTTTCCACCACCTGCCCTATCTCCTGACATTTTCACTTGCGCATTAATTATCAATTATCATTATTATTCATAATTTATTTTATATTTTTTTGCACTTTGCTATTTACTTTGAGTATTTTTGTTAACTATTTCCTTCTTATTAAATAACTTTAAAATAATAATTTTTGCTACTATTTAAAAATTTTCTTTCATTACCACAATTAATATTTGAGATTAATTATATAAATATAAGACATTTATCTGGCAACCAAGGACATCAGCAGCAGGTGAGCGCCATTGATATCTTCAACAAATAATCATCGTCTATACATAATAGTCATTGCACTTGGGTGACTCCTCATCCATTTGTCCTTATCCTATCCTGTGAATCCTTACACATATTTTATATTTAAAATATACACTATATATATAGGAATGATACAATAATTTGGAGGAAGCTAAGTGCCAATGAATTGGCAGCTGTTTTTTCAAAATACACATACTTGCCAGACGCGTTGTTTGCAGTTCAAGCTTTTTATGCTACATTAATAAATTAATCGCTATAGCGAAAAATGCAAAACGTACACCATTAAAGGTTAAATATCGGATAGCTATAGAAATTTTCATGTCTGTAGAGCCTCATGCCAACGTAATTTCAAAATCTTTAAGCGTTTACGCTACCATCGCTTCTTACTTACTAATGTGTAGTTACTGCCGCTAGTGTTCGCGTCACCGAATTTTGAATCGATCATATTCAGAAAAAAAGCCGTTTACTTTTATCTAGTATAGTTTCATTTGCTTTGAAACAGAAATTTTGTAATTGAAATTTCATACTTCTGCAACCGAAGTTTCACAAAACTCCACTATCTATCCACTTCCTCGGATAATATAAAAACAAAAAAACGATAGCTAGAAGGTTTGAAAATGACTTGTCCTAAAACGAAAATGACAATTGCGATACTCTTGTATTTTATTTATTTCGTCATTATATAGGATTGTCCAAAAAATTGTTAGTGAGGTTGTATTTATATATTATTACCTGTTACAATTATTTCAGACATTACATTTCATGTGAACGATAAATCCAAAAAAGGATCTTAGCGATACGCTGACTGGAGTACTGTATACAATTAAAAACAAAAAGTAACACGCTTATCAAAGTGATAGCGTTTTACCTTAGTTTAAGAGGTAACATAAAAAAAATATATTTTACTTTTATATACAGGATGCCCACAAACTCGAAACCCCTGAATAATTTTCCAGGAAAATTATTTTTGAAAAATGTTAAGGTCATTCTTGTAACTTTTGATGAGAAATTCAATGGTGACCTTGGATTTGATTTTGACGATGACCTCGAAGGTTATTTCAAGGTCGCCTCCATTTTTTAAACTGGAAACCTCTTTTTTCGACGTTAGCAATCGAAAGAGCGAGAAATTTTACGTCCAAAACCTTTCTAAGGTCATAGATCAGGGTTAACCTTGAAGTTCACTCAAAGATTATTTAAATTTGAGGACTGGATATCTCCGAATGATGCAGTTGATGAAACTAGTACAAAGCTCACTATAGTTATTTTCTTTAATTGCAATTAGTGGTGACCGCAAACTCTACCATGTTGGTGGCCTTCAAGGTCATTTCTAGGTCAATTTTTTTTACTGAAAATCTCATTTGACGTCGACAATCAAAAAAGCGGAAGTTTTCATACTTTTACTTTTAGCGTTACCCAGAAACAACGACGTGGACGTAGTAATTTCTGTTCCCATTGAGGTTCTTGATTATCGTGAGTTCCTTTGCCTCTCACACTGGGGTGTTTGATTATCGTGAGTCCCCTTACTTCTCACGTTGGGGTGCTTGATTATCGTGAGTCCCCTTACCTCTCACATTAGGGTGCTTGGTAATCGTGAGTCTCATTGTCTCTCAAGTTGGGGTGCTTGATTATCGCGATCTTTTCTCTACAACTTAAATAAATTTAAATTTTCATTAAAAATTCCTACAACAAACTTTTAACATTCTTAACTTGTTAAGTATGTGAAAAAATAAATTTTTTTAAACCGTAACACTAGACTGACCACTTACACAGCATACTTTATGTTACTTTTGAGCCACGTTTCTAATGCAGATTAAAAAAGTATTTTCTAACAAGGAGATAACCAGGCCTGTGAGAAAAAATGTTCTTATCTAAAAAAATTGCTTAGACCATCCTAAAGTATCTACTAAAAAAATCCCAAAACAAAGTAAATAGCTCAAAATATTGTGTCTAAACCTCTTTTTTAGAAATTTATTTTTTAATTTTTTGCTTTCGAATAACTAGCATAACATCTTATTCTGTAATTTTGAACATGCACCTTGCATTTGAGACATAAACAAACGATTTGGCATGAAAGTTGGCGTAAAAACCTTTAATTTTAGATGTCTATGACCTCTCTACAATGGTCTGATGGACAGTTATAGAGGTTTGAAGTTGAAGAATAAAGCTGTAAAAAAGAGGTTTAGAAACAATATTTTAATTCCTGGGTAATAATAAAAGTAAAAGTATGAAAACTTCCGCTTTTTCAATTGCCGACATCAAATGAGGAGCTTTTCAGAAAAAAAAATTTGACCTTGAAATGACCTTGAAGGACACTAACAAAGTCGAGTTTGAGGTCCTCACTAATTGCAATTAAAGAAAATAACTAAAGTGAGCTTTGTACTATTTTCATCAACTGCGTTCTTCGGAGATATCCAGTCCTCAAATTTAAATAATCTTTGAATGACCTTCAAGGTCAACCCTGACCTATGACCTTAGAAAGATTTTGGTCGTAAAATTTCCCGCTCTTTCGATTGTCGACTACGAAAAAGGATGTTTCCGTGTAAAAAAATGGAGGTGACTTTGAATAACCTTCAAGATCATCGTGAAGGTCAAATCCAAGATCACCATTGAATTCCTCGTCAAAAGTTACTACAAGAATGACCTTAACATTTTTCAAAAATAATTTACCTGGGAAATTATTCAGGTGTTTCCAGACTTTTTGGACGCCCTGTATAGTATAATTAATGTATTAATAATGCTTAGTTTTTTCAGAATCGAGTTTGAATTTATTCAATGCCGATGCTGCGGGAAATAAAATGGCTGAAAAAATGGTAAAATAAGCATTGGAAATCGTGTTTAATAATGCAAAAGATTGGGAAGGACATCGAAGGAAAAGAGAAAAACCAATTGAAGATAATAGCTTGTAGAAAATTAATGTATTTTTATGTATTTTTATATACATTGTAACCAAATTGAAGGTAATGTAGAAAGTTAATATATTCTTGTGTATTTTTATACAATAAAGTATTGTAATTGTTTGTGCAATTTACAGATTTTATTTGTACTTAAGGAAAAATGAGATCCTAAATCAGCTGCATTGCATTTATTTTACTTCAGGACCGCATGATCACACCCGTAATACCTTACTCAGGGCATTGTTAGGAATTACATAAAGGCTTTACTATTACTCTTTCAGTGCCGGACATGGCCCTTATCTGTCTACCCTAAGTTAATGTACATTCGAATTTATGGGATAACCATGTCCGAGCCTGGTTTGGCCCGTCATTCTGTTTTTTTCACGCACCGTTACTCGCCTTACATCGGGCCTTACGAGGTGCCATGTCAAAACCTTGTAATTTTTCTAAGGCATCGGACAAGGCCCTAACGTTAGCCCTAAGTCGATTTCCGTTCGGGTAAGTGGTTAGCGCTCCCGACTACCGTGCCAAGGGTCCCAGGTTCGAGTCTCGATGACATCACAAATTTTTAATTCATTTATTTATTTAATTTTCATTAATCATGTTTAATTCAAAAATAATATCTGTATTGTTTAAATATAATAATTATGTGTCTGATATCTCGCTCCCCACTCCTCAAGAAAAGGTGAAATCATTTTTTTTCGCTCTTTGAAATCAGTTATAAAAAAATTCCCATGTTGGACTTGCAATTTTTCCTATGTGTATTGCAATTTCTGCTAAAAATCCGACATATGCACGGAAAAAATTTCCGGGGCTCTTCTAACCACAACTGCTGGAGCAGTGGTGCCATAGATTTCTGTCGTGGGTCTGCCAGTTTGGCACACTGAGTATGCCAGTCGATCGGGAGCGGTAAATGCGTAAATAGCACATTATGAGTTGGTGTGGGAGATAATTATTTACTATTACTCGCTTCGCTCGTGTGAAAAACATCTCATGCGGTAAATGATTGCCTTACACACGAGTTTCATACAACGAGTACACTATGAGAGCTTAATAATAATAAGAAAAGTTGATATTTTTAGGTTAGGGCATAAACAACAGACTGCGACTTCTGTCCGATCGCGTGAGAATTGGCATACTCAGTATGTCAAAGGCTGGCGGTCGCTACACCAAAGTGATGTTTACTCTCTAGACAAGTTTTCCTAGAGTTACTAGCGGCGTTGGAGTAGTCCCTCCAGGAAACTTTTTTCCGTGTGGTCCCGTTACAATTCCAACATAGGAATTTTTACATGGCAACATAAGAATTTTTACCAGAGTTTTCTGTCAGTGTAGGTATAATAATAGATAATAATATGGAATGGGATAAACATATAGCGTATATTGCTAAAAGAACGAGACATCTATTTTTTGTATTTAATAAATTAAGACCAATTCTCGAATCTAAACACTTAATAACTGTATATTACGCGTTTTCCAGCAGCTTGGCTAACTATGGTATATAATAACGCTTGGGGAGGTGCTTACGATAATGTACTTAATGAACTTGTATCATTACAAGATAGAACAATAAAAATAATTAAAAAATCAAAAAACCACACCTTCCAACTTTACGAATGAAAGATAACTTTAAAATAGTTTCAGTTATGTTTCATTATAATGATTTAAGGAAGAAATTTATAGATTCAAAAAGCGTTACGAGAAATGAAGTCTTTTAATGCCTGAAATCAATAAGTCAATAAATTTCAAAAGTAATATAATTGTTGCTATGAAAGTATTTAATGAATTCCCAAATGAATTAAAAACGCTTAATCTTAGTAATAAAAATATAAAGATAAAAATTACCAACTGGTACGAAGAAAAGGAAAGAAAATATTAAAACCTTATAACATATTTCTTGTAAAATCCATGGATAAAAAATACTGACATATATGAAATAACCAGAAATTCTAGTTTAATTTAAGCTAATTTCTTTTTTAAAGTTTATAAGAGTTTATGTAAAAGTTAAATTTTAAATATATTTTAGTGCAGCTTATAGCCGGAAATCAATTTTATTTTAGTATGTAAGTTTAGTCTAAGTGTTGTATTAGTTTGTAAGCTACCATACCTATATACAGGTGTTTAGTGCATCTCTGTAGGATGCCAGCTAGATCGGATATAGTCTTTTATATCCTGGTACTAGCTGCATTATGTATCTTTTGTATGATTTCTGGTAAATAAATAAAGAAATAAATAAATAAATAAATAAATAATAGAAACATTGTGTAAGATAACAATGCGTAGATTGTAAAAAAGCTTTTATTTCAGTGGGACTAATATTCAAATTCAGTACAGTTGTTTACTATCAATCAAAATGTGATAATTAACACACTAAGCTTTGTATTATTTACCAGTTAAAATATGTGATTTAAGCTTATGAAAAAAAAAAAAAAAAAATTATTGTGTTAGATTTAGACTTGTGATTCGTTGATGATTTGATTCGTATAAGAAGACTAAGTTAATTCTTTGCAAATTATACTTAATCTCATTAATATTTAAAAAATTTTACTATCTATAATAGAAAAATTGTAAGATAATACACATGTAACGTATTCTCGCAATGGTATTTCGTTAAAAATGCGAGAAATAAAACGTGTATTTCATTCGTGTACTTAAACTGATGCTACTGATTAAACGTAATTTTTATTTAAAAATAATAAATTTTTTCTTAATGTAAATATACATGATTATTATTGTAATATATATTTTATATTACCATTGATTAATATTATATTATTCCCAAAATATGGATACCGTATACGTATTATTTTCATATTTTTATATTTACACGATTTTCTTTTTTATAAGAAGAAATGTATCTTGTAATTGTAATTTCAATAGAAGTAAGTCAAATTCTACATTGAGAAGAGTGTATACGTATTCTACTTTAATGAAGATTCGTATAGTATTGATCAAATATTCAGTACTATTTAAGAACAAAAATATTTAAACACATTATAATTATTATATTTCATTATCTTACACCGTTTTAATAAGAAATGTTCCGTTTGCTTTGGTATTACTTTCAGTAATTCCTGAAAAATACATTAACAAAAAAATAAAAAAAATTGACCACGATTTGAACCCGGTCTCCAAAAATGATGCGAATTATACGCATAAAGTTGAACGACGCCTTAACGACCACAACCACGAAATCGATTAACATAAAATATTGAAATTCGGATATTTCCTCTTAAAGCATCTCTTTTTTTCTAAGATGGGACCGTCGGTCGAATCTCGAAGCGCAGTCTATACTTATTACGTCTATGTATATACCCCATGTGTACCCTCGGATTCCTGGTAGAGGCAACAATGGAGGCAATTATATACGTGTTTGTGTTTTTCTTTATTTGTTATCAGTTGTTGAAATAGCAATTATTTTTATATTGGATATTTGAAGGCCGTTCAAATAATTGATACTTTCGTATTTGATATTTGGAAGCTGTTCGAATGACGAATACGGCCTTATTCGCGATTCGAATCAGTCGCGGATTGCGAATACGGCTATGATTCGCGATTCAAACGTGTCGTGAATCGTGAATTCGGCTGTGATTCGCGATTTAAACGAGTGGCGGATCGCGAATTCCGTTGTGATTCGTGATTCGTACGAGTCGCTGATCGTGAATACGGCCTTATTCGCTATTCGAACGAGTCGCGGATCGCGAATACGCCCTTATTCGTGATTCAAATGAGTCGCGGATCGCGAATACGGCTGTGATTCGTGATTCGAACGGCTTTCAAATACCCAATACGAAAGTATTCGTGATTTGAACGGGTATTTCAATCCTAAAGTATTTGAATATTTGAAACCCTGCTGCTGGCGATACTCTAAACCACTCGAGATGAAGCCAAAAGGACGGCCCGTACAATCAGGCTTCCCAAACGGCATAGAGTGCTGAGGCAGTCCGGACTCACAGCCTATGACCCAACAAGAAGAAGGGCGCCAGAAACCGTGGAAAGCCGAAAGAAGAAAAAGCAGAAAAAGGCAAAGGAGGACTCCAGATCGTCACTACGGCCAAACCGCAAGGCCTCTAAACAACGGGGTGGAGTGGTGCTAATCGTACCCAAAGATGGCAAGGCCATCACGGACGTGGTACAGACGCTACGAACGGTTGACACCTCTGGTAACAACCAGAGGTTGTATGTCTATAACTTCTTGTGTTAACACGCCGCCGCACAAAAACGTCCTGGAACGTATACTTACTTATTAATCCAAATAATGCCGATTCTGAATCTGAGACATCGTCCGAAAGGCTGAGAACCATCTCAAGCGAGATACATAAGGGCGATGGGAGGAAAAAAGTCCCTGCACCAGAGAGAGCAGGTTCGTTTCCCAAATCAGGATCGATTTTACTGCAGCAATACACAGTTCTCGATCTACTGTTTGTCTCGCTGAATACGAACGATAGGCGCATGCAGCTAGTGCTATATAACTCATGTACTGAATGGTCATGAAGTTTAACCTTAATGCTGCGCCATTGGAGTGTTACATTTTAAAGCATATTCTTAATATATAAAAATATATAGAAATATAAAAATGCTATTCTTGGACTGTCGTCTTATCGATCATGTAAGCAATCGAATAAAATTTTCGAGGAAAAGACAAACACAGGTGTGCGTAGCGCGCCAGTTAACGTTAGCCATTATAAAAAAAAAAAAAAAAAAAAAAAAAAAAAAGACAAGCCGTAAGGACTGGTTCGTCTAAAGAAAATTTTATTTCTAATTTGAAAGCATTTGGGAAGAGAAACATTGGCGCGTGAAGCATGCGTGAATCTTTCTAGCCTGATCAAAGAATTGATAGAATAAAGTATAAAGGGTGCTTTGCGACCCCGCTCACTTCCTTTTCAATTTCTTATATATATTGCCAAGCAGTGCGCTGTCATGTTTTTGATGATCGTTAATTCTTTTTTTTCATAAAATAGTACGATTCAAGATTATATCAATCGATTGCGAAATAAATTATTGAAAACAAAAAATAAATAAATAAATAAATACACATTTGTGTGCATAGCACCCCAATTAACGCAAAATTATATAATAATTACTATGATTATAATATTGTAATAAAAAGGTAATTATAAATGCATAGCATCAGATTCTTTAGAACGTTTTGAAAACAGGCTGACGTTCGTTGGTTATTATACTGGTCGTATATATGTAAATCAAAATATGTCAAAATTTTAATTTTAAGTTAATTAACGATAATTATCGTGGTTTGATTTCGAGTCTTTCAATATGGATTTCTTGCGGGTATAAAAGTTACTCTTCAAGAATTACGAGATATCGAATTCAAACATTTCTGTTACTAAATTTTGTCAACGCAATTATCAACTTACAAATAATAATTATATTATTATAAAGAGTATAATTTATTCTTTACTCATATGTATTACTGATAATGTTTTTAGTCAATTCTAACTAGATCCGTTGGGAGCGAGGAAGAAAATAAATCTCTCAAGATGTTAAATATTTGCGACGTTTCGTCGACGGATTTGTCGACCGTGAATACGATTAACAACTTAGATCATATTTATTACTCATTAGCTAAGGCTATATACATTTAAGGTTATTTATATATTTTTCATATTTATTAATCAACCAAGGTATCATAATCTTAAATTTTTGACTTTAAGTATTTGTTACGCTACTTAAAGTATATGTACTGCCTAATTTCTTACTGACCTATGATATGGGTTCGAGTAATCGATGAATATTCAATTGTAGTTGATGTCTAGGTCTTATAAAGGCGTTTTTAACAACCCCTTCACGATTCTTACAAAGTGATATGGATAAACTATTATTTGAATCAAGTAACTGGTGGTCTCAGTCAACACCAAATCTATATCAAAATTTTATTTCGATGCTTTAGTGCGTCTAAATTTTTCTATAAAGGTAAAATATCAGGTGAATTACCGTAGATTATTCGTTTATACACTGAAAAAAAAAAAAATTTCCAATTGAATCATTTAAATACATTTTATTGAAAGAAAAAGTAATTGAAAGAATTGAGGCGTCATTGAAGTTATTACACGACTCATTAATTCAAATATATATAATGATTGTCTTAATATTATATTATAATTCTCTTCATTTAATATTTAAATTGGAACTTTTCCTTCTTATTCAAGTAAAATAGAACGATAGTAGTGTCTATCCGTAATCTGACTTTAGTATTACTAAATACTTAGTATTTTGTGTATTTAATCAATATATATTTATATAAGAAAAAATCTCGCGAGTTTGTTGTGATAATTTAACATAATTATAATTCTTTTTTTTTTATTACAAAATTCTAAAGAAATATCGTACATAGTCTTAGAGAACAAAGATATTCTACAAGAGTATGAGGTATGGTTGATTTCAGTTGGGTTAATCAAATTATTAAGTGAATAATAATAATAATAATAATAATAATAATAATAATAATAATAATAATAATAATAATAACAACAAGTTTTGAGAGACTCTAGTGATTGAATAATAATAATAGTCGTTTACTGTATATGTAAAAGATTTAAAAAGTTTTAAAACATTGCGTATAATAATAACATCTTTTTCAATACGAGAAAATTACATAAAAACATAAGAAATACACAATATCCCTTCTTAAAGTGATGAGCGGCCATGTTGAAGCATCAAAAGGCTTGATTTTGATTGGTCGATAAGAAGAAGGCGCGAAAAATTTACTGTCTGGAATTTAATGTTTGAATTTTTTAATGGAATTTTTACATTTAGGGTAGTATAAAAATGATTAAGTTCTGAATTTGAAAAATACTTAAATACGTTAAAAGTAAAACGTAATGAAGATAGCATACATAACCTCAAAACAGAAAAGTACGCGCGAAGCGCGTTTGATTATCGCTTGTACATTGAGATTTCAATGTGTCAACGACTAATTTTCAGTCTCCTCAATATCGTATCTATGTTATAATATCACAGTCAAAACCTAGAAACTAAAATGTTAGGTTTGAAAGTGTTTTAGTTCAAATGATTTAATTATTAAGATAAACAGTGGGATGTAGTTCGATTTTATAAACATAACTATTACATGTGGTAGATTCTGATAAAGCTAGTCCAGTAGCTGATTCTGATACTTAAAGTACTTAAGTTAAATAGTTTTCTTTTTCAAACGAAGTTCGTAATTGTCTAGAATTTAGAATTGCTGAAATAAAAGACTGAATAGTCACTCTGAACATCTACCTAGTGATCTCGAGAACGAGACACGAAGCTCGATCATAATTATGCAGAGGGTCTCGTTCGAGAAGATCACATCCCACCCTTAAATAAATTTTAATAAAAATTTATAACATAACAATACATATAATAACATATATTATTCATTTAACATTATCTTAAGAACGTTCCCACCCATTGACAACATATGAACAACATAGCAACTGTAAACTATATGACGAGAGAGACCGGCCGGCCTGGCGAGGCGAGCCAGCAGCCGAGTTTTAGAAGTGGGGATAGCTGAAGTTTGTGGCGACATCTGTGTACACTGGCGGTACTACTAAATATTTATCAAAGGTGTCAGAAAGACAAAGGACGGTGCTACACTGGTATGCACCAAAGGAGATGGATGCACCCAGGGAGAGCTGAGTGGACGTCTCCGAAAGATTCTGGGCGACCACGGGACAATTAAAGACATGACTCGAAAGGTGTCCCTGGAGATACTGGACTTGGACTGCCTCACATAGATGGAAGAAGTACGGAACGCACTAGATGGGGTACTGAATCCGGGCGCAGATAGACGGATCTTGGTCCTCGGGCCAAATAGCCGAGGGCAGAACATGGCTATCTGCGAGCTCGGAGACTAAGACGCGACACGACAACTCGAGATGGGACGTATAAAGATAGTGTTTGTCAGCTGCCGAGTGAGGACACGACTGATGGTGCCGAGATGCTATAAGTGTCTTGGCTACGGCCATTACCGTACAAACTGTAAAGAATCGGACAGACACGACTGCTGCTAGAAGTGTGAAAAGAACGGACACAGGGCTGGGGCCTGCATGGGTGCTCCTCTCTGCTTCCTTTGCCCACCACAGGAACGCGGAGGGGTAGCACATGTTTCGGGCACGGCGTTCTGTACCGCAATCAAGACAGCTCTGACGGTAGCAAGAGCTAAACGGAGGACCGTTCGCATTTAACACGACGACGACAGTGCTCGAAAGCAACTTGAACGGCAGTAGCCTGGCTGACGCCTTACTAACCCAGCTTGTCGAGGAGATGGACGCGGACATTATAATGATTAACGAGCCGTACAAAGACAGAGATACCCCGACTTGGCTCGTTAATACTTCCGGTTTTTCTGCACTGTGGCTCCGGGGGGTGGGGCAGGTCCCGGATCATAAGCTAACGGAGAGGCGAGGAATACGTCTGAGCCAGGATGTCTGACGTGACGTATGTCAGCGCGTACCTTACCCCAAACTGTAGCGCCACGGCGTTCGAACGAAAAGTGACGGCCCTCGAAGACGCGCTGAGACATCATCGACTCTGTCATCCTCACGGTGGACGCTAATGCCAGGGCCATCGAGTAGGGCATGACCACGATGAACAAATGTGGACGGCTGCTGTTGGGGATGGCCGCCAGACTATAGACCTAACAGTAGCAAACGTGTACATCGTCTTCGGCGTGATGGACAAAGCACAGCACAGAATGTGGACCTTCCCAACTCCCGCGGGATGGAACATAAAAAAACTGGACGTGGACAAACTGACGACACAGCTTGACAGGGAATCGGACACGACAATGGCGATCCCTCGCGGCATCGGCAGTAGGGAAAAGGCAGATAAGCTGACAGAAGAAGCGGCGGGGCCATTGAGATGGTTCTGTGCCACCTCTATGCCAAGAAAACGGACGAGCCGCAACAAAGAACCGATGTATTGGTGAACTGAATATATCGCGCGTGTCCGGCGCGAATGTCAACGGCTCAGACGGACTACACAGCGCGCCCGCGACAGCCGGACGCGATGGCCCACTCGGATGAGTACGAGATAGCGCGCAAAGAACTGAAACGCTCTATCAATGACCCTAAAAAGGAAAGTTGAACCAAACTGATTAACGAGGTGGACTCAGACCCGTGGGTTACAAGATCGTCACCCACAACCTGGAAGGGAACAGTCCACCAGTAGTCAGGGACGAAGAAACGATGGACAGAATTATCGACGAAGTCTTTCCAACACACTCTGAACAAGTGTGGGGGGGGGGGGCTGCGACGACGCTGGCGATGGCGGGGTGCCGGAGTTCACCCGGGGTGAGGTCAGCTTGGCTATTGCGCAGCTCGCGGCAGAGAAGGCACCAGATCCGGAGGGCATCCCAGCGGAAATCCTCGGGATAGTTGCAAAGCGACACCTGGGAATATTTCTGAACCTATACAAGGTGTCCCATTTTAATCGCCCCAGGCAAATATCTTGAAAAGTATGAGAGATGGAAAAAAACTTTAAATACAAAAGTTGCAGGGTGCAAAGGGGGTCAGCTAATGGTAACAACGACTTTGACCTTGAACTCTATTTTCAAGGTTATTTCAAGGTCAAAGTGATTTTTTTGAATGAGGACCCCTACTTTCGACCCCGGAAATGGAAAGAGCAGAAAATTTTATGTTCAGAAAGGTCTGATATGTTGGGGTTTCAAGGTCAACCAACTAATTTAATGAGGTCGACCTGGGAATACCTCTAGGAAGGACAAAATTGACCTTGACGTTCAAGGTAATTTTAAGGTAAGTTGATTTTATAAAATGGAACCCCTTATTTTTGACCCCGGAAACGGAAAGAGCGGAAGAATTTACGTCCGAATATGACCTTGACCTCGACCTTGACTTTAACCGTGATCTGGAAGGTTATTTTAAGGTCAAGTCGATTTTTTAAAATCCCCTTATTTTTGACCTCGGAAATGGAAAGAGAAGAAAATTTTACGTTCAGATATGTACCGTCATATGGTGTCAAAGTTGGCCCTCTGGGGTCAATTAAGGGTCAAATCGTGCTTGAGGTCAATTGGGGTCAAATTAATTTTTTTAATCTGATGTGTTCTTACTTTTGTCAGCGTAACTCTGAAGGATTTTTGGGATTAATTTTCGGTATGAAAAGGTACTTTTCTTCTTGTTCTTTCTTAGTTAGGTTGGCACCATTGAAATGTACGGCTACGTCAAATGATATTTTTTAAGTACGAGTGACCGATTACTTTAAGGTAGTTATGAGGCGAAGATTTAATGGTTTTGTTATGAGTCAATTATAAATATTCGAATTCTTTAGTTTGCTCAATTTGGGAATATTTTCATTTTTTTTAAAGAGTAATAACAATACTGCACTCGAAAATAGATAGAGGTAGTTATTTTTAGTGGTGTCACTGTGCGCAGTACAAATAAAGAAAACCTTTTGATTTCTTATTATTGAATAGCATACGGTAATAATTTCATGTGTTTATTAGAATAAATAACTTTTTCGCTCATTTCCGAAAATTGCCTTCTTAATTTCTTTTGTGGTACCATATTCCTTTTTTAGATGGCTGATTACACGCCCCAGGAGATTGTGAATATGATAAAAGTTGTTGGTGAATGTCATGATAATTATAGGGCTGCAGAAAGACGCTATGCCGAGAAATATCCCAATGCCCGTCACCCAGATAGGAAAGCCATCAAAAGATTATTAACGCGAGCTGCACAAGGCTCCATCGTTCGTAAGAGGCGCAAAACTGGAACGAAACAGCACATCGCGCTGGGTGTGCGAGCTATTATTGCTGAAAATCCCCACATTTCAACACGAGATTTGCAACGAATGCATGGTGTTCCCAAATCAACAGTAAATCGCCTGTTGAAAACATCTAAATTTCACCCCTACCACGTTCGTCTTACACAAACACTAGAGGATGGAGATTATACACGGCGTTTAAATTTTTGTCAATGGGCAAATAATCAGATACGTAGGGACCCTGTCTTTTTTGATCGAGTGCTATTCTCAGATGAAGCAAAATTTGATAATATGGGTGGTGTCAATCTTCATAATGCCCACTATTACGCTGAACAAAATCCTCATTGGCAACGAGATCATCGAATCCAGAGACGTTGGTCAATAAACGTGTGGGCAGGTATAATTGGAGATCATGTGCTGGGACCTATCTTTTACAATCAAAATTTGAATGGACAATTGTATTTGGATATTTTGCAAAACCAGCTACCTCCTCTATTAGAAGATATCCCACTTATCTTACGGCGGGATATGTGGTTTCATCAAGATGGAGCTCCTGCACATCGCGTTCGATCAGTCAAGAATTTTCTCAATGATATGTATCGTAATCGTTGGATTGGCATCGGCAGCCAAGTACACAAGTGGCCGCCTAGATCCCCAGACCTCACACCTCTTGACTTTTGTGGGGAGTAGTTAAAGGCAAAGTTTTTGCACATGCTCCAACAACCTTAGAGAACATGAGAGGAAGAATTATAGAAGCTTTCCAATCCATTTCAGTGGAAACATTGAGGAATGTTCAAGCAAGCTTCCGAAGAAGGATGCAAATGTGTTTCAGAGAGAACGGACACTTGATCGAGCATTTGCTGCCTTAGATCTTCAAATGACAGTCCGTTAATTAATCGGCCCTTTTCAGGGCCAATGATGTGCGAAATCCTTTCGGCAACCTCCACGCGGTGCAAATTGGGTAATGCTAATGTCGAGGGTAGTCTTTCTAATTTTCGATTCATTTGAGGGAGAAAAAATACTTTTAGATTCCCAAGTAACTCATAAAAACAGTGAAATCCACTTAAAAAAAATTAATTTATTTATTATTACCCTTAATTGACCTCAGAGGGCCAACTTTGACACCATATGACGGTACATATCTGAACGTAAAATTTTCTTCTCTTTCCATTTCCGAGGTCAAAAATAAGGGGATTTTAAAAAAATCGACTTGACCTTAAAATAACCTTCCAGATCACGGTTAAAGTCAAGGTCGAGGTCAAGGTCATATTCGGACGTAAATTCTTCCTCTCTTTCCGTTTCCGGGGTCAAAAATAAGGGGTTTCATTTTATAAAATCAACTTACCTTAAAATTACCTTGAACGTCAAGGTCAATTTTGTCCTTCCTAGAGATATTCCCAGGTCGACCTCATTAAATTAGCTGGTTGACCTTGAAACCCCAACATATCAGACCTTTCTGAACGTAAAATTTTCTGCTCTTTCCATTTCCGGGGTCGAAAGTAGGGGTTCTCATTCAAAAAAATCACTTTGATCTTGAAATAACCTTGAAAATAGAGTTCAAGGTCAAAGTCGTTGTTACCATTAGCTGACCCCCTTTGCACCCTGCAACTTTTGTATTTAAAGTTTTTTTCCATCTCCCATACTTTTCAAGATATTTGCCTGGGGCGATTAAAATGGGACACCTTGTATAATAAATACCTGGTAGAGAGCGTGTCCAGCAAAGATTCTAAGACGACTGATCCTCATTGATAAAGAAAAGGGTGGGTATCCGGACTCGCCGCCATCCACCAGACCGCTGGGCTTGCTATATACACTTGGCAATCTCTTTAAAATGCTGCTGAGACCTAAAATCCAACAAGCGGTTCGGGACGCTGGCGGCCTGAACGACAGACAGAATGGTTTCAGACGAGGACGGTCGACGGTAGGAGCGATCCAAAAGTGCTCGATTTCTTTGATAGTGCACAGACTGGACCCCCCAAGGACAGGCCAGTAGTGCTCATGGCAACACTGAACGTACGAAACGCCTTCAACTCGGTGAGGTGGGCGGTTATCGTGCGGGCAGCCTCCGATGCTTTCCCGCTGCCTCCATACCTTTTCCGAATACTGAAGAACTACGTACAAAACTGTTACATTATGTATGGAATGCAGACTGGCGTCAAGAAAAGAAAAATGACGGCGGGAGTAGCGCAGGGCTCGATCCTTGGCCTCGATATTTGGAACGTGGGTTACGATAAGGTATTGGTCCTTTCGATGCCGCCGAGGGTCTATCTTGTCTACTACGTAGACGACCTGGTCATAGTCAACACGACCAAGGACACACGACTGTCTCAGATGAGGCTGATCCAAGCCACGAGACGGGTGGATGGATGGATGCAAAGTCGTGGACTACAGCTGGCCATGCAAAAGACGGAATTACTATACCTAACGGGGAAACGGATAGACACGACGATACCAATGACGGTGGGAACGTCCGTTGTGTGTCCTGGATGATCCGCCAAGTATCTAGGTGTGACCGTGGATACGAGGATGACCTTCTGGCCGCATATACGTGGCGTCGCTGAGAGGGCGGCTTTAAAGGCCGCCGCTCTCACTTGCCTCATGGCGAATACGACGGGACCGAGGCGGAACGTACGCCAACTGCTCAAGACGGTGACCCATTCGGTGCTCCTATATGAGGCCGAGATATGGGCGGACATGACGCGAATAGAGAAGTAGCGCAAAAAGATCGCGGCGCTACAAAGACGAGGGGCACTGCGTATCGCGTGCGCGTAGACCTCCTCGCTCTCGAAGGTGATCTACGAAGAAATGGGAAGAGCAAGGGTCTCCACAGACGCACGGACGGGGACACACTGACATCCCTGCAAACCCGATGGACGGATAGCGAGAAAGCCAAGTGGACGAGATGCCTCATAACAGACATGCAACTCTGGCGGAAGAGAGAAGCTGGGGAGGTGAACTTTTACCTGACCCAGTTCCTCTCCGCACACGGATACTTCCTCCAGTATCTGCACCGGATGGAGAAGGTAACGACGCCGTCCTGCAGGTACTGCGGACATAATAGAAATGATGCGGAGAGCACATTTTTCGTGTGCTCCTGCTGGATAGTCGCGAGATACAGACTACAGACGAAGACAGGTGACATCACATCGGATAACGTCATGACGCTGATGCTATCAAGCAAACGAAACTGGGACGGCATAGCACGCGACGTGACTGACGTACTACAATTCAAATTTCACGAATCACATGAATGACACCGAAAAAGCGGCATGGCAAAGTTTCAAAAACGTCTCTCAGAAGTTCTTAGGAAATGAGAAAAGTGATAACTATCAGAATTTGGTTGAAGACTTGTTGAATAATTTTAAACAGTTAGGCTGCTTGACGAATCTCAAACTGCACTTCCTGCCCTCTCATCTTAACTACTTTCCTCAAAACCTCGGAGACTTCAGTGAAAAACAAGGAGAACAATTCCATCAATACATAAGTCAAATAGAAATACGATACAAAAGAAGATGGGATGTTCACATGATGACAAGGATATCTGTTAGACGCTCAAGAGAGAAACGAATCAGAATACAAAAAAGAGAAAAAAAAATCCGTTACATAGGTAATTTGAAGAGAAAAGAGTTCGCTACAAGAGAAAAAACCGCTGCCAATTCATTGGCACATAGCTTCCTCAAACTTAATTTACTGATGACTTACATTAATTTTTAATTCCAATATTTAAAATTTAATATTTCAGAAAGACAGAAATAACAAAACTCCAACATAATTTATTCAAATTTTTATATATTATACATTTCCACAAAATTTCACATACATAAAATATATATCACAATTGCCTATAAATTTGCAACTGATATTTAGAGCTCTATGTATGTGAATGTAATTTATAGCATTCGAAACAATTAAATTAACTATATTTTCTAAAAAAATTAATTTTCTAGCTATCACGGTTCTTTTGTTATTAACAGAAATGTAAAAATTTAAAAATTAAAAGAAATGAGTTTTGGATGTTCAACTATTACGATAGTAAAATTGTCTTATTCGCTTCAAAATTCATTCTACAGGTATATTATGATAGTTCACGGCAGAGTTTTTTTGGCAAAATGATTGGTTCATAATTTTCAGAGATATTATAAACTAAAATTATCTTTTTATAAATTAAATTAAATTTAATTATAAACTAAATTTAAAAAAAATTATTAATTAATCATCAAGAAATAGATTTTAAAAATGTCTAAAAAAATTTTAACCTCAAATATCTCTGAAATTTATGAACCAATCACTTTGCCAAAAGAACTCATCCGAGAACTATCAATAATATACCTCTACAATGAATTTTGAAGCGAATAAGACAATTTTACTCTTGTAATAGTTGAACATATAAAACTCATTTTTTTCATTTTTCAATTTTTACGTTTTTGTTAATAACAAAAGAACCGTGATAGCTAGAGAATTAATTTTTTTTAGAAAATATAGGTAATTTAATTCTCTTTCGAATACCACCCACGCCATTTAGATACATAGAGCCATTCTCCAGAAATTACGATTTAAAAACAAATTGAAAAAAATTTTAACCTCAAATAACTTCGAAATTTATGGATCAATCTTTATGCCCAAAGAACTCACTCGATTGGTATACAAAATCTACTCCGACAAAGTATTTCAAAGTGATTAAGCCAATTTTACTATAGTTATTGAACGATAAAAAAATCACTTTTTTATATAAATTATTTTTTTTCTCAAAAAATAATGATTAAAAAAACCTAAAATTTTAGTAAGTTATAGTACTTAATATCCTTTATAACCAAAAAAATATTCATGTTAATATGTTTTTTAATTTCGAAATATAACCTATTTATAAAAAATTACGTTTTCATCAATAACTTATGACGAAATATAGCTACCGACTTTTTTTTTTCAAATTGTAGATAATTTTATCCTACATACAGAGAATTCATGATATATAAACAATATTTGTTCTAAATATTTAAAAAATCGAAAAAAAAAATTTTGAAAATTAAAAAATGCTATAAAAAAAAAAATTAAATTTTACAAAAATAGAATATTGACCCCAATTGTAGAAGCAAAATCTAAAAAAATGATCACTCTCCCGTTAAAATCGGTGGAGTAGATCATAGATATCAGCGTACACACACACACACACACACACACACACACACACACACACACACACACACACACACACACACACACACACACACACACACACACACACACACACACACACACACACACACACACACACACACACACACACACACACACACACACACACACACACACACACACACACACACACACATATAAGTAACTTTATTATCACTACAGAACTTTGGAGTTATATTATAATAAACCGTCGCGTGCAATTACTTTGTTAGTACAAAAATTAAGGATCACTGTCTTCTACTCGCGTGTACTGCGCTCGATGATTGACGACATACTGAAAAGGCGCAGGAGGGGCGATCGGCGCGGCGTTCGCACGCAGCGGCGGCGCTCGAGAAAGACCAATAGAGGGTGAGGAGCGACGGTGATGCCGAAGCACACATTGGGTGTGCCCGAATTCTCAACACTCCCTCCCGGGCACATTCAATCGTGTGGCTAATCTTATTGCTCGTTTAGTCGGTCCTTCATCTTTATCATCACCATCACCGTCCCTTTTTTCCCTTTTCATTGTGTATCTGTAACGTAAATTTGAATGTAAGTAATAAGATAATTATATGTTAAAAATCTGTCGAATTAACTTATCATGCTCTGCGAACGACAAGGGTTTAGTTAATACATCCGCTATTTGTTCTTTAGACGTAATCCATTTTACGCATATAAACTGTCGTTCAACGCAGTCTCTCACGTAATGTTCTTTTATGTCTGTCATATGTCGCAGCCTATTACCCCCACTTGTCTTCACATTTGTGTTAGCCGAAAGATTGTCGCACCACAATGTGATTGGCATAAACTCTCTGGAAAGCATATTTTTCAATGATGTATGTAGGGAGATTAACTCTTGACTGCAGTCGCTCATTGATACATACTCGGCTTGACAGGTGGATAGAGCAACGTACCGTTGCTTTCGTGTCTTCCATGCGATCGCATCTCCAAAGAGTTTAATCACACAGCCTCTAGTTGTCAGTGAACCTTTACAGTTGCCAAAACTTGCATCAGAATAACCTTCGAATATGTCACTTTTTCCTAAGTATGTTAAGCCTATTGTTTGCGTACACTTGAGATATCTGAACACTCGCTTCACGCCTTTCCTGTCGCTTTCTGTGGGGTTTATCTGATGTCTACTTAGTACATTAACTGCATATGCAATATCCGGTCTGCAAGTATTTGCCAAGTATAGAAGTGTACCTATAACCTCGCGATAGGGTATATTTTCATAATTTTCAATCGCTACCAGTCTGTCAACTTTTTCGGTTTCTTCTCTTTCTTTTCGCTCTCGATTTGTGACTTGATTTGTCACCATTGGCGTTCGCTGAGGATACTCTTTTTCAAAGCCAAACTTAGATAATATTTTCTGAATATACTTCTCTTGGCTGATCTTTAATTTTCCTTTTTCTCTGTCTCTACTTATTTCTAAACTAAGGAATGATTTAGGTTCACCTATATCAGTCATTTCGAATTCAATTAGCCAATAGGGTTTCTCATAAATACTTGACAGAAAGCATTCTTTTGAGATAGGGTCATATATGTCAATTTGTTTATTATCAAGGTATACGCTTAATCCAAGGTCGGTGAATTTTCGCAGTGACAACAGGTTCTCTGACAGGTTCTTTGCGTAAATGACGTTACTAAGTTTCAACCGCTTGTTGTTATTCATGTATACTTCGACTATACCTACTCCCTCCGATTTTAAGTTCGCATTTTCATTCTTATTTGCACATATTATCTCGTCCTTTTTTCTTTGTAATTTTTGAATATCAATTTTGAATTAGTCAAATGTTCTGTCGCTCCGGTGTCTATTAGCAATCGAGAAAATAAGGCATTTTCCTTTTCAAACTGATGTTCCGCAATTCTATCGGTTACAAATAATGTTTTTACATCTTGTTTTACGGTCGAATACTTACTTCCATCTTGATCAGTCGCTGTTTTCTTATCTTTTTCGGTCTTCTCGCCACCTCTTCCTCTGCCTCTCCAAGTTTGACGGCCTCTCCTCGTACCTCTTCCTTCTTGCCTAGGTCTTTTAGATCCGCTTTGTTCTTCAGTTCGTTCGCTTTTCCGCTTAAATCTCCGAGACTGAACCCGACCTACTCTTCCGCCGCGATTATACGGTCTATATCGTGTATTTGCATACCTTGAATATTCCTGTCGCTGATCCTTCAGTTGCTGCTGTCGCTGGGGGCAGTTGGCGGCGATGTGATCTTAGAACTGCTTGCACTCGAAGAATTGCCTCAGTCCTGTGCCCTGTCTTGGACAATTCTTTGACATGTGTCCAAAGCCGTCGCATTCATAACACTTTACTTTCTCCATGGTGCTTAAGTTTACAGATTTAGTTTCTGTCGCTGATGCCGTCGTTGTTTGGAGTTTAATGCTCTCTATCTGCATAATATATAATTTTAGATTATCATATGTTAATTGTCTGCCTGTCATGTTTTTATTTATAAAATCTATATTTAAGATTTGTGGCACCGAGCCCACAACGGCACCATAAAAGGCGTCCTTTTTCTCTACTTCCGATAAAACAAGGACATCAGACAAATTGTTATATGACCTAATAATTTCCTCAAATCTATCTATGAATACGCTCGCTTTTTCCTTTGATGGATTATATTTTAAACCGTAAAGCTGTCTACGCAACGTCATAGACGTAACGTTTGTTTCATTTACTTTAATCTCTTTAATTCGTTCGAGTAATTTTTTAGGCTCCTGAATTTCTACAATTTTAGCATGATATCTCTCGTCTAATCGATTAATGATTATGTATCGAACTCTGAATTTATGTTTATTTTTAATTTCTATATCAAGATCTACCGTCGCTTCGGATTCCGATTCAGAGTCAATTACATACAACAGATCCAAAGTTCTCAATTCTGATTTTAAAAAATCCATGAAATGCTCATATTTGGTTTTCTCAGTCAATTTATATGTCCGTCGCATATTTGGATCCTTTGTATTAAATTCAGCTCGAATCGTATTTCTTAATTCGCGCGATACATCGGTCGAAGTACTGTCGCTTTTAGTCGCGTTCAAATTTAACTTCTTTATTTCATGTTTTACGATGTTAGAGATGTCATTTAAATTAATTTTATTCGGTTCGGGAACTATAGCTGTAGAATTAAGAAAATCCGCTCTGTCAAATCCATCATCTTTGTCTGTCGTTTTATCAGATGGTTTTCTAACCTTAGTTTCGGCCGTTAATAAACGTTGTTCCATTTGGCACAGTCGCTGTTCTCTCGCTTCGTTATCGTTGACCAGATTGTTCATCTTGTTGCTCAACTCGACCATGCAAGTTGAGATACTCTAGAGTTGATCTTGTATTACTGCAGTAACATTTTCGTTAGCATTTTTGCTAGCTAGACTTTCTTTGTTAAATACTGACGTCACATTTTTATTTATGTATATAGTATGTTTTAATGTTTGTACATCTTTGATACTCGGTTTACCTCTCAGAATTTCGCTCTCTGCTTTTTCTCCTGTCGCTCCGCTCTCATGTGCCGGTCGCTGTTCACTGCCATCACTCGCTTGTACACCGTCGCTCGCTATTATTTTCTCCTCTGCTTGTATATCATCGCCTGTTGTCGCCTTCGGTACCGAACTCGCTCCGTTCGCTTCAGTCGCATTTTCGTTTTCTCCGTCGATTCTATCAGTCACTGTCTCACCATTCTGAGAAGTCAGTCTCCTTCTACAAAACGGCATTAATACGTCCCGTCGTTCGGCCTCCGCTACGTTCACTGCTTCCCGTAGAATCCGTTCTTCATCCGCCGTGACAAACATCATTGCTAGAATAGAAATTCTTAATAAACAAACTGTGCCGAACACAAGCACTACGAGTTTATAAAATTTCTAATGAAAGGTGACCGTTTCTAAAAAGGTTCAATTTTGTAATAAAATCTGTGAGTGACCAAACTGTGCTGAACACAACCACTACGAGTTCACACAAGATTTTTTAACCAATTTTATTTGCCAATTTGTAGATTTCGACTTAAGCATCAATTTCACATACCTAATTGATGTGTCTGCCCGGTTTCAGACAAGAAAAGGATTTTGTTGTCCAACACCGTAACCGTTACATTCTTGTCCGGGTACAACTCCGGGAATCCAAATATTACTTCCTGCGTGAGCAGGAACAGTTCGAGATTACTCTCATCTACGTGGATTAAAAAAAGATTACCAATCCCATATGCATATTTTATTCAGTTTACGTTCGTTCGCTATTCGATTCTGTCGCTATATTAGGTTAAAGAAAAATTCCAGTTTGTCTTTCGGTTTATTGCATGCTCGAATTCTCCGAAAAGCTTTGTCGCAGCGCGCGCTCCGCGGGAGCAGCAGGCTCACGTTCCGTCTAAACACTCGCCTCTCTCCCTCTCCCCGTTCGCAATTCCTTTCCGTCGCTATCTGTCGCTATATTAGTCGCGCCTCGGTCTGTTTCCCCTTACGCGACAGCAAAGCGTGAGCTTCGTCTCTCCTTCCCCTTACGCGCCTTGATGCGGGAGACTGACAGGCACCGCTCTCCCTCTCTTACAAAAATTAAGGATCACTGTCTTCTTCTCGCGTGTACTGCGCTCGATGATTGCCGTCATACTAAAAAGGCGCATGAGGGGCGATCGGCGCGGCGCTCGCACGCAGCGGCGGCGCTCGAGAAAGACCAATAGAGGGTGAGGAGCGAGGGTGATGCCGAAGCACACATTGGGTGTGCCCGAATTCTCAACAATAGGGCTTAAATGAACTCCATATTTAGATTCAGCCGGAAAAAATACACAAGAAACACCCTTAATCCGAGTCAAAAATATTTTTTCAGAATTTTGACGTCTCACTAAAGTAATTTTTTGCCACTTTTCGCGATTTGTCGAAATTTTTAGCTTTTTTTTCAATTTACTCAAAATCTCGAGGTGTAGGGCTTAAACGGACTCCATTCGGATTCAGAGCGAAAAAATACATGAAGGTAGGTGGATCTGGTCAAAAGTACAGACCACTTTTGTTTTGTGTGTCAGTGTAATCACAGATACACCCAGTACGTTATTTGATAAAATTGCAATGGATATTGTTGATCCATTACAAAAAACAAACCTTACTTTGAGTACATTTTAACTGTGTAAAATCTATTATCCAAATTCTGCCTGGCGGTTCCTTTAAAAAAATACTTTAACCACCGCTATAGCAGATGCATTTATAAAGAAATTTGTATGTATCTTTGTTGCACCCAGATTCGTCCTGACTGATCAGGGACAACATTTTTTTAGTAAACTCATGGAAAGGGTTTCAAAACGTTTGAAAATCAAAAGACTAAAAACCACGGCTCTCTATCCACAATCGAGTGGGTCTTTAGAATGATTTCATCCCGCTTTGGGTGAATTTCTCAAATAGTATACAAATACTGACACGGATTGAGATGAATGGCTCGATTTGACCATGCTCAATTATAATACGTGTGTTTCTGAAAGTACTAAGCATACACCCTATAAGATTTTATTTGGTAGATTAGCTAGGTTACTCTCTAGTGATCCACTCTGGAAGTTAGATTTTCTTCCCACCTATAATGGTTACTTAGTTGATTTGGTTACTAGACTAAATGGAATCAGAACATTGGTTTACGGTAATTTAATTGATGCAAAACATAAATCAAAAAAATATTATGACAGGTGTATTAATCCCAGAAATTTTAAAATAAGAGATTATGTTTATCTATTAAAGGGTCCTAAAACTAATTAATTTTACGACCATTGTACTGGCCCACACAAAATCTTAGAGATTACTGATAATGTCAATATTAAAATATCGCTAGGTAAAGTCATTAAAGTAGTTCATGCTAATCGTTTGCGTATTTCTGATATTAATGAAGAGATAAAGCAAAAAAAGAGAAAACAGAAAAATAAGGGTAATGACGGATAAAGTTCGAGTATTAATATTTCTTTTCTGTTAGACAAATTAATAAAAAATATATAATAACAAAAAACGAGAAAAAATGAGTGGAATCAACATAAGTTATTTGCCTCTCGCTTTCTTACTCCTTTTAAGTGAAGTTTCTGCCTTAATTGGGTACGATCGAACAGTGAGAGCAAAAAAAGTTTTGTTCGAAAAGAAAAACCCGGATTGTTTTACACAATTATTTTGCGTGTTCATGCCATGATCCGGCGCGTAGTTTGTGGCTTCAAGAAATATCACTCTACTTACTGCGGAAGATTCGCACGCGTCGCGTTCGTGGCACTGCAAGGTTTGTAACCGCGCACGTCGCGTCCACACCAAAGGTTCTGACACCGTCGCTGCTCCTCACCTGTGCATGGTCGAGCGAACCACGGCCGTGTAGAAAGTATGATGAGCGCCACTGGCTGTATTGTTACTGCCAGAAGTGCGTGTCGATGTGCGCTGTGTTACGGGGCGTCGCAAATATTCCCCGAATGAATGCGTAAATCGGTGAACCCGTCCGATCTCACTCCCATTTTTCGTGCACACGAATAGTTCGGGTGCCCCACGTTGGGCGCGAGTTGATGTAAAATAAATAATTATTGTACCGCTTTGAAATTGTACCACGATTGTTGGGGATGGTTCTTAGATGACCTCTCTAAATTTTCAGATCCATAGGAGTTACCCGGTGCCCGTGACTGCCAATTAACTAAGAGAATCCCGTATTTTGTTAAATAAATAATTTATTTATTTAATAAATAATTATTGTGCCGATTTGAAATCAAATCAGCATTGCTGAGGATAGTCCTTAGATTATCTCTATGAATTTTCAAATCCATAGGAGTTAACCAATGCTCGTGACTGCCCATTGAGTAAGAGAATCCCGTATGTTGTTGGTTAAATTATTTATTTATTTAATAAATAAATGTTGCGGCACTTTGAATTCAGTCTAGGATTAGTGTTAGAGGTCTGTAGATGATCTCTATGATATTTTGGACAAATTTTATTATAAAAAACGAAAATATTTGTCCGGGACCCTGCAACACCCTATTCGTCCCTGATGAGGCTAAGTCGGTATGTGGCTAATTTGATCGACATTGAACTCACCCGCGGACATAATCTGCGCCTTTAGCCTCTTGTTACATAATGTACTACTATATTTATATTTCTGGCACGTTTTGACGAGTAAAAAAGATACGGAACGACTGTTTTGGCGAGTTTTGGACGTTTTTGACGAGCTTGCCAAAAGAGCTAAGATACTATAGACCACTTTTGGCGAGTTTTATTAATACCTCAGCCCCAGAGAGGGATATTATTTCTTTAGTCAAGCATATACTTCAATCATGGTAAAAAACTATAGCTCGCCAAATAGATTCACCAACATACTTATATAGCTCTATTTCTAATTCATATAAAAAGGAAATATCACACAAAAAACATGTCTCGAGAATAATCTTATTTATACTTATATTATCGGTTACATCTATAAACAAAATATTGTCTAGATCCTTATGACTAATGGAGAAATTGCGGAATAAAATTTCGCAAACAATTTAAGATAGCCCCTCCGTACAAAACAAAGTTTTGTATTTATCAATATTCAAGACGATTCGAACTTAAGATTATATAATTTGATGACGTAAATTTCGTGATTAAATTTGTTTCACTACAGTTATACGAAAATCCATATTACAAACATTCATAAAAATTTTGTTCTGATAAATTAATTGTTTACATTTAAATTTATTTTTATTGTTACATACTCTCCCCCTCCCCCCATACACACATAATCTTATTTTCGAGAATCTATATTAGTTTTATTGCGAATATTCCTACAGGCAATTTGGCACGATATAATTAATTATTGTCATATTAAATAAAGGAATAAATACATTAGTTTGAGGAAGCTAAGTGCAAAAGTTTTGGCAACGGTTTCTTTTAGATTCAGAATAAAATATGTAATTGAAAAATTAAATGAGATAAATTTTATTTTTTGAAAATTATCAGGTGTAAGGCTGCCTTAAAAAGAATGATTTCAAATTGTAAAAATTATCAGTATTTATCAATATCAGTAAATATTTATATCAATATTATTTTCGCAGGATTCGGTTGCATATGAAGATTGGAGACATTACAATTTTCCGAATTTACTAGAAGTTTTAGAAGAATTTACATCTGTTAGACCATATGCTCCAGTACTTTTATTACATTTAACGCCCTTACAACCAAGATTTTATAGTATTTCATCTTCCCCACTAATTAATAGCAATCAAATACATTTAACTGTAGCTGTCGTACAATATAACAGTCAAGGTAAGTCTATACGAATACTAAGTAATGAATGATAAAACAGTTATAAGGAATAATTTAAAGTTATAATTCAAATGCACAAGGTCATGAAAAAACCGCTGCTAACTAAATTAGCAGAATGCTTTCTCAAAGAGTATCTTAAGGGAAGAAGGTACCGATTTTTGCCAAAAAATCGTTTTTTTTTTATCGTTTTAAACTATTTTTTAACTATTTTTCTACCCGAAAACCTATTCCTAATGTCATAATTTTCATATAATTGTTATTTTGATTTATTTTAACATTTATCGTTACAAACACAATTTAGCGTCTTTTGCATTTTTTATAATACTTTTCTCTTTTTGACAAATCCAATTCATGTATAATTATACCTCTCTACGTCGTTAATTTCCCTTTGAAACTACACAATTACTATTCAATTGTGATATTTAAACTTAGTTTGCTCATATAATTTTATAAATAAATCGTCCAGCTGTTATAATAATAAACTCCATTTGTAATCGAGCAATCTATATCGACCGTCTTATCGACTACAGCCCGTTCGTTACATGCAATAAGGAACAGGGAACAGGTATAGTACATGGGTACTATATCTATTAGGTCCCTGAATAAGTTCTCGCTGTTTCCTAACAGATGGCGTTACCAGGACTAAGTGTATGAAATTTCAGATGCTAACGCATCTATAAGGAAGTACTGTCGGTAAACTTGAACTTAAGTGTATGTTAGTTCGCCATAGTGTAAACACCGTTTTTTGTTCTTACTACTAAAAATGTCAAGTTTTGTGCCAAGTAAAGAGAATTTGCCGGGAATTTTATTGCACTATTTTATTAAAAAAAATCTGCAGCTGAAGCGCACAGGATTCTTGTTGAAACCTACTGTGACCATGCTCTGTCGGAAACGACATGCAAAGACTGGTTTCAACGCTTCAAAAATAACGATTTTGATCTTGGAGATAAAGAACGTGTTGGTGCACCAAAAAAAATTGAAGACGAAGAATTGGAGGAATTACTAAATGAAGACTCGTGTCAGACGGTAGCTGAACTTACAAAATCATTACGAGTAGATAAGACAACAGTTTCGAAATGTTTGAAAACGTCAGGAATGATCCAGAAGCAAGGACATTGGGTGCCGTATGAGTTGAAGCCGAGAGACGTCAAACGGCATTTTCTCACGTGTGAAGTGCTGCTTCAACGGCAGAAAAGGAAAGATTTTTTGCATCGTATCGTGACTGGCAATGAAAAGTGGATACAGAATGATAATCCTAAGCGTAAAAAATTGTTAGGTAAGCCCGGCCATGCATCAACATCATTCGCAAAGCCAAATATCCATGGTTCAAAGCTTCTCCTCTGCATTTGGTGAGATCAGCAGGGTGTAATTTATTATGCACTTCTGAAACCGAACGAAACTATCGAGATCGCTATCGACTGCAATTGATGTGTTTGAGCCGAGCCATGAAGGAAAAACAGCCGCTGTACGATCAGAGACACGACAAGGTGATTTTATTACATGACAATGCTCGGCCACATGTTGCAAAAGTCGTCAAAGAAACTTTGGAGGCGCTTCAATGGGATGTCCTACCTCACCCACCATATAGCCCAGGTATTGCTCTTTCCGAATACCACTTGTTCCGGTCGATGGCTCATGGCTTGGCTGAGCAGCACTTCCATTCTTATGAAGATGCCAAAAAATGGGTCTATTCATGGATAGCTTCAAAAGTCGAGCAGTTCTTCTCAGACGGAATCCGTAAATTGCCAGAGAGATGGGAGAAAGTAGTAACTAGTGATGGGCAATATTTTGAGTGACATGCTTTTTAATACATACTTTAAATAAAGCATCAATTTTCACAAAAAAACAGCGAGAACTTATTCAAGATCCCTATATATAAATAAGACACAAGTGATGTTCCTCATATACAAATATAGATATAGTAACCTATGTTACTTGCTGTATCTGTTTCGTTCCTTTCTGTACATAGCGAGTCTAACTTCACGTTTATTGTGTTTCTGAGTTGATAAAAAAATCGTATACATTATCCTCAAAAATTTGTTTAGTTTTGCAGCAGTAAAGTTGTAATTAAAATCGATTGAAAAAGTTTCATAACACTTAAAATACAATATCAATATTAAATTAATAATTAAATAATAATAAAAAGTCATTATTAAAAAGTGTTTGCTTCTTGTAAATATTAAATTTTGTTTTGAAAATGCACATTTTATCCAGTAAGTGGCATGTACCAAGAAGTAAACATGTTTCTAAAAAAAAGAAGAAACAAATGCAAATGATGGTGGATAAATGAAAAAATTGATAGCGGTAGAAGCGCTGAAAGGACAACGGTGAAAACAAAACTAAACAGCCCTGTTGATATAAGTGAAAGTGATGAATTTATTCTGGTTCACACCAGTTTCTTTTGTAATTTTTAAAAAGAAACAATTTGTAGTGCTTGTTCTAGAAAATGTAATAGTACTTCAATAACTGAGAGAAACGGATTGTGTGTAAAACTAGAGTGATACTGTAAAAATTATGAAACTGTTATCAGAGAAAATTTTACAAGTGCACGAATGGGATCTACAAATAATAGACAAGCAGCATTTGTGGTGAACCAAAAGACTGTAGAATCTGCCAATGATATCCAGAATATAACTTTTGGTTTGAAGCTCACAAGAGTAGTCAAGAGTGTAATGCCAATTATGAGGATACTTCTGGTAGTATGGAAGTCCAGACTGCTTTGAACATTTGGAGTCGCTTGGTTGGAAAGAATGGTATGAGGTATTTAACACTTCTGTCTGATGGAGATGCAAAAACTTGGACTCGGCTTAATCAAGTGGCACCTGATGGAAAATCTATTTTAATATAATAAGAAGAATGCATCGACCATGTACAAAAGCAAATGGGTAATTAAAGGCCTCAGAGAATTGGCTACTAAAGAAAAGCTTGGAGGAAAGTCAGATGGAGCGCTTACAGTTACTAAAATTAATGAGTTGCAGAAATATTGCAGAAGAGCAATTGTCAATAATACGTATGATTTGAAGAATATGCAAGATGCCATCCAAGCTAGTTTATACCATTGTTCGTCGACAGACCAAAGACCTGCAGCAGATGTCCAAAGGGTTCTTCATCATGGTACCTTTTTAATAAAGGAGAATGAAACAGATCAAAGAGAGTATTGGCATATTCCAAAATATCAGAGAAGATACAATGTAAATTTCTTTATTTGGGTGCCAAAAATATGTATCTTCGAACTGGCAGACATTAATCGAAAGAAACTGAATATATACCTTTTTTACAGGTGTTTTGGCGAGTGTAGTTTATAAAATCTCTAAAATTGGATCAACAGAGGTGGTTTTGGGCTACATTTTGTATATATATATATATATATATATATATATATATATATATATATATATATATATATATATACATAAATATATATTTTAATAAAAAAATTTTTCCTGAATAATAAAAAAAATTTTTCCTGAATAATAAAAAAAATTAACCTCTTCTGTACTTTCTTCCCTTAATGAAAAAGAAAATGTAGATAAGAGGTGATTTTAGAAAATCTTTTGATATCTAGTATTTTTTTAAAGCAAATTCTCATTTTTCATTATTTTTATAAATTCGATGAGCTATAATTTTTTTATTATGGCGACAATATCACGACAAATATTGATTTTTTCTAAAAAATTTCCTGAAAATGATTTGTAAATTGAATTACTAGAATGTTTATTATTTGAAAAATCGAATGTCGAATCGCGTGAACAGATTTACAGTGTGAAGATAACTTTATACAGTAACAATATTTATATCGTTTTTTCAGTCAACTATTAACAGTGACAGGAAGATAAAAAGCAGGGAGAGAAAAGCAGTGAAAAGCAGAGAAGGAGTAAATGTTCAATCAAATTGTTATTTCTTATTAGAACGCGTCTATTCGGACCCCTTCCGTATAAAAATTTTAATTTTCGACTATATTCTATATATGTTGAATCGAAATTGTTAAAGGAAGTTTTTTTAATTCATTGAAATAGCGTAATTATTTTGTTTAAACTTGATGCAGTCTTCAAATCGGTATTCTCAACTTAAAAATGACTTTCAAATAATTTTAAAAGACATGAATAGAAAGAATTTTTAAGTCAAAAATAACGTGAGTGGTGGTAAAATACATAATTTAGAAGAACACCAAATGTACTTCAAGAATATCGGTCTACATTTTGCATATCTTTAGCACAAATTAAAGAAAATAATTTGATGACGATTCTATAAAAGTTAATCTTGTAATTGAATCGGAGCATCTAATAAGGGGGTGATTGTGACGCGAGATAGTTTTTTGAGATCGTTGCAAGGATCGGATGGTGGAGTACTGGTGCACTGAAAAATCCAACTGGGGTTTTCACATTCACAATTACACACTTTATTTGACCTTAAAACAATGATTCACCCGCAGGAATTAATATAATATTGTTCTGTACTTTAATAATCGACGTTCATTCGAAATATACAAAAGCTTTCTTTCGCGGACAAGTGGCGCGTGTATAAAATCTCTCTCGCGTTGCGCGGTGCTCGCTTGCGTCTGTCCGTGGCGACTGTCCAAGAAAGAATAGGCAGATCATTGTAATTTTCCTTATATGGAGAATAGGAGGAAGAGAGTTAGAGAGAGTCTAGTGGTGCCGTGCGCACCAGTACTTTTCCACGATTATGTAACTCGGTTTACAGTGAACGCGGTAAGAAGCTACGACGCATAGTGTACTAATTTGATTCGATCTGGGACAAAATCGTGGCGCTCCGGACATAAATATGATATCAAAACCAACCAAGACTTTTTGGAAAGTAGATGCAATTTCCAACATAAAAAAATATGATTTATTTATGAAAGCAATAATTTGACCTTGAACGTCAAGGTCAAATGTACGAGTGTTAGAGAAAAATTTCTATTGTTTCCTCTGGTGAACCTTAATTTTTGGTATTTTTTTTCACGGAAATCATATTTTTGTAGATTTTAGAACGAGGAATCCAAATCTTACCTGAAAAATACGTTTGTGATTATTTAAACCCTAGAAATCTTCAGTCAAAGATACCTCATCACATTTTATGCGAATTTCGCACAACAAACTTTGTTGTTATTATTTTTTGATGTTATCTACTTTTTATTCATGTTATTTTGTTATATCTCAACTAATTATCACCAGCTAGAAAACTTAAGGAAGCCCAAGTTGATGTGCCAATGAATATAAACACGAAAAAATGCAGTTACAATGGTTATGCTATGAATGGTTATAAATATCTTTCAGTTAAATGCAGTGTGTGTGTGTGTGTGTGCGCGCGTGCGTACGTGCGTGCGTGTGTGTGGGGGGGGGGGTTGTGTAGCTATGTGTGTGCGTGCGTGTGTGCGTGTGTATATGTGTGTGTTTGTGTGTGTGTATGTGTATGTATGTGAGTGTGCGAGTACATAATTTTTAGGAAAATAAACAATTTATTATTGCAGGTTTAAAAAAGATTATTTAAAATTAAGAAACCGAAATATCCTGAGTATATATATAATTTTATGGAATATTTTGTAACCTTTTAAACCTTAAATACGCTGCGTAGAGTAGTGATAAATCCGTGTAACATTTAAGGACATTAGTTGATTTCTACTCGTGTTATCGTTAAATAACAGAAACCATTTATGTATACCAAGTGTATACGTATATAACGAAATGTATTGTAATTTCTCTAGTCAGATGTCAAAGCAAAACAAACATCACAGTAGGTGTTTTGAAACTTATTCTCTGAATCAGTGTACTTTACATCTGACGTTCGAATAGCTAGAGCCAATATAAAATATTAAGAGGTGACCTGTATTTCTTTCAAGTAAAATATTTCCAAAAGAAATTACATTATTTCAGGATAACACGCATAGAAATAAACTAATGTTCTTAAATTTTACGCAGAATTATCACTACTCTACGCATCGTATTTAAGGTTTAGATGGTTAAAAAAAATGTAATAAAATTTTATATATATTCAGGATGTTTCATTTTCTTAATTTTAAATAATTTTTTTACACCTACAATAATAAATTGTTTATTTTCCTAAAAATTATGCACTCGCACACCCACACCCACACATACATACATATACACACACACATACACGCACGCACGCAGGCACACACACACATACACACACCCATACGCACGTACGCACGCACGCACACACACTGCAATTAACTGAAAGACATTGTTGTATAACCATTGTAACTGCATTTTTTCGTATTTATATTCATTGGCACATCAACTTGGGCTTCCTTAAGTTTTCTAGCTGGTGATAATTAGTTGAGATATAACAAAATAACATGAATAAAAAGTAGATAACATCAAAAAATAATAACAACAAAGTTTGTTGTGCGGAATTCGCATAAAATGTGATGAGGTATCTTTGACTGAAGATTTCTAGGGTTTAAATAATCACAAACGTATTTTTGAGGTAAGATTTGGATTCCTCGTTCTAAAATCTACAAAAATATGATATCCGTGAAAAAAAATACCAAAAATTAAGGTTCACCAGAGGAAACCATAGAAATTTTTCTCTAAAACTCGTACATTTGACCTTGACATTCAAGGTCAAATTATTGCTTTCATAAATAAATCATATTTTTTTTATATTGGAAATTGCATCTACTTTCCAAAAAGTCTTGGTTAGTTTTGATATCATATTTGTGTCCGGAGCTCTACGATTTTGTCCAAGATCGAATCGAATTAGTACACTGTGCGACGCTTTTCTGTCTAGCTCCCCTTCATCTACAAACCCGAGTAAGACGAGGTTTTCGCGGAATTTGCCTTTAAGGTAGAGCTTAGCCTAAACATAATTATTTTCGAAAAAAAATTTATGAAAAATTGGTATTTTATCAAAATAAGACCTTAAAACCATTCATTTGACTCTAAAATTTAATAAGTTCTAACCCGAATGGAAATAATAATCGTACAACTATGTTACAATTTATTACATTATTGTGAATTCTCGCCCCATTTGGTACGTTTCGGTACGTTTTGATTAAAATTCTGACATTTGTACGCGATCCTACCTAAACGTACCGAATCGTACGGAAATGAATGTTAGGGTACTCGAAGGTACAGCCTCATACAGAAACCTACACAAACTTACATATGCTGAGAAAAATTATTTTTTATCTTAAAAAATTTCTTGCTTAGTCGTACCGAAACTTACCGAAACTTACCAAAACATGAGGAAACGTACCCCAGCATATAAAAACGTACGAAAATGTACGTCAATGTACGTGAATATACGGTGTTGTAAAGAAAATTATGAGAAATTGAAATATACTGAAAAATATTTATTATTTGAAAAGTTTCTGTAGAATAGAAACTTTCGTAAAATATTACATTTTACAATTCCGTACGTTTACGTATGTGATCTCATATTTCTGTAAGGTCACGTATGTTCTTGTACATTGCTTTACGTTTTCATACGTTTTGGAACATGTCAGTACGTTTCGGTACGTTTCAGTACATGTCAGTATGTTTCGGTGCGTTTCGGTGCCTTTCGGTACAAAAATATTTCATATTGATACATTCATTTGGTACATACAAGTATGTCTCCGTTCATTTTCGTACGTACATGTATGTCACTGTACGTCACCGTACGTTCCTGCAATTTTACGTACGATTCGATACGATTTGGTACGTTTTGGTAGGTTTTCGTATAAAATGTCCGAATCTTAATCAAAACGTACCGAAACGTACCGAATCGTACGGAAACGTACAGAAACATAACAACACGTAAAGGAACGTACCGAAACATACGATAATTTACATTGTAGTACCGTTTATTTTTTCCATTGGAGAAGTTACCCCATACTTAAAATGTGTGAAATATTTCAGTTCATTATATGCATCCGTTCAAGAGTTATCGTGCAGATAAAATTTGGTTTCATAGGACAATACTAGATAGGGGAAGGCACCCCAAATAATAAACCAACTATGGTAGATGTGCGAGATAACACAGTGCCCCAAGCGGGTATCCTCAACAATGAAAAAAATTCCGTCACCGATTCCAATCGAGAGAAAGCCCCGGTGGTTGGCGCAGGCCCCACGGATTTTTTTTAGGGGGGAGGGGTAGAAGTACGTTGTGCCCAATCAGGCTGGTGCAGAAGGAATGGATCACTTTGGCCTTCACTGCATCTCAATAGACAAGCGAAGAAGAACAATTATCTGAGGAACAGGAAACCAGGAGAATGTTTTATGTTCGGAGCAAAATCCAGACAGCAGAAAGAACTGATCTATAACTACTGGGAAAACTGCAGATGAGCCTAGAATATACACAAATGTGTGGAAGAGGACTTGTGAAAGATCTACGTGGAACGCCTAAACAGCGTAAGGGAAGCGACGAGCAAGATCAAGTCGAGCTTTGGGCTGATGCTTCTCAACAGCCCTCGAAACCTATAGATCATAAACGCAGCCAAACGGATCCGGAAATCGAAGATCAATACGCCGGACAAGCGTAAGAACATGTCTCCAAGACAGACGGAGGACAAGCCTATGGAAGAAAGGCAACCCAAAAGGAAAAAAAGGAACGCAACAGAGCCGGACAGCACAGCTATGCCCAAGGAACAGTTACTAGTGGTATAGACTCCTTGGGAACAGGTTGTCAGAGAAAAGAAAGAAAGGAAAAAAGGAAAAAAAGGAAGAAAAGGTAGACAGTAAGGATGAAGCTGGTACCAGAAGCCAGAGACCACCAGCGCCGCACAGTGTTCTATTTTGAAAAAAAATGGACAAAATGAAATATCTCGCGAACGGATATCGATAGCCGGATGAATCCAACTGCATTTTAAAGTTGAAGTAATCTACAATAAAGGAAAAATAGTCCAGTACTGATCATTTGACCCTGTGACCTTGGAAATGAAAAATGAAAGTTGAATAAATAACGTATTTTCGGCTTTTTCATTGTAGACTTTCTGGCTATCAATTTTTTCGATCAAGAAAATATGTACTCCTGTAGTGTTTAATGCAAGGAATCCGAATTTGATGTCAGAATTGTCCTATCGCACACCAATTTGTTTTTAAATCTGAAAACTCCATAAAAAATAAGAAAAATTCACCCTGAAAAAATGGAGCATTATTGAGTAATTTCGACTTCAAATTCGGATTCAGCGAATCAAAATACATGGGTACATAAATACAAGTACACAAATTTGTAGGTGCATATATGAATTATTAAAATTTAAGGGTTATTAAAAAATGGCATTTTTTACAATATTTTCATGCTCTTTAATAAAATTGTATTAAATACAATTTCTAATAGCGTAATATCTGTAATTATTATCAAGTTATCATACTAAATTGAAATAATTACGCCAAATAAACTTTTTCATTTCTAAGGTCACAGGGTCAAATGATCAGTACTGGACTATTTTTCCTTAATTGTACATTACTTCAACTTTAAAATACAGTTGGATTCATCCGGCTATCGATATCCGTTCGCGAGATATTTCATTTTGTCCATTTTTTTCAAAATAGAACACTGTGCGCCGGATGCTCTTATTATAAACGTGGCTAATGTAAGATCGTATGCCGATATATTAAGAAAAATGGAGGCGGATCTTAAACTGGAGAAACTTGGTGGTTGCGTAAATAAAGTACGCAAGACGGCGGTAGGTGATCTTCTCGTGGAACTCCAGCGCTCTGCGGACATGAAAACAACGGAACTCCGACAAGGCGTAGAAGAGGCACTAGAACAGGGCACTTCAGTAAGGACCTTAAACATGAAGTGGCCTTTGGAATAAAGAGGACCTCGACATATTAACAACGAAGGAGGAAATTGTGCAGGAGAAAGCAGTAAAGTTGGTGCGGAAGCCATACGGAGACACGCAAACCGCGGTCATCCAAATGCCAGTAAAATGGCTCAACAGGTGATGGCCTGGTAGGAAATCAATCAATAGATTGGGTATTCTGCAGAATACGAGAAGTGCATTGAGGGACACGGCCACTTAGATGTTATAAATGTCCAAGCTTTAACCATATCGCCAAGAGCTGCACAACAACACAGGACATAAACAATTGCTATTTCAAATGTGAAAATGAAGGACATAGATCTAGAAGCTGGAATAGAGAACCAAACTGCATAATCTTCCATAAAAGAGGCGCAGAAGGAAAAAGCAACCATGCAGCTGGTAGCTGCACATGCCCAGATTACCAAGCAGCATTAAAAACAATGAAGGAACCAAGAAAATAAAGATAGTACAATTAAATCTGAACCACTACGACTCAGCACAAAACCTACTTAACCATTACGTCCGCGAGACAGACGTTGACGTAGCCATTATGTATGAACAGTACAGAGATCTGGACGAGCCATCGTGGGAAACGGACAGAACTGGCAAAGCAGCGGTCTGGACATACGGTGACATTGCTCTCCAAGACGAGGGCTATTGGAAGCATTTGCTCTCCTAGATTTGGTATTAGTCAACCAGGGTGGCAGTTACACCTTCAGAAGAGGAGATAAGGGATCTATTGTACATCTGACGTATGTTAGTAGCTGTCTAATTGGACCAGCGAGCAAGGAGGAAATTCTATAAGACAGGAAGAGGCCAGGAAGCAGTTGATGCCTATAACCAAAAAATGACGGACGCTAAACAGAAGCTTAGAATCGCAATACGCGCAGCAAACGGCCGTGCCTTAAAGAACTACAGAACGTGGTCAACCAGGATCCCTGGGGTGGACCTTATAAAATAGTAATGGAGAAGATTAAGGAAAGCTACGTATCCCCTCCCAAGTGTCCGGAGCTACTGTTCCGGGTCGTTACTACACTGTTGCCCAGACAACCAGATGAACCATCTGCTATGGATATATGGATAAACTAAGAAGCTATTCCTCCGATCACGACGGAGGAGTTAATTGCTTGCAAAAAGGTAGGAAATAACAATACCCCGTATCTGGATGTCATTCCCAATATCGCATTGAAATATGCTATCCACGCCCATCCCGAGGTATTTTTAGAATTATACTACTCATGCATCGAAGAGGGGATATTTCCAACAATCTAGAAGAAACAACTTCTCGTACTACTGTCAAAAGGAAGAAAGCCACCTGATGACCTCTCATCATACAGACCGCTCTGCATCCTGGACATCTTGGGCAAGATCATAGAACACATAATCTGCGGTAGAATGGACCAGGCTATTGAAGAGAAAGATGGACTTGGCAAATACCAATACGGCTTCTGGAAGGAGCGCTCAACCCTGCACGCAGTCGGCTTTGCGATTGACACCGCGCGAATAGCGATACAGGAAAAACGACGAAAATGAGGAACAAAGATGTACTGCGCTATCATCACAATGGATGTCAAAAAAGCATTCAATTTGGCCAAATAGAATAACATGCACGAGGCACTGCGAAATCAAAATGTACCTTTGTATATAAGAAGGATAATGTCCGATTATTTAAAGGACAGTAGCTTATTATATGCATTGAGAGAAAGAAAAAGTGAAGAGTACCGGAGAAGGCCAAGTTACAAACAAACGGACACTATCCGGTACGCTACACCGGAGATTTCGGTAGCCACTCCTTTGGTTCGTTGGTAGTAAAAATAACCTCATAAAATCTTAATAACATAAAGTTATACCTTGTACCATTCTTTATCTCTAAAAGGATTACACTTATTATACTTTGGAATACTTTTGTTAATTGGATTAAAAATTTAACATAGAGATTTTAAATAAATTATCAAATAATAACAGAAGATTTATACATAATGTTACTAATAGTACTACAGGCAACTCGTTAGTCATTACCAAAGTTTGTCTGGTAACTACTACCGGACATGCCAAACCGAAGCAATTCGGTTCCCAGTACCGGACTCTCAAGTGGACACAACTTTTTTTTCTAGAACGGCAACGAGACCTATGAAGTTACAGGGGGCATCTCCCAAGGGTCAGTACTTGGCCCACATACTTGGAACATCGTGTACGCCCGGGTACTAAGGCTACAGTTATCCAAAGCAGCAACAATCATAGGTTTCGCAGACAATATATAAGTAGTGATGGTAGCGAAGCACAAAGAAGAGGTGACAGAAATAGTTGATGAGGCAATTCGTATAATGTACGAATGGTTAATAGAGACAGGACTATCCAGCCGCAAAATCGAAGCTATCCTCATTTCTAGTAGGAAGAAGATGGAGACAGTAACACTGACGGTGAATGGTCATCAGATTGTTTCTCAACCGACCATTAAGTACCTGGGCATCACCATTCATGCAAGACTAACGTTCAAGGAGCGTCATACAATAGTAAGCGATAAAGCAACGAAAATTGGCGCTACTCTATTACAATTGATACCAAACGTAGGAGGATCAACTCAAAAACGGAGGTTACTCTTAGCCAGTGTAATCACATCGATTATGCTGTACGGGGCCACAATATGAGCAGATGCTATTTTAGCGAAAATCTTCGCACGAAAATTGATCTCTTAGCAATAGAAAGGAAGATTGTGTTTGAGACAAAGCAACAGCTTAAGGGGGCTAGACACCTTTTTTCTCTGAAATAAGAAGTCACATTTTAATACATAAATGTAAACTAATTATTTCATACTTTTTACATATAAAAGTGGGTATATTTACCTTACCTTAAAATTTTCTCCGATGGGCCTTTTATATGGTCCAGAACCATAGTCATCGATGAAACAAGTTTTTTCACTAACCGTAAGCTTTGAAATTTTCCTGTGGATGGATTGACCCCAGATTTGAACTAAATTACTCCTGAATAGTATAATTTTCATATAAGTGTAGGGATTTTTGATCTAATGAGAAAAAAAATTGTGCTATTTCAAGAGTTTTTTTTTTATTTTTTTTAATTTTTTATATTTTTTCATAATTTTTCTGATGTAAAAATTTTTTCCGACATTTAATCCTAAAACCCTACACTCATATGAGAATCATACTATTCAGGAGTAATTTAGTTCAAATCTGGAGTCAATCCATCTACAGGAAAATTTCAAAGCTTACGGTTAGTGAAAAAACTTGTTTCATCGATGACTATGGTTCTGGACCATATAAAAGGCCCATCGGAGAAAGTTTTAAGGTAAGGTAAATATACCCACTTTTATATATAAAAAGTATGAAATAATTAGTTTACATTTATGTATTAAAATGTGACTTCTTATTTCAAAGAAAAAAGGTGTCTAGCCCCCTTAATGACAACACTAAAGACTACCAAAAAAGATGGGATTCCAGCGACAAGGGGCGATGGACACATTACCTTATACCAAAAACCCACTGCTAACTGCTTTAGCAGAATGATTTCTCAAAGAGAATTGATAAATTACATTAAATAATTTTTTTAAATGTATATTTTAATTTAAAATATATACTTTCTGCATACTTGATTTTCCATAAATACAATTATTCAAAATGATCAAGAAAATTAGATTAAAAATAGTTATGTAGTAATTATTAAATTTCAAATTAAAAAGTTGAAGGTATTATTACATGCTATTTATTGAATTTATAAATTAATTGCACCATATCGCGAGATCCAGGTATCATAGAATGCCCTGGTAACCGTATGCGCGGTCATGTTACGCAGCGGAACAACCTCCACCCAACGCGAGAAGCGGTCAATCATGGTAAGAATGACTCAAAACCGTTGATCTTGGGGAGAGGACCAACTAAGTCAATGTGCACATGGTCAAATCTGCCGTCCGGTGCGACGAATTTATCAGGTATAAGTTTCACATGGCGAGATACTTTTGACTGTTGGCAGTCTAGACAATTTTTGCAAAGGCGAAGTATATCACGGTGCATATTGGGCCACACATAACGCTGCCGTATGAGCCGATCGGTGACTTTGGGGCCTGGGTGAGCAGGCTTGTGAAATATGTCAAACACCGTCTCGCGAAGGGACTCAGGGATGTACCGACGAATGGCTTCACCAGTAATCTCGCAAAAGATAGTAGTGTGAGCAGAGCTCCATTGAATACGCTTTAGAAAGAGCGGGTATTCTGACGACTCGCGAATGGTCTTAAGCTGCTCATCGGCTTCCTGTTTTTCAGCAAGCTCGTTGAGGTTAATCTCAACGGGGAGTCGGATGGACTCTACCCGAGAGAGTGAGTCGGCAACTGTATTTTCAGTGCCTTTGATGTACTCAATTTGGGTAGTGTATTGTGCGATAAGGGACAGCTGGCGCATTTGGCGCGGTGAAGCCTTATCGGATTTTTGCATAAACGCATAAATAAGAGGTTTGTGATCAGTTAGGATCTTGAAGTCCCTGCCTTCAACAAGAAATGAAAAGTATTTTACAGCTTCATATATGGCCGTGAGCTCGCGGTCATAAGCGCTGTATTTTTGTTGTGCAGGAGAAAACTTCTTTGAGGAGAACGCAAGGGGTTTCCAAATTCCAGTGAGGGAAAGCTGTTCCAGGGCAGTACCCATACCAGAATCGGAAGCATCAGAGACGATGCGAATTTTCGCACAAACGCGGGGGTGTACGAGCAGAGCCGCTGCAGCTAATTCCTATTTTATACGAGTGAAGGCTGCCTCTGCCTCTGGCGTCCAAGGGACTGGACGTTTGTCGTTTTTTCGCGAATCAGTGAAGAGAGCGTTGAGAGGAGCCTGAGTGGTTGCAGCGCGAGTCATATTACGGCGGTAAAAATTTACGGTACCGATAAACCTGCGAAGTTCTGCTATCGTCTGAGGTTTTGGGATATTCAAAATGGCCTCAACTCTGCTTGGAATGGGGCGAATGCCTTGACCATTCACAAGGTAGCCTAAAAATTCCAACCCCTCAGCAGCAAAAGTACATTTGTAAATGTTTAGGCGAAGATGAAACTTCTTAAGCCTTTCAAAGACTATTCGAAGATGAGCATGGTGCTCTTCTAACGAGGATGAAGCGACCAAGATATCGTCTATGTATAGGTACACAAAATCGAGATCACCTAATGCGCTGTTTATATAGCGCTGGAAGGTCTGACTCGCATTGCGAAGACCAAATGTCATGTACATAAATTCAAAAAGGCCAAATGGCGTAATTATTGCTGTTTTGGGGATGTCTTCAGGAGCAACTGGGATCTGGTTAAACGCTTTATGAAGGTCCAGTGCTGAGAAGACTTTTTTACCGTGAAGATTATTCGTGCAGTCATGAATGTGAGCAGTCGGATATTTATCCGGGACTGTCGCAGCATTTAAACGCCTATAATCACCACACGGTCTCCAGGAATTATCCTTTTTTAACTCCATATGGAGTGGACTCGCCCACGGACTGCTGGAGGGGCGATATATGCCCGCCTCCATCCAAGCGTTAAATTCAACTTTTGTTGCTTTAAGCTTATCAGGAGCGAGTCTGCGAGGGCGTTCAGAAACAGGAGGGCCTGAAGTCACAATATGGTGGAACACGCTATTGCTATCAGCAACAGTGGGTTTCGATACACCCGTGATCTCAGGAAATTTCGCAAGCAGTTCTGCACATTTGGAGCCAGGACTTACTGGGAAAACAGAGTCGACTGAAACTTCTTTCGTGATGGCAAGAGAGTAAATAGATGTAAGCGGGTCGGCGAGACGACTTCTTTTGAGATCAACTAAAAGACCATAATGCGATAAGAGATCAGCACCTATGATCGGATGAGATACGTCTGCTATGCAAAAATTCCAACGAATGGGACGCTTAAGGCATAAATTGAGAATAAGCAAGGATTCGCCATACGTGTTAATGATGGAGTTATTCGCGGCAAAAAGTTTATATGTACTAGATTTGCCGTGAACTTTTGGATTCGACGGGATGAGAGAAATATCCGCGCCAGTGTCAATCAAAAACATTCTACCAGATATGCGATCGCATACATGGAGACGTTCAGAAGTTAGATTACCCTCTGCAGCCGTCTCAAAAACAGAAGGCTGAGCTAGTTTTTTTGAGGGTTTTGTTTATGCCCTTCACTGTATTTAGAACACCACTCTCTGCAAGAGAGAGGGTTGTCCGCAAATTTGCGGTGGGTTAAACATAGGCCCGAAGAATCTCGACTAGAAGAACGACTGCATCAAGGTTTGCCTTTTGGCTGGGGCGTAGAAGAGTTATTTGATGAGCCCTCAATCGCCTTTAATCTCTTATCAAACGAATCGAATTTACGCTCAAGGCGGTTAAAGGCGGCCTCAGCAACAATAGAATTGGGCTTCTTCGAAGGAGTGGCATGAGTTTGAGGATCAACAGCACTCGAAATCTGGATCTGATTTGCATCTATGACTTCTACGATTTTATCATCCATTTGTGCTAATTTATGGAGGTCTGTTACTTCTGAGATGGCAAGGGTGGCTTTGCACTGCGTAAGTAATTGGTCTAAAAAGACAGAGCGAATAATGTCATTACTCGCACCTGTATCGAGGCCTCGCAGACGGTTCAATACGAGCGACGGCTTACGATTGTCGAGACCTGACCTTTGATGAGCTGACGCAGACGCGTCTCAGCAGAGGCACCGAACGTATCGATCAGGCGGTTTGTGACTTGTTCAAAAACGTCCGCGGGACGGGGGTTAGCGGTAACAATGTCTTTGATAGCTTCGAAGGCTTCCATATCTAGCTTTTCGGAAATGAAATCCGCTTTGGTCGCGCCCGACGTAATGCCTGCATTCCTGAGGGTGATCTCTGCTTGCGCGAACCATACCGACGGATTATCGCGAGAAAAGGAGGCAATTTTCGGTTGCCGGTAGATCGCATTTACCGCTGGCGGAGCATGGTTGGCTCCTGGATCGTCCTGACGCTCTAGAAGTTGTTGCACCTGTTGCTGCATAGCTTCGAACGCTGCCTCGTCTACAGGCATTTTGGCGAAAAAGAATATGCGTGAGTTTAGAAACTAATGCGTAAATAGTTACTCCAATGCTTCCCGAAGCTTACGTAGGAAGTAAGAGAAGAGATCCGACCCCTCCGATGAGGTGTGTTAACGCACCTAAATTGCCTTACGCCGCTGCGTATCACAAGCTACCTAGTTAGTACTCGCAGGTACAAACAATGGTTTTAAAGCTGACCTGATCTGGGACTTGAAACTATAAAACCGCGTGCAAAACAGCGAGAGACCATTTTCCCGCTTGCGAGAAGAAAAGAAAAAAAAATTTTAAGTTTATTAGATGCTAGAACTTGAAGTAATCATCAGGTTCTAAAAACGCTTAAGCAGTATGCGGGAACTTGAAAAAGGATGTCAAGTTCTAAAAACGCGTGCGCGGTATGCCGGTACTTGATGCATAAGCGTCAAGTTCTAACAACGCGTGAGCAGCATGCGAGAACTTGAATAACACCACGTAGGCGAGTAAAAACGCGACTAAGGACAGCACTTCTGCGAAGAGAAGGGGTGCGCAGTACTCGCTGCGACTGTTTATGTTCACCGTGATGCTCGCGATTCCCAGAATACAGTCGCGCAGCACGAACACACTTCGCGGTATATGCCCGCCGGGCAAAAACAATTTCCGGAACTCGACAGATAATTAAAACGCAATACTTATGTTGCGTTACAAAATGCGCAGATTTACCACCTAGACGTTAACTTTTTGGCACGCATACCTCGACGCAATGAAGTATTCTCGAAGGCAACGTTGGCGATGACTGCTGGTGCGGCGTCGGAAAAAACTCGACGAGGTGCAGCAAGACAGCAATTAATCCCTCACACGTTGCTCGACGGGTGTGGTAAAAAGGCGCCGATGACGGTGGCTTCACACAAGGCCGCACCCGGAGCTCAGCTTCGAAGCGTGTTGAGTACAGGGACGTCCTCACGTCACTCAACAGGTGCGTTTGAAGACGCCGGTGACGGTGGCTTCACGCAAGTACGCACCTGGAGATCTGCCGAAGAATGTTGCGCCGCCTCGGAGAAGACTCGACGAGGAACGATGATCGCGCAGTTGCGCTTAATGCTCTCGGCAGCTGATTTTTTTACGCGTGTACGCCGGCGTGTCAGCACGTACACAGCGTAAGTTCGAACGGCAAAAATTGCCTGGACACGTGTGCGCCGGCGTGCCAGCACGCACACGACCAGGTTGCAACAGCCGATGTTTCCCGTATGCGCCGGTGTGCCAGCACGCATACGGAAACTGAGGTTGAATCCTCCTTGGCGGCGAAGTGCCGCAAGACTCGCCGAGGCTTGTGGTGCGGCACTTAGTCAAAATGCCACCGACACGAAGGCGGTGAAGATACGCCGTGGCAGGCACCAACCTGCCTCCTCAGTCTGTAGTCGGGGTCACCAATGTGGGGATCCAATCCCCACAGCTTCCTCTCGTTCCGGGAATAGGAATAGGAGGGGAGAGAATGATTAGTCGGAGAGTAACAGTAACAGAGAGGTTTATTAAAGTGTACCGGAGGTGTACAGTGGACACACGTCCACACGTTCTTATCTCTGAGCAACGACTGCCGCTCGCAGGCGGCTGCTCTCTCTTCGCGACATGGCCGGCGCTTCCTCCACTCTCGCAGTTAGAGTGAGAGGGAAGATCGCAGTTCCTACAATTCTCAAGACGGCGCCATCTCTTACAAACGGGTAGAACATTTTTGTACACCTAATAAGAATAAAGTCTTGAGTACTTAAATTAGATGAAAGTGATTTGTTTTATTAATATTGCTACCTCATATAAACCAGCAGGTTATGGGTCGTGAGATTGGCCGCTAAAGCCACCGCGTCTTATAGCGTGCACAAAGAGAGCCTTCTTTGTGTGAGAAAAAGTTCTTTTCTCAAGTGTGTGACAAGAGATCAGGGTACGAGACGGACTCAAGGGTCAGCAAATTGCTGTGCCCGTACCCCTTTTCTTTGAAAAGCAACAAATAGTTGCCGGCTGGTGTATCGCAGCAGCATGTGAATTTCTTGATCGGCAAGGGTGGAAGACTGGCCGCGCAGGTTTTGTGCCGTCATGGGTGGCGAGATGCAACAGGTTACTGTAGTCAGTTGTTCTTACAGTATGTGATTTCATTCTTTATCCTTTCGGCGTTTTTGTTTGAAATTTAGAGAAAGAGAATACAGCAATGAAGCTGTTAGAAATTTATAAAAAAAAAGAGCGGGATAGATGTGCAATGAGTATGTCGTGAAATTTGAAATTTTGCATATTGAAATGTGTAGATAACCTTATTAGAGAAAACAAATAGAAACAATGAAACTAACAAACGAAGGTACCCGAACTCTCGGAATTCAATAATTTTCGATATGTTGTAGTACTTTAAAAAATAAGTGACACGTACTTTTTTTACCTGCTAATTCGTCGATTTAAGGGGTGAAAATCACCCTTAAAGTTTATCACCAAAAACAGTTTTTTTTGTATATCTCCGGAACGAATTGGAATTTTTTGATGAACCAAACGCCAGATTATTTGTTATAAAAAGACGCTTATATGGATGTGAATTTTATGCTAAGGATTGCAACCATTATTTTTTATAAGGGTGAATGTGATTTTTTAACTTTTATTTTGGCATAGAAATTATTAAAGTTTCTGAAAATGATTAAAAGTTGTACTATTATCAAGTAAATTAATAAACTAAATTCACGTGTTATTGAATTTTTGAAGAAATTCATTGCAAGAGGTGACTTACCTCAAAAACAGTTTTTTTGTATATCTCCGGAACGAATTGGAATTTTTTGATGAATCAGACGCCAGATTATTTGTTATAAAAAGACGCTTATATGGACGTGAATTTTATGCTAAGGGGTTGCAATCCTTATTTCTTATAAGGGTGAATGTGATTTTTTAACGGTTATTATGGCATAGAAATTATTAAAGTTTCTGAAATTGATTAAAAGTTGTACTGTTATTAAGTAAATTAAAAACTAAATTCACGTGTTTTGAATTTTTGAAGAAATCCATTGCAAGGGGTGACTTACCCCCAAAAACTGTTTTTTCAATACCACGGGAAGGAATTGGAATGTTTTATTGCAACAAACGTCAGTGATTTCTTATTAAAAGACGCTCAGATCGACGTGACTTTAATTCGAAGGGGTTGCAATTCCTATTTTGGTAGGGGTTATTGGACTTCATAAAAGAATTTTTATCGTTCAGAAATTGCTAACATATCCTTACCAGAACTTTCCGATTTCAATAATTTTTTGATATGCTGTAGAACATTAAAAATAAGTAACACGTATTCTTTTTTACCTGCTAATAAGCACATCTGAGGCGTTTCACTTCAACTGCCCCAGCGCCGCGCGCGACCGCCAAATCGTGCTATGTCTAACTCATGTTTATTATACTAAAATGTAACTAAAAAAATTGTTTTATAAGCGTTTCCGACGTATTTTGCCTCAGCTTTCCAATGGTATAGGCATTTTGTCCGAAAGTTTCCATTTTCACCTTCAAAAATTACAAAACGTCTTATATCTCAAAAAGCGTATTATTAATATTTTTTTTACCATTTAGATCGAAACCTAAGCATTTTTTACATAGGAAATGATTTTTTTCATAATTTGCTCAGGACGTTTTCCTCGAGAAATAGAACGTGAAAGAGTAGCGCAACGGCTCTCCTGCGCGCGGGACGTCGCGTAAACTAGGCCTGGCTCGCTACCTAATAACCTTTCATAATCTTTACCTGTTCTTTCGAATTCTTTGTAATGTAAGAATAACATTTTATTGGCTTTTTTATAAAAAAAAAGCAGAGTTTCATAGCTAACAGCAATATAGTAACTATACTAACGCTTTTTTCTGAGTGCAGATAACTTTTCTTTGTTTTTTCTAACAGTTTTTCTCGGACACATTTGATATTCAGAACTTAAAGAGGTTTTTTTGAGGTTCAATGTACTTTCATCAATTGGAATAATAGCATGGTATTGTAATGTGCCTGGTATGAATTTAGTCTTATACAGTCTTGGTTTCAGTTTCAAGACAGTATCTTCATATGATTCTTTACTGCTATAAAAAACTTTGGTTTCTTTGCAATAATCTTTAGTCCAGTTATAAACCTTTTCTGGCGTTAAAATATGATTATTAGAAGAAACTTGTAGACTCGCTCGTTTTGCACCTCTTTTTAGGTTGGCGCCTATACCATCGCATGCACCTTTGCCATACGCCGTGGCATAAAAATGCCACTCAGCTGGAACACCAAAATCTTTCTCATGTAAAAGAAGATTTAGAAAATTAGATTTATTTTTAAAATGCTGACCTCCTCCGTCAGTCAAATAATAGACTTTTTTTTACTATGAATTTAGTTTTGGAGTAAGATATTATAACTTTTTGATATTCATAAACGGCAACAGTATCATGGTTTAGATTGTCGGAAGTCACAGCAATGCTTGTATGTTTAAGTTCTTCATTTTCTTTATAATACACACCAACTGTAAAAACAGTTGCTTGGTTGTTGTTCCAGTAGAACGATTGTGTAGAATTTTGTATAACAAACGCATAATTTTCGGCAAAATCACAACAAACAAGAAATTCTCCTTGTTGAAGGTTGTTTTTTAAGTCACTTACAAAAAGTGATTGATTATTAGCAAAAAAATCGTGATATTTTAATTTTATCAATTTTTCTCCCAGTATCTCCACAAATTCATGAACATTTACATTTTTAGAAGCTATTGTACACCGATCTTTTTGAAACCATGATTAATACTCTATTTGAAAAATATCACTTTCATCAAAACATTCAAGCAAATGTATACTTAATATGGACATATTGGGGCAATCTAAACAGTCACCCAAATAGTATCTATCGTGTGCATCATTACACATAATTGTTTGGATGCAATCGTGGTAGTTTTTAAGAGGCAATAGTAGGTAAGCTGAACGGGTTCTGGGACACTGTCTCAGAACCCATCCAACGTTCTAGGACACTGTCCCAGAACCCGTCCAACGTTCTAGGACACTGTCCCAGAACCAACCTACAATTTTCGGTCGTGATTTTCGCTCGGTGAAAGTCGACTGTCCTAGAACCCGTCCAACGTTCTAGGACACTGTCCTAGCGCCAACCCACCATTTTTGGTCATGATTTTCGCCGAGCGAAAATTGACCGTAAGGCGCGCGACAACTTAACAGTCGTGCGCATCGATAATTTTAAATTGCACGCTCAAAGCGAGAGCGCGATCGCCGCAAGCGATCGCCGCAAGCAGCGAGAGAGAGAGAGTGCGCGCATGGCGAGAGCAGCTAGAGAGAGAGAGACAGAGAGCGAGCCTGCGCGCGCATAGCGAGAGTGTATACGCGGGACGGCCGCCGAGCACGTGCTCGCCGTAGCTGTAAAAACAGCTTGCCCGGATTTTTACACGCTACCGCCATTGCGTGTATTTGTGTGTACTGCACTTTTGCAGTATTGTTGTGCGCGTTTTCCTGCTCTCTCGCCGGCGAGATTGAGTAGATGTTCGTGTTTTTATAGTGTTTGTGGTGTTTTCGGAGCTAGTGATTGTGTACGTGTGTGTGTATGAATAATGGCAGACACGAGGAAAATGATGACCAAGAGGACAACAATGGAACTATCAGCGAGAGAACAACAACGGAATTATCAACAAGGATAATTGGACGATCGAGCGAGCCCGCCGAAGGCGGGCGAAGCTCGATCATAATTATGCAGAGGGTCTCGTTCGAGAAGATCACTAGGTAGTACCGCCAGTGTACACAGATGTCGCCACAAACTTCAGCTATCCCCACTTCTAAAACTCGGCTGCTGGCTCGCCTCGCCAGGCCGGCCGGTCTCTCTCGTCATATAGTTTACAGTTGCTATGTTGTCCATATGTTATCAATGGGTGGGAACGTTCTTAAGATAATGTTAAATGAATAATATATGTTATTATATGTATTTTTATGTTATAAATTTTTATTAAAATTTATTTAAGGGTGGGATGTGATCTTCTCGAACGAGACCCTCTGCATAATTATGATCGAGCTTCGCCCGCCTTCGGCGGGCTCGCTCGATCGTCCAATTATGCTTCGTGTCTCGTTCTCGAGATCACTAGGTAGATGTTCAGAGTGACTATTCAGTCTTTTATTTCATCAATTCTAAATTCTAGACAATTACGAACTTCGTTTGAAAAAGAAAATTATTTAACTTAAGTACTTTAAGTATCAGAATCAGCTACTGGACTAGCTTTATCAGAATCTACCACATGTAATAGTTATGTTTATAAAATCGAACTACATCCCACTGTTTATCTTAATAATTAAATCATTTGAACTAAAACACTTTCAAACCTAACATTTTAGTTTCTAGGTTTTGACTGTGATATTATAACATAGATACGATATTGAGGAGACTGAAAATTAGTCGTTGACACATTGAAATCTCAATGTACAAGCGATAATCAAACGCGCTTCGCGCGTACTCTTCTGTTTTGAGGTTATGTATGCTATCTTCATTACGTTTTACTTTTAACGTATTTAAGTATTTTTTCAAATTCAGAACTTAATCATTTTTATACTACCCTAAATGTAAAAATTCCATTAAAAAATTCAAACATTAAATTCCAGACAGTAAATTTTTCGCGCCTTCTTCTTATCGACCAATCAAAATCAAGCCTTTTGATGCTTCAACATGGCCGCTCATCACTTTAAGAAGGGATATTGTGTATTTCTTATGTTTTTATGTAATTTTCTCGTATTGAAAAAGATGTTATTATTATACGCAATGTTTTAAAACTTTTTAAATCTTTTACATATACAGTAAACGACTATTATTATTATTCAATCACTAGAGTCTCTCAAAACTTGTTGTTATTATTATTATTATCATTATTATTATTATTATTATTATTATTATTATTATTATTATTCACTTAATAATTTGATTAACCCAACTGAAATCAACCATACCTCATACTCTTGTAGAATATCTTTGTTCTCTAAGACTATGTACGATATTTCTTTAGAATTTTGTAATAAAAAAAAAGAATTATAATTATGTTAAATTATCACAACAAACTCGCGAGATTTTTTCTTATATAAATATATATTGATTAAATACACAAAATACTAAGTATTTAGTAATACTAAAGTCAGATTACGGATAGACACTACTATCGTTCTATTTTACTTGAATAAGAAGGAAAAGTTCCAATTCAAATATTAAATGAAGAGAATTATAATATAATATTAAGACAATCATTATATATATTTGAATTAATGAGTCGTGTAATAACTTCAATGACGCCTCAATTCTTTCAATTACTTTTTCTTTCAATAAAATGTATTTAAATGATTCAATTGGAAATTTTTTTTTTTTCAGTGTATAAACGAATAATCTACGGTAATTCACCTGATATTTTACCTTTATAGAAAAATTTAGACGCACTAAAGCATCGAAATAAAATTTTGATATAGATTTGGTGTTGACTGAGACCACCAGTTACTTGATTCAAATAATAGTTTATCCATATCACTTTGTAAGAATCGTGAAGGGGTTGTTAAAAACGCCTTTATAAGACCTAGACATCAACTACAATTGAATATTCATCGATTACTCGAACCCATATCATAGGTCAGTAAGAAATTAGGCAGTATATATACTTTAAGTAGCGTAACAAATACTTAAAGTCAAAAATTTAAGATTATGATACCTTGGTTGATTAATAAATATGAAAAATATATAAATAACCTTAAATGTATATAGCCTTAGCTAATGAGTAATAAATATGATCTAAGTTGTTAATCGTATTCACGGTCGACAAATCCGTCGACGAAACGTCGCAAATATTTAACATCTTGAGAGATTTATTTTCTTCCTCGCTCCCAACGGATCTAGTCGGAATTGACTAAAAACATTATCAGTAATACATATGAGTAAAGAATAAATTATACTCTTTATAATAATATAATTATTATTTGTAAGTTGATAATTGCGTTGACAAAATTTAGTAACAGAAATGTTTGAATTCGATATCTCGTAATTCTTGAAGAGTAACTTTTATACCCGCAAGAAATCCATATTGAAAGACTCGAAATCAAACCACGATAATTATCGTTAATTAACTTAAAATTAAAATTTTGACATATTTTGATTTACATATATACGACCAGTATAATAACCAACGAACGTCAGCCTGTTTTCAAAACGTTCTAAAGAATCTGATGCTATGCATTTACAATTACCTTTTTATTACAATATTATAATCATAGTAATTATTATATAATTTTGCGTTAATTGGAGTGCTATGCACACAAATGTTTATTTATTTATTTATTTATTTTTTGTTTTCAATAATTTATTTCGCAATCGATTGATATAATCTTGAATCGTACTATTTTATGAAAAAAAAGAATTAACGATCATCAAAAACATGACAGCGCACTGCTTGGCAATATATATAAGAAATTGAAAAGGAAGTGAGCGGGGTCGCAAAGCACCCTTTATACTTTATTCTATCAATTCTTTGATCAGGCTAGAAAGATTCATGCACGCTTCACGCGCCAATGTTTCTCTTGCCAAATGCTTTCAAATTAGAAATAAAATTTTCTTTAGACGAACCAGTCCTTACGGCAGGTTTTTTTTTTTTTTTTTTTGTTTTTTTTATAATGGCTAACGTTAACTGGCGCGCTACGCACACCTGTGTTTGTCTTTTCCTCGAAAATTTTATTCGATTGCTTACATGATCGATAAGACGACAGTCCAAGAATAGCATTTTTATATTTCTATATATTTTTATATATTAAGAATATGCTTTAAAATGTAACACTCCAATGGCGCAGCATTAAGGTTAAACTTGAGTTATATAGCACTAGCTGCATGCGCCTATCGTTTGTATTCAGCGAGACAAACAGTAGATCGAGAACTGTGTATTGCTGCAGTAAAATCGATCCTGATTTGGGAAACGAACCTGCTCTCTCTGGTGCAGGGACTTTTTTCCTCCCATCGCCTTTATGTATCTCGCTTGAGATGGTTCTCGGCCTCTTACTCATTGAGGAAATTAGGAGGAAGATTATATTCCTTTAATCGTACATTCGGGCATAGCCATCTAAGTGCGCTTAAGCGAAAAAACCGTCGAAATGTTCGGCAGTTTCTTCCTTGAATAAGTTGGCAATGTAATCGCATAAAACCGATAGTCTTTTACTCAATGAAAAAGCCTATCATTTATTTTTACTCATTATAAATGAGATAAGGAAAATTACCGGTAACTAAATTCCGAGCATTTCCTTGTTTTTCTGAAAATTAATTTGTCTTTTCAGACTCTGTCTCTACCAGATTCTTGTAAGCATAAGCTGCATTAGCGTTGCGAGATTGTGATTCTTGTTTACCCCGCCGCCATCTATCAACTCACTTGCGAATCTGGAAGAGCAATATGCAGATCTAGGTTATGTGCTGTCTGTAGCCAGACGCATTACATCACTCTAGTCAAATTGTACAGTTGGTCTCACCTCTCGTGTGAGCTCACTGCCAACAAAAGATCATGTTAATACAGGTTATGTACAGTTTGTCTCACCTCTCGTGTGAGCTCACTGCCAAACAAAGGATTATGTAGTCATGATAATACAGGTTATGTCAAACATACGACCTGTCTCACCTCTCGTGTGAGCTCGCCGTAAAACGAAGACTACAACCCAAACCGTCTAACGGCTTAAAAAGAACACAATAAAGATCTATAGTTTATGCAGTTTATAAGAGAAGTATATTTTTTCTTTTCTCTTACACATGCATAATTACAGTCCATTGAGATTTGGGCGGCATGTCTATAACTTCTCGTGTTAACACGCCGCCGCACAAAAACGTCCTGGAACGTATACTTACTTATTAATCCAAATAATGCCGATTCTGAATCTGAGACATCGTCCGAAAGGTTAAGCACTACTTATCTGTTTCCACAGTTGAATACGGCGGTCGGGAAATCTTCATCAATAATCCTTCCGTAAAGGATGAAAAACGAAGGCTTCTCTTCTACCGTCATGTAGCTAAAGCGTGGCACACTCTACGCGCACAAAAAGCGTTATGACGAGAGAGACCGGCCGGCCTGGCGAGGCGAGCCAGCAGCCGAGTTTTAGAAGTGGGGATAGCTGAAGTTTGTGGCGACATCTGTGTACACTGGCGGTACTACCTAGTGATCTCGAGAACGAGACACGAAGCATAATTTATCATAACAAGGTTGTAGTTTTCAAAATATTTTTAAGAGCAGAATCATCTAGAGACTTTTACTTGCGATAAAGAATATTTTAGAACATTCTAGATTAATACAACTTTCCATATTATTGCTATTTTCATGAAAGTTCAATTAGTCTCGAATGTTCTAAATTTTTGCTTATCACAAGTAAAAGTTTCTAAATGATTCTATTTATTTAGCGTATTCCAATTTTCTACTACAAAATATTTTATGTTATAATATTTTTTCTTAGTAGAAAGAATAAAAATGAACAAAATAAATAGAAATATTTTTTACAGCAGAATCAACTAGAAAATTTACTTGCGATAAACAAAATTTAGAATATTCGCGACTAATTGAACTTTCATGAAAATAGCAATAATATACAAGTTGTATTAATCTAGAATGTTCTAAAATATTGTTTATCGCAAGTAAATGTTTCTAGTTGATTCTGCTGTAAAAAATATTTCTATTTATTTTGTACATTCTTATTCTTTCTACTAAGAAAAAATATTATAACATAAAATATTTTGTAGTAGAAAATTGGAATACGCTAAATAAATAGAAATATTTTTTTACAGCAGTATCATCTAGAAACTTTTACTTGCGATAAAGAAAATTTAGAACATTTGAGACTAATTGAATTTTGATAAAAATAGCAATAATATGGAAAGTTGTATTAATCTAGAATGTTCTAAAATATTGTTTATCGCAAGTAAATGTTTCTAGTTGATTCTACTGTAAAAAATATTTCTATTTATTTTGTTCATTCTTATTCTCGGTCCTTCGATGAGTCCCTCTCCCCCCTCCTCCATTCATAAGCAGAAGTCGCGGGGAAGTTTCGCGAGCATTACCGATTGAATCGATGGGCCTTCCATGATGAGCTTTCGTGAAACTTCCCCGCGCGCGCTCTGCTTATACAAAGGGAGGCTCATCGAAGGACCGGTAGTCATTTCATCAGTGACATTTTTTGAGTAAACGTAGAGCAGAACACCTTGGAGGAGCTGGCTATGGAGTTCGACCCAGAGGAGCAGTTACTCATGGATCTCGACCTAGAGGATGGGCAGCAGTCTTCGGAAGAGCTTCTTCATGAGCTGCTACTAGAGTGTGGTGCGATGAACGGCGGCAGAGGAAAAGCATCGGGGGAGCTTCTACAAGAGCTGTTAGTGGAGAGCGGTATGGCGAATATCGATGAATACGTGGCAGAGCTAAGGAAGGTGGTGAATGTAAGGATACCAACGCATCCATCACTAACGCCTCAGGTCAACATCGACGGTGACGACGGGGAAATGGGATTCAGCACCGTGAAGGATTATTTTGTATCCTTCTGCGAGTTACTATCCCCCATCGATTCGTCGCAGGACATCATCCAGGAACCACCACCAGCCTTCAGGAATGAGGCGCCGGTACTAATGGTAAGTTATTACATGAATTATGTTTTTTTTTAATAAATACCTAATGAATTATTTTATAAATTTCTTAAGTGAATTTTAAAGTAATTATTTTAAAGTAATTATTTTTAATAAATTATTTTAATAAACTATCATTTTTATTTGCAATTTTTTTTTAAATTCATATTTTTAATAATACTTACCTTATTACAGGAAACTGATATGATACAACTACTCTCCTTGCCACCACCACCGTCACCGTGCATGCCGCCGTTGCCTCCGCTGCCTCCAGAACGGCCACCGCTGTCATCGATCCCGCTGACGCCAGGCCCGCCGCTGTCATCGATCCCGCTGCCTCCAGGTCCGCCACTGTCATCGATCACGCTGCCTCCAGGTCCGCCGCCGCCCTTGCCTCCGCTGTCTCCAAGTCCACCGCCGCTATGTCCAACGCTACCTCCAGGTCCACCACGGTCATTACCGCCCCTACTATCCTCGATGCCGCCGCCGCTGCCCTCGTCACCGCCGCCATCGTTACCGCCGCTGCCCTCATCTGCACCACCCATAATGCCACCGCCGCTGCCCTCGTCCCTGAGAAGAAAGGTAAATGTTTTAAATTTGACTATTAATTTCTCTAAGTAAATATTTAAATTGAATACTGTTAAACTCTTAGTTTCAATCAGTAATTTTAATATATATATATATATATATATATATATATATATATATAAAAGTTACTTAGAGAAATTACTATGTACTTCATATTATTTTTTTATTAAACTTAAAATATAATAATTCAATTTATTTTTTCTTAATTCCAGAACTTACCAAGTATCATTTCGGTGGACCCCGTACAAATTAATATTAAGGGTTTGAAGGTGTGTAAAATGAATAGGTAAAGTTAAATTTACTTTCTTTAAAAATCACATTGCTTTTAATTTTATTTAATATTTAATTACTTACTTTCAGGAAAAATCAACGGCACTACCCATATTAGACCAGCCACAGCAAGAGAAGCAGCAGCAGCTAGAAACGAGGCTACCAATGGCCTTTAAACAACGACCGCCTCCATTACCATCCGTTGCTGAAGTTCTTGGGCCAGAATTAATGGAGCTCCTGCTGCTGCTATCACCACCATTGCAACCCAAGGCGTTTTATAATATGCCAGTTCTGATCTTCTCGGGATATAAAAGGAAAAAAAAGTATAAATAATAAGAAAGAAGAAAGAAAAATGAGGAGGGGAAAAAGAAGAGGCTACATTGTCTACGAATATTGTGCGCCATGGATCCGAAAACCGACACCGCCGGTAAAAGTACAAACCGGTACTTCTGGCGTACCGATTAGCGAAATATAAGTATTTTAATAATCTATGTAAATTTATTGTATTTTTCTAATTTTAATCATAACTTTGTATTATGTTTCGTAATTATTTTATTTTAATTGTAAGTTTTGTATTACATATTTGTATTTATTTTATTATATTTTAAATAAATTATAAATTTCAATAATTTTGTCTGTTTAATATTACATATAAATATTATGATTTAGTATTATAAATAAAAAAAATAAAGTATAAATGTGATAAGTATGTATGCGGGTGTAAATGAATGCAATATGAACATTTGTATGAATGTAATATGACTGAGTATACGTGTAATATGAATCTAGTGTAAATATAACATGAATGAGAATGAATGTAATATGATTGAATAGACGTGTAAGATGGAAGTGTGTTTGTGTGAATGTATATAATATGAATTTGTGCGAATGAATGAATGTAATATGAATAAGTATACTTGTAATATGAATGAATGTATATGGAAGATGAACGTACATATGTGTCTGTGTGTGAGTACGTGCGTGTGTGTGTGTGTGTGTGTGTGTGTGTGTGTGTGTGTGTGTGTGTGTGTGTGTGTGTGTGTGTGTGTGTGTGTGTGTGTGCGCGCGCGCGAGCATGCCTGCGTGGGTGCGTGCGTGCGAGCATATATGGGTGTGTGCGTGTGTGCGTGCGAGCGTATATGTGTATGTGTGCGTGCGAGCGAGCGTGCATGTGCGTGTGCGAGCGGGCGTATATGTGTATGCGTGCGAACATGCGTGCATGTGTGTGTGCGAGCGGGCGTGAGTGTGTGCGTGCGAGCATATACGGGTGTGTGTGCGTCCGTGCGTGCGAGCGTATATGTGTGTGTGCGTGCGAGCGTATATGTGTGTGTGCGTGCGAGCGTGCGTGCATATGTGTGTGCGAGCGGGCGTATATGTGTATGTGTGTGTGTTTGCGTGCGAGCGTGTGCGTGCGTGCGTGTGCGTGCGTGCGTGTGCGTGCGTGGATGTGTGTGTGTGTATGTGCGTGCGAGCTTGCGTATATGTGTGTGCGTGGGAGCGTGCGTATGTGTGTGTGTGTGCATGTGTGTGTGTGTATGCTTATGCGTATGTGTGAGAGAGATTTATACAAATGTTAAAAGAATGAATGTACACATGATTAGTTTTAATGAATAATGTATGAATGTGTGAGTGTGTGAGTGAAAAAGGAATGCATCTGTTTATGTATCAATGTGAAAGTATGTGGGTGTATTAGCGTGTAAAATTTTATGTATAAATGTTTGAAAGAATGATCATACGTTAGTTTTAAATAAATAAGGTACGCGTGTGAGAAAAAGGAATGAGTGTCTGTATGTGTGACTGTGTTATATTAAAAATGTAAGCTTGAAAATTATTTGTATATGTGTGAAATTTAAGTGTGAATATGGGAGCGTCCAGCAGGAATGGGCCACCGAGCGCACGCGATGCCTTTTTTCGCGTAAAAGGCGCTCTGTTTAACTCGCTCATAATCCTATGCTGCGTCTTTGAAAAAAAAAAACCAAGGACCTATATCGATAGATTTTTTTCTGCTCTTTCCAATTGCACCATTGTTTTTATTGCGAAACGCGTTCTTCCGGACGAAAACTCGAGTCGAATATTGAAAGCCATTTTTCTCAAAGTATATCATGTTTTTTTTCAAAATAAACTACACCATTGGAAAGTACAACTCTTAAGCTTCAAAACCCTATCTTGGAGAAGTTGGAGAAATAAAGGGTTTAAAAGTAACAACATGAAAAAGACAGCGCCGAGGGTCCGCGCGAGCCCCTCGCGCCCGTGCGTACGGCACATTTAAGTGCACGCTCTATTCAATTCGCTAATAATCGTGTACCAAGTCTCTGAAAAAAGAACTAAGGACATATATCGATAGATTTTTTCCTGCTCTTTCCAATGGTGCTATTATTTTTAATCCGAAATGCTTCCTTCTAGTTGAAAATTCCATTTGAATGTTTAAACTCTATTTTTTCAATAAAATATCAGTCTTTTCTTCAAAATGAATTATATTCTTCAAAAGTACAAGTCTTAAACTATAAAATATTATATTTTTAAGTTGAAACATGAAAAGTTCAAAAATAGTAAGATCAAAAAGACAGCGGCTGCCCGAACTTTTTACGCTATGCTCAAGGGCGGATTAATACACGCGATGTGCTATTTCGCCCTTTCTTTTTTGTAAATATAAAATGTTTTGTAACCTACAATGCCAATGCGTGGACATAATTTTGTGGATCTAGTTGTAACAGTTAGTATAATATTACAATGAACTTTGTTCATTTATATAACAAAATTTGAAAAACATAATATATTAAACATAAAAATATCCATGAACGCACTGAAAGCAGTGAAACAGAAATTTGAAATAACCTTATAGATTGTTTAATCTGGCATAACAATATTACCTTTCGGAAGCATTTCGGAATAAAAATAATAGCACCATTGGAAAGAGCAGGAAAAAATCTATCGATATATGTCCTTAGTTCTTTTTTCAGAGACTTGGTACACGATTATTAGCGAATTGAATAGAGCGTGCACTTAAACGTGCCGTACGCACGGGCGCGAGGGGCTCGCGCCGACCCTCGGCGATGTCTTTTTCATGTTGTTACTTTTAAACCCTTTATTTCTCCAACTTCTCCAAGATAGGGTTTTGAAGCTTAAGAGTTGTACTTTCCAATGGTGTAGTTTATTTTGAAAAAAATATGATATACTTTGAGAAAAATAGCTTTCAATATTCAACTCGAGTTTTCGTCCGGAAGAAAGCGTTTCGCAATAAAAACAATGGCACCGTTGGAAAGAGCAGGAAAAAATCTATCGATATAGGTCCTTGGTTTTTTTTTCAAAGACGCAGCATACGATTATGAACGAGTTAAACAGAGCGCCTTTTACGCGAAAAAAGGCACCGCGCGTGCTCGGTGGCCCGTTTCTGCTGGACGCTCCCATATACATTTATATACACTTCCATTAAACTTTTAAAAAAAGTCTTGTATAGCAGAAATTAAAAAAAACCATATAAATGTATATAAATGTATACAAATGTATGAATCTGTAAGTAACTGTAAATAAGTATATTTACAGAAATAAAAATTTTCAATACAACATACTATACAAAATGTATGAAAAAAATATATAAATGTAAATAAGTGTAAATATCTGTAAAAAAATGTATATTAATGTATATAAACGTATATAAATGTAAAAAATGTTTCAATTACAATTTTTACATACACTTATTTACATTTATATACAGTTTTTTACATTTACATACATTTTCCATTTCCATCGGAGTACATACAAAGTAAGTGTTCATTCACTGGTTTCAAAGTGTTCAGTCACTAGCACCACGTATTCATTTACTGGATTTTTGGAGATAAATGTACGTATATAAAAGTATATAGACGTATATAAATGAAAAAAACGTTCCAATTACAACTTTTACATTCACTTATTTACATTTATATACAGTTTTTTACATTTATATATATATATATTTTCCATTTCCATCGGGGTACCCTAGTGGAAAAAATCCGGTGTTTTAAACTATGCCAAACATGTACCTTTCTATTCTAAAAGTATCCCAAACTGTTTGAAATCTGTGTCTAAGCTGTACATAAATGACAGATTTCGGACATTTGGTTTTGGCACACTTAAGGATTCAGTCTGGAACATTTATGACCGTTTTAGACTCAAAAATTTCTGATAGGGTGAAATCGATTATATATTATTTTTACTCGGAATACTTTTGGTATAAGCGGAACACTTTTGGGATACTTTTAAGAATGATTCGCAAACTTTTTGAATAAATTGGAACACTTTTTAATTTTCTTCCGTAACAAATATAAAAATTTTTCGTATTTTTTAAAACAATTTCGAACACTTTTTGGAACTATTTGGAACATTTTTTATCTATAATGGATTAAAAGAAAAAGTTGTCCGTGCTTTTGGAATATTTAGGAACACTTTCTGAATACTTCTGGGGCATTTAGGAACATAAAGAAATCTTAAATTTAAAAATGTTTTTAAAATATTTAAGAATATTTAAGAAATGTTAACAAAAATGGTTTAAACAAATTTAATAAATTTTCGAAAAATATTCTAAGAATGATCAATGGTGTTTAAAAAATGTTCCAATGATGTTTAAAAGTGTTCCAAGAAGACGTAATAACTACAAATTTAGGTGAAAAATGTATCTATAGTTTGGAACATATTTTATGTATCAATGAACATTTTGTTTTACTTGACTAAAAATGGGTCATGTAAATGAAAATTTTAAAAAATGTTCCAAACTGTTCCAAAAGTGTGACGGGTCATATAAAAAGTATTCCACTAAAATATGAAAAATTAATTCAGTCTATTTTCTAAGAAATCTGTCTTTTAAAAACACCGTGGGAACACTTTCTATATATCATGGAACACTTTTGGCACATTTTTTGGCTCGAATACACTTTCACTAGGGTACATACAAAGTAAGTGTTCATTTACTGTTTTCAAAGTGTTCAGTAACTAGCACCACGTATTCATTTACTGGTTTTTAGGAGATATTTACAGATTTATTATTAACAAAATTTTTACTTTTATTCTTTATCTACAATTTTGTCACTGTCGTAAAGTTTGAAGATTTTAAAATACTAATTGAAAAAGATTTTTACTTTTAATCCATTTTTAAGACTCTCAATTGAATAAAAAAAATTACTATTGCCTTATTTCTTCATTCACTGGTGAAGTCACCTTATTACTTCTTGAATATTGGAAAATAAAAACTCTTATATCTGGAATGTTTTTCAAGGAAAATCGATCTACCAGGTCTTAAATTAAAGCTTTTGTTAAAAAGAAAAAGCTCTAAAAATTTTACAGTGATAGAAATTCCCACATAGCATGAAAGATTGCTGAAAGGTTTCTGCAAGCTTGCAAGAAAGTTTCGCAGTCTTTCAGGAAGCTTTCATGACATCTCCGCGAAAGTTCAGAATGTCTGGGACAAATCATTGGCAGTAAGATTGCTTTAAAGATTGCAGCAACATTTCAGAAATCTTTTCAGGAAGGTTTCTTTAAAGTTTTTGAAAAGGTAACTGAAAGCTTTCTGAAGGAAGAGGAAATCTTTCAGCATGCTTCGGTAAAAGAATGCAGCAACCTTCAAGAATCTTTTAGGAAGCTTTCACGGAATATTCAAGGAAGTCCAAATGTCTGGTAGAAATGATTCACATAATGATACATTGAATGATTACAGTCACCTGTCAGGAAACCTTTCGGGAAGGTATCTTTAAGGTTTGTAGAAAGATAATTAGAAGCTTTCTGAAAGCCTACAAGAAAGATTCGTACTTTTTCAGAAAGCTTACGTGAAAGATTCTAATACTCTTTTAGAAAACCTTTCAAGGGCCTTTTTTCAAGTTTTCGAAAAAGTTTTTGAAAGATTCGTAAATGACGTGGGAATATTACGAGAAGCTTTCACAAATGAGAACCATAAGCTTTCACAAAATGTTTCGACAAGACTTCCGTAACGTAGGTGAACGAATTTTTGAATCTTTTCAGAAAGATTCATTAAAATCTTTCAGAAAGCTTTCATGAAAGATTCCTGGAAGATCGAAATGTCTGGGGCAACTCATTGGCAGGATGCTTGATATATATATATATATATATATATATATATATATATATATATATATATATATATATATATATATATAGATACACAACATTTGTTTTAACAGATTTATGGAGCCCGTTTTCTTTTATGGAGCCCGGGTCTCATAAAATATTTTTCTCGGGCGTTTATGGAGCCCGATCTAGAGTCTATAAACCCAGGGTCCATTATTTCTTTAGTCACTTGCCATAGGGATCTCTGGGCTGTAGGTACTAATATACAGGGATGGGCTCCATAAACGGATGGGGGGATAATTATATATATATATATATATATATATATATATATATGTCTATATATACTTGATAATTATGTTAATTGTCGATAATCATTATTAACCATAAAAGACTATTTAAAATGATTATTAAGACCCTCCGCGCAGTTTAGGCGAAATCTGAAATTCGAATCGAGCGCCAAAACGGCTGCCGCGGGAGCGTAGTTCGCGCGCGGCCGCTAGGCGGCGGACGGCTCATCCTCCTTCTTTCGCTCGAACATCTTCGCCTTTTAACAGATGGTCTCGGCAAATCCAGCCAGTTTATTGAGTGAATAAGAGGTTGTTTTTGTGAGCTATAATAATTGACTTATTATTTGCGCTCTCGTTTCCTCATCCGCCTATCCTCTCCATGCCAGTCCTCGACCGCGGGCAGTTTGCTGAGCTGCTGTTGTGTCACCATTACCTCGCTCGACTACACCGAGAGAAGGTCTTGGAGAGCCGACGGGTCGACGTGGCGACTCAAACCGACCCAGGGTCACCGAGCTGTGTCTCGGCTCCTCTGGCTTCGGCGACATCGGGGACGTCGAGCGGTGTCTCGACCTCCCAACTCTCCACCGCCTGCCTTTCGGCAGAACACCCTTCGACTCCGGTGGAGTCACCGGCCTTGCCCCCAAGGTCCGTCTTGAGGGAGCTGCTGGAGACTAATCAAGTCTCGCAGCCGGGGACGGTTTCAAGGACCTACTGGTTCCTCGATCCGCAGGAGGACACTTCAACCCTCGCCTACCGAAGGGCGATTTCTCGCAAGGCGAAGGGCGCCTCACTACGAAGGGCGTTGCTCATCTCTCCTACGAAGAGAAAACCAACTGCCTCGAGAAAGCCCGGGAGACCTCGAGGGAAACCGAGGGTACTGAGTAACGTTCTGGTCACACCGGCGTTGACTCTCCCTGCGAGAGCACCAGGGACCCCCAAGCAATCTTTGGGAGGACCAATCGACCTTACGGTCGGCCGTTAAGGACATTTTTTTAGCCTCGGCATTTTTTAGTGGGTTGGTCCTTTACGGGACTAACCCCGAAAAAACTCCAAAACTAAAATCTCCGCGGAGATCCCTCCCTTACAACCGGGTGGTGCGGCCGACACTAAGTTGGGCGGGCTTTCACTCGTCCAGACTCAACCCTGAGTCGACGTGGAGGGGTCCGTGCGGTGTCCGCTCTCCACGCTACGTAGAAGCAACTTCGGTGGATAACGGTCCCGGCGACCGGCAACGGGGGACTTCGCCTCAGCAGGCATTCTCAGCTCAGCGTTCACAGCTGAGAACTTAGTACGCAGCAGCGTACTGAGCTCGCCCTTCTCACCAACCGGCATAGAGTGCCCTCTACTCCGCCGATCTTCACGCTCACGCTCACTGAGCCTTCGTCTAACCTGTCGGCATCCGTAAACTTGCCTTGCTCTTAAAGCAGGAAGTGGTGAAGGGTAGCGCTCGCTCGAAGGTGCGTTCGACCTCTACGAGTCCTACGCTTGCTCGAGTTTTGCTCTTGCGTCAAGCTTCCATGATAGATTCTAGTAATCTTTCCAGAAATCTTTTCTCAATATCTTGAAAGAGTAACATAAAGCTATAAATAATATTAACAATTCTCTAGAAGTATTACAATTCTCGCATATTATTTTTAACTTATTTCTATATTAATCGCAATTTTATTATCGCAGAAAAAATTGTATTATATAAAATTTTTCGACCTGACCGGGAATCGAACGCAAGACCTTTGGGTTACTACGAACGCATGCTATCCGTTACACTATCGCTCGCTTAAAGAAGTTCAGACATTTTCATGGAAATAAGGTGCAGTTTATACGATAATTCAAATATTATTATTTTGATTACTGTATCTTATATATTAATGGCATTTAAAAATTATTTATATAATTCCATAAATTAAAAAAATATAATATCGGTAAGGTAGAAATAAAATCAGTGTACTGAATATATTTTACGAAATAACGAAAATATTAACTTTTATTATTATTACTTCGAATAAACATTTTTTTAAACTTGGCATTTCATTATGTTGATTACAAAAAGTAATTTTATAAGAAATATAAAGTATATATTTTTTTTTAATATAGCTTATCAAGTCTTCGACTTGCAAGGTTGACCTTCTCTAGTCCAAAATCCATCCAATTTTATTATTTAATAAATTAACTTTTAAACATTTATTTTGAAAAACACGCGTCCTACCTATACAGCGTGTCCAAAAAGTCTGGAAACACCCAAATAATTTCTCAGCTGAATTACTATTGGAAAATGTTAAGGTCGCCTTTGTAGTAATTTTTTACGAGGAATCCAATGGTGACCTTGGATTCGACCTTGGACCTCATTTTTGAGGTTATTTCAAGGTCAACCTCATTTTTTTAAATGGTAACCCCTATTTTTTATAGCGGAATCTGAAAGAGCGGAAAATTTTACGTCCGGACATGTATTAAGGTATGAGGTTGAGGTTGCCCCCAGAGGTCAAATTGAGGTCAAAGTATGATTTCTTAAAAATTTCGCGAGTTCAGTGGTAAAACAAAACAAACAAAGGTAAGGTTTGGTAAGTTCGAACGAAGACTTGAAGGTGACCTCTGATTCGACCTTGAACCTCATTTTGAGCCTCATTTTTGAGGTTATTTCGAGGTCAACCTCATTTTTTAAATGGTAACCCCTATTTTTTAGCGGAATCGGAAAGAGTGTGAAACTTTACGTCCAAACATGTACTCAGAACATAGTTCAAGAAGGACCTTGACGTTCATTTGAAGGTCACTTAAACTTAATGACGGTCTGATCTTGTGTAAACTTTTTAATTTTTTTAAACAGTCTAACATCTTATTTCAAGTGCTCGAATTATTTTCCATCCACTTTTTGATAGTAACCTAATCGATGATCGAAAACACCAACAGTATTTTTGATCATTTCAGTAGGAATGAGAGCTGATTCATTGTAAAATTTTTTGAAGCGTTTAAATATTGAACATTGTTACTTGTTATTTTTCGTATGGTTAGAGTGACAATAAACTATTATTCATTCCATAACCACCACAGAAAAGGGTTGGTCATTTTTCAAACATATTTTTTGAAAATTAAAAGTTCTTTTTATTTTCAACTCAAAAAGTATTTTTGGATAAGGTCTACTAGGAAGAGTAATAAAAATGAACAAACTCACTGATAGAGAAAGAATAACGATTCTCATGATGAGAGGTTGGGGACACATGCAGCGATCTTATAGGGCCGTAAGAGATATTTTTAATGCTTCATTTAGGGTTGGTGGAACTCCACTATCATTTTCAACAGTTCAAAAAACTGTTAGAAGGTTTGAAAATACCGGCACTATCAGCGATTTACCTCGATCAGGCAGACCAATGTCAGCAGGTAACGAAGAGAAATCTTTAGATGTTGTGTTAACATTCACCGAAGATCCGCATACTTCCGTTCGTAGAGCTGCTCAAGTGCACGAAATAAGTAAATCATCTATTCATAACATACTAAAAGAGAGAAGTTCCATCCATTTAAAGTAACGCTAATACACAAGTTAAATGAAGATGATTTCGATCGTCGCGTTGAATTCTGTGATGATATGATGGCACGCATCGTACAAAATCCAAATTTTCCATCAAATATAGTCTTCTCAGATGAAGCTACATTTCAACTTGACTCAAGCGTAAATAGGCATAACTGTAGATATTGCGCAGTTGAAAACCCTCATTGGGCAAGAGAAGCCAAGTCACAATATCCACAAAAATTAAATGTCTAGGCTGGAATATTAAATAATAGGATTATAGGACCATTTTTTATTGATGGCAATTTAAATGCAGAAAAGTATGAAACTATGTTGCGGAATCAAATTGTTCCTGCTATAAGAGAAATAGCTGGAGAGGACTTTAATAACACATGGTATCAACAGGACGGTGCAGCAGCTCATTATGCACGAAACGTTCGCACATACTTAGATACAGTATTCATTAATCGATGGATAGGACGAAGAGGTGCAATTGAATGGCCAGCTAGGTCCTCCGATTTAACGCCTCTAGATTATTTCTATTGGGGTTATCTGAAGGATCGTGTATTCAAAACAAAACCCTTAAACTTAGATGAATTACGTGAAAGGATCATTGATGAATCAGCTCTCATTCCTACTGAAATGATTGAAAATGCTGTTGGTGCTTTCTATCATCGATTAGGTTACTGTCAAGAAATGAATGGAGAACAGTTCGAGCACTTGAAATAAGATGTTATACTGTTTAAAAAATCAAATGTGAGAGGCAAGGGGACTCACGTAAATCAAGCGCCCCATCGTGAGAGGCAAGGGGACTCACGTAAATCAAGCACCCCATCGTGAGAGGCAAGGGGACTCACGTAAATCAAGCACCCCATCGTGAGAGGCAAGGGGACTCACGTAAATCAAGCACCCCAAAGGGAACAGATTTTACTACGTCCACGTCGTTGTTCCTGGGTAACGCTAAATGTAAAAAAATTGAACTTGACATGACTTTTAAGGACAATATCAAGGTCACCATTAGATTTCTCGTTGAAAACTACTAAAGAATTAACCTCGCTCAGTGTGATAAAAAGTTTACACAAGATCAGACCGTCATTAAGTTTAAATGACCTTCAAATGAACGTCAAGGTCCTTCTTGAACTATGTTCTGAGTACATGTTTGGACGTAAAGTTTCACACTCTTTCCGATTCCGCTAAAAAAATAGGGGTTACCATTTAGAAAAATGAGGTTGACCTCGAAATAACCTCAAAAATGAGGCTCAAAATGAGGTTCAAGGTCGAATCAGAGGTCACCTTCAAGTCTTCGTTCGAACTTACCAAACCTTACCTTTGTTTGTTTTGTTTTACCACTGAACTCGCGAAATTTTTAAGAAATCATACTTTGACCTCAATTTGACCTCTGGGGGTAACCTCAACCTCATACCTTAATACATAACCGGACGTAAAATTTTCCGCTCTTTCGGATTCCGCTATAAAAAATAGGGGTTACCATTTAAAAAAATGAGGTTGACCTTGAAATAACCTCAAAAATGAGGTCCAAGGTCGAATCCAAGGTCACCATTGGATTCCTCGTAAAAAATTACTACAAAGGCGACCTTAACATTTTCCAATAGTAATTCAGCTGAGAAATTATTTGGGTGTTTCCAGACGTTTTGGACACGCTGTATGTAAATACAATAAGTATTCAAAATTTTTTTTAACGATTCTATTAGAACTATCATGAAATATACTCGTTGAAAAATTGAATCAAAATGACATAAATGCAGATTCCTACTTATCAATATTAGAACGATTTATTATTTAAAAAATTTCTGAACAGTGTTTTGGAAAAACTCAATTTTACATGCCCTCCGTATATGTAAATACTATACAAAGAATTTCTTTAAAGCCATCGTATTAATATTTTGATAAAGTATACTTGCTGGCATATGATGTCGGTATCTCACATCTCCTTAAGGACGATCTCCGACTAAACTTTATGAATATCGCAAAAATTGTGATCTAAAAATAATATTTATGATGGAAGCTCTTCGTAAGTCTCTCTACGCCACTCCAAAGATAATAAAAAATGACGATGTAAGAAAAAAAGCGTCAATACGATGATTATTTTGATATTACTCATGAGATTCCTACAATCTTCCCTAAAGGTTTCATATTATATTTCACATTCGAGTAATTCGAATCTTTTTTTCTATTCTTTCGCAAATCTGTCAGGAAGCTTTCTTAAAACATTGATTTGGAATACTCCAACAAACTTTCGTTATGACATTCGTAAAGGAATTCTGTCATACATCAAGAATGCTTTCCAAATTCTTGCTAGAAAGGTTACTCCAAGGTTTAATGGAATATCTCACTGGAAGGATGTTCGAAGGTATTTTGGAAGCTTTCCGTAAGCTCGTTATGTAAAAGTAGGTGAGCTAGGACAGTTTGGGGCCACTTACCATCGGAGCTGGCGCTCGGTGGGTAAGGTAGAGCGCTACCTTGCCGGTGGCCGGAATTGCAGGGTGGTTAATAATCCAACATTAGCAGCAGTCGATAACCCAAATCTACCTTACCAACAGAGCAGCATACTATATAGGCTGTTAACCCAATTTCAAAAATTTTAATTTCTCCACATCGTGTGAGGGCAGGTGGTATGTTGTTAAATAATTAATTAAATATTATTAATTATTATTATTAATTAAATATTATTATTTTTTTATTTTTTTTATTTTTTTCCTTTTTTTTCTCTTTGGCTCATTTTTTTTCTAATAAAGTCATAACATAACTAATAAAATTTTGTCCGTTTCGTCGTTCGATTTTTCCTTTTACAGTAGCATGACTTCTGAAAATTCCTGTACGTTCGAGGTTATGTTGTCATTTTGAGGTTATGTTGCCATTGATACCCACTCTTTCGTAGCGCCATCTGCAGATGAATCAACCATCTCTACCTTACCCACAAAGCAGTAGGCAACATCAGATACGCTATCCAACTTTTCAAACAGAGCCGTATGAGATAGCTCCAAACTCACCAATAATTCTGATACTTGTTAGATGACATACACGACATGCACTATATATACTGTGAGCTCTACTAGGCGGCGAGCCGGAGTCGTCGCGCTGCCCACTGCTGCGTAGGCGCACTGCCAGCTATAAGTCACGTTGTTCAAACCATCAACAAGCACCACCTACACTCACACATCGTGTGAGGGTGGGTGGTGGTTTGTTAAATAATTGATTAATTAATTTTTTTATTTTTTTTTCATTTTTTTCATTTTTTCTCCTCTTTTTTCTCCTATTCAACAAGTTGAGCATAAGCGCTTGAGTTTTGATTCATATGATGTGAGGGACACAACCATATACTCCCAATCCATATATATAGATAACATACGAAGCATGCATACTATATCCCACTACCACTCAATGGGGTTCGCATCTTCAAACCTTCACAGAATTCTTGGAAAAACGTTTTGGACAGGTTGAGACGGAGCTCGCTGATGCAAGTTCAAACCTGCATAGAATTCTTGGAAAAATGGTATGGAGCTCTCTGATTGGTAGAGCGTCGCCATTACTATAGAGTCGAGGTCCGAAATTCATCGAAATTTAGACAAGTTTCTTCATGTCTCAGCCCACTATATTACATACGAACCCTACGGCATTTCTACCTTATTGACAGAGCTGATTACCTCCATCGGTAATTGTAATACATTAACTTTTAAGATCACATACAATGAATGCATTATATACTATGTGTACTACATATACTATGTATACTGCATATACTATGTGTACTAAATATACTATGTGTATTACATATACTATGTATACTATACATACCAGCACTCTACCCCGATCGTTCTACCCCCACAATGATATCATTACCAACGATTGATAAGGTAGGAATCTATTTTAGCAACAGTGTGGGTGGGAAATACAAAATGGTAGGAAATTTAAAAATGGCGGGTAATTTGAAAGGGCGGGAAATTTAAGTGCTGGACAAAATTTTCTTCATTTCGGCGGGAATTCGTGGAGCATCGAACGGTAATTTTTTTTTTAATTATGAGAGCCCTAACCATGACCTGTGAGGTACATTCATTACCTCTCCATCATTTATTAATAGAGTTTATTCATATTACATATGTATGTATTTGAAGTAAAAATTTTTCATCCCAGATATTGAGTTAATATGCAGTTGCAATATTGCCATGCAATGACGAATCAACTTCTTCCTCCTCCTCCTCATCACACAGTCTTTTTTTCCATTTACATCTCCAATTAGTCAAGTCCTTATTTTTTATTTTATACTTGGCATGTTTTTCTTTCCAAAGTTTTCTCGATAAATTTTTATCGGTTGAGAAATCAGATGCACCTTTATTGAAATGATAAGCTTTGTAATAATTATCCATGTTATTGGTATTATGTCCTAGAAAATGAGAGTCAATTTGTGAATTTCCTTGATCGACAGTTGGGAGATTTAGAGGATTGACCTTCAATTTGGCTACCATTGCGGATTCTTTTCGCTCGGCAGTCTTATATTGCTCTCCCATTACATTAGTAGCATTTTTAACTTCAGACAGGGCATCTTTCAATCTTGGAAATACTCTTGACGATTGTTCGAAGATTGGTGAAATAAAATTATAAATTTGTTACTCTTTAGTTTCCGAATCGACTCATTTGCGCAGTATGGCTTTTTATGAGCACTCGAACGTACTATGATCATTCTTTAATTTTCCAAATCAGCTGAATTAATGCGATTACCATTAGGATTTTTTCTAAACAGCAACTGTAATAAGCCCTGAGTCAGTTGAAAAGTCAATTCAACACTTTTTCAGAGGAGGAGTGACACATTTTTCATAGGAGGAGTAACACCTGTTCCTAAAATGTGTCATAGGAGTGACACTTTTCGATAGGAGGAGTGACACTTTTTTCATAGAAGGAGTAATACTTTTTCGTAGAATGTGTCACAGGAGTGACACTTTTCCATAGGAGGAATAACACTTTTCCATAGGAGGAATAACACTTTTCCATAGGAGGAGTGACACTTTTTCATAGAAGGAGTAACACTTTTTCATAGAATGTGTCATAGGAGTAACACCTTATCATAGGGGGGGTAGCGCTTTTTCATAGGAGGAGTAACACTTTTTCATAGAATATGTCATAGGAGTAACACCTTTTCATAGGAGGAGTAGCGCGTTTTCATAGGAGGTGTAACACTTTTTCATAGGAGTGACACTTTTTCGTAGAATATGTCATAAGAGTGACACTTTTTCATAGGAGGAGTAACGCTTTTCCTAAAATATGTCATAGGAGTAACACTTTTTCATAGGAGGAGTACCCTTTTTTCCTAGGAGGAGTAACACTTTTTCGTAGATTGCATCATAGGAGTGACACCTTCTCATAGGAGCAGTAACACTTTTTCCTAAAACGTGCCATAGGAGTAACACTTTTTCTTAGAACGTGTCATAAGAGTGACACTTTTCCATCGGAGGAGTGACACTTTTTCATAGAAGGAGTATCACTTTTTCATAGATTGTGTCATAGGAGTAACACCTTTTCTTAGGGGGAGTACCGCTTTTCCATAGGAGGAGTAACACTTTTTCATAGGAGTGACACTTTTTCGTAGAATGTGTCATGGGAGTAACACTTTTTCGTAGAACGTATCACAGGAGTAACACCTTTTTCATAGGAGGAGTAACGCTTTTCGCAAAATGTGTCATAGGACTGAACCTTTTTCACAGGAGGAGTAACACTTTTTCATAGAATGTGTCATAGGAGTGATACTTTTTCGTAGAATGTGTCATAGGAGGAATACTTTTTCGTAGAATGTGTCATCGGAGTGACACCTTTTCCCCAAATGTGAAAGATTTGGTACTAAAGTTTTTCATTATCATAAGTATTGGTTCCAAAAGCGAGTATGTTAAAAGGTGTTGGTCGCCTGTTGATTGGAATAGACTACCAACCCCATATCAAACTAATAGCAATAGTAAAGTATATATAAACTTGCATAACGTTAGTTCCCAGGACCCCATGTTACTGTATACCTATATGTGACTAAAGAAATAATGTCTCTTATGGGGGCCGATGTCCTCAAAACTGACGTTAAACATATGTAGATTCAGGGACTGTCCCCAAAACTAACAAATGTCCCCGAAACCAACGTTAAACATCTGGAATGTCCTGGAAACTAACATAAAACTTAAATATATATATATATATATATATATATATATATATATATATATATATATATATATATATATACACACACACACACACACACACACACACACACACACACACACACACACACACACACACACACACACACACACACACACACACACACACACACACACACACACACACACACACACACACACACACATTTCTTTTACCAGATTTATGGAGCCCTTTTATACACATGAGCATATTTATGGAGCCCGTTTTCTTTTATGGAACCCGGGTCTCATAAATATTCTTATACGGCGTTTATGGAGCCCGATCTAGAGTTTCTATACCTAGAGAGGGATTATATCTTTAGTCACTTGTATACGGGAACTCTGGGCGTAGGTACTAATATACAGGGATGGGCTCCATAAAGGGGTTAAGTGATAATTATATATATATATATATATATATATATATTCACATCTGGGACGCATTTTGAGGATTATATAAGTCATATATACCGAATTTTGAGGATTTTGTAGGCATTTTGAGGAGTCTCCTCAAAAGTCCAAAGCACTCGAGAGGCATTTTGAGGATTTTTCAGCGGTATCCACAATAGTGTGTTAATACATCGATTTCGGAAATTCCGTGATATTTTTTCGTAAAAGCGGGCGCCGCAGGCGTCGTGGTGTTAGTCACTAACCTTAGGGTCATTATTTCTTTAGTCACGCGCTTGTTTATTGGTTGTTTATAACAATGTTTATATTTGTGTCACCACTATTGTACAAATTCTTTATGAAATCCTCAAAATACCGTCCAATGATATTTATATATATATATATATATATAGTAAAACAAATGTAAGTAATATTAGTCAGAGTTCTTTTGGTTCACAGTAGAGTTTAGCTGAAGTGTTGATGCATAAACACCTCAGATTTTGTGATATCTGCACCGCGAATGGATTTGACTATAAATAACAGCTGCAGCTTTAATATATGTTTAGTTCGGGCTGAACTCTGAAAGCATAAACATGACATATCCTCAGCGAGAAGTGGATAGTTTTCGTAAATTCGAAGATGCTACCAAGCAAAAGTCTACATCTTTGAAGAACAGCATCGACAATGCTCTTGATAATGTGAGAAATGATGTCTCTTATTTAAAGATGACGGCAAATCTAGATAGTACTGACAGTATTCCGTATACCAGTGCTGTTGACGCTGATAAGAAAATGGTTTCACTTGTCAAGAAATATTTATCCAAGCTCAAACGTAATTCAAAGAGGTATCTTGATAATGTATACGATGTTTACAAAAAAGCAAATGTTCTTATTATTGGTAATTCGCCAATAGAATTTGAAGGTAACATCGTGAAAGTATGTGGTGCAACTTTTCAACTGGCTGAGGGCTTATTACAGTTGTTGTTTAGAAAAAATCCTAATGGAAATCACATTAATTCAGCTGATTTAGAAAATTATAGAATGACTAGAGTTCGACACGCGCGCTTCGCGCGCTGATTTTTTTTTTTTTAAGTTACAAAAGAAGCTACATAATTAATGAACGGTTTCTTTTTTGATTACAACAGAAATGTTATTATTCAATTCATTGTTTAAGGTTGTATGGGCTATATGTAAAAAATAATGTCAGATCAATAAAGTTTCGTCAGTAGGTCAATAATATCATTATAAACGTCTCTGCCAAATTTGAATATGATTTGCGTGCTAGTTTTCGAGATATTGTAGTTTAAAATTAACGTGGGTTCTTATGGAGATTCTCTGAATATGGCTAGACTCGTCGTTGTCATTGAAAATATTAAGTTGAAAAAATAGTGTTTAGTTCTTGTAAATTTGTGTATGAGTAAAAGAAAACCTTTGTAATCAATTGCAATTGAAATGAATTGCTTTTGCGAGCTAGTATTAAGGCGATGCGAGGCCCCATAGTTACCGACGATTGCAAGGATCCGTTTTTCTCATTCAATTTTGAATTTTGACAAAAAATCTCTCTGACATAGATTTGACAGTCAACTATATAACGTTCCAGCACGATATTTTCTTAAAATTCAAAATTCTATGAGAGAAACGGATCCCTGCAATCATCGGTAACGGCTCGCACTCACATCGTCTTAAAGTTATAGCATAAAAACTGTGTAATAAGGTGTATAGTCATACTAAAAAGTGAAAGAAATGAGCAATACAATGTTCTAAAACTGATGTAAAGTTTTCTTCATAGTTCTAAAAAACATTTTACATATTTGTTTACTCTTAGTACTGTAGAATATTAGTGTTTTCGACAAATTATACGACCAAAATATTTGTCTTAAATTTTTAAATGAGACCTTACGGCCAATACAACCTTAATGCACTTGTTTGGAATTCACTTGAACATTATGATGTTTTTCATCAAGCTATGTTATAGTTTTATTGACTAAAAAATGTATGTATGAAGAAGTATTTGTTATTTTAATATATGATTTATCTTTATCTTTTGAATTTAGTTCTAGTGATTCATTCCATTCCATAGTTTCCTACTTTAACAAATTTAAAGATTCATTCAATTCTATAGTATCAGAATGTCACTACAATGATAAAGATCAATGAAGTTCAATTTCATTTAAATAAGCTTTTTTCATGTTGTGATTTTGTTCAATAAGTAAAATTGCCACTAAGATAGATAAACAGTATTAAACACAGAAAATATCTGTTTTCTGTGTTTAATAATGTTAAGCATATAAAAAGGCAAAGTGAAAGTATAAAATTCAAGATGAATATTTTTATATTGAGAAAACCATGTTTTTAATTTTAACTAAATAAAAAGATCCTTACACTAATCCGACCATCATCACTAATAAAAAACCGCTCCCAATATACATTGGCACTTAGCTTCTCAAACTAATGTATTATTCCTCTTTTTAATTTTTTATATGACAATAATTAATTGTATTATACAAAAGTTTCTCTATCTATCAAATATTGTCTGAAAAACGCTATTCGAAAATATTTTTAAAAAATTTTCAACCTCAAATATCTTTGGTCGTGACAGTTCAATTTTTTTGCGCAATGAACAGTTTGAAGATATAAAAAATCTATATCCTCTATACCAAATTTCAGGACGATTAATTGGTTTTTATTCTTGTCATCGTGTGTCAGTGAAAACGCGTTTTTTTTAAATAATTTTTTTCTCATAAACAAATGAAGATAATCTCTTGAAATTTATACCAAATATTATCTTCAATAAGCGTCATAAGTAAATAAAATTTTGAGTCGATAATCAAATATTTTTTGAAAAATTAATTTATGAATTATAAGAACATTTTCCATGACATAAGGTAAATGTACCAGTAACTAGACGTTTAGTAGCCTGACCCCAAATAATCTTCCATTTAAAGAATAAAAACTATGATTTAATAAATACTTTTTTGTTTTTATGTAAGATTAAACTTCCCTTAATACATTGTGATAGAAAAAAACAACACTTAAGGTTTTCTTTTTTGTTAATTACTGAAATACAAGAAAGTGCCCATGTACCAGTACCTAGCCATGGAAAATAAGGGTGTCCTAGTGTCCCGATTTTGATGTCCCAGTACATAGCCAATAGAAATTTTAGTTTAATAATTAGGTTAAGAGTCAAAGAAGAATTTAAATAGTACTTAGTTTGTATTTAACTTACTGATTTATTTATAAATAATCATATAAATATATAATAAATAATGACAAAAACTACATTTTTACATAATATTTACATTTTTCTTATTTTTTGTTTATTTAAATTTTTTCTTTTTTAATTTTCTTTTTTGCAATACTAATTTTTTATTTCATCATTAATTTTTTAGCTTCTTCAGCTGTGATTCTTTTAGCTTCCTTCTCTTTTTCCTTTATAAGTTTATTCTGTTCTCTCTGTCTTTTTTTCTCTTCTTTTTCCTTCTCTTTATCTGCTTTTTCTTTTTGTATTTGCAAGTGATGAGCTTGCCAGCCTTCCGAAGTAAGCACCGTAGGAATTTTTTTCCCAGTTTTTTTTTTTTTTGGGAATTTCTTCAGGCCAAACTAACGCTTTTTTGAAAGCAACTGGAATATTCATTTTTTGTTGATCATTTTCGTTATTTTCAGTAGGTGCAACTAAAATGTAAAGTTATTAAAAAGATAAAAACAGGTGATAATAGAATAAAGGAAGATTACTATAAGATAGACATAATAATAGAAATACCTTCAACTTCATTTGTTACTGTTACAGGTAATAAAATAGACGTAGGGTGCGCAGCTTCAGTACTTGAAGTGAAAGTATTTACAGCATTATCAATCTGTGTTTCATTTCCTAATCTTAAATCTAGTACGTTGGAACATGAAGCAGAAACATTTTGGAGTTGGGCTTCCGTAGATTCATCAGAGCTTTCTAGACGATCATTTTCTTTATTTTCAATAGAAGCCACTACTTAAAATGTTAAGTTATTAAAATATTATAGGTATAATAAAATACGTGATAATAGAATAAATATCATTATAAGATGTAAATAATAATATTAATACCTTCAACTTCATATGGTACTGTCACAGATAATAAACTAGACGCAGGATGCATAGTTTCAGTACTTAAAGTAGAGGTATTTACAGTATTGGTAATCTGTATTTGATTTCTTAAGCTTAAATCTAGTACTTTCGAACACGAAGAAGAAACATTTTGGAGCTGGGTTTCAGTAGATTCATGGGACATTTCTATACTGTTGGCACTATCTTGACTTTCATACTGACTATTACGTAGATCTTCACAAGCATGATGGTTTTGATTTCCTATTAAGTATGTAAAAATGTTTTACTTCTATGTATGATTATTGTTTTTATTGTACTTAAGTCCACTAACCTTGCAGGATTATGTTATTTTTCTCAGTAAAATTCTCTGGGAGTGTCAGTGTAATTGGTCCAGTTGAGGTGAGAGTCGCTTCACATTGCTCCGTTGAATGGACATGCATTTGAGATTGATCCAATGAAATGAAGGTCAGTTGATCTGGCTCCGTTGAAACTACAGTCATGTTATATTGCTCCGATGAAGTGAGGGGCAATGGAACTGGCTTCGAAGGATCAGTTTCTTTTGTTGCATCAGTATTTACAAAATCTGAAATATAAAAATTAAATGTTTTTCAAGTTTTCAATTTTATTTAAGTTTTAATTACATTAATTAAGTATAATAACAAACCTTCATTTTGTGTGTAATTACTATCTTGAAGTTCGTCTACATGAATTATGTTTCCACTATTCGAAGGATAATCAAAAACTATATCTAAATTATTTATATCTACACCTTCGAGTACAGTATCATCTACAACATCCCATTCATCTTCGACTAGCATCACAGCTTCTTCGATACTTACATTTCCTGAACTACTATTTTCTCCTATATTAGATAAAAATATTCTATACGTAATACTTATTTTTATAAATAATAATTCCAGGAAAAAAAAAAAGAAAAATTGTATTAATTAAATATTCAGTTATACAATAAAATTAATTTTATTGAATATTGTAGGTGATATTATGTTTATCTGAATTATTTAATTAAAACAAGTTTAAAATTTAACCAGAAAGTCTTCTTAAGTTGACCCAGTAGTCGAATAGTCCTTTGTTATCACTGTTACTGATGCTAGTATTATTTTCTAATGCGTTCTTGAAATCTTGTAAGGTGTCAGGTTCTAATGAATTTTCACAAAAACAAATGTTTTTTACACTCAGCTTCTTTATGTTTATTTACTAAATTTTCTGCATCTTCTACTGCATTAATTTTTGCTTTTCTATTTGCTTTATTAAGGATGTCGAAGTCAACTCTATCCGCTGAGAATGGAACAAGCCCACATGTTTCAAAACCATTTTTATTATTGTTGGTAAATTACCTAATGAATCCAAAGCTGTTTTTAAAATGGGCGAAAAAGTCTGTTTTGTAAGACGCTGACCTGAAATTAAAATGTTTATAATTTATAGTTTATATTTATAAGAGAATATCAGAAAATAAAGCTTTAAAAAAAGTAAAGAAGCGAAAAAACAGAACTAACCCATATTTTGCATCCTCTCTTCATCAACAACTTTTTGTAGTTTTTCTTCAGTGGACAAAATACTGCAACGTCGAGAGGTTGCAATATATGCGTTGCATTGGGGTATAATGCAACCAACTCAATTTTTTTGTCTTTACAAAACTGTGAAAGTTTTAATGTTAGATGTGATACATGCCCATCTAAGTATAAAATTATTGGAAACTGAATTTTGTTTTTCAGCAACCACGGATAAAATATATTTGATATATATTCATAAAAACAATCTGCTGTCATCCATCCTCGCTCGGTGGTGCCAGCAATCCATTCAGGAGGTAAACTCCTGGTAATACTAGCAGGTATTCTCTGGTACCAGAATAAAATCATTGGAGGCAGCATGACACCACTTCCACTTATTGCGAATAACACAGTTAAAGATTCCTTATCATCACCGTTAACCACTTTATAAATAGCTTTCACACCCTTTCTAGCCAAAACTTTCTCTCCTTTTGGAATTAAATAAAAGGCGCTTTCATCCATATTAAATATTCGTGAACCATCAATGTCCACCAACTCTAGCAGCTTCAAGTGATCTTCGACTTCTTTAAACCAACTTCTCAATTTCTCTTCTGTTGCAGAAGCTCGACTGCTACTCAAATTTTGACAGACTCTCTCACTGATTTCTGGATGTCTTCGACAAAATGCTTCATACCAATGTCTGCCTGGCTTATTGCCTTTAAACGGAGTCTTTCTATCTAACTCTGTTACCAATGTCTGCACGGCATTAAGCAGCTGAGACTTGGTAATGGGGAAACCCCTTTTGCCACACCATAAAATCCAAGATACTAATACCTCTTCTTCTTCACTCTTAAGATAAGAGGAAGGCCCTCTACTAGCCTCAACAGGGATACGGTAAGTATTTTTGGCCTGCAAGGTACTCCTCGGAACGCCATACTCAGCAGCAGCTTTTCTGATAGATGTACCTTCCTGGATTGCTTCTAATGCCTTATCCACATCATTTTGAGAATAAGGCTTTTTGTAGATATCTTTGGCCTTTCTTTTATTTTTTTCGTTACTTTGTGACATTTCTGAAAAAAAAAGAATATTTGTAAATACCTACAAAATTAAAATCACAATACTTGTAAATTTTTAGGTTAAGAGGTTAGAATTTTTAGAAAGTACTTTTATAAACGAGTCATAGCGCTACTCAATAAACTATACAGTATAAACACAAATAATTAGTATTTAAACTATATACTTACGAATTTAGCACGATTAGCGATAATAAATTGCCAAATAGAGCTGTTGAAATGTCTACGTTATAATGCCAACTATCAACACGTGCAGCTCATCTACGCAGTGAAACGATGGTCGTCCGAGTAACTAGCCGGACGGTCAATAACCAGTCACACAAGCATTCCGAGTACCGATAAATAGACACGCAAATTAAATTGAAAACCATTTATTTTCCAACGAATTATCAATTCGTACATATTCTTCATACCTTTATTAATATAAACAAGTTTTTTTCGACTCGCAAAACATTATACAATATTAATTATCGACTTAAGAAGTGCGTCGTTTTCCTTAGTCAAATCGTAAGAAATACGAGATGTTCAGCCATACGTTCGAACGTCGAAATTAAAGTGTTATTTATAATTTTTATTATTAAAATAGGTTCTAACTAAAAATTGTATTGAATAGTTTGAATATTTATAAATTATAAATCATTCATACTATATTAAAAATGCGTTTCTATATCTTAAGAATAATGAAAATATGTTGAAATGGCTAGGTACTAGTACGCGTCCAGTCACTGGTACATTTACCTTACTAAAGATAATTTGAAAATTAAAAACAGAAAACGTAGGTAGTTTACAGATTTTTTGGTTATAAAAAAAAAAAGAAAGTAGATAAAACATTAAAACCGAATATTTTTTCGGGACCAAGAGAATAAGCTTTGTCCGACGAAAATAGGTGAAATGATTTTCGAGATATCGAGTGTTTACACACACACCCACACACACACACGCATGCACGCACGCACGCAGGCACGCACACCCACACACACACACATACAATTTTCTCAAAATTGACAAATTTCAACATTATCGCCTTAAACTATCTTTTTGAACATTTTTTTCTCGAAAATTTTTGTCACCGACAAAATTTGTGAATTTTTGTTGCAAAGCTTCCTCTAAGGGGAATCAAAAAAGATATAAATTTACATTTCTACTAAAAACAATCAAATAAAAATTAATATAAACATAACTCTATTTATCTATAAAAGTCCCTCTAAAACCATTAAAAAACAAAAGATTCCCTATATAAAAAATATATATGTACAAATATAACGTAGAAAATTAATTCAAAATTTACCAATATTACTTTTTTGATCAAGTAATGAATAAATATTTTTTTTTAAATAAAAATTTCTCATCGATTTATCAATTGATTATCAATTTCTATCAATTAATATATATCATATTTTCCCGCTCACAACACATGCGCTATCTCTATACCATTCCACCATAACTCTAAGGGTGTCTCTACAACTTTGCGCGTGCATATGCCCTCCCGTGTATAAGGTATACCAATATAGTGCTCTCCTATATAAGGTATACCTATATATAGCGCTCTCCTATATATAGGTATACCTTATACACGGCGAGCGCACACACGCGCGCTGCACGGTTGTAGAGACTCTCTAAGTCCCTATAGGGCATTTGCGCATGCGCCAAAAAATTCGAGATTTCGAGCTTTCGAGATATTCGAGATATTCGAGTATTCGAGATATTCGAGAAATAAGCAATATGGCGTCGCAACATGGCGTCGACCATGCCAAGGATGCATTTTTTATAGAGGGATCATAGTACATTCGAATGCTCATAAAAAGCTATACTGCGCAAATGAGTCAATTCGGAAACTAAAGAGTAACAAATTTTATAATTTTATTTCACCAATGTTCGAACAATCGTCAAGAGTATTTCCAGGATTGAAAGATGCCATGTCTGAAGTTAAAAATGCTAGTAATGTAATGGGAGAATAACATAAGACTGCCGAGCGAAAAGAATCTGCAGTGGCAGACAAATTGAAGGTCAATCCTCTAAATCTCCCAACTGTCGATCAAGAAAATTCACAAATTGACTCTCATTTTCTAGGACATACTACCAATAACATGGATAATTATTGCAAAGCTTATCATTTTAATAAAGGTGCATCTGATTTCTCAACCGATAAAAATTTATCGAGAAAACTTTGGAAAGAAAAACATGCCAAGTATAAAATAAAAAATAAGGACTTGACTAATTGGAGATGTAAATGGAAAAAAAGCTGTGGTCTAGTGATGAGGAGGAGGAGGAAGAAGTTGATTCGTCATTGCAAAGCAATATTGCAAAATATTACAATTACCGATGGAGGTAATCAGCTCTGTCAATAAGGTAGAAATGCCGTAGGGTTCGTATGCAATATAGTGGGCTGAGACGTGAAAAACTTGTCTAAATTTCGAAGAATTTCGGACCTCGCCTCTATAGTAATGGCGACGCTCTACCAATCAGAGAGCTCCATACCATTTTTCCAAGAATTCTATGCAGGTTTGAACTTGCATTAGCGAGCTCCGTCTCAACCTGTCCAAAACGTTTTTCCAAGAATTCTGTGAAGGTTTGAAGATGCGAACCCCATTGAGTGATACTGGGTATAGTATGCATGTTCGTATGTTATCTATATATATAGATTGGGAGTATATGGTTGTGTCCCTCACATCATATGAATCAAAACTCAAGCGCTTATGCTCATCTTGTTGAACAGGAGAAAAAAGGGGAGAAATAATGAAAAAAATGAAAAAAAAAATAAAAAAATAAATTAATTAATCAATTATTTACCAAACCACTACCCACCTTCATACGATGTGTGAGTGTAGGTGGTGCTTGTTGATGGTTTCCACAACCTGACTTATAGCTGGCAGTGCGCCTACGCAGCAGTGCACAGCGCGACGACTCCGGCTCGCCGCCTAGTAGAGCGCACAGTATATATAGTGCATGTCGTGTATGTCATCTAACAAGTATCAGAATTATTGGTGAGTTTGGAGCTATCTTGTACGGCTCTGTTTGTAAAGTTGGATAGCCAATCTGATGTTGCCTACTGCTTTGTCGGTAAGGTAGAGATGGTTGATTCATCTGAAGATGGCGCTACGAAAGAGTGGGTATCAATGGAAACATAACCTCAAAATGTTTACAAGGCAGAGTTGGGTATTGCATATTGCTCTGTTGGAAAGGTAGATATGCGTGAACCATCTACAGACGGCGCTACCAAAGAGTGGGTATCAATGGAAACATAACATCAAAATGACAACATAACCTCAAACGTACACGAATTTTCAGAAGTCATGCTACTGTAAAGGGAAAAATCGAACTGCGAAACGGACAAAATTTTATGAGTTATGTTATGACTTTATTAGAAAAAAAAATGAAAAAAAGGAAAAAAAGGAAGAAAATGATAAAAAAAAAAAAAAAAAAAATTAATTAATAATAATAATTAATAATAATTAATTAATTAACAAAATACCACCTGCCCCCACACGATGTGGCGAAATTCAAATTTTTTAAATTGGGTTAACAGCCTATATAGTATTCTGTTCTGTTGGTAAGGTAGATTTGGATTATCCTGGAAATACACTCTCGGCGGAGCGACGGGAAATTCAAATTTTTTAAATTGGGTTTACAGCCTATATAGTATTGTGCTCTGTTGGTAAGGTAGATTTGGGTTATAGACTGCTGCTAATGTTGGATTATCAACCACCCTGCAATTCCGGCCGCCGGCAAGGTAGCGCTCTACCTTACTCACCGAGCGTCAGCTCCGATGGTGAGTGGCCCCGAACTGTCCTAGCTTACCTACTTTTACATAACAAGCTTACAGAAAGCTTCCAAAATACCTTCGAACATCCTTCCAGTGAGATATCCCATTAAACCTTGGAGTAACCTTTCTAGCAAGAATTTGGAAAGCATTCTAAAACGATTTTTGATGTATGACAGAATTCCTTTACGAATGTCATAACGAAAGTTTGTTGGAGTATTCCAAATCAATGTTTTAAGAAAGCTTCCTGACATTTGCGAAAGAATAGAAAAAAAGATTCGAATTACTCGAATGTGAAAAATAATATGAAACCTTTAGGGAAGATTCTAGGAATCTCATGAGTAATATCAAAATAATCATCGTATTGACACCTTTTTTCTGACATCGTCATTTTTTATTATTTTTGGAATGGCGTAGAAAGACTCATGAAGAGCTTCCATCATAAATATTATTTTTAGATCACAATTTTTGCGATATTCATAAAGTTGAATCGGAGATCGTCCTTAAGGAGATGTGAGATACCGACATCATATTCCAACAAATATACTTTATCAAAATATTAATACCATGGCTTTAAAGAAATTCTTTGTATAGTATTTACATATACGGAAGGCGTGTAAAATTGAGTTTTTCCAATACACTGTTCAGAAATTTTTTAATTAATAAATCGTTGTAATATTGGTAAGTAGGAATCTGCATTTTTGTCATTTTGATTCAATTTTTCAACGAGTATATTTCATGATAGTACTAATAGAATCGTTAAAAGAAATTTGAATACTTATTGTATTTACATATAGGTAGGACGCGCGTTCTTCAAAATTAATGTTTAAAAGTTAATTTATTAAATAATAAAATTGGGTGGATTTTGGACTAGAGGAGGTTAACCTTGCAAGTCGAAGACTTGATAAGCTATATTAAAAAAAAAATTATACTTTATATTTCTTATAAAATCACTTTTTGTAATCAACATAATGAAATGCCAAGTTTAAAAAAATGTTTATTCGAAGTAATAATAATTAATGTTAATATTTTCTTTATTTCGTAAAATATATTCAGTACACTGATTTTATTTCTACCTTACCGACATTATATTTTTTTTTTATTTATGGAATTATATAAATAATTTTTAAATGCCATTAATATATAAGATACAGTAATCAAAATAATAATATTTGAATTATCGTGGAAACTGCACCTTATTTACATGAAAATGTCTGAACTCCTTTAAGGACGTTCTCCGGGTCGAAACAGCAATTTTAGTTTTTATATTTTTAAATAATGTTTTATTAATTTGATAATTCAAGCGTAAGTACATGTAACAAATATATACTTGAAAGAACATAAAACAATTTTTTTCAGCCACATTCAGGCAATAGTCACTATGCTATTGTTACAATTAAAGACAAAAACTTCAATAAGTTCTTTAAATTTTTTATTTTTTATCCGATCCTAACGAAATAAAGCTTATTTTGTTCGTTAAGAAATTTCAGGGGGAGTATCGATGGGAAAATTTATGATACGAGTTACCAGTACGGCGCAATATCAATTTGTTTAAGAAAAGCAAGTCAAGTTTTCATCAAAACTTTCTTAAACAAATTGATATTGCGCCGTACTGGTAACTCGTATCATAAATTTTCCCATCGATACTCCCCCTGAAATTTCTTAACGAACAAAATAAGCTTTATTTCGTTAAGATCGGATAAAAAATCAAAAAATTTAAAGAACTTATTGATGTTTTTGTCTTTAATTGTAACAATACCATAGTGACTATTGTCTGAATTTGTCTGAAAAAAATTGTCTTATGATCTTCCAAGTATATATTTGTTACATGTACTTACTCTTGGATTATCAAATTAATAAAACATTATATAAAAATATAAAAACTAAAATTGCTGTTTCGACCCGGAGAACGTTCTTAAGCGGGCTATAGCGTAACGGATAGCATGCGTTCGTAGTAACCCAAAGGTCATGGGTTCGATTCCCGGTAAGGTCGAAAAATTTTATGTACAATTTTTTCTGCGATAATAAAATTGCGATTAATATAGAAATAAGTTAAAAATAATATGCGAGAATTGCAATACTTATAGAGAATTGTTAATATTATTTATAGCTTTATGTTACTCTTTCAAGATATTGAGAAAAGATTTCTGGAAAGATTACTAGAACCTTTCATTGAAGTTTCCTGCCAATGAGTTGACCCAGAAATTTCGATCTTCCAGGAATCTTTCATGAAAGCTTTCAGAAAGATTTTAATGAATCTTTCTGAAAAGTTTCAAAAATTCGTTCACCTTCGTTACGGAAGTCTTGTTGAAACATTTTCTAAGAGCTTATGGTTTTCATTTGTGAAAGCTTCTCGTAATATTCCCACGTCATTTACGAATCTTCCAACAACTTTTTCGAAAACTTGAAAAAAGATCCTTGAAAGGTTTCCTAAAAGAGTATTAGAATCTTTCACGTAAGCTTTCTGAAAAATTACGAATCTTTCTTGTAGGCTTTCAGAAAGCTTCTAATTATCTTTCTACAAACCTTAAAGATACCTTCCCGAAAGGTTTCCTGACAGGTGAATGCAATCATTCAAGGTATCATTATGTGAATCATTTGTACCAGACATTTTGAACTTCCGCGAATATTCGGTGAAAGATTCCTAAAAGATTCTTGGAGGTTGCTGCATTCTTTTACGGAAGCTTGCTGAAAGATTTCCTTTTCCTTTAGAAAGCTTTTAGTTACCTTTTCAAAAACTTTAAAGAAACCTTCCTGAAAGGTTTTCTGAAAGGTTGCTGCAATCTTTAAAGCAATCTTACTGCCAATGATTTATCCCAGACATTCTGAACTTTCGGAGACATTTCATGAAAGCTTCCTGAAATACTGCGAAACTTTCTTGCAATCTTGTAGAACGCTTCTAATTATCTTTCTAGAAATTTTAAAGAAACCTTCCCGAAAGGTTTCCTGACAGGTGACTGCAATCTTTCAAGGATCTTTATGTGAGTAATTTGTCCAAGACATTTTGAACTTCCACATATATTACATGAAAGCTTCCTAAAAGATTCTTGAAGGTTGCACGTTAGCTTGCTGAAAGATTCCCTCTTCCTTCAGAAAGCTTTCAGTAACCTTTCCAAAAACTTTAAAGAAACCTTCCTGAAAGGTTTTCTGAAAGGTTGCTGCAATCTTTAAAGCAATCTTACTGCCAATGATTTGTCCCAGACAGTCTGAACTTTCGCGGAGATTTCATGAAAGCTTCCTGAAATACTGCGAAACTTTCTTGCAAGCTTGCAGAAAGCTTTCAGCAATATTTCATGCTATGTGGGAATTACTACCATTGTAAAATTTTTAAAGCTTTTTCTTTTTAACAGAAGCTTTAATTTAAGACCTGGTAGATCGATTTTCCTTGAAAGATATTCCAGATATAAGAGTTTTTATTTTCCAATATTCAAGAAGTAATAAGGTGACTTCACCAGTGAATGAAGGAATACGGAAATAGTAATTTTTGTTATTCAATTAAGAGTCTTAAAAATGGATTAAAAGTAAAAATCTTTTTCAATTAGTATTTTAAAATCTTCAAACTTTACGACAGTGACAAAATTGTGGATAAAGAATAAAAGTAGAAATTTTATTAATAATAAATCTGTAAATATCTCCTGAAAACCAGTAAATGAATACGTGGTGCTAGTTACTGAACACTTTGAAAACAGTGAATGAACACTTACTTTGTACGTACCCTAGTGAAAATGTATTCGAGCCAAAAAATGTGCCAAAAGTATTCTATGATATATAGAAAGTGTTCCCATGGTGTTTTTAAAAGACAGATTTCGGACATTTCGAACACTATTGGAACAATTTGGAACACTTATTACCATGATATGATACACTTAATAACCACTTCGAAACATTTCTTAGAAAATAGACTGAATTAATTTTTCATATTTTAGTGGAATACTTTTTATATGACCCGGCACACTTTTGGAACAGTTTGGAACATTTTTTAAAATTTTCATTTACATGGCCCATTTTTAGTCAAGTAAAACAAGATGTTCCTTGATACATAAAATATGTTCCAAACTATAGATACATTTTTCACCTAAATTTATAGTTATGACGTCTTTTTGGAACACTTTTAAACATCATTGGAACATTTTTTAAACACCATTGATCATTCTTAGAACATTTTTCGAAAATTTATTAAATTTGTTTAAACCATTTTTGTTAACATTTCTTAAATATTCTTAAATATTTTAAAAACATTTTTATATTTTAGATTTCTTTATGTTTCTAAATGCCCCAGAAGTATTCAGAAAGTGTTCCTAAATATTCCAAAAGCACGGACAACTTTTTCTTTTAATCCATTATAGATAAAAAATGTTCCAAATAGTTCCAAAAAGTGTTCCAAATAGTTCCAAAAAGTGTTCGAAATTGTTTTAAAAAATACGAAAAATTTTTATATTTGTTACGGAAGAAAATTAAAAAGTGTTCCAATTTATTCAAAAAGTATGCGAATCATTCTCAAAAGTATCCCAAAAGTGTTCCGCTTACTACCAAAAGTATGCCGAGTAAAAATAATATATAATCGATTTCACCCTATTAGAAATTGTTGAGTCTAAAACGGTCATAAATGTTCCAGACTGTGTCCTTAAGGGGGTTCTCCTCGGGCACTACAGTTTGTGTCTCAGCGAGAGCACAAACTATACCATGGGCGTCGTTCTGTCTCTCTCGCTCTCGTGCACGTCATCTGCTATTTGTGTTTATAATCATTAATATCTTTTTAAAAAGATCGGCTTGATACTAATTTGATAAACTTAATAGAGAGAGCCGAATTTCATCTTTCTTAAGCTATATTTTTCGTTTTGAAGACCAGTTTTTTTTTATGAGTAATTCTATTACTTTCTGTCACAGTTGATATAGCACTCATTTATTCTCATATAAAAATAACCATTTTCAAGAATTTTTTTCTCAAAAATTTGTTCCGCAATGTATGTAAACAAACATATGGTATCATTTCTGTGACTTTGAAGAATATTTGTATATTTCTTTCAGAAGCTTTTTCAGTTTTTGCAATATGAAGAAAACTACCTTAAGTGTGACAAAAGGGTTCCAAATGTCCGAAATCTGTCATTTATGTACAGCTTAGACACAGATTTCAAACAGTTTGGAACACTTTTAGAATAGAAAGGTACATGTTTGGCATAGTTTAAAACACCGGATTTTTTCCACTAGGGTACCCCGATGTCTATGTCTATGTCTATGTGTTGAGGCGGGCTCTTTTCCGAGACGTGCTGCCCAGCACTCAGGCTTGCGCCCATTGTGCTGTACCTCTTCGCTTTAACTTCTTCTAATTTCCGCTGCTCTGAAGCCTTCTGTCCATCCGCTCTGTAACTTGGCAGATGGACTGAAGGCTCTGTTCTCTTAAAGTTTCAGGCTGAAGGAAGCATTCCCCACACATCCCCCGCCTAGTACCCACAAAGGCCGAGCACCGGCAGATGAGATGGAAGGTTGACTCCTCCGGCCCTCCACACCATCTGCAGTTTCCCTCGTTTAAAATTGTGCATTTGTAGAGATAGTATCTGACCCACCAGTGGCCCGTGAGCCAGTCCACTACCCTTCTTAGCCTAGGCTTACTCAGCCTGCCTATGTCTTGAAGCCATTGTTCTGGCGGGGAGTCACTTAAGATTCTTTTGGCTTGCCTTAAACCTGGCGACTCCCGCCATTTCTTGAGTATTTCCTCCCTCATTAAGAGTGAGGTTCTTTTCTTAATTTCACTCGGCGGAACGCCTACCGAGCACTGAGTCGCTCTGCGGCGGGAGCTTCTTCCTGCTAGGCGATCCGCCTTCTCGTTGCCACAGATCCCCACATGCCCCGGCACCCAAATCAGGATGACCGCGTTATTGCGGGCCAGGGCCGTGAGGATCTCTATGCAATGTAATACTTCCTTGGAGTAAATGCTGGTGCAGCTGAGGGCCATCAGTGCAGCTTTGCTGTCTGAGCAGATGGTGATGGAGCAACCCCAGTTGTCCCTAGTGAGTTGCACTGCAGCACACTCCGCTATGGCTCTTCTGCCTGGAACACCGATGCGTGAGAGTCAAGTGTGTACACCAGCTCCGTAGAGCTGCCTTGCTCCCAGGCACCCGTTCCCACGCCATTCTCATTTTTGGAGCCATCTGTGAACCACACTACGCCCGATTGGGTGTAGGGGTGGGTACCGTTGGCCCATTCTTCTCTGTCGGAGATGTGAACTTTGTTGGGTTTCCGGAATATAATCCTTCGCCCTATTTTGTCACACCCCGATGCTTCGATATCAGGGGGTAGGACCTGACCAAGTTCTTGGTCAAGCCCTCCCCCTGTCCCAATGATGACATCTCTAATGCGCCACGAAGGCTTGCTTGCTTCGCCTTTGATAAAAGCTTGCAGTGGTGGTATTCCTAGTATTAGTTCAAGGGCTGCAAGGGGCGTAGTGCTCGGAGAGCCCGTTATGCCCCCTATTGCCAGTCTTTGTACTTTGTCTAGAGAGCTCTGGTGAGTTTTTAGTGAACATTTCTGCCACCATACCAGCGCTCCGTACGTTAATCTGGGCCTGATGATAGCTTCATACATCCACCTTACGTTGTCTGGTGACAGACCCCAGGTGTTACCAAAAGCTCTCCTGCAGGCCCAGAAGGTATTGGTAGCTTTCTCGCATATATACTTTATGTGTTTTCCCCAATTAATTTTGGAATCTAACGTCACTCCCAGATACTTAGCTTTATTTACCAGTTTCACGGGTTTGACACCGAGATGCACTCCCCCGATAGGTTTGACCTTGTATCTGGTAGTGAACAATATCATGTTAACTTTATCTGGATTCACTGACAGCCTGATGGACTCACACCAAGCTTGCACTATGCCTAACGCATGTTGCATTAGTCCTACAAGTACGTGTTCGTCGTCGGCTTTCACTAGTATAAGGATGTCGTCCGCATAGGCTTGGGCAAAGAAGCCTGCCTCATTCAGTAGTCTGATGAGTTCATCAATCACCAAGCACCACATCGTAGGAGACAGCACTCCTCCTTGCGGACAGCCCTTCCCTACTTTTCTTTCTTCTGAGTGCGAGCCCTAGTGGATCTTCACTCTTCTGCAGCTAAGCATGCGCCAAAGCCATCTGCTGACCGTGTTGGGTACCAGATGGTCCTCGGCGCCCTTCACAATGCTTTCCTTCGTGGTATGGTTAAAGGCACCGTCCACGTCAAGTAGACTAGCCAAAACCAATCCTGTGTTCTTCATCCCCTTTTTCACGTAAGTCACCGCCTCAGCCAGAGCAGTATCCACCGATTTACCTGTCTGATATGCGTGCTGCCTATCGTGCAGGGGATGAGCTGCTAGTGGTTCTTCTCTAATGTATCTGTCCACCAGTCTCTCCATTGTCTTCAGGACAAAGGATGTCAGACTGATAGGTCTATAGTCTATCGGCTTTGAGTGCTGTGCGATGCCAGGTTTTGGCATGAATACCACTTTGGCCACTTGCCAACATTCTGGTATGTACCCAAACGCTAGGCAAGCTCGAAAAAGTTTTACTAAGATGGGGGCGAGTAGATCGAGCCCTTTCTGTAGCAGCGCCGGGAAGATACCATCTGTTCCCGGTGCCTTGAAGGGGTCGAAAGTACTCACCGCCCATCTTACTCGGTCCTCGGCGCAGATTCGTCGCGCTAGCTCCCAATCTGCACCGCTGGCCCTTAGCTCATGCTGTTCCATCGCGACTGTATCATGCTGGGGAAAGTGCGTGTCCAAGAGGCAGTCAAGTGCCGATCTCTCATCTTCCTCCCATTCCCCCGTGCCAAGTCTTATTAGATTTGGCCCTTGCGTTTTCGGTTGTCTTAGTAGTTTGAACAACCTTGCTGGATCAGAGACACTGCTCATGTTCTCGCAAAAATTCTTCCAGCCGTTCCTTTGGCTCTTTCGATTTCTTTTTTGTACTTTCTTTGAGCGTCCCTAAAAGCTTCTCTATCGGCTGAGTTGTTCATTTTCTTAGACCTATTATAAAGTCTTCTAGTCTTTTTCTTCAACGTCTCCAGTGTGGGATTCCACCAAGCTGCTCCCTTTTGCACTGGCTTCATACGTAATCTGCAGTTGTTTTCGAAAGCACTAACAATGATGTTCTTTAGAACTTCACCGCAGTGATCGAGTTCGATCTGATTGCTATATCTACCCGGGAATGACTTGAGCTTTGCCCCCAGTTCTTCAACGTAGGTGGCCCAGTCTGTCTTCCTTGAGTTTCTGTAGAGTCTAGATTCTGTGCTGCGACCTTTGATTTCGAAAACTATGTGGTTGTGATCCAACATAGAGATCTCGTCCGAGACCCTCCAGCCCGTAATCGCATTCCCCATGTTCCTCGAAGTCAAGGTGATGTCAATAACCTCCTCCCTATTATGATTTTGGAAAGTAGGCTTACAGCCTCTGTTCAGGAAGTCAAGGTTGGTGTTGGAGAGGAACTGCAGGAGCTTCTCTCCCCTGTTGTGTCCGAGCTGCCCCACGCCAGATGGTGTGCGTTAGCATCGCACCCCAACGACAGATTCCACCCCTTATCCTCACAGAATTTAATTAGTTCTATGACCTCCGCCGTAGGGCAGAGGTTCGATTCGTAGGGGAAGTAGGCTGATGCGATAACCACTTCCCGCATGCCGCCTTTATCGTCTTTGTACCAAAACTTAGCCGTCGCTAGGTCGCGTAAGCAGTACTTGGGTATGGCTTCCACTCTTAGGCCCTTAACAAAGAGGCAGGCTCTAGAGTTGTCCACCCTCCCGCATATCAGCTGACCGCACCCTCTCAGGCCAGTAATCTTTGTTTTATATAACCAAGGCTCTTGGACGAGCGATATGCATGTGTGCATCCTTGCCATGCGTCTGGCTAGTACCGCCGAGGCGCTTTTGCAGTGATGCAAGTTTATTTGCGTGAAGATGACCTAAGGAGCTGCCATCTTGTCAGAGATCCGTTAGGATATCCTCCTTGGGGGTCGCCGGCCTTTCTTTGTTATCGGAGGGCCCGCCGTCCCTGTCCTGCCTTTCTTCCTTGTCGGAGGCAGGGGTATCCACTTCCATGTTGTCGGTGGTACCCTCGTCCTTTAACTCTTCTGTACCCTTCCATACCAGGCCGTGCGCTCTGAAGCCACCACAGTATGGTAGGAAGTCGATGCGTTTTAACGCCTCGACCTCCGTTGGTTCCATGGTGACGCGCACCGCCGTTTCTACTCCTAAGTCGCTTTTCTTTGCGGGGACCTCCCTGGAGCCCTTGACCTGCCAGGTATCCACCTTCAGGCCTGGGTTCTGTCGGGACAGCCTTTTCAGGACCGTCCCTGCATCGTGCTTACCAGGGACATATATTGTGACCCTGGACAGCTTTGGGAGGTCCCCCATCTCTACCGCCTTAAGGCTAGCACCCGCCCAGGGTACACAGCCTCCTACTTTATCCTTCAGCCACTTCGCATCCTCCTGCGTTCTGCAGTGGAACACACGTGCTCCCCTCCAGAACCAGTTGTTCAAGAGGGACGGGAAGTAACTGTCCTCTGGTGCCTCGTCCATGGCGTTTTCCACGGGCGCTAGCACCAGCTTGCCTTGCTCTTCGGTGAGGCGGTCCTCCGGATAGGATTGCGGAATAACCGCTATCCTAAGGGGGGTGGCGACCGATTCCCTATAGGTCGGACGCCCCGCCTCAGTTGATCTTTTCTTGGTCTCTCTTGGGGTGGAGCTATCCGAATCGCGGTTCGTTTTGGCAGGGGTCAGCTTGACACCGTCACCCGACCCACCAGACTCGCCGATCCCGATTAGCCCCTTTCCAGAGAGACTTTTTTCACTTGGGACGGATCCACTGAGAGCCGATGAGCCAGGGACAGGGATCAGCGATCCACTATATCCCTTCTGTTTGGCCAACAGCCTCCTCTGTCTCTCCGCCCCGCAGGGTTTCTTTCCTTTATTCTTTTTCTTTTTCTTGGACACAGTCCCCTCAGTATCGCGGACCTTTTGGCCCACGTCCTGCGGGGTGCTGTTCCCACTTTTACCTGTGCTAGCAGTGTCGCGGTTCGTAGGAACCACGTCCTGCTGTAAATTCACTAAGAAGGAGCTAGGGAGCTCAACATTTGTAGGCGCTTTTGAAACTATTCCCTCTATTTTTTCCATTTTCATGTGGTTTTTAACAGCGGATGTATTTGTGTTAGTGGTCGGGTAGTACTTTGACTCTCAGATTACCCTTATCCGAAGACGAAGGCGCAGTTTCTCCCCCTCCCCCAAACCGGTGGCCTCGATAGAGCCCCCCTCCCTGGATAGCATGGCCCTATCCGGTCACCAACCGGCACTACTACCCAGAAAGAGATTATGCGCCAGCTGGTGGGGCAGCCAGGAGTTGGGCGGATACTCCTTCCCGGGCCCCTGTACTATCTGGCGGCCTGCGAGCGCCGAACAACCCAGTTTTTAAATTGTACCCTCCAGTAAGAGGAGAGATGTCCCTTGCCAGACGACTCAGATCGGGGAAATGAGAGCCTCAATAATCTATCCCGCATTGTGTGTGTGTGGTGTATAGGTGTGTCACTAGTGTCTATTGCATGTGGGTGTGTGGAGTGTTTCCTGACGGGCACTGCCGCATTCGCCACGCCAGGGGATTGCTCTTCGTTACTGCTCGAGCCGTACAGACTTTCTCGTTCCCCACTCCTCTGTGCGAGGGCTGGGGTCCGAGACGTGCCCGGCCCGGGAGTCCAGCGCCGAACGTTCCTTACGGAGAGCGGCGCTTTCCTCCTGCCATACTTCACTTCCATACTCAGAACCAAGGGAGAGCCCTTTTTACGGGGAACCCACATTCATACTGAGAGCCCTCTTTAGGGCGGTCCCATTTACGCTGCATGCATACCCATCCGAGGGAGAGCCCTTTTTACGGGGAACCCTTTCACCTGCTTGTGGAGAGCCCGTTTTACGGGGATCCGTCAATCATACTCCATTCACGCCTCAGGACGGGCACGCATCGGTCGCACTCTTGCCGTAAGGCCCCCCACCAGCCCAGGTCAGATAACTAACCGGGCACACGGCAAGGTGGCAATCCTTCGGGGGGAGGGTACCCCGATGGAAATGGAAAATATATATATAAATGTAAAAATACTGTATATAAATGTAAATAAGTGTATATAAAAGTTGTAATTGGAACATTTTTTTTTCATTTATATAAGTCTATATACTTCTATATACGTAGATTTATCTCCTAAAATCCAGTAAACGAATACGTGGTGCTAGTGACTGAACACTTTGAAACCAGTGAATGAACACTTACTTTGTATGTACCCCGATGGAAATGGAAAATGCATGTAAATGTAAAAAACTGTATATAAATGTAAATAAGTGTATGTAAAAATTGTAATTGAAACATTTTTTACATTTATATACGTTTATATACATTTATATACGTTTTTTTCAGATATTTACACTTATTTACGGTTACTTACAGATTCATACATTTGTATACATTTATATGCATTTATATGATTTTTTTTGTAATTTTTGCTATACAAGACGTTTTTTAAAAGTTTAATGGAAGTGTATATAAATGTATATAAATGTAAAAAAATATATATACATTTTAAAAATTGTGACGTTTAATGTGTAAAAAAAAATATATAGTTTCGTAAATAAGAATAAATTTATGTAAAAAAACGTATATAAATGGAAATAAACGTAAATGCGTGTTCCAATTACAACATTTATACACACTTATTTACATTTATATACGTTTTTTACAGAAATGTACACTTATTTCAATTTATATACATTTTTCATTACCACTAGGGTACTTATGTAAGTTTAGTAACAGTAATTTTAGAATCTTAATGTTGAAAGTTGACACCAGAATGATAGTGATACACTTTATGTATTAAAACTTATAAACATTAAATATTAAATATTATTGATTTTTCATACAGTACAGCATGAGGTGCAAGAAAAGTTCGTTCACTGGGTTGCCGAACCAAAGTTCCCTACTGAAAAATCTCATGTTAGAACTCATATGAGAACTCATATGTGATTACATATGAGATCTCATATGAGTCTCATATGAGTCTCATATGAGTACTCATGTGAGAGTCTCTTATGAGATATCATATGTGATCTCATATGAGGTTTTCGCACGAGTACTCATAAGAGAACTCATATGAGATCTCATATACGTTTCCTGTGTAATCGTATTTTGTTAGAAACTCATATGAGGTCTCATATGAATTTCTAATGAAACTGCTATATTAAACTGAAAACTCATTCCTTTTCAGTGTATTAAGACGTGGTGGATGGTCCGTCCCACCCACCCTGCGTTGCACACTTTACTATATAACCAAACGGGTCCGTTTTACCTGCGTACTAGGCTGCCATGCGCCACCTAGCGGCGGCATCAAGACTGCAGAGCCGTACGAGAGCTTATATGATATCTCATATGAGGCGTTTCACGTCAACTGTCCCAGCGCGCGGCTCGCGAGCCCTAAATGGTGCTATTTCTAACTCATGTTTATGATACTAAAAAGTACTTAAAAAATTGTTTAATACGCGTTTTCGACGTATTTTTTCCTCAGCTTTCCAATGATGTAGGTAGTTTTTTCGAAATTTTCCATTTTCATCTTCAAAAACGCTTTCGCATTCTATTTCTCGCAAAAAACATCTCGGATACTCTTTGGAAAATATCCTTCTCGACGTAAAAAATGCTCAGCTTTCGATCTAGAGGGTAAAAAAAATATTAAAAATACACTTTTTGAGATATAACATGTTTTGTACTTTTTGAAAGTGAAAATGAAAAATTTTGGAAAAACTGCTTATGTCATTGGAAAGCTGAGGAAAAAATACGTCGAAAATGTTTATCAAACCTTTTTTTAAGTACATTTTAGTATCATAAACATGAGTTAGAAATAGCACGATTTAGGGCTCGCGCGCCGCGCGCTAGGACAGTTGACGTGAAACGCTTCATATGAGACCTCATATGAGACCTCATATGATTTTCAAACAAACTACGATGACACTGGAAATTTATATGAGATCTCATATGATATCTCATACGAGTTCTCTTATGGCTACTCGTGCCAAAACCTCATATGAGTTCACATATGTGATCTTATATGAGACTTACATGAGACTCACATTTGTACTCATATGAGTTTTTTCAGTAGGGTTGGAAAATGTAAATTATATTTAAATAATTAACTTTTTGCTTAAAAATAATATCGAATCGTCAACGAATAAGTATAAAACTTCAGTTAGACGTAAGATTTTAGCACAAAAACTTTAGATTTTGAAGAAACTTCAGCATATGCCTAAAGTGCATCAGCGTCACACTTATAGTGAATGGCGTATATTTAATTCTCACCACGATATTGCATAATATTAATAATGATTTTCATCCAAGGCAATTCATTTCATATAGCGTGTATAATATATAAAACGAAAGGAAATTTCGAAAAGATTTCAAAATCATGATTATATTTGATACCAAAAATGTACAAATTTTAAAATTTTAAATATTATATGAAAATGTTCATTCACTGGTGACTGTTCCAATACTGGTGTAGTCACCCTAACATAAAATCTCTTGTATCTGGGCTATTTTTCAAGGCAAATCGGTCTACCAGGTCTTAAATTAAAGCTTTTGTTATAAAGAAAAAGTTCTATAATTCGTTTTTTATTACTCTATTGAAAAATGAACATTTTTTTGGTGTTCAGTCATGTGCTTCGTAAAGAACTTGAATTATAGCCTTTTAAATATAAAATTTGAGTTACATCAAATTTGAAAAGTTTCTGGGCTTTGCTCACGTATCAAATTTATTTGAGTAAATTATTTTCACGGTCAAAAATGGATACAAATAAAAATAAATAAAAAATAATAAAAATAAATAAAAATAAATCGCTTTTGCAGCTAATTTTTGTAATTTTATTCGAGTTAATTTATTTTGGTCGGAATAGAAATATCGAATGTGACATGGGAAATAAATATTTCTGTTTCGCTAAATCACAGATTCATGATCTATGTAGGTCATTTGGACTCAAATGAATAAAAGTATTATTTACAGCAAATTATTTATTATTATTAAATAATTAAAGAGAATTGCTTTGACAGTTGTAGCTTATAGACTGTATATATATCTTGTACAATAGGAGTAATAAAATATAATATTTTTTTAATGTTAGAGTTCAAAATAAATAATGAATTATTTAGTAATAGGATACAGGAAATTCATTATTTGTTTAGACATCATGAATTTATATTTATTGCACATTTTTATCCTATTACCGTAATGCAAACAAGCTATTCTATTTAGTGTATTGTTTTATGTATTAACGTACTGTGAACTATAAAAATGTCACTAAAAGAATATTAGTGCTAAGATTATAATGTAAAGTGCACAACAATACGTATTATACTCACACATATGTGCATAATGATTTTACTATATTAATTTTCATTTATAAAAAACAAAATGGAAAGAAACACACTTGGACGTTAAAGTTTAGTCCAAACCTGATCTTTTCGACGAGCCTGCTACATCACTTGTGGGCTTTTGAATATTGTTTATTCCTTTTGCTGTAACACTGCACAGAGTATAAAATTCTTTTCACTTTTACTCTATACTTTTATTATGTATAGCAACTGCGCTTGATGATTAATTTGTTTCATATGGTATATATCTTGTTGAAATATGCAATACAAACTCTTACATATGAGAGCTGAGTCTAAGCCTGAACATGTAGACGAGCCTGCTACATCACTTATGAGCTTCTGAATTTCATTTATAGATTTCGATATAACACTGTACAGAGTATAAAATTCTTTTCACTTTTACTTAACACTTTCATTATGTATCGCAAATGCAGTTGATTATTGACTTCTTTGATATAGTCTATATCATGTTGTAATATACAATATATACTCTTTTATATTCATATAAAACAGCATACTCTTTTATATTCATATAAACAACATACATATGAGAACTGAGTCCAAGCCTAAACATGTTGACGAACCTACTACACCACTTATGAGCTTTTCAATTTCATTTATAGATATTGCTGTAACATAGAGTATAAAATTCTTTCGAATTTTACTTTACACTTGATTAGGTATCGCAACTGTACTTGATGACTGACTTCTTTCACATCGTTGATATCTTGTTGTAATATGCAATACATACTCTTACACTGAAAAAACTCTGGCACGCAAGACGCACAAAACGAGTGGCTTATTTCGTCCCTGGATTCGGCACAGCACATCTCCCCTTCTGGCACGTAATACATACCAAATATTGCCGATACTTTTAAAACCTAACCTAAATTCGCCTTAAGATATGGTATACGAGCCGCCAGGGGGAATCAGTAGTACCGTTACGGGACAACAGCGGTGCCAAACCGAAGGGACGAAATACGTCCCTCGTTTTGTGCGTCTTGTATGCCAGAGTTGTTTCAGTGTACATATGAGAACTGAGTCTCAGTGTACATATGGTCACTGATCGTTTTATTTTGCTGAAACACAGCGCAAAGTATAAATCCTCTTTTCACTTCTAGTAGACGTTGCAACTGCACTTGATAATTAATTTCTTTTATGTGCTGACTGTAAACTTGACCACCCTAAGTTTCTTGTTTATGTCTGATTGTCTGTTTGAATTTATAAGCTTTAATTATACTTATTTCATCTATGTTGCATGAATGAACAAGCTTCTGGAATAGAAAGAAATACGCACATAAAGTATCTGATCAAGGAATAATGGATATTTGTCATAAAATATTTTGGGTAACTAAATTTTTAAAAAATATTTTATTTCTTTCAGAATCATTAAAAATTCAAATACACAAAATTATTCAAACAATAAGTAATACTTATCTAATTTTCTCTCACTCGTTGTTAAAATGCGTTTCTGCTTATTGTTGACTTTAATTTATTTCATTGTGATTTTATTCAATTGGAGTACAAAAATCATAACGTATATAAGCTTCTGCTTCGTCTGCTTTGAATGCTCCGTTTCAATTTCAAATTAGCCGAACGGACGCGAAGTTGGCTCTGAGACGCAATGTCTCCGCCGCTGGGAAAATACTAGATCTAGTCATTTCCCACGATCCACTGTAGGAATCTAGTTATTTCCCACGTTCTGAAGGATTGGGGGCGATCACTGTCCCTGAGTCGAGATATGCATTTTCTCGAAAATATCTGTGTGTGTGTGTGTGTGTGTGTGTGTGTGTGTGTGTGTGTGTGTGTACGTGTGTACGTGCGTGCGTGCGTGCGTGCGTGCGTGCGTGCGTGCGTGCGTGCGTGCGTGCGTGCGTGCGTTCATGCGTTCGTGCGTGCGTGCGTGCATGCGTGCGTGCGTTCATGCGTTCGTGCGTGCGTGCGTGCGTGCGTTCATGCGTTCGTGCGCGCGTGCGTGCGTGTCTGCGTGTGTGCGTGCGTGCGGGTGTGTATGCGTGTGTGTGTATGTGTATGTGTGTGCGTGTGTGTGTGTGTGTTATAAAATTTGTCCGCAGCATCACTCGAAACTGGCCAGAGATATCAAGTTTATCTTTGGCAGGTATTTAAACCTTATTTTGAAGTTGTGCAAGTTCAATTATATAGTTGCTCGGATAATATTATGTCGGTTAAAAAAAATTAAAGCAAAATATCGAAAAATTGATTTTGCTTCCTCCTAGAGGAAGCTTTCTGATAGTAAATTTTTGAGTTGTTGTAAAAACATGTTATAATTGTGTTCCGAGGTGTTAGGTATCAAAATACATGGTTTTTGAAAAATATCTGTATGGATGTGTGTGTGTGTGTGTGTGTCTGTGTGTGTGTGTGTGTGTGTGTGTGTATACGCCTGGATCTCAGCTTCTACTCGGTCGATTTTGACCGGACAGGTCTCATTTTTTTTGTTTTTTTTGCTTGATGGTGGGTCAAAAATCCGTTTTTTGGTTGGGGCGATGCATTATTGTTTTTTTTTTTTAATTTTCGATTTTCTCAAAACTGTTTTTTGATTTTTTTTAATGATAGGATTGAGTTATTCGAATCTGATGAATAGCGTTCTAAAGAGAATTAAAATATCTATATTTTCTAAAAAAAAACAAAGTTTCTAGCTATCACGGTTCTTTAGTTATTAACAAAAACGTGTTTCTTTTTTAGAAGCTTATAACTCCTAAACTTAACGGTCAATTTTTTTGGGAAAAATCATGATAATACAGAATATAAATAGCTATAATCTTCTAAAATTTGAATACATTCTGTATGCTAGGTTTTGAGTAGTATATTGAAAAATGAAAAAAATCAGTTTTGTATGTCCAACGATTACAAGAGTAAAATTGACTTAATGGCTTCAAAATTCCTGTTAGAGATAGATTTTTTATAGTTCTCGGTCGAGTTCTTTGGGCAAAATGAGTGGTCTATAAGTTTCAGAGATATTTGAGGTTAAAAATTTTTTGACATTTTTTTTAAATCGTAATTTTTCGAGAACGGCTCTATGTATCTGAATGGGGTGGGTTGGCATTCGAAAGAGAATTAAAATACCTATATTTTCTAAAAAAAATTAATTTTCTATCACGGTTCTTTAATTATCATCAAAAACCAAAAGCGTTTTTTTTTTAAAAACTCATAACTCCAATGATGTTATCATCAGTATATTATAAAAGTATAGTATTGGCGTCAAAATGTAATATGTTTGAATTTTCAAACGTCATTGAGTAGGCATTCGATGATTTGTTTTAATTTTTAAAAAACCAACCAACAAAACGAATTAAAATATTTAAATATTATATCTATTATAATCTATTATAATTATGAATTATGCATTATGAATGCATTATTATAATTTATTTGTTAGTTATGAACTTTTTAAAAAAAACACGTTTTTGTTAATAACAAAAGAACAATGATAGCTATAAATTTTTTTTTCTTAAAAAATATGAATTATGAAATATAAAAAAAATACGTTTTTGTTAATAACAAAACAACTGTGATAGCTATTTGTTTTCATAATTGAAATATAGATATTTTACTTCTATTTCAAATGATAACTTTATTTATCAGCTCAAAATTTATATAAATTTGAAATAAATAAATAATAAATAAATAAATAAATTTAAAAATTAACAATTTTTAATATTCATAAATGAATTTAATTATAATTATGCAATAAATTTTTTAAAAAATTATAAATTTTGTTATTAAAAATTAATTAAAGGAATCAACAAATTACGGTTGAGGAAGCTACGGGCCAATGAATTGGCAGCGGTTTTTTTTAGTCGCCGAATTTGGATATCGGTGGGAAGTAGGCCCATTTTCTGAAAGACTTTGAAATTACCTATCAATCCATATTTTTGGCGGCCGGATTGGATAATATTAAGTCGTTCCAAAAAAATAACGAAAAATATATAAAAATCGAATATAATTTTTTTGGGCCCTGCGTTTGAATATCAGTGGGAATTAGGCCCATTTTCTGGAAGGTCTTAAAATTACCTATCAATCCATATTTTTGTCGGCCCAATCGGATAATATTAAGTCGTTTAAAAAAAAATAACGAAAAAAATCTAAAAATCGAAAATATATTTTTTTTGACACTGGGTTTGGATATCGGTCGGAAGTAGGCAGATTTTCTGAAAGGCCTTGAAATTTCTTACCTACCCATATTTTTTCAGCCCGATCGGATATTATTAAGTCTATTAAAAAAAAAATAAAGAAAAATATGGAGAAATCGAAATTAATTTTTTCTTCGCCGGGTTTGGATATCGATCGGAAGTAAGCCTATTTTCTGAAAGGCCTTGAAATTTCCTACCTATCCATATTTTTGTCGGCCTGATCGGATAATATTAAGTCTTTAAAAAAAATAAAGAGACATATCGGAAAAACGAAAATAATTTTTTTGGCTCTGGGTTTGGATATCGGATATTCATATTTTTTTTGGCCGATCGGATATTATTAAGTCGGTTAAAATAATAAAGTAACATAAGGAAAAATCGAACATAATTTTTTGTCTCTGGGTTCGGAAGTAGGCCCATTTTCTGAAGGGTCTTGAAATTACCTATCAACCCATATTTTTGTCGGCCCAATCGGATAAAATATTAAGTCAGTTAAAAAAAAATAAAGAATAATATGACAAAATCGAAAATAATTTTTTTCGTCGCTGGGGGTTTGGATATCGATCGTAATAGGCCCATTTTCTGAAAGACCTTAAGACCCCTATTGATCAATATTTTTGTCGGCCCATTCGAATAATATTAAGTCGGTTAAGAAAAATAAAGAAAAATATTGAAAAATCGAAAATAATTTTATCCTCTGGGATTTGGATATCGGTCGAAAGCGGGCTCATTTTCTGAAAGGTCTTGACATTTTGTATCTACCCATCTTTTTGTCGGCCCGATTGGGTAATATTATGTCGGTTAAAAAAAAAATAAAGAAAAATATGGTAAAATCGAAAATATTTTTTTACGGTGTTGGGTTTGGATATCTGTTGGAAGTTGTTACATTTTCATAAAAGTCTTGAAATTACCTATCAGACCATATTTTTCTCCGTTGAAATGGATAATATTAAGTCGGTAAAAAAAAATAAAGAAAAATATGGAACAATCGTAAATAATTTTTTTCATCGCTTATACAGAAGTTGTACTTTAACATCCTAGAGCTACCACTATAAAATTAATTAAAAAAAAAAAACGCCTGAGTTAGAGGATATTTGAAACCGTCGCCGAGTTATATGGTTTTTGAAACCACTCTATGAATTGGTCGATTTTCAAAGTCTTTGCTGAGTTGGCAGGGTTTTGAAGCAAGCACAAAGTTTGCAGGTTTTCGAAGAAAACGCCGAAGAAATTTGGAAGAAATGGAATAATTTATAAATAGCATGTGGTAATATCTTAAACATTTTAATTTGCAATTTAATAATTACTACATAATTTGATTATCAGAAGCTGATGGCCCTATTTCTACCAATCTCGGTGTTGTTTCGTTAGCTTGAAATTAGAAAGAACACCATTTTTCTTTCTCAAAGAGAAAGCTTGGTAACGGTGAAATTTTTCGACCCCGAGATTTCGATGATTTTCGATATTTCTGAGCTCCCTGAGTCGAAATATGCGTTTTCTAGAAAATGCCTGTGTGTGTGTGTGTGCGTGTGTGTATCTGTGTGTGTATGTGTGTGTCTGTGTGTGTGTGTGTGTGTGTGTGTGTGTGTGTGTGTGTGTGTGTGTGTGTGTGTGTGTGTGTGTGTGTGTGTGTGTGTGTGTGTGTGTGTGTGTGTGTGTGTGTGTGTGTGTGTGTGTGTGTGTGTGTGTGTGTGTGTGTGTGTGTGTGTGTGTGTGTATTTGAACTCTTCATATCTCCGAAACGAATTGACCGATTTTCGTCGGGTAAAGCTTATTATCTTTGTCTCGCGGGAAAAGAAATGTACCCTGATGGATTTGAGTTTTTATTGATTTTCTTTTGTTTTATAACCAAAAAACGATTTTGAATTTTGAGTTTTCTTTTATTTTTTCATATTTTACAGTCATTATTACATAATATAATAAACTTTTCTTGAAAGGTATTTAAATTCAACTGATAAGAATTTTTCCATCGGTCTTACAGTCTTACAAATTAAATTAAAATAATTAATATTTATGGCAGTCAGATTGCCCTTGTTTATAATCACCCCCGCAGAATCTGAAATAAAAACTTAATTAAAATCTGGAAAAAACTTTGTTAGCAAAGGACGATCTGACTGCCCACCACCACCACATTGTCCGACGTTTCGAGCCTGCTCCGGCTCCTCCTCAGGGACTCAAGGGAGTCCCTGAGGAGGAGCCGGAGCAGGCTCGAAACGTCGGACAATGTGGTGGTGGTGGGCAGTCAGATCGTCCTTTGCTAACAAAGTTTTTTCCAGATTTTAATTAAGTTTTTATTTCAGATTCTGCGGGGGTGATTATAAACAAGGGCAATCTGACTGCCATAAATATTAATTATTTTAATTTAATTTGTAAGACTGTAAGACCGATGGAAAAATTCTTATCAGTTGATATTAAATTGCAGTCGACATAAGTAATATTTTTAATGATAAAACTAAGGTATTTAAATTACCTATATTTTCCATTTTTAAAATTTAAAATATCTTCACTCTGTCAATTGTTATTAAGGAAAACTTTTTTATATTTCATAAATTAATTTCTCAAAAAATATTTTATTTATCGACTTTGAAATTTTAACCAGTTATTACACTAATTGAAGACTATATTTGGTTAAAATTTCAGAAGATTATCTTCATTTGTTTTTTAGAAAATAATTATTTTAGAAAAAATTGGCGTTTTCGTTGTCGCACGATAACTAGAGCAAAAATTATCCAATCGTCATGAAATTTGGCACAGATGTAGCTTTTATATATCTTCAGATCGAGTTCGTTGCCCAAAAAAATCAGTCCATTACGAAAAAAGATATTTGAGGTAAAAAATTTTTTTAAAAAAGTTTCGAATCGCATTTTCTGAGAGATTACTTGATTTATCGACTTAAAATTTTAACCACTTATTAAACTTATAGAAGACTATATTTGGTTAAAATTTCAAGAGATGATCTTCATTTGTTTTTTAGAAAAGAATTATTTTAGAAAAAATTTGCGTTTTCGTTGTCGCACGATAACAAAAGCAAAAATTACCCAATCGTCCTGAAATTTTGCACAGTTGTAGCTTTTATTTTTTATTTAAAATTAAACAATTCAAACTTATTTTAAGTGCATGTTTACAAAATTTTTGCATAATAAATAAAAAATACAATTTTCATAACAGAATATTAATATTAAACAAATACAAAACCAAAATCAAGATGGTGTGATAGTCCTACTTTACCACTAACCCTGATTTATCGGCGGAACATGTCAAAATAATTAATATAAATGAAAGGATAATAATTTGCGTCTTAAATAAAATTACTTGCCCTGCATAATCCTCTAATACATCGTTTTACGAAGTTTTGAGACAAAATAACGACGACACCTTTGTTTGTTTTTGGAACGAAAATTACACAGGGCAACTGAATTTGTTCAAGGCGTAAATCATTATCCATTTATGTGAATTAATTTTCTTTTACATGTTCCGCTAATAAAACCGTGTTAGTATAGTGCGAAACCCTCTTAACTACGTTTCGAATCATAACTGATATTTAATGTACCCTTTTAATGTACTTAAAAGATTGTTCAAAAAGAACTCTGCACTAAATCTACATTCCACTCCGGGCCAATTTACTCCGGATAAAGTGCACCAAATGACCCCGAGGTCATAATTTCAAAGATAATTTATGCATTTGATAATTGCATTTTCAAAAAGTTGTTATGTGTTAAAAAAGCTAAGAGTAAGCTCTATAGTAGCCCAAATTAATATTACACTAGCTAAGTAAACAATTCAAACTTATTTCTTATCGCAACAAATGATGTTTTGACTTTAATAGTCTCGTAATGAGGCCGTTCTATTATGGTCAGGGCGCTAGCGTGCGTTTTCTCACCGAGCTCGCATGCTCGGCGCGGGAAATTCGAATTACGAATTACCTTAATTCGGGCACGCGTTACAATCTATAATATATAAAAATAATTGAAGAGCACAGGGCGACAAATGGTCAGTTCACATTTCCAGATGGTCCCTGAATTTGCTGTTCATACTGTTTATCTAGGGACCAACTCGAAATGTGAGCTGACGGTTTGTTGCCCTAAGCTCTTCAATTGTATTGGATTCCTAATACACCGTTATATATAACGGCACAGAAATGAAAAACGCTCGATAATCGCTATTTATCGATAGCTGGTACTGGGCTGGTTTCCCCTAAATTTAAGTATACATTAATCATTACTCATTTAATTTATAGTAACACTATTAAATTCCGTATTGATATATATTTAATTTATTAGTACTGATATTGCATAGAGAACGGTATTAGCTACAAAATCACAGTACTTCCAATATTAATTAAGAAATAATGTCTGACATAGTTAAAATTTGCATCAGTAGTTTCTTTTTAAAGCTGAAATACGACTGTTTAGAATAGAATTTTGAAACACGATTGCTTAGAATAGCATGATGAGATACGACACTTTAGAATAGAATGATGAGATACGACATTTTAGAACGAGAAGCTCAGATACGATCTTTTAGAATAAAACACTGAGATACGATCTTTTAGAATAAAACGCTGAGATACGACAGTTTCGCTAGGAGAAGTCGATTAGCTTTTTAAACGTTCAGATTATTGTAGACAATCAAAGACACATCAGAACAAACTGGTATAGAAAATCAACGTTTCTGGTAGATATCTAAATTTTAACTCACACCATATGTTAAGCAACAAAATAGAAATTATTTATTGCCTTGTAGACCGCGCTATAAATTTGTCGCACAACTCTTTCCATAAACAAAACATTGCATTTATCAAAGAAGTATTAGCACAAAACAATTATCCACAAAAAATAATCGATTTACTTATTAAAGTTGATAGAGGCACCCTCCAATGTTAATGTGAAATATAGTAATATATATGGGATCCTGTGAGGGCCAATACATAGAAAAAAAAACACAATTGTAGCTTGTGCGACGTTTCGTCAGCTTGATTACTGACCTCTTCAGGCTTTATTAAAAAATATACAAAATGGTTAGAATTTATTTTACAATTAAACAGAGATAATCAGTTAACAATAATAATTAGACCAGGCTTACCACAACAAAAAATCTATGCTAATAAAAGATGACTTTATTAGTAACGTCAACGAATAAAGTCAATGTTGTGGGAAACCGTACACATTTCTACTTATATATGGGTAACTTCACGTCAACTGTGACAGGTCGAAATTTTAAAATGGCTAAAAATGGGGTTTTCTAGTTCTAAATTAGCTCCAAAATACAACCCTAGTGTTTAAGAGCGAAATATTCAATGGTTAAAAAGTTAGAATCAATTGAAAATTTGAAAATTTTGATTTTTTTCAAAAAACAGCAATTTTCATGATTTTTTTACTAAAAATCTTGAAACCTTTTGTATAGCACATTAAACGGGAAAAAGTTTACAAATTGTAAGTAGAATTGCTCAGAATTTTTCCAGATTGATGCCAATTATATTGTTAATTTATACGTAAGAAAATACCAAACAAAATATGCTTAAGGCGGCTGTGACATGATTAATATCCCTCAACAGAGGCTAAAAATTTGATACAAAATGTTACTTTTAAAACGAGACCTTGATGAAAGTGGAATGCAAACTCAGAAATAAGTAACAGACAATTGAAACTTGGGAAGTGGAATGCAAACTCAGAAATAAGTAACTGACATTTTAAACCTTGAAATTAAAGATTGTCACATACACATACATTTTTTACAAAAACAATTGAACAAAATTATAACTATAATAGGACATTCTAATATTGACCCGGATATTCTTGAAAACTTTTTCGCAATAACTGAGGAAAAAAGTTCCCGAATATTTTCAGTAAAATCCTCTAAACTTAATTACAAATTAGATGTTTTGATTAATAAACATAAAAAACAAGTGTTTACAAACAGACAAAACTGGGTTCAAAATCTAACTGACACGCACATCCCAGAATCGGTATTGAAGGTGATATCGTTGGAGCCCAAATTTAACACCGTTCCTTACATAGACAAAACATACATAGTTAGTACAATAAAACATCTGGAATGTAAACTTAATAATCTGAATATCAATAATGAAGTAAAAGATGAGATCCGTGAAAATATTTTTAACACGATAAAGAATCATATTAAAAAACACACACACATCACACTAAAAAATAGACAATTTTCAAAGGAATTAACTGCAACTAGAAAGTTTCTCATAGAAAATCCACATATTTTCTTTACACCCTCAGATAAAGGTAATCTCACTGTGTGCATAAACACGACAGATTATTATAACAAAATGTACAAATTACTAGAGGATAAAAATACATATAAAATCATCAATAAAAATCCGTTGATCAAACTACAATCGCAAGTATATAAGTATTTGTCTTCTTGGAATAATAACAAATATCTACATAAACAATACCACCCATATCAACTAACTCAGACAGATACTTGTCTCCCTAGAGCTTATGGCTTACCTAAAATTCATAAAAACGATATACCGTTAAGACCATTCATTTAAACTATTGTTAGCCCAACGCATTTCTTATCAAAAACTATTCTCAATGAATTAAAAACCTGCATACCAGTGGCACACTCACATATCGACAATAGTTTCATATTACAAAAGAAAATAAAAGAGTTTGTTATTCCTGATGAGTATGTGTTTAATATCATTAGATGACAACTCTTTGTTTACTAACATTCCTTGTGATCCGGTTTTACAAAGTTTAGATAGACGCTTTACATACATTCACAATAATTGCAGAATTCCGTTTGATGAAATTCGCAATGCAGTCAAATTCTTATTTGATAACACCTTTTTCACTTTTAATGACACCATATATAAACAAATATTTGGCACTGTTGGCGATATACAGCTTGATTCCGCCCGTCCCCGTTCTTCTAGAAGACAGAGGCGCCACCTCTTAAACGCGGAACCAACTTCCTGCGCAAGAGCGCCGCGGAGCCGCTGCTCGCCGCACGCCCCTTCATTCTCTCGAGAGACTTTGAAGAGAGCGATGTGCTCATACTTATTATACTTTTATTGGATTAACCTAATTGTATTTCAGAGTGTAATTTCAGAGTGTTTAAAATAAAGATTAGTTTTGTGTACTTGTGAGTGATTCATTGCGAGCAACCATCCAACCTCCACAACAATCCAACAGGTTATCGGCCCACGCCACGCTTCCACCAAGTTGTTTTGAGCGCACATTTTTTGTTTTCCGTGGTGCTTGGAGGTCAGAGGAGCAGAGCGAAAGGTTCACGAGAATCAGAGTAAGTAAGAGTTTTTTTTTGTTTTGTGCGTCAGAGAAAATGTCGCGCCGCGTGTGAATAAAATTCGCGAGTGAAGTCAAGTACCATTCACGGGAGTGTTTGCGAAACGAGATTTGTATATTCAGAGACGGCTCGCGAATGTAAAATTCCCAGAGAACGCGGAGTGCGTGCATTTTGTTCTACAACGAACAAGGCACAAAAATCACGAAAGCGCGTGTAAAATGTGGATTTGGAGACCGCGAAAAAGAAAAAAAAGAAAAAAGTCGGCAACAGAGAATTCCGAGAAACGGCCGGTTCAAACATGAATTCTCCCGCGGTAGTCGTAGCGCGCGCAACAGAGACAGAGAGAAGGTGGCGCGTCGGGCTTACAGTGCGTCGTAACATACGCCGATAGCACTGGGGCTGTAGCGGCGGCCATGTTTCAGAGAGAGAGATATAGAGAGAAAACAAGAATTGCGCGCGCGCGTTCGGAGAAATGGAGAGCGAACGCGCGCGTGCTACAAATATGTGAAGAAGAGCAGATTCGGATCAGTAAAACCTGCCTGGCCGAAATAAAAACTCTTTCAGAGCAAATGAAAGAGTCGAACATCCAGAGAACGGTAAACCCTCTATCTAACTCTACCGTAATTCAGACAAATCAGAGTAATAGTACAGAGAACTCAAATCAAATAAATATAACAATGGAAAAATTAAATAAAATGTTAGAATCAAACACCAGTAGAATTCGCATTAAAAGGAATTTTACTTTAAATAACAAAAGTGATATAAACGTATGGTTAGATCAGTTGCACTCAGAGTTATCAGAGTATGATTTAAAAGAGTACATAACTAACCCAGAGAAATTCCGAGATGACGCGACAGAGAAGACAACAAAAATCAAAATTAAAACAAGAGGCATTATATTAAGTCATGTTGACACAAATTATTACAAAAAGTTGTTGAACATAAAAGATCCAAATGAAATATTAAATAAAATCAAAGAAATAAGGCGGGTTAAAACAAACACGACTGACATAACTGTTAGACAAAAATTTTATAAAATCAAAAAGAATAAGAAAGAAAAAGTATCAGAGTTTTGTGATCGTTTCAACGACATAATTAAGGAATATGACACCGGTATTACAAAAATACCACTATCAGAGGAAGAGATAAGAGCCGCCTTTTATAATGCAGTGTGGGACACTAAGATCCACCTACTTAATAAAGAGCCATTCGGGTTTAGATATGACGAAAGAAGATATGATTAATTGTTTATTACAAGTGGAAGCTCAAACACAAACTGATCCAGAGGTCGGAGCGATCCACAGCAACCTCACTCAGCAGAACCGTCAGAGCAGCCAAAGTAATAAGGAAACCAGAGACTGGTTCAACAAATGCCACAGGTGCAACAAATTTGCTGGACACTGGGCTTCGGAGTGTCCCCTGGCCAAGTACAACTCGTGGTTTTGCTACGTTTGCAACGACATAAGGGGACACAAGGGAAACCAGTGTTCCAACAAAGTTCAGAGATATGATAATAAAAATAGTCTTGATAATAACAGAGGTAGAGGTAAAGGTAGAGGCAAAGGTAGAGGTTCATTCAGAGGTAGAAATAATTATAGGGGTAAAAGTAGACATACCCCATATGATAAAAACAGGAGACAACATAACAAAGAAAAACAAGCCAAAGCAAATTTAGCAGGTAAGAATTCAGCGTTAAATAATACAAATAAAAGTATCAGTTTTACAGCAGACTCCGGTGCGACAGAGCACTTAATAAATAAAGGATTTTTACTCAAAGGTTTTATTAAGAGTACAGAAGGAGAAATTAAAACTACTAATAAAAGTAAGAAAGCCAATATTAGAATTGATGGGAAAGGTAATTTATATGTAAAGAATTCAGAAAACAAAATCATAACGTTATCTAATGTTATAGCAGCCCACAATTTATCAGAGAATTTGCTTTCTCTTAGAAAATTTGCAGATACAGGATATGGTATATATCTAGATGATAAGGAACTAGCAATATTCAACAGAGTAACAAATGAAAATTGCATTACAGGAGTATACCAGAAACTAAACTGGATAATTAATATGAACATTCAGAGTAATCCAGAGTCACAGGAAGACAGTGATATGTACATAGCCACAGCACACCTGGTTACTTCGGAAGATTTCCTGTCACAAGCTCAAGAAACATCAGAGGGGCTGTGCAACAGAGACAAAGGACTTGAGCTTGGGAGGGAGAAAGTACAGGAAATTCAACAACAGAAATCAGTTACTAATGAAAAAGATACTAAATTTTGCACAAGTGAAAACTATCTGGACAGAAAGATACTAGATTTAAATCAAACAGTATCATAAACAGAAAGAGAGAAGTTAGAGAAAGTCGAAGAAAATTGTGATCCAAAAGAAAATGTAAAAAGAATAAGTGAAGGCATGTTATGGCACATAAGACTTAGACATGCTTCACTAGAGTATCTCAAGCAACTCCAGAAGTCAGAAGAGAGACTAGAGAAAGTCAAATTCGAGAAAGAAATTTCAGAGTGCGAGATATGCATACTAGCCAAAATGGAAAGTCTACCATTTAAAGATAAGATAAGGTCCAGATAAAGATAAGGTCCAGAGCAACCAGGCCCTTGCATACCATACATACGGACACAATGTGATCTATTAAACGGGCATCGTTTCCAGGTGACAACAAATTATCATTGTGTTTATTGACGACTACTCGAGATACGCCAGAGCATATTGCGTCAAACACAAAAACGAAGTTGGAAAATGTTTAGAGGAATTTCTAATTCATATGAGAAATTTAATAGGAAAACAAGAGAAAGTATGTTTTATCAGAGCAAACAACGGAACAGAATTCACTGGAGGAGAGTTTTCAGAGGTTCTGAAAAAGGAAGGTATAAGGGGAGACTTTGCCCCTCCTTACACACCAGAGTTAAATGGAACAGCCGAACGGTTTAACAAAACCATCCAGCAGAAATTCAGAGCCTTGATGCTTGATTCAGGTATACCACCAACAATATGGATCACAACCACAGAAGCAGCGATTCACGTATACAACAGAACTCCACACAAGAGTAATAAGTTTAAAACTCCGCTGTCAAAAATTTGTCCAGAGAAAAAGAGTCACTTGGAGAATGTGAGGAGATTTGGATGTATAGCCTACACAAAAATACCCATTACAGAGAAATTTTCAGAGAAAGCTTTAAAAGCCTTTTTGATCGGGTACACCCCTACGGGATACCTTCTGTGGCATCTACAAACAAACAGATTTATAAACTCGAGACATATAAGATGTAATGAGAAGATGGTGTACAAGAACCTAAAGAATCGTCAGAAAAATTAGAGTTTCAGATCACAGAGAACAGAGAAGATTCAGAAACGCTTGAAGAGAAAAACACTGACACTAACCAAAGTCCAGAGATCACAGAGGTACCAGAACTTCCCAAGCCAAAAGGAGGAAAAGCGTTCAAAAGAAAAGGAGCACATAAAGAGGAAACAGAGCCTTCACACAAGATCAGAAAATTACCCACCAGAGAATCAAAAACAAATCCAAAAAGAGATCCAGAGTTTGTATACAGAGTTAAGAGTGCCAATGGAGATAAGGTATCTGAATTAGAGGAAGATGAAACGATTTTTTTGGGACTGGCCGAAATTAACCAGGACCCGTCGAACTACAGAGAAGCAGTAGAATCTCTAGAGAAGGAAAATTGGAAGAAAGCCATAGAGGAAGAACTGCAGTCGATGAAAGAGAATGATGTCTGGGAAATAGTAAATAGACGCACTTCTACTTAGAGGAACAAAAGATCAAACGTTATAGATTCAAAATGGGTCTTTAAGAGAGAAATGGACGAGAATGGACTAGAAAAGTTCAAGGCCAGATTAGTCATCAGAGGATTTAAGGACAAGAACGTCTATGAACTCAGAGAAACCTATGCACCAGTATCAAGACTGGCAGTAATCAGAGCTTCCTTGGCCATCATAAATAAATATGATCTGGATGCAGTACAACTTGACGTTAAAACTGCTTTCCTGAATGGAATTTTAGAAGATGACCTATACATGAAAATTCCAGAAGGCGTAAGTACCAGAGACTCAGAGACGTCCAGAGTTTGCAAATTAAAGAAGACATTGTACGGCCTGAGGGTCAGCCCGAAAAGATGGAATCAGAGATTTACAGAGGAAGTAAATAAACTTGGACTACGGAGAGATATACACGACCCATGCTTATTTACTTGGAGGAAAGAAGAATTTTATGGAATTCTTCATTAGATAACAGAATCGCTGTATCCACTAAGTTAGAAATAACATTTCTTTTTTGTTGTACAGTGTGGTTAGAGTTATAATTTAACAATCTTTCGGATGCCATTGGTTTTTGGTACCAATTTGTAAATTATTTTATTGTTTGATCTGATGAGGGTGATATCCAAAAAGTTTATTTGATTATTAACTTCTATTTCATGTGTAAATTTTAAGTGTTCATTATAATTATTAAAAATATTTAAAGTTGATTCCAAATCATTTTTTCGAATGCATAATAATGTGTCATCAACATATCTAAAGTAGAAGAGAGGGACAATATTGTATTTTCTTTTTAGTGTGTCTAAACAGTCGTTTTCAAGATTTTCCATGACTATGTCAGCGAATAAGGGAGAGATGGATGACATAGGTGTGCCTGTTGGATTGTTGTGGAGGTTGGATGGTTGCTCGCAATAAATCACTCACAAGTACACAAAAACTAATCTTTATTTTAAACACTCTGAAATAACACTCTGAAATACAATTAGGTTAATCCAATAAAAGTATAATAAGTATGGGCACTTCGCTCTCTTCAAAGTCTCTCGAGAGAATGAAGGGTCATGCGGCGAGCAGCGGCTCCGCGGCACTCTCGCGCAGGAAGTTGGTTCCGCGTTTAAGAGGTGGCGCCTCTCTCTTCTAGAAGAACGGGGACGGGCGGCATGAAGCCGTATATCGCCAACACTCCCTCCCTTCATGCTGCCTCCATTGCACTATTGTGGGAGTCTGAAACAGATAAAAAAAAATTTCTCTGACTCTGAATATTTCAAATGTAATTTACAATATTTGTTCTCTGAGGTATGAGTAGGATTATACGGGAAAGGTTCGGTCAATATGTCAGCCTGGTTCTCCTTAGACTCTATCCATTTTACGATGACTCTATTTTCCAATACACATCTCTTAACAAAGTCTCCATGCGTATCAGCTATGTAACTCTTGTTACCACTGATTTCTCTTTCTCTGAGTTTTCTCTGAATCTCTGAAACACTATCGTCAACAATCTTTAACTTGTGTGCTCCGTCCATCTGAGTGCATTTCCCAGCGGACATGTTGTCGCACCACAAAGTCACTGGATATGAAGTCTTTCCTGTAACATCTCTGTTTGCCTTATCTAGCGAGATCATCTCTTGGCATGATTCGCTCATTGAAATGTATTCCGCCTGACAGATTGAGAGTTACATAACTCTGTTTGTGGCTTCTCCAGGCTATTGTGTCTCCATATAATTTTATTATATCTCCACCTGTGGAAGTTGAGTCTTCACAGTCTCTGAAGCTAGCATCTGTGAAAGGTTCAAGTTTTTCTCCTTTTGCTCTGAAAGTTAAGCCTAAGTCAGACATTCCTCTTAAATACCTGAGTATTCTTTTTACGTCTTTCCAATCGTTCTCTGTAGGAGACCTCTGCTTTCTGGATAGGAAGTTGACTGCAAATGCTATATCTGGTCTTGCTGCACCAGCTAAATACAGTAAACTGCCTATTGCTTCTCTGTAAGTGGCTTTGCAGGGAGACTCTTCTACCATTTTCTCTGTAATCTTGCCTTCTCTATTTTTCACCTGTCTTGTTACCATGGGCGTGCCCTGTTGTTTGCTTTCATGCATATTAAATCTATTTAGGATCTTCTCTGTATACACTGATTGTTGAATCTTCATGATTTTCTTTTCTCTGTATCTGATTATTTGCATTCCTAGGAACATCTTTGGCTCCCCTAAGTTTCTAATTTTGAACACTTTACACAGTCATGCAGTTATCTCTTGTCTCTTAGATATACAATTGCTGGCAAGTATAATGTCGTCGACATACAGCCCTAGGAATGCCATAGATCCTTTTTTCCTCCAAGTAAACAAGCATGGGTCGTGTATATCTCTCTGTAGTCCAAGTTTATTTACTTCCTCTGTAAATCTCTGATTCCATCTTTTCGGGCTGACCCTCAGGCCGTACAATGTCTTCTTTAATTTGCAAACTCTGGACGTCTCTGAGTCTATGGTACTTACGCCTTCTGGAATTTCCATGTATAGGTCATCTTCTAAAATTCCATTCAGGAAAGCAGTTTTAACGTCAAGTTGTACTGCATCCAGATCATATTTATTTATGATGGCCAAGGAAACTCTGATTACTGCCAGTCTTGATACTGGTGCATAGGTTTCTCTGAGTTCATAGACGTTCTTGTCCTTAAACCCTCTGATGACTAATCTGGCCTTGAACTTATCTAGTCCATTCTCGTCCATTTTTCTCTTAAAGACCCATTTTGAATCTATAACGTTTGATCTTTTGTTCCTCTGAGTAGAAGTGCGTCTATCTACTATTTCCCAGACATCATTCTCTTTCATCGACTGCAGTTCTTCCTCTATGGCTTTCTTCCAATTTTCCTTCTCTAGAGATTCTACTGCTTCTCTGTAGTTCGACGGGTCCTGGTTAATTTCGGCCAGTCCCAAAAAAATCGTTTCATCTTCCTCTAATTCAGATACCTTATCTCCATTGACACTCTTAACTCTGTATACAAACTCTGGATCTCTTTTTGGATATGTTTTTTAATTCTCTGGTGGGTAATTTTCTGATCTTGTGTGAAGGCTCTGTTTCCTCTTTATGTGCTCCTTTTCTTTTGAGCGCTTTTCCTCCTTTTGGCTTGGGAAGTTCTGGTACCTCTGTGATCTCTGGACTTTGGTTAGTGTCAGTGTTTTTCTCTTCGAGCGTTTCTGAATCTTCTCTGTTCTCTGTGATCTGAAACTCTAATTTTTCTGACGATTCTTTAGTTTCTTGTACACCATCTTCTCATTATATCTTACATGTCTCGAGTTTATAAATCTGTTTGTTTGTGGATGCCACAGAAGGTATCCCGTAGGGGTGTACCCGATCAAAAAGGCTTTTAAAGCTTTCTCTGAAAATTTCTCTGTAATGGGTATTTTTACGTAGGCTATACATCCAAATCTCCTCACATTCTCCAAGTGACTCTTTTTCTCTGGACAAATTTTTGACAGTGGAGTTTTAAACTTATTACTCTTGTGTGGAGTTCTGTTGTATACGTGAATCGCTGCTTCTGTGGTTGTAATCCATATTGTTGGTGGTATACCTGAATCAAGCATCAAGGCTCTGAATTTCTGCTGGATGGTTTTGTTAAACCGTTCGGCTGTTCCATTTAACTCTGGTGTGTAAGGAGGGGCAAAGTCACTCCTTATACCTTCCTTTTTCATAACCTCTGAAAACTCTCCTACAGTGAATTCTGTTCCGTTGTCTGCTCTGATAAAACATACTTTCTCTTGTTTTCCTATTAAATTTCTCATATGAATTAGAAATTCCTCTAAACATTTTCCAACTTCGTTTTTGTGTTTGACGCAATATGCTCTGGCGTATCTCGAGTAGTCGTCAATAAACACAATGATAATTTGTTGTCACCTGGAAACGATGCCGGTTTAATAGGTCACATTGTGTCTGTATGTATGGTATGCAAGGGCCTGGTTGCTCTGGACCTTATCTTTATCTGGACCTTATCTTATCTTTAAATGGTAGACTTTCCATTTTGGCTAGTATGCATATCTCGCACTCTGAAATTTCTTTCTCGAATTTGACTTTCTCTAGTCTCTCTTCTGACTTCTGGAGTTGCTTGAGATACTCTAGTGAAGCATGTCTAAGTCTTATGTGCCATAACATGCCTTCACTTATTCTTTTTACATTTTCTTTTGGATCACAATTTTCTTCGACTTTCTCTAACTTCTCTCTTTCTGTTTATGATACTGTTTGATTTAAATCTAGTATTTTTCTGTCCAGATAGTTTTCACTTGTGCAAAATTTAGTATCTTTTTCATTAGTAACTGATTTCTGTTGTTCAATTTCCTGTACTTTCTCCCTCCCAAGCTCAAGTCCTTTGTCTGTGTTGCACAGCCCCTCTGATGTTTCTTGAGCTTGTGACAGGAAATCTTCCGAAGTAACCAGGTGTGCTGTGGCTATGTACATATCACTGTCTTCCTGTGACTCTGGATTACTCTGAATGTTCATATTAATTATCCAGTTTGGTTTCTGGTATACTCCTGTAATGCAATTTTCATTTGTTTCTCTGTTGAATATTGCTTGTTCCTTATCATCTAGATATATGCCATATCCTGTATCTGCAAATTTTCTAAGAGAAAGTAAATTCTCTGATAAATTGTGGGCTGCTATAACATTAGATAACGTTATGATTTTGTTCTCTGAATTCTTTACATATAAATTACCTTTCCCATCAATTCTAATATTGGCTTTCTTACTTTTATTAGTAGTTTTAATTTCTCCTTCTGTACTCTTAATATAACCTTTGAGTAAAAACCGTTTATTTATTAAGTGCTCTGTCGCACCGGAGTCTGCTGTAAAACTGATACTTTTATTTGTATTATTTAACGCTGAATTCTTACCTGCTAAATTTGCTTTGGCTTGTTTTTCTTTGTTGTGTTGTGTCCTGTTTTTATCATATGGGGTATGTCTACTTTTACCCCTATAATTATTTCTACCTCTGAATGAACCTCTACCTTCGCCTCTACCTTTACCTCTACCTCTGTTATTATCAAGACTATTTTTATTATCATATCTCTGAACTTTGTTGGAACACTGATCTCCCTTGCGTCCCCTTACGTCGTTGCAAACGTAGCAAAACCACGAGTTGTACTTGGCCAGGGGACACTCCGAAGCCCAGTGTCCAGCAAATTTGTTGCACCTGTGGCATTTGTTGGACCAGTCTCTGGTTTCCTTATTACTTTGGCTGCTCTGACGGTTCTGCTGAGTGAGGGTGCTGTGGGTCGCTCTGACCTCTGGATCAGTTTGTGTTTGAGCTTCCACTTGTAATAAACAATTAATCATATCTTCTTTCGTCATATCTAAACCCGAATGGCTCTTTATTAAGTAGGTGGATCTTAGTGTCACACACTGCATTATAAAAGGCGGCTCTTATCTCTTCCTCTGATAGTGGTATTTTTGTAATACAGGTGTCATATTCCTTAATTATGTCGTTGAAACGATCACAAAACTCTGATACTTTTTCTTTCTTATTCTTTTTGATTTTATATAATTTTTGTCTAACAGTTATGTCAGTCGTGTTTATTTCAACCCGCCTTATTTCTTTGATTTTATTTAATATTTCATTTGGATCTTTTATGTTCAACAACTTTTTGTAATAATTTGTGTCAACATGACTTAATATAATGCCTCTTGTTTTAATTTTGATTTTTGTTGTCTTTTCTGTCGCGTCATCTCGGAATTTCTCTGGGTTAGTTATGTACTCTGTTAAATCATACTCTGATAACTCTGAGTGCAACTGATCTAAACATAAGTTTATATCACTTTTGTTATTTAAAGTAAAATTCCTTTTAATGCGAATTCTACTGGTGTTTGATTCTAACATTTTATTTAATTTTTCCATTGTTATATTTATTTGATTTGAGTTCCTGTACTATTACTCTGATTTGTCTGAATTACGGTAGAGTTAGATAGAGGGTTTACCGTTCTCTGGATGTTCGACTCTTTCATTTGCTCTGAAAGAGTTTTTATTTCAGCCAGGCAGGTTTTACTGATCAGAATCTGCTCTTCTTCCCTCTTTTTAGTCGATCCAGCCAGGCTTCTCAGCTGCTCTCGCATCTTATTTAGTGCATCAGTATTGTCGTTGATGGCACCGGTGAGGCACTGCAGTGCCAATCCCAAGTCTGCATTTTTGTCTTTCTCTGACTCTGAAATTTTTATTTTATTATTGAAGAGAGGGCAAAAAAAGGTTTGGTCTTAAAAAGAATCGCATATGTTTGCGTTCTTTTGTAAACATATACGTAATATGGATCCATATTCTGATCTCTGAACTTTATATAGAATTTTCTCTGCTCTTTTCTCTGTTATTTATTTTATTGATAATTATATTTTTGTATGTGTGTAATGAATAAAAATATTTTGATTTTACCTGATGATCTCCGAGAACTGACTCGACTCTGAATCTTTCCTATTGGTGGGTGTTACTTCACCCGTTTGCTCGGTGTTCATGGAATCGGCGGTTTTGACTCCGTCCATTTCTCTCGATTCTCTGGGCTTGCCAAACATTTACTCTTTACACTATTTATACACACATGAATATCAATCGCACAGCAAATTAATATTCCGATCTTTATGCCCTAATGCATTCTGCTCTCATGTACTCCCTCCCAAACCGACTAGCCGCACCGCGGTTTCACCGTTACTTTATGGGTGGGGGCGATCGCATACACGAGCTCAGTCTGCACGAGCTGATCGTTCATAATTTGTTTTACAAATTTAGGAGAAAAAAGTTATTCTCTGAATTAATATTATAACCTGCATGTATATACCTATATATTCGTATATACATACACTTTTATATTAGAGAGAGAAAAAAATGTCAACATTGCTCGCAACTAATATCGCGCAATGCCCGGCGCATGAAAATGTCATATACCACATCACGCACAGCGCTTTGTGGCTTTCAAACTCACGGCGTCCCGTTCGTCTAGAAGAGACTTGTTTGTTTACGCCCAAACACGCACAATGATCCCCGCGGCATATTTGTAGCACGCGCGCGTTCGCTCTCCATTTCTCCGAACGCGCGCGCGCAATTCTTGTTTTCTCTCTATATCTCTCTCTCTCTCTCTGAAACATGGCCGCCGCTACAGCCCCAGTGCTATCGGCGTATGTTACGACGCACTGTAAGCCCGACGCGCCACCTTCTCTCTGTCTTTGTTGCGCGCGCTACGGCTACCGCGGGAGAATTCATGTTTGAACCGGCCGTTTCTCGGAATCCTCTGTTGCCCGCTTTTTTCTTTTTTTTCTTTTTCGCGGTCTCCAAATCCACATTTTACACGCGCTTTCGTGATTTTTGTGCCTTGTTCGTTGTAGAACAAGATGCACGCACTCCGCGTTCTCTGGGAATTTTACATTCGCGAGCCGTCTCTGAATATACAAATCTCGTTTCGCAAACACTCCCGTGAATGGTACTTGACTTCACTCGCGAATTTTATTCACACGCGGCGCGACATTTTCTCTGACGTACAAAACAAAAAAAAACTCTTACTTACTCTGATTCTCGTGAACCTTTCGCTCTGCTCCTCTGACCTCCAAGCACCACGGAAAACAAAAAATGTGCGCTCAAAACAACTTCGTGGAAGCGTGGCGTGGGCCGATAACCTGTTGGATTGTTGTGGAGGTTGGATGGTTGCTCGCAATGAATCACTCACAAGTACACAAAACTAATCTTTATTTTAAACACTCTGAAATTACACTCTGAAATACAATTAGGTTAATCCAATAAAAGTATAATAAGTATGAGCACATCGCTCTCTTCAAAGTCTCTCGAGAGAATGAAGGGGCGTGCGGCGAGCAGCGGCTCCGCGGCGCTCTCGCGCAGGAAGTTGGTTCCGCGTTTAAGAGGTGGCGCCTCTCTCTTCTAGAAGAACGGGGACGGGCGGCATGAAGCTGTATATCGCCAACAGTGCCAAATATTTGTTTATATATGGTGTCATTAAAAGTGAAAAAGGTATTATCAAATAAGAATTTGACTGCATTGCGAATTTCATCAAACGGAATTCTGCAATTATTGTGAATGTAAAGCGTCTATCTAAACTTTGTAAAACCGGATCACAAGGAATGTTAGTAAACAAAGAGTTGTCATCTAATGATATTAAACACATACTCATCAGGAATAACAAACTCTTTTATTTTCTTTTGTAATATGAAACTATTGTCGATATGTGAGTGTGGCACTGGTATGCAGGTTTTTAATTCATTGAGAATAGTTTTTGATAAGAAATGCGTTGGGCTACCAATAGTTTAAATGATCGGTCTTAACGGTATATCGGTTTTATGAATTTTAGGTAAGCCATAAGCTGTAGGGAGACAAGTATCTGTCTGAGTTAGTTGATATGGGTGGTATTGTTTATGTAGATATTTGTTATTATTCCAAGAAGACAAATACTTATATACTTGCGGTTGTAGTTTGATCAACGGATTTTTATTGATGATTTTATATGTATTTTTATCCTCTAGTAATTTGTACATTTTGTTATAATAATCTGTCGTGTTTATGCACACAGTGAGATTACCTTTATCTGAGGGTGTAAAGAAAATATTTGGATTTTCTTTGAGAAACTTTCTAGTTGCAGTTAATTCCTTTGAAAATTGTCTATTTTTTAGTGTGATTTGTGTGTGTTTTTTAATATGATTCTTTATCGTGATAAAAATATTTTCAGGGATCTCATCTTTTACTTCATTATTGATTTTCAGATTATTAAGTTTACATTCCAGATGTTTTATTGTAGTAACTATGTCTGTTTTGTCTATGTAAGAAACGGTGCTAAATTTGGGCCCCAACGATATCACCTTCAATACCGATTCTGGGATGTGCGTGTCAGATAGATTTTGAACCCAGTTTTGTCTGTTTGTAAACACTTGTTTTTTATGTTTATTAATCAAAACATCTAATTTATAATTAAGTTTAGAGGATTTGACTGAAAATATTCGGGAACTTTTTTCCTCAGTTATTGCGAAAAAGTTTTCAAGAATTTCCGGGTCAATATTAGAATATCCTATTACAGTTATAAGTTTGTTCAATTGTTTTTGTAAAAAATGTATGTGTATGTGACAATCTTTAATTCGAGGTTTAAAATTCTATGGAGAAATTTTCGATTTTCCTTTATAAACCGTTGGGAACAACACTTACTATGAAACGTTGTGTGGTTGAGGCGTTTTAACGAATTCGTGGTGTTGCTGGGGAAGACATCATGACTTCTGCATCGCAAAAGAAATGTGTTGCTGGCGTTGGATTTCGCTAGTTGATATCTCTGTTTTAGCCAAGATTTCAATAGGTGCGTAAAGTAAAAGCCATAGTGTGTTACCATATGTTGGGAAAACCATTTCCTGTATTGGATCTGGTCTTTTCTAGATCGAAGACCTGGTCTACTTATTATTGTTAATTTATTATCTCTGTTTAATTGTAAAATAAATTCTAACCATTTTGTATATTTTTAATAAAGCCTGAAGAGGTCAGTAATTAAGCTGACGAAACGTCACACAAGCTACAATTATGTTTTTGCTTCCTCATAGAGGAAGCTTTGTAACGGTGAAAAAAATTTTCGAAAAAAAAGGTTCAAAAAGATGTTTTAAGGCGATATATGTGTATATTAGTTGATTTTGATCATTTTTGTTTTCGTGGGTGTATGTGTGTGTGTGTGTGTGTGTGTGTGAGTGTGTGTGTGTGTGTGTATATTTGAACTCTTCATATCTCCGAAACGAATCGACCGATTTCGTCGGGTAAAGCTTATTCTCTTTGTCTCGCGGGAAAAGAAAGGTACCCTGATGGATTTGAGTTTCTATTGATTTTCTTGTTTTATAACCAAAAAACGATTTTGAATTTAGTTTTTTTGATTTTTTCATATCTTACAATCATTATTACATAATATAATAAACTTTTCTTTAAAGGTATTTAAATTACCTATATTTTCCTTTTTTAAAATTTAAAATATCTTCACTCTGTCAATTGAAGGGCCGGATGCAATAAGGGGGTTAGCGCTCGAAAACCCGTAAAAGTATTGTCCAAGTGACTAAAATTTCAATGTAGCCAAATTAATTTTTAAAAAATATCACCTTGTAGGGAATGAAAAGAAGTATTTTTACCTAGAAGGAATTTTTTTTATTCAACTTTCTTTTTAATATAAAAATTAAAAACTGAAAATTTTGTTCATCTATTTTTAATAGCTTTCAAAAACATTAATCGTCCAAACTTGGTCAAATATGATCGAAATATTTTGAAATTTGACAGGGACGTGCAGAATACTCCAGCGTTGCCTATGGGATTGATAAAAGGATGTAAATCGATAATTGTTAATAATTATTTAATTGCAAATATATTGCGATCGGTAATTACGTTTTCTTAACTTTAACGGAAAAAAGTATCGAGGGAAGTTGAAGCTAGGAAAAACTTCCAGCGAGACATTTGTTCCTCAATAGTCTAATAAGTTTCTGTCAAAGTTTCAAATTGATTTAATAATAAATGACTTAAATAGAGCGTTATTAATAAAGACGCGCGCTAGCAACATCGGCGGCACGGCGTGAGCTAAGCCTGTGTTAACATGTTTTTGCACTGATGTATCACGTTTATAAAAATTAACGAATTATTATGTAACGATATTATGTTTTATATAACGTAAAAACACAGTTTATAAGTCAACGCACTGTACATATAATTACATTTTGTTAGTATGTTAATAAATAAATTTGTACTTTAAAATTTAATATGTTCATTAATACTATCATAAGGATACACACACACACACACACACATACACACACACACACACACACACGCACACACACACATACACACACACACACACACAATAACGTAATAATTCTTTAATTTTTATAAACGTGATACGCCGCTGCGAAAACGTGTGCGACGCAGTCTGAGCTCACGCCGCGCCGCGCCGCCGATGTTGCTAGCGCGCGTCTTTATTAATAACGCTCTATTTAAGTCATTTATTATTAAATCAATTTGAAACTTTGACAGAAACTTATTAGACTATTAAGGAACAAATGTCTCGCTGGAAGTTTTTCCTAGCTTCAACTTCCCTCGATACTTTTTTCCGTTAAAGTTAAAAAAACGTAATTACCAATCGCAATATATTTGCAATTAAATAATTATTAACAATTATCGATTTACATCCTTTTATCAATTCCATAGGCAACGCTGGAGTATTCTGCACGTCCCTGTCAAATTTCAAAATATTTCGATCATATTTGACCAAGTTTGGACGATTAATGTTTTTGAAAGCTATTAAAAATAGATGAACAAAATTTTCAGTTTTTAATTTTTATATTAAAAAGAAAGTCGAATAAAAAAAATTCCTTCTAGGTAAAAATACTTCTTTTCATTCCCTACAAGGTGATATTTTTTAAAAATTAATTTGGCTACATTGAAATTTTAGTCACTTGGACAATACTTTTACGGGTTTTCGAGCGCTAACCCCCTTATTGCATCCGGCCCTTCAATTGTTATTAAGGAAAAATTTTTTATATTTCATAAATTAATTTCTCAAAAAATAATTTATTTATCGACTTGAAATAAATAACCAGTTATTACACTAATTCAAGACCATATGTGGCTAAAATTTCAAGAGATTATCTTCATTTGTTTTAAAAAAAAAAAATTATTTTAGAAAAACGAATTTTGAATTTTCAGTTTTTTTGATTTTGTCATATCTTACAGCCATTATTACGTAATAGAATAAACTTTTCTTGAAAGGTATTTAAATTACCTATATTTTCCTTTTTTAAAATTTAAAATATCTTCACTTTGTCATGTGTTATTAAGGAAAACTTTTTTATATTTCATAAATTAATTTTTCAAAAAATATTTTATTCATCGACTTGAAATAAATAACCAGTTATTACACTAATTGAAGACTATATGTGATTAAAATTTCAAGACATTATCTTCATTTGTTTTTTAGAAAATAATTATTTTATAAAAAATTGGCGTTTTCGTTGTCGCACGATAACTAGAGCAAAAATTATCCAATCGTCCTGAAATTTGGCACAGATGTAGCTTTTATATACCTTCAGATCGAGTTCGTTGCCCAAAAAAATCGGTCCATTACGAAAAAAGATATTTGAGGTAAAAAATTTTTTTTTTAAATTTTCGAATCGCATTTTGTCAGAGATTACTTGATTTATCGACTTAAAATTTTATCCACTTATTAAACTTATAGAAGACTATATTTGGTTTAAATTTCAAGAGATGATCTTCATTTGTTTTTTAGAAAAGAATTATTTTAGAAAAAATTTGCGTTTTCGTTGTCGCACGATAACTAGAGCAAAAATTATCCAATCGTCCTGAAATTTGGCTCAGATGTAGCTTTTATATATCTTCAGATCGAGTTCGTTGCCCAAAAAAATCGGTCCACTACGAAAAAAGATATTTGATATAAAAAAATTTTTTTTTAATTTTCGAATCGCGTTTTCTCAAAAAATACTTGATTTATCGACTTAAAATTTTAACCACTTATTAAATTTATAGAAGACTGTATTTGGTTAAAATTTCAGGAGATTATCTTCATTTGTTTTTTAGAAAAAAATTATTTTAGAAAAAATTTGCGTTTTCGTTGTCGCACGATAACAAGAGCAAAAATTACCCAATTGTCCTGAAATTTGGAACAGATGTTGCTTTTATATATCTTCAGATCAAGTTCGTTGCCCAAAAAAGTCGGTTCATTACGAAAAAAGTTTAAGCTGAATCCGGACCCATGATCGTCTCCTAGTTAGTCTAACCGTACAAGATAAAGTATTAAATTTTAATATTAGAAGTAAAAATTAATTAAAGGGATCAATAAATTAAGTTTGAGAAAGCTACGTGCCAATGAATTGGCAGCGGTTTTTCTACGTATTAGCCCTCACAGGATCCCATATATATTACTATATTTCACATTAACAATGGAGGGTGCCTCTATCAACTTTAATTCTACCGGTCTTCGATCTAGAAAAGACCAGACCCAATACAGGAAAGGGTTTTTCCAACATATAGCAACACACTATAGCCCAAATCTTTCATTATAAATCTTTCCATTAAACTTGCTTTTACTTTGTTTATTTTATTTTTGTCTTTGCAACAAATCAAGAGATCATCTACGAAAACTAGTATATATATTGAATCTTTGCCTGTATTATTTAAGTATAGACAGTAATCGTAGTTACTTCTTACAAAATTCAGTTTTTCGACATATTTGTTGAAACAATCATACCATGCTCTAGGACTTTCTCTGAGACCATACAGAGTCTTTTGCAATTTGCAAACTTTATTGTCTCCAGTTTCATAACCTTTTGGTTCATTAATGTACACTTCCGATTTTACATTGCCATTTAAAAATGCCATTTTAACATCCATTTGTTCTATAAACAAATTATTTTTACAACTGTAAGACAATAAAATTTTCAACGTTTGCATTTTACCTACAGGTGAATAAACATTTTCAACATATTCCTTTTGTTGAAATCCTCTTACAACTAATCTCGCTTTATAAGTATCGTTATTTTTCCTTTTATAAACCCATTTAACATCAATGACCTTTTTATCTTTTGGCCTTTCGACAATTTGCCATATGTGATTTGTCATTAAACTGTTTATTTCGGAATCCATTGCTATTTGCCATTGTTTATATTCGCTGGAGTTTATCGCCTCCTCGAATGTTTTTGGTACATTTGCATCAATATAATTTACATAAATAAAATGAGTAACTGGATTTCCGTATCTATTTACTGGACTTTTCTTTCTTTGAGATTTTCGCGGTATTGTTAGTCTATCTCTATTTTCGTTGTCTTCATTATCAGATTCGTTGTCGTTTACATTATTCGCATCGATTAATTCAGTTTGTTCTCCTCTACTTTCCCCGAAGGTCGCAGTAGAGTGAGAAGAATATTCAGAACCGCTGTTGTTCGTTTCATTTAATTCTACGTTAATTTCAGAATCACTATTTTCGTTTTCTAAACAGATTAACTTTATACTATCTTCTATTACATCAACATGCCTTGCAGTAATTACTTTATTATTAACTAAGACTTTATAACCGTTTTCAACGTATCCTACTAATACACCTAGTTGTGCCTTATTATCCCACTTACTTTTCTTTAGAGCTTCTGGAACTCTTACGAAGACTCTACTTCCGTAAATTTAAAAATTTTTAACATTTGGCTTTATTACGAAAAATATTTCATAAGGAGTTTTATTCTCTGACCTGTTTGCAATTGTTCGATTTTTTAAATAAGCTACCGTTTTCATTATTTCCGGCCAATATCTTCTATGAATTTTTGCTTCCCTCATTAAGCATCTACCTATATCCATTGCTGATCTATTATATCTCTCCGCTACTCCATTTAATTCGTGGACGTAGGGTGGACATGTCAATAATTCTATTCCTTTTGATTTTACAAAATCGAAAATTTCGCGATTTAGATATTCTCTACCGTTATCACATTGCACCTTTTTAATTCTCTTATTAAATTTATTTTCTACTAAATTTACGAATTCAATAAAACAATTTGCAGTTTCTGACTTATTCTTAATGCAAAAGATTCTAGTACATTTACTGTAATCATCAATAAATGTAAGAAAATATTTTTCTCCACCATAGCCAGTAGTACTATGTGGACCATTTAAATCAGTGTGTATTAACTCTAGGATTTCTTTCGTTTTTGTTCGATTATTTTCAAACGGTATATTTGCCATTTTACTTTGTATGCAATTTGCACATTTCATATCTATTTTTTCCAATTTATCTGGTAAACCTTCAACTAATTTATTATTTACTATTTTATTCAAATACTTAAAATTTACATGACCAAGTGCTCTACGCCATTTTTCTTTATCTGATAATCTTACTGAATTTACATATTTATCTTTATTTTTATTCGTTAATGCATAACTTTTCAAAGAATACAAATTATCAATTTTATTTGCAATAGCTACTAATTCTCCCGATTTATTGTAAATTTTAGCATTACTGTCTCGTGCAGTTATTGTAGCATTTTTAGTTATTCTGGAAAAGCTTAACAAATTTTGATTAATTCCTTCTACATAATATACATTACTCAAATCAACTTGTTTTTCATTATAATAATTTCTAACTTTAATTTTTATATTACCGATTTTCGTCGCTTTTAACATTTTACCGTCTGGTAATTTTACATTTACCGGATCTTTTAAAATTATATACTTCACAAAATATTTATCGCTTTTAATAATATGGTCTGTGGAACCACTGTCCAATAACCAATTTATTTCGTTACCTTCGCATTCTCTATTTACGCTATAACCTGTTATGTCCTTTACTTCTGGGCCGCATACTTGTGTTGACCACGTCTCGGATGGTGAACCCTGCTGCGCGTCCGTTGACTTGTTTTGATTTGAACTGCGTCCGCGTCCTCTGCCTCGATTGTGGCCTCGTTGGTTTCCACGTTGTCCTCTCGATGATTGGGCACCTCTGCCTCTGCCGCCTTGTTGGCCTTTCCAACAATCCTTTTGATAACTGTTGTCCGACTTTGCCGCAAGTAAAGCACTGTCCGTTTATCTTTGTTGAGAACGTGCTTGCATTACTCTTCTTTTCTGAATTATTTTTAACTAAATTCTTTTCTTTGATTTTTGATTTTACGTAATCTACTGTCCTTTCTCTTTCTGGAATGACGTCGATAAAGTCACCAATATAACTGTAACTTACTGGTAATGCTTTGATTAAGTATCGCATTTTCTCAGTTGCATCTATCTTTCCTCCGGCTGCTTTAAATTCGTTCACCGCTCTCTCAAATTCTACGAAGAATTCTTCAACATTTTCATAATTCTTTAATTTAATATCTTCAATTTTTCCTCGGCATATTATTTGTAATGACGTGGATTTCGTCACATATAATTTATCCAAATTCGCAATCATTTCATAAGCTGATTTGCACTCACAAACATATTCCAATTGCTTATCTGAAATAGTGCTAATTAATATATTTCTTGCTTTTAAATCCTTTTTCTTCCATTCATCTGCTTTATCTGTCTCAGCCCATTCTCTTTCGGTTTGCTCTTTGCACTCTTTATATTCTAATAGAGTCATTAAGCGAAATTTCCAACTTGTATAATTTGCACCATCAAAAATGGGAATTACTATACCTTCGATTTTTGCTTGCTTAGCCATCTCGACTTCTTTTAATTTAATATCTTCGTACACTTTTATTACTTTATTTAGCGTAATTACTTTCTGCACTATTTTCACAAAACGTTTTTCAGCAATCTTTTCCTCAATTATTTCTTCGCTTTCATCTTCAACATCATCTAGTATTATTTCTTCTTTGGTTTTTACTTTTCCTTTAGTATCCATTTACCACATGTATAACCTCAAATTCTGCCATGTGTTCTATTCTTGCACCGTGCAGCGTGCTTCACACAAGAAATCTAATTTGCTCGCATCGGCTTGAATTATTCATAAATTTTTCAAAATTCTTTCTTCTATCACTTATAGACATATTCTATTATTTATTCACACTTGTATTTTTCTTATTTTTGCACTTTTCCTTCAATATTTTTCACAGTTAAACTTTTCGCGAGCCGCGTGCTTTCCTCTACCTTCCCCGAAGGTCTGGTAGAGAGAAAGATAATTTTATACTAACCACTGACCTGCTACCATGTTGAGGTTTGGATAATTAATAGTGTTGAGGTTTGTGGTAAATTAAGAAACAATTATTTAATAGAGAGAGATAAATATAGAGACTTTATTGAGGTGGCAAAAATGCCGGTCGACACGTTCGACTTACATCCCAGTTGAATAGCGAGAGAGTAAGAAACATTCTAAGTGCGCTACACTGCTCTTGCGTCTCACGCAACTCTCATACAGACATACTAGAGTGGGGAGACACTCATGTGTGTGTTTCGTCCGCCGTCGCTTGGCAGACGCGTATACCATTGTACCTATCCTCGCGTACAGCGCGCTGCATGTTGAAACATTCACATATTCGACAGGCACACCTATGGGATCACCCATCTCTCCCTTATTCGCTGACATAGTCATGGAAAATCTTGAAAACGACTGTTTAGACATACTAAAAAGAAAATACAATATTGTCCCTCTCCTCTACTTTAGATATGTGATGACACATTATTATGCATTAGAAAAGATGATTTTGAATTAACTTTAAATATTTTTAATAATTATAATGAACACTTAAAATTTACACATGAAATCAAAGTTAATAATCAAATAAACTTTTTGGATATCACCCTCATAAGATCAAACAATAAAATAATTACAAATTGGTACCAAAAACCAATGGCATCCGAAAAATTATTAAATTATAACTCTAATCACACTGTACAACAAAAAAGAAATATTATTTCTAACTTAGTGGATAGAGCGATTCTGTTATCTAATGAAGAATTCCATAATATTAACATTCGTAAAATTAGACAAATACTCTCCTTAAATGACTATCCTAAAACATTCATAGACAATTGCATTCACAATAGACGTCGCAAAATAAAATACTCCAACAAAACGACATCGTCCAACAGGGATCTCCAACCTATTGTTTCTATTCCATCCCAAGAAGAATTTTTTCATAACTGTAGTAGAATTCTTTCCAAACACAATATACGCACGGTGCCACTCATCAATAAAAAACTTAATAACGTTATTAAGCTTGGAAAGGACAACCTTGAAAAAATGAATACATGTGGGGTTGTATATAAGATCAACTGTAAGACCTGTCCTGCTACATATGTGGGAGAAACTAAAAGAGCTTTAAAAATTCGAATCAAAGAACATGAAAAAGATAAGAAAGACAAATACATGATAGCTGTACATGTTAAAAACAACTCCCACATTATAGATTGGGATAATACACGAATATTGGATAAGGAAGTTGATTACAAAAAACGAAAAATTTCGGAAATGATTTACATCAATAGTACAAAAAATACAGTTAACAAAACAGAGGATACACAAAATTTAAATAATGTATACAAATCGCTCTTTAACTTTCTATTATGATTTATGTATGTAAACAAACTGACTCGTATATATATATATAAGTAGATATGTGTACGGTTTCCCACAACATTGACTTTATTCGTTGACGTTGCTAATAAAGTCATCTTTTATTAGCATAGATTTTTTGTTGTGGTAAGCCTGGTCTAATTATTATAGTTAATTTATTATCTCTGTTTAATTGTAAAATAAATTCTAACCATTTTGTATATTTTTTAATAAAGCCTGAAGAGGTCAGTAATCAAGCTGACGAAACGTCGCACAAGCTACAATTGTGTTTTTTTTGTACGTATTGGCCCTCACAGGATCCCATATATATTACTATATTTCGATTTACTTATAAAAAGGAGGTTAAAGAAGATTATGTTAGGTGATAAAATACAACATAACATTCAAGTACAAAATAAATTGTATATATGTTTACCGTTTGTTAAAGAAATTGAAGGGATGACAAAATATTTAAAAAAAAAAATCAACACGAATATCGTATACAGTAATGTCAATAAAATGAATAATATTATAACATTAGGTAAAGATAAGAATAGTAAATGTAATAATAATAAAGTTGTTTATAAAATAAATTGTGCAGATTGTAATGCGTTGTATGTGGGACAGACACGCAGAAGGATAGGTGTAAGAATTAAAGAACATGAAAAGAAATATATGGATGAAGATAAAAAATCATCGTTGTTTATACATAAAAAAGAAAATAATCATACGATAGATTTAAAACAGATAAAAATTTTAGATACAGAATACGACATGAAAAAAAGATTATTCTCAGAAGCATTTTACATTCACAGCCAAAAAAGTTTATGAACAAACAATTTGAAATTGCCACAGTACCAAAAGAATATAGTATTTTGTTAAACAATCATGAATTTTTATCTCCTTAATTCCACCAATACGCTGCCGTCCTGCGACTTCTCCCCTAGTCCCCCCTAGTTTGGCGCTGTACCGCAGGGTACCAATGGCAGAGAGTGTGTTGAAAGGGGCGCTTGACAGTTGGACAACGGCGAAGGCGGCAGAGAAATGGTAGCGCTTGACGAACTGCAGACAGGCGAGGCACCTCTTGGGGGAAGAGGCTCCAACCGCTTGGAGTAAGGACATCCTAAGTCTCCCCAGGAGGAGCATCAAAACAGCGGTAGAATGGTTGTCAGGCCACTGTGAGGTCGGACACCATCTATACAGGTTAGGTCTCGTGAATACGGATCGGTGCAAAAGATGTGGGGAAGGGGAGGAGACCTCAGCTCACCTTCTGTGTCGTTGTCCAGTGATGGTAGCAATCAGACGGAGGGTTTGGGTACTCTTCTTCCTGGAACCACACGATCTTAGGGAGCTTGATCTGGCATCGATATGCAAAGCAATCGTACTGATTAAGGCAAGGGTGGGTAGTGGGTGATTAACCAGGGGTATAGCACAATAGGCCCCGGCCTGAGTGCTAGGAAGGCAAGTCCCTGAAAGGGGCCGCTGATCGTCCCCGCTACTACTATGACTATGACTATATGACTATCCATTTGAGCCGATATAGATTTTTATTTCTGTTTCTAGCGTTATCAGGACAAGCCTATAAAGTTTTAGTTAAATCGACGAATAACACTTCCCTGGTGTTACTTATGAGAGAGGTGACTCGTGAACAGTCCTTCTCAGGATAGTTCACGTGGAACTTTTTTAGTGGCCGGCGACTGAAAGGGACCAAATATGCCGGATTATTCGAGAAACGAAATCTTTGATATTCTGTTGTCTCTTGGGGCATGTCGAGGCCGATATCGTGCTGCGGCAAGGTATTACCGCCACAATTATCCAGAGAGGCTTCACTACCCGAACCACGTGAGAATCCGAAGCATTGAGCAAAGTGATAAACATGGACCACCAATACGTAGAAATCGTCATCGCATTATGATACCGAACAACGATGACCCACGAATTTTCGTCGTTTTGGCAATGGTTGATTTGAATCCTCACATTTCTTTGCGCAACATTCATAGAGATGTACTGGGATCCCAAGATTGACAGCTAACAGAATTTTGATCTGCACAGATTCCATCCGTATCACATCAATTGACTCAAGCTTCAATGCCAGATGATTTCCGCCGCAGACTAAACTTCTGCAATTGGGCACAAGCGAGATTCCGTGATGATCCTGAATTCTTTAGATACGTAATGTTTTCGGATGAGGCTACATTCCATGGCAACGGGCAACTCAATCGGCATAACAGCCATCATTGGTCTATCCATAATCCTAATTGGGTACATCATGTTAACATTCAGCATAGATGGAGCCTTGTAGTTTGGTGTGGTATAATGAATGGATATCTCATAGACCCTTATTTTTTCGATAGGAATGTCAATAGTGCAGCATATCTTGATTTCCTGTAGAATGAGTTACCAGAATTATTGACAAATGTGGACTTGGAAACAAGACGACGATTATAGCTACAACAAGATGGTGCACCGTGGCATCGCTCACTAATGGTTCACTAATGGTTCGTCGATTTCTAAACCAACGATACCGAGGACGATGGATAGACATTGGTAGTAACATGACTGAGTGGTGTCTAAGATCACCGGATCTGACAAGTCCAGATTTCTTTTTATGGGGTTGCTTAAAAAATATTGCTTATGCACAACAACCCACGACACGGCAAGATATGATACAACGCATCACATAAGTTTGTAGAGCTATTCAGCCTCACATTCTGTTGTCCACAGTTGAAAACTTTGAACGTAGAATTCAGCATTGCATTAACTTGCACCGGGGTATTTTTGAACATCTGATGAGATAAATGTTTGTGTTACGACCTTAACCATAACTCTCTGGGTAGTCAATGTCTTACCTTGATCGGCTGGACATTCCCACCTTGACTTCATTGGCTGGGTAATCAATACCTTGCAAACTTGAAAACTTTGCAAACTACATGGTAAAAAATATTAAATACAAAATTTGTATGATTCGGAGGGGGCCAACTGATTGTGACCTTGACCTTGACCATGACCTTGACCCAAGGTCATGCCTGAACGTAAAAGTTTCCGCTCTTTCCATTTTCGAGGTCAAAAGTGGGAGTTCCCATTTGAAAAAATCGATTTGACCTTCAAATGACCTACATCCTTGACCTCAAGGTCATGGTCAAGGTCACTATCAGTTGGCCCCCTCCAAACCATACAAATTTTGTATTTAATGTTTTTGTCTAGTTTCCAAAGTTTTCGGAATGTACGGATGCATTGATTGATTTAGATCTTCATCATGGCCTTGACCATGACCTTGACACAAGGTTATATCTGAACGTAAAATTTTCCGCTCTTTCCATTTACGAGGTCAAAAGTGGAAGTTCCCATTTGAAAAAATCGATTTGACCTTCAAATGACCTTCATCCTTGACCTCAAAGTTATGACCAAGATCAACGTCTGTTGGCCCCCTCCGAAGCCTACAATTTTTATAATTAATGTTTTTTCCATCTCCCTTACTTTTCGAGATATTTGAGTGGTCTATTTAAAATGGGACACCATGTATAGTAGTGTAATCTACATGAATCTAGCCAATGACCATTTAGAATGGCCGCAAGTGATTTTTAGAAGAACGGATGTATGTCTGAAGAAAAGAGCGAAGAAAAGTTTGGGAATCGTAAATAGCGGAAAAATTTTTCTATGTCCAATATCTTTACATTGAGTTATTCTTTTCGAATGAAACTTTTTGATTTGTGTAGTACAATTAAATAGCTTCTAATCAAGCTAAATATATAAGTTTATAAGTGATACATTATAAAGATACCATAATCTAAAGATCTATATGACCCATTTCAATGTATAAATAGCGCGGTCGATTCTCAGGCTTCTTCTGTACTTGCCGTCGGAGACCTCCAGCGACCTTGATAGGTCCTTCAAAATTTAATTTTTCATAAAATATTTTTATAAGGAACATACATAAATATAAAGTATTAAATTCGGTCTTCCATATATTATCAATTACTGAATAAATTCCTTAACTAGATTAAAATATCGTAAAATAATTTAATTTTCAAATTTTAAATTTACTAATTTATTTATATTTTAAATTTTTAATAATGCGATATCTAATCCTAGTTTAATACTAAAATTTATTAATTAAATTATGAAATAATAAATTATAATAATTTTATTATGTCATAAATAAATATATTTTATTAATTATAAATGACTTAAAATTTTTTAAAAATAAATAAATTTAACTTACTAAATATTGTTTTACCGCTAATAATGGTACAACTTTACCTTAATTCTGTTAAATTTCTATATATTTATATCGTAAATTATATAAAATTATAGATGAAATTTTTAAAATAAATTATTTAAATTTTTGAATTCATTAAATTTTATATATATTTTTAATTAAATAATGAAATGATAAATTAATATTAAGTTCATTTGAATGTTTTACTTAATTGTATCATTTTTATTTAATGAAAATATTTTATTTAAACTAAAATCTATTACAAGAAAATATATTTAAAACTATCATTTGATTATAAAATATCTTTGTTCCCATCTCTACTTGTAATGCGTACACCAGTTGCGATTTGAATCTGCCGCGCGAAAGCAGTGAGCGCGCGCGCGCAACTCCCGCGCAGCCTAACCGAGGCCCGCGCGCCGCGCGTATCAAATCGATCTCCCGACGCGTAATATGCCCATCGTCGGGTCGCGAAGCTGCTACGGCTTTTTGCAAGTCAGAGTAGCCATCTTGACTTGTGTTACCGTGCCGAGCACACCGAGATTGCTCTCTCTCTGCAGTCTTTTTTATCGCGTCCGCACCAATACTCGGAGACCGTGTAGAAGAGAAGTGGAGGCACCGACCAGCGTGCGTACGAGTGTGTGTGTGTGTGAGAGAGAGAGAGAGAGTGAGGAGAGAGAGAGAGAGAGAGAGATAGATGAACCTTTATTTCGCCCATAGACGATCAGTTTTCCACATAAATCACAGAAAATATTCGTATTAAATCACAGAAATATTCGTATTAAGTCTCAAAAATATTCTTATAGCAGAGTGCTATATTAGATCAAGTAAATGACTAATAAAAGTAAATGACTAATAAAATCACATTTTACGCCTATTTGGCGCTCGTTCTTGGACTAGTAGTTAATTGTCGACGTCACCACCCACACACGAGGCGTCTAGCGGTCGAGGTCGAGAAGGTGTTGGCGCACCGCCCTTTTAAAGGAGGCTAAGGATGGTGAGTGGCGCAGGATGGAGGGTAGGGAGTTCCAGAATCGAGCACCATGTACCTGAAAGGCTCTGGCTCCAGTCTCCGTGCTTACCAAGGGGATATTAAGTTCAGCCGGAATGCCTCTACCAGAGGGGCGGGGCTTATGCTCGCTAAACATTGAGGCCAGGTACTCTGGCTCGCGCAACCTAGTAGTCTTGTACAAAATAATGGCTTCAAAGTAGAGCCGGCGCGAGTCCATGCGAAGCCAGCCCAGCCGCCTTCGGTAGGGGGAAATATGTTCGTCCCTTCTCACTCCGTAGATGTATCTCACACTCGAATTGCTTAACCTCTGTACTCGTAAACGTTGTTCGTCCGATGCGTCCAAGTACACCACAGTACAGTAGTCCAGATGAGGTTGGACTAGTGACTCGACTAGCCTTCTGCAGAGAGTCTCGGTGGTACAATCCCGTATAAACCGCAAGCCATATAGGGATTTATTTACTTTTTTCGTTATAGAATCTACTTGCGGCTTCCAAGTAAGTCTGCTGTCAAGCGTAACACCAAGGCTCACAACTGAGTCACTGAAGGGGACAATCACTCCGTCCTGTATCTCAACGCTCGACAAGCCCCATGCGTTGATGTCGTTGACGTTCCTTCTAGAACCGAAAAAGATGGCTTTAGTCTTGCCGGGGTTGAGGCGCAGACCGGAGCTCCCCGCCCACTCAGCAACTAATCGTGCCGCTTTCGCCAGTCGAGCCAGACCTTCCAAAAACTTGTCCTTGACTGTGTGTAGGTATATTTGAAGATCGTCCGCGTAAAATAGGCGTTTAACCGTCTGTCCGTCTAGTACGTCTTGAAGGTCATTGACATACAGGCTAAACAGCGAGAGAGAGAGAGAGAGAGAGAGAGAGAGAGAGAGAGAGAGAGAGAGAGAGAGAGAGTCGAGTGCACCGGCTACTCCTACTTTTTTTTCTACAGTCTTCTGCGCTTCTCTCGATCGTTTATGTGAAAGGCCTGCACGGAAATCGCCCCATGCAAGCTTTCTGTTTTGTGTACGCGCGGGTACGTATCAGCCCGCCGTACTTAACAAATGCGCGCGTATTTTGTAGTAGCTTCGCCGCGCGCCGTATCGTTCACGCGTTCGAACAGTAACCGTCGCGCGCGAACTAATTGACTGTGATTAACAGCACTTGCGTTGTACTTGTAAGTTGTTTTTATTGAATATACTGTGATATCTAGTTACTCGTCGCGTTGTTTATTACAATCCGTCCTTCTCCCAGATACCGCTGCCTCCGCGGGAAAACGACTCTGCCGGTAGTTTTCATATCTAGGTCTAGCGGCCGCGCGCTTTACTCTTCGAGCGCGCGCTTTTCACTCAGTGAGCCAATTAGTTGGAAAGCGAAGTTCGCGTGCGATCGTCGCGTTGTTTTCGGGTTTTCAGGAGCGGTCCCCAGGGCAAGTCATTTTAGTCTGACACCCGTGGCTCCGTGTTCTAGGGCATCGCTGGCCTGTGGCTTTTGGGATTTCCCAATTAACCATCCCGATACATACTATAATGGCCATTTTAGCCTGAAAAGCGGGGCAAAAGTGGCGTCTGATTCTCTCTTTTACTTTATTCTCGCATAATCTGGGAATAAAGTAAATTAGCGGGAATAAAGTAGCATAGTCTAATTTTTTACGTTTATGGTGAATTGGGTTAAAACTAACAAAATTACAACACATAAATTCAAAAAAAACTTTTCAAATCTACGAAATGGCCATAGTGGCGATGGGAATAAAGTACTATATGTCACACGGTACTAAAGTCAACCATTCCCTTGGGTGATCACTGTCCTCGCTTCGCTACGCTCATCCGCGGGAATAATCTACGATTTTAGTTACTTGTTACGTAATGTACTATTAGATTATTAGTCAAATAACTTTATTTACTCTACCTTCTGAATTTATTTAATATTTAAATAATCTTCTCTTCACAATCACTATCTTGATAATTATTATGTTTTAGTTTTATTCTGTAAAGGGTTCTTTGTCCCTATAATAAATAAATAACCAAATAAAATAAATTTATATATTAAAACATTTTTCTTAATTATTTAAATTATAAATTGTAATTTATTTATCAATAAAGAATTTATTAGTTAATAAATTTGTTATGAAATATAATTATTTTATATCATTATTACATAAACTCCTTAGGGATTTATTAACTTAATTAATAGATAAATAAAATATTAAATTATTAAATAATTTAAAAATTAAATATAATTTTACTTATGAAACGGTTTTCATAAATATTTTTTTCAGGTTTGTGTTCGTTATATTGGCGCTCTGGAAAATTTAGAAAATTATATTACTTCAAAAAATAAGATATCCTCACGTAATTCTTGACCTTAAGGGGGTCAGACACCTTTACAATTTTCTTCATAAAATGACCTGAAAAAAATTAATTTTCATAATTAGAAATATTTAGAAGTAATATCCTAAAAATATATTCAATTTATGATAAAATGAGACCCAAAAAAAAAAATTTGATCGATTTTAACCAAATATATGGCCATTTCAAAATTTTTGCTCTGCCGTCGACTCCAGATTCAGGAACTGCATATATTTTAATGGGAGAGGTCCTAAAATTTTGGTATTTTATATGACTATTGACTGAAGAGTTGTACGTATCCAATTTATTTGATTAAATAATTTTTTACGGTCTAAAATTGCTAAAAAATCTTAAATTTAAGTGAAATTCAGATTTTTTAACAATCTTTGACTGTAAAAAATTATTTAATCAAATAAATTGAATACGTACAACTCTTCAGTCAATAGACATAAAATACCAAAATTTTAGGACCTCTCCCATTAAAATATATGCAGTTCCTGAATCTGGAGTCGACGGCAAAGCTCAAAATTTTACATTATGTAGAAAACAGCTTTAAAGATAAAATTACTAAAATACTTCTTTATTTCTTCTTCTTTATTTCTTAACTCCATCTCTGCCCTGAAATACAAAAAAATATTGTTTTCGCTCAAAATATTTTACATTTAGAACAAATATTCTGGTACCTCAGTACACGATCTACCAGACCTGTAAGCTATGAGCACGCGTAACAGTCATATCCACATCAGTCAGTCAAGTTTGTTAAGTGGTTTAATATGTAGATCCTTTGGTGCTTTTAAATCCATATGTTTTTAATAATCTTTATCACATCTATTAGATTCTTGTACATATACTGAGGTAAATAAAGAATGTGTTGAGAAATCCAAAATCCTTCATGCATGGAATGAAGCCAGTATCGCCATAGCCAAATGCTTGAAAAAAATGTTTATAGCAGCAACATTCCTATATTGATCTTCTTTTAATGTCTGATAAAGTGAACTTCTTTACTTGTCCTTCATTATTCTTTTTCACATATAATATTATTACTTAATAAAGAGAATAGGACTAATACATATTTATTGCAGTGCATAACTGTTTGTACTTCAGAAAATAAAATGTCAATTATATCATAGTGAGATTCAGGAAATGGCTGATGATGGTAGCTTTCTGGCAGAAGCGAAGGTTCCATAACATTTTTCTGCTCAATAGCATATCTTTCGCTTCCTTTAAAAGTTGATTTAAATCTGTACACTAAATGTTTTTTGTAATAGTCAATATAGACTTAATTTTTCTTTAGTATCAATCCCTGTTATTTTAAGTATAAAGTTTCCAATAAAAGTTTAAGTACTAAAAGCTATTTCTAAAACATTAATTCAACTGTCACACGTATTATTCAAAACTTTTAAAAACTGATTTAAAATAATTTTACTTATTGTAATACACTAAATGTTTACTCCAAAATCCGTTGGAAACAATGAAAATTAAGAACAACACTTTGTATAGAAAAGGTGCTGATGCTGATATCACAGTGTTTATATGATATGACAGCTGTGCATGTTTACATTGCTTGCGGACTTTTACATAGGTTAAAATCAGCTCTGTTACAGTGAATCCACATTGCATGCCGTATGCCGTATGCCGTCAGAAAAAAAGTTGTTGTCTGAAATCTATAGGATTTATAACTCTATGGTTATAAATCCTATGGGCCTTCACACAGCTCTGAGGAACAGATATAAAGGGCGCTACAGGCAAAAAGAAAAAGCAAAAGCACAGGAACAGATGTAAGATTAACATGGATATATATATCTATATATATGAGGAACAGGAACAGCTAGAAGGAACACCTAGATCTGTTCCTGTTCCTCATATATATAGATATACATATCCATGTTATTCTTATATTTGTTCCTGTGCTTTTGCTTTTTCTTTTTGCCTGTGGCGCCCTTTAAGTACAAGAATAACATGGGTTAGTGTATCTATATATACGAGGAACAGCGAGATACACAAGGAACAAGAGTCTTGTTCCTTGCTGTTCTTCGTATATATAGATGTATAACTCATGTTATTCTTGTACTTTATATCTGTTCCTCAGAGCTGTGTGAAGGCCCTATAGGAATTGTAACCATAGAGTTATAAATATTATAGATTTCGGACAACAACTATTTTTCTGACGGCATACGGCATACGGCATACGGCATGCAATGTGGATTCACTGTTACAATAAAGGAGTGAACTCAGGGTGACCAGACTGTGCGATTTTTCGCCAAATGTGCGATTTTCCAGCTACCCGCGCGACAACATTTTGAGATTTGGCGACTTGCGATTTATTGGCGAAATTGAAATATAATGTGCGATTTTTAGGCGATTTTAGGATGGTCTTGCTGATTTATCGAATTTTCAGCTAAAGGATTGAATCGGCAAGCGCGCGCAGCCTGGTCAGCCTTAAGAGGAGTCTACAACCAGGATGTTGCGCCGTGTTGCATGCGCCTTGCGCCAAGCAAAAAAAAACTAGTTGTCCGATATCTAGCATACTCATGATCTATGGCAGAAGTTCAATATGTTAATCTTCTGGCATGGATCACGAGTATGCTAGACATCAGACAACTAGTTTTTTTTTGCTTGGCGCAAGGCGCATGCAACACGGCGCAACATCCTGGTTGTAGACTCCTCTTTATGTAATAAGACTACTTATAGAAACTTTGACTTTGACTTTGCCAGTATAGGATAGATGGGCACGCGCAAGCAGCACGTTTGTGTACATCGTATATTTATATATGTATTATATATAGATAATAATAATAATAATAATAATCTAATGATTGAAAATGTCTTCTAAAACGAAGAATCCCGTTAAAAGTGAGAGAAGGAGAAGTCAATCAGAACCAAGATGTTACAAGTATAATAATGATTGGGAAAAACTAAGCTGGGCTAAAGGTAATTATATCGTATATTTGATTTATCGTATCGACGTATGCTTGTTTTCTCTTTAGACAAATCTTAAACTAATTAAGTATAACAGTGTTTTTAAAGAATCTAATTGAAACACGGCGCGACGCGTTCTCTTGTTTACAAACACACAAAAGTCCGTGCCCGTTTTCCGGCCCATCATCTTCAGTTATTCTAAGAATACGGAAAAGAAACTGCGGATTATCTTTGCGGTTGGTTTTGGTGGGCGTGTTGCTTTTCGTTTACATTTAGAATCTTTAATTTTTATGTCTGTTCTTTAGTTTTTATATGAATTGTTTTTTTAATTATTATTTAATTTGTTTTAAAATTTGTGTTCAGGTTGGCTTACGAAAAGTAACGATTCTCATAAGCAAGCTCATTGCATGGTTTGCAATAAAGATTATAGAGCTCATCATAAGGACTTGGAAAAACATAATACTATGGATAAAGCAGAAAAAATTAACGAATATGTGTGATTTGAGTTCCAAAGAAGAGATCAAAGTTCGCGACATAAATAAATAAATAAATACAACAGTATTTTTAGCATGTCATAGCAGTATAAGGTCAGCAGATCATTTTTGCAAGATTTTAATAAAGGATTATAAATGTAAGGATTTAAAACTACATCGAACAAAATGTACAAGTATAATTAAACATGTAATAGCACCTAATATGTTAAAAGAATTAGTTAATGATGTGGGGGACATGCCATATTCATTAATTGTCGACGAGTCTACAAATTTTAGAAACAAGTATTTATGTTTGTGTATAAAATATTTTAGCATTAATCAAAATAGGGTAGTAACAGATTATTTAGGAATGATAGAAATAGAAAATGCTGATGCAATCACACTGCACTCATTAATCTCAGCTTATTTAGAAGAAGCCCATTTACCAATTAAAAATCTATGTGGACTAGGTACAGACGGAGGATGAAATATGTGCGGTAAGAATCACTCCTTATCGACTTTACTTAAAGCAGAGGCGCCAAATATGCAATTGGTAAAATGTGTATGCCACGCATTAAATTTGGCAGCATCGGCGGCAGCAGATGAGTTTCCGGCTCACGTCGACTTCTTAATAAAAGAAACTTATAATTGGTTTGCTAACAGTCCCAAAAGAAAAGGGCAATATGCAAAATTATGGGAAACTATCAATACAGTTAGTGAAGACGAAACGTCAAAAACATTTCATGCATTCGTAAAACTTTCAGATACGCGAAGGCTTGCGCGCTACAACGCCGTTAAAGTTTTACTTGAGCATTATTTTGAATTGAAGACGTGATATGGTCATTAAAAATCCCAACGAAAAAAGTTACACTGCAAGACAACTGTGTCACATGCTGAATGATACATCAAACTATTTATATTTACGTATAGTGAAACCAATATTGTACGAATTGAATGATGTTAATTTAGACTTTCAAAGTGAAAATGTTAATGTAAGTTGTGCTTACGATGACCTCACAAATTTAATAACACTATTAGCAACAAAAATATTGAGACCTTCTTGTGTATCACGGGATATTGAACATATTTCCAAAGCACTTCAAGACGATGCCTGCATTTTAGCATTAGACAAAGTAGAGTTTGGAATTGAGTACAAATACGCACTATTAGAAAATAAAGACAAAATAAAAAAAGAAGAGCAATATGATCTTGAAAATAGGGCAGTTAGCTATATAAGAAAGCTGTGCACACAGCTGATAAAAACATTACCTGATAATTTAAATTATTTTCGAAAGCTAAAATCGCTGTCGTCGTCAATTTGCTTAAGCCCTGCAACGCGGCCAAAATTCGAGGATCTGTCATTTCTCGACATATTTGCAAACAAAAACGAATTCGGTCTTTTGGAAAACCAGTATATCAAATTATCAACTGTGAATTGGTCAGATACTTTGAATGCAAAACAGCTTACCGATGCACATACATTTTGGGCACAAGTTTTTGTATTCAAAAATGCAGGGGGAAAATTTATTTTTCGCGAACTTGCGAAATTCGTACTAACTTTACTAAGTTTACCATCAACAAATGCAGTAGTGGAACGTGTATTTTCGGTGATGAACAGCGTCAGAACGAAATTTCGTAACAGGATGTTATTACAACTCTTGGATGCAATATTACGAATTAAAATGCGTTTTTATTCTACCAAAACTTGTTGTCAAAGTTTCACTGCAACTAAGGATATGGTAAAAGATTTTAATGCAAGAACACTATACATTGATAAGTATGAAACGGAAAAATCAAAAGATAACCCTTCAAATGATGAGGTAGGACTGGATGAAGTAGAAAATGCCTTATCCGAATTTGATTGTCCATGTATTAGTATAAGCGAATGTTTATTGTAGTATAAAATGTTTTTTTATCTATTTTTATCTATAGTAACAAAATAAATGCTTCCATTTATATTTATTTTTATGAAATAATTTGTAACTACACAATTTGAAAAACTTGTGAAAAGATTTTGAATAAATATTTTTAAATAAAAAATACGTTAAATATTGAAAGTTGATTGTTATAAATAAAAATTTTTCTTTTCGTTTTAGTGTGCGATTTTTTGTGCGATTTTCAGAATTTAAATTGGCGCTTTTAGGCGATTTTACTTCTGATAGATGGCGACACGAATGTCTCAGTGTCTGGTCACCCTGAGTGAACTGTGAGCCTGTAAGAGGCTGTCGTTGATAAGCCAGGTTGTTACGGTGCCAACGTAACTGCTATATAAGTTTTAAAATCAAATTTTTATTTTTGTCAAAAATACCGTCCATAAATTATATTATTTATTTTTTATCTTTGTATTAATGATTAAAATATTATTTTTGGATCTTTTAAAGTATATACAGACAGATATTTAGAGTGAGAATTTTAAATATATTAAGAACAGTGAAATGAAAAAAAAATTTGTAGAAATAATATATGATTATATAATTATGTATACAAGGGGAAAAATGTAATTGGAACAAAAAACAAATGAAAAGCTTTATCAGTGTTTTGTGTATATTCTTAAAACAGAAATAGATAATGCTTTAAAACTAATTGGGACATATTCTACAAGTGTTTTTTTTAGTAAAATATGTAATAAAAAAAAAAATTGATTTATCGTCATTCTAAAGGTGTCCGACCCCCTTAACATATTATGTAGTATTTTAACTATTTTGTTGGACTAAAACTGACTATGATTAGACCAATAAAAATGAATTGGGATAACTTTACGAAGTTACGAAATGAAATCAATAATAATATCGAAGCTGCCATGTGTAATAAATGTAAGAAAATTATACGAAGTATTTTTGAAAGAAAATTTAACATTCACAGGAATTCTTGTATAAATGTCAACCAACCGATTGATCCGGATTACAGTGATGAAGAAAATAAGTCCATGGAAATTGATATGGTAAGGCAACATTGTTGAAATGATAATTTATTCTTAATTTTTTTATTAATTAAATTACTATTAAATTAAAATTTAAAATCATACTTTCAGGATATTCTCACAAGTGAAAAAATAACACTCTCATGCGAAGATTATAATGAAGTTATTTTAAACAGAATTAGAAAGGGATATGGCCTGTGGGATATGCTTTAAACATGTTGCATCATAAATAATAAGGGAGATTATTGAATGTCTATCAAAAATCGGTCGCTAACAACTTTCTCAATAACTATTTAGATGACGATGCAAAAAGAGAATTAGAAGTCTTTTACGAAACAAGATAAAATTATACAGTATATTCGAAAAGCTGTAAAAATCCAATACCATTTTGGAAACTTGTTGAATGGACCTAACATTTAACTAATATTTCTAAATATGTTATTAAACTTATGATAATAACTGCATCGACGGCACTGATAGAAAGTTATTTTTCTCATTGAACATATGTACACAACAGCTATACAAATCATCTTGGCAATCAGAAATCTGGATGTTTAGTAGATATCTATGACTCGTTGCATTATCATGATTTTATCGATTATAGTGGAATAAATAAAAAGTAAAGAAAAATAGGACGCTATAAATGTAAAAATATAATAATTGTAAACTTGATATTTCATTGTATTATTCTACGATATGTAAGTAAATAAATAAAATCGTTTTTCATACAACATTTTGTTAATATGTCTAACATTATAACTAGCAAAATATCTCGATCTTCTGATATTATTAGTATTAATTGATATTTTTATATAGATATGAAGTTAAATATTATATAAAAAACAAATCTAAGGCTGTCAGACACATTTAAAATTTTCTTCATGAATGACAAAAAAAAACATAAATTATTAGAATTATTTAAAAGTAATATTCTGAAAGTACACTAAATTTGTGACAAAAGGAGATCTAAAACAAAATTTTTAAATTTTGGACCCATTTTATCCAAAGATAACATCCTTTTCTAAATTTTAACTTTGGCGTAACCTGCAGGTCCAGGAACTTGATGGATTTTAATGGGATTGATCCTGTATTATTAGTATTTTATGTCACAATTGACTGAAGAGATAAAATAATTTTTTAAGGCCAAAAATGCTCAAAAAGCATTTCCATTATATAATAGTGAGATTCAGTCGATGGTTGATGATAATAGCTTTATCATATAGAAGCAAAGGTTCTAATGTTCTTCTGCACGATAGTGCACGTTTCGCTTCCTTTCAAAGTTGAGTTAAATTTGGACACTATATGTTTTTGTAAAAGTGAGTATAGACTTAATTATTTTTTAGTACAGATTCCTGCTATCTTAAATATAACTCGGTTCCAATAAAATTTTAAGTACTACAAAGCTATTTTCAAAACCTAAATACAACTATTACTGCAAACTTTTATTACACTTTAAAAAAATTTTTTAATATATTTTCACATATAATTCCCAAATAATCACCAAATATTCATTCCTGAACTCATTAATAAATGCAAAAAATAAATATTAGTTGATTAAATGTATTGAAACAAAAAAGCTGAAATTGTTTCCCTATTGAAAAATATCGCGCGATTATCGTGCGATGAATCGCGCGATTAATCGCGCGACTAATCGCGCGATGATCGTGCCAGTTTATCGACCATTTTCTGGCGCGATAATCGTGCGATAATCGCGCGAGTTAACCGAAATTCAACATTAAAAAATAAGTTTTATTTCCACAACTGTGTACGTGCTTGCGTAATTGACAAACATTATGACTGTAAATGTATTAGTGTGTAACTACAGTGTTAATGTACACCCGAGGGAAGTTAATTCTTTCCGAACGTGCCGGGTGAATTCAAAATCTTGCAATCCCATTGGACTATTGAAGTGTTATTAATCGCGGGATTAATCGGAAAATTTTTATAAAAACAATTACACCAAAAATATGTATAAAAATTACTTTTAATAAGAACGAATTACTTCAAAAGTTATAGTTTATACTGAAAAAATTTAGCTGATTGTAGCTGGACATCATGCCAAAACGTCACCTGATTATCAAGTGATTAGCACCTAAAAATCATGTTGATATTATCTCTTAAATAACATGGTTTTTACATTTTGCTATGAAAAATCGAGTTTTTCTCGCAGTCAAAGCAATTAATTAAATTTTTAAACTTTTATCTATGATTAACATATGTATTAAAACCATGACCACATAAAAATATTTCATAAGTTCTTACGTAAGAACTTACGTAAGCTCTCATCACTCGGTGTGCGAATAAATAAATTAAAAATTAAAAAATAAAGACATGTAACATACCTGTATATTGGAATAATATTATCATAAATGATATTGTTCTTAATGTGGAGAAAGGATAAATGATGTTTAATGAGCAACGTGCTCGCGCTACTCGACACCGACCCGTGATATAGCAAATTTACACGAGGCCGGAGCCGAGCGCGCCCACATGTACTCGATATTAGCTGCTACCATGAACAGTTGCGATGACGTCGGCCACACCCAGGTAAAAATATTATGTAAGATCTTACGTAAGTTCTAATATCAGTTCCTACGTAGATTCTTACGTAAGATCTTACGTAAGTTCTTACGTACGTTCTAACGTAAATTCTTACGTAAGTTCTTACGTATATTCTTACGTAATAGAATCGAACTAATTCTTACGTAAGAACTTACGTAAGAACTTACGTAAGAAATAACAAGAGAACTTACTTACCAATTTTTAATATAAAAAAAATGTTAAACTTTTCATTCTTAATGTAAATTGTTTTATTTTGAATGCACAACAATTTTAAATGAAATGAAAATGTAACTAATATTATTTTTCGTGTAAATAAGTTCATATTGTATAAGGAATCAAATATGAATTATATTGGATTTTTTATATAAAATTTATTTATTTATTTACATAAATTTACATTTTATAAAATAATTATTTATTTATTTACATTTTCAATATAATATAAATTTAATTACTGTTACGTGTGAGCCTTTTTTGGATCAGGTACGTAAGAAGGGTTTGAGGTGTTCGTGTCGTTCCGAGTGGGTACTCGAAACGATGCAGTGAAATACAACTAGAGTTAAAGTATAACTGGTGTTATTTATTGAAATACTAGTTCGCGAGAGAGAGATGTCCTAACACGCGTTCGCGACGCTACCGATCGACGTCTCCTCGTTGGTCACTGGCTCTCCTCGACCTGTCCTGGCTGTCGTTCTCTCTCTTTCTGTCCTCTCTGCTGACTCGCCTTCGACATTCGACGTCCTCTGACTATGCCTGGCACATTGCTGATCCGAGGTTCTTTGCTACTTGCATATGTTTTTCGCTTCATGGCCATATGCTATTGCTTTCTGGAAGCTACCATTCGTAACATTACATTAAAATCAATAATAATATAAATTAGGGAGCGAACATATAAATTTATTATGTTCTATTTCAAAAAATACGCATACTGATCTTATTTGAGCTGTTTCTATCACTTCTAAGTTTTCATAGTTTATAATAGATACAGTCTTTAATAATTCTAAAGATATGTCACAGATAGAGTCAGTTGATACTGTTACAGCATGGCATAAAGTTAGTTCTTGTTTTTTTTCGGTATCTACAATGAACTTTACAATTTTAATATACCTTCCATCAAATAATTCTGCCATTGAATTGTCTGAACACTTGTTGATTTTTAGACAGGACATGAAGAGACAATGGTCTTTAACCATACGAAGATATGTTTTGCAGTTTTCTGATAAGTTTAATTTATCTTTTAATGAATTTTCAATAGGTTTGCCTTTACCAAAATAAGTTATAGAAGTCATTTTAATATATTTCTTTACCTTAGTTGTCAGAACGTTTTTACAGTATTCTTTTGCTATTTCAGAAGTTTGCTTAAAAATACATTTTTGCAGAATCGAAATACTGTGGTTGATATTGATGTACCTCATAATTTGAAGAATGATACCTTTACCACAGTGTATAGCTTGCATTAACTCGTGGTTTCCATTTTCAAACGAAAATGCGGAATGTGCCCACAGTGGACCCCAATTTTCAACGCTTTCACAAATGTGAACCAGTTGGTGAACATTGAAAGTCATAGCCTTCGCTTTGAAGTATTCTTCTGTTTGTCCAACAAAGACATACAGCATAGAATTTGCTTTGTTTAATTGTTCGTATGTTATGTCCGTTTTTAAGAGAATGTACAAACTCTCCACTAGCAATGACCAATAGTTCAGATATTTTTTAGATAATTTAAAAGAAAAAATTGGTTTACTATAATACAAAATCCAATTTTCCCATTCTTTGGCCTTCCAATAACGTCTGTCTGACATCGGTCGAGTTAATCTGCAAATCTGATGTGGGACCTTGATTTTGTTAATAATGCTCTGGTAAAAGTTGATATCCTCTGGTTTAATTAAATATTCTGTTATTTGCTTAGCAACGCCAACTAATATGCAATGCATATAGTCCGGAACGAAGCCTTTAACGATATCGAAGCTCTGAAGATTTATAAGAGGCGATACCTTTTTTACTCCAAAAATCGGCTTATTATTACTATTCCATAATTGTCTCATACGTTCAATGGTGTTATCTGCTGTTCTATTTTCTGGTACGTAATCTAAGAGTGGATATTTTGTGCTGCCAACCCATTTTGTTGGGTGTAAACACCAATTGCACCCGTACTTCCCATTAAACTGTGTTAACCCTTGCATAGGTGATCTTGCGATAGTGTCAACACAACATGTCAACGCATATAATTTAATATTTCTCTTTTCATTGTTTATTACACACTTTATGCCTTGTGTTGATAATTTGTTTATAATATCGACAAAAGCATCAAGAAAAACCGACATATTTGGCTTTTCTCTGTTAAACCACAAAGCACATGGAATTAAATTATTGAATCTTATTTGAACTGGCAATTCATTTATCATGAGGTATATCGGCCATACGGATAATGGAGATGACTTGAATGGTGCTGCACCGTCACTATTGAATACTGCAGTTACATATTGAAATTTATCTTCTACAGGTAAAGAGGATACGAATTGCTGATACATTTTGCCATCGTAAATGTCACGAATGTGATTTTTTTCATGTTTATATTCTGTTATAATTTTTTCGTAATCTTTACTATGTATATTAATTAAACTCGCAATGGCATTTGATGGATCAATAATGGCAAATAAATTTTTTGCGGATGGATCCGATAAATTAAATTTACTGTTACAAATATCACATTTAACTTCAGGATCTAAATTTTCTAAATTTCCAACATATGTTCCACACACAGGGCACGTTACATGGAAGGTTGCGTTTTCATTTACATTAAAGAATTTATCGATCATATAACTTGATTGGGGTAAAATAGGTTTCATAAATATAGAATTAACTAGTGCCAGTAATTGAGACATGTGCGTTACTGCTAATTTGTTCTTGGTACAATATTTTAAGATCATGAATAAAAGTTCTCCTTTGCTAACATTTACTGGTGTTTGAATCTTATCAAAAAACCCTTCACTTTGTATCAAATCTTGTAAAGTTTCAGGCTTTCGTTTTATCCTGAATATTTCAGAATCATCTTCATTTTCATCATCATCATCATCATCGCTGCTAAATATATCATTTGGTACATAGCTTTCTGATGATAATAAATCTTCTTCATTAAATAAATCAACCTGAAACAATATATATTTATTTAAAGTACTGCTTCCTTCTATTAGATGAAGCTTTGTAATAAGAAAATTTTATGTTTTGTTAAAAATGTGATAGAAATATGTTTGAGGTCTGAGGAATTAAAATAAACCATTTTTGAACTGTGTGTGTGTGTGTGTGTGTGTGTGTGTGTGTGTGTGTGTGTGTGTGTGTGTGTGTGTGTGTGTGTGTGTGTGTGTGTGTGTGTGTGTGTGTGTGCGCGCGCATGTGTGTGTGCGTGCGTGCGTACGTGGGTGCGTGTGCGTGCGTGCGTGTGCGTGCGTGCGTGTGTGGGTGGGTGAGTGGTGCTGAACTTAAACGAGTATAATATAACTAGTATAATATACATTACTTTTAGGTCCGTTACACGATAAAAGGAACAGGGAACACATACAGGATACAAGGAACAGATACAAAATTTAACATTGGTTAGTATATCTATATAGATGAGGAACAGATACAACTACAAGGAATGGCTCGCTGTTCCTCATATCTATAGATATACTATCCATGTTAAATCTTGTATCTGTTCCTTGTAACAGGCCTTTCAATTCTAGAAACAACTATACAGTTACAGCACTGTTTTATCGATCAATTGTGAACCGTTATAGGGCCGTTACACGCTAAAAGGAACAGGCAACGAAAACAGGATACAAGGAACAGATACAAAATTTAACATGGGTTAGTATATCTATAGATATGAAGAACAGCGAGCTGTTCCCCGTGTATCGGTATCTGTTCCTCATCTATATAAATATACCAAACAATGTTAAATTTAGTATCTGTTCCTTAAGCTGCCTCTACACGGCGTGCCGCGAGCCGCGAGCCGCAGCCTTAGACAAAGACAGATATACGAAATCCTATAGGAATCGTATATCTGTCTTTGTCTAGGGCACGCGGCTCGCGGCTCGCGGCACGCCGTGTAGAGGCAGCTTTATATCCTGTATCTATTTCATGTTCCTTTTAGCGTGTAACGGGCCATAGGTCACTATAGATATATAGGTATAGGTCGATGCAATACAGCACACAGCTGTTTTTATCAGACTGCATCAGTTAATTATAATGTCAGTCATTCAGTGAATCAGCCAGTATCCAGTAAACAGTTAAAAAGTAAACACTAATAATTATAGTTTTTTTTGTCACAAGTAACTGTACAAGTCATTATTATTGTTATTACAAGTCAAGGATAAATACGAGCACCACCGGATCAGTATTTTTCAGATAAGTATGAGTAACCTCAACAATTTTTTGGGGAAACTTATTTAATATACAATAACTGATCTTTAATTTTAAAAATAGATTCTTTGTGTTTGTTTTTTTTTTCTTTTCAGAATGTAAAAGGATAATTAATCTCATCTGGATATTAATAGTACGGAAATTACATTAAAAAATTTTTTAAGAAAAAGAAGATTATGGGATTTGGAGAATTAATCCTATATATTTATTATTATCAACATGCTCCTGTCTTAAATGTAAAGTGGAATACATGCAAAAATTGCATGCTTAATAACCTTAGTATAAATAAAAAAAGAAGTTCTGTGATTTTATTTAATATTGGAGGAAAAAAATACACAAATAATGCCAATATCGCAACAAATTGAATATATTAAGGGGATGTAGGAGCGAACTTTACCGATGGTGACCTCCACCTCGAGCCGCATTTCCCATTGTTCGCGCGAAATTTACTTCGTAATACAGAAAATTAAGTTGCTAACGATTTTTTATCGTGCAAAGAACGCGGGATCACAGCATTTTCAATAATCAAAATGTTCAATAATTTATATAATGCAATATTCTTAAAATTGACGCGTGGAATTACGTAAAAGTGACGGTCATCTTACAATTTTCTATGTGAAACGTCATCCTCACCTCGCCTCGTATTTCCCATTGTTTGGTTTAACTAAAAATTATTAAATGCTGTATAACATTTATAAACATTCCTTATTATAACAAGAACACGCGATCACCGTATTTTTGTGCTTTACGATTGTACACTTTTTTTTATTTATGATATAAAGTTTTTGAGGTTAGGAAATTTTCAACCAATCAGCGTGGCTCCGACATCACCTTAAGGTAATATAAATTTTTGTATTGAATAATTTGACTTGATTCTCTACATTTATCATAATTTATGTATATTTTAAAGCCGTTAGGGTCTATAATTCCAGAGATCATCGTGTTGTATTACAAAAAATCTTTCTGAGTCCTGGGAAAATTAGAGTTCTTGAGGTCTGAGCCTCTAATAATGTGTTGTACATTATCAGTGACTTATTTTAATTAATTAAATGTTATTATTGTCATAATAACAATGTGAGTAGGTACAGGGAACTGAGTTTCAAGAAGGAGAAGAAATGGGAAATCCGATGGCTGATAATTTTTGAAGTTTCATCGACTGATTTCATTTATTTTTCTTTAAAACCTTATTTATCAAAATATAATATTTTGGACTTTAGCGTCACTTTTCTTGGCAGCTGATAGTAAGTATTCTTTTAATTGAAAAAACTATAAAAATTCATAAAAAGCAACAAAATTAAAGAAAAAAAAGGAGTTTTTTCCAATGGGTTTGAAGTTTGCAACGTTGGAATGCAACGAAATAATTTTTTATGATTGAGTAGAGTTTGTAAATAATGGAAATTTTATCTAAATCTTTGCTATAAAGTTATTTTATACTATAAAACACTAAATCTACACGTTAAATAAATAACATTAGTTCAAAAATTAAGTAAAATGAATAATTTTTTTTATTTCGTTGCACTCCAACGTTGCAAACTTCAGTAACTTTTTTTCCATCGAAAAAATACTAAGACATCAAACTTTTTGATTCCAGAGCTTTGTGCTAAAGTTTGATGTACAAGAAAATTTTTACCTTTCCCATCAAAATCCATCGACCAGTTGCCAAGATAAGTGATACAGAAGCTTTTTTTTTCTTAAATACCATAATTCACCATAATGAAAGTTTAGAGACCTTTTCCAAGCAGATTTGTATAAAAATGAGTTATATTAATAATATATACATGGTATAAGACCACTTTAATAATTGTGATGTTTACAAGAACTAATGAGTGTATAGTATTATTTTTCAGTGTAATGTAAACGAATATACTTGTCTTGCCGAATATTTTTATAGAAAGTTTGATATTACTTTGAGAATTTTTTTCTTTAACAATAGTATATTTATTACAAGAATTATCTAAGAAAATTATTTATTATATTTTTAAAAAATATTAAGTTTTAATTAAATATTAATAAAAAATTATATACGTATTACATATAAATAATTTTGAAATATTTTAATTAGTTAATTTTATTCAATCTATTTTTTAAATACTGCATTAACATATTCCATATTTGTACTATATACTATAAATATAGAAACGTAAATTAGCTTGGAAGAAGCTACGTGCCAATGAATTGGCAGCAGTTTTATACTATAAAGTTTATTCTCATATCAAAGTACTGAACCCTTCAGCTATATATACTTGTTATTCTATTTTATATCATTATTTTTTTTATCTTCAATTAAAATCTTTAGTTATACTTTAACTTTGGAACGTTAGTAATAGTTAATTCTGTAAATAAATATGTAAAACAACTTAACAACTACCTGGCAATATCTTTATTATTATTACCTACATATTCTAACTGTTACACTATTTAATAACTACTTTCTTTATATTAGTTTTTGAAAAATTCTAGGCTATTTCGTCTCTTAAAAAAAATTTAACAATTCAAACATTTTTCAATAAATATGTTGAGACTTTTTTAATAATAACAAAATGTATTTTCAATAATTATTGAACTTCTTACCTCATCTTCATTTTGTAATTTATGTGCATCGGTTTCTTCAAAAAGATTGATTTTACAGCTTACTAAGTCAGTATATTCTCTATTAGTATCTGTACTACTTAAATTATATTCGTTGTTTCTTTCTTGAACAACATCCAATTCAGTAATTTCATTACTTTCAATAGGTGCAGGTACATCAACATATTCATCAGAATCTTCAGAATTATAACAACGATCTTGTCCTGACTCGTCCAATATATCATTTATAGATTGCTGTAACAAATTCTTTTTTGAAATTGTTATACATAAAATAAAATATTAAAATTTTCAAGAATTGTAAGGTTTGCTCAGTTCTTAATTTCACTGCTATGTAAATGTAAGAAATTTATAGACAATTCATGAATTATGTATACCTCATGTTATAGTAGACTGAACATGCTAATTAACAGAACAGAAGTAACATGTAATTCAATGCAATATTGATTTAATGCTAAAAAAGGATATGTTGAGAAAACAATTGTAAAAATGAAAGTGTAACACAAATTGAAGGTTAGGTTTAACGTATATATAAGTAAACCTATCTACTGCAATCTGTCGTACATCCAACAAAGGCCTTTTTTAACTGAGCATTCCTAATATTTATATTTTAGTTAATATTTATTACAATTTTGAATTATGTACTTACATCTGTATTAGCGGCCTGGATGCTTGAGGATTGGGCATTGTCGCTGTTGTTGATATTTTTTCGTTTTTTTTTACAATTTAAAATCGCATAGCGAGTTAAGTACTCCTTACTTCGACGTTTGCAATATTTTTTTTTATATTCTCTTATTATACGTATCATGTTTTGATTTATGATTTAATAAGTTTATTTAAAAGACAAAAGAGAATATAAAATATTACAGTTCACAGCTGAAGAAAACAGGAGTTAAACAATCGAAACGGGAGATTTCATACACTCTACATGCAGCGCTACACCATCACTCAGTCATTATACTTATCGACTTTATCGCTGATTGGTGGAATTTAAATATTAGCTAATCGGTTTTTTTTTATTTCTATACTAAAGAAATAATCCAAATCAAATAAAAATATGCGTCTAGTGTTTCAATTTTCTCAATTTTGTTCAACCAACCAGTTACTTTCTATTTTTTTACTATTAATGTTTATGTTCGCACGATTTAAATATTGATCAATTGTGAACGAACAAATGACATTCAGCACAACTTTTTTTTTTTTTTTTTTTTTTTTTTTCTTCCAATATGAGGTATTCTAGCACCAAGCCAGGTCCTCGGAACTTTTTTTGTCTGTAGGAAGATTATTTTTTAGAAAAAAAAAACGAAAAAATTGCCTCGACAGGGGTAGCGGTGCTCAATTGTGGTCTCTGAGAGGCACACACGTGTCTTGCACCTTTATTGCGTCTTGCGCCTCGCGAAAAAAGTCGTCCGATATCTATAGTATACTCGTGACCCATGGCGGCCGTAGAAGTGTGTGTTTTTCGTGAGGCAAGGCACGAGAGCTTCGTATCTAGTCAGTCTCTAAGGTGTTGTGAAACTTATAAATCGAGTTTGCGTATTGCGTTATCGAAGCAATCATTATCATTGCAATTCCCGTAAGAAATGAATTTTCGCGGACTCGGCGGACTGCTTAGATGATCATATTTGTCTTCATATATACAGTCCCATACATAACCTAAGTAATGTTTATCGCCGGTAATAACGCCTTATACCTATAAATGTGATAGAAGACCGTTGACAGTTATTTGTCCGAAGACTTCTCAAGTCCAAACATTTAAGAGCGTAGTTATTCCAAATATTAGTGATGTTCTTAAAAGGGTAGTTCTTTATTAGTTGTATAAATTGTGAAAATGGTGAAAATAAAAGTGGCTTTAATTAGATTTTCCAAGGAAACTAAAAACTATGTGGTTCCAGTGTCAGACATTAAATTTAAAATTTGTGGCAAAAGTAATAATAAGGACTTGCAGAAGTTTGAGCCACAGGATTATGATGATTTCAATAAGAACAAGTGGTATTTCGTTAAATGGAAGTGTAATAATTCTAAGTGCGAGAAAGGTAATGATGAACATTTTCACTGGTGGTCAGCTATAATCTTGGGCTTAGGAGGTAAGATACTTATCATAACATATATTTAACCATGACATATCAATAATAGTTACAGTAATTAGTTACTGAACATGTAACTGTAATTAGTTTACTGTAACATTTATTGTTAATAAACAGAATAATTTTAATGAAACAAAAGATTCATTTTGACTTTTTAAAATTAATTCAACATATATTCATGGTCTTGCTTCAATTTAGATAAATATGACTAATTATTTTTTACTTTTTATAACATATTGTCTAAAATAATAATATCACGTATATACTATGAATTACTTTTTAATCAAGTGTTGAAAAAATACCAGAATTATAGACTGAAACGCAATTATAAAATTATTGTTGTTACAAAGTTTGACCAATTATATATTTAATTTAAACAAAACTATATAAAGTATAAATAAACTTCTATTAACGTATATTAGAAGTTTAGTTAGACTATTTTCATAAATCTTTTATTTATAATATATAAGCATCCTGCTATTTGAATAATTATTTATATGTTGTTACCATATAGTTGATGAAGATGATGCGAACAAAAGATGTGGAGTACGCAGACTAAAGTATCCAAAATTAGATTCAACATCAAATGTATCTGATTCTGATGATTCTGAAGAGAGTACATCCTATGAAACTAGTGTACGTATATCTTTTAGCTACATATGAAAGTACATTTTCGAAATTTAAATTTATTGTTCGCTATAATAATATTAAATGTTATTTAAAATATCAAGTGTTAACGTAAAACGTTGTTAAATTTCAGGATCTTAAATTACTCAAAAGAAAATGTAATGAGAAAACAAATGAATCTCTTTTGCTAAAAAATAAGCAGAAGCTAATGTTGGATAACAGAAAGAGAATTATTTACTCTGATGATTCAGAGGGCAATGAAGGGGAAGAATCTTTTTCAAAAGTTACAGATGCTCCTTCAGAACTATTTTGTAAAGTTGGAGATAATAGTGATTCAAAAGAACTTAATAATGAACTTTTATTAAGCACAAAAAACAGTATTAGACCATGTACTAGCAAGTCTTCAGAAATGATACAACACAAGAGTGACGATGATAGGCTATTGCATAATATTTCCTTAAAAAAAGCTTGTTGTACTGAAAATAACAGTAATTTGATTAGCAAGCAAATTCTGTCAATAAGTAATCCAAACAATGAAACTGCAGCACGAACTAGAAGATATTCAAAAATTGCACAGCATAGAGCTATGCCACATCTGCCTGTGCAAAAAGTACCTGTTATTATAGGTTAGTGTAATTATTATTTATAGCTATTTACAGTTTTCAGAATTTTATTTCAGAATTTTATTATAAATAAAAAGGTGTATGGTTTGATGTTCAAATTTGAATAATTATTTATAGAAATAATTTTAATTTTTGTTATATCTTTTTACATTAATTTTTAGAGACAAGTCCATCACCTATACAGTCAGATTCTCTTTACACTAAGGACGTTGTGCAGCAATATAATGATGATAATAATGATTTAGAAGAAACAGACGAACACTCGGATGATGATGATGATTTAGCGGATCAAGAAGAAGTTGATGAAAGAGAAGATGTGAATAATTTAATTGATAACTGTATAATGAAAAATCAAAATGGAAATGAAAATCAAGATGTAAATGGAAATCCAAATCAAGATGGAAATGCAAATCCAAATCAAAATGGAAGAAATAATCCCAGGGCAGGATTGCTCAGATCCATAAAAAAGAAATACAGAAAGGAAAATGGTATTGCAAATTTATAAATATTAGTGTATTCTATTAATTTATTATTTAAAATAATTCCACATTTTATGATTTTTATAGTTGAAATATTTAAATTAGATGTTGAAGCAAAACGATATAAAATTAATGCGAATGGACTCGTAAGTGTACTGCTTGTCATTTCTCTATTAATGTGCGTGTCTGTGTATATATATGTGTGTATTTAATGGTTTAGATTTATCTTGGACTCGACGTTTGGATCGACGAAGAAACATGGAACGTTATGCAATTACAAGAGAATCCATTTATATACCTACGAGATCTGGCAGATACATTATGGACACCCGAGAAGCTGGTTAACAGATGCTTTAAAGTAGGTGCTATTACGGTTAAAAATATAAATCCATCGTCCCCGAGAAAGCAGATAGAAAAAAATCGCTGGCAATTACTGGAAGGTAAATTACTTATAAACTTTTTAAATGTACAATAGTACATTTCGACACGGGTGGGGACTCGCTTCGCTCGTGCAAAAAGTCACACCAGCTAAATAATCGACTTGCGCACTAGTTTCGAACGGTATTTTATACCACGAGCGCCGAAAAATCACATCAAAGTTGCGATTTTGAGGTTAGAGTGGTATAAAAATATTTATAGCACTGTCTGACCTAAGTCCGCACTTAGGTCACGTCTATCCGGGATCTAAGCAGTACTTTTTTGCACCGGGTTTATCACACTCGCTGCGCTCGTGCGCTAACCTCACGGTGCAATAAAGTACAACTTAGCTTACGGATAGGCGTGACAGCGGGCTTAGGTAGACAGTGCTATAAAATTCTGAACGATACTTGTGACCTAAGTAGCACTTTTTTGCACGGCGTGAGGTTAGGGCCCGAGCGTAGCGAGGTCACATATATCGTAATGTACTATTAAAATATGTGCTACATTTATGAAATAAAAATGGTAAATTAATTAATAATTATTTATTTTCAGAACTTTTCGACGATTACTTAAAAAAAAAAAAAGGAAGAGACCCCAGGAAATAGCATACTATAAAAGTAAAATGAGGGACAAAATAAGACAAAAAATCCAGGATCTGAGGACTTACTTTAAAGAACGTAGTAATTAATAACGTTTATACTGATGTAATAAGATAAGTGTTAAATGGAAAAATTTTGAATTTTATTTGTTGCTATAAGAGCCTTTTAGAGATTACAAAGTATTATGTTATTAAAGTATTGTATTAGATTTTGTTACAACTTAGTTGTAAAAACTAAAATAATAAATGATTATCAGAATTTGTAATTATTGTCCTTGTCTTTCAAATTTCCAAAGTCGATAATATAATTAAATTGAACATTTTAAATAATTTATACTTAGAAGAAAAATACTTGCAAGAAAAATTTGTATTAATCAATTGGTACGTAAGTTCTGACGTTATTTCTTACGTAAGTTCTTACGTAAGAATTAGTTCGATTCTATTACGTAAGAATATACGTAAGAACTTACGTAAGAATTTACGTTAGAACGTACGTAAGAACTTACGTAAGATCTTACGTAAGAATCTACGTAGGAACTGATATTAGGACTTACGTAAGATCTTACATAATATTTTTACCTGGGCAGTGCCAGGAGGCGATATCTTGGCGATGATATTGCTATTAAAAGAACAGAGAAGATACTTCACGTGGGGTCAGCAGATCAAATTTTAGAATCGTTAAGGCTTTGTGAGTTATAACTATAATAATTTTTATTCAACAAAAATGTTTCTGATTCTTTATTAAAAACTATTTAAAATGTGCTCAGGAACAATATTGGTAAACCCTCTTGAAAAGAATTCTATACTTTTTAAATATCAATAGAAACCAATAATTGGTATTTTTGTCAACCCGCTGAATTTCAGATCATAATATTATTCATATATCTCATGTTATGGATCTTGCCGCTGAAGTTTCTCAAAGCATGAAAAATCCATTAAACATCTATTTTCAACAATATTTTCAACAGACTTATAAGTAATAGCACTTATATTTACTTTTCTAAATTTCCAATGGGAGCCGTTTACACTGTTAATAAACTCTCTTTGTAATCTTCATATCTATTCCAAATTCAATTTCATAAGTAATCTATTATTATATGTGCAAAAGCCAAAAGTAAAGTAATATGTAAAAAGTTGCAATCAAAGTAGTTGAAAAACGATTTAGCAATTGTATACTCCAATGCGCAGACAAATACTTCTTACTCATTAATTTTCAAATACAATATGGTGTTCTTAGTAAGTCTTCGCTTCATGTGAAATTTCATAAATTATGTAAATTACAATCTTATAAATCATTAAGATCCATAATCCAATTATTTAATTGTAATTTACACTGAATAGTTTATGAAATTTCATGATGCGAAGGTTTAATAAGAAAACCATATTTTACTTGAAAATTATTGAGTAAGAAGTTCTTGTCTGGGCATTGGAATATACAATTGCTAAATTATTTTTCAACTACGTTGATTGCAACTTTTTACATAGTAATTTACTTTTAGCTTTCGCACACATAATAATAGATTACTTATAAAATTCTGTTTCGAGTAGATATCAAGAATACATGTAGAGTTTATTAACAGTGTAAGCGGCTTCCATTGAAAATGTAGGAAAGTAAATATAAATTTTATTACTTACAAGCCTTTCAAAAATATTGTTGAAAATAGATATTTAATGTATTTTTCATTTTATGACAATATTCAGCAACAAAATCCTCAAACTTTGCAAATGGATCATAAAATAAATATAAACATATTCTACAAATAAAAAGCAAATTTTTTCCTAATGCTACAAATTACAAGCCACATTTTTAGTCAAAGCTAAAAGTAAATTAGTATAAAAAAGTTGCAATCAAAGTAGTTGAAAAACAATTTAGCAATTGTATACTCCATTACGCAGACAAATATTTCTTACTCAATAATTTTCAAATAAAATATGGTGCTCTTATTAAGCATTCGCTTCATGTGAAAATTCATAAATTATGTAATTTACAATCTTACAAATCATTAAGATCCATAAGTCAATTATTTAATTGTAGTTTACACTGAAAAGTTTATCAAATTTCATGATGCGAAGGTTTAGTAAGAAAACCATATTTTATTTGAAAATTATTGAGTAAGAAGTTCTGGTATGGGTATTGGAATATACAATGGCTAAATTATTTTTCAACTACTTTGATTGCAGCTTTTTTACATAGTAATTTACTTTTAGCTTCGGGACACATAATAATAGATTATTTATAAAATTCTGTTTCGAATAGATATGAAGAATACTTGTAGAGTTTATTAACAGTGTAAGCGGCTTCCATTGAAAATGTAGGAAAGTAAATATAAATTTTATTACTTACAAGCCTTTCAAAAATATTGTTGAAAATAGATATTTAATGTATTTTTCATTTTATGACAATATTCAGCAACAAAATCCTCAATCTTTGCAAATAGATCATAAAATAAATATAAACATATTCTACAAATAAAAAGCAAATTTTTTCCTAATGCCACATTTTTTGCCAAAGCTAAAAGTAAATTACTGTAAAAAGTTGCAATCAAAGTAGTTGAAAAACAATTTAGCAGTTGTATACTCCATTACACAGACAAATATTTCTTACTCAATAATTTTCAAATAAAATGTGGTGCTCTTATTAAGCCCTCGCTTCATGTGAAAATTCATAAATTATGTAATTTACAATCTTACAAATCATTAAGATCCATAAGACAATTATTTAATTGTAGTTTACACTAAAAAGTTTATCAAATTTCATGATGCGAAGGTTTAGTAAGAAAACCATATTTTATTTGAAAATTATTGAGAAAAAGTTCTTGTGTGGGTATTAGAATATACAATTGCTAAATTGTTTTTCAACTACTTTGATTGCAACTTTTTACATAGTAATTTACTTTTAGCTTTCGCACACATAATAATAGATATTACTTATAAGATTCAGGTTTGAGTAGATATCAAGAATACATATAGAGTTTATTAACAGTGTAAGCCGCTGAATAAGTTAAAATTCATGTATGTAAATTCTGATATTACTAGCTTACATGTTATACGTTCAAAATAAGCAATGAAGGGGCCAACCCGTTACCACACCACATCCACTGAAAGCGAAGGCCAGATCGAGGCACATATTGGTACTTAGTAGCACTACATACTGTTGAGAACATCCTCAGCCTGATGGTTGAGAATCATTCATCTCTTCTGCTGATTCAGATACCTCCAACAAGAGAAAAGTACAAACAGCCCACCCACCCATTAAAAAGGTTAGGAGTGAGAAAGAACTTACATAGTCTATGCTTTACCGCCGACTCCGCTGTCTTACTGTCTGAGAGGAGTCACCACCAAACGATGGACGTGAAGAAGGAACCAATTTACCCACCAGGACACCGTACTGCAGCAGCCGCTGTCATCGTTGCGAATGCCGAACAAGACACGTGCACGGCAGCGTCGGACAGCCTTTTTACGGACGAGACGATTATATCCCAAGCGGCCGGGAGCGCCAACAGCTGACTGAATTGTTTGTATAGGTAGACCAACGTCCGACGCTGCCGTACACGTGTCTTGTTCGACATTCGCAACGATATGACAGCGGCTGCTGCAGTACGGTGTCCTGGTGGGTGTTGGTTCATTCTTCGCGTCCATCGTTCGGTGGTGATTCATCTGAGACAATAAAACAACGCAGTCGGCGGTAAAGCATAGATTCTGTAAGTTCTTTCTCACTCCTAACCTCTTTAATGGGTGGGTGGGCTGTTTGTACTTTTCTCTTGTTGGAGGTACCTGAGGCAGCAGAAAAGATGAATGATTCTCAACCATCAGACTGAGGATGTTCTCAACAGTATGTAGTGCTACTAAGTACCAATATGTGCCTCGATCTGGCCTTGGCTTTCAATGGATGTGGTGTGGTAACGGGTTGGCCCCTTCACTGCTTATTTTGAACGTATAACATGTAAGCTAGTAATATCAGAATTTACATACATGAATTTTAACTTATTCAGCGGCTTGCACTGTTAATAAACTCTATATGTATTCTTGATATCTACTCAAACCTGAATCTTATAAGTAATCTATTATTATGTGTGCGAAAGCTAAAAGTAAATAACTATGTAAAAAAGTTGCAATCAAAGTAATTGAAAAACAATTTAGCAATTGTATATTCCAATACCCAGACAAGAACTTTTTCTCAATAATTTTCAAATAAAATATGGTTTTCTTACTTAACCTTTGCATCATGAAATTTGATAAACTTTTCAGTGTAAACTACAATTAAATAATTGACTTATGGATCTTAATGATTTGTAAGATTGTAAATTACATAATTTATGAATTTTCACATGAAGCGAAGGCTTAATAAGAGCACCATATTTTATTTGAAAATTATTGAGTAAGAAATATTTGTCTGCGTAATGGAGTATACAATTGCTAAATTGTTTTTCAACTACTTTGATTCCAACTTTTTTACACTAATTTACTTTTAGCTTTGGCAAAAAATGTGGCATTAGGAAAAAATTTGCTTTTTATTTGTAGAATATGTTTATATTTATTTTATGATCCATTTGCAAAGTTTGAGGATTTTGTTGCTGAATATTGTCATAAAATGAAAAATACATTAAATATCTATTTTCAACAATATTTTTGAAAGGCTTGTAAGTAATAAAATTTATATTTACTTTCCTACATTTTCAATGGAAGCCGCTTACACTGTTAATAAACTCTACATGTATTCTTGATATCTACACGAAACAGAATTTTATAAATAATCTATTATTATGTGTGCCGAAGCTAAAAGTAAATTACTATGTAAAAAAGTTGCAATCAAAGTAGTTGAAAAATAATTTAGCCATTTATATTCCAATACCCAGACCAGAACTTCTTACTCAATAATTTTCAAATAAAATATGGTTTTCTTACTAAACCTTCGCATCATGAAATTTGATAAACTTTTTAGTGTAAACTACAATTAAATAATTGACTTATGGATCTTAATGATTTGTAAGATTGTAAATTACATAATTTATGAATTTTCACATGAAGCGAATGCTTAATAAGAGCACCATATTTTATTTGAAAATTATTGAGTAAGAAATATTTGTCTGCGTAATGGAGTATACAATTGCTAAATTGTTTTTCAACTACTTTGATTGCAACTTTTTTATACTAATTTACTTTTAGCTTTGGCTAAAAATGTGGCTTGTAATTTGTAGCATTGGGAAAAAATTTGCTTTTTATTTGTAGAATATGTTTATATTTATTTTATGATCCATTTGCATAGTTTGAGGATTTTGTTGCTGAATATTGTCATAAAATGAAAAATACATTAAATATCTATTTTCAATAATATTTTTGAAAGGCTTGTAAGTAATAAAATTTATATTTACTTTCCTACATTTTCAATGGAAGCCGCTTACACTGTTAATAAACTCTACATGTATTCTTGATATCTACTCGAAACAGAATTTTATAAGTAATCTATTATTATGTGTGCCAAAGCTAAAAGTAAATTACTATGTAAAAAGTTGCAAACAACGTAGTTGAAAAATAATTTAGCAATTGTATATTTCAATGCCCAGACAAGAACTTCTTACTCAATAATTTTCAAGTAAAATATGGTTTTCTTATTAAACCTTCGCATCATGAAATTTCATAAACTATTCAGTGTAAATTACAATTAAATAATTGGATTATGGATCTTAATGATTTATAAGATTGTAATTTACATAATTTATGAAATTTCACATGAAGCGAAGACTTACTAAGAACACCATATTGTATTTGAAAATTAATGAGTAAGAAGTATTTGTCTGCGCATTGGAGTATACAATTGCTAAATCGTTTTTCAACTACTTTGATTGCAACTTTTTTACATATTAATTTACTTTTGGCTTTTGCACATATAATAATAGATTACTTATGAAATTGAATTTGGAATAGATATGAAGATTAGAAAGAGAGTTTATTAACAGTGTAAATGGCTCCCATTGGAAATTTAGGAAAGTAAATATAAGTGTTATTACTTATAAGTCTGTTGAAAATATTGTTGAAAATAGATGTTTAATGGATTTTTCATGCTTTGAGCAACTTTAGCGGCAAGATCCATAACATGAGATATATGAATAATATTATGATCTGAAATCCAGCGGGTTGACAAAAATACCAATTATTGGTTTATATTGATATTTAAAAATATAGAATTCTTTTCAAGACGGTTTACCAATATTGTTCCTGCACACATTTTAAATAGTTTGTAATAAAGAATCAGAAACATTTTTGTTGAATAAAAATTATTATAGTTATAACTCACAAAGCCTAAAGGATTCAAAAATTTGATCTGCTGACCCCATGTGAAATATCTTCTCTGTTCTTTTAATATCAATATCATCGTCAAGATTTCGCCTCCTCGTAGTGTGGCCGACGTCGTCGCAACTGTTCATGGTAGCAGCTAATATCGAAGTACACGTGGGCGCGCTCGGCTCCGACCTCGTGTAAATTTGCTATATCACGGGTCGGTGTCGAGTAGCGCGAGCACGTGGCTCATTAAACATCATTTATCCTTTCTCCACATTAAGAACAATATCATTTATGATAATATTATTCCAATATACATGTATGTTACATGTCTTTATTTTTTAATTTTTAATTTACTTATTCGCACACCGAGTGATGAGAGCTTACGTAAGTTCTCACGTAAGAACTTACGAAATATTTTTATGTGGGCATGGTTATAATACATATGTTAATCATAGATAAAAGTTTAAAAATTTAATTAATTGCTTTGACTGCGAGAAAAACTCGATTTTTCATAGCAAAATGTAAAACCAATGTTATTTAAGAGATAATATCAACATGATTTTTAGGTGCTAATCACCTGATAATCAGGTGACGTTTTGGCATGATGTCCAGCTGAAATCAGCTAAATTTTTTCAGTATAATCTATAACTTTTGAAAGTAATTCGTTCTTATTAAAAGTAATTTTTATACATATTTTTGGTGTAATTGTTTTTATAAAAATTTTCCGATTAATCGCGCGATTAATAACACTTGAATAGTCCAATGGGATTCCAAGATTTTGAATTCACCCGGCACGTTCGGAAAGAATTAACTTCCCTCGGGTGTACATTAACACTGCAGTTACGCACTGATACATTTACAGTCATAATGTTTGTCAATTACGCAAGCACGTACACAGCTGTGGAAATAAAACTTATTTTTTAATGTTGAATTTCGGTTAACTCGCGCGATTATCGCACGATTATCGCGCCAGAAAATGGTCGATAAACTGGCACGATCATCGCGCGATTATTCGCGCGATTATTCGCGCGATTTATCGCACGATAATCGCGCGATATTTTTCAATAGGGTTAGAATTACGGTTACGAAACTTTTACGAATTTGGAAAAGTTAAATTAAAAGTTTATTCAAATCAAAACGAACCTAGTTAATTTAAAAAGTTACTAACTGATAAAAATAATAAAGTTAAGAGTGAAGTTAAAAGGTTAGAAATTAATAATAACAAAAAAAAAGTCATACCCTTACACTTCACTAATCCCATGACAGCAAGCAAAAATACTAAGAATGGTTTCAGCAATAAAATAAATACCGCCAAACCCCTAACTAATTCAATGGCAGCAATTTGAAACAATAAACCAAAGGCTATTGAAACCTACTAACCTAACCAGAGGCGTGCTGGACCTATAACTGAATCTGTGTAATCATCGAAGTTCCATAGAATAGTACATCTACTTATACGTATAACATAGCAGAGGCTTTATCGAGATAAACAAAATTTAAGTGCTGTTTTCATTTTTGGCCAATCAGCGAGCTGGAAATTTTTCAATAGCCAATCAAATTTCTCAACACCTCGAAAATTTCGCCTTGTACCGAACACTCGATAAGGCCCCAGGTGGTTAAAATAAAAATCTCTAAGCTCGAATAGCCGGGGGAGGTGGATACCACGTAGAGTATAATCTACATGTAAACACAGGAGTCAGTTAAAATTTAAATAAAATAAAACCTGTAACACTAACTAACCGGGGGAGGAGAGGCCCACACAAATAAGGAAGTTACATAGACGCACAACATTGAGCGGGATCAATATTTAAAAAACCCTTAAACCCAAGTAGCCGACGGCGCAAGATTTACGCAATTAAGGTAGTTACGTAGACGTACAACAGCAAGCGGAGAAATTATTTAAAAAATTTTTAAACCCAAGTAGCTGGACGATGCATGATTCATGCAAATAGGGGCTACGTATATATGCAAGAGTAAGCAAGACGATTATTTAAAAGATCCTTCAACCTAAATCGCAGGGAAACGAGAGGTCAACGCAAATAAGGTAGTTATATACACATGCGAAATCAGGCGGGACAATAATTTAAGAAATTCTCAAACCCAAGTAGCCAGGGGAAGTAAGGTCCTCGTAAACAAGGAGTTACCCTAGTGGAAATTTAATTTGGGCAAAACGGTTTAAAACAATTCGTAACTGTTCAAATCTGTTTAAAACTGTTTATTAGTGTGAATTTTTGGACGTTTAAAACAGTTCTAAACAGTTATGAACAATTTTGAACAGTTTTGAACAATTTTGAATTTTTGTATTGAAAATTTACTGATCAGACATTTATTTGATCAGCTTAAAACAGTCTTAAATAGTTATGAACAATTTTAAACAGTTTTAAACAATTCAGAATTATTGTATTGAAAATGTACTGATCATCAGGAAATTATTTGAAATAGTTTAAAACAGTTTTGAACAATTTACAGCAGTTTTGAGCAAATTAAATTTCCAGTAAGGAAGCAACTTTTCGTCATATCTGCGACGACGGCGACATTAATAACTGTTCAAAACAGTTCAAAACTATTCTAAACAAATTCATATTGTTCAAACGAAAGTTCAGAATGGATTAAAACTGTTCAAAATTGTTTGAAACCATTCATAAATGTTCAAAACCATTTAAAACTGTTTAAAACAGTTCATAACTGTTCAAAATTATTTTAAACTGTTTTAAATAAATTCTTATTAATTAATAATATTTTAATACAAAAGTTCAAAACAGTTTGAAATTGTTCGTAAATGTTTAAAAAAGTTCAAAAGTGTTCAAAACTGTTTAAAACTGTTCATAACTGTTTAGAACTGTTTTAAACGTCCAAAAATTCACACTAATAAACAGTTTTAAACAGTTTTGAACAGTTTTAAATAATTTTAAACAGATTTGAACAGTGACGAATTGTTTTAAACTATTTTGAGCAAATTAAATTTCCACTAGGGTACGTAGCCGTGCGACAGTAAGCGAATGGATCATTTAAAAACATCTGCGCAACTGCGTAACGGCTTTGTTTTGCGTGGCTCTCGCGTCCACCGAATTTTTTAAACAATCATAGCACCTACTGTTGCTCGTCTAGGCTACGCCCTTATTTGCGTAGTTCTTGCGTTCCCCGGCTATCTAGCTCGCCTCCCCTGGCTATTTAAGTTTAAGAACTTTCAAATAATCCTCCCGGTTAATATCGCACGTCTGCGTAACTCCCGTATTTGTATGGACCTTGAGTTCTCTGGCTACTAGGGTTTGAAAATTATGTAATTAAATTTTCGATTTTTGTCGCACTACTATGTAACGCCCTTAAATATGTGGGTCTTGCGTCGCCCGGCTACATAACTTATAACATTTATGAAATAAAGGTACCGCTCAATGTTATACGTCTACGTAACAATCTTATTTGTGTGGACGTTGCGTCCTCCGGCTACATGGGTTTCAGAATTTTTTAAATAATCATCCGGCTCTATGCAACACGTCTGCGTAACGCTCTTATTTTCGTGAATCACGCCTCCCCTGGCTATGTAGGTTTAAGAACTTTTAAATAAACGTGCCGGTTAATATCGCGAGTCTGCGTAATTCTCGCATTTGTATGAATTTTGCGAACCCTCGCTACTTGGATTTGAACAATTTTGAAATAATTTTTTCGCTTTTTGTCGCACTACTACGTAACGCCCTTATTTCTTTACACCCTGCATCCCCCCGGTTACTTCAGTTTAAAGATTTTTTAAATAATCGCCCGATTCAATGTAGCACGTATGCGTAAATCACTTATTTTCGTGGACCTCGCCTCCCCTGGCAATTTAGGTTCAAGAACATTCACATAATCCTCCTGGTTAATGTCGTACGTCAGCGTAACGCCCCTATTTGTATGGACCTTGGGTCCCCTGGCTACTAGGGTTTGAAAATTATGTAATTAATTTTTTCGCTTCCTGTCGCACTACTATGTAATGCCCTTAAATGCGTGGGCCTTGCCTCGTCCGGTTATTTAGGTTACAACATTTATGAAATAAAGGTGCCACTCATTGTCGCACGTCTACGTAACACCCTTATTTGTGTGGATCTTGCATCCCCCGGCTACTCGGGTTTAAAAACTTTTAAATAATCGTCCCGCATAATTTTGTACGTCTGCGCATCTACTTTATTATCGTGGATCTCGCGGAGAATTTTTGTAATAATCGTCCCGGTTAATGTGCGTAACTGCCGTGTTTGTATGGACCTTGCATCCGCTAGCTACTAGAGTTTGAACAATTTTGAAATAATTTTTTCACTTTTCATCCCATTACTACGTAACGCACTTATTTGTTTGGACCTTGCGTTCCCCGGCTATAGCCGGGGAACGCAAACCATATATGGTTTGAACATTTTTTAATTATTTTTTCTATTTTTACCACAGTACTACGTAAGGCCCTTATTTGCGTGGATCTTGCGTCACGCGGCTATTTAGGTTTAAACATTTCTTAAATAATAGTACCACTCAAGGTCGCACGTCTACGTAACTAGCTTATGTTTGTGGATCTTGCATCCACTGGTTATTTGTGTTTATGAACTTTTAAATCATCGTACCGGTGAATGTGGCACTTCATCATAACTCCGATATTTGTATGGGACCTTGCATCTCCTAGTTACTTGGGTTTAACGGTTTTTTAAATAATAATTTTGCTTTTTGTCGCACTACGACGTGATCCACTTATTTGTGTGAAATTTGTGTCCCCCGGCTATTTGGGTTTAAGAATATTTTAAATAATGGTACCGCTTAATGTCGCACTTCTACGTAACTCCCTTATTTGTGTGAATCTTGCGTACCACGGCTACTTGGGTTAAAGAATTTTTAAATAATTGTCGGGCTCAATGTGTCACATCTGCGTAACTCCCGTATTTTTATGGACCTCGCCTCCACTGATTATCTAGGCTTCATTTTACTTCGACAGACGAAAAACGAGCAAAATCGATTAGCAGTCGTATGAAATTTTGTAATTAATAGCTTATAATTTAATACTGAGAAGTTTTCATTTTTGACACTTTCTTGGAACATTTTGGGGATGCTCGGAAAATATATATTTCTTTTGAAAAATAAATAGCCCTAGTTGGCATTTGGCAATTGAAGAATTGGCGTAATCAGCGAGCAGCCGGGTGGAATTTTGCTATTAAGAGATTGAAAATAAATAGTGAGGGTTATTCCATTTTCTTTTTAACTTTTTAAACAACTTCCTGGGGTTGTTTAGAGTGTGTGTATTCATTTCTGGAGAATGAACAGTCGTTGTTTCGCCTTGAGAGTATTAGAACTGGTATAAAGTCATCGAACAACAGAGTAGATTTTCGAAGTCGACGGATAGAATTTTATAATAAATTTGTTATAAATAAATAAATCACGGGGTTTACTTATGTGAATTGTTGGTTAATTAATCTCTCGTTTTCGTACGATTATGTTGATCGACATATTTTTAAAGAGCCAAGTGCTGATGAATATTTTTCAGAATTTATTAATGTTTATAATGTAAAATTTATATTATTTAAAATATATTGAGATCTGTCTTAATAAATTTTTTGTCGTGGCAGATATGTTACGACATTGTATTATTTTCTATCTGAATTTTGAATGTATTATCTGTCACGGCCTGCCGTACCGACGTTGGTAATTAGTACGCTCGTCGTAACGGACGTTAGATGGAGCTTCGACGCAGAATTGGAGCTGCATCGACGATATGACGAGCGTGCCGTTGCAAGAGCGCCCGGCATCCTTCTTGTTGTTGACGCTCGCGATAGAGACACGCGTTCGAGTTCGCAGCGCTTGGTATTGTGATTTTCACGATTGGCAATTAGTCTTGTAATCCGTTCAACTTCAGTAATGAACTGATGTACTTTACTGAGGCCAATTCTCCACCGGAATAATGTGCCTTCGCGTACTTACGTGGAAAGTACGTGAAGTATTCCGAGACAGTGCGACAGACTGATTCTACCTGCCGTACTGTCAATACAAAGCAACTTCTTCGTGTAGAACGACCGCTCACCTGATATTATTATAGTCCGGGGGATCATGAAGGACCGAGGTACGAAACCAGACGAGTTGCGATGATACATGCGAGGAAGCTAAGTGTTGTGTTTGTAATATTTTCTTCTTCATTATCGACAAAACTATTATACACTAACTTTTAACTTTCTTCACAGTCGACGATTGTAAACTTAATGCACATCCTTTTTCTCTTCTTTATATCTGTTTTCATTGATAAGCTTGAGTTTACTTTCTGTACTTATTTCTTTGATCCATTTGCTTGTTACGAATGTAGTCTTCTGAAATGAAATAAAGAAACACACGCAAAGTATATAATCAAAAATTACCGTGAATTTAGAATTTCATTTTGCAAAATAATTTTATTGTTTTCACAGTTACTAAAATACTCAAAATCCGTGAGTATCTCTAGTAAGAGTTTGAGCAGAGTGCTGTTCACAGAATGCTTTTTCCTTATTGAGTTTGATCGCAGAAGTTGAGGGTGGCTCTTCTTGAACCCAGAAGTGTGTGAGTAATTTCTGCAATTCTTCAGTGTTGAGTGTGACCGTTGTTGATGTACTATTCTACTTTACGCAACTTCTCTATCTCCGTCTCTCTCTCTGTAACCCTCCCTCTCCCTTAATATGTGTCAAACTCTGTACCAAGAACTTTAATGAGAGGCTAAATAGTTTTTTAAAACAATCAGCAAAACAAATATTATTGTTAATAAAACTTTCTACGAAAGTATAAAATAAGGCAAGTATGAGTTTTTTCTGTATAATATATTATTATCTATAAGATAATAATATTTATGATTTTGTAAAAGAAATCAAATAAGTACGAGCGAAGAAGTCTTTTACTTCTTCGAGCCAATATATGCTCAAGAAATTGGATGTACAGTACATTCCTATTATTCACTGCAAATTAAACAATCGAAAGTTTTAAAATCAATTATCGATAATCAAGAAATGCAAACCGCTCTCCGAAATAACTGTATGACTGTTCTCAGAAATGTATTCAAATTTGCTCAGCCTTCTATACAAATTAAACGCAAGAAAGTACCGAAATCAATTTATTGTAGTCAAGTATCCATAAGTTAACTTGACTGACATAATAGAACTTTTCGTACCTCAGGTGTACGAACATTATTTTTCGTCATTGTGAGCGCAATGTATCTCTATTTAAACCTTTTTCTTGCAAACATATTGTGGGCTCTTTACGAAACGATGGTATATAGTTACCATCCCTATTTTTCCTCATTCTTTCTTAATTTTGAACTTTCTATTATATAATATTATGCATCTTGGGAGGACAAGTGAAGAAAAGTCTAGAGCTGCTCTAGCAGGGGTGCTCCTCCGCTCTCCCACACATACTTGGCGGGCCCAACGGTTTGCAGTTCAAGGTGTAGACATGGTCATTTTCATGTAAATATTCATATTTTTAAAGATCAGATAACGTGTATAAATGGATTGCTTCTACATATTAAATACTGATCCGTGAATCTATTACTGTTTTTAAATAGATACTTCGAAAGGATACAAAGAGGTTGGTTATAAACTGGCTAGTAAACTGTTAAGTTCTTTTCAATATAGACTACAAATTTATATGAATTTTTTAGCATTTAAAAAAAGACGGACACAAGGAAAAATATTTTGGGTAATAAAAGTAAATCATGATAATGCACACAGAACCTGTAGGAATATTGTACTTAAACGAAATCAATTAAAAATTAGAGCGAACGTAATTATTTATAGTGGACTCATATAAACATTGTTAATGAATTTATTCCAAAATTTATTATTGTGCATTTATGGAAATAGTCCACCTGCAAACTGCATACCGTCTTGCCTGCCATGTATGTATGAGAGAATGGAGGACCACCCCTGCTAGAGCAGCTCTAGACTTTTCTTCTCTTTTCCTCCCAAGATGCGTAATATTGCACTATAGAAAGTTCAAAATTGAGAAAGAATAAGGAAAAATAGGGATGATAACTATGTACCATCGTTTCGTAAAGGGTCCACAATATGATTGCAAGAAAAAGGTTTTATGGAAATACATTGCGCTTACAACGGCGAAAAATAATGTTCGTACATCCGAGGTGCAACAAGTTCTATTATGTCAGTCAAGTTAACTTACGGATACTTGACTACAATAAATTTATTTCAGTACTTTTTTGTGTTTAATTTGTATAGAAGGATGAGCAAGTTTGAATACATTTCTGAGAACAGTCATATAGTTATTTTGGAGAGCTGTTTGCATTTTTTGACTATCGATTGATTTTAAAACATTCGATTTACATTTTTAAGATCAAGCAATGTATATATATATATATATATATATATATATATATATATATATATATATATATATATATACTAGTTGGCTATTTCTGTTAGTGTGGGATGTGCGTAGACCACGGGTCTGCTTTCGCGGCCCCACTGCCGCTGTGCTCGGGAGATGAGGAGATGGTAGAGAGCGAGGTGTGATTAAGCCTCCCCAGGTTTAAGCTGTAACAGTCAGGCTTTATTAGTTAGAACGTAAAAAGATACAAGAAGGCGACCGTGCTAGGCAAGCGGTCTGATGCAAATGGCGCGCGCCGCAGAGTCGGCGCAGGAGACGAGAGCGGGAGGCGACCTTTGCCCCCACTCTGGCGCTAAGGGGAGGCAGTCCCCACATTAGTTAATCATACAACGCCACCTAGCGGTTAACATATAAACTAATTTTGTTGATGTATGAAAGAATCAGATCAGTTATTTAAAGGAAACAGTTAGTGATAAATTAGGGTTGGTACATTATCGATACACATTGAAGTTGCTCTAGTATATAACAATGATCAACTATGTTAAATGAGATCAACGAATATAGACTAGTATAGAAGAGTACTCTCCATATAAACATTCGGACAAAAGTTCTAGGTCACAGACTCGTTAGTTCTAAGACCCAGCCACTTGATGGCGCTACTTCCAAATCGTATATATATATATATATATATATATATACATATACAAAGTATACAACCAATAGATATATACATCTTTACTCACGCATGGCTCTGCCCCCCGCCCCTCCAACCTTCCTTTACTAAATTTTCAATTGAAATGACTGTAAATTAGATCTTAATATTTAAGTTCTAGATAAAAGAAATATCATACGAATTTGTTTGACATTATAAATACTTAAAAACTTATAAAAATTTTAAAAGCTAGATGGGGTAATTAAAGTTGATAGAGGCACCCTCCATTGTTAATGTGAAAAATAGTAATATATATGGGATCCTGTGAGGGCCAATACGTAGAAAGAAAACACAATTATAGCTTGTGCGACGTTTCGTCAGCTTGATTGGTTTTCGACTTTAGATCTTAAAAGCGGATATTGGCAGGTTAAGATTCACCCAGAAGATAGAGAAAAAACAGCTTTTTCAATTTGTAATGGTTTGTGGCAGTTCGTCTTTATGGCTTTTGGATTATGCAATGCTCCAGCTACTTTCGAACGATTGATGGACAAAATACTCCGAGATCTTTTAAATGATATTTGTTTAATATATCTAGATGATGTTATGGTTATGGCTAAATCGTTCGACGGGATGCTGGATAACTTGCGTACGATTTTGTAAGAATCCGAAATGCCAATTTAAAACTAAATAAAAAAAATGCATTTTCTTTCAACGCGAGGTTGAGTACCTAGGACACATTGTCTCAGAAAAAGGAAAAAAGACGGATCCTAAAAAAATAAAAGCTATAGTTAATTGGCCAATTCCTTCATGTAAGAAACAGGTAAAAAGTTTTAAAGGTCTATGTTCTTACTATAGACGTTTCATTAAAGGATTTTCTTCTATTGCCAAACCACTTTATCAATTAACTGAAAAGAAAACTAAATTCGTTTGGGCCGATGACTGTCAGAAATTATTTTTAAAGTTAAAACAGGTTCTATCAACTTCACCCATTCTAGCTTTCCCTCGTACAGATTTACCTTTCATTATAGATACAGATGCTTCTGATCATGGAATAGGTGCGATTTTATCACAGGTTCAAGAGGGAATAGAAAAAGTCATTGGTTATTACAACCGTGTTCTGACTAAAGCTGAGAGAAATTACTGTGCTACTCGCCGTGAATTATTAGCAGTAGTAGATTCAGTCCAAAATTTTCACTATTATTTGTGTGGAAGACCTTTCTCCATTCGAACTGATCATTCTGCATTGACATGGCTTCTTTCTTTCAAAAACTTAGATGGTCAATTAGCTAGATGGATAGGAAAATTAGATCAGTATGATTTTAAGATTCTACATCGAAAAGGTACTTCTCATGGCAATGCAGATGGTCTCTCTAGATGACCTTGTAATGATTCCTCTTGTAAATATTGCTTTGATGTCGAATCAAAATATGAAATTGGTAATTCAGTAGGACGTATTATTATTTTTGAAGAAATATCTCAATCGGATTGGCGAAATCGTCAACATCAGGATGATGACATTCGAGCTATTTTAAAAAGTAAAAATGAGGGTATTAAATTGTCGTGGCAGGATATTTCTTCTGGAGATGAATATATGAAAGTATATTTATCCCAATATGACTCATTAGTTGTTCTCGATGATATCTTATACAGGGAATGGATTTCTTCTAATTTCAAAAGAAAAGTTCTCCAATTAGTTGTCCCTAGAAATTATATCAACACTGTTTTAGAAGAAGCCCATGATTCTCCCCCGGTAGTAATTTTGGTGTTAATAAAACATTGCAGAAAATTCGCAAAAGATTTTATTGGGCTTCTTGTAAAAAAGATGTTGAAAATTGGTGTAGATCTTGTTCAATTTGTATTGCAAAGAAAGGTCCATGAGATAAAGGCCACAATTAGATGAGAATCTATAATGTAGGATTACCTTATGAAAGAATCCAAATGGATACTTTAGGACCTTTCCCGATTTCTTCTTTAGGAAATAGGTACCTCTTAGTTGTCACAGATTGTTTCACTAAATGGGTAGAAGCTTTTCCTCTCTCTAATATGAGAGCAAAGACTATTGCTGAAGTATTTATTCGTGAAATCATATGTAGATATGGAGTTCCTCTTGAAGTTCACACAGATCAAGGTCGTAATTTTGATTCCAATCTAATTAAGGAACTAACTCAGTTGTTAGGAATTCGAAAAACTAGAGCAACACCATTACATCCTCAATCGAATGGTCAAGTAGAAAGACAAAACAGAACAATATTAGAATACTTATCCAAATACATAACAGACAATCGAAAAGATTGGGATCGTTGGGTTTCCTTGTATCTTTTAGCTTACAGATCCTCGGTACACGCAACAACTGGGGTCACACCGACAGAGATGTACACCGGTACAGACTTGAAACTTCCTCTGGATTTGATACGTGGATGTCCTCCTGGAGAAGAAGATTGTCCTAACTACGGCAACTACGTCCAGAAACTCAAAACCAACATCAATAAAATTCACCAATCAGATCGAAAGAACATTTTCCTCTCCTCCAAACATACAAAATCAACCTATGACAGAACATCCAGACATGTCAACTTTCAAGAACAACAGAAAGTTTGGTTGTATAATCCTCGCCGAGTCAAAGGAAGGACTCCGAAGCTCCAAAGTGATTGGGAAGGACCTTATACGATTGCCAAAAGGTTAATGATGTCGTTTTCTGCATCCAAAAGACACCAAAACACAAAAAGAAGATCATTCATATTGATCGATTGGCAACCTATCACGTTAGTTAATTTCTTCTGCTCTACTCACGGTTATTTTGAGCCGTGGTTTTTCCCGTGAGACACAGGGCAAATGCCAGAGCAGGGACAGAGGTGAGGTACCACAGCGTGCCAACTCCCCAATTATGTCCAAGAATTTCCAACAAGACTCTACCCACCGATGATGACATGATGATGCCCAAAAATGACGATTCTACATTTTAAGAGACGGGTCCTTTGGCTAGATGAGTCAAGGACCAACCCGCTTAAAAGTAGACGATTTCAAGAAGATTTGAAAATGATTTCAAAATGTTTTTAAGAATTCAAGATGGATCAATTCAAGAGACAAGACCTTTGGCCTTGAGCGAAGGATCATCCTGTTTGAAGAAGATGCTATTTTGACAAGATTATGAAGAAGAAATTTACATTTTTCAAAAGACAGCACCTTTGGCCTTGAGCAAAGGATCATCCTGCTTGAAGATGTTATTTTTACTGATTATGAAGAAGAAGTTCATATTTTTCAAGAGACAGGACCTTTGGCCTTGAGCGAAGGATCATCCTGCTTGGAGAATATGCTATTTTGACAAGATTGTGAAGAAGAGATTTACATTTTTCAAGAGGCGGGCCCTTTGGCCGGGTGAGCGAAGGATCAGCCCGCTTGAAGGAGGCGCCTTCTCTTAAGATTGTCGGGACGACAATCTGAAGAAGGGGGAATAATGTTATATGTTTATCTACCATCATCGAACATAAGAACGGAAGCGTTGCTAAGCGACAAGTTTGTTGTTGTTCTCGACTCGAGTTAGTTTTCAGTTTTGTTAATTGACTCGAGAGTTCGTTATCAATAAGATTTCTACTTGTGCATGTGATCTTAAATAAAGTTATATGTTATTCTTTTTTAATGATGGTTATTATTGATTATTGTATGTGTGTGTGAGTGTAACAATATATATATATATATATATATATATATATATATATATATATATATATATATATATATATATATATATATATATATATATATATAAACTTGTATAACGTTAGTTCCCAGGACCCCATGTTACTGTATACCTATACGTGACTTAAGAAATAATGTCTCTTATGGGGGCCGATGTCCTCAAAACTGACGTTAAACATATGTAGATTCAGGGACTGTCCCCAAAACTAACAAATGTCCCCGAAACCAACGTTAAACATCTGGAATGTCCTGGAAACTAACATAAAACATATATATATATATATATATATATATATATATATATATATATATATATATATATATATATATATATATATATATATATATATATATATATATATATATAATACATTTCTCGAAAGGGGTTTATAAGCCCGTTTTTTTATATATAGGGGTTTATAGAGCCCGATTTTGATTATGCAGCCCGGGCTTCATAATATTTCTAAATATAGGGGTTTATGCGGCTCGAGCTAGAATCTATAACCCCAGGGTCCATTATTTCTTTAGTCACTTTCCATAGGGAACTCTGGGCTTTAGGTACTTATATAGTCTTGGGCTACATAAACCCCGATAAGTGTATATATTACATATCTGGCAAAATATACTTGTGAGGCTTATATTCGGCAACAAACCGAACTTTTGAGGACGTTTCGTACTTTTGGGAACGATCCCTAAAAGTAATATATACGAAACTAGATTTTTGAGGATGTAAAATGGCGGATATTAATACCTTCCATGCAGAGAGGGATTTATTTCTTTAGTCACGCATCCTAGACTCTGACGGAAGAAACTCTAGATCCTCAAAAGTACGGTTCACCCGAATTTTATATATATATATATATTATACATTTCTCGAAAGGGGTTTATAAAGCCCGTTTTCTTATATATAGAGGTTTATCGAGTCCGATTTTCATTATGCAGCCCGGGCTTCATAATATTTCTAAATATAGGAATTATGCCGCCCGACCTAGATGTTGAGTGACACATTTTTTTCGATTTTTTCAATTTGTATTTTTACTTCACCAGTTTTACTCAGATTCATTCGTCAAATATTTTTTCAAGGCTAATAAGTTTTAAGCGCAACATTCGTACAAAGTACGAACGTTATCGGTTCCTCGCGACGAAAGGAATGTTTTACTCAGCATCCTCACCCCTCTCGGAGCTTCCCGCGAGGGAAATCCGAAACCCCTACTCGGTGCAACACTGTTGCCACGTTGCGACGGCGTCGTAGACGCGGCATGCCTGGGCAGTCCACGTCGAGAGCCTAATCGAATAAGTTGCATTAAGTGAGTGCCTTAAGAGTTACAAGTAAAAAATAGACAAAGGGAGACAAAGATAGTGCGAACGATACAATTATATCTTGGAGCAACACATAGAATTTGATCACCCTTACTATTATATACTATTGGATTTTACTAAAAGCGCCGTTATATCAAAAATCAAGGAAAACCAGGATTAATATTTTGCAATAAACCTACATTTCATATATTTGGATAATAACCAGTTCCGACTAATACATAAAAAGTAAGTGTATTCTGATTTACTTTGATCTTAACGATAGAACGTACATACATATACATAATATCTCATTCGAATATATATATATATATATATATATATATATATATATATATATATATATATATATATATATATATATTTGTATATATATATATATTTATATATATATATATTTATATATATATATATATATTTATATATATATATATATTTATATATATATATATATATATTCGAATGAGATATTATGTATATGTATGTACGTTCTATCGTTAAGATCAAAGTAAATCAGAATACACTTACTTTTTATGTATTAGTCGGAACTGGTTATTATCCAAATGTATGAAATGTAGGTTTAAAAAGGTTTATATATATATATATATATACTCGAGTGTATATCGGCCGTGCGCATGCAACACAGAGAGAAGTGACTGTGCGTCATACATTTTTGTAAATTCATATTAACAAAGTATCAAGCGAAATTCGGAATTAAGCAGTAATTGTCAGCGAATCTTTTATTCCCCTTTGCGTATACGATTTTTCTTATATATCAGATTTCATTTACATATCAGATTGAAAATAGATGCAGGTGGAGCCGCAATTTAACGCAATAGATCTCGTTTCGTTTAATAAATAAAAATAAACTTTAAATTCAAGCAACATTAGAATGAGACCGACCACATTTACAAATATAATTTATAATTCACAATTCTTATGTTCATAAAAATACGGAAAGATAATAGAAAAAAAAATCAATTAACTTCCTAAAATTCTATAAAATGGCTAAATTGATCTCCACGAGCAAATTCTCTTACAGTTAGTCGTAATACCTTTCCCAAATCGAAATAGTGTGCTACATTTTTATAACCCGCACTATTTGATAGAAAATTTTAGCACACGGCGACACTGGTAAGAGAAGTATAGAAAATACTTCAATAAAAATTACAAATTTACAAAATACAGGGAACTGAAGTGCACGATTTGGGAAAGGTATTACGACTAATTGTAAGAGAATTTGCTCGTGGAGATCAATTTAGCCATTTTATAGAACTATATTATTACGAGCGTATAAAATTTATTAAGAAACTTAAACGGCATTGGATCACAAATATGCCTAAATTTTATTTATATCTGTATCTTTGTTACTTTATCCACCAGGTGGCTGCTACTTCTTGGCTTCCACAAATAAAATCACTTTCCAACTTCCTTAAATAAATCCAAGTAACATTTATTTTCGGCGTCGAAGATAAGTCTACCGGGATCTTCCTGATGAGTCCACCCGGTACGACTAAGGACGAAACGCATTTCAGTTCCCTGTATTTTGTAAATTTGTAATTTTTATTAAAGTATTTTCTATACTTCTCTTACCAGTGTCGCCGTGTGCTAAAATTTTCTATCAAATAGTGCGGGCTATAAAAATGTAGCACACTATTTCGATTTGGGAAAGGTATTACAACTAACTGTAAGAGAATTTGCTCGTGGAGATCAATTTAGCCATTTTATAGAACTATATTATTACGAGCGTATAAAATTTATTAAGAAACTTCCTAAAATTATTTGATTCACTGGGCGATAGTGTTAATTGACAGTATTTAGATTCTAACCGAACACTGAAGTTCGTGAGTCGCAGGCAGTTCGAGTCTGATTCCCCTCTCACCGTAGATGTCAGAGCCCCTAAAATAAAGTGATTAATAAGTATCTGAATGTTATATGAGGACACGTGTTCCATATAGTCATGTATGATTTTCGTATATAAAAATAATATACTGATCATAGAACAACCTAGACACGTCGTAACCTCAGTGATCATATTAAATAAATTCAATTGGGTTCAGTTATAAGAGTTTATTTGAAGAAAAAGAACAAGTTTGAAGTATCTTTAAAGAAAAGAAATCATTAGAGAGTATAATATTATCAATTTTGTTTATGTAGAAAACATCTTTTTTTCTAAAGTATCTGAATATTTTTATAAAAAAGGGTTTAAACACACTAAAGCTTTTATTAAATCTATATTATTGTTTTTTCGAGATAAGTAAAAGAGTCTAGATTATTTTGGGGATTTACATGCTGTAAACGATAATCGATGGTCAACCCCCACAGGGTTTTCTCGGTTTTTGGCCTCTAATATAAAACATTGAGTGGTTGGTCAAAGTAAAGATACTTACCCCTACTTATAGAAGTTAAGAGACGACAGAGGACGGACACCCAGTAGTGTTGGGGGAAGACGAGGGGAATATCCTCCAGGTGTCGTACAGACTACCAAGTTTTATCCAACCCTTAGTTTCCTTATTCGAATTCTTCGCAAATTAACATTTCCTGTCCCTTGTCCTCCCTCTGGATAGGGAAATGCAGATGGCAATTATTATTTTCCATTGAGGAGGCGAGATCCAAACAATTATCACCCGGCATCGTGCATTTCTCCCTGCGGGTCCTTCAGATCTACATCTGTCAAGGGTGAGGGAGAGATCAGTACATTACCAGAAGGTCCCAGAGGCTTATCAGGTACCGAACCCTCTTATTGATCCACTTCGTCCACCCCAGAATTCTTCAATAGGACCCTGTCACTTGGAGATGCAGAGTGTATGTGTGTCACAGTATACCTATATACATACACATGAATATCTAGTTATATAGTGGGCGGATCAATTGCAGACAGTCATCTGAGGGTTACTGGATATTCTCGGAGTGCTTCCCGTCTGGAAAAAGGAAAGAAAACATCACAAAGAAACAGATCCTCATTCTATCATTACTGATATATATATATATATATATATATATATATATATATATATATATATATATATATATATATATATAATTATCCTCCCATCCGTTTATGGAGCCCATCCCCGTATATTAGTACCTACAGTCCAGAGATCCCTATGGCAAGTGACTAAAGAAATAATGGACCCTGGGGTTATAGACTCTAGATCGGGCTCCATAAACACCCGAGAAAAATATTTTATGGGATCCGCGCTCCATAAAAGAAAACGGGCTCCATAAATATGTTCATGTGTATAAAAGGGCTCCATAAATCTGTTAAAACAAATATATATATAACTATATATATATTGGTCGCTCCTGTACTTTTTTTAAAAAGTGTGCGCGGGGGGGGTCGTCGATTTTGTCGACGACTTTTTTTATGAAAGTACATATAAAAAAATAGCCTGTGCAAAATTTCAGCTCCTTATCTCATTCCTAATTCCTGCTGGAATTTTTTTAAACTCTGATTTTGACCTGTTTTTAGCCAGTATTCAAAAAATTCTAAAAGGCTGAAATTTTAACAAAATGAGGTCGGTGAGGTCTCATTTCTTTTGTCTTTCTTCAAATTTTAAGAAAAAAAATACACTGATATGAAATGATGATTTAGGTTTTATTGGCGATCTGTGATATGGCCATTGCATTTCATCATTTTTAGATCATCTGTAAACCTCTATATCTCGTAACTGGTTCCACATTTTTGAGCTCACTAGGTCTCATTTTCTTTTGTCTCAACGAGACCTTTAATTTCTTTTTTTGAGGACCTAAATTGATTGAATAGACTTCAAGATACAGCCTTTTGAAGTTGATGTTTTTAACAAAAATCGCGAAAATCAACCGTGTTCATGGTCACAGTGTCAACCGAATTTTAATTAAAAATCATTAACAAAAGTATTTTTCATTAGAATATGATGTTATCTAACTATACTCTTTTCCTATCATCAGAAAAAGTCAAAAAATAATTTTTTGTCGAGCATTATAGTATCTAATTTTTCGATACCTAAAATAATCAAAAATGGCTCTCTACTGACATGAATTCTACCATCTTATAATTATTTTTGACATGTATACGTAACATAGATACAAAGGTGGTTCCTAGACCTTTAAAATCCGTAGTCGCTGATTTTTCTAGGACCACTAGAGCCAAAGTTATAGCCGTTTTTATAAAAAAATATTTTTCAAGTGGTAAAATTAGAGCTTATGAAATATAGGAAAAGTTTTATTTACAAGATCAACCATAAGTTTGGCATAATTGTCCTAAAAAAATTCTGAGGCTGCATATTTTGAAGATCATAGGCCATGTCTACACTATGCGAGAAGCATGTGCGATCAGCCCAAGCGATGCGAGCAAGCCATGCGCGCATGCGACGCGAGCAAGCGATAGTAATGGCTTTAGGTTGATTAAATTACCTATGCAGACTTTATAGATAATTAAAGTTGAAAATAAGAATTTAAGTAAATTTTTTTTGTAATATTCATTTTATTTTAACTATTTTATAATCATTATCAAACGAAGTAAGTTTTGCTTTTAATGTTGAATTATCAATGGGTATAAAGCAGTGATATTTTCTTGTATTCTGTATAGTTCGGGTCAATTTAAAACGGCATTCTAGTACTTTACGCCTTTTGTCAACTGTTTCTTGACTCACCCAAATAGATCTAAAAAACAAATATTCTATATTTTTATAACACATAATGATTTATTATTCAAATACACAATCAAATAATATAGTCAAAAATCTGAATTATATTATTTTTACCTTATTCCATCAATATTTTCACTAACGTAATCATACATGTCTTTTGGATTTAAAATTGGTTTTTCTGATATTCTTTGTCAGGATGCCCTGCGTACTGTTCGTTTAACCACTGCTCCACATCCATCACACGGACTTTTCCTATGGCTAGTAGAAAAAAAGTTGTGCGACTTAACTTTTAAGCCAAAATCCTCCTCATGATGGCAGATATTAATGAAATTGTTCCTACAGTAAATAAATACTATCTTGAAGGTAAAAATTATAAAAAATAAAATAAATCTGGTTAATATTGTGTACATAATAATACAAATTATTTGAACTTGCATCGTAGAAGTTGTTGCTTTTTTTAAATTTGATATACAGAAAAAATAAAGAACTGTTTTAGTAATTTTATCTTTAAAGCTGTTTTCTACATAATGTAAAATTTTAACTCGGGTGTAACCTGCAGGTCCAGGATCTTTATGAATTTTGATGTTCTGGGTCTCAAAATAGTTTTTCACACAAATTAAATATACTTTCATAATATTACTTTGACATATTCTTAATAATTAAAATTAAATTTTTTCAGGTTATTTAATGAACAAAAATCTAAAGGTGTCTATTATGTTCATATAATACGTATTAATATACTACAATAAAAGTACTCTTACTTGTTTTTGTATTGGGTAGGTGCTCCATCTGACATATAATGTACATTCTCAATAAACGGAAAATCTCGTTTTAGAAGTGCAATGAGTTGCCCTTGAAAAGTGTTAACTGCACAAGCATCATGTTTTAAACAATCACTAATAACACATACAGATAAGGTTTGTAATTTGTCGTTATTGTCTTCTTTATAATACACTACAAACGGGTGTACAGTTGCTTGTGTATTATTAAAATAAAATGCTTGGATCGAGTCTTGACAAACAAATAAGAAATTTTCAGCAAAATCTTGAAGTATAATACATGTATCTGGAGTAATAATTGTTTTGCAATGTTTTAAATAACATTTTTGCATTTCAGTCACATAATGATGCTTTGTTAACTCCCATAAGTCATTGGCTAAATTTATAATAAAATTTCTTGTAGGTTCTTTTACCATAATAAGACTGACTCTATTATTAGATTGTGATTCAGCATTATTTACCCAATTATGATATTCAATCTCTGAAACATCTTCGCATGAGCTTGATTCCAATATTTTCAGAATTTCTGCTTTACCAGGACAGTTTTCACAAAGATGTAGCATACAATCGCTCCAATCTGTTGAACAAACACAATCATTTAAAATTACTCGGTAGGCTAAATTTTTGTTGATGGCAGACAATTTTAATTTGACATTTTGGTGTATAGGACATACACAAATTGTATGTGTACCAGGTGCTCCAGCACTAATACATTCTTTGGCCTTAAAGAAGCAAATATACTGAAACCTGGTTTGCGCTGATCTTTAAAATGCTGTTCATATTCTTCTTCCACCCAATTGTTGTATAGATCCTTCAAATCGTACATCAACAGTCTTTTTTGTAACTTCTCTGTGATATTAGTAATAGGACTTTTAACACTGATGCAATCTTTAATGCCGCTACATATTCTACTATTGTTTTGATCTCTATAATACTGAGTTACAGATTCTCTAACTTCATTAGAATGAATGCTGTACACTTTACGCTTAATAGTTCCTAAGACACCTGGAAAAATAGATTTTGAAATTAATTTCAAATAGTGTATACTTAATCACAAAATAAAATCATAATAACAATATTATTTTTTTTAATTTAACGATTATCAAGACGATAAAATTTTGCTCAATGTTTATTCTATTTTAATTACTATGACTTGTTATATTGGAAGAAAAGAAATAGTATAGAATTGATTTATTTTTTTTATTTTTTTTTTTATATTAATTTTAATAGTTCTTTTAAAATCCAATAATTACTTTATTATTTTTTATCTAATAATGAATAACGAAGGGTGCCCCATGTTAAGATAGGCAAAATGCCACTATTAATGGAAGCGAAAAATGACAGTGATTTCATAGAAGTATACTAAAAAAAGAATTTTCTACGATTTTTCCGGGGACCTATCTCCCCTCCTTATACCAGTAAGGCCTAAAAATCGCATTTTCTGGAAATTATTTTTTTCTCCCGTTCGTCAATGTTAAAAAATTAAAAAAAAAAATATGAGGTTACAGCTTGTAAACAGAGAGAAATCGGATTTCATTTAAATGTTTAAATTACATTTCATGTATTATTTTACTTAATCCGTAAACAATACTTAAGGAATACGTAAACAATACGTAAGTAATACATAAATAAGAATACTTAAGTAAGAATACATGAGTAATATAAATAAATAATTATGAGGATTTTAAATTAAATATTTTATAGGGGTACCCTTTATAATTATAGTTGCTTGAACAAAAATTACATAGATTTTAATAAATTAAACTAAAATTTTCTATTAATAATTCTCAAGCGTAATATAATATATGTAACCTAATGTATAAAGGATTATCGATTCTATATGTTTACACTATGTCTATATTCAAGACATTAAGAATTTATTACAACCCATTTTTTAACTTGCGTACAGTAATTTTAAGTTCTTTTGCTTTATTAAACATATAACGTGAACATTGAAAATAATGTTTTGCTTGTTCAAATTTCCAATGATTTGGAAGTAATGTCAATAACGATATTTTTTTACCAAAATTAGTTTCTTCATTATAACACTTAATTATGTTTCCAATCATTCCGTGAAATGACATACTATCCTCTTGTAGCTGTTTAAGATTGCATTGAGTTGGCAAATTAAGATTCAATGTTTTATTAACTGTTGTACAAAATTTCGTATTCATTGATTCTAAAACACTGTATGTTTTCTTTTCCAAGCGATAATCACTGAGTTTCTCTCGTTTAAGAGGAGGTTCATCAAACCCATCGAGCATTTTATTTAAACGTTGAAAACCTTTGCTCAATAATATGTCTTCTGAACTTTCTGATGTACACACTTGGCTACTTGAAGAAACTTGACTACTTGAAGAAAGCTGCTCATTATTATTTACGTTTAAACCATCATTCCCAGTGTTTTCACCTTTTTCTGCATTTTTTGTTATTATTGATGTAATTTTGAACTCACAGTTTTTACAGTACTTATTACCTGGATCTAAATTTATATTACAAATGTTACGAAATTTATCACATTTATCAGCACTAATCATTACTAAATTATTCTCAATGGATTTTGAATGATTATTAAAACAATTGCAACACTTCCTTTGCCTACTTGTATATCGAGTATCATATTTATGAAGATGATGGTCGCAAATAAATTTATTTTCTACATTAATATCAAAATTTTTAATCCTAAATGATAAATACAGCTTTAATTCATTACTAAGATTACTAATTAGATTAAGAGATTTATTTCTTGTGTAATGCTCTAAATGACATTTATCATCCTCATGCAATTCACCAATATAGCACATCATTTTCTTTCAATTCCTGAGAAGATAACACTTACAAAACACAATTGTACAATTTATAAAACTCAACCGAACCAATACTGATATACTTGGTAATAGTTCTGCTCAACTACCTTCACAATTCTACTTAGAAATATTCATTTCATTTTTTATTGTAACTTGTACTCATTGTTTAAGGACATTCCGTGCCGCGTGTCGTGTAACGGATGACGGGTTCACGGGTGTCTCGCACAGAAAAATGGATGTCTGTCATCTATTATCTTACGTCAACACAGGTTAAATGAAACTATCTCTGTATGTTTCATTTAACCTGAGCTTATACGTATAACGCACGTAAAACTATAGAAAACCTACATTTAAGACCATGTCTATACTAGGTATGCGAGAAGCGCAACCGGTGCACGCATGCGACAAGCCATACGTTTTGCACAAAGTACTTGCAATACTTAAAATGATAAATAATATTGTTGTATACGATTGAACGTAAACGTGAGTTTATATTATTAGGGTTTGTCAGCGAGAAGAAATAAACGGGAAAATTAGACTTCAAGAGTCTATGCAACCAACTCTACTCGAAAGTGAAAGTTGATTGCAGAAAAAGGTATGAACGCTTCTGCGTAAGTGTAAACAGGCAATAAGGCATTGTATAGGTAAAACGGAAAGTGGTAAGGTAAAAGGAATGTGTATAAAGCACATAGCGACTAGGCGCCGCAGGACTCTATTTAAGCCCGCTGGGTGATGTTTTTCATAGTGTGAGCGCATCGGACGCTTGCGATCTAGCGGGCACTTTGGATACTTCCATCCCGAACAATCGTAGTAGATCAGTTAGTAGATCTATATTTAGTGATAAATAATATCGTAGTGAAATTATATTATTTATCATTTTAAGTATTTTAAATATTTTGTCCAACACGCATTGCTTGCTCGCATCGCTTGGGCTGATCGCACGTGCTTCTCGCATAGTGTAGACACGGCCTAAGATCTTCAAAATATGCAGCCTTAGCACTTTTTTTAGGACAATTATGCCAAACTTATGGTTGATCTTGTAAATAAAACGTTTCCTATATTTCACAAGCTCTAATTTTACCACTTGAAAAATAATTTTTTATGAAAACGGCTATAACTTTGGCTCTAGTGGTCCTAGAAAAATCAGCGACTACGGATTATAAAGGTCTAGGAACCACCTTTGTATCTATGTTACGTATACGTGCCAAAAATAATTATAAGATGGTAGAATTCATGTCAGTAGAGAGCCATTTTTGATTATTTTAGGTATCGAAAAATTAGATATTATAATGCTCGACAAAAAATTATTTTTTGACTTTTTCCTATGATAGGAAAAGAGTATAGTTAGATAACATCATATTCTAATGAAAAATACTTTTGTTAATGATTTTTAATTAAAATTCGGTTGACACTGTGACCATGAACACGGTTGATTTTCGCGATTTTTGATAAAAACGTCAACTTCAAAAGGCTGTATCTTGAAGTCTATTCAATCAATTTAGGTCCTCAAAAAAAGAAATTAAAGGTCTCGTTGAGACAAAAAAAATGCGACCTAGTAAGCTCAAAAATGTGGAACCTGTTACGAGATATAGAGGTTTAAAGATGATCTAAAAATGATGAAATGCAATGGCCATATCACAGATCGCCAATAAAACCTAAATCATCATTTCATATCAGTGTATTTTTTCTCTTAAAATTTGAAGAAAGACAAAAAATATGAGACCTCACCGACCACATTTTGTTAAAATTTCAGCCTTTTAGAATTTTTTGAAAACTGGCTAAAAACAGGTCAAAATCAGGGTTTAAAAAAATTCCAGCAGGAATTAGGAATGAGATAAGGAGCTGAAATTTTGCACAAGCTATTTTTTTTATATGTACTTTTATAAAAAAAATCATCAACAAAATCGACGACCCCCCCGCGCACACTTTTTAAAAAAAGTACAGGAACGACTCATATATATATATATATATATATATATATATATATATATATATATATATATATATATATATCTATATATATATATATATATATATATATATATATATATATATATATATATATATATATATATATATATATATATATATATATATATATATATATATATATATATATATATATATATATATATATATATATATATATATATATATATATATATATATATATATATATATATATATATATATATATATATATATATATATATATATATATATATATATATATATATATATATATATATATATATATATATATATATATATATATATATATATATATATATATATATATATATATATATATATATATATATATATATATATATATATATATATATATATATATATATATATATATATATATATATATATATATATATATATATATATATATATATATATATATATATGCACGCTCCGGGGACACGAGCGAAGACTTATCTGACTAGTTGGAAACCCTTCTGCATTGACACCCATTTCGGTGAGAATCTATCTGGGCTGGTCCTTTTCTTATTGATTCTTCTTATTTTCCTCCGATTTTCACCTTGATATCCTCGCACAAGTCAGATCCCCGTCGCCGTCAGTTGGATACTGTTGGGTGTGAGTCAGCTGTTCGCTGCCTCCGCTTTCGACCGAGTATACATAGAGTACCGCGCGAACGAGGGCGCGCCGACCGCCACAGAGTATATAGAGTACGCGGAGAGTCCGTGCGGCTCCGACGTTAGGGTGCGTCTGCATAGGTGTAGGGGAATCGGATCACACAAATCAGTTCATAGGTTCGACTATAAGTAATAATAGGAGTAAATCTTATTTCGGGATAAAATTTAACAGGGTTAAAACACTTACCGAGTTTTAAGTTAATAATAATCAACTCTAATATTAAGTAGTAATTGATAAGGGTTTTTTTATCGACGGAAATAATACACTGTTTTGTATTGGAAATAGTGATTTTAATAAAGTTTGCTTATGTTCTTTTTAATTAACGGATCGTGGATATTTATTTCTTTCATGTAACATAGATCAATATCCTATTTAACCTCTAATAATGTAACGATCCCTATATTCTGAAGTTTCATTGATAGCAATCCATATATCGAGGTGTTTGTGGGGACATTTCGACGAAACAGGTAAGAAGCAGAGGTCCTCCTAGAGTAAGGCAGACAGATATCTTAGGAGCGTCATCCAAAAATATCTCCCATATATATACCCAATCACAATTTGAGGTCCAAGGGGAGAGTTACGATATTGTTTCACGAAATATCGTAACACTAGAGTCTATAACCCCAGGGACCATTATTTGTTTAGTCACTTGCCATAGGGAACTCTGGGCTGTAGGTACTAATATACAGTCTTGGGCTGCATAAACCTATAGAAGTGTGTGTGTGTGTGTGTGTGTGTGTGTGTGTGTGTGTGTGTGTGTGTGTGTGTGTGTGTGTGTGTGTGTGTGTGTGTGTGTGTGTGTGTGTGTGTGTGTGTGTGTGTGTGTGTGTATATATATATATATATATATATATATATATATATATATATATATATATATGCAGATAAAAAAGAAAAAATACTCGTTGCAGCTTACGCATGCAAAAGTGACAGTTGCTTGATAACCCTTAATTAAATAGCATCGTTGTTCGGTTAGAGTTTGTTATTTCATTCCAAAAGTGTGAAATTAGTAATAAAGTAAGTATGGCATCAAAGCGGCGAGGACATTGTGCATACACAGGATGCACCAATTCCAAGATGAAGAATCCTTCCTTGATCTTTCACAGATTCCCAACCGAGGACATAAGGTTAGATTCTTGTTTATTTAAAGCCAGCCTACTTTTCTTTTTTTTCCACGCTGTCTTTTAAAAATGATGCGTAGGTGTCTCAGTTAATATTTTTAACAGTAATTGAAACCTTTTGCTGAATTATAAAATTTGTATTTTCCAATTCCTATGTGACTGATATTGACAGCAGTATTCCGTTAGAAACACTGTTGATTTTTCATTATTTATGGCCTTTTGTTACGTGAGAATAAAAAAAGCGTATGACTTACGTATTAATCCGAGGTAATCACGCGCTTCTAAATATACTCGATGCGGCTAGTCAGCAATGTACTCGCGTATGCTTTAGGTGTAATTACGACGTACCTGGCACCCACGCATTGTCTTTATGTCAGACAAACAAATGGCTCGGTAAATCGTTTATTACCTTCTCTGCATGATATTTTTTAATAAATTTTATTTTTCAGGTATGCATTTCAAAATTATATTAAATTGATGAAATAAAGTAAACATCAATTTGTAATCCCAAAATAATAATATAATAAGTAAAAGTATGATTTCGCGGGATGTAGAATCGCTCGTTACGAGCCGATCTTATGATTTATTCGAGCGGCATTGACATAAGAGAATTTATCTTTTGAATAAAGCTCTTTTTTTCATTTTGTTAGTGGGGAAAGAATATTTTTTTGTTTACATAAATTTTCTCTTATTTTATTGCGAATTTTTATTTTTTAAATTACATTTTAAGCAGGGTAAAACTCTATATGATTGAAAAACTTTATAATAGCAATATTATTTACAAAACTAAAACATGAAGATTGAAACATCATATTGTTTTAAAAAATTTTGCGTTAACTTATTGAAAAACTTATATATTTTCCCACATTTTCATATTATCCAGAAATTTTAGAAAATTTTTATTGATACTTGTAGACAATCAATGTGGATAATTCATTCAGGAAACCTCTCTTTATTCGATTTATCTAATCACGCTCTGGAGAGTAAAAGGATTTGCTCAAATAATTTTACAGAGGATCAAGTAGAGTATTGATGCAAAAGATATGAGAAAATTAAAGATAGATGCTGTCCCAATCGATAAAGCTACTCTCATTGATTCTGATGGTTTGCATAATGTTGACGAACAAATCGTTTATTCTCAAAATGATTTGCCTCCTTTGAATAAAACTCTTGATGATGATAATTTTGTTAACGATGATTATATTATTAATAATATTAAAGCCCCTGTATTAATAGATAATGCAAAACCAGTAATGGTTAATGTACAAAATGCCTCTTCTGCTCTTGCTATTAATACAAATTTTTCAAACATTGATAATATTAAAGCCCCTGAATTAATAAAAAATGGAAAACCAGTAATACTTAATGTGAAAAATGCCTCTTCTACTCTTGATATTAATACAAATCCTTCAAATAAAGTTGATGTTGATACTAAAATTGTAAAATATCAAAATACAATTAAACAATTGCAAGATAAATTACCTTCATTGCAAAAAAAAAGTAACGATAAAGATGTTATTATAAAAAACATTTAATGCAGGGCTAAAAATGCTGTAGTTAAAATCAAAAAGAAATATAAATCTAAAGAACAAATGCGTAACAAACAAATAATATCACAAACAAAAAAGATTAACAATTTAAAACGTAAAGTTAAAAAAACTCTATCTGCAGTAGCATTTGTAAAAGAATTCGAAAAACTAAATGAAAATCAATTACAATTATTTAAAATGCAAGTACATCATATTAAACAGAGAAAATGGACCGATGATGAAAAACAATTTGCTTTATCATTATTTTATAAATCTCCGAAAGCATATTGCTACCTGCGAGATACGAAGTACTTAGCATTACCTTGTATTAGTAAAATTAGAAGGTGGGTAAATGAATTGGATTTAAAACCAGGAAAAAGCGATAATTTATTTAATTTATTAAAAACAAAAACTGCAGGTATGACAACTAGAGAACGGCAATGTGTATTACTATGGGATGAAATTGTCACGATACAACCTATCTCATTCTTTTTTTCTCTCTCTCCAATTAATTTATTAAATAAAAGGAAGAGAATTGAAAGTAATGAGATCACGCAAATTCCTCCCGGGTAACGAGTCGCGGTTGCCAAAAAGATCGAGGCAATTACAATAACAAAGCCATAAAACTTGAGGTGTCGGATGACCGCCGTCGGCACGGAGCACAAAAGCGAGATGCGTTATCAGCTCTAAACTAGCGCTGATAGTGCATGAACACGGTGACGAACATGCCCGTGATTTATGGCCCTGCGTGTATCGATATCGGGCTCCGAACTTAGGATATCGATATAGGTGCCTAAGGTGGGGACCCAGGTACTTCACACTTGAATAAATAGTGTGACCATCCGGGCAGTGCACAGTTGTTAGAATTAGACCGGACTAGATAATTACGCTCATAGATGTGAGCCCGGGAAACTCCGAAAAATACATTGTAAAGAGCAGCGGCCCTCAGTCTAAGTTTTGTCCCGCGTGAGTGCGGACCACCTCTTCATACTTTAAATTCTGAACCGCATAGAGTATTTATAGTAAAGAGTGAATAATACATATTATTGTGAATAAACATGTAATAGAAGTTATTGTAAAACAAACGAATAAATAATTATAATAAACGGAGTGGAAGTGTAATATTAAACAAGAAGTTTCAAACCAGAGAGATAGAGAGAGAGAGTTTTAAGCGATAGAACGAGAGAGAGAGACAACATTTATAAAATCACTTGAGGACTTAATAAAACGCTCCGTCTATCAAAAGTGCGTTTTAGCCATTTATTTATATTCTGCCTAATATTTCCTGTCATACGACTCTCGAGTCTAGACAAAATCCTACCCACCCTCTTGCCTTCTCACGCCACGCTAAAAGATAATCCACTTGCGCAAACCGCTCGGCGCAAAGTGGAAGTGGCGCGCTCTCGATAGTAAAAACAAATTAAATAAATAACACAGGCCTACAAAAAAAAAATCTGTCGGTTCTGGGATGGAGACTATACTTTTCTTTTGTATTTTTTCCCGCTGAATCCGAATCCGGCGTTAAAAGTAGGGGGTTGGCCGCATATTTTGAACATAACCTCAAAAAACTGTCGAAAAGCCGTGTTTCTGTGGAAAAACGTGAGAAGAAAAAAGAACATTGTTTGAATCACATTAAAAACACTTTATTTTTATGTATTTTGGCTTGCTGAATCCAAATTTGTTATGGAAAAAGAGGTTTGACCGCCGAGTTTCGGTGATAACCTCAAAAAACTGTCGAAAAGCCGTGTTTCTGTGGAAAAACTTGAGAAGAAAAAAAACATTGTTTTCATCACATCAAAAACACTTTCTTGTTATGCATTTTGGCTAGCTGAATCCGAATTTGTTATGGAAAAAGAGATTTGACCGCCTAATTTCGAAGATAACCTCAAAAAAGTACTCACATGGGGAGCACCAGGGTTGCGGGTCCTGGATTTGACTAAAACTGTAGGAGTTACTTCTTTATGACAAATAAAAAGACACGTGTCTAGGGGTTTTTCTGAATGGGCCTTTTGTTCCGAGATCCAAGCTACGTTATGTCTAAAATGACCAATTTTTGATAAAAATTTGGTCTCTTTCTTTGGTTATAGCTTTTTGAATATTTCTGTCATGTAAATGGGCTAGAGAGTTTATAAAATAAGGCAAAAGAATCTTTAATTTAAGCTATGTTTCATTAAAAAATGTCGATTTTTATAAAAGTTATAGGCTATTAAAAATAGAGTAAGAAGATAGCTTAAAATACCGCCCGTTAAATGCTTCAAAAAAATGAGAAAATTTTAGTGATTTTCCTACTCTATTTTTAATAGCCTATAACTTTTTTAAAAATCGACATTTTTTCATGAGATACAGCTTAAATTAAAGCTTTTTTGTCTTCTTTTATAAACTCTCTAGCCCATTTATATGACAGAAATATTCAGAAAGCTATAGCCAAAGAAAGAGATCACATTTTTATCAAAAATTGTTCATTTTAGACATAAAATAGCTTGGATCTCGGAACGAAAGGCCCATTCAGAAAAACCCCGTGACACGTGTCTCATTATTTGTGGTAAAGAAGTACCTTCTGCAGTTTTAGCCAAATCCAGGATCCGCATCCCTGGTGCTCCCCTTGTCAGTCAATTTGCACAAGAACTAAATTGGCTTACGCTTGCGTATCCGCTTGTCGTCGAAAGACCTATGCAAAGGATTTCTACGCCGCTTTTTGTTATTAGATTGTACATCTCTTTTTAGCATCTAGCAATAGTCCCCCATCATGTTCACGCCATATTTTTCTTGCCACCTACGTTCAAATTCCTTCATATCCTTATGAAATCTTTCACCATGCTCTTCACTGTAGTCACCTAAGTCTGGTGGAAATTCATCAATGTGCGAATCGAGAAAGTGGAGTTTTAAATTCATTAAGCAACCTAATTTTTTGAAGTTTTGTACCATAGTTTCTACGATGCTCTTATAGTTCTCATCTTTATTGTTACCAAGAAATTTTGTTGCAACATCTTTGAAGCTCAACCAGGCGGCCTTCTCGGTATCATTCATACTTTTGGCGAATTCTTCGTTCCTGAACATTTTGCGAATATGAGGTCCGTCAAAGATACCTTCCTTCAATTTAACCAGAGTTATATTCGTAAAGATGGTTTCTAAGTATTTGAAGCATCGCCCTTCTTTATCGAGAGCTTTAACAAATTGTTTCATCAGCCCTAATTTGATATGTAAAGGAGGTAAAAGGATTTTGCTAGGATCGACAAGAGGATGATTGATGACATTGCTGGAACCTGGAGTAAATGATGGCCTCGCTGGCCATACTTTTATCTCGGTTATTCGACTCGGCTATATGTTATTATACGTATAATATACGTCATTATACGTATAATATACGTAATTATACGTATAATATATTAATTATTTTCAGCTGCTGATGGTAGAATCCATATAATTGATAATTTTAAGAAGTTGATGGCCTTGTTACTACCAATCTCAGTGTTTCTTATAGTGAAATGTTTGTAGAAAAAAAAAGTTTTTTAATTAATATGTCGACGTTTCGGACACTTTTTTTCTATATGTCCCTCTTCAGGAATCATCTAATACAACAGATAATAATACAAACAGTTTTTAACAAATAATAAATTTTTATAATCACGTTGACAAACACATTTTTATAATACAAACCAACAATAAAGACTTACAATTAATATGAAGTCAAGTGTATGCTAGCGGGAGACAATCCGCTCATCAATGACCTTATACATTATGAATTTCGGCTTTTATAGTGTGACTGTTTCTAGTGTGTGTATAAATTCTTGTCGTACGTATGATTAGGTATATTAACGAACATACACAGTATTTGTGTATATATATACTCGGTCATTATATCAGTTAGGAAGATAAAAATTCGCATTTGTTAATCAAAATCCTGTTTTCTTTCGGTATTATGGCTATTTCAAATTGTTTGTTCATAAATATTTGTTGGCTATGTATGTGAAATGCTTCAGAAAATAATCTTTTTGTATGTTCCGTTCCGTATCTAATATATTAACATTATTGAAATCTATTGTATGATTATTTTTTTTTTTGCGTATGAACAATGATGAATTTTTATCTCCCTCACTATATTTCTTTTTATGTTCTTTTAATCTTACAACTAGTCGTCTACTCGTCTGTCCCACATACGAAGTGTTACACTCAGCGCAATTTATTTTATATACAACGTTATTATTATTTAATTTAACATTCTTATCCTTACCTAACACTATAATATTGCTCATTTTGTTGATCATACTATACACGACATTAGTGTTAATTTTCGTAAAAAAGTTTTTTGTGAAATAATGAATTTCTTTTACAAATGGCACACATATATATGTTTTTTCTAATTTATTATTATCTAATTTATTCTTGTGTGATGCCTTACTGTCAAACCTGATCTTTCTTAACCTCATATTTAAATGTAATTCAATAAATTGCTGTGGATAATTGTTTTGTGCTAATATTTCTTTTATAAAAGTGATATTTTGTTTATGAAAAGATTTGTGGGATAAATTTATCGCACGATCCACAAGACCGTAAATAATAGCAATTTTACTACTTAGCGGATGGTGAGAATTAAAGTTTAAGTACCTTCCTGAAAAGTTTAAAATAGACTTCATTAAGACAAAAGAATTTATTAAACAGAATCCGGATATCTTGATAACTTGCGCTGTTAAAGGTAATAGTACTGTGGTTATTAAAAAATGTTTGTTTTCTATACCAGTTTGTAATGTTATTGTTCTGCGGTCGTTCAACTGTAAACTGCAAGTTTTCGTCATAAGAGTTGAATATATTCCATGTTTCATCTATACAGTTTTCGTGTATACACAGCAAAATATCATCTACATGTCGGAAATAAAATATCGGGTTTGATTGTAATTTTTTAATGCATTCATATTCTAAATCCTCCATCACAATATCAGATAAAATTGGACTTATGGGATTTCCCATAGCCGAGCCGAAAATTTATCTATAAAATTTTTTATTAATTTGAAAGAAATTATTATTGAGGATAAAATTTATAATTTTTAAAAATTCAGTACAATTCATATTGATATTGTTATACAATTGCTGCCATCTTCTTTCTATTGCTGAATAAACTAACAAGGAAAGTACCCGAACTGTCAAATTCAAAAAAATTCCAAACCCATATTAAAAAGTAGACCTCCATGCGAGATTCACGAAACCATTTTTTTTATCGGCTGAGAAGCGCTTTATAAGGGTTAAAATCACCCCTAAAGTTTACCCCCAAGAAACGTTCTTTTGATATATCTCGGCTTCTACTTAACTTTTTTTAACGAAACAAAATGGAAAGAATTTCTTATTAAAAAGTCAAGAAATCCGTGGTAGTATGAACATTAAGGGTTGCATCCCTTATTTTTTAGAGGGTGAAATTTTGTTTTTTTAAGAATAATTTTTGTTGTGAGAATTTATAAAATAATTAAAAATAGGTCAAAACATTATTTTTGCCAACTACAATAAATAACAGTTGGTGTGTTTGGGCATTCTTCGCGAAACAACCCCTTAAGAGGTGGTAAACCACCCCTAACACAAATGAATTAGGTATATTTTTTTGGCAATTATTTTTTTCCTTAAAATGGGTTCTTGAAGTCGATAATCGGAATCCACAGTTTGATCCACAATAAAAATTTGAAAATAGTGAAATCAATATGGCGAAAAATTTTTTAGAAATATTTTAAATTCCACGAAAAATAGTATGTAGACCCCCTAGCGGAAATTATATTATGTAAATAAGTGTATAATAATGTAACAATGTTTTGTTATGTTATTCTATTATTTATTATTTTTTTTATCATACACTTGTTTATCGTACGATAAACTAATGTATGATAATGTAGTTGTTTGTAAAAAAAGTGTAAGAAAACGTAACAAATTGTACTTTTCTACTGGATTTCGGACGCTTTTATATTTTACCACAGTTTATACCATTTTTTAATAATTTCTTACTTTTCCTTACATCTGTCTACGTTTTATTACTTTTTAATTTGTACTCTCAATTCAAATTTTATAGGCATTCTTACACTTACGTACATCTTTTTACATTTTATTATATATTTGTATTTTTAATTACATCTTTTTACGTTTATATACAAATTTTGATACACATTTTACATCGTATCACATATTTGTACACTTTTTTCAAATAGTTCATAATTATACTTTTATAATAATTTATAATTGTACTTTTATTTAAATAAAGCTATAAATAAAATATTTTCAAAGATGTAAAGAAAAAATATTAAAACGTAATAAAATGTAAATTATTATGTATTAGAAATATAATTAATATATGTTACAAAATGTAAGTTACTGTATAAAAGTTTAAATTTTTACAAATTCTTACAGATTTTTCTAACAAATTAATTCTTACAGATTTTTCTAACAAATACTTCCTTATAATTTCATAAAAATAAGCTACACAAGGAAATATTTAGAAAACGTAAGGAATTGAAAGAAAATGTAAGAAACTTTAACAACTTGTTAAATATGCCCGAAATCCAGTATCGTATGATTTCTTACATTTTTCGATAATTTATTCCATTTTATAAGTACTTTCTTATTTTCTTTCATATTTTATAATTTCAGCTAGGAGAGATTTTCATGCTTGTTGAAATTATGATAGGTTTTAATAGGAAAAGTTTATTTATGATTTATTAATATAAATTAATATGAACAAAATTTTTAATATAATGATAATTATAGCAATTCATGGTTATTGCGCAATATACAAGATTACGTACACTTGCATGGATATGGCTTATCTCCCGATTCCTCCTCTTTTATTCATAAATAAGTGAAACATCGGTCAGTCGAAAACAAATATACGTTACTGAAAGTGTTTCTACGCTCGTGTTAAATTAATATTCAATGTCAACATTATTTTATGGGTATTAATTGAAAATATAACTGTCTGGAGGTACTTGCATCATATTTTTAATGGCAAGTAAACATTTTACGAGTACGAAATCCTATTTGAATTGAATGATAACAACAATAATAATAGTCGTAAGTAACCATATAATTGAAATTTCTTTCTTCTACATAATTATTCAAAATATTTCTAATAGAAGGATATAATAGATATATTGAAAAGTTAAATAAAATGCAGTATTTTTAAATATAAAACTCGTCAAAATATACAATAAATTTTGAACAAGTGGCCGAAGTTAAGAAAGTCAAATTCAGTAAAAATCTATTATAGAATCTTTATTGTACCAATTGTAAATATTTTGATAGTGAAACTTTACTCTTAATACATGCATTGAATTATTTTATGATAGTAAAAATTATGTTTTGATTTTAATTTTTAGAATTACTGTTACATTACTGTTATTCTAATATATAAAATATGACATACTGACGATTTAATCAGTTAAGTTAAGTGTAAAAAAATATTCATACGAGTGAATAGAAGTAGTACTTTATTTATAATAATAACGTTTAGCAACTATTTAATGCTAATAAAATAGTGTATCTTGTAGACAAAACATTGACAAACAATAACGAATTCCCATGCAGTTACAAAGGAATTTAGTAAAATGTTTTCCTCAAAAGTTTTGGATGTCTGAATACTTTTTACACTTACTGTACGTTCATACTATTGTACATTTCTATACTGTTATGGCTATAAAAAGGCTATAATAACTAAAACTTTTACAGGTTTACACTGCGACTCAACGTATCTAAAAGAAGAAAGAAAATATTTTCCATAAATATGAATTTGGTAAATGCGATGAATGTTTTATTTATTTTAAATAGTATGTTTCAAGATCAAGAAAAGAAATTACCTGTTAATGACGCTGAAAGAAATGTTGCTAATATAGTGTATAATATTATAATATCAAGTATAAATGATCGTAGTATTTACGAAGAAACGGAAGAATTTCTATATTATGATGATACCTACGAACCTTACGATGACATACCTGCAGATGATTTACATGAAGATATCGATGCAGAAGATATGATAACACCCGAAACTGAAAATCAATGTAGGACCGAATCAGAGAGTATTAATTTTGACTACAAAAAGCAAGCTGTGGAGTATTGGTTAAGTAGTAAAAACAAGTTAAAATTTGAAACAGTCCAAAATCAATTCAAAAAATTAAAAACAGCACGTCAGCTGTATAGATGGAGAGATCAAGTGGCAATAGGAGGAAGTAGGATCGATAAATTGAAAAAAATTGAGGAATATTGTTTACAAAAATTTAACGTAGCCAGATCGAATAGAATACCCATTCATGACATTGATGTAAGACGTATGGCAAAAGAAAAAGCATTAGAGTTAAACTTCAATGAATTTAAAGCTTCTAGACCCTGGTTAAATGAAATTAAACGGCGATTTAATATCGTTTCTCGAAAAATAACAAAAATTATTACTAAAAAATCTATAGATGATTCAGAAGAATGGTCAGCACAAAAACAGGAATTTCGCAATAGAGTAACTCCGACCAAAGTGGTTTTAATGACGAAATACACTGCATTCGACAACTCATTCTTATACTATCGAACCTACTGTATCTGCTGAAGGAAAACTTCTATCACCCTTCTTTTTAGTCATGCAAGAACCAAAGGGAGAGTTTGGAACTGTAGTCAGAAAAAATTTATTTGCAGCAGAAAATGTTTATGTAATGGCATCGAAATCAGGTAAATTGACTAAAGAACATGTTGAAACTTGGGCGCAAGATGTATATTTTCCATCAACTACCATAACAAGTACCCTATTGCTTGATTCATGGAGAGGTCACTGCCTAGATATAATTTATAAAGTAAAATCGGAACATAAAACCTTAACGATTCTACAAATTCCACAAAGAACAACAAGTGAACTTCAACCGCTTGATATTTACGGTTTTCGAATGTGGAAGAACTTTGTTCGAACGTTTTCGGATATGATATTTCTAACAAATGAGGATCTCAACTTACACGATAGAAATAATATAATCAAAATGCATTCATTAGTACATAATCAATTATCAAGTCCCAGGTTTCAAAATTTATTTAAATATGCTTGGTACGCCGCCGGTTACATTGATGAAAGGCCAGAAAAAATTGAAAACCCAAAAAAATTTTGCTTCAATTCTAATTTTATTACATGCGATATTTGTGGTAAACGAGCGATTATAACATGTTCCTGATGCAAAAAATTGCTATGTTTACAACATTTTTTTCATGAATATCGTTATTGTAAAACATATAATCCATGATCGTCAGAATAATTAGCTAGCTTGCCGTCTGCTGTTGGCTGACCCGTAGGATTTAAAATTGGTCGTTGTGCTGCTTAGAAATTGGTAGAATTGTATAAGAATTTGTATTAAAAGATAATAAATTGTAAAAATCTGTAAGAATTTGTAAAAATTTAAACTTTTATACAGTAACTTACATTTTGTAACATATATTAATTATATTTCTAATACATAATAATTTACATTTTGTTACGTTTTAGTATTTTTTCTTTACATCTTTGAAAATATTTTATTTATAGCTTTATTTAAATAAAAGTACAATTATAAATTATTATAAAAGTATAATTATGAACTATTTGAAAAAGTGTACACATATGTGATACGATGTAAAATGTGTATCAAAATTTGTATATAAACGTAAAAAGATGTAATTAAAAGTACAAATATATAATAAAATGTAAAAAGATGTACGAAAGTGTAAGAATGCCTATAAAATTTGAATTAAGAGTACAAATTAAAAAGTAATAAAACGTAGACAAATGTAAGGAAAAGTAAGAAATTATTAAAAAATGGTATAAACTGTGGTAAAATGTAAAAGCGTCTGAAATCCAGTAGAAAAGTACAATTTGTTACGTTTTCTTACACTTTTTTACAAACAACTACATTATCATACATTTGTTTATTGTACGATAAACAAGTGTATGATAAAAAAATTATAAATAATAGAATAACATAACAAAACATTGTTACATTATTATACACTTATTTACATAATATAATTTCCGCTACGGGGTCTACATACTATTTTTCGTGGAATTTAAAATATTTCTAAAAAATTTTTCGCCATATTGAATTCACTATTTTTCAAATTTTTATTGTGGATCTAACTGTGGATTCCGATTAACGACTTCAAGAACCCATTTTAAGGAAAAAAATAATTGCCAAAAAAATATACCTAATTCATTTGTGTTAGGGGTGGTTTACCACCTCTTAAGGGGTTGTTTCGCGAAGAATGCCCAAACACACCAACTGTTATTTATTGTAGTTGGCAAAAATAATGTTTTGACCTATTTTTAATTATTTTATGAATTCTCACAACAAAAATTATTCTTAAAAAAACACAATTTCACCCTCTAAAAAATGAGGGATGCAACCCTTAATGTTCATACTACCACGGATTTCTTGACTTTTTAATAAGAAACTCTTTCCATTTTGTTTCGTTAAAAAAAGTTAAGTAGAAGCCGAGATATATCAAAAAAACGTTTCTTGGGGGTAAACTTTAGGGGTGATTTTAACCCTTATAAAGCACTTCTCAGCCGATAAAAAAAATGGTTTCGTGAATCTCTCATGGAGGTCTATTTTTTAATATGGGTTTGGAATTTTTTTGAATATGACAGTCCGGGTACTTTCCTCGTAAGTATTCTGGGACGTTTGTAAAGAGGCTTACTACGTCCAAGCTAATAATAACATGAGCAGGCGGAATTTGGAGATTTTCTATTTTTTGTTTTAATTTTAAACTGTTATCAATATGTGAAAATGGATGTTTTAGATTATTTTTAAGAAACCTTGCAAAGAATTTTGAAATATTCTAAGTCGGTGAGTTTACAGTTGAAATTATAGGCCTCACTGGGAAACCAGCTTTATGAATTTTGATTAAGCCATAGGCTTTTGAAACATTATATTTTTGTAATACCGGTACTAACATTTTTCTCAAGCCTGTAAAATCCATTTTCTTTAGCCATTTTATTATCTCGTTAGTCTTTCTTTCTAAACCCGGTAAAGGATCTTTATTAATACATGCATAATATTTTTTATCAAGAAATAAAGCTTCAGTTTTCTCATAATACGTTGATTTTACACTTAACAGCGCGAGTTATCAAGATATCCGGATTTTGTTTAATAAATTCTTTTGTCTTAAAGAAGTCTATTTTAAACTTTTTCAGGAAGGTACTTAAACTTTAATTCTCACCATCCGCTAAGTAATAAAATTGCTATTATTTATGGTCTTGTGGATCGCGCGGTAAATTTATCCCACAAATCTTTTCATAAACAAAATATCACTTTTATAAAAGAAATATTAGCACAAAACAATTATCCACAGCAATTTATTGAATTACATATAAATATGGAGTTAAAAAAGATCAGGTTTGACAGTAAGGCATCACAAAAGAATAAATTAGATAATAATAAATTAGAAAAAATATATATATATGTGTGCCATTTGTAAAAGAAATTGATTATTTCACAAAAAAATTTTTTAAGAAAATTAATACTAATGTCGTGTCTCCTATAGCACTGAATATTTGAGTAATATTCCTTCAATATTCATTTCCCATTTTCGCAATTTTCGCTAATATTCCCTCAACGTTAATAAACATGGAAGAAACCCATAGGGAATATTCCTGCAAACCTTGATGACAGTTTTTCCATTCCTTTTCTAAAATGATCAGGTAGGCTACCTATTATTGTAATATTGCAGCAATATTCGTACAAGGTTAACTAATACTAGATGAATATATAAATAAGTTTCACCAATATTTTCTCGATTAAGCAGTATTGCAGCAGTATTCGTACAAGATTTATGAGAGGAGCATTCAATATATTCCCCTATAACAATCAATATTAGAGTAATATTGCTTCAATGTTGCTTCGACATATTCGCCATATTCGCCAATGTTCCCTTAACGTTAATATACAGGTAACGTTAATATTTAAGTAATTTATTTCACATAGATAAGGTGTAAAATTTTAAGTCCCCACTCCCCCATTGTAAACGGGATATCAAAAACAAGGCAAGCCTTGTAATTCGGACTCTTCGAAAAGAGTCATTTTAACGGTTGAATTATATGGTTTATATACTCTCGGCCATCCAGTGTAACCACAGAAAGCGATATCGGCGCGCCACATGGCGGATAAATAGCCGAAGCTTGCTTATCGAGAGCCGCCCATCACAAGTTCCCCTTTATCACCGCTATGCGGCGCGCTGATAGCACACTGAATGACCGAGAGTATGTAAGCCGTGTAATTCAACCGTTCAAATGACTCTTTACAAAGAGTCCGAATTACAATTCAAATGACTCTTTACAAAGTCCGCCAAGATGGCGGACGAGGGTGTGCTGCTTAAGCAGACCCCTCCGCCAGAAATTTATTACAAATGTCATCCCGGGACGCTAGTGGGAGTTGTGATATGTGTAGTGTGTAACAATGTCTACCATAAAAGTGATTATAACAGAAAAAGAACACAAAACTACTTATCTGCCATAGAAATAATATGTAAAGAACATAATATAGATGACATAACCTCTAAAGACCCACGTGTTGCAGTAGTGCTACTACGGAGGGAACTAGAAAATCTGAGAAACCAAAATGATCTGATAATGACAAGGAACGAAATACTAATAAAAACCAATGCACAGACAGAACAAAAATTAAAACAAGCTGAAGAAGAATTGCTACTAATAAAAGCTAAGGAAATCAAAGGAAATCAAGAATTGACAAGTTTTCCTGAAGAAGAAAAAAATCTATTAAAACAAATAAGTACAGAAGTACACAACAATAATCTCATGCTAAACCAAATTTTAGACAAAGAAAACTATACCAAAAACAAAAAAACATTTGCAGAAGTGGTAGTAAGTGATAAGCAATTAGAAAAGAAGATACAAAAACTAATAGTGAACAGAATACAGAATGATAATAAAGGAACAAATGTGCCAGATATAAAACCATATATAGCTCACTATATAAATAAAAATTCATCTATACAAGCAAAAAGTATAAAAATCAAGAACAAAGATGAAGCAATAATAAGCTTTATAAATGAGGAGAGTTTGATACAAACTGAGAATATACTAAAACAAAAGTATTCTGCCTACTACAAAATAACAAGAGAATCTATTAAAAATCCCAAGATGAAAATAACAGGCTTCGACAATTTTGAAGACATGGAGATTAAAGAAATAGAGCAAGATATTAACAAAAGGAACTTCAAACACCTAAACAGCAAATGCAAAGTGTTACATATATTTGAAAACATTAAAACAAAAATTAACACTATATTAATTGAAACACCAGCGGAAGTATATAATCAAATTGTGAGTAATAAATATAGAGTTCATATTGGTTATCAAAATTGCAGAGCATTCGATGACTTGAATCTAACCCCGTGTTTTAACTGTGGTCGATTTGGTCATAGTGGTAAAAAGTGTAAGAATACGAAAATCTGCCTACGTTGTGCTGGAAAACATAACACGATCAACTGTACTACCCCAAACGAACACAATTATGTTAATTGTATGTACAGTAATCATCAATATAAAACAAATTATAATACTAAACACGTGGTAAATGATACCGAAAAATGTGAGGTTATGTTTCACAAGATAAAGAAGTTAATTGCTGAAACAGATTATCCAGTGAGACCGCACATTCCAAAATATGTAGGTAAAGTAAATTTTCAATCACAGTTACAAAACACTGATACAGCTACCGGTAAATCACCGGTCGTAACGACACCAAGAAGACAAAGTAGAATTTTTATCAGTCCGGCAACATCAGCTGGTAATTTATCGGCCACAACCTCACCAATAAATTTAAACAGAACCATATCACAAATTTATTACCCAACAGACTCAGCAACTTCTGAACTTCTGAATTTTGAACATGGATCAACAACAACTAAATTTTGAAGTTATTTCACAAAAAGAACAAGCTTTTTGTAATGTACAAACACTCAATAAAAGTATCGATAAAGGTAAAAATTTGATTTTATGTGTAAATATTAGAAGTATAAAACAAAACTTTGAAAAACTTGAAACTTTTATTGAATGTTTAGCCGTGAGACCAAGTGTCATTATATGTACTGAATCTTGGAATGTGCAATATACTCCATTGTACAACATCAGGTTACAAAAGTTACTATAGTGAGAGTAAAATGAATAAAGCAGATGGAGTTATGATGTATATAAAGGATGAACTACCTGATCACACAGAAATTATAGTGGTCGACAACATACGTATCTTAAGCTCGGTTATAAAATTAATTGGCACCGAAACTGTAAGAATCTCAGCGATCTATAGATCACAAAATATAAAAAAGTATGAATTTGTACATAGCATGCAAAAATTCCTAAGAGACCAATTAAATACTAAGAACCATTGTATAATCGGGGATTTTAACATTGATATATTAGACGAAAATTTTAGTAAGTCTAACTCAACAGATAACCTTATAACACAAGAATTTTTAAATGATCTCTTGGAACATAAATTTACGCCATGCTTTACTGGAATAACAAGGCCTTCATCTGATAATAAAAGAGGTACCTGCATCGACAATTCCTATATAAAAACTAAAAATATAAATATTAATTCATTTAAAATAACGAATCCATTTAATGATCACTACCCATTATTTATAACTATAGATAAATTAGAAATAAATCAGCCGAACAAATTCAATATGAAATCAATTAATTACAACAAGTTAAAACATGTTGCAAATAATTCAAACTGGTACTCAATATTGTCTATGCAGGATCCTAATCTTGCAGTTAACGCATTAATTGACATGATAAATAATTGTATTGATGCGTCCACTAGCAAAAAACAATTTAAAAATAAACTTCCGAGAAAAAATTGGATTACTAGTGCTATTATAGTCTCGTGTACTACTAAAGAGACACTGTATATCTTATGGAAAAACAATCCCACTTCTGAAGCCCTAAAAAAAGAGTATACAAATTACACTAAGATATTGAACAAAGTTATTAAAGAAGCAAAATTTAAATATGAAAAGGAAATGGTAAAACGAAATAGCGGGAACTCTAGGGAATTATGGAATATAATTAAAACTAAATTAGGGAGAAATAGTGTGCATGATAATCCAATAAAATATATATACGAAAACAATAAAAAAATCGAAAATAAAACTGATATAGCAAATGCTATGAACACCTATTTTTGCAAAATAGGACCAAATTTGAGTGCTCAATTTGCTAATATAAATAATAATAACCTGAAACTTCCAGATAGGAATCCTGAATCCATTTTCTTTCGTCCGACAGATTTTGCTGAGATATACAAAATAATCAATACATTGAAAAATAAATCTGGAGGTGTAGACAATATTAACGCTAAATCATTGAAAATTCTCTCTGAATATATATGTGTGCCCTTAGAATATATCTTCAATTTATGTATTGTGAAATCTATCTGGCCTGACGCGCTCAAAAATGCTGAGGTAGTCCCTATTTACAAGGCTGGTGAAAAATCTAATATCAATAATTACAGACCAATCTCTTTAATATCGAACATTGCAAAACTTTTTGAAAAAATAATTTATAATAGATTATACCACTTTTTTGAAAAACATAACATAATATCAGAAAAACAATACGGTTTCGTTAAAAATAGGGGAACTACTGACGCATTAAATTATATATCAAATATCATATACGAAAACTTAGATAAAAGTAAACCAATAATTGTTGCTTTTCTAGACTTAGCCAAAGCATTTGACACTGTTAATCATAGAGTTTTTTTAGATAAGCTTGAACGATACGGAGTAAGGGGTAGTGCCTTAAAACTGATGACTAGCTATCTCACAGATAGGCGGCAAAGAGTAAAAATTCAAGACTGTAAAAGTGAATATAAAGAATTTACTACGGGTGTTCCCCAAGGAACTATATTAGGACCATTACTTTTTATACTTTATGTCAATGACTTACTAGGAAGTATGCAAAATGACACAATCATGTCCTATGCTGATGACACGGTTATCATATCAAGTGAAATGTGTGCTTACCTTAATCATGTGGCCAAATGGCTTGCACAAAATAAACTGTCGCTAAATATAGATAAAACGGTCTATATGACTCTCGGAAACTACTGTGATAGTGTGCCTGGCACACTAAACATCAAAATAGGAACGCAATTAATAAAAAGAGTTGAAAGTCATAAATACTTAGGGCTGTATTTCGACTACAATATGAAATGGGATAAGCATATAAGATATATCATTAAAAAAACCAAATACCTAATTTTTGTCTTTACCAAGATAAAAAATATGATGGATACAAAAACATTAATGATAATATATTATGCTTTCTTTCATAGTCTAATCAATTATGGGGTAATTGCCTGGCGTGGTGCGTACGATAATAATATGAAACTAATACAATCAACACAAAACAAAATATTGAAAATCATAAATAAAAATAAATTCTCTCAAACTAATCCACCTCTTGAAATAAAAAAATTATTCCAGTTAGAGTCAATATCCTTACATTATTCTAGATTAAGAAATAAATATATAAACAGTGCGAGCAAGACCAGAAACAAAACAATTCAATTACCTAAATGTGATAAAAGAATTAGTGATAAAAATAGCTACAATGAAGCTATAAGGGTCTTTAATGGGCTATCTAAGGATCTCAAAGTTATGAATTTAAGTAGACAATTAATGAAGAAAAAATTAAATATGTTTATAGTAAAAGATGCAATATAGTTTCAAAATAATAATTAAATCTTAACCAATATATCTAACAAATTATTTAACTGTTATTTATGTACTACAATGGATTTTATCGATGTTAACAAACACTACGCACATACCATTATATAGTTTTTAAGAATTTTGTAGTTTGTAATATTTTTTTTTTAGTTTGTAAGTTTTCTATGTACCAGATCTACACACAGGCAATAATATTTGCCTCAGTAGGATTTACTTACTTATGTATATTTCGTATATAATAATGTAATGTAAATATTTTCTGGAAATAAATAAAAAAAATAAAAAAAAAATAAAAAGAGTCCGAATTACAGGCTTGCTTTGCTTTTGATATCCCGTTTACAATGGGAGAATGAGGACCAAAATTTTACGCCTTATCTATGTGAAATAAATTACTTATATACTAACGTTACCTGTATAGTAACGTTAAGGGAACATTAGCGAATATGGAGAATATGTTGAAGCAACATTGAAGCAATATTGCTCCAATATTGATTGTTATAGGGGAATATATTGAATGCTCTTCTCGTGTCGATGAATCTAGTACGAATATTGCTGCAATACTGCTTAATCGAGAAAATATTGGTGAAACTTAATTATATATTCGTCTGGTATTAATTAATCTTGTACGAATATTGCTGCAATATTACAATAATAGGTAGCCTACCTGATAATGTAGAAAAGGAATGGAAAAACGGTAATCAAGGTTTGCAGGAATATTCCCTAAGGGTTTCTTCCATGTTTATTAACTTTGAGAGAATATTAGCGAAAAATGCGAAAATGGGAAATGAATATTGAGGAAATATTCCTTAAATATTCAGTGCTGTAGGGGGTATAGTATGATCAACAAAATGAGCAATATTGTAGTGTTAGGTAAGGATAAGAATATTAAATTAAATAATAATAACGTTGTATACAAAATAAATTGCGCTGATTGTAACACTTCATATGTGGGACAGACGAGTAGAAGACTAGTTGTAAGATTAAAAGAACATAAAAAGAAATATAGTGAGAGAGATAAAAATTCATCATTGTTCATACACAAAAAAGAAAACAATCATACAATAGATTTCAATAATATTAAAATATTAAATACGGAACGGAACATACAAAAAAGATTATTTTCTGAATCATTTCACATACATAGCCAAAAAAGATATATATATATATATATATATATATATATATATATATATATATATATATATATATATATATATATATATATATATATATATATATATATATATATATATATATATATATATATATATATATATATATATATATATATATATATATATATATATATATATATATACGTATACTTGGTCATTATATCGGTTAGGAAGATAAAAATTCGCATTTGTTAATCAAAATCCTGTATTCTTTCGGTAATATGGCTATTTCAAATTGTTTGTTCATAAATCTTTTTTGACTATGTATGTATATATAAAGATAAAAATTTGCATTTGTTAATCATGTGCGTGTGTATATATATATATATATATATATATATATATATATATATATATATATATATATATATATATATATATATATAATTATCCCCCCATCCGTTTATGGAGCCCATCCCTGTATATTAGTACCTACAGCCCAGAGATCCCTATGGCAAGTGACTAAAGAAATAATGGACCCTGGGGTTATAGACTCTAGATCGGGCTCCATAAAAGCCCGAGAAAAATATTTTATGGTACCCGGGCTCCATAAAAGAAAACGGGCTCCATAAATATGCTCATGTGTATAAAAGGGCTCCATAAATCTGTTAAAACAAATGTATACGCACATACTGTGTATGTTCGTTAATACGTCTAACCACACGTACAACACGAATTTACACACACACTAGAAACAGTCACACTATAAAAGCCGAAATTCATAATGTGTAAGGTCATTGACGAGCGGATTGTCGCCCGCTAACATACACTTGACTTCATATTAATTGTAAGTCTTTACTGTTGGCTTGTATTATAAAAATGTCTTTGTTAACGTGATTATAATTTGTTATAAACTGTTTGTATTATTATCTGTTGTATTAGGTGATTCCTGAAGAGGGACATATAGAAAATAAATGTCCGAAACGTCGCCATATTAATTAAAAAACGGTGTTCTATTCTACAAACATTTCACTATAAGAAACACTGAGATCGGTAGTAATAAGGCCATCAACTACTTAAAATTATTACGTATAATATACGTTATTATACGTATAATGTACACATAATATACGTATATTATACCGATGCTGGTTGTATTCCCATCCCTAAGTTAATTTGGCTACCATTAACATCATCCAACACGCTGGCAGCACACATGTTGCAGTTGGGGACCGCACCTTTGACATCACCCGCACCACCACCTACGTGTGCCTTTATTCTCACGATATGGGCGCCCACCCTCTGGCCATTACCGTCCTCTTGTTGCTTTGCCAGACTTTGACAACATCACGCAATTACTTGGTATGGAAGCACGGGCACCATCTCGGATAGATCAGGCTTGACAACTCATCCTTATAACGCCCGGTGACATTGACCTGGTGCTGGGTTCAGAAGCCTACGGCAGGATCGCTGAAGTACTGCAGCGCTTTTGGAGCTTGGAAGACGTATCTGCCGTAAACTTTCGTTCGATGAAGAGAACTGTGAGCACCAGTTCAATGAGGGATCCGTCGAGATTTATCTGGATGGTAAATCGTCCTTTTACCTTTGAAAAAGGCCGAGAGCTTGCCCACGAGTGAGTCACTAGATCTGGCAAGGCGAGCCTTGACAGTGGTTCATGCAAAAATGAAGCTCGATCCTGAATATGCAAGTGAATAATAAAATCATTAGCGGCTACAAAGCGCTTGGATACATGCGCGCCATTGCTGACTGCGCGCTTCTACGGGATTCCTGTTCGGTGTTTTACCTCCCCCACTACGCGATTCAGCAGGTTTAAGATCAAACCAGAAAAATTCAAGTGGTTTTTAATGGATCCTGCAAAATCTGCCGCGGACCGTCGATAAATGAATGCCTGCACACGGAGTCTCCTCTGCAGTTGGATCTCGTTGCCATTATCTGCAAGTTGAGGCTACATCGGATCGTACGTTGACGACATCATCTACGAACCTGAAGATATCTTTACGGCCAGATAGCTGAGGAATGACCTTACGAAGAGTCACCGGCAATTCTGCGCTGGGCCTCACGCGGAGTCTCGCGTCAAAAGCTGATGTGGCACCGGTCAAGATGCAGACGATTGCCCGGCTGGAGCTGAGTACCACATCTCTTCTCGCCGAGCTCCACCAGGAGCTCCGAGATGGGCTTGGTAAGCAGGTGGCAGCTATGCGCCAGCTATGTCAATGTTATTGAGTAACACCTTCTTAAACTATTATGTCATGAAGTAACTCCTTTTCGAACTCCAATGTCATAGAGTGACACCTTTTTAACTTTTTTGTCATAGCGTAACAGCTTCTGAACTTTTATGTCATCGAGAAACACCTTTTGAACTTTGATGTCATAGAGAGTAACAACTTTCTGAACTTTGATGTGATAAAGTTACATCTTTTGTGTCATAGAGAAATACCTTTTTGAACTTTTATGTCATGCTGTAGACACCTTTTGAATTTTTATGCTATAGAGTAACATCTTTCTAAACGTTCATATCATAGAGTGACACCTCTTATCTTATATCGTTACAACTTTTGATCTTCAATGTCATAAAGTGATACCTCTTATCTTATATAGTTATACCTTTTGAACTTTAGTGTCATAGACAAACACCTTTTTTGTCATATAGTGACATCTTCCAACTCATAGAGTGACACTATATACATCATATAGTAACACCTTTTCAACTTTTATATTATAAAGTAACACCTTTTATGTCATAGATTGGCACCTTTTTGAATCTTTATGTCAGAGTGAGATCTTTTGGAACCTCTATGTCGTAGACTGTCAGGTTCTTGAACTTTTATGTCACAAAGCAACGCCTTTTATGTCACAGAGTGACACCATTTTTGTCATAGAGTAATACCTTTCACGTTATGGAGTGACACCTTTTTAAACATGTCATAGAATACCTATTTGATCTTTTCTGTCATAGAGTAGCACGTTTGTGAACTATTATGTACGACCCTATTTGCATATACTACGAAATTTTGCCTACGCAGCTGAACTTTGCGAATGCTACGAAATTTTGCATACGCTACTGAATCTGGCATACGTTAAAAAGTTAAACCAACATGCGAGTTTTCTTTATCGCACGCAAAGGACCTCGCACAAAATGCAATTTGACAGGATGATTTTTTTTTCCACGCATTTTGTGAGGCGTCCTTTTACTGCATTCGCCACAGTTTGCATATATTGTTAACATGTAACGTAAATATAAATATTAAAATATTTAAAGTATTTCAATTGTCAATTACAATTTTAGGTGAAAAGGGGCCACTTCACTACGGTGTTTGCTCAAATTATTTAAAAGAAGTCTCATCGAAGGATTCACTTTATGTATTTAGAAGAAGGTAATTTTGAACGAATACAAAAATAATAAGTCAATAAACAGAATTTAATAAAAATGATTCTTATTTTTAGTGCCCCTAATTTTTATATGCCAATTGATAGAAATGTGCCAATGATATTAGTTGGACCGGGAACTGGTATAGCACCATTTCGAGGATTTTGGCACCATCGTAAAGCAGAAATGAGCCTCAACAACGGTGAGCACGATTAAACTTTGCTTTTGTAATGATCCCATTCACAGTGATATAATATTTATTGCGGTTGTAAAACTTTTTACGAGAACTTTGAGACACTTACAAGGAAAGGATACTTGGTGTCCGCCTCTGATTTTCATGAAACTTTGAATATGAGCAGAGTGTCAAGAAATATTCGACACGTATTTTTTTTTTATCTACGGAAAAACATATCTAAGGGGTGAAAACCGCCCTTAAAGTTCACCTCCAAAAACCGTTTTTTTTTTAATATCTCAAGATGGAATCGTAATTTTTTAATGAAACCAACACCTATTTGTTTCTTATGAAAAGTCGAGTTTTTCGGCACAGTTTTAAAGCTGGGGGTTGCATCCCCAATTTTTTATAATAGTAAATATGATATTTTCCCTTGTATTTTTGATATAAAAATGTTTTAATGAACTAAATTTGATTGAAAATTGCCATGTTATAAAGAAAATTGAAAATTATAGTTGACCTGTTTCGAGATTTAAAAATAAAAACACGTTGTCGGGGTGAATTACCCCTAATTTAATTAATTACCTTTTTGTTAGTTTCTGCTTCCGATTTTCATGAAACTTTGCAACTGGTTAGAGTATCAAAAACTATTTGACACGTATTTTTTTTATCTGTGGAGAAAAACATCTGGGGGTGAAAACCACCCTTAAAGTTCACCCCCAAAAACAGTTTTTTTTAATATCTCAAGATAGAATCGGAATTTTTTAATAAAACCAACACCTATTTGTTTCTTATAAAAAGACGAGGATTTGGACACAGTTTTAATGATGGGGTTGTACCCCCTATTTTTATGAGGGTAAATATAATTTTTTCACACTGTTTTTGAAGTAACAAAGTTTTAACGAGCCATATTTGGTAAAAAAATGCCATGTAAAGAAAATTAGAAATTATAGTTGACCTGTTTCGAGGTTCAAAAAAACACATAGAAGGGGTGAGCTACCCCTATTTAGTTACTTATTTTTTAGCGATTAAAAAAAATTAATCACAACATTCCTTTGGATTTTTAATTTTGTAATGCTTATTTTGACTCATACATACTATTAAAATTTAACAAAATAAAAAATATTTTAATTTTAGTGGGGGTGGCTATCCCTATTAACATTATTATTACAAGCTTATGAGCGAAAACTTTTTTTCATTTTTATTAATTTGTACAATGTGATGATTTGTCAATATAACATATATAAATATGACAGAAATTGGTGAATTTGCAAATTTTATTCAATATACGTTTAACAATAATGATAATCTGGGAAAAAATGTTTAAAACATAATAGCTTTTTACACCAGGCACATCGTATGACTGCAATTCCTCCACATATGTCGCAAATTGGTTCTTCTTGAGTATGGAAACAGAAATCTACTGGATTTTGATGTCTTGGAGGTTTTTTCGTTAGGTATCCACTTTTATACCAGGCATATTTAAAAACATTTTGAAATCTTGGTGAAGAAAATTGATTATGGGTTAGAGATTGTAGTTTGATTATATTATTTCTCTCGTGTAATTTAGCATCACAATTCATAAGAAGTGTTATGTCTGATAATTTTCTTATAAAGTTTTTCCATAATCGAAAACCATATACATCAAGAGGGTGTATCTGACCAGTTGTGCCGTTTGGTATCGTTTTCAATATAAGATTTGAATCTTCCGGTAAAGCTTCTTTTACAGCGTTTTCACATTGTCTATTCCATGAATCTAATAGCAGTATAGGTGAATTCCCACTGTGAATCAAAAATACATTTTGAATCCAAATTTGAAATAGTTCCTCGGATAATTTACCGAATGCTGATGCTTCTACGTATATATTTTCTGGTTTGAATAAAGTTTTCATTACTTTAGGTCTAAATTGCCCATGAGCCTCTTTCAAAACTATAAATAACGGCGACATAAGCTGTCCCTCTGCTGATATTGTTGGTTGAATAGTGTAACCATGTGTTGTAGAAGATACCGACTGAACGATGTTTTCTACATTTTTAATCCCCTCATAACGAAGAGTGCGACCACTATGTATCTCTAAATTGAACCCACTTTGATCATAATGGTAAACGTTTTGAGCACCATGTACTCTAATGAGATTTTTGACATCGTTACCAAAATTTTCTTTGTGTTGTTCTACTTCTATTGCCTTCTGTGTAGATGACATAGTAATAAATTTTGTTATTTTACGTGAAACAATGTGATGTTTTTTTTTTAGTATTTGTATCCATCTATGAAAAGCTTTAAACCACGGAATATTTAGTTCTGCTTTCTTTACGAGAGCCCATCTTTTTATCAATATCATGCAAAGTCATTTTTCCTTCTATCGCTTCTTTAACTTTTTGAAGTACATAAGTTATTATTCCATATAGAATAGTTTTTCTGGTACCCCCTGCTTCAATTTGTAATTTCCACCGTCGCAATTGACGATCGGAAGTAACTTTTCTATACTTCGATTGTACACTTGTCAAGGATAATGTCTTTCTTTTTCCACTTTGCCAATACTGCACTGCCTGTTTCTTATATTCAAAGTCTACATCTTCTTCATTCAGTAAACAAACTGGAACCTCTGTATAATCTTTATTTAATTCATCCTCTTCTTCAATATCTTGTGGAAGTGTAACACTGTAGTCATCCTCAAAAAGTAAAGTATATTCTTCTTCTGTATGTAAATTGTAATTTACACTCTCCTTTATTATATTTTCTATTACATGATATAAAGTTATCTCTTGTTCGTTAGCTTGTGATTCTTCAATTTTAACATTGTTAGGATTAAAGATTATAGATAATAAAGATATTAGAACCAGTGGATTAATAGCCATTTTTCAATTTTATTTGAGGCAATGACGTTCAAGCTACAGCCGCAGATTATTTATTCTAAATTATTATTTTACTTAAAATAACTTTATTTTATTTTCATGAACGTAATTGAACTTACTTTTATTTCAGATATTTCATAATTTTATCCCCTTTATTAAAATTGATGGCTATGTTATTTCACGTTTTATTCGTAATCTGATTGGTCGGAAGCGTTGCCATGCTGTAGCTATGTGCATGGCAAGGTAATGTTGTTTGTTTATATTTTTCTTATAAGGTTATTTTCCCATTTTTGAATATTGTATTCAAAGCATAGTGCATCTCCGCGCGCAGCGCGCGTTTGATCTAGTCTTCTTTTTAAAATAAAGTTATGTTTCACTGAAATAAAAATATTATAATTACTACAATATTATGTGACATACACAAATAATTTAATTTAGTTTATTTGTTTATTATATGGTAGAGAGAATCGTGCCAGTTTAATATAATAAATACATAAAACAACGAAATTGTATATATATATACACACTCAAGCGCGTGCTCGCACTCACACGCTTAAACACGCACGCTCATACGATTTCATTAATTTTATTTATTAATTGTAGTAAATGGGCAAGATACTCATTACAATAAATTATTATACTAGTTTTATTTAAAACAGTTATTGAGGGCATGTCGAATAAGAATAAGAAACTTTACCGGCCACCACGTGTTTTAATTAAAGAATTAATTTGTAAACATTTACTTGATATAATCTCGACTTCAGGCCTTCCATTTTTGCGGAGATAATTTTCAGAAATTTTGTGGATCATTTTTGTTATAGTATCTGTGAGATATTTGGGTTGAAAAATCTGACGACTTTTTTAGATAATTGTAATTATTTAACATACACTCAATAAAAGGCAAACGAAAAATTTATTAAAATATCATGATATGATATTTATGTATATAACAAATATTATATATTCTATTAACTCTAGAAAAAGAATGAAAACAAGTCGACGTTTTTTTACAAATATTCTTCTTATCCTGGTTATATTAACCCATTAATGCGCAAAACGCTAAATTTGGACATGAAACTTCGAGCCCACTGTGCTGTTAGAAAAACAAATCCATTTTTGTTCAAAATCCTATATAAGGGGTTTTTGGGGGATGCTCTTTCAGAATCTGGCACTTATTTTGTAAAAAAAAAATCAAAATCATGATTTTTTTTTGCATTTTAAAAAAATGTCACGAATTTTTAACTTTTTTTTTTTTAATTCAATTTTTACTAACGTTGCTGCATTCAAATAAGCAAATTATTGCCAGAAATCGCGTCCTCGATGTCTGAGGTTTTCAAAACCCTGGTTGAGAACTTTTTTCCCCCTAAGTTTTTCCAAAATGGCGGTTTTTGTAAAACAGCATGACCTTAAATTTCATGATTTTTTTTCATGACAGCTTTGAACCTTACGAAAAAAAGTTATAGAACAAAAAATGTTTAGAATCATCCAAAAAATATGTGGGAATTTTTTCAAAAATTTTTGAACCATTTTAGAATTTTTCAAAAATAGGCCATTTTAAAAAATTTGAAATTCACTCAAAAACTTCTGGAAAAATTTATAAATATTCTTTAGATGATTCCGAGCACTTTATGTTCCATAACTTTTTTTTCGTAAAGCTGATGCTTTTCAATAAAAAAATTATCAAAGTATTTATTACGTAATGGATAAAAAGTTACAATGGTTTGAAGACAGGGCATAATCGTCATTTCATTACTACCAATTATACAACGTTGTATGCTTCATATGAAAATACCCAAAATATAAAACAACATTCTAAAAAGAAAAAAAAATTAAAAAATAATAAAAAACTAAAAAAAAATAAAGAAACAAAACAAAAACAGAAAATAACAAAAAAAACGGTTCTCTATTATCGTCTACCTTCTCGTGGTGAGAACTGGGCAACGCTGTATCATATTATATACGTATAGTGGCAAAGTGACAATTATACTGTTATCAAACCGAAAAATACTTTGATAATTTTTTTATTGAAAAGCATTAGCTTTTTTTTTTATTATTTTTTTCTTTTTTTTTCTTTTTAGAATGTTGTTTTATATTTTGGGTATGTTAATATGAAGCATACAACGTTGTATAATTGGTAGTAATGAAATGACGATTATACCCTGTCTTCAAACCATTGTAACTTTTTATCCATTACGTAATAAATACTTTGATAATTTTTTTATTGAAAAGCATCAGCTTTACGAAAAAAAAGTTATAGAACAAAAAGTGCTCGGAATCATCTAAAGAATATTTATAAATTTTTCCAGAAGTTTTTGAGTGAATTTCAAATTTTTTAAAATGGCCTATTTTTGAATAATTCTAAAATGGTTCAAAAATTTTTAAAAAAATTCCCTCATATTTTTTGGATGATTCTAAACATTTTTTGTTCTATAACTTTTTTTCGTAAGGTTCCAAGCTGTCATGAAACAAAATCATGAAGTTTAAGGTCATGCTGTTTCACAAAAACCGCCATTTTGGAAAAACTAAGGGGGAAAAAAAGTTCTCAACCAGGGTTTTGAAAACCTCAGACATCGAGGACGCGATTTCTGGCAATAATTTGCTTATTTGAATGCAGCAGCAACGTTAGTAAAAATTGATTTAAAAAAAAAAAACGTTAAAAATTCGTGACTTTTTTTTTAAAATGCAAACAAAAATAATGATTTTGATTTTTTTTTACAAAATAAGTACCAGATTCTGAAAGAGCATCCCCGAAAACCCCTTATATAGGATTTTGAACAAAAATAGATTTGTTTTTCTAACAGCACAGTGGGCTCGAAGTTTCATGTCCAAATTTAGCGTTTTGCGCATTAATGGGTTAATAAATTGAACATTATTAGAATCATTATTTTATTTTACGTTTTTATAATAATCCTATTTACATTATATCACTTGTTTTAATCAAACTTACTATTTGACTTTAGATATCATTTTAATATTTAAACTATTTTATTTTTTTCAAGAAAGTTTTTATTTTTTTAAAGGTTTCGCCCATACAACTAAAAATAAAATAGCAATACTTAGAAGCCCTTTTTAATAATATATTTTCTTTATCCTCAATGAGGAATTTAAATTTCTTTTTGAAGAATATATAATAAAATGTATAATTATATCAATTTAAACAATTGTATAAACACCAACGATATGTAATCAGTTTAGTAACTAGCGTGTAGTCAATAGAAAGAAACACTACAAACTGACCACAGTCGAATAAAAATATCTCTTGTTTACTCGAGAATTATCTCGTATTCAAAGTTTATTTTTAACTTATCAATATTTTTATAAATGTCGTCGCGAAAAAAATATTCGTAGAAGCGTGATGACATTGAAAATTGTAATGTAAATTTAATATAATTGTAATTATATTGCATATTTCGGTAAGAATGAAACCTTCGTTGATAAAAAAAAACTTAAATTTTTATGACATCAACAGTACAAGTATCAATACGGGAAATGAAATATTATCCTAATATAATGTAAAAAAAGATGAATTTTTAATAGAATTTTACCCAGAAAAATTCTTTGTTTATAAATAATTTCATCATTAATTTCATAAACAAAAAAAAAAATCCATAAAAATTATTTGCAAATTTTCATTTAATGTATTAAATTTTAGTAGTCAATTTTCGTATTTCACGTAAAATATGGTTTGAAATAAGCATCTCAAAATTAAAAATCAAAAAGAATGTTGTGATCAATTTTTTTTAATTACTAAAAGGTAAATAACTAAAGTAGGGGTAGCTCACCCCTTCTATGTGTTCTTTTTAAACCTTGAAACAGGGCAACTATAATTTTTAATTTACTTTACAACATGGCATTTTTTAATCAAATATGGTTCGTCAAAACTTTGTTATTTTAAAAACAGGGTGAAAAAAATTATATTTACCCCCATAAAAATAGGGGGTGCAACCCCTTATCATTAAAACTGTGTCCAAATACTCGTCTTTTTATAAGAAACAAATAGGTTTTGGTTTCATTAAAAAATTCCGATTCCATCTCGAGATATTAAAAAAAACTGTTTTTGGGGGTGAACTTTAAGGGTGGTTTTCACCCCCAGATGTCTTTCTCCACAGATAAAAAAACAAATACGTGTCAAACATTTTTCGATACTCTAACCAGTTGCAAGGTTTCATGAAAATCGGAGGCAGGCACTAACAAAAAGGTGATTAATTAAATTAGGGGTAATTCACCCCGTCAACGTGTTTTCATTTTTAAATCTCGAAACAGGTCAACTATAATTTTCAATTTTCTTTATAGCATGGCAATTTTCAATCAAATTTAGCTCATTAAAATATTTTTATATCAAAAATACAAGGGAAAATATCATATTTACCCTTATAAAAAATAGGGGATGCAACCCCCAGCATTAAAACTGTGCCGAAAAACTCGACTTTTCATAAGAAACAAATAGTCGTTAGTTTCATTAAAAAATTCCGATTCCATCTTGAGATATTAAACAAAAACGGTTTTAGGGGGTAAATTTTAAGGGCGGTTTTCACCTCTTAGATATGTTCTTCCGCAGATAAAAAAAAATACGTGTCGAATATTTTTTGACACTCTACTCATATGCGAAGTTTCATGAAAAACGGAGGCGGACACCAAGTATCCTTTCCTTGTTAGAAACTCTCATCCCTAGCTCAAGGTTAGAATAAAATTTACATTATATCTGTTTGACAATTTCATTAAAGCCCACGAAGGATTTTATAAGCATCTCTTAAGGGTGTGTTGTACACAATTTTGAACTTTATTATCGACCTACGTAGATAATAAGGATTCACCAACGACGATGAAGTATTAACAGCGCCATCATACGGTAGCCAGGAACCAAGCTTACTCATAGATGGCGCTACTTAATATTCTTATGTCGCAATCAAATTTTTGTTACAAAGAGTTTATAGATACCAGATCTATTTTCACAGAAGTATTTTATAAAAAATGATGCAGTATTTTTCTACTGTATTAACAATAATAATAATCAGGCTCTTCCGACTAACGGCCGCGTCTAAAAAGCGCAAGGCTGTTAAACTTTTTTTACCTCATTATAGGTACCAGAGCTAACTTGAAAGAAGTATTTTCAATAAATAATTGCAATATTCTTACAATAATATTAACAACAATAATTACAGTATTTTTTTCATAGTATTAAAAAAATAAAAACTTTTACCAAAAAACTGTCAAACTGCCTTCATAACGTGATAGGTTCCAGACCTATTTTGGAGAATATTTAAACAAAAATGACGTAGTGTTCTTCTATTACAATTAGCAATAACACTAAATAATCAAGCTCTTCTGAGTAGCGGTCGTGTCTAAGAAGTGTAAAACCATGGAACTTCTTTTTACTTCATTATAGGTACCAAACCTATTTTTAGAGAACCTTTCTATAGAAAGTGACCCGATCTTTGTTTTATTACTATTAGCAATAATAATAAATAATGAGGCTATTCTAACAAGCTGTCGTGTCCAAAAAGAGTTGAGCAGTCGAACTTCTTTAACTCCGTTACAGGTACCAGACCTATCTTGAGAGGAGTACTTGCTATAAAATATTACAATATACTTTGCATGATACTAAGAACAATAATAATTACAATGTTCTATGAAGTGCATTAGCAACGATTGAAACACAGCAAAAGTTGTCAAAGAATTTGTAGGTACCAGACCTACTTTAAAAGAACTACGTTATAAAAAATGACGCAGTCTTCTTCTATTACTATTAGCAATAATAATAAATAATGAGGTTATTCTAACTAGCGGTCATGTCCAAAAAGCGTTGAGCAATTGAACTTCTTTACTTCATTATAGGTACCAGACCTATCTTGAGAGTAGTACATTCTATAAATAATTACAATATTCTTTGCATGGTACTAATAATTATAATAATTATAGTATTCTTTAAAGTGTATCAGCAACGATTAACACTTACAGTAAAAATTGTCATATACCGCGCATCATGTTATAGGTATCAGACGTATTTTGAGAGAACTATTTTATAAAAAGTGACGCAGTATTTTTTTATTACTACTAGCAATAATTATAAATAATTAAGCTCTTCCGACTAGTGGTCGCACCTAAAAAGTATAAAGCTGTTGAACTTTTATAACTTCATTTCAGGTAGTAGACCTATCTTGAGAATACTTGCTATAAATAATTACATTATCCTTTGCATGGTTTCATTATAGGTACCAGACCTATTTTAAAATGAGTACTTTCTATAAAATGTTACTATATACTTTGCATGATACTAAGAACAATAATAAATAAAATATCAAGGAGCGCGGGAGCGCTCCGAAGGCAAGTATAGAAGAAGCCTAAAGGAGCGACCCGTGCTACATATACATTGAAATGGGTCTACGAAAAATTCAATGCGCTTTTACGTATATTGCGTTAGTTTTTACTATATAACATATCCCTCTTAATCGAAAGCCATTTCATTGCTCTACTCAAATCAAAATATTTTATTTAAAAATATTATCTTGTTCAGAAGATATAGAGAGCTGAATTTTTTTATGTGCGATTTCCTTTTATACTTTTCTTCTTCTTATTCCGGCGACCGGTTTGCAGCTCTTACGACAATTCCGGTTGTCGTCTATCTTACGCTTGTATATCTATATATATATATACACACCCGTATCTGATCGATCTAACCTTACATACAACATGTCAGTATTCTTTTATATACAATAGTACATTTCGACACGGGTGGGGAAGTCGATTATTTAGCTGGTGTGACTTTTTGCACGAGCGAAGCGAGTGCGAAAAAGTCACACCACCTAAATAATCGACTTACGCACTAGTTTCGAACGGTATTTTATACCACGAGCGCCGAAAAATCATATCAAAGTTGTGATTTTGAGGTTAGAGTGGTATAAATGTTATCATATCGTGAGTTAGTTAATAACACATTTCAAAGATCTCAAGAAGTTGCTAGATTGTTGAGGTTAAGAACTTATTCTTAGCAATCTAAGAAGAAGAATTTTTATCTATCTATTATTTTATAGATATACATTTTACAAATGTTATCATATCGTGAGTTAGTTAATTAGTTATGTATTTGAAAGATCTCAAGTTGTCAACTGGTGATGAGAAAAATTGATCTATTCGTCTATCAATCAATGGGGAAAATAACTTTCATTAGATAAGTACTTACTAGCTAAATGTTAAATGGCTAAAATCATTTTTTTAAACTTGATACTTTGTGAGAGTTTTTATTTTTACAGATATTATACCAGAAGATTTTGCTCGAGTCATTTTGAAGATATATATAATTATAGCCAATAATGTTGAGGAGTTCTAATTGTGTACTGTCTGAAAAATCTAATTTTGAATTAACAAAAATGAACGAGTGCCCTCATGACCCTTGGAGTTATTATTAATGAACAAGAAAAAGTTATTTTAATACAAGAACAGACACGTACTACTCAAGATAGAAAAACCAAACCAACATTACTATGGGGCAAATATATTATTATTTACGACACAATATTTTTCAAGACATATCTATAATATAATTATAGTGAAGTCAGTGCAACTTCTCAGATCAGACATAATAAAATGTTTTGTATAATAAATGAAATAAAGGAGCGGTATGATGTGTTAAATGAAGTGTTTATAACAAATTTAAAACCTCTACTTAAAATCAGACTTTAAAATAATGTGAGACATTAGAGCCTTGGTTAAGAAAAAGCATTTTTTGTCTATACTTCAAGAAACTGAGTCGATATTAGTGCTGTGCTCTTGTACATATTTACTTAACCACGAATTAAAAAATTATGCCAAATGAACATTAAAATACAGAAAAAAGCAAAAATGATGTGTTATTGTTGTGAAAATTTCAACAAATAAAAGTGCTCAGTTAATCTAATTTTCTAATTTTCTCACGGTGGGAGACGTCAAAATGTTTCAGAGGATTTCTCAGTAAATATTTTTCTACGCAAGATTCAGATAACTACAAGATTTCTTGTGTATATCAACAATAAAAATAATCAGATACGTATTAAATGTCTAAATATCTATTTTTAAAATATAAAATGTTGGTTATAAAAATGAACATTGACACTTTGTGTTGATTTATTATTTCTTTTTTAGATTATATGAGAAATTTCTTACGGTGGAAGACGTCAAAATGTTTCAGAGGAGTTCTTAGTAATTTTTGCATATACTATAAACAACAGCCTGAAGAAATGGAAATCTACAAGCATCCTGTACAAGAAAATAACTTAGAAATATAATAATACTGAAGTCAGTGCAAGTTTTCAGATCAGATATAATAAAATGTTTTGTATAATAAATAAAATAAGTAGCAGTATGATGTTTTAAATGAAGTGTTTATAACAAATTTAGAACCTCTACTTAAAATCAGAATTTAAAATATTGGTCAGACGTTAGAGGCTTGGTTAAAAAAAAGCATTTTTTGTCTATACTTAAAGAAACTGAGTCGATATTAGTGCTGTGCTGTTGTACATATTTACTTAAACACCAATTAAAAGATTATCCCGAATGAACATTAAAAAAAGAAAAAAGTCAAAATGATGTGTTATTGTTGTGAAAATTTCAACGAATAAAAGTGCTCAGTTAATCTAATTTTATAATTTTCTCACGGAGGGAGACGTCAAAATGTTTCAGAGGATTTCTCAGTAAATATTTTTCTACACAAGATTCAGATAATTATTTGAAAAAGTATACAAGAATGTTAAGAAAGCTTTTATTATCAGTAATTATAGTTCATAAACTGTTATTAAATTAAGCTGTTTTATACTTTCTATTATAAAAGAATATCGAGAAAGCTTTTTTCTCCCAATGATTCTTAGTTCATAAACTTTTGTTTTTAATTTTGCAAGATGTGTCTAATAGATTATTAATTCAAGTGGTTTCTAGTGAAAATTTCAACGAATCCAAGTGTTGAAAATAATGTAATTAATGATTGGCTTATGGTGAGGGACACCAAATGATTCAGAGGAGCCATTTGTTCTGTGAATATACAGTACATGAAACCATAATATAAATTACTGTAATGGCTACTTTTTGAATCTGCAATCAACATTTTAATTTGCTAGCTGATTGTGATGCAATAGTATGATTATTAGATCTAGTACCCTTGCAAGTCTTTGATAAAATATTAACAAAAAGAAATATGTGGATATCAAAATAATGAAATGAGTTCCAGCTTTAGAATGTGCAATAAAAGGCTAAAGGTAAATTTTAGCACAAATTTAATAATGTAATAATAATTTGTCAAAAAAACAAAAGCAAATGGATGCATAAGAGTGTTTTGTAAAAAAACTTAGTATCAGGTTCTGTTACGTAAGGGTACTTAACTTGGCAAACTTTGAGCTTCGCATTTTGCAAAGGCTAGAGGATTAGGTGATTTCAGAGAAATAGATGCGAAAGAATAGGTTTTAAAAAACTTTGTACCACCTACTGCTATGGAAATGGCAGTTGACATGAGAACTCAACTTCTCAGCCAACTTTGAGCTTCAAGTTTTATAAAAGCAAGAGAATCAGGTGATATAGAGATTTGAATTGTAATTCTGAGAACTTGTACTTTTTTCTTTTATTCCTTGCGATAGCTACAATAAATACTAATAAAAGTTTAATGTTTTTATCCAAACAATCTTGTTCTCAACAACTGTCCAACTCTCTACAAAGAACTTGACTGAAAGCTTAAATGTTTTTTTGAAACAATTATAATAAACACTTTTAAAAACTATTTTTTAAAGTATTTTCTATCTGTAAATTATTCATTATTATATTTTCTTTACAAAATATCTCAAAAAATGGTCCATTTCTATATCTTTTAAAAAATCCATTAATAAATTATTTTACAAAACTTCTACAATCCTTTACAAACTTTTGCAAGCAACGAGAAATTCTTTTCCAAAACCTTTACAATCACTTTACCAAAACTTTTACAAACGATAAGAATTTTTTCGTAAACCATAAGAATTATTTTCCGAAACCTATACAATATTCTAAAAAATTATTTACGTTTTATTTTATGAAAAGGAATTCTAGGAATAAATAATAAATGTTTGCCTTCTAAAGTCGAAATAAATTTCTTTCACGCGGATACTGAAAGTCAAACCCAAAAAAGTTATGAAATCAATTAAAGTGTAGTTTTATACTTAACAGACATTATTTACAATGAAGTTTTACTCTTAAAAAGTTGTGAAATCTCTTTAAAAAATTATTTTACAAAAGTAAAAACTTATAGGCAAGAATAAGTTTGGTTACTATTCTACATAGTTTGTACTTAACAAACATTATTTACTAATCTCTCCCACCCTCTCTTCCCCCTCTCTCTCTCCCACTGTACCAAAAACTTTAATGAGAGCTTAAATATTTTTTCAAAACAATCAACACGTTCTTTAAAAAACTAATCTTTTAAACATATTCTATCCCCACCATTTGTCTATAGTCCTTTTATTTATTCTGATCTCATACATTCAATAACCACTCTCTACAAATGGTAAGAATTTTTTCCATGACTGTACAAATAACTTTTATTTATTCGAATCTCATCTATTCACTCTGCAAATGGTAATAATTTTTTTCATGACTGTACCAATAATAATATTGTTAATATAAAACTTTCTACGAAAGTATAAAATAAGGCAAGTATAGACGTTTTTTCTGTATAATCTATAAAATAATAATATTTATGTTTTTTTAAAAGAAATCAAATAAATGCCAGTGAAAAAGTCTTTTACTTCTTTGAGTCATTGTATGCTGAACAAATTATATGTAAGTAAGTACATTCAAATTGTTCATTGCAAATCAAACAAATGAAAGTTGTGAAATCAATTATCGATAGTCAAGTAATGCAAACAACTCTCAGAAACAACTGTATGACTATTCTCAGAAATGTACTAAAATTTGTTCATCCTTCTATACAAATTAAACACAAGAAAGTACTGAAATCAATTTATTGTAGTCAAGTACCCATAAGTTAACTTGACTGAATAATATAACTTTTCGTAACTACTTAAAAATATTCAGTCAGCGGGTATAAAGTACTACTTAACGCCTAACAGGCGTAATCGCTCCCATACTCCTACCAAACTTTATAGAACCTACGCACTTTACGCCCGTATGGGCGAAAATTATTTTAATTATATAACTACTATGCCTTCTTTTTATTTCTAAAATTCATAAGAATTTTATCAGATATTTACGAAAAGTCAAAGCCTATATAAAAAAATTACATAGTTACCACCACATCTCCATTTTTCATTGATCTTTCTCAATTTTGAAATTTCTATAATATTACGCATCTTGGGAGGACAATAGAAGTCTATAGAGCTGCTCTAGCAGGGGTGGTCCTCCAATCTCCCATACATACTTGGCGGGCCCGACGGTTTGCAGTTTAAGGTCTATAGACATGGTCATTTTCATATAAATATTCATATGTTTAAAGATCAGATAAAATGTATAAATGGGTTGCTTCTACATATTAAATAGGGCTCAGTATTGAATTTATTACTCTGTTTTTGAATAGAAAGTGCAAACCCGCATGAAAATATCATAAGAGATCTCATATGAGAATATTGGACATCAGATCTCATTTGGGAATATCGGACATCAGATCTCATATGTCATATAATCAAAGAATAAAAAATAGGTGGCTTACAAAATGGTTAATAAAACCTAAAGCACTTTTGAGTAGACAATAAATTTATATGCATTTTTTATCCCATTCCCGTTTAAAAAAGACGGACACAAGGAAAAATATTTTCAGTAATGAAAGTAAATCATGAGATTCTGCACATGTAGGGATATTATATTTAAACAGTATCAATTAAAAATTAGAGCCAATGTAATTATTTATAATGGGCTTATAGGTATAAACATTGTTAATGAATTTATGTAAAAATTTAGTATTCTACATTTACAAAGCCCACCAGTAAACTGGAAACCGTCGGGCCCGCCAAGTATGTATGGGAGATTGGAGGACCACCCCTGCTAGAGCAGCTCTATAGACTTCTATTGTCCTCCCAAGATGCGTAATATTATAGAAATTTCAAAATTGAGCAAGATCAATGAAAAATGGAGATGTGGTGGTAACTATGTAATTTTTTTATATAGGCTTTAACTTTTCGTAAATATCTGATAAAATTCTTATGAATTTTAGAAATAAAAAGAAGGCATAGTAGTTATATAATTAAAATAATTTTCGCCCATACGAGCGTAAAGTGCGTAGGTTCTATAAAGTTTGGTAGGAGTATGGGAGCGATTACGCCTGTTAGGCGTTAAGTAGTACTTTATACCCGCTGACTGAATATTTTTAAGTAGTTACGAAAAGTTATATTATTCAGTCAAGTTAACTTATGGGTACTTGACTACAATAAATTGATTTCAGTACTTTCTTGTGTTTAATTTGTATAGAAGGATGAACAAATTTTAGTACATTTCTGAGAATAGTCATACAGTTGTTTCTGAGAGTTGTTTGCATTACTTGACTATCGATAATTGATTTCACAACTTTCATTTGTTTGATTTGCAATGAACAATTTGAATGTACTTACTTACATATAATTTGTTCAGCATACAATGACTCAAAGAAGTAAAAGACTTTTTCACTGGCATTTATTTGATTTCTTTTAAAAAAACATAAATATTATTATTTTATAGATTATACAGAAAAAACGTCTATACTTGCCTTATTTTATACTTTCGTAGAAAGTTTTATATTAACAATATTATTATTGGTACAGTCATGAAAAAAATTATTACCATTTGCAGAGTGAATAGATGAGATTCGAATAAATAAAAGTTATTTGTACAGTCATGGAAAAAATTCTTACCATTTGTAGAGAGTGGTTATTGAATGTATGAGATCAGAATAAATAAAAGGACTATAGACAAATGGTGGGGATAGAATATGTTTAAAAGATTAGTTTTTTAAAGAACGTGTTGATTGTTTTGAAAAAATATTTAAGCTCTCATTAAAGTTTTTGGTACAGTGGGAGAGAGAGAGGGGGAAGAGAGGGTGGGAGAGATTAGTAAATAATGTTTGTTAAGTACAAACTATGTAGAATAGTAACCAAACTTATTCTTGCCTATAAGTTTTTACTTTTGTAAAATAATTTTTTAAAGAGATTTCACAACTTTTTAAGAGTAAAACTACATTGTAAATAATGTCTGTTAAGTATAAAACTACACTTTAATTGATTTCATAACTTTTTTGGGTTTGACTTTCAGTATCCGCGTGAAAGAAATTTATTTCGACTTTAGAAGGCAAACATTTATTATTTATTCCTAGAATTCCTTTTCATAAAATAAAACGTAAATAATTTATTAGAATATTGTTTAGGTTTCGGAAAATAATTCTTATGGTTTACGAAAAAATTCTTATCGTTTGTAAAAGTTTTGGTAAAGTGATTGTAAAGGTTTTGGAAAAGAATTTCTCGTTGCTTGCAAAAGTTTGTAAAGGATTGTAGAAGTTTTGTAAAATAATTTATTAATGGATTTTTTAAAAGATATAGAAATGGACCATTTTTTGAGATATTTTGTAGAGAAAATATAATAATGAATAATTTACAGATAGAAAATACTTTAAACAATAGTTTTTAAAAGTGTTTATTATAATTGTTTCAAAAAAACATTTAAGCTTTCAGTCAAGTTCTTTGTAGAGAGTTGGACAGTTGTTGAGAGCAAGATTGTTTAGATAAAAACATTAAACTTTTATTAGTATTTATTGTAGCTATCGCAAGGAATAAAAGAAAACAGTACAAGTTCTCAGAATTACAATTCAAATCTCTATATCACCTGATTCTCTTGCTTTTATAAAACTTGAAGCTCAAAGTTGGCTGAGAAGTTGGCTTCTCATGTCAACTGCCATTTCCATAGCAGCAGGTGGTACAAAGTTTTTTAAAAACTATTCTTTCGCATCTATTTCTCTGAAATCACCTAATCCTCTAGCCTTTACAAAATGCGAAGCTCAAAGTTTGCCAAGTTAACTACCCTTACGTAACAGAACCTGATACTAAGTTTTTTTACAAAACACTCTTATGCATCCATTTGCTTTTGTTTTTTTGACAAATTATTATTACATTATTAAATTTGTGCTAAAATTTACCTTTAGCCTTTTATTGCACATTCTAAAGCTGGAACTCATTTTACAGTATTCTTTGAAGTGAATTATTAGCAACGATTCAAACATAGCGAAAATTGTGAAATACCATTCCTCACATCATAGGTACCAGACCTATTTTGAGAGCATTAATTGATAACAAATGTTGCAGAGTTCTTTTGTTATTATTAGCAATAATACTAAATAATCTGGCTTTTCCGAGTAGCGGCGGTACCTAAAAAATGCAAAGCCGTTGACATTTTTTACTTCGTTAAAGGTACCAGATCTATCTTGAGAGTAGTACTTTGTATAAATACTTACAATATTGTTTGCATGCTACTAAGAACAATAATAATTACAGTATTCTTTGAAGTATATTGGCAACGATTAACACTTACATCAAGTGGAACCGATAAATTTACTGTTGTGCAGGAAATCATTTTGTGAAAAGACACTCAAATAGCAGTACAGGTTACCTGTTACTTGCTCAACTACAATTAGTGCAGAGGAAAAATTGCCGGTATATCCCACTAGAAAAAAGAATTATTTTAAGGTTTGAAAAAATAAATTTTTTGGCCGAAAGTTAACATGATAAAGAAGCTCATTATTATACTATACCAGAATGTGATTTCTTGTTTTGAGAACCATGCCCTTTCAAAGTAAATAGTAAATGCAATGTATATTGCAAACAAGCCTGCTACATCTAACTATATTATACGAAAATGCCAGCTAACTACAAAGTCATTCTTATGGTCTACTAGAAAGGTAATAATTGGATCAAGTCTTCTTAGAAAGTCTGTGCAGTACACAATTAAGTACCTTCATGAGATAGATTGCGACGAACTAATTTACCCTGTCTAATATCAATTAGTAGTACAGAAAATACAGTTCTGATATCTTGTCATTCTTTGCGTACTGCTGTTTCTGTTCATATCTGGGCAATTGCAGAAGCGATGGCATAGCTATATAAATATATATCTACATATATTGTATAGATGTTAGTGTTGTTTTTGAACATCAGCCACCCCCTCATCCCCCCACCCCTCAGCCCCCTTCAAAATAACGTAAAAATCAGCGTATTTCTATGAGTTTTTTATATTAAAATAGCCTCTGAGCCCCCCCCCCCCCTCTTACCCCCTCATATTCATTTTTTTCTTTAATCGTATTTATCATCTCGGTATACATGCGACAAAGATCTTTTTTTCTCACACGACGCGTAAAGTATTCTGTTTTCACATTGGCGTCAGGGAGTCACGCTTCGCTCGGGCCGTAAATAATTATAAACGGCACTAATCATCGGAAAAAAATAGACATACGAGCATAGGCTTCGCAGTTTCTAGGAATGAGGTTATGTGACGTTTTCGACCCAGAAATTAAAGATTAAGCACAAATAACTTTCTGTAAGGTATATGGGAAAATTGTATATTGTCTCCAAACAATGAGGACCATTGATATTTTTTTAACACAAATAAGTCTATTTTTCCACGCCACCCAAGAGGTAGATAGATAGGCGCGCTTTTTTTATAGAGGTTTTCCTTTTTTTACTATCTTTGAATTCATTTTCCATTAAATATTTCATTGTTTTTTCATAATAAAAACTTAGTAAAAAATGGCCTATTCCTCTGTTAAAAAAAAAATGTAAAATTTTCAAGTATTACTTTTGTTCTATTAAATAAACATGTTATATTTTTAAACATTTTATAGTTATTTAATTAACATAAATTTTAAGCTTGAAAGTCATTCAAAGCTTTCTTTGAACTTCATATTCATTTCAAAGGTCACTCAAAATATGACGCTAAATATATTAATTATGAAGGTCGCTGAAAGCAGACCAAAACTTAAATCGAAACCGTTGTTGAACTCTGAAAGTAGATCGATTTTGAAGGTTAAGCAAAAGATCAGTTTGTTAATTTTATAAAGGTTGTTGAAAGTTAATCAATTTTGGAGGTCTGATAGCAGACCGATTTTGAAGGTCGTTGATAGCAGACCGATTTTGAAGGTCGCTGATAGCAGACCAGTTTTTGAAAGACAATCAATTTTGGAGATCTGATAGCAGACCGATTTTGAAGGTCGTTGATAGCAGACCAATTTTTGAAAGTTAATCAATTTTGGAGGTCTGATAGCAGACCGATTTTAAAGGTCGCTGATAGCAGACAAATTTTTGAAAGTTAATCAATTTTGGAAGTCTGATAGCAGGCCGATTTTGGAGGTCGGTGGCTGCAGACCAATTTTTGAAAGTTAATTTTAGAGGTCTAATAGCAGACCGATTTTGAAGGTCGTTGATAGTAGAATAAAATGTTCAGCAGTATTTTGGAAAGAAGAAAAATATAAGTCTAATTGTTGTAATAATGGTACAATAATACTTTCACTTTTAAGTGATTATGATAATACGTTGAAAGAAATGTTATTACATGATCAAACATTCAAATATTTAATACGATATTATAATAATTTATTTTGTTTTGCAACCTTTAATGCTAACGTCGAACATGAAAAGAAAAAAGGAATTTATAATTTAAAAATTCAAGGACAAATTTGACACATTACGCCAATCACTTTATTACCTATCGGTAAAGATGAACCTTGTTGTGGACAATTATATATTTATGATAATGTAACAGCACTTGACCGAAGGTTAAAAAAAATCAATACTTAAGTGATGAACATATACGAATATTAATTGAAATATTAAACCGTAATCCATATGCAAAAAATTATAAACATTTATATCAAATATCAAATTTAAAAAATTACCCAAATTATAAATTGTATTTCGTCCGTAAAAATAATAATCAAAAGCATAGATATAATGCTCCCGTAACATCTGAATGTGGAGCAATAATAGTATAGGAAAATGAAATTCCAGAAAATTACGATGTATGTGTATATCCCAAAAACATTCCTGATAATGAACAAAAAAATACATATATTAATAAATTATCGCATCATATTGATTCTATGGTGTTTCCGATATTATTTCCTTTAGGAGATTTAGGTTGGAATGTTGGTTACACTAAAAGAACAAGCGCTCCAGAAAAGGAACATCTTACTATCCTACAATATTATTCATATAGATTAGCTTATCGACCAAATGGTAAATTTAGTCCATTATTATATTGTGGAAGATTAACACAACAATTTTTTTTACATACATACGTTATGATGGAAAGTAATAGAATGAATTTTTTTCGAAATAATAAACAAAAATTAAGAGTCGAATGTTATCAAGGTTTATTAGGTCATGTAATGAATAATGCTTCTAACATTTCTAATAACTTTGAAAATAAAGAAAGATTAGGAAATATTTTTATACTACTAGCCACTTACATTGGTAGTCCGAGATATATGCACCAGCATTATCAAGATGCAATGGCTATTATGAGAAATACTGGGAGACTTGACTTATTTATAACAGTAACATGTAATCCTAAGTGGCAAGAACTAAAAGAAGTTTTGCAAAAATTTCCTGTAAGGACTACACCAAATGATATTCCAAATATAGCAGTTAGATTATTTCATACAAAATTAATGTCATTATTAGATGACACAAAAAAAAATAAAATATATCATATATTTATACAATAAATATAATAATATTTATACGATAAATATATATCTGCAGAAATACCAGACAAAAATGAAGATGAAAATTTACAAAAATTAGTAATTAAACACATGCTCCATGGACCGCATACACATAGTTCTCCTTGTTATATAAAAGATAAAAGTATATGTAAAAAAAATTTTCCTAAATCATTTACAAATAATACAAAATTTAAAAATTTTACGTATAAAGCAAAAAATAACAGTCAATTAATCTCAGTAGATAATTCTATGGTAGTACCTTATAATAGTTTTTTATTAAAAAAATATAACTGTCACATTAATGTAGAATATTGCGCCAATATTCAAAGTATAAAATATATATTTGATTACATACATAAAGGTGGAGATAGATCATTATGTAAATTAAAAAAAGTTAATGATACCAATAATGGTAATATAAATGACGAAATTACTCAATTTGCTGATGGAAGTTTTTTAAGTCCAATGGAAGCAGCTTGGCGATTGGAAAAATTTCCTTTATGTGGTAGAAAAGATACAGTAATAAGTCTATAAGTAATAAGTATAAGTAATAAGTAATAAATAATAATAGAATTATCTACTGAGATTCTATGGTAGTACCTTATAATAGTTTTTTATTAAAAAAATATAAGTGTTACATTAATGTAGAATATTGCGCCAATATTCAAAGTATAAAATATATATTTGATTACATACATAAAGGTGGAGATAGATCATTACGTAAATTAAAAAAAGTTAATGATACCAATGATGGTAATATAAATGACGAAATTACTCAATTTGCTGATGGAAGTTTTTTAAGTCCAATGGAAGCAGCTTGGCGATTGGAAAAATTTCCTTTATGTGGTAGAAAAGATACAGTAATAAGTCTATAAGTAATAAGTATAAGTAATAAGTAATAAATAATAATAATAATAATAATAATAATAATAATAATAATAATAAGTCTATCAGTTCATACAGAAAATCAACAAAGAATTATTTTTGAAGAAAATAAGGAGACTGAAGCTTTAGAAAATTATAAAACAACATTAACAGCATGGTTTGATTTAAATAAAAAAGATAATTTTGCAAGGAATATAAAATATGTTAATATACCTAAATATTACAACTTTAACAATAAATGTTGGATAAAACGAAAACGAAATCAAGAAAATTATATAATAGGTCGTTTAAATATTGTTTCTCCAAAGGATTTTGAACGATTTCATTTAAAATTAATTTTAAATCGTGTTAAAGGTGCAATTTCGTTTCAAGATTTACGACCGTATGAAAAAATTACATATAACACATACAGCGAAACTGCAATAAAAATGGGTTTAGTTGGTGATGACTTACAAATAAAAAATATTTTTAAAGAAGCTTGTGACGTTATGTTAGGATATCAACTACGTCAATTTTTTGCTTGGTATTTACTATCTGAAAATATTAATGGTAATAATATTTGGAAGGAATTTAATAACTTTTTCATAGAAGATTTTAAAGATGATAAATTAAACAATGCCCTCATACAAATAAACGAAATATTATCATTAAACGAAAAATCATGTATAGATTTTGGATTGCCTGAACCAAATAAAATCTTAAAAGTTGAATGTAATGAAGTTAATAAGACTGAAATTTTATTCTGTGAAGAAATGTTTAGTAACATGTATACTCAACTAAATTTAGAACAAAAGTATATTTTTGAAAAATTATTAAATAATGAACATAATATTCATTTTATAGACGGTCCTGGTGGTTCAGGTAAAATATTTTTATACAAAACATTAATTTTTTACTTTTTGTCTAAAGAAAAATAAATGTTATCAATGGCTTGGACTGGTATTGCGTCAATACTATTACCAAAAGGAATGACAAGTCATAAAACATTTAAATTACCTTTAGAATTAGAAAGTATAGAAAGTGCATTTTTAAAATTAGACTCTGGTAAGAAAAAATTACGGGAAGTAGATGCAATAATTTGGGACGAAGCATCAATGATACCAAAAAAAGCTTTAGACATTGTAGATAAAACATTAAGAGATGTTTGTAATAATAATTTACCATTTGGGGGGAAATTAATTGTATTAGGAGGAGATTTTCGGCAAATTCTTCCAGTTATTAAAAACGGTTGTAGAAACACAATTATACAAGAAACAATAAAATATTCAGATATTTGGCCACTTTTCAGTATAATGAAGTTAAAAAAAAATATTCGTTCTAACAATGAAGAATTCGCTTCATTTTTATTAGATATTGGAGAGGGAACAATTAATCCATTCAAAGTACCAAACAGTTGGAAAACTGACGATGTTTGTTTGAAAATATATAAAGATATAAATTATAATTTATCTATGAATAGTGTCATTTTAACGTCTCATAATGAAGATTCAACTATTCTGAATAATAAAATATTAAAATTGATCGATAGTGATGAAATGACTTATTATAGTATAGATACTGCTACATATAAAGGTGTTGATTTATCAGATGATAATATTTACATAAATTTTCCTACTGAATATTTGCATAATATTCGTGTAGGTTTACCTCCACATAAATTAAATCTGAAAATTAATGCGATAATAATGTTAATAAGAAACTAAAGTATAAACGATGGTTTATGCAATGGAACGCGATTAAAAATAATTAGACTATTTAAATACAATGTAGAAGCTGAAATAATAACAGGTGAAAAATCAGGAAATAAAGTTTTTATACCGAGAATAACATTAACTACTGCAGAATCGTCTTCATTACCATTTATAGTTAATAGAAAACAATTTCCTATCCTCTTAGCTTTTTGTATAACAATAAATAAATCACAAGGACAATATTTTGATGCTATAGGTATTTATATTAGAAAACCATTGTTTTGACATGGACAATTATATGTTGCACTATCTAGATGTAGGAATCCTAATAATATATTTATTCAAAATGATTCGGAAAATACAGAGGAAATTATCAATATTGTGTGGAAAGAAATTTTTGATGAACAATTATAATTATTCTTATATTTATTATGTAATAAAATTACAAATTATTTTTTATAATATTTATATTAATTCAAAGTATATTAAATTGAAAAACATGGCAGACCAAGGTGATGTAAAACCAATACCATTACGTTGGGATCCAAAAGACAAAAAATTTATAGAAGTTCACACCATTGAACAAGCTCAAATTTTAGACGATTTAAATAAACAGTTGTTAGAATATGACCACGAGGTCAATAATTATATGAACAATTTAATAGATGAATACAATAATCATTTAAACCAAAATAAAACAGAATTTTCAGTATTATGGGATCCAGAAAATAAATATGTAGACGTGTATACATTGGAAGAAGAAACTCGACTGTCCGAATTTTAAATACAAAAATAGAAGAAAATATAAAAGAAACAAATAAGTATAATGAATATTTAGAGGAGTCATTGAAAGAATATAATTTAAATTATATAAAAAATCTAATTGAAAGTGTTAGTAGATAATTGGTCTGCTTTCAGCGACCTTCAAAATTGGTCTACTTTTATTGACTTTTAAATTAAAAAAAAAAAATGTATTAAAAAATGTCTTAATTGGTCTGCTATCAACAATATTATTAAAAAGTGTTTTTAAAATTGGTCTGCTATCATCGACCTTTAAAATTAGTCTCCTATCAACGATCTTCAAAACCTGTCTGTTATCAGCGACCTTTAAGATCGGTCTGCTATCAGCGACTTTCAAAATAGGACTGCTATCAATGACCTTCAAAATCGGTCTGCTATCAGACCTCCAAAATTGATTAACATTCAAAAATCGGTCTGCTATCGTGCTGTTATAACTCACGGACTATAGCTCTGAATGCTTCTTTCCTTGTATATACAATTTTCAGCAAAATTGAGTAATATTTCAATACGTGGCAGACATTTTCGTTTCGCCATTTTGAATTTTCAATATCTGAGTTCAGATTCGTAATCATACAATCTAGAAATCCCGTACATACAATTTTTTTGCAAAATCCAATATTATTTCAATATTTTACTGCCATTTTGAATTTTTAAAATCTGAGTTCATATTCGTAATCAGCGATCCCAGAAATACAGTATATTCAATTTTTAGCAAAACAGAAAAGTTCAATTTTTGGCCGCCATCTTGGGTATGCCATTTTGAAGTTTCATAATCTGAATTCTGATTCATCATCATGCGAATCCAGAAATTTCCCATATGCAATTGTAAAATTCAGCATTATTTCAATATTTGGCAGCCATTTTGAATTGGCAAAATATGAGTTCAGATTCGTAATCAGCGAATCCAGATGGGTTCCCTATATACAAATTTTCAGCGAAATCCAGTGATATTTGAATATTTGGCCTCCATCTTCGATGCGCGATTTTGAATTCTGAAAATCTGACTTGAGATTCGTAATCTAGAAATCTCCTAAATACAATTATTAGCAAAATCCAGTATTATTTAAATAATTTGCAGCCATTTTCAAGTTTTAAAATCTAAGTTCAGATTCGTAATAATCGAATCCAGAAATCCCGTATATATAATTTTCAGCAAAATTCAGTAATATTTCAATATGCGGCAGACATTTTCGTTCCGCTATTTTGAATTTTCAAAATCTGAGTTCAGATTCCTAATCAGTGAATCTCGATACCCCCTATATACAATTTTCAGCAACATATCTATAAGAGATTAGCTGTAGTGGGTTATGTGAAGGGATAGGTGGAGGGGTAGGTGGAGGGGGCGTGGATAGGGTGGAGGGGGTAGGGGGTGGAGCGGGGGGGGCAGAGGCCCTTCAAAATAACGTAAAATTTGAAAAAATTTAACGGTAAAAAGTGGTGGGGACGTGGAGGGGTGCTGGAGGGGGTGGAGGAGGTGCAGTGGGCAGAGAGGGGTGGAGGGGTGGAGTGGAGTGGAGGGGGTGGAGGGGAGTGGATGGGGGCGGAGGGGGGTGGAGGGCGTAGGTGCCCATTTTTGCCCTTACAACTATATATATATGGGTCGTTCCTGTACTTCTTTTAAAAAGTGTGCGCGGGGGGGTCGCCGATTTTGTCGACGATTTTTTTTATGAAAGTACATATAAAAAAATAGATTGTGCAAAATTTCAGCCCCTTATCCCATTCCTAATTCCTGCTGGAATTTTTTTAAACCCTGATTTTGACCTGTTTTTAGCCAGTTTTCAAAAAATTCTAAAGGCTGAAATTTTAACAAAATGAGGTCGGTGAGGTCTCATTTTTTTTATCTTTCTTCAAATTTTAAGAAAAAAAATACACTGATATGAAATGATGATTTAGGTTGTATTGGCGATCTGTGATATGGCCATTTCATTTCATAATTTTTAGATCATCTTTAAACCTCTATATCTCGTAACTGGTTCCACATTTTTGAGCTCACTAGATCTCATTTTTTTTGTCTCAATGAGACCTTTAATTTCTTTTTTTGAGGACCTAAAGTGATTGAATAGACTTCAAGATACAGCCTTTTGAAGTTGACGTTTTTATCAAAAATCGCGAAAATCAACCGTGTTCATGGTCGCAGTGTCAACCGAATTTTAATCAAAAATCATTAGCAAAAGTATTTTTCATTAGAATATGATGTTATCTAACTATACTCTTTTCCTATTATAGGAAAAAGTCAAAAAATAATTTTTTATCGAGCATTATAATATCTAATTTTTCGATACCTAAAATAATCAAAGATGGCTCTCTACTGACATGAATTCTACCATCTTATAATTATTTTTGACACGTATACGTAACATACATACAAAGGTGGTTCCTAGACCTTTAAAATCCGTAGTTGCTGATTTTTCTAGGACCACTAGAGCCAAAGTTATAGCCGTTTTTATAAAAAAATATTTTTCAAGTGGTAAAATTAGAGCTTGTGAAATATAGGAAAAGTTTTATTTACAAGATCAACCATAAGTTTGGCATAATTGTCCTAAAAAAAGTGCTGAGGCTGCATATTTTGAAGATCTTAGGCCGTGTCAACACTATGCGAGAAGCACGTGCGATCAGCCCAAGCGATGCGAGCAAGCCATGCGCGCATGCGACGCGAGCAAGCGATAGTAATGGCTTTAGGTTGATTAAATTACCTATGCAGACTTTATAGATAATTAAAGTTGAAAATAAGAATTTAAGTAAAATTTTTTTTGTAATATTCATTTTATTTTAACTATTTTATAATCATTATCAAACGAAGTAAGTTTTGCTTTTAATGTTGAAACATCAATGGGTATAAAGCAGTGATATTTTCTTGTATTCTGTATAGTTCGGGTCAATTTAAAACGGCATTCTAGTACTTTACGCCTTTTCTCAATTGTTTCTTGACTCACCCAAATAGATCTAAAAACCAAATATTCTATATTTTTATACCACATAATGATTTATTATTCAAATACATAATCAAATAATATAGTTAAAAAATCTAAATTATATTATTTTTACCTTATTCCATCAATATTTTCACTAACGTAATCATACATGTCTTTTGGATTTAACATTGGTTTTTCTGATATTCTTTGTCAGGATGCCCTGCGTACTGTTCGTTTAACCACTGCTCCACATCCATCACACGGACTTTTCCCATGGCTAGTAGAAAAAAAGTTGTGCGACTTAACTTTTAAGCCAAAATCCTCCTCATGATGGCAGATATTAATGAAATTGTTCCTACAGTAAATAAATACTATCTTGAAGGTAAAAATTATAAAAATAAAATAAATCTGTTTAATATTGTGCACATAATAATACAAATTATTTGAACTTGCATCGTAGAAGTTGTTGCTTTTTTTAAATTTGATATACAGAAAAAATAAAGAACTGTTTTAGTAATTTTATCTTTAAAGCTGTTTTCTACATAATGTAAAATTTTAACTCGGGTGTAACCTGCAGGTCCAGGATCTTTATGGATTCTGATGTTCTGGGTCTCAAAATAGTTTTTCACACAAATTAAATATACTTTCAGAATATTACTTTGACATATTCTTAATAATTAAAATTAAATTTTTTCAGGTCATTTAATGAACAAAAATCTAAAGGTGTCTATTTTGTTCATATAATACGTATTAATATACTACAATAAAAGTACTCTTACTTGTTTTTGTATTGGGTAGGTGCTCCATCTGAAATATAATGTACATTCTCAATAAACGGAAAATCTCGTTTTAGAAGTGCAATGAGTTGCCCTTGAAAAGTGTTAACTGCACAAGCATCATGTTTTAAACAATCACTAATTTAATAATAACACATACAGATAAGGTTTGTAATTTGTCGTTATTGTCTTCTTTATAATACACTACACTACAAACGGGTGTACAGTTGCTGGTGTATTATTAAAATGAAATGCTTGGATCGAGTCTTGACAAACAAATAAGAAATTTTCAGCAAAATCTTGAAGTATAATACATGTATCTGGAGTAATAATTGTTTTGCAATGTTTTAAATAACATTTTTGCATTTCAGTCACATAATGATACTTTGTTAACTCCCATAAATCAATGACTTATTTAGCCAATGGGCTAAATTTATAATAAAATTTCTTGTAGGTTCTTTTACCATAATAAGACTGACTCTATTATTAGATTGTGATTCAGCATTATTTACCCAATTATGATATTCAATCTCTGAAACATCTTCGCATGAGCTTGATTCCAATATTTTCAGAACTTCTGCTTTACCAGGACAGTTATCACAAAGATGTAGCATACAATCGCTCCAATCTGTTGAACAAACACAATCATTTAAAATTACTCGGTAGGCTAAATTTTTGTTGATGGCACACAATTTTAATTTGACATTTTGGTGTATAGGACATACACAAATTGTATGTGTACCAGGTGCTCCAGCACTAATACATTCTTTTGGCCTTAAAGAAGCAAATATACTGAAACCTGGTTTGCGCTCGTCTTTAAAATGCTGTTCATATTCTTCTTCCACCCAATTGTTGTATAGATCCTTCAAATCATACATCAACAGTCTTTTTTGTAACTTCTCTGTGATATTAGTAATAGGATTTTTAACACTGATGCAATCTTTAATGCCGCTACATATTCTACTATTGTTTTCATCTCTATAATACTGAGTTACAGATTCTCTAACTTTATTAGAATGAATGCTGTACACTTTACGCTTAATAGTTCCTAAGACACCTGGAAAAATAGATTTTGAAATTAATTTCAAATAGTGTACACTTAATCACAAAATAAAATCATAATAACAATATTATTTTTTTTTAATTTAACGATTATCAAGACGATAAAATTTAGCTCAATGTTTATTCTATTTTAATTACTATGACTTGTTATATTGGAAGAAAAGAAATAGTATAGAATTAATTTATTTTTTTTATGTTTTTTTTATATTAATTTTAATAGTTCTTTTAAAATCCAATAATTACTTTATTATTTCTTATCTAATAATGAATAACGAAGGGTACCCCATGTTAAGATAGGCAAAATGCCACTATTAATGAAAGCGAAAAATGACAGTGATTTCATAGAAGTATACTAAAAAAAGAATTTTCTACGATTTTTCCGGGGACCTATATCCCCTCCTTATACCAGTAAGGCCTAAAAATCGCATTTTTTGGAAATTATTTTTTTCTCCCGTTCCTCAATGTTAAAAAATTAAAAAAAAAATATGAGATTACAGCTTGTAAAGAGAGAGAACATTGAGATTTCTCAAATATAGATCCTTTCTAATTAAATCGGATTTCATTTAAATGCTTAAATTACAATTCATGTATTATTTTACTTAATCCGTAAACAATACTTAAGCAATACGTAAGCAATACGTAAGTAATACATAAATAAGAATACTTAAGTAATAATACATGAGTAATATAAATAAATAATTATGAGGATTTTAAATTAAATATTTTATAGGGGTACCCTTTATCATTATAGTTGCTTGAACAAAAATTACATAGATTTTAATAAATTAAACTAAAATTTTCTATTAATAATTCTCAAGTGTAATATAATATATGTAACCTAATGTATAAAGGATTATCGATTCTATATGGTTACACTATGTCTATAATCAAGATATTAAGAATTTATTACAACCCATTTTTTAACTTACCTACAGTAATTTTAAGTTCTTTTGCTTTATTAAACATATAACGTGAACATTGGAAATAATGTTTTGCTTGTTCAACTTTCCAATGATTTGGAAGTAATGTCAATAACGATATTTTTTTACCAAAATTAGTTTCTTCATTATAACACTTAATTATGTTTCCAATCATTCCGTGAAATGACATACTATCCTCTTGTAGCTGTTTAAGATTGCATTGAGTTGGCAAATTAAGATTCAATGTTTTATTAACTGTTGTACAAAATTTCGTATTCATTGATTCTAAAACACTGTATGTTTTATTTTCCAAGCGATAATCACTAAGTTTCTCTCGTTTAAGAGGAGGTTCATCAAATCCATCGAGCATTTTATTTAAACGTTGAAATCCTTGGCTCAATAATATATCTTCTGAACTTTCTGATGTACACACTTGGCTACTTGAAGAAACTTGACTACTTGAAGAAAGCTGCTCATTATTATTTACGTTTAAACCATCATTCCCAGTGTTTTCATCTTTTTCTGCATTTTTTGTTATTATTGATGTAATTTTGAACTCACAGTTTTTACAGTACTTATTACCTGGATCTAAATTTATATTACGAATGTTACGAAATTTATCACATTTATCAGCACTAATCATTACTAAATTATTCACAATGGATTTTGAATGATTATTAAAACAATTGCAACACTTCCTTTGTCTACTTGTATATCGAGTATCATATTTATGAAGATGATGGTCGCAAATAAATTTATTTTCTACATTAATATCAAAATTTTTAATCCTAAATGATAAATACAGCTTTAATTCATTACTGAGATTACTAATTAGATTAAGACATTTATTTCTTGTGTAATGCTCTAAATGACATTTATCATCCTCATGCAATTCACCAATATAGCACAACATTTTCTTTCAATTCCTGAGAAGATAACACTTACAAAACACAATTGTACAATTTATAAAACTCAACAGAACCAATACTGATATACTTGGTAATAGTTCTGCTCAACTACCTTCAGAATTCTACTTAGAAATATTCATTTCATTTTTTATTGTAACTTGTACTCATTGTTTAAGGACATTCCGTGCCTTGTGTCGTGTAACGGATGACGGGTTCACGGGTGTCTCGCACAGAAAAATGGATGTCTGTCATCTATTAACTTACGTCAACACAGGTTAAATGAAACTATTTATGTATGTTTCATTTAACCTGAGCTTATACGTATAACGCACGTAAAACTATAGAAAACCTGCATTTAAGACCATGTCTATACTAGGTATGCGAGAAGCGCAACCGGTGCACGCATGCGACAAGCCATACGTTTTGCACAAAGTACTTGAAATACTTAAAATGATAAATAATATCGTTGTATACGATTGAACGTAAACGTGAGTTTATATTATTAGGGTTTGTCAGCGAGAAGAAATAAACGGGAAAATTAGACTTCAAGAGTCTATGCAACCAACTCTACTCGAAAGTGAAAGTTGATTGCAGAAAAAGGTATGAACGCTTATGCGTACGAGTAAACAGGCAATAAGGCATTGTATAGGTAAAACGGAAAGAGGTAAGGTAAAAGGCATGTGCATAAAGCACATAGCGATTAGGCGCCGCAGGACTCTATTTAAGCCCGCTGGGTGATGTTTTTAATAGTGGGAGCGCATCGGACGCTTGCCATCTAGCGGGCACTTTGGATACTTCAATCCCGAACAATCGTAGTAGATCAGTTAGTAGATCTATATTTAGCGATAAATAATATCGTCAATAATATCGTAGTGAAATGATATTATTTATCATTTTAAGTATTTTAAATATTTTGTCCAACACGCATTGCTTGCTCGCATCGCTTGGGCTGATCGCACGTGCTTCTCGCATAGTGTAGACACGGCCTAAGATCTTCAAAATATGCAGCCTCAGCCCTTTTTTTAGGACAATTATGCGAAACTTATGCTTGATCTTGTAAATAAAACTTTTCCTATATTTCACAAGCTCTAATTTTACCACTTGAAAAATAATTTTTTATGAAAACAGCTATAACTTTGGCTCTAGTGGTCCTAGAAAAATCAGCGACTACGGATTTTAAAGGTCTAGGAACCACCTTCGTATTTATGTTACGTATACGTAAAGTGGTAAGGTAAAAGGCATGTGCATAAAGCACATAGCGATTAGGCGCCGCAGGACTCTATTTAAGCCCGCTGGGTGATGTTTTTAATAGTGGGAGCGCATCGGACGCTTGCCATCTAGCGGGCACTTTGGATACTTCAATCCCGAACAATCGTAGTAGATCAGTTAGTAGATCTATATTTAGCGATAAATAATATCGTCAATAATATCGTAGTGAAATGATATTATTTATCATTTTAAGTATTTTAAATATTTTGTCCAACACGCATTGCTTGCTCGCATCGCTTGGGCTGATCGCACGTGCTTCTCGCATAGTGTAGACACGGCCTAAGATCTTCAAAATATGCAGCCTCAGCCCTTTTTTTAGGACAATTATGCGAAACTTATGCTTGATCTTGTAAATAAAACTTTTCCTATATTTCACAAGCTCTAATTTTACCACTTGAAAAATAATTTTTTATGAAAACAGCTATAACTTTGGCTCTAGTGGTCCTAGAAAAATCAGCGACTACGGATTTTAAAGGTCTAGGAACCACCTTCGTATTTATGTTACGTATACGTGTCAAAAATAATTATAAGATGGTAGAATTCATGTCAGTAGAGAGCCATTTTTGATTATTTAGGTATCGAAAAATTAGATATTATAATACTCGACAAAAAATTATTTTTTTACTTTTTCCTATGATAGGAAAAGAGTATAGTTAAATAACATCATATTCTAATGAAAAATACTTTTTTTAATGATTTTTAATTAAAATTCGGTTGACACTGTGACCATGAACACGGTTGATTTTCGCGATTTTTGATAAAAACATCAACTTCAAAAGGCTGTATCTTGAAGTCTATTCAATCAATTAAGGTCCTCAAAAAAAGAAATTAAAGGTCTCGTTGAGACAAAAAAAATGAGAGCTAGTGATCTCAAAAATGTGGAACCAGTTACGAGATATAGAGGTTTAAAGATGATCTAAAATTGATGAAATGCAATGGCCATATCACAGATCGCCAATAAAACCTAAATCATCATTTCATATCAGTGTATTTTTTTTCTTAAAATTTGAAGAAAGACAAAAAAAATGAGACCTCACCGACCTCATTTTGTTAAAATTTCAACCTTCTAGAATTTTTTGAAAACTGTCTAAGAACAGGTCAAAATCAGGGTTTAAAAAAATTCCAGCAGGAATTAGGAATGAGATAAGGGGCTGAAATTTTGCACAAGCTATTTTTTTTATATGTACTTTCATAAAAAAAATCGTGGACAAAATCGACGACCCCCCCGCGCACACTTTTTAAAAAAGGTACAGGAACGACCCATATATATGGAACGTGACTTATGCAGACAATTTCTGAACTGGTGCGAGACTTATGCTGACTTTGTGGTACTTATGCGGATGTCCGCATAATTTTTACGTGTTAATTTTACATAAGTATTAACACGCGATGTCAACATAAGTCCTGTTTCATATATATATATATATATATATATATATATATATATATATATATATATTAGGCTAGTAAGTTTGAGGAGCTCAACCCCGGTCGGTCAGAGTGGCTAAAGAAATAATAACCCTCAGGTTACCGACTCTAGACAAATAGACTCTAGAAAACCCCTCAAACTTCCGCTCGGATGCTGAATATATAGATTGGAAGTTTGAGGAGGCTCCTCAAACTTCCCATAACCCCTCAAACTTCCAAGCGGGTGCTGAATATAATCCTCAAACTTCCAGAATTTCATATTTATATATATATATATATATATATATATATATATATATATATATATATATATATATATATATATATATATATATATATATATATATATATATATATATATATATAAATATGAAATTCTGGAAGTTTGAGGATTATATTCAGCACCCGCTTGGAAGTTTGAGGGGTTATGGGAAGTTTGAGGAGCCTCCTCAAACTTCCAATCTATATATTCAGCATCCGAGCGGAAGTTTGAGGGGTTTTCTAGAGTCTATTTGTCTAGAGTCGGTAACCTGAGGGTTATTATTTCTTTAGCCACTCTGACCGACCGGGGTTGAGCTCCTCAAACTTACTAGCCTAATATATATATATATATATATATATATATATATATATATATATATATATATATATATATATATATATATATATATATATATATATATATATATATATATATATATATATATATATATATATATATATATATATATATATATATATATATATATATATATATATATATATATATATATATATATATATATATAATCATATAAACATGGACTTATGCTGACACCAATGTATAAGACCACGTGACCTGTCTGCATAAGTGTAGTACCGTTTATACAAGTGTCTGCACAAGTCTAGCGTGACTAAAGAAATAATCTCTCTACTTATGCTGACGTCTGCATAAGTCGGTCTCTGTCTGCATAAGTCTATTTAAATTTCGGAAAGTGTCTGCATAACTAGCGTTTCATATATTTTTGTGTATATATATATATATATATATGTATATATATATATATATATATATATATATATATATATATATATATATATATATAATAGAATGGGCGTTATTTCCGGGATTATACAGTGTTCTATAGTTTATTCTTTCAGAGTTGCTACATACAAGTGACTAAAGAAATAATGGATCCTGGGGTTATAGACTCTAGCACGGTCCCGGAAATAACGTAAATTTACCTTTTTCCTTTTCCGGGACGTCCTGGAAATAACAGTTATATATATTTTTGTGTCCTAGAAATAACGCTTATGTGTGTGTGTCTATATATATATAGAGATATATATATATATATATATATATATATATATATATATATATATATATATATATATATATATATATATATATATATATATATATATATATATATATATATATACCGGGTGTCCCATTTTAAAACCACCAGGCAAATATCTCGAAAACTAAGGGAGATGGAAAAAAACTTTTAATACAAAAGTTGTAGGGTTCAGAGGGGCCAAACTGATCGTGACCTTGGTTATGACCTTGAGGTCAATGATCAAGTTCATTTGAAGGTCAAATCGATTTTTTCAAATGGGAACCCCCACTTTTGACCACGTAAATGAAAAGAGCGGAAAATTTTACGATCAGATATGTCCTTGAGTCAAGGTCATGGTCATGGTCATGGTCATGTTTAAAATCAAAATCAATCAACGCATCAAAACATTCCCATAATTAGGCATACGAGACAAATTGTTAAATACAAAAGTTGTAGGGTTCAGAGGGGCCCAACTGATCGTAACCTTGGTTGTGACCTTGAGGTCAATGATCAAGGTCATTTGAAGGTCAAATCGATTTTTTCAAATGGGAACCCCCACTTTTGACCTCGTAAATGGAAAGAGCGGAAAATTTTACGTTTAGATATGTCCTTGAGTCAAGGCCATGGTCATGGTCATGGTCATGTTTAAAATCAAAATCAATCAACGCATCCGAACATTCCCATAATTACGCATACGAGTGTTAAATACAGAAGTTGTAGTGTTTGGAGGGGCCCAACTGATCGTGACCTTGACCATGAACTTGAGGTCAAGGATGATGTCGTTTGAAGGTTAAATCAATTTTGTTTAACGGCAACCCTCACTTTTGACCTCGTCAATAGAAAAACCGAAAAATTCTGATATGACGTTGGGTCAAGGTCATGGTCAAAGTTATGGTCAGTTTCCGTGCAGTTAAGAGCAAAGTCGGAGATGACCCGGTCACCTAAGGCAAGGTCGGAGATTACCCGGCCAGATAAGGCAAGGTCGGAGATGACCCGGCCAGTTAAGGCAAGGTCGGATATGACCCGGACAGTTAAGGCAAGGTCGGAGATGACCCGGCCAGTTAAGGCAAGGTCGGAGATGACCCGGTCAGTTAAGGCAAGGTCGGAGATGACCCGGCCAGTTAAGGCAAGGTCGGGGATGATCAGGCCAGCTAAAAATTCATTGAAAAATTCCACGTTCATGTGTATTTAGTCATAGGATCCAAGTGTTTCGGTCACCATTTACTGAAGAAGATGCTCAAAAGTTGCAACATTTACTTGTTGACAACATTCTATTCTCCTTTTAAAGTTTCTAACAGTATTTAATAATACTTGACGTGGAATACTTAAGCAGATTTGTGTAATCCTTTGAATCATGTCATCTCTTGTAGTTGGCCTGTTGCGGTAGACTGTATTTTTTAGGAAGGCCCATAAATAAAAATCTGGAGATGTCAGATCTGAAGATCTTGGTGGCCATGCTACGGGACCTCCTCTACCAATCCATCGACCGTTAAACCTTTCATTAAGAAAATCTCTGACAATTCTGGCATAATGTGGAAGAGCACCATCTTGTTGTAGCCACATTCTGGCCCTTGTATGGAGATCAACGTTTTCTACAAAGAGTGGCAGCTCGTCTCTCAGCAACTGTAAATAAGTATGTTGAGTTACGTGACCTTAAAAAAAATAAGGTCCAATCAGACATCCTTTAATAATACCACACCATACCGTTACATTCCAGCGATGCTGATGATCAACTTCTCGCATCCAATGAGGATTAACAGGAGACCAGTAGTGGCAATTATGGCGATTCAACATACCAGTACTCTGAAATGTAGCCCCGTCGCTAAAAAGAACATTGTTAAAGAAATTTTCATCATCAGTAATTTGTTGTGTTGCCCATTGGCAAAATGTTATTCTCCGTCGATAATCTTCCACAGTTAAAGCTTGATTTAGAGTAATGTGGTAAGGATGGTAACGCGCATATCGTAAATATCTACTGGCCGTAGATCTTGGAATACCCATTGTTAACTCGATTTCGCGTAAACTGACATGAACATTTAAATGTATCATGGCTAGAACAGCAAGAAAGCGAGGATTATTTTCATAATCGTGTTCATTCAGTGTCCTCCTTCTTCGAACGAAGTTTCCTTGTCGACCGCGCAGTTCAATGTCACGTATTACCGTATGATCAGGATGTTGTAGTTGAGGGAACCGAGCACGATACAATCTGCTTGCCTCTCGATAGTTTCGTCGACATTCTCCTAAAATAAGAAGAATGTCAACTATTTCATTAGCAGAATAGTCAGGCATTCTTTTTTAGTTGTAAATGCAATTACTTATCAAAACACACCACAAAAGAAATAATATGTTATTATACTATACAATATTTTAAAACGAAAAAGTTTAATTTTCTGTGCCAATATAAGTGTGCTCAATTTGAAAACAATTTGATGTAAACAGTAATAATTATTGACTATTACCGATCAATGCTGAATACTACCGGTCACTATTGGATACAGGTCGTCAACACTTATTAACTTTTGTTATTATTTGATATAAATGGTTAACCCTGGTAAATATTGATAATAGTAAAAATAGTAAAATTTTCCGCTCTTTCCATTTACGAGGTCAAAAATAGGTGTTCCCATTTGAAAAAATCGATTTGACCTTCAAATGACCTTGATCATTGACCTCAAGGTCATAACCAAGGTCACGATCAGTTGGGCCGCTCCAAACCCTACAACTTCTGTATTTAACACTCGTATGCGTAATTATGGGAATGTTTGGATGCGTTGATTGATTTTGATTTTAAACATGACCATGACCATGACCATGGCCTTGACTCAAGGACATATCTGAACGTAAAATTTTCCGCTCTTTCCATTTACGAGGTCAAAAATGGGGGTTCCCATTTGAAAAAATCGATTTGACCTTCAAATGACCTTGATCATTGACCACAAGGTCATAACCAAGGTTACGATCAGTTGGGCCCCGCTGAACCCTACAACTTTTGTATTTAACAATTTGTCTCGTATGCCTAATTATGGGAATGTTTTGATGCGTTGATTGATTTTGATTTTAAACATGACCATGACCATGACCATGACCTTAACTCAAGGACATATCGGAACGTAAAATTTTCCGCTCATTCCATTTACGAGGTCAAAAGTGGGGGTTCCCATTTGAAAAAATCGATTTGACCTTCAAATGACCTTGATCATTGACCTCAAGGTCATAACCAAGGTCACGATCAGTTGGGCCCCTCTGAACCCTACAACTTTTGTATTAAAAGTTTTTTTCCATCTCCCTTAGTTTTCGAGATATTTGCCTGGTGGTTTTAAAATGGGACACCCGGTGTGTATATATATATATATATATATATATATATATATATATATATATATATATATATATATATATATATATATATATATATATATATATGACCCTCAGGTTACCGACTCTGAAAAAAGGGGGTATGGATTTCTCCTCAAAAGTCAAAATTTCTCAAAGCAAGAATCGCGACTTTTGAGGAGAAATCCATACCCCCTTTTTCCAGAGTCGGTAACCTGAGGGTCATTATTTCTTTAGTCACATTGTCCGAACTCTGAGCGAAAGGTTCACATCTCCTCAAAAGTACCAATTTACAAACATATATATATATATATATATATATATATATATATATATATATATATATATATATATATATATATATATATATATATATATATATATATATATATGAGGCATTCTCTGTCAACGCGATACCCCCTCTGCCCAGAACAATTTTGATCCAAATGGGGTCTACCTCGGCTCAAATGAAAGCTCTTGACTTCTACTTTCGAACGCCGTCTGGCGATTCCGAAAATTCAAAATAGCGGATCCAATATGGCGGCTGAAAGTCTCGGAATGATGGAAAAACAAGTTTTTCTTCACTCTAATAGCGAATCTGATACGAAAATTGTTATTTCTTGCCACTAATATGAAGTTTGCGACATATTTTCTTACTACTACCGTTCAAAGCGAGCGGTTAAAATTATATTTCAAGGTCATTTTGAAGGTCAAAAGTTATTTTCTGGATTTTTGGACTAGTATTCCACGAAACTAGTAGAAAACTTGATTAAGATCATAACTAGACTTGACCTTGGATCATTTTTCAAGGTCATTTTTATGGTGAGTTCTAATTTTAATAAACCGATTCTTTCGCAGTTATACTTCTTCAATTCATGCTATCAATCGGTTCTAATTCGGAACAGTAACAGAAAAACTGTGGTTATATCCACACTTTGTAACATTTCAGAATCACTGAAAAAAGTTTGGTGGAGAAGAAACACGTTAGCGTAGAGTATCAGTACCAAATGCAACAATTGTTACGTAACTAAACATTAAGTCCTTTACTCTCCCATTTTAGAGTAAATGTTGCACTAAAATTGTTCCGCATTTAATCTATTTCATCGTTATTCAGGAGTACAAAAGTTTAGGGCAGAAGAAGCACTAATAAGTGTGGAAATGGTACAACACATTTGTGCTGCTACTGCTTTTTTGATTTGGTGCTCCTCCTGCACAAAAATCGTGCAGTATACGCACTGAGAGAAAAAAACCGACGTGACGCCGTGGATGCTATAGTTGGTGTAAGACTGTGTGACTATACACGTATACAATGCGATCAAAAATTGCAAAATTTTTGAATTTTGCAATTTTTGAATTGACTTTGAAGGTCAACGACGAGGTCAGATTCAAGGTCATCAGACCAGACAAATCCTCGTTGAAAATTACTTACGGTATGACCTTAGCTTTTTCAAAAAATATCGTTTCTGGGAAAATACGGGGGTCCCATACTTTTTGATAACCCTGTAATTAAACTTTACAATAGTACATTTCTAAAATCTCTCTAACTTTTTTTATTCCTCTTTCGAAACTCTTTAAGTACCGATGCTTCTCTAAAAGTTTAGTGCAGCTGTTACTCTAACTCTTTGGTGTATCTGTGGTTCTATATTTCGTGCATTACCTTTCCTAAACGTTTCGTACATATAGTTCCCATCGATTTTCGAGAGGATTCAAATTAATTCGAAGACATTTTTCATAGCACCAGTTCTAACAGTCCTACGTTATTATATTCGAGTATTATCACTTACTTAGATGGATTGAATATGTCTACTGTAGCACGGTCCGATCGTTGTATCAACCCTCTCAATGGTAAGGGTCACATAGGTAATGATTTATGCTTGTTGTCGAACAACTTAAAACGAAGATTTCCAGATTTGCCAGATAATTCAAAAATTTGTAGTAAGTGTAGAAAGTTATGTGGATCTCCCATTTCATCTATTGGTACAAGAGATATCGAAGGCAACAACGAATATGAAAACATGGATATAGAGACGACATCAGAAAACACTGGTATTGATAAATCTGTTCAAGAAGCTACACGATCAGCTAGAGAAATCGAATTGGAAGACATGTTTTCAGAATTAAAAGAAAAGTTTTCTAGATTAGCAGTTAATGACCCTTTGAAACTAACTATACTTACAATCGCCCCATCAACTTGGAATATTAGTCGAATTTCCCGTGAATTCAATACATCAAGACATTTAGTAAGAAAGTCGAAAAAACTCAAAGCCAATGGAGGTATTTTAGCTACAACAACGGCTAAACATGGTAAAACTTTGTCAAAGGCAGTGATAGAAGTCATTGTTGAATGTTATAATAACGATCTGCACAGTCGGATGATGCCGGGTCGAAAAGATACTACTGTCTCTGTTATTATTGATGGAAAGCGGACTCAGGTGCAGAAACGTCTTTTATATTTCGATTTACGAGAACTTTACGAATTATTCAAGATAGCAGAACCAACAGTGCAAGTAGGATTCAGTACTTTCGCGAAATTACGACCAAAACATTGTGTTCTTGCTGGTGCTAGAGGAACGCATAGCGTCTGCGTTTGCACCATTCATCAAAATTGTAAATTGATGTTGGATGCAATCGATATTCAGAAGCTCACGAAAAATCAAGAAGAACCCATTTGTAGTTATAAAGATTGTTTACAGCAAATTATGTGTAAGAATCCTACACCTGACTGTCACTTGGATGAATGTTCGAAGTGCCCTGGTTCTGAAAATCTTACGTCTCGTTTTCTTGAAGTATTGGATGGGGCAAATATCTCACAAATTGAGTACTGTGCGTGGTCAGGAACGGATAGATCAACTTTGCAGAATTTAACTCTACCAGTTGAAGAATTTGTTGATGAATTATATGCCAAATTGGCGATACTCAAACCCCACTCATATATTGCCAAAGAACAAGGTAATTTCATTGCTCAAACGAAAAGTAATCTAGGCAATGGAGAAGTTCTGGTAATGTTCGACTATTCTGAGAATTACTCTTTTGCAGTTCAAGATGCATCTCAAGCCTTCCATTTTAATAATGACCAGTGCACTGTTTTTCCAGCTATTTACTATTATAAAGAAGATTCAGAGCTGAAGCATGAAAGTTGTGTATTCTTGTCGAATAGTTTGAAGCATGACACTTCTTCTGTCTATACTATTCAGAATTTATTGATTCCAGAAATCAAGAGAAAAGTAAAAAACTTAAAAAGATTATTTACGTGACAGATGGAGCAAAACAGCATTTCAAGAACCGCTTTCAGATAGCAAATCTTCTTCATCATGAGAAGGATTTTGGTATTCAGGCAGAGTGGCATTTTTGCGCCACTGCTCATGGTAAAAGCTGTTATGATGGTCTTGGTGCAATATTTAAAAGAGAAGCTTATAGAGCTAGCTTGAAGGTGAAACCGAAAGATGCTATTCTGACGCACACATCTCTTGTGAAGTGGGCTAAAAATCATTTTGAAAATATAAGGATTTTTTATTTTACGCAGACTGAACATGATAAATTCAAAAGGAAACTCAATCGTAGGTTTCAAGATGCATTACCTGCCCACAAATTCTTAAACATCATTCTTTTCAATTATCAAGTGACGGAAAAGTTATCATGAAAAGGTACTCGAATGCTGCTAAGTCTGTATCTGTTCTACTTTAATTTTCAATGGGAAAATATACTGAATTTTTTTTTATAATATTCAAGTTTTTCTATTTTTTATCCTCCTTTTTTTAATTTTTTTTATGTTCTGAGAGAACTAGTACCTCCACGTGGTTCAGAATGGGTTATGCTAAAACTACTTGATAGTTCTATTGTGGAACTTTATCTTCTCTAAGGATTTTATACATGAAATTTTTAGATCGCCGGTCTCACGATATGCACAAAGGAACAAATGTCTCATAGGAGGTTACGTTCAACAAAACATTAATTATGCAGAGACAGAAATCATGACCTTGAAAAATGATCCGAGCTCAAGTCTAGTTATGATCGTAATCAAGTTTTCTACTAGTTTCGTGGAATACTAGTCCGAAAATCCAGAAAATAACTTTTGAACTTCAAAATGACCTTGAAATATAATTTTAACCGCTCGGTTTGAACGGTAGTAGTAAGAAAATATGTCGCTAACTTCATATTAGTGGCAAGAAATAACAATTTTCGTATCAGATTCGCTATTAGAGTGAAGAAAAACTTGTTTTTCCATCATTCCGAGACTTTCAGCCGCCATATTGGATCCGTCATTTTGAATTTTCGGAATCGCCAGACGGCGTTCGAAAGTAGAAGTCAAGAGCTTTCATTTGAGCCTAGGTAGACCTCATTTGGATCAAAATTGTTCTGGGCAGAGGGGGTGTCGCGTTGACAGAGAATGTCACATATATATATATTGGGACCTGAAATAAGTTCTCGCTGTTTTTTGTGAAAATTGATGCTTTATTTAAAGGATGTAGTAAAAAGCATGTCATTCAAAATATTGCCCATCACTAGTCACTACTTTCTTTCATCTTTCTGGCAATTTACGAATTCCATCTCGGAAGAACTGCTCATCTTTTGAACCTATCCAACAATCGACCCATTTTTTAGTATTTTCATAAGAATGGAAGTGCTGCTCAGCCAAGCCCATCGATCGGAACAAGTCCTATTGAAGCGCCTCCAAAGCTGATCCTCTAGGTTTTACAAAACAGAAGCTCAAAGTTGACCGAAAAGTATAACTAGTTCTCATGCCAACTACAATTTCTATAAAAGCAGCTGATACAAAGTTTTTTCATAATATACTCGTTCCAGTCCATTTACTATTGTATTTTGTCAAATTTGGAAGTTCTAACGCTTTTATGGTGTCGGAATAAGTCCCAGCAGCAATTTCTTTACAAGCAAGCATTGCTGCTTGTTTTTGACAGTAGAAAATATAAGCCAGATGTGAATGCTGTTTTCCAACAGCCCAGCTTTTTTTCAGAATTGCAATGCAAACTAACATAATTACTTTTTGCAGTATCTAAATAAAATTAGTAACTAATGATTAATAAATATATTAACGTTGACAAAAAATATTCTAGTTTCCCTTGGTGGTAAATGAGAATAAAAGCATAAACATCATAAGAAATATACATAAGCTGCTTGTTCACCAGTGAGACTACTGTTATTAGCATTCTAGTCGCCAACATCACTCATTTCTTTTTATTAAATCTGAAGTTTGGTCACTAAGTAAATTGGGTGTTTCGCTATTTTGGTATCCAGATATTTCTTTTTCATATGTATCATCAGGCTGTTATCTGTAGCTGTCTTTCTCTCTTCTCACAAGTAGCATCTTTTTCTGTAGCCTACTTATAAATATAGATAGTCTGTCATGCGAGTTATATGTAACAAGAAGCCCAGGATACTGCAAAAATTGTGACTCCTAAAGAGAGCCCCAATAAAGAACACAACTGACAATGCAGTTTATACACCAAAGATACCACTGGACAGCATCATGGTTTTAGGTTAGAAAACTAAACTATTTCATGAGATTACAGGATGTTTCATTTTCATTCACATATAAACTTGTGGTATGGATTCCTTTCATATTCATTCTGTATCCATAGATTACCTAATAATTCACTTATCATATAACTCAGTTTTGGTGGTGGGGGGCAGTCAGATAGTCCTTTGCTAATTGTTAATTAAGTTTTTATTTCAGATTCTGTGGGGGTGATTATAAACAAGGGCAATCTGACTGCCATAAATATTAATTATTTTAATTTAATTTATAAGACTGTAAGACCGATGGAAAAATTCTCATCAGTTGATAGTAAGTTGCAGTCGACACGAGTAATATTTTTAATGATAAAACTAAGGTCTATTAAAGGTGGGTTAGAATGTTTTTTAGAGATGTATATGGGATTTATGGGAAGGTGGTCAAAGGTTATTGCTCAAAATGGGTAAAAATGGTTTTAAGGATTGTAAGTTTAAAGGAGCAACTTACTTTTCTTCTTAGGTGTAAAATATCAAATATTTTTCCTACCCATATTGGGAAAAAATTTGATGATAAGGGTTTTTATCGGGATTACAACAAAAGAGTTTCTTATGATCTACGGGAAAATATTTTCTTTTTCAAGAATAAATTACTTAATTTAGAAATTAGAGATTTGAATTTTGAAATTAATCGTTTGATAAATGTTTATTAGAGCTTGAAAGATATTTATATAATAAAGTAGAACAGAATGATTTGCAAGAATTTTTTCGTGGTCAAAAGAGGCACTGTGAAAAAGTAAAATATAATCATAGGAGTAAATAAAAAAGAGAATTTGAATATTTAAAACATGAAAAACACTCTCAGGTCAATCAAACTAACAATGTTAATAAAGATTGGTTTTGAAATCTAGCGGACAAAGTAATACCAGATGAAGTGGTAAATATTATTCAAAGGGTGCTAAATTTGGAATATCATATTCAAGTAAAGCTCTTCCGATCAAGAATATCATCGCTGAGGTAGAAAGTAGTATTAGTAGTTTTAATCTAGAGTTTAAAAAATAATGTAGGAGTTCTTTAGTTAAAGATATTAATAATTTTAAAAGAGAAAATAGATTTGATAATTGTTTGAACAGTAATTTGTTGCATGAATTAAAAATAGCGAAGTAATTCTTGAGAGAGAATCCCAATATCATCTTCCATAAAGCAGATAAAGGAAATGTAACGGTACTTTCAGATAAAAGGGATTATATAAATAAAATTCAACTTATGTTGGATGATGATACCATTTACGTGAAAATTAGGAATCCACATATCAATAGATTACAAGATAAATTGAATGAGTTATTGAAGGAGGTTGCAATAAAACGATCAACGAGGAACCAAGAAAAATTCATTTAAAACTTAGTTTATTGGCCGACGTTTCGGTACTGATATTAATACCTTCATCAGGGCTAAGAAGGGAAAAAAAGATACATAGTTAAAACATATATACAGAATATTTTAAGCAAAAGAACCCATTAACACTTTTTTTTTTGGCATTTTACTGACCTAATAAATTAACGAAAGTTTACACCATGGTTCGTAGACAAACATAGGTGACGTCGATCAAGTAATGATATAGCACATAGTGCAACGTCTGTGAGCGGATTTTATTTAACTAGAACATTTTGAAAAGAATTCGAGTTTGAAAATTTGATTTTAAATTAACGAAAATTAAAATTCTATACGAATATAACAATAAACAGCTAGAGCTCTTACCCATCCTGCACTCTGGAGTCCCATTTTTCGACATTGAGAGAAATGTGAAATTTCCGGGCTTTATATACCTACAGGGGGGACGTTAATTTTCGCAAATTCAAATTCTGAGAGTGAGAGGAGAGGGAGCGCGCCAACATAGCGTACTGGAGATCGTACGACTAACAGCGTTTATTGTTATTTTCGTTATTGCAGAAGTGTCTATTGGTTGTTTCAACGGATTTTTTTATAAATGTACTTGAGATTCTTAGTGTCGTCCATTCGATTTAGGCTGTTATTTTGCGAGTGTATGTGCAACATTTCTGAAAAAGTGCGTTTACGGAAGTTTGTTTCGGTGTCTATTATGTGTGTATGCTCAAAATCTATTTTATGTCCAGTTTTTTGAACGTGCTCTGAGAGTGCGGAGGTCGTTAACGATTTTGAGACCGCGTATTTGTGTTCGTATACACGACTGTTTAACTTCCTTTTTGAGGTGCCTACGTAAGAGGCATCGCAATCTTTGCAGTTCATTTTATAAACGACAGATGCAGTTTCGAGCGGATCTAGTTTATCTTTTCCGAGTCTGGTAAATTTAAGCTTATTTATGTTTTTACTGATTGTTTGTAGGTTTTTGACATCTTTCATAGTGCTGCATAATTTTTTATTTAAGTCTTTTATGTATGGAATGACTAAGGTCTTATTGCGGTAATCTTGTTTATTATAATTTAAGAATTGACTATTATTATAAGAGTGCAGACGTTTTTTAATATATTTTTCAATGAATGTAGGAGGATAGTCGTTTTGAATAAGAAAGGATTTTATTATTTTTAAATTATCTTTATGGAAAGAGATATGTGAAATTTTAATTGCTTTGTCGACTAAGCCATAGATAACTGCAATTTTTTGGTGGGTAGGGTGATGAGAGAAATAGTTTATGTATCTTCCGGAGGCAGTCGGTTTTCTGTACCAATTTGTTTTTGCGATGTCGTTATTTTCTCTGATGATTTTTAGATCTAAAAAGCTAATGCTATTTTCTGCTTCTAATTCAACAGTGAATTGCAAAAACGGATCAAATGAGTTAAGAGTGTCTAAAGTTTTTCTAATCAAGTCTTTTTTAATAATTAAGAAGCAATCATCGACATACCGTTTATATAAAATAATCGAATTTTTTAGCGAATTAACTTTTTTTAGCGGAAATTTAGTGAATGAATTATTGATGCATTGGAAAACAAAAGCTTATAGTATGTTTAAATATTTAAAATGTGAAAATGGCACTATAGCTAAATGTTATGGGCTTCCTAACATTCACAAAGAACAGTTGACATATAGAATAATAATGTCATCAATAAATTTTCCGTCTTATAGACTGGCGAGTTCTTTGTCTAATATATTGTTCAAGATAGTGGGTAAAACAAATTCATATATTAAAGATAGTTGGAGTTTTTATGATATAATGTGTGACGTACATAACCAGCTCGTAGTATACGCATCCATTCATAAATTCCCCATTCATAAACGCGAGAGCAAAACATAAACAAACAAGATGCATCAATGTATACAAACATGCGATTGCGTGCGCCAGCGAAACTCTTACGCATCCATTCACACAGCGCCTCTGACGTCACCGTATAAACACAAATATTGTCATGCGCAAGAGGGAAGACCAGACGATCGACTGGTATATAAAGGGCTCCGATTCTCGGTATCGGCACGCACTTGTGTCCGAGCACTCGCCTATTCAGACTAGCGATAAGCATTGCGCTTAGATAACTGAAGCTGGCCACTCCTTTGCGCTCGTAAAACTTATGTAATATAATTCATTTTTTAGTATATTAATAAACATACCTATAATTTTTTAGATTTTGATTTATGATTTTTTCTTCAAATAAACTCTCTAGATATCAACCGAATCCTAACTTACCTACCTCCCACGGCACGATAGTCGGCCCTCTGCACCGACTGCTTACCCGTATTATCTAAGCAGCACGGTCGCAGCCAATCAGCACTAGCGATTTACCTGCATTTACCACCTCTCTGTATCGATGGCACGGACTCCGGCACATTGCGCGCCGGTATCTAACCCTGAGATCGGAGCTACTCCCCTCCCAATTGTATGCTCGAGTCCAGTACATGAACTCTATAAAATTAATTCATCGTCCGAAAAAGTAAAGATTAAAGATACAGCTAGTCATTACCCAAGGTCGGTACGTTACAGCTGGCGCCCGAACAGGGAGCCGAGCAAACTAAAATCGCATAGTGGGAGTCTTCGAAAAAGGGATCATGATACCAGATCGACATAACATATTTTTAGAGAGTCGCATAGAAGCACGGATAATAGATTTAACGACACGGGTCGTCGAAGTTGAGGAAGCCGATCAGCAATATCACGCGGCGACGCAGTATTTAATGGGTCAAATAAAAGAATTACGCGGTGTTGTGAGTAGGCAAGGCCACGCGTTATTGACAATATCGGACAATCTGGCAGAAGCTAGGCAACGGGTAAATGAGCTGGACGAGGAAAATGAGAAACTGGGATCTACGGTAAAAGTAGTCGCGAGTAAAACTTGCAAAAACGAGAGAATGTTAAATTCGAGGATGGATCGTATCGAGAACAGGGATCGGGATATAGCCGAATCGTTTAAAAGGCTGTCGATTAACGATAATTAAAAAGCCGATAATTCTATATTAAAGTATAGAACGTTCGTATAAATTAGTTTTTTATAAATAAATACATTAGAGTCAACTTTCAACGTTGTAAATTCAATTAAGTTCAATCAAATTCTTTTTCATAACTTTCCGTATTAACGTTTCTTTCGAATCACGTACTCTATTAAAAGTTAAAATGGCAAAAGACCGCAAATCATGAGCGTTTATGTGCGAAATGCAAGACTCCTTTGACGAGGGAATAGAGAACGCTAAGGAACGAAAACGTTTCGAATGGGAACGGACGGTAACTGATGAATTACGATTATTGGATAAACGGCAAAATGAGCTCGAACATATGCTCGAAGGCCAAGACGAGGAAAATGACACGTCAAAATCACCGAAATTAAGGCAACGTTAGTCGCGATAATTCAAAATGAGATAAAAGAGAACTATGACACGTTAACACAGTTGGTCGAGAAAACTCGTATGGAAAAAAGAAGAACGCGCGGAATTAGTTACGGAAATAAATAAACTAAGAGGTCAGGTTCAGTTATTAGAAACCGAGAACGACAGTCTAATAGACAAAATATCCGCGTTGTCCCAAAACGATGATCAATCGAAAAGTAACCGCGAGCTAGACTCCAGGCTCACAGAGTTGAAAAGAAACCTTTCACGAGAAGTTGATCAAATATAATCAAACTTTGAGAAAGAAATTCTAGAATTGAAAAATGTGATTAAAGACTTGAAAAAATCGCCGATGAAGAAAGGCAACTCTGGGAGCGAAGCGTCTCAAAAAATAAAGTTAGACATCCACAAGTATCGAGGACTTGAGAATGAAAGGCCAGTTAAATTCTTGTCAGAGTTCGAGAAATATATAAGCGGGGTTAAACCTTGTTGGATATTATGAATATTTCGCCTTCTATATGTATGCGATACAGACAGCGCACGACACACGTACGCACACATGTATGTCTCCCCTCCTTAGTGAGTGCGTGAGTCAGTAGGAATGCCGAGCGGCAGCAAGCGACGCGCTGCTCTCTCTCTCTCTCTCTAGTCTCGCACGCCCATGATGTAACATCTCGCACATGGCGCAGGGAAGCGCCGATTATCATAGTCATTAACAATAAACTAGTCTTTCTTTAAGTATTACTAAAGAGTTCTAATTAACTTCACCACGACCTCCAACAAACCTAATTTCGATCAACTCTTATGCCTTATTTCTCAAGCACTCGAGAGTGATGCCAAGGATTGGTGGTACCTACAACAGTCGGAGATCGACTCGTACGGCCAATTCACAGAACGGTTTCGCGAACGGTATTGGAGCGCGAACACACAATGAACCGCGAAGCGGAAGATAGAATACGGTCAGCACCAGCCGGGTGCAGTCTTAATCGCGTTGAATATGCAACGAATTTATTCGGTTTAGGCAAAGAGCTAGATCTCGAGTATACGGAGACTGAGTTTGTTGTACGCGTTAGCGAACATTTCGAAAGAAATATTCGACACGCGGTTTTAGGACGGCACGTCAAAGATAAAAATATGTTGTTAAAGATATTAGCTGATTATGAGGGAGACGATCAACGTCACCCAAAACACGACAAAATGGGCCACAACAAACCCAGTCCTCCTTCAGATACGGCTAACACGCAAAACAAATCATATAATAAGCCATACCAGTGGCAGTTGAAAAACGTGAACGTAAACGAGTTACAGACAGCAACGCCGCCGGAAATAAAGGAGAAAAATCCACCACAAACGGATCAAACAAATGAGAAAAAGTCAGCTCGGTAGCAGAGAAACGAACGGAACAAAGAATTAATCCGAAGCTACGATGAGGTTGACGTAAATAATATAAATTTAGCAAACACTAATACCGAAAATTCGGGAAACGCATAACAGTTGCTTGCTACATGTCAAAAAGTAAACCGCAACAAGCAACTCGATCAGAGAATAAAAATTGTAATAAAGATATCTCTTCTATACTGGAGGACCCGCGAGAAAATCTTTTGTATGATGTAGAACCAGAAGGCCTAAATTCGAAAGAAATGCGTTGTCCGGAAGTAAATATCAAAGTCGAAGACATAAAGGTAAAAGCCCTAATTGATACGGGAAGTGAGATCACTTGCATCTCCGAGGAATTTTATTACGATAATGCGAAAATATTCGGGATGCGACCTATACCGATAAGTGGAAAATTCATAAAGGGAGCAACGGGCGCAAAGTCGTCGTGAATAAAACTCCAAGTTCTTCTAAATGTCGAAATTGCAAAAATAAAACTAGATATTATATTTATAGTAGTGCCGAAACTGGTCAAACCATGCATTATTGGATATAATACTCAAAAGGCTCTTAGTATGCTAATAGATACCGGCAAGGACGAAAACCTCTTAACCATTAACGATCAATATGTTCATTGTTCTTATAAGGAGACCATAATGTACTCAGAAGAGTATGCGTCTCTTAGAATCGAACGATCGTATGAGTCCGAATGCGGAAACGCTGACTCATACGATGATCTCATTGCTTATGATCTTTCTTACGAAGTCTCGATAGAAGAAATCGAAGAAAAGATCAAATCATGCAAAAATCTAAAAAATTCCCAAAGGGATAAACTTAAGTGCTTAATAGTACAATACAAAGAGGTATTTCAGAAACGCCCAGGTCTATTATCCAACTATGAGTATACTTTTAAAATAAAAGATTATGCACCCTTTTATTCAAAACCTTATCCCATCCCTATAAATTATAGAGATAAAGTTAAAATCGAAATCGACAAATGGCAAGAGCTTGGAATAATTCGGCGTTCGACGAGTCCATATATAAACCCTCTCATGGTTGTGATTAAAAAAGACGTATCAATTCGCCTATGCTTAGATGCACACAAACTAAACGAAAAATTGATAAATGATTATGAATTCCCTCCTGGCGTAGAGGAGATATTAAGATGTAAAAACAGAAACTTTTTATCCAGCTTTGATTTAACGAGTAGTTTCCATCAAATAAAGCTTTCAGGAGAAAGTAGGAAATATACCGCGTTCATTTGCGACAATAAAGTTTATGAATTTAATGTAGTACCATTCGGTATAAAAACGAGTAGCGACGCGCTAATAAGAGGTCTAGACCTAGCCGTCGCGGATCTCGAAGATTTTCTTATAACCTTTGTAGACGACTTACTATGTATTTCAGAAGATTTCGATAGTCATTTACAAAATATAAAATCATTATTTGAGAATTTATTAAAAAACAACCTAAGGATTAGTTTTAAACAATCAAAGCTAGTACAGGAACAAATAAAATTCCTGGGTCATATTTTAACGCCTGAAGGAGTAAAACCGGACCCAGAGAAAATTAGAACAATTAAAAACTTTAAAAAATCTAGAAATGTCAGGGAACTGTAGGGATTTCTCGGGTTTGTTAATTTCTATACGAAATTCGCGAGAAATTACTCGGCTCATACCGTTCCGCTTCTAAACTTGTTGAAACAGGATAAGAAGTATAAATGGACAGGCGAGCATGACAAAGCTTTCAATGACATTAAAGATATCTTCGTTGAGCATATTATATTAAAATACGTGGATCCGCAACGTCCATTCATACTCACTACCGACGCGAGCGACTACGCGATAGCTGCGGTGCTATCGCAGGTAAACGATCAAAACGAAGAACAAATTGTCACGTTCGTTAGCCGTACGCTGAAGGGGAGTGAATGCTCTTACTTTACGACTGAGAAAGAGATGTTAGCTATAGTTTGGGCATTAACACGTTAAGATACGTACTTGCGGGGGGCACCGAAAATCGTCCTACGAACCGATCACGAAGCTCTCACTTTTCTTAAACATTATAAATTTAATAATGCTAGACTACGGAGGTGGAGTCTCGCGATCCAAGACTTCTGCTTAGAACCGGTATACTTACCGGGATGCAAGAACGCCGTCGCCGATTACCTAAGCCGTCAGGTACACGACTATCCCGAGGAATCGGATCGGGAAAATGAAATCATAATCGCTTCAATACTCGTGCAAAAGCCGAGTCGCGAATTGATAAATAATTTAAAGAATTTGAAGACATTACAGGAAAATGACCCGTGTAACGTCCAGGGAATTTTCTATTTCCTTCCCTATTATAACCCCGGTGTTACTTGTTTATACTGTAACCGGGTAGGCCACCACGTCAATGATTGCCGCACGAAAATGTATTTCGATAAGCGAAATCAGGGAAACGACCAGGCCGCCCGTCGGGACGGGGACAACCCACGGGGAACGGCGGAGAAATCCCAACCAGTACACCTCACGTACGCGAAAATCCTCACTGGGTCAACAATTTGTTAATTACAAGCGTAACTAGCATCCCCATGATAAGAGTATCGCACCCTATTTTTCTGGGCCGCGAAGTAGAAGCTATGATAGATTCTGGAGCTCAACCAAACGTTGAAAAAATTAATATTCTCGATCCAAATGCAATAATCGATGTGTCAAAAAAACGAATAATCGTCGGTATTTCTGCCGAACCGATGCCAACTCTCGGCACTATTAGACTCAAACTCGAAAATTTTATTGAGGACGAATTTCTAGTTGTAGCCCAGAATTTCGCTCTACCAATAGATTTGATAATAGGCGCGCATTTCTGCGAAATAAACGATGTAAGGATAAGTTTTGACACATTCACCTTCGAAAATTATCGCACTTGCATCCCATTTGAAGCAGTACAAACCGAGCACATTCTAGGAAAAACCATGAAATATGTAGTCGCTAGGGCACGCCGGGATGTAGCCCAAGGACTCGTACCGCACACGGAACTAACGACAAAAGGCGTATGCGTGCTACCAGCCAAAGTGAAAAATTTCGACGGAGAGGTACTCGTGCCAATTAGAAATGAAAATTTGGAATGTGTCGAAATTCGAGTACCAATCATCCCCCTCGTGACAAGAGACGAGAAGAATTACTATAAACATTGGTTAGGGGCCAGACTACCAGAGTTTCCCGACGATGGTGCCTCAGGATATATCGGGCCTGTACCATTGGAAAATCAAACACCCTTTCTGCTTGATGCAGTGAGACCAAGCAAACCGAGTAATTTCCCAAGACGCGAAAAAAAATACGAATATAATTCGCGCCACTCTTACAAAGAACCTATTTCTGATGCCCCCAAGCTGCTCGGCATTCAAAAAAATGAAAAATCAAAAAATAAGAACGCGGATACCGCCGCACAAACAACGGGTTTATTACAAAAAAATAAAAACGCGGACACCCCCGCACAAACAACGGGTCTCTTAAACGCGGTCACCGCCGCACAAACAACGGATTTATTACAAAAAAATGAAAACGCGGACACCGCCGCACAAACAACGGGTCTCTTAAACGCGGACACCGCCGCAGAAACAACGGGTTCATTACAAAAAAATAAAAACGCGGACACCGCCGCGCAAACAACGAGTCTTTCGGAAAATAAAAATGCCTCACAAATAACGAACTACTTAGAAAACGAAATTGCCGTTTTTGCGGAAAGTAAATTTACGGACATTATCACACTGACCGATAGTCAGACCTGCGACGCCACGAACGTTTACGACCCAGGTGGCCACTCGACAGATACTTCGATCGAAAGTTATATTTCCGAAGCTGAGAAAAGCTTAGGTGGAGACTCACTTTACTTTTGTGACGAAGACGAGACAGTCGATACTATTGACCTCGAAAATTTCGACTCCCTATCCACGACTACACAAAAATCCCATCCATCCGATTAACACGCACACATTTACGAAATCTTGGCATACGATGATGCTGGATTACCTTTCAATAATGAAAATTATCACGTCTTTAGTATCGCGGAAACCTTGAATTCGCAAGACATGCGCGACAAACCTAGGAATGAAGTAGTAGAAATTTTGTTAAGAATGGACTCTTATAAGGGTGAAATAAAAAATAATGTAAAATCAATTTGTGAAAAATTTTCCGATATTTTCCACCTTCCGTGGGAGCAACTAGAATGAACTCATCAAATCGAACACAGAATTGAGACCATAGATGACATTCCTATCACGGTAAAGCAGTACAGATTTCCTCAAATCTTGAGGGAAGAAGTACAGAAACAAATTCAAAACCTCATAGATAACGGAATTGTTGAATCATCAAACTCACCTTATACGAGTCCACTCAGGCTAGTTCCTAAAAAGGAAGGCCCCGGTGGCCAAAAGCGTTGGCGCCTCGTTATAGATTACAGACCACTAAATGAAAAAACTATTAGCGATGCTTACCCTATACCTAATATCAATGATATCTTAGATCAACTAGGCGGGGCTAGATACTTTAGCGTACTTGACTTAGCTTCCGGGTTTCATCAGATACCCATGCGAGAAAGCGATAGAGCCAAAACAGCCTTTTCTACGCCCTTCGGGCATTACCAATTCAAACGCATACAATTTGGTCTTCAAAATAGCCCGACCACTTTTCAACGACAGATTGACACTTTGTTCAAAGGCATGCAAGGCACAGATGTTTTCATATATATAGACGATCTTATAATTTTTTCAGTAACGATAGAAGAACATATAGAAAAATTGGAAAGAGTAACACGGCGAATGCGTGCCGCGAATATGAAATTTCAGCCTGAAAAATGCGAATTTTTCAAATTGGAGGTATCGTACTTAGGCCATGAAATATCGGCAAATGGTGTTAAGCCATGTTTGAGGAAGGTAAATGCGGTACTACAGTTTCCCATTCCGCGTAATCAAAAAAATGTCAGACAGTTTCATGGGCTTGCAAATTTTTACAGACGATTAATTATTAATTTTGCAAAAATCAGTAAACCTTTGACACAATTACTACGTAAAGACGCCCAATTTGTTTGGGGCGAAGCAGAGCAAAAGGCATTTGACGAATTAAAGGGTTTATTAGCATCTCGCCCACTTTTGCAACACCTCGATTTTACAAGGGACTTTTTCGTAACTACAGACGCCTCGGGTTTCGCGATAGGGGCAGTGCTGAGCCAGATATTCGAAAAATTAGATCTACCGGTAGCTTATTTTTCATGAGTTTTGAAAAACGCCGAAAAATTATTCTACAATTGAAAAGGAATTACTAGCGATGCTCGACGCGGCTTTCCAGTTTCGTCATTGTTTATATGGCCGAAAATTTACATTTATTACGGACCACAAACCCCTCGTTTGGATACACAAACTTAAAGAGCCTTCGTCGCACCTGAAAAGGTTTTATTTTGAGTTACGTGAATACGAATACACCGTGGTCTATAAACCCGGAAAACAGAACTATGTTGCTGACGCGTTGTCCCGTAACCCACCGATGGTCGAGGTAGATCGAGTCTTCGCGCTGATCTCTAGCTCCAGAGAAAATACACATCCTCCCACGATCACCTCTCAACCCAACCTCACGATAGAGGCTCGGTCCGACTACGCAAGCGGCCACCCCTCAAACGTGTCACTCATCCCCGACGTTTTTGACGCACCGACTGTACCTTACGAAATTAACCGGGAACAGGAGCTTCAACCCAGCCCTACTCCTAGCATCATCGAAATTCGTGATAAATTCACAATGGAGAGAGACCAGTCTGCTTATTTCGTCGTCAAGAAAAACCAACCCCTATGTGTAGGCGCGAAGGAACTCCAGGTAGAAAGTAGACTCCCAATCATTCATGATTGTACTCTAGGCCGCGTAAAAACCACTAAAGTTTGCGGTAAATATATGGTCGCGCTGGTAATCAAAGAACACCCCCAAGAGAGGATAGATGAGGAAATATTAGATGATGCTTTAGCATCTTTTCTAGATTTTATACTCACATGCTCCCCGCGCACCATACGCATCGCCAAAACTAATTTTCTAGACGACTTTTCTTGGGCAACGTTAATAGGGAAATTTAAGGACATTCTTCAGGGACAACCCACTAAATTAATAGTATGTTTGGGTCTAATTCAAACGCCCCTTCCTCAAGATAGGACAGAAATTATAAGAGACATATACGAAGCCCCCTTTAACGGCCACAAAGGGGTGACTAAAACCTATTCGAGAATACGCTAGGATTATTATTGGCCCGGTATGAAATCTCAAATACAAAATATCATCGCGCAGTGCAAAATCTTCCAGCTAAATAAATTAGTGCGCAAAAAGGTTCGCCAACCCATGGTATTGACCGATACACCTGGCTCAGCCTTTGACAAGGTCGCCCTCGACATCGTTGGTCCTCTCTCGCGTACACCAAAAGATAATGTGTATATATTAACCATGCAATGTTTGCTCACAAAATCTGTAGTTACCGCAGCTCTACAAGCAGCGGGTTCACGCGAAATCGCGACCGCGTTTCTAACACATTTAGTATATATATTTGGCACACCCAAAATCCTACTAACGGACCAAGGCGCGAACTTTACGAGTAGCATTTTAAAAATATTGCGAAAATCTGTAAAGTAAAAACTTGTACAACCACAGCGTATCGCCCTCAGAGCAACGGCTCTGTGGAGAGAATGCACCATGTGTTAAAACAGTATTTTAAATGTTATGTGAAAAGTGAGGACACATGGGATGAATGGCTAAATTATGTGACCTTTGCTTACAACACCAGCGTTCACGAAGGAACCAAACTCACCCCATACGAATGTATGTTCGGAAAAATTGCCCGCGTGCCGTCCGCTCGCTATCCGATCGATAAGAATCTCAGTGAGACTTACGCGCAGTATTTAACAGATTTATGCGAAAAACTTGTAGAAACGCAACGAATCGCGCGCGAAAACCTTATAAATGCTAAACAAAGATCCAAGCGTTACTACGACCAAAGATTAAACCCTTGTGAATTCAAGGTAGGTGACTCCGTTTTGCTTTTAAAAGAACCAAAGCGAGGTCCCTTTGACTCGGAATATACAGGCCCTCATAAAATTCTTAGATTATTAAACGAGGGCAAAAATATAGAAATATCATTCAAAAATAAGGTTAGAGTGGTTCACCCGAATAAATTAAGATTAACAAAATTGCGAAACGCAAGTGAGACTACCGAATCAATTATTACAGATGCAGCCGAGAACGGCGAGCAGCAACACGATCCACCATCCTCAACTTCCGACAACAGCTAGAGCGACGGCTCTTATCTTCATCGGTGCAGCGTTGGTCAACATCGCCCTCCGCATAACAGCATTCGAATGCGCCAGCAACCCACCGCCGAATATAATAACAGTCTCACTGCGTCATGTAGGTGAGTGCGACCTCAATAATGTGACCCCACAAATGAAAACAAAATATATACAATTATTACAGTACACTGAGTATGATTCTGCAACTGTCACACAATGTAAAATTAAGGTAGATAGAAAAATTCATCACTGTGGAATGCACTCCCACTCGGTCAGGTAAAAAACGGCGACTCTACATACATATTACCGGTAAGCCGCGAGGCATGTATTGACTTACATAAATTCGGACACTTTAAATTCGGTAATGCAATGATCGAAAAACTCGCTGAAAATACAACGAATAGACGGTCACTATAGCAGGGAAAGTTAGCGTAGACAGAGTCTGCACCGGTACATATTACGCGACGGAAGAAAACGAATACGATAACGTCATTGTCACGGCCAAACTCAAGATAACGTTACGGAGCGACGAGGCTACGGCGAACAAAGAACGTAATGAGATTATATTTCGGTCTGGTACGCGCTGTAGATACGCGGACGGCAAATGTATCCACTTTGATGAAATGTATAATTTTTGGAATTATGAACCGCGATCCCAATGTGATTTTGACCATCATGTAATCTTATATGAAGGCCATGCCGCGAAAGTAACTGATAACACGACTCTTGCCCCAGAGATTTATTTTTCCAATAATACGGACGGATCGAAATTCGCATTTACTAACACTGACCAAAAATCTGTATGCGGGTATAACCTCATACGTACCGAACAGCCGAAATTATATATATTAGAAACTTTACCCAATCACTCTTTCACTTCACGAAACAAATTAAGAGCGCAGGATATTCTGATAAATACATACTTTGACACGAAATTAAATTTTTTCTCTCAACACAAAATTGTTGCATTGTACCGTGACGTTGTAATGCATAGATGCACATTAGAACGAGAAGTCATAAAAAATATTCTGGCACAAACTACTCAGGACCCGGATAAATTCGCATTCAACTTTATGAAATCTGAGAGCTACACCGCCGTTATCGCAGGTAACGTAGCGCACTTGGTTCGCTGCGAGGCGATAAGTGCTAAAGTCAGACACACAGAGGCCTGTTACGCCAAGATCCCTGTTGCGTATAAGAATGAATCATACTTTCTTACTCCTGCCTCACATATACTTACCAGACGCGGCACGCAACGTGATTGCAATCCCCTTTTGCCATCAATTCACCAAGTAGGAGAACAATGGCTACGATTCACCCCTAATCCCTTAGAAACTCCGCAACCACAGATTCTTCAACCCTTAAATACACCTACCTGGAAATATAAAGACTCTGGAACATTTATAGATAATGGCATATATACACAGGAAGACCTAGACAAATTTCGCGAAGCCGCATTGTTTCCTGCAGAAAAGCCGGCCGTATTAAACACAATCGCGAGAGGCGCAATTGGTGCTGAAACGCAACGCGGAGACTTAAATATTCTAAATTTAATGGATAATAATCAGATCAATAAAGTTATCGAAACTACCGTTCAGAAAATTTGGAGAAACTTCATACTTTTCGGATCAGTAAGTACAGGTTTCATGACTCTTTGGTTAATTTTCGGAGCAATAAAATACTTAGCAAGTTCAGTTTTACACGGATACGCTCTTTTTACCGTATACGGATAGAGTTTAAAATTACTTGGAGCTTTCTGAAGTGCATGCGCAAACTTTTTGTTACACCTTGGTCGAAATAACGTCAACAACGAAACGAACAATACAAACGACGACGAGAATTCCAATCTACCCCCATATATGAACAACCTCCGATTGAAAGAACGGACACCCTATCATGAAACAAACTCAATTCCACATAACCCAGCTCGCGAAAATGCTACTTATCAATTCGGTATGTACCCAAAACTTGGAGAACATCCATTGACACGAAGTACGACTCAATTTGATCTGAGAACACCGTTTTACACTCGCGCGAGTACGCTCCTGCCATCTGAGTCACGAGACCCCGCGCAATCTCGAGACTGAGCCGCGCGTGCTCTCGGACTTGCCAGGGGGGTGTAACGTCCAGGAAATTTTCTATTTCCTTCCCTAGGCAAAAAAATATATATTACCATATACCTCTGGAGTATATACACGCCTTACTCATATACTTATTCACTTACATGCCCTCTCTCTCTATATGTTTTATTTTCAAAGTCAATACTCACATACTCATACACACACCTGAATATATGATTATAAACGAACAAGTTATTTGAACATAATTTTTTTTCAAAGGTCACATTATTTGAACTCGCACTAACCATCCATATATTTGTAACCGTTACTATATAGTTTATATATTTTTTTTTTACTAACAATCACCATAATTGATCAACGCTTATTGTCAAAATTATATAAATCATAGCAATTAATTTTCAGAAAATTAAAATACATCAATTGTATCTTTTCATAATGATTACTGCAGTTAAGTCAAACAAAAATTAGAATAAATAAATTTTGCAATTTGAATTAAACTAATACAAAATCAACCAATACCATTGCGAGCGGAAATACTTTTTAAGCATTGCACATATGAACAATCACACCATGCGAATAAAATTCCATTGTCATTTGCATCACCGCCTCCTATCTTATCTGAAACCAAAACATTAACTTCCGGGCGATAAGCCTTTGCCTGCTTGCACTGGTCCAACCGAATGCAGATTCGGCTTGCCTTAGAAAGCCAACAAGGTAACCCCAGCTAGCCAACCCCCGCCCATTTTTCGGTGGAGTAAGAAGTGGAGAGACAAAGGAGAGCTGAGTTAATCAAGAAGTTTTTTCGGCAGAAGGGTACGACCACGCGAGCAAGGCAGTTGATTCTATCTGTACTCCGCACTTTGTAACTTTCGGACAATAAACTTTTAAGTTAACTGCATTTCGTACTCGTTGTCACTACGAGACCTGCCCTACCCATTCTTCAGAAACATTCGCGGGCTTAAAATTTATACCGAAAGCTAACTTTTCTCAAATTCTGGAATTTTCTTTTGCTGCAATTTATTTTAGACTGAAAATTTTTAGAAATCAAATATCAGCAACTTTTATATCTTTTCTTTGATCGCGAGTAATTTTGAATTTTTTATCGCGGAAAATCTAGTCATAAAAGGTTATACAAAAAAAAAAGAAACATACTCGCGGGACGAAACCGCTCCTCGAACAACCAATACCAGGAAGCAGCAGCAGCAGGAAAAAGAGGACCGGAGGACTTCTCACTGCCACTCTCGGGTACAGCGGGGACCAGGATCGGTGGGTGTCCAGGCCTCCATACTAAGGGACAACTTCAAGCAACTACGCCGAAGCCGGAGCTCCACAACGGAGTTATCGGCGACCCGAGGACCCAACACACCCTCCAAGGAACTGGAGAAACCAGCCAATCCGAGCTACACGCTCGCCAGCGTAAAAGTAAGCAGTTGATTTTCCCTTTTGCCGCTACAAGCTCAAAATTAAAAATAATCCTCGAACGTAACACCCGTATATTAATAAATTAATTACGGAGATTCCAAATGACGAAGAAATGCAAAAGCACTTTGTGCTTAAAGATGGTTTAATGCAAAAAATTGCATTAAATCATAATAGAATCATGTTACCCGAAAGCCTTCTGGATAGTTTGATACAGGAAACCCATGAGATACATGGCCACATTGGTTCATCAAAGATTTATAAAATGATAAACGAACAATTCTTTGCGCCGAAACTAAGACAAAAAATTTATACAATACTTCGTACATGCGATACTTGTCAAGGGACGAAATATTTAACATATAAACTTAATGAACCCGTCCAACCAATATTAACAGAAAAACCAAATGACACGCTGTCAATAGATTTTTTTGGGCCTTTACCGACGTCAATGGGGGGCGTTAAATACCTGTTAATAACAGTAGACGTATTCAGTAAGTACGTGGTCATATATCCTACAAAAAAGGCAAACACCGCGACCGTGATCAGAAAAATCTTCGGTGATTACATTAGCAACTACGGTAAACCGAAAGCAATACTTTCTGACCACTGGACGCAGTTTACTTCAAGTAAATGGGGAAAGAAACTCATGGACGAAGGAATACAACCGGTATTCTCATCCATCAGACACCCACTCACAAAGTAACCCGGTCGAACGGGTACACCGAGAACTTGGGCGTTTTTTCCGAACATTTGTAAAGGACCGACATACCAGCTGGGCTAGATACGTTTTGATTATACAAAACATTATTAACGTAACGCATCATGAGACCACGGGGTTTACACCGATGGAGCTCCATTTAAATATCAAGCCTACGCGGGTATGGGAAAAGTGGTTGCCTATAGTAGATTCAGATAAAATCACGCATAAACGAAAAGTATTTCTCGCTCGCGAACGAGTGCATTCATTCTTAAAAAGGCGAGCGTTCCGAAATGCGACACTTTGAATTTAAGGTATACGATAGAGTTTTAGTAAAATCACTAAACATATCAGATGCAGCGGAAAGAAAGATCGCGAAGTTCTTTCACGTATACAAGGGACCATACACGATTACGCAAAAAACCGGGCCCGGCACGTATGTATTATTAGATGTAGAAACGAATAGGGAACGCGGAAAGTTCCATGTACAAAATTTAAAGCCTTACTTTTAAGTAATTATTGTTTACTAAGGGTCTCGGTGAAGGTAAACATACACCGAAACTCTTAGCAGAATAAATATAAATAGTAATTTAAAGAAAATTAAAATCGAGCCATAGGATGTCAGTCGCTTCGCAAACATGCCTGAGCAAGGTACCGATCGGGAGAATTTTTGCAAGCGCGATGCCGCAGTTCAAAGTGGTAGGGTAGTGTGGCCACCATTCAACATCAAGTGCGTGATAAGAAAGGCGGCATCGGGGAGACCCTGAACAACAACACCAGGCACGTACCGGAGCGGACAAGCCGTCCAGACAAGGCCGTACACGGTCAGCAGGTCGGTACAAACAACCAGGGAAAATGAGGCAACATCAATACCAGCAGCAACTCCGTCCATCTCTCGCAGCTCGGAAGTACAATACGTGCCAACGCCGATACGCTGACCGCCAATCGAAGATTATCTAAGGCTGTGGCAAATTGCACGACGCATGAAATACGTGCCGCGCCCGGTAAGCCCGACGTCGCCGAAATTTTCTCCACCCGCACGGGCAACCACAATACCAAGACCACCGCCTACCACACCCTCACCAACCACCCCGTCATCGCTACCACCAGAGTCATCACCGGCAAAGCGGCAAAGCAAGAAAGCGTACCAAGGTGCTATCACCTTCTGATCATTGTAAATAGCCCGAATGAAACTTGCTAAATATTAAATGTTTCCATTGTATTCATTTTTGCGAACAGAACCATTTAATTTGGGGGGCAATGTGACGTACACGACCAGCTCGTAGTATACGCATCCATTCATAAATTTTCCATTCATAAAGGCGAGAGCAAAACATAAACAAACAAGATGCGTCAATGTATACAAACATGCCATTGCGTGCGCCAGCGAAAATCTTACTCATTCATTCACACAGCGCCTCTGACGTGACCGTATAAACACAAATATTGTCATGCGCAAGAGAGAAGACCAGACGATCGACTGGTATATAAAGGTCTCCGATTCTCGGTATCGGCACGCACTTGTGTCCGAGCTCTCGCCTATTCAGACTACCGATAAGCATTGCGCTTAGGTAACTGAAGCTGGCCACTCCTTTGTGTTCGTCAAACTTATGTAATATAATTCATTTTTTAGTATATTAATAAACATACCTATAATTTTTTAGATTTTGTAAAAATTGTTGTTTTGGTCAATTCTGACCAGATCCGTTGGAAGCAGGAAAGAAAATAGACTACGATGCTAAGCAGTTGCAACGTTTCGTCGACGGGTTTGTCGACCTCTTCAGGCTTTATTAAAAAAAAATAAAATATATAATAATATAATTAACAGAACGAGCTCACGCTAGTCTTAACTTACAATGGTTGAAAAAATTTTAAAAAATGCGAAACGAATTACCTAAGTTATCGCACAGCGATACGTTGAGTAATGTGAAAGAACAGCAACATGACTTATATATATATATATATATATATATATATATATATATATATATATATATATATATATATTGGCTTCCTACCAAAACGTAAACAATAACAAGTTTTGAATTAGATCGAGAATATACTTTACTTTTTATGTAACAGCTTAAAGATAGATTTGTATTCTCTACTGAGATTCTGTGTATCTTCTTTTTTGTTTATTGTATTTGGTGTACTGTTAATAAATAACATTTCAGAAATGAGTCTTTTATTATAGTTATTTTCAATATCGCTAATTGTTACTTGTTTGAGAAATCGACATTTGTGATGAGCGGAAACTGGGAAAGGCAATTTCACTGGGCGGGTATAAGAATGGAAGAGACACAATTCAACTATATTTAGCACTTTATTTATATTATTGAAGTGCTTCCACATAAGTACACTTGCGTGATTAGTTGAGTACCTGCGTTGAAGGTTCGAGAGATAACCTCAAAAACTACCACGTGGCGAGGCAAGCCGGCACACGCTGGGCCGATGATGAGGCTTGCCGATGGAGATGCTGGACCTTGGCGGAGTGATCTGCTGCTTATTGATGGTGATGATGAGTCGCCGCAACGAGCCGTCAGTGGTGAGCCGTCGGTGGAGATGCTTTCTGGCGAGGAGCAGTGCTTCGGCGATGGTGCGTTGGCAAGCGTCCGGAGCAGAGAGAGAGAAGATGGCGTCGAGGGACTCCACGCTGCGCGAGTACGCGTGCGCGAGAGCCGAGCGGCCGCGAGGTGCTGCCGCGCGGCGAGTGAGTCGGTACTAGAGCTGGCGCGCGGGACATTTGAATGCTCAATCGCGAACGTTCCGCCCGCATCACCAACGCCCTTGGTGATTGATTTGGCGAGCGGTTGAGCCAAGATGGGGCGTAAGTCCTACCTGGCCCTTGAGAGTCGTGTCAGCTGGGTCGTAAAGCCAGCTGTGTTGTGAGTTAGTGAGATGTAGTCTGGGGCGTAAATCCAGACTACGGAGAGCTAGTGAGCTGCAGTCTGGGGCGTAAATCCAGGCTGCTGATTTACTGCCGAGTCAATGGAGACTGGCAGTGGAGCCAACTTCGTGAGCGGTCTGGTCAGAGTGGTAGTGGCTGTCCTGAGCGTGACCACTCGGGTGAGTCCGTCTCTGCCTGGATGGAGTTGCAGAACTCGTGCGAGCGGCCATCTTGTTGGTGGAGTCCGTTCATCAGTGAGCAAGACGAGACTACCGACTTGCAGCACGTGAGATGGGTGATGCCATTTGGAGATAGCCTGTTGACGTTGAAGATAATGCGCCGACCATTGACTCCAGAAGGTCTGGAGCCTATGCTGTATGAGCTGCCATCTGGAAAGTCGAGGAATTGAGATATCAAGCAATGAAGGATCTGGAACACTATTGAGAGCAGAACCAATGAGAAAGTGTCCAGGAGTGAGCGCTGAAACATCTTCAGGATCATCACTGAGCTGTTCGAGCGGCCGAGAATTAAGCACAGCTTCAATTTGCGTAAGAAGAGTTGTAAGTTCCTCAAACGTGAGCAGTGTCTCTCCAATGGTGCGGCGCAAGTGAAACTTGATAGATTTCACCAGAGCTTCCCATTTTCCACCCATGTGAGGAGTGGCTGGAGGAATGAAGGTCCATGTTGTGCCACAAGTTGCCAACGTGGAAGTGAGGTTTTGATGTTCCTGTGATGCTTGAGTGAAAAGCCGTTTGAGCTCCGAAGCACCTCCTTGAAATGTTGTACCACAGTCGGAATGCATTTCTTGGACAATGCCTCGTCGTGAGACGAGACGTCGGTATGCGGCGAGGAAGCCGTCTGCTGAATAATCAGAAACGACTTCAAGGTGAGCAGCTGAGGTGACTAGGCAGATGAACACACAGATCCATCCCTTGTCGGTCTTACAACCTCGTCCCTTCCAGGTTTTGAGCGTCACAGGTTCGGCGTAGTCCACACCTGTACGCAGGAACGCTCGTGATGGAGTGAGTCGGTAAACTGGAAGTTGTCCCATGAGTTGCTGAGCTCTGACACCACGCTGTCGAGCGCAAGGAACACATCTAAGTATGTGAGCCTTAACTGATGCTCTCCCACCAATGATCCAACACGTCTGTCGAAGTTTGGCAAGAGTGAGCTGCGTACCTCCATGGAGAGTGGCGCGATGAGCAGTGTCGATAAGCAGCGTGGTGAGTTGAGAATAGCGTGATAAAATAGCTGGGTGCTTCTCTTGGAAGTTGAGCGTCGATTCGTTGAGTCGTCCTCCAACTCTGACGATGCCGTCAGCATCGATGAAGGCAGTGAGTCGAGTGAAGGCATGTCCAGATGGAAGACTTGAGCCTCGTGTGAGCATTTGAATTTCGTGTGAGAAGTATGCTGTCTGAGTGGCCTTTATCCAGAATGATTGAGCGTGAGCGAGATCTCGTGCAGTGTACTGAGATGCTGGAGTTGAGTTGACTTTACGTTTGAGCACATCGCGCACTCTAAAAAGCAATGCAGTGATAATTAACAATTTGCTGAGCGACGAGTACCTGTGTATTAGGTCCCAGTGATACGTGGGCTGTTGAGCCAATGCAATTAGCGTGACGCCAGGTCGCGCTTCTACATCATCGTGTGGAAGTGGTGCAGAAGGTTGAGGAGGCCACTGAGCTGATGAGTGCCGAATCCACTGAGGTCCCGTCCACCAGAGTGTGTGGGTTTTCAGTTGATCCGTGGTGATCCCCCTTGAGCCGCAATCCGCAGGATTTTCTATACCTGGAACATGTCGCCAAATGGTGTTGTTTGTGCACATTTCTTGTATCTGAGTGACTCTGTTTCTGACGTAGTCCTTCCAACGGTTCGCAGGTGAGTTGATCCACATGAGTGTTACTTGAGAATCCGTCCACAGATGAGTTGCCCCAATTTTGAATTGGAGCGATTCTTTCACTTGAGAAGTGAGTTTAGCAAGCAGTAATGCTGCTGTGAGTTCTAACCTGGGGATAGTTAGTTTTTTGAGTGGAGCTACCTTCGTTTTTGAGCAGATGAATGACGTCGTTGAGCCTGTGGATGGTGAGTTGACAACTAGATAAATAACAGCTGCCATAGCGTCTTGAGAGGCATCAGAGAAGCCGTGCAATTCGACAGTGGAGAAGCTCCAAGTGCCGAACCATCGTGGAATTGAGATGCTGGCCAGCGAGGTGAGATCTTCTCTGATTCTGAGCCACTTTGAGCAGACTGAGTCTGGAAGTGGATCATCCCAGCCCAGCTTGAGCAGCCAAAGGTCTTGCAACAAGATCTTGGCGTTGATTACAACCGGTGACACAAATCCGAGCGGATCAAAAATCTGCGCCACTTCTGAGAGGATTGAGCGTTTTGTGATATGTCCAGATTGAGCCTTGAAGCTTGATTTGAAAGTGAAGACATCTTCTTGAGGATGCCAGAGTAATCCGAGTAACTTGGTTTCGCAGTCGTCTAGTGAGAGTGATAGTGAGCTGGTATCAGTTGACACAGCTGTCAGTAGATCCTTGTGAGTTGCATGCCATTTTGATAGCGGGAAACCGCCCGCGTTGCAGAGCCCTTCCACTTGGTGAGCCACTTCGATGAGCTGATTTACAGTGTCCGCTCCACCAAAGATGTCGTCAACGTATCTTCCCTGGTGGAGTGAGGGCACAGCGAGCGGAAACTTGTGACCTTCATCCTCCACGAGCTGTAGAAGAGCTCTGGTGGCAAGGAAGGGAGCAGCCGTCGTCCCATAGGTGACGGTGGTGAGCTGCATCTTTACCTCCTCTTGGTGATCGTCCAGCCACAAGATGCGTTGAAGATTCCAATCATCTGGGTGAACGAGCACTTGCCTGTACATCTTTACGATGTCCGTAGCAAAGAGCTGTCGGAAGAGGCGAATCCATAAGAGCACGTGGACGATATTGAGCAGTAGATTGGCTCCAGTGTGCATGATGCTGTTAACTGATTTGCCCGATGATGTTGGACATGAGCCATTGAACACGACTCTGAGTTTGGTCGATGAGCTGTCAGGCTTGAGAACTCCATGATGAGGCAAGTAGAATGGTGAGTAGTCTAGTGAGCGCTCATTGGCTGGATCTACTTGCGACATGTGCCCCAAGGCCGTATACTCTGCCATGAATTGTCGGTAGAGCTGGCCAAACTCCGAATCTCGAGCTATTCGACGAGAGATTCGTTGCAAGCATCGTGAAGCTGTTGCTTGTGAGCTGCCGAGCACTGATGGAGATTCCTTGAGGGGAATCCTTACAATGTATTGTCCATCTGCATCTCTGGAGTGAGTTGTGCGAAAGTGAGCCTCACACTCTTCTTCCTTAGGGCTCAAAGTTGAGCTTGAGTCAGAGGGAAGCTCTTCTTGCACCCAGAATTTGCTGAGCAGGTCATAGATGTCCTCATCTCTTTGAATGACTCCATGGTGAGCAGATGCTGACTTCATGAGAGTTGCATTCGTTTGTCCCAAGATCAGCCAGCCGAATATGGATGACTGAGCGACCGGTGATCCTGGGTGAGCCTTGATGAGTCCAGGTGTGATGATGGGGCCGTAGTAATCGGCGCCAACTATGATGTCCACAGGACGCGGCTGATGATACTCGTCATCCGCAAGCGTGAGATTTCGTAAGTGCGGCCAATTTAGAATTGTTACCTTGCTGGACGGCACAATTGAGGTGACCGCTCGGAGAATATGAGCCTCAATTGTCACGATGTCCTGTGTGTGTCGTGAGCGGAGCGTGAGCTGGACCAATCCCAACGTTTGAGTTGACTTGCCTCCAATGCCATTAATTACCAATGAGGATGATTGACGTGGGAGGTTGAGCTGATGCACTAATTGTTCTGTGACGAAGCAGAGCTCCGATCCAGAATCGATGAGCAGGCGTACTACTTGAGTGGTCAAATGAGTCTTGATATGAGCAAGAGCTGTTCCTAAGAGCGTTGCATCATTGTGAGAGTCGGCATGCGGTGAGCTGGACGATGAGCAGACGACTGCACCGACTCCTTAATGAGAGTCGTGAGTTGAACTTGATTGAGCGGTACTCGTCTGGGTACTGCCCGTGCTTGTTGACGGAGTGGTAGTTGAGCGTTGTTGAGTTGAGCGTTGCTGTGATCGCTCCTGCTGACGATGAAGCATCGTGTGATGGTGCTGGTCACAGACCTTGCACCTGTGAGCACTCTTGCAGGAGCGTGAGCTGTGACGGCCAAGGCAGTTGTAACACAACTTCTTGACCTCCACAATGTTCATTCGCATCTGGATGGGAAGTCCTCTAAAATAAGGACAAGCTACTATGAAGTGGCCTTCATTACAATAATCACAGGAATGAGCTGTTGGTCCCTGTGTGAAGGCAGTTGTCCTGTTGGATTGAGTGGAAGGAGTAGTTGACGCTGGAGCTTGAGTCTGAGCGGACTGTGAGGCTTGGTGAGCTGACCTCTTGGGAATAACTCCCTTGTTGCTGGTGGGTTGAGTGGAGGCAGTCGGCTTGAGTGTAGTGACAGGCCGATCCACGCGCTCGGGCGCTCGAGCCTTGGCGTTGAGAAATTGCCCCAGTTGAGCAGACGTAGGGAAGTCTTGTGAGGACCCAAGTGACGTCTCCCATGACTCCTTAGTAGAGCGGTCCAGGACCCTTGTTGCGAGATGCACCAAGAGCATGTCACCAAGATTATTGGTGGCGTTGAGCGACTCCAAACCTCCCTTGACTTCGTTGAGCGTACCAGCAACATTGTTGAGCCCTTGAGCGGTCTTTGAGGTGAGCGGAACCAAATCGATGAGCTTGTCGAGATAAGACTGGACAATGAGCCGAGGATTGTCGTACCTGGTCTTCAAATCCTTCAATGCAGGCTCCAGTGAGCGGTCTGACAAATCATAAACTGTGACGATCCTCATAGGCTCGCCGGACAAACACGTGCGCAGATAATGCAGCTTCTGCACAGGCCTCAATCCAGGATTGGTGTAGATGAGGCTCTCGTACATGTCCCTGAAGTAAGGCCATTCCGCATACTTCCCGTCAAAGCGCGGCAGACTGATGTCCGGGAGCTTAGAGTCTTGAGCAGTGGCTGATTGAGCAGGAGCTTGCGTGGGTGCTGTCGGCACCAAATCCCTTTTCTGAGTGAGAGTGAGCTTTAACTTAAAGCCTAGTCGCTGAGCATTCAACAGCAGCTTCTCCTTGAAGTAAGGTAGATTCGTCACTTGAGAAGTCCACAGGAGATCCAGGGTGGCTCCCTCTGTTGTGAGCTCTCTCAATAAATTCTCTATTTGAGCCTGAAAGGCATCGACCAAGGACACTGACCAGGATGTCATGGTCTCGATGAGCGGCTCAATGTCCTCCAACAGGACCAACCTGGAGGCCTGTGCATCGCACATGACTGCGATGTCCGCAGGGCTAGGCGCCTTGGGCGCTCCCTGTGAGCGAGTGTGCGGAGACGTTGAGCGAGAGTTCGACTTGGAAGGAACCTTCTTCAGGTTTGATGCTCCATCGATCGGCGCGTCGTTGACGTTGAGCGTGGTCTTGGGAGTTGCGCCAGAGTCAGACGGCTTGTCATTCTCCTTTGGCAGGTCGTACTTCTCAAGACCGCCGTCGGCCATGACGATAGGCCGCGAGATGGTGAGCTGTCCGCGCTAGCGCGCACCCGCTGGGTGCAGCGAACAAGAGCGCTGAGCAGGGGTCAAGAGCGCGCCGCCGGTGCAGCGAGCAAGAACGTCGCCAATGCAGCGAACAAGAGCGGTGATGGGAGCAGGCGTGGTGAGCTGGCGCTTGAGTGCGCGCCAGGTGCAGCGAGCAAGAGCGTCGCCGATGCAGCGAGCAGGAACGTCGCCGATGCAGCGAACAAGAGCGATGATAGGAGCAGGCGTAGTGAGCTGGCGCTTGAGTGCGCGCCAGGTGCAGCGAGCAAGAGCGTCGCCGATGCAGCGAGCAGGAACGTCGCCGATGCAGCGAACAAGAGCGATGATAGGAGTAGGCGTAGTGAGCTGGCGCTTGAGTGCGCGCCAGGTGCAGCGAGCAAGAGCGTCGCCGATGTAGCGAACAAGAGCGATGCCGTTGGCCCCTGGCGATTCCAAAATCAACCTGCGTAGCAAGGCATAATGAGTTGTGGCTCTGAGCACTCGCGAAGATTTACTCACATACCCAGTGCAAATTGCCGATCCGGCTCGAAGGACCAATGTTTGAGAAATCGCAATTTGTGATGAGCGGAAACTGGGAAAGGCAATTTCACTGGGCGGGTATAAGAATGGAAGAGACACAATTCAACTATATTTAGCACTTTATTTATATTATTGAAGTGCTTCCACATAAGTACACTTGCGCGCTTAGTTGAGTACCTGCGTTGAAGGTTCGAGAGATAACCTCAAAAACTGCCACGTGGCGAGGTAAGCCGGCACACGCTGGGCCGATGATGAGGCTTGCCGATGGAGATGCTGGACCTTGGCGGAGTGATCTGCTGCTTATTGATGGTGATGATGAGTCGCCGCAACGAGCCGTCAGTGGTGAGCCGTCGGTGGAGATGCTTTCTGGCGAGGAGCAGTGCTTCGGCGATGGTGCGTTGGCAAGCGTCCGGAGCAGAGAGAGAGAAGATGGCGTCGAGGGACTCCACGCTGCGCGAGTACGCGCGCGCGAGAGCCGAGCGGCCGCGAGGTGCTGCCGCGCGGCGAGTGAGTCGGTACTAGAGCTGGCGCGCGGGACATTTGAATGCTCAATCGCGAACATTACTGCTTCAAAATCAAATTCATGATTATATTCATTTTTATGTATATTGACAACCAACTCATCATTATTATTCTTGCGATGTTCGGCAATTCGTTTATTTAGGGCACGTTTTGTCTCGCCTATGTACCGTGCATTGCAATCTTTACAAGGGAACTCATAAACCACATTCGTTTGCTCGAGTTTGTTGGTTTTATTTTTACCAAGAACAACTAGTTTTGAGAATTTATTAACTATATTTGGGATCGTTACAATATTGTGTTTCCGTAAAAATTTTGAACAATTGTTGTAAAATTTTGAATAAAATGGAAGTGATACTTTAATGTTGTCGCGGTTAGTATTTACAGGACTGTTTGTTTTATTTTGAAAACGAATTTTAAATAGTTTAGATCTTATATGTTTGTCAATAAACTCTGGTGGATATGAGTTCTCTTTAAGTATATTTTTAACCCGCAATATATTTCTATTATGAAAACGTTTATCTGATAAAAGGATAGCTCTATCAATCAAGTTAAAAACTATATTCTTTTTTAATGATATCGGGTGGTTGCTGTAGTAGTTTAAAGTTCTATTAGATGACATCGATTTTGAATACCAGTCAGTGATATTATTACCATCCTGTTTAATGAGAGACACGTCCAAAAAGTTAATATTGTTATTAATTTCAATTTCATAAGTAAACTTAAGGTTGGGATCAAAATTGTTAAAACATTGATTCAATACATGAATATCGTGTTTTTTGATACAACAAATCGAATCATCAACATATCGAAAATAGAACATAGGTATTATGTTAAATTCAGTTTTTAGTTTCTTCCAACAAGCAATTTCTAAATCTTCCATGACTAGATCAGCAAAAAACGGAGAGATTAGAGAACCCATAGGTGTCCCAAAAATTTGTTGGTAATATTTGTTATTAAAAGTAAAAAATACATTTTAAAATAAAAATTTGGTACAGGAAATAATATCACCGAACGATATTTTACAATTGTTGAGAATATACTGCGCTCGTTTTTCCAAACTCTGGATAACAAGGTCTACAGAGATATTTGTAAATAATAATCTAAATAAACGAATTGCCGAACATCGCAAGAATAATAATGATGAGTTGGTTGTCAATATACATAAAAATGAATATAATCATGAATTTGATTTTGAAGCAGTAACAATTAGAGATATTGAAAATAACTATAATAAAAGACTTATTTCTGAAATGTTATTTATTAACAGTACACCAAATACAATAAACAAAAAAGAAGATACACAGAATCTCAGTAGAGAATACAAATCTATCTTTAAGCTGTTACATAAAAAGTAAAGTATATTCTCGATCTAATTCAAAATTTGTTATTGTTTACGTTTTGGTAGGAAGCCAATATATATATATAAGTCATGTTGCTATGTACTTTCACATTACTCGACGAATCGCTGTGCGATAACTTAGGTAATTCGTTTCGCATTTTTAAAAATTTTCTCAACCATTGTAAGTTAAGACTAGCGTGAGCTCGTTCTGTTAATTATATTATTATATATATATTTTTTTAATAAAGCCTGAAGAGGTCGACAAACCCGTCGACGAAACGTTGCAACTACTTAGCATCGTAGTCTATTTTCTTTCCTGCTCCCAACGGATCTGGTCAGAATTCACCAAAACAACAATTTTTACATTTGACAATGGGGAGTAAAATTGTGAATACGATTACAAACTCAAGTTACGACTACGGCCTAGGATCAGAGACAGGCCAATCATCATTTTTTAAATTTCTCACAACTACCTATGGATCGAGCGCAACTAGTAAATTAAAGGAATGGCTCATCTTACGTCGCAAGCAGAGAGTAGTTACTCATCAACTGAATTTCCTCAAAAGCTGCAAAGGATTCGACTTAACACCTAGCCACATACACAACAGAATACAGAAATTAAAAAACTTTACATTCCGAAGTAAGTCTTGTAGAACCAAATTATCAATTGACGTTGAAAAGATTGCCAAAAAATTGCTTAAACTAGAAATTAGGGATAGTAGTTTTCAAAAAAATGCATTAGAACTCGCTACTCATCGTGTATTTATTGAGATTAAAAATTTAAACATTGATTTTCACATTTTAAAAAAATTTTTTAATTTAAGCAATATTAATATCAAAACTTTGGATAAAAACCTTAAACACCGTTTCAACATAAAACTTAATTTGATCAAAAAGAGATGTAACTACCAGGATTCCCGCATACATGTAAATATTGAAAAATGTTTCAAAAATGTTTCTAATACACATATTCCGACCGATGTCGCTGAAATCGTTTCTCTGGGTCGCAATTTCGCATTTACACAACACAACATGCAGAAATCGATTGTTTTTAACACCATAAAAAACGTAGAATCAATGTTTATTTCTTCGCAACTCAATACCGATGACAAAAATAAAATTAGACAAGATATAGTGAAAGCTATAAAGTTTCAAAATAATTGTAAACAACCAACGAAAAATAGTGACTTATCTTTACTTAAGAAAATCAAAACCGCTCAAAAATTTATTAACGATAATAAAAATATATTCTTTACACAATCTGATAAAGGCAATGTTACCGTGTGCTTAGAGAAATCTGACTATATGGAAAAAATGAATAGTTTATTGAATGATAATAAGGTGTACAGAGAAATAAAAAGAAAACCGTTAAATACATTACAAAATAATGTCTATAGGATTCTGAAAAATCTGAATGATAACAACTTTCTAAAACAAAAATATCATAATATACAACTTACGCAGACAAACACATCTCTTGCTAAATGTTATGGATTACCAAAAATCCATAAACCAAAACTATCCTTTAGACCGATAATTTCAACTGTGAACAGCCCTACACATTTCTTAGCAAAAATAATTTATGAAAACCTCAAAACATGTTTCCCTCTTCCTAAATCACACATAGATAACAGTTTTGATCTAATTAATAAAATTACGAATATAAAAATTCCAGATAACTACATACTGATATCTTTAGATGTGGTTTCACTTTTTACAAATATCTCTGTAGACCTTGTTATCCAGAGTTTGGAAAAACGAGCGCAGTATATTCTCAACAATTGTAAAATACCGTTCGGTGATATTATTTCCTGTACCAAATTTTTATTTGAAAATGTATTTTTTACTTTTAATAACAAATATTACCAACAAATTTTTGGGACACCTATGGGTTTTCCAATCTCTCCGTTTTTTGCTGATCTAGTCATGGAAGATTTAGAAATTGCTTGTTGGAAGAAACTAAAAACAGAATTCAACATAATACCTATGTTCTATTTTCGATATGTTGATGATTCGATTTGTTGTATCAAAAAAGACGATATTCATGTATTGAATCAATGTTTTAACAATTTTGATCCCAACCTTAAGTTTACTTATGAAATTGAAATTAATAACAATATTAACTTTTTGGACGTGTCTCTCATTAAACAGGATGGTAATATTATCACTGACTGGTATTCAAAATCGATGTCATCTAATAGAACTTTAAACTACTACAGCAACCACCCGATATCATTAAAAAAGAATATAGTTTTTAACTTGATTGATAGAGCTATCCTTTTATCAGATAAACGTTTTCATAATTGAAATATATTGCGGGTTAAAAATATACTTAAAGAGAACTCATGTCCACCAGAGTTTATTGACAAACATATAAGATCTAGACTATTTAAAATTCGTTTTCAAAATAAAAGAAACAGTCCTGTAAATACTAACCGACACAACATTAAAGTATCACTTCCATTTTATTCAAAATTTTACAACAATTGTTCAAAATTTTTACGGAAACACAATATTGTAACGATCCCAAATATAGTTAATAAATTCTCAAAACTAGTTGTTCTTGGTAAAGATAAAACCAACAAACTCGAGCAAACGAATGTGGTTTATGAGTTTCCTTGTAAAGATTGCAATGCACGGTACATAGGCGAGACAAAACGTGCCCTAAATAAACGAATTGCCGAACATCGCAAGAATAATAATGATGAGTTGGTTGTCAATATACATAAAAATGAATATAATCATGAATTTGATTTGAAGCAGTAACAATTAGAGATATTGAAAATAACTATAATAAAAGACTTATTTCTGAAATGTTATTTATTAACAGTACACCAAATACAATAAACAAAAAAGAAGATACACAGAATCTCAGTAGAGAATACAAATCTATCTTTAAGCTGTTACATAAAAAGTAAAGTATATTCTCGATCTAATTCAAAATTTGTTATTGTTTACGTTTTGGTAGGAAGCCAATATATATATATATATATATATATAAGTCATGTTGCTATGTACTTTCACATTACTCGACGTATCGCTGTGCGATAACTTAGGTAATTCGTTTCGTATTTTTTAAAATTTTTTCAACCATCGTAAGTTAATACTAGCGTGAGCTCGTTCTGTTAATTATATTATTATATATTTTTTTTTTTTTTTTTAATAAAGCCTGAAGAGGTCGACAAACCCGTCGACGAAACGTTGCAACTACTTAGCATCGTAGTCTATTTTCTTTCCTGCTCCCAGGGGATCTGGTCAGAATTGACCAAAACAACAATTTTTACATTTGACAATGGGGAGTAAAATTGTGAATACGATTAGAAACTCAAGTTTTTAGATTTTGATTTATGATTTTTTCTTCAAATAAACTCTCTAGATAACAACCGAATCCTAACTTACCTACCTCCCACAGCACGATAGTCGGCCCTCTGCGCCGATTATTTACCCGGCTTCTCTCCTCTCACACGGCACGGTAGTTGGTCCTCTGTGCCGACTACTCACCTGTATTATCTAAGCAGCACGGTCGCAGCCAATCAGCGCTAGCGACTTACCTGCATCTGCCACCTCTCTGTATCGACGGCACGGACGCCGGCACATTGCGCGCCGGTATCTAACCCTGACATCGGAGTTACTCCCCTCCCGATTGTATGCTCGAGTGTAGTACATGAACTCTATAAAATTAATTTAACGTCCGAAAAAGTAAAGATTAAAGATACAGGTCGTCATTACCCAAGGTCGGTACGTTACAAATGACAGATATTTTTATTCCGAATGATCACAGGATGATTTCATTGGATGTAGTGTCTTTGTTTACAAATATACCTCTAGAATTGTTGAATGGTATTATACAAGATAAATGGTCTAAAATTAAAGTACATACTAGTTTAACAAAAAATGAATTTGTAAAGGCACTTAATTTGGTTTTTAAAAACACAATTTTTTCTTTTGATAATAGTTTATATGACCAAAGATATGGTTGTCCAATGGGATCACCTTTGTCACCTGTTATAGCGAATTTAGTAATGGAAAAATTGGAAAGTGTTGCTTTGTCTAAGTTGGTTTTTCAGCCAATTATTTTTAAAAGATATGTTGATGACATTTTTGCAGTTGTACCTGAATGAAACTCACAAAAGAGGTCGAGTCAGATAATCAATTGAGTTTTTTAGATATTAGAGTCATTAGAGTTAATAATAATAGAGAGAAATTAGATTGGTATAGAAAACCTACATGGTCAGGTATATTTTTAAATCTTGATTCTCACCACCAATTCGGAAACAAGACAGGTGCGATCAAAGGTGTCGTTGACAGAACGATTAAATTGTCACATAAAGATTTTAGGAAAAAGAATTTAAATTTAGTTAGAGAAACATTTATTAAGAACAGTTCTCTGGTGAAATTTATTGACAAAATGATTGATGAGAGAGTGTGGGAAATTTATAATGGTGGATTGAAGAAGCGGGCAGATAATCAAACAAGGAACAGAAATGGAAAGAACGCATATTTTAGTTTACCATATGTTAGAGGTTTGTCGGAAAGGATTAGAAGGGTTTTTAGTAAACATAATATTCAAGTTTTCTTTAAAGGGGGTTTGAAAGGTTATTTAGTAATTGTAAAGACAAGGATGATAAAGGTTTAAAATCGGTAGTAGTTTATAAAATTAATTGTAGGGATTGTAATGGATGTTATATTGGTCAAACGGGTAGATATTTGAAGAGGAGAATATATGAACATCAACATAGTTTACGTAGTACAAATTTTACATCAGGTTTGAAAGAACATTGTTTAAATAGTTTGCATTCTTTCGTTTTGGGAGTATGGATATTTTGGAACAAGGGATTAAGAATAAATATAAGAGGGAAAGCCTTGAAAGTATTCACATTCTAAGGAATCAGAATAATGTAAATTTAATGGTAGAGTCAAGTAAATTAGATAACTTTTATCAGTCTTTATGAATTTAAGTGAGTATGGGAAGTTGGAGAGGGGAAGGCAGATGGTGGTGGGGATAGGAGTGTTAATATTTGAGGTATGGATGGGACACAGGGCTTCTTCAAATAAGCACACACACACACGTGAACAGTAACATGCAGTGAACTTTATTACTTGACTCTATGTACAGCTCTCTCTCTTACAACCGCTACACGCGGAGGACGGCGGACGAGTGAGCGCTCCCGCTCGCTCTCGCTAGCTCGCTTGCTCTTAACCGCGTGATGGCGCTGCGCGTGCATCTTCCATCTCACTTATATAAATGTACTCATATTCTAACACGCCTCCTTACATTTATATTTCTCGCAATTATAATAGTCTTCAAATTAAATTTAATAAACTTCTCAATTTTTCAAATCTTACTCGCCCAAGAGCTTTTGTTAATATATCTACCAAAATTTTTTTTTTTTTCCTGAACTTACTTTTACAATGTCTTATTCATTTTAAATTTTTCTATTGATATACTTTTCATAAAATTCAAGTTTTCTCTTCTTTTACAACAAATCAAAATGTCGTCTACAAATATAATTAAGTAAATAATCTCATTTCTTACTCTAAGCGTATACAAACAATTATCAATTCTTTCAAATCCTAATAATCTTAAATAACTATCGAGACACTCATACTAATCTCTTGGACTCTCGCGTAAACCATACAATGCTTTATTTAACATACACATTTTCAGCTTTCTTTATAAATCCACTTTAAATCTAATACTTTTTCATTCTTTGGCTTTTCAACTAATTGCCAAGTTTTATTTTTCTTTAAACTCTTCATCCTTTTATTCATAATATCTTTCCAAAAACTAGGCTCATCACATTTAATAGCCTTATCAAATTTTTCAGAACTATCTGCACTGCAATAACTTACATAAATACATCCACTGTATACAAAGTTATCATCAAATCTACTAGGCTTTGTAATCGTTCTTTGTGACCTTCTTATTTCAGGTACTTCTTTTTCAACATTTTCTAAATTTTCATTAAACCCTTGATTACAGTTTTCATTTTCATTTTCATTTATAGCTTGTGTTTCCGAATTAGTTTTACTTCCCCTACTTGACTCGAGAGTCGAAATAGGCGGAAGGATTAAGTCATTATTGTTTCCATTTCCTTCATCAATATCATCAAATCCAATGCATTTTATATCTTCTTCTATAACATCAACGTGTCTAGCAACAATGACTCTCTTTCCTATCAAAACTCTGTAACCTACTACATCATAACCTATCAAAATTCCTAAATCAGCTTTTTTATCCCATTTCGAATTTCTTTTACTCTCAGGTACTCTAACAAATACTTTACTCCCGTATAATTTCAAATACTTTGCATCTGGCTTTTCATTGAAAAATATCTCATAAGGAGATTTGTTTTTTACTAATGTGTTTGCAGTTGTTCTATTCTTAAGATATGCCACGGCACAAACTACTTCTGGCCAGTACCTTTTTTCTAATTTAGATTCTGCTAATAAGCACCTAGCACTGTCCATAATCGTCCTATTGTACCTCTCAGCGGTACCATTTAACTCGTGTACATAAGGTGGACATGGTTCTACCTCGATTCCCTTATTTCTAAATAACCTATACATATCTCTATTCAAATATTCAGTGCCATTATCACATCTTAATTTCTTAATTTTCTTTCCTGTCTTATTCTCAACTAAATTTATGTATTCAATAAATTATATACATATACTTCATTCTTTGTCTTAATCGGATAAATTTTACCTACTTTACTAAAGTCATCAACAAACGTTAAAAAATATTTTTCCCCTTTATAACCTTCAGAGTGTGGCCCATTTAAATCTGTATGTACTATCTCTAAAATATCTTTCGCTCTTTTCCTGTTATTTTCAAAGGGAATGTTATGCATTTTATTCATAATACATGTAGCACACTTAAAATAATCAGACTCTACTTCATTTGGCAAACCTTCCAATACATGATTTTTACACATAGTATTCAAATAATTAAAGTTGACGTGTCCTAAAGTTCTATGCCACTTCTTTTTTAAAGAAATTTTTCCATTATCTTTTCTTATTAAATTTGATTCTATATTCTTTTCTAAATAACTTGTCATTTTATAAATTCTATCTTTTTTCCAAGCTATAGCAATCAATTTATTATTTCTATTATATATTTTCGAACTATCTCCGATAGATACTACTTTATGATTATCAGTCACTTTAGCAAAACTTATTAAATTTCTATCCATATCTTTCACGTAAAATACATTATTTAATTCAATTTCTGTCTCTTCGTTAAGTGTTTTGAATTTACTAATTACATGACCAACTTTTGTCGCTTTCAAAATTCTGCCGTCACCTACTTTAACATTTATAGGCTCTTTCAATATAATCGCGTCACTAAAATAACTTTCGTTATTAATCACGTGGTCTGTACACCCGCTGTCTAAAATCCACTCTACTTTGTTCTCATTTACATTACCATTTCCTATATTCGCAGACCTTATTTCTATTGACGTGTTGAACGCTGTCTTATTCTCCACGCTCTGATGACCTCCACTGTTGTCATCATTGCCTCGCGCGCCTCGGCCGCGCTGTCGGTAACCGCTCCTTCCACGCCGGTTTGAACTCGTTCCTCGCTGCTGTGTGTAGCCTCTGCCGTTGCCCCCTCCTCTGTGTGGCGCACGGCTTCCTCTGCCGCCTCCTTGCTGCGGCGTTCCTTGATTCCACGAAATGTTTTTATTCGGGCAATCGTACTGTATATGCCCTGTATTTCCACATACATAACATGTCCTTTTGTCCTGGTGTTTGTTCTTTTCAAACGTAAACGCGTTTGATTTTGAATTTTCACTTTCACCATGTCTTTTCTTAAATTCAAATTCCAGTTTCGATTTCACAAATTCCACTGTTTTGTCCTTTTCAGCTAATGCGTCCACAATATCGACCATGTGTGACATACTTTCTGGTAGCGTTAATAAGAAGTAATTCAATTTATCTTCTTTTGTCACGTTTTCTCCTGCATTTTTTAATTCATTCACCAATTTCTCAAAATTATTATAAAAGTCTGTCGGGTTCTCACTTTCATTCATTTTCAAATCAAGTAACTTTCTTTTACACAGCAGTTTCACAGCACTGCTTTTCACCAAATAATGTTCATCCAATTTAGCAACCATTTTCTTTGCAGTTTCTTCTGAAATAATTAATTCTAATTGTGTATTCGTCATACTGTTCACTACATAATTTTTTGCTTTTATCTCTTTTTCCTTCCACTCGATTTCTGTTATTTCTGCCGGTCTTTCATTATGCTCGATAACTTCACTGCACTCTTTAAATTCCAAGAATAATTTCAATTTGTACTTCCATTTATCATAATGTGTCCCATCAAATACTTGTAACGTGAATCCTTTATTCTCCGATGCCATCTCGCTTTCAACAGGAATTTCCTTTTTAACTTCCTTAATTTCTGTATCAACAAACTCTTCTTCACTTTCAGTTTCACTTGACTTTTCACTTTTTACTTCCCGAGGCTCTGTCTTTACGCTCATGCGTTTTTCTTTGTTCTTGCGCTTACCACGCGCTCAACTCAAAAGCACTTTTTCACTTTTAGATTATCCCTACATGACTCGAGAGTGCATGTAGAGGATAATAAAACAACAACAACGGCGCTCCGCTACCATGTTAATATTTGAGGTATGGATGGGACACAGGGCTTCTTCAAATAAGCACACACACACACGTGAACAGTAACATGCAGTGAACTTTATTACTTGACTCTATGTACAGCTCTCTCTCTTACAACCGCTACACGCGGAGGACGGCGGACGAGTGAGCGCTCCCGCTCGCTCTCGCTAGCTCGCTTGCTCTTAACCGCGTGATGGCGCTGCGCGTGCATCTTCCATCTCACTTATATAAATGTACTCATATTCTAACAGGGAGGAAATAAGTGGGTATGTGTATATAAGGAGGTGTATCGCCGGTTTCATTTCAGTCCCTGAGGAGGAGCCGGAGCGGGCTTGAATAGTTGGGCAATTGGGCAATTTTGTGGTGGGGGCAGTCAAATAGTCCTTTGCTAATAAAGGTTTTTTTTTCCAGGTTTTAATTAAGTTGTTGTTTCAGATTTTGCGGGGGTGATTATAAACAAGGGCAATCTGACTGCCATAAATATTAATTATTTTAATTTAATTTATAAGATTGTAAGACAGATGGAAAAATTCTCATCAGTTGATAACTCAGTTTATTTGAATTACTCTTTTACAGTAGATATAAGCCCTTGAAATTATGATTGATTGAAACTATTTAAATTAAAAACCGGCGATCATTACCACACTAATTACTTGTAAATTAAAAACATAACCAGTTGATGAACTAAGAATTATTATTATCTGAATCTTGTATAAAACAATATTTACCAAGAACTTCTCTGATAAATTAGATAAACTGAGCACTTTTATTCGTTGACATTTTCACAATAACACATCATTTTCACTTTTTTTAGTATTTCAATGTTCATTTAACATAATTTTTTAATTGGTTCTAGAGTAAATATGTACAACAGCACAGCACTGATATCGAATAAGTTTCTTAAAGATGACAAATACTTTTTGAACAAGGCTCAGACCAACATTTCAAATCAGCATTATAAATTATGTTGTAAAAAAATCTATACTTTTATTGTACTTTGAAGGCTGTTTTTGGTTTTCCGTTCAGAAATTTCATTACACAAAAAAAGCTTTAGAATCTACACTTTTAATGTTCCATCTCACTATTCTTTCTTCTATAATCACTATTTCTGTGCTTCAGTAATAATATTTACATTGAATTACTTTACTTCACATTATCTTGTATTAGGTAGCTGTCACAAATACAAAACAAGCTTTTAAGGGGATGCCTTACTCGTACTATTACCGACCGAGCAATTCACACAGTTTCAAGCTGATTAAAAATAAAATACGTCGAATCACAAAAAATCAAGAGAACACTCTTCTGTGTTTTTTAACGTTCTATCATCCAGTCAAAGTTTGGAGTCGAAATATCAAGCCGTTTTTTCAAAAACTTTGAACGAAATTAAATTTAATTTCGTTCAAAGTTTTTGAAAAAACGGCTTGATATTTCGACTCCAAACTTTGACTGGATGATAGAACGTTAAAAAACACAGAAGAGTGTTCTCTTGATTTTTTGTGATTCGACTTATTTTATTTTTAATCAGCTTGAAACTGTGTGAATTGCTCGGTCGGTAATAGTACGAGTAAGGCATCCCCTTAACGTATGCAAAAAATCCATATATATATATATATATATATATATATATATATATATATATATATATATATATATATATATATATCGTAACGGGCGCCGATATAAGTTATGAGAATCACGTATACTGCGTTGCGAGATTCAAATCCAGCGCGCTTGCACGTATCATCAGTGATAGCGCGCCACTCGTCGCGCGAATGAGGCAGATGGAGAAGAAGACGAAGCCGCCGTGCCGCTACCGATGCGACGCCACGGCCATGTTGTATCTCGCCGTGTCGCGCGAAGGTAGTCCCACGTGCCCGTGTCGGTATGTCGTCGAATAAGAGAGAGTGTGTGTGCCGCGCCTCCACCGCTGCAACCGTGACCGCCACAGCGCCGCCACCAACCACGAGGGAGCGTGAGAGGGAGGGAGATAGGATCTCCACGTGGACGAGGACAGTGAGGCTTGCTCCATTCCCGGCCTCCTTGCAGCGAGTGCGAGAGCCAACGAGCGAGTGCGAGAGAGATAGCTTGCGATGGCTGTCCAGCCACGAGTAAGTAGGTACTTTTAGTTGTATGCGCCTGTGATGGGCGTGCGCCCCCCCCCCGTCACAGAAAAACCACGCTGCATGTGCGGCGACCGCGCGCGTCTGCGTAGCGAGCGTGATTCGTCCCGCCAAGTCTCGGCCTGCGCGTGGTTTTATATTAGATATTGTTCGGGTTTCGCGCCCCTCAGCGCAATTCACCTTTGTTCAAATATACCCCTTTATTTTACCTTAACAGTTGTGTCACGCATTATTCTTTAACAAACCTAACCTATGCATTTTTTTCCCGAATACCGCGCTCTAACATTTTCAGCGCTGCAGCTAGTCGCGGGCATTGCCTCCTAGAGAAGCAACGATAACGGGAGTAAGTATTTCATCAGCCACTTGAGGTTAGAATAGCGGCGCTGTACGGGAAAGACCTGCTGCGCAGGTAAAGCTAGGTCGTAGCGAGCAGCCGCTAGTTCGCGGGCAGCAGTTGGTAGCAGCGGCAGAGCGTAGTGCCGGCTCTAGTAAAAAGCGGCCTAAACTTTCTACAATAGATGCCGGGCTCGCATGTTCGGAACTTGTGCCGAGGCGCTTCTGCCGGCCTACATGTAATTCTACAACGGTGAGTCGCCCGAGCGTATAGTACGCCCGTATATTACCCTGCGAACCCCTGAGAGGGATTATTACCCTCTGCCTAACTGCACCCCGTTACAATACCTATTCTCTTATTAAGCTTTGACAGCTGTATTTTTTGGCTATTTCATGTAGAAACGTTATTAAGACAAAAATAAATCATTAGCATTATACACTTCTGACCTTGTATCTGAATATTCGTATTTCAATAATGCACTATTTCCATGATTCAGTAATAGTAATGGTGGCACAGTCTTATTATATTTGATAAATAATATTATTTTTAATCAACTGTTTCAAATATTACTGTAACATATAATATATATTGTGGTTTCGTCTTCGGTTTCTTGTATTATTATAATATAGAATAACTGTCTGCGTCTATATCTGTGAAATAAAAAGAAGTTTCCACAAAGTACCTATGATAATTAAAATGATAATTACGTAAGTGTATTTGTGTGTACAAAGGTTTTAATTCTTATCTAAATCGTATTGTTTCTTAAAATACTTGAAAATTTTGCTGCTATTCTTAAAAAATAATGTAACCACGTTTTATTTATGTAATAATTTAATATGTTAATAATTAAGTACTGTATATAATATTCATGTATAACTTTCTCTTCTATGTAAGTTATATATACTTCATGTATCTCCGTATATAATCAGATTGTTACTTATACTTCACTACATATAATAACCTATGCATACATCTGGGACAGGTTATACACTAATATATATGCGACAGGTTATACAGCAACAGCATAGTGGCTGGGCTCTCTCTCTCTCTTTCTTTCTCTCTCCCTCTCTTTCTCTCTCCCCCCCCCCCCCCCCCCCTCTCTCTCTACGAACGAAGGGCTTCCAGCCCACCTGCTGTTTCGCGTGCAGCCTCCGCTTGCCGTACCTCAGGCACGCCTCTAGCGACTGCGTTTCCCCCACCTTTATTGTTACCCCATTGTAATTTTTAAGCGTTATACTTTTTATATATTTTTTCTACTTTATTTTACCGTTCTTATACTATTAATTAAGCCGCCCGACAGCATCTACTGTATTTTCACCGCTTTTTGTACGCATTTATTTTTTTTGTATATTTATTTTTTCTCGCCTACTCTCTAACCGTTATTATTATTTTCTTATTATTTTTATTTAACTATTTTTGTCTAATTTGTATTTTTTGTTATACCTACTCAACTGTATCTTACCTTCACCTGGCACCAGACGGGGTTTTACTCCATGGCGTAAATAAAGAACAAATCCTCTCTCTCTCTCTCTCTCTCTCTCTCTCTCTCTCTCTCTCTCTCTCTCTCTCCCGCTCTTTCTACGAACGAAGGGCTTCCAGCCCACCTGCTGTTTCGCGTGCAGCCTCCGCTCGCCGTACCTCAGGCACGCCTCTAGCGACTGCGTTTCCCCCACCTTTATTGTTACCCCATTGTAATTTTTAAGCGTTATACTTTTTATATATCTTTTATACTTCATTTTACCGTCGTTATACTATTAATTAAGCCGCCCGACAGCATCTACTGTATTTTCACCGCTTTTTGTACGCATTTATTTTTTTTGTATATTTATTTTTTGCTCACCTACTCTCTAGCCGTTATTATTATTTTCTTATTATTTTTATTATTATTTTCTTATTATTTTTATTATTATTTTCTTATTATTTTTATTATTATTTTCTTATTATTTTTATTATTATTTTCTTATTATTTTTATTATTATTTTCTTATTATTTTTATTTAACTATTTTTGTCTAATTTGTATTTTTTGTTATACCTACTCAACTGTATCTTACCTTCACCTGGCATCAGACGGAGTTTTACTCCATGGTGTAAATAAAGAACAAATCCCCCCTCTCTTTCTCCCTCTCCCCCTCTCCCTCCTCTCTCGCTCTCTCTCTCTCCCTCGCTCTCTCTCTCTCTCTCTCTCGCTCTCGCTCTCTCTGTCTCTCTCTCTCTCGCTCTCTCTCTCTCTCTCGCTCTCTCTCTCTCTCTCTCACAGAGCATAGAGTTGTGGACTGTGGAGGAGTTATATAGTATAGACCAATCATGAGAGAGCAACTGTCGTAACAAGACAGCTGATCGAGGTCTGAAGGGAAGGAAAAAGAAAAAAAATCTGAAAAGGAATCGGCCCTCGAATTTTTTACCTTAATATAACTTGAAAACGGCGGCATATTTTTAAATGAAATTTTTTATGCATGTAATACATCAAAGCAGCTATCGATTGATATATTATATATTAGATAAAATCCTAATTCCAAGGCGTAAAAAGTTAGTGAAATTCTGGCACACCCATTTCAATCTATAAGTAGCGCGAGTCGCCGCACCTTCAGGCTTCTTCTATACTTGCTTTCGGAGCGCTAACGCGCACCTTCATAATGCATCATAATTTTTGGCAAGTATGAAAATTATTTCAATATTTTAGTGAATATATTTAAAATAATAAAACTTTCTACGAAAGTATAAGATAAGGCAAGTACAAGTTTTTCCGGGAATGTATAAAAATAAAAATAATTATTTTCGTATGACTTTACAATTAATAGTATTATTAAAATTTATCATCTAAAAATACACGTTCGATTATGTTATTTCAAAATTGTTACTAATGCAATCATTTTATCGAGATCCTCAAAACATTCAAATATAAAACTTTTGTTAGCAACAATACTACTCTTTAATAATCTTATTAATAATATACTATAGTAAACTATCAATACGTTTTCACACTATGTAATTATTATTTTCTCTTATAAAGTTGTGAAATCTACCTAAAAAACTTTTTACAAAAGTTTAAGCTAAGGCAAGTCTACTAGGAAGGCAAGGTATTAGTCTCTCTCTGTCTCTCTCGCTCTCTCTTGTCCCTCCCTCCCTCCGTTTTGCCCTCTTCCTCTCCCTACCTCTCTTTTTCGCCACTCCTTTTTCTATCTTGCCGTTTCTCCTTGTACAAATAGTATTGTTAATAAAACTATTTCTACGAAAGTATTAAATAAGGCAAGTATATAAGTTTTTTAAATAATAATATTTATGATTTGCTAAAAGAAATCAAATACATACTACTTAAATAGACTTTTACTTCTTTGAGTCAACTAGAAGTGTCAATGCGTGCTTCGCGCGCCGTATCGTGGGACAATCAAATGTTACATGTCGATTTCAAATCGACCAATCACAATCATTAGAGATGACAATCTCAAATCTATCTCTTTTTTGTATAGGATATGCTCAACAAATTATATGTAAGTATATTAAAATTGTTCACTGCAAATCAAACAAACGAATGTTGTGAAATAAATTATCTATAGTCAAGTAATGCAAACAACTCTCCAAAACCACTCTATGACTGTTCTAAAAAATTTATTCAAATTTTGCATCCTTCTATACAAATTAAACACAATTAATTACTGAAATCAATTTATTGTAGCCAATTACCCTAAAGTAAACTTGACTGACATAATTAAACTTTTTGTACCTTGGATATAAAATTATATTTTACGCCCACGTTGTAACTTCAAAATTATTCAGCCAGTGGGCATAAAGTACTATTTAACCCCCAAGAGACGTAATAGGTCATAGTACTTCTACAAAACTCCATAGAACCCATACGCAATTTACGTACGTGTGGGCGAAATTTATTTTAATTTTATAACTATATGTGTAACGCCTTCTTTTGCCACCCCTTGCTAGAGGATCTCGAGACTTCTTTTCTCCTCCCAAGATGCGTAATATTATAGAATTTTTTTCTATAGTATGTGATGATAACTATATAATTTTTTTTATAGGCTTTGACTTTTCGCAAATATTTGAAAAAGTTCTTATGTACTTTAGAAATAAAAAGAAGGGGTTACACATATAGTTATAGAATTAAAATGATTTTCACCCACACGTACGTAAATTGCGAATAAGTTCTATAGAGTTTTGTAGAAGTACCGTGAGCTATTACGTCTCTTGGGAGTTAAATAGTACTTCATATCCACTGGTTGAATAATTTTGAATTTACAACGTGGGCGTAAAATAAAATTTTACGTCCGAGTTATAAAAAGTTTTATTATGTCAGTCAAATTATCTTTAGGGTACTTGGATACAATAAATTTATTTTAGTACTTTCTTGTGTTTAATTTGTAAAGAAGGATGAACAAATTTGAATAAATTTCTGAGAACAGTCCTACAGTGGTTTCAGAGAGTTTTTTGCATTACTTGACTACCGATAATTTATTTTACAACTTTCGTTTGTTTGGTTTGCAGTGAACAATTTTAATATACTTACATATAATTTGTTGACCATATCCTATGCAAAAAAGAGATGGACTTGAGATTGTCATCGCTAATGATTGTGATTGGTCGATTTGAAATGAACATGTGACATATGATTGGATGAAAATCATAAATATTATCATTTTACAGATTATACAGAAAAAACTTATAGACTTGCCTTAGTTTATTCTTTCGTAGAAATAGTTTTATTAACAATACTATTTGTAGAAGGAGAAAGGGCACGATAGAAAAGGGCGTGGCGGGATAGAGAGGCAGGGAGAGAGGCGACAAGAGAGAGAGGGAGCGGGCGAGAGAGGGAGGAATGGAGAGGGAGTGGGTGTGGAAGAGGGAGAGGGGAAGCGGGAGAGGGAGTGACAGAGAATGATTGATTGATCTTTTTATTTACACCTCGGGATGAAACCCCATCTGGTGCTTCAGGAAAATATACAGAAGTATAACAAATGAATAAAGTATAATATAAACATAACATGGACTATAATACAAAATTCAACGCATGTAATAGAGAACATAATATAAAATAAAGTATAAAATAAAGTATAAAATAAAGTATAAAGTCTAGCGCGAGTAACAGAAAATTTGGTGATAATATGAGCGTAGATGATGGTAAACATAGGTGACGTCGTGGGGGGAGGGGGCACAAGTATTTTCTCGCAGGAGCGAGAAGTGGGACGCACTGTCGCTGCGAAACGGACGGATAGGGCGCTCAATTTCATAGGTGCGGACAAGGGACTGACACCGGGCACGGAAGGTGATGGAGTAGGCGATTTGGGAGGCCTTCATTCCAGACACGCGTGTTCCAATCTGCCACATCACGGCAGAACAGAGCGTCACGTAGAGTCCGTTTGAATGTCGAGAGGTTGGAGGGGGAGAAGTTAATAAAGTCGATGGAATTTACGACATCCATAGCTTCGAGGGCGAACGAGTACTCTTATGCCCCGTATGGCGCGGTGGAGGCTCGAATGGTTGCGGCGGGTGCCGATCTGAACGACGCAGATCGACATCGACATCAAGCCTGCAGTTAAAGCGCTTGACGAGGTACTGCGGATGATGGTTCGCCACGACTTTGAAGGCCTGGAGGGCAATAAAGTATTGACGCCACCGTTGAGCGGACAGCTACCCTAATACGACCCTATAAGGCGTTATGTAGTCGTGGCACGGGATGTTGCCAGTCACAAAGCGAACACAGCCTCTCAGGGCTTCTTCGAGTTTCTTTATACGCTCCTTATCGAGGTGGTTGTAGATCGGGGAGGCATTGTCAAACAGCTGGAAGGCGAGAGTTTCGACGAGAAGTTTCTTGATATCCTCCGATAGGACGTGGCAAAAAAAGCGCAGGGTGTAGAGCGTGCCGAACACCTTGCGCGTGACGTGGCTTGCGTGAACTTGACAATCCAGGGAGTTGGAGAAGGTAACGCCGAGACTCCGCGCCTCAGTTACATATGAGAGAGCACATCCATCAATGACGATTTGGGACAGGATTTCGAGATCGAAGTCGCATAGGTAAATGACACTGCCTAGGATGATGATCTTAGTTTTGCCGGAATTGAGATTGAGAGCGCTGTATCGAGCCCGATCAGCAACAGTTTGAGCGCTTCGGGTAACGCTTCCGAGGGCGAGATGGAAGTCGGTCGAGAAGAAGTGTTGGTAGAGTTGAGTGTCATCGGCGAAAATCGTGATCTTGGAAAATCGGACCACTGCTGAGAGGTCGTTGGTGAATATGGTGGAGAGCAGCGAGGCCAAGAACGCTGCCTTGCGGGACACGGGACGCTGCACGGAGCCAGTCAGAGATTTTACCACTTGCGTCAATAACGGCCTGGAGTCTATTCGCCAGATAAGTGAAAAACCACCGCAGGGCGTGGGTAGAGAGGTTAATCGCCCTGAGCTTGACGAGGAGAATAGCGTGGGAGATAGAGTCGAAGGCTTTCGAGAAATCGAATAAAATTAAAAGTTTTAGCATCCGGTCATCGATGGCATGGCAGATATCGTCAAGCACCCCTATGAGAGCAGTGTGGTTGTTATGCCAGCAGTGGAAGCCTGCTTGACGGTGGTGCAACAGGTGGTTGACCTCGAGGTGGCCCTGGAGCTGGTTATGGACCGAGCACTCTCGATAGCTCGGGCAACTGGGCTGTTAACTTTGCAACCGGCCTGATGGTTGCTTTCTTCCAGTAGGTTGGAAAGGTAGCAGAGGCGATAGAGATATTGAATAGGTTGGTGATGGGAGGGAATGAGTGAGGTAAGGTTAGTTGAGCGTAGGCGCGGGGAAGCAATCATGCCCCATTGATTTAGAGGGGGATCTCTGGACGACGTCGGCCACTTCGCGCTCAGTGAAGAGACGGAGGGATAGGTGATGATTGGCAATGGTTTCGAAGACGTGCTCTGTGATAGGAGGGGGGATGAGAGAGAGAGAGAGAGAGAGAGAGAGAGAGAGAGAGAGAGAGAGAGAGAGAGAGAGAGAGAGAGAGAGAGAGAGAGAGAGAGAGAGAGAGAGAGAGAGAGAGAGAGAGAGAGTAATAGTTGCCTTAGTTTAAACTTTTGTAAAAAGTTTTTTTAGATAGATTTCACAACTTTATAAGAGAACATAATAATTACATAGTGTGGATACGTAATAATTGTTTACTATAGTATATTATTAATAAGATTATTAAATAGCAGTATTGTTATTAACAAATGTTTTAAATTTGAATGTTTTTAAGGATCTCAATAAAATGATTGCATTAGTAAATTTTTTGAAATAATATAATCGAATGTTTATTTTATAGGTAAGCTAATACATTTTAATAATACTATTAATTGTAAAGTCATATAAAAATAATTATTTTTATTTTTATGTATTCCAGGAAAAACTTAAACTTGTCTTTTTTTATACTTTCGTAGAAAGTTTTATTATTTTTACTTTAAATTAGTTTTCAAAATAATTTAATCTTTCATTAAAAGTTATTTTTTTAGAGATTTGGAGAAAGATTGAAAGAAAGATTGTTTGAAAAAAAAGATTGAAGTTTAATTAAAGTTTTTTAAACAGAGAATTTTAAGTTGTTATGAGAAATAATAACAATAATATGTCTTTGTAATAGGAAATACTTAAAAAATTAGTTTTTTTGAAAGTATTTATTAATTGTTTAAGAAATTATTTAAGAGAAATAATAACAATAATACATCTTTGTAACCGTCTCCATATTATTATAAAAATGTTGACTTTTATAAATAGATTAGATAGAGAGATTATAAATAGATTAGATTAGATAGAGCTTGCAAGGAATTATAAAACTAGAAGCTCAAAGGTGGTCCAGAACTTGAGTTCTCATGACAACTACTATTTTCGTAACAGCAGCTGATATTAATAAGTTTTTTTACAAAATACTCCTGAACCCATTTGCTCTTGTTTTTTTGCCATTTGGAAAGCTCTTAATACAGGCATGTAGTCAGAGTAAGTCCCAGCTGCAAATTTATTATGAAGAAACATTGCCGCTTGTTTTTTTGATGGTTGATATGGCATGACAAATAATGCTTTTACTATAGCTCAGTTTTCAGAATTACAATTCAAATCCCAGAATACTCTTTTGAATCCATTTGCTCTTCTTTTTTTGCCAAATTATTATTGTTACATCGTTCTTCACTGTACGCAGGTACAATAACACTGACATTCAATGTTTATAAATTATAACCAGGTTCTGGCTTAGTATTACACTGTAATACTTTAATTAAGATTCTTGCACTTCTATATTCGACAGATTGATAAAATCTCCTTCATACCTAAACTAACAGGTCCTGGGCTAACTTTCTTTGGTAGAGATGCTAGTTTATCTTTAAAGGTATATCTACAACAGTATTTCTCTTTGTCTCTACTACAGGAGGTTGCCTGCTTTGACAGACTTGAACATAATCTTTTGATGGCCTTAACGCATAATGATTTGATTCACATCATCCAATAAGAAAAATTTGTAACGAATGCATATGTACTATATTTTCAACTCGTATCATAACAATCTAACTTTAACTATAATTAGTTAAAGTTATCTATGAAAATAAGATAGAGCCTAAAAAGTTTGCTAATATATAATAAACCGCACATATAATAAACTCGTGTTCTATGGTTCAATTGCATATAGATCGTACATCCATATTAGGGTGTCTCTTATTTAACAAACTGGTTGCAGCGAAGAGGGCCGTGCTCAAATCGAAAGGTTGACATAAAAAAATAGGTTTTAAATTTTTTCGAATACATACCCGTATACATACCGAAAAAAAATGAAAAAGGTCAGGGAACTTCTTTTTACACATGTGGATGTGTACACATTTTTTCAGACCCGCAGATACGGTTTTTTTCTGCTATGGGTACGCGGAATAACATGAAAAATACATAAAAATTATCTTATTTTTTGCTAATCGATTTTTCATTGCTCCTATATGTACCGAAAAGCTCTGAAAAAAATCAGGGAACTTTTTTTTACTGATACAGATGTGTACAAATTTTTTCAGATTCGCAGATTCGATTTCTTTTCTGATATAAGTACTGGAAATTAAATGAAAATTACGTAAAAAGCTTATTTTTCGCTAATCCAGTTTTATGTTCACAGCGATATCAGGAAAAAATTCAAGTTTCTAAAAACACAGATTTTAAGAGTTGACAAACAATGTGGTACTTTATAGAATGTTTTCGAAAGGTGAGTTTGAAAAATATTGTACTGTTAATTTTGATATTGAATCATACAGAATCATGAAAAAACAAGGGCATTATTTACATTCCAGTACAGTTAGGTACAGTTTGGCATGTTTCTTCTCAGTTTTTTTATGGATGTCATTTCCACTAAAGTACATTCGTAAATTGCAGAATTCTTTAGACTTACCAAAAAAATGGTGACTGGATGAACCTGGCGAAATAAAACAAAAAAATGATTTCGATACAAAAATTGATATAGCTGTATCTTAAACTACAGCCTATAAATAAAGTTTTGAGAAGGATCCGTGGGAACTAAATGATTTGATTTCTGTTCACTAACGTGTATGAGAGGAAAAACAGTGAGGCTAAGGTCCACCTCATCCATGAGGAAGGCAGAGAATGAAGACACGAGGGCAAATATAATAACTTTATTTTCACTGGGGTTTGTTGGTGCCCGATCCAGCGTTCGAGCTCGGCTGTCCGGGCGGGTACGCAACCACCCCTTATATACTCAGATCCTGTGATCTAAGCGCTACCTGATGAATTTTCCGTCATTACAATAAACGAGCGTCCACAATTATATAAACCACATTCGATTGGGACGCCGCCTAGCAAGCTGCTATCAAAATAAACGCGTGTCTATAATTATACAATACAAACCACGCTCGATTGTCACGCCGCCTAGCAAGCTGCCATCACAATAAACGCATGTCTATAATTATACAAACCACGCTCGATTGGCACGCCGCCTAGCAAGCTGCCATCACAATAATTAAACCAACATAAGAACATTTCACAAATTTCAAACATTTAACATAATTACGGATTTGAAGTTTGCATCGTTCGAATGCAATAAATAATTTTTACAATTAATTAAAGTTATAGTTAACAATGGAAATACCAACTAAACCTTTATTATAAAGTTAGTTTATTCTATAAAACACTGAATCCAATCACGAAATTAATATTGATTAGTATAATCATGAAGCAAAATAAATTTTCTTTTTTATTTCATTGCACTCCAAAATTGCAAACTTCAGATCCATATATAATTAAATAGAGGATCCTCAGGTCGCGAGTTAGAGCACGTGCGAAAAGGAACTCGGTCGATCGGCAACATCCTGGTCGAACACAGTATACCCCAACGCCGCGCGAGCAGACTGGCACACAGGTCCGAAAAGAGACTTTTCGTCTTCCCACCTCAATGCGCCGAGACCGTGTGAACGCATGCGCCGACAAACCCGGCTAGTCTCGGCGTCCGCACAAGTCTATTCGTGACCCTAGCCTATAGTGGCTCACTCTGGAAACGCCAAGTCGAGAACATCCCCCTTCCTGTACAAGAGCTATGTGCCTTGCACATCACTCGAAGTGATAAGTCGTACCAATTTTACTTCTGGTCGCGTGATGTTTCCTGATTGAGTGTGAAGCTCGACAACGCGAACTTGCCCATCCTCTCTTGGGAACACCTTATCTATAAGGCCTTTTCTCCATCAATTTCGTGGCATTTGGAAATCAGGTATTAATACTGCGTCGCCCACCTTTACAGGATCCGCTCTGTCGAACCACTTCTTTCTAGGCAGCAGGGTCAGGAGATATTCGCGAATCCAGCGACTCCAAAACATATCCGCTAGATTTTGGGCTATAACCCACTGTTTTCTCAAACACTAATCTTTGAGTTCCAATCTTTCAAAGGCTGTTCTACCCGACGAGCTGCCCACGAGGAAATGGTTCGGTGTTAAAGCCTCGTCATCCCGCGGGTCTAAAGGAGCGTGAACAAGGGGTCGAGAATTCACGGTATGTTCTACCTCTGCCAACATCGTAACCAACGTGTCCTCTTTAGGTACACGTTCCTTTAAGACCACGTTCAAGGCTCTTTTAACCTTCCCAACCAAACGTTCCCATGACCCTCCCATATGCGGCGATGCGGGAGGTATAAAATGCCATTCCACCCCGTTTTCTAAAGCAACGCGCCTCTCGGTCTCTTGATCTCTGTTTTTAGCCCTTTGATGCACATATTTTTCTGTTCAGTTAATTTACTTGAAAATTCTTATTCGGAGGTTTTGGGGATCGCTGATTACGAATCTGAAGTTAGAATTTCAAAATTTTCAATTCAAGAATGCGGCCACTGATTTCTTGTATTTTCACTTGTATGCTCGTGAATCTTGGCATACAGGGTTTTTTGGGGTCGCTGATAACGAATCTGACATCTGATTTCCAAAATTCTATATCCAAGGTGACGGATTCAAGATGGCGGCCACTGTCATCTGACATTTTCACTCGCATACTCATGGAACTTGGTAGGCAAGGGTTTTCGAGGTCGTTGATAATGAATCTGACATCAGATTTCCAAAATTCTATATCCAAGATGGCGGCCACTGCTTCTGACATTTTTACTCGCATACTCATGAAACTTGGTAGGCAAGGGTTTTCGAGGTCGCTGATAATGAATCTGACATCTGATTTCCAAAATTCCATATCCAAGATAGCGGATTCAAGATGACGGCCACTGATTTCTGACATTTTCACTCGTATACTCATGAAACTTGGTAGGCAAGGGTTTTCGAGATCGCTGATAATGAATCTGACATAAAGTTCTGAAATTTCTATATCCAAGATAATATATGTAGAATTTCAAGTATATGATTTCAGCTAAGTAGTACGATTTTCTGACAGTCTTCTCATTCTTAGCATTACCCAGAGCTAACAACGAGGACGTGATGAGATCTAGCTCAATTTTTTATTTTTTTTTATTTTTTTTACTTTTTTATTGTTTTTTTTTCTTTTTGTCTTTTGTTTTTTTTATAAATTTTTTTCTTATATTTCTATCCCTCTGTGGTGATGAGATCTCATCAATACTAGAAGATTTTCTACGATCATCACAATTCACTCATGCCATGCTCGGAAGCAGTTCCTATTCGGGAGAAGACATAGAGGAACATCGCAGGTAACGCACGCTCATCCCGTTCTCCTCTGGTCAGCTTTCGTACTACAATGCGCACATCTTCTGGATTCATTTCCGAAAGCAGGCATATGAGCTGCTTGACAGCGTCTCTTCTCGGTCGATACTTGAGGTTTTGTTACTCGTTTCCTGACTGGATCACTGGGTTTTGTTTTCCTGCCCCTCTTATTTGGAATTTTATGTGCTACTAGATATTCTGCAAGTGATAATCTGAATTTTTTCAATGTCAATGTTGGTTTTTCACTTTTATTTATATATAAAATAAATGAGTTGATCACAGAGACGTCAACAAAATGCCAGAATAACCTCAACCATCATCTTCGAGAATTACGGTCAATTTTATAGCTAGAGAGTAATCCGTCAACGTAGTCTACGTATCCCATGCAATAATTATGTAGTCTGAGTACATGACTGGACTATTTATTGGAATGAGAGATCCATCCTTCTCTCTGCGACTCACCACTTTTATTTCAGATGGATCATGATAGTTTGACAAAAAATGAACACTTTTCTTATCTATCCATTTTATCCATGTGAGACGTGCGTCAGAAGTTTTGAATTCAATTTCTCACTTTTGGGTAATCCAGTTCGATTTTGTCTCACTGTACCATACGCAAAAATGCGCGATCTTCTTTCAAAGATAACATTACGTTACACCCAATAAAGAAATTATGGAAATATAGATGGTGATTGTCACCAACTAGCTCACGTGTAAGATCTTTTACTACTCTAGATCTTAGTCCTTTTTCACTAGTTTCACATTTACCGGTATATATTTGGAATTCACAGATAAAACCAGATTCATCTGCTCGAGTTCAAATCTTATAACCATGTTTGATCGGTTTGGCTGGCATGTGCTGTATCAGGCTATTTCTTCCTTTGAATTTCACCATTGATTCATCAATTGATTGGAACTTTCCTGGATTCCAACTATTTTTGAAAGTTTCAGAAAGCTCATCCAAAAGAGGTCTCAATTTGTACAGCTTGTCAAACCATGACTTACCCCGTTTTGGTTCTTTAGTATTGTCGTTTATGTGCAAATGAGACAAGATGAATCCGAAACGATTAACTGTCATCAAAGAAGATATGTGATGATCATGTAATTGCAGATTATTGCTCCAATAGTCACGGTAAGAAGGTGATTTTTTCACGCCCATAAGTATATTGATTCCCAAAAATATCTTTAGCTCGTCCTTTGTAATAGGACTCTGTTTAGATCGTTTCTGAGTAACATACAGATTTGTCTGTTCTATAATGAGATCAAGGAGATGATCAGGACACAAGTTTAAGAAGATATTTGATGGAGAATCAGCAATATTTTCAGCAATATTCGGCCCAAAATTTTTAGCGAATGTAATATCTGATCTCGGTCTACTAACCGATTTCCATTCTTCGTCTTCTTGAGATGATTCAGTGTCCTGTTCATCTGATGTCTGATCATCTGAATAACTATTAGTTACTGAAACAAGAGCATCAACGGATTCCGAATCACTCGGGATGTTGACTAATTCATTTCTTCTTCTTGTTCTCCTATCCATGTTCTTGACTCCCGTAAAAATCTTAGAGTGGACTCCAAAACTTTTAATTTTTCAAAAGGAAAAAAAGCAATGTGGTGCTCGTTTGACAACGGATCTATTTAGCATAAGAAGTTACCCAAGTACATAAAATGATTCACCCACGTGGTGGATTTCACAATTTATCCCAGATTTGACACAACTCTATACAAAATCAGTATATTATTAGATTCTAAAGGGATGATGATCTGATGTAAGAGTTGTACGGGTTGGAATGGGACCTTTCATCGGTAAATGCAGGATTCAGATTTTGAATTCATTGAGTATTGTCAAAAATTTGCAATCATTGACAATAACTTTATTTCAGTTGAGTTAAATATGAATATTGCTCTCCAATTGTTTATTTGAAATATAATGGATCGATCCGAAGGAGGCAGGTAAAAAGAAAAAAAAAGTTTTTACTTTAAATTTGTGCAACGTTTCGTTGGCATGTTCCGCCAACCTCTTCAGGCTATAATTTATTAACAAAAAGGTTTTTAATTACAATATATAAAAAAGAACTATCACTTGTATAAAGGAATAGTATATACCTTATTTTACATAGCACATAACATCAATGTAAGCAATACAGTGGTGTACATTCGTATTTATAGTCGTACGATCCTTGTATTTACAAACAAGGCCAAAAATAAACAGAGCGATGCATAGTATTAATTTAAAAGGCGCAGTAACGGAAAATACAAACTGTTTAATGATTTTACATCTTCTTTCTTATTGATATTGTTTTTATCGCATTTAATATGGATCATTTCAGATAGAGTGCGTTTTTTGTAGTTTGTTTCGTAATCTAGAATTTTACAATTTTTCCAGTCGAAGTCATGTGAGAATTTGTTCATATGTTGTTTTAATACTGCTTCTGTGTTATTAGTTTTTTGATGTTCTTTAATTCTCGTTTTTAGAGTACGTTTCGTTTCCCCTGATATGAATTCCCTGTATATGAAGCTGGGCATGACTTACAGAAGAATTTATATACTAGGTTAGTCCGATCCCATTTATCAGTATGGTCTTTACCTAGTTTGATAACTGAGTTGAAACTTTTTTTAACTATGGGTAGAGTACAAAATTTGAAGGGTTTTAAAATTGCTGCTATTTTTTCGTATTGGTCATTAAACGGTAAAGAGATGTAAGAGATAGATCTATTGTGTAATGGTGTACTTTTTTGGGGTTGTTTATGTTTTTTGAAAAAACGTTTGGAAGATGTAGACGATGTAGTTGGCTCTGAGATTTGCAATAATCTGTTGTACAAGAATTTAAATTTTTTCTTTAACTTCGTGTTATGTTACACATTTACATTTAAAAGCTTACAGCTTACATTTAAAACAAAAATTAGAATCAGTTATTATTCCAGATAACCATATACTACTCTCTTTAGATGTCATCTCTTTATTTACTAACATACCACTACAGTTAGTATTAGATAGCCTAGACAGAAGATTTGAATATGTACATAACAAACGTAAAATTCCTTTTCACGACATCGTTACTTGCACAAAATTTTTGTTTTCTAATACTTTTTTCTCGTTCAATAATAAGTTTTATCGACAAATTGAATGTACACCTATGGGTTCTCCCATTTCACCCTTGTTCGCAGATATGGTGTTAGATAACTTAGAAACAAATTGTCTAAAAAACTTAGAAGATAACTATAACGTCAAACCTCTTTTTTACTTCCGTTACGTAGATGATACCCTTATGTGTATTGAGAAAAAACATATTGATCTAGTTATAAATATATTTAATTCATACAATAAACGTTTACAATTTACGTATGAACTTGAACAAGACAAAAAAATCAACTTTCTAGATATTTCCTTAATTTGTCACAATAATTCTATTATTACAGATTGGTTTAACAAACCCACCTCTTCCGGTAGATTGATTAATTATCTCTCCAACCATCCCACTCAACAAAAAATAAACATAGTCTATAACCTCGTCGATAGGGCTATTTCTCTTTCACACAAACAATTTCATAACAAAAATCTAAAAATGGTCTATCAAATCCTAAGAGACAATAATTACCCGAACAAATTTATCAACCGTCATACACGTATTAGGATGCACACAATTAAACATAAGCAACCCCAAAAAAGTACACCATTACACAATAGATCTATCTCTTACATCTCTTTACCGTTTAATGACCAATACGAAAAAATAGCAGCAATTTTAAAACCCTTCAAATTTTGTACTCTACCCATAGTTAAAAAAAGTTTCAACTCAGTTATCAAACTAGGTAAAGACCATACCGATAAATGGGATCGGACTAACCTAGTATATAAGTTCTTCTGTAAGTCATGCCCAGCTTCATATACAGGGGAAACGAAACGTACTGTAAAAACGAGAATTAAAGAACATAAAAAAACTAATAACACAGAAGCAGTAGTAAAACAACATATGAACAAATTCTCATATGACTTCGACTGGAAAAATTGTAAAATTCTAGATTACGAAACAAACTACAAAAAACGCACTCTATCTGAAATGATCCATATTAAATGCGATAAAAACAATATCAATAAAAAAGAAGATGTAAAATCATTAAACAGTTTGTATTTTCCGTTACTGCGCCTTTTAAATTAATACTATGCATCGCTCTGTTTATTTTTGGCCTTGTTTGTAAATACAAGGATCGTACGACTATAAATACGAATGTACACCACTGTATTGCTTACATTGACGTTATGTGCTTGGTAAAATAAGGTATATACTATTTCTTTATACAAGTGATAGTTCTTTTTTATATATTGTAAATAAAAACGTTTTTGTTAATAAATTATAGCCTGAAGAGGTTGGCGGAATATGCCAACGAAACGTTGCACAAATTTAAAGTAAAAACTTGTTTTTTCTTTTTACCTGCCTCCTTCGGATCGATCCATTATATTTCAAATAAACTTTATTTCAGTGTACTAAGATGCACCTTACCCATACCCAAACTGGTGCAGATCGCTCGCGGGAACGTCACACGGATTGATAGTAAGGTTTCACTTTTATGATGCTCAAGAATATACTCTGCGCTTGTAGGAAAAATCTAAAAAATACTCTGATGCATAGTAATGATTGTAAATAGATGATGATGTAAATGATACGACAATTGTAAATGTAAACATAAATCATGTCTCACAAAAATATTTGCTGTGAGATTCGGATGACTGCCAAATTGAAAAAAAATATTTGTGTAATCTTCTCGAATTCGTCAGCATATACTTTTTTTGACCATCTCTTCGAGCATCGGACAACCTTTTTATGCCAAATTTGAATAAAGTGCACTTAATATTCTTGAAACATTAGTTTTTCTTCACTCGCTATTTTTGGTTTTGTAAATTCGATGACGGTATCGTTTTCAGCAACCCCTAAAGCCCTCATACACAGATTTTTGCAGATAAACCTAGTGAAATGGTTCAATAACAATAATTTTAGTAGATCGAATCCGCTATATCGGATCCATCATCTTGAATTACGTAAATCTGATAACGGTACCGTAATTCGGTGACCCCTTATACCATTGTACGCAGATTTTTGTAGACAGTGTAGTAAAGTCGTTGAATTATAATAGTTTTAGTAGGTCGCTTCCACCATATTGGTACCACCATCTTGAATCCTGCAATTCTGACCGCGGAATCGAATTCAGCGACCTGGAAAACCCTTGTACACAGATTTTTGTAGACAGTTGTATTAAAATGGTTGAATTACAATAATTTTAGTAGGTCACTTCCGCCATATTGGATCCGTCATCTTGAATTCAGCAATTCTGACAGCAGATTCGGATTCAGAGGCCATAAAAACTCTTGTATACCGAATTTCAGAGAAAAATATTAAAAAGTAGAGTCAGAAATGAATTTCTCTGGATATATATATATATATATAAATATACCGGGTGTACCATTTTAAAACCACCAGGCAAATATCTCGAAAACTAAGGGAGATGGAAAAAAACTTTTAATACAAAAGTTGTAGGGTTCAGAGGGGCCCAACTGATCGTGACCTTGGTTATGACCTTGAGGTCAATGATCAAGTTCATTTGAAGGTCAAATCGATTTTTTCAAATGGGAACCCCCACTTTTGACCACGTAAATGAAAAGAGCGGAAAATTTTACGTTCAGATATGTCCTTGAGTCAAGGTCATGGTCATGGTCATGGTCATGTTTAAAATCAAAATCAATAAACGCATCAAAACATTCCCATAATTAGGTATACGAGACAAATTGTTAAATACAAAAGTTGTAGGGTTCAGAGGGGCTCAACTGATCGTAAGCTTGGTTATGACCTTGAGGTCAATGATCAAGGTCATTTGAAGGTCAAATCGATGTTTTCAAATGGGAACCCCCACTTTTGACCTCGTAAATGGAAAGAGCGGAAATTTTACGTTTAGATATATCCTTGAGTCAAGGCCATGGTCATGGTCATGGTCATGTTTAAAATCAAAATCAATCAACACATCCAAACATTCCCATAATTACGCATACGAGTGTTAAATACAGAAGTTGTAGTGTTTGGAGGGGCCCAATTGATCGTGACCTTGACCATGAACTTGAGGTCAAGCAAGATGTCGTTTGAAAGTTAAATCAATTTTCTTTAACGGCAACCCTCACTTTTGACCTCGTAAATAGAAAAACCGAAAAATTCTGATATGACGTTGGGTCAAGGTCATGGTCAAAGTTATGGTCAGTTTCCGTGCAGTTAAGAGCAAAGTCGGAGATGACCCGGTCACCTAAGGCAAGGTCGGAGATTACCCGGCCAGATAAGGCAAGGTCGGAGATGACCCGGCCAGTTAAGGCAAGGTCGGAGATGACCCGGACAGTTAAGGCAAGGTCGGAGATGACCCGGCCAGTTAAGGCAAGGTCGGAGATGACCCGGTCAGTTAAGGCAAGGTCGGAGATGACCCGGCCAGTTAAGGCAAGGTCGGGGATGATCAGGCCAGCTAAAAATTCATTGGAAAATTCCACGTTCATGTGTATTTAGTCATAGGATCTAAGTGTTTCGGTCACCATTTACTGAAGAAGATGCTCAAAAGTTGCAACATTTACTTGTTGACAACATTCTATTCTCCTTTTAAAGTTTCTAACAGTATTTAATAATACTTGACGTGGAATACTTAAGCAGATTTGTGTAATCCTTTGAATCATGTCATCTCTTGTAGTTGGCCTGTTGCGGTAGACTGTATTTTTTAGGAAGGCCCATAAATAAAAATCTGGAGATGTCAGATCTGGAGATCTTGGTGGCCATGCTACGGGACATCCTCTACCAATCCATCGACCGTTAAACGTTTCATTACGAAAATCTCTGACAATTCTGGCATAATGTGGAGGAGCACCATCTTGTTGTAGCCACATTCTAGCCCTTGTATGGAGATCAACGTTTTCTACAAAGAGTGGCAGCTCGTCTCTCAGCAACTGTAAATAAGTATGTTGAGTTACGTGACCTTCAAAAAAATAAGGTCCAATCAGACATCCTTTAATAATACCACACCATACCGTTACATTCCAGCGATGCTGATGATCAACTTCTCGCATCCAATGAGGATTAACAGGAGACCAGTAGTGGCAATTATGGCGATTCAACATACCAGTACTCTGAAATGTAGCCTCGTCGCTAAAAAGAACATTGTTAAAGAAATTTTCATCATCAGTAATTTGTTGTGTTGCCCATTGGCAAAATGTTATTCTCCGTCGATAATCTTCCACAGTTAAAGCTTGATTTAGAGTAATGTGATAAGGATGGTAACGCGCATATTGTAAATATCTACTGGCCGTAGATCTTGGAATACCCATTGTTAACTCGATTTCGCGTAAACTGACATGAACATTTAAATGTACCATGGCTAGAACAGCAAGGAAGCGAGGATTATTTTCATAATCGTGTTCATTCAGTGTCCTCCTTCTTCGAACGAAGTTTCCTTGTCGACCGCGTAGTTCAATGTCACGTATTACCGTATGATCAGGATGTTGTCGTTGAGGGAACCGAGCACGATACAATCTGCTTGCCTCTCGATAGTTTCGTCGACATTCTCCTAAAATAAGAAGAATGTCAACTATTTCATTAGCAGAATAGTCAGGCATTCTTTTTTAGTTGTAAATGCAATTATTTATCAAAACACACCACAAAAGAAATAATATGTTATTATACTATACAATATTTTAAAACGAAAAAGTTTAATTTTCTGTGCCAATATAAGTGTGCTCAATTTGAAAACAATTTGATGTAAACAGTAATAATTATTGACTTTTACCGATCAATGCTGAATACTACCGGTCACTATTGGATACAGGTGGTCAACACTTATTAACTTTTGTTATTATTTGATATAAGTGGTTAACCCTGGTAAATATTGATAATAGTAAAAATAGTAAAATTTTCCGCTCTTTCCATTTACGAGGTCAAAAATAGGTGTCCCCATTTGAAAAAATCGATTTGACCTTCAAATGACCTTGATCATTGACCTCAAGGTCATAACCTAGGTCACGATCAGTTGGGCCCCTCCAAACCCTACAACTTCTGTATTTAACACTCGTATGCGTAATTATGGGAATGTTTGGAGGCGTTGATTGATTTTGATTTTAAACATGACCATGACCATGACCATGGCCTTGACTCAAGGACATATCTGAACGTAAAATTTTCCGCTCTTTCCATTTACGAGGTCAAAAATGGGGGTTCCCATTTGAAAAAATCGATTTGACCTTCAAATGACCTTGATCATTGACCACAAGGTCATAACCAAGGTTACGATCAGTTGGGCCCCTCTGAACCCTACAACTTTTGTATTTAACAATTTGTCTCGTATGCCTAATTATGGGAATGTTTTGATGCGTTGATTGATTTTGATTTTAAACATGCCCATGACCATGACCATGACCTTAACTCAAGGACATATCGGAACGTAAAATTTTCCGCTCTTTCCATTTACGAGGTCAAAAGTGGGGGTTCCCATTTGAAAAAATCGATTTGACCTTCAAATGACCTTGATCATTGACCTCAAGGTCATAACCAAGGTCACGATCAGTTGGGCCCCTCTGAACCCTACAACTTTTGTATTAAAAGTTTTTTCCATCTCCCTTAGTTTTCGAGATATTTGCCTGGTGGTTTTAAAATGGGACACCCGGTATATATATATATATATATGGGTCGTTCCTGTACTTTTTTTAAAAAGTGTGCGCGGTGGGGTCGTGGATTTTTTTTATGAAAGTACATATAAAAAAAATAGCTTGTGCAAAATTTCAGCTCCTTATCTCATTCCTAATTCCTGCTGGAATTTTTTTAAACCCTGATTTTGACCTGTTTTTAGCCAGTTTTCAAAAAATTCTAAAAGGCTGAAATTTTAACAAAATGACGACGGTGAGGTCTCATTTTTTTGTCTTTCTTCAAGTTTTAAGAAAAAAAATACACTGATATGAAATGATGATTTAGGTTTTATTGGCGATCTGTGATATGGCCATTGCATTTCATCATTTTTAGATCATCTTTAAACCTCTATATCTCGTAACTGGTTCCACATTTTTGAGCTCACTAGGTCTCTTTTTTTTGGCTCAACGAGACCTTTAATTATTTTTTTTTGAGGACCTAAATTGATTGAATAGACTTCAAAATACAGCCTTTTGAAGTTGACGTTTTTATCAAAAATCGCGAAAATCAACCGTGTTCATGGTCATAGTGTCAACCGAATTTTAATTAAAAATGATTAACGAAAGTATTTTTCATTAGAATATGATGTTATCTAACTATACTCTTTTCCTATCATAGGAAAAAGTCAAAAAATAATTTTTTGTCGAGCATTATAATATCTAATTTTTCGATACCTAAAATAATCAAAAATGGCTCTCTACTGACATGAATTCTACCATCTTATAATTATTAACAGTCTTTTTTGTAACTTCTCTGTGATATTAGTAATAGGATTTTTAACACTGATGCAATCCTTAATGCCGCTACATATTTTACTATTGTTTTCATCTCTATAATACTGAGTTACAGATTCTCTAACTTCATTAGAATGAATGCTGTACACTTTACGCTTAATAATTCCTAAGACACCTGGAAAAATATATTTTGAAATTAATTTCAAATAGTGTATACTTAATCACAAAATAAAATCATAATAACAATATTATTTTTTTTAATTTAACGATTATCAAGACGATAAAATTTAGCTCAATGTTTATTCTATTTTAATTACTATGACTTGTTATATTGGAAGAAAAGAAATAGGTTAGAATTAATTTACTTCTTTTAATTTTTTTTTTATATTAATTTTAATAGTTCTTTTAAAATCCAATAATTACTTTATTATTTTTTATCTAATAAGGAATAACGAAGGGTACCCCATGTTAAGATAGGCAAAATGCCACTATTAATGAAAGCGAAAAATGACAGTGATTTCATAGAAGTATACTAAAAAAAGAATTTTCTACGATTTTTCCGGGGACCTATATCCCCTCCTTATACCAGAAAGGCCTAAAAATCGCATTTTTTGGAAATTATTTTTTTCTCCCGTTCCTCAATGTTAAAAAATTTTAAAAAAATATGAGATTACAGCTTGTAAACAGAGAGAACATTGAGATTTCCCAAATATAGATTCTTTCTAATTAAATCGGATTTCATTTAAATGTTTAAATTACAATTCATGTATTATTTTACTTAATCCGTAAACAATACTTAAGCAATACGTAAGCAATACGTAAGTAATACATAAATAATAATACTTAAGTAATAATACATGAGTAATATAAATAAATAATTATGAGGATTTTAAATTAAATATTTTATAGGGGTAACCTTTATCATTATAGTTGCTTGAACAAAAATTACATAGATTTTAATAAATTAAAATAAAATTTTCTATTAATAATTCTCAAGTATAATATAATATATGTAACCTAATGTATAAAGGATTATCGATTCTATATGTTTACATTATGTCTATAATCAAGATATCAAGAATTTATTACAACCCATTTTTTAACTTACCTACAGTAATTTTAAGTTCTTTTGCTTTATTAAACATATAACGTGAACATTGGAAATAATGTTTTGCTTGTTCAAATTTCCAATGATTTGGAAGTAATGTCAATAACGATATCATTTTACCAAAATTAGTTTCTTCATTATAACACTTAATTATGTTTCTAATCATTCCATGAAATGACATACTATCCTCTTGTTGCTGTTTAAGATTGCATTGAGTTGGCAAATTAAAATTCAATGTTTTATTAACTGTTGTACAAAATTTCGTATTCATTGATTCTAAAATACTGTATATTTTATTTTCCAAGCGATAATCACTAAGTTTCTCTCGTTTAAGAGGAGGTTCATCAAATCCATCGAGCATTTTATTTAAACGTTGAAATCCTTGGCTCAGTAATATATCTTCTGAACTTTCTGATGTACACACTTGGCTACTTGAAGAAACTTGACTACTTGAAGAAAGCTGCTCATTATTATTTACGTTTAAACCATCATTCCCAGTGTCTTCATCTTTTTCTGCATTTTTTGTTATTATTGATGTAATTTGGAACTCACAGTTTTTACAGTACTTATTACCTGGATCTAAATTTATATTACAAATGTTACGAAATTTATCACATTTATCAGCACTAATCATTACTAAATTATTCTCAATGGATTTTGAATGATTATTAAAACAATTGCAACACTTCCTTTGTCTACTTGTATGTCGAGTATCATATTTATGAAGATGATGGTCGCAAATAAATTTATTTTCTACATTAATATCAAATTTTTAATCCTAAATGATAAATACAGCTTTAATTCATTACTAAGATTACTAATTAGATTAAGAGATTTATTTCTTGTGTAATGCTCTAAATGACATTTATCATCCTCATGCAATTCACCAATATAGCACATCATTTTCTTTCAATTCTTGAGAAGATAACACTTACAAAACACAATTGTACAATTTATAAAACTCAACCGAACCAATACTGATATACTTGGTAATAGTTCTGCTCAACTACCTTCACAATTCTACTTAGAAATATTCATTTCATTTTTTATTGTAACTTGTACTCATTGTTTAAGGACATTCCGTGCCGTGTGTCGTGTAACGGATGACGGGTTCACGGGTGTCTCGCACAGAAAAATGGATGTCTGTCATCTATTAACTTACGTCAACACAGGTTAAATGAAACTATCTATGTATATTTCATTTAACATGAGCTTATACGTATAACGCACGTAAAACTATAGAAAACCTGCATTTAAGACCATGTCTATACTAGGTATGCGAGAAGCGCAACCGGTGCGCGCATGCGACAAGCCATACGTTTTGCATAAAGTACTTGAAATACTTAAAATGATAAATAATATCGTTGTATACGATTGAACGTAAACGTGAGTTTATATTATTAGGGTTTGTCAGGGAGAAGAAATAAACGGGAAAATTAGACTTCAAGAGTCTATGGAACCAACTCTACTCGAAAGTGAAAGTTGATTGCAGAAAAAGGTATGAACGCTTATACGTACGAGTAAAGAGGCAATAAGGCATTGTATAGGTAAAACGGAAAGTGGTAAGGTAAAAGGAATGTGCATACAGCACGTAGCGACTAGGCGCCGCAGGACTCTATTTAAGCCCGCTGGGTGATGTTTTTCATAGTGGGAGCGCATCGGACGCTTGCCATCTAGCGGGCACTTTGGATACTTCAATCCCGAACAATCGTAGTAGATCAGTTAGTAGATCTATATTTAGCGATAAATAATATCGTCAATAACATCGTAGTGAAATGATATTATTTATCATTTTAAGTATTTTAAATATTTTGTCCAACACGCATTGCTTGCTCGCATCGCTTGGGCTGATCGCACGTGCTTCTCGCATCGTGTAGACACGGCCTAAGATCTTCAAAATATGCAGCCTCAGCACTTTTTTTAGGACAATTATGCCAAACTTATGGTTGATCTTGTAAATAAAACTTTTCCTATATTTCACAAGCTCTAATTTTACCACTTGAAAAATATTTATTTATAAAAACGGCTATAACTTTGGCTCTAGTGGTCCTAGAAAAATCAGCGACTACGGATTTTAAAGGTCTAGGAACCACCTTTGTATCTATGTTACGTATACGCGTCAAAAATAATTATAAGATGGTAGAATTCATGTCAGTAGAGAGCCATTTTTGATTATTTTAGGTATCGAAAAATTAGATATTATAATGCTCGACAAAAAATTATTATTTGACTTTTTCCTATGATAGGAAAAGAGTATAGTTAGATAACATCATATTCTAATGAAAAATACTTTTGTTAATGATTTTTAATTAAAATTCGGTTGACACTGTGACCATGAACACGGTTGATTTTCGCGATTTTTGATAAAAACGTCAACTTCAAAAGGCTGTATCTTGAAGTCTATTCAATCAATTTAGGTCCTCAAAAGAAGAAATTAAAGGTCTCGTCGAGCAAAAAAAAATGAGACCTAGTGAGCTCAAAAATGTGGAACCAGTTACGAGATATAGAGTTTTAAAGATGATCTAAAAATGATGAAATACAATGGCCATATCACAGATCGCCAATAAAATCTAAATCATCATTTCATATCAGTGTATTGTTTTTCTTAAAATTTGAAGAAAGACAAAAAAAATTAGACCTCACCGACCTCATTTTGTTAAAATTTCAGCCTTTTAGAATTTTTTGGAAACTGGCTAAAAACAGGTCAAAATCAGGGTTTAAAAAAATTCCAGCAGGAATTAGGAATGAGATAAGGGGCTGAAATTTTGCACAAGCTATTTTTTTATATGTACTTTCATAAAAAAAATCGTCGACAAAATCGTCAACCCCCCCGCGCACACTTTTTAAAAAAAGTACAGGAACGACCCATATATATATATATAATATATACACTTATCGGGGTTTATGTAGCCCAAGACTGTATATTAGTACCTACAGCCCAGAGATCCCTGTGGCAAGTGACTAAAGAAATAATGGACCATGGGGTTATAGACTCTAGGTCGGGCCGCATAAACCCCTATATATAAAAAAACGGGCTTTATAAACCCCTTTCGAGAAATGTATATATATCAATGAAACGATAACGAGCTCGTCTTACCGACCTTGAACACCACGTGATATCACCCAACCAGTCACCACACGAACGTTCTCTTACTTACTTCAATGCTGATAACTTCCTACGGTGTCGTAATTCTGGAGTCTAGGCTGACCTACGTGGTAGCAAGTTAGAATCAGAGAGAGCGATCTCTTCAACTCTCTTCAGCTCATCACCTCACGTTTCACCATGCCCTAGCGCGAACTCCCTTCCTAATTGACCCGTACCTTTCTCTTAGGTTCGTGGCCGACCGGTTATCGTGAATCGCCAGAACTTAGTCATAGGTCTCTGCAGGGTCATGCGAAATTACTCGCGTCAATTGGCTGTCATTTTCGTCTGCTATCGACCGCGCGAACCTTGAGTTTGGCTTAATGATGGTCTCGATGCTCCGTACCCCCTTCCTAACGTCACGCGAACTTCCTTTGCGCGCTCTTGTTGTCATGCATGAGTGCAAGGCAGTTACCCTACACGACGGTCCCTTACGCGGTCACGTAACGCATTATACTCTACAGCACCACCTCGTAGCCCAGCCTATTTCCCCTGCGCGCAGGCCTTTTCACTCACTCGCTTACTCCGCGGCGCATAGCGCGCACGCCGCTGGCTATTGCCAGCGCCGCGGTGATGGGCCCCCGGAGTTCGGAAACGAGAAATAATATCTAGATCTAGTTATTTTCGACCAGTGCTAAGTTGAAAGCAGAGAATTTGCTTTAGTTAGTGACCGAGTGTAAGCGCGACGTTGCAACGTGTATTTCAGAGTCAGGTCAGGCCAGTTAGGTTGGCCCTATCCCCATGTTGCATTCTCAGTAAATTTTCTGCCTTGAACTTAGCACTGGTCGAAAAAAACTAGATTTAGTTATTATTTCCCGTTTTCGAACTCCGGGGGCCCATCACTGCTCCCACCTGCCGTGCTCTCTCCCCGCTCTCCACACCCGCTCGATCCCCCAGGTAGTGCGAATGCGCGCGGAGCGGCGCACTGGCTTCCTCGGCGCCGGCGTCGACAACATGGCGTCGGCGCACGTCCCTATGTTCGGCGACTAAAGTAGCCGATGCTACCTGTGACTATGTCGCAATACCCCCCCCCCCCACCAAGACGTTAATTACCTCGTTATTAACGTCTTACTCGACCCATGATCACCCCCGCGCGTCGCGATTATTATGAACATTCATACTCACAGCGACTTATTGGCCTAGGAATGCTCGCAGCAGCGTCTCCTGGAAGTCCCTGGGAAGGTGTTGGATACCGGCGAAGTACTCCAGGTGTGTTGAGGGTGCGTTACTGGCTCCGACGGTGGCCACGTTCCTGACCGGCATGGATGGCGTGGGCTGAACCACTGGTCCTACAATTGGCTGCTCTGCAGGTGATGTGGCTACGGTCTCCCGCCAGCTCTTCTGCCGGTTGGCCGATGGTGTTGGTGGCACTCCCTGCTGACTATCCCTGATGGTCCACCGTTCTCCCTTGGTTCTGGAGATACTCGAGGTGCGCATCGCGCACCGCGGACAGGTTTGTAAGGTCGTCCCCCGCCGGCTGCAGTTGTAACAGAACATGCTGGCCGGCTCGCCACAGATGAATCGTATGTACCCCCTTTGTTTGCAGTTGGAGTACACGCCGGGGTGGGGGTCTCGCCCGTTCGACGGTACCGGGCGGATCCCTCCCAACAGAACGCCTCGGTTAGGGTATGCACGCAGATCCGGGAGCCGATCGGATGACTTCTGCCACCATGGCGACGGTCGTTGGCCTAGCCGTTTGAAGACGGAGGGGGCTTCTACAGTGGAGGTGATCTCCACCTCCTTCTCCACAGGCTTCGCCGGAGGCACCGCTGCCTCGATGACTCCGCCATTGAGTGTGGATTTAGCGCGTACTCCCCAGCAACATTTTCCCCAACGGTTGGCGAGTCTTTAACTAGAACCGGAGGGGGTGGCTCGTCATTGCAGCTCTCCAATCGATGGAGGTTGAATCGCTCCCGTCGTCCTTGGCCCCGTGGCCACTGAGCCAGGTTTTGGAGGTGCCTCGGGGAGGGCTTATCTTCGTCCCACTCCATTCCTTCCTCCGGAAATGGCTAGATCGCTGTGAAATTAGCTCCGTAAATCTCTCTTCACTCTCGAGCTGTTCCCTTATGTGTTGGGGCACACCTCTACTCGACACCAAATTTTCCGCGACCCCAGTCGTAGTCATGGAAGAAGGAAAATTTCGGGTTGGGTTTCCCGGTTATATGGTCGTGGCGGGTTTGTCGCGCTGTCACTTTGCAGCCAACGATGTAGTTCTTCCACCGCTTGTTCGCTGTGAGTCTCCCCCACCCCTTACCTTCTTCCATGGGCCTCCTCGACCAGCCGCACTCTACGACCGCCTCGAGTACCGCGTCCTCTTCACCTGCTGCTGAGCGTTTTACTCCCTGAGTGGCATTGGCGCTGTTGGAGACTCCGTGGTTAGACTTTCCGAGGACTCAAGAGCCCTTGTGGGGTACCTCGGTGCCTTGGCCGCGCCCACCTTCCACTTGTTCTCGGGGTCCATGTCGGCCAATACGGCCTCCCAGAGCCATGCCGCCTGGCTGCCCTCTTCCATGGGGGAGCCCAATGGGGACCGGCTTAGGCACGAGCTGCCGGACTTCGTTGTGGTGGTGAAGTGATTCGGGGTTGCTGAGACACTGGCCATTTTATAATCAAGAAAAATCTTCAAACGTTTTTCGGTACCAACAGCTAACACAACACACATAACGATTACATTTACTGACACTTACTTTTTTTTTAAGGGGTTAGTATTACCTTTCCTCGACGCTCGCGATATTTTGTTCCCTCAGATGCACTCTCAGGTTCTTTTGCCCACTCTCCATCTTTAGAATGTACAGATTCAGAGGCTTGACCACGATAATTTCGTATGGCCCCTCCCAATCCGGTGCAAGCATGGCTAAAAACCCTTGAGCACTACTCGAGAGCACATGTGCTTTCCGCATGATCATGTCTCCCACTTAAAAGCGTACGCCCTGGCGACCTCAATTAGTGCTCTGCTTGCCTTTGGTGCGCTCGCTCTGTTTTTGGTAACCAAGTCTCGCAGCGCGTCTAACCTCTTAACTCGATCTGCCCAGACTTCGGTTACTATGCGCACCTTTAGACGTTTCCTCTCTACCTATCTCCGTAAGCTTTTCACGTGAAGCGGATGCCTGCCGCAATTAAGAAAGGCTGGCGATACTCGAGCACTCGATTGGGCCGCGGTATTCATAGCATGACGTACTCATGCAATTGTTTATCCCAGCTTCGATGCTCTGTTTTCTTGAACGTCGCGATCATAGTCTTCAGGGTTCGATTACTCCTTTCTACTGGTTTTACCTGCGGAAGATACGGGGGCGGGGGGGGGGTACCCTAATCCCCCCGTATAACTCAAGAGCTCGCCTCAAATCTTTATTGTCAAATTCCTTTCCATTATCCGTGAGCAGGTAGTGTGGCGTTCCCCAACGGAACAAAACCAATTCCTCGAATACCTTAGCTACATTTTTTCCCGTAGCTAACCGTAGCGGTCACAACTCGACCCAACGAGTGAAGAAGTCCTGGAATACCACTACGTATTTGTAAGTCTGACACGACTACAGCCCATGGAGGCTCGACAACTCGACCAATCATCAACCCTTTTGACGTAGTTTGGTCATCCTTGTATCGCTGACAGTCGTCACACATCTGCACGAACTGATAGACATTGTGCCAGACTCCCGGCGAATAGTAGTCTGGCGCAACTCTCTCGTAGATCTTTTCTGTCTCAAGATGGCATGCAGTCACTTCACAGTGAGCATCTTCGAGGACCCGACATCGCTAATCTCCTGGTACTACCAGCTTCCAGGTGTCTTCTTCACCAGTTACTGGACTTTATATAGGATCGCTTCTCTGCTTATATACTAGATCATGTTCTACCCTCCATGACTTGTAGTTATCGGGTTCTCGTGAACCTCCTCGATGCGTTTTAGGTACCATGAGTCCTTTAGGCTTCATCGTCGCTTGCCTCGAAGGCAGCGATTTCGGCTTCATCTGATTCGGTCTCCTGTGTACTTGAGAGTGCGTCCGGTACCCGGTGCAGAGCCCCCTTTCTGTGCCCGTTTCGGACATCGATTTGGGCATCCCACTGTTTCGAACGCCCAGCGAGCTGAGCGTCCTGTGGGCTCCTTCGAGTTCTGTAGCCACCTTAGTGCACTATGGTCTGTGATAGCTTTGAACTTACATCCCTCCAAGTAAGGGCGCAGTTTCTTGATGGGCCACACTAATGCCAGATACTCCTTCTCCGTTGTCGAGTAGTTCTTGTCGGTGCTTATTATAAGCACCGAGTATTAACTCGGTGGATATAAACGATCGGGTGCTCTCCATCCTCGAATTCTTGCAATAGCACGCCATCGATTGCTTCGTTCCTGGCATCGCACTGCACCGTGAACTCTCGAGTAAAGTCTGGTCTTGCTAATACAGGAGCTCTCGTGAGAGCGAGTTTTAGCTGTTCAAATGCTTCTTGCTGCTCCACGCTCCATTGCCATGCTTGTGTTTTCTTAATCAGTTTTAGCAGGGGCAACTTCACTTCACTTTCCCTCTCCATGAACCGCGAGTACCAGCCTACCATTCCGAAAAAACAGCTTAATTGCTCTAGAGGACTGGGTATTGTAGAATTGGCTCTACTCTTTCTGCATCGGGTCTCAATCCATCTCGATCCAGTAAGTACCCTAGGTATCTAACTCTCGAAGACCCGAACTCGCACTTTTTCCAGTTCATCGTTAGCTGTGCATCCCGAATTTTTGTCAGAATGATCTCTAGCCATTTCTGATGTTCCTCACAGGTATCGATCACGACAACGATGTCATCCAGATACGCGAACCCATTTAGTTCCATTTCAGGACCGAATAATGTATCAGTTAGTCTCTGAAACGTCGCTGGCGCATTTCTCAGTCCGAATGGCATCCTCTTAAACTGTCGAAGTCCTGATCTCGGGACCGCAAAGGCGGTGTACTGTCTATTCTCTTCATCTAGAGTGACCTGAAAGAATGCATTTTTCAAGTCCACCTTCGAGATATATTTTGCTCTTCGTAATTTGTTCAGTATACCATCCATGTTCAGTATGGGGTATGCATCCTTCTTGTTCCTGGCGTTCAGATCTCGGAAATCAATGCAGAATTGGAATTCGCCATCTGATTTATGTTGGATTACAGGTACATGGCACCATCCACTGCGAATCTCTCGATAATTTCAGATCGATGCATCTCTCGAATAGCCTCTTGCGCTACCCCCCACATTGCTGGCGATCGTCGCCTGGGAACGTGACGAATTGGCCTATAGTCGGTCAACTCTATATGATGTTCCGTAAGGTGTGTGGTTGGTAAGTAGTCCGTGGGCTGATTATGAACCAATCGATCGACGATTTCCTTGATTCGTTCCGCTTCACTAGGTGTCATTTCCGTTAAGCCTGCGGATTTGGCCGTAATCGCCGGGCTAAAATCCTCGATATTGTCTGCAAGGGGATGCCACTCCCCTTGCTCTCCTCACTTCCATCGTTTGGCTCGAAACAGCAACGATAAATCCCCACAAAGCCCATACCTAAAATGATATCGTGATTAATCTTCCCGACTGCTTGAAACTCTAGTATTCCTAGGTGATCATCGACGTCGATTGAGATGCGTAAGTTACCCTGAACCTTCATTGGGACTCCTGATACCCCTTTCACCTGGCCACTCTACGATCTCGATATTTATTTAAGAGTCGTGAGCCCACTAGAGAGCACCAGAATCTAATAGCGCCAGGATCTAATAGTGCCAGGTAAGGCTCACCTCCGAACATGACACGAATAAAATCCTGTTGTGTAATTCTGCTGCCTCTACAGCATCCTGGACCCCCACCAACTCCTTTAATCTTATGATATCCTCCGAAATAGCGTCTCCCACACACTTAATTCCTGAATACCCCCCTCGACCCCAGAAGCTTCTCTTCAGTTGACGGCGATGATGAGGTACTCTGTTGTGAAGTCTCTGCTGCTACAATCTCTGGTTCGACTGCTTCTCCCAGCGTAATGTCGACCGATTGTTGAATTTGCAGCAGCATGGCATAGTCTCGTTCTTCTTCTGGATCCGGGAGGCCCCATCCTTCTAGAGACAACTCCAGTACCATCCCGTTACTCCCCCGTGGGTCCCCACCACTCTCACTCTCGGAGTCGCCGCTATCTTCGCTGCTATAAGGCTGCCAGCTGATCCATAATTTCTTTTCCGTTGGTTCTGATTTCTCCTCTCCATCCTCCCCCACACGAGTCGTAACACAAGGCCCCTCCTTACTCGAAACCGTGGCACAAGGTCTCAAATCACTGTCAACTCGAGCCGCAACAAAAGGCTCACTTTTACTCGAAATCGGTACATAAGGTTCCATCCTACTCTCTACTCGACCTTCGCCCCCACTCAACCACGGTTTAACTTCGCCGACATCTAACTTTGGCTCTTCCTCTGCGCCTTGAACCCCAGTTACTCCTGCACAAGACGCAGGGACCTCTATTGCATCCTGGCAGCACCGTTTTCCAAACCCGTGACAACGTTACGGCACTCTTTTAGTGTTACACCCTCCTTGCCGCACCATTGACATTGCATCGTTCGTCGTGCCGGGCAGTCGCGAGCGAAGTGGTCCTTCTGTCCGCACGAGTAGCAAGCTCGCTTTGTGCAATCTGCAGCACGATGGCCCACTAGCTGATAGATAATGCAGGGACCTACAAAACTCGATTCTCCCGCCACATGCGGTGTATCATTCGTTGATAGACAATACGGGGCCGGTTGGCTAAAAAAGGTGTTTTATTTTGGTGCTTCGCCTACCGAAGCCCTTACACCTGGTGATGCGTTAGCTGGCCTGCGAGCTCCTTGAGTAGGAGCGCGTCGTGCCACCTTTCCATTGCACGGCACGGGTGGAACTATCTTGTTCAATGCTGCCACTTCCTCTGCGGTTGCCATTGTTCGCCCCTTTTTGTTCTTCTTGTTCTTCTTCCCTTTCTGATACACAGCTATCTTCGCTCGATGATTCTCTCGCCGCCGCCACCTTATGGACATTATGGTGTGGCCCAGCATAGGTCGTTCCTGGAATTCTCGATTTATCTCGACGGGGCAGGGAATGATATCTCTCCTCAATTGCTTCGCGTCTCTCGAACGCCCTCCCAAATTTCTCGATTGCCTCGAAACTATCTAATTTCTTATCCCATATGTAGTCATGATATTCTAGACGTAAGTGAAAAAACGCCAAGTTCTATTGTTCTCTCACTGATGGTGGTCTCTTGAGGTGTGCAATGATCCTTCGAAACTTGGTTAGGAACGGAGACACTTTCTCCTTCAACACTTGGTAGTGTGCACTCAGTTCCTCCATCACAACCTCTTCATGCAAGTCGCCAATAAAGTGACGTTTGAAGGCCTTCTCAAACGTCGCAAAGTCCTACAGGTCCCTATTATCCTGATATACGTCGTACCAGTCACCTGCCTCCTTAGTCAAGACACTCGCAAGACATGGCAACAGCTGTTCATCACGGACTCCAGTAGCACATTTGCATGCTTTCAGGCGTGGCAAAAACTGTTCTGGTGAGTCTTTATTATCGCCTGAATATCTTAGACCCCAGCTCTTCAAGGTCGTTATTACGTGAAGGCTGTTATCTCGAATTGCTGGCGAACCTTCATGTTAAGTTTCTTGCCGCGACCTCTGCTGCCTCGCGTGTGAATCATCACCTCGACTTCGTCATGTGCGAAGAATCATGTACCTCCCTCTCGAATCATCGCTTTATGGACTCAGATCGCGGAGATCTGCTCTCAGTCTACTCAATGACAATGGCAGAATATCTTCCTCTGAACCAGAACACGAACTTTCTGAGAGTAATATTTTCCTCCGCCGCCGGGGGGGTAGAGCGGGGGGTTAAGGTCTGGTTGTTAATCCTTATAAATCGCCCTTCCCTTGATTAAAACTCCTCGTCCAGGTCTGCCCTCTCCGTATGGCTCTCGAAGTTTTGCGTATATCTCGACCTGTCTCCCCAGCTGCTTGATTCTTGAGGTATGGGACGAGGTCTTCATCTCTCGACGGTACTCGAATGTTCACAGGATGTGTTGGTGGCGGGCGTGAATTAGGTGTGTCCGTTCTCCATCCCATCCTAGCCACCAACGCGTGTTGACGTGGCTGCGGAGGTATCAGATATCGTCTGTCCGCTGAATTCTGCAACATCGTATTTTCCCCCCTCCTCGATTTTGAGTTTTACTCTGTACTGACGGTTATCCAGGTGATGTTCCATCGTTGGTGACACCAGGAGGGCCCTACGTTTCGTGTGTCATCGCTATGGCTTGCGCAGCCATATTATCAGCTGACCGCCGACTTATATTATCCTCAGTATCCATTTCTGGGATAGGTGGAAGAGGGTCTCTGACGTGTGCGTTCTCATCATAGACCTGGTCGTGGTCGCTGAAGGCCATCACTAGTTCGTTCTCCACTGGCATGTCCCTTCCGTTGTCCTCATCCGTATCTGAAAACCACGATACTTCTACCACCCCAACCATCCTCAAGCAACCTCCAAGTAATCGTTCTGCTTTCCCGAGATGGCTACCGTGGTGGTTGAGAATCAGTTCTTCGAGCTTATCGTCGACTTCTTGACGCGATTTTCTCATTATATCACGAAACGTGACCCTCTATTCTCTGTTACTGCTCAGTTCTCTCATTCTGATCTGATACTGATCCATTTTCTTCGTCCTCTACGCTGCCATTATGTCCATCTGTTCGATAAAGAGAAGAAGGACAAAATAAGAATAACGGAATGAAACTCGACCCTTATTTGTAGTTGCCTGATGTCAGGTTCTCACCTCACAGAACCCCAACAAAGAAAATAAAATCCTCGAACTTACAAATCCAAACGATAACTCGTCCCAAAATTCTTTTCACCCACTTGACGTCTCTTCAGGGAAAGAATTTGATCGGAGCTTCCTTAAAGAAAATTCGTCTCGACCCAAAACTGTATTATACTTATTCAGATGCGTGTCGGGAAATGATTATTTCGGTGATATCTAAAAAAGAGGAATTTTCGTCCACTCACCAATTTATAATACTATCCCAAAGGCTTTGGAGATCAATCTAGAAAGAAAAAAACCTGGATCCACAATTTTGTAACACAATTCACACTCTGAAGATTAACCTGAAAAATAAAATCTCGACCTACAATTTAACCACTTCGTATCTTTGTGTTTAACCCGGTGCACTACGTACTGTATAGTGCTAATTAATAAAAGAAGGAAGAATATCTCTCTTCTATATAATTTAACCCCTCTCTAGTTCGGCAATAACGTTTAATCTGAAAAAGAAAATTCGGCACTCAATCCACACTCGCGACTCTGTTCCTATGTAATTAATTTTCTAGATCCTGGTTACTTTTTCCACCAGTGTTAATTCCCCTTTCGCGTTCTTACTCCAAGAACAATTTTGGATTCAACACATATACTCCACCACCACCTCTCCACACAGACACACACACACGTTTTTCTCGAACCTTCAACATTTATGGTTTGCAGTTCGTATTGTATTTAGTTGGGCATCATTTGTAACGTAGTATTTAATCAACTTACTCCTAAGGGGAAGTATTATTCAACTGAGCCCCTTTACCAATCACTACGTCACGGATACTTACTTCTTACCGGCTCTTGAGTCGCGATCCTCTCGTGTGGTTTGAACAAACTGCACGACAATGATGATCTCCTACACGAAAAACCTATGACGGTTTGTAACCGCTAGAATATCACCCTGAAAACGTGTAGGGAAGAGGTAGGAACAGACGTGTGCACAGAGAAATCACACCCGCTAGTGAAAACACAAAGAGTAGTATTAACTAAGTTTACTGGCTTTAAGATGGACGGTAACTTCCGTTGGAGCCTTCCGCTTACCTCTTGGAATGGTAGCTGGCCTGAAACAGACACAAAATGGACGCTCAAATCGCTAACTCTCGAATAATGGTTGGAATGGCCCCAATTCCTGATGATCGCTGCACCTAATAAAACCTCGAAAGTCTCCGGGGGTGATCAACTCCACGCAATCTGAAAAGATAAAGAGCCCGACCTACCGACCTTGAACACCACATGATATCATCCAACCAGTCACCACACGAACGTTCTCTTACTTACTTCAATGCTGATAACTTCCTACGGCATCGTAATTCGGGAGTCTAGGCTGACCTACTTGGTAGCGAGTTAGAATCAGAAAGAGCGACCTCTTCAACTTTTTCCAGCACATCACCTCGCTTTTCTGCCTATCCGAGAGCGAGCGCCCTTCCTAATTGGCCAGTCCCTTTTCCTTCGGCTCGTGGCCGACCGGTCATCGTGAATCGCGAGAACATAGAGCGGTCATAGGTCACTGCAGGGGTATGTACAATTACTCGCGTCGTTTGGCTGTCATTTTCGTCTGGTATCGGCCGTGCGAACCTCGAACTTGGCTTAATGACGGTCTCGACCCTCCCTTCCCCTGCTGCCGCTCTTCCCTGCTCTCTATCCACAGCCTTTCGTGCTGTACGATCTTTTTCACCTGCCGCTCCCTCTTCCACCGCTCTCTCTCTCTCCTACTCCAGCCGGTTCGCATGGCATCAGTCATGCCTGCGCGTTACTAGTCGTCGCTTTCCTCCCTCTCGCCGCGCGCGATCCCGTTTCTCGTCTCGCGGTCCCCTCTCATTGTCGCACGTGCTCTCGCAGCCGTTCTCCCGTATGTGGCCGACCCATAGTACTCGCGCTCGCTCTCTCGCTCCCTTCTACCGTGACTGAAGTCATATTGTACAGATAAGTATATTTTTATAACAACATGTTTATAATAATAATATGAATAATACAGAATAATGTTTGTTATATCTTTATAAAACAGTTAATTTATATAAATATGCTTATACGTTCTATAAAGTGTATTTCATAAAAGGAAGGAAAAAAAAATGAATTTTTAATAAAACCCAAAATCCTTCAAAAAGCCACATAAGGATATACAGGGTGTGTCATTTTAATTGACGCACCCGAAACTTTCAAAAACGGCGTCTCCTAGAAAAAAATGATTCAAACAAAAGTTGTAGGGTACGGAGGGGGCCAACTGATAATGACCTTCACTTTGACCTTGAGGTCAAGGATCAAGGTCATTTGGAGGTCAAATCGATTTTTTGCACAGGAACCCCCACTTTTGACCCCGGAAATGGAAAGAGCGGCAAATTTTACGTTCAAATATGACCTTGACCCTAATTTGAAATTTAATATTTAAGGTCATTCTAATGTTTAAATTGATCAATGTATCCATTTCAAAAACTACGCATTCAACCATTAATCACAAACTTTCACCTTAAGTAACTTCTAATAATTAACAATAACCAACTTTTACCTAAGGTGACCACTGGTGATATGATTTCTTCTTGCGAACTTAATCTCAAGTGAAAGGCACTTAAAATTTAAATTAAAGGAGCAGTTTGCGCATTCAGTTAATACGACAGACATACATTATTTTGTGGAGTCTCCGCTCTTTATTGTCCACAGTTCAATAATTTGTTCTTAAGTTTTTATAATAATTTTTCATTTTGCTTCCAATTTAACAAAAATTTTTTGTCAAAAATTATGGCAGACTACCCAACAGCTGAAATTGTTGATATGTTGATAACTTTCGGTGAGTGTCATGGTAGTTACCGAGCTGCTACTAGACGATATGCAGAGCATTATCCAGATCGGCGACATCCTAATGACAGAACCATTGAAAGACTAAAGTTGAGATCTCAGAATGGCCACTTCAGTCGACAACGTCCAAGTCGTGTATACGACAAAAATGATACACGTGTTCTTGTAATTTTAGCTTACATTCACATAAATCCGCACACAAGTTGTCGAATCATTTCAAGAGAGTCAGGTATTCCTTTTAAAAATGTTTCAAGAATTATCAAAAAAGTGAAATTCCACGCATATCACATAGTATTAGTGCAAGCTTTAACTCCCAATGATCATCAAGAGCGTTTAAATTTTTGTAATTGGGCTTTACGAAAAATTGAGGAGGACCATGACTTCTTTAGGTTTGTAATGTTTAGCGATGAAGCTACTTTCAAAAATAACGGTGAACTTAATAGGCACAATTGCCATTATTACTCAGAGGTTAATCCTGATTGGTATCGACAAGTTGATAACCAACACCGTTGGAGTCTAATGGTCTGGTATGGCATAGTGAATGGTTATCTAATTGGCCCATACTTTTTGATAGAAATGTAACATGAGCTATTTTTCGAGAGATGCTTAGTGAGCACTTACCTGGTATGCTTGAAAATGTTGATTTGGCAACGCGACAAATAATGTACGTTCAATTAGATGGTGCAGGGCCGCATTATGCACGAATCGTGCGGGACTTTTTGAATAACATGTATCCGCAAAGATGGATAGGACGAGCAGGTCCAGTTTCTCGGCCTGCCCGATCACCTGATATGACATCGCTTGATTTTTTTTGTGGGGATTCATAAAAGATAAAGTGTATAGGGAAGCGCCAACTACAAGAGAATACATGAAAAATCGAATAAGAGAAGCTTGTGCGGCAATTCCAAGAAACGTACTGCTGAAGACTGTTGATAATTTTCAAATCAGAATCAACTTATGTCTCGAAGCTAATGGTGCTAACTTTGAACAACTATTACGAAGTTGACATTGATTGATATTGAAAAAGTAAATTACTCCGGAACATGAGAGGCGTGGCCATTCACGGAAACAGAAAGCACCCCGGAACGTGAGAGGCGAGGGGACTCACGACAACAGAAAGTACCCTGGAACGTGAGAGGCGAGGGGACTCACGACAACAGAAAGCACTCCGGAACGTGACAGGCGAGTGGGCTTAGAAAAATTGAGCACTCCAATGAAATACTTTCCTATCACGTCTACGTCGTTGTGTCTGGGTAAAGCTGGAATAGGTCTTTGTCCTTCTTGGATCTCTTCGATCTTTATCCTGGATATTGATGTCTATGTCAAGGCCACATCTTAATGTTGACCTGAAGATCAATATCATTGTCAGTTGCCCCCCCCCCCCTACACTCAGCTTTTGTACAAAACATTTTCTTGGGTAGGCTGTGTAGTTTTCCAAATGTTTGAATGCGTTGACTGATTTCCTTCTTTACATTATGTTGACCTTTGAGTTTGAAGTTAAGGTCAAGGTCACATTTGAACGTAAAATTTACCGCTCTTTCCATTTCCGGGGTCAAAAGTGGGGGTTCCTATGCAAAAAATCGATTTGACCTTCAAATAACCTTGATCCTTGACCTCAAAGTCAAAGTGAAGGTCATTATCAGTTGGTCCCCTCCGTACCCTACAACTTTTATTTGAATCATTTTTTTCTAGGAGACGCCGTTTTTGAAATCTTCGGGTGCGTCAATTAAAATGACACACCCTGTATATATGTTCGAAATTCAAACTCTCGAACGTTCGACGCCGAAAGTATTTCCGCTCCTACAGCTATCTACGACGCGCACAGGAGAGACGCGCCAATCAGCTCTCTCCACGCATCTCTCTTACCGCCCCTCCATCGACCAAGACACGCCAATGCCGACCGGCTTCAGTCCAGCAAGCGATGGCCAAGAGACAGCAACACTTAAGGGGGTCCGAAAGTCAATTAAAAATTCAAATTTCGCGCCACAATATAGCAGACGAAAAAATAAGTAATTTGCCCATAACAAATAGTAAAAACAATATTACGGAAAACCAGGACTGCATTGCCCTCCGTTACATTATTATCTATCATTTAACAAAATTTGAAGTTTCTATATAAATATTTCGCTGAATGGCATTTGAATAATGTCTCAAAATCAAGTAATTCAAATGCCATTCAGCGAAATATTTATGTAGAAACTGCAAACTTTGTAAAATGATAGATAATAATGTAACGGAGGGCAATGCAGTCCTGGTTTTCCGTAATATTGTTTTTACTAATTGTTATAGGCAAATTACTTATTTTTTTGTCTGCTATATTGTGGCGCGAAACTTGAATTTTTAATTGACTTTCGGACCCCCTTAACTGTATGCTCACAACGGCACAACGGCGACTTCAATAAAATACTATCTTTTGTCTACACGAAACGCATTTCAATTTGAACCTCCAGTTCACTCCAATCCTCAACCTTCTTATATTACAAAACATTTCGTCCTTCGAGCCGGATCGTGAGAGAAAAGAGCATCGACATGAGGACGCAGAACTCGGATGAGTCCACTTGCTTCGCTTCCATCGCCGATCCGATTGCGCTCGAATGCTTCGTCCCTTTACATGAACACACGTATCGTTCCAATTTATTTAAATTAAAATTTGCGACTTTTCGTCTATTCAATCTAGTCTCTTCATTTCGTTTACCGAGAATTTAACAATCTCTATTTAATATTGAGATCAATCGAATAGAACTTGAGATCCTCCGAGGGAACCTGGCTTTCTCTCGGTGGAACTTGAGATTATCTGGCGGAACCTGACTTTCTTTGAGTTTATTATAATTAAACTTACGTCTTTGAAGCTAGTCTTGAGAAAATTGAATGCTACTTTTTTGACTTTGCAAATACTTATGTTACTTGACCTTGTAGTTTCATTGGATGACGACTGCACATGATACGAGGCACTACTGCTCTTATCTGCGGATCTCAAATTCACTACTGTCTGCTGATATTCCATCTCGACTGAAACTTCGATTGCTGGCTCACATCTGGATTCATTCTTGATTCTACAGCCGACTACGCTACAAGGATAACGGAACTTACTACCAGAAGGAGTCTTAAAACCTCACAGTCAACGTCGTGGCTCATCATCCGAATCGCCGTTGGACCTTCAGCAGGCATAGCTAACACCGGATCTTTTCGCATATTAGCATAAGTATTGTAAATTAGTTTAAAGTTAGCTTAAGGACTTTTTTTATTCTAGTACCACCTTCGAGGAATATTAGAGTAACTAATGCAAAATCAGAGGTTACACAGTCAAGTTAGTTGTTAATCTAATTACTTTTAATCTCAAAATGGAGGAATTACATCATATGCAGATGTCGTCACAAGCTAAAATTGCAAATTCCTTTCCAAATTTCAAATCTAAGGGTAAAGATAACATGACGAAAGGTTATGCAAAATCATGTCTAACTGGACTTGAAGGAAATTATACGACTTTTCGACTAAATCACGAGAAAATACTGCTCATTAAGTATCTTGATCTGTGATCTGGTGGAGGATAGCTTTTATATCCGCAGAGGAGATTTTTATGATTTCTTAGAGGCTTTTGAAACTAGAGATGCTACTCAAGGCTCTTCTACCTCGAATGCTGCGCCATTGCTTCCAAGCCCTGCTTAATCCACTAACGTTTCATTTCAATCACTGCCTAAAATAGATTTACCAAAATTTTCAGGTAGATTCTCGGATTGGGAAAATTTTAGGGACGTCTTTCGCGCAGTCATTCATCGACGCGAGGACTTATCGCCTGTTATGAAATTGCATTATCTTCGCACTCAGCTTACATGTGATGCACTTGAGAAAATTAAATCTCTTCCCATTTCGGGTGATAATTATGAACCAGCCTGGACAACTTTAATTGCATATTACGAAAATCAACGTTGTATTGTTAGCTCTCACATTTCGGAAATCTTCTCGGTCGAATCTATAAAATCAGATATCTCATCCGAAATCAAACGTATTTATAGGGAAATTTTCAATCCCATCGCTAGTCTAACCTCTCTTAATAGAGCGGCTTCATTAGGTAGTGATTTAATTGTTCACTTTACGCTAAATCGGCTTGATTTAAATACGCGTAAAGAATGGGAAAGGCACCTAGGTGATAGTGCCAACCCACCGACAATGGAGGAACTCCAGGCCTTTCTTCGAAGTCAAACCCTTACTCTAAAGGCCATCGAAGCTGGCACTAAATCGTCTTTAAATAATAACCACAAAACTCAGACAACTAATTCAAAGCCTCGTAAATCAGAGCATAACAATGCTAATTCGGCTTACTCTCATCAAGCGTCCCCTCAAAGTGCGAGAAACTCTCAGAAAAGGAAATGTCTGCTATATAATGAACCTCACTACATAAATCGATGCGAACAATTTCTCAATAAGTCAATTCCCGAGCGGAAAGACTTTCTTAAATCTTCAAATCTTTGCTCTAATTGTTTGGGGAAGCACCACATAAAGAATTTTCCTTCCTCATATCGATGCTTTGTTTGCAAAGCTAAGCATCACACTTTAATACACGTTGATGGCTATTCGTATAATCAATCGAATAATTCATCAACGCCTGATCAAATAGCCCCCGTTACCAACTCTTCAAGCACCAATTGTGGCAATCTCGTCGTTTCTAATGACATTTAGCCTGCTCATCAAGCAGCCTTACTAAACACTGGTGTTAGTACCAAAGGTACAGGTGTACTTTTGGCTACCGCTACAATCAACGCCATTGGCCCAAACGGAACCAAAATTCAAGTAAGTGCGTTGATTGACCCAGGTTCCCAAATCTCACATGTTACACAAATATTGTGTAACCACTTGTTTCTCAAATGTAGAACCAATCACACTCATATTCAAGGTATAGGAGGAAAGACAGCTGCTGTGACTTCTAAAGTAGCTTGTCTCACAATACAACTTCATTTTGACTCAACTTATTCGCTAGAAGTTGACACTATTGTCTTGTCAAAGTTATATTCTTACAAACCCCCCATCGTAGGTGGTATTTCTCATTTCGAATACTTAAGAGGGCTGCAGCTAGCAGATCCCGCGTACTTCTAACCTTCTTGCATTGATATTCTTCTCGGTCCAAGCGCTTATGCGCAAATCATTCAAGGCCAAATTGGTAAGGGTCAGAGTCTTCAGCCAATAGCACTAAGCTCTAAACTCGGTTGGCTCTTAACAGGTAATATTACCACTTCACCCACAGAAAGCGGGGTAGATTCCATTTCTCTTCACTGTTCAAACGATGTGAACATGAAGCCAAACTCTTGAAGCTCGTACAAGATTTTTAGAGGGAGAAGGAAATTACAGTGAACAAAAAATCTTACTCGCCTAATGAATAAGCATGCGAGGATTTTTACCAAAAAACCACTAGGCAAGATGAAACAGGTCGATATATTGTAGGTCTTTCTTGGAAAAATCGAGAAAATCTGAGCTTTGCTCGTCTCGAAATCTCTCACTCTGCCGCATTACGCGCACTCAATCGTCTCGAAGCAAACTACGCTAAGGACGAAAAATTGAAAATAGCTTATACAGAATTCATAAAAGAGTACATTGACTTAGGTCATATGTCCCTCTCTTCGAATTTTGATTCATTATCTAACAAATCTCAAGCCATCTTACCACATCATGGTGTGTGGAGGGAGACTAGTACGACAACCAAATTACGTACGGTGCTTAATGGCTCGAGTAAATCTAAATCACGAGTTTCGGCAATGATCTTCTACACGTTGGACCGAATCTTCTTCAAAATTCCGTCGATTTGATCTGTGCCTGGCGTAGGTATAAGATCGCTCTTTCAGCTGACGTGAAAAAAATGTTCAGACAAATTGGTGTCGAACAATCTGATCAACCCTATCAGTCGATTTTATGGCGCTTCAATAAGAATGAATCTGTTCAAACTTATCGCCTGACTACCGTGACGTATGGATTGACATGCTCGCCATTTCTAGCCATACGCACACTTTTGAAATTAGCCGACGACTACGGCAAAAATTACCCAATCGCAGCTGAAGCTGTTCAATAAGAAATGTATTCTGATAATGTGCTTTCTGGTGCACACTCGTTAGACGAAGCATTTAAGAAACAAGATGAGTTGATTCAACTCTTTAAACAAGGTCACCTCAATCTTCGAAAGTGGACTTCAAATAATGTTGAAGTACTCACTGTCTACACTCGAACTTGTTAGCTGCAGATTCCATTTCTTTATTTGCCTCAGAAACATCTGTACCAATTTTAGGTATAGATCGGCAACCTAACATGAATTACTTTAGTGTTACGTCCGGAGACGTATTCTCATTTTAAAGAAAAAGCATAATTAGTATCAGATATTTCCTGACACATAAAAGCGGGAATGCAATTTTTTACAAACACAGCATATTGCTCATGCGGCGCCGTGACGTAGTAGGTCATCACACTTGCGAAAAACAACGTACGATATTCTCTTTAAGGTCAGCATTTCTCAATGCCATCGCCGAATCGTATACGACTGACGAAGTTTACATTGCAAAATAAGATGATCTCGATTTACTGTCACCGGGCTCATCTTTAACCTAATTATTTTGTATTATAAAAGAAGTGATGTGTGTCACGCGAATCAGTCACAGCGTACAAAAAACCTGGCGAACTCCGTGTACCTCTACGACATCGAGAAGATGAAACCGTAAGCCTTACACATCTAGTAAGCAGATTTTATAAGTTATTGAAATTGTAATCGTAAGCCTTACTCGTCTAGTAAGCAGATCGTATAAGTTATTTATAGTAAATTTATAAAAGCAAGTGTTATAGAAAAGAATTGTAATTGAAATTACAACACATCGATCTACCAGAAGCCAGCAGATTGTATTGGTAATAAATTATTGTATTTTATATAATAAACCTACATAAAACCAATTACTACTTATTTCCACTTATTTCCGGACTTAACAGTGGTTCCGGTACGAATCGAACATTAGTTCACCAGACTGTTTAAAATAAAAGAATAAAAATAACTATTTTTCGGAACGTAACAGTGGTTCCGGTACGAATCGAACGTAAGTTCACTAGATTTATACGAAAAAATAAGACTGGAATGAGAGGAAACGAGTAGTATTTGAAAATTACTAAAAATATCACTACTAACTGCTTCCGAGCTTCTCGTTTTGCAGTAAGAAGTTGAGAGGATCATTGTAGCATGATCGTTTAAACTTCTGAAGATGAACTTGTACGACTCGTCCAGATTACTAACATATTAACAGATAAATAAAAAAAAAAAGGGAAAATAGACGATGTTATAGAAATAGGGAAAGAAGAAAGGATAACCCAAATACAAATAACGTAAACGAATATAAAAAAAAAAAAGATTTCACATAAAGATAAAATCAAAATAAATCAAAATGTATAAGTAAATAGCATCACGCAAATATATTTAACAAACAAGAAATTTAAAGTGAAAAATTCATATAGGGAAACATTAAGAAACAAATAATTAAATAATATCAGTAAAAACAAATAACTAAAATATTAGTGAAAAAAAATAAACAAATGAATAAATAAATAAAAAGAAATTGAAATAAATAAAACAAATCCAACACGAAGGAGAAAAATGAAATAATAATACAAAATAATGATCATTGAATGGATAAATATTATACATAAACAAGAAATAAGAATATCAGAAATCAAATTACACGAAAAACATTAAGAATAGAGATATAAAATTGGCAAATAAATAAATAAATTGCCAAATAAATAATACACAAAAAAATATATAGTTGAACTAATAATAAAAGATATTTAAAAATAAATATTAAGTATACTGATACATAAATAAAAAGAATAAAGAACAAAACATAAGAAATGAATGAAGAGAAATAAATAAAGGGAAATAAATAATAGAGAATTTACACAATACAAAATAGAAAACATATGAGAGATATAATCAGTGTATAAAATAATCAAGTCATTTTTTATCAAAATAAGGAAATCAAAATAATAATAAAAAATAACTAAACAAACGAAAAGTATTACAATAAAAGTAAGAATATTATAATGAAGAATCATACCAAAAAAAAATTACAATAAAATATTACATTGCAAAAGGGAATATAATAAAATAAGAAAATGAAAAATATTTAAATATTATAATATAAAAAATACTCAAACGAGAAAATGAAAGTAAGACAATAATAAACAAAATAAAAGATAAATTCAAAAATAAACTACAATAATAATTACGAACATTTAATAAAATGAAAAAACCATGATGAATAATCAAGCTAACACATTTTATAATTTCAAACAACAAAACCATTATTATACTAAAGTATTTCATTGTCAAATTTGCCGAGATCAATATCACGAAGCATTGTTTTGCTCTAATGCAGTTTGTGTTTATTGTAAAAGTAAAGATCATATATCTTATTTTTGCAAGAATGCTAAAAATAAAATAGAACTTTTTTCTAAACTCTGTAATCACAGAGGACATTCTGTAGAGAAGTGTACATTTAACCAAACAAATGAAGATTATTGCCAATACTGTCAAATGATAGGACATGCAGCTACTCAATGCCCTGTTATAAAGAAATATGAACTTGATTGTGAGTATTGCGGAAGCACGGGTCACTCAACTAAAGACTGTCTGTCAGCAGTATGTATGAAATGCAATAAACTCGGGCACTGGATAAAATACTGCCCTATAAACGAAAAAATAATGTGGTGCGCGTTATGTAAGGAAGAAGACCACGATTCATCAGATTGCAAGCGTGCGATTTTAAGAAATAGAATAATTTGTCAAATTTGCAACAGAATCGGACATACAGCAAAGTATTGCCCAGAAAGAAATGCTCATTCTCAAAATAGCACAAACTACAAAATTTTAGAAAATAAAGAAATTCATCAATTACCAAATACTACAAGAAATTATAACCGATTCATTAACAAAACTCAAGAACAAAATTACAAGCCAAGAAACACGATTTTTAATAATCAACAACCCAATACAGTAAATAGGAAAAGAATTCAATGTGATTATTGCAAAAGAATTGGACATGACATCGACAACTGCAGAAAACTTAAAAATCTTATGATGTAATATAATGCAATGGGAAATCATTGTGATCTTTGTAAAAATCCAGATCATACTACTGAAGAATGTGAGGAAATCAAACAATATCCAAGTATTAATACTGATGAATCATACCATAATGTTACGAAAGAAACAATTAACGAATCAAAAATTCAGAAAAACAAAGTTAATACAACGAATATTGAAAGGTATAATGGTAATGAACTAATTACAGAAAATAAAGTAAATAAAATTAAACAGGAAACTAATATCATAGAGGAATCTACAATAATTAATGATGATAAAGAAATCAATTTAATTATCGTACCTTTTATAAAAATACATGAAATCACTGATGAACCAAAAGATAATAATATGATTATAAAAAATCATGGAAATACTAATGAAATTAATTTTATAGACTTTAACGAAATTTTCAAAAATAATCATGAAATTGAAGAAATTATGGAAACAAATTTAATTGATTCTATTGAATCTACTGTAAAAAATTATGAGACTAATGAAGAAATGAATTTCAACGAATCTAATTTAAAAACCCATGAGGATTGTGATGAAATTAATGTAATTCATTTTAATGAATCCAATATAAATAACCAAAAGAATGAAATTTCGAATGAAAATAATAAAGAAGGTAATAATTCGTTGGAAACAGTAACTTTTTATGATGATATTAAAGTCATTTTAGACATAACTTTTGCTTTAGCTGAACCATTTTCCGAAGATGATCAAATGGAAACTAAATTCCAACAAAACTCGCTTGAAAATTCGTTAAAAGAGAATATAGCATCAATACATTCAGAAGAGTCTTTATTAAATGATAAAAAAAATCTAAAGAACTTATTAAATAATAGTAAAGTAGTTATCGAAAATGAAAATCAACCAAAAGATATGTTTGATAATCAAAAACTAAAAAAACATTTAGAGAATAAAAGTCATCTAAAAATATTTGATAATCAAGAACACCAAGAACAGCTTGACAATAAAAATCAACTAAAAGAAACTTTGGGTAATCAAGATCATAACGTAATGATCAATCTAAATACAAATCCTAATAAAGTACACCAATTGCAGTTAGTTTTTAACTATCCTATCAAAGTAAAATCTAATAAAAACGTCAGAAAACTAAAATGGATATGTAATTATAAAAAATATTTAAAAGAATTATCAAAAATTACAAAGTTAAAATTAAAATCTAAAGGTTACTACAATAAATTTACTATCAGAAAAAGGTTTAAAAAGGGAGACAAAACATGGCCTATTAAAGAACCAAATATGAATAAATTTCAAAAGGATCAGCATAATAAGAATTTTCAACGCTATTAAAATGAACAAAATAATATCTTAACTAATTATGAAAAACAAGCAAAGCAATATTATAACAAATAATAACATAACATTTTTGTTTTAGGATATGGACAACATACTCAATATTAACATCTATCATAATCTCTTCTTATTTTTCCAAATTTAATACAGGAATGGAGAATTATAATTGCAGCTGAACTTTTCCATTTGAAGCAAAACCATCCTACTTCTTGGTCAACTAATATATAACCCTAAGGTGATCCAGATTTTACCAAATATACAATTTAAAATTATAACCACTTATTCGTTTGTCTACAATTGTTCGTATCAACTTGTCAGTATTTTATGAAAAGCAACTATATTCCCTATGAAAGCTAATAATTTTAGAAAAATGCGATTGAAATAAGATATACTTGAATAATGAAATTTTAGAAATAATACATAAATATTGCGATTAGATATTAATACAAAGTAACTTTGGTCTTATAACAATCAAACAATCAAAAAATTTTGACATGTGAAAATGATGTGTTATTAAATAATAAAAATATATAAAGTAATTATTTAATCACAAAGTAGAAAACATTACAGGGACGAATTAACTTATGATCAATTTAATAGCTTATGATTTTATCTTTGAATAACAAAGTATAGAACTAATCCAAAAGGAAAAGAAGTAGAACCCATTCCTAAACTTTTTAACGTATGATAAAAAAAAAGATAATAATAATTTGACTAATTTTATGCAAAATTAAATTGTATTTACCTACAAAAAAAAAAAAAAAAAAAAAAAGGAGCTACGTTCACATTGCTAAGATTAAATAGAATATATGTATTTGGAATGATCAGTTCTGTCATATACTAACATGATCATCCTATATAAGATACACTATTCTGCACTGTATTGAGTATGTAAAACATTTTTCTACTCTAACAGATTGCGTATTCTTTAAAGCAGATATGTGAATGCTACCTATGCCGAAACAAAAGTTCAAGTTCTAAAATGAACTTTTGAAATGGCTGAAAGTTTTCAAACAAAGGTAAAATACAATGATGCATAAAAGCAATAACAAGTCAAAATTTGTCAATATCATTTCAATTATTCACTTCCTTTTTACGAAAAAAACCTACACCATATATAATTGTATTTTTCTTTTGGAAATAATTATAATACGATTGTTAAAATAATTTTGTTATGATAACATCAAAAGCCCTTTAATTTTATTCTACTTAAACAAAGAGAGGAAAGAAAAAACGTATCCCTTGCCAAATATCTAAGCAGGGAGGGAAGTGAATGATCACTTGAATCATTCCCTATATATTTCTCATCGTTTATTTACTAAAAAAAAGAAAAAAAAAAAAAATTATTTAATAAGCACATTATTTCTAAGCTTAATTAACGAATGACTATTTTATGTAAATACAGCAGAACAAAAAAATTATTACATATTACCGATAACGAAATAATTAAATTATCGAAATCTATATATATATATATATATATCTCTATAGGAATTCTTTGAAATTTGAACGTTAGAAAAATCGGTACAAAATAAATCAGTAAGTTAAGTGCAAAACTAGTATTAGGAAGAAAATAATTAATTTATTTTAAAATATATAGACTGTAACGCGTGTCTAGCCGCGATTCTAATCTACCGCGCGAAGGTAGTGAGCGCGCGCGCGCAACTCCTGCGCAGCCGAATCGAGGCGCGCCGCGCGTAGCGAATCGGTCTCGCAACGCGTAAAATGCCCGTCATCCGTCGCGAAGCTGCTAACTGGTTCCCGCGAGAAAAGGGAGCCATATTCGTGTCTGCCATCGCGCGTAAAACATCTCCTCCGTGTCTCTCCTGAGTTTACTTGTCCGCGCCGTCCTATCGTACTTTGTGAGACCCCGCGAGTGTAGTGGAGGCGCCGTATATAGTGAACGTGCGAAAGAGAGACAGAGAGAGAGAGCTGTCCCGAGCCGCGTGAGCCGCACGAGACTGTGAGCAACGAGCCGGCAGCCAACCCGCCTGCGGACACGATACAGCGAGCAAGAGAGAGAGAGAAAGAGAGCGCAACTGCTGTGCGAGCGACAGGGAGCGAGAGAGAGTCGAGTGCACCGGCTGCTCCTTCCTAACGTAAGTTTTCTACTCTCCTCTCGCGGGTTTATTGTAAAGGCTCGCACGGAAATCGCCCCGTGCAAGCCTTCTGTGCCGTGTACGTGGGGGTGTGTGTCAGCCCGCCGTACTTTAACACCGCGCGCGAAATTAGCAGTTTCGCCGCGCGCCGTGTAGTTCGCGCGTTTGAATATTAACGGTCGCGCGCGAACTAACTCTTTGTTCTAATCAGCACTTGCGTCGTGCTTGTAAAGATTAGTGCTTGTGAATATATTGTGATATCTAGTTACTCGTCGCGTTGTTCTTTACAACCTGTCCTTCTCCCGGATACCGCCGCCTCCGCGGGAAAACGACTCCGCCGGTCGTTTTCATATCTGAGCATAGCGGCCGCGCGCTTTACTCTTCGAGCGCGCGCTTTTCACTCAGCGATCCAATTAGTTGGAAAGCGAAGTTCGTGTGCGATCTTCGCGTTGTTTTCGGGATTCCAGGAGCAGATCCCCGGGCAAGTCATTTTAGTCTGACACCCGCGGCACCGTGTTCTAGGGCATCGCTGGCCTGTGGCTTGTTGGGATTTTCCCCCACTAGCCATCCCGTTACAAGACGATTCAAAAATTTATTTAAAATTATTAATTTTATATTATTATTATTATTATTATTATTATTAAATCTTTTGTAACGAAAAAATTACTAATAACTCAAATTGATCATTCAATTATTTCACTTGTTGAATTTCTACGACATTCAACAGTCTAAGGGGGGAGGTGTTACGTCCGGAGACGTATCATTTAAACATTCATTAAATAAAACGTAAATCAGTGATTTTTCAAGACACAGAATAATGTATACGCAGCACTTCGTTCGTGCGACATCGAGTCACCGACCTCGTATAATCAAGTTAAATGACGACTAAGCCCGAAAACACTAGTACCAATGCCAGCAGATAGGGAAGGGCTAAAATCGAGAACTTGCATCCCGACATGAAAATTCCCATAAGAACCGAGATAGGAGGATCAGGAAGAAAAATTAATAGGTCAAATCAACGTTCGACCAGACAACCTCAAAAATGCTGAAAGGGTCATTTGAAACTTAAACCTGATAACCACTAAATCAAAGTAGAACTGACGAATATTATTGTTATCGTTATTATTATTATTATCATTATTATTGTTATTATTATTATCATTATTATTATTATTATTATTATTATTATTATTATTATTATTATTATCATTATTATTATTATTATTATTATTATTTTTACTATAATTATTATCATTCATAACCCGTATTATTATATTTTATCATTTACTTATCAATAAATTTTTTGTAACGGGAAATCTCTGATGCATAATAACATTGTTGAATCTCTACGACATTCAACAGTCTAAGGGGGGAGGTGTTACGTCCGGAGACGTATTCTCATTTTAAAGAAAAAGCATAATTAGTATCAGATATTTCCTGACACATAAAAGCGGGAATGCAATTTTTTACAAACACAGCATTTTGCTCATGCGGCGCCGTGACGTAGTAGATCATCACACTTGCGAAAAACAACGTACGATATTCTCTTTAAGGTCAGCATTTCTCAATGCCATCGCCGAATCGTATACGACTGACGAAGTTTACATTGCAAAATAAGATGATCTCGATTTACTGTCACCGGGCTCATCTTTAATCTAATTATTTTGTATTATAAAAGAAGTGATGTGTGTCACGCGAATCAGTCACAGCGTACAAGAAACCTGGCGAACTCCGTGTACCTCTACGACATCGAGAAGTTGAAACCGTAAGTCTTACACATCTAGTAAGCAGATTTTATAAGTTATTGAAATTGTAATCGTAAGCCTTACTCGTCTAGTAAGCAGATCGTATAAGTTATTTACAGTAAATTTATAAAAGCAAGTGTTATAGAAAAGAATTGTAATTGAAATTACAACACATCGATCTACCAGAAGCCAGCAGATTGTATTGGTAATAAATTATTGTATTTTATATAATAAACCTACATAAAACCAATTACTACTTATTTCCACTTATTTCCGAACTTAACATTAGCTTACACATAGAAGATGACCCATTTGAATTGCCTTTTACCAAACGTTCTGTTCTCTCAAGGATAGCTCAGATCTTCGATCCTATGGGATGGTTGTCCCCCATTGTAATCCGCGAAGATTATTGTGCAATCTCTGTGGAATAATAAGGTTAGTTGGGATGAACAATTTCCTCTCGACATTTCGAATCCCTGGCAGCCTTGGCTGCAAGAGCTTCACTCGATCAGTCATATAAAAATCCCGCGCTGGAGCGGATACACGACACAATGGGAACTTCTTAAAATCCACGGATACGCAGATGCATCTAAATTTGCATATGGTAATCTATCTGCGATTAATTCAATCACACGAGGTTCTAGTTACGCTTCAAGTGGCCAAACCGCGAGTAGCTCCAATTAAAATGCTAAGTATCCCTCGCTTAGAACTTTGCGCTGCGTTGCTACGTGCTCGACTGACTCACACTTTCATTGAGTCATTTCCACTAAAGGTTGATAGTATTCATCTATGGTCTGATTCAGCGGATGTGCTCTCGTTGTTAAAGGACCTCCCATGTAGATGGGACGTGTTCGTAGCCAATAGGTGCTCAGAGATTCACACTCTGCTACCCGACGCGTATTGGAATCATGTGCGATCAGATGATAACCTCGCCGACGTCATATCCAGAGGTACTGAGCCCTCAAAGATAGCTTCCCATAATTTATGGTGGGAAGGTCCCTCATGGCTATCTGATAGTCCTGAACCATGGTTGAGATCTCATGATGAGCTCAGGGTTCACGGTAAATAGTCTGAATATCCAACCTAGTCATACTCTAGTCCCTAGCAAGAGCCTACCAAATTCTGTCGAGAATACTCCAGAAACTTGGAGTCTTATTAATAAATATTCATCATTTCATAAACTGTCACGAATTGCTTGTTATTGTTTCAGATTCATCAACAGAATCTGCGCGAAAACTGAGCATAAAGTGACCACGAGTACGGCCGTTAGTTTTCTTACTGTTCTTCAATCTTTACTATGCCATCCACTCCGACTTCTAAGGGGATAAGTGCTAGTGAGATTGAGAAAACCAGACTCTGTCTGACTTATTTAATACAAACATCTTTCTTTAAGCTTGAACTTCAGCATCTGAGTAGGAAAAGTAAACTTTCAACGGAAAGTCCTCTTTTACCACTAGACCCCATGATACAAAATCATTTGCTCAGGCTGGGCGGTCGTCTCGCTCACTCTCTTCTAGAAGAAGATGCTAAGCATCCTCTAATTTTACCAGCTGGTTATCATTTCACTGCATTGGTAATTTGGGATGCTCATGAGGGTACTCTTCATGGTGGTGTTCAGCTAACTCTCTCTACACTTAGACGTCAGTTTTGGATAGTGAAAGGACGAGCTGAAGTCAAAAGAATTATTAGAGCATGTACTATTTGCTCTCGTCATGCTGCTCGAGTTCCAACTCAACTGATGGGTGAGTTACCCAAGGCTCGAGTGTGCTCTTCATCGCCATTTGAGCGTTCTGGTATTGATTACGCTGGCCCTACTAACGTTCAGCTTTCTACAACTCGTGGTAAAGGCACGATGAAAGGGTATATTGCTATATTCATTTGCATGGCTATTAGAGCCGTCCACATAGAAGTAGTTGAGGATTATTCCAGTGAAGCATTTATAGCAGCTTTCCATCGATTCACCGCTCGTAGAGGTCATTGCAAAGAGGTATACTCTGACCAAGGCACCAACTTCGTAGGTGGCGATGCTCAACTCAAACAGATGCTCGATGCTTCTTCATCTTTCTCTTCTCAGAATGTAAACTCTCTCGCTCAAGAAGGAACTTCATGGATCTTCAATCGTCCCAGTGCACCTTATTTTTGAGGCATTTGGAAAGCAGCAGTTAAATCGGCTAAACATCCCTTACGCCGTGCCGTAGGAGATAAAGTTCTCACATTTTCGGAGCTTGCTACCCTTATGTGCCGAATTGAAGCGTGCCTTTAACTTAAGGCCTTTAACTGCTCTCACGGATGATCCTTCTGATCTAAACATTTTATCTCCATCACATTTCCTTGTACAGCGTTCGTTTTTTTAGTGCCTGAAGGAGATGTCACAGGTGTCAATGTTCCACACGGAAATCGCTGGCTTTTAAACAGCCAGCTCACGCAACATTTCTGGACAAGGTGGTCCTCAGAATAATTGACATCGTTGCAGTCCCGACTCAAATGGAAACCGCAGCAGCGACCAGTAGCAGTGGGAGACTTATAAGGAAAGGATACTTGGTGTCCGCCTCCGATTTTCATGAAACTTCGCATATGAGTAGAGTGTCAAAAAATATTCGACACGTATTGCTTCCTCCTAGAGGAAGCTTTGTGATAGTAATTTTTTGAGTTCTTGTAAAAACATGTTATAATTGATATTCGAGGTGTTAGGAACCAAAATGCATGATTTTTGAAAATGTCTGTATGGATGTATGTGTGTGTGTGTATACGCCTGGATCTCAGCTTCTACTCGATCGATTTTAACCGAACAGGTCTCATTCTTTTTGTTTTTTCTGTGTGATGGCGGGTCAAAAATCCGTTTTGTGATTGGATCGATTCGTTTTTGTTTTATTTCGAATTTTCGATTTTCTCAAAATTGTTTTTGGCTTTTTTTCAATGATAGAATCGAGATATTTAAATCTAATGGGTAGCATTCGAAACAGCGTAAAAAAAACCTATAATTTAAAAAAAAATTTCTCTAGCTATCCCGGTTCTCTTGTTATTGACAAAAACGTGTTTTTTTCTAAAAAGCTTATAACTCCGAAACTAAACGGACAATTTTGTTGAGAAAAATCACGATAATGCAGAATATAAATACCTATAAGCTCTAAAAATTTGAATCCATTCTTTTGGTTAGTTTTTGAGAAAAAAAATGAAAAATGAAAAAAACGAGTTTTCTATGTCCAACGATTACGGAAGTAAAATTGACTTAATCGCTTTAAAATTCCTTGTAGAGATAGATTTTGTATAGTTCTCAGTCGAGTTCTTTGGGCAAAATGATTGGTCTAGAAATTTCAGAGATATTTGAGGTTAAAGTTTTTTTAACCTTTTTTTCAAATCGTAATTTCTCGAGAACGGTTCTATGTATCTGAATCGGATGGGTAGCATTCGAAAGAGAATTAAAATATCTATATTTGGAAAAAAAATTTATGTCTAGCTATCACAGTTCTTTTGTTATGAACAAAAACAAAAACGTGTTTTTTTCAAAAAAGCTTATAACTCGTTAATCCTATCTCCTATCTTCAAAAAGGATGGATTAGTTATGATATCAATTTATTAGTGGTTTGGTTGGTGGGTGTAACGGGCTGCTAGGTCACAAAAACAAAAGTGGTGTAGTTTCGATAAAATTACAGCGCTCACCGCGCGCTTCGAGAATACTAGTGATGTTATATATGTATATATGTATATATTATGTTAAACCTGGAAAATTCATGGCGGTTGATATAAATAAGTAAAAGAATGAAAAAATTTGAAAATTAATACCTTTTAATCTTCAAAATAAATTTAATTATAATTATGGCATAATTTGTTGCAAAAATGATAAATTTCGTCATTAAAAATTAATTAAAGGAATCACAAAATTAAGTTTGAGGAAGCAACGGGCCAATGAATTGGCAGCGGTTTTTTTTTATTTGCGGGAAAACATATCTAAGGGGTGAAAACCGCCCTTAAAGTTCACCCCCAAAAACCGTTTTTTTTTATATCTCAAGATGGAATCGGAATTTTTTAATGAAATCAACACCTATTTATTTCTTGTGAAAAGTCGAGTTTTTCGGCATAGTTTTAAAGCTGAAGGGTTGCATCCCCTATTTTTTATAAGGGTAAATATGATATTTTCCCTTGTATTTTTGACTACGAAAGTATAAAATAAGGCAAGTATAGACGTTTTTTCTGTATAATATACTCTTCCTCTCTCTCTTCCCCCGCCCTCTCTCACCCTCTCTCCCCCCTCCCCTTTCTTCCTCTCTCTCTCTTAACATCCGTCAAACTCTGTACCAAAAACTTTAATCACAGCTTAAATATTTTTGTTTAATACAATCAACATGTTTAAAAAAAAAATAATTCCTTAAGTACGTTACGTACGTTAATTAAACACAAGAAAGTACTGAAATCAATTATATTGTAGTCAAGTACCCATAACTTAACTTGACTGACATAATACAACTTTTCGTACCTACTCAAAAATATTCAGCTAGCGGGCATGAAGTACTATTTAACACCCAAGAGGCGTAATAGCTCTCATACTCCTACAAAACTTTATAGAACCTACGCACTTTACGTCCGTGTGGGCAAAAATTATTTAAATTATATATAACTATCTTTTACTTCGTCGAGTAAATGTATACTGAACAAATTATATGTATGTAGATTCAAATTCTTCATTGCAAATCAAACAAACGAAAGTTGTGAAATCAATTACCGATAGTCAAGTAATGCAAACAACTCTCCGAAACAACTGTATGACTGATCTCAGAAATATATTATTCTAATTTGTTCATTCTTCTATACAAATTAAACACAAGAAAGTACTGAAATCAATTTATTGTAGTCAAGTATACCCATAAGTTAACTTGACTGAGATAATAGAACTTTTAGTACCTTGCGTGTAAAATTACATTTCACGCCCACGTTGTAACTTCAAAAATATTCACCCAGCAGGCATAAAGTACTACTTAACGCCTAATAAGCGGAATAGCTCACATATTCCTACAACACTTTATAGAACCTACGCACTTTACTCCCGGGTAGACGAAAATTATTAATTAATTACTATTATGCCTTCTTTTTATTTCTAAAATTAATAAGAATTTTATCAGATATTTACGAAGTCAATGCCTATATAAAAAAATTACATAGTTACCAACACATCCCCATTTTTCATTATTTTTTCTCAATTTTGAAATTTCTATAATATTACGCATCTTGGGAGGACACGAGAAGTCTAGAGCTGCTGTAGCAGGGGTGGTCGTCCAATCTTCCATACATACTTGGCGGGCCCGACGGTTTGCAGTTTAAGGTGTAGACATTGTCATTTTCATATGAATATTCATACGTTTAAAGATCAGATAAAATGTATAAATCAATTGCTTCTAGATATTAAATACTGATCCGTGAATATATTACTCTTTTTAAATAGAAAAGTCCAAACACAGATGAAAATTTCATATGAGATCTCATATGAGAATATCGGACATCAGATCCCATATGAGATCACATATGAGGTCCCATAATATATAAAATTGCAGATGACATAACATATATGAGTCTTATCTGATGTCATGTCCGAAATACTCATAACATGATGTCTTATCTGATCTGATGTCCGAAATACTCATATAAGATCTCATATGATATTTACACGCGGGAAAAGGATAAAAATAGGTGGCTCATAAAATAGTTAGTAAAATTTAAAGCTCTTTTGAATAGACTATGAATTTATATGAATCTTTTTATTTCATTCCCATATAAAAAAAGACGAACACAAGGAAAAATATTTTAGGTAATAAAAGTAAATCATGATTATGCACACAGTACATGTAGGGATATTATATTTAAACGGTATTTATGGTGGACTTATAGGTATATGCAAAAATCTAGTATTCTACATTTACAAAGCTCACCGGTAAACTGCAAACCGTCGGGCCCGCCAAGTATGTATGGAAGATTGGACGACCACCCCTGCTAGAGCAGCTCTAGACTTCTCGTGTCCTCCCAAGATGCGTAATATTATAGAAATTTCAAAATTGAGAAAAAATAATGAAAAATAGGGATGTGTTGGTAACTATGTAATTTTTTTATATAGGCATTGACTTCGTAAATATCTGATAAAATTCTTATTAATTTTAGAAATAAAAAGAAGGCATAATAGTAATTAATTAATAATTTTCGTCTACCCGGGAGTAAAGTGCGTAGGTTCTATAAAGTGTTGTAGGAATATGTGAGCTATTCCGCTTATTAGGCGTTAAGTAGTACTTTATGCCTGCTGGGTGAATATTTTTGAAGTTACAACGTGGGCGTGAAATGTAATTTTACACGCAAGGTACTAAAAGTTCCATTATCTCAGTCAAGTTAACTTATGGGTATACTTGACTACAATAAATTGATTTCAGTACTTTCTTGTGTTTAATTTGTATAGAAGAATGAACAAATTAGAATAATATATTTCTGAGATCAGTCATACAGTTGTTTCGGAGAGTTGTTTGCATTACTTGACTATCGGTAATTGATTTCACAACTTTCGTTTGTTTGATTTGCAATGAAGAATTTGAATCTACATACATATAATTTGTTCAGTATACATTTACTCGACGAAGTAAAAGATAGTTATATATAATTTAAATAATTTTTGCCCACACGGACGTAAAGTGCGTAGGTTCTATAAAGTTTTGTAGGAGTATGAGAGCTATTACGCCTCTTGGGTGTTAAATAGTACTTCATGCCCGCTAGCTGAATATTTTTGAGTAGGTACGAAAAGTTGTATTATGTCAGTCAAGTTAAGTTATGGGTACTTGACTACAATATAATTGATTTCAGTACTTTCTTGTGTTTAATTAACGTACGTAACGTACTTAAGGAATTATTTTTTTTTTAAACATGTTGATTGTATTAAACAAAAATATTTAAGCTGTGATTAAAGTTTTGGATACAGAGTTTGACGGAGATAAAGAGAGGGAGAGAAAAAAAGGGGGGGGGGAGGAGAGGGTGGGAGAGGGGGGGGAAAGAGAGAGAGGAAGAGTATATTATACAGAAAAAACGTCTATACTTGCCTTATTTTATACTTTCGTAGCAAGTTTTATATTTAGATTATACATAGATTATACAGAAAAAACTTCTATACTTGCCTTATTTTACACTTTCGTAGAAAGTTTTAAATATCAACACTATTATTATTAGTACAGTCATGAAAAAAATTATTACCATTTGTAGAGAGTGCTTATTGAATAGATGAGACTAGAAAAAATAAAAAGACTAGACAAATTGTGTTGTTACATTAATAATACTATTTGTTTTGCTGATTGTTTTAAAAAAATATTTAGGTTTTCATTAAAGTTCTTGGTTCAGAGTGTGACAGATGTTGATTAATTATACAGAGAAAACTCATACATTTGCCTTAGCCACTATTTGTTTTACTGATTGTTTAAAAAAAAATATTTAGGCTCTCATTAAAGTTCTTGGTACAGAGTTTGACATATGTTGAGGGAGAGAAAGAGAGGGGAGCGGGAGAGAGTTATAAAATAAATACATTGTAACTAGCCACACTACTGCAACACAATCCGCTAGCAAATTAAAATATTGGTTGCAGATAAAAAAGTAGCCATTACAGTAATTTATATATTATGGTTTCATATACAGTAATTCACAGAACAGATAGCTACTCTGAAACATTTGGCGCCCATCACGATAAGCCAATCACTATATAATAATTACATTATATTTTCAACTCTTAGATTCGTTGAAATTTTAACTAGAAACCAGTTGAATTAATAACCAATCAGACACATCTTGCAAAATTAAACACAAAAGTTTATGAACTAAGAATCATTGAGAGAAAAAGCTTTCTCCATTCGTTTAAAATATAAAACATCTTGAAACATCTTGAATTTCTGATAATAAAAGCTTCCGTAACATTCTTGTATACTTTTTGAAATAATTATCTGAATCTTGTGTAGAAAAATATTTACTGAGAACTCCTCTGAAACATTTTGACGTCTCCCACCGTGAGAAAATTATAAAATTAGATTAACTGAGCACTTTTATCCGTAGACATTTTCACAATATTTACTGAGAACTCTTCTGAAACATTTTGACGTCTCCCACCATGAGAAAATTATAAAATTAGATTAACTGAGCACTTTTATTCACAACAATAACACATCATTTTTTCTTTTTTCTCTATTTTATTGTTCACTTAACATAATCTTTTAATTGATGTTTAAGTAAATAAATATGCACAGCGCCAATATCAACAAAGTTTCTTGAAGTATAGACAAAAAATGTTTTTTTTTTTAACCAAGGCTCTGACCAATATTTTAAATTCTGATTTTAAGTAGAGGTTAGAAATTTGTTATCAACACTTCATTTAACACATCATACCGATACTTTATTTTATTTATAGGCACCCATTGCCATAAGCCAATCACTATATAATTACATTATATTCGACACTTAGATTCGTTTAAATTTTAACTAGAAACCACTTGAATTAATAAGCAATCAGATACATCTTGCAAAATCTTATATATCACTATTTCCGGGTTTTAATAATGCTAGTTTACCTTTAGAAATCATAGGGCCAGTAAAGCATATCCACAATTAAAACACCATAAAGTAGAACGAGGCTTGATCTGCTAGAGCGAATATTATCAGCAACAGTATTTCTATTTTTTCTACTACAGGAGGTTGCATGCTTTGACAGACTTGAACATAATTAATCTTTTGGTGGCCTTAAAATACAAAATAATAATTTTGAACTCTTCTATGTTACATACTATTTAAAGATGATCTACTTGTCAATTATCCTTGTTCTGATATCTCTGTAATAAAAAAAAAAATATTTCACGAAGTAACAATACTTATATTAATAACATTATTTTTTTTATTTTATAATGATAGTTTGCTACTTATCTGAAAATATATCTGAGATATACCAAGTCCATTTAATATCTATCGAATTTCAATGATGTAAAAAGTCTTGAATATAACTTGTATATAAATGATGATTGTATATGGACCAATGCGTAATATTGAAAGTTTTATGTATACATAAAATAATAAGGTTAGGTTGGTTGACCAGATATATATATATACCATATACGGATTCTCTCTCTCTCTCTCTCTCCGTCGCTCTTCTCTTTCCCTCTCTCTCTCTCTCTCTCTCTCTCTCTCTCTCTCTCTCTCCGTCGCTCTTCTCTTTCCCTCTCTCTCTCACTCTACCCCCTCACTCACTCTCTCTCTCTCTTTTGCCAGTCGGTCGGACAAAAATGCTATACTATGTACCGGTCGGACAAAAATGTATAGTTTGTGCGTACTGAAGAATATGGAGATTCGGAGATTCGGAAATAGTACATAAAAATATTCAGATCTCTAAATCTTTTGAATGAGACAATCTTTTTAAATGAAACCTTTCGATTTGAGTAGAGCAATGAAATGGCTTTCGATTAATAGGGATATGTTATATAGTTAAAACTAACGCAATAGGTATATAATCGCATTGAATTTCTCGTACATCCATTTCAAAGTATATAATCACGCGGTCGTCCTAAGGCTCTTCTATACTTGCCTTCGGAACGCTCCCGCGTTCCTTGATATAAAAATGTTTTAATGAGCTAAATTTGATTGAAGATTGCCATGCAATAAAGAAAATTAAAAATTATAGTTGACCTGTTTCGAGATTTAAAAATAAAAACACGTTGACGGGGTGAATTACCCCAAATTTAATTAATTACATTTTTGTTAGTGCCTGTCTCCGATTTTCATGAAACTTTGCAACTGGTTAGAGTATCGAAAAATATTTGACACTTATTTTCTTTTTATCTGTAGAGAAAGACATCTGGGGGTGAAAACCACCCCTAAAGTTCACCCCCAAAAACAGTTTATTTAATATCTCGGGATGGAAGCGGAATTTTTTAATGAAACCAACACCTATTTGTTTCTTATAAAAAGACGAGTATTTGGATACAGTTTTAATGATAAGGGGTTGCACCTCCTATTTTTATGGGGGTAAATATAATTTTTTTCACACTGTTTTTGAAATAACAAAGTTTTGACGAGCCATATTTGGTAAAAAAAATGCCATGTTGTAAAGAAAATTAGAAATTATAGTTGACCTGTCTCGAGGTTTAAAAAAACACATTGAAGGGGTGAGCTACCCCTATTTAGTTACTTATCTTTTAGTGATTAAAAAAAATTATTCACAACATTCCTTTGGATTTTTAACTTTGTAATGCTTATTTTGACTCATATTTACTATTAAAAGTTAAAAAAAAAAAAAAATATTTTAATTTTAGTGGGGGGTGCCTATTAACATTATTATTACTAGATTATGAGCGATAACTTTTCTTCATTTTTATTAATTTATACAATGTGATGATTTGTCAAGGTAACATCTAAATATTACAGAAATTGGTGAATTTGCAAATTTTATTCAATATACGTTTGACAATAATGGTAATCTGTGAAAAAATGTTTAAAACATAACAGCTTTTTACACCATGCACATCGTATGACTACAATTCCTCCACATATGTCGCAAATTGGTTCCTCTTGAGTATGGAAACAGAAATCTACTGAATTTTGATGTCTTGGGGTTTTTTTCGTTAGGTATCTACTTTTATACAAGGCATATTTAAAAACATTTTGAAATCTTGGTGAAGAAAATTGATTATGTGTTAGAGATTGTAAGGGTTCGTTAGGATAGGAGAGGAATAACGAGTATGTGGAACCACCTATGTGCAATGGTGGTTAGTATGTGGATAAATCCACCGTGGCGCCGGCCTCGTAGATGATAGCAAGGTTATATGCTCGGCTCCTGCTGTCCTTCTTGACCTTCGTTAATGTACGATGAGATATACGTGAATTTATTAGTTAGAATAATATGAGATAGCAAGTTAATAATTATATATAAAAAAAAAATAATCCATATATAGATAATTAGTCTCCATGTATGCGAATCATGATAAGAGTTGAAAATTTATTTAAATTAATTATCATTATTTAAATCTGATATTAGCAAAACTTAATCAAGAAACTACAAGTTTATTATAAACATAATCAAGAAATTAATATCAAAAAATTAATAAAACGATGGCACGTTATATATATGTATGTATATTATGGTCACTAAACTTATCCTATGGTGAAAATGTTAAGGAACAGGGATGTGGATACTGGATAAACGTCCGGTAAAAATATATATATAATCCTAAATGCATGTGTACAAAAATCAAGATCAATTTTATTCACTAAAAAAAAATACAAAATAGCAGCCGAATGACAAAAGAATTGCAATATAACAACTGAAAAATAATAATAATAATAATAAAAATTTCGGGTTACGCTACACAATAGCGAAGAAATAATGATACGTTATCAATATATAAATATCTTTAAGCGTTATTTCTGGGACGTTTTTTGTATATATACCCGTTATTTCTGGGACTCCACGTTATTTCTGGGACGTCCCAGTTTTACACCCCCTGTTTTTGCGTTATTTCTGGGACCCCGCTAGAGTGTCGGTACTAAGAGAGGGATTATTTCTTTAGTCACTTGTATGGCGCAACTCTGAGAAAACGTACTATATAACACTGTATAATCCCAGAAATAACGCTTAAAAACATTTATATATATATATATATATATATATATATATATATATATATATATATATATAAAAATATCATAGGCTAAATACTCAAACTCTATTTTCTATCGCGTAACAATACCGAAATGTAAACTATACCCTTCCTCGGGATCCCATGTACACACACGTACACAAACTGATTGACCGAGGACGAGCTAAATAGTGGCGAGACTATAATCCGAAATAACAAAACAAAGAAAAAAAAAATTTTATTACCGAAATAAATATCATGAAAGAATAATTGCGAAATACAAACGTCGAAGTATTAATAAAATATCCGCGAACGAAAGACAACAACAAAACAAAAAAAAAAATATAATAACAACGAAATAATAATAATAATAAAATAATAACGCAGCACGATCCGAATTCACGCTAACAAAAAAAAAAAATTTATTTGAATCCTGAAAAACATGTACTCTGGTTCTCGCGTGGCTAGCGAAGATCAAACGCAGGGCAACCTGTCACCCTAGTGCGTGAATGACCGTGCGGTCATGTCCGCCGGGTACAGGGGGGAGGCTATGCCTTCCCCAGTTTTCCGCCTCTACGCCCGACACTCCTAAGAAAGCAAAGCTACGCCAAGTCGGGCGAACCAACTTGACTCGGCCTACTTTCTCCCGAGGGAATAATCATAGGCCTGGCGCTGTTAAATGTTCACCTTATCGTCGTTTGGACCACCGGATGCGCGACTCTGTGTGGCAGCTGCGCAACACGTGCTCTCGTGCGGCCTTCGGCTCTGCAAAATTTCCACGAAGGACTAGGCTACTGGGCTCCTGCGCGGTGACTGACGAAGGAGCTCTCTGCCGAGAGCGCATCTCTATTTAAGGAGCATCTGCCTACCTGTGTCTAGGGGGATGCGCACTTATTCAATTTCCATAACTACTGTACAATAAGTGCGCACCCTGGGTGGCGCTAATTCGTCCTAGATGATCGGCTCTCTTCGCCCCTTGCTCCTCTGTTATGCCCCTGCACTTCATCATTTCTCTTTTCTTGATGGTTGTGGCCTATGTTTTGTTTAATGGGACATAAAAGGGGACATTACGACGATCACACATCATGCTCATTAAATTGTTAGTCGGGATTTGCCTTATTCATTGAGAAATCTGCGACACAAAATTTGTGCTGTAACTTTCTAATTAATGCGTTATTCATAGAAATAAATGTATAAGCGGGTGCGCCATAATTAGTTTAGGCGAAAAAGTGCTTTCATTCACCTCCATGCGTATTATAAATAATGAAATATAGTAACAAGGAAAGTACCCGAACTGTCAAATTCAAAAAAATTCCAAACCCATATTAAAAAGTAGACCTCCATGCGAGATTCACGAAACCATTTTTTTTATCGGCTGAGAAGCGCTTTATAAGGGTTAAAATCACCCCTAAAGTTTACCCCCAAGAAACGTTTTTTTGATATATCTCGGCTTCTACTTAACTTTTTTTAACGAAACAAAATGGAAAGAGTTTCTTATTAAAAAGTCAAGAAATCCATGGTAGTATGAACATTAAGGGTTGGATCCCTTATTTTTTAGAGGGTGAAATTGTGTTTTTTTAAGAATAATTTTTGTTGTGAGAATTCATAAAATAATTAAAAATAGGTCAAAACATTATTTTTACCAACTACAATAAATAACAGTTGGTGTGTTTGGGCATTCTTCGCGAAACAACCCGTTAAGAGGTGGTAAACCACCCCTAACACAAATGAATTAGGTATATTTTTTTGGCAATTATTTTCTTCCTTAAAATGGGTTCTTGAAGTCGTTAATCGGAATCCACAGTTAGATCCACAATAAAAATTTGAAAATAGTGTATGATAAAAAAATAATAAATAATAGAATAACATAACAAAACATTGTTACATTATTATACATTTATTTACATAATATAATTTCCGCTAGGGGGTCTACATATTATTTTTCGTGGAATTTAAAATATTTCTAAAAAATTTTTCGCTATATTGAATTCACTATTTTCACATTTTTATTGTGGATCTAACTGTGGATTCCGATTAACGACTTCAAGAACCCATTTTAAGGAAAAAAATAATTGCCAAAAAAATATATATATTCAGTCCCTGAGGAGGAGCCGGAGCGGGCTCGAAACGTTGGACAAGGTGGTGGTGGTGGGGGGCAGTCAGATCGTCCTTTGCTAACAAAGTTTTTTCCAGGTTTTAATTAAGTTTTTATATTCAAATTCTGCGGGGGTGATTATAAACAAGGGCAATCTGACTGCCATAAATATTAATTATTTTAAATTAATTTGTAAGACTGTAAAACCGATGGAAAAATTCTTATCAGTTGATAGTAAATTGCAGTCGACATAAGTAATATTTTAATGATCAAAAAAATATACCTAATTCATTTGTGTTAGGGGTGGTTTACCACCTCTTAAGGGGTTGTTTCGCGAAGAATGCCCAAAAACACCAACTGTTATTTATTGTAGTTGGTAAAAATAATGTTTTGACCTATTTTTAATTATTTTATGAATTCTCACAACAAACATTATTCTTAAAAGAACACAATTTCACCCTCTAAAAAATAAGGGATGCAACCCTTAATGTTCATACTACCGCGGATTTCTTGGCTTTTTAATAAGAAACTCTTTCCATTTTGTTTCGTTAAAAAAAGTTAAGTAGAAGCCGAGATATATCAAAAAAACTTTTCTTGGGGGTAAACTTTAGGGGTGATTTTAACCCTGATAAAGCGCTTCTCAGCCGATAAAAAAAATGGTTTCGTGAATCTCGCATGAAGGTCTACTTTTTAATATGGGTTTGGAATTTTTTTGAATTTGACAGTTCGGGTACTTTCCTTGTAAGATATTAATTTCCATTGTCCATCTCACTCGCACTTATGGCGAGCGCCCATAGCTCCATCCTTCTCTAATTGCGTCAGCCACATGTGGTCGACAATCAGTGATCTAGTACTATTGACTTTTATGCCACCTATACTCATCTGGCACGTAATTCAAAAATCAGAAATTTATAAGGTGAATTATTATGAATCGATTTATATCATATGGAAGTACGGTTCATTTGTTATTTTATTTCAAAATAGAGGTTCATATAATGTACGGCATAGTGACCGTTACAAGATTGTAGTTTGATTATATTATTTCTCTCGTGTAATTTAGCATCATAATTCATAAGAAGTATTATGTCTGATCATTTTCTTATAAAGTTTTTCCATAATCGAAAACCATATACATCAAGAGGCTGTATGTGACCAATTGCACCTTTTGGTATCGTTTTCAATATAAGATTTGACTCTTTCGGTAAAGCTTGTTTTACAGCGTTATCACATTGTCCACCCCATGAATCGAATAGCAGTATAAGTGAATTCCCACTCTGAATCAAAAATACATTTTGAATCGAAATTTGAAATAGTTTCTTGGATAATTTACCAGACGCTGATGCTTCTACGTATATATTTTCTGGTTTGAATAAAGTTTTCATTACTTTAGGTCCAAATTGCCCATGAGCCTCCTTCAAAACTATAAATAACGGGGACATAAGCTGTCCCTCTGCTGATATTGTTTGTTGAATAGTGTAACTATGTGTTGTAGAAGATACCGACTGAACGATATTTTCTATATTTTTAATCCCCTCATAACAAAGAGTGCGACCACTATGTATCTCTAAATTGAACCCACTTTGATCAGAATTGTAAACGTTTTGAGCACCATCTACTTTAGTGAGATTTTTTACATCGTTAACAAAATTTTCTTTGTGATGTTCTACTTCTATTGCCTCGAGTGTAGATGACATAGTAATAAATTTTGTTATTTTACGTGAAACAATGTGATGTTTTTTTTTTAATATTTGTATCCATCTATGTGAAGTTTTCAACCACGGAATATTTAGTTCTGCTTTCTTTACGAGAGCCCATCTTTTTATATCAATATCATGAAGAGTCATTTTTGATTCTATCGCTTCTTTAACTTTTTGAAGTACATAAGTTATTATTTCATATAGAATAGTTTTTCTGGTACCCCCTGCTTCAATTTGTAATTTCCACCGTAGCAATTGACGATCGGAAGAAACTTTTCTATACTTCGATTGTACACTTGTCAAGGATAATTAATGGCTTTCTTTTTCTACTTTGTCAATACTGCACTACCTGTTTCTTATATTCAAAGTCTACATCTTCTTCATTCGGTAAACAAGCAGGAACCTCTGCATAATCTGTATTTAATTCACCCTCTTCTTCAGCATCTTGTGAAAGTGTATCACTGTAGTCATCCTCAAAAAGTAAAGTATCTTCTTCTTCTGTATGTAAATTGTAATTTACACTCTCCTTTATTATATTTCCTATTACATGACATAAAGTTATCTCTTGTTCGTTAGCTTGTGATTCTTCAATTTTAATATTGTTATAATTAAAGATTCTAGATAATAACGATATTACAACCAGTGAATTTAGCCATTTTTTAATTTTATTTGACGTTCAAGCAACACTAGCCGTAGATTATTTATTCTATAATTATTATTTTACTTAAAATAACTTTACTTTATTTTCATAAACGTCAATTGAACTTACTTTTATTTCAGATATTTCATAATTTTATCCCCTTTATTAAAATTGATGGCTATGTTATTTCACGTTTTATTCGTAATCTGATTGGTTGGAAACGTTGCCATGCTGCAGCTATGTGCGTGGCAACGTAATGTTGTTTGTTTATATGTTTCTTATAAGGTTATTTTCCCATTTTTGAATATTGTATTCAAAGCATAGTGCATCTCCGCGCGCGCAGCGCGCGTTTGATCTAGTCTTCTTTTTAAAATAATGTTATGTTTCACTGAAATAAAAATATTATAATTACTACAATATTATGTGGCACACACAAATAATTTAATTTATTTTATTTGTTTATTATATGGTGGAGAGAATCGTGCCAGTTTAATATAATAAATACATAAAATAATGAAATTTGTATATATGTATTTACACTCAAGCGCGCGTACGCACTCACACGCTTACACACTCACGTTCATACGATTTCATTAATTTTATTTATTAATTGTATTAAATGGGCAAGATACTCATTACAATAAAATATTATACTAGTTTTATTTAAAACAGTTATTGAGTGCATGTCGATTAAGAATAAGAAACTTTACTGGCCACCACGTGTTTTTTAATTAAAAAATTAATTTGTAAACATTTATTTGATATAATCTCGACTTCAGGCCTTTGATTTGTGCGGAGATAATTTTCGGAAATTTTGTGAATCATTTTTGTTATAGTATTTGTCAGATATTTGGGTTGAAAAATCTGACGACTTTTTTAGATAATTGTAATTATTTAACATACACTCAATAAAAGGCAAACGAAAAATTTATTAATATATCATGATATGATATTTATGTATATAATAAATATTATAAATTCTATTAACTCTAGAAAAAAAATGAAAACAAGTCCATGTTTTTTTACAAATATTCTTCTTATCATGGCTATATTAATAAATAGAACATTATTAGAATCATTATTTTATTTTACGTTTTTATAATAATCCTATTTACATTATATAACTTATTTTAATCAAACTTACTATTTGACTTTAGATATCATTTTAATATTTAAACTATTTTATTTTTTTCATGAAGTTGGTTCTTATTTGTTTAAACGTTTCGCCCATACGACTAAAAATAAAATAGCAATACTTACAAGCACTTTTTAATAATATATTTCTGTATCCTCAATGCGTAATTTAAAATTTTTTTTTGAAGAGTATATAATAAAATGTATAATTATATCAATTTAAACAATTGTATAAACACCAACAATATGTAATCAGTTTAATAACTAGCATGTAGTCAAAACAAAGAAATACTACAAACTGACCACAGTCGAATAAAAATATCTCTTGTTTACTCGGGAATTATCTTATATTTAAAGTTTATTTTTAACTTACCAATATTTTTATAAATGTCGTCGCGAAAAAAATATTCTTGGAAGCGTGATGACATTGAAAATTGTAATGTAGATTTAATATAATTATAATTATGCTTCGTGTCTCGTTCTCGAGATCACTAGGTAGTACCGCCAGTGTACACAGATGTCGCCACAAATTTCAGCTATCCCCACTTTTAAAACTCGGCTGCTGGCTCGCCTCGCCAGGCCGGCCGGTCTCTCTCGTCATAACGCTTTTTGTGCGCGTAGAGTGTGCCACGCTTTAGCTACATGGCGGTAGAAGAGAATCATCCTTTACGGAAGGATTATTGATGAAGATTTCCCGACCGCCGTATTCAACTGTGGAAACAGATAAATAGTGCTTAACCTTTCGGACGATGTCTCAGATTCAGAATCGGCATTATTTGGATTAATAAGTAAGTATACGTTCCAAGACGTTTTTGTGCGGCGGCGTGTTAACACGAGAAGTTATAGACATGCCGCCCAAATCTCAATGGACTGTAATTATGCATGTGTAAGAGAAAAGAAAAACTATACTTCTCTTATAAACTGCATAAATAAACTATAGATCTTTATTGTGTTCTTTTTAAGCCGTTAGACGGTTTGGGTTGTAGTCTTCGTTTTACGGCGAGCTCACACGAGAGGTGAGACAGGTCGTATGTTTGACATAACCTGTATTATCATGACTACATAATCCTTTGTTTGGCAGTGAGCTCACACGAGAGGTGAGACAAACTGTACATAACCTGTATTAACATGATCTTTTGTTGGCAGTGAGCTCACACGAGAGGTGAGACAAACTGTACAATTTGACTAGAGTGATGTAATGCGTCTGGCTACAGACAGCACATAACCTAGATCTGCATATTGCTCTTCCAGATTCGCAAGTGAGTTGATAGATGGCGGCGGGGTAAACAAGAATCACAATCTCGCAACGCTAATGCAGCTTATGCTTACAAGAATCTGGTAGAGACAGAGTCTGAAAAGACAAATTAATTTTCAGAAAAACAAGGAAATGCTCGGAATTTAGTTACCGGTAATTTTCCTTATCTCATTTATAATGAGTAAAAATAAATGATAGGCTTTTCCATTGAGTAAAAGACTATCGGTTTTATGCGATTACATTGCCAACTTATTCAAGGAAGAAACTGCCGAACATTTCGACGGTTTTTTCGCTTAAGCGCACTTAGATGGCTATGCCCGAATGTACGATTAAAGGAATATAATCTTCCTCCTAATTTCCTCAATGAGTAAGAGGCCGAGAACCATCTCAAGCGAGATACATAAGGGCGATGGGAGGAAAAAGTCCCTGCACCAGAGAGAGCAGGTTCGTTTCCCAAATCAGGATCGATTTTACTGCAGCAATACACAGTTCTCGATCTACTGTTTGTCTCGCTGAATACGAACGATAGGCGCATGCAGCTAGTGCTATATAACTCATGTACTGAATGGTCATGAAGTTTAACCTTAATGCTGCGCCATTGGAGTGTTACATTTTAAAGCATATTCTTAATATATAAAAATATATAGAAATATAAAAATGCTATTCTTGGACTGTCGTCTTATCGATCATGTAAGCAATCGAATAAAATTTTCGAGGAAAAGACAAACACAGGTGTGCGTAGCGCGCCAGTTAACGTTAGCCATATAAAAAAAAAAAAACAAAAAAAAAAAAAAAAAAAAAAGACAAGCCGTAAGGACTGGTTCGTCTAAAGAAAATTTTATTTCTAATTTGAAAGCATTTGGCAAGAGAAACATTGGCGCGTGAAGCGTGCATGAATCTTTCTAGCCTGATCAAAGAATTGATAGAATAAAGTATAAAGGGTGCTTTGCGACCCCGCTCACTTCCTTTTCAATTTCTTATATATATTGCCAAGCAGTGCGCTGTCATGTTTTTGATGATCGTTAATTCTTTTTTTTCATAAAATAGTACGATTCAAGATTATATCAATCGATTGCGAAATAAATTATTGAAAACAAAAAATAAATAAATAAATAAATAAACATTTGTGTGCATAGCACTCCAATTAACGCAAAATTATATAATAATTACTATGACTATAATATTGTAATAAAAAGGTAATTGTAAATGCATAGCATCAGATTCTTTAGAACGTTTTGAAAACAGGCTAACGTTCGTTGGTTATTATACTGGTCGTATATATGTAAATCAAAATATGTCAAAATTTTAATTTTAAGTTAATTAACGATAATTATCGTGGTTTGATTTCGAGTCTTTCAATATGGATTTCTTGCGGGTATAAAAGTTACTCTTCAAGAATTACGAGATATCGAATTCAAACATTTCTGTTACTAAATTTTGTCAACGCAATTATCAACTTACAAATAATAATTATATTATTATAAAGAGTATAATTTATTCTTTACTCATATGTATTACTGATAATGTTTTTAGTCAATTCTGACTAGATCCGTTGGGAGCGAGGAAGAAAATAAATCTCTCAAGATGTTAAATATTTGCGACGTTTCGTCGACGGATTTGTCGACCGTGAATACGATTAACAACTTAGATCATATTTATTACTCATTAGCTAAGGCTATATACATTTAAGGTTATTTATATATTATCATAATATTAAATTTTTGACTTTAAGTATTTGTTACGCTACTTAAAGTATATATACTGCCTAATTTCTTACTGACCTATGATATGGGTTCGAGTAATCGATGAATATTCAATTGTAGTTGATGTCTAGGTCTTATAAAGGCGTTTTTAACAACCCCTTCACGATTCTTACAAAGTGATATGGATAAACTATTATTTGAATCAAGTAACTGGTGGTCTCAGTCAACACCAAATCTATATCAAAATTTTATTTCGATGCTTTAGTGCGTCTAAATTTTTCTATAAAGGTAAAATATCAGGTGAATTACCGTAGATTATTCGTTTATACACTGAAAAAAAAAAAAAAAAAAATTTCCAATTGAATCATTTAAATACATTTTATTGAAAGAAAAAGTAATTGAAAGAATTGAGGCGTCATTGAAGTTATTACACGACTCATTAATTCAAATATATATAATGATTGTCTTAATATTATATTATAATTCTCTTCATTTAATATTTGAATTGGAACTTTTCCTTCTTATTCAAGTAAAATAGAACGATAGTAGTGTCTATCCGTAATCTGACTTTAGTATTACTAAATACTTAGTATTTTGTGTATTTAATCAATATATATTTATATAAGAAAAAATCTCGCGAGTTTGTTGTGATAATTTAACATAATTATAATTCTTTTTTTTTTATTACAAAATTCTAAAGAAATATCGTACATAGTCCTAGAGAACAAAGATATTCTACAAGAGTATGAGGTATGGTTGATTTCAGTTGGATTAATCAAATTATTAAGTGAATAATAATAATAATAATAATAATAATAATAATAATAATAATAATAATAATAATAATAATAATAATAACAACAAGTTTTGAGAGACTCTAGTGATTGAATAATAATAATAGTCGTTTACTATATATGTAAAAGATTTAAAAAGTTTTAAAACATTGCGTATAATAATAACATCTTTTTCAATACGAGAAAATTACATAAAAACATAAGAAATACACAATATCCCTTCTTAAAGTGATGAGCGGCCATGTTGAAGCATCAAAAGGCTTGATTTTGATTGGTCGATAAGAAGAAGGCGCGAAAAATTTACTGTCTGGAATTTAATGTTTGAATTTTTTAATGGAATTTTTACATTTAGGGTAGTATAAAAATGATTAAGTTCTGAATTTGAAAAAATACTTAAATACGTTAAAAGTAAAACGTAATGAAGATAGCATACATAACCTCAAAACAGAAAAGTACGCGCGAAGCGCGTTTGATTATCGCTTGTACATTGAGATTTCAATGTGTCAACGACTAATTTTCAGTCTCCTCAATATCGTATCTATGTTATAATATCACAGTCAAAACCTAGAAACTAAAATGTTAGGTTTGAAAGTGTTTTAGTTCAAATGATTTAATTATTAAGATAAACAGTGGGATGTAGTTCGATTTTATAAACATAACTATTACATGTGGTAGATTCTGATAAAGCTAGTCCAGTAGCTGATTCTGATACTTAAAGTACTTAAGTTAAATAGTTTTCTTTTTCAAACGAAATTCGTAATTGTCTAGAATTTAGAATTGCTGAAATAAAAGACTGAATAGTCACTCTGAACATCTACCTAGTGATCTCGAGAACGAGACACGAAGCATAATTGGACGATCGAGCGAGCCCGCCTTCGGCGGGCTCGCTCGATCATAATTATGCAGAGGGTCTCGTTCGAGAAAATCACATCCCACCCTTAAATAAATTTTAATAAAAATTTATAACATAACAATACATATAATAACATATATTATTCATTTAACATTATCTTAAGAACGTTCCCACCCATTGATAACATATGGACAACATAGCAACTGTAAACTATATGACGAGAGAGACCGGCCGGCCTGGCGAGGCGAGCCAGCAGCCGAGTTTTAGAAGTGGGGATAGCTGAAGTTTGTGGCGACATCTGTGTACACTGGCGGTACTACCTAGTGATCTTCTCGAACGAGACCCTCTGCATAATTATGATCGAGCTTTGCCCGCCTTCGGCGGGCTCGCTCGATCGTCCAATTATATTGCATACTTCGGTAAGAATGAAACCTTCGTTGATAAAAAAAACGTAAATTTTTATGACATCAAGAATACAAGTATCAATACGGGAAATGAAATATCCTAATATACTGTAAATGAAAAATGTAAATTTAAATGAAAAATGAAATTATCCCCATATACTGTAAAAAAAGATGAATTTTTAATAGAATTTTACCCAGAAAAATTCTTTGTTTATAAATAATTTCATCATTAATTTCATAATAAAAAAAAAAATAATCGATAAAAATTTTCTTGCAAATTTTCATTTAATGTATTAAATTTTAGTAGTCAATTTTAGTTTTTCACGTAAAATAAGATTTGAAATAAGCATCTCAAAATTAAAAATGAAAAAGAATGTTGTGATCAATTTTTTTATCACTAAAAGATAAGTAACTAAATAGGGGTAGATCACCCCTTCTATGTGTTTTTTTAAACCTCGAAACAGGTCAACTATAATTTCTAATTTTCTTTACAACATGGCACTTTTTACCAAATATGGCGCGTCAAACTTTGTTATTTCCAAAAAAGGGTGAAAAAAATTATATTTACCCCCATCAAAATAGGGGGTGCAACACCTTATCATTATAACTGTGTCCAAATACTCGTCTTTCTATAAGAAACAAATAGGTGTTGGTTTCATTAAAAAATTCCGATTCCATCTCGCGATATTCAAAAAAACTGTTTTTGGGGTGAACTTTAAGGCGATATTCAAAAAAACTGGGGGTGAACTTTAAGGGTGGTCTTTACCCTCAGATGTCTTTCTACACAGATAAAAAAAAATACATGTCAAATATTTTTCGATACTCTAACCAGTTGCAAAGTTTTATGAAAATCGGAGGCAAACAAAAAGGTGATTAATTAAATTATGGGTAATTCACCCCGTCAACGTGTTTTTATTTTTAAATCTCGAAACAGGTCAACTATAATTTTCAAATTTCTTTATAGCGTGGCAATTTTCAACCAAATTTAGCTCATTAAAACATTATTATATCAAAAATACAAGGGAAAATATCATATTCACCCTTATAAAAAATAGGGGATGCAACCCCCAGCATTAAAACTGTGCCGAAACACTCGACTTTTCATAAGAAATAAACAGGTGTTGATTTCATTGAAAAATTCTGATTCCATCTTGAGATATTAAAAAAAAAAGGTTTTTGGAGGTGAAATTTAAGGTCGGTTTTCACCCCTTAGATATGTTTTTCCGCAAATAAAAAAAATACGCGTCGAATATTTTTTGACACTCTACTCACATGTGAAGTTTCATGAAAATCGGAGGCGGACACCAAGTATCCCTTCCTTGTTAGTGCTCATAAGGAATGAGCTCACTGCACCCTCCAAATGGCCACTAGCACGAGCCACCGCTATCCATCCGAGGAGTGATGGTATCACCTGTGTGGTCGATCTTCACACGGCCACCACAACACTACGTTGCCCCATCGCCAAGGTCGTAAGCCTCCATCCAGCGGAATGCGATCCGTTCGTCAATTCGACGAAGGTGGGAGGAATGTTCGAAATTTAACATCTCGAACGTTTGACACCGAAAGTATTTCCTCTCCCACGGCTATCTGCGACGCGCACTGGAGAGCCGCGCGAATCAGGGCTCCCCACGCGTCTCTCTTATCGCCTCTCCATCGACCAAGACACGCCGACGGCATTTCCAATGCCGGCTGGCTTCAGTTCAGCAAGCGACGGTCAAGAGACAGCAACTACCAACTGTACGCTTACAACGGCACAACGGCGACTTCAATAAAACACTATCTTTTCTCTACATAAAATGCATTTCAATTTGAACCTCCAGTTCACTCCAATTCTCAACCTTCTCATATTACAACACACGCACACGCACACGCACACGCACACACACACACACACGCGCGCGCGTACACACGCACACACAGAATAGACAGAGACAGAAATAGAATATTTAATTGGTTTTATAATTGATTGAAAAATAAAATTTATTTACTTTAATTAATTGCAAATATGGATTCCAATTTTAATTTTTCATATATATATTAACATTTTCATAACCTTAAACTTTTTTTAGTTCATTATTCTTTTTTTAAGGTATCTATAATTTATTATTCTTTTTTCAGAGCATCTACTACAATTTGATATAAATACACAAATGAAAAATACTTTATGATCTTATTTAGGGCTTATGTAGGGCTATTGGCGAAGGATACCACTTAAAATAAAAATCCAACGCATCTAGGAACAGTACCCCCATGGTGACGTGGAAAACTGTTCTTATATTTCATCAACAAATCTCTCTAGTTTAACAACGCAAAAAGGGGGGTGTCAATAAAATGGGGGGGAGGTGTTCAGGATTTTCACATTTTATTCAAAAAAACGTAAAAATAATCATATTTTTACGTTATTTTGAGGGGTGGATGAGGAGGGGCTGAGGGGAACACGTGAGCGGCGAGGAGAGTGAGGGAGGTGTGGGGCTCTGAGTCGTAAGCATTTTCTTACGACTATATAATATAGGAAGATATATACACGTTTTTAATATTCAAGGATTCTATTCTTATATAAACTAAAATCTTTTTAAATTTAAAATCGTTGTAACTTTCGACCCGGTCGATTAAACATTTTCACGAAGGACTCATTTTAAAGTTTTCCATTGTCGCTATCAATATATTAATGTGAAAAAGTACTCTTTTTTGACAGTATTGGAACAGTATTGGTAGAGCGTAATTGCTCAGAGAAAGGCACCAATTCGATGCTGAAAATACGAGAAAAGAGAATAAAACATAATAATTCCCTTAAATATAAAAAACGAAAAATAGCATATTGTTACTGGAATGTTACTATATTCCTACTGGAAAAGTTAGATTTTTTATGTATAAAAACTTGTAAAAATTTCAAAACAATAAGTATTGCTTTTTTTTTGAGAAAATCGCATTTGAAAAAATCGCGTTTTTTCAGTTTTTGGCGTATGACTATATGTGATTAATTTTTACTGTAAAACAAATAAATAAGTCAACAACTACATGAAATTTCCTACATTTTTAAAGAAAATTCACCCCAAAAAGTCAAATTTGATCAATGCTACAGCTATTTGAAAATTGTACTTGATTTCAAATTCCGTAATCTTCATTTTCAGTTCTAATATTCGGTGGGTTGTATTTTGTTTCGCGTCTACACGCGAAAAGAAATTTTTTGAAGCAACATCCAGAGACATCTGTCTCCTTAAATATCATTTAGAACACGTTCCCATACTTTTGAGACGAAAAAACAAATTCAAAAAGTGACGGCCTGCATGAATTTCAGTGAAATCAGCCATGTACAATTCTTACGTACATAAATAATACGACGTCGAATTCTAAATAGTTCATAACATCTGCAGCTTTATTGCAATTAAAACATGAGAAATTACGTGTCAAGTGATTTAAAGAAAAGAATGACGTACTTAAATCTAAAATAATCGGCATAATCTGTCGAATTTATTTGAGATGGACTTGGCCAGTATGAATATGTTTATAAAATATATAGTTTTGCTTAAAAGATAAATCAAATATTTTGTTCAATTTCCTATTACATATCAATAGTTCAATCTTAATTGTTTCAGAACAATGTTTTGGAAAAATATGGCTTTTCTTTGGATGTAGACACAGAGGATTAGATTTATATAGAGATGAAAAAAACAAAATGAGAAATAAAGGGGTACTAGACAAAGAATTTCTAGCACTGTCACGTGAACCTGACGTAAAAAAAGTAAGTATTTAAATATTTTGGTAAAGTATATATTCTCATATTGAATAACAGTAGAACCATTTGAATAACAAGAGAACCATTCGAATAATAGTGGAACTTTGAAATAAAACCATTAATAATGGGTATACCATACTATAGTATATAAGGCACTAGTAACTTTCGAAGTGACAAAAATAATGAATTTTTTTTTTTTCTCTTCTTATACCATTTAAAAATACAAATATCTTGTAAGAGAACTGTATGGCTAGGTCATATAAGATAGAGGGTTAGTAAGACTTGGAACAGTAGCACCAGGGGAGTAATGTTGCTAGATACGGAAGGGGTGAAACGCAAAAAAGATAATTCCAAGAGGTCTATCAAGCTTATGTAGTACTTACTGCATAACCCACAAATAACCATAAGATAACACAAGCCCAAAAAAACATGTCTAAACTTGGTATGAGAAATATGTTTTTCCACCTATTTTGAGACTCTGAATAAAAATCCGAAGGCAAAGTAGGGGATTTCCGAAGCCGATTTTCTGCAAGTACCGTTTAATAACTAGAAACTAAAAAAAATCATTCACACAATGTACAGGCACACAAAAACAATATGTCAGAACTCGGTATAAAAAACATGTTTTTCTACACATTTTAGGTGCTGAAACCACACCTTAAATAAAAATTAGGGGCTTCACATGCCGGTTTAATTTAAATACCGATTTATTATTAGAGAAATCTGGAAATCAGAGAAAAGCATTTCGATAATCTCGTTAGGGTAAGACTTCCCGTTTCCCTGGTTTTCAAGATTTTCTTATAATAAAATGATATTTCAACAAAATCGATCCAGAAATTTGGATTTGAGGTATCCATCAGCATGTTAAAATACGTAAGAATACATGTTTCCCAAGCCGAGTTCTGACATATTTTTTGTGGCCTGTGAATTATGAGAATGTTTTTCTAGTTTCTAATTATTCAACAATATTTACAGAAAACCGGATTGGGAAACCTCCTATTTTAACTTTGGATTTGGATTCAGCGTATCATTGTTAGCTCGATATAAATAATGCCATTCCAATTTATTATCACAAATCTAACTTTTTAAGATGGAGATTTGGGGGCGCTATGTGTGTCTTTATTATTTCTGTATTCGATTTGAAAGTGATACAATAAATTATTCTAAAAAATATTTCTGGAAAATAATTTGCTTTATTTAACAAATATTAATGTACAAAGCCAAAATAAATAAGTGTGGAAATATACAAATTGATATATTACCCAATTATGTAGTGTCACTTGTGAACGGCACAAGGTTGGTTCTTATTCTATTCTAATTTACACAGGAGTATATTAAATAAGAAGCAATATTATACAGATTGATATATAAATATATGTCCGACTGTCTCTCAAATCGAGAGGTCAAAAAATGAATCTCCTTAATCTCTCAGAAAATATTCTGCTACTTATTCCGGATACCCATGAATTTTTCAGATTTTTTAACCAATAGTTTTCGGCATGTCAGAGGTCAATAATTTAATTTTGATGATTTTTTGCCTTTTTTTTACAATTTCAATTGATAATTGATTTGTGAAGTTTTTACATGAATTCAAAATTTTTTTTACAAAAGTTAGGAAATTTTCTCAATAAAAAGAAGAACAAATCATTATTGTATATTTGATGCGAGTATCATAATATTTCTTTAAAAACCTTAAATAGGGAAGAAAAATAAGTCCGATCAGGCTTCCGACCACCAAAATCCCTGAAAGTCGGTTATTTTATGGTAAAACTGTCACTGCTCTCCCCTGAATGGATAGAAACTTTGTTTTCTTGAAAAAAATTGAAAACTGACATTTTTTTATGGAAAAAACATGTTTCCTTTTACGATGCACCTAGACTTTAAGAGATGGCCATAGCCTATTAACTAATTAAACGTTGCGTGATTTTAATAGAATCTAGCAATCTTTAATAGATTTACATAATTGAAGTTACCCATCGCTTTTTTTCAGAAACTCAAATGTTTGCCCTGGATCCACATAATCACCTAACCAACGTATTTTTTTATTTTATTATAACTTTCTTATTCAAATTTTTTTCATTTTATCTATTTAATATTTTTTTATATGATAGTTATTCACCTTAATTTATAATATGATCGATATTACACGTATATAAAAGCACATGTACAAGGGTCACAAGGTAAGACATGAAATTTAATAATAATTTCATCCCATGGTATAAATGCACAATATTTCTTTCATTCCCACAAATTGCATCACTTGACAGACTTTTACACATATAATTAATGTTTAAATCGCTATCCAATGATCAAAAGTATCTGATTTTCTCAAAAATACATAGAAAAAATATCACACAATAAGAAAATAATGCAGTACCTCGTAATTTCACGTGAGCTGCGTTGAAAAATCACCTCACTACACTCTACAATTCTAAATTTTCTTATTTATATATAACACACTCATTATGCACATTATTTATTCATACACAGATTCGCTGGTTACATAGATGCACTGTTGTTATGAATATTCACTTTATAAAAACAATTTCTAAATCTTCCATGTATTGAATACACTGAGATTTTATTTTTATTTTTTTTACAAATGTGCACCTTCACAACCTTTTCAAATACAGCTTATAAATAAGTGTAAGTAATAATTCATCCTGACATCTTCAGATTATAACTATACCAGACAGAATAATTAGGTTACCCAATTTCAATATACCTTCTGTCAAAAAAGTACCCGGAAACGTTTTTTTAAATCTCCCGCGTTATAGATATTTGAATTTTTTTTTTGTTGTACGTTGGCATCACTGTACCAAATTATGATGCCACGTTTGAGCGCGTTCCATCAAGCAGTTTGTTTAGGCCAGCTTTTATAGTCAGTTAAGCTCAGTAGTGCGGCACGATTTTCACAATGAATACAAATATTGAACAAAGAGTGTTGAATAAAGGTACAACGGGGTGATAGGTAATATATAGAGTATTGATAGACTTAGCCTAAGTTACATAATAACCGTTCTCGGCGCAGGCTGGACACACAGTGAGTATCGTGGCCCGCGGCAGCGTCGCTCGCTGTTCTCGCATACCTCGTGACTCTTTCACGGACATGGAGTGGGGAGGCGTACATGTGTGTGTCGCGCGCTGTCTGTATTACTAGACATTCTCGTTCCGTCACGCTATAATTCCTCTCGGCTGCGCTCAGAGTTCGACTCGCAAACTCTAGGACTCTTTCATCGCCGTCAATTATTTGGTATAGCACCGCTCCCAGACCTGTATCGCTCGCATCAGTTTGCACCACGAACTACGCGTTAGATACCGGCCTGTGTAGAATCGTTGCAGAAGCTACTAGCGCTTTTAGCTCATCGCGACAGAAGACGCTCTTCTCGCGATTTATTGTGAGGCCCGCGTCCTGTATCCTGTCCAGAACTCTTTGTAGAACCTCTTTATGCTCCTCGAATGTCTCTGTGACTATTATTATATCGTCGAGATACGAGTAAGCAAAAGGTTCGAGTTCGGGGCCGATGGCTTTGTCAATCAGCCTCTGGAAGGACACTCCGGCATACGAAAGACCGTAGGGCATTCTCGTAAACTGGAAAAGTCCTTTGCCTGGCACGGTGAAGGCCGTAGTCTCTTTGGACTCCGGACTAAGTGGTATCTGGTGGTACGCACTGCTTAAATCCAACGTGGAGATGTATCGCGCTTTCTGCAGTTTGCGCAAGATGCTTTCCATGTATGGTAACGGGTACGCATCTGGCCTTGACGCTGCGTTCACTTTTCTGAAGTCCACGCAGAAACGGAACTTCCCGTTTGACTTGCCTACCATTACCACTGGACTTGACCAGCCACTTGTCGAGGGTTCTATTATTCCCGCGACTAGCATTTCCTCCACCTGTTTGTGCACCTCTTCCTCGAGTTTCTGAGATACCGGGTAGTACTTCTGTTTAATGGGTCTTGTAGATCCGACGTCTATTGCATGCTTGATCCACGAAGTACACCCTAGTGGTGCCAGGCTGTTACCGATCAGCTGAGCTACTAAAGCTTCTACCTCTTTGCGCTGTTCTTCTGTTGGGTCCGCCAACCCTATAGCTGATACGGACACGGTGTTATTTGCCGTTATGGCGGCTACTTCTAACTTTACGCTTGCATCGTCATCCTTGAGATGCAGCGTGTTATCTGTGGGGTCTAAGACAGCGCTAAACTTCTTAATGAAGTTTACCCCCAAGTAGCACTCCTTATCTAGATCTGGCATTATTGCGACGCGCACTTTTTTGCACACGCCAGCCACGACCATGGGCAGATACACATAGCCAACCACTGCTATGCTTTGCCCGTTTGCCACCCGTCCCGTTAGGCCGCTGGCTGGGATTAACTCTTTTCCACAAGCCGTAGCGAGCTGTAGGCCGGTGCAATTCATCCCAGTCCATGAGGCTCCTGTATCGAAGAGTGGTCGTAGCCTGTAACTGGCTACACCTACTTGAAGCCAACATCGCGAGCAGGTTTCTTGGTTGACTTCATTCGGTTGAATCACGGGCACTTCTTCGCTCTCCACTCCAGACGATTGGACCGAGTTACCCTCGGTCTCTGGTAAGAGAGCTGGGGGCGGGTATGTGGTCGTATTTACCTGCTCCCCTGGCCGTTTCCCTGTTGGTTTCCGGCAGCATGGGGCTTGTTGCCTCCCTTCTGCTTATATCCGGGTTCTCTTCGGTATTCTGGCCTTTGTGGAAGTCCGTTATTTCTTGGACTTTGCGGCCTAGCCTGGTGGGTCGAGCTACTACCCCCACTAGGCTGGTTCGTAATTTGCCCGCCCTCCCGCCGGTTATTTTCCCAGTTACCCTTCTTCTTAGGTTTTCTGGTTGGCCGCGGACTAGGCTTTTGCCCCTTGTTCTCGTCGGTGCCTTTCTTTGTCAATGTCGATAAGCATTTGGCCATGGCCCGACGGAACATAGACACGAGGCTCTCTCGAGGCTCGTGCTGTTGGTGCCCCATCGCCGCCACACCTGGATTCTGCTTTTTCCACTGATCCGTGGGCGGCTCTGCCGGCACGTAGGCAAACTCTGGCATGTACGTGCGCTCGGGCGGTGGTGGCGAGTGATGCACCTTATCTGCCGCAAGCACTAATTCGGCTTCCCTGGCCAGGTCCAGGAGCCCTCGGTAATCCGTAATTTGATTTCGCATTACCATCTTTTGCAGTTCTGGCCGCATGTTCCGGTGCAACATGTCTAACTGTTGAGCGATGCTAGGCACCGGAACAAACTTTAGGATCATAGCTTGTAGATTTACTACGTAATCACGCGTAACTTCATTTCTGCCTTGAGTCCTCGCGTTTATTTCCGCCATGACGCGCTGCTGATGTCCCCTGTCCCCGCCATACATGTGCGTTATGGCCTCTACGAAATCTGGCCACGATCGCCATGTGTCGCGGTTATTCCGGTACCAGGTGGCTGCTACCCCAGTTAGGAGCTCTGAAAACGACGAAAGCATCTCGTCGTGTGTCAGATAAGCTAGAGTTCTGCATTCTTCTATTTTTGTGAGTAAATAACTCGACGTTCTGCTCCTTTGAGGACTCTGAGAACCTGATGTGCCATTTTCGGACTATCTGGCCCACATCACGTTTCGTCTGCTGAGGCAAATACGTATGCCTCTCAGACGGGTTCTGGGTTGCACCATTCCTAGTCTGGCGCTGGGAAGAATTTCTGGTATCATTCCTCCCAGCCTCTATTGGGGACTGGAGACTCGGGCTACTGCTGTTAAACTCCGCATACGTGAACGTGTCTTGGAAGTTCACATGCGGTGATCCTCGTCTACGGCCCGTGCTTGGGAGTTGAACTCCCTCCAAGTGCGTACTTGAGGTTGGATGTCGAGCTCCTTGCAGTATGCTTAAATTTTCTTTAAGCTCTTCAACCTCTTCGACGAGTGTTTTGATCACCGCCAGTAGCTGCTCCGATAATATACCGTCTCCAAATGCTACCCCAGCGGTTCGCGACTCACCCTATCGCGGCTACTCCAGGTTTTGCGACTGCGTCGGGTTTCGCGATTGCTGCCAGAACCCGTTCTGCCCACTTCGTGCTAACGACTCTTCTTCGTAGTTGCGCTGGCATTGTCGTTTCCTGCGCTGCTCTTCCAGGAGCACTTGCTGCTGCTGCTGTATCTCCTGCTGCTGTTGCTGCCGTCGCTGCTGCTCCATCTGCTGTTGGTGCCTTTGCTGCTGCTGCACTTGCTACTGCTGCAGTTGCTGCTGCTGCATTTGCTGCTGCTGCAGTTGTTGCTGTTGGAGCTGTTGCTGTTGAAGCTGTCCCTCGGCTTCTGCTGGAGATGTCCCGGTGGGTGCTGCAGAGCTCAATATCTCTGTCCCGGATCCCTCCTGGCCGTTTGCCTCTTCCGCTGGCTCCACCACTGCATTATGTGCTTGTTGTGGAGCGTTCATCCTCCGAGACTCTGAGAGTTTCTGCATCACTATCGGGTCATCAAGGAGCGTTATGAACGGGTGCGGGTGGTCTGGGTCAGTATTGGGATCCACAATAGTCGACCCAGATTTGTTCATCAACGTTAAGTCGATGAACGCCCTTCGGGACTGCTCGCGTTTAGCAAACGCTTGCTGCTCCGACAGCTCCGGCTCTGGCACGAAATCGGCGGCACTATAATCGCCCATAAGCCACTTGATCGCTGTCAGCATATTTACTGACTGCAGATCTGACTGCTGTAGACCAAGGGCTTGCATGGCCTCGTTTATTTCCTTTTCGGGCTGTGTATAGGCACAATTGAGTATCGCAGCTTCCGCAAACTGCGATGATCGTGCCATGGTGTCAATTGACTGTGCGCTTCCCCACGAACTTATTTTACTAGCGCGAGTAGTATCCGGATTGATGGCAGAGGGAGTTTGCCTTTTCAACCCGTGAGCTAGCCTTTTCAACGCGAACCCGGGTTTTTTCTAAGAGCTACGGCGATTGCTCTTAACCTCGATAACGCACGAGGATTTCCCGTATGCGGCTCTAAAAAAACAAAAGCTATTTATGTAATTAATTACTATTTGTAATTAATTACGCTCAAGTACTCGCACTTGTAATTTTAAAATAAATATATGTGAAAAAAAATAATATATATATATGTGAACGGACAATATCACCAAAAAACACAAAAAATAAATACAATTTTCACCTAAAAAAATTAAAAAATAATTTTAAAGTTCGAGGGGATTTTTGCGCTCGAGTTTTTACTCGGGCGCTCAGTCAACGTTTTGTTCCGAGAGTGCCTGCCGACTTTCTCTCGATTTTCTACTAACAGCACGAGAAAAGAAACAAAAATTTTATTTTTCGTCCACTAAAAAATAATTCGTATCGATAATACGAGAGGAGAAAAAAAATTTTGGAGTCGAGAAAAAAATTAATTAAAAAAAATTAATTATCGCTTAAAAAAAAATTTTTGTCGTTAAAAAAAATTAATTGTTATTAAAAAAATTTTAATTGTTAAAAACAATTACCTAACGCACAAAATTTTCGCGATCAAGATCTCTCCTCGTCCGCAATCTAGGTCGAGGGTTATTGGCTATCGCTCACCTAACCTCTCGACCGCACTCTCGCAACAGCACGGCTGTGTCACGCACACGCACACACGCGCCTACGAGCTGCGGCACGAAGAGCCTTTCTTTGCAGCTTACGCTCAGCTACGCTGCTGAGCTTCTTCGCGCCAAGCTTCGCCGCGAATCACGTACGCGCCGCGGGTTCTTCTCCACCCCCAAAACGTTGGGCGCCAGTTATAACGGGATGGCTAGTGGGGGAAAATCCCAACAAGCCACAGGCCAGCGATGCCCTAGAACACGGTGCCGCGGGTGTCAGACTAAAATGACTTGCCCGGGGATCTGCTCCTGGAATCCCGAAAACAACGCGAAGATCGCACACGAACTTCGCTTTTCAACTAATTGGATCGCTGAGTGAAAAGCGCGCGCTCGAATAGTAAAGCGCGCGGCCGCTATGCTCACATATGAAAACAACCGGCGGAGTCGTTTTCCCGCGGAGGCGGCGGTATCCGGGAGAAGGACAGGTTGTAATGAACAACGCGACGAGTAACTAGATATCACAGTATATTAAAACCAATAGTAATTAAAAGCACCTAGGAAGTGCTGGTTAAAACAATAAGTTAGTTCGCGCGCGACAGTTAAGATTCAAACGCGCGAACTAACTTATTGTTTTAACCAGCACTTCCTAGGTGCTTGTAATTACTATTGGTTTTAATATACTGTGAACGCGTATTAAAGTCCGGCGGGCTGACACACACCCGCACGTACACGCCACAGAAAGCTTGCACGGCGCGATTTCCGTGCGATCCTTTACAATAAAACCGCGAGAGGAGAGTAGAAAACTTACGTTAGGAAGTAGCAGCCGGTGCACTCGGCTCTCTCTCGCTCTCTGTCGCTCGCACAGCAGTTGCGCTCTCTTTCTCTCTCTCTCTTGCTCGCTGTATTGGGTCGGCAGGCGGGCTGGCTGCCGCCTCCTCGCTCGCTGTCTCGTGTGGCTCACGCGGCTCGGGATCGCTCTCTCTCTCTCTCTCTGTCTCTCTTTCACAAGTGTACGCTCTACTCGGCGCCTCCACTACACTCGCGGTAACTATAAAAAGCTAGGACGGCGCGGACGAGGTAACTTTTGAGAGACACGCTGGAGAGAAGTTCTCGACACGATGGCAGACACGAAGATGGCTGCCGTGACTCGCATAAAGCCGTAGCAGCTTCGCGGGTACGCGACGGGCATATTACGCGTCGCGAGACCGTTCTAATCCGGGCATGATGCTCGTGCGCTCGCGCCCCCGGTGAGCATGCCTGCTCGGCGTGGGTAATTCGAATCTCGAATTACCTACCTCGCGCACGCGTTACATAATATAATAATTACATACAGTAACTGAGTAGTTATTAGTAACGCATGTACACTACGTTACATGTGTGTTCCCCTACCATCTCTACTCGTTCTCCAACTCTCTCAGTGGGCTGCGCCCCACCTATTCACACACTCGGCCACTTTTTACGCATGTATTGACACTTATTAAAAGGTGATATACACAAACTTAGACTTTTACTATATGAGCGTTTCTCGTCAGCTCTCCAGGCGCGGCGCGCGAGCGCGAAATCGTGCTGTTTCCAGCTTATGTTTGAAGGGCTAAGATGTATCTAAAAGAAATAATCCCCAAGTGATTTCGATGTATTTTTTCCTCAGCTTTCCGATGGTGCTATTAGTTTCTCAAAATTTTTCAATTCTAAGTATTTCTTGAATAATATCTCGAAAAAATCAAAAAACCCCTATGTAGAGAAAGGCTATATCCGTGTAAAATTTCCTCCTCTTTCGATCTAGCAGGTCAAAAAAAATATTAAAAATATAGTTTTTGAGATATAACACGTTTTGTGTTTTTTTGAGGTTAGAATTGAAAAATTTTGAGAAACTAATAGCACCATGGGAAAGCTGAGGAAAAAATACATCGAAATCACTTGGGGATTATTTTTTTTAGATACATCTTAGCCCTTCAAACACAAGCTGAAAACAGCATGATTTCGCGCTCGCGCGCCGCGCCTGGTGAGCTGACGTGAAACGCCTCATATAAAGCCGAAAAATTCTGTGATTTACTATTGACGAGCGGATTGTTTCCCGCATAACATTTCTGACTTGAAATACAAATTTATTGTAAGTTTCACTTTCATTATTAATTTTATTTGTAAAATATAGTATAAGGTTGGTCTAATGTACAAAAAATTAATGTATAAAACTTTTATTTATCAGAATCCTAAAGAGGGACATAGTACTATTAAATATCCGAAACGTCGACGAATTAAAATAATTGTGTTTTGTTATTTCTAAAACCTTTTTTTAAATAATAAACATCCAACTGGTAATACCAAGGCCATCAGCTTCAATATCCAGGACTTACATTAAAATTGTTTTAATTTCTTTGAAATTTGGTGGAGATGTTAGATCTAGAGTTTGTATATTATTTCCCACGTAAAAATTGAAGCTATTGCAACAACATTGCTACTGTGTTGGAAATTAATATCGCTGATGTATTGGCAATATAGAAGTACAACAATTGCAAGGCTATTGGTGCTATTTGTCTTGGGTGCTATTGCCAATGTATTGCCAATATCTTAAGATTTAACTTTCTAAAAAAAAAAATTCTCGGGTGGATTCGACCTAGGAATCTTCGGATTACTAGACTTGCTCGCTACCCACCGAGCTAATTCGTTGTTTCTGTCAATAAACGAAATAGAGGTTAAATGTATTTCTAAACAAATGATCGCTTGTTTCAACTTTTAACCTCCATTTCGTTCATTAACAGAAACAACGAAATAGCTCTGTGCGTAGCGAGCAAGTCTAGTAATCCGAAGATTCCTAGTTCGAAATCCGCCAAGAATTTTTTTTTTAGAAAGTTAAATTTTAAGATATTGGCAATACATTGGAAATAGCACTCAAAGCAAATAGCGCCAATAGCCTTGCAATAGTTGTACTTCTATATTACCAATACATCAGCGATATTAATTTCCAATACAGTAGCAATATTGTTGCAATAGCTTCAATTTTTACGCGGGTTATTAGAAGAATTCTTAGGGTAAAAGAATTCGTTTATGAATTTCAGAGATATTTGAGGTTAAAACTATTTTAGCCCTCTTTTAAAATCTTAATTATTCGGGAACGTATTTATATATACTAGAAAATGGAAATAACATGCGCTATGCGCTTTGCGCCGATGCGAGCGTGTTGTATACCTGCTTTTGTTTTGTAATAGCCATTTATTATTTTTAAGTTTAGAACCTTTTTCTTAGATCGGAAATTGCAGAAAGAGCACACAAATACGGACAGCATACTACTAGAGACACGTACCCTATGTGTGAAATTTCACAAAGAAAATATAATTTGAAGTAAAGGTTATTTAGAAAATTTAAAATGTTTTGACGATAATATTACAATCAACTATTTTATTTATTTTTCACACATAATTTAAAAAAAAGTCAGACTTATTATTTTATTCATATTTTATATATAATTTAAAAATTAATACTTTTTAATCTTCATAAATAAATTTAATTATAATTATGTCATAAACTTTTGCAAAAATTCATTAAAGAAATAAGCAAATTAAGTTTGTGGAAGCCACGGGCCAATGAATTGGCAGCGGTTTTTTTACGTTTATTATACGCCACTTTACTATTTCCAACTATCCCCATCCTGTTAACAATTTTCTTTTTTTTTGCCTCAAAATAAGCTAATTCGACTGGACTACTATGGCAGAAGAGTTTGTAAGAGTTCCAGAAGCTTTAAGAAAAAGTAAATGGGACGATAAAGCTAAAATAGCTGTATTAGTAGGTTAGACTGAAAATGATTATTGAGTTTTGATAAATAATAGAGTAATAAACGCCAGACATGTAAAAGTTGTTGAGGATGGATTGAAATTAATTAGTTTAGAAAAAGTTGATGATCAAAAGGATAGGGAGTATAACGAACCTATAAAAGTTGTTGAGGATGGATTGAAATTAATTTGTTTAGAAAAAGTCAATGATCAAAAGGATAGGGAATATAACGAAACTGACTCTGAAAATGAACATATACAAAATGAAATATATGAAAATTAATCTGAAATAGACGAATATGATGTAGATGAAAACGAAATTAATCAATTATCTTCTATATCGACTTTCGAGTCGAATAAAGATAATAAAACAAATTTTGATAATGTTATAAACGACAGTGCAAACGATAATGCAAGGGATATAGAAAATAGAAGTAGAGACAATCTAACGATTCAAAGAAAATCTAATAGAAAGAAAAGTCTGGTAAATAGATACGGAAATCCTGTAACACACTTTTGTATATGTCAATTGTATGAACGCAAATGTACCAAATACATTCGAGGAGGCGATAAATTGTAATGAATCGAAAGAATGGCAAAAGGCATTGAATACAGAATTACAAAGTCTAAAGTAAAATGATACTTGGCAAATAGTTGAAAAACCAAAAGATAGAAAGATTATAGATGTAAAATGGATTTATAAGAAAAATAATGATAATACGTATAAAACTAGATTAAATTGAAGTTTTTTTCACCCTCCATGGTTGATATGTGTAAGTGATGCTTTTCTCGATCAGGCGGGGGCGTCGCTTTTAAAAAAAACTTACATGAAATAAGGTGTTTTATTTCATACATGACCCCCGCCTGATCGAGAAAAGCATCACTTACACATAAAACTAGATTAGTTGTTAGAGGTTTCCAACAACGAGATTATATTGAAAATGTATATTCAACAGTAGGTAAAATGCAAACTTTGAAAATTCTATTGTCATGCTGTTGTAAAAATAATTTGTTTATAGACCAAATGGATGTAGAGACCACATTTCTGAATGGTCATGTAAAATCTGAGCTATATGTACCTAAAGGTTATGAAATAGGTGACAATAAAGTTTACAAACTGAGAAAAGCACTCCATGGTTTAAGAGAAAGTCCGAGAGCATGGTACGATTGTTTTCACAAATTTATGGAGAAAATTAAATCTATAAGAAGTAACTATGATTATTGTTTCTATGTAAACAATACAAGTAAAGATCCAATATACATACTAGTTTTTGTAGATGATCTTCTAATTTGCTGCAAAAATAAAAATAACGTTAATAAAGTAAAAACAAATTTAACGGAAAGATTTTCATTGCAAGATTTAGGAAAAATTGGAAGGTATATAGGTATAGATATTGATTATAGTGACGATAAAAATAGAATGACTTTGACTCAAACAAAATACATTGAATCATTGGCTGTGGAATACAACCTAGGAAACGCTAAGTTATATGATACTCCAATGGAAGCAAATTTCAACTTCTGCAGAATACACTGCTATGTCAGAAGCAGTAACAGAAATCTTGTTTATTAGGAATTTATTGTGCGAATCATTTAATGTAGAATTTGACAAACCTATTAAGCTGTATGAAGATAACTCAGGTACAATTGCGATTGCAAAATTCGATAACTTTACAAAGAATTCAAAGCACATCGAAGTACAGAATCACTACATTAATGAAACTATGAAAATGGAATAAATGAATTTGTAAAAATTGACTCACAATTTAATTTAGCAGATATGTTAACCAAAAGTCTACATAAAACAAAATTTTTGAAAAATAGAAAAGCATTAAGAGTGATTTAAAATAAAATTGTATGGGAAATCGAAAGTCATTATATTGACAAAATTGTTGTTATAAAAGATAAAGATTATAAATTTAAGGTGGCGTATTGGATATATTAGTAAATGTTAATACAAGAAAGTACTGAAATCAATTTATTGTAGTCAAGTACCCATAAATTAACTTGACTGAATAATACAAATTTTTGCACCTACTTAAAAATATTCAGTCAGCGGGCATAAAGTACTACTTAACGCCTGAGAGGCGTAATAGTTCCCACACTCCTACAAAACTTTACAGAAACTACGCACTTTCCGCCCGTGGGCAAAAATTATTTCAATTAAAGAATATTATGTAAGTACATTGAAATTGTTCATTGTAAATCAAACGAACGAAAATTGTGAAATCAATTACTGATAGTTAAGAATAATGCAAACAACTCTCCGAAACAACTGTATGACCATGTTTTCAGAAATGTATTCAAATGTGTTCATTCCTCTACACAAATTAAACACAAGAAAGTACTGAAATCAATTTATTGTAGTCAAGTACCCATAAGTTAACTTGACTGACACAATAGAACTTTTAGTACCTTGGTAAAATTACATTTTACGCCCACGTTGTAACTTCAAAAATATTCGCCAGCGGGCATAAAGTACTACTTAACGCCAAGCAGGCGCAACAGCTCACATACTCCTACAAAACTTTTTTTTTTAAACATTTAACTTTTTTTTTAAACTTTTTTATTTACTTTTTCTTAGAACAGCTCTATAGACTTCTATTATCCTCCCAAGATGCGTAATATTATAGAAATTTCAAAATTGAGAAAGAATAATGAAAAATGGTGATCTGGTGGTAACTATGTAATTTATTTATATAGGCTTTAACTTTTCGTAAATATCTGAAAAAATTCTTCTGAATTGTAAAAAGAAGGCATAATAGTTATATAATTAAAATAAACTTCGCCCACACGGGCGTAAAGTGTGTAGGTTATATAAAGTTTTGTAGGAGTATGTGAGCTATTGCACCTGTTAGGCGTTAAGTAGAACTTTATGCCCGCTGGCGAATATTTTTGAAATTATAACGTGGGCGTAAAATGTAATTTTACACGCAAGGTACTAAAAGTTCTATTATGTCAGTCAAGTTAACTAATGGGTACTTGACTACAACAAATTGATTTCAGTACTTTCTTGTGCTTAATTTGTGTAGAAGAATGAACACATTTAAATACATTTTTGAGAACAGTCATACAGTTGTTTCGGAGAGTTGTTTGCATTATACTTAAATATCAGTAATTGATTTCACAATTTTCGTTTGTTTAATTTACAATGAACAATTTGAATGTACTTACATAATATTATTTAATTGAAATAATTTTTGCCCACTGGTGTAAAGTGCGTAGGTGCTATAAAGTTTTGTAGGAATATGGGAGCTATTACGCCTCTTGGACGTTAAATAACACTTTATGCCCGCTGACTGACTACACAGACCCAAAAAAAAAAATATGTCTGGTTTTGGGATGGAGACGACTTTTTTCTTATGTATTTTCTTCCGCTGAATCCGAATTCGTCATTAAAAATAGGGGTTCGGCCATAAGTTTTTAAGATAACCTCAAAAAACTGTCGAAAAGCAGTGTTTCTCTGGTAAGAACTTGAGAAGAACAAAATCATTATTTCCTTCACATCAAAAACACTTTGTTTTTATGTACTAGGCCTGCTGAATCCGAATTTGCTATGGAAAAAGAGGTTTGACCGACGGGTTTCGGAGATAACCTCAAAAAACTGCTCAAAAATCTCATGCACAAGAACTAAATTGGCTTACGTTTGCGTATAAGTTTGTCAGCGAACGACCTATGCAAAGGATTTCTACGCCGCTTTTTGTTATTAGATTGTACATCTCTTTTTAGCATCCAGCAATAGACCGCCATTATGTTCACGCTCCATTTTCCTTGCCACCTACGTTCAAATTCCTTCATATCCTGATGAAATCTTTCACCTTGCTCTTCACTGAAGTCCCCAAGGTTTGGCGGAACTTCATCAATGTGCGAATCGAGAAAGTGGAGTTTCAAATTCATTAAGCAACCTAAACTTTTGAAGTTTTCTATCATAGTTTCTACGATGCTCTTATAGTTCTCATTTTTATTATTACCAAGAAATTTGGTTGCAACATCTTTCAAGTTCAACCAGGCTACCTTCTCGATATCATTTATACTTTTAACAAACTCTTCGTCCCTGAACATTTTGCATATTTGAGGTCCATCAAAGATATTCTGAAAGATTCTTAAAGATGCTTTCCAAGTATCTGAAGCAGTGCACTTCTTTATCGAGAGCTTTAACAAATTGTTTCATCAGTCCTAATTTGATATGTAGAGGAGGTAAAAGACTTTTGCTAGGATTCACAAGAGGACGCTTGATGACATTGCTGGAATTTTTATTTTATTTTTATTAAATATTTTATTTTTATATTTTATTTAATTTTATTGAGTGATGGGCCACTCAAGTCATAAGTATCGTATATTATTTTATAGCACGTTTACCTAATTCCGCTGTCACGCCTATTCGTGCCTTAAGCAGTCCATTTTTGCACTGTGAGGTTAGCGCGCGAGCGCAGCGAGCAATAATCGACTACTTAAGTCACGGATAGGCGTGACCTAAGTGCGGACTTAGGTCACACCATGCTATAAAGTATATTTATACCACTCTAACCTCAAAATCACAACTTTGACTGATTTTTCGGCGCTCGTGGTATAAAATACCGTTCGAAACTAGTGCGTAAGTCGATTATTTAGGTGGTGTGACTTTTTCGCACTCGCTTCGCTCGTGCAAAAAGTCACACCAGCTAAATAATCGACTTCCCCACCCGTGTCGAAATGTACTATTTTCAAAATTATGTTATTATTAATTTGTTTAATTTCGTTTCGTAAATAATTAATTATTGAGATAGTAAAAATAATTTTGTAGTAGGAAATTTAAAGTCTTAGAAGCAAAATACTGTTGTAATAATAAACATTCATTAAAATAACGAAAATAGTACAACAAAAATTATAACTTAACGAAAATAAAAAAAATCCCGGAATAATTTTGCTCTTAAGGCGAAAGAAATCGTGATATACGTGTTCGTCTCGTCGAGCTACCCCAGATTAAGTACAAAGGATTTTTGTGCGCCATTTAGAAGCCGAGATAATGAAGATTTTGTAAGCACGGTCGATTTTGAATGTACGAAATCAGCTTTGCGAGCGTCCGCTCGGCGCTATCCCCACTCCGCCTCCCTCCACAGCTGACGCACGAAGGGCCCGCGCACTTGAATTTATCAGTTAATTATTAATACTAGCAATCAATAAACCATATCCTAGTATTTTATTATTGAAAATATAGGTATTCGATAGTAACCTCCCACAAACCCCATCGCTGTAACATGTTAATTGCGTCCTATAGATCTTTTAAAACTAAAAACATTATCTCGGCTCCAGAAAGTCGTAGGAACTTTTTTTTTTTTTAAATACATGAAAAAATGTCAGTAATCGATTGCCATAATAGCCATTACTATAAAATAAAAATTAAAAAAGCTATACGAAAAAAACACGTCCAAAAAAGAGGATACTTTTTCGAAGTGATTTTTTGAGCATTAAAATTGAAAAATTCGTTATAATTGTATAATAACATGATAGAACAACTCATCTAGAAAAATAAAAGTGCGAGATCGTTACTGTACGACCATCCGTCGACGAGAAATAGCCAATTTTGGAGAGCGCCTTTTTCTCGAAAAATCGATGCATCTCGAAAAATAATGAATATTCTAAAATTTTGCAAAAACGTGCTTTTTTGTCTTGCCATGAGCTATATTTACAGTAAATATAAAGTATCCAGGTATAAAATTGACCGAGTACTAGACAACCCGATTTTTAGAGGTTTTTTCGATATATCCCGAAAAGTAACAAAAATCGATATACATGTATTTACATGAATCGATAGATCTTTTTAATACCTACAACTTCCTCATTTAACTTTTTTTAATCCGAGTTATAGTTTTTTTTTTTTATTGGCGAAAAACCGTTTTATCTAACTTTACGAATTTTTTTGACCAAGTTCGCCACTTCGGCTGCAGTTGTATGAAACAGAAACGTGATTCAGAATTTAATTTCCTATACAGCCATATTTGTTTTATCCGGGATGGAATTTCTGTAACCTCTTCTCCCTATTGCTTGGCCATTACTTTTACCTTCAGTTATTTCGAATTTATGTAACATTTCGTAACAAATAACACATATAATGTGCGGAACCAAGGTCGAATTTTGCTGCGATATTTCTACTCCAAAGCATGCTTTAGATAAATCTTTGACTCGTTCAGTAATATGCTTCTTATGTTTTTTCCGCACTTATTTCGCACAAATGTAGCAATAACTGTCGGAATCACGTTCACAGTCGTGATCAACCTGTTGGTTAGATCCCGAAGGAATGTCAATTTTATTGAAATTAGATTTAGTACCCATAACTTCATTCTGTGGCAGCAGGATCAGAGGGTACATACGCAGATTTCCGTAAATAAATTTTAAAGTTACTGAGTAAAGGAAGTGATGTACACGCGATAACCCTACAAATACGTGAAGTGCATGAGATTCTTTCCATTTGAAGATTGAAGCCCTCATCAGACTGTATTGTTTTTTTCATTGACTTTCTTATCGTCAAATTTAACTCAACGTAATATCTATTCGAATATTCCCGGATTTCGGCTCTTAGAGATACAATAATCTTCAGATTTGTCTTCAGCCAGTCGTTGTTTCAAGTTATTTCCGAAGTCTGAATTCCAGAGAGTATATTTCTTACAAAATGTTAGATAAATTCGAAAAAACTGAAGGTAAAAGTAAATTAAAATTTCTAAAACCAGCTATTTGGAAAGTACCATTGGACAAAAGTGACTGTTACTTTTGCATGACAAATGTAAGTGGTATAAATCAGGTGCGTTCAGAAAAAATATTGTATGCAACAGTAACTAGTGTCGTTCGTCCACAGAAGCATTTAGTCGAAAGATTAATAGATGAGGCTGCACGAGACAGCTTTATACAAGGAATGAATGGTATGCAAGTTGATGGTGGTACAGAAGAAGAAGTAAAAAATCTCAATGTCCACAGAGAAGATGATACTGACGAAAGTGAATCATTGACGAAAGCAGAAAGTGAAACCGACGAGAGTAAAGAAGAACTGTCTTCGGACAGTTTTGAGGACTACGTTCCCGTCGGTAGAGAGAAAAGCCAAAAAAAGATCTCTCAAGACCAACTGAATGACATGTTTAGGAATGCAGGATTAGCGAAAGATGCAGCTGAATTAATGGCCTCACAATTGAAGTCTTATAACGTATTAGAACAGGGCGTAAACGTCACATTTTATCGAAACCGAGAAGAACCGTTTCAGAAATATTTCACTGGCGAATCTGATCTAGTATACTGTACGGATGTTCAAGGACTTATTGATGAGTTCCAACCAAATATATACAAGCCAGAAGAATGGCGGTTATTCATTGATTCATCCAAGCGAAGCCTAAAGGCAGTTCTTCTACACAATACGAACGTGCTTGCTCTGTTGCCATTGGCCCATTCAACTGAACTCAGAGAAGAATACTGTAACATCGAAAAGGTTTTAAATAGAATAAAGTATAGTGAGCACGAATGGTTAATTTGCGGAGACCTGAAAATATTGACCATGATACTAGGTCAACAATCAGGTTTTACCAAGTACCCATGCTATTTATGCATGTTTGAAACTCGAGATAGAGCAAAACACTATAATGTAAAAGTATGGTCAGCAAGGCCATCACTCACTCCATATTCCAGCATTAATGGACCACTTAAGTCGCACGTATCGTAATGTACTATTATTAAAATATTATTTTATTACATAATTACTTATAAAATATGTGCGTGTGTGTGCGTGCGTGCGTGCGTGCGTGCGTGCGGTCGTGTGTGTGTGTGTGTGTGTGTGTGTGTGTGTGTGTGTGTGCAAATACATATGTATATTTCAAATGGATTAGTCATCTGTTTTTGATCAAAGGAAAGGGGCGAGACGTAGGTCGATGGTACTCTAATAACAGTTTTAAACATTTAGAATTATCAAAGTATGTAGCCTTCTTACACGCCGTATCGGGTTGTGACACAGTCTCTTCATTTTACAAACAAGGAAAAAACAAATTAGTAAAAGTATTTAATTCTTATCATGTTTACCTTCAATTACTAGATATTTTCTATAAAAAAAATGCTCCGCGTGACGAAATTGCTAAGAATATGTATAAAATAATTTCTTTGTTATTAGCAATAAAATTAATGTAAAGCTTAACGAACATCGCTATGAGCATTTCAAACGATCTACGTCTCGAGCTTCATTTAAATTAGAAAATCTTCCCCCGACTGAAGGAGATGCCAAACAACATGCCTACAGAGTTTATTTGCAATTACAGCAATGGCTGGGCAATGAAAACGATGTAACTCTGTGGGGGTGGAAAATTACAGAGAATATGATAATGCCAGTTTATAGTGAAGAACCGTTGATACCCGACGAAATAATCAAAAAAATATCATGTAGCTGCGCAAGTGGTTGTAAAACAAACGCATGTGGTTGTAGAAAAATTTCCTTAAATGTACAAGTGTTTGCCTTAAATGTACAAAGGTTTTAAATAAAATAAAGTATAGTGAGCACGAATGGTTAATTTCCGGAGACCTGTAAATATTGACCATGATATTAGGTCAACAATCAGGTTTTACCAAGTACCCATACTATTTATGCATGTTTGAAACTCAAGATAGAGCAAAACACTATAATGTAAAGGTATGGCCAGCGAGGCCATCACTCACTCCAGATTCCATCAATGTCATCAAGCGCCCTCTTGTGGATCCTAGCAAAATTCTTTTACCTCCTCGACATATCAAATTAGGACTGATGAAACAATTTGTTAAAGCTCTCGATAAAGAAGGGCGCTGCTTCAGATACTTAGAAAGCATCTTTAAGAATCTTTAAGAATATTTTTGATGGATCTCAAATTTGCAAAATGTTCAGGGACGAAGAGTTTGTTATAAGTATAAATAACATCGAGAAGGCAGCCTGGTTCAGCTTTAAAGATGTTGCAACTAAATTTCTTGGTAATAATAAAAATGAGAACTATAAGAGCATCGTAGAAACTATGGTAGAAAACTTCAAAAGTTTCGGTTGCTTAATGAATTTGAAACTCCACTTTCTCTATTCGCACATTGATGAAGTTCCACCAAACCTTGGGGACTTCAGTGAAGAGCAAGGTGAAAGATTTCATCAGGACATGAAGGAATTTGAACGTAGGTGGCAAGGAAAATGGAGCGTGAATATGATGGCGGACTATTGCTGGATGCTAAAAAGAGATGTACAATATAATGACAAAAAGCGGCGTAGAAATCCTTTGGATAGGTCGTTCGATGACAAACGTATAGGCAAGCGTAAGCCAATTTAGTTCTTGTACATGAGATTTTTGAGCAGTTTTCTGTGGTTATCTCCAAAACCCGTCAGTCAAACCTCCTTTTCCATAGCAAATTCGGATTCAGCAGGCCAAAGTACATAAAACCAATGTGTTTTTGATGTGAAGGAAATCATGTTTTTGTTCTTCTTAAGTGCTTACCACAGAAACACTGCTTTTCGACAGTTTTTTGAGGTTATCTTAGAAACTTACGGCCGTATCCCTATTTCTAATAACGAATTCGGATTCAGCGGAAAAAAATACATAAGAAAAAAGTAGTCTTTATCCCAGAACCAGACACTTTTTTTTGTGGGCCTGTGCTATTTTTAAGTAGATACGAAAAGTTGTATTATTCATTCAAGTTAACTTATGGGTACTTGACTACAATAAATTGATTTCAGTACTTTCTTGTGTTTAATTTGTATAGAAGGATGAACAAATTTTAATACATTTCTGAGAACCGTCATATAGTTGTTTTCGAGAGTTGTTTGCATTGCTTGACTATCGATAATTGATTTCATAACTTTCGTTTGTTTGATTTACAATGAACAATGGGATTGTACTTACATATTATATAATTGAAATAATTTTTGCTCACACGGGCGTAAAGTGCGTAGGTTTTATAAAATTTTGCAGGGGTATGGGAGCTATTACGCCTCTGGGGCGTTAAGTAGTACGTTATGCCCGCTGACTGAATATTTTTAAGTAGGTACGGGAAGTTGTATTATTCAGTCAAGTTAACTTATGGGTACTTCACTACTGAAAAAGTGCAGCTGATTATCAGTTGATAATCAGCTAATAATTAGGTGATAATCGTGCCAAAACGGCACCTGATTATCAGCTGATTTTCACATGAAAATTTATCGTTTAAAATTTATTTATTATTAATTATTATTTATTATTCTAATTTATTGTTAACGTTCATTTACTTGAATCTATATGATTAACTAATGTATTTAAAATAATGTACACTGTAGCAAAGAAGTTTTGAATTATTTTTCATAATTTAGGAATGTAAAATTAAAATTAACAATAATAAATGATAATAATAATTAATAATAAATAAAAAATCAACAGGAATTTCAGGTCAAAATCAGCTGATAATCAGATGATAATCACCTGACAGTCACCTTATAGTTACCCGATTCTCAGATGATTATCAGCTAATATGCGCCTGAAAATCATGTTGATATTTTCATTTATTATTAATAATTCTTATTATTAATTATTGTTAGTAATGTTACATTCCTAAATTGTAACAAATAATTCCAAACTTCTTTGTCAGCATGTACATTTTTCGACATTTTTTCGAACACATTCATTAATTGTAGATTCAAGTAAATGAACCATGATAGTACTTTATAATGATAAATAACAATAATTAATAATAAATAAATTTTAAACGATAAATTTTTATGTGAAAATCAGCTGATAATCAGATGCCGTTATGGCACGATTATCAACTGATTATCAGCTCATTATCAGTTGATAATCTGCTATACTTTTTCAGTAGGTTTGACTACAATAAATTGATTTCAGTACTTCCTTATGTTTAATTTGTATAGAAGGATGAACGATTTTGAATACATTTCTGAGAACAGTCATACAGTTGTTTCTGCGAGTTGTTTGCATTACTTGACTATTGATAATTTATTTAACAACTTTCATTTGTTTGATTTGCAGTGAACAATTTCAATGTATTTACTTACATATAATTTATTCAGCCTGCAATCACTCAAAAAAGTAAAAGACTTTTTCACTGGTGTTTATTTGATTTCTTTAAAAAAATCATAACTATTATTATTTCATTGATTAAACAGAAAAACCGTCTATACTTGCCTTATTTTATACTTTCATAGAAAGTTTTATATAAACAATATTATTATTGGTACAGTCATGAAAAAAATTATTGTTATTTGTGGTCATAATTTATATAAACGATGAAAACTAAGGTATCACCCAACGCGACAAATTGCACCCATACTAGTATGTGTGTTTGCAATTTCACACATGAAATCCCACGTGAGATCTCAGGTGAGATCTTATGTGTAATATTTCTAAAAATGTAAAAAATGACTAAAACGCTTCAAAACAGATTTTTGAACTTATCTGGCGGGGGGGGGGGGGGCGTAACCTCGTAGGCGATTCCTCAGAAACTGGTTTTTATCATTAGACGAATTTTAGCAGCTCGCGGACCAGAATTTCACATGAGATTTCGGCGTGAGATCTCACGTGAGTTTTCAACTGAAATCTCACGTGAGATTTTTCAATAGGGGAATAGATGAGACTAGAAAAAATAAAAAGTATAGACAAATTGTGTTGTTAGAACATACTTAAAAAGTTAGCTTTTAAAAATGGGTTGATTGTTTTAAAAAAATATTTAAGCTCTCATCAAGATTTTTGGTACTCAGTTTGACAGATATTGCGGGAGAGAGGAGAGAGGGGAAGAGAGGGAGGGAAAGAGAGGGAGGGAAAGAGAGGGAGGGAAAGAGAGGAAGGGAGAGAGAGGGGTAGAGAAAGAAAGGTAGGGAGAGAGAGAGAGGGAGGGTGATACATTAACGCATAACGTAATTTTCGTTTTTTCCATTTTTTTTCTTTTCATTTAAATCTTTATACGTAGAATAATTTTGTCAGAATAATAACGCAACATTAAAATTAAAGAAACGAATGCTAGCTAGCCACTCGAAAAAGAGTCAAGGCCACAAAGCAAGCATTCTTTTCTCTCAAGTTATCAATGTAATACAATACCCTCTTCCGTCACGCTCGTGGGAGAAGTACTGCGACGGAGTCAAAGTGCTCACCGCGCGGCAACAGGCGGCCGTTGCACCCGAAGTAAAGGACGACCGATGCCACCACAATGCCTTGAGGACAGCACGTTCCGGCCCCGTTACCTGCGAGCTCACTTACCTCAATGTCTGCATCAGCTCGAGAGAGACAGAGAGAGAGAGAGAGAGAGAGAGAGAGAGAGAGATGTGGAGTGTGGATGCGTGAGGCATGCAGGGTGGCGAAGCGAAGCGCGGCAGAGTAGTTTGAACTGGAATCCAAGTCACAGGTACATTTTTTTTTTAATTTGAAAGAAAAAAACCGATATTCAAATACCCACGCGCAAGAACGAATTACCTTATAAAATTCAAATTAATAATTAGACGAGTAAATAGTACCTGCTTAATAGAACTAAAAGATTTTTTTGTCACCAGCACATCCATTCACAAGGCCAAATTAGAACCAACATTCCATTAGGAAATATTCGGAAAAGGCCATCTTCTTTATACCCAGATCTGAATCGCTAAGCTCCATCATCTGAAACGGGAAGGAAATTGGAAATCAATCTCTACCAAAATTACAAAAATATAGCTAAAGCCAGACGAGGCGCTGCTTTAATTCTTGATCATATCTGAACGGAACAGTAGCAAGATAGTGAATTAATATAATATATATATATATATATATATATATATATATATATATATATATATATAAATATATATATATATATATATATATATATATATATATATATATATATATATATATATATATATATATATATATATATATATATATATATACATATATATATATATATAACTATGGGAATTGGTATATTTGAAGAGATATCAACGTATAGATCGGTACTTTTGAAGAGATGTCGGCATTTTGAAGAGACTCCTCAAATTTCTCAAAGCGAGAATCGCGACTTTTGAGGAGAAATCTATACCCCCTTTTCCCAGAGTCGGTAACCTGAGGGTCATTATTTCTTTAGTCACATTGTCCGAACTCTGAACAAAAGGTTCACATCTCCTCAAAAGCACCAATTTACAAATATATATATATTCCTATATTATATAGTTGTAAGGCTCAAAAGGGGTACCTACCCCCTCCACCTCGCCCTTCATCGCCCCTCCACCCCCCTCCACCACCCCACCACTTCCCCGCCACTTCCCCTCCACTTTTTACGGTGAAATTATTTCAAATTTTACGTTATTTTGAAGGGTGTCTGCCCCCTTCACCCCCCTTCACGCCCCCTCCACCAACCCTTCCACCTACCCCTCCACCTACACCTCCACCTATCCCACCATACTTAATCCATTCCTCATATTATGCTAAAAATTTTATACAGTGTGTCCGGATTCGCTGGGAATGAATCAGTAATCAGATTTTGAGAATTCAAAATGGCGGATCAATGATGAAGGCCAAATATCGAAATATTACTGGGTCTTGCTGAAAAATGTATATACGGGATTTCTGCATTCGATGATTATGAATCTGTACTCAGACTTTCAGAATTCAAAATGGAGGATCGAAGATGGAGGCCAAATATTCAAATGTTAATGGAGTTTGCTGAAAATTGTATATTATGGGTTTCTCTGATAGGGAATCTGAAATCAGATTTTGAAAATTCAAAATGGCGGACAAGAATTAAAATATTATTGGATTTTGCTGAAAACTTACTTTATAATTAATAAATAACAAATAATATCAGAGCTGACGTATGAAATACATATATATTTTATGCATTATTTTGTTAAATATAAATATACCTAATATTTTAAAAATTAATAAATGTTAAGAATAATTTTTTTAAAAAACAATACAGAAAATTTAAAAGAAAAAATAAATGTTACATGATATTATTTAATAGGGGGTTATCCTTACTCATTAATATCAATATTTATCTTCATATGAAATATAATCTGCAACTACAATTATAAGATTAATTTTATATTACATTCTTATATTTTTTAAAATAATCAATTGCTTCCTCCTAGAGGAAGCTTTGTGAAAGTAAATTTTTGAGTTGTTGTAAAAACATGTTATAATTGTGTTCCGAGGTGTTAGGAATCAAAATACATGGTTTTTGAAAAATATCTATATGGATGTGTATGTGTACCCTACTGAAAAAAGACACATGGGATCCCATATAGGATCCCACGTGGAATCCCACACGAGATCCCACGTGTGAATTTGATATGGGATCCCATGTGGCATACCACGTTTGAACTCGAAGCATGAATTCCCACATGAGATCCCACAAGAGATCCCACATAGGATCTCATGTGGGATACCATGCGTTTAACTTGCTTACGGGATCTCATGCAGATATGGCGTAAAACTTTGAATCCCCCATTGTGAGTAATGGGGATATCAAAAAAGAAGGTAAGCCTTGTAATTAGGACTCTTCGTAAAGAGTCATTTGAACGGCTGACTTACACGGCTTATATACTCTCGGCCATCCAGTATATCTACAGAAAGCGCTATCGGAGCGCCGCATAGCGGTGACAAAGGAGAACTTGTGATGGGTGACTCTCCATAAGTAAGCTGGGGCTATTTATCCGCTATGCGGCGCTTCGGTAGTGCTGTCTGTGGATACATTGGATAGCCAAGAGTATAAAGCCGTGTAAGTCAACCGTTCAAATGACTCTTTACGAATCGTCCTAATTATAAGGCTTGCCTTGTTTCTGATAACCCCGTTACTTACAATGGGGGACTCTAAGTTTTACGCTATATCTGCATGAGATCCCGTACTCACGTTAAACGCATGATATCCCACATGAGATCCCATGTGGGATCTTTTGTGGGATCTCATGTGGAAATTCATGCTGCGAGTTCAAACGTGGGATGTCACATGGGATCCCATATTAAATTCACACGTGGGATCACGCGTGGGATTCCACATGGGATCCTATGTGGGATCCCATGTGGTTTTTTTCAGTAGGGTGTGCGTGCGTGCTTGCGCGCGCGCGCGCGTGTGTGTGTGTGTGTGTACGCCTGGATCTCAGCTTCTACTCCGTCGATTTTGACCGGACAGGTCTCATTTGTTTTGTTTTTCTTTTGCGTGATGGCGGGTCAAAAATCCGTTTTTTGATTGGGGCGATGCGCTTTTATTTTTTTTCAAATTTTCGATTTTCTCACAAATGTTTTTTGATTTTTTTTAATGATAGGATCGAGTTATACGGATCTGATGGGTAGCGTTCGAAAGAGAATTAAAATACCTATATTTTCTAAAAAAAAGGTTCTAGCTCTCACGGTTCTTTTGTTATTAACAAAAACGTGTTTCTTTTTTAGAAGCTTATAACTCCTAAACTTAACGGTTAACTTTTTTGAGAAAAATAATGATAATACAGAATATAAATAGCTATAATCTGTTAAAATTTGAATACATTCTGTAGGCTAGATTTTGAGTAAAAAATTGAAAAATGAAAAAATTCAGTTTTGTATGTCCAACGATTACAAGAGTAAAATTGGCTTAATGGCTTCAAAATTCCTTTTAGAGGTAGATTTTTTATAGTTCTCGATCGAGTTCTTTGGGCAAAATGATTGGTCCATAAATTTCAGAGATATTTGAGGTTAAAGATTGTTTGACATTTTTTTAAAATCATAATTTCTCGAGAACGGCTCTTATCTATGTATCTGAATGGGGTGGCATTCGAAAGAGAATTAAAATACCTATATTTTCTAAAAAAATTAATTTTCTATCTATCACGGTTCTTTAGTTATCATCAGAAACAAAAACGTGTTTTTAAAAAAACACGTTTTTGTTAATAACGAAAAAACAATGATAGCTATAAATTTTTTTTTTCTTAAAAAATATGAATTATGAAATATAAAAAAAAAACACATTTTTGTTAATAACAAAACAACCGTGATAGCTATTTATTTTATTATATAAATAGATATTTTACTTCCATTTCAAATGATAACTTTATTTATAAGCTCAAAATTGATATAAATGTTATATAAATAAATAATAAATAAATAAATAAATTTAAAAATTAACAATTTTTAATATTCAGAAATTAATTTAATTATAATTATGCAATAAATTTTTTAAAAAATTATAAATTTTGTTATTAAAAATTAATTAAAGGAATCAACAAATTACGGTTGAGGAAGCTACGGGCCAATGAATTGGCAGCGGTTTTTTTATATATAATTAAAACTTAAATAAATTTCCATATTTATTTAATCTAAATTTTTGTGATTATCCACTGAATGAGTATTCGAGCATATCTAACAAATTTAGAAAAAATCCATTTTTAACAACAAAATTCAGTTTACACATATTTTAGAAAACGATTTTCAATTGTATTAACTGTTGCTATAATATTTTTTTATCAATTCACACTAAAAATGGGGGTTGGCGAGCGGAGCGAGCAGGGGGCGAAGCCCCCCTAGTATGTATATGTGTATTTATATATATATATATATTGGGAGTTTGGAAGAGATTTTCATGCATACTTTGCGACTTTTGAAGAGAAACAGTACTTTTGAGGAGCCTCCTCAAAAGTTTTTTGAATAAAGCAGCACTTTTGAGGAGGCACAATATATAAATTGTTCTTTTTGAAGAGCCTCCTCAAAAGACCTCTATACGTATTGATACTTTTGAAGAGGTTTCAAATTATATTTTAACTTCGTGTTAGTTTACAAAAAACAAAATGAAAAAATAAATTAATTCCATTACACTATTTTAAAAAATGTACAAATTTTTATTTGTATATTTATTTGTCTTTTCACGAGGATTTTAAATTTTACGTGTCTCTCTGTGCCAGTACCGAGTATGTGTACGGGTCTTTAAGCTTTTATGTTTCCGTAAGCCACTGCCAATACTAATATGTACAGTCCTTTAAGCTTTTAGGTTACAGTTATTTATAGGTAATGTTATTTATAGAGAATAGGTTAAATGTGTATTTGAATTAATTTTTACCTTCTTATATTACGCGTATTATATTACGCGTGTAACAGGATGGCTGCTGGGGAAAAATCCCGAAAAGCCACAGGCCAGCGATGCCCTAGAACACGGTGCCGCGGGTGTCAAACTAAAATGACTTGCCCGGGGATCTGCTTCTGTAATCCTGAAAACAACGCGAAGATCGCACACGAACTTCGCTTTCCAACTAAATGGATCGCTGAGTAAAATACGCGCGCTCAAAGAGTAAAGCGCGCGGCCGCTAAGTTCAGCTATGAAAACGACCGGCGGAGTCGTTTTCCCGCGGAGGCGGCGGTATCCGGGAGAAGGTTAGGTTAAGGTCGATAAATGAAGAATAGCCTCAATTACTTCACAGAACAATAACAAGGTCTATTCTTAAATTATTACAACATAAACGCGTCGCGTTGCGCGCCGACAAGAAGACGTGATCCGCTGACGGCGCGGGCGGATCAATGTATTTATTCTCGCTGGGCCGGTGAACGCAACACCGGCCGCTCGCCGCTGCGAGCCGAAGGTACAAATCAATCGCTGCGCGGAAAATAGGCGAAGAGTCTTACCGGGAGGGGAGTGCACTCCCCTCGTCGCTCGCTCACGAATCCGCTCCTGCGTCAGGCCTTATCCTCCGGTCGACTTCGGAGTGTTCAAGCCGAGTCCTAACGTCCAGCGTTCACCTACAGACGCTTCGGACCCCAGGAGTGGCTCGGATTGCTCACGTGCGCTGCTCTTCGTGGTCGGTACGTGTACGGGCGCTGCTCTGCACCGGTGAGAACGCACGATACCGTTTTCTTCGCGGACGATCAAATTAACTCGCGTACGCGCGGTTTGACAGCCCGAGAGAATCTGATTCAAAAAGAATCGGGCGCGACTTAGCAACGGTCAAAGTCGCGCCTGCCCCGCGCGTAGCTAACGCGAATACATCGTCCGAGCGATGTCAATACTCGCTCGAGATATACGAATTCGCGGGAACGAGAGCCTAACGGGTTCGATAGAATACGGAGGACCGAGATGCTTATCTTCTCCGTATTTTATCTTGGAACCTCGTTATACGCGTATACAAGAGTATTTAAGTCTAAATTCGTATTTTACGGGGATTTAGAGCGAATAGCCACACCGAAATAAAAATGTATCCCGGACAATTAATCAATGTGGATGATTTAGTCAAGTTTTGTCTAGTAGATCCTATCTTTGGATTCAAGTCAAGAGAAATTAGAACAAACTGTTCCAATGAAATTGTTTGTCAAGAGATGAAAAAACAATGTGAAAACTTAAATTTAAGTATTAAAGAAATAGCAATGAAGCTAGTACATCTTGCTATAAAACATAAGTTACTCTTCACATTTAGTGTACCATATAAAAAATGGTTCTATGAACACTTAAAAATTTATTTGAATGTAATGCATCCAAATTCTGATGTAGTAGTGAAGCAGTGCTCAAGATATACATTGGATAATTATAGAGGATTTAGTATCCACGCAAATACTGATTTGGAAAAAGATAAAATCTTAAACATAATTGGTATTTACAAAAACATAAGTGATAGACAAGAAAAAGATTTACATTCCAAACGGCTGGACTTTTCTCTGATGAAAAGTACACGTACCAAAAGGGTTCAGATAATGTTAGGCCCAGCAGCATTTCTTAATCACGATTGTAATCCTAACTATGCTTACAAGTCGAAGAACAAAACATCATTAGAAATAATAACTCTAAAAAAAATTAAAAAAGGAGATGAACTATTTTGTTATTATAGCGATAATTATTTTGGAAAGGCTAATAAGTACTGTCAGTGCCATTCATGCGAGAAAAATAATCAAGGTGCATTCAAAAAATTATCTGGTAAGTTGAAAGAATTAATTTACTTCCTCTTTACTTTTTCATATAAATTTAACATTAGTAATACATATTTGTCTTAAAGCATTATCTATTTTTGTTTGAAGAATATACTCAAAATATTGATAAAGCTTTTCATTTCTTTTTGTACAAATTACATTTTTCCCCTTCCCTGGTAGAAATGTTACTTTTTAGTTAACTTTATGGCTAAAAACGAACATTGCTTTTATTTAATAATTATGTACTAATGCAAAATAAATTATGGTACTTATACTTCACAAAATACGTATTTTAAGTAATAGTAGAACTTTTAGATGAATTATATTATTTTTTCGTTACGATTTTTGTTAAAAATGCTTCTATTCAATTAACATGTTAATAGCTATAAATTATAGTTAATTTTCTACCAGGGTTGTAAATATATTTATGTAATCGTTTATTGATTTCTCCGAATTTTTGATCATTTTCTATTCTTAATATATTCAAAATTCTCACTCTACATATCTATATATACTTTTGAAAAATCCATAAATAATATTTTAGCTATTAATATAAAGATAAATAAATAATATAATTTATGAACGGGATTTCTGACAAAAATAAAAATATAAATTTCAAACTTGTAGCAGTTAAGTTGGCACTATAACAACCTGACTTATCAACAGCATCTCCTTCATTGAAATCTTGGTATACCAAACTCTGCAAGTATCAGTGTAATCATACCCAGCTGTCATTTCATATAACCACTGATTACAGCACTGATATTAATAAGCACTTTCTTTATATAAAGTTTGTTCTTAGTTTTCATTTTTTGCATTCATTTTTTTGCATAAATGGATTTGGGAGTAAACATTTAGTGTACTATATATAAAAGTATATTAAATAAGTTTTTAAAAGTGTAATACAAGTGTGCAGTGACCATTGAATTTTCCAAGTTTTGGAAATAGCTTCTGAGTACTTGAACTTTTATTGGAAACTTTACATTTAAAATGGCTGGGATAAATACTAAAGAAAAATTAAGTCTTTACTGACTCTTACAAAAAACATTTACTGTACAGATTCAAATCAACTTTTCACGGAAGCGAAAGATATGCTATTATGCAGAAAAACATTATGGAACCTTTGCTTCTGCCAGAAAGCTATCAACCATCATCTTAATCTCACTATGATATAATTGACATTGTATTTTCTAAAATCAAAACTGTTATGTACTGCAATAAATGTATATCAGTTGTATTCTTTCTATTGAGTTATTATGTTGTGTATGAAAAAGAATAATGCAAAGGAAAAGTAAAAACGTTCCCCGATCAAACATTAAAAAAAGATCAATAGGAGCGTGGCTGCTATAAACATTTTTTTTAAGCATTTGGTCAAAGCGCTAATGACTTGATAACATGCATTCAGGATTTTGGCTTTTTCAACACATTCTACATTTACCTCAGTAAATAATAATCTAATATGTGTGATAAAGATTATTAAAAACATAAGGATTTAAAAGCACCAAAGCATTTTTGTGTTAATTAGTCACTAAATGATACTTGACTGACTTGATGTGGATATGGCTGGTGTTGCTATGTGTGCTCATAGGTTACAAATCTAATGGGCCGTACTAAGGTGCTAAAATGTTTGTTCCAAATATAAATGATTTTAAGCTAAAAACAATACTTTTTTATATTTCAGTACAGAGAAGTAGTTGCAGAAGAAATAAAGATATATTTTAGTCATTTTATCTTTAAAGCTTTTTTCTACATAACCCCATTTAAAATATTCAGCTGGATATTTTTAGCAGGGAATGTAAAATTTTGGGCTCTGCTGTCGACTTCAGGTCCAGGAACTGCATATATTTTGATGAGACAGGTCTTAAAATTTTGGTACTTTATATCACTATTGAAGAATTGTATGTATCCATTTTATTTGAATAAATAATTTTTTATGGCCAAAAATTACTAAAAAATTTTAATTTAACTTAAACTTAAGATTTTTTAGCAGTTATTGACCATAAAAAAATTATTTACTCAAATAAAATGGATACTTACAACTATGTGGTCAATAGTGATATAAAATACCAAAATTTTAGGACCCATCTCATCAAAATATATGCAGTTCCGACGGCAAGGCCAACATTTAGAAATGGCCATATCTTTTGATAAAATGGGCTTAAAATTTTTTTCAGGTCTCATTACATCACAAATTAAATATATTTTTAAAATACTATGTCTACATATTTCTAATTATTAAAATTTATTTTTTTCAGGTCATTTTATTAAGAAAATTCTAAAGATGTCTGACCCCTTTAATGCATAATCATTCGTATTTGATTTATAAAAGTTTTTTTTAAGGTGGTCAGACACCTTTACATTTTTCTTCTTAAAATGATCTGAAAAAAATTAATTTCAGTTATTTCTAAAGATATGTAGAAGGAATATTCTGAAAGTATGTTTAACTGGTGATAAAATAATGAGCCCCCCAAACAAATTTTAGACACATTTTATCCAAAGATATGGTCATTTCTAAATTTTGTTTTTGGTGTAACCTGCAGGTACAGGAACTTCATGGATTTTGATGGGATCGGTGAAAAAAATTATTTACTGAGGTGAATGTAGGATGCTTAGGGAGTCCAAAATACTAAATGCATGTTACAAAGCCAGTATCACTATAGCCTATACTTAAAAAAATGCTTATACCAGCAGTACACCTATTGATCTTCTTTTAATGTCTGATTAACTTTTTACTTTTCCTCCATTATTCTTTTTTACATACAACACAACTTAATAAAGAGAACACAACTCATACATATTCAATGCAGTGCATAACTGTTACGATTTCAGAAAGTAAAATGTCAATTATATTATAGTGAGATTCAGTTGATAGTAGTATACATTCTACTATGGAGAGACGGTGAGTCATCGTGCCCTGCCCGGGCTGTCTTATCTTTGTTTACATAAACAGTAATTAAGATATCTTAATAGCCTGTTGTTATGGTTTGTTTACATAAACAAGCAATAAAAAAGCAATTAAGATATCATAATAGCTGTAAATATAAGCAGAGAGGTCCCGTACGGGAATCGGTGATACATTTTCGTCTCTCTCCATAGTAGAATGGTGTTCTCGGGAAGCAGTGATGCTGCCCCTCTTATTATTGGTGTTCAATAATATAGTAATTAATGTGTCTTTATTGATTGTCTATATAAACAAGCAATTAAGATATCTTAATTACATGAACAAACATAAAAATGTTTTTACAAAACAATTAATAAAATACCGATTAAGATATTTAAATTAATGTTGCTAAAGAATAGATAAGAGATTGTCCCGTATCGGGATCGATGACGTCACGAGACTACGCCATAGTAGAAAGTATACTGATTAATAATTTTAATTAATCAATATTCTTATTGTCTAAACATAATAAACAATAAAAACATCAATTAAGATAAATGAAATATATGTGTGTGTGTGTGTGTGTGTGTGTGTGTGTGTGTGTGTGTGTGTATGTGTGTGTGTGTGTGTGTGTGTGTGTGTAAGAAGATATCGAATAGTTTGTTTTTACGTGATATTATATTGTGGTCCTGAAAAGGGCCGTTTTGATAAAAAATTAACAGTAAACGATTATTAAAATCGTTTGTACGCTTGTTTCTCTGGAAACGAGAAGGTGTTCTTGGAGAAGCTATTGTGCGATGACGATTTTGATGATGACGACGATGATGGCTGTATAAGCGGCTGCTTCTCTTTATCACCGGTGTAATTTTTCGTAGCGTTCTTGCTTTGCGGTGGCCCCATACTTCTTGCTTGTTTGACGTTCAATATGAAAATGGTACCTCTCGTTTCGCTCATCGCATTATAAATGAATATACTATACTTTGCATCATGTGGTGTACAGACCATGCGTAGGAACTGGTGACGCCAAAATGGAGTATGCAGAGTATATCTATGATATATGAATTTTATAAGAAAGGTTTGGTTACATTCTACTATGGAGAGACGGTGAGCCATCGTGCCCTGCCCGGGCTATCTTATCTTTGTTTACATAAACAGTAATTAAGATATCTTAATAGCCTGCTGTCATGGTTTGTTTACATAAACAAGCAATAAAAAGCAATTAAGATATCATAATAGCTGTAAATATAAGCAGAGAGGTCCCGTACGGCAATCGGTGACACATTTTCGTCTCTCTCCATAGTAGAATAGTGTTCTCGGGAGGCAGTGATGCTACCCCTCTTATTATTGGTGTTCAACAATATAGTAATTAATGTGTCTTTATTGATTGTTTATATAAACAAGCAATTAAGATATCTTAATTACATGAACAAACATAAAAATGTTTTTACAAAACAATTAATAAAACACCGATTAAGATATTTAAATTAATGTTGCTAAACAATAGATAAGAGATTGTTCCGTATCGGGATCGATGACGTCACGAGCCTACGCCATAGTAGAAAGTATACTGATTTATAAATTTAATTAATCAATATTCTTATTGTTTAAACATAATAAACAATAAAAACATCAATTAAGATAAATGAAATATGTGTGCGTGCGTGTATTTGTCCCGTATCGGGATCGATGACGTCACGAGCCTACGCCATAGTAGAAAGTATACTGATTAATAATTTTAATTAATCAATATTCTTATTGTCTAAACATAATAAACAATAAAAACATCAATTAAGATAAATGACATATGTGCGTGCGTGTGTGTGTGTGTGTGAGTGTGTGTGCGCGCGCGCAGAGTGGAAGACTGGAATGGCAATTAAAGATAGGAGAATAAAAAAAATTACATCATTTTTTTGGTTTTTATGTTAAAAAATTGACTTAAACAGTTACAAAAAATTACAAAAAATTATTTTATAGAAAAACATTATAGTTCTACATATTATATTAATTTCATTTTTACGTTAAAACACAAACTTTAAAAAATTACAAAAAATTATTTTGCACAGTTTTATACATTAAGTATACAACATACCGTATTAATCTATAACACATATTTCTTCTTCGTCATTTACTGCATATAACCCGTGGTACTCAAAGTCACCTGCTTGTGTATTTGTGTCCAGCTCGGGTTCTTGCTGCTGCTGCTGCTGGTGCTGCTGCTGCTGCTGCGGGAACTGGTGAATCGCGTTGAAGCATGTGTACTTCCGATTTCGAACGCATACACCACACAGCCACATATTACACCTTCACACTTTCTCCACGCACAATTTTTCTGTTTTTTAACTAATACTTTATCGCATACTAAGCATTTCGCTAGTATGTTAAACTGATTATAGTTTGATGGAGCATGATTACTGTGTCTTGAAAAGTCCGCAATCTCTTTACGTATGCTTTCCAGTAGTAGAACTTCGCTCTTGATTGTATTTTGGAGCACTGTTATTTCGCGTTTTTTATTCAAGATAGAAAAATATATTTCCTGTTCTTTTTTCTTTAAATTATCTATCCAGTCTGTTACTGCAGACGCTTTCTTGATCCATGTCATCTTGACTGTGGCTCTTTGACGAATGCTGACTTGACTAGAGTGTACCCTCCGCTGTTTAACCTTTGGTAAAAAATATAGCGCGATAGCGAGCGGAGACGGTGTCAGATGCACGATTTCGGGTCCAGCGCGATGCCTGGCCACAGCCTTATCGTTTTTGCCATTATAAAAAGCCCGCATCAATAAGGTGTGTAAGAGAATACACCAAAAGCGCACCGCCTAAATGAATCTGCTGACGTTATATCAGTTTTCGTCTTATAATTTAAACACGTGCGCAGGATGTTTTTTCGCGATAGTACGTTAGGGTATTAGTTACGTACATATATATCTTTATGTGTATATCTGGACCTTTGATAAAAATTTATCGCTCTGTGCAATATGAAAACCCTGCCTCGTGTGCTTCTCATGTTTTATTATTTCTTCGAAACATAACGGTTTCCTGTTCTTACGCTGTGCACTTTGAACGACGGATGACAATTGTGAGTGGATCATTTTGATTATATTTTGTCTGGAGCTAATATCCGTAAGCATTATCAAATCTGACCCTGCGTACACATCACCAAAATAAAATTGAATTCGAAGAAATGATATTTACATCTCGAGCTTCGATCAAAATTTGTCGGTGTATGGGATATGAATCTCTGCCTCGTGTGCTTCTCATGTTTTCATTATTTCGCCGAAACGTAACGGTTTTCTGTTCTTACGCTGTGTCCTCTAAGCGAGAGATAAGAAGGGTGAGATGCGTGGATCATTTGAATTATATTTTTTTGTCTGGAGCTAATATCCGTAAGCATTATAAAACCCTGCATTGCGTACGCATCAGGTCAGTGTGCCAATGCGGATCATGGCGAGAAGTAACGCTTTTTTGCCAGAGATGCAGATCGACGAACATAGCGATTTGCGTGAGATTATTTTCCGCATCGCTTCTACTTTACGTTTTTACAGTCAACCTGTATGGCGTAGGTGTAGAGATTCGTGGCGACGGCGTTTGAGTACAGTGCACTATTCGCTTTTACGTCGCGAACTGCGATTTTTACTCGCCCATAGCGGTCTTCGTAGAATCGCCGTTTATTACGAACGATTTTTTCGCAATAATCGATCGGGGTTGATGATAGCGGGCGAATTTGTCAGAGAAATACGCATGGAAAATGCAAATGTTCTCGATGACATGATGTCGGCATTTAGCGAACAAATTAGTAAGTAAAAGATTTTATACTCATTTTTTATGACGAAAAAATATTTGTTATATGTTTTAAAATTTTCAAGCCTTAGAAAATCTTCTCGCCGATGACAGCGACGCGTCAACAATTTTTATGAACTATAGCGGACGTGAAAATCCCGTAGCACGTCAACTAGAGTACGAGAGCGAGAATGAGGCTGTAACGAGCCGAAGCGAACGCGATATCTCAAGTAGCGAAGGAGAAGAAGAAGGAGAACATCAACAACAACAACAACAACAACAACAACAACTTATACAACAACCTATACAACAACCTATACAACAACAACAACAACAACAACAACAAATAATCCATGTAGCAAACGAAGAAGATGATAGGCGCTTGAATATTTTAGAATCCGACAACGAGAGCGAAAGCATGATTAGAATAGACTCGTCGGATGAAGAAGATAATGACACAGTTTTAATGCGCGGATTAAACTTGGCGCTCAACCACTATCGGGAACCACGGGTCGCAGTGGAGAGAGTCATAATGAGCAGGAACCCGCAGCCGTCGACTAGTGGAAACAGCGGCCAACCTCGCGCAGGGATGCTTCATAATTTTTATTCAACTAGAGCACCCCCGTCGGAGCGGAGTTTCCATAATATCGAGGATAGCCATCGTCTCGTTTGGAACAGTTTCGACGAAACTAGTCCTCTAGATCGACGATTCAACGAATGTAAGAATTTTTTTAATTTGAATATTTTTTTTTTTTCATGTAAAAGGCTGTTTTTACAACTTTTTATTTTTTCAAAAAAGTTATTCGGAGAAGAAACAATAGCGGCAACGGATTGGCCACTCCGGGTTTCGACATACCATTTCTGTTGATTTACGCGAGGAGAATTTTGCATGTCCGGCGTGCGCAAGATTTGCGATGGTTTCACGACCAGGCCGCACATGAAGATTCTCCATTATATACGTCGAACGAACTACAAGATTTGTTGGAGCGCGTGCGCGATAGTTTCAACGGAAAACCTGAAGATTAACTTTTTGGTATTATAATTGTGAAAACAAATAACATTTATTTTTTATTAGTCGTTTTTTAATAAACATTACAGCGGACGACTCGTTGTCTACAAGCTCAGTATGGCCATCGCTCCCACCATCGCCTACAGTAGACGCAAATTCATGCATAAGAGAGAGCGGAGAACCTCTGCAAGTGGGATACGGCCAAAACGATGATGGCATGGCCGACGATTGCGACGGAGGCGACGAAGAGAAGGAGAACAGAGCCAATGGTGTTGCTGCAGAGGAGGAGAAGGAGGAGGAGGAGGAGGAGGAGGGGGAGGAGGAGGAGGATGAGGAGGCGAATAATCTCGACATAAGGCCGCCCGGAGTAAGATTTATTGTGGCAGACGAAACCGAAAACCATGTGCAGCGATTTAAAGTGGTCGGGCGCTGTATTAAACTGCGTATCAAAGATCCGCCTACCGATTGCGATAATCCCCTTGTTTGGATGGAGGCAGCAATGCGCGACATTCACGCGCATATTATTTCGTTGATACCGAATGAAGAAAGGTTTTTGATCGGTGTGGTCGTTAGGAGCGAATACTTTGCGAATGGCGCAGGTGGATTATCTTTTCGACCGATTGAAAATTTTCATTACGCTGATTTTTGGGATTTGATTGCAAATCTCACACAAAGTAATGAAAATTTCCAAATCGACGAAAGTTTTGTGTTACACATTACATTTGTAAGTATACCAGAAGGGATGGGCGCGCGTAGAGCGAGAAAATTAACGATCAATTCGGTGACACAAAGATCAATAGTGTCTATTGTAAATGTCGATAATTTATGCATACCGCGTTCGTTAGTTGTAGGTGAAACTTATATCAAATTGCGGGCAAACGATACGGAAGAAACTCGAAAGGAATGGGGTGTCGTGCGCGACGGTCGACGTAAACTACAACGCGAACGCGCCGAAAAATTAATGCAGGATGCTAATGTTCGTATACCACCCACGGGAGCAGCTTTCTTCGAAATTGAGCAATTTCAAAATATTATTTACACACTGGTATAGCTATAGTAGTATACGATAAGAAAACTTTTGGCAGCGGTGAGCCCCCATTTTTTGATGGGCGTGCTGTTGTAGAAAGACAGACAGGATGTGAAACACAGCGTATAATTAATCTTTGTTATAATTGTAACGCGAAACATTATGATACAATACTGAATTTAATCGGTGTTGCGCGAACTAAATTCTTTTGCACTGTAGCCCAGTGACTTTATTTTATCTATTTTTGCTCGAGTGCTCTCGTATGCCTCGTTGTGAGTTCTATTGTAGGCGGTTAATTTATCGCGTTTGTTTTGAAAACATCGCGGACACCCATGTGTGTAGCACCCTTGATACTCGAATACTATACCTTTATCTGTGGCCGCGGCACTGTCGCTTGACGTCGACGAGCTCGGAAGCTCTGACGGTGGCAAATATCCATCTACCGAGAATCCTTCGGGTAATCAATACTCGTGGGCCCGACCTGCGTGAATAATCTCTCGCCCGATTTCGCGCTGGCACTCCAATAGCCACTCAACAGCTTTTTGAGAGTGGTTATCAACGCGCCTATAGCCAGTAGGCGGTAAAATTCCGATGGTGTTTGGCTTGAGAAATTTTGTTCGATACAAATAAGAGCAAGCTGAGGCGATAGTAGTTGCGGAAAAGAAGGGGTCAGTGCCGCCAATATCAAGAAAAATTTTTCGAAAAGCTATACACGCGCGGCGTAAAATTTGTACATCCATGCAACAATACTCGACGATTTCTGTTTTAAAATTGAATACATAGTCTCGTTTGTTCTCTTCGTACCATTTAAAAAAATCTTTTCTCTCATCGATACTCATATAATTTTGTAGAGTATTGAATAAGTGGGGAAAATAACCCTTTTTACTGTTTTCCGGCAAGCCAAAAGCAGCGGGAAGAGCGCTCAACTTCATTTGGAAATAGTTTAGACTATCTATGAATTTCGTTCGCCCGTATTGCATAGTAATAATATTCTGTCCACTTAAAATAATACTCGGCAAAACTTCAGATGTACACTCTGCCAATTCTTTTAATATGAATTGCGCATCGAATGCTCGTGCATTGTGCGCAATGCATATGATTTGCGCAAATTTTGTCTTATCTCTAATACACAATTCGATCAACTGAGTGACAGGATTCTCTCGAAAAACATGTTCGCGAACGCCGCAAGTATTACACCAACGCGAAACATCGTCATCATCGATGCAATCAGAGCACGCTTGCTGTACGATACATAAATTTGGAATGTGCAGATTTGAAGTCTCGTGATTAAGATAAGGCTCATCCTGTCGCGTCTCAAAATCATAAAAAACAAACAAAATGTTTTTTTCGTGATTAATCTCATTACTTATCGGTTGCATGTAACAGAATTCGTTGATAAAATGTTTTCTTTTACAATATTTACACCAAATCATTCCGCACGTGTGTTTCCAACGAAAACAATTTGTAACTTCATTGCATCTATTGCAAAGTTTAACTACATCGCAAAATTTTTTGTTCTTTTTTTTATAAGAGCCATCTTTTAAATGATTATCGTAGCACATATTTCCAAAAAAATTTCTATTACATTGCGAGCATTTAATTAAATCGACATTATCTGTTTTACATGCGGGAGAGACAAAGCACTTGGAACATGTTTTTAAACATTTGTGTTGGTCTATGAAATTAAAACGTTTGTTACAAAAAGTGCAAAAGAATTTAGTTTGCGCAACACCGATTAAATTCAGTATTGTATCATAATGTTTCGCGTTACAATTATAACAAAGATTAATTATACGCTGTTTTTCACATTCTGTCTGTCTTTCTACAACAGCACGCCCATAAAAAAATGGGGGTTCACCGCTGCCAAAAGTTTTCTTATCGTATACTACTATAGCTATACCAGTGTGTAAATAATAATTTTGAAATTGCTCAATTTCGAAGAAACCTGCTCCCGTGGGTGGTATACGAACATTAGCATCCTGCATTAATTTTTCGGCGCGTTCGCGTTGTAGTTTACGTCGACCGTCGCGCACGACACCCCATTCCTTTCGAGCTTCATCCGTATCGTTTGCCCGCAATTTGATATAAGTTTCACCTACAACTAACGAACGCGGTAGGCATAAATTATGGACATTTACAATAGACACTATTGATCTTTGTGTCACCAAATTGATCGTTAATTTTCTCGCTCTACGCGCGCCCATCCCTTCGGGTATACTTACAAATGTAATGTGTAACACAAAACTTTCGTCGATTTGGAAATTTTCATTACTTTGTGTCAGATTTTCAATCAAATCCCAAAGATCAGCGTAATGAAAATCACCAAATTGATCGTTAATTTTCTCGCTCTACGCGCGCCCATCCCTTCGGGTATACTTACAAATGTAATGTGCAACACAAAACTTTCGTCGATTTGGAAATCAAGGAGCGCGGGAGCGCTCCGAAGGCAAGTATAGAAGAGCCTTAGGAGTGACCGCGCGATGATATACATTTTTCATTACTTTGTGTCAGATTTGCAATCAAATCCCAAAGATCAGCGTAATGAAAATTTTCAATCGGTCGAAAAGATAATCCACCTGCGCCATTCGCACAGTATTCACTTCTAACGACCACACCGATCAAAAACCTTTCTTCATTTGGTATCAACGAAATAATATGCGCGTGAATGTCGCGCATTGCTGCCTCCATCCAAACAAGGGGATTATCGCAATCGGTAGGCGGGTCTTTGATACGCAATTTAATACAGCGCCCGACCACTCTAAATCGCTGCACATGGTTTTCGGTTTCGTCTGCCACAATAAATCTTACTCCGGGCGATCTTATGTCGAGATTATTCGCCTCCTCATCCTCCTCCTCCTCCTCCTCCTCCTCCTCCTCCTCCTCCTCTGCAGCATCACCATTGGCTCTGTTCTCCTCCTCTTCGTCGCCTCCGTCGTAATCGTCGGCCATACCACCATCGCTGTGGCCGTATCCCACTTGCAGAGGTTCTTCGCTCTCTCTTATGCATGAATTTGAGTCTACTGTAGGCGATGGTGGGAGCGATGGCCATACTGAGCTTGTAGACAAAGAGTCGTCCGCTGTAATGTTTATTAAAAAACGACTAATAAAAAATAAATGTTTTTTGTTTTCACAATTATAATACCAAAAAGTTAATATTCAGGTTTTCCGTTGAAACTATCGCGCACGCGCTCCAACAAATCTTGTAGTTCGTTCGACGTATATAATGGAGAATCTTCATGTTCGGCCTGGTCGTGAAACCATCGCAAATCTTGCGCACGCCGGACATGCAAAATTCTCCTCGCGTAAATCAACAGAAATGGTATGTCGAAATCCGGAGTGGCCAATCCGTCGCCGCTATTGTTTCTTCTCCGAATAACTTTTTTGAAAAAATAAAAAGTTGTAAAAACAGCCTTTTACATGAAAAAAAATAAATATTCAAATTAAAAAAATTCTTACATTCGTTGACTCGTCGATCTAGAGGACTAGTTTCGTCGAAACTGTTCCAAACGAGACGATGGCTATCCTCGATATTATGAAAACTCCGCTCCGACGGGGGTGCTCTAGTTGAATAAAAATTATGAAGCATCCCTGCGCGAGGTTGGCCGCTGTTTCCACTAGTCGACGGCTGCGGGTCCTCGCTCATTATGGCTCTCTCCACTGCGACCCGTGGTTCCCGATAGTGGTTGAGCGCCAAGTTTAATCCGCGCATTAAAACTGTGTCATTATCTTCTTCATCCGACGAGTCTATTCTAATCATGCTTTCGCTCTCGTTGTCGGATTCTAAAATATTCGAGCGCCTATCATCTTCTTCGTTTGCTACATGGATTATCTGTTGTTGTTGTTGTTGTATAGGTTGTTGTATAGGTTGTTGTATAAGTTGTTGTTGTTATTGTTGTTGTTGTTGTTGTTGATGTTCTCCTTCTTCTTCTCCTTCGCTACTTGAGATATCGGGTTCGCTTGGGCTCGTTACAGCCTCATTCTCGCTCTCGTACTCTAGTTGACGTGCTACGGGATTTTCACGTCCGCTATAGTTCATAAAAATTGTTGACGCGTCGCTGTCATCGGCGAGAAGATTTTCTTAGGCTTGAAAATTTTAAAACATATAACAAATATTTTTTCGTCATAAAAAATGAGTATAAAATCTTTTACTTACCAATTTGTTCGCTAAACGCCGACATCAGGTCATCGAGAACATTTGCATTTTCCATGCGTATTTCTCTGACAAATTCGCCCGCTATTATCAACCCCGATCGAATATTGAGAAAAAATCGTTCGTAATAAACGGCGATTCTACGAAGACCGCTATGGGCGAGTAAAAATCGCAGTTCGCGACGTAAAAGCGAATAGTGCACTGTACGCAAACGCCGTCGCCACGAATCTCTACACCTACGCCATACAGGTTGACTGTAAAAACGTAAAGTAGAAGCGATGCGGAAAATAATCTCACGCAAATCGCTATGTTCGTCGATCTGCATCTCTGGCAAAAAAGCGTTACTTCTCGCCATGATCCGCATTGGCACACTGACTTGATGCGTACGCAATGCAGGGTTTTATAATGCTTACGGATATTAGCTCCAGATAAAAAAATATAATGCAAATGATCCACGCATCTCACCCTTCTTATCTCTCGCTTAGAGGACACAGCGTAAGAACAGAAAACTGTTACGTTTCGGCGAAATAATGAAAACATGAGAAGCACACGAGGCAAGGATTCATATCCCATACACCGACAAATTTTGATCGAAGCTCGAGATATAAATATCATTTCTTCGAATTCAATTTTATTTTGGTGATGTGTACGCAGGGTCAGATTTGATAATGCTTACGGATATTAGCTCCAGACAAAATATAATGAAAATGATCCACTCACAAGTGTCATCCCTCGCTCAAAGTACACAGCGTAAGAACAGGAAACCGTTATGTTTCGAAGAAATAATAAAACATAAGAAGCACACGAAGCAGGGTTTTCATATTGCACAGAGCGATAAATTTTTATCAAAGGTCCAGATATACACATAAAGATATATATGTACGTAACTAATACCCTAACGTACTATCGCGATAAAACATCCTGCGCACGTGTTTAAATTATAAGACCAAAACTGATATAACGTGAGCAGATTCATTTAGGCGGTGCGCTTTTGGTGTATTCTCTTACACACCTTATTGATGCGGGCTTTTTATAATGGCAAAAACGATAAGGCTGTGGCCAGGCATCGCGCTGGACCCGAAATCGTGCATCTGACACCGTCTCCGCTCGCTATCGCGCTATATTTTTTACCAAAGGTTAAACAGCGGAGGGTACACTCTAGTCAAGTCAGCATTCGTCAAAGAGCCACAGTCAAGATGACATGGATCAAGAAAGCGTCTGCAGTAACAGACTGGATAGATAATTTAAAGAAAAAAGAACAGGAAATATATTTTTCTATCTTGAATAAAAAACGCGAAATAACAGTGCTCCAAAATACAATCAAGAGCGAAGTTCTACTACTGGAAAGCATACGTAAAGAGATGGCGGACTTTTCAAGACACAGTAATCATGCTCCATCAAACTATAATCAGTTTAACATACTAGCGAAATGCTTCGTATGCGATAAAGTATTAGTTAAACAGAAAAATTGTGCGTGGAGAAAGTGTGAAGGGTGTAATATGTGGCTGTGTGGTGTATGCGTTCGAAATCGGAAGCACACATGCTTCAACGCGATTCACCAGTTCCCGCAGCAGCAGCAGCAGCAGCAGCAGCAGCAGCAGCAAGAACCCGAGGTGGACACAAATACACAAGCAGGTGACTTTGAGTACCACGGGTTATATGCAGTAAATGACGAAGAAGAAATATGTGTGATAGATTAATACGGTATGTTGTATACTTAATGTATAAAACTGTGAAAAATAATTTTTTGTAATTTTTTTAAGTTTGTGTTTTAACGTAAAAATGAAATTAATATAATATGTAGAACTATAATGTTTTTCTATAAAATAATTTTTTGTAATTTTTTGTAACTGTTTAAGTCAATTTTTTAACATAAAAACCAAAAAAATGATGTAATTTTTTTTATTCTCCTATCTTTAATTGCCATTCCAGTCTTCCACTCTGCGCGCGCGCACACACACTCACACACACACACACACACACACACATACACGCACGCACACATATTTCATTTATCTTAATTGATGTTTTATTGTTTATTATGTTTAGACAATAAGAATATTGATTAATTAAAATTATTAATCAGTATACTTTCTACTATGGCGTAGGCTCGTGACGTCATCGATCCCGATACGGGACAAATACACGCACGCACACATATTTCATTTATCTTAATTGATGTTTTTATTGTTTATTATGTTTAAACAATAAGAATATTGATTAATTAAATTTATAAATCAGTATACTTTCTACTATGGCGTAGGCTCGCGACGTCATCGATCCCGATACGGAACAATCTCTTATCTATTGTTTAGCAACATTAATTTAAATATCTTAATCGATGTTTTATTAATTGTTTTGTAAAAACATTTTTATGTTTGTTCATGTAATTAAGATATCTTAATTGCTTGTTTATATAAACAATCAATAAAGACACATTAATTACTATATTGTTGAACACCAATAATAAGAGGGGCAGCATCACTGCCTCCCGAGAACACCATTCTACTATGGAGAGAGACGAAAATGTGTCACCGATTCCCGTACGGGACCTCTCTGCTTATATTTACAGCTATTATGATATCTTAATTGCTTCTTTATTGCTTGTTTATGTAAACAAACCATAACAACAGGCTATTAAGATATCTTAATTACTGTTTATGTAAACAAAGATAAGATAGCCCGGGCAGGGCACGATGACTCACCGTCTTTCCATAGTAGAATGTAACCAAACCTTTCTTATAAAATTCATATATCATAGATATACTCTGCATACTCCATTTTGGCGTCACCAGTTCCTACGCATGGTCTCTACACCACATGATGCAAAGTATAGTATATTCATTTATAATGCGATGAGCGAAACGGGAGGTACCATTTTCATATTGAACGTCAAACAAGCAAGAAGTATGGGGCCACCGCAAAGCAAGAACGCTACGAAAAATTACACCGGCGATAAAGAGAAGCAGCCGCTTATACAGCCATCATCGTCGTCATCATCAAAATCGTCATCGCACAATAGCTTCTCCAAGAACACCTTCTCGTTTCCAGAGAAACAAGCGTACAAACGATTTTAATAATCGTTTACTGTTAATTTTTTATCAAAACGGTCCTTTTCAGGGCCACAATATAATATCACGTAAAAACAAACTATTCGATATCTTCTTACACACACACACACACACACACACACATATTTCATTTATCTTAATTGATGTTTTTATTGTTTATTATGTTTAGACAATAAGAATATTGATTAATTAAAATTATTAATCAGTATACTTTCTACTATGGCGTAGGCTCGTGACGTCATCGATCCCGATACGGGACAATCTCTTATCTATTCTTTAGCAACATTAATTTAAATATCTTAATCGGTGTTTTATTAATTGTTTTGTAAAAACATTTTTATGTTTGTTCATGTAATTAAGATATCTTAATTGCTTGTTTATATAAACAATCACATTAATTACTATATTATTGAACACCAATAATAAGAGGGGCAGCATCACGCCTCCCGAGAACACCATTCTACTATGGAGAGAGACGAAAATGTGTCACCGATTCCCGTACGGGACCTCTCTGCTTATATTTACAGCTGTTATGATATCTTAATTGCTTTTTTATTGCTTGTTTATGTAAACAAACCATAACAACAGGCTATTAAGATATCTTAATTACTGTTTATGTAAACAAAGATAAGATAGCCCGGGCAGGGCACGATGACTCACCGTCTCTCCATAGTAGAATGTATACTACTGTTGATGGTTGATTATGGTAGCTTATTTCTGACAGAACCAAACGTTCCATAATATTCTTCTGCACAATAGTATATTTTTCGCTTCCTTTCCAAGGTGATTTGAATCTGATATACACCCAGTGGACAGTGATTCGCGTGGAACGTGCCTCCTCAGTTTTAAAATCCTGGAATTCCATTGGACAATTCCAATGTAAGGTTAATGGTTACACCCGAATTAGCTAATGGGATTGTAGGATTTTGAAACTGAGGGGGCACATTCCACGCGAATCAATGTCCACTGGGTGTACACTTAATGTTTTTTTTAAGAGTTTGAGATGACTTTATTTTTCTTAGTATTGATCCTTGCTATTTATAAGTATAAAGTTTCCAATACAAGTTTATGTGTTAAAAAGGTATTTTCAAAACTATAATTCAGCAGTCACTTGCATATTTGTATTACACTTTTGAACACCTTACATACAGAGAGAAAATATCTAAATATTTAAATGTAGGGTTAAAAGACCATCGCATTCGGTCTTTATTACATGATAGAGCGGAAAATTCTAAAAAGTTTCAATAAGTTAAGTGATAAGATCCTTAGATTTTCCGGAAATTATGAAAATTTCTTAAAGACGTTTGTCAGGAATTTTAAAAATGTCAAAAAATTCCGAAAAAAAATACATATGATTCTATGTATTGAGAAAATATTTCATGAATTTTTTGAGATGCTTTTATTGCTTTATTGTAGAGAAAAATAAATTTAATCTTTAGGAAACTAACATGTATTCTTATGACAAGTGAAAGATTTTATACAAAATAGTTGTTATTACCCTGATGGAAATATTTATGTGTAGAAGAGTTAAAAACTGTTAATAAGAGTTATAAACTGTTAAAAATAGTTATAAAATGTAGGATTTTGGACGTTCCTAATTGTTTATAACTGTTTGTAACTTTTTTTTAATAGTTAATAATAGTTATTAAATTATTTAATAACTATTAAATATTTATTAATTATTATTATTAATATAATAATAATTATATCTTACAAGGAAAGTACCCGAACTTTCAAATTCAAAAAAATTCCAAAACCATATTAAAAAGTAGACCTCCATGCGAGATTCACGAAACCATTTTTTTTATCGGCTGAGAAGCGCTTTATAAGGGTTAAAATCACCCCTAAAGTTTACCCCCAAGAAACGTTTTTTTTATATATCTCGACTTCTACTTAACTTTTTTTAACGAAACAAAATGGAAAGAGTTTCTTATTAAAAAGTCAAGAAATCCGTGGTAGTATGAATATTAAGGGTTGCATCCCTTATTTTTTAGAGGGTGAAATTGTGTTTTTTTAAGAATAATTTTTGTTGTGAGAATTCATAAAATAATTAAAAATAGGTCAAAACATTATTTTTGCCAACTACAATAAATAACAGTTGGTGTGTTTGAGCATTCTTCGCGAAACAACCCATTAAGAGGTGGTAAACCACGCCTAACACAAATGAATTAGGTATATTTTTTTGGCAATTATTTTTTTCCTTAAAATGGGTTCTTGAAGTCGTTAATCGGAATCCACAGTTAGATCCACAATAAAAATTTGAAAATAGTGAAATCAATATGGCGAAAAATTTTTTAGAAATATTTTAAATTCCACGAAAAATAGTATGTAGACCCCCTAGCGGAAATTATATTATGTAAATAAGTGTATAATAATGTAGCAATGTTTTGTTATGTTATTCTATTATTTATTATTTTTTTTATCATACACTTGTTTATCGTACGATAAACTAATGTATGATAATGTAGTTGTTTGTAAAAAAGTGTAAGAAAACGTAACAAATTGTACTTTTCTACTGGATTCGGACGCTTTTATATTTTACCACAGTTTATACCATTTTTTAATAATTTCTTACTTTTCCTTACATTTGTCTACGTTTTATTACTTTTTAATTTGTACTCTCAATTCAAATTTTATAGGTATTCTTACACTTTCGTGCATCTTTTTACATTTTATTATATATTTGTACTTTTAATTACATCTTTTTACGTTTATATACAAATTTTGATACACATTTTACATCGTATCACATATTTGTACACTTTTTTCAAATAGTTCATAATTATACTTTTATAATAATTTATAATTGTACTTTTATTTAAATAAAGCTATAAATAAAATATTTTCAAAGATGTAAAGAAAAAATACTAAAACGTAATAAAATGTAAATTATTATGTATTAGAAATATAATTAATATATGTTACAAAATGTAAGTTACTGTATAAAAGTTTAAATTTTTACAAATTCTTACAGATTTTTCTAACAAATTAATTCTTACAGATTTTTCTAACAAATACTTCGTTATAATTTCATAAAAATAAGCTACACAAGGAAATATTTAGAAAACGTAAGGAATTGAAAGAAAATGTAAGAAACTTTAACAACTTGTTAAATATGCCCGAAATCCAGTATCGAATGATTTCTTACATTTTTCGACAATTTATTCCATTTTATAAGTATTTTCTTATTTTCTTTCATATTTTATAATTTCAGCTTGGAGAGATTTTCATGCTTGTTGAAATTATGATAGGTTTTAATAAGAAAAGTTTATTTATGATTTATTAATATAAATTAATATGAACAAAATTTTTAATATAATGATAATTATAGCAATTCATGGTTATTGCGCAATATACAAGATTACGTACACTTGCATTGATACGGCTTATCTCCCGATTCCTCCTCTTTTATTCATAAATAAGTGAAACATCGGTCAGTCGAAAACAAATATACGTTACTGAACGTGTTTCTACGCTCGTGTTAAATTAATATTCAATGTCAACATTATTTTATGGGTATTAATTGAAAATATAACTATCTGGAGGTACTTGCATCATATTTTTAATGGCAAGTAAACATTTTACGAGTACGAAATCCTATTTGAATTGAATGATAACAACAATAATAATAGTCGTAAGTAACCATATAATTGAAATTTCTTTCTTCTACATAATTATTCAAATTATTTCTAATAGAAGGATATAATAGATATAATATTGAAAAGTTAAATAAAATGCAGCATTTTTAAATATAAAACTCGTCAAAATATACAATAAATTTTGAACAAGTGGCCGAAGTTAAGAAAGTCAAATTCAGTAAAAATCTATTATAGAATCTTTATTGTACCAATTGTAAATATTTTGATAGTGAAACTTTACTCTTAATACATGCATTGAATTATTTTATGATAGTAAAAATTATGTTTTGATTTTAATTTTTAGAATTACTGTTACATTACTGTTATTCTAATATATAAAATATGACATACTGACGATTTAATCAGTTAAGTTAAGTGTAAAAAATATTCATACGAGTGAATAGATGTAGTACTTTATTTATAATAATAACGTTTAGCAACTATTTAATGCTAATAAAATAGTGTATCTTGTAGACAAAACATTGACAAACAATAACGAATTCCCATGCACTTACAAAGGAATTTAGTAAAATGTTTTCCTCAAAAGTTTTGGATGTCTGAATACTTTTTACACTTACTGTACATTCATACTATTGTACATTCCTATACTGTTATGGCTATAAAAAGGCTATAATAACTAAAACTTTTACAGGTTTACACTGCGACTCAACGTATCTAAAAGAAGAAAGAAAATATTTTCCATAAATATGAATTTGGTAAATGCGATGAATGTTTTATTTATTTTAAACAGTATTTTTCAAGATCAAGAAAAGAAATTACCTGTTAATGACGTTGAAAGAAATGTTGCTAATATAGTGTATAATATTATAATATCAAGTATAAATGATCGTAGTATTTACGAAGAAACGGAAGAATTTCTATATTATGATGATACCTACGAACCTTACGATGACATACCTGCAGATGATTTACATGAAGATATCGATGCAGAAGATATGATAACACCCGAAACTGAAAATCAATGTAGGACCGAATCAGAGAGTATTAATTTTGACTACAAAAAGCAAGCTGTGGAGTATTGGTTAAGTAGTAAAAACAAGTAAAAATTTGAAACAGTCCAAAATCGATTCAAAAAATTAAAAACAGCACGTCAGCTGTATAGATGGAGAGATCAAGTGGCAATAGGAGGAAGTAGGATCGATAAATTGAAAAAAATTGAGGAATATTGTTTACAAAAATTTAACGTAGCCAGATCGAATAGAATAACCATTCATGACATTGATGTAAGACGTATGGCAAAAGAAAAAGCATTAGAGTTAAACTTCAATGAATTTAAAGCTTCTAGATACTGGTTAAATGAATTTAAACGGCGATTTAATATCGTTTCTCGAAAAATAACAAAAATTATTACTAAAAAATCTATAGATGATTCAGAAGAATGGTCAGCACAAAAACAGGAATTTCGCAATAGAGTAACTCCGACCAAAGTGGTTTTAATGACGAAATACACTGCATTCGACAACTCATTCTTATACTATCCAACCTACTGTATCTGCTGAAGGAAAACTTCTATCACCCTTCCTTTTAGTCATGCAAGAACCAAAGGGAGAGTTTGGAACTGTAGTCAGAAAAAATTTATTTGCAGCAGAAAATGTTTATGTAATGGCATCGAAATCAGGTAAATTGACTAAAGAACATGTTGAAACGTGGGCGGAAGATGTATATTTTCCATCAACTACCATAACAAGTACCCTATTGCTTGATTCATGGAGAGGTCACTGCCTAGATATAATTTATAAAGTAAAACCGGAACATAAAACCTTAACGATTCTACAAATTCCACAAAGAACAACAAGTGAACTTCAACCGCTTGATATTTACGGTTTTCGAATGTGGAAGAACTTTGTTCGAACGTTTTCGGATATGATATTTCTAACAAATGAGGATCTCAACTTACACGATAGAAATAATATAATCAAAATGCATTCATTAGTACATAATCAATTATCAAGTCCCAGGTTTCAAAATTTATTTAAATATGCTTGGTACGCCGCCGGTTACATTGATGAAAGGCCAGAAAAAATTGAAAACCCAAAAAAATTTTGCTTCAATTCTAATTTTATTACATGCGATATTTGTGGTAAACGAGCGATTATAACATGTTCCTGGTGCAAAAAATCGCTATGTTTACAACATTTTTTTCATGAATATCATTATTGTAAAACATATAATCCATGATCGTCAGAATAATTAGCTAGCTTGCCGTCTGCTGTTGGCTGACCCGTAGGATTTAAAATTGGTCGTTGTGCTGCTTAGAAATTGGTAGAATTGTATAAGAGTTTGTATTAAAAGATAATAAATTGTAAAAATCTGTAAGAATTTGTAAAAATTTAAACTTTTATACAGTAACTTACATTTTATAACATATATTAATTATATTTCTAATACATAATAATTTACATTTTATTACGTTTTAGTATTTTTTCTTTACATCTTTGAAAATATTTTATTTATAGCTTTATTTAAATAAAAGTACAATTATAAATTATTATAAAAGTATAATTATGAACTATTTGAAAAAGTGTACAAATATGTGATACGATGTAAAATGTGTATCAAAATTTGTATATAAACGTAAAAAGATGTAATTAAAAGTACAAATATATAATAAAATGTAAAAAGATACACGAAAGTGTAAGAATACCTATAAAATTTGAATTAAGAGTACAAATTAAAAAGTAATAAAACGTAGACAAATGTAAGGAAAAGTAAGAAATTATTAAAAAATGGTATAAACTGTGGTAAAATGTAAAAGCGTCCGAAATCCAGTAGAAAAGTACAATTTGTTACGTTTTCTTACACTTTTTTACAAACAACTACATTATCATACATTTGTTTATCGTACGATAAACAAGTGTATGATAAAAAAATAATAAATAATAGAATAACATAACAAAACATTGTTACATTATTATACACTTATTTACATAATATAATTTCCGCTAGGGGGTCTACATACTATTTTTTGTGGAATTTAAAATATTTCTAAAATATTTTTCGCCATATTGAATTCACTATTTTCAAATTTTTATTGTGGATCTAACTGTGGATTCCGATTAACGACTTCAAGAACCCATTTTAAGGAAAAAAATAATTGCCAAAAAAATATACCTAATTCATTTGTGTTTGGGGTGATTTACCACCTCTTAAGGGGTTGTTTCGCGAAGAATGCCCAAACACACCAACTGTTATTTATTGTAGTTGGCAAAAATAATGTTTTGACCTATTTTTAATTATTTTATGAATTCTCACAACAAAAATTATTCTTAAAAAAACACAATTTCACCCTCTAAAAAATAAGGGATGCAACCCTTAATGTTCATACTACCACGAATTTCTTGACTTTTTAATAAGAAACTCTTTCCATTTTGTTTCGTTAAAAAAAGTTAAGTAGAAGCCGAGATATATAAAAAAAACGTTTCTTGGGGGTAAACTTTAGGGGTGATTTTAACCCTTATAAAGCGCTTCTCAGCCGATAAAAAAAATGGTTTCGTGAATCTCGCATGGAGGTCTACTTCTTAATATGGGTTTGGAATTTTTTTGAATTTGACAGTTCGGGTACTTTCCTTGTTAGTATTTAATAATTAAATAAAAACTGAAAACTGAAAGTATTAACTAATATATAATTAATTATTAATTAATTATTAGGAATAGAATAATATGGCTATTAAAAAATTATTAATTATTAATAATAATAATTTAATAATTATTAAATTTTTTTTAAATATATCGAATTAAAAATTATTTGAATTCCCTACTATAGAAACTGTTTGAAACAGTTTATAAAAAGTTCTAAATACTTACAAATAATTTTTAACAATTATTAACTGTTATTAACACTTATAATTTACGACAGAGTAAATGTTAGAAAATGAAATAAAAATTATCAACAGTTGAATTAAAGTTTTTTTTAACTAGGGTAAATGTGGATACTACATCGGTTTTTGAGCACGGGCGTCTTATAGTTCAAGAATTACAAGCTTTGTCTCAATGATTTAAGTTGAATTCTTTTTTTAACTCTTCTTTAACTTACCAGAAATGCAAAAATGACTCTTTTCATATGATCAGAACCATATAGTTAATTGATAAATGCAATCTAAAAAATAGATCCGAGGCTGATATTATTGCGGGTATGATTGAATTACCGCGGGAGTTTTACCGCGGGCATGATGGAATTACCGCGGGGGTATTACTGCGGAATTTTACCTTGACCTTGTTATATTATTTATAATTTTACAACCGAAAAAATGAACATATCTGTATATTTTTACATAATATTTCATTTAGAACATAGCATTTGGCAAATGTTCTCATATATATTGTAGACTTCTTGATTTCACTTTTTGAGATTACGTTGGACCAATGCCACAGTAATACCAGCAATTGTATTTGTATACAAATGACGGTATTACCGCGAATGGCCAGACAATAATGTAGTATATTCATACAAATCGTGCTTTATTCTCTTTTTAAGACGATTTCTTATATTAATTAATATTTTGTATGATCGAATAAATATTAAATGCCGAATTATACTATGAAAAATTAAATTGCCGAGCGTTTTTTGTCAATCCGCGGTAATTGCAGCATCCGCGGTAATACCCACATTTACCCTATTACAGCGAAAGATTTTGATATTCATGAAATTCATCGTTTATTTCTATTCGAAATTAACTAATTTAATACACTATACCCTAGTAAATTTAGGCTAACTGCTTGAAATCACAGAATTCGAATGAGCTAAGAGATAGTTTGGCTATCAATACTTGGCCAAACGCGAATCTTACACAAGCGCGGTAACATTATCTTGCTGTAATAAAAGATTATTCTAGCTCTTCTCTAATGTAGCTTTTTCAGCTATCACAAAAGATGATGGAAAATCGATTCTCTAACGATTCGTGACCAACAAAGATAGGAACACGGGCGCGCTGACCGCGCTAACCCCTATAGCACTGAATATTTGAGGAATATTCCCTCAATATTCATTTGCCATTTTCGCAATTTTCGCTAATATTCCCTCAACGTTAATGAACATGAAAGAAACCCTTAGGGAATATTCCTGCAAACCTTGATTACCGTTTTTCCATTCCTTTTCTAAAATGAGCAGGTAGGCTACCTATTATTGTAATATTGCAGGAATATTCGTACAAGATTAATTAATACTAGACGAATATATAATTAAGTTTCACCAATTTTTCCTCGATTAAGCAGTATTGCAGCAATATTCGTACAAGATTCATCGACACGAGAGGAGCATTCAATATATTCCCCTATAACACTTAATATTGGAGCAATATTGCTTCAATGTTGCTGCGACATATTCGCCATATTCGCTAATATTCCCTTAACGTATGCAGGTAACGTTAGTATTTAAGTTGTTTATTTCACATAGATAAGGCGTAAAATTTTGAGTCCTCATTCCCCATTGCAAACGGGATATAAAAACAAGGCAAGCCTTGTAAATCGGACTCGTAAAGAGTCATTTGATCGGTTGAATTTCACGGCTTATATACTCTCGGCCATTCAGTGTATCTACAGAAAGCGCTATCGGCGCTCCGCATAGCAGTGATAAAGGGAAACTTGTGATGGGCGGCTCTCGATATGCAAGCTTCGGCTATTTATCCGTCATGCGGCGTACCGGTAGCGCTTTCTGCGGTTACACTGGATGGCCGAGAGTATATAAGCCGTATAATTCAACCGTTCAAATGACTCTTTACGAAGAGTCCGAATTACAAGGCTTGCCTTGTTTTTGATATCCCGTTTGCAATGGGGGATGAGGACTCAAAATTTTACGCCTTTTCTATGTGAAATAAACAACTTAAATACTAACGTTACCTGTATACGTTAAGGGAATATTAGCGAATATGGCGAATATGTCGCAGCAACATTGAAGCAATATTGCTCCAATATTAAGTGTTATAAGGGAATATATTGAATGCTCCTCTCGTGTCGATGAATCTTGTATGAATATTGCTGCAATACTGCTTAATCGAGGAAAAATTGGTGAAACTTAATTATATATTCGTCTAGTATTAATTAATCTTGTACGAATATTCCTGCAATATTACAATAATAGGTAGCCTACCTGATCATTTTAGAAAAGGAATGGAAAAACGGTCATCAAAGTTTGCAGGAATATTCCCTAAGGGTTTCTTTCATGTTCATTAACGTTGAGGGAATATTAGTGAAAATTGCGAAAATGGTAAATGAATATTGAGGGAATATTCCTCAAATATTCAGTGCTATAGGGGAACATACACTCGCTTAATGATAAATAGTTTAGAAAATTCATTTTTCATTTAGTGGGTATCGCTTTGCTACGAGGGGATAAAAAGTTGATTAACTGCTGATAGTCCGGGCGCTAGGGAGGGTCGAGCATGCACTTTTAGGTCCACTCGGTTATACTTTCACTCAACTTTAGGTTTTTGATGCGTAGAATCGATTTTTCGAGGTTACCGGGCCAAAAAATGATTTCATTCATTGATAATTAACATTTTTTATAAACAATATAAAAAATTTTATATTTTTGATGTAAAAAAAATACCGAGCTATTCTTTGTCATCGTCTGAGCAAAAATGTTCCTTATCAACTTTTCTCTCCGACTCATAGTTTTCAAGAAAGAAAGTCCCAAATTTTGAAAAAATGTGATTTTTTGCAACTTCGAGAATTTTATGAATTTTTATGTCTTTTTTTACGGTTTTTAACATTTACAAATTATTTGCTTCAGGAAATCTTATATTTCCAAGTCTTATATCCATAACTACACGAATTTCAAGTATTCGAACACCTGACGTATGGCTATCGATTGGCTATCGAATCTTACCCGTCATAGAGGCTTTCGCAAGTGCACAAAGCACACAGCAATTCCGTTACTTAGTTAAAAATTTTTTTAAGCTTTTCTTAAACGTAGCGACTTTTAGTTTAGCATGAGAGAATGAAAACCCGATTTGTTATCGATTCTTTAGCGAGCAGGAGATTTACAGAAATGCACAAATGGCGCTGACATTCTCATAGTCACGCTGAAAAAAATGATGTATTAAGGTGGCTCCAGCGGTCTAACAGACCTAAAGCTATAAACATTTTTTACAAAGAATCATTTACATATTTTAATCTAAAAACTGATATGACAGAAAAAAGGGCTCTTAACATAAAGGAAAGCATTTTTGTTAGAAAATTTCCAATTTTGCAAAAGTAAATATTGTCCATTAAAAGAAAATTCAATAAGAAATACTAATCTTTTTTGTTTTTCATTCAATTTTAATTCTCAAGGTCTCATTTTCTTCCTTGTTCAATTTCAAGGGGAGGTATCGAAATCAAAATTTAAAAATTTCCAAAATCTACAAAGTTATATGCAATTGTTTATAAAATTCAGTGACAACTCTACAAACAATTGCATATAACGTTGCAGGTTTTGAAAATTTTTTAATTTTGATTTCGATACCTACCCTTGAAATTGAACAAGGAAGAAGATGAAACCTTGAGAATTAAAATTGAATGAAAAATAAAAACGATTAATATTTCTTATTGAATTTTTTTTTTAATAGACAATATTTACTTTTGCAAAATTGGAAATTTTCTAACAAAATGCTTTCCGTTATGTTAAGAGCCCTTTTTTCTGTCATATCAGTTTTCAAATTAGAATGTGTAAATGATTCTTTGTAAAAAATGTTCATACCTTTAGGTCTATTAGACCTCTGGAGCTACTTTAAAAATTACTATAATATATAGGAACGTGGAGACAAACTTGAAATATCAAAATTATTACTATAAAACATAGTAATATATTATAGTAATATATTACTTATATTATAGTAATTTTTAACACATCATTTATCTCAGTCTAGTTAAATAAGTTTTCGAGCTTATTTTTAATAAAGAGAATAAGTGCACTCTCATGACAGAATAATAAAATAATTATTGGTATCGAATTTTTACTATGTGGGCAGCTTACGATAGCGCGCAAATGCTTCTTCGTTTGGATAAATAATTTTTCAAACTCTTTTCTACTGTTCTTTATCGATAAGAAATCGGCTTTTCATTCTCTTATGATAATGCAAAATTCACTACGATTAGAAAAGAGCTCGAAAAGTTAATGAACCAAGGGAATGAACAACAGCGCATTTTTCGCAGTACCGAAAGAGACCCGTGCACTTAATAATCGATAGCCAGTCAATGTTTTATCTACTTCGTAAGAAAACTTGAGTTGCTACGTAAAAAAGAGTTAGGGAAATTATTTATCCAAGTTAAAAAATATTTGCAGATTTTCGTAATCTCCTCAGACAGTCAAAAATCTATAGCCAATAATTGTTTTATTATTTTATCATAACAATACACTCATTCTTACTTAAAAAATAGCTCGAAAAATTGTTCAACTATTAGAATGTTAGAGCGCTTCGCGTATTAGCTTCGGTTTTTCGTGTGGTGAAGAAACAACAGCCAATCAATTTTTCACCGTCTTGATGAGAAAACTGAAGTAGCCGCATTAAAAAAAATTTCCCACTCCACGTTCCAATTCTGCCGCTTTCAGCTATTGCCGAGCGCTCATTGGCCTAATTATCAAATTTTCAGTAATTAATTTCGGAAAATCTAAGGAACTAATCACTTAACTTATTGAGACTTCTTTTATTAGAATTTCCACCGATGCTCTTCCAGCCGTAAGAACTTTTCAGTTTTTCTTATTTTTTGACTAAAGAAATAATCCATCTTTAACAAAAAAATTTGCTCTTATTATATTTTTATTTGCTCAATCCAGAGGTATTTTGCAGAAATGTATGCTTCTAAAAAATTAATAATAAAAAGCTAGGATGTGTAATTATCATTATTTCACGTTAACGGTAGTATTTCGAAACAATAAAAAAAACTGAAGGTAGAGCCGTATTGAGTAAATAGAAATACAATAAAAGCAAATTTTTTTGTTAAAGATGGATTATTTCTTTAGTCAAAAAATAAGAAAACCTCAAAAATTCTTACGGCTGGAAGAGCGTCGGTGAATTTTCCGCTCTATCATGTAATATATACCGAATGCGATGGTTTTTTAACACTCTGTATAATACACTAAATGTTTACTCCCAAATCCGTTCATGAATGCAAAAAATAAAAACTAAGAACAGCCCTTTATATATAAAGAACGTGCTGATATGACAGCGGTTGTATGAAATCATATGTGTGTTTACACTGATGCTTGCAGACTTTTATATCGGTTACAATAAATGAGTAAGTTGCTGTCGATAAGCATGAAAAATGTTCTATAAAAAACTATGAATATTTGTACAAACCAATGAAAATATGAAAACAAAAATTAGAAATTTATAAATGCGTTACTTTATGTTTAACCTAGACACAACATCTTCCGATAGCGACGATGAAGGATTCATTGGTTTTAAAAGGGCACCCGAATCAAATAACCAATACATCGCTTCATTCTATACTAGCAAAATGAATTATAGTACGAAAATATTGGAGGACAAAAAGCTATTTTCGCAGCGTTCTGTCGATTTGAGAGATAATTTTCATGATTAACCTTAATTATTATATTTAGTATAGTTTAGAATAAAATATGTAGTGTCCTACAATTACTGCTGACTTTCTTTTATCGGCCGAATACGAGAAAAGCTACATTATATTAATATTAGCAAGGCTCGTGTGCGCTTTTTACGATTTCATTTTCTGTTCATAACAATTTTAAATCTAATTATATGTATATTACCTTTTCTATTTATATAATTAAAAAATAACAACTTCTTACACTGACTATTGGCGTAAATTTTATGGTTACACTTTTAAAAAAAGTATAAGATGAAATTTTATATCGGTTAAAATAAATGAGTAAGTTGCTGTTGATGAGCCTGAAAAATGTTCTATAAAAAACTATGAATATTTGTACAAATCAATGAAAATATGAAAAAAAAAAATTAGAAATTTATAAATGCGTTACTTTATGTTTAACCTAGAAACAACATCTTCCGATAGCGACGATGAAGCATTGGGAAAGGAGGAGGACGATGAATGGGCACCCAAATCAAATAACCAAAACATCGCTTCATTATATACTAGCAAAATTAATTATAGTACGAAAATACTGGAGGACAAAAAACTATTTTCGCAGCGTTCTGTCAATTTGAGAGGTAATTTTCATGGTTAACCTTAATTATTATATTTAGTATAGTTTAAAATAGAATATGTAGTGTTCCTGCAATTGCTACTGACTTTTTTTTATCGTCCGGACACGAGAAAGCTCCATTATATTAATATTAGCAAGGCTAATGTGCGCTTTTTACGGGTTCTTTTTCTGTTCGTAACAATTTTAAATCCAATTATATGTATATAACCTTTTCTGTTTATATATTAAAAAATAACAACTTCTTATACTGACTATTGGAGTAAATTTTATGCTTTTAAAATTGCTTTTTATTTTATACTTTTAAAAGAAGTACAAGATGAAATTTTAAATTGCTGCGCCTTATCTATATTTTATATTTAACGACCAATCAAATCAGTATTATTGTGATGAGTATGTGTGATTGTATGTATGTTTTTTCATTTTATTTTATTTTTATTTTAGTGGCCGTGGGGAGAGCAAGCTTCCCATCCTGCGGCCCTATGACACCACCACCACTGAAACCTATAGAACCCCACCGGCACTGCATTCCTGCAGTGGGGCCTGTTCTGATTCGCTGGATCTGTCGCCGTTGCTGTCGTTATTCCTACTTCCCAGTCCCCTTAACCTAGCGGCTAAGGGATTAGGGGTTCAGGCTCGATAGTTCATTCGCATTTGAGTGCCCTCCTTCGGAGCGCTTTCTTTTTTCCTGCACACGCAGATTCACACACGCACACACACCCACACACGCACCCAACGCACGCACACACGCACACACACGTGCACACACGTGCACACATCTCTTCGTGCGTTGACCATTCCTTTCCTCTAGCCTGAGGGTCCATGGTTGGTCATTCGCTGTGTTTCCGCTTTTTTTTCTCTGTTGTTCGTGATAACGTGCTGAAATAGCACGCAATCTTGTCGCAAGTTTCCGGTCTGCTCAACATGACTTCAACCAGTGTCTCTGGCTCTGACGGTGCGCCAATACTCTGTTGTAGTTGATCTCACTCCTCCATGTAGCCTCTGCAGTAAAAGAACGCGTGTTCCGCGTTGTCCTATTAGACGTCACAGTCAGCAGATCAGTCAGTCAGCAGATTGGATTGCTTCCTGCACCGCGTGTAAAGTGCTTCGTCCTGCGCGGAATCCGTATTGCATCTCGGATAGCCCTTCATTTTCCGGGTTATCCAGTTCGCTCTGCATACGGCTGAGATTCTCTCATATAGCTTGCCCGCAGAGTCAAGCATGCACAATGGTCTCCAAGAAGATGGTGCCTTGGGATCCTTGCTTTTATCCTTCGGTATCAGGACCAGTTTTTGGCGTTTCCATTGTTTCGGGAAATGACCTCTTCCCAAACACGTGTTGAATAAGTCCAGCCAGAGTTGAGGCTTTTCCCAAATAGTCGTTCTCAAAACTTCATTGGGGATACCATCGGGTACGTCTTTGCAGCCAGTTTTAGTTTGTTTATCTGGAACAGAGGTACCTCTAGTGCTACATCGCTCGGGTAGCTCTCTGGGGACTCCTTTTGGAAAGAGCGCTTCTACGATTTTAAGTACAGTCGGTACATCTGTTGGTGCGATCGATCCTCGACTCGTCTTGAGTTTCTGTATCACTAGGCGTATCATAAGATGCGCCCCATGGGTCTCGATGGACATCGGCCCACAGAGCTTTCCAGCATTGCCTCTTACTTTGCTTTATGGCGTTTGGGAGCGACTTTCTGGCATCCTTGTACCTATCCTCTTCCTCTTCTATTTCGGGGCGTCTTCTTTTCTGCGCTCTTTGAGTTTTCCTTCGTTGTTTTTTGCAGCTGTTCCTAAGTTCTGAGATTTCTGAATTCCGCCAGAAATCAGGCCTTTGATTCGTGTGCTGTCTTCTCCAGGACATGGATGTATCGCACGCTCGGCTCATTTGCGTTGTGTAGTGTCGCGTCTGATCGTCCGTCGTCCCAGTCTTGTCCAGTCCTCGTGTCTCCATTCTGCAAAGGCGTCCGGGTCAAATTTCTTGACAGCCCATCCTGTAGGTTTTTCTCGCCACTTTAACTCGAAGCAAACATATCGATGGTCGCTGAGTGACTCTTCTTCTAATATTGTCCACTCGTGTAGATGTTTCCTTAGCGTTGATCGAAGGAATGTCAGATCTAGTACCGGCAACGATGCTCTTCTTTCGAATGTTGCCATCCCGGGCTGATTAATCACTATCAGATCGAGTAAGACCATCATTTCGTCTAAAAGCTGTCCTCTTCTGTCTTCCGGGCCTCCGCTCTATGACCTAGATTTGGCGTTGAAGTCTCCTGCTGCAATGATGGGTTCAGGCCATTGTCTTATGCTTCCCTCCAAGTAGTCCAAATCTGCCTGAAATGTCTCAAGCGATGTGTTCGGCGAGTAGTAGCAGCTATAAATTGCAGTGTCATCAAGCACGCATTGTAGGTATCCACTTCCTCTTTCTGCTGAGTTTACCTGCGTGTTGGCCTCAGGCAATACGTGGATAGCCGCATCACCCCTGTTGTCCGAGTGCCAGCCGCTTTTGTTCGGGTTTCTGTATTGTTCGGAGATGAGCAGAATATCTGCTTCTTGTTCTTTAGCCGTTTAATAGAGTAAGTCTTGCGCGGCTTGTATCCGATGTAAGTTTATTTGTGTAAACTTAGCCATTTCCTTTCCTGAGTCTTCTTTCCTTCGCCTTCGCCAGGGCTATGCATTTTGCGTTCCCAGATCGATGTATGTAGTCGGCACCTATCGCCTCGCACTGGGTGCATACTGGTTCGTTATTGCAGGTCGCGACAAGGTGGTCCGTGGCCCCGCATAGGATATATAGACTTTATAGAAACCATATATATAGTTTTCAAGAGGCAGGTAATTTTTGGTCTAATTAAGATAATTTGAAAAAAAATATACGATAATTGAAACAAAAATTACTTTCCTCTTGCCAACTCTATATGGTTTCTATAACATTTATACGTGGGTACTACTTTGCCCGGGTGTGCATAAAGTACATGTGTAAAGGGCCAATTACTGAGCGTAAAGTTTACTTTTTCACCCACATGTCGCGAAATATTAAAAATTTTCTGATAATATGGAATATTCTTGTGTTTTCGCGAAAAACCCGAGTGAGTGATATACAAATGTCTTTTACATAAACAAATTACAATATTTAATTATGTTAGTTCTGTTTAAATAATTTGTTTCCAATAAACAAGATCTACCTTGCTTTGCTTTCACAAGGCTTTGAAAAACAATCTAATAATCTATTCATTCATGTATCCCTCTATCCATTCACTTATTCATCTATCCATTCATTTATACTTTCATCTATTCTTATACCTATCTATTCATCTATCTATTCATCCATCCATCTCATCTATCCATTCACTTATCCATCCAGCAACCTATCCATTCAATACCCATCAATTTATTCATCCATAATATAGAATTTTCCTGTATTCTGCCTATAAAACAAAGTCATTTGTAACTGCAGAACTACTTTACCGCCTTAATCAGAAATAAAATTTTGTCGAATTAATTTTTATTATTTTTAATTTCATAATTTCTAAAACATTTAAAAATATTTGTTATAGATTTCGAAGAAAAGTCGCTAGAGGAAGTTTCCAGCGAAAATAAAAATTCCCAAAAGCGGAGAAGGGCATTTTGCCCTTATTGTTTGAATTTAATTTCAAAATTTCACAAACACCTGGAAACTCAACACTCTGATAAACCTGACGTGAAATTGTTCATAAATTCTAGTTCTGTAAAACACAGAAGAAAAATAATGATGGCTATACGACACAAGGGGTATGGCCTGCAATTCGAGCATACCGAAGAAATACGTTCCGTTTCGAAGCGTGGAATGGGGACGAGTAAGCAGTGCCCTCATTGTTACGGCCACTATTCCTCAAAATCCTTATGGAAACACAAAAGCATATGCGTTTATAACAATTCTAAACTTGTGATGTGACTATTTCTTTTCGTTTTATTAAGAAAAGAGGATTTGTATTCTTTGCAAACACTCTAAAGATAACCAACAAATGGACTTATTTTTTATACGTTTTATAGATATAAGTATACAAAATTTATTTATGTAAAATAAGACATTTTCATATAAATTGATTCGTTTTTTCTTTTTAAATCACATGTCCAATCGTATTGGTCCAATAGAATTTTTACGAAAATATTTATGAAAATTATATTCGATAGTCTGAACACTGATTCGGTGTTAAGATTGCGGCAGATGGTCACCCTGCATCTATACTTATCTCTCGGCATTACGTCGTCGGAACGGGTTACGGAAAGCCATTGTCGTTACGATAGATTCAGTGTGACCGTCTTACCGCAATCAAAGCACCGAATCAATATTCAGACTATCGAATATAATTTTCATAAATATTTTCGTAAAAATTCTTTTTACGAAAAGGCGATCATTAAAGATAATCGCCTTTACTACAGTGATGCTCTACTTCTATTTTGTTATTTCTTTTCAGCATTTAAAATTTCTACTGCAATTCTTCTCTTCAACATTGAATAGCGCCAACTTCTTGCAACTCACATAATTACAGCATAATCAAAATTATTATGGATATGAGAAAGTTGACAGGCAATCTGGCAATCACTTACAGCGATGACATAACTTATTCATATCCATCTAGACGTACTTCTTCTTCTTCTTGGCTGATAGAGCTAAAGTGCTCGTGGTGCCATCACCCGGTGAGACATCTGGACCTAGCCAGAAATGGATCATAAAAATCCTTTACCAGATCATGGTCGGTAAATTTAGATGACGATCTAAAGTCAAAGACTTATGATCTCATATAAGCTATATTTTCAATTGATTTTCATAATAAATATGTAAACAATATTTTTCTGTTTATGTAAATTTAGATTTATAAACGTAAGAAGTAAATAAATATACAAGAGTCGTGTTTAGTAAAGACTATAATAACCACACTTTCGCAACCACGATAAGGTTATGAATTATTTATTCAGCAAATAAGTATTTTAAAAAGGTTAAAAAATAGAAAGATTGAAAGATAATAATTAAAAGAAAACTATTAAAATTATAATATTAAAATCTCAATAAACGTACCACCAATGTTACAACACTATAGCAAGATAATAATGCCTATTTCGCCTATAGAATGTGTTTCAAGATCACAATAGACATAAGAAGAGCTAGTCTTACTCACAAGGGGAGTACCACGGATGCGAGTTCTGGATTTAGCTAAAACTGTAGGAGGTACTTCTTTATGCCAAATAATAAGACACGTATCTCGAAGTTTCTCTGAATGGGCCTTTTCCGAGACCCAAGAAATTTTATGTGTAGAATGAACAATTATTGATAAAAATGAGGTCTCTTTCTTTGGTTATAGCTTTCTCTACTGAAAAATTTCACGTGAGATCTCAGGTGAGAACTCATATGAGATCTCACGTGAGATCTCACGCCAAAATCTCATCTGAAATTCTGGTCCGCGAGCTGCTAAAATCCCTTTAATGATAAAAAATCAGTTTCTGGGAATTACGAGTCGCCTATTAGGTTACGCCACCTCCCAGATAAGTTCAAAAATCTATGCTTTGAAGCGATTTAGTCTTTTTTTACATTTTTAGAAATTTTAGACATGAGATCTCACGTGAGATCTCACGTGAGATTTCACGTGAGAAATTTGAAACATGAGATTCCACGTGAAATCTCATGTCTAAAATTTCTAAAACTGTAAAAAAAGACTAAATCGCTTCAAAACATAGATTTCTGAACTTATCTGGGAGGTGGCGTAACCTAATAGGCGACTCGTAATTCCCAGAAACTGATTTTTTATCATTAAAGGGATTTTAGCAGCTCGCGGACCAGAATTTCAGATGAGATTTGGCGTGAGATCTCACGTGAGATCTCATGTGGTTCTCACCTGAGATCTCACGTGAAATTTTTCAGTAGGGTTTTGAATATTTTGGTCATATAAATGGATTGAAGAGTTTATTAAAAAGGACAGAAAAGTTTTAATTTAAGCTGTGTTTCGTTAAAAAATGTCGATTTTTTAAAAATTTATAGGCTTTCAAAAATAGAGTAAGAGAATCACTAAAAATTTCTTATTTTTTTGAAGCATTTTACGGGTGATATTTTAAGCTATCTTCTTACTTTATTTTCGATAACCTATAAATTTTCCAAACATCGACATTTTTTAATGAAACGCTGCTGAAATTAAAGCTGTTTTTGCCTTCTTTTAAAAAATGTTCAGTTAATCTATATGGCCAAAATATTCAAAAAGCTATGACCAAAGAAAGAGACCTCATTTTTATCAATAATTGTTCACTTTAGACATAAAATTGCTTGGGTCACGAAACGAAAGGCCCATTCAGAGAAACCCCGAGACACGTGTCTTATTATTTGGCATAAAGAAGTACCTCCTACAATTTTAGCCAAATCCAGGACCAGCATCCCTGGTGCTCCCCTTGTCAGACGTTTTGAATCGTGCTAGTCTTCGTAATGGGGCGCTTTTCTTCGTACGGGGCGTTAATTATATGAGAAGTAAATAATAATACAAGTGTTAGGTTAGTAATAGTACATTATGGAACAAGGGCCTTAAGTCGCAAAATAACCCTGCTGGTGTATTTACTGTCCGAGTGAAGCAAGAGCAGTAATCACAAGAAGAAATAATCGACTTTAGTTTCGTGTTGTATATAAAACTTTATTGTTAAAAATATTACTTATGTCGACTGCAATTTACTATCAACTGATAAGAATTTTTCTATCGGTCTTACAGTCTTACAAATTAAATTAAAATAATTAATATTTATGGCAGTCAGATTGCCCTTGTTTATACTCACCCCCGCAGAATCAAATAAAAACTTAATTAAAACCTGGAAAAAACTTTGTTAGCAAAGGACGATCTGACTGCCCACCACCACCACATTGTTCAACGTTTCGAGCCCGCTCCGGCTCCTCCTCAGGGACTGAAACGAAACCCGCGATACACCTCCTTATATACCCCCATATCCCCTTCTTTTTTTCTTACCCCCACCACCATCCACATTCTCCTCTCCAACTTTCCATTCTTACTTAAATTAATAAAGAATGATAAATGTTATCTAATTTACTTGACTCTATCATTAAATTTACATTATTCTGATTTCTTAGAATGTGAATACTTTCAAGGCTTTCCCTCTTATATTTATTCTTAATCCCTTGTTCCAAAATATCCACACTCCCAAAATCGAAAGAATGCAAACTATTTAAACAATGTTCTTTCAAATCCGATGTACAACTTGAGCTGCGTAAACTATATTGATGTTCATATATTCTCTTTTTCAAATATATCTACCCATTTGACCAATATAACAACCATTACAATCCCTACAATTAATTTTATAAACTACTCCCGATTTTAAACATTTATCATCCTTGTCTTTACAATTACTAAATAACCTTTCTAAATTATTATCGTTTCTAAAGAAAACTTGAATATTATGTTTACTAAAAACCCTTCTAATCCTTTCCGACAAACCTCTAACATATGGTAAACTAAAATATGCGTTCTTTCCATTTCTATTCCTTGTTTGATTATCTACCCGCTGCTTCAATCCACCATTATAAATTTCCCACACTCTCTCATCAATCATTTTGTCAATAAATTTTACCGGATAACTATTCTTAATAAATGTTTCTCTAACTAAATTTAAATTCTTTTTCCTAAAATCTTTATGTGACAATTTAATCGCTCTGTCAATGACACCTTTGATCGCACCTGTCTTGTTTCCGAATTGGTGGTGAGAATCAAAATTTAAAAATCTACCTGACCATGTAGGTTTTCTATACCAATCTAATTTCACTTTATTATTATTAACTCTAATGACTCTAATATCTAAAAAAACTCAATTGATCATCTTTCTCAACTTCTTTTATGAATTTAATTCTATCATGGATAGAATTAAACACATCCATCATTTCATCCACAAAACATTCAGGTACAACTGCAAAAATGTCATCAACATATCTTTTAAAAATAATTGGCTGAAAAACCAACTTAGACAAAGCAACACTTTCCAATTTTTCCATTACTAAATTGGCTATAACAGGTGACAAAGGTGATCCCATTGGATCAATTTGTAAGACTGTAAGACCGATAGAAAAATTCTTATCAGTTGATATAAAACTTTATTCACGACTCAACTGTGGCCACTTTGTTGACTTGAAAAAATGGGTCTACATGTGACATTTTCAAATATACCCCGGGACTAAAAAATCAAAAAACTTACAGGGAAATATGGATTATCCAGAATAAAATGCTACTTTTGTCCCGCTTTGCAGGTCAAAAAAGTGGTCATTATAGTGAAGTCGTGAATAAATGATATAATAACCACATGCTCGCGACCCCGCAGGAGATCGAATCACTACGAAATGTATACCATAATGTTCTGCTATTTTAATTTTTTTATTATGAAAAAACATAGCTATGGATAAATTGAGATTATGTTAGTTTAGTAAAACTGCCATTTGAGATTATGTTAGTTTAGTAAAACTGCCATTCGATATTTATTAGAGCCGACTTCTTGCGACCCATTCACTTATTCCATACTGAAAATTATTATGGATAGGTCAGCAGGTGATCTGGCAATCATTTACTAGCGATGATGAAACTTATTGATATCCAGAAACGGATCGTGAAAATCGTTTACTTTTCAGTATAGCAAATTAGGCCACCATCGTTGACAAATTCAAGTCCGACAATCTCTGTATAGAACTGGTCTCGTATAATCTGGTTATTTCCCATTAATTTTCTTAATAAATACGTAAACCAAATTTTTCTTTTTATGTAAATTTAGATATTTATTTTAGTAAAGGCTATAATAACAACATTCTCGCAACCCCGCTGGATAGAAAATCATTACAAAATGTATATCGTAATATTCTGTTACTCTAATTTATTTCACTTTCGATAAAACGGTTGTGGCAAAATTAAAATGCCGTTGGCTTGGCATAACTCTAATTCAAGATAGTTAGCGCTATCTTCAAGAGATTAACACACTTTCTCCATCATCAAAAATTATCTGGTTAGCAGACGGTCTACAGGTGATCCGGTAATCATGCACTAGTGATAACAAAACATATTGATATTCATCGGAACATAGCCAAAAACAAATCGTGGAAATCATTTACTTGTCAGCATTAGGTGACCAGATCAAGGTCCGTAAATTTAGGTGACGATCTAAAGTCAAAGTAAGTTGGAGTGTAAGTCAGATGATTTAAGTAATAAATAAGGGAACGTTTCCCTGTTTATTTAAATTTAAATATCTAAATATGAAAATAAACAATAATGCAAGATTTAGAAACGGCTATAGTAACCACATTCTCGCAACCTCGATGGGGCTATAAATTATTTATAGAGAACAAATATTATGAAAAGGTTCATTAATAGAAAGGTTGAGGGATAATAATTCAAAAAACAAATAAAATGGCAAGTTCAAAAATCTAAATAAAAATACCACGAATGCTGCAACAATATAGCAAATAAATACTGATTTTACCTACAGTCCGATTTATATCAGATCGATTCAAAATGGGAAAACAAATGTACTGTTCGACTGAATTTTCGTAACTTCTATGTATTCCGGTTTAACAAAGATCTTTATTAATATTATTTATTTTTTCACAGATGTTCACAAATTCTCAGTAATAAACATTTAGATTAGCATAATTAATCACAGTTTTCAAAGCATTTTCATAGATATCCGGCGATTACCTAGTTCATGCCAGATTTTAAAAAGAGAGTATTAAAATTTATCTGCTAAATACTCAAATACGTCGATGACTCCCGCTAATACTTAAATCGTTCTGATATGTCGTAGCATCATCAATATTTATTTGATCTTTGTTAGGATACAATTCGATTTGTATTTTTTGTATCGTTTCGATTCGACAGAAAAAGAGAACAATGTACTCATCGACCTACTTTTCGTGACTTCTTCGTATTCCGGCGTAACAGACATATTTATTGAATTATTTAATTTTTTACAAATGTTCTCAGTTTCTAAGAAAGTAATATAATGAAATTCATAATTATTGACAGTTTTTCAAGTGTTTTCATAGATAGTCAGAGGATTACCTAGTTCTTGCCAGATTTGAACAAAACAGTATTCAAATATTTTTGCGTAATATTCGAATACATCGAAGACTCCAGCGAAAACTTATTAAAGCATCGGATATCTCGAAAGACTCCTGCTAATACAATATTTATTTACTTATTTATTTATTTATTTATTTAACCAGACAAATTACATAGCGTATTCCTTAAGAGGTAGATATAACTACCTGTACAAGGGCTGGGAGATACAAAATAAAAACTGACAAACTAACTTAAAATTACATTAAAATTATAACTTTCCAATAAAGAATAAACACCCAAACAAAACAGTAGTTATATAAACTATATTTTTTGTATATAATTATCACCATATATATTTATATTGTCTTCTTTTCACTCAAAAACATTCATTACAACAGATTTATTTTATCTAACATTTAATTTTTCATAAATAGTCTCAGTTCGTCAGTTATGAATACCTAAATTTTCATAACTACTCACAGTTTTACAGGAGATTTCATTAATATACATAGGATTACCTAACTCTCCCCTGATTTGGAAAACGGCATTCGAATATTGCTGCTGTATTTTTAAATATGTCAAAAATACTTGACAATCCTGTAAAATCATCAAGAATTATTTAAACTTGATTAAAATATACTTTGATTTACATACGTCAAACTCTAAACTTTATTTGAATGCAGTTCGATTTATATAAGTGAGATTAGACAAGAATAGAAAATTGTACTGTTCCACCGACTTTTCGCGACCTTTACGTATTCCGGCATAACAGACTTATGCACTCTAACATTTAATTTTTCTTAAATAGTCTCAGTTCTTGAGTCATGAAAATCTAGATTTTCATAACTATTCGCAGTGATTTTAGACATTTTCATTGATATACAAGGGATTAACTGACTCTCGCCCGATTCGGAAAATGGAAAATATTCGAAAACATCAAAAACTCCTGCTAATACTGATTAATTAAATCGTCGGATGTGTGGAAGCCTCCTGTAAATACAGTATCACTATATATATTTTTTTCTTTGCAGCCTGATTTACAATAGCTGGATCCGACAAGGACAGACAAATGTACTGTTCGACAGACTTCTCGCAACCTTCATGTACCCCGTCACAACAGACTTATTTTCTATAACAGTTCATTTTTCCTCAATAGTCTCAGTTCGTGAGTTATGAATATCTAGATTTTCATAACTATTCACAGTTTTCCAGGTGTTTTCATTGATGTACATAGGATTACCTAACTCTTTCCCGAGTTGGAAAATGGCATTGAAATATTTTTGCTAAATATTCAAATATATCAAAAATACCTGCTAATCCCGTAACATCATCAAGAATTCTTTAAATGCTATTTGGACATACTTCGACTTATGTACCATAAACTCTAATTTTCATGTGAATGTTGTTTGATTTATATACGTTAGGTTGAAGAAGAATAGAGAATTGTACTGTTTCACTGACTTCTCACGACCTCAAGTGTTTCCTTCAAATCTGGCAAGAACCAGGTAATCCTTTGATTATCAATGAAAAAGCTTGAAAAACTGACATAAATTATACAAATCATAAAATTAATTTCTTAGAAACTGCAAACATTTGTAAAAAATTAAATAATCCATTAAATACGACTGTTACGCCGGAATACGTAAAGGTCCCGAAAAGTCAGTCGAACAGTACAATTTCCTATCCTTGTCTAATCCCACGTATATCAATCGAACTACATTAAAATAAAGCTTTAAGTTTAACGTATATAAATCCAAGTATAGTTAAATCAAGTTTAAATAATTCTTGATGATGTTACAGAATTAACAAATATTTTTGACATATTTGGGAATTTAGCCAAAAAATTCCTATGCTGTTTTACAAATCAGGCAAAATTTAGGTAAACCTATGTATATTAATGAAAACTCTTGAAAAACTGTGAATAATTATGAGAATCTAGATATTTATAACTCACGAACTGAGACTATTTATGAAAAATTAAATGCTAGAGAAAATAAATCTATCCCGACGTATAGTTCGTGAAGGTTGGGAAAAGTCGGTCCAACTGATGAGAAAGTCTGGCTGGTCGGATGATCCCATACTTTCACCAAAACTTTTAATTATGGACTCGACTTAGCCCAGACTTAGATCAGTCTTAGACCCGATATATTTTCAGTGTAAAAAAAAAGTCTGGGATAAGTCTGGGCTAAGTCTAGTACATAATGAAAAGTTTGGGTCAAAGTATGGGATCGACCGTCCAGCCAGTCGATTACCAGTTGGCCCATACGACGCCCAGACTTCTACTAGACAAATGTACAGTTCGACCGACTTTTCGCAAACTTCATGTACTACGTCACAACAGATTTCTCTTCTCTGACAATTAATTTTTCATGAATAGTCTTAGTTTTTTAGTTATAGATAACTAGATTCTCATAATTTTTGACATTTTTTTAGGTGTTTTCATTGATATATATAGGATTACCGGAATTTTCTCCGATTTTCAAAACGGCATCGAAATTTTTTGCTATATATTCAAATATGTTAAAAATACTACCTAATCCTGTAAAATAATTAAGAATTATTTAAACTTGATTTAAATATACTTCGATTTATATACGCTAATCTGTAAACTTTATTTGAATGTAGTTCGATTTATATACATGAGACTAAACAAGAATAGAGAATTGTACTGTTTAACTGACTTTTCGCGACCATAGCGTATTCCGGCGTAACATTCGTAATTATTCATTATTTAATTTCTTACAAATGTACTCAGTTTCTAAGAAAATAATATGTTCATTTGTATAATTATCGACAGTTTTGCTAGCGTTTTCATAGACAGTCTGAGGATTAGCTAGTTCTCGCCAGATTTGAACAAAACAGTATTCAAATTTTTTTGCTTATTATTCGAATAAATCGAGGACTCCTGCTAATACTTATTAAAGCATCGGATATGTGGAAGCCTCCTGCTAGTACAGTATCACCACTCATATTTCTTTCAACTCATTTCGTTACGGTTCGATTTACATCAGTCTGATGGGTAGACAACTGTACCCTTCGACCGACTTTTCGCGGCCTACATGTATGCCGGCGTGACAAATTATTTACTCTAACATTTAAGTTTTCATAAATATTCACAGTCCGGTAGTTATAAATATCTAGATTTTCATAACTACTCGCAGTGATTTTAGGCATTTTGTTTGACATACGTAGAATTAACTGACTCTCGCCTGATTCGGAAAACGGAAAATATGCGAATACATGGAAAACTCCTGCTAATATTGATTAATTAAAGCATCGGGTATGTGGAAGCCTCCTGCAAATATAGTATCACCATTTATATTTTTTTCTTTGCTGTCTGATTTACATCAGCTGGATCTGAGAAGGCCAAACAAATGTACTGTTCGGCCGACTTTTCGCAACCTTCATTTACTCCATCCCAACAGACTTATTTTCCCCAACATTCAATTTTTCTTAAATAATCTCAGTTGTTGAGTTATATAAATCTAGATTTTCATAAATATTTGCAGTGATTTTAGACATTTTCTTTGATATACATAGGATTAACTGACTCTCGCTCGATTCGGAAAACGGAAAATATTCGAATACATTAAAAACTCCTGCTAATACTGATGAATTAAATCGTCGGATATATGAAACCCTCCTGTAAATACAGTATCACTATTTATATTTTTTTTCTTTGCAGGCTGATTTACATCAGCTTGATCCGACAAGGGAAGACAAATGTACTGTTCGACCGATTTTTCGCAACCTTTCTGTTCTCGGTGACAACAGACTTATTTTCTCTAACATTTCATTTTTCCTAAATAGTCTCTGTTCGTGAGTTATGAATACCTAGATTATCATAACTATTCACAGTTTTTCAGGCGTTTTCATTGATGTACATAGGATTACCTAACTCTCGCCCGAGTTGGAAAACAACATTGAAATATTTTTGCTAAATATTCAAATATACCAAAAATACCTGCTAATCGTGTAACATCATCAAGAATTATTTAAACGTTATTTGGACATACTTCGACTTACATACTATAAACTCTAATTTTCATCTGAATGTTGTTCAATTTATATACGTTAGATTAAACAAATATAAAGAATTGTACTGTTTAACTGACTTTTCGCCACCTCAACTGTTTTGTTGAAATCTGGCAAGAACCAGATAATCCTTTGATTATCTATAAAAACGCTTGAAAAACTATCATAAATTATGCAAATCATAACATTAATTTCTTAGAGACTGAGAACATTTGTAAAAAATTAAATAATCTATTAAATACGTTTGTTACGCCGGAATAGGTAAAGGTCGCGAAAAGTCGGTCGAACATTACAATTTCCTATCCTTGTCTAATCTCACGTATATGAGTCGAACTACATTAAAATAAAGTTTTAAGTTTAACGTATATTAATCCAAGTATAGTCAAATCAAGTTTAAATAATTCTTGACGATGCTACAAGATTAGCAAATATTTTTGACATATATGTAGATTTAGCCAAAAAATTCCAATGCTGTTTTACAAATCAGGCAAAATTAAGGTAAACCTATGTATATTAATGAAAACTCTTGAAAAACTGTGAATAATTATGAGAATCTAGATATTTATAACTCACGAACTCAGACTATTTATGAAAAATTAAATGTTAGAGAAAATAAATCTATCCCGACGTATAGTTCGTGAAGGTTGCGAAAAGTCGGTCCAACTGTTAAGAAAGTCTGGCTGGTCGGACGATCCCATACGTTTACTCAGACTTGAGATAAGGAAAATCTAAGTGAAGCTTACCTTTTACCATATATGGAAAGTAACATATTCAACAAATATCAAGAGAAATCCCAAATTCTTGAACGTAACTGCCGCACCGTAAAAATGTTATGTTTCATGATAATTAATCAAATTGATAAATTAACAAAATTGTGCATGCGCATCAGAATGGAATACTGTATGAAGACTTCTCCGAAAATTTGTAGTCAAAAAATCAAAATAAGTCTTTTTTACTTACTGGAAAAATAATTAGCTGACTCTTCATGATTTTGTAAATTAGTTGCCAATATTTTATTCACCACTGTATTAATCAATCTTAAATCATTTATCAATTCCCTTATAAATATAATTTATTAAGAGTGTATATTCATGAAGCGTCAGCTAATTATTTTTCCAGTACGTAAAAAAAACCCTTATTTTGATTTTTCGGACGTCTTCATACAGTATACATTTTGATGCGCATGCACAATTTTTTTCATGTATGAATTTGATTAATTATCATGAGCCATAATATTTTTATCTGTGGGTCAGTTAGATTCAAGAGTTTGGGGTTTTTCCCGATTTTTGTTGAATATGTTATTTTCCAAGTGCGGTAAAAGATAAGCTTTATTTAGATTTTTCTGATCTCAAACTTCACCAGAAACTATTCATACGGTATTCTATTTTGATGTATACCGCATTTTATTTATAGAAAAATAATAATAATTAACATCAAATGTTACTTTTTTTAAAGTGCTAAATGTAAGTTCAAGAATTTGAGGATATCCTCGACATTCGCGAAATATGCGTGTTTCTTTACTTTTCCCCGAATATTATTAATATACTCTTTTAATAAATTATATTTATGAGGGAATGGTAAATGATTTAAGATTGATTAATACAGTGGCAAATAAAATATTGGTAACTAATTTACAAAATCATGAAGCGTCAGCTGATTATTTTCCCAGTACGTAAAAAAAGACTTATATTGATTTTTCTTATTTCAAATTTTTCGTAGAAGTCTTTATTCAGTGTGGTAATGTTGAGGTATTGTGAATAATAAATAAGTGAATGTTAGACGGAGTTAATTAATAAAGAAGTATAATAAGGATAAATTGGATACATGTGCTCTACGTCTGCACTACATGACGGTCGACAAGAGAGAGAGAGAGATTCTGTGCGCACGGCGCTTGCGCGCCTCGAGTAGGCCGGGCCTCCAAAGTACGAATAGGTGGCGCAACTAGTATCATACATTAGGTGATTAGATCTAGATATAATATTTACGGTAATTCAACATACAGTATTCTGTTTTGATGCCAATGCAATATTTTGTTTACGTAAGAATTTGATTAATTATCATGAAACGTTATATTTTTCAAAGTGCGAAATGTATGTTCAAGAATTTGAGGATATCCCGGGAATTTGCGAAATATGTGTGTTTTCTGGCACTTCCCCGAATATTTTTAATATACCCTTCTCTAATGAATAATTATATTTATATGGAAAATGATAAATGATTGAAGATTGTTCAATACAATGGTAAATAAAATATTGGCAACTAATTTACAAAATCGTGAAGCGTCAGCTGATTATTTTCCCAGTACGTAAAAAAAGCCTTATATTGATTTTTTTTACTTCAAATTTTTCATAGAAGTCTTTATACAGTATACCATTTTGATGCCCATGCAGTATTTTATTTATGTAAGAATTTGATTAATTATCATAAAACATAACATTTTTAACTATGCGTCAGTTACGTTAAAAAATTTGGGTATTTTCCCGATATTTGTTGAATATATTTGATTTCTGGCATTCACCCGAATAATTTTGATATACTCTCTTCTAATCGATGATCATATTAGTAAGGTAAATAATAAATAATGTAAATTTTTTAAACAATGACAATTCAAGTATTTTCAAATAATTAACAAAATCATGAAGCGTCATCTCGCTATTTTTCCAGTACGGTAACAGAGAAGCTTTATGTAGATTTTTCTTATTTCAAATTTTACAAGGAAGTTTTCATACGGTATTCCATTTTGATGGCGACGCAGCGATTTATTTGGAAAGAAATTCCAATAATTATTACGAAAATCTACATTCATGAAATATATGTTTTTTCCACAGATTTTTCGTGGAATGCTTCATACAGTATTCCATTTTCATGCCAGCGCCGCATTTTATTCATAGAAAAAAATAGAATAATTATTATGAAAATTTACATTTTTTAAAGTGCTAAATGTAAGTTCAAGAATTAGAGGATTTCCTCAACATTCGTGAAGTATGTGTTCTCTGGCTTCCCCCCGAATATTTTTAATATAAACTTGTTCAATTGGAAATTATAATGATATGGGAAATGATATCTGATGTAAATTAGTTTTACATACTGTAACAGAAACGCTTTATTTAGAATTTTCTTACTTTAAATTAAGCAAGGAACTTCTCATACAGTATTCTTTTCTGATGCCAACGCAAAGTTTCATTTATAAAAAAGTTTTAATAATTATCACGAAAACTTACATTGTTTTACAGTGCGTTGGTTCAGTACTTGAATTTGAGGATTTCCTCAAGATTCGTGAAATAGGTGTGTTTTAAAATATGTTCCAGTGAATGTTACCTCATACACTCTTCTAATAGATGATTTTATCGATAATCTAGGTGGTAAATAATTTGAATTATTGCTTTTCATTAGCTAATTAAGTATAGACAACTGATTTACAAATTTATCAAGCGTCATTTGGATATTTTTCTGGTACGGCTAAAGCGTTACTTTATTTAAATACTTTTATTTCAAATTTTTTGAAAAGGTTTCATACAGTATTCCATTTTGATGCCCACCTATCATTTTATTAAAAAAAACTTAACTAGTACGATAATCTTTACGATTTTTTTGAGCGACGCTACAAGATTAAATTTAAGAAATCTAAGGAATGTCATAATATTCGTGATATGTGCGATTTTTCTAATTTTTTTCCCAAAAAATATATTTTATGCCTAAGCTACATATGGTAATGGAAAATTCTCGGAAATGACGTTTGGAAGAGCGTATGATGAGAATTAGAAAAAAATTGTGAGTTTAAACGAAGGAATGTAAAAGTCATAATGTAGATTGGAAATTCGTTACCAAAGCCGTTAATCCAACGTAATGTTAGCAAATAATCCTTCATACGCTTTTCTAATCCACGACGGCGTTTGCCTGGAAGGTATATTCTTAGAAGCTTTAGTTTTATTTATAAATCGATAAGTAATGTCGAAAATCGTGACTTTATAAACAGTAAGATTTTAATCTGAAAAAGCGTTAGTCCTTGAAAAAAATTTATAAAATTATTTTTATTGTTGCGTTGTTTAGTTAAAAACAATGGTGAACAATTCATTTTTGTGGTACGTGTCAGTTTTGTGTCTGAATAGTTATTCTTCTTCTTCACCCTTTCTTATTTTGAATTGGTGCTCGTACAGTACATATGGTATTCCATTTTGATGCTCGCACATCATTTTATTAAAAAAAAACTTAACTGATACGATAATCTTTACGATTTTTTTTTGCGACACTACAAGATTAAACTTAAGAAATCTAAGGAATTTCATAATATTCGTGATATATGCGTTTTTTCTAATTTTTTTTCCAAAAAATATGTTTTATGCCTAAGCTGCATATGGTAATTGCAAATTCTCGGAGATTAGGTTTGGAACAGCGTATGACGAGAATTAGAAAACAATTGTGAGTTTAAGCGAAGGAATGTATAAGTCATAATGTAGAATTGAAATTCGTTAGCAAAGGCTCCAACGCAATGTTAGCAAATAATCCTTCAGACACTGTTATACACTGTTCTAATCGATGATTTTTGCGATGGGCTAGGTGGAAAATTATTTCTCATTGTTCAAATAAACGATTCATTAAATGCACGCAGAGAGACGATCTGTTAGTGGCAAGAAGAAAATCCTTTTCAAAATGATTTTCCTTCTGTCACAATAGGAAATGAGAGTAATTTTTGATGCCCGCACATCATTTTATTAAAAAAAAACTTAACTGATACGATAATCTTTACGAGGAAACTGATACAATAATCGATACGTAACTATATCGATCTAAGGAATCTCATAATATTCGTGATATATGGGGTTTTTCTAATTTTTTGCTCAAAAAATATATTTTATACCAATCTAACCTCAAAATCATAACATTAATATGATTATTTGGCTCTCGTGATATAAAATACTGTACGACAATGGTGCCTTAGGGCAATACTACATAATAAAACAATAAAATAATTTTTCTCTTAAAAGGAGTAAAATAACAGCCAATCACAGCAAGCTTTAGGGCCGTTTCACGCAATAAATACAGGATACAGATGCACTAAGGGCTCTTGCACGAACTGGAGGAATAACGAGGGATAATGAATTTAATACAAATTTTGTCGCAGAAATACGTTTGGGAGCTTCTTAAAGGCACGTAAAAAAATTGCCGATATCAAAATCCATCCAGAATCATTCGTTCATACGTTTCCAAATTCGGTCTCGGAGTTTATGAATTTAATGAAGGTTTTGTCGCGGAAATACGTTCGAGGGCTTGATTCTCTAAGCGTATCGTTCACGAGGCAACCGTTTTTCCTTGTAAAGAAGCCCTCTGATTGGTCTAAACCTCTTATGTCGCGTGTGTCGCTCACCGAGATAGATAATGAAGCCCCGGGAGCTTCAAAAAGGCACGGAAAAAACGGCCGATATCAAAATTCATCCGGAATCATTCGTTTAGGGGATGCAACTGGGGCAAAACAGCTAAAAATATATGAAAAGTACTTTTCGAAAATTGTATCTCGAGAGCTTATGAATTAAATAAAAATTTTGTCGCGGAAATACCTTTGGGAGCTTCCCAAAGGCACGTAAAAAATTACCGATATCTAAATCCATCCGGAATCATTTGATCAGGAGATGCAATCGGGGCAAAACGGCTAGAAATACGTGAAAAAGACTTTCCAAAAATTCTATCTCAAGAGTTTACGATTTAAATACAAATTTTGTCCCGGAAATACTTTCGGAAGCTTTCCAAAGGCATGCAGAAAATTGCCTATATCTAAATCCATCCGGAATCATTCGTTCAGGGAATGCAAACGGGGGAAAACGGCTAAAAATACATGAAAAATACCTTTCAAAAATTCTATCGCGAGAGTTTATGAATTTAATTGAAATTTTGTCGCGGTAATACGTTGGGGAGCTTACCAAAGGCACGTAAAAAATTGCCAATTTAAAACTTTATAGTTATTAAAATAATTGTGCATTAATATCCTTGACTGCTTTACTCTAATAGCTTAGAATAATTAGAGATGTGTAAGTATACACATGTAAAAAGAATAAAATCGATGATTGATAAGTTAGGCACCTTCCTTATCCTTTATCGATTGCCCGTAATAGCCATTAGCTTCATTTAATAATTAACATAAAAATATTCGGGCTTTAGCTTCAATTGATAAATTAACATTGTCTGCTTTGGCTTAATAACGCAGACGGGGGGGTGTTGGGGAAATAAAAAATTGAGAACGATTAAGAAGCGGTTAGGGTCCTGATAGAATCGTCATCCCAGTGGCGCAAATGGTAGCGTAGCTGCCCGGTATGCAGAAGGTTGTCGGTTCGATCCCGACCTGGGCCGTTATTTTTTTCGTTCTCATTTCTTCATCCTATACGTTTACCTTTCCTTTCCTCATCCTTTAAAAATTCTTGACTGCACTTTATAATTATTAAAATAATTGTGCATTAATATCCTTGACTGCTTTACTCTAATAGCTTAGAATAATTAGAGATGTGTAAGTATACACATGTAAAAAGAATAAAATCGATGATTGATAAGTTAGGCACCTTCCTTATCCTTTATCGATTGCCCGTATTAGTCATTAGCTTCATTTATTAATTATCGTAAAAATATATCTTAATAATTAGTCCATGTTTGTATGCTTGTGTGTGTGTGTGTGTGTGTGTGTGTGTGTGTGTGTGTGTGTGTGTGTGTTTTTTTTAGAGGAGGTTAGGAAAAATGCATTTACGCATACGAGATGTTATGTAGGACTCGACCATTTCTGGCAATACCTACTAAAACCCCCTGCTGTTGTTCTATAGCAGGGCCTCCCCCCGACTGTAATTCCCCCACGGAAACCGCCGTTAGGCATTACTTCGCGGAGGGCAGTCGCAGCCTCTACGGCCCTCTACCCCGCCTGGTCCTCTGTGAGACGGTTTTCTCTTCTTTCTTCTTCTCGCCTTATGGAGTTCAATCTGTCCACCACCTCGGTGACGAGACCAATCACAGCATCCCATCCTCTCTGTGAAGAGAGTAAGCATCTCCCGATGCCCTCGGGAGTTAGGGGGCCTTCCCATAAGGCCTGAAACCTTTCTCTCTCTTCCCGAAACCTGGGGCATACGAACAAAGCGTGTCCAACGTCCTCATCACTTTCAGGACATGTTGGGCACTCCGCGCTTTCGTACACTCCAATTCTCTTCAGGTAGCTGCGAAAGCAGCCATGCCCAGTTAGTACCTGGGTGAGATGAAAGGTCACGAGTCCGTGTCTCCTCTCCGTCCACTCCACGACACATGGAATAATGCGATGGGTCCACCGACCTTTATCTGCTATATCCCATCGGCGCTGCCACTCTTCCACAGTCTTCCTGGACCATCGGTTTTGACATGGTCCCTGATCAAGTTCGACCTCCTCTCTTATTACTCCTTCACGATACACCTCAGCTCTCTCACATGCCATTAGGTCCAAGGGTGGCAGTCCGGTGACTACCGAGAGAGCGATGTCTGACACGGTACGGTAGGCGCAGGCCACTCTCAGCGCGATTGTCCTGCAGGCCCTTCGGCAAGCTGCACCATAGCTTGGGTTACTACGTATAGCATTAGCCCAGATGGGGGCTCCGTATAGAATCACGGAATAAACCACCGATGAAAGAAGCAACCGTCGTGGCTGCTTCGGCCCTCCTATGTTTGGCATGATGCCTGCGAGTGCTCGAGCCACTTTTGATGCCTTTAATCCTGCGTTCCTAAGATGGTCTTTGAACGACATCCGCGCATCTATTGTAACTCCTAGGTACTTCATGGTGTCCCTTGTCTTGATCTTCTCGTCGTTGACCGTGAAAGTGGCGTAGACTCTCTTTTTTGTTCTGGCAATGAGCACTGCCTCGGTCTTTTCGGCAGCAAGACTGAGTCCATGGTCGCTCAGCCAATCTCCTACTACCTCGATTGCCGTATCTCCGAGGTATTGCACATCTTCGATGGTTTTCCCAACGATAATGAGAGCAATATCATCTGCGTAAGCTACTATTGACACCCCATGTGGGAGCAGTTGCCTAAGCAATCCGTCGTACATGATGTTCCAGATTGGGGATCCTAGCACAGAGCCCTGTGGCACGCCTCCTGTGATCTTATAAGAATGCATACCGTCGTCGGTATCATAGAGAAGCGTGCGGTCAGTTAGGTAACTCGAGATTACTCTTCGAAGGTACAGTGGCACGCTTAGGTCTTCCAATGCGAGCATGATTTTATCCCACCTGGCCGTGTTAAACGCGTTCCGTACATCTAAACCAATTATAGCACACATGCGTTTTGTGCACCGGCTACCACTATCGGCGTTCTCAGCTACTGACACCACCCTATCGATAGCATTGATCGTTGATCGACCCTTCCTAAAGCCGAATTGGTTATCAGACAAGCCGCCGATCTTTTGTATAGCTGCCTCCAGTCTGATGGATATGATACGTTCAAACAATTTTCCGACTATATCCAACATGCAGAGTGGTCGATACGCGGATGGTTTATCCGGAGGTTTATTTCCCTTAGGAAGGAGTACCAACCTCTGTATCTTCCACTGTGTCGGGAATATTCCTTCACTTAGGCATGCATTGAAAGTGTCCTTGAATATGCAAGGAACTTCTAGAGCTGCAGGCTTTATAGCTAAACCAGGAACGCCGTCCAGTCCTGGGGCCTTATGGCAATCTTTTTGGCCGCTATCTTCACTTCTGATTCGGTGACTGCTGTTGGCTCGGCTGTACCGATTCTTTCCGTTAGACCAGTGCCATGTTACCGTTCCTAGTGTTGTGGAAATAAATTTTGGACTACTCTATCAAGAAAGGTTGGACAGGAGGGAGCATTGGTGCCTCTGGGATTGATTTTATTTATGACCGTTTTGTACGGCCGTCCCCACGGGTCACTGTCCACTTCCTCGCAGAAGTCCTGCCAACACTTTCTTTTGGCTGTCTTGATGGCAATTTTCAGCTCTTTCCTCTTTTGCTCATATCTAGTTGTTAATTGATCATACAGCGGTCCACGGACTGCTCTTTGGTGCAGCCTCCTAGCACGAAGACACTTTTTACGTATTACTGCAATCTCCTTGTTCCAACAGTAGACTGGTAAGCATCCCCGGTGGTTCGTCCTTGTGGATATCGAGGCATCGCATGCCGCTGTGATGGTCTCCGAGAGGCTTTGAGCCCTAACCTCAGCTGTTCCTTCGACAGATGCTCCTTCCAAAAAGCAGAGAAAAGCTTCCCTGTCGAAAGTAGCTGGTGCCCATTTCTCTCTCTTCGGCATCCGGGTCATATTCGCTGTTTTGCCTGTCGGGTGGAGCTGGTATGTCAGAGCTCGGTGATCGCTGCCAGTGTACCGATCACTGACTTGCCAGTATGAGCCTTCCCAACTTAATCTGGGGTCGACAAAGGTCAGATCAACTATGGAAGACTTTCGTCCTTTAGTGTAGGTCGGCTTTGCCCCTATGTTAGCAATCTCTAGCTCTAGTATCGCGAAGGTCTCAAGCAGTGCGTGGCCGCGGTTGTTCGTTTTCTTGCTTCCCTACTCAATTGCCCAAGCGTTAAAGTCCCCCCCGATTACGACTGGCAGCGTGGAGGTTCTAACGCTAGTGACGATAGCATCTAGGGATCTTACGAACTCTTCTATTGAGTCGCTGGGTGGTAGGTAGCAGCTGTATAATCTTATACCGGATACTTCAACCCAGGTGAATTTGGGCTGAAGGACGTCCATTTTTTTTGGATATGTGGAGTTCTCCGCATATCCAAATCGCCGCCGTGCTGGCACGATCCCTTACCCAGTTTGGTTCATTTTTGTCCCTGTACTGCTCACTGATGATTACTATGTCCGCCTTCTCCTCTCGGATCAATTGGGGCAGCAAGTCATGGGCTACTGCACAGTGGTTCATGTTGATTTGAAGCACTTTAGCCATCGTTGTTTGTTGCTACCTCCATCGTTACCTGCTCGTTGTTGGTCGGGCAGTTCACTGCCTTGTGACCCTCGGTTTCACACTTGAAGCACAGGGACGACCGGTCAATTACACTCTTACAATTCCGTGCCAGGTGTCCGATTTCATGGCACTTGAAGCAACGCGTCACTGTTTCACGTAACCGGATCCGGCAATTGACCCATCCTATTCTGAGTTTTCTAGTTTCCAGCAGCTTTTCTGTCATTGCTACAGGTAGCATAACGCTGGCTGCTTGAGTGCCACTGTAAGACGCCCGGAGTCTAACATCCCCAGCGGTCATCATTTCGGGGCCGATAATTGAAGTGATCGCCTGTGTTACCTCTTCTGCTGTTGTTGTCTCGTTCAAATCTTTGATTTCGATTGTCTCCTTATGGGACAACGTTTGTACTATCGCTGACCCTGCAAGGGTAGACGAGACCAATGTCTGCAGTTCATGCGACACGATGTTTGGTTTGTCTAGCTCCAAAAGCAACTCTCCTGCCTTGGTGCGCCTGATGCGCGTGACCCTTTCTTGCAGTGCCTTCAACTCAGTGTGTGTGTGTGTGTGTGTGTGTGTATGTATGTGTGTGTGTGTGTGTGTGTGTGTGTGTGTGTGTGTGTGTGTGTGTGTGTGTGTGTGTGTGTGTGTGTGTGTGTGTGTGTGTGCGTGAGTGTGTACGCGCGCGCGCGCGTGCGGGTGATGCGTACGGCTTGATAAATAGATAAATAGATGGATGAGTTTGTTGATGAATGGATGGATCGACGGATATAATGGACGAATGCGTGGATATATGAATAAGATCTCTGTAATATGCTTTTATTTCAAATCACCTGATGTAACAAACAAATTAGCACATGCGCGATCTTCGGGATCAAACTCTTCGATATCATCCACGAAATCCATTTCAGCGTTTTCCAATTCTAAATTTATAAGAGAATCTGAAAATAAGTAATAAAAAAAAGAAAACCTTAGTGAATTGTAATAAACTATAAAAAAACGTAGAATAACCGTAAGAAACCGTACAAAACCGTTAAAAAAGTATAAAACCTTACCAAAACATTAAAAAATGTATAAAACCATACAAAAACATTAAAAAATGTATAAAACCATACAAAAACATTAAAAACCGTATAAAACCATCCATAATTTGTCCGAAAACCAATAGGTTTCCTACGGTTACTTGCGGTTTTCTAAAGTTTAATACCTACGGCTTTCTACGTTTACACATAATAGAGTGAAAAAAAATTAGAAAAATTCACAAAAAAAATTTGGTAATTTTTATCATTCTGTCAAGTAACCCGGTGGCAGACCTGGATTTTTACAAATTTTACAAACCTATTTCGTAAAGTTCCCAACATCTTACAGTTTACTGAACTATTTTTTTAATTTTATCAAACTTAATAAACTAGCCGATAGAATCCCAGCTAAACCCTATTGAAAATTTTTACGTGAGTACTCAAGTGATTCTCACGTGAGTTTCCACGTGAGCTCTCATGTAAAAATCACATGAGAATTTCAACCATTTTCTCACGTGAAAATCACGTGAGAGCTCACGTGAGAATCACTTGAGATATGCAAAACTGGCTTGAAAAAATTATATCAAAATTAGTTCTTACGATTATTTATAGATATACACATTTTATAATTTAAGTATCACACATATATACAAGAAAAACATTAAATTTGCAAATTAAAAATTTTTTATGGGAATCGAACACAGAACCCTTGGCATGGCAGTCAGACGCTTTAACCACTCACCTATAAAAGACTTACTATAATACTATAAAAGTTGGTCTTTTCGAAACTGATACATAAGCTACACTATACGACGTACGCGCTATTGATTTTTTTTTTATTAATAGATACATAATTAAGTAAGAATAACATTATAATCAAATTTAATATAGTTACTTTATTTAAATATATTATAAATAAATAACTCGTTTAATAAATCTCGTTTTCAACAGTTTTAATCAAGAAATGGGTTAAAACGACTGTTCAAATTTTGATGAAACCTGTAGGCCCCGACCGATATGTGGCGGTACTATATAGTGTCGGGAGAGAGAGAGCAGCCATGCTGTGAGCGAGCGCCGTTGACGCCGTCGCTCTGTTCCGCACTGACCACGACACGAGTCAGTCACGCCAGAGAGAGGAGTCAGGACTCACATGCGAGCGTTTGAAGAAGAAGGTTGTGTTTTGAGTTTTGGTTTTATTTGCAGAGTGTTTAGTTGATAGTTTTGACGGTGAGTTTAAAATATTGGTTGTATTGGAGGCAGAATTGGATGCTGAAGCGGATTATTGTTATATTTTTGACGATCAATTGGAATTTGTCTTGATGGCTACAGATTACAGGATTGAGTGATCGGCACATGGAGCATGGCCATTTTGAGTGTTCGTATTGGAGAGGCGGAAGGACCGTTATAGTTAGAGATTGAGTGAGCGCCATATGGAATGCGGCCATTTTGAGTATTTGCATTCGAGAGGCTGAAGGACTATTGTTACAATTAGAGTCTGAATTCAGATAAGATATTCTAGTGATTGCTATTATAAATTGGCTAAGAGATTATTTTTTGGATGGAGTTTCCAGGGTCATTAATGACACGTGACTTTAACTTGCTTTGGCACAAGATAAATAATTCTATGGATCGCAATCAGTAGCTGTATATTTGTCGCCTAGTACTTAATGCAAAGTAATTAACTTAGAGGCTGTTTTATGATTGCATGCTTAATATATTTGGCATGGTGTGGTTTGTGCACATAAGAATTATGCACATATTTATTGTGCACATTTTAGCATTGGTGTATCAAGGAACGCGGGAGCGTTCCGAAGGCAAGTATAGAAGAGCCTTAGGACGACCGCGTGATTATATACTTTGAAATGGATGTACGAGAAATTCAATGCGATTATATACCTATTGCGTTAGTTTTAACTATATAAGATATCCCTATTAATCGAAAGCCATTTCATTGCTCTACTCAAATCGAAAGGTTTCATTTAAAAAGATTGTCTCATTCAAAAGATTTAGAGATCTGAATATTTTTATGTACTATTTCCGAATCTCCGAATCTCCATATTCTTTAGTACCCACAAACTATACATTTTTGTCCGACCGGTACGTAGTATAGCATTTTTGTCCGACCGACTGGCAAAAGAGAGAGAGAGAATGAGTGAGGGGGTAGAGTGAGAGAGAGAGGGAAAGAGAAGAGCGACGGAGAGAGAGAGAGAGAGAGAGAGAGAGGGAAAGAGAAGAGCGACGGAGAGAGAGAGAGAGAGGGAAAGAGAAGAGCGACGGAGAGAGAGAGAGAGAGAGAATCCGTATATGGTATATATATATATCTGGTCAACCAACCTAACCTTATTATTTTATGTATACATAAAACTTTCAATATTACGCATTGGTCCATATACAATCATCATTTATATACAAGTTATATTCAAGACTTTTTACATCATTGAAATTCGATAGATATTAAATGGACTTGGTATATCTCAGATATATTTTCAGATAAGTAGCAAACTATCATTATAAAATAAAAAAAATAATGTTATTAATATAAGTATTGTTACTTTGTGAAATATTTTTTTTTTGTTATTACAGAGATATCAGAACAAGGATAATTGACAAGTAGATCATCTTTAAATAGTATGTAACATAGAAGAGTTCAAAATTATTATTTTGTATTTTAAGGCCACCAAAAGATTAATTATGTTCAAGTCTGTCAAAGCATGCAACCTCCTGTAGTAGAAAAAATAGAAATACTGTTGCTGATAATATTCGCTCTAGCAGATCAAGCCTCGTTCTACTTTATGGTGTTTTAATTGTGGATATGCTTTACTGGCCCTATGATTTCTAAAGGTAAACTAGCATTATTAAAACTCGGAAATAGTGATATATAAGATTTTGCAAGATGTATCTGATTGCTTATTAATTCAAGTGGTTTCTAGTTAAAATTTAAACGAATCTAAGTGTCGAATATAATGTAATTATATAGTGATTGGCTTATGGCAATGGGTGCCTATAAATAAAATAAAGTATCGGTATGATGTGTTAAATGATGTGTTGATAACAAATTTCTAACCTCTACTTAAAATCAGAATTTAAAATATTGGTCAGAGCCTTGGTTAAAAAAAAACATTTTTTGTCTATACTTCAAGAAACTTTGTTGATATTGGCGCTGTGCATATTTATTTACTTAAACATCAATTAAAAGATTATGTTAAGTGAACAATAAAATAGAGAAAAAAGAAAAAATGATGTGTTATTGTTGTGAATAAAAGTGCTCAGTTAATCTAATTTTATAATTTTCTCATGGTGGGAGACGTCAAAATGTTTCAGAAGAGTTCTCAGTAAATATTGTGAAAATGTCTACAGATAAAAGTGCTCAGTTAATCTAATTTTATAATTTTCTCACGGTGCGAGACGTCAAAATGTTTCAGAGGAGATCTCAGTAATTTTTCTACACAAGATTCAGATAATTATTTCAAAAAGTATACAAGAATGTTACGGAAGCTTTTATTATCAGAAATTCTTAGTTCATAAACTGATACAAGATGTGTGGCAATCATGAGTTTCTACTATAAAAGAATGTTGAGAAAGCTTTCTTTTCCCAATGATTCTTAGTTCATAAACTTTTGTTTTTAATTTTGCAAGATGTATCTGATTGCTTATTAATTCAAGTGGTTTCTAGTTAAAATTTAAACGAATCTAAGTGTCGAATATAATGTAATTATATAGTGATTGGCTTATGGCAATGGGTGCCTATAAATAAAATAAAGTATCGGTATGATGTGTTAAATGAAGTGTTGATAACAAATTTCTAACCTCTACTTAAAATCAGAATTTAAAATATTGGTCAGAGCCTTGGTTAAAAAAAAAAACATTTTTTGTCTATACTTCAAAAAACTTTGTTGATATTGGCGCTGTGCATATTTATTTACTTAAACATCAATTAAAAGATTATGTTAAGGGAACAATAAAATAGAAAAAAAAGAAAAAATGATGTGTTATTGTTGTGAATAAAAGTGCTCAGTTAATCTAATTTTATAATTTTCTCATGGTGGGAGACGTCAAAATGTTTCAGAAGAGTTCTCAGTAAATATTGTGAAAATGTCTACGGATAAAAGTGCTCAGTTAATCTAATTTTATAATTTTCTCACGGTGGGAGACGTCAAAATGTTACAGAGGAGTTCTCAGTAAATATTTTTCTACACAAGATTCAGATAATTATTTCAAAAAGTATACAAGAATGTTACGGAAGCTTTTATTATCAGAAATTCAAGATGTTTCAAGATGTTTTATATTTTAAAAGAATGGAGAAAGCTTTTTTCTCTCAATGATTCTTAGTTCATAAACTTTTGTGTTTAATTTTGCAAGATGTGTCTGATTGGTTATTAATTCAACTGGTTTCTAGTTAAAATTTCAACGAATCTAAGAGTTGAAAATATAATGTAATTATTATATAGTGATTGGCTTATCGTGATGGGCGCCAAATGTTTCAGAGTAGCTATCTGTTCTGTGAATTACCGTATATGAAACCATAATATATAAATTACTGTAATGGCTACTTTTTATCTGCAACCATTATTTTAATTTGCTAGGGGATTGTGTTGCACTAGTGTGGCTAGTTACAATGTATTTATTTTATACCTCTCTCCCGCTACCCTCTCTTTCTCTCCCTCAACATATGTCAAACTCTGTAACAAGAACTTTAATGAGAGCCTAAATATTTTTTTTTTTTAAACAATCAGTAAAACAAATAGTGGCTAAGGCAAATGTATGAGTTTTCTCTGTATAATTAATCAACATCTGTCACACTCTGAACCAAGAACTTTAATGAAAACCTAAATATTTTTTAAAACAATCAGCAAAACAAATAGTATTATTAATGTAACAACACAATTTGTCTAGTCTTTTTATTTTTTCTAGTCTCATCTATTCAATAAGCACTCTCTACAAATGGTAATAATTTTTTCATGACTGTACTAATAATAATAGTGTTGATATTTAAAACTTTCTACGAAAGTGTAAAATAAGGCAAGTATAGAAGTTTTTTCTGTATAATCTATGTATAATCTAAATATAAAACTTTCTACGAAAGTATAAAATAAGGCAAGTATAGACGTTTTTTCTGTATAATATACTCTTCCTCTCTCTCTTCCCCGCCCTCTCTCACCATCTCTCCCCCTCCCTTTCTTCTCTCTCTCTCTTAACATCCGTCAAACTCTGTACCAAAAACTTTAATCACAGCTTAAATATTTTTGTTTAATACAATCAACATGTTTAAAAAAAAAAAAAAATAATTCGTTAAGTACGTTACGTACGTTAATTAAACACAAGAAAGTACTGAAATCAATTATATTGTAGTCAAGTACCCATAACTTAACTTGACTGACATAATGCAACTTTTCGTACCTACTCAAAAATATTCAGCTAGCGGGCATGAAGTACTATTTAACACCCAAGAGGCGTAATAGCTCTCATACTCCTACAAAACTTTATAGAACCTACGCACTTTACGTCCGTGTGGGCAAAAATTATTTAAATTATATATAACTATCTTTTACTTCGTCGAGTAAATGTATACTGAACAAATTATATGTATGTAGATTCAAATTCTTCATTGCAAATCAAACAAACGAAAGTTGTGAAATCAATTACCGATAGTCAAGTAATGCAAACAACTCTCCGAAACAACTGTATGATTGATCTCAGAAATATATTATTCTAATTTGTTCATTCTTCTATACAAATTAAACACAAGAAAGTACTGAAATCAATTTATTGTAGTCAAGTATACCCATAAGTTAACTTGACTGAGATAATAGAACTTTTAGTACCTTGCGTGTAAAATTACATTTCACGCCCACGTTGTAACTTCAAAAATATTCACCCAGCAGGCATAAAGTACTACTTAACGCCTAATAAGCGGAATAGCTCACATATTCCTACAACACTTTATAGAACCTACGCACTTTACTCCCGGGTAGACGAAAATTATTAATTAATTACTATTATGCCTTCTTTTTATTTCTAAAATTAATAAGAATTTTATCAGATATTTACGAAGTCAATGCCTATATAAAAAAATTACATAGTTACCAACACATCCCCATTTTTCATTATTTTTTCTCAATTTTGAAATTTCTATAATATTACGCATCTTGGGAGGACACGAGAAGTCTAGAGCTGCTCTAGCAGGGGTGGTCGTCCAATCTTCCATACGTACTTGGCGGGCCCGACGGTTTGCAGTTTAAGGTGTAGACATTGTCATTTTCATATGAATATTCATACGTTTAAAGATCAGATAAAATGTATAAATCAATTGCTTCTAGATATTAAATACTGATCCGTGAATATATTACTCTTTTTAAATAGAAAAGTCCAAACACAGATGAAAATTTCATATGAGATCTCATATGAGAATATCGGACATCAGATCCCATATGAGATCACATATGAGGTCCCATAATATATAAAATTGCAGATGACATAACATATATGAGTCTTATCTGATGTCATGTCCGAAATACTCATAACATGATGTCTTATCTGATCTGATGTCCGAAATACTCATATAAGATCTCATATGATATTTACACGCGGGAAAAGGATAAAAATAGGTGGCTCATAAAATAGTTAGTAAAATTTAAAGCTCTTTTGAATAGACTATGAATTTATATGTATCTTTTTATTTCATTCCCATATAAAAAAAGACGAACACAAGGAAAAATATTTTAGGTAATAAAAGTAAATCATGATTATGCACACAGTACATGTAGGGATATTATATTTAAACGGTATTTATGGTGGACTTAAAGGTATATGCAAAAATCTAGTATTCTACATTTACAAAGCTCACCGGTAAACTGCAAACCGTCGGGCCCGCCAAGTATGTATGGAAGATTGGACGACCACCCCTGCTAGAGCAGCTCTAGACTTCTCGTGTCCTCCCAAGATGCGTAATATTATAGAAATTTCAAAATTGAGAAAAAATAATGAAAAATGGGGATGTGTTGGTAACTATGTAATTTTTTTATATAGGCATTGAATTCGTAAATATCTGATAAAATTCTTATTAATTTTAGAAATAAAAAGAAGGCATAATAGTAATTAATTAATAATTTTCGTCTACCCGGGAGTAAAGTGCGTAGGTTCTATAAAGTGTTGTAGGAATATGTGAGCTATTCCGCTTATTAGGCGTTAAGTAGTACTTTATGCCTGCTGGGTGAATATTTTTGAAGTTACAACGTGGGCGTGAAATGTAATTTTACACGCAAGGTACTAAAAGTTCTATTATCTCAGTCAAGTTAACTTATGGGTATACTTGACTACAATAAATTGATTTCAGTACTTTCTTGTGTTTAATTTGTATAGAAGAATGAACAAATTAGAATAATATATTTCTGAGATCAGTCATACAGTTGTTTCGGAGAGTTGTTTGCATTACTTGACTATCGGTAATTGATTTCACAACTTTCGTTTGTTTGATTTGCAATGAAGAATTTGAATCTACATACATATAATTTGTTCAGTATACATTTACTCGACGAAGTAAAAGATAGTTATATATAATTTAAATAATTTTTGCCCACACGGACGTAAAGTGCGTAGGTTCTATAAAGTTTTGTAGGAGTATGAGAGCTATTACGCCTCTTGGGTGTTAAATAGTACTTCATGCCCGCTAGCTGAATATTTTTGAGTAGGTACGAAAAGTTGTATTATGTCAGTCAAGTTAAGTTATGGGTACTTGACTACAATATAATTGATTTCAGTACTTTCTTGTGTTTAATTAACGTACGTAACGTACTTAAGGAATTATTTTTTTTTTTAAACATGTTGATTGTATTAAACAAAAATATTTAAGCTGTGATTAAAGTTTTTGGTACAGAGTTTGACGGATGTTAAGAGAGAGAGAGGAAGAAAGGGGAGGGGGGAGAGATGGTGAGAGAGGGCGGGGGAAGAGAGAGAGGAAGAGTATATTATGCAAAAAAACGTCTATACTTGCCTTATTTTATACTTTCGTAGAAAGTTTTATATTTAGATTATACATAGATTATACAGAAAAAACTTCTATACTTGCCTTATATCTATATCTATGTGTATACTCCAATGCTAAAGTGTGCACAATAAATATGTGCATAATTCTTATGTGCACAAACCACACCATGCCATATATTTTATGCCTTAATTACTAATCAGGGAAAAAATTTTTGTTTTGTTTTGTTTTTTTTTTTTGCTTTTCCTTTTCTTTTTTATTTAAGGGCAGTCTCTGGAAAATTTTCTAATGAGTTTTGGAAAGAGACTTGTGGACGGTAATATCTCAGATGAGATTTTGAAGGATTCACTTAAGAGGGGGAGATATGATGATCGACTTCTTCAACTGGAGAATAGGTATGATGAAAATTCTGAGGGGCCCTTCATGGTTATCTTAAAGGACAAAAGAGAGGGACAAAATCTTGGTAGAGTTCATCCTATGGTGATTGGTAAGAAGTTTAAGTTATGTAATCTTGACGCGGTTAATATAAATCGGTATTCGGAGAATAAAATCTTAGTGTTATTTAGTGAAGCAGTAGAAGCTAATGTCTTTGTTGAGAGAAATATCAAGGTCATAGATACAAATTGATTGGCTTATATTCCGAATTCGGCTCTTCAACACATTGGTATTGTTAGAGACGTTCCTTTGGAGTTTAATACGGGTGATATAATCGATGGAATTAGTGACAAAAGTATTGAAAATAATGTGGCTGAGATATTTAGAATTAAGGCTAGCAAACTAGTCAGAGAAGATAGTGATAATGAGCGCAGAGATGTTGAACAATTTGTAGACACGGATTCGGTTAAAATCATTTTTATTAACAAACTACCAGATAGTGTTAAAATTTATTGCTGCGTTAGAAAGATTCTTAAGTTCATTCCTGCAGTTAGGCGCTGTTACAATTGCCAAAAATATGGTCATACAGCTAATTGGTGCAAAGGGGTCTATAAGTGTAGTAATTGCGGAAAGGAACATGACAGTAAATTGAATTGTATTGTTGATAGTAGGTGTATTAAGGCCATGTGATACTCAAGTGTAAATCCCTGCGTTACCGATATGTCGGTAACATACTACATATTGAGTAATAATTAAATTATTAATAATTTTTCGGACAAAAACGCTCTGTCAGGCGCTCGGGAATTCTTTGAAGATGATTATGCCAAAGTTTCAGAATTGAAATGATAATTGTCATCGAGTTATCTACTTTCTAGTGAAAGTTTTTATCTAAAAAGTGGATATAAGCTCGAATATACATCGGATCTGCCTGAAATTTTACACATATACTCCCTGTACCGTTTGCGAGCGCCTGGCAGACTTCGTTTTTCGAAAATCGATAAAAAGTATTATTTTATTTTTTTCCATAAATAAACTTTCGACAATGAGTTGTGAGGTTGGCAAAACTACTCACCACTAACGTAAAATGGTTGTGCATGGTGTAAAGTAAGTCGTACCAACCTCTTTTGAAGCATTATATTTGTTTACGTTGTATAGTTCTCATAAATGACTATAGATGGCGCAATGACTCCGCGGCCGGGCGACCAGACGGCCGGGCCGCCGCCGTCGCTATTCTCGTCGACCACGGTGTCGCCTCCGTTATGTTGTGACCTAGTGACCTAGTGACTCGTGACTAGTCAGACTAGTGTAGTGTAAATAAGTGCAGTATTTAGTGCTGGCGAGATTGACATCGCTGCACCCTCTTCGTTGTTTTTTTAGTGTGCCATGTGCGTGTATGCCCAAGTGCATGCGCTGCAGCTCGTTAGTCATCGTGCAGCGTGCTCACTCCCCTGCTCCGGCTTGTTCTTTCCAAACATGTGCCCGCAGCATCCTTCGGCGCCGGCGCGCCGCATGGCCCGCATCGACCAAAGCTCTAGTGCGCACACGCTTCCAGGCTTAAACTCAAATGAAAATCCCTACCTTACCGATATGTCGGTAACAGACTGTATATTGAGTAATAATTAAATTATGAATAATTTTTTTAACAAAAACGCTCTGTCAGGCGCTCGGGAATTCTTCGAAGATGATTATGTCAAAGTTTCACAATTGAAATAATAACTGTCATCGAGTTATTTAGTTTTTAGTCATATTTTTTAGCTAAAAATTGAATAACAGCTCGAATATACATCGGATTTGCGTGAAATTTAACACATATGCTTGTTGTATCATTTGCGAGCGCCTGACAGTCTTCTTTTTTTGAAAGTCGCCAAAAAGTATTATTTTATTTTTTTACATAAATAAACTTCCGACACTAAGTTGTGAGGTTGGCATCACTTCTATATCACTATCGTAAAATGGCAGACAGTAAGGCATACCAACCTTTTTCACGCGATGTATTTGTTTACGTTGTATTGTTTTCGGAAATGGCAGTAGATGGCGCTATGACTACCATTTGGAAAATAAAATTATAAATTATATGATAAAATGATAATTAAAGTAAAATAGAATTGAAAAACTTCAGCTTTGCAAATTATCTGATTATTGTTGTGCGATATACATATACATATATCTAAACGATAGAATAGCGATGAATTGCGTTCATAACCTCAAAATCATCATGTGATAATGTTTTGAATATGATATTGTTTTCGGTAATGGCAGTAGATGGCGCTATGACTACCATTTGGAAAATAAAATTATAAATTATATGATAAAATGATAATTAAAGTAAAATAGAATTGAAAAACTTCAGCTTTGCAAATTATCTGATTATTGTTGTGCGATATACATATACATATATCTAAATGATAGAATAGCGATGAATTGCGTTCATAACCTCAAAATCATCATGTGATAATGTTTTGAATATGAATCTTTTATAAGAGGAGGAACAATGTTTTTCTCTGCATATTTGTACAGAAATATTATGATATAAGTAAATCGAAACGATATAATAGCGATGAATTGCGTTAATAACCTCAAAAACAATATCTGATGTTTTGAATACAAATATTATAGCTGAAATAATACCTACTTTCAAACCTAATTTACAAATATTTGATTCTTTATAATAACCATTAACTTATAACAGTATAAACTATTGTTTTTCACATACTTATGAGGAAATACGGGTCCGCGAAAATTTTTGTAAATAGCCTATAAAGGAGTTTTCACTGAGAAAGTTATTATTGTGAAGAGAATTCCCGATCAAACCAAGCTTCTCAAGTAATATTTATTATATTTTGTAACAAATAGAAATATGTAAATTATTAAACAATTTTTTTCCGCGCGATTTTGCGAAATGCGCATGCACGACATTATTTGTAAAGAGCTTATGAAGGGGTTTTCTTACATAGCTATGATTACCGAACGATTTCCCGAAGAAATCAAAGCTTCACAAGTAATATTTGTTATCCTTGTAACAAATACAAACTTATAAATTTTTAAACAATTTTTTTCCACGCGATTTTCCGAAATACGTGTGCGCGAAATTTTTGTAAAGAGCTTATGAAGGGATTTTCCTACATATCTATGATTGCCGAACGATTTCCCGAAGAAATCAAAGCTTCACAAGTAATATTTGTTATACCTTGTAACAAATACAAATTTATAAATTTTTAAACAATTTTTTTCCACGCAATTTTGAGAAATGCGCATGCGCGACATTTGTTGTAAAGAGCTTATGAAGGGGTTTTCGTACAGAGTTGTGATTGCCGAACGATTTCCCAATGACATCAAAGCTTCTAAAGTTACATTTGTTATATCTTGTAATAAATAAAAATTTATAAATTATCAGACAATTTTTTTCCACGTAATTTTGCGAAACACGCATGCACGACATTTTTTGTAAAGAGATTATGAAAGGGTTTTCGTTCAGAGTTATGATTGCGGAACGATTTCCCGAAGAAATCGAAGCTTCACAAGTAATATTTGTTATATCTTGTAACAAATACGAATTTATAAATTATTAAACAATTTTTTTCCGCGTGATTTTTCGAAATACGTTATGCGACATTTTTTGTAAAGAGCTTACGAAGGGGTTTTCGTATAGAGTATAGATTGTCGAACGGTTTCCCAATGACATCAAAGCTTCTTAAGTAATATTTATTATATCTTGGAACAAATACACATTATTTATAAATTATTAAACAATTTCTTTCCACGCGATTTTCCGAAATACGTGTGCGCGACATTTTTTGTGAAGAGCTTATGAAGGGGGTTTCCTTCATAGCGATGATTGCGGAACGATTTCGTAATGACATCAAAGCTTCTTAAGTAATATTTATTAGGCACGACCGCTACTCGGGTGTTACGTCCGGAGACGTATTATCATTTTTAAAGAAAACACATTATTAGTATCAGATATTTCCTGACACATAAAAGCGAGATGCAATTTTTACAAATACAGCATACAGCGTTATGACACAGTAGGTCATCGAATTTGCGAAACAAAACGATATTTTCATTAGGGTCAGCATTTCTCAATGCTACGGTCGAGCGAGAATCTAAGCCATCGGACTCCTCGGTAGTCGAAAAACCCGCACTTTGCAATGCTCAGCATTTCGCAAGTGCGATGACCCAGTAAACTCATAAGCTGTCAAAAGATGAATTCTACACGTAATCATGCTTCCTCATCTTTAACCTAATTATTCTGCGTTATATAAACGGCAAGGGGCGCCGCGTACGTCAGTCACAGCGTGCAAGAAACCTGGCGAACTCCGTGTACCTCTACGACATCGAGAAGTTGAAACCGTAAGCCTTACACATCTAGTAAGCAGATTTTATAAGTTATTCAAATTGTAATCGTAAGCCTTACTCGTCTAGTAAGCAGATCTTATAAGTTATTTATAGTAAATTTATAAAAGCAAGCGTTATAAAAAGAGTTGTAATTGAAATTACAACACATCGACCTACCAGAAGCCAGCAGATTGTATTGGTAATAAATTATTGTATTTTATATAATAAACTTATATAAAACCAATTACTACTTATTTCCACTTATTTCCGGACTTAACATTGGTTCCGGTACGAATCGAACGTAAGTTCACTAGATTCATATGAAAATAAGATCGGAATAGTGAAAAACGAATTGTATTTGGTTATACTAATAATTTATTACTAATTGCTTCCGAGCTTCTCGTTATGCAGTAAGAAGTTGAGAGGATCATTGTAGCATGATCGTTTAAACTTACGAAGAAAAACGTGTACAGCTCGTCGAGTTACTAACAAACTAACATATTATAATTTCAAGAAAATTAATAAAAGTGAAAAAATAGATGGTTAGTGAAAAGAAATGTTCAAATGAAAATAGATTACGTGAAAAATAAAAACGATCTAGTTCAAATAAGAAATTGAGAAAAAAAAAAATCAATAATAAAACGATTTAAAAAGAAAAAAATAATAAAACAAAAGAAAGTTATTGCAATATATAAACAAAAGATCATAATAATAAACTACAATTACAAGATTGAAAAATAATTATCAAATAAATAAAAAAAATAATATACTGTGTGAAAAATAAAGAAATAAAATAATGATCAACACAGATAGAGAAAAGTGAATAATAATAAATTGGTTAATTAAAAAACCATTGCATAAATAAATATAGTATTTTGAAAAATAAGAAATACAAATACAAAAATATATACAGCCTAGTACAAATGATAATTGAAATCATAAGGCATATTAAAATAAAAATGTTAACAAATAAATAAACAAAACAAGGAGAATGTATATGAATTATAAAATTAATTTACTGAAAAACAGAACAGTAAAATTAAAATTACAAAACCAATTTACAAAGAAAATGAATTAAACACAATTCTGAAATAAATACAGACAAATAAATAAAAAAAAAAAAAAAAAAAAAAAAAAAAAAATTAATATGTAATGTCACATAAGAAGGATATAGAAAATCCAATAATAACAAGAAGTAAAACTATAGAAAATCCAATTTTAAAAAATACAGTAAGTGAAAGAAATCGGGAATCAAATAACATATTCCAAAAAAAGTTCTAAAACACCACGATCGCCTCCACGCTCACGAAATAAAAAAACATTAAACGAAGAAACAGGAACATCTGACAAAGAAATTGGTACAAATTCGCAAAGTTCAAACATTGATCTCATTAATCTTACATCACACACATACGTAAATGTATCACAAGACCAAAAAAATAAAACAGTACTAGAAATACCGAGTATCGACATTCCATCAACCTCAGGAGTAGGAGATATAACAAAATCAGACAACAAACAACTAGACAATCAAGACAATTTAACACAAAATCATTCAAAAAATTCTTTACTTTTACCTCAAACAAAATCGGATTTAGAGTCACCTACAGAATATTTTACGCCAAAATTGTTAAATCGCGATTCTGCATTTTTTGATAAATCAATAGATACATCAGTAGATGAAATAGGCAACTACACAGACATAAACGGAATACTAAACGAACAAAGTCTTATTTTAGCTAGAACAGGACTACAGGAAACAAGAGAAACAGAAACAGAATTATTAAACCAAACAAACAATACGGTTGAATCGGGGATTAATAGAATCATAATAGAACCCGAAATAAATATGGCAAATCAGCAGCTCAAATTACCACTGAAAGAAATTTTGGGATTAGTATCAACATTTGACGGAAAAAATATAACAGCAGAAGAATATATCGACAAACTTAAAGAAGCAAAAAACATTGTTAACGCAGCTGATGAACGGAATTTAGCACAAATTTTAAAAATGAAGTTACGTGGAGAAATACATAAAGCAATAAAAACAATGACAATTGGGAACATCGAAGAATTAATAACCGCTATAAGAACTATTTACCCTTCTACAGAAGACCTATATACACTATATGGTAAATTACGGAGAATAGTTCAAAAAACCAATGAATCAGTATTAGAATACGGAAATAAAATTCGAATAATAAGCACAAATATAATAGAACTAAAAAAAATAGAGGATGGCGTTACGGCAGAGCAAGTACAAACATTTAAAACTCAACTAGAAAATGATGTATTAAGCAGTTTCAAAAACGGTTTAAAACAAGAAATAAGAGTAGAATTAGGTGAACCGAATAGTACACATGCCGCTATGAAAAAAGCAATAGAGATAGAATTAAGACTTGAAAAGCAAAAATTACAAAGAGAAGATAATGCAAATATACTATTCAATACTGAGAAATTAAATATAAAAAGGAAGCTAGAACATTTCATTGTCAAATTTGTAACGATAAATTTCATGAAGCAATGTTTTGTGTAAATGCAGGATGCGTATATTGTAAAAATAAAGACCACTTATCATACTTTTGTAATACAGTAAAAGATAGAATAGAATTAATTTGCAATTATTGTAGCTTAAGTGGACATTCGATAGATACATGTAGATTAAACGAGATGCAGGGGAACCATTGTCAATACTGCCAAAATATGGGACACACAGTAACACAATGCCCGATTATAAAAAAATATGAATTATGTTGGAAATGCAAGAAAAAAGGCCATGACCCAAATACGTGCGAAAAAAGTGCTAACGCTGATGAATGTTGCGAACTCTGTGGTAACGTGAGCCACACAATGAGGAACTGCCCGTCGGCAGTGTGTCAAAGGTGCAATAAACCCGGACATGTAATGAAATACTGTCAGATAACAAGGAAAATGATATGGTGCACAATCTGTGCTATAGAAGGTCACGAAACCTCAGATTGTCAAATAGCGGGAATTATGGCTATGCAAAGTAGACAACAAACATTCGGAAATAGAATAAATTGTCAAATTTGTGGAGCAACAACACATACAGCAATGCATTGCCCAGATAGAAACTCTACTTTACCAATAAATAATAATTATACAAATAACAAATGAAACTATAATAATCCAGAATATAAGAATAATTATCACATCAATAACAATTCAAATGGATTCACAAATAAAATGCAACAACAATATTTTCATCCAAGAAATACGAATTTTAATCAACAAATAAACACGCAAAAAGAAAAAACCGTATTGTGAATTTTGTAAAATCGCAGGACATTCGATAGAAAATTGTAGGAAATTACAGAGGGCAGAAACAGCACCAACTTGTGCCTATTGCAGGAAAAGGGGACATACGATCGAAAATTGTATGTTATTGAAACAAGTAGAAGGTAAATTAGAAAAATTCTGCAGCCTCTGCAAAAATTTTACTCACTCACTTGAAGAATGCTATAGGACACAGCAAAATACTTACGAACAGCGAAATTCGGGAAACGCTTAAATTCTTCTGAGAGCGAGTGGATCAGAAGAAAACAAAACGAAACACTCGACAATAAAACGAACATCAAAACAATCACATTAACAGATAAAACTACAAAAAACTTAGAGTTAGAAAATCAAGAAAATAAATTAACTATAAAAGACGTTGAAGTTGATACGTTAATCAAGAAGAACGAAGAAGAAAATCTGCTAGATACTCAAATGATCACAACACATGAAAATAATAAACTAACTTCATCAAAAATTACAATGTACTTTCTAAGATTAGAAAATGCACTACAGTATATTGAAATAAAAAATCCTTACACCGCAAAATCATGCAAATTACTCGTAGATAGCGGGGCCCAGTTAAACATTATTAAGAAAAATCAAATACCACCATACATAATATTAGAAAATAAGAAAATTCAGCTATCAGGCATCACAGATAAGGCCATAGAAACATTGGGAGTAGTAAAAATGCTAATTAATGATTTGTTTATTGATTTTCATGTAGCTCCTGAAGAATTTTCTCTCCCTTACGATGGAATACTAGGTATTAAAATACTCTCGGAACAGAAGTTAAGACTAGATGAAGGTTATTTACAACTAAATAATAGTAAAATTGCATTGAAACCAAGATACACGATAAAAACAGGCTCTTTTAATACAATTACAAATAACCATAAATCCCAGGGAAATGAAATAAGACAAACATTTATTAAGGAAACGGAAAACATACCAATAGAACAACAAGCAAAATTAGAATTTGAAGAGGAAATAAAGCTAGAAAAAGTAATGTTAAACAAACATTCGGGGAAATCTGAAGAAGTAACTTGCTCTGTATCCTATGAACCTGAATTAATTAACAAAAAAGAGATGAAAATAACTTCGGAAATAACATTTTATGAAGATATAACACAAATCTTAAATCACATCCCTGAACTTAATAAAGAGGAAATAGAACTACAGAGGAAAATTCTCGACGAAATATTACCCAAGGACAAAGCAGATGTACATTACGAAACAATTTTACAGAATAACAAAAATAATATCAAATCTTTAATAAATAATATTAATATAGCTCTTGAAAATAAAGATGAAATAATGGATTTTGAGGAAATCAAACCGACAGACTACAAACAATTTTTAACAATAATAAATAAGAATATTGAAGCTGATTTAGAAGAATATAAAAAAATTTTTGGAAACGAAAAAGAATATAACTTTATCTCTTACGGAATAGATTATTTGCCTGACGGTTTTCAAATAACGGATGATTTGCAAATAGATAAAAATGAAATTTTAAACTTAGGATCAATAAATTTTATAGGAAAAAATGACCCAAATAAAAAATCAGACCGCGAGGAAGAGTTATTCAAAAAAATCCGTTACGAAAACTTACCTGAAAATAATAAAATAATTATTAAAGATTTAGTAATGAAAAATAAAGACATATTCTGGTTAGAGGGCGACAGTTTAGGATCATGTAACGTAGAACAACATGAAATTAACTTAATAGATGATAAACCTGTATACGTAAAACAATTTCCTTTACCACATAAGCTAAAGGAAGTGGCTGTAGAAGAAACAAAAAAATTAATAAAAAATAATCTGGTAAGAAATTCAAAAAGTGCTTTCAACGCTCCAGCATGGATTGTAGAAAAAAACAACTAGTAAACGGACAAAAACGATGGCGTTTAGTCATAGATTATCGTAAATTAAATGAAAAAACAATATCGGATCCTTACTTACTTCCAAATATTACAGAAATTTTTGATCAATTGGGAAAAACAAAATTTTATCATGTCATAGATTTAAAATCGGGGTTTCACCAAATTCCCATGAAACCAAAAGACACACATAAAACGGCCTTTAGTATACATCCATTAGGACGCTTTGAATTTCATGTTTTGCCTTTCAGATTAAAAAATTCGCCGCGTACATTTCAAAGAGTTCTAAATACAGTCTTAGGCGATTTAATAGGTAAAATATGCTTTGTCTTTATTGACGATATAATAATTTTTGGAAAGACTATAGACGAAACAAACGAAAGATTCAGTATAGTTGCACAACAATTAAGAGAAGCTAATTTAAAATTAGAACCGGAAAAATGCGAATTTTTAAAAAAAGAAGTATGTTATTTAGGACATATTATAAGCGAACATGGCATAAAACCAGATCTAAAAAAGGTAGAAGCAGTAAATAAATTTCCAGTACCTAAAAACATTAGAAATATTAGAGAATTTTTAGGACTTTCGAATTACTACAGAAGACATATAAAAAACTATGCAAAGATAACAAAACCTTTAAATATATTACTAGAAAAAGACGTAAAATTTCATTGGGAGAAAGATCAACAAATAGCCTTTGATGAAATTAAATATTTACTATGTACAGCACCAGTTTTGGCATATCCACATTTCGACGAACCATTTATTATTACATCAGATGCTTCAAACTTTGCTTTAGGTGCAATTTTATCACAAGGAATAATAGGTAAAGATCCAGCAATTGCTTATGCATCAAGAAGCTTACATAAAGCTGAAATTAAATATCATACCTACGAAAAAGAAGCATTAGCTATAATGTTTGCAGTAAAAACATTTAAAAATTACATATATGGAACGAAATTTACAATCGTCACAGATCACAAACCTTTATTGTGGTTAAAAACAGCTGACAACAACGCTAGAGTTCAAAAATGGAGATTAAAACTATCTGATTATGATTTTGATATCGTGTATAAACCAGGGAAACAAAATGCTAACGCAGACGCACTGTCCCGAAATCCCATAGAAGTTTTCGTAATTACAAGAGCACAAAAAAGAAACAAATTAAATACTAACATAGGATCACCAAACGAAACTGATAAAACAAGCGAAACGAATAAAGTTCAGTCAAAAACTCAACAAAAAGGGGGAAGATCAAGGAAAACTACAGCTGGTACACAAAAACAGAAAAAAAGATAAAAATAGCAAAAACAACAACGGCACAACAACGCAAACGCAACAAAACATAATATATTCAAAAAACGCAATACAACTTAGAAATGACAACATTGTGCATCTTATATCACATGAACACCAAACATTAGACGAGAATACTAACTTATTAATCAAAAATAAAAACTTAAAAATAAATACAAACTTAAAAAAGGGCGAAATAGATATAATTAATATTGAAAATAAGAAAATATTTATCCTATGTCTCGATACATCAGCAACATCGAAAATAGTTAAAGAAAACTTAATAAAATTAATACAAAAATTAAAAGAAATTTTGAACACACAGAAGATATTCATTTTTAGCATATCAAGGAATATTGAAATTTTAAACATAAGTTGGGAAGAAATAGAAGAATTATTGAAGGACAATTTTCAAAACACAAAAATTAAAGTAATAATATGTCTGAATAATATAGATTACGTAAATATAAACGATAGAAATAGAATTTTTGATACTTATCACTCCTCTACAATACTGGGGCATTCAGGCATAAACAGAACTTACAATCGTATAAAAGAAAAATATTTTTGGGAAAATTTGAAATCAGACATCCAGAACAGAGTAAATAAATGCGAAATTTGCCAAAGAAATAAACTAAAACGTAAAAGAACTAAACAACCAATGATTATCACAGACACACCAGCAAAAACTTTTGATAAAATCGCTATGGATATCGTAGGTCCGTTTAACACTACTAAAAATAGTAATAAATATATTTTATCTATACAAGATCAATTATCTAAATTTGTAATTTTATCATGCTTAAAAGATCAAACGGCGGAATCAGTATCAAACGCTTTCATAAAAAATTTTATATGTATATTTGGCTCACCAAAAATAGTACTAACCGATAGAGGAGCAAATTTCACAAGTAATCTTATTAAACAAATAGCTAAAAGATTCAAATTCAAAAAAATTGAAACAACAGCATTTTCGCCACAATCAAATGGATCCTTAGAAAGGGCACACCACCCACTATGCGAATATCTAAAAAATTTTTCAACAAAAAAATACGAATGGGACAAATTAATAGAATTTGCACAACTTCATTATAATACAAGCGTACATAGTAGTCATAAATTTACACCATACGAACTTGTTTTTGCTTATCCTGCAAGAGTTCCATCTAGTGAACCAATTAAAAGATCGGAATTATTACCGACCTATAACGGGTATTTAGAAAAATTAATAAAAAACATTACTACAACTACTGAGCTAGCTAGAAATAACTTAATAATTTCAAAACAAAAATCAAAAACTCATTATGACAAACTTATAAACCCGATACAACTTAAAAAAGAAGACAAGGTATGGCTCTTAAAAGAACCAAAACCAGGAAAACTTGAACAAAATCATTATCAAGGTCCGTTTGACATAATAAAAATAAATGCAAATAACAATATTACTATAAACTACAACGGAAAAGCAAAAACAGTTCATTCGAACAAATTAAGTCTTGTAAAATAATAAAAATAATAACATACCTTTCTGTTATAGGACATGATGGAGTTACTAAAAATTTTTTTTATATATAATTTACTACAACCAAACCAAGCAATAATTGGATTCGATTGCGGTTCTACTGACCCAACAGTAACAACGTACTCTCTCGTAGACAACGGAGACTGTAATTTTCACGAGGAAGATTTAGTAATAACAAATACGACCATACAATTACTACAATTAGCGGAATTCAAAACAAATCACGTAATGCAATGCAAAATAGAAATAAGACGAACAATATATCACTGCGGAATATTCAGCCACTTAGGTCCAGTTGAAAACGGCCTACAGGAATATTTATACGACATTAGTGCTGAACAATGTAAATTTCTACACAATACAGGAATATTTAAATATGACAACTTTCACACAATAGCAAATATTAAAATAAACGAAACCAAAACAGTAGGAATAGACCTCGCAGGAAAAATCGAAGGAAATCTTGTTCGGGAGGCACCTACGCGGATGATTATGGAAGTTGGGATAATGTTCTTGTTCAAGGACTCATAAAAATTACACTTACAGAAGAATACGCAAAGGTAAATTTAAATAATAATAAATTACATTTAAATTCAGGAACGACATGCAAATTCTCAGACGAGCATTGCATAGACATTCAAGCCGGTTACACATTTTGGTCGCATTTTCCAAACGAAAACTGTTTTGATAACAAATATGATGTTCTATTTAAGGGCACCGTAACAAAAACATTATCACCAAACCAGGAAATAATGTATACAATAAATACTTACGATATATCTTTTTCTTTAAATGCTGTAGAAAGTATTAAGTTTTGCGACAGAATTATAACAAAAACGGAACACCCTAAATTATTTATTTACGAAAAAACCAACGTAAATGTACTATTCGATAACGATGTGAGTCACCAGCGAGATTTAATCAACATAGATATTTTTGCGTATACAAATGCGAAATTTGTTCATGTAGAAAAACATTTTCGGGCGCAATTTAAAAGCTTATATTTAAACATTTTAACAAAAATATGTGAATTAGAAAGAAAAGAAATTCTAAATTCCTTATCCTTAGCCTCCCATTCTCCAGATGAATTTGCATACAATGTAATGCAAAAACCAGGATACCTTGCACGACTCGCAGGGGAAGCAATACATGTAATAAAATGCACCCCTATCAACGTAAAAATCAAGCATACAAAAGAATGTTACGAAGAGCTTCCTGTTACAGCTAGAAATACTACTTGGTTTCTTACACCAAAAACTCATATTTTAATAAGAACAGGAACTCAAATCGACTGTGATACAATAATTCCACCGTACTACAAAATAGATAATAACTGGATAAGTCTAACACCCACACCTAGAAAGGTTGAAAAAAACATAACCACCTTTAAACCAAAAATAATCAAAAATTGGACTCCAGAAACATTAACCTCACTAGCAACTAGTGGGATATATACACAACGAGATTTGGAAAATTTCCAGGAAAGACTACTTTTTCCGATGGAAAAAAAATCTATAATAAACACAATAACAAAATTCACACGAAGCGAAAATTCTGCTAAAGATGACATCATGAGTAACCTACTTACAGAAAAAACATTAACTGACATTGCTGAGAATACTTGGAAAAAATTACTAGAGAAATACGTAGAATATGGAACATATAGTTCTGGAATTATAATGACTCTAATCCTACTACAATTACTAAAAATGATAGTAGATACAGTAATACGAGGCTATACGTTACAAAAACTATATGGATGTTCTAAACACCTTTTTGGGGCAATGTTTACCTCCATAACGCATCTACTAGTAGTTTTGAACAAACTTAATGAAACAAGAGAAAAAAATAAAAGCAACGGCGAGTTAGAAAAAATAATAGTCAGCAAACCGACAATCTCTAGACCGATCCAAAGGAAAATCAGCATTAACAAACAGGAAGAATTCGAACTACAAGAATTAAAAATACAAAGACCACTAAACATGAGACCACTACCACCCTTCCCCAAATCACCTCCTAACCAAACGAACAACATACAACCAACACCCAAAAATAAAAATGAATCCGAAATCTTTTCATTCTAATTTACAATAAATTACTTTACAGAAAAACAAAAGTTTATTGGATGCCCGATAATGTTAAATAAACATTAAATAGGATAATTAATGATTTTAAGTGCGGAAGGAAGAGAACAATATGAAATCGTTTCCTAATTTAATTCTTTTTTATATTATGTTACACAAGAGTAACACTGGGAGTCAAGGTTAAAGAGGACAAGGAATGAAAAGGAGAAAGAAATTAAACATTCCTCTTTTGGTTTTTCATTGCCATTTTATTTTACAATACAAAATTTTTTTTTTTATATACAATACATAACTTAATACTTATTTTTAAAAATAACAATATCACCTAAGTAAACTAACATTTCATAACTAGTCTGGATAAAACGCAACCTCACCCTCCAGTCCACATTTACATCTGAGATATAAAATAATTTCCGTAAGCAATAAAAATCGTCTTCTTCAATCGGCACCATGGTAAGCTGCAACCTCCCATCATTAAAGAGGCAAACCCCTCTTGCCTCAGCAAGGTAGCCAACTCCAATAAGTCAAAATCCGGTCTCGCCAGACTCTCTTTCTCTCTAGGGTCAACCTTGGCCCATTGATTTATCTAGAACAAAAAGAACAAAAAGAATATTAAAAAAATGTACATTATATTTTTCTTTTACATATATTAAGAAGCTTCTCTCAGCCTCCCGTACATATTAATACCAATTATACTATTAAATTCAATATGTAAAACTTAAGAGAACAAATTAACTACATTCTTACCGTATAAAACCCAAATATATCGGGCCTCTTCAATACGCTGACCACATCGATTCCAAATTGAAATAATTCGTTCATAGAACGAAGCGAAATACTCTTAGTCCTCTCATAAACGATGCGGTGAATCTATAACCGAACAAATAAAATTACGATCACAAAAGATATAAAGGAGATTAAAACAAAAAAAAAAAAAAAAAAAAAAAAAAAAAAAAAAAAAAATTTTCAATACTTACGCTGATTATAGGAGCCATTTCGTTCCAGTGTAGAAATTTGAGAAAAATTGAGAACTAGCGATACTCACTGCACACCTACCTCGGTTTATATACAACATTTTTGCATAGCCCTGCGGAATTTCGATAAGTGACAGTCAACGAACTCTTGTGTGTCAAAACTTGCAACTCGAGAAAAAAATTTTGCAACAATACATCCAATTTTTTTTTTTTTTTAATGTAAAATATTGTAAGGAAAAATCACTGATTCCCCACATTTTAAACATTTATTATAGCCATCAATTTAAGGGGGGAGGTAATACGTCCGGAGACGTATCATCTAAACATCTATCAAATAAAAGAAATGTAAATCAGTAATTTTTCGACATACAGAATAATGTATACGCGAATAATTTCGATACGAATTTATGCAACGCAGCATTTCGTTCGTATGGCATTGCGAAAAGGGGGCAGTTGAAAATTTAGACCTCATAAATCATAAATTTAAAATTCATGTCAAAACTGACGAATATTATTATTATTATTATTATTACAATTATTATTACTGAAATTACTATCACTATTATAAACCGTATTATTGTTTTTATCATTAAATCAAATTTTGTAACGAGAAATCTCTGATACATTTGTTGAATCTCTACGACATTCAACAGTCTAAGGGGGGAGGTGTTACGTCCGGAGACGTATCATCATTTTTAAAGAAAACACATTATTAGTATCAGATATTTCCTGACACATAAAAGCGAGATGCAATTTTTACAAATACAGCATACAGCGTTATGACACAGTAGGTCATCGAATTTGCGAAACAACGATATTTTCATTAGGGTCAGCATTTCTCAATGCTACGGTCGAGCGAGAATCTAAGCCATCGGACTCCTCGGTAGTCGAAAAACCCGCACTTTGCAATGCTCAGCATTTCGCAAGTGCGATGACCCAGTAAACTCGTAAGCTGCAAAAGATGAATTCTACACGTAATCATGCTTCCTCATCTTTAACCTAATTATTCTGCGTTATATAAACGGCAAGGGGCGCCGCGTACGTCAGTCACAGCGTACAAGAAACCTGGCGAACTCCGTGTACCTCTACGACATCGAGAAGTTGAAACCGTAAGCCTTACACATCTAGTAAGCAGATTTTATAAGTTATTCAAATTGTAATCGTAAGCCTTACTCGTCTAGTAAGCAGATCTTATAAGTTATTTATAGTAAATTTATAAAAGCAAGCGTTATAAAAAGAGTTGTAATTGAAATTACAACACATCGACCTACCAGAAGCCAGCAGATTGTATTGGTAATAAATTATTGTATTTTATATAATAAACTTATATAAAACCAATTACTACTTATTTCCACTTATTTCCGGACTTAAAACGGGAGAGCCTTATAATTTCACCAGAGTGAAAATTGTAAGAATACAAATACCGAATATTTCATGTGTAAAAACCATTTTCCACTCAGAATAAGTGCGATATGTATGTCTGTACGTCCGTATGTGCGCAAGTTACTCCATTATCTCAATGAATTTTCGATAGATTTCATCAGGATTGCGCGAAACACTCATCTAATTACACCTAAGTGACAGTTCTCTAGCGAGAACAATCGATAAAAAAATTTGATATATTTCCTTTCTTTCGTACATTTATCTAAATATTTCCTTTCTTACGTGCATACTTATCTAAAAAATAACAGACTCACTATTAGAAAGCAATAATAGTCGGTGAAGTGGGAATATTACGATAAAATAACACGATTTAACCTCTTTTATTTCAAAATATAAATATTCGTAATTACTTAGAAAAACGTTTACTTATTGCGCAGGGCCATCGCTATATACCCATTGCAGGGAAGAGTCACGATCGTATCCCGCCAGAAAAGTGCGATGTGAGCGGGCGAGGCTACGGGAGTCGCGCCCGTCCCGCAGCGCCGGACGGGAGGGACTCCTGTAGAGTAGCGGCGCGCTATACGTCTCGTCTGCCGTGATGGAAGTAAATACCATTGACCCTTATGATAACGAGGATAGTTTTCATCGAACCAGATGTTCCTTATAATTATATTTCAATTTCTAATTTTTGTCTGAGAAATTCTATTCAGAGGAATTTTTGGTTATTGACGAGCATCCGTAATATACGATGATGAACTTGTATTGCACAAGGCAGCTCTATCGACATATTTCCTTTCTTTCGTACATTTATCTAAATATTTCCTTTCTTACGTGCATACTTATCTAAAAAATAACAGACTCACTATTAGAAAGCAATAATAGTCGGTGAAGTGGGAATATTACGATAAAATAACACGATTTAACCTCTTTTATTTGAAAATATAAATATTCGTAATTACTTAGAACAACATTTACTTATTGCGTAGGGCCATCGTTATATACTCATTGCAGGGAAGAGTCACGATCATATCCCGCCAGAAAAGTGCGTGTGAGCGGGCGAGGCTACGGGAGTCGCGCCCGTCCCGCAGCGCTGGACGGGAGCGACTCCCGTAGAGTAGCGGCGCGCTATACGTCTCGTCTGCCGTGATGGAAGTAAATACCATTGACCCTTATGATAACGAGGATAGTTTTCATCGAACCAGATGTTGCTTATAATTATATTTCAATTTCTAATTTTTGTCTGAGAAATTCTATTCAGAGGAATTTTTGGTTATTGACGAGCATTCGTAATATACGATGATGAACTTGTATTGCACAAGGTAGCTCTATCGACATATTTCCTTTCTTTCGTACATTTATCTAAATATTTCCTTCTTACGTGCATACTTATCTAAAAAATAACAGACTCACTATTAGAAAGCAATAATAGTCGGTGAAGTGGGAATATTACGATAAAATAACACGATTTAACCTCTTTTATTTCAAAATATAAATATTCGAAATTACTTAGAAAAACGTTTACTTATTGCGTAGGGCCATCGCTATATACCCATTGCAGGGAAGAGTCACGATCGTATCCCGCCAGAAAAGTGCGATGTGAGCGGGCGAGGCTACGGGAGTCGTGCCCGTCCCGCAGCGCCGGACGGGAGCGACTCCCGTAGAGTAGCGGCGCGCTATACGTCTCGTCTGCAGTGATGGAAGTAAATAACATTGACCCTTATGATAACGAGGATAGTTTTCATCGAACCAGATGTTACTTATAATTATATTTCAATTTCTAATTTTTGTCTGAGAAATTCTATTCAGAGGAATTTTTGGTTATTGACGAGCATCCGTAATATACGATGATGAACTTGTTTTGCACAAGGCAGCTCTATCGAAATATTTCCTTTCTTTCGTACATTTTTCTAAATATTTCCTTTCTTACGTGCATACTTATCTAAAAAATAACAGACTACCTATTAGAAAGCAATAATAGTCGGTGAAGTGGGAATATTACGATAAAATAACACGATTTAACCTCTTTTATTTCAAAATATAAATATTCGAAATTACTTAGCAAAACGTTTACTTATTGCGTAGGGCCATCGCTATATACACATTGCAGGGAAGAGTCACGATCGTATCCCGCCAGAAAAGTGCGATGTGAGCGGGCGAGGCTACGGGAGTCGCGCCCGTCCCGCAGCGCCGGACGGGAGCGACTCCCGTAGAGTAGCGGCGCGCTATACGTCTCGTCTGCCGTGATGGAAGTAAATAACATTGACCCTTATGATAACGAGGATAGTTTTCATCGAACCAGATGTTACTTATAATTATATTTCAATTTCTAATTTTTGTCTGAGAAATTCTATTCAGAGGAATTTTTGGTTATTGACGAGCATCCGTAATATACGATGATGAACTTGTTTTGCACAAGGCAGCTCTATCGACATATTTCCTTTCTTTCGTACATTTATCTAAATATTTCCTTTCTTACGTGCATACTTATCTAAAAAATAACAGACTCAATATTAGAAAGCAATAATAGTCGGTGAAGTGGGAATATTACGATAAAATAACACGATTTAACCTCTTTTATTTCAAAATATAAATATTCGAAATTACTTGGAAAAACGTTTACTTATTGCGTAGGGCCATCGCTATATACCCATTGCAGGGAAGAGTCAAGATCGTATCCCGCCAGAAAATTGCGATGTGAGCGGGCGAGGCTACGGGAGTCGCGCCCGTCCCGCAGCGCCGGACGGGAGCGACTCCCGTAGAGTAGCGGCGCGCTATACGCCTCGTCTGCCGTGATGGAAGTAAATACCATTGACCCTTATGATAACGAGGATAGTTTTCATCGAACCAGATGTTGCTTATAATTATATATCAATTTCTAATTTTTGTCTGAGAAATTCTATTCAGAGTAATTTTTGGTTATTGACGAGCATCCGTAATATACGATGATGAACTTGTATAGCACAAGGTAGCTCTATCGACATATTTCCTTTCTTTCGTACATTTATCTAAATATTTCCTTTCTTACGTGCATACTTATCTAAAAAATAACAGACTCACTATTAGAAAGCAATAATAGTCGGTGAAGTGGGAATATTACGATAAAATAACACGATTTAACATCTTTTATTTCAAAATATAAATATTCGTAATTACTTAGAAAAACGTTTACTTATTGCGCAGGGCCATCGCTATATACCCATTGCACGGAAGAGTCACGATCGTATCCCGCCAGAAAAGTGCGATGTGAGCGGGCGAGGCTACGGAGTCGCGCCCGTCCCGCAGCGCCGGACGGGAGCGACTCCCGTAGAGTAGCGGCGCGCTATACGTCTCGTCTGCCGTGATGGAAGTAAATACCATTGACCCTTATGATAACGAGGATAGTTTTCATCGAACCAGATGTTGCTTATAATTATATTTCAATTTCTAATTTTTGTCTGAGAAATTCTATTCAGAGGAATTTTTGGTTATTGACGAGCATCCGTAATATACGATAATGAACTTGTATTGCACAAGGCAGCTCTATCGACATATTTCCTTTCTTTCGTACATTTATCTAAATATTTCCTTTCTTACGTGCATACTTATCTAAAAAATAACAGACTCACTATTAGAAAGCAATAATAGTCGGTGAAGTGGGAATATTACGATAAAATAACACGATTTAACCTCTTTTATTTCAAAATATAAATATTCGAAATTACTTAGAAAAACGTTTACTTATTGCGTAGGGCCATCGCTATATACCCATTGCAGGGAAGAGTCACGATCGTATCCCGCCAGAAAAGTGCGATGTGAGCGGGCGAGGCTACGGGAGTCGTGCCCGTCCCGCAGCGCCGGACGGGAGCGACTCCCGTAGAGTAGCGGCGCGCTATACGTCTCGTCTGCCGTGATGGAAGTAAATAACATTGACCCTTATGATAACGAGGATAGTTTTCATCGAACCAGATGTTACTTATAATTATATTTCAATTTCTAATTTTTGTCTGAGAAATTCTATTCAGAGGAATTTTTGGTTATTGACGAGCATCCGTAATATACGATGATGAACTTGTTTTGCACAAGGCAGCTCTATCGACATATTTCCTTTCTTTCGTACATTTATCTAAATATTTCCTTTCTTACGTGCATACTTATCTAAAAAATAACACACTACCTATTAGAAAGCAATAATAGTCGGTGAAGTGGGAATATTACGATAAAATAACACGATTTAACCTCTTTTATTTCAAAATATAAATATTCGAAATTACTTAGCAAAACGTTTACTTATTGCGTAGGGCCATCGCTATATACACATTGCAGGGAAGAGTCACGATCGTATCCCGCCAGAAAAGTGCGATGTGAGCGGGCGAGGCTACGGGAGTCGCGCCCGTCCCGCAGCGCCGGACGGGAGCGACTCCCGTAGAGTAGCGGCGCGCTATACGTCTCGTCTGCCGTGATGGAAGTAAATAACATTGACCCTTATGATAACGAGGATAGTTTTCATCGAACCAGATGTTACTTATAATTATATTTCAATTTCTAATTTTTGTCTGAGAAATTCTATTCAGAGGAATTTTTGGTTATTGACGAGCATCCGTAATATACGATGATGAACTTGTTTTGCACAAGGCAGCTCTATCGACATATTTCCTTTCTTTCGTACATTTATCTAAATATTTCCTTTCTTACGTGCATACTTATCTAAAAAATAACAGACTCAATATTAGAAAGCAATAATAGTCGGTGAAGTGGGAATATTACGATAAAATAACACGATTTAACCTCTTTTATTTCAAAATATAAATATTCGAAATTACTTGGAAAAACGTTTACTTATTGCGTAGGGCCATCGCTATATACCCATTGCAGGGAAGAGTCAAGATCGTATCCCGCCAGAAAATTGCGATGTGAGCGGGCGAGGCTACGGGAGTCGCGCCCGTCCCGCAGCGCCGGACGGGAGCGACTCCCGTAGAGTAGCGGCGCGCTATACGCCTCGTCTGCCGTGATGGAAGTAAATACCATTGACCCTTATGATAACGAGGATAGTTTTCATCGAACCAGATGTTGCTTATAATTATATATCAATTTCTAATTTTTGTCTGAGAAATTCTATTCAGAGTAATTTTTGGTTATTGACGAGCATCCGTAATATACGATGATGAACTTGTATAGCACAAGGTAGCTCTATCGACATATTTCCTTTCTTTCGTACATTTATCTAAATATTTCCTTTCTTACGTGCATACTTATCTAAAAAATAACAGACTCACTATTAGAAAGCAATAATAGTCGGTGAAGTGGGAATATTACGATAAAATAACACGATTTAACATCTTTTATTTCAAAATATAAATATTCGTAATTACTTAGAAAAACGTTTACTTATTGCGCAGGGCCATCGCTATATACCCATTGCACGGAAGAGTCACGATCGTATCCCGCCAGAAAAGTGCGATGTGAGCGGGCGAGGCTACGGGAGTCGCGCCCGTCCCGCAGCGCCGGACGGGAGCGACTCCCGTAGAGTAGCGGCGCGCTATACGTCTCGTCTGCCGTGATGGAAGTAAATACCATTGACCCTTATGATAACGAGGATAGTTTTCATCGAACCAGATGTTGCTTATAATTATATTTCAATTTCTAATTTTTGTCTGAGAAATTCTATTCAGAGGAATTTTTGGTTATTGACGAGCATCCGTAATATACGATAATGAACTTGTATTGCACAAGGCAGCTCTATCGACATATTTCCTTTCTTTCGTACATTTATCTAAATATTTCCTTTCTTACGTGCATACTTATCTAAAAAATAACAGACTCACTATTAGAAAGCAATAATAGTCGGTGAAGTGGGAATATTACGATAAAATAACACGATTTAACCTCTTTTATTTCAAAATATAAATATTCGAAATTACTTGGAAAAACGTTTACTTATTGCGTAGGGCCATCGCTATATACCCATTGCAGGGAAGAGTGAAGATCGTATCCCGCCAGAAAATTGCGATGTGAGCGGGCGAGGCTAGGGGAGTCGCGCCCGTCCCAAAGCGCCGGACGGGAGCGACTCCCGTAGAGTAGCGGCGCGCTATACGCCTCGTCTGCCGTGATGGAAGTAAATACCATTGACCCTTATGATAACGAGGATAGTTTTCATCGAACCAGATGTTGCTTATAATTATATATCAATTTCTAATTTTTGTCTGAGAAAATCTATTCAGAGGAATTTTTGGTTATTGACGAGCATCCGTAATATACGATGATGAACTTGTATTCAACAAGGTAGCTCTATCGACATATTTCCTTTCTTTCGTACATTTATCTAAATATTTCCTTTCTTACGTGCATACTTATCTAAACATAACAGACTCATTATTAGAAAGCAATAATAGTCGGTGAAGTGGGAATATTACGATAAAATAACACGATTTAACATCTTTTGTTTCAAAATATAAATATTCGTAATTACTTAGAAAAACGTTTACTTATTGCGTAGGGCCATCGTTATATACCCATTGCAGGGAAGAGTCACGATCGTATCCCGCCAGAAAAGTGCGATGTGAGCGGGCGAGGCTACGGGAGTCGCGGCCGTCCCGCAGCGCCGGACGGGAGCGACCCCCGTTGAGTAGCGGCGCGCTATACGTCTCGTCTGCCGTGATGGAAGTAAATACCATTGACCCTTATGATAACGAGGATAGTTTTCATCGAACCAGATGTTGCTTATAATTATATTTCAATTTCTAATTTTTGTCTGAGAAATTCTATTCAGAGGAATTTTTGGTTATTGACGAGCATTCGTAATATACGATGATGAACTTGTATTGCACAAGGTAGCTCTATCGACATATTTCCTTTCTTTCGTACATTTATCTAAATATTTCCTTCTTACGTGCATACTTATCTAAAAAATAACAGACTCACTATTAGAAAGCAATAATAGTCGGTGAAGTGGGAATATTACGATAAAATAACACGATTTAACCTCTTTTATTTCAAAATATAAATATTCGAAATTACTTAGAAAAACGTTTACTTATTGCGTAGGGCCATCGCTATATACCCATTGCAGGGAAGAGTCACGATCGTATCCCGCCAGAAAAGTGCGATGTGAGCGGGCGAGGCTACGGGAGTCGTGCCCGTCCCGCAGCGCCGGACGGGAGCGACTCCAGTAGAGTAGCGGCGCGCTATACGTCTCGTCTGCCGTGATGGAAGTAAATACCATTGACCCTTATGATAACGAGGATAGTTTTCATCGAACCAGATGTTGCTTATAATTATATATCAATTTCTAATTTTTGTCTGAGAAATTCTATTCAGAGTAATTTTTGGTTATTGACGAGCATCCGTAATATACGATGATGAACTTGTATAGCACAAGGTAGCTCTATCGACATATTTCCTTTCTTTCGTACATTTATCTAAATATTTCCTTTCTTACGTGCATACTTATCTAAAAAATAACAGACTCACTATTAGAAAGCAATAATAGTCGGTGAAGTGGGAATATTACGATAAAATAACACGATTTAACATCTTTTATTTCAAAATATAAATATTCGTAATTACTTAGAAAAACGTTTACTTATTGCGCAGGGCCATCGCTATATACCCATTGCACGGAAGAGTCACGATCGTATCCCGCCAGAAAAGTGCGATGTGAGCGGGCGAGGCTACGGGAGTCGCGCCCGTCCCGCAGCGCCGGACGGGAGCGACTCCCGTAGAGTAGCGGCGCGCTATACGTCTCGTCTGCCGTGATGGAAGTAAATACCATTGACCCTTATGATAACGAGGATAGTTTTCATCGAACCAGATGTTGCTTATAATTATATTTCAATTTCTAATTTTTGTCTGAGAAATTCTATTCAGAGGAATTTTTGGTTATTGACGAGCATCCGTAATATACGATGATGAACTTGTATTGCACAAGGCAGCTCTATCGACATATTTCCTTTCTTTCGTACATTTATCTAAATATTTCCTTTCTTACGTGCATACTTATCTAAAAAATAACAGACTCACTATTAGAAAGCAATAATAGTCGGTGAAGTCGGAATATTACGATAAAATAACACGATTTAACCTCTTTTATTTCAAAATATAAATATTCGAAATTACTTGGAAAAACGTTTACTTATTGCGTAGGGCCATCGCTATATACCCATTGCAGGGAAGAGTCAAGATCGTATCCCGCCAGAAAATTGCGATGTGAGCGGGCGAGGCTAGGGGAGTCGCGCCCGTCCCAAAGCGCCGGACGGGAGCGACTCCCGTAGAGTAGCGGCGCGCTATACGCCTCGTCTGCCGTGATGGAAGTAAATACCATTGACCCTTATGATAACGAGGATAGTTTTCATCGAACCAGATGTTGCTTATAATTATATATCAATTTCTAATTTTTGTCTGAGAAAATCTATTCAGAGGAATTTTTGGTTATTGACGAGCATCCGTAATATACGATGATGAACTTGTATTCAACAAGGTAGCTCTATCGACATATTTCCTTTCTTTCGTACATTTATCTAAATATTTCCTTTCTTACGTGCATACTTATCTAAAACATAACAGACTCATTATTAGAAAGCAATAATAGTCGGTGAAGTGGGAATATTACGATAAAATAACACGATTTAACATCTTTTGTTTCAAAATATAAATATTCGTAATTACTTAGAAAAACGTTTACTTATTGCGTAGGGCCATCGTTATATACCCATTGCAGGGAAGAGTCACGATCGTATCCCGCCAGAAAAGTGAGATGTGAGCGGGCGAGGCTACGGGAGTCGCGGCCGTCCCGCAGCGCCGGACGGGAGCGACACCCGTTGAGTAGCGGCGCGCTATATGTCTCGTCTGCCGTGATGGAAGTAAATACCATTGACCCTTATGATAACGAGGATAGTTTTCATCGAACCAGATGTTGCTTATAATTATATATCAATTTCTAATTTTTGTCTGAGAAATTCTATTCAGAGTAATTTTTGGTTATTGACGAGCATCCGTAATATACGATGATGAACTTGTATAGCACAAGGTAGCTCTATCGACATATTTCCTTTCTTTCGTACATTTATCTAAATATTTCCTTTCTTACGTGCATACTTATCTAAAAAATAACAGACCCACTATTAGAAAGCAATAATAGTCGGTGAAGTGGGAATATTACGATAAAATAACACGATTTAACATCTTTTATTTCAAAATATAAATATTCGTAATTACTTAGAAAAACGTTTACTTATTGCGCAGGGCCATCGCTATATACCCATTGCACGGAAGAGTCACGATCGTATCCCGCCAGAAAAGTGCGATGTGAGCGGGCGAGGCTACGGGAGTCGCGCCCGTCCCGCAGCGCCGGACGGGAGCGACTCCCGTAGAGTAGCGGCGCGCTATACGTCTCGTCTGCCGTGATGGAAGTAAATACCATTGACCCTTATGATAACGAGGATAGTTTTCATCGAACCAGATGTTGCTTATAATTATATTTCAATTTCTAATTTTTGTCTGAGAAATTCTATTCAGAGGAATTTTTGGTTATTGACGAGCATCCGTAATATACGATAATGAACTTGTATTGCACAAGGCAGCTCTATCGACATATTTCCTTTCTTTCGTACATTTATCTAAATATTTCCTTTCTTACGTGCATACTTATCTAAAAAATAACAGACTCACTATTAGAAAGCAATAATAGTCGGTGAAGTGGGAATATTACGATAAAATAACACGATTTAACCTCTTTTATTTCAAAATATAAATATTCGAAATTACTTGGAAAAACGTTTACTTATTGCGTAGGGCCATCGCTATATACCCATTGCAGGGAAGAGTCACGATCGTATCCCGCCAGAAAATTGCGATGTGAGCGGGCGAGGCTACGGGAGTCGCGCCCGTCCCGCAGCGCCGGACGGGAGCGACTCCCGTAGAGTAGCGGCGCGCTATACGTCTCGTCTGCCGTGATGGAAGTAAATACCATTGACCCTTATGATAACGAGGATAGTTTTCATCGAACCAGATGTTGCTTATAATTATATATCAATTTCTAATTTTTGTCTGAGAAATTCTATTCAGAGGAATTTTTGGTTATTGACGAGCATCCGTAATATACGATGATGAACTTGTATTGCACAAGGTAGCTCTATCGACATATTTCCTTTCTTTCGTACATTTATCTAAATATTTCCTTTCTTACGTGCATACTTATCTAAAAAATAGCAGACTCACTATTAGAAAGCAATAATAGTCGGTGAAGTGGGAATATTACGATAAAATAACACGATTTAACCTCTTTTATTTCAAAATATAAATATTCGTAATTACTTAGAAAAACGTTTACTTATTGCGTAGGGCCATCGTTATATACCCATTGCAGGGAAGAGTCACGATCGTATCCCGCCAGAAAAGTGCGATATGAGCGGGCGAGGCTACTGGAGTCGCGCCCGTCCCGCAGCGCCGGACGGGAGCGACTCCCGTTGAGAGTAGCGGCGCGCTATACGTCTCGTCTGCCGTGATGGAAGTAAATACCATTGACCCTTATGATAACGAGGATAGTTTTCATCGAACCAGATGTTGCTTATAATTATATATCAATTTCTAATTTTTGTCTGAGAAATTCTATTCAGAGGAATTTTTGGTTATTGACGAGCATCCGTAATATACGATGATGAAATTGTATTGCACAAAGTAGCTCTATCGACATATTTCCTTTCTTTCGTAGATTTATCTAAATATTTCCTTTCTTACGTGCATACTTATCTAAAAAATAACAGACTCACTATTAGAAAGCAATAATAGTCGGTGAAGTGGGAATATTACGATAAAATAACACGATTTAACCTCTTTTATTTCAAAATATAAATATTCGTAATTACTTAGAAAAACGTTTACTTATTGCGTAGGGCCATCGTTATATACCCATTGCAGGGAAGAGTCACGATCGTATCCCGCCAGAAAAGTGCGATATGAGCGGGCGAGGCTACTGGAGTCGCGCCCGTCCCGCAGCGCCGGACGGGAGCGACTCCCGTTGAGTAGCGGCGCGCTAAACGTCTCGTCTGCCGTGATGGAAGTAAATACCATTGACCCTTATGATAACGAGGATAGTTTTCATCGAACCAGATGTTGCTTATAATTATATATCAATTTCTAATTTTTGTCTGAGAAATTCTATTCAGAGGAATTTTTGGTTATTGACGAGCATCCGTAATATACGATGATGAACTTGTATTGCACAAGGTAGCTCTATCGACATATTTCCTTTCTTTCGTACATTTATCTAAATATTTCCTTTCTTACGTGCATACTTATCTAAAAAATAACAGACTCACTATTATAAAGCAATAATAGGCGGTGAAGTGGGAATATTACGATAAAATAACTCGATTTAACATCTTATATTTCAAAATATAAATATTCGTAATTACTTAGAAAAACGTTTACTTATTGCGCAGGGCCATCGCTATATACCCATTGCACGGAAGAGTCACGATCGTATCCCGCCAGAAAAGTGCGATGTGAGCGGGCGAGGCTACGGGAGTCGCGCCCGTCCCGCAGCGCCGGACGGGAGCGACTCCCGTAGAGTAGCGGCGCGCTATACGTCTCGTTTGCCGTGATGGAAGTAAATACCATTGACCCTTATGATAACGAGGATAGTTTTCATCGAACCAGATGTTGCTTATAATTATATTTCAATTTCTAATTTTTGTCTGAGAAATTCTATTCAGAGGAATTTTTGGTTATTGACGAGCATCCGTAATATACGATGATGAACTTGTATTGCACAAGGTAGCTCTATCGACATATTTCCTTTCTTTCGTACATTTATCTAAATATTTCCTTTCTTACGTGCATACTTATCTAAAAAATAACAGACTCACTATTAGAAAGCAATAATAGTCGGTGAAGTGGGGATATTACGATAAAATAACACGATTTAACCTCTTTCATTACAAAATATAAATATTCGAAATTACTTAGAAAATCGTTTACTTATTGCGTAGGGCCATCGCTATATACCCATTGCAGGGAAGAGTCACGATCGTGTCCCGCCAGAAAAGTGCGATGTGAGCGGGCGAGGCTACGGGAGTCGCGCCCGTCCCGCAGCGCCGGACGGGAGCGACTCCCGTAGAGTAGCGGCGCGCTATACGTCTCGTCTGCCGTGATGGAAGTAAATACCATTGACCCTTATGATAACGAGGATAGTTTTCATCGAACCAGATGTTGCTTATAATTATATTTCAATTTCTAATTTTTGTCTGGAAATTCTATTCAGAGGAATTTTTGGTTATTGACGAGCATCCGTAATATACGATGATGAACTTGTATTGCACAAGGCAGCTCTATCGACATATTTCCTTTCTTTCGTACATTTATCTAAATATTTCGTTTCTTACGTGCATACTTATCTAAAAAATAACAGACTCACTATTAGAAAGCAATAATAGTCGGTGAAGTGGGAATATTACGATAAAATAACACGATTTAATCTCTTTTATTTCAAAATATAAATATTCGAAATTACTTAGAAAAACGTTTACTTATTGCGTAGGGCCATCGCTATATACCCATTGCAGGGAAGAGTCACGACCGTATCCCGCCAGAAAAGTGCGATGTGAGCGGGCGAGGCTACGGGAGTCGCGCCCGTCCCGCAGCGCCGGACGGGAGCGAGTCCCGTAGAGTAGCGGCGCGCTATACGTCTCGTCTGCCGTGATGGAAGTAAATACCATTGACCCTTATGATAACGAGGATAGTTTTCATCGAACCTGATGTTGCTTATAATTATATTTCAATTTCTAATTTTTGTCTGAGAAATTCTATTCAGAGGAATTTTTGGTTATTGACGAGCATCCGTAATATACGATGATGAACTTGTATTGCACAAGGCAGCTCTATCGACATATTTCCTTTCTTTCGTACATTTATCTAAATATTTCCTTTCTTACGTGCATACATATCTAAAAAATAACAGACTCACTATTAGAAAGCAATAATAGTCGGTGAAGTGGGAATATTACGATAAAATAACACGATTTAACCTCTTTTATTACAAAATATAAATATTCGAAATTACTTAGAAAAACGTTTACTTATTGCGTAGGGCCATCGCTATATACCCATGGCAGGGAAGAGTCACGATCGTATCCCGCCAGAAAAGTGCGATGTGAGCGGGCGAGGCTACGGGAGTCGCGCCCGTCCCGCAGTGCCGGACGGGAGCGACTCCCGTAGAGTAGCGGCGCGCTATACGTCTCGTCTGCCGTGATGGAAGTAAATACCATTGACCCTTATGATAACGAGGATAGTTTTCATCGAACCTGATGTTGCTTATAATTATATTTCAATTTCTAATTTTTGTCTGAGAAATTCTATTCAGAGGAATTTTTGGTTATTGACGAGCATCCGTAATATACGATGATGAACTTGTATTGCACAAGGCAGCTCTATCGACATATTTCCTTTCGTTCGTACATTTATCTAAATATTTCCTTTCTTACGTGCATACTTATCTAAAAAATAACAGACTCACTATTAGAAAGCAATAATAGTCGGTGAAGTGGGAATATTACGATAAAATAACACGATTTAACCTCTTTTATTACAAAATATAAATATTCGAAATTACTTAGAAAAACGTTTACTTATTGCGTAGGGCCATCGCTATATACCCATTGCAGGGAAGAGTCACGATCGTGTCCCGCCAGAAAAGTGCGATGTGAGCGGGCGAGGCTACGGGAGTCGCGCCCGTCCCGCAGCGCCGGACGGGAGCGACTCCCGTAGAGTAGCGGCGCGCTATACGTCTCGTCTGCCGTGATGGAAGTAAATACCATTGACCCTTATGATAACGAGGATAGTTATCATCGAACCTGATGTTGCTTATAATTATATTTCAATTTCTAATTTTTGTCTGAGAAATTCTATTCAGAGGAATTTTTGGTTATTGACGAGCATCCGTAATATACGATGATGAACTTGTATTGCACAAGGCAGCTCTATCGACATATTTCCTTTCTTTCGTACATTTATCTAAATATTTCCTTTCTTAAGTGCATACTTATCTAAAAAATAACAGACTCACTATTAGAAAGCAATAATAGTCGGTGAAGTGGGAATATTACGATAAAATAACACGATTTAACCTCTTTTATTTCCAAATATAAATATTCGAAATTACTTAGAAAAACGTTTACTTATTGCGTAGGGCCATCGCTATATACCCATTGCAGGGAAGAGTCACGATCGTATCCCGCCAGAAAAGTGCGATATGAGCGGGCGAGGCTACGGGAGTCGCGCCCGTCCCGCAGCGCCGGACGGGAGCGACTCCCGTAGAGTAGCGGCGCGCTATACGTCTCGTCTGCCGTGATGGAAGTAAATAACATTGACCCTTATGATAACGAGGATAGTTTTCATCGAACCAGATGTTACTTATAATTATATTTCAATTTCTAATTTTTGTCTGAGAAATTCTATTCAGAGGAATTTTTGGTTATTGACGAGCATCCGTAATATACGATGATGAACTTGTATTGCACAAGGTAGCCCTATCGACATATTTCCTTTCTTTCGTACATTTATCTAAATATTTCCTTTCTTCCGTGCATACTTATCTAAAAAATAACAGACTCACTATTAGAAAGCTATAATAGTCGGTGAAGTGGGAATATTACGATAAAATAACACGATTTAACCTCTTTTATTTCAAAATATAAATATCGAAATTACTTGGAAAAACGTTTACTTATTGCGTAGGGCCATCGCTATATACCCATTGCAGGGAAGAGTCCCGATCGTATCCCGCCAGAAAATTGCGATGTGAGCGGGCGAGGCTACGGGAGTCGCGCCCGTCCCGCAGCGCCGGACGGGAGCGACTCCCGTAGAGTAACGGCGCGCTATACGTCTCGTCTCCCGTGATGGAAGTAAATACCATTGACCCTTATGATAACGAGGATAGTTTTCATCGAACCAGATGTTGCTTATAATTATATATCAATTTCTAATTTTTGTCTGAGAAATTCTATTCAGAGGAATTTTTGGTTATTGACGAGCATCCGTAATATACGATGATGAACTTGTATTGCACAAGGTAGCTCTATCGACATATTTCCTTTCTTTCGTACATTTATCTAAATATTTCCTTTCTTACGTGCATACTTATCTAAAAAATAACAGACTCACTATTAGAAAGCAATAATAGTCGGTGAAGTGGGAATATTACGATAAAATAACACGATTTAACCTCTTTTATTTCAAAATATAAATATTCGTAATTACTTAGAAAAACGTTTTCTTATTGCGTAGGGCCATCGTTATATACCCATTGCAGGGAAGAGTCACGATCGTATCCCGCCAGAAAAGTGCGATATGAGCGGGCGAGGCTACTGGAGTCGCGCCCGTCCCGCAGCGCCGGACGGGAGCGACTCCAGTTGAGTAGCGGCGCGCTGTACGTCTCGTCTGCCGTGATGGAAGTAAATACCATTGACCCTTATGATAACGAGGATAGTTTTCATCGAACCAGATGTTGCTTATAATTATATATCAATATCTAATTTTTGTCTGAGAAATTCTATTCAGAGGAATTTTTGGTTATTGACGAGCATCCGTAATATACGATGATGAACTTGTATTGCACAAGGTAGCTCTATCGACATATTTCCTTTCTTTCGTACATTTATCTAAATATTTCCTTTCTTACGTGCATACTTATCTAAAAAATAACAGACTCACCATTAGAAAGCAATAATAGTCGGTGAAGTGGGAATATTACGATAAAATAACACGATTTAACCTCTTTTATTCCAAAATATAAATATTCGAAATTACTTGGAAAAACGTTTACTTATTGCGTAGGGCCATCGCTATATACCCATTGCAGGGAAGAGTCACGATCGTGTCCCGCCAGAAAAGTGCGATGTGAGCGGGCGAGGCTACGGGAGTCGCGCCCGTCCCGCAGCGCCGGACGGGAGCGACTCCCGTAGAGTAGCGGCGCGCTATACGTCTCGTCTGCCGTGATGGAAGTAAATACCATTGACCCTTATGATAACGAGGATAGTTTTCATCGAACCAGATGTTGCTTATAATTATATTTCAATTTCTAATTTTTGTCTGGAAATTCTATTCAGAGGAATTTTTGGTTATTGACGAGCATCCGTAATATACGATGATGAACTTGTATTGCACAAAGCAGCTCTATCGACATATTTCCTTTCTTTCGTACATTTATCTAAATATTTCCTTTCTTACGTGCACACTTATCTAAAAAATAACAGACTCACTATTAGAAAGCAATAATAGTCGGTGAAGTGGGAATATTACGATAAAATAACACGATTTAACCTCTTTTATTTCAAAATATAAATATTCGAAATTACTTAGAAAAACGTTTACGTATTGCGTAGGGCCATCGCTATATACCCATTGCAGGGAAGAGTCACGATCGTATCCCGCCAGAAAAGTGCGATGTGAGCGGGCGAGGCTACGGGAGTCGTGCCCGTCCCGCAGCGCCGGACGGGTGCGACTCCCGTAGAGTAGCGGCGCGCTATACGTCTCGTCTGCCGTGATGGAAGTAAATAACATTGACCCTTATGATAACAAGGATAGTTTTCATCGAACCAGATGTTACTTATAATTATATTTCAATTTCTAATTTTTGTCTGAGAAATTCTATTCAGAGGAATTTTTGGTTATTGACGAGCATCCGTAATATACGATGATGAACTTGTTTTGCACAAGGCAGCTCTATCGACATATTTCCTTTCTTTCGTACATTTATCTAAATATTTCCTTTCTTACGTGCATACTTATCTAAAAAATAACAGACTCAATATTAGAAAGCAATAATAGTCGGTGAAGTGGGAATATTACGATAAAATAACACGATTTAACCTCTTTTATTTCAAAATATAAATATTCGAAATTACTTGGAAAAACGTTTACTTATTGCGTAGGGCCATCGCTATATACCCATTGCAGGGAAGAGTCAAGATCGTATCCCGCCAGAAAATTGCGATGTGAGCGGGCGAGGCTACGGGAGTCGCGCCCGTCCCGCAGCGCCGGACGGGAGCGACTCCCGTAGAGTAGCGGCGCGCTATATGCCTCGTCTGCCGTGATGGAAGTAAATACCATTGACCCTTATGATAACGAGGATAGTTTTCATCGAACCAGATGTTGCTTATAATTATATATCAATTTCTAATTTTTGTCTGAGAAATTCTATTCAGAGTAATTTTTGGTTATTGACGAGCATCCGTAATATACGATGATGAACTTGTATAGCACAAGGTAGCTCTATCGACATATTTCCTTTCTTTCGTACATTTATCTAAATATTTCCTTTCTTACGTGCATACTTATCTAAAAAATAACAGACTCACTATTAGAAAGCAATAATAGTCGGTGAAGTGGGAATATTACGATAAAATAACACGATTTAACATCTTTTATTTCAAAATATAAATATTCGTAATTACTTAGAAAAACGTTTACTTATTGCGCAGGGCCATCGCTATATACCCATTGCACGGAAGAGTCACGATCGCGTCCCGCCAGAAAAGTGCGATGTGAGCGGGCGAGGCTACGGGAGTCGCGCCCGTCCCGCAGCGCCGGACAGGAGCGACTCCCGTAGAGTAGCGGCGCGCTATACGTCTCGTCTGCCGTGATGGAAGTAAATACCATTGACCCTTATGATAACGAGGATAGTTTTCATCGAACCAGATGTTGCTTATAATTATATTTCAATTTCTAATTTTTGTCTGAGAAATTCTATTCAGAGGAATTTTTGGTTATTGACGAGCATCCGTAATATACGATAATGAACTTGTATTGCACAAGGCAGCTCTATCGACATATTTCCTTTCTTTCGTACATTTATCTAAATATTTCCTTTCTTACGTGCATACTTATCTAAAAAATAACAGACTCACTATTAGAAAGCAATAATAGTCGGTGAAGTGGGAATATTACGATAAAATAACACGATTTAACCTCTTTTATTTCAAAATATAAATATTCGAAATTACTTGGAAAAACGTTTACTTATTGCGTAGGGCCATCGCTATATACCCATTGCAGGGAAGAGTCAAGATCGTATCCCGCCAGAAAATTGCGATGTGAGCGGGCGAGGCTAGGGGAGTCGCGCCCGTCCCAAAGCGCCGGACGGGAGCGACTCCCGTAGAGTAGCGGCGCGCTATACGCCTCGTCTGCCGTGATGGAAGTAAATACCATTGACCCTTATGATAACGAGGATAGTTTTCATCGAACCAGATGTTGCTTATAATTATATATCAATTTCTAATTTTTGTCTGAGAAAATCTATTCAGAGGAATTTTTGGTTATTGACGAGCATCCGTAATATACGATGATGAACTTGTATTCAACAAGGTAGCTCTATCGACATATTTCCTTTCTTTCGTACATTTATCTAAATATTTCCTTTCTTACGTGCATACTTATCTAAAACATAACAGACTCATTATTAGAAAGCAATAATAGTCGGTGAAGTGGGAATATTACGATAAAATAACACGATTTAACATCTTTTGTTTCAAAATATAAATATTCGTAATTACTTAGAAAAACGTTTACTTATTGCGTAGGGCCATCGTTATATACCCATTGCAGGGAAGAGTCACGATCGTATCCCGCCAGAAAAGTGCGATGTGAGCGGGCGAGGCTACGGGAGTCGCGGCCGTCCCGCAGCGCCGGACGGGAGCGACCCCCGTTGAGTAGCGGCGCGCTATACGTCTCGTCTGCCGTGATGGAAGTAAATACCATTGACCCTTATGATAACGAGGATAGTTTTCATCGAACCAGATGTTGCTTATAATTATATTTCAATTTCTAATTTTTGTCTGAGAAATTCTATTCAGAGGAATTTTTGGTTATTGACGAGCATTCGTAATATACGATGATGAACTTGTATTGCACAAGGTAGCTCTATCGACATATTTCCTTTCTTTCGTACATTTATCTAAATATTTCCTTCTTACGTGCATACTTATCTAAAAAATAACAGACTCACTATTAGAAAGCAATAATAGTCGGTGAAGTGGGAATATTACGATAAAATAACACGATTTAACCTCTTTTATTTCAAAATATAAATATTCGAAATTACTTAGAAAAACGTTTACTTATTGCGTAGGGCCATCGCTATATACCCATTGCAGGGAAGAGTCACGATCGTATCTCGCCAGAAAAGTGCGATGTGAGCGGGCGAGGCTACGGGAGTCGTGCCCGTCCCGCAGCGCCGGACGGGAGCGACTCCCGTAGAGTAGCGGCGCGCTATACGTCTCGTCTGCCGTGATGGAAGTAAATAACATTGACCCTTATGATAACGAGGATAGTTTTCATCGAACCAGATGTTACTTATAATTATATTTCAATTTCTAATTTTTGTCTGAGAAATTCTATTCAGAGGAATTTTTGGTTATTGACGAGCATCCGTAATATACGATGATGAACTTGTTTTGCACAAGGCAGCTCTATCGACATATTTCCTTTCTTTCGTACATTTATCTAAATATTTCCTTTCTTACGTGCATACTTATCTAAAAAATAACAGACTCAATATTAGAAAGCAATAATAGTCGGTGAAGTGGGAATATTACGATAATATAACACGATTTAACCTCTTTTATTTCAAAATATAAATATTCGAAATTACTTGGAAAAAAGTTTACTTATTGCGTAGGGCCATCGCTATATACCCATTGCAGGGAAGAGTCAAGATCGTATCCCGCCAGAAAATTGCGATGTGAGCGGGCGAGGCTACGGGAGTCGCGCCCGTCCCGCAGCGCCGGACGGGAGCGACTCCCGTAGAGTAGCGGCGCGCTATACGCCTCGTCTGCCGTGATGGAAGTAAATACCATTGACCCTTATGATAACGAGGATAGTTTTCATCGAACCAGATGTTGCTTATAATTATATATCAATTTCTAATTTTTGTCTGAGAAATTCTATTCAGAGTAATTTTTGGTTATTGACGAGCATCCGTAATATACGATGATGAACTTGTATAGCACAAGGTAGCTCTATCGACATATTTCCTTTCTTTCGTACATTTATCTAAATATTTCCTTTCTTACGTGCATACTTATCTAAAAAATAACAGACTCACTATTAGAAAGCAATAATAGTCGGTGAAGTGGGAATATTACGATAAAATAACACGATTTAACATCTTTTATTTCAAAATATAAATATTCGTAATTACTTAGAAAAACGTTTACTTATTGCGCAGGACCATCGCTATATACCCATTGCACGGAAGAGTCACGATCGTATCCCGCCAGAAAAGTGCGATGTGAGCGGGCGAGGCTACGGGAGTCGCGCCCGTCCCGCAGCGCCGGACGGGAGCGACTCCCGTAGAGTAGCGGCGCGCTATACGTCTCGTCTGCCGTGATGGAAGTAAATACCATTGACCCTTATGATAACGAGGATAGTTTTCATCGAACCAGATGTTGCTTATAATTATATTTCAATTTCTAATTTTTGTCTGAGAAATTCTATTCAGAGGAATTTTTGGTTATTGACGAGCATCCGTAATATACGATGATGAACTTGTATTGCACAAGGCAGCTCTATCGACATATTTCCTTTCTTTCGTACATTTATCTAAATATTTCCTTTCTTACGTGCATACTTATCTAAAAAATAACAGACTCACTATTAGAAAGCAATAATAGTCGGTGAAGTGGGAATATTACGATAAAATAACACGATTTAACCTCTTTTATTTCAAAATATAAATATTCGAAATTACTTGGAAAAACGTTTACTTATTGCGTAGGGCCATCGCTATATACCCATTGCAGGGAAGAGTCAAGATCGTATCCCGCCAGAAAATTGCGATGTGAGCGGGCGAGGCTAGGGGAGTCGCGCCCGTCCCAAAGCGCCGGACGGGAGCGACTCCCATAGAGTAGCGGCGCGCTATACGCCACGTCTGCCGTGATGGAAGTAAATACCATTGACCCTTATGATAACGAGGATAGTTTTCATCGAACCAGATGTTGCTTATAATTATATATCAATTTCTAATTTTTGTCTGAGAAAATCTATTCAGAGGAATTTTTGGTTATTGACGAGCATCCCTAATATACGATGATGAACTTGTATTCAACAAGGTAGCTCTATCGACATATTTCCTTTCTTTCGTACATTTATCTAAATATTTCCTTTCTTACGTGCATACTTATCTAAAAAATAACAGACTCACTATTAGAAAGCAATAATAGTCGGTGAAGTGGGAATATTACGATAAAATAACACGATTTAACATCTTTTATTTCAAAATATAAATATTCGTAATTACTTAGAAAAACGTTTACTTATTGCGCAGGGCCATCGCTATATACCCATTGCACGGAAGAGTCACGATCGTATCCCGCCAGAAAAGTGCGATGTGAGCGGGCGAGGCTACGGGAGTCGCGCCCGTCCCGCAGCGCCGGACGGGAGCGACTCCCGTAGAGTAGCGGCGCGCTATACGTCTCGTCTGCCGTGATGGAAGTAAATACCATTGACCCTTATGATAACGAGGATAGTTTTCATCGAACCAGATGTTGCTTATAATTATATTTCAATTTCTAATTTTTGTCTGAGAAATTCTATTCAGAGGTATTTTTGGTTATTGACGAGCATCCGTAATATACGATAATGAACTTGTATTGCACAAGGCAGCTCTATCGACATATTTCCTTTCTTTCGTACATTTATCTAAATATTTCCTTTCTTACGTGCATACTTATCTAAAAAATAACAGACTCACTATTAGAAAGCAATAATAGTCGGTGAAGTGGGAATATTACGATAAAATAACACGATTTAACCTCTTTTATTTCAAAATATAAATATTCGAAATTACTTGGAAAAACGTTTACTTATTGCGTAGGGCCATCGCTATATACCCATTGCAGGGAAGAGTCACGATCGTATCCCGCCAGAAAATTGCGATGTGAGCGGGCGAGGCTACGGGAGTCGCGCCCGTCCCGCAGCGCCGGACGGGAGCGACTCCCGTAGAGTAGCGGCGCGCTATACGTCTCGTCTGCCGTGATGGAAGTAAATACCATTGACCCTTATGATAACGAGGATAGTTTTCATCGAACCAGATGTTGCTTATAATTATATATCAATTTCTAATTTTTGTCTGAGAAATTCTATTCAGAGGAATTTTTGGTTATTGACGAGCATCCGTAATATACGATGATGAACTTGTATTGCACAAGGTAGCTCTATCGACATATTTCCTTTCTTTCGTACATTTATCTAAATATTTCCTTTCTTACGTGCATACTTATCTAAAAAATAGCAGACTCACTATTAGAAAGCAATAATAGTCGGTGAAGTGGGAATATTACGATAAAATAACACGATTTAACCTCTTTTATTTCAAAATATAAATATTCGTAATTACTTAGAAAAACGTTTACTTATTGCGTAGGGCCATCGTTATATACCCATTGCAGGGAAGAGTCACGATCGTATCCCGCCAGAAAAGTGCGATATGAGCGGGCGAGGCTACTGGAGTCGCGCCCGTCCCGCAGCGCCGGACGGGAGCGACTCCCGTTGAGTAGCGGCGCGCTATACGTCTCGTCTGCCGTGATGGAAGTAAATACCATTGACCCTTATGATAACGAGGATAGTTTTCATCGAACCAGATGTTGCTTATAATTATATATCAATTTCTAATTTTTGTCTGAGAAATTCTATTCAGAGGAATTTTTGGTTATTGACGAGCATCCGTAATATACGATGATGAAATTGTATTGCACAAAGTAGCTCTATCGACATATTTCCTTTCTTTCGTAGATTTATCTAAATATTTCCTTTCTTCCGTGCATACTTATCTAAAAAATAACAGACTCACTATTAGAAAGCAATAATAGTCGGTGAAGTGGGAATATTACGATAAAATAACACGATTTAACCTCTTTTATTTCAAAATATAAATATTCGTAATTACTTAGAAAAACGTTTACTTATTGCGTAGGGCCATCGTTATATACCCATTGCAGGGAAGAGTCACGATCGTATCCCGCCAGAAAAGTGCGATATGAGCGGGCGAGGCTACTGGAGTCGCGCCCGTCCCGCAGCGCCGGACGGGAGCGACTCCCGTTGAGTAGCGGCGCGCTAAACGTCTCGTCTGCCGTGATGGAAGTAAATACCATTGACCCTTATGATAACGAGGATAGTTTTCATCGAACCAGATGTTGCTTATAATTATATATCAATTTCTAATTTTTGTCTGAGAAATTCTATTCAGAGGAATTTTTGGTTATTGACGAGCATCCGTAATATACGATGATGAACTTGTATTGCACAAGGTAGCTCTATCGACATATTTCCTTTCTTTCGTACATTTATCTAAATATTTCCTTTCTTACGTGCATACTTATCTAAAAAATAACAGACTCACTATTATAAAGCAATAATAGGCGGTGAAGTGGGAATATTACGATAAAATAACTCGATTTAACATCTTATATTTCAAAATATAAATATTCGTAATTACTTAGAAAAACGTTTACTTATTGCGCAGGGCCATCGCTATATACCCATTGCACGGAAGAGTCACGATCGTATCCCGCCAGAAAAGTGCGATGTGAGCGGGCGAGGCTACCGGAGTCGCCGCGGCCCCCCAGCGCCGGACGGCAGCGACTCGCGTAGAGTAGCGGCGCGCTATACGTCTCGTCTGCCGTGATGGAAGTAAATACCATTGACCCTTATGATAACGAGGATAGTTTTCATCGAACCAGATGTTGCTTATAATTATATTTCAATTTCTAATTTTTGTCTGAGAAATTCTATTCAGAGGAATTTTTGGTTATTGACGAGCATCCGTAATATACGATGATGAACTTGTATTGCACAAGGTAGCTCTATCGACATATTTCCTTTCTTTCGTACATTTATCTAAATATTTCCTTTCTTACGTGCATACTTATCTAAAAAATAACAGACTCACTATTAGAAAGCAATAATAGTCGGTGAAGTGGGGATATTACGATAAAATAACACGATTTAACCTCTTTCATTACAAAATATAAATATTCGAAATTACTTAGAAAAACGTTTACTTATTGCGTAGGGCCATCGCTATATACCCATTGCAGGGAAGAGTCACGATCGTGTCCCGCCAGAAAAGTGCGATGTGAGCGGGCGAGGCTACGGGAGTCGCGCCCGTCCCGCAGCGCCGGACGGGAGCGACTCCCGTAGAGTAGCGGCGCGCTATACGTCTCGTCTGCCGTGATGGAAGTAAATACCATTGACCCTTATGATAACGAGGATAGTTTTCATCGAACCAGATGTTGCTTATAATTATATTTCAATTTCTAATTTTTGTCTGGAAATTCTATTCAGAGGAATTTTTGGTTATTGACGAGCATCCGTAATATACGATGATGAACTTGTATTGCACAAGGCAGCTCTATCGACATATTTCCTTTCTTTCGTACATTTATCTAAATATTTCGTTTCTTACGTGCATACTTATCTAAAAAATAACAGACTCACTATTAGAAAGCAATAATAGTCGGTGAAGTGGGAATATTACGATAAAATAACACGATTTAACCTCTTTTATTACAAAATATAAATATTCGAAATTACTTAGAAAAACGTTTACTTATTGCGTAGGGCCATCGCTATATACCCATGGCAGGGAAGAGTCACGATCGTGTCCCGCCAGAAAAGTGCGATGTGAGCGGGCGAGGCTACGGGAGTCGCGCCCGTCCCGCAGCGCCGGACGGGAGCGACTCCCGTAGAGTAGCTACGCGCTATACGTCTCGTCTGCCGTGATGGAAGTAAATACCATTGACCCTTATGATAACGAGGATAGTTTTCATCGAACCTGATGTTGCTTATAATTATATTTCAATTTCTAATTTTTGTCTGAGAAATTCTATTCAGAGGAATTTTTGGTTATTGACGAGCATCCGTAATATACGATGATGAACTTGTATTGCACAAGGCAGCTCTATCGACATATTTCCTTTCTTTCGTACATTTATCTAAATATTTCCTTTCTTACGTGCATACTTATCTAAAAAATAACAGACTCACTATTAGAAAGCAATAATAGTCGGTGAAGTGGGAATATTACGATAAAATAACACGATTTAACCTCTTTTATTACAAAATATAAATATTCGAAATTACTTAGAAAAACGTTTACTTATTGCGTAGGGCCATCGCTATATACCCATTGCAGGGAAGAGTCACGATCGTGTCCCGCCAGAAAAGTGCGATGTGAGCGGGCGAGGCTACGGGAGTCGCGCCCGTCCCGCAGCGCCGGACGGGAGCGACTCCCGTAGAGTAGCGGCGCGCTATACGTCTCGTCTGCCGTGATGGAAGTAAATACCATTGACCCTTATGATAACGAGGATAGTTATCATCGAACCTGATGTTGCTTATAATTATATTTCAATTTCTAATTTTTGTCTGAGAAATTCTATTCAGAGGAATTTTTGGTTATTGACGAGCATCCGTAATATACGATGATGAACTTGTATTGCACAAGGCAGCTCTATCGACATATTTCCTTTCTTTCGTACATTTATCTAAATATTTCCTTTCTTAAGTGCATACTTATCTAAAAAATAACAGACTCACTATTAGAAAGCAATAATAGTCGGTGAAGTGGGAATATTACGATAAAATAACACGATTTAACCTCTTTTATTTCAAAATATAAATATTCGAAATTACTTAGAAAAACGTTTACTTATTGCGTAGGGCCATCGCTATATACCCATTGCAGGGAAGAGTCACGATCGTATCCCGCCAGAAAAGTGCGATATGTGCGGGCGAGGCTACGGGAGTCGCGCCCGTCCCGCAGCGCCGGACGGGAGCGACTCCCGTAGAGTAGCGGCGCGCTATACGTCTCGTCTGCCGTGATGGAAGTAAATAACATTGACCCTTATGATAACGAGGATAGTTTTCATCGAACCAGATGTTACTTATAATTATATTTCAATTTCTAATTTTTGTCTGAGAAATTCTATTCAGAGGAATTTTTGGTTATTGACGAGCATCCGTAATATACGATGATGAACTTGTATTGCACAAGGTAGCCCTATCGACATATTTCCTTTCTTTCGTACATTTATCTAAATATTTCCTTTCTTCCGTGCATACTTATCTAAAAAATAACAGACTCACTATTAGAAAGCTATAATAGTCGGTGAAGTGGGAATATTACGATAAAATAACACGATTTAACCTCTTTTATTTCAAAATATAAATATCGAAATTACTTGGAAAAACGTTTACTTATTGCGTAGGGCCATCGCTATATACCCATTGCAGGGAAGAGTCACGATCGTATCCCGCCAGAAAATTGCGATGTGAGCGGGCGAGGCTACGGGAGTCGCGCCCGTCCGGCAGCGCCGGACGGGAGCGACTCCCGTAGAGTAACGGCGCGCTATACGTCTCGTCTCCCGTGATGGAAGTAAATACCATTGACCCTTATGATAACGAGGATAGTTTTCATCGAACCAGATGTTGCTTATAATTATATATCAATTTCTAATTTTTGTCTGAGAAATTCTATTCAGAGGAATTTTTGGTTATTGACGAGCATCCGTAATATACGATGATGAACTTGTATTGCACAAGGTAGCTCTATCGACATATTTCCTTTCTTTCGTACATTTATCTAAATATTTCCTTTCTTACGTGCATACTTATCTAAAAAATAACAGACTCACTATTAGAAAGCAATAATAGTCGGTGAAGTGGGAATATTACGATAAAATAACACGATTTAACCTCTTTTATTTCAAAATATAAATATTCGTAATTACTTAGAAAAACGTTTTCTTATTGCGTAGGGCCATCGTTATATACCCATTGCAGGGAAGAGTCACGATCGTATCCCGCCAGAAAAGTGCGATATGAGCGCGGGCGAGGCTACTGGAGTCGCGCCCGTCCCGCAGCGCCGGACGGGAGCGACTCCAGTTGAGTAGCGGCGCGCTGTACGTCTCGTCTGCCGTGATGGAAGTAAATACCATTGACCCTTATGATAACGAGGATAGTTTTCATCGAACCAGATGTTGCTTATAATTATATATCAATATCTAATTTTTGTCTGAGAAATTCTATTCAGAGGAATTTTTGGTTATTGACGAGCATCCGTAATATACGATGATGAACTTGTATTGCACAAGGTAGCTCTATCGACATATTTCCTTTCTTTCGTACATTTATCTAAATATTTCCTTTCTTACGTGCATACTTATCTAAAAAATAACAGACTCACCATTAGAAAGCAATAATAGTCGGTGAAGTGGGAATATTACGATAAAATAACACGATTTAACCTCTTTTATTCCAAAATATAAATATTCGAAATTACTTGGAAAAACGTTTACTTATTGCGTAGGGCCATCGCTATATACCCATTGCAGGGAAGAGTCACGATCGTGTCCCGCCAGAAAAGTGCGATGTGAGCGGGCGAGGCTACGGGAGTCGCGCCCGTCCCGCAGCGCCGGACGGGAGCGACTCCCGTAGAGTAGCGGCGCGCTATACGTCTCGTCTGCCGTGATGGAAGTAAATACCATTGACCCTTATGATAACGAGGATAGTTTTCATCGAACCAGATGTTGCTTATAATTATATTTCAATTTCTAATTTTTGTCTGGAAATTCTATTCAGAGGAATTTTTGGTTATTGACGAGCATCCGTAATATACGATGATGAACTTGTATTGCACAAGGCAGCTCTATCGACATATTTCCTTTCTTTCGTACATTTATCTAAATATTTCCTTTCTTACGTGCACACTTATCTAAAAAATAACAGACTCACTATTAGAAAGCAATAATAGTCGGTGAAGTGGGAATATTACGATAAAATAACACGATTTAACCTCTTTTATTTCAAAATATAAATATTCGAAATTACTTAGAAAAACGTTTACTTATTGCGTAGGGCCATCGCTATATACCCATTGCAGGGAAGAGTCACGATCGTATCCCGCCAGAAAAGTGTGATGTGAGCGGGCGAGGCTACGGGAGTCGCGCCCGTCCCGCAGCGCCGGACGGGAGCGACTCCCGTAGAGTAGCGGCGCGCTATACGTCTCGTCTGCCGTGATGGAAGTAAATACCATTGACCCTTATGATAACGAGAATAGTTTTCATCGAACCAGATGTCGCTTATAATTATATTTCAATTTCTAATTTTTGTCTGAGAAATTGTATTCAGAGAAATTTTTGGTTATTGACGAGCATCCGTAATATACGGTGATGAACTTGTATTGCACAAGGCAGCTCTATCGACATATTTCCTTTCTTTCGTACATTTATCTAAATATTTCCTTTCTTACGTGCATACTTATCTAAAAAATAACAGACTCACTATTAGAAAGCAATAATAGTCGGTGAAGTGTGAATATTACGATAAAATAACACGATTTAACCTCTTCTATTACAAAATATAAATATTCGAAATTACTTAGAAAAACGTTTACTTATTGCGTAGGGCCATCGCTATATACCCATTGCAGGGAAGAGTCACGATCGTATCCCGCCAGAAAAGTGCGATGTGAGCGGGCGAGGCTACGGGAGTCGCGCCCGTCCCGCAGCGCCGGACGGGAGCGACTCCCGTAGAGTAGCGGCGCGCTATACGTCTCGTCTGCCGTGATGGAAGTAAATACCATTGACCCTTATGATAACGAGGATAGTTTTCATCGAACCAGATGTTGCTTATAATTATATTTCAATTTCTAATTTTTGTCTGAGAAATTCTATTCAGAGGAATTTTTGGTTATTGACGAGCATCCGTAATATACGATGATGAACTTGTACTGCACAAGGCAGCTCTATCGACATATTTCCTTTCTTTCGTACATTTATCTAAATGTTTCCTTTCTTACGTGCATACTTATCTAAACAATAACAGACTCACTATTAGAAAGCAATAATAGTCGGTGAAGTGGGAATATTACGATAAAATAACACGATTTAACCTCTTTTATTTCAAAATATAAATATTCGAAATTACTTAGAAAAACGTTTACTTATTGCGTAGGGCCATCGCTATATACCCATTGCAGGGAAGAGTCACGATCGTATCCCGCCAGAAAAGTGCGATGTGAGCGAGCGAGGCTACGGGAGTCGCGCCCGTCCCGCAGCGCCGGACGGGAGCGACTCCCGTAGAGTAGCGGCGCGCTATACGTCTCGTCTGCCGTGATGGAAGTAAATAACATTGACCCTTATGATAACGAGGATAGTTTTCATCGAACCAGATGTTACTTATAATTATATTTCAATTTCTAATTTTTGTCTGAGAAATTCTATTCAGAGGAATTTTTGGTTATTGACGAGCATCCGTAATATACGATGATGAACTTGTTTTGCACAAGGCAGCTCTATCGACATATTTCCTTTCTTTCGTACATTTATCTAAATATTTCCTTTCTTACGTGCATACTTATCTAAAAAATAACAGACTCTCTATTAGAAAGCAATAATAGTCGGTGAAGTGGGAATATTACGATAAAATAACACGATTTAACCTCTTTTATTTGAAAATATAAATATTCGTAATTATCTAGAAAAACGTTTACTTATTGCGTAGGGCCATCGTTATATACTCATTGCAGGGAAGAGTCACGATCATATCCCGCTAGAAAAGTGCGATGTGAGCGGGCGAGGCTACGGGAGTCGCGCCCGTCCCGCAGCGCTGGACGGGAGCGACTCCCGTAGAGTAGCGGCGCGCTATACGTCTCGTCTGCCGTGATGGAAGTAAATACCATTGACCCTTATGATAACGAGGATAGTTTTCATCGAACCAGATGTTGCTTATAATTATATTTCAATTTCTAATTTTTGTCTGAGAAATTCTATTCAGAGGAATTTTTGGTTATTGACGAGCATCCGTAATATACGATGATGAACTTGTATAGCACAAGGCAGCTCTATCGACATATTTCCTTTCTTTCGTACATTTATCTAAATATTTCCTTTCTTACGTGCATACTTATCTAAAAAATAACAGACTCACTATTAGAAAGCAATAATAGTCGGTGAAGTGGGAATATTACGATAAAATAACACGATTTAACCTCTTTTATTTCAAAATATAAATATTCGAAATTACTTAGAAAAACGTTTACTTATTGCGTAGGGCCATCGCTATATACCCATTGCAGGGAAGAGTCACGATCGTATCCCGCCAGAAAAGTGCGATGTGAGCGGGCGAGGCTACGGGAGTCGCGCCCGTCCCGCAGCGCCGGACGGGAGCGACTCCCGTAGAGTAGCGGCGCGCTATACGTCTCGTCTGCCGTGATGGAAGTAAATACCATTGACCCTTATGATAACGAGGATAGTTTTCATCGAACCAGATGTTGCTTATAATTATATTTCAATTTCTAATTTTTGTCTGAGAAATTCTATTCAGAGGAATTTTTGGTTATTGACGAGCATCCGTAATATACGATTATGAACTTGTATTGCACAAGGCAGCTCTATCGATATATTTCCTTTCTTTCGTACATTTATCTAAATATTTCCTTTCTTACGTGCATACTTATCTAAAAAATAACCGACTCACTATTAGAAAGCAATAATAGTCGGCGAAGTGGGAATATTACGATAAAATAACACGATTTAACCTCTTTTATTTCAAAATATAAATATTCGTAATTACTTAGAAAAACGTTTACTTATTGCACAGGGCCATCGCTATATACCCATTGCAGGGAAGAGTCACGATCGTATCCCGCTAGTAAAGTGCGATGTGAGCGGGCGAGGCTACGGGAGTCGCGCCCGTCCCGCAGCGCCGGACGGGAGCGACTCCCGTAGAGTAGCGGCGCGCTATACGTCTCGTCTGCCGTGATGGAAGTAAATACCATTGACCCTTATGATAACGAGGATAGTTTTCATCGAACCAGATGTTGCTTATAATTATATTTCAATTTCTAATTTTTGTCTGAGAAATTCTATTCAGAGGAATTTTTGGTTATTGACGAGCATCCGTAATATACGATGATGAACTTGTATTGCACAAGGCAGCTCTATCGACATATTTCCTTTCTTTCGTCCATTTATCTAAATATTTCCTTTCTTATTATTTCCTGATTTCCTGATTTAAAATGTATTACCGGAATTAGTAAAAGTCTCATCAATAAATAAATAATAACTACCTTATATTATTTATTGTTATAAAACCATATATAGTTTATTTAAATTTTATGACGTAAGCTTTGTGAAATTTTTTCAGTTGAATAATATACATTATTTAACAATAGTAAATTCATTTCAAATTATGACTAAATCTTCGTATTGGTCAACAATTACAATAAAATAATTGGTTAAGTAATAATTAAATATTTTAATAAGTTAACAACTGATTTAAGTCACAATTAGAATTACTAAAAATGTTTAATTGACTATTTCGGTTGGCAAACGGTTCGTCAATTTTTAAATTAAAAACGTCACATCATGATTATGTTCCTATTTTCGACGAAGAATAACTATTTATAGATGTGGAAATATTATATTGTAGATGATTTAAAATATAGTGATAGTTTTACATAGTTTTAATTAAATTTCGATGTTAATCTTTAGTTGAAAGGCTTCCATTTGATTAACATGTTAACCAACGCAGTTCGTCTATTTTCTACCAGGGTGGTGAATAAATTTATTCAGGATACAAAATATTCTTAACTAAACAAATGTTACCCAAAATATCATACTTGCAATGTTTTCTGGAAAAAAATAACTCAATTACAAGTAAAATTTCAATTCTACTAGAGAATAAAAATTGAAGTAAAAAAATGTGTGTTGTATAATAATTGTTACGAGTAAGCTATCGGAACTTTTTATAATAATAAAAAGTGACAGACCCTGGGATCAAGCCACGGCCATCGCTACCATCAAGCCACAGCCGTCACCGCTCGGCCTTCTGCTAATCGGCGTCATATTGTAATCGGACGCCTTGCTTATTTCGTTCTTTCATATTTGTACGTAATGTATCCACACGTTACATAATATAAATAAAAGTAATTCTACACAATTAAAAAAAAAAAAAAAAAAAATATATATATATATATATTGCGAGCGGGGATTGAATTTTGTTCAAAAAGATTAAAACAAAAGGAGCTGCGCGCTGTAGCCACCACTGCTACCGCTACGATACGTATATGGTAGCGTAAAATCGTTAATATTTATTTTCCACCCTACGGGCTTGAGCTGTGGCTTAGAATTTGGGTTTTGTAGTTTTCAGTTTAAAATTCCGTTTATTTGCGTGTAGTAAAAACTTTCGACGGAGCGACGATTGTCAGGCTGCTCGGCCATTGTCGGGTTGTTGGGAGAAGTAAACAGAGCCGGAAAGCGTGCGCGGCATGCACCGAGCCGCCGACTTGTCTTCTCCCGCTTCTCCCACCCCGTTCCGTGCGCAGTTTCCAACAACCAATCAGGAAATAGTGCGCATGGTTCGATGATATGACCGCGAGAGGCAGCAGCGCGCCGCACGCAGAAACTTGCCTTACTTTTTTCCGGGGCGCTGGTAATGGTAATCTCTCTATTCATCTCTGGTAGAAAATTGCTGAACGCTTCGGCTGTTTTGAGATTAAGCACAGTTGGGCTATTCCGGTGTGTCTAACTTAACTAGCTACGTTAGTCTTCTTTTCTCTCAGTGTAGATATAACGTTTATGAAAAGAACAAAGTGAATTTCAATAAATAAGGGTTATAAGTGTTCGTGAATAAACTTTATCAAGCTTTTATGTACAATGCAGAAAGCAAACAAAAAAACTATGTAAGTGGTTGAATGTTTAATACTATCCTCCATGGAGGAGATAGAAGTTAAATAAATATTACTGATTACTGGATAATTTGTTTTGATTACAGGTCAACTGAATTTGTTCGGCCTGACTACGTTGGAGGTACTGAAGATATCGCAGTTGATATTTTCTTCAACAACTTGGAAGAAGCCAAAAGAACAGTTGCTTCTATTCCAGCAAAGTACCAACCGCATTCATTGTTAATGGTAATTTTAAATTATGATGTTTCCTTATAGAGTGTCGTTGCATAATATATTTAATTTCATTAGCAAGATCACGCGCGCTTGGCAATTAATTTTAATAATACCATTTTACATACAAAATTTTTGAGGTTACAATTTTGAGAGTAGACATATTTTGAGGTTAGACATGTTATCATACGTTATGCAAGGTTCTATTAAATTTCTAATAAAAATGTCATAACTAATGCTAGCTGTACGCATGACAAGGAAAAAAGTGTTTCATTTTTGCTTCAGTTCCTTTTTCCGCTGTACCACCTATGTTTGAAAATCGATTCCATTTTTAACGCTCAGCTTGTGTGTCAAATAAAACATACGTTTTATGTTAAAATTAACCAATTCGTCTGTTACTTTTACAAATGATTTGTGTAATTTTAATCGTAACCACACGAAACACAAATTTTTCTAGTTTGTACTACATACCTAATGCGCACGTAGATATTGCGGCTCAGTATATTAGGAGTACCTCAGATCCGGATCACAGATTCGGCTGAAATTTTAAGATTTGTGTTTGGATATATAAATATAAAGAAAGCCGCAAAATTAGATTCTAATGCTTCGAAAAACTCAAGTTTTACACATTTTCGATTTATTTTGACAAAATATGGAAAATATTTATTTTCCTGTCCTAAATATTTATTATTATAATGTATATGACTGTAAGACCGATATAAAAATTCTCATCAATTGATATTAATTTGCAGTCGACATAAGTAATATTGTTAATGTTAAAATATGGAAAATAGAATTTTTTTCAAAAGCTAGCTTCAGCCATTCAGTCTTCGAAATTTTAAATAAAATTTCAAAAGTGAAAAATGAAACTAGAGAAAACAAGCTTTAATATACTTATTTCAGAATAAAAATATTCTATCTTTCCAAAGTTATAAAAGTTTAGTGAAAGATGATATGAAGTCGGTATTTTTCGGGTCTCGTTGTTATTATTATATACAACCCTAATAATAATAAAAAAATTATAATTCGAGAACGAAACGTGATATTGAACAAAAATTCTGAAATAAAAGTTGATGAGGCTAAAATTGTAAAGAAGAATGTCTATCAAGTTCTATTTTCGACAAAATTACCGTTGTAATAAGCCAAGAGAAAATTGGAAACTGAGAAGAGAGGTGGTTAGATATGCAGCCGCATACTCAACGGTCCCTCTTCGGACATATGGAAAGCAGATCGGGGGTTAGTGCGGTAGAGTACGAGCCAAAAGTACAGTATGTCGAACGCCGTTTGCGATACGCGTAGCACTCTCGAGGCCCCCCACTGACCCCACTCTCAAAATTTCATGCGAGACTGTCCACGCACACATAGCGCCACTTCATCTGTGATTCTGTGTGCAGGTGTGCTGATTCTGCGTAGACACACTGCAGGCAGAGCGCCTTCGTTTGTTTACACGCATACAAGGCCACGCGCGGTGTCGTCTAAACCGAGGCTACGTACTTAAACAATTGTATCTCGAAAACGGTAAAGCTAGTTTCCTGAAATTTGTAGAGAACATTCAAAGTATTGTCTGGTATTGTCCCTAGTAACATATGTCTTTTTATTTCAAATCTGAAGAAAACTTTTCAAGTTATTTACGAAAACGTTCATTTTTTTACGTTTTATTACTCTCCCATAAGACACCGTGTTAATTTTCGTAACTTTGGGAGCTTATATCTCACAAACGGTGAAGCTAGGCGTTCTGAAATTTGCAAATGTTGTGGATAATAACAATAAGAGTCTACCCGGCAAGTTTCAAGAAATTCTGAAGAAAACCCTAAATCGCATCCCCTTAACTGGACTTTGAAGATCGATTTTGGCTGCTTTAAAACGAAGCCGAGTACCAGTATTTAGTTCTCATAGGCCCTTTTTCTTAATATATAGGTTACCTTATCTTGAAAATGCGTTATTTTCTTAAAAAAATTATGTCTCTTCTATCGACTATCACTTAAGGTGTTTTTCCTCGGACTCCTTAGTCAAAGCAGTGCTAAATGAAGAGTTACCTAAAACTTTTAAAAATCATAGTTGCAATGTAATTTATTTATTTAAAATGATAAAAAATGATAGAGATAATCAATGTATTATAAATAAAGTGTATTTAACACGACAAAGATATCTTTTTTCACAAAATGGCGATATTCTAAAAACGAGATATTCTGACTACAAACAATTATTGATAAATCACCGGAATCTTTTTGTTTCTCAACCGATTTTAATTTTCAATGTCTCATTTTGCTCCTTAAGTAATTTTATGGGGACTTGCCGAAGGAAAAATTAAAAATTATTCAAAACTCAGGAAGTTATAGATAATTGTTCATAAATTCACGCACGTCGTTAAAAAAATAAATTTTTTTAATTGGCTATAACTTTCTGAGTTGTGAATAATTTTTTATTTTTCCTACGGCAAATCCCCATGAAATTACTTAAAGAGCAAAATGAGATCTTGAAAAGTAAATTCGGTTGAGAAATAAAAAAGATTCCGGTGATGTATCAATAATTGTTTGTACTGATAATATCTACTTTCTAGAATATCGCCATTTTGTGTAAAAAGTTATTTTAGTCCTCTTAAATACACTTTATTTACAATACATTGACTATCTCTATCATTTTTAATAAATAAATCACATTACAACTATGGTTTTTCATTAAATTTTAGGTAACCTCTTCATTTAGCACTGCTTCGACTAGGGAGTCCGAGGAGAACCACTTTAACCAGTATAATTTATGATACGGAAACTATCAAAAAAGATTATAAAAGTAGACAGCAAGACCTGCAATTTAAACTCTGATTCATTGAAAAATATCAATTTTTCAGGAAATTATAAGCAATCACAGATACCGTAAGAAAATGGTTAAAAATAAAATTCATTAAATCGATTAAAATGAAGAAAAATTTTAAACCTTTTTTTACGCTATCTTTAATTGCTTATAATTTCATAAAATCAATATTTTTCAACAAATCAGATCTTAAATTTTATCGGCTACTGCCTATTTTTATAATCTTCTTTGCCCGTTTTTTTTTATCATAAATACTTGCAATGTGACAGTCAATACAAGAGACATCATATTTTAAGAAAATAACGCCTTTTTAAGATAAATTAACCTATATCTTGAGAAAAAGGGACTATGAGAACTAATTACTAGTACTGGGCTTCGTTTTTGGGCTAAAAAAATCGTTTCTCAAGGCCTTCTTAAGATCCCCTTCTCAAAGATTATACACTCTCCTTTTCAGATGAATTCACCGCACATCCGCGTGTTATCTTCGAGCCATTTTATTTTCCCTTTGCAGGACGGTTTTCTTTTTCTATTTCTAAAAGCAATATTTTGGCCATTGATTTATTCCCAAAAGCACAATAGTTTACAAATACTTAGCGAGAGCACTCTCGTATATATCATCTACTATGTTTGAATCATCAAACATAATAAAAATAAAAAAAGATATTATGATAATTAAAAAGATATCTATGATTATCAAATCATATAGATATCTTTTTAATTATCGTAATATCTTTTTTTTATTTTTTTTTCCTTAAACTATTTTATTTTATTTTCTTTTTAAATCCCGTTTTTTCATGAAGTAATACGATTACTTCCGGTCATAGTTAACATGGCCCCCATTTACTCTCATGTAAAAGAAACCATTTTTAATCATTTTTTTCTTGAAAATTAGATTGTCAAAGTACATAAAAAAATTATAAAATTTTTTTCTTTTAGAGATTGAAATGTGGATAGTAGAGATAATTGCATAATTTGTAGAGATATAAATTTTTGATTAGCGCATACAATAATAAATACAGTGCCGCACCGTTCACAGCGCACCCCCTCTCGCAGCCTACGAACTCTATCGTTTGTTTACGTTTTGCCGCAGTACTCAGAATTGACCTGGTGTATCGCGTTCAAACTTTGTGCAAACATTCTCCTATATATTTGCTATATTGCGAATAGTTTTTTGGATCATTTTTACATTTGGTAAAGAATCGCATGCTAAGTGTTTTGTCTTTTAGAAAAGATACTTCCATTAGAACATAAGAGTTGAACTTTGAAGTTCAATAATTTCATAATCATGTGGCCAAACGAATTAGAATTTCGCATCCTTATAGAAAATCAATCAAAGAACAACATATTCAATTTTTTGAATGATCTTAAATTATTCATTTCGGTATACAACCACCTTAAGGACTCTCCTATCTTTAGCAAAAAAGCAGCCAAAAATTTAGAATTTTTATGTTATTCCTCAACTTAAGGTTAAGATTACATGAATTTTTTTAGTATGTTTCATCGTGCATTTTTTGAGAAAATAATTCTTGAAAAACGAGTTTTTAACATAAGCTCTTACGGAAGATTGAGGTTATGTGGTCTTTAAACATAAAAATCCCTTACAAAAAAAGCAGTAATAAATTTAAAAAACCTTTATTTGAGTAAGGAACAATATTCAAAGAATAAAAAAGCAGATGGATCTTGGTCGCTTGTCAGGCATTTGGAAAAGAAGTAAGCGAAAACGTAAACAAAACACCGAGTTCGATGACTGCGCGAGGAGGTACGCGGTGAGCGGGGAGTCGCCGCGGGGAGAGAGGAGACCACCTTGCCTTGCTTCGCTCCACCGCAATGACATGATGGAGAGTCCTTAACTCAACTATATAGTTAGGGGAAATCCAGCACATTCTACCAGAGATGAATAGGGAGATTGCCAGCGCCCCGGAAAAAAGTGAGGCAAGATTCTGTGCGCAGCGCACTGCTGCCCCTCTCGCGGCCAAATCATGGAAGCAGGCGCACATTTTCCTGATTGGTCGTTGGAACGTGCGCCTGGAGCGAGGTGGGGTCAGCGGGAGAAGACGGGTCGGCGGCTCGGTGCACGTGCACTGAACGTGTTTATGCTCGAGCGGCCGGGCGCGCCGCGAGCTTGCTGGCTCTGTTTACTTCTCCCGACAACCCGACAATGACCGAGCGGCCTGACAATCGCCGCTCGGTCGAATTTTTTTACTATATGCAAATGAACGGAATTTTAAACTAACAACTACAAAACCCAAATTCAAAGCCACATTTGTTCTATTCTTTTGGATCCGAGTTCGATCCTGGCTCGCAAAATTTTTTTCTTTTTTTTTTTAATTTTTAACATACGTAAAATTTCTTTTATTATATTATTATATAACAAACATTTTTTGACTTCAATTTTTATTCTCTAGTAGAATTGAAATTTTAATTGTAATTGATATATTTGTTTTTTTCTTTAGAAAATATTACCAGTAAAATTGGCGTATTTCGAAGTTATTTTATAGAATGCGCTAATTGTATTGAATATTTTGTATCCTGAATAAATTAATTCACCGGAAGTAAAATAATTCAATTTCGTTATATTTATTTTGTGCGAAAAAATCCCTATTTAATTTATATGTAAAAACCAATAAAGCACACTGATCGCTTAACAGTATAACAGAGACTGCGCAAAGGCGATGCAAAAAAAATGCGCTTGTGCTTTAATTGTTTTATTTAAGCCTCACAAAAACTAATACGAAAATTCCAAGTCAAAAGCCAAATGGGCTATGATTATGAGCCTACACGATTTTAAAGTTTGCATTTATATTTGTGATGTAATCCAACCGCCATATCCTCTGAAATTTAATCATTTATAGTCATAACATAGAAAAAATTTATTGTATTATACATATTTATTACATAGGAGTCATGTAGACATGAAAAACTTAGCAAAACGATAATTTAATAATTTTTATTACCAAGTAGCCGGGGGACGCGAGGTCCACGCATATGAGGGAATTACGTAGACGTGCAACAATAACCAAGACCATTATTTAAACAATTTTTAAACCCAAGTAGGCGGGGGATATGAGGTCCACGCATATAAGGGAGTCATGTAGACATGAACAAATAAGGAATACGATTATTTAAATAATGTTTAAAAGCAATTAGGCGGGCGACACGAGATCCACGCATATAAGGAAGTCATGTAGACATGAGAAAAAAAGTCAAACGATTAATTAAATAATTTTTAAACCTAAGTAGACGGGGATATGAGGTCCACGTATATAAGGGAGTCATGTAGACATGAAAAAATAAGGAAAACGATTATTTAAATAATATTTAAATGCAATGAGGCGGGGGATATGAGGTCCACGCATATAAGAAAGTCATATACACATGAAAAAGTAAGCCAAACGATAATTTAATAATTTTTAAACCAAGTAGCCGGGGGACGCGAGGTCCACGCATATGAGGGAGCAACGTAGACATGAAAAAATAAGCAAAACGATTATTTAAATGATTTTTAAACGCAATTAAGCGGGGGACGCGAGGTCCACGTACGAGGGTCATTTGACAAGTACCTAGCCTCACCGCCAGATGGTGCCACTATCGCACCAGAAATACACTACAGTGCAGTATCTTCCTGTAAACGGTTACAGACGAAATTTCAGCCGGATCGGAGTTGTAGTTTATTTTTGAGAGCGTGTGAAAGCAAATATGTCCGTTGATTTTTGAAAAAATGGAGAAAGAACAATATCGGTCGGTGATTCGATTCTTGTTTTTGGAAGGGAAATCGCGCAGTGAAATTAAAGAACGCTTGGATGCAGTGTATGGGGATGCTTCTCCTTCGATGGCGACCGTCAAATTTTGGTATAACGAGTTTCAACGTGGTCGTACGTCGATTTTTGATGATCCACGCCCAGGTGCTCCGAAAACAGCCACTACGGAGGAGAACGTGACAAAAATACACGATATCGTTTTGTCAGACCGACGATTAAAGGTGCATGAGATAGCTGCGATAGTAGGCATCTCAGAAGAACGCGTGTGGCATATCCTACATGAGATTTTAGGCATGAGGAAGCAGTCAGCAAGGTGGGTGCCGCGTTTGCTGACAGCAGACAACAAGCGCATCCGTGTGACCAGTTCAGAGCAGTGTTTGGAGCTGTTTAATCGCAATCCAAAAGAGTTTGCGTCGTTACGTGACCGTCGACGAAACATGGATTCACTACTACACTCCAGAGACCAAGGAGCAGTCAAAACAGTGGACCTTACCCGGTGAACCTGCTCCGAAGAAGGCGAAGACGGTCCCGTCGGCCGGAAAGGTGATGGCCACTGTTTTCTGGGATTCTCAAGGTGTGATTTATATTGAATATCTGGAGAAGGGCAAAACGGTCACAGAACAGTACTACGCCGAACTATTGAGCCGATTTGACGCCGTATTAGAAGAAAAACGGCCCCATTTGTCTAAAAACAAAGTGCTTTTCCACCACGATAATGCACCGACTCACACTTCTGCACTCGCCACGGCTAAATTGATCGAATTACGCTACGAACTGCTGCCCCATCCACCGTATTCTCCAGATTTGGGTCCATGCGACTTTTTTTTGTTTCCGAACCTAAAAAATTCGCTCGCCGGGAAGAGATTCCACTCCAATAACGAAATAATCGCCGCCACGGAGGCCTATTTTGCAAACCAAGAGAAAACATTTTTTTCAACGGGGTTAAAAAAATTGGAACCCCGCTGGACCAAGTGTATTCAACTAAAAGGAGACTACATTGAAAAATAAATTTTATTTTTTGCAAAATTTTGGTGTTTTCATTTGTAGGCTAGGTACTTATCAAATAACCCTCGTATATAAGGGAGTCATGTAGACGTGAGAAAATAAGAAATCGATTATTTAAATTTTAAAATAAATTTTAAACCCAAGTAGCCAGGGAACGCGAAGTCCATGCATGTAAGGGAGTCATGTAGACATGACAAAATAAGCAAAACGATTATTTAAATAATTTTTAAACCGAAATAGCTGGACCTGCGAGTTTTACTTATTTTTTCATGTCTAAATGACTCCCTTATATGCGTAGGCTTCGTGTCCCCGGCTAATTGGGTTTAAAAATTATTTAAATAATCGTTTTGCTAATTTTTTCATGTCTACATGACTCCCTTATATGCGTGGACCTCATATCCCCCGGCAACGTGGGTTTAAAAATTGTTTAAATAATGGCCTTGGTTATTGTGGCACGTCTGCGTAATTCCTTCATATGCGTGGACCTCGTGTCCCCCGGCTACTTGGTTTGAAAATTATTAAATTAACGTTTGGCTTATTTTTTCATGTCTATGTGACTGCCTTATATGCGTGGATCTCGTGTCCCCCGCCTAATTGTGTTTAAAAATTATTTAAATAATCGTTTTGCTTAGTTTTTCATGTCTACATGACTCCCTTATATGCGTGGACCTCATATCCCCCGCCTACTTGGGTTTAAAAATTGTTTAAATAATGGTCTTGGTTATTGTTTCACGTCTGCGTAATTCCCTTATATGCGTGGACCTCGCGTCCCCCGCCTACTTAGGTTTAAAAATTATTTAAATAATCATTTGACTTAGTTTCTCATGTCTACATGACTCCCTTATATGCGTGGATCTCGTGTCCCCCGGCTAATTGGGTTTAAATATTATTTAAATAATCGTTTTCCTTATTTTCTCATGTCTACATGACTCTTTTATATGCGTGGAACTCATATCCCCCGCATACTTGGGTTTAAATATTGTTTAAATAATGGTCTTGGTTATTGTTTTTTGTCTGCGCAATTCCCTCATATGCGTGGACCTCGTGTCCCCTGGCTACTTGGTTTGAAATGATTAAATTATCGTTTGGCTTATTTTTTCATGTTTATGTGACTCCCTTATATGCGTGGATCTCGTGTCCCCCACCTAATTCGTTTAAAAATTATTTAAATAATCGTTTTGCTTATTTTTTCACGTCTGCGCAATTCCCTCATATGCGTGGACCTCGTCTATGTGACTCCCTTATATGCGTGGATGTCGTGTCCCCCGCCTAATTGCGTTTAAAAATTATTTAAATAATCGTTTTGCTTATTTTTTCATGTCTACATGATTCCCTTATATGCGTGGACCTCATATCCCCGGGCTACTTGGGTTCAAAAATTGTTTAAATAATGGTCTTGGTTATTGTTTCACGTCTGCGTAATTCCCTCATATGCGTGGAACTCGCGTCCCCCGGCTACTTGGTAATAAAAATGTTTAAATTATCGTTTTGCTAAATTTTTCATGTCTACATGACTCCTATGTAATAAATATGTATAATACAATAATTTTTTTTTATGGTATGACTATAAATGATTAAATTTCAGAGGATATGGCGGTTGGATTACATCACAAATATAAATGCAAACTTTAAAATCGTTTAGGCTCATAATCATAGCCCATTTGGCTTTTGATTTGGAATTTTCGTTTTAGTTTTTGTGAGGCTTAAATAAAACAATTAAAGCACAAGCGCATTTTTTTTTTTGCATCGCCTTTGCGCAGTTTCTGTTATACAGTTAAGCGATCAGTGTGCTTTATTGCTTTTTACATATAAATTGAATAGGGATTTTTTCGCACAAAGTAAATATAACGAAATTGAATTATTTTACTTCCGGTGAATTAATTTATTCAGGATACAAAATATTCAATAAAATTAGCGCATTCAATAAAATAACTTTGAAATACGCCAATTTTACTGGTAATATTTTCTAAAAAAAAGAATATATCAATTACAATTAAAATTTCAATTCTACTAGAGAATAAAAATTGAAGTCAAAAAATGTTTGTTATATAATAATATAATAAAAGAAATTTTACGTATGTTAAAAAATAAAAGAAAAAAGAAAAAAATTTTGCGAGCCAGGATCGAACTCGGATCCAAAAGTATAGAACAAAAGTAGCTGCGTGCCTTAGCCACCGCGGCTACCGCTTCGATACTCATATGTTAGAGTAAAATCGTTTATATTTATTTTCCCCCCTTCAGGCTTGAGTTGTGGCTTTGAATTTGGGTTTTGTAGTTGTTAGTTTAAAATTCCGTTCATTTGCATGTAGTAAAAAAATTCGACCGAGGAACTACACTTTATAGGTTATGTTTTGTTGTTACATTAAAAAGTTAGTATAACGCAACAAAGTATAATAAACATTCATAATAAACGTTAAATATTAAAATATAATAATTATTTATTTATTACAATATATTAAAAGTATTGCAATACAGTTTTATAGCGTGTAAGTGTTTCTACGAGGGACATAAAGTGTTTCCAAGACGGACATGCTCTAAATCAGTGTTTCTAAATCGTACATATTAGTACCTTTGTAATTTTTTAAATATTATTTTTATTTTATAATAATAAGAATTTTGTATATCATCACCGTTAGTAATTTAATATTTTATAACATTCAAACACCTAACCGAAAAACCGTTTCTAAGGGATACTTTTACCTTATTTGTTAATTAATTTCGTTCGTTTTTTGTTTCGCAACAATTGTTTAATTACTAAACGTTCATTTAAGAAGTTAATATGGTAGATATAGAGTTTGATTAATCCAAAGAAAGGTATTAAAAAGAAAAATTTGTAAAAGTTGAAATTAAGCTCTTTACAACTAACAAAGTACGATGTGCAAAACAGCGTTATAAGTAAATTGTCTCAGGGTCAGGCAAAAGCCGCTCGGGAATTCCCTTTTTTTGCATTAAATAGAGCTTATTTTTACAGTAATTTTAAAACAAAACAAAAATCACCTACGCCTCTTTGTTCCCAAGATAGCTTTTTTTTATAACGTTAATTGTTAATTCACTATTGGTCGTATCGGACCGGGATTTTAGGGACAATTAAAGAAAGAGTTAAAATTTCAAAAAGTTTTACATTTATAGTTATAATAAGCGCGCTAGCAGCAGTAAAAGGTAGCGTTAATGAACGGTCTGCGCGCCGCTCTGGGTTGCGCGTGAGATTTTTTACTTGGACGTTTCAATATTCGGTTCGGTCTCTATATCTCGAGAACCGCTTGATCGATGTTAATGATTTTTTTGTTTTATTTGAGGTATCTTGTCGGAATGAGTAACAATGCCGTCATATATATTATCGGTATTAGTCCGTCTCTAATTAAATTAATTTGTCTCTAATATTTCATTAATTTTTTTATAATAATAATTAAAGTTTTAATTTTTATAATATATATCATTATTGCTTTGTCCTTTTTTACTGTCGTTATCCCGTATAAATTTTTAAAAGATATTCTGTCAAAAAATTCTTTCAATAAAATACAATACCTCAAATAAAAAAAATAATTTAAATCGATCAAGCGGATCTCAAACTTTTTGAAAAGAAAAGTTTAACCCTTTCTTTAATTGTCCCTAAAATCTCGGTCCGATACGTCCAATAGTGAATTAACAATTAACGTTATAAAAAAAAGCTATCTTGGGAACAAAGAGGCGTAGGAGATTTCTTTTTTGTTTTAAAATTAACATAAAAATAAGCTCTATTTAATGCAAAAAAAAAACCGAATTCCCGAGCGGCTTTTGCCTGACCCTATAAGACAATTTATTTATAACGCTGCATATCCTACTTTGTTAGTTGTAAAGAGCAATTTAATTTCAACTTTTTCAATACGTTTCGTTGGATCAATTAGAACCTATCTAGGATATTAACTTATAAAATGAACGTTTTGTAATTAAACAATTAGTTTCAAAAAACGAACGAAATTAATTAACAAATACCTGGAGCAATAATTGGACGATCAATCGAATAGTCCTTTAGTACACATGTTGGTCATTGTATTAACCGGCTTTTCTATAAATTTAATCCACATCCATCGGGTTTTGCAATAATAATGCGCAATTTTCGATAACTTATTTTTGCACATTCAACCTTTATTTTACAGTTAACTAATTCGTGAAATATGACTTTAAGTACCTTAAATTATAGGTAATTTAATTTACTACAACATAAAATAAATAATTTTCAGATAGGTCGGCTAGATTTTCTGGGCAGTAAGAAAAGGGAAAAAACACGTAATTTAGCCACTTATTTGCAATTTGCTAACTTAGCGTCAGTTTGTTAGAGGTAGTTTTTTGATATTATCATTGTACATACCTTTCATTGACATAAAGTGCAATAAAATGTCTTTTAATATTTATTTTAAGTTTTCAGGGGTTTATAATCTAATTCAACTAGACTATTTATGTATAATATGTAATAATTGTTCCCTACGATCGATCATTGACAAAGAAACAAATTTTATTAACTCACAAATGCTTCGACACTCTTGTAAACATAAATATTTTTCGATATTACAAAAAAACTTTATTTTACAGTTTCGTGGTGTAATAATACCTGAACAAATTGATTATGAAAATCTTCTGAAAGATAAAAATATTTCCTTTGAACGATTGTCTGAGAAAGCTCAAGGAATTTTTTATAATGAAGAGATTTATTTAGACGATGCCGAAAAAAAGCAACACCTACAACGATTCTTACGAGAAGAACCCGAAGAATTTGCAGATGGTCAAACCGATTGGAAAATTGGTGCTAATGCTCTGAAGAAGTTGTTACAAGAACGATCAGATGGCAAAGTCTATTTTAGAGACATAGAAAATGTACCATTAGAGAATGGATCCTTATTATCTTCGTTTACGTCCCACATTAGCATGGCTGAAGGAAACAATGTCCCCGAAATGCCTGGTATAAATACCCCGATGTATTATGTTGGTGGAAAACTAAGCTACACCACTCATCACGAAGAAGACGGTGGACTAAGTAGCCTGAATATATTAAGAAATGGAAGTCCTAAGGTATGGTTTATTATAAGCCATCAATTTCGAGCAGAAGTAGAAAAGAGATTTACCCAGTATTTGCGTGAAAAATGTCGAAAAGAAAAAATATGTATGCAAGCACTGAAGCATAAAATCTACGTTATAACTCCAATACTGCTAGATGAATGGAAAATTCCATACTCTTTCGTAGTTCAAAGACCGGGAGATTGTTTTTTTATTAAAAGAGGCACATACCATGCTGTCATCAACTTAGGTAAAAACTTTGCAGAATCAGTAAATTACGGATGTGACGAATGGGTTAATGATTACGAAGTTTTAGTTTGTGATTGTATGGAGTGTAGAAAAAATGATGTTGAACAAGACAAAACCATTGTCATTGCTCGAAAAGAATTGAAGAAGCGATTGTATGAGTGTAATGAAGAAGGTTGCCAAAATACTTTTACAACCCGTCAAAAATTGCAAGTACACCGAAGCAAGGTACACATGAAAATGCATACGTGCACCCATTGTCAGAAGCAATATAATAGAAAGAATGAATTGCAAAGGCATTTGAAAGTGCATGATCCTGAACCTCAACAACAATGTAAAGTATGTGGTAAGTATGTCTTGAGATTAAAATTGCATATACGAAGAACACATAGCACACAAAAAAGTGTTCAAAGTGCAAAAAATTATTGAATGCAATGGCTTTGCAGAAGCATGAAAATAACTGCATGATTTCATGCGAACTATGCGGAAAAATTTTAACAAGCCAAAGATATTTAACCTTACATAAAAAAAGGAAGCATATTTCTTGTTAAGGTAGCATGCTTGAATTTATATACTGACTTTTTATAATACACCACGTCCATATTATCGAAATACCCCATTATAGGAGAAAAAATACTTTACCTAAACATAACTATCTGTAATCTACCTTCTGTAGAGAATTTGACGGTGTGATGATGTTGTCGAACGCAAGTATAAAATTCATATTAGTCTTTCTCCTCTGTAGTAATAATCGTGACTTCTCATTGAGACTATATTTATTTCAATTGGATATAGGAATTTTACAAAGTAGAAGAAGCATGACAGAATATTAATTTGTTTACGAAAACATGAATTATTAATCCTACATCTACAAAATATTCCTGTCTTGTTTTCGTTTTAATGATTTTATAGAACTAGCCAAATCCATGCGCGCTGCGCGCGATCTATGTAGTTTTTTTGTTAAACATGCAAAGAATGATTTATTCCTTATAAGCCGGAAATCTTTTTCTTTTAATATTGATGCATCTTTAATAATTGATATAATACTGTAGTACATTTACTCTTATACAACATTTTGAGGCTAGAAACTATAAGCTTATACTCGAATACTCTTTTTTCGTGAAGTATTAAATAAAGAATACAATCTGAACATAATATTGACATAATTTATTCTAATATTAACATAATTAATTCTTCTAAGATTAAAACATTGATTATTGTTTTGAATTTTACCGTGTAATTCAATAACTTATTGTGTTTTGGAATAATTTTCTACTTCTGGTCATCATTAACAAATAATTAAAACACGTTATTCATTTTTTCAAACTGCAACCAACATTAATTTAATACTGTTCACTTTAATCATTTTCATTCCAATAAATATTCCAATAAATAATACCTAATTATCGAATGAAACTGCATAATTAAGTTTAAATTTTTGCGTCTTTTATCCAAGAGCCAATCACATATGAAATATATAGAGGCTTCACTTCTTCCGGTTATCACTTTTTTAAGAAGGAAAAGCACATTGCAAGGTCATAAGAAAGGGCATGATTCCAATAAAATTATTTACCGGACTACTTCGTATATTGTATTTAGAAATACTATTGCACGTATTTAGAATAATGCACTCTAAAATATTAAAATGCATGTTACATAATTTAAAAATAATAAATTCAAGAAATATATTTGGGGAGACGATATTTATTACTTTGATGGTTGCGTCTCACAGAATTGGGAGATGGAGGAGAGCCCTTTTCAATATGAAAACAATAAAGTAAGAATACGCATGCAATAATAATGATAAAATAGTATTTCTTAACAACTCCGTATTCCATAATTAGAAATAATATTGCACGGTACAATGAAAATGCATGTTCCACAATTTAAAGTTTCACAAATTCCATAAATATTCAGAGGGAGGCGGTAATTAATACTTTGATGGTTGCGTCTCATAGAATTGGGCGATGGAGGAGCCCTTTTCAATGTAAAAATAGTGAACTATGAATATGCATGTAACAGTATAGTAATAAACTAGTATTGCATGCTATAATTAAAGGCATGTACCATCATTTATACGTATACATTTATAAGATAATGTAAGTTAAGATTTTAAAGATAATATTCTTTTAACATTTCTGTTCATAGACCATTTGTGTGTGTGCGTGCATGCGTGCGTACGTGCGTAGCTAATTATGGGTGCATAGTAACTTTGCACACTCACTAAGCAAAGCAAGCACTTTACACACTGCGAGTTCAAAATTCACATTGAAAATCGATTTGCACACACGTCTAGAAAAATATTGTTCGATACACGTGCGAGAAATGAATCTCGACTCGTGTAATTAATTGTCACCCTCGCTTCGCTCGGGCGGCAAACACGCTCGTACGGTAATAAACTCTTGCACTAGCTAGTATTGAAATGTATTATTCAGAAATTACTACAACACAAGGAGCAGAAAATAATCAGATGAGTATACTATAATTTATCTTTGTAAATTTTGAATTATTTTATATGAACAAAAAGATTCTTTGTTTTCAATTAATTTTACAGATCCATGTTTCAAAGAGTTTATCTGCAAGTAGGACTATCAATTGGGCAATTAAAGGTCGCTAGATATATATTAACATGGAGTTGCCGGCGACGATGACGATGTACGATGCGGGTTCCAGCCATTAGATATAAGAGAAGTTCCCGCTACAGGTGAAAAATATTTATAGCTTGGCAACACTGTTTCACCGCGACATGAATCGATAAGGTTCAGAATTAAGTAGGGTTGGCAACATTGCATTCTACTGAGCGCATGTTGCGTTTGGACTTTGGCCCTTCACACAGCTCTGAGTTACAGATACAGTGAGACACAGATACAAACAATAACATGGGTTATTATATCTATATATATGAGGAACAGACGGATACATGTGTTACAAATCTCTTGTTCCTTTGTATCTGACTTATAACTAATATATATAGATATAGAAACCCATGTTATTGTTTGTATCTGTGTCTCACTGTATCTGTAACTTAGAGCTGTGTGAAGGGCCTTTGAAAAGACGGCGACATACTTATAAGCGCGCACAGCCGCGTGAGGATCGAACTTAGACGACGCGCACGCCATACAGAGATTCCACAATAAGCTGCTCTGCTCTGCTCTACTCTTCTCCGCTCTGCCTGCTCTGCCTTACTTGCCAAGCCTGTTTCTGGCTCTGATTGGTTAATTCCCTTGACGAAATTGATGGGATGGATGAAATTAACCAATCACCACGAGAAGCAGGCTTAGTAGGCAAGGCAGAGCAGGAAGAGCAGGGCAGAGCGGAGCAGAGCAGAGGAGAGGAGAGCAGAGCAGCGTATTGTGGAATCTCCGATGCGGGCCTATTAAGCTCTGCGCCGTGCTCTACGCTGCCATCCACACTGTTTCACTTTCATTCCTGAAATCTAAAAATGTAATTCGTAGGCACACAGATGATGGTACACACTTGCATTTTTGCTACACATTTTTAGATTTCAGGAATGAAAGTGAAACAGTATGAATGGCGGCATAGAGCACGGCGCCTATTGTATTTCCTCCCTATACGATGACCAATGCGAGCGCGTGCGCCCTTATAATGCTTGTACAACCTCACGCAAAAACTGTGCGTGCAAGCAAATCTAACTAGAGTTTGCTAAAGCAGTAGTGCAATCGACCTTTATTAAAAATCATCACATTTAAAAAAATCATCCAGGAATTGATTGTTAGAGGTTTGAAACAGCATTGATTTTTAATCCAGGTTGGTTGTAGTCGTAGCTCTAGCAAAATCTAGTAAGATTTGCGTGCACACACGCTTTTTGAATGAGGTTGTAGAACGAGCATATTGGTCTCTCGCGCAGTCGAATGCACGTTTACGCAGCTGTGCGCGCTTAAGTATGTGGCCAGGGCCAAACAAATTTTTCAAACGGCAAATTCGAGCTGAGGCTTAGGGCCGGTACACGTGAGTACCGACGTTATTTTTCAAACGAGTATATCTCACGAAAATATCAATAGAATCATCCAAAAAATCTAAGTATAGTATTTACATGTACGGAGCGCTTGACAAACGTGTTTTTCCAAAAAAATGATGAGAATTTATTTAATTAAATAAAAACCGTACTGTCGGTAAGTAGGAATCTGCAATTGACCTACTTTTCAAACGAGCATAGCTAACGAAAATGCTAATAGAATCACTCAAAAAAATTTCTGCATATAGTGTTTACGTGTACGGAGCGCTTGACAACCGTCTTTTTCCAAATAAACTTTTCAATGTTGATTTAAAAAATATTGAAATTAGGGCTCCACATCACCTTAAGGACCGTTACACGCAAAAAAAAGTGGAAACAGATACAGTAATAATATGGGTTACTATATCTATATATATGAGAAACACCAATTGTTCCTTATGTATATAGATATCGTAACCCATGTTATTTACTGTATCTGTTCCTTGTTCCTTTTTGCGTGTAAAGGGCCTAAGAAGTAAGTGCACCAGATGCAAGAAATGTCATTGGTTGTATATCTATATGGGATATTTCACATGATGTCAGCAGCTCCAAATTTTAAAATCGTTTAGGCTTGGCGAGTTTACAGTTTTTGGCGAAAAAAAACATGCTCCTAGATTTTTAGTCCAATATTTTAATAATTAAAAAAGATATTCTACATGAAAAATTTTTATTTTTTGAAATTTTTTGTGAAAACTCAATTTTTGTGATTTTTTTTCCTCAAAATCCTGAAACTATTTGTACAGCACATTGATTGGAAAAAAGTTTGTATTTTACTTGTAGAATGTGGCCATTTTTATTTTATGACCCATTTTGAAAGTCTCTGATTGGCTGCTTCTTAGTATACCTTCATCTAAAAAAAAAATAGTACGGCAGAATATTTTTTGTTCAACAAAATTGTTTTTGATTCTAACAAGCCCTGGATCGAGATTGGCAAACCCTTTTGAAAAAAGTTATATATTTTTTAAATATCACTAGAACCAATAATTTATATTTTTGACAAGCGGATGGGGGGGAGATATTTTATCAGAATGGTAAAATGTTAGATGGGTATTTTTTCAGAAAATATACTATCGTTTAAATTATTTTTCGAATTCGATACTGTTGATTCTGAACAGGAGTTATTCAGAACATACAAGGAATTATTTTCGAAAAGAAAATATCAGAAAAATTTGCGCCTATAAAAATTGAAAACAGAATGCATGAAATTATACAAATACTTTTTACTAGAAAAATAAAATTCCGAAAAATCTCAAACGTTCATTCCTATACGATTTTCACCTCATTTGTCCACATTTTAGCTTTTCTAAATCACTGCATTTTCTACAATTTAATCGTTGGGTAGAAATGTCATTCGAAAAATTTACATGACATATCATATAAAAATAATTTAATAAAAATATTATGGCCTTCTTGCCAAATTTTTTCGAATTTTTATATATTATACATTTTTAAACATTCGGAAAATTTACCCTTCTATCATAAAATATTCTCATTTGTTTTTTTACCTTTCTGAGACAATATCCATCTAACATTTTACCATTCTGATAAAATACCTCCCCCCAAGCGGATGTATTTGAGAACTTAATATTATTCATACATCTCATGTCATGGATCTTGTCACTGAATTTTGTCGAAGTATAAAAAACACATTAAACATCTATTTTCAACAGTATTTTCAACGGCTATACTAGGCTTATAATAAGATTTATATTTACTTTCCTGAATTTTCAATGGGAGCCGCCTACACTGCTAATACACTCTATTCGCATTCTTTATATCTACTCAAAATTAAATTTAATAAGTAATCTATTATTATGTGTACAAAAGCTGAAGGTAAATTACTACAAAGATGTTCAAATCAAAGTAGATAATTATAGTAAATAAAAAAAAATAGATAAATATAGTCATCTAAATTGTCTGTCAACTACCCTAGCTTTTAAACATGTTAATAATAAATTACTTTGTATGTAATTTTGGAGCATGGTTTCAGTGTAAGCTTAAAATTAAATAATTAAATTATGGATGCTAATGATTTACAAGATTATAGATTACACAGTTTTTGAAATATAAGAAAACCATATTTTATTTAAAAATAATTGAGTAAGAAGTATTTGTCTGTGTATTATTGAAATATACGATTGCTAAATTGTCTGTCATCTACTTTGATTTAAACTTCTTTATAGTAATTTACCTTCAGCTCTTGTACACATAATAATAGATTACTTATTAAATTTAATTTTGAGTAGATATAAAGAATGCGAATAGAGTATATTAGCACTGTAAGCGGTTCCCATTGAAAATTCAAGAAAGTAAATATAAATGTTATTATAAGCCTAGTATAGCTGTTGAAAATACTGTTGAAAATAGATGTTTAATGTGTTTTTTATACTATGAGATGTATGAATAATATTAAGTTCTCAAATCCATCCGGTTGTCAAAAATACAAATTATTGGTTTCTATTAATATTTAAAAAATAAATAACTTTTTTCAAGAGGGTTTGCCAATCTCTATTCAGGGCTCGTTTTAAAGGATTTTTAATAAATTATCAGAAAAAATTTTGTTAGGCGCAGAGCAGAGCGGAGCAGAGCAGAGCGGAGGAGAGCAGGCCAGCTTACGAGTCGTAAAACACGGTACGCCTGACACCGACACCACACCAAAAATACTAGAGATGTATATCTATATATGTATATATGTATAGATATACATCTCTAGTATTTTTGGTGTGGTGTCGGTGTCAGGCGTACGCGTACCGTGTGGTCCTGATGGCCACGTAAAGGCGTACGACTGACGCAAATGGAACATTTGGCTGGAATGAAGGTTTCTAAAACAATTGTTGATTTAAACAAGAATTCGGAAGCACCCATCTTCCAGCTATCTGATTACGGACTGGTGCAAGATCTGTTTAAGGCTGTACCAGAAATGACTGAAAAACTGTAAATGCCATTTTTTATGTGATTTTGAAATACTCCTTGTGCATTGTAAAACCGGTACAGGAAATCGATCATGTGAAAACAACCCAATTTTTATATGAAAACTAACGGTTTATTTGATTTGTAAATATATTAATATTTTTATATTGTTATAATGTAAAAATAAATCAGATTCTGATTGTTAATATAAAATTCAAATGATTACGTTATTTTATATCAGGTGTGCAGAAATTTTTTTTTCCAACGACAATTGTAAAGTAGTGTTCATAAATCTACAAAGTTATGACCACTTTTAGTTATTTTTAGTTATAAGTATAAAAATATAAAAAAATTGAGAGAGATCAGTATAAAGTTATGTGAAATTGTCTAAAATAAACCAAAAACAATTATTTTACCTTTACAGTGAATTCACATTGCATGCCGTATACTCTATGCGCTATGCGCTGAGTACTTGTAGACTTCTCCGCTGATTGGTTCACTGATAAAGCTCAACCAATCAGCGGAGAAGTCTACAAGTACTCAGCGCATAGAGCATACGGCATGCAATATGGATTCACTGTTAATAAACCTCATTTACAGAGAACTATTCATAACGTCCTTTCAATACAGCAACTCTATGCTGATTGGTTAATTCCTTTGACGAAACTAGATGGTAAAATAGAATTAACCAATCAGCATAGAGTTGCTGTATTCAAGCGATCGGAACGCGGCGCACGACGCACGACGCACTTCCATGTGGAAAAGACGTAATTAGTCAATAAACAGATGAGATGATGCATAAGCCATAAGGTATACCCGAATACGATACATCAAGGAGCGCGGGAGAGCTTCGAAGGCAAATATATACATACTTAAATTTTGTTAAAACGCTCACATCCCTTGCGATTTCACCGCTGGGTGCGCTACCATCGAACTCGTCAGTTAATCTGCACGACTGCACAGGACTTGGAAGGCCGCTTTTCCATCATGGCCGAGCCGCTCGACCAATGGACGTACGGCCTGGCGAGTCACGTGAACCCGTATTTATACAATTGCGAGTTTCGTTAGTGTGTTTTTTCCCGGCGCCTCAGGAAGCGTTTGACTGCGTTCGACCGCAGCACAGCTCAGCGCAGAATAGCGCCGCACAGGACAGCGCATTTGTGGAAAGTCCCCCACAAGCCCGAAAGTTTGAGGAGTAACGCCCGTGGTAGTCTTTTCTCCCGCGCATTCTTATTCAGTAGTTTTCCTAGGCGGAGCTGGCATAACTTACGGCTACCGTCAACTACATTTTTGTATTATTCGGTTTTCCATTTGTTTTTTCTATAATCAAATGCGTAGCCATTTGGCCGAGCTGTTTGGGGTCTCTCAATTGTAGAGACCAACATTCTTACCATCACAAACATTTCTAAGACGTAAGACTGCCGTAGATCCTTCAGTATAGTACAGATCTCCTTACGACAGCCCCTCGAGGGTTAACAAAGTTGGAGAACGAACCAAGCGAGAGACAAGTTTGCAGACTATGTGACGAAGCTGACGGCATGTACATCGACGTATTTGGCGCTGAGGGAGTCAAACGTCTGCTTGGAAAATAAAATGTGTAAAGATCGAAATCAATCTGGAAAAAGTAATATAAAATCTCCAAGCAATCTTCGAAGTCAATAAAGTCAGCCAAAATCACATTCTAAAAATAATAACTTGTTAACTATTATACAACAACCAGAAATCGCAACTAGTACACGTCAAATTAAAAGTAGACAAAATATAGAAGTTTCAGATGAAAATACAAGAGTTAAACATGTGAAACGTGTCTATGACAAAGAAAAGACTGAAAAGTAGACAATACAATTAATTCTAAGATAAGTTTTAATATAAATCAAAATACTGAAAAGAAAAACCTTCAAACAGACAATAATAAAATTCAAATACCTACTAATACTTTGATGCACCTGGCATTGGTATTTCTGTGAAAGAATCAACAAGCAGAAGTAATGGTATTGAAATAAGTTTCATAGTTGAATTATGCAAGAGACAAGAAACAGATTCATTAACAAAAGTTTTTCATAAGCCAAAGTTTTTCCAGATCAAGGTTCCTGTTTAGTTGATAAATCTATCAGCATTCCTGGAAGATGAAACTAATGAAGAAGTTAATAATTTTGTTAATAATATTGTAAGTTCAAATGCTTCAAACGATGCAAACTATGGTTTAATTGATAAATTGCAAAATGCTGAAGATATTATTAACAGCTCAAGAAATCAATGTTGAACAAATTAATGTTAATAATCAGTTAAGTTATGTTTGTAAATTATGCCAAAAGATATATGAGTGTAAGGACAAATGCACTGTTCATGTGAAAACACATCTCCACATAAAGCAATATATTTGTATTTTGTGCCAAGCAAAATTTGTTTGTAAATCTGATGTTATCAAACACATTCAATACTCTCATACGAATCTACGCCGCAGTCTATTTCAATACTCATTCAATACTCATTCAATACTCATTCAATACTCTCATACGAATTTACGCCGCCAATCTACAGATCACAACAATGTGCACAAAGTAATTAGACCATATCAATGTGCTGATTGCAATCAAAGTTATCACGATCAAGTTTCTTTACAAATGCATGTGAAGTCTGCAGTGTTATAGACCCTGTAACGCCTTCCCAGAAAAAAGGAGCCGCCATTCTAATTCACACTTTTTTTTCAATTTTCGACTGATCATTATTCCTGTTTGGAATGGAAATATCGCAAAAAATGGAATATATTCAGGTAATAAAATTTTTTTAAACTAATTCTTTGACTTTATTCTTAATATTTAACATAATTTATGTATTTTGTACTCATATAAGTAATTGAATATATTTTTTTGCAGCATAAACAGTAGATAATGTTTCCCAGTAAATTTTGAAGGCGCAAAGCTGAACAAAGGAATAAGCAGTCATTTTCAAATTTTACTCACAATCAACATGAGTTCAATGATGCCCTCTGGTTACAGGTAACAAATATGAACTTAAATCACATCACTATGTTATAAAGAATAAAGAACTCATGAGAGAATATTTTTTGCATATTTGGAGTAACTTAAGTGGGCAACTAAGCAGATTTCACAAATTGAGACATTCACTGTTTTAGTTGGTGATATTGAACCAACTGGAAATCTTAACGCTAACATTATTCATCAGTTAAGTGACAGGATTCGGGTGAAGTTAGCTATACAAGCACAACGAAATAAATTTGCTGCTGTACAAATGACAGCTGATTATCGTGGAGACACTTATTCTGTGTCATTAACTTTAGGAAATCCTGATATTCTTAACAATTCTGGTAATAATTTTTAATATAAATATACTCAATTTTGAAAAGTAATATATTATTTTTCATTAAACGTAACTAAATTTTGTTTTCAGGTTTAGCAGTTCTGCATTATCTTCAAAGTGTAACACGCAACTTGGCATTGGGTGGAGAACTCATTTATCAGCAAGGGCCTGAAGTACCTAATGGGTTGCATCTATTGGTAGTTGTTACTCAGCTGGAGATTCAATAGTTAGTGAAAGTTTAGGTAAATTACTTTGAAAAAAAAATTGTGTTATCTATTATTAGATGGGTCTGAAGTTCGCCACGTTCGAGTGCAACGAAATAAAAAAAATTATTTTGCTCCATGGTTATACGAATTAATTTTAATATTCTCTGCAGATTTAGAGTTTTGTAGAATAAAATAACTTTATAAAAAAGGTTTAGATGAAATTTCCATTATTAACAGGTTCATCACTGACAATGTATAAGCTTTTTATACCCCCTGATCCTATTCAGTAAACTTTTTAATGATGATATATACATCAATATAAATATGAAATAACACTTATTTGTAGGCTCTAAAACTGATATTTATTCAAATATGGGCATGAGTCATTTTTGGGTCATGCAGGACTGAACAGAAACAGTTTCTGTCCAGTCCTGCATGTCCCAAAAATGACTCATGCCCATATTGTAATAAATATCAGTTTTAGAGCCTACAAATAAGTGTTATTTCATATTTTTATACATTAATGTATATATAATAAGTGTTATTTCAAATTTTTATATTGATGTACCTATATATTATTATTACAAAGTTAATTGAATAGGCCCTGAACGTAGAAAAAGCTTATAAATTTAGAGTAAAAAAATCCATAAATGACTCATGCTTAAAATTAAGCTGTGAAATTATTGATTAAAAAAAACACTATTAGGCTTTTCTTATTTTTATTAGAAGCAATTATTTTTAAATATTTTATAAAATATACAAAAAGTACAACGTTAAATAAATAAATACTAATAAAATAATAATAAAAATAATAATATTATTTTAAAAGTATATTATTATAAATATTATTAGTAAAAAAATATTATTATTATTATATTATTATTATAAATATTATTATAAATATTATTTTATTATTTTACTAGTAAAATCAATAAATGTCGTTAGCAAAAAAGATTATTGTTAAGTCATTTTTGTTGAGTCATTTTTGGATCATGCCGTAGCGAAGCTGTTAAATAACTTAAATTGATAGTAAATTGCAGTCGACATAAGTAATATTTTTAATGAAATAACTTAAATTAATTCTAAGAAATTATTTCGTTGCATTCCAACGATGCAAACTTCAGATCCATATTATTAGGCACGACCACTGCTCGAAAGAGCCTATTCTTATTATAATATTATAATATTTATAAGTGTGGAGAAAACACTCATACAGTTTTAATGCTCATTTCATCATGTAAAGACTAACTGTACATAAGTTGACGGAACAAACATTTATCAATCTGAAGTGTGAATTTATCGAGGGATATATTTTTTCTAATTAATGTAGTCATATAATTCTTCAAAGATTTTCTATAGCTTTTAAATGCTATAAATGATTGAAAATGCTTGTATCCATTAGCACCTATTTTTGTATTAGCTACAATCAATTCATTCACATAATTATTTATGTAGATAAAAGACGCTTCATTTTATGTCCTTTTTCGGTCAATAAAAAGTATTTTAATTTAAAATATTTTTCTATCACGATTGTTCGATAGTAAAAGCAATAACTCACGTTGTACCTATATATTGTACCTATATTAATTACGCAATGGTACTTTTTTTGTATTGTTTGTAATTAGTTTAAAGTTTTGTCTATCATGTCAATTGTTAAAACTTGTGCGAAAAGAGAAATTTTGTTTGAATGGATTTTGTAAATTCATTGTCTAATCGATGCGATAAACCTATGCAATTTAATCGATTTTTGAATTTGATTAGCAGAAAACGGGGATCCATAGTCGTACCATTACCGACCGAGCAATTCACACAGTTTCAAGCTGATTAAAAATAAAATACGTCAAATCACAAAAAATCAAGAGAACACTCTTCTGTTTTTTTTAACGTTCTGCCACCCAGTCAATGTTTGGAGTCGAAATATCGAGTCGTTTTTGCAAAAACTTTGAACGAAATTAAATTACGCTTTGTTCAAAGTTTTTGCAAAAACGACTTGATATTTCGACACCAAACTTTGACTAGGTGGCAGAACGTTAAAAAACACAGAAGAGTGTTTTCTTGATTTTTTGTGATTTGACGTATTTTATTTTTAATCAGCTTGAAACTGTGTGAATTACTCGGTCGGTAATGGTACGACTATGGCACCCCCTTCATTGCCAATAGAACAATATTCTTGTTCTAGCGTAGTACTAACCGTACTTCCGTTCCACACTGATGCGCTATGCTTGCGCTTGCTTCTATCATTGGTTGTCGTAAATGCGCGCGCCCGCTTCCAACCAATGAGAGGCTGTGTCTAATGAGAGGCTGTGTCTATGCATCCAGCGCGTGGGCTTCTCATTGGTCGTCGGTGACGTGCGCGCCTGCTCCCAACCAATGAGGAAAGATAGCGCGCGCGATCGGAGAAGCGAGCGAGAGCGTGCTTGCCAGCGTAGCGCGTCAGTGTGGAAAGTCTAATGGAGGAGGACAGAAGGTATTAGGTCCGTCCAGAGCTGTTTCCATGTTACCTAAAGTATTTTAAAATTGAAGAATGGAGGGAAATCTACATCCGCCAGAAGGGCGGAAAACTAGGCGGTCGGCGCCGGAGAGGTCTGCTCCCGAACGCGAGGATCAGCAGGAACGACGTGCATCCTCCATTACGCGCCAAGGTTCCCGGGCCGCAAACCGGCCGGCGGCGCTCGGCCCGAGCAAACAAAGAGAAAGGCCAAATAACCGGCCGGCAGCGCCCGGTCTTGCCGAGCGGCGGGAACAAAGGCCGGCAAACCGGCTTGTGGCCCCCGTCCCGGCCGAAGAAAGGCCAGCGCCTGCAGAAGAGGTACTATACGAAATCCCCCCAGCGGCTCGCGGTCTTGCCGAGCGAGAACAAAGGCCGGCAAACCGGCTGGTGGCCCCCGTAGAAGAAAGGCCAGCGCCTGCAGAAAGGATATTGGAAAACCCGCCAGCGGCGCGCGTAGAGGTAAGAAATAGTCCTATTACGCAACTAGGGAGGTAAAGAGTTTACCACTCCAGAGCACGCGTAAATTGCCACCGGAGCCGAAGGCGAGGTTAATATAAGAAGAAATAAGTAAATTTTTAATTTTTTTTTGTTTCAGAATGATTTAAATCAAGGAGGCGGTGGAGGTCGGAGAGGTGGTGGTGGAGATGGCGGTCGGGGACGTCGTGGTGGTGGCGGTCGAGGAATTGGCGGCGATGGCGGTGGAGGAATTGGCGGCGATGGCGGTCGAGGACGTGGCGGCGGCGGTCGAGGACATGCCGGCGGCGGCGGTCGGGGACAAGGACGAAATTGGCGGGGCCGTAATAAAGGCCGGCAGGAAATTTACCAGCCCTACTTCAGACATCCTGACGAAGTAAGTTTTACATATATTTTTAGGCTTCCTTTTTTTTTTTTAAATGGAAAAATCTTGATTTTTACAGTTTAAGTGCGGTATGGTACATCCCACATAAAACGAAATATTTCAGTGAAATATTTCATGAAATATTTCATGAAATATTTCATGAAACATTGTAAAAACCTTGCTAAAATATAACTTAAAAGGTGTAAAAACCTTTTCACAAATATTTCAAGAAAACATTACCAAAAACTTTTAAAAACATTTCGTAAAAGTTTTAACTTACCACAAATAAAACATTTCAAAAAATCTTTTAAAAAGATTTTTAAAACCATTCCTGAAACCTTTCTAGTAATGATACAACTAAAAAACATGATATATTTCATGAAACATTTTGGAAACGTTTTTGAAAGGTTACTTGAAAAGTTTATTATTCCGACTCATTGACGTGTCAAGTAATGTTTTTAAAACCTTGCAGTAACATTTCGCGAAATGTTACGAGAAAGGTTTTGTAAATATTTCCAACATTATTTTTCGAAAAGTTTTTAAAAGGTTTCAACAACATTTCTCTCTTGGTATTAAATCTGTTTCTAACAATATTGCAGAAACCTTCCTAAAACATTCTCCGAAATCTTTCTAGTAATGATACAGCTAAAAAACATGATATATTTCATGAAACATTTTGGAAACGTTTTTGAAAGGTTACTTGAAAAGTTTATTATTCCGACTCATTGACGCGTCAAGTAATGTTTTTAAAACCTTGCAGTAACATTTCGCGAAATGTTACGAGAAAGGTTTTGTAAATATTTCCAACATTATTTTTCGAAAAGTTTTTAAAAGGTTTCAACAACATTTCTCTCTTGGTATTATATCTGTTTCTAACAATATTACAGAAACCTTCCTAAAACATTCTCCAAAACCTTTCTACTAATGATACAGCGAAAAAACATGATATATTTCATGAAACATTTTGGAAACGTTTTTGAAAGGTTACTTGAAAAGTTTATTATTCCGACTCATTGACGCGTCAAGTAATGTTTTTAAAACCTTGCAGTAACATTTCGCGAAATGTTACGAGAAAGGTTTTGTAAATATTTCCAACATTATTTTTCGAAAAGTTTTTAAAAGGTTTCAACAACATTTCTCTCTTGGTATTATATCTGTTTCTAACAATATTACAGAAACCTTCCTAAAACATTCTCCAAAACCTTTCTACTAATGATACAGCGAAAAAACATGATATATTTCATGAAACATTTTGGAAATGTTTTTGAAACGTTACTTGAAAAGTTTATTATTCCGACTCATTGTCGTGTCAAGTAATGTTTTTAAAACCTTGCAGTAACATTTCGCGAAATGTTACGAGAAAGGTTTTGTAAATATTTCCAACATTTATTTTTGAAAAGTTTTTAAAAGGTTTCAACAACATTACTCTCTTGGTATTAAATCTGTTTGTAACAATATTTCAGAAACCTTCCTAAAACATTCTCCAAAACCTTTCTACTAATGATACAGCGAAAAAACATGATATATTTCATGAAATATTTTGGAAACGTTTTTGGAAGGTTACTCGAAAAGTTTATTATTCCGACTCATGGACGAGTTATGTAATGTTTTTAAAACCTTGCAGTAACATTTCGCGAAATGTTACGAGAAAGGTTTTGTAAATATTTCCAACATTATTTTTCGAAAAGTTTTTAAAAGGTTTCAACAACATTTCTCTCTTGGTATTTAATCTGTTTTTTAACAATATTGCAGAAACCTTCCTAAAACAATCTCCGAAATCTTTCTAGTAATGATAAAGCTAGAAAACATGATATATTTCATGAAACATTTTGGAAACGTTTTTGAAAGGTTACTTGAAAAGTTTATTATTCCGACTCATTGACGTGTCAAGTAATGTTTTTAAAACCTTGCAGTAACATTTCGCGAAATGTTACGAGAAAGGTTTTGTAAATATTTCCAACATTATTTTTCGAAAAGTTTTTAAAAGGTTTCAACAACATTTCTGTCTTGGTATTAAATCTGTTTCTAACAATATTGCAGAAACCTTCCTAAAACATTCTCCGAAATCTTTCTACTAATGATACAGCGAAAAAACATGATATATTTCATGAAATATTTTGGAAACGTTTTTGAAAGGTTACTTGAAAAGTTTATTATTCCGACTCATTGACGTGTCAAGTAATGTTTTAAAACCTCGCAGTAACATTTCAAGAAATGTTGCAAGAAAGGTTTTGTAAATATTTCCAATACTATTTTTCGAAAAGGTTTTAAAAGGTTTCAACAACATTTCTCTCTTGGTATTAAATGTATTTCTTACAATATTACAAAAACCTTCCGAAAATATTCTCCGAAACCTTTCTAGTAATATGTGCAGCTAAAAAACATGATATATTTCATGAAAATTTTTGGAAACGTTTTTGAAAGGTTAATTGAGAAGTGCATTATTCCGATTCAAAACAAGTCAAGTAATGTTTTCGAAATCTTGCAGTAGCATTTCAAGAAATGTTACGAGAAAGGTTTTGTGAATATTTCCGATATTATTTCTCGAACATTTCCTAAAATTTTTGAATATTTGTATAGCCTTTTAAAAATATTTCTTTTTTAGATTAAGAAAGCTTTTGAAAACCTATCCCAATAATTTCTTATAAATTTACCATTAGGATACACGTATAAATATAACGTGATATATTTTTGGAAGATTTGTAAGTGCGTGTGAGTGTGTGTGTTTGTATGCCTGTGTGTATGTATGTACACGAGTACAAGGCAAACGAATAAGTGTAACGGTCCAACAGAATCAACGCCAACGAAGTGTAGAGGTATAGAAGTATGGAGGTATGCGGACGATACCGCTTATACATCCCACATAAAATGAAATATTTCAGTGAAATATTTGATGAAACATTGCAAAAACCTTGCTAAAATATATCTTAAAAGGTGTAAAAACCTTTTCACAAATATTTCAAGAAAACATTACCAAAAACTTTTAAAAACATTTCGTAAAAGTTTTAACTTACCACAAATAAAACATTTCAAAAAATCTTTTAAAAAGATTTTTAAAACCTTTCCCGAAACCTTTCTAGTAATGATACAGCGAAAAAACATGATATATTTCATGAAATATTTTGGAAACGTTTTTGAAAGGTTACTTGAAAAGTTTATTATTCCGACTCATTGACGCGTCAAGTAATGTTTTTAAAACCTTGCAGTAACATTTCGCGAAATGTTACGAGAAAGGTTTCATAAATATTTCCAATATTATTTTTCGAAAGGTTTTTAAAAGGTTTCAAAAACATCTCTCTCTTGGTATTAAATGTATTTCTAACAATATTACAAAAACCTTCCGAAAACATTCTCCCAAACCTTTTTAGTAATATATGTAGCGAAAAAGCATGATATATTTTATGAAATTTTTTGGAAACGTTTTTGAAAGGTTAATTGAGATGTGCATTATTCCGATTCAAAACTAGTCAAGTAATGTTTTCGAAACCTTGCAGTAATATTTCAAGAAATGTTACGAGAAAGTTTTTGTAAATATTTCCAATATTATTTCTCGAAAATTTCCTAAAATTTTTGAATATTCGTATAGTCTTTTAAAAATATTTCTTTTTTAGATTAAGAAAGCTTTTAAAAACTTATCTCAATAATTTCTTATAAATTTACCATTAGGAGATACGTATAAATATAACGTGATATATTTTTGGAAGATTTGTAAGTGCGTGTGTGGATGTATGTATACGAGTACAAGACAAACGAATGAGTGGAACGGTCCAACGGAATCAACGCCATCGAAGTATAGAGGTAATAAGTAAGGGCGCCTCTACATGGAGTATGGCGTTCTCGAGAAATGGCAGACTGGCATACCTAACTTTGTGAGAGCAACAAAGACAGACAATTTTCAAATGTGCTCTATCCTTCTCAATCTCATGGAGTTAGACTGTCATTCTCGAGATCGCCAGACTCCATGTAGAGGCGCCCTAACTATAGAGTAGAGGAGTCCGCTGAAAATATGTCCGCCGTTGTAGAAAGAGAATGAGAACGAAGAGGTCCTCTCTTTCTCTGTCAGACGCGCATGCATTAATAGAGACAAAGAGGGCCCTCTGATTTTTCTCTCTTTCTATCGAGCGGACGATACCGCTTACACATGTGCCTATGTCTCCCCTCCTCTATACTTATTACCTCTATGCATTGAAGGCATAGAAAGCATGGCATATGGTGTTATTTGTGGACAATCCTTTCCCACATGGCATGAAAAGTTTTGGTGAAACCTTTTAAGAAATATTTCATGAAAAGCTTGCCACAACCTTGCTGTAATATTACAGAAACCTCTCAAAAATATTTTCAGTGAGATTTCAGGAAACCTTACAGAAACATTTTAGAAGCATTTCAATTAATGTTGAAAGTAGGCAATGAAAGTACATTTCATAAAATAATACTGCAAGCTTTTTTAAAGCTTTTATGAAATCTTTCTTACAGCGTCTCTGAAAAGAAACGTGTAATATTTCATGAAATACTATGGCAAGGTGTTGAAAAAATTTCTCAAAAAGATGTTTTTATTCCTACAGAACCATTCAAGAAACATTCTTAAAACCTTGCAAAAATATTTTACGAAAGGTTATAAGGAAACCTTTCAAAAACATTTCCGGTATCATTGCCTGAAACGTTTTAGCAAAGTTTGAACAACGTTTTGGAAACGGTATTAATATCGTAAAAACATATTTCAAGAAATGTTACTGCAAGGTTCTACAAAGCTTTCCCAAAATTTTTCGCGCAAACTTTCTATAAAGAAACATTTCATAAATGTAACGAAAAGGTTTCAAAAAGATTTCTTGGAAGGATTATTTTATAAAACTGAAAATGTGAAAAAATATTTACGAAACCTTCCAAAAATATTTCACGAAAAGTTATAAGGAAGCTTTCAAAAACATTTCCTGTATCATTTTCTGAAACGTTGTAGCAAAGTTTTCGGAACGTTTTGGATACTATATTGCCAGCGTGAAAACACATTTCAAGAAATGTTACTGCAAGGTTTAACAAAGCTCTCCCAAAATTTTTCTAGCAAACTTTCTATAAAGAAACATTTCATGAAATGTTACGAAAAGGATTCAAAAAGATTTCTTGGTAGGATTATTTTATGAAACTGAATATAAAAAAATATTTCCGAAACCTTGCAAAAATATTTCGTGAAATGTTATAACGAAATCTTTCAAAAACATTTCCGGTAACATTTTCTGAAACGTTTGACCAAGTTTTCGCAACGTATTGGATACGATATTGACATCGTGAAAACACATTTCAAGAAATTTTACTGTAAGGTTTTACAAAGCTTTCCCGAAATTTTTCTCGCAAACTTTCCATAAAGAAACCTTTCATGAGATGTTACGAAAAGGTTTTAAAAAGATTTCTTGAAAGGATTTTTTATGAAACTGAAAATGTAAAAAAATATTTCCGAAACCTTGCAATAATATTTCGCGAAAAGTTATGAGGAAGCTTTCAAGAACATTTTCTGTATCATTTTCTGAAACGTTTTAGAAAACTTTTCGCAACGTTTTCGATACGATATTGATAACGTGAAAACCCAGTTACAAGGAATGTTACCGCAAGGTTTTGCAAAGCTTTCCCAAAGTTATAATCGCAAACTTTCCCTAAAAAAACATTTCATAAAATATTACGAAAAGGTTTCAAAAAGATTTCTTGGACGGATTTTTTTATAAAACTGAAAATGTAAAAAAATATTTTTGATACATTGCACAAATATTTCACTAAAAGTTATAAGGAAGCTTTCAAATAACATTTCCTGTATCATTTTCTGAACCGTTTGAGCAAAGTTTTCGCTACTTTTTGGATACGATATTGACATCGTGAAAACGCATTTCAAGAAATATTACTGCAAGGTTTTACAAAGCTTTCCCGTAATTCTTCTCGCGTACTTTCTCTAGAGAAACACTTCATGAAATATTACGAAAAGGTTTCAAAAAGATTTCTAGGAAGGATTATTTTGTGATAATTAAAATGTGAAAAAATATTTCCGAAACCTTTCAAAAATATTTCACGAAAAGTTATAAGGAAGCTTTCAAAAACCTTTCCCGTATCATTTCCTGAAACGTTTTAGCAAAGTTATCGCATCCTGTTTGATTCGTTATTGACACCATGAAAAATATATTACAAGAGATATTAGTTCGAGGTTTTACAAAGCATTCCCGAAATTTTTCTTACAATATTAGGGGAACGTTTTGAAAAGATTTTTGCAATATTTTTTTAACATAAACAAAAACAACAAAAAATATTCCTAAAACCTTGTAAAAATATTTTATGAAAGATTATTAAGGTAACCTTTAAAAAAAAATTTCTAGTATCATTGCGTAAAATGTTTTTGAAATATTTTCGCATCAATTTAATTCGGTATTGTCGCCATTTCTCCAAAGAGACATAACATTTCATGAAATATTATGGGATCGTTTTGTAAAGATTTCTTGGAAAGTTTCTTTAGGTAAAGAAACTATAATAAAATATTCCCCAAAAGCTTGCAAGAACATTTTACGTCATGTTATGAGGAGACTAAAAAAAATTGAATGTATCATTGCGTTAATAGTTAACGAAATGTCTTAGCAACATTTATCATATGGTATTGACGCCATAAAAAATTTCAAGTCATATCAGGGCCAGGTTTTACAAAGCTTTCAAGAATAGTTTATTACAACCTTTCCACAAAGAAATATATAACATTTTATGAAATATTATGTGAAGGTTTTGAAAAGATTTTGTATCAGGTTTTCTTTTCTCACACGCCCTTCTCTCGTCAATCAAAGGTTTCCTCGATTTTACTAAACTAGAGATTTCAACAGCGCGCGTTGCGCGCCTAACCGCTAGAAAACGGTTCGACTTCCTGATTTAGACGCATGCGCACTACATGAGCCAATCACATAACGTTTATTTTGGCTTCACAACATCCGGTCATGACTTTTTATATAGGGATATTTCTTAGATTACAATAAATATTAATTTGATTTAACTAAATATTTAGTTGTGTTTTATTGGTTATCTTATTAGTTCTACTAATTATTTAATCAAATCCAATACTTATTTATTTGATCTTGCAAATATTTTGGCAAATCAAGTGAATGTTTAATTGACAAGAGTACGAATTTAAGGTCATACGAAGTACCGACACGATTCATACCTTACCGACACCTAAACTTGAATTTTTGTATCGTATTTAAACAAAAATTTTAGAAAAAGCATTCTTTCACGCCCTCCGGTCTTAAAGCCATGTTTAACTCAACCGCAGATCCCTAACTTATCGGTACATAAATATTATGTTTTTTATCACATCTAAACAAAAATTTTAGGAAAAAGCGTTTTTCACACCCACCGAAATGGGATTAAGCATACCCTATTAAATTTCTAAATGATTCCATCCATTAGATTTTCCCAAAAACGTTTTTCAAATTAGTAATTAACTAGAACGAAGGATTAAACATTTTCAAATCCATTTTAGAAAAATCTAATTAATACAATGATTTAAAAATTTAATAGGGCATTTCACTTAATGTTATGTTGGAGAGCATGAAGAACTCTTTTTTTTTTAATTCTTGTTTAAATACGATAAAAGAATTAAAGTTTAGGTGCCGGTAAGGTAGGGATTGTGTCGGTACTTCACATGGCCTTAACAAAAGAATTAGTTGAGTTTATTAAATATCATAGTCGAAAGTACTCAATATGTTGTCTTTTAATCAAATGTTTGCCATTTTTATTCAAGTCTACTCCATACTTAGCTAAAATTAAAATTTTGTACGGTAGAAGCGTTGCGTAGCGTAGTGGTTAGGGCATCAACCTTGTAATACGAGGACTCGAGTTCGATCCCACCTTAGGTCAAAATTTTTTCTGCGTTTTTTCTGTAAGATAATTTGTAAATGCGAAATTGCGAACGATAATATTATAAATTAATGCAAATATACAATAATTTAATATTAAAAAACATAACTGATATAATAACTATTCAGATATATTAAGTTGCAGGAGTTCAGGAAGGATGATCAACTACAAGGAAAAAACTGGTTTTCAAAATTTTAAAAAAAAAATTTTTATAAAATATTATTAAAAAATTTCTAATTCCGATAACTTTTGAAAAATATTTTTTGAAATCTTTTTAAAATGTTTCAAAAATCTTACTTGATTGAGGCCTCTTAGAAACTTCCGTAAAACATTGTTGTATCCTTTCAAAAATATTTCACAGAACTTTTCAGGAAACCTTTCCAAAATCTTTCACAAAATATTTTTAAAAAGGTTTCTAGAAACATTCTAAGAGATAGTTCAAATAACTTTCAAAAAGTTGCAGAAATGTTTCAAAAACATTTCTTAAAATAATTTAAAAAACCTTTCTGAAATCTATCATAAAACCTTTTTGATGGCTTCTATCGCGGACATAAATAATTTCAGAAACCTTTCTGGAAATATTTCAGAAATATTTAAAAAATATTTTTAGAAAGGTTTCTAAAATGTTTTTGAAACATTTTAAGAGATATTTCAAATAGTTTCAAAATGTTGCAGAAATGTTTCAAAAACATTTCTTAAAATAATTTTATAAAACCTTTCTGAAATATATCATGAAACCTTTTTGATGGCTTCTATCGCGGACATAAATTATTTCAGAAACCTTTCTGGAAATATTTCAGAAATATTTAGAAAAATATTTTTAGAAAGGTTTCTAAAATGTTTTTGAAACATTTTAAGAGATAGTTCAAATAGTTTCAAAATGTTGCAGAAATGTTTCAAAAACATTTCTTAAAATAATTTTATAAAACCTTTCTGAAATATATCATGAAACCTTTTTGATGGCTTCTATCGCGGACATAACTTATTTCAGAAACCTTTCTGGGAAATATTTTTAAAATGTTTTCATCCTTTCTACGAAACATTTCCGAAACCTTTCAGAAATATTTCGTTTTATGTGGGATATTGTACCATGCATCACTTTAAAAACTTTTCTTTTAGTTGTTAGAAGAAATAGTTAAAAATATTAATTCTTTTAATTAATTAATTTATCTTATTTATTGACTTTCGGAAAACAAATTTATTTATTAATTCGAAAATAATAAAAATTATTATTTTAAATAGTACAATTTGCTACGAAAATCATAAAAATTACTATTTAAAACTGTAAAAATCCCACATGTCGAGAATGTTCCAGCGCTACTATAAAAATAATAAATTTTATTATGATATATAATATGACTGATTTAGAAACTTAATATTGTTCATAATTAGAAATTACTTATAAATAAAATATGAAACATCCTATATATATTTGAACATAATTTTAATATCACTTTTTCTGTTTAGCCTGCAATATACGAGATAACAAATACAATAAAAAGTGTCGGCACACCTGCCGCACTTGGGCAAGGAATACAGATGCCAGCCCCGCAGTTCCAATACCCGATGATGGGCCAACCGATGCCAGCCCCTCAATATCAGTACCCGATGATGAGCCACCAAATGCCAGCTCCTCAATACCACTATCAATATCCGATGATGGGCCATCTGATGACACCACCTCCACCACCTTATCTCATGGGACCGCAAATTCCGTATTCTGTGCCCATGCAATCGTTCAACACAGCGTATCATTTTTAGATTGTTACAATTAGTATAAGATAAAGCTTTAATGAAAAACAGAAATTTATTTAATCTTAAAGAAATATTTTTCTGGAATTTCTCAGTCCTTATATAAGTACTGCAATAAGGCAGAATTTTTAAAATAAAAAAGGGTGCTCACGGTAGTTTAACTCTTGTATTATTAGATTGCTCAAAATATAACTTCTATAAATTTCAATATTTCAGTATTGATAAGAAAAATTTTTGTTTTAAATTATGTCTCACGATATGTTTGAGCAGTAACAGACAAGTATGATAAGACATGTAACAGCATAAACTTTACACAAGTGTATATAAATTACCCTTGTTTCTTCTTCTATTCTAAATCTTTTTTACTGAAATCTATACGTGGAGGAAACCTGGGCAAAATAGACCACACCTTTTAGTAAACTAACTTGAAAGTTGTATAGTAGTAAATAATAACAAAAATAATAGTAAAAATCTTATTTTCATAGTATGTTGGTCTTATGAATAAGAATCGGAAACATTTTAATCAGTAATTAATTTGTAAATTTATGATACTTGAACATCGTATAAAGGATTATTTAATTGTAAATGTGAGGATTGATTTTCTCTTTTGTCCAGAGTTTACAATTTAATGGGTCTGAAGTTCGCAACGTTGGAGTGCAACGAAATAAAAAAAAATTTATTTTGTTTCATGGTTATATAATAATTAATATTAATTTTGTGTGCAGATTTAGTGTTTTATACAATAAAATAATTTTATAACAAAGGTTTAGATGAAATTTCCATTTTTTAATAACTTAAATTAATTGTAAGAAATTATTTCGTTGCATTCCAACGATGCAAACTTCAGACCCATACAATTTAATACAATCTTGTTGCTTCTTAAAAAATATTAATTCGTAATAATATGTATAAAATAAATTGCATATTGTCTATATTATTGTAATACAATGTAAGAAATATTTAGATTTTTCCAATTTTTATCTCTTTTTGTTACCCTTTTCCGTAAATGTTCCATTTTGCTTATTTTTTTCTCCTAAATAAAGATTTGTCTACTTTCTTATTGTAACACTTATTGTATTATGTTAGTAGTAGAAGTGAATTGGGCCCCCTCCGAGTATTTTTCATGATCGTTTTAATTGCAACGTTGATATAAAATAATAAGTAATAATTACATTATTCAATATTCTTTAATTATTTACTCTTTTACCAAGCATAAGTGTATATTATGTAATTTATATGATGTATTATGTATTATAAATTATTATTACAAAGTATTTGAACTTTTTTGAGTTAATAAAAGTAGAAAGAAAACTTCTGTATACCATCTAATATATATATTTATTATGCAGTGAATATTATTAAGGTAGAAAAATTTAATACTCTGTTATTTCATTAAAACTAAATTGGATGCTTGCCTTATTCACCGCGCAAATACGACGTAAAATGATCAATGGGCTTACTGAAGAAAATAGCTCGATACAAGGTACAGTAATGATTATTATCTTTTAATCTCTCCTGTTCATGCCGCGGTATAATAAGTAACAAACACCCACGCCACATCAATAGCTTTCGAGCTTTTCTCACGTACTCGACGATTTTGACGAATAACCATTTTAAAGTTTATATACACCTACGTCGCGTAGTCCACGATTGTTTGATAGTGAAAGCAATAACTCGCGTTGTACTTATTTTTGTTGTTGTTAGATATTTCTGTATTATTATAAAAATGTTATCGCGTTTCGAAATTTCATGTATCAGCAGTGGATAGATAAGTAAATAGGGGGCGTGGAACTCAATTTTTACTGACCGAGTCAACTATTGTTTTCAATCGAAAAAAAAAGATCTCTAACAATATATTAAGGCTCCCGGCACATAAGAGCGTTCGATGGCGTGCGGACGCGCATGCCTGCGTTTGTGCGCCGAGGAGCATAAGGGCTCGCTGGGTTTAAAAATTGTTTAAATAACTGTCTTGCTTATTGTAGCATGTCTACGTAACTCCCTTACATGCGTGGACCTCGCATCCCCCGCCTACTCGTTTGCTCGCCATTCGAACGCGCGCGCTACTCGAGCCGCTCTAGCGCCCAATCAGCGAAGGCCTCTAGTGCGCAGGCGCGACGCGCGGGGTCTCAGCGCAACTTCGGCGAGGTGCTCCTCGAGCGAGCGCGTGGTGCGCATCAGCGCATGCACACGCATATATATACAGCCATACACACAGAAAATATAATAATATACATGTATATAGAAGAGAAAGAGACAGATATAGCGCGAACGAGAGAGAGAGAGAGAGAGAGAGAGAGAGAGAGCCGAGAGCGCCTTCCTATTATATAGCGCGCATATAGCGAGCAGTGCTAGTGAACACCGTCCGAAGTGGGCGCGCGACGGCGGCGAGCGTAAGAGCGACACCGGACACGGCTCACGAACATGGCGTCGGCAGGCGACATTAATTGGCGTCCTCGGACATAATAACCGAGGTCGAAATCCAGTCGGACATCCAGGAGGTTGAGATTGGGTCGATTCCTGTAGGATACCCTGCGAGACAGTCGAGACAACGATCGTTGATGAGCCCGAGGAGGACGAAAGCCACCATCACCAGATAGCCGTGGTGGCGGCGGCTCAGCACCTGCAGCAACAGCACCATCATGATCCTGGCATGATAACGCTACAGGCGCTGCCGGAGGTCGGCTGCGAGGAGGAGATCATCCTTCAGACGCAGGACTCAGGAGGAGATCGTTGGTGGCGACCCACTCAGCGTCTACAATTAGATATCCGTGCCCGATCAAGTGGATATTTACGTGGAGTCAAGCCCCGGGTCGTCGCGAAGAAAAAGGCAAGGAAGAGCGTCTCTGGTGCGGGTACCCAGCGGTAAACCTTTTTCACTTTTCTTATTTATTACCAAATTCCTAGTGAAGCTGTCTTAGATTCAAAAATGTTGTGTACAATACACGCACCTTTAGATTGGGATGAGCCACAGTGGGGTAGTATTATTGATGGTATATTTAATGACTGGGATATAAAAGTTAAGAATATAACTGCCATTGTTACATCTGCAACTAGAGCAGAATTGTTAAATTTGTTAGCTAGCAGAGGCATGTCTGTAATTCCTTGTTTACTTCATTCTCTTCAAGTCTGTGCACAAGCATGCTTTGAAAACCCTGAAGTAGCCAAGATACTTGCCAAATGTAGAGCTCTTATTGGGACTATCTCGAGCCATCGTAAGACTACTGTTGAACTTGCAATGCAAGAGCAGCTTCAAGGGGTAAGAATGATCTTTAAGATTATTTGTCTACCTAATGCTAAATTTATTGTTGAATTTAATCAATTTTCATTCTGTTCTAGATTAAAGAAAATGCAATGGTAATGGATTATCCCAATTTATGGGTAACGACTTACTCAATGCTACAAAATATGATTCAACGCCACGAGATTCTTAGTACTATCTTGCATAATATGCCTTACATCGATCACGGAACTGCCAATCTCAACGATGAGCAATGGCAGATCATCACTGATCTCGTCGAAGTGCTTGAACCGTTTCAGGTCACGATAATGACACTAAGCGAGGAGAAAATACCTTTGATTTCTTTGCTAAAGCCACTGCTGTGGCAACTAGTTTCAGCGCATTTAAAAGTCAAAGAGACCGATAGCAACATAGCTCGTTCCTTCATCAGAAATAGTCCGAATTGCAGATACCCCAAAGGAAGGTGTAAAAAAAAAAACATTATGCAGCCCCACTGCCCGATAGAAAAGGTTAAAGGTTTGTGTTTTTAAAACTTTTAATAATTCAGATACTTATTTTTTTGATGAAAATGATAACTGGAAGAATCAGTTTTTAATTTGTTCGTTTTAATTTAATAAAATAACCTTCCGTGATTTCACGTAACACAAGTTGATGTGCAAAGTTTTTTCCCGCCAAAAAGTGACAATCGTTTATTCTTATATATTAATATTTATAGGATACATATTGATTGGTAGTGCAATTATTTTTGTGTCAGTAAATTAGTTGTTTATGATTTAAAAAAAAAAACGTGGTAAAATGAATCTTTTGTTAGAATTATCCATAATTTTGAAGTAGTTGAAAAATTCAATTGCAATATAAATTTGAATTGGATTGAATATTGTTGATTCATTTTATAATATATGCAAAAATGTGTTCTAATGACAGTGATGATGTTGATATGAGTTCTGTTGAATTCACGTTGGAAGATACTTATGAACACTTGAGTGAAGTGAAAAATGAAAATAAGAAGGAGGTTGTGGAGTTAATGAATATTGTTAAAAATAATGAAGCAAGAGCTTTAGGTCCTAATGTAACATGTGAAGAAATTAGGCATAAAAGAATGAAATTCATTCGATCAATGGAAAAATTTGTTGCTAACGAACAACCTACAGATCTTCCTATACCAAATACACTCGATATCTACATTAATACTGTCAAAGAATTAGAAGACGAAGTGCGTACTATGGAGGCTCTTTCTAAAATGTCTAATGAAGAAATATCTGAAATTGAAAGAGATATCATTTAGTATGTATCTTTTTGTGTAGCTAAAAATAATCCATTATTCAAAAAAATGTATAAAAGATTATAAAATTATTTGACAATTTATATTTTCAGTATGGAAAAGAAGAAAGCTGTATTTGAGCAAATGAAAGAAGCATCTTTAAATGCTGCAGACACTGAAACAACAACAGATTATAAAGATGAAGCAGTTGCTACAAAAGAAATGTTTAAAAAAATTAAACAGGATTTAGTAAGTTAGAAATTTTAAATAACCTAAGAAATCTTTTTCACAATATGAATTCTATTTCTGTTATTAGCAAGAAGTTGTTGAAATGCTATTTCCAGATAATGTCGGATTTCAAACATTACTACGAGTAAGTAGAAATGATATTTTTTTTGTTTTGTTTTTTTAAATGTAATTGTTGTCAACTATTATTATTTCTTATAGGATCTTACAAGAGCATTAACAAAAGGTGGAGATGATTTATATATTGAAGTTATGCCAGAATTTGTAGATTTTGTGAATTTCTTGGAAGAGGCCGATATTGTACAATTTCATCCGCATGATAAAAATAAAATTAAACTAGTGGATTTATGAACGTTAAACTGGAATGTAATTGACAATTACATTTATTCCATTGGATATGACAAATTAGTATTAGATTTGAAGAAAAAGTTGAATTGCAAGTTTATCTATATAGTATTTTTTAAATTGTACAAAAATCTTTTATTTAAGACAAAAATAGTTATAAATATTTATACCTATAACATAAACAAAACTAAACTTTTGTTATATTTCATTATATTACACCGATCACCACATAAAAGGAGCTCTCTCTCTCTCTAAGAACTCTGACTCCTATGTGCTCCCATTCTTGTCTGCCAATCCAAAGTTCCTGAGCAGATTCTAAACAACTTAAAATTGCAGCTCCTTTCCATGTTGTCATTACTGGATCAATTTCCTTAGGCATGGTTAATACATCCATTTGCTCTAAAGGCACTCAAGGCTAGGAAGCAGGATCAGAACTTTTAAAGCTTCATGTGCTTTAAAGTCGTTAAAAGTTTTCAGCATAACCTCACTCAACCGCTACCTGCTTCATACGTGCTAGTATCAAATGTCGCAGCTGCAAGGGTTGTTAGCCGTTCTTTAGCTTCGATCATCAGATGCCCAAGCCAGATATTATAATGAGGAGGATTGATTATTCTTACTAGAGTTATATAGCCCAATACATATGCCTGTGTTTGTTCTAATTTTTGTTATGGATTACGCACCTGAAACATGGTTGGTAATTAAAAATTCTTTTTTAGGGAATAGTATTCATTGACTTTCATCTATTATGGAAGATGAAGACAGTGAGAATGGACTTGTGGATACGTGGACTTTATGGGAGGAAGCTTATTACAAAGAAGCATATTCTTTGTTGTTCATGCGATAAAATGTTCCAGAGAATGATAATTTCTACCATCATGTTTGTTCTTCACTGCAGAGTAAAGAGTCTACTTCCGAAATCTGCTCATTATGCAGACAATTAAACTGTTGTATAGAATCGTGCATTTTGGCTCCAGAAAAAAAGATCTGGTTAGTTCACAATATTCTACAAATAGTTTAAACTCTTACAATATTGCTTCATTTCCTTTTATCCAGACAGTAGTAGATGGTAGACAACATTCAAAATGGACAATAAAACCTAATAGATTGAATAATGATGTTTATTTGTATACTAAGATAACAAATATTCGTTCACAAAAAACAATGCTCGAAAATACTTTTGAAATAATTGAAGGCAATGAAAATATTAATTTCAATTTACAAAAAAATATTTCTATTAATGAAAAAAAAAACTCAAAAAGAGTTTGACGAAGATGCTATTACTAAAAATATAAAAATTTCTAAATATACAGTTAATTCTGGCAATAACTTAACTAATGAACATTTAAACAATTTATCTCAAAATAATAGCCATGAAAATATAAATAATATTGAAACATGTAATGATGATAGAATTCTTATGAGCAAGATAAGATTATGCTTGAGAGTAAAAATGAGAATGTACATTGTACCATATTAGCTGGAGAAGAAATTCCACTAACGGATTTGAATGTAGATAATCTTTTGGAAAGTATGGAAATAGAAGATTTGTTAAAACAATGTATCCGTTCTTCATGTGTCTATTGTAACTATGCTCGACATATAGCTGTTAATGGAAAACAACTTAGTTTTCATATATTAGCTGAACATAGATTTCAACCACAACTGCTGCAATAATTATACATCAAAAGCAGTTTATAGCAAAATTGAAAAAGAATTTAGATAGTTTAGAATCCTACTATTTGAATTTAGCTTCTTACAATAGTAAAGAAGGTACCTATAATACTTCATCTGTAACAGTATATAAGTGCTTTCATTGTAGATTTTTTTCTTCTACTCATAAAGAACTCTACTTACATAACCGGAAAATGCATCAAAAACCAATTTTAATATGTATTATGTGCAAATCAATATTTTACAGTTACAGTGAATTATTATGCCATTTATGCCCAGGAGTATATGCACCTAATTTCAACATTCAATATCGCTGCTGTTTATGTGCATTGTCTAATTTACCATCAGCATTCAGAGTGATGGTACATCTTCGAAAACAACATCATGCTTGTGACATTTGTTTAGAAATTATGGGTAATCAACAACGTTTATCAAATCATGTATGAAAACATGAATTACATCATTTATGTTACAGATGTGGTATAGCATATCGAAATAATCTAGATATAACAAAACATCTTTTTTGGAAACACGGAACTGAAAGTATTTTTTGTAAAAAATGCTTACAAAAGAAATGGCCTTACATTTATCGTTTTTGCATAGCACCTACAGCATTTGTTTGCGAAGAATGTGGATTAAATTTTTCTAAAGCTGTTGCTTTAAAAGTTCATGAAGCAAGTGAGAGCAGAATCAGGTGCAGATCAAGACCGTCGAGGGCGAGTTCTTGGTGACGATGTGGGCATCCGGTACTGACAATGGTGAGTACAATCCTTTTCTCTGTCTCCTCTCCTCTCTTTTATACTTACGTCTCTGGCTCTCTCTACAGCTGTAACTCCTTTTTTTGCCTCGCACTTGTTAAATTTATTGTTGAATTTAATCAATTTTCATTCTGTTCTAGATTAAAGAAAATGCAATGGTAATGGATTATCCCAATTTATGGGTAACGACTTACTCAATGCTACAAAATATGATTCAACGCCACGAGATTCTTAGTACTATCTTGCATAATATGCCTTACATCGATCACGGAACTGCCAATCTCAACGATGAGCAATGGCAGATCATCACTGATCTCGTCGAAGTGCTTGAACCGTTTCAGGTCACGATAATGACACTAAGCGAGGAGAAAATACCTTTGATTTCTTTGCTAAAGCCACTGCTGTGGCAACTAGTTTCAGCGCATTTAAAAGTCAAAGAGACCGATAGCAACATAGCTCGTTCCTTCATCAGAAATAGTCCGAATTGCAGATACCCCAAAGGAAGGTGTAAAAAAAAAAACATTATGCAGCCCCACTGCCCGATAGAAAAGGTTAAAGGTTTGTGTTTTTAAAACTTTTAATAATTCAGATACTTATTTTTTTGATGAAAATGATAACTGGAAGAATCAGTTTTTAATTTGTTCGTTTTAATTTAATAAAATAACCTTCCGTGATTTCACGTAACACAAGTTGATGTGCAAAGTTTTTTCCCGCCAAAAAGTGACAATCGTTTATTCTTATATATTAATATTTACAGGATACATATTGATTGGTAGTGCAATTATTTTTGTGTCAGTAAATTAGTTGTTTATGATTTAAAAAAAAAAACGTGGTAAAATGAATCTTTTGTTAGAATTATCCATAATTTTGAAGTAGTTGAAAAATTCAATTGCAATATAAATTTGAATTGGATTGAATATTGTTGATTCATTTTATAATATATGCAAAAATGTGTTCTAATGACAGTGATGATGTTGATATGAGTTCTGTTGAATTCACGTTGGAAGATACTTATGAACACTTGAGTGAAGTGAAAAATGAAAATAAGAAGGAGGTTGTGGAGTTAATGAATATTGTTAAAAATAATGAAGCAAGAGCTTTAGGTCCTAATGTAACATGTGAAGAAATTAGGCATAAAAGAATGAAATTCATTCGATCAATGGAAAAATTTGTTGCTAACGAACAACCTACAGATCTTCCTATACCAAATACACTCGATATCTACATTAATACTGTCAAAGAATTAGAAGACGAAGTGCGTACTATGGAGGCTCTTTCTAAAATGTCTAATGAAGAAATATCTGAAATTGAAAGAGATATCATTTAGTATGTATCTTTTTGTGTAGCTAAAAATAATCCATTATTCAAAAAAATGTATAAAAGATTATAAAATTATTTGACAATTTATATTTTCAGTATGGAAAAGAAGAAAGCTGTATTTGAGCAAATGAAAGAAGCATCTTCAAATGCTGCAGACACTGAAACAACAACAGATTATAAAGATGAAGCAGTTGCTACAAAAGAAATGTTTAAAAAAATTAAACAGGATTTAGTAAGTTAGAAATTTTAAATAACCTAAGAAATCTTTTTCACAATATGAATTCTATTTCTGTTATTAGCAAGAAGTTGTTGAAATGCTATTTCCAGATAATGTCGGATTTCAAACATTACTACGAGTAAGTAGAAATGAGAATTTTTTTGTTTTGTTTTTTTAAATGTAATTGTTGTCAACTATTATTATTTCTTATAGGATCTTACAAGAGCATTAACAAAAGGTGGAGATGATTTATATATTGAAGTTATGCCAGAATTTGTAGATTTTGTGAATTTCTTGGAAGAGGCCGATATTGTACAATTTCATCCGCATGATAAAAATAAAATTAAACTAGTGGATTTATGAACGTTAAACTGGAATGTAATTGACAATTACATTTATTCCATTGGATATGACAAATTAGTATTAGATTTGAAGAAAAAGTTGAATTGCAAGTTTATCTATATAGTATTTTTTAAATTGTACAAAAATCTTTTATTTAAGACAAAAATAGTTATAAATATTTATACCTATAACATAAACAAAACTAAACTTTTGTTATATTTCATTATATTACACCGATCACCACATAAAAGGAGCTCTCTCTCTCTAAGAACTCTGACTCCTATGTGCTCCCATTCTTGTCTGCCAATCCAAAGTTCCTGAGCAGATTCTAAACAACTTAAAATTGCAGCTCCTTTCCATGTTGTCATTACTGGATCAATTTCCTTAGGCATGGTTAATACATCCATTTGTTCTAAAGGCACTCAAGGCTAGGAAGCAGGATCAGAACTTTTAAAGCTTCATGTGCTTTAAAGTCGTTAAAAGTTTTCAGCATAACCTCACTCAACCGCTACCTGCTTCATACGTGCTAGTATCAAATGTCGCAGCTGCAAGGGTTGTTAGCCGTTCTTTAGCTTCGATCATCAGATGCCCAAGCCAGATATTATAATGAGGAGGATTGATTATTCTTACTAGAGTTATATAGCCCAATACATATGCCTGTGTTTGTTCTAATTTTTGTTATGGATTACGCACCTGAAACATGGTTGGTAATTAAAAATTCTTTTTTAGGGAATAGTATTCATTGACTTTCATCTATTATGGAAGATGCCCCGTTGAAAATAACCAACTGGAATACCACTTGGAATTCCAGCTGGATTTCCAGCTGGATTTCCAGCTGGAATTCCAACTGTACCTCCTTTTTTTGGACAAACTTTGAGTGGGTTACTAGCTGGAATTCCAAGTGGTATTCCAGTTGGAATTCCAGGTGGATTTCCAGCTGGATATCCAGCTGAAATTCCAGCTGAAATTCTGGCTGGTATTCTAGCTACATATGTTAGTATTGTTATAGCTGGAATTGTAGCTAGTGTCCCAGCAAGATATTTTCAACCGAAATCTGACCGTTTTCGGTTGGGTTCAGCTGGAATTTCAGATAAACATCTAAGTGGAACTCTACGGTCCTGGTCACTTTAGTAACATATGACCGACATTACAAAGTTATAAAAAACGTACACATAATTTTACAAAAACCAAAGTTTTTTATTAAATATATAAAATAGTGTCAAAAATTAGTACATAAAAATTATGACATATTACGACAAAAAAAGATGAATCTGTTAAAAAAATATAATCAAACTAAAATAGGTGTTCAAGAGTAACTGTACATATTAGGTACAGTCGAAATATAATTTCGATTATTACTAGTCATAAATATACATGAATTCTTAATATGATCCGTTTCAACTGCTATTAAATTATTATTAATACTAGCCACTCTTTTTATACACGTGCATTCTCTTGAAAAATCGGATTCTATCCCAATCTCTTTACATACAGTGTATTCTTTGAAATTAACATCATCAATCATAAAATGAACAATTTGTATATACTTCTTATCCACTGTAACAGCATATGAATTATCGGTTCGTGCATTTTTCTTACTGGGAGACGTGAATATGCACCGATCTTTTGATATTTTTTTGTAAGCTCTTGTTTTTTCTCTTGATAAAGCGAGTTCTTCAATGAGACGTATATTTGGTGTTATATCTTTTCCAAAATATCTAATATTTCCTAATGTTCGACTACGCTTAGTGTTTCTAGTTTCTAAATAAATAGCAAAATCTATGGCCGGCGAATATTCTTTATTAAGCAAGTATTTTTCTAAAATCATAAGACTTTTTCGCATATTGATATTGCTGCAAATTTGACTGATTACCCCCTTACCGGCGTGAACGGCTTTTACTATTTTTCCATTACCCGATTCAAAGGTATAGCCCGAATGAGCCCATAAAGGACCCCAGTCAGCAACACTTTGAGCAACATGAAGCAGCTGATGAACGTTATAACTCATAGCATCTTTCCCATAATAGTATTGTGTTAATGCAACAAATTTTTTAAGTAATGTATCTGCTTTTTCCAATTCTTCAACTGTTATTAATGTTTTCATCATTATGTAGAAACTTTGTACAAGAAGAGACCAGTGTGCAACGTATTTATCTAATCGAGGAATTTCTGCTAAAACAGGTAAACTGAAGTATAATAACCAATTTTCCCATTCTCTTGCCTTCCAAAATTTGCGATCTTTTATTGATCTTGATGAGCGAGCAAGTTGGTTGGGCACTTTAAACATTCTCAGATAATTATCAATTCTTGTTATTTCTTGATTAGATAACGAATATGGTTTGTTGACGCTACTAAGCCAGTAATTGGTAAATTGTTTGACAACTCCTAATGCAATGCAGTGCATTGAATCAGGTACGAAACCCTGAACAATGTCAAAGTTATTTAATATTAATAAAGAAGTGGCTTTTTTCACGCCAAAGACCGGGTTATTTAAATTTAAAGCTTCCTGCGCATGTATTACTACATTGAAAGCTGTTCGTTTTTCTGGTACTTCATCCAATAGTGTGTATTTGACCGCGTTTCCTCTATCATGAGGAACTAATTCCCCCGGATGTAGGCACCAACTACAACCATAGTACCCGTTAAATTGTTTGATGCCTTGCATTGGGGCACGTGCCACGGAGTCGACGCAGCAACATAAACCATGAAGTTTGATGTTTTTCTTTTCACCGTTTATTTCACAAGCAATTCCATTTTCAGAAAAAATATTCATTGTCTTAACAAAAGGATCTAAAAAATACTCATGTTTGGTTTGTCATGACCAAACCAGAGAGCATATGTTATCGGTCTTGTATTTCTGGTATCAATTGGAAGTTCATTCAAACTAATCTGGACGGGCCATATTGAAAACTTGGAGCTTTTGAAGAGCGGTGATCCATCGCTATTAAAATTAAATGTCATATAACTATATCTATCTTCATTTGGCAATGATGCCACAAATCTCTTATACATTAAACCATCGTAAATATCTGTGAAATTATTACAATTTTCTTCACGTCTTCTTGTAATCTTATTATAATAGTCGGCATTGTGTTCCAAATAATATTGTATTTCATCAGAAATATCAAATGTTACAAAATAGTCGCGGTAACAAGGATCTTTCAATAATACCATATGATCACACACTGCACACTTAATTGTTCGCTTTTTCCGTTGAAATTTTCCAATATACATTTTACATTGAGGACAGACTGCGTGATATTCTATCCCCTCTCCTGGATAGAATAATTTATCAATTAAGTATCTTGATTCTGGCAAAATTTCCGTATCTAATGCGCTATTAAACATTTTGCACAAATCAGCTGTTTGTGAACTATTAAGAGAATGATACCAACTATATTTTAAAATAGAAAACAATAGTTCAATTTTGTTGACAATAAATGAAGCGGTAATAATTTCATTGGCTTCTTCGTTATCAATCAAATTATTTAGAGACGCGAAAGGACCTCGATTATTAGGTCTTGGAGAGTCATCACCTGCTTCTATATTATCATCATCGTCGTCATCATCTGCTCCTATATTATCAGCATCGTCGTCATCACTGCTAGTGTATATGCTACTCTCGTAATTAGAATAAAAAAGAGAATCCTATATATAAAATATACATATTATTTTATTATTACTTTAGTAAACATATCAAGAATTTATAAAAAAAAAAGTGTACAATTATTTTTGATTATAATTATTCTTACATTCAGAACTTGATCTTCGGCACGTTCTGCATCATGATTAGACGAAATGGAAGGGACATCTGTAACGATGAAATTATTATTAGTTATTATGTCATTTCGTGTAATACCTAGGGTTCAAAAATATTTAATTACCCTTCCTAACAAAAATCGAAAGTGTAACAAATTGTTTAGTAAGTGTAGAAAAGTGTAAAAAAGTATGTAAGAAAGTGTAATAAAATGTAGTTTAATGCTGGATTTCATACACTTTTGTACATTTTATAAAGTGTAAAATAAAGTATAAAATAATGTAAAAAATAATAATACTCTATAAATATAAAAAAATGTTAAAAAGTGTAAAAAAAATGTAAAAAAAAGTGTACAAAAGTGTTAAAAACAGTAAAAAAAGTGTAAAAAAATATATTAAAATGTAAAAAAAAAAATATAAGCAACTGTAAGAAAGTATAAAAAAACTGCAAGAATGTAAGAAAGTGTAAAAAAGGTTTAATAAATGTAAAGAAATGTAAAACACTATAATCAAATGTTAATAAGTGTAAAAAACTGTAATAAAATGTTAATAAATGTAAAGAAGTCTAAAAAAAAATGTAAAAGAATTTTTAAATTATGAGTATTAAAGAAAGTATATAACAAAATATAAAAAAACTATAAGATAGTGTTAAAAAATGTAAAAAAAGTGTAAGGAAAGTGTAGAAAAGGGTAAAAAAATGTAAAAAAGAACGTCCGAAATCCAGCATTAGTCTACACTTTTTTACACTTTTTCAAACTTTTTTACAATTTTTTCCATTTTTTTACGTTTATCTGCATTTATTTACATTTTAAAATTTTTGTTAGGGCTGGTAGAAATCTTAACCATATTCTAGCTATATATTAGCTCATTTTCAGAATATCGTTAATTTTTAGCTAGAAGTGAGCTAGAAACCTCGGTAATAACGTTACGTTTTTAGCTTGAAATCTGGCTATAATATGCTTAATCCTTGGTAAAAATATTAACCGTAAATTACCTAGTTTTCAGTTTATTTCATGGTTAAGAGCAAAATAGTATATGTAGAAGTTTGCGACTATGTGCCAGAACGTATGAAATGCGTGGACTGGTGTACGGTGGCCGATGATGAAGCCTAGAAGGAATGTAATATATCCCAATACGTTTTAAAGCACTATATTGGTTTTAAGAATATATACACAAAGCACTGATAAAGCTTTTCATTGGTTTTTTGGTCAAATTACATTTTTCCCCTTGTATTCATATTTATATAATTGTATTACATTCATTTCTACTAATTTTTTTTTCATTTCTCTGTTCTTAATATATTCAAAATTCTCCCTCTACATATCTATAAATACTTTTAAAAAATCCAAAAATAATATTTTAACCATTAATATAAAGATAAAAAATAAATACTATAATTTATGGACGGGAGTTTTGACAAAAATAAAATATTTGAATTTTAAACTTAGGGAGTTACAGAAGAAATAAAGAAGTATTTTAGTAATTTTATCTTTAAAGCTAGAAAAACCATAGAAGAACGAGAACAGGTTCTACAATTGATAAGTTTACTATTTATTATGGTAATACTATCAGAGGTCATAGCATTTCTTTCAAAGAGGTATTAATAAAATTTCAGCAATAACTTTTGTCTCACAATATTTTAACAGATATAAAGCCTCAACAGCAGCTTTGCGCTTGAAAAGTTTTGTGCTGAAGAACACAAGCACATGCTTTGTGATATAATAAACAACAATAAGTAGTTTTAATATTAATGATGTGAACATAAGTATTATTTATGAATACACAGCTTATTGTTTTTCACAGAAAACCTTTACTTGTGAGGAATCTTATATCATGTGTAGCAAGAACATATGATAAAATAAAGGTTATGTTTTGACAGTTGAAACAGATATAAGAAGTATTTTTGACATCTATGGTCAATGGTCGATAAAGAAGCATGACTGTTTATAATATTGTGAGTAATAGTCTAACAGATTTATTTGAGAATGCACAGCAGGTATTTAACTAAAATAACCAAATAAACAATAACATTATTAACAACAGTTATTGGGACCATGTAATCATTTCAATTTTAAATTTAAACAAATGTAATAATTATTAACTTTAATTAAATTCAAATGATAAGATAATGTTAGACATGCGCACACAGTTTTAAGATATATTACTTATTACATTGTTTCCTTGTTAACCCCTTAACTGGTGCGACTTTTACAACTTTTCGTGCCAAAGCTGGAAGCCGTACAAATAAGTCTAGTTAAATATGTACATATATGATCCATTGCCAGATTTGGCACGACTTTTTTTCTACATATATGATCCATTGCCAGTTATAAGGGGTTAACATAACTGTAGCGAACGGATTTTGAACTTCAATCATAGTTTAGAATAAATAATAGGTTCTTTTTTCAATAAAAAAAAAAAACGAATAATTTATTCTTGTTACAAAAGATTGAAGTACGTAACATCCAATAATATTTGTTACCTTCAATGATACTGAACATGGGTGGTGTTGGAGGAACTGTCCTCTCCATATTCTGATGTACAGTACTGGATGTACGTATTGAAGAAGTCGATTCATTATGTGAATGCAGATTTTCTTGTATCCTGTCAATGTTACTGTCACAGGTTGAAGTAATAGAATAGTTACTTGAATCTATGTTAGAAGTTAATTCATCTTCCTGCAACATTTATAATTTTTTATAGATAATGCTTATAAAATATACAAGTCGAAATGTTTTATCCATGATTAATTTTTACAAAACAAGATATAAATGTTCATGCAGCTACAAAGACTAATGCATCATTAATTAAATTGAAACGCAAAAATAAAGTGCAATAATCAACGCTTATTGAATATGCATTCTACTTTTAAGTAAAATTTAAAAGGTAAACAGGAATAAAAATTTGACATCATTATATAAGTTAAATACATAAATATTACTTACATCAGACGAAATAGTTTGGGAACTAAAACTTGAATTTTCATCATATTGATTTTTTTATATTTTGTTGACCTGGGTATATTATCGTAATCTTCTTTTAAATATAGTTTATAATGTTTTCTTTCCATATTTCTAAAGCTTCAAATTACTGACGTACAAATAAGGGATTGAAACGGTGTATTTCTAATTATTTATTCCTATATAACAAAGGTTAAATATATGAAGAATTTACTTTTGTAAATTTAATAAATTTAAAGGTAATGTATAGTAATGAAAAAATACTAACCTATACATAAATAATTATAAACCAGCAAAATATTTGGATTTCAAAATAATCTTAATGTCTACAACAGAGGCACTTCACCTTGATTTCGTGATGGAGTGATCAGTATTTAACGTTACAACAAAATGTGTTATTATTAATTAAACACGTGCACGTTTGGTTTTCCTTCTCAACCTTTTGGTAACAGACGATATACTTAAGGCTCCCGGCACATAAGAGCGTTCGATCGCGTGCGGACGCGTATGCCTGCGTTTGTTCCCCGACGAGCATAAGCCCTCGCTTCTCTTATTGGTCGGATCGTAACTCCCAACCAATGAGAGAAGCGAGCCTTTATGCTCGTCGGCGCACAAACGCAGGCATACGCGTCCTCACGCCATCGAACGCTCTTATTGTCGGGAGCCTCATGGAGTCTTCCTGAACGTGCGTGCTCAGTTTTAAAATCTTGCAATCTTATTGGACAATTTGAGTGTAACCGTGTAGGAATACACGTCTAACGTCCTTAAATTGAAAATTTGTCTCCTATTGGCTTTCACGGAAGAACTCTCTCTCGTACTTACGGGCTTAAATGGTTCAGTCTAATTTTTCGGAACGCCATGGGATCGCACCCTTATTAACAGTACAACGACGGAGGTTATTTTTCGATTTTTTCGTTTTATTTATAAAGTTTTATAAGTCAGAAAAATTGTTATTATTATCAAAATTACAGATGATTTTTACATTTTTGCTATACAACTTTAGAACAGAACAGAGCATCAGAAGTATTGTTATAGGCATTAGACTGTATCTAGGCGTTTGAAGTTTGAATTTCAATGTGTGCTCTCGTGTATCACATGCGTTCCAGAAAATGGAAACGGACACAGCCATACTAAACATAATCCCTTCTATTCTAAAGTCTCCCGCATTTAATGCGATCACGTGGTACATCTGTAACTCATTTGACTTCTGTGACCGTAAATATACCTAATCATCATCAGATTATTAGACCAGATAGCTTTTGTTTTTCGAAACCACATGTCTGTAACGGATAAAATCGCCAGAAAATTCTTCGGAGGAATAATTCGATATTCGTTATCTATGGTTTTTGAAGTTCATATACCTAGTAAGTTAAAATTTAGTTTTCCAAATAAGTTTAAGTGATATATTATATCTATATCCGTATAATAATTATATTTATACCACTCTAACCTAAAAATCGCAATTTTTATATGATTTTTAAGCTCTCGTGGTATATATAAAACACCGAATGAAACTCATGTGTACTAATTAACAAAGTACTATTATTGTAGTGTTAAACAATGGAGGTCGTTACACACGCAAGGGTTAAATTTTATGAGGATAAAATGATTACATTTGTACCTATCGAAAACGTAGTAGAGTTTAAGGGAAGAATACCAAAAAATCGATTGGATTTTAATAAAAAGAAATATTATTCTGTGGATTGGACAGATGAAAAAAATCCTGATGGTATTAGTAGCCCAGCTCAAATATGTGAACTAGCGTGTAAGTTATTTCCATATCTATAAATACATAATTTTTCATAAATAATTTCTACGGCATTAATTTATAACTAATTAATGTAATTATTTGTATTTTATACATAAACATATTGATGTAAATATATTTATTTATTTCTTTTACAAGAATGACGACTCTTATAAATACAAATTTTAAACTTCTTTTTTCATATAGGTGGCATTGAAGAAGTTGAACGACTTCAAAGGAAAAGGCCTTCTTTCTCCACATTATCGAATACTGTTTTGAAAGAATATGAAGATTCAAGTGAGCATGATGATGATGATGAAAGTGAGAACAAGAAACTCGAAGAAGAAAAAAAGATTTCAAAGGTATATTAGGTTATTAAATATGTTTTTTTGTAACAACTATAATGTTTATAAAAAAATCTTTATATTGAAACTTAATTTTATCTATCTTTAGAAAATTGCAACAAATGTAAAGAAGAGGGAAAAGGCTAGACAAGATGAAATAATAAATAAAAAATTAGATTTATTAATGAACTCGAAGACTTTACACTTAGATAATGATGAATGTAATGTTAAACAAAAAGAACCAGATTTTTCACATCCTGATTCTGAAGAGAATAAGATAAATAGTGATATTCAGACAAATAAAGAAAAGATTATGAGCAATTTAAAAATGGAAAATAAAAAGTTAAGAGAAGAACTGGAAGATTATAAAAATAAATATTTAAATATTAGTACAAAGTATGCGGAACAAAATGAAATGCTTCATTCTTTACAATTATTAAATATAAAATTACAAAATCAATTTTTATGTGGTCCTGAAAAAACTTCATGTGGAGGTAAAATAATCAATTTTTATAGTTCTATATTACAAGGATTATTTATAAAGTATATAGAGTTCAATTTTTTATTGAAACTTCTAACTTGTTACGTTTTATTCCATTAGCTTAATTTATTTTTTCTATTTACTACTATTAGCTTAATATTTTAATATATTTGTTAGGTTTTAATTCGAGCAAGCTATCGGAAATGCAAAAATTGGCACGTGATAAAGCATCTTCAAAAGAAAAGTTACTGAAAGAACCAGTGACCAGCAAATGTTTTGAAGACTCATTAAATGAAGGTATTGATACCCTAAGATCGACCAGGAGCAATGAGGATGAAAGTGCAGGTTATCAAATGAAACTGGTATATGAGAATGTACTATCTGAAAAAGAAGTTAACTTCAAAAACAAAAATATTGAAACTCTAGTAGATAAAGATATTGGTAATGTAAAATTGACTAGAAGAGAAGATGATAAAAGTCCAGAACTCAGCTTTGGAAATAATAATATTGAAAGTGAAGGTGAACCAAGTGACCAGAATAAATATGTCAATGACCATGGAGTAGACGATAAAGACCCAATATTATCTGATATAGATCTATCAAGTATAGATTGGGAACTATCACCAATCGTAAGTATGATACTTTTATTAGAAGACAATTATAAAGAAATTACAAAACGATTATTTATTTTAATTATAGATATCGCATAGTAACTCTACATCAACTCCAAAACGATCATCTTCTCACTCTGTAAAATTCAGATTGTGTACACCAAAGAAAAGAAAATATACTGAAATTGACACTTCTGAATCTAAAAAGGAAAAAAAATCAACCTCAAAATTTAAGAAAGTTTGCGATTCTTTAGGTTCTGATTCTCAAAGTCAAGGAAGTAAAGGCGATAATAGCGACAATAAAGCATACCTAATGATTGACACCTTAGAGCCTAAAAAAGAAAAAACATTAACCTCAAAATCTAAGGAAGGTTGCGATTCTGAAGGTCAAGGAAGTAATTGCAATAATAATAAAGCAGCCAGTGAAAAAAACAAATTTCTAGCGAAATCGAAGCAAAGTTGGAAAGGAAAACTAGTAAGCATTTTATAATATATACATGAATATAATGTTGATAATTTATTAATGAAATTTTTCTGTTACAGGTCGATTGTGTGTATTTAGGAAACGACGAGTATATCCAAAAATTGACATGGGATGATTTAAGGAAATGTAAAAAATTTCATCTGTTCCTAAAAGGTGTTATGAGAAGTCTTTATACACCAGGAGAAATTGCTCGACGGTCCCTGACTGGCAAAGCAGGTGTTAAAACACCTAACGGTGTTCATACCAGACAAAAAATGTCACCGAAAAAAATGAAGATTATTTGTAGTAAGTTTAAATTTACATATAAATATTATCTTTTATTTTATATAAATGTTTTTTTACATTGATACAAATATTTTATTTATTATATTTATTATATAAGTAAATATAATAAATAAAATATTTGTATAAATGTAAAAAAAACATTTATATAAAATAAAAGAAAATATTTATATATAAATTATATGTCTTAAGGGTTTCAAAAATTGATTTTTAAATCATTTTTCAGGATGTGCTCGTCATTATTGGAAAAAAATTAAAGGTATTGAAAATCAAGAAATTATTGATAAAGAGATGGAAGATATTAACGAGGAAATCGGAAAAATTATTGATTATGAAGTCAAAGAAGAAAAAAAAAAGAATGTAAATTTTTTGATAAAATATATATTTTTCAGCATGCATAGATATTGTCAATTATATCTTATATATTATATATTTAATGATTTCAGAAAAAACAACAAAAATGATCCAAATGACGCTGAGAACGTTAATACCGATGATGACAGTGATTAAATATAAAAGAATATTTATAATCAAAACCACATTAAGTGGACTGAAAGTGTAATCAAGATAGTCACAAATTAAGTGATATTAAAATGAACAGTATTACTTGAAAATAATACACATACCCAAAAATATAAGTATTAGTTAATAACTAAATTATATTTAAAAATATTTTTATACGTAGTGTATTTAATTTATTAAAGTTAAATATCAGTTCTATTTATATTTGCTTTCTTATTTGTTTATTTTATAATGTCTGCCAAATATTATTAAGTACTAATATTTTATTTGGAATCCTAGCATCGATATCCAGCTTCGATTCCACATGGCTTTTTACCTGGGATTCCACCTACAATATAAAAATATCGAACTGGAAAACTACCTGGAATACCACTTGGAATTCCAGCTGGATTTCCAGCTGGATATCCACCTGGAATTCCAGCTAGTAACCCACTCGAAGTTTGTCCAAAAAAAGGAGGTACAGTTGGAATTCCAGCTGGAAATCCAGCTGGAATTCCAAGTGGTATTCCAGTTGGATATTTTCAACGGGGTGAAGACAGTGAGAATGGACTTGTGGATACGTGGACTTTATGGGAGGAAGCTTATTACAAAGAAGCATATTCTTTGTTGTTCATGCGATAAAATGTTCCAGAGAATGATAATTTCTACCATCATGTTTGTTCTTCACTGCAGAGTAAAGAGTCTACTTCCGAAATCTGCTCATTATGCAGACAATTAAACTGTTGTATAGAATCGTGCATTTTGGCTCCAGAAAAAAAGATCTGGTTAGTTCACAATATTCTACAAATAGTTTAAACTCTTACAATATTGCTTCATTTCCTTTTATCCAGACAGTAGTAGATGGTAGACAACATTCAAAATGGACAATAAAACCTAATAGATTGAATAATGATGTTTATTTGTATACTAAGATAACAAATATTCGTTCACAAAAAACAATGCTCGAAAATACTTTTGAAATAATTGAAGGCAATGAAAATATTAATTTCAATTTACAAAAAAATATTTCTATTAATGAAAAAAAAAACTCAAAAAGAGTTTGACGAAGATGCTATTACTAAAAATATAAAAATTTCTAAATATACAGTTAATTCTGGCAATAACTTAACTAATGAACATTTAAACAATTTATCTCAAAATAATAGCCATGAAAATATAAATAATATTGAAACATGTAATGATGATAGAATTCTTATGAGCAAGATAAGATTATGCTTGAGAGTAAAAATGAGAATGTACATTGTACCATATTAGCTGGAGAAGAAATTCCACTAACGGATTTGAATGTAGATAATCTTTTGGAAAGTATGGAAATAGAAGATTTGTTAAAACAATGTATCCGTTCTTCATGTGTCTATTGTAACTATGCTCGACATATAGCTGTTAATGGAAAACAACTTAGTTTTCATATATTAGCTGAACATAGATTTCAACCACAACTGCTGCAATAATTATACATCAAAAGCAGTTTATAGCAAAATTGAAAAAGAATTTAGATAGTTTAGAATCCTACTATTTGAATTTAGCTTCTTACAATAGTAAAGAAGGTACCTATAATACTTCATCTGTAACAGTATATAAGTGCTTTCATTGTAGATTTTTTTCTTCTACTCATAAAGAACTCTACTTACATAACCGGAAAATGCATCAAAAACCAATTTTAATATGTATTATGTGCAAATCAATATTTTACAGTTACAGTGAATTATTATGCCATTTATGCCCAGGAGTATATGCACCTAATTTCAACATTCAATATCGCTGCTGTTTATGTGCATTGTCTAATTTACCATCAGCATTCAGAGTGATGGTACATCTTCGAAAACAACATCATGCTTGTGACATTTGTTTAGAAATTATGGGTAATCAACAACGTTTATCAAATCATGTATGAAAACATGAATTACATCATTTATGTTACAGATGTGGTATAGCATATCGAAATAATCTAGATATAACAAAACATCTTTTTTGGAAACACGGAACTGAAAGTATTTTTTGTAAAAAATGCTTACAAAAGAAATGGCCTTACATTTATCGTTTTTGCATAGCACCTACAGCATTTGTTTGCGAAGAATGTGGATTAAATTTTTCTAAAGCTGTTGCTTTAAAAGTTCATGAAGCAAGTGAGAGCAGAATCAGGTGCAGATCAAGACCGTCGAGGGCGAGTTCTTGGTGACGATGTGGGCATCCGGTACTGACAATGGTGAGTACAATCCTTTTCTCTGTCTCCTCTCCTCTCTTTTATACTTACGTCTCTGGCTCTCTCTACAGCTGTAACTCCTTTTTTTGCCTCGCACTTGTTGTCAAAGAAAGGAGTCGGAGCATCATATCGAGGACACTAGGACAGCGCTGAAAGTGTGTATATGTGTGTTTTTAATCTAAATTTCTAATTGTAACCAGTGACCTCAACGTGTTTTTTTTTAATAACAGCGTAGAAGCGTAATTCCTCAAACAGCTGTCATTTACCCCTCACACTCAGCGCTGTCCTCTATTTCGGAGCATCAAACAACCCTGTCTCAGCCAGCTCTCGCTCTCCGCGTGTATAAAAATTCCCTCGGAGCTCAGTCACGCAGGAGAAAGAGAGAGAGAGAGAGAGAGAGAGAGAGAGAGAGAGAGAGAGAGAGAGAGAGAGAGAGAGAGACGGAAGCAGTCGTGTGTCTGGCTGAGGAGCCTTTCTACAATAGATTCAGTTGATTTATCGCGTTTGGTTGTTGTGCAGATGTTACTCCATGTCTACACCGACAGAGCTAAAGCCCTGAAAATCATTAAAAAGCACAAGAAGGGCCGCCTGAAGACGTTCAAGACCTTGGAGGATGCCCAGGAATTCGCTCGCAATGGCCTGGAGTCTACACTGCCCAATCCACTTGCTAATGTGGTGCCAACAATTGTTATTACCGAGGAGAAGGTCAGCAACTTTAAGGGGTCCAAGCCACAGAGCCTGACGCAGTTCAGGAAACTGATAGAGTACAAAACTGGATGCAGTGACGAGTACCATTTGGGACAATGCACGTTACCTGGTCAGCAGTGGTGACACCAACAATATTGCATGTAGGTATTATTTACTGTTACAAAAAATATTTATTGCCAAAATTAAAATAATTCATTATGGAATGATCATCATCGGTATTACAAATATTATTTTTAATATTTTACTATGATTTTACAGGAAGGTTGTCGTTATAATGCTTTGCATGTTGGTGCAAAAGTTGCACAATGCCCAGATATGTGCAAATTAATTTTAAATACAGTGGGCAATCCACAATTCGATAAGTTATTGCACGGAGAAACGGATGGGACAAAAACTTATGTCGACAGAGCCAGTATCTTACAAGGCATGTACTTGAACACACCTGACAAGGGACTGAATGAAACATCATTGCACATTTCCACAAAATTTGGATTGAAGGATTGTGTGAGAATGTTACTTTCATATACACACTGTCTAAACACTCCACTTAATAAGTATCAACAAATACCTGGTGATGTAAGGAATTCTTTAAAAATAATATTGTATACTTTTACTATCCATAAGTTATGCCAGCATTTTTTAAAAATAATCTTTCTCTCATTTAGATAATATGCAGTCGAAGGTCAATGCATGATAAATCATAAATTAGTGAAATATGCTCTTTGTTAGAAGAACAGTATTATGTGCCAGTTTTACGTGCAGAGGATAACAGTTTACAACCCATTATCGGAGAATCATTTTCTCCATCCACTCCTCCAGTGAGTTTTCTAATTTAATATTATTATCTATTACACTATAAATAAATATTTATAATCAACTACTATTGATTATTGATAACCTTACATTAAAAAAAAAATTTTTGTTTCAGCAATTGAAGTTGATTAATCGTATGAGCCCTAGACTTGAGGTTCGAGTCTTTGCTGGACCAATGCCTAAAGAAGTAGCTTTAGAGTTTAGAAAAAAATGGAAGACTCCTTCAATTCTTGGTAGAAAGATCAATTTTTTTGGTGGGTGTAATGGACTCAGAAGTCCTATTTTGAAGTTTGAGTTGGTAGGTGTAAGTACAAGTATCATTATTATTATAATTTTCATTATAATTGATACCACGGCGTAGGTGGCATAGAGTACGGAGTAGAGCACGGAGCAGAGCATGGAATCTATTGTACTTTCTCCATAAGGGGATGTGAGTACCGACGTTATTTTTCAAACGAGCATAACTCACGCAAATATCAATAGAATTATCCAAAAAAAAATCTGCATATAGTGTTGCGTGTACGGAGCGCTTGACAGACGTCTTTTTCCAAAAAAAAATGATGAGAATTTATTGAATTAAATAAAAACCGTACTATCGGTAAGTAGGAATCTACAATTTACCTACTTTTCAAATGAGCATAACTCACGCAAATATCAATAGAATTATCCAGAAAAAAATCTGCATATAGTTTTTGCGTGTACGGAGCGCTTAACAGCCGTCTTTTTCCAAATAAATGTTTGAATGTTGATTTAAAAAAATTTGAAATTAGGGTTGCACATTGGGCTTCACTCTCGTGCCCGCGCAATGTTGCCAAGACATGCACGAGTGTTATAAAGTGCGATGTGGCAACAGCGTATGGCGCGAGCCATCGAGAGACACGGAAAGAGACGGCAAGCCATGTGCAAGTGCTGCGCCGCGACTTGCTTTGCCGCGCCACGCCGCACCTCGTCGCGCCTTGCTCCAAGATTCGAGACCTTGAACGTGTTCAAATAATGAAAATAATGTCCCTCTGCGACGCATCAGTGCAAATAGTTTTTGCTCGCGAGACAATTTTGACTAAAAAATCGCCTCACGAAAAGTGAAGATGACGGTGATCCCATTGCGGGGTCAGTGCCTCGTGCACGCTCTCGTGATCCTGGAGTCGGCGAACCGTGCGACGAAAAAAGCCGTGCTTTTTTTTACATATAGTTAGGCCTGTTACATAAGCACGTATGCATCCGTATGCACGCTATGCATCCGTAGTATCCGTACGCACGTGCACACATCTCGTGCGGGCGCGCGCACTCGCTTCTCTCATTGGTCGTCGAAGGCCTGAGCTTGCTCCCAACCAATCCATTAACGGAGATTCCACAATATGCTGCTCTGCCCTGCTCCGCTCTGCCCTACTCTGTCTGCTCTATCTTTCAATTCAGTGGTGGATCTGTTTCGCTAAGCTGAGCCTTAAAATGATTGTTTTCTCGAGTTGGGCATACCTGCAAGCTTTGCCAGTGCTAACCTGTGCTGCTTATTCTCCTGCTGGAGATATATACTTTACTGTGTTCTGGCACTAATGCCAGCAAGTTTTTGTACATGTTACTGAGGAGTAAATTGCCTTTTATTTTTTATTAATTGAAGGAAATGCCCGTCGATTTTATGTTAATTTTAATAATGAATCTAACGGCTATTCGGGCAATGATACGGAAGGTAACTAACTTATCAAGCACTTTCTTTATATGTGTTTCAATACATCTTTAAATTTTAGAAGCTATTTGAATCATTAGTGCAGTCAAGAATTTTTTAGAAAGGTGAATACATGGAAAGAGAAGGTGGTAAATGTAAATTGATAAAATATAATATTGTCTGCTTCGGCTAAAATAATGCAGACGGGGGGATTTGGGAAAATAGATTGAGAACGATGAGTAGCGGTCGGGGTCGTGAAAGGATCGTCATCCCAGTGGCGCAAATGGTACCGTAGCTGCTCGGTATGCAGAAGGTTGTCGGTTCGAGCCCGACCTGGACCGTTATTTTTTTCGTTATCATTTTTATCCTATACCTTTACCTTTACCACGTTCCCTTTCCATGTATTCTCCTTTCTAAAAAATTCTTGACTGCACTAATGTTTCAAATAGCTTCTAAAAGTTAAAGATGTATTGAAACACATATAAAGAAAGTGCTTGATAAGTTAGTTACCTTCCTTACCATTGCCCGAATAGCCGTTAGATTCATTATTAAAATTAACATAAAATCGACGGGCATTACCTTCAAATGCAGAAGGTTCAAATGCAGAACCCAAGTAGGCGGGGGATATGACGTCCACACATATTAGGGAGTCATGTAGACATGCAAAATTTCGAAAAACGATTATTTAAATAATTTTTAATCCCAAATAGGCGGGGGACAGGAGGTGAACGCATTTAAGGGAGTCATGTTAAAATGAATAAATAAGCAGAACGATTATTTAAACAATTTTTAAACCCAACTAGCCGGGGGATGAGAGGTCCACCCAAATTAGGGAATTTCGTAGACGTGCAACAATAAGCAAGACAATTATTTAAACAATTTTTAATCCCAAGTAGACGGGGTATATGAAGTCCACGCGTATAAGGAAGTCATCTAGACATGAAAAAATTATCAAAACGATTATTTAAATAGTTTTTAAACCCTACTAAGCGGGGGATAAGAGGTCCACGCATATAAGGGTGCCATGTAGAAATGAATAAATAAGCAGAACAATTATTTAAATAATTTTTAAACCCAAGTAGGCGGGGGATATGAGGTCTCCGCATATTAGGGAGTCATGTAGACATGCAAAAATTCGAAAAACAATTATTTAAATAATTTTTAAACGCAAGTAACCGGGGGGCGAGAGGTCCACGCATATTAGGAAATTTCGTAGACGTGCAACAATAAGCAAGACAATTAAACATATTTTAAACCCAAGTACGCGGGGGTTATGAGGTCCACGCATATTAGGGAGTCATGTAGCTATCAAAAAATTTGCAAAACGATTATTTAAATTATTTTTAATCCCAAGTAGTCGGGGGATAGGAGGTCCACGCATATTAGGGAGTCATGTAGACATCAAAACATTAACAAAGCCATTATTTAAATAATTTTGAGACCCAAGTAGGCGGGGGATATGAGGTCCACACATATTAGGGAGTCATGTAGACATGCAAAAATTCGAAAAACGATTATTTAAATAATTTTTAATCCCAAATAGGCGGGGGGCAGGAGGTCCACGCATCTAAGGGAGTCATGTTGAAATGAATAAATAAGCAGAACGATTATTTAAACAATTTTTAAACCCAACTAGCCGGGTGACGCGCGGTCCACGCATATTAGCAAATTTCGTAGACGAGCAACAATAAGCAAGACAATTATTTAAACCATTTTTAAACCCAAGTAGGCGGGGGATATGAGGTCTCCGCATATTAGGGAGTCATGTAGACATGCAAAAATTCGAAAAACAATTATTTAAATAATTTTTAAACGCAAGTAACCGGGGGCGAGAGGTCCACGCATATTAGGGAATTTCGTAGACGTGCAACAATAAGCAAGACAATTATTTAAACAATTTTTAATCCCGAGTAGACGGGGTATATGTAGTCCACGCGTATAAGGGAGTCATCTAGACATGAAAAAATTATCAAAACGATTATTTAAATAGTTTTTAAACCTTACTAGGCGGGGGATTAGACGTCCACGCATATAAGGGAGCCATGTAGATATGAATAAATAAGCAGAACAATTATTTAAATAATTTTTAAACCCAACTTGCCCGGGGACGCGAGGTCCACGCATATTAGCAAATTTCGTAGAAGAGCAACAATAAGCAAGACAATTATTTAAACAATTTATAAAACCCAAGTAGGTGGAGATATGAGGTCCACGCATATTAGGGAGTCATGTAGACATGAAGAAATATGCAAAACGATTATTTAAATGATTTTTAAACCCAAGTAGACGGAGTATATGAAGTCCACCCAAATTAGGGAATTTTGTAGATGTGCAAAAATAAGCACGACAATTATTTAAACCATTTGTAAACCCAAGTAGGCGGGGGATATGAGATCCACGCATATAAGAGATGTAGAAATGAATAAATAAGCAGAAGGATTATTAAAATAATTTTTAAACCCAAGTAGGCGGGGGATATGATGTCCACGCATATTACGGAGTCTAGTATGGGTTTTTTTAAATTATTCAAATATTAGTCTTGCTTATTGTTGCACGTCTACGAAATTCCCTAATATGCATTGACCTTGCGTCTCCCGGCAACTTGGGTTTAAAAATAATTTAAAGAATCATTCTGCTTATTTTTTCATTTCTACATGACTCCCTTATATGCGTGTACTTCACATTTTACATTGTAGTAACCCTGCAGAGAAAAATATACTTAAAATTAAAACTAAAACTAATTCTTAAAACTATGTAATATTTTTTAACATTATAATAGACTTTCTAAAAACAGTAATATGTATATATGCTATACGCAATTATCTAAATTTTCGACTTGAATTACTATAACAAAATTATAGTATCAAATCGTTTTCAAGGAATATTCAACTCGTTTTAAATAAATATTTTTCATAATCCATTCTTTTAATTTGTACATAGGTCTTTTGTCTATATCTAGAGTTTTGAGCTCGTTTGGTAGTAGATTGAAACTCTTTATTGCAGTTATGTGATTGTTTTTTTCGCTTACTCTTTTATCAATTTTCGGTAATAATATAGCTTTATGTCTTACTATTTGAGTTTGTAAATATATTAGTCTATAAAAATAAATATATCTTGAATCTCGAATTATATAAAATGAAGACATTGCCCTTCGTAATGGCATAATCTACCATTCTGCAAAGTTTCAAGTCAATTTTTAAACGTTTTCGAATATCGACTTTACAGAATGGTAGATGGATTCATTTTAAGAGGGCAATGATGTGTTTATTTTGCATGATTTAAACAAAAATATAGATTTATTATCATTTACGGCCTGTTATAATCATACGAAATATTAATAAAAGCGGTATTTATGACCATAATGTTCGTGAATCGTGACAGTCATTTCTGTGTTACGGCACTTCGGTGACTCGCTACGCAGCCTTCGTTGGCAGGCTCGCAGCTGGCATGCCGGCGCACGCGGCACGCGACGTCCCTGCCCGATGCTCGGCTGGTGCGGGTCAGCTAAGTTGCAACGCTGTACATGTGGGTCGCCGTCATCTGCGCTCTCCACGCCTATGCGGCAGCTGTCTCTCTCTCCGCTGCTCCCGCGCCGCTGGAATCTACATTAGGCCGTATCTACACTATGCGAGAAGCTCATGCGATCAGCGTAACTGTAGCCAATCACAGCTTGACTCGCTCAGAAGGAATGAGTGTCTCCCGCTCGAGTCAAGTTGGGATTGGCTGCAGTCACGCTGATCGCATGTGCTTCTCGCATAGTGTAGACACGGCCTAACAGACTTGCAGTGCCTCTCTCTCTCTCTCTCTCTCTCTCTCTCTCTCTCTCTCTCTCTCTCTCTCTCTCTCTCTCTCTCTCTCTCTCTCTCTCTCTCTCTCTCTCTCTCTCTCTCTCTCTCTCTCTCTCTCTCTCTCTCTCTCGCTCTCTCTCTCTCTCTCTCTCTCTCTGTCTCTCTCTCTCGTATATTGCAGTTCGTGGAGACGGGCGCGCGTACGCCGTGCGTCACGAGACTCATGAGCATGTGAGTCGTCAACTTGTCAAGTGATCAGTCGTGTGTACTGCTGACGAGATTATGGACGCTGAGCATTGTCGAGCCGCGACGCGCCCACACTGAAGTTTATCGACAGTGACAACGCGAGCTGTTCGCCGACCTCGACGATGACGAGGTATGCCATGCCACACCACGTGCGTGCAGAGTACACCCTGCACGAGGCGGGCGCCGCAGATCTCTAATCTTACTTTTATGGGTTGCCGATATGTAAAGCCCGTGCTCCGTTATCGCGCTACGACAGGTACGCATGTGTCAGCTGCGAGCAAGCGGGCGCGCACGAGGTGCGCTTGTGTGTGAGAGAGAGCCAGAAAGTAATTGCGGCAGCAACAGGTTGCCGCCGCCAGCAGCGGTCACAAAAAGAAAGGGTACGGCCCGGCCGGCATCTCATACGCAAGCGTCCTGAATCTGAAGGCTGCAACAGAGGTGGCAGCGGTATCTATTACCACGACGCCCGTCACGATGATAGCTGCCGCAGCGGAGCCAACTGCGATGACGACGACAGTGATAACGCCAACTTCGACCGATGTGGCTTCTTCAAGGGAGAACAACAAGAAAAATATTGGTGGACAAATGTCACTACACAGAATGCAATTCAAAGGCAAATCATATCATCAAAACCAATCGCAGGTTTGAAAATCAGAGGTTTGAAAATTAGATTGAAGGAAAGACTACTGTGCAATAATGTTGAAGGGATCACATCACCAGTCCAAGTACAGCCATCAGAGAAACCAATGCCATGTATGAATGTGATACAATAAGTGCGCTTTCTCTCTTTTAGACATTGATTGTTTTAACATTTTTTTTTAACACATGCTCACAGAAAGCAATTAATTTTCCACTTTCTTTTTACCTGCCTATCTTCCTACCTGTTTCACTTTATAAGTACACCTGAGAGGCCTGATTTTCATGTTTTCTTCTGTGCTGATAAGGCAGCCTAAGCCTATTAATTTAGTATCTCTTTGCAGATGTTCACCTCTCAGTGGTGTGCCACCGGAGATGCTGTTGCTGTTCTGTTGCTGCTGCTATTTCCTCTGGCGATTAAATAGTATTTTTAGCTGCTTCATTTTTTCACTGGGAGTATGCTGTTGTCGCTGGCTGATACTGTGATCGCTATTGATGATACAACTGCTACAAATGTAAGTGCACCTACTCACCTGAATTATGAGCTCGGTACACTAGCAGCTTCTGCGGGGCAACCTGATTTCGTGCCAGTACTTTTATAAGCAACTGGACTTAATCAGTACTTACTAGGTACTAAAATCCAAAAATTTTAGAACGCAATGGGTAGGTAGTTTAAGGCGGTCTTACACCTAAAAATTTTGAAAAAATCAATTATCTTTTTATGGTATTTTTTAATTATATATGTTATTCTGAACCTAAAAAAACTAGTTTGGATCAAAAATTAAAAAAATTAAAAATTATATGGTTAACAGAGCTTACTATCTTCAAAATGACAACAAAATTGATTTTTTTTTATTTTGCCTTTTTTTATGCTTTTACGCTTCGGATAGGAAAACGTTTACTTAAGTGTGTTTTAAAATATCGAAAAACACACTATTTAAGCCATGCTAGTATAAGGATAACAAAATAATTAAATTTACATACGGGATTTATTGTAAAAATAAAATAAACCATATTGTGGAATTCGAAATCCAGTGGAATCGTCTTGTGACAATTTTGCACTTCTGTTCTATTATAAAATTCAATAGTAAAGTGACCATTCCGTGACCAAAATTCGACAGCAATTTACTATATATGAATACTCCCTTTTGTACCAATATATAACTTGTCTGCTAATACTAGTGTAAACAAAGTTGCACAGCTGACAAGCTCGTATAAGCAAAGATACATAACCATGTGATTTCAACAGTTTGTTTTGCAGTTTTTTGCAAATGCTGGAGACGACATCACGACGTCTTGAGCTGCTGATATTAGCCGGATTTTTTATTGGAACCAGGTGGTGGAGTATTTTATGTGGGCATCGGCAACCTCTGAACGTCTTAGGAAAATTTTCTGGTGAGTAATTTCCTGTAGGAAAGTTTACTGGTTTACTTTATACTTATCACCTATTCTGCAAATATTCCCTTCCCTTTGACAGGAGTATGGGCTCCCCCGCTACCAATTTATTCATTTTTTAATTATATTTTATTGCTTAGGGCGAAGAGCTGCTGTAGACGACATCATAACGTCTTGAGCTGCTGATATTTACAGGATTTTTTTTTATTGGAACCACATGGTGGAGTATTTTATGTGGACATCGGTAACCTCTGAACTTCTTAGAAAAATTTTCTGGTGAGTAATTTCCTGTAGGAAAATTTACTGGTTTACTTTATACCTATCACCTATCCTGCAACTATTCCATTCCCTTTGACAGGAGCATGGCTTCTCTGTGCTCCGTCCGCTACCAATTTATTCATTTTTTAATTATATTTTATTGCCTAGGGCGAAGAGCTGCTGTAGACGACATCACGACGTCTTGAGCTGCTGATATTTACAGGATTTTTTTTATTGGAACCACATGGTGGAGTATTTTATGTGGACATCGGTAACCTCTGAACTTCTTAGAAAAATTTTCTGGTGAGTAATTTCCTGTAGGAAAATTTACTGGTTTACTTTATACTTATCACCTATTCTGCAAATATTCCCTTCCCTTTGACAGGAGTATGGGCTCCCCCCGCTACCAATTTATTCATTTCTTAATTATATTTTATTGCTTAGGGCGAAGAGCTGCTGTAGACGACATCACAACGTCTTGAGCTGCTGATATTTACAGGATTTTTTTTATTGGAACCACATGGTGGAGTATTTTATATGGACATCGGCAACCTCTGAACTTCTTAGAAAAATTTTCTGGTGAGTAATTTCCTGTAGGAAATTTTACTGGTTTACTTTATACCTATCACCTATCCGGCAACTATTCCCTTCCCTTTGACAGGAGCATGGCTTCTCTGTGCTCCGTCCGCTACCAATTTATTCATTTTTTAATTATATTTTATTGTCCCATAGGGAGGAGGCACAATAGCCGCCGTGCTCTGCGCCGCGCCATGCCAACAGTTACTCAAAAAGAACGAATTGACCAATCAGCGAAACACCTAGAGTATTGCTGAGCACGGCGCTGAGCGCGGCACAGAGCACGGCGCCTATTGTGCCTGAATAGTCAATGATTATTTCAGTGAGAATGCTGTTAGGGATATTGAAAATGGATTCTATTGGGGGAGGAGTAGAAACATTTTTTATTTTTTAACAGTATTTGTTTATTTTGGCTTTAAGAGCATATCTTTCTTTGTTCTAAACAGGACATTGCCGTAAAATGTGTTTTATATCCCGACTAACGTATATACAGGAGCATGAGGAAGAATTGATTAGGTTTTTACGTTATATACTGGCTTCAAGTGAGAAGTGATTAGAGCAAATTCTATTTATGGTAACGATATACAATCTTGAGAATTTGTCTTTCTGGAACCATGGCTTTTCTGAATCCATGTTGGCTATTGGGAAAGAACGAGTTTAAAAATGAATATTTATTCTTGGGGTCTAGGTTATTTATGTTTTCAAATCGGTTCTTTCTTTGATTATCGTTAGGGTCAGGGTTTAGAGGTTAAATTAAATTTTGAAAGAACCTCCTACGTCTTGAGGACATTCGGTAGCCATGGGAAGTTTATTGGTTTGATTATTTAGAGTTGTCTTTGTTTTGTCTTTGTATAGATATAGACTAGTAGAGTTAGGAGAATTAGGTAGTATTTTTGGTAGGCTCATTTATTGACTTACTGGAGTTTTTTTAAATATCTTATTAGTGGATTTTTTCGTATGCTGACCTTCGAAAAATACAGATTGCTTTATTTTGTCAATTATTTTTAGGTTTAATAAAACTAATGTTTTGCTGGAAGGTGGCGTTATAAAAACGTTTATTGTTATATTATAACAACGCGAAATTCTCAGTGTGTTAAAGTCAGTTTTTCCTTTTTGTTAATTGGTTGGATTTATATAAAAGAAATTTTTATTGCAAATTGTACAATGATACTGCTTTTCTATTTCTATTTTTTTTATATACAATAAAACTGACTTTTGGAGGTTATGGTACTGAGTTTCCATTTTTGTATGCTCCCAGAGATTTTCTAATCAATCATTCGAAGGTCAACACAGACAGCAGCGCACTAGATGACAAAATATCAGCATTGCATATGAAGCGAATGCAACTTTTCTTTTTTCGAGTAAGGCATACCTGCAGCTGTTCCAGAGCTTTGGGTACCTGACTTTCTTCCAAATGGGCAATCTGAGCTGCTCATTCTACTGCTGTAGATAGTTTGTGCTGTGTTTACACTAATGTTAGCAGATTGTTGTACATGTTACAAAGAAGGAAGTTGCCGTTGGTAAGTCAGGGGTAAGTCAACGAGTGCTGACTGAGCTTTTGAGAATACCTGCAAGTGTAGTTAGTGTAGTTAGTAAGTGTAGTCAAATTTTATTAGCAATAACTGATAGGTTATTTGTGAATGCAAGTAATGAAGTGGTAGCAATGACAGTTTCAGCAGAGCAGAATCACTCACAAAACCTAAATAGTAATTTAAAGAATATCAGCATCGATAAGTTTCACCAAACACTTGTACAGATGCCAATGCTCTTTCATACTTAAGTCAATTTTATAAATAGATATTTTTTAAATTAATTAAAAAAATCTGTTTTTTGTGTTATTTAAGAGTTTTATTTCAAAAATTTTATTTATTAATAAAATAAATCATAAGAAATTTTAAAGGGATTCTAAAGGGAAATTCAGCGCCATCTAGAGGTATTTTCTGCGATCTGTTGCTCTCCTCATCCCTACTGCTTGACACGTTATTAATATATTTTGTTCTGCCTAAGGCGAAGAGCTCCTGCAGAAGACCACGCGCCTTCATATGATTCGACTCCCTTCGAGGGTAGCCGACGCAGCTACCACTTCCCGAGGACATCACCGAGGCGAACACGACGGAGAAGCGACGGCGATGGTGCAGTTAAATGTATTTCGCGCTCCTGCGATCGACTCGAGTAAGTACTTCGCTTCGGATTGGGACTTAATTCTATGGTTTAGCCGAACCTATCCTCCAAATTTCCGTCTGTCTGCTCCCTTGTTCCTGGCAGATTGATACTGCTCTCCTAATCCCTACTGCTTGAGACGTTATTAATATATTTTGTTTTGCCTAAGGTGAAGAGCTCATGCAGACGACAACACGCCTTCATTTGATGCTACTACCCACGACTACCAATTTCTAAACGATTGAGAGTAGCAACGAGGTAAAACGATCTTGCGGTGTGCCTGTACAGTTGCTGTGTGTACGAGTCCTCCATCGAATGTATTTGCGATTGGGAAGTAAGGCGAAAAAACATTGAAGGGTATGGAGATTGGATTGGAGTTGGAGCGCGCAACAATAGAGTATACAACTAGTATACAACAAGAGGACAGTATTTATTGACGTATACAACTAGTATACAACAAGAGGACAGTATTTATTGACTACAGTATTTACAAAGGTGAGATCGTGCGTATGCTGTATGCGGTGAGCGTGGCCAGACTAGATCATAAATCATAGAGGGGTTTATGATGTCAAAAGACGCGCGCGCGAACTTAAAAAAAAATTTTCTGCCCTCCGGCCGGAAAGCGCCAACTTTCTGGCCGCTGCGCGAAACGAAGTTGCCGCTTTCCGGCGCCGTTGAGCAGAAAAATAGTATACAGACCATGGCCAGTAAAAAAGAAAGCCTCAGATCACATGTTTATCAACCTCGGCTTCGCCTCGGCCGACAATTACATGTGATCTGAGACATTTCTTATTTTACTGGCCTTGTGTTGTAATATACTATTTGTACATTTTTTTTATTAATCCGTAACGCTCTTAAATTTTTTGAAAATATTGGATTTACCATACTGCGTACAGATGCAAGAGCATCTATGCAGAATACAGACTTAAATTAGCTGAATGCTAATTTAAGATCTTGTATTAGTTGTTTAATGCAACCTGGATATATATTTAACTAAATAATGATAGATTAAACTAAATCTTGTTACCATGCTGCGTACAGATGCAAGAGCATCCATGCAGATACAAACTAAATTTAGCTGAATGCTAATTTAAGATCTTGTATTGGTTGCTTAATGCAACCTGGTAATATATATTAAAGTAAATAATGACACATTAAAATATATTATTGTTACCATGCTGTATATAGATGCAAAAGCATCTATGCAGAATTCAGGCTTAATTTAGCTGAATGCTAATTTAAGATCGTGTATTAGTGGCTGAATGTAACCTGGTAATAAATAATTGAGAAAATAAAAATATATTAAAATATATTGGATATTACCTGGCTGCGTACAGATCCAAGAGCATCTTTGCAGAATACAGTCTTAGTTTAGCTGAACGCTAATTTAAGATCTTGTATTAGTTGCTTAATGTAACCCGGTAATAAATAATTGAGAAAGTAAAAATATATGAAAATATATTGGATGTTACCTGGCTGCGTACAGATGCAAGAGCATCTTTGCAGAATACAATCTTACTTTAGCTCAACGCTAATTTAAGATCTTGTATTAGTTGCTTCGTGTAACCCGGTAATGAATAATTGAGAAAGTAAAAATATATGAAAATATATTGGATGTTACCTGGCTGCGTACAGATGCAAGAACATCTTTGTAGAATACAGTCTTAGTTTAGCTGAACGCTAATTTAAGGTCTTGCATTAGTTGCTTCATGTAACCCGGTAATAAGTAATTAGAAAAATAAGAAAATATTAAAATATATTCGATGTTACCTGGCTGCGTACAGATGCAAGAGAATCTTTGCGAAAATGTTTCATAGATATTCGTTTAGATTAATTTCAATTGGAACACTAATATGATTGAACGCTTGAAAACTATTGGTACTCTAACATATATATAAAATGAATTATATTTTATTAAAAAAATGGGTCGACCAAATATTGAGCATACATTGAATATATTCGAACAAATTAACATGAAATGAAAAATTAGGGAAAGCATAAATAGCCTTTTGATGGCTGTAAAAAAATCGTTGCATCAGAAGCATCACTGTTATTGTTGGGTTTCACTACAAATCAGATTATTATTTGTACCAGCTACTTTATTTATTACTGACCAGTCTTTTAAACATTAACTTAACGTTAAATATGGTCAGTAATAAATAAATACATAATTTATGATGGTCAGCGATATTTTTATTAGAAAAAAAAGATTCGAAATTACTAATTTCCGCAGTGCACATTTTTTTTATACAACACTCTATAGTTTTATTAGTTCTGTACTATGAAATCCTTGGGATCCGAGAGCGCGACAATTAAGTAAACATTTGTTTACGTATGTTGATGTATTTTATTTACAAGTTTATTTCCAACATAAATTGTTAGATTATTTGTTATAAACAAATTGATAGTTGATAATAATTTAAAAACAATGCTTCCCCATTGTAAAAGTTTTTATTACGATACCACGCGTAAAGTATTCGGTTTACTCCCTGATTACACATGAGGCACGATCGCTACTATTCAGGAGAACCTTATATCTTTGATATTGCAAAAGCTGTTACATCTTAAATAATAATATATTATATTTTGATGAAAACCGTAATGCATTTATGAAAAATTATTTGTTTTCTATAGTGGTTAAATAGTATAATTATGCACCAACGACGTAAAATGTATCATTCTCGGCGAGTGCGAGTTTTGGGGCCGAGTGTAGCGAGTTAAATACCATTGAATAATAAGTTAAGGAAAAAGTTTTGTTTCAATATTATCTTTAACTTTGCATTCAACATTTTTGTATAAAATCAAATCCGACTAAGTTAGAACCAAAAATCGATCATTTAAGGTAGATTTCGACGTTAAAAATCGTTTTTATGGGTTTAACTCGTCAGGAATTGATTGTACAACAAAATGTTTAAAAGAAAAAAGGTTTCCTTCGATTAGCAATCAACTGTTATTTTATAATATTGCATGTAATTATTGAATAGTGCAGTAATTAATAATTTCATTATCAAACTGCAATAAAATATTGTTTGTTCAATTTTTGCATGTCATTACTTAATTGTGCCGAAATTGATAATTTTTCTAAAAATCTACAATCAAACATTGTTTTTATAATTTTGCATGTTACTATGTAATAGTGTATTACTACTTAGGTTACTGTGTAACCTTTGCACTTCTGGAGTTATTGTAAATACAGCTGCCTTGCACTGCGAACAATACTAGTGAAGGCATTTCTGAAGAGGCTGTCCTAGTTGACAATCTTTACACTTAATATACTACAATACTGCAGGAATCGATTTCCGTATCGATTTGCAATCAAATATTATGTTTATGATATTGCACGTTATCGTAAAATACTGTAGTAATTGATAATTTGTTTGTCAATTTATAATCAAAGATCGTTTTGCATGTGTACATTATTAGATGATTTTATTCAATACAAAAACAGTAATTGATGATTTCTTCATAATTTTGTATATTATTTAATCTGCAGCAATAGATCACTTCTTTATTGATTAGCAATAAAATAATTTTTATAAGTAAATGTGCATGTTATTAATATATATGTAAATTTTGTTATTAATCTGCAATCAAATGCTGTAGTTATAATTTTGCATGGTTTTATTTAATACAGCAGTAATTGATTGCTTTATTTATCTGCAATCAAAAATTGTTTTTATTATTTTGCACGTTATAAACAACCGCAACAATTGATCATGCCCTTATCAATTACCAACTAATAATTGTTTTCATAATTTTGCATGATATATAATCTGAAGCACACGATAAATTCTTCATTTTTCACTCAAATAGTTATTATAATTTATTATGATTTAATCTGCAGTAATTAATAATTTCCTTATTGACCTGAATCAAATATTGTTTTTATGATTTTGCATGTTATAAAAATTGATAATTTCTTTGCTGACCTGCAATGAAATGTTTTTTATAAATAATTGTGCATGTTATATTTTGAATGATTTTATTTTTAATACTGCAGGAATTGATATCTGTATTGATCTGCACATATTATTTTTAAGATTTTGCATGTTATCGTAAAATACAGCAGTTAATTGATAATTTGTTAATTGATTTACAATCATAGGTTGTTTTCATAATTTTGCATGATATTTGTATAAGTATTTTCTTTTTTCGATCTGCAATTAAACGCAAGCCATTGATATTATCTACATCAATTATCGTCTAAGATTGTTTTCATAATCTTTCATATTAGTTTTTAATTGTGTATAAGTATTTTTTGCTTATCCTGTGCACAACCTCTCAGCATGGTGCGCCCTGGCGCCGCAGGCGGCTACACTAATAAGCATGTTTATCACAATATCAGTGTATATATACTTAAATACGGACGCTGCAATCAATTTATTTTCTCTTTTTGTCTAGGATATCTCTTTGTGAAGACGTAGCCTAAAGCTTATACCTCTACAAGGACGAACAAAACACCCCCTTATAGCTTTTTGTTAAAGTTCTGAAGCCGTCGATTAAGTATAGTGGCAATGAAGTAACTGATGAGAGGATAGCTCTGTAAAAAGAACATCGAATCGTTCCGTGTGTACGTGTGTTAGTTGAGCTTCGGGAAGATAGATTTTTCCTTCTTGTCATTCTTTCAGGGTGTCTGATGCATACAGGAGCATGGGTACGTACTGCCCAGTCTTACCAGCAAGCCTTGTAATCTATCAGTAAGTTTGTAATTTTGCAATCAATTTTATTGGTATTTTATATTACAAGAGTTGTATCTAATAATACTAGTGCATGTATTGTTGCTTCATTTGGTACTATTATGTACCACAAAATTACTATCAATATGCGATTGCAGAACATCATAAAATGTTTCTATGCAGTTTAAAATGTATAATTTTGATCGTAAATAAATTTCCAGTTTTGCATGATATATTAGAAATAATAAAATTCAGAATGCATGATATATTAGAAATAATAAAATTCATAATGCATGTTGGAAAACAGTTGTATCTAATGATATAAATATTATCGCTATTATCGCTTCATTCAGTACTATTATGTACCACAAAATTATTATCGGTATGCGTTTGCATTACATGATAGAATAATTGTGTAAATTTTAAGATGAAAACATTGGTTCGTAAACCGATTTTCAGCTTTGGAAATGGTTTCTAAAAAATATTAATTTTACAAGAAAATAATTATTTGTATACTCAGGACTCTAAGTAGATTTTTCAGCAAGACTCCCGTCTCTGAATAAGTTAAGAATCTGCTATTAATGTGATTTTTAATTGAATGATTTCCGCTTTTATAAAATGATCAATTGCTTACAAGTATTAATAAAGCATGATATATAATATTAGAGATTAATAATGTATGAAACAAAAATAAGAAATTAATAGTGCATGATTTTTATTTATAAGAAATAACAAAATTGATAACGCATGATATATTGGAAATAAGAAATTTCAGAATGCATGTCGTAAAAAAGTTGTATCTAATAATACTAATACATGTGCCATTATCGCTTTATTCAGTACTATTCTGTACTAGGAAATTACTATCAGTAAGCGAATTACATTACATGATAAATAATGTATGAAACAAAAATAAGAAATTAATAGTGTATGATTTTTATTTATAAGAAATAACAAAATTGATAACGCATGATATATTGGAAATAAGAAATTTCAGAATGCATGTCGTAAAAACGTTGTATCTAATGATACTAATACATGTGCCATTATCGCTTTATTCAGTACTATTCTGTACTACGAAATTACTATCAGTAAACGAATTACATTACATGATAAATAATGTATGAAACAAAAATAAGAAATTAATAGTGCATGATTTTTATTTATAAGAAATAAGAAAATTAATAATGCATGATATATTAGAAATAAGAAATTTCAGAATGCATGTTGTAAAAAAGTTGTATCTAATGATACTAATACATGTGCCATTATCGCTTTATTCAGTACTATTCTGTACTACGAAATTACTATCAGTAAACGAATTACATTACATGATAAATAATGTATGAAACAAAAATAAGAAATTAATAGTGCATGATTTTTAATTATAAGAAATAAGAAAATTAATAATGCATGATATATTAGAAATAAGAAATTTCAGAATGCATGTTGTAAAAAAGTTGTATCTAATGATACTAATACATGTGCCATTATCGCTTTATTCAGTACTATTCTGTACTACGAAATTACTATCAGTAAGCGAATTACATTACATGATAAATAATGTATGAAACAAAAATAAGAAATTAATAGTGCATGATTTTTATTTACAAGAAATAAGAAAATTATTAATGTATGATGTATTAGAAATAAGAAATTTCAGAATGCATGTTGTAAAAAAGTTGTATCTAATGATACTAATAAATGTGACATTATCGTTTTATTCAGTACTATTCTGTACTACGAAATTACTATTAGTAAGCGAATTACATTACATGATAAGATGTATACTTTGATTCGTAAACCGATTTTCAGCTTTGGAAATGGTTTTTGAAAAATATTAATTTTACAAAAAAAGAATATTGTACAAGAAGCTAAATTACAACTTTCTAAACAACGTTAAAATCTATGTTTATTTATGTATTTATGTAACCAGAGTAGTACATGTAATACATGTTATTGCTTACTTCAAGACATAGTTATATGTCTGAAGCAGCAAACATCCTATACAGGTAGACATAGCTACCTGTACATAGGTCCGAAAACTATAAAAATCCATTTATTCTCGCATAATTTATTTGAAAAAAATTTATAAACTTGATACGGATATTTTCATAATTTTTTATGAGAAGAAATTATTTCCTATATTATGCATTGAGAGAAGAATATGTTCTGTTTGAATTCGAAAGTGCAATATTGTAACTGTTACAATATCTTATATTCGAATAGGGAAGATTTTAGACAGCAAATCTCCTATAGCACCTATTACAATATCAATATTTATAGCAACATATTGAAATTGTTTAGAACAACATGGTGACTTAACTGTTACAATGCGTATATTTGGAAATATTTAAATATAGGCATGTTAATAGTTATGAGTCTTACGATCCCATATTAACATTAAACACTTCTCTCAGTGCACGCCATCTGTGAGAGTATTTTGGAACTGAAAGTTCTACGCATAGATTAAGAATACCTTGAGCGCCATCTACTGTTTAATATACAGTAGTTGGCTCCCCCTACATTATCGACTGAACCCAACACAATTTTTGTTGAGTATCACATGGCCTTAACTGTGCAGGCAGACACCAAGCTTCTGATAAAAATTGTCCTTGCTATGTGTTTTTTAAAGAAGTAAATAGGGTCAAAACATTGTCAAATACTAACTATAATGAGGCATTGGAGGTAGTTAAAAATAGATATGTGAATAAAATCATTAATGGTAGTGAGGATAGCTTTAATGGATTATCAGCGCGTAAATTGATTAATGCTCTTGATCTCAATATTACTATAGTTCCTGGTAATCTTAACGGATCCAAACCAGAAGGTATTGGTAAGTTGAGAAACAGCACCTTTGCTGATAAAGAGAAGTTGGGTATTGAGGAGTCAAATGATAGTAGGGAGGGTATAAAGTCGACCAGAGACACTTTAAGGGTATTCTCTGCTAAAGTTCAAGATTTTTTGTTAGAGAAGTTTGGGGATGAGAATGAATTAGTGAAAGCGTTTAAGAGTAAAGAAAAATTCTTTTTTGAACATGCAATTAACAGATTTACCTTTTTTCTTTTATAGGATTATTTAGTTTTGTATGTTAACTGTTTAGAGGTTTGTTTATTTGGTTTTCTAGGCCTGCTATTGAATTTGAGTTTCGGAAGCCGATAATCGATAATTAGAGAAGAAGGGTTTAGTGTAGTTTTGAATTTACCATTTGTTAATACTAGTGGATATTTGTCATTCAGAATGAAAATCTTAAACTGGAATATTAGAGGATTGTCCAAGAATTGGTCAGAGCTACTGGTTCTGGCTAAGGATTTTGGCATTATTGCCTTATGTGAAATTAAATTGACATATAAAAGAGCGAATATAGATATGAAGGGGTTTAACCATATTAGACAGGATAGGGGAGATGAAAACATTGGTGGGGGTATGGTTGTTTATATTAGGAATAATATACAGTATATGGTGTTTAGTTTGGATAATATCCATGAAAGTGTGGTGAGTATTGCTTGTAGAATCCACAAAGGTAATGAAGTTTTAAATTTTGTTAGTATTTATATCTCCCCTCATTCTAAAATTGATAAAAATGATTTAAATAAAATTTTTTCTGCAAATAACCATATGAATAATTTATTAATTATTGGGGATTTTAATGCACATAACGGGTTGTGGAGCCTTAAGTCCGCGGATACTAGAGGTAATAACATTAGAGATGTTTTGTTTAATATTGATTTGAATATTTTGAATGATAAAGATAAATATACTAGATAAAATAAATATACTAGATCATATAAAGATAATAATGTGGTCAAATTTAGTTCTCCCGACATTTCGTTTGCCTCTTCAGATATTTTTCTGAATTTGGACTGGGATACGATGGATAGTAGAGGTAGTGATCACAGACCTATTTCCATTAAGTTTAGGAATTCAAATTTAAGATTTGATAGGACCTTTAAAAGAATTGGGGTAAATAAAGTAATCTGGGAAAAGTTCGCTAAAAAGATGCTAGATAATTTTGATTAAAATAGAGGGTTAATGTGGATAATTTCGAAGAAGAATACGAGTGTTTCATCGGGTCTATTTATAAGAGTTTAGATGAAGCAGGAGGTAAAGTCCCTAAAGTTGACAATAGTAGTAATGGAAAGTCGATATCTAAAAAAGAACCTCCGGGTGTTCTATGGTGGTTGGACAAGTGTGAGTCAATGGTGGAGGCGCGGAGAAAAGCTCTTAAAGAATTCACTGGAAATGCCTCTGTAGCTAATTTTGATAAATACACTGAAGTAGTTAAGGTGGCTCCGTCGAATTAGCGAAGTCGATAAATAAGAAAAAAGAAAAATACCTACTAAAAGTACGAATTTTAACTTTTTTTTTGGCATTTTTCTCAAGTAGGGTTACCAGGTGAAATACGGAGAAAAAAATTTGCGAAAATTCAATTTTTAACATAGGCTCTTATGGAGAGAAAAGCATTTTTCCTCGTTATTTCATGAAAATCGATAATTTGTTCATAAAACCACCTAGAGAGTATAGCATTTGAGCTACAAAATCTTTTTCTGTGAAGAAAATATCAAGTGACCAGCAAAATTTAAATTTAATTTCATAAAAACCGCAAATCGTGCTTTTTACACCCATATATATCGCATGTATTGTGGTTATTTTTATGTATCATAACATATAATAAGTCCACATATACAGTACATGATATTATACTACTATAAATAAAAATTTACTGGTCATTTGATAAAAAAAATATTGGTGCCCCCCCGGGGCCCCTCATAGGTACGGCCCAGCACGACGGAGCCACCTTAAGGAAACTAGAGAAGTCTTAAGGAAGGAGAAAGAAGTGGGGTTTAGAAAATCTTGTAATTCATTAAGAATTAATACTCCTTATGATTTAATTTGCAAGGGAGTTAAGAATTTAAAAAGAAGGTTTTTGGATGTTAAAGAGTTTTCGACTCCTAAATTTAATATTGTTAATGATGAAGAGTTATTTAAATGTTTTGACAAGATTTCTAAAAACTACCACTATAATAATATAAGAGATAGAATTTATGCTGAATATAACTATGACAGTAATTCGATTTTAAATACGGAAATTTCTAGTGTCGAGGTAGGAATAGCTGTTCGTAATTCTAAGAGAAGATCCGCCCCTGGAAGGGATTTAATAACTTATGTATCTTGAAATACTTAACGGTAGAGTGTCATTTATGGTTAGCTAAGTTGTATAATATAATCTTCTTTTTAAGTCCATTTGTTAAATCATGGAAAGAGTATAATGTTTGCTTCATTTCAAAAGGGGTAAATAAGGGGTATAGACCCATAGCTCTATCTAATACTATTTTGAAAATATTAGAAAGAATAGGTAATGATTGTTTGCAATGGTTTTGTGAGAACAAAGGTTTAATTCCGAGGAATTTTTTTGATTTTAGAAGAGGCAGGTCAAGTTATGACTGTCTCTCTATTTTGAGAACGGATATTTCCCTCGCCAAACTAAAGAAGAAATATTTGGGTCTTTTGTCTCTTGATTTGCAGAGCGCATACGACAATGTGTGCTTGGAGAAATTGATTGATATTTTAAGATCTAAGGGAATTCCTCCTAATTGCATAGAATTTATTAGTAATATTATAAGGGAGAGAGTTTTATTTGGATAATTTAGAGGTATTAAGATAGATAAAAGAATTATAAATAAGGGATTGCCGCAAGAGTCCATTTTGAGCCCGGTGTTATTTAACCTATATATTTCGGGAATAATGTTTCATATCAACTATGATTGTAAGTTATTGTCTTTTGCTGATGATATTTTGATATATAGTAGTCAGTTTAGTGTTGAAAAAATTATTGAAGAATTATCAGAGTCTACTTCCGATATTAATGATTGGTTGAAGGATTTAAAGTTGTCAATTTCGTTTACCAAATCTAGGATAATGTTTTTCTCTAATGAAGGCAGAGCCTTTAAAGACAATTCATGTAGTATTCAGATCGATAACTGTATTATGAATAATTGTGGCTCTATAAAGTACTTAAGACTATATATAGATTCTAATTTAAATTTTGAGGTTCATATTCAATAATTGGACGATCGAGCGAGCCTGCCGAAGGCGGGCGAAGCTCGATCATAATTATGCAGAGGGTCTCGTTCGAGAAGATCACTAGGTAGTACCGCCAGTGTACACAGATGTCGCCACAAACTTCAGCTATCCCCACTTCTAAAACTCGGCTGCTGGCTCGCCTCGCCAGGCCGGCCGGTCTCTCTCGTCATATAGTTTACAGTTGCTATGTTGTCCATATGTTATCAATGGGTGGGAACGTTCTTAAGATAATGTTAAATGAATAATATATGTTATTATATGTATTTTTATGTTATAAATTTTTATTAAAATTTATTTAAGGGTGGGATGTGATCTTCTCGAACGAGACCCTCTGCATAATTATGATCGAGCTTCGCCCGCCTTCGGCGGGCTCGCTCGATCGTCCAATTATGCTTCGTGTCTCGTTCTCGAGATCACTAGGTAGATGTTCAGAGTGACTATTCAGTCTTTTATTTTAGCAATTCTAAATTCTAGACAATTACGAACTTCGTTTGAAAAAGAAAATTATTTAACTTAAGTACTTTAAGTATCAGAATCAGCTACTGGACTAGCTTTATCAGAATCTACCACATGTAATAGTTATGTTTATAAAATCGAACTACATCCCACTGTTTATCTTAATAATTAAATCATTTGAACTAAAACACTTTCAAACCTAACATTTTAGTTTCTAGGTTTTGACTGTGATATTATAACATAGATACGATATTGAGGAGACTGAAAATTAGTCGTTGACACATTGAAATCTCAATGTACAAGCGATAATCAAACGCGCTTCGCGCGTACTTTTCTGTTTTGAGGTTATGTATGCTATCTTCATTACGTTTTACTTTTAACGTATTTAAGTATTTTTCAAATTCAGAACTTAATCATTTTTATACTACCCTAAATGTAAAAATTCCATTAAAAAATTCAAACATTAAATTCCAGACAGTAAATTTTTCGCGCCTTCTTCTTATCGACCAATCAAAATCAAGCCTTTTGATGCTTCAACATGGCCGCTCATCACTTTAAGAAGGGATATTGTGTATTTCTTATGTTTTTATGTAATTTTCTCGTATTGAAAAAGATGTTATTATTATACGCAATGTTTTAAAACTTTTTAAATCTTTTACATATACAGTAAACGACTATTATTATTATTCAATCACTAGAGTCTCTCAAAACTTGTTGTTATTATTATTATTATTATTATTATAATTATTATTATTATTATTATTATTATTATTATTCACTTAATAATTTGATTAACCCAACTGAAATCAACCATACCTCATACTCTTGTAGAATATCTTTGTTCTCTAAGACTATGTACGATATTTCTTTAGAATTTTGTAATAAAAAAAAAGAATTATAATTATGTTAAATTATCACAACAAACTCGCGAGATTTTTTCTTATATAAATATATATTGATTAAATACACAAAATACTAAGTATTTAGTAATACTAAAGTCAGATTACGGATAGACACTACTATCGTTCTATTTTACTTGAATAAGAAGGAAAAGTTCCAATTCAAATATTAAATGAAGAGAATTATAATATAATATTAAGACAATCATTATATATATTTGAATTAATGAGTCGTGTAATAACTTCAATGACGCCTCAATTCTTTCAATTACTTTTTCTTTCAATAAAATGTATTTAAATGATTCAATTGGAAATTTTTTTTTTTTTCAGTGTATAAACGAATAATCTACGGTAATTCACCTGATATTTTACCTTTATAGAAAAATTTAGACGCACTAAAGCATCGAAATAAAATTTTGATATAGATTTGGTGTTGACTGAGACCACCAGTTACTTGATTCAAATAATAGTTTATCCATATCACTTTGTAAGAATCGTGAAGGGGTTGTTAAAAACGCCTTTATAAGACCTAGACATCAACTACAATTGAATATTCATCGATTACTCGAACCCATATCATAGGTCAGTAAGAAATTAGGCAGTATATATACTTTAAGTAGCGTAACAAATACTTAAAGTCAAAAATTTAAGATTATGATACCTTGGTTGATTAATAAATATGAAAAATATATAAATAACCTTAAATGTATATAGCCTTAGCTAATGAGTAATAAATATGATCTAAGTTGTTAATCGTATTCACGGTCGACAAATCCGTCGACGAAACGTCGCAAATATTTAACATCTTGAGAGATTTATTTTCTTCCTCGCTCCCAACGGATCTAGTCAGAATTGACTAAAAACATTATCAGTAATACATATGAGTAAAGAATAAATTATACTCTTTATAATAATATAATTATTATTTGTAAGTTGATAATTGCGTTGACAAAATTTAGTAACAGAAATGTTTGAATTCGATATCTCGTAATTCTTGAAGAGTAACTTTTATACCCGCAAGAAATCCATATTGAAAGACTCGAAATCAAACCACGATAATTATCGTTAATTAACTTAAAATTAAAATTTTGACATATTTTGATTTACATATATACGACCAGTATAATAACCAACGAACGTCAGCCTGTTTTCAAAACGTTCTAAAGAATCTGATGCTATGCATTTACAATTACCTTTTTATTACAATATTATAATCATAGTAATTATTATATAACTTTGCGTTAGTTGGAGTGCTATGCACACAAATGTTTATTTATTTATTTATTTATTTTTTGTTTTCAATAATTTATTTCGCAATCGATTGATATAATCTTGAATCGTATTATTTTATGAAAAAAAAGAATTAACGATCATCAAAAACATGACAGCGCACTGCTTGGCAATATATATAAGAAATTGAAAAGGAAGTGAGCGGGGTCGCAAAGCACCCTTTATACTTTATTCTATCAATTCTTTGATCAGGCTAGAAAGATTCATGCACGCTTCACGCGCCAATGTTTCTCTTGCCAAATGCTTTCAAATTAGAAATAAAATTTTCTTTAGCCTTACGGCTTTTTTTTTTTTTTTTTTTTTTTTTTTTTTTTTTTTTTTTTTTTTATAATGGCTAACGTTAACTGGCGCGCTACGCACACCTGTGTTTGTCTTTTCCTCGAAAATTTTATTCGATTGCTTACATGATCGATAAGACGACAGTCCAAGAATAGCATTTTTATATTTCTATATATTTTTATATATTAAGAATATGCTTTAAAATGTAACACTCCAATGGCGCAGCATTAAGGTTAAACTTCATGACCATTCAGTACAGGAGTTATATAGCACTGGCTGCATGCGCCTATCGTTCGTATTCAGCGAGACAAACAGTAGATCGAGAACTGTGTATTGCTGCAGTAAAATCGATCCTGATTTGGGAAACGAACCTGCTCTCTCTGGTGCAGGGACTTTTTTCCTCCCATCGCCTTTATGTATCTCGCTTGAGATGGTTCTCGGCCTCTTACTCATTGAGGAAATTAGGAGGAAGATTATATTCCTTTAATCGTACATTCGGGCATAGCCATCTAAGTGCGCTTAAGCGAAAAAACCGTCGAAATGTTCGGCAGTTTCTTCCTTGAATAAGTTGGCAATGTAATCGCATAAAACCGATAGTCTTTTACTCAATGTAAAAGCCTATCATTTATTTTTACTCATTATAAATGAGATAAGGAAAATTACCGGTAACTAAATTCCGAGCATTTCCTTGTTTTTCTGAAAATTAATTTGTCTTTTCAGACTCTGTCTCTACCAGATTCTTGTAAGCATAAGCTGCATTAGCGTTGCGAGATTGTGATTCTTGTTTACCCCGCCGCCATCTATCAACTCACTTGCGAATCTGGAAGAGCAATATGCAGATCTAGGTTATGTGCTGTCTGTAGCCAGACGCATTACATCACTCTAGTCAAATTGTACAGTTTGTCTCACCTCTCGTGTGAGCTCACTGCCAACAAAAGATCATGTTAATACAGGTTATGTACAGTTTGTCTCACCTCTCGTGTGAGCTCACTGCCAAACAAAGGATTATGTAGTCATGATAATACAGGTTATGTCAAACATACGACCTGTCTCACCTCTCGTGTGAGCTCGCCGTAAAACGAAGACTACAACCCAAACCGTCTAACGGCTTAAAAAGAACACAATAAAGATCTATAGTTTATGCAGTTTATAAGAGAAGTATATTTTTTCTTTTCTCTTACACATGCATAATTACAGTCCATTGAGATTTGGGCGGCATGTCTATAACTTCTCGTGTTAACACGCCGCCGCACAAAAACGTCCTAGAACGTATACTTACTTATTAATCCAAATAATGCCGATTCTGAATCTGAGACATCGTCAGAAAGGTTAAGCACTATTTATCTGTTTCCACAGTTGAATACGGCGGTCGGGAAATCTTCATCAATAATCCTTCCGTAAAGGATGAAAAACGAAGGCTTCTCTTCTACCGCCATGTAGCTAAAGCGTGGCACATTCTACGCGCACAAAAAGCGTTATGACGAGAGAGACCGGCCGGCCTGGCGAGGCGAGCCAGCAGCCGAGTTTTAGAAGTGGGGATAGCTGAAGTTTGTGGCGACATCTGTGTACACTGGCGGTACTACCTAGTGATCTCGAGAACGAGACACGAAGCATAATTAATTGAGAAAGTGAATAGCCTCTTTAATATGTTTAGATGTTTATGTAAATTTAAGTATGGAGCTCATCCTACTGTTGCGCTAAAAATTTATAAACAATTTATTCGCCCTGCTTTAGATTGGGAAGGGTTTTTGATAGAAGATTGTAGAGGTAAAGTTAAGGGAAAATTGGACATTTTTCAAAATTCTGCCTTACGTAGTAGTCTAGGTTGTATTAGGACGACCTCGATAAATGTATTGTTACATTTAGCAGGTATCAGCACGCTTACTAATAGAAGAGACTACTTAACCAAAAGATTATTAGCTAGACAAATGTCTTTGTCTCAATCTATGCTAATTCCGAAGTTAAAACTGTTAAGCGAATATATAAATAGTATGAAGAGATGTCCTATGTATTTAACGTTTTTTCTGTATAAATGCTGGGAAAATAACAAAAATGAATTTCAAATAATTAGAAACAGTAGTAAAAGCCCAACTTATCTGATTCCTTATGAAATTCAATTCCATGTTAAAGATATTGATTTTGAGATGGGGGAAAAGATTAAATTTAAATAAACCAGTTGAAATGTTCAATAGTTTAATTTATGATATGAGTGATTTTGAGACTATATTTATACAGATGGTTCTAAAGAGGGGAGTAACTGTGGTTATGGAATTTTTGCCGAGAATAAGGTTGAAGCTAGTCATAGACTGAACTATTGTTCAAATATCTATAATGCAGAGGCGTATGCTATTTTGTACGCTTTAAATGAAGTCAAGATTAAAGAATTATATCAGGTGGTGATTTTTTCGGATTCTCAAAGTGTGCTGAAGAGACTGAATTCGTTAGGTTTAAAATCTGATAATAACCTTATCATTAGTGATATTCTAGTTTGTCTTTATGACTTATTGATTACCAATAATAAAAAAATTAAGTTGGTTTGGATTCCAAGCCATGTAGGTATTGTAGGAAATGAGAAAGCTGATAAATTGGCTAAAGCTGCATTAAATAATGCTGATATAAGTTATGATGGGTTACAACATTGTGATGTACTTAGTCCTATGTTCAAATGTAAAGCCTTAAATGATATGATAGAATATGTTAAAAATTATGATTTTGGGGAAGGTCTTAAGGGAAAGAAGTTGATAATAATAGTGAATTTTCTTTTGATTGCTAGTTTGATAATTTCGATTTAGAGAGGAAAAGAATTGTCATAATTAATAGAATTAAAAGTTTGCATGTTCGTACAAAAGACCATTTGTTCAGGAAGAATATAGTGAACTCTGATCTATGTGAGTGTAATTCCACTCAAACGTTAGAACACCTAATATGAGAGTGTATTGCATATGATGAATATAGAGATCCCTTGATTTTGTTCCTGAAGTCATAAGGTATCATGAGGGGCCAGGATGTCTCTGTCATATTTAACAAAAAGAGTATGATTATAATTTTGAGGATTGTATTCTTTATCCTGATTAGTAGGATCCTAGTATGAGATATTATATATTATAATAGTAGTTTCTAAGTTTAAATTTATATGTTACTGTTTTATTTTATTGCTATTAATTAAATAATTATTTTGATTCTTCAAAGTAAAGTCATAACGTGGTCGTTCCTCTTAACTCTGACAATGGTAGTGATGTCAGTGTGTAAGGTGACAGCACTGTTTGAGCGTATATAAAGCATATATATGTTAGGCTATGCACGTGGCATGAAGAGGATAAAAGTTATTGAGATTAATGCCGGAATGACAAAGAAAGGTTTATGGATCAACAAATAGGTCTTTAAAACTTAGACAATAATTAGAAGTTTTGTACAAAGAATAATTTAGAGTATTATCATAGTAAATTAGAAGATTTGTTTGAAAAATTATTTTGAGAAGATTACCTTTATATTAATATTAGATAGTAAATAGATTAGTTTATACCTCGCAAAGGAAGGAAAAAAAGAGAGGAGACAATAAAGTTATAGTTTAGTAGGAAGGTCGTCTTCTCACTCTCGACCTCGTCACGTCCTCTTCCCTACAAACCTTGAGAAATGTATAATTTAATATCCCATGAATCGAATACGCACTTCCAAATGTTGATTCACCGATTTTTAGAGTTCATATATAAATGAATAAAATTATTCACGCTGACTCGATCATTACATGATCGTTACACAAACTATTTGGCAGCGTCGCAGAGGTTAGGAAGTCCGAGACGACCAAACATGCACTTGACTCACGGTGTACCAATAGTACTTTCTTAATCATTGCATATAGTCAGGTGATTATTCACTTGACTTTTCACATGATTAATCACCTGACTTTTGTTTAGTTGGGATTGCCTAAGCAAAAAAAAAAATAAATCTGTAAAAATAAATCTGTGAAATAAAATCTGTAAGCAATTCATTAATTTCTTACAGATTTTATTTCTTTATTTTTAATTATCATTACCTGGCGGCTTTTTCTTATACGTGCACTTGTACTGTCAGTAATACAGCACCTGTCATATGTTCTGCGTAATAGCCAGATATTATTTTTTGTCCTTAATAGCATTATTTTAACTTATTTTATGCATAAGGGGAGAGCGGGGCACGGTGGGCTTGGCGGGTGAGCTGGGCAGTCTTACTGTGACAAAATCAATTACTTTTACAAAGCTATATGTAAATTTATTAATATATTTCATTTCGTATTTTCATGAAATTGTATTTATTAATTTTTTAGCGTATTTTACTCAATTTTTTTGCGCAGATTTTGAATATACATCTTACCCTACTTGTTTGGAAAATATCAAGTTTTGAATTTCCTACGGTTGCGCGACTGAGGGATAACTCAGCAGGCGGCCGCGCGACGGCAGCACTCAGCAGCTGTTCTCTGCGGAACAGCTGAATCGCTACACTGATTAGCCGAGTACGGCAAAAATCATACTGTCTCTCTCATGCTTACACATGTAAATGAGAGAGATGGTGATTTGACTCACTCCTCAAGTGCTCATTCATTCATTCGCTAGAAAAAGTCTGAACGGCGTGCTCGCCACGAGGCCGCATGGCCGCCTCTCACGGTATTCTCGCTCAATCTGGTCAAACTCTCGCTCTGAAATGGTCGGCCTCGTGGAGAGTTTCAGTGTACAAGTTCGGCAGCTCTCGCACCGGATGGACTCAAGTGTGGCATTTTTGCTCTTCTCAGGCTCCACTCCTGTAGCGTTGGGCCACGTGGAGATTCAGTGCGGACATCCTCGGCAATTCTCATAGGATGGACTCAGGTGTGATCTTTCTCACTCTCTCCACATGGATGTCATGCGGCATCGGCTCACGCGGCTACGATCATACAGCAGCAGTTCTCACACGGTATAGTCCATTGCGGGCTTGCCACGAAGTGCTTGGACTGCTCGTGCGGCATCTTCTAGTGCGGCAGTGATTCTCACACGGCGGTGATATTCAAGCGGCATCTGCTGCACTTTGGAGGCTGCTCTCAAGGAGGAGGCTTCACTAGTGTTCTCACCACGAGGCAGCTTCTCACCCGGACATTCTCATATCGCAACTCCTTACAGCAGGGTTGTGTCGCAGTGCGCAACCCAGGAAGGCTTGCTGCATCTAGCTAGCAACGAGGCGACACATCTCAGCAACTGCTACGCCAAACTCAACAGGATTGCTGATATGACCTCTCTCATTGGCTGCTTCGCATCCTCACACTCTTCTCACCGGCTGTCTCATTTTAATCATCATGCTCAACATAAGGCTCTTTTTAACTGCTCATCGTCGTTGCTGAATCACCATCACTCGACCACCTCATCAGCGTAGCGATTAATACAACGCTACGTGCGAGAAGGTAAATACTCAATTACATGCGGCCATTTTATACAAAGGTGCGCTGCTATACGGAACGCATAGCCACGCGGTATACTTAGGAAATACTCAGGCACGATTAGGTCAGTAATACCTAATCGTGTCTTCTCATTGAAAACTCAACCACAATCAACTCAATAATAATTGATTGTGTTGCTTATTGTATGGTTAGCACTCTAATCAGTGATTCGCAACGTCACACAGAAAACTCATACACTCAAACAGCAAACTCACCAATACTCACAGAAATTGTAACACTCATATACTCAAACAGCAAACTCACCAATATTCACACAAATTGTAACAGTCATCCACTCAACTATTTATTGTAACAGTTACACACACATTTTGTTCAATTTTATAATCCCTTTTATCGACATATGTAATAGTAATTTATATATTACAAAAGTTTAAACTGAGGCAAGTACCTATTAGTCTCCCTCCCACCCTATCTCTCCCTCCCTCTCTTTCCGACCTCTCTCTCTCTCTCGCTCTCTCTCTCTCTCTACGGCTCTCTTTCTCTCTATCTCTCCCTCTCTCTCAACATCCGGCAAAAACTGAGTACCAAAAACTTTAATGAGTGCTTAAATATTTTTTTAGAAGAATCAACACGTTTTTTAAAAGCTAATTTTTTCATAAAACTTCCTACGAAAGTATAAAATAAGGCAATTATAGACGTTTTTTCTGGATAATCTATAAAAAACAACACAATTTATCTAGTCCTTTTATTTCTTCGAATCTCATCTATTCAATAAACACTCTCTACAAATGGTAATAATTTTTTTCATGACTGTACAAATAATCTATAAAATAATAATATTTATGATTTTGTAAAAGAAATCAAATAAATACGAATGAAAAAGTCTTTTAATTCTTTGATTCATTGTATGCTGAACAAATTATATGTAAGTACATTCAAAAAATTGTTCACTGCAAACCAAACAAACGAAAGTTGTGAAATCAATTATCGATAGTCAAGTAATGCAAACAACTCTCGGAAACTACTGTATGACTGTTCTCAGAAATATATTCAAATTTGTTCATCTTTCTGAGCTATAGAAATTAAACACAAGAAAGTACTGAAATCAATTTATTGTAGTCAAGTAATTAACTTGACTGACATAATAGAACTTTTCGTATCTAGCGTGTAAAATTACATTTTACGCCCCCATTGTAACTTTAAAATATTCAGCCAGTGGGCATAAAATACTACTTAGCGCTCAAGAGGCCCAATAGCTCACATACTCTTACAAAACTTTATAGAACCTACGCACTTTACGCCCGTGTGGGCGAAAATTATTTTAATTATATAACTATAATGCCTTCTCTTTATTTCTAAAATTCATAAGAATTTTTTTAGATATTTACGAAAAGTCAAAGCCTATATAAAAAAATTACATAGTTACCAACACATCACTATTTTTCATGATTCTTTCTCAATTTTGAACTTTCTATAATATTACGCATCTTGGGAGGAAAAGAGAAGTCTAGAGCTGCTCTAGCAGGGGTGGTCCTCCGATCTCCCATACATACTTGGCGGGCCCGACGATTTACAGGAAAAGGATACACAATAGGTTGCTTATAAAACGGTTAGTAAAATGTAAAGCACTTTTAAATAGACTATAAATTTATATGAATTTTTTATTTTATTCTCGTTTAAAAAGGACGGACACAATGAAAAATATTGTGGGTAATAAAAGTAAATCATGATTCTTATACATATTCTTACACATATAGGGATGTTGTACTTAACGGTACCAATTAAAAATTAAAGTCAATGTAATTATTTATAGTAGACTTATAGGTATAAATATTGTTAATGAATTTATGCAAAAATTTTGTATTCTATATTTAAGTAGCCCACCGGTAAACTGCAAATCGTCGGGCCCGCCAAGTATGTATGGGAGATCGGAGGACCACCCCTGCTAGAGCAGCTCTAGACTTCTCTTTTCCTCCCAAGATGCGTAATATTATAGAAAGTTCAAAATTGAGAAAGAATCATGAAAAATAGTGATGTGTTGGTAACTATGTAATTTTTTTATATAGGCTTTGACTTTTCGTAAATATCTAAAAAAATTCTTATGAATTTTAGAAATAAAGAGAAGGCATTATAGTTATATAATTAAAATAATTTTCGCCCACACGGGCGTAAAGTGCGTAGGTTCTATAAAGTTTTGTAAGAGTATGTGAGCTATTGGGCCTCTTGAGCGCTAAGTAGTATTTTATGCCCACTGGCTGAATAATTTTAAAGTTACAATGGGGGCGTAAAATGTAATTTTACACGCTAGATACGAAAAGTTCTATTATGTCAGTCAAGTTAATTACTTGACTACAATAAATTGATTTCAGTACTTTCTTGTGTTTAATTTCTATAGCTCAGAAAGATGAACAAATTTGAATATATTTCTGAGAACAGTCATACAGTAGTTTCCGAGAGTTGTTTGCATTACTTGACTATCGATAATTGATTTCACAACTTTCGTTTGTTTGGTTTGCAGTGAACAATTTTTTGAATGTACTTACATATAATTTGTTCAGCATACAATGAATCAAAGAATTAAAAGACTTTTTCATTCGTATTTATTTGATTTCTTTACAAAATCATAAATATTATTATTTTATAGATTATTTGTACAGTCATGAAAAAATTATTACCATTTGTAGAGAGTGTTTATTGAATAGATGAGATTCGAAGAAATAAAAGGACTAGATAAATTGTGTTGTTTTTTATAGATTATCCAGAAAAAACGTCTATAATTGCCTTATTTTATACTTTCGTAGAAAGTTTTATGAAAAAATTAGCTTTTAAAAAACGTGTTGATTCTTCTAAAAAAATATTTAAGCACTCATTAAAGTTTTTGGTACTCAGTTTGCCGGATGTTGAGAGAGAGGGAGAGATAGAGAGAGAGAGAGGCGTAGAGAGAGAGAGAGAGAGAGAAGAGAGAGAGAGAGAGAGGTCGGAAAGAGAGGGAGGGAGAGATAGGGTGGGAGGGAGACTAATAGGTACTTGCCTCAGTTTAAACTTTTGTAATATGTTTTTTAGATAGATTTCACAACTTTTTAAGAGAAAATAATAATTACATAATGTGATAACGTTATGAGAGTTTATTATAGTATATTTTTAATATCATTATTAAATGGCTGTATTGTTATTCATAAAAGTTTTAAATTTGAAGAAACAGTCAAATTTTTCTTCAAGGAGCTCTATAAAATGATTATATTAGTTAAATTTTTTTAAATAATTTAATCAAACATGTATTTTCTTTGGTATGACGATAAATTAACAATATTATTAGTTGTAAAATCATATGAAGAAAAACATAATTCTTTTTATTTTTATAGAAAGTTTTTATTTGTACAGTCATGAAAAAAATTATTACCATTTATAGAGAGTGCTTATCAAATAGATGAGATTAGAAGAAATTAAAGGACTAGATAAATTGTGTTGTTAAAACGTAAATAAAATTTTTTTTTTTTAAAAACGTGTTGATTATTTAAAAAAAAATTTTTAAACTCTTATTAAAATTTTTGGTACAGAGTTTGACGGATGTTGAGAGAGAAAGAAAGAGGGAAGAGAGCGGGAGAAATAGAGGGCGAGAGAGAGGGGAGAAGAAACGGAGGGAGTAGATTATACAGAAAAAATGTCTGTACTTGCCTTATTTTATAACTTCGCAGAAAGTTTTATATCAACAATATTATTATTTGTACAGTTAATAATTACATAATGTGATAACGTTATGACAGTTTATTACAGTATATTTTTAATATCATTATTAAATAGTAGTATTGGTATTATCAAAGTTTTAAATTCGAATGTTCTTTTAAGCTTCTTTTTCTATAGAATGTCTTGTGGCTTCTTTAAATTTGACAGACGTGTAATTTATGTATTTGTTAACAGTTCTACTTATAAACTGTTCAATCAAGATCTTCTTATCCATATGATTCATAAGTTCTGATACTCTGTAAAAATAAAAACAAAATTTCACAAAGTAACAATACTTATTATTATATTAATAACAGTTTTCTACTATATAAAAGTTTGCTACTTATTTGAATATTTATATTTTCATTTCAAAGTACAAATATACTTCTGATCTTGCATGTAATAACCACTGTCGAAGAAAATGAACCTACTATGGAGCGCACCACCTAGACCTCGTCAAAGGCTACCTCGAACACCTGGACCTACTATTACATGCGCCCTGACATCTAAATGCAAAAAACTACGGAGCGCAATACCTAGACATCGTCATCGGCTACCTCGAACACCTGGACCTCCTATTACATTCGCCCTGACATCTAAATGCAAAAAACTACGGAGCGCACCACCTAGACATCGTCATCGGCTACCTGGAACACCTGGACTTCCTGTAAAATACGCCCTGACATATAAATGCAAAAAGCTACGGTGCGCACCTCATCGACTATCCCGAACACCTGGACCATGTATTAGATGCACCCTGAGATCTAATCGCAAAAAATTACGGAGCGCACAACCTAGACTCCATTATCGGCCACCCCAAAGACCTAGACCATGCATTCGATGCGTTCCAATACCTAGAGGTAAAAAACTACGAAGCGCACCACCTAGACATCGTCATCGGCTACCTCGAACACCTAGAATTCCTGTACAATGCGCACTGACATATAAATGCAAAACGCTACGGTGCGCACCACCTAGACATCATCCTCGGCTACTCCGAACACCTGGACCTCCTATTAGATGCGCCGTGACATCTAAATGCAAAAAACTACGGAGCGCACCACCTAGACATCATCATCGGCTACCCCGAACACCTGGACCACGTATTAGATGCACCCTGAGATCTAATCGCAAAAACCTACGGAGCGCACAACTTAGACTCCATCATCGGCCACCCCAAAGACCTAGACCACGGATTCGATGCGTTCCAATACCATGAGGTAAAAAACTACGAAGCGCACCACCTAGACATCGTCATCGGCTACCTCGAACACCTAGACTTCCTGTAAAATGCGCGCTGACATATAAATGCAAAAAACTACGGTGCTCACCACCTAGACATCATCCTCGGCTACCCCGAACACCTGGACCTCCTATTAGATGCGCCGTGACATCTAAATGCAAAAAACTACGGAGCGCACAACCTAGACTCCGTCATCGGCCACCCCAAAGACCTAGACCACGCATTCGATGCGTTCCAATACCTAGAGATAAAAACTACGAAGCGCACCACCTAGATATCGTCATCGGCTACCTCGAACACCTAGACTTCCTGTAAAATGCGCGCTGACATATAAATGCAAAAAACTACGGTGCGCACCACGTAGACATCATGCTCGGCTACCCCGAACACCTGGACCTCCTATTAGATGCGCCGTGAGATCTAAATGCAAAAAACTACGGAGCGTACCACCTAGACATCGTCATGGGCTACCTCGAATACCTGGTCCTCCTATTACATTCGCCCTGACATCTAAATGCAAGAAACTACGGAGCGCACCACCTAGACATCGTCATCGGCTACCTCGAACACCTGGACTTCCTGTAAAATGCGCCCTGACATATAAATGCAAAGGCTACGGTGCGCACCACCTAGACATCATCATCGGCTACCACGAACACCTGGACCACGTATTAGATACACCCTGAGATCTAATCGCAAAAAACTACGGAGCGCACAACCTAGACTCCATAATCGGCCACCCCAAAGACCTAGACCACGCATTCGATGCGTTCCAATACCTAGAGGTAAAAAACTACGAAGCGCACCACCTAGACGTCATCATCGGTTACCCCGAACACCTGGACCACGTATTAGATGCACCCTGAGATCTAATCACAAAAAACTACGGAGCACACTACCTAGACTCCATCATCGGCCTCCTCAAAGACCTAGACCACGCATTCGATGCGTTCCAATACCTAGAGGTAAAACGCTACGGAGCGCACCACCTAGACATAATCTCGGCTACCCCGAAGGCTTTACCTCGAGTTCCTCGGGTACAGTTCGGATGAGCCTCGAATTCGCGTGAAGCTAACCGCGGGTGTGCCTCGGATTAGCCTCGGTAGCACCTCGGCTGTACCTCGGCTCGAGCCGCGGCAAATCCGGGGCTGGAGCCGAGGTCCGAGCCGAGATAAAGCCGAGGTCCCAGCCGAGGTAAAGCCGAGGTCCGAGCCGAGGTAAAGCCGAGGTCCGAGCCGAGTTCTAGCCGAGGCTCGACCGAGGTCCGAGCCGAGTACTCTATACCTTTGTAAAAGTCTACATTGTTATGACTCATCTCGTGCAATTCGATCTTACATGTGAAGTGTCATGACAGAAATTTAAAAACGTCGATTTCTCGAAAACACGTACAAGTGGGTTAGGTCGTTATTCCGGGAAGCCACAGATATTATGTTCATAATATATGTAAATACATATAAAGAGATATATACATAGAGAGAGGTTATGTACTAATAAACATATATATTGTATATAATAAAAAATATACATATGTTTATGTCTCTTCTTCTCTCCCTCTCTCTCTATCTATATTTTTATCTTTCTCTTTCTTTTGTCTTTCTTTATTATTATACGGCCATTATCACTGCTTAACTCTTCATGGCCATTAATTCCTGGTGATTGTATGTGTGTATATATATATACATAACATATATGACGTCACAGGAAGTCGGGAAAAACCGGATGCGAGGCTGAATACCATGGAGAAAGTTAAGAAATCGGAAAGCCGACAAAAAAAAATTCAGTCCCTTATATCTTTTGAATGAGATAATCTTTTTAAATAAAATCTTTTGATTTGAGTAGAGCAATGAAATGGCTTTCGATTAAGAGGGATATGTTATATAGTTAAAACTAGCGCAATAGGTGTATAAGCTCATAGAATTTCTCGTACATCCATTTCAATGTATATCATCACGCGGTCGTCCTAAGGCTCTTCTATACTTGCCTTCGGAACGCTCCCGCGTTCCTTGATTTTATAGTTATTGTGAATATATTGAAATTTAATTGACCAAAGTATTTGGCTCTCAATTTATTTTGTAACCACCCACAGCATGTCCTCATTATAATTTATGGAATTCTCAAACATTACTCTGTATGAACCTTATTTACTCATTTTTTTGGCTACCCCTGGTACCCCAACCTTTATTGCATGGTTAAGAAAAAACTAGATAAAATACCGAATATTTGTTTCTTGTCTTTTGAAGTATTTTTAGTATTTATTTAGTGAAAGTGAGAATGCATGTAAATAATAGCCATTGGCGTCCAGAAAAAGGACGGCCAATGAACAAGGAAGGCTCATATCTGTCTTTGATTTGCAAAAAGACAAAAAAAGTGGAAGAGTCTAACTTGACAGGTGAAGACAGCCACCTGTTGATTTCAGTATAGGATATTTTCTTCCAGTGTATAAATCAGAGTGACCAAAACTTTTGCAAAACATTCAGTGCAGTGAATATGGAGAGTGGGAACTCTGTGCAAATATTTATGAATTGATGAGACTCTCTTTAAAAAGGGTCTCCCCCTACTGAAAAATCTCATGCCAAAATCTCATCTGAAATTCTGGTCCGCGAGCTGATAAAATCCCTTTAATAATAAAAAATTCAGATTCTTTACCTGTTGATAGGTTTTTAGTAGAAACAGAGAATGGTCAGTATAAAGAAATAAATATTGAAATGCTTTCAATTAAAAATGTGTAATGGCTCATTGATAATGTGCAATTACTACAAAATAATTTGCAATTGCCATGAGTTTGTTGTTAAAATAAAATGTTATTATTAGATTGCTAAGTTACTTAAAATGTGATAACAAGTACAAAACATATGTATTATGATTTAAAACACAGGCGGAAATGATCTTCTATAATAAAAGTTCAAAAAAGTTTACAACTGATAGTAGCAGATTATAAAGTCAGGATTTGAGACTTTTATAAAAGTTTAAAACTGTTATAAATTGTTATAAATAGTTATTTACTTTTATAAGTTTGTTGGATCGTCGTAAAAATTTGAATCTTTAATCAGTAAAAAAATTATTAACTGATAACAACTTTTATGAATGTTTACTAATTTGTACTTTGAAATTTATAATTATTTGTATTTTGGGATATCCATATTAATAAAATTTTTTTCTTACAAAAGTTGAATAATTAATAAACTTTTTGAAACTATTAATAAATATTATTATTAAATGAAAAAAGTTTATAACAGATAATAACTTTTTATAGATTCATTTTATTATGCGTGGCGGCCCAAAAAGGTAAATAAAAGTTTATTTTACTGTTATAAACTTATTTTAGCTGTTCATAACAGAAAAAAAACGTTAATAACTTTCGTAAACTGTTACTAGTCTCAAATTCTATCTTTATAAACAGTTATAAACTTTTTTTAAAAATTATTAAAAATTATATATTCTTATTAATAATTATTTAAGTTTTATTTCCACCTGGGAATTAAGAAATTTTAATTTTAAGAATAAATATTTCTTAAATCATAAATATTGTATTTATTATTCAATAAAGAAAAATTTATATCGAATCAGTGAATGGAAATCTTATTTAGTGCATGTGCCACCATGCCCCACCAGCATGTCCACTGTGCCCCACAAGTGGGGAAAATGGGTTTTTTCAAAGGTACTCTAGACCTCTTTAATACTATAAATAAATTAGGTTTTTTGATGCACACAAAATTTTATTTGATTCTTTAAATTGTATTCTCTAAAATTACTGTCTGATATGTTTGTTACCGTAACATAAAAATTAAAAAATGTTTATAAAGTTAGGGTGCCCGTCATGCTCTCCTCTCTTCTATACTTTGTACGTGAACAAAGCACATATGTATAAATATTAAGAAGTATTTAGTGTGATATTTTCTGGCATATTTATATAGTAATCAATACAAGTTATGAATTTTTACTAGATTATTTTGTAATTTTTTCTACAGTATGCTATAAAATGTACAAAACAGTTCGTAAAAAGTGTCAAAAAATTTAGAAACCAATTTGGTTTTAGGCCAGACACCAGATTACTTGACAGTTTTGTACAAAGCACTATACCATTAGTAATTTTTACCAATAATAATAGAATTCGATTTGAGCTATTACAAGTTGTTCATTAGAAGATAAAACTAAAATCAAAATTCAAAAAACAGTCTAAACAGGTGTGATGGAGTTGGATATAGTATCTACTAAAAAATCTCAGCTGAATTCTCAGGTCAGAAGATATATATTTTATAAGAGGCCTATAATAAACCAAAAAATTGATTTAAAAAAAAGTCCTTGGTTAAAAGGTCAGAGAAAGTTGCAATTGCTCAAGTAACCCTATGAACTAATACGATCCAAATATTTTCTCGCAATTTTGTCGATTTTTGAAGTAAAAATTTAATGCACCCTAAAAGGCCCCCCATAGATACAGCCCAGCATGCCGAAGCCATCTTAAGGCAGTTGCACCTAAAATTTTAAAACGAATGAAAATTAGTTCGGATTAAATATTAAAAAAATTTGACATTTATCTAACAGGACTTACTATCTTTAAAATGGTGAAAAAATTGATTTTCATGATTTTGTCTTTTTTTATTGGCTTTTGATAGGAAAAAATTTATCAAGGAGCGCGGGAGCGCTCCGAAGGCAAGTGTAGAAAAGCCTTAAAGAGCGACCCATGCTACATATATTAGATGTATGACTTAATTTTTACAGATTTTTTCTTCGAGCTTAAAATTAGATTTAAAATAGAAATATTTTCGTGGTCTTTTGTGGTTTTGAAAGAATCGGATGCGAGGTTTCAGAACACCGAACGACAAGTCTACTTGAGTTACATAACTTCTCAGAATAGCAGAGTTTACGATGGCAACTGATAAACAGCACATTCGGCACTGCATTCTATACGAATTCCAAGAAGGCAAGAATGCTTCTAAAGCACGGAAATCAATTTATAGTGTTCTCGGTGCCGACGCTGTTACTTATGAAACGTTAATTATTGGTACAAACATTTTAGAAGTGGTGATTTCGATCTCAGTGACCAGCAGCGCTCTGAATAGCCTCGAAAGTTTGAAGATGCGGATGTTTGAGTTTGCAAGCTCTACTGGATGAAGACTCAACGCAAACGCAACAAGAGCTTGCAGCTCAGCTAGGAGTCACCCAAACAGCTATTTCCAAGCGTTTCCACCAAATGGGAAAAATTCAAAAACTTGGAAGGTGGGTACCACATGTGTTGACCGAACATAACCTAGGTCAACGTATGAACACGTGCCTTTCACTACTTGTCCGGCAACAAAAAAGGACTTCTTGTGGAAAATTGTGACCGGTGATGAAAAGTATATTTTTTACGAGAATCCCAAACGTAAAAAGTCCCGGGCAACCCAGTACATCGACGCTGAAACAGAACATCCACTTAAAGAAGGTTCTCCTGCGCATCTGGTCGGATATGAAGGGTGTGCTTTATTACGAACTCCTGGAAACTGGTCAGACGGTGACTGCGGAACTCTACAGCCGACAATTGAACAAACTGAGCGAAGAACTTGATCAGAAAAGGCCATTTACTGGGCAAGGAAGCAGGCAAGTCATACTGCTGCATGACAACGCTCGATCTCACGTTGCTCCCGCGACTCAGAAGACCCTCTTGAACTTAGGATGGGAAGTTGACTTGACCCCATCTGACTACCATTTGTTCTGATCATTGCAGCACGCCTTAGTTGATAAACAGTTCAAAACGCTGGCCGATGAGCGTAAATTGGTCGATGACTTTATAGCCTCGAAGCCTGCAAGTTTCTTTCGCGTCGGCATTCGTCTGTTAGCTGAGAGATGGCGAAAGGTCATAGAAAACGATGAACAATATTTCCAAGATTAAGTTCGTTGTTCTCTATTTTTTTATATGAAATAAATTTGCTGAAAAATCTGTAAAAATTAAGTCATACACCCAATGCATTGAAATGGGTGTACGAAAAATTCAATGCGTTTTTACGTATATTGCGTTAGTGTTTACTATATAACATATGCGTCTTAACCGAAAGCCATTTCATTGCTCTGCTCGAATCAAAAGATTTTATTTAAAAAGATTATCTCGTTCAAAAGATATAGAAAACTAAATATTATGTTCGTTTTCCTTTCAGAATTTTAGTCTTTTTCTTCCGGCATCCGGTTTGCAGTTGCAGCTCTACGACACATCCGGTTATATATATATATATACATACATATACACATATATACATATATATATGTTACACACCGCGCACGCGCGCGCATACGCACACATCCGTATCTGGTCGACCTAACCTTATTTACATATAATAACATGTCAGTATTATTTTATACATATACATTTTGCAAATGTTATTATATCGTGAGTTAGTTAATTAGTTATGTGTTTGTAAGATCTCAAATTGTCAACTGGTGATGAGAAAAATTGATCTATTCGTCTATCAATAAATGGGGAAAATAACTTTTATTAGATAAGTACTTACTGGCTAAATGTTAAATGGTTAAAATCATTTTTTAAAACTTGATACTTTCTGAGATTGTTTATTTTTACAGATATTATACCAGAAGATTTTTTTCGAGTCATTTTGGAGATATATATAATTATAGCCAATTTGAAGTTAATTCTTCAAAATAAAATAAGGTAATTGCGATTTTCATAGATTATCCATCTAGTTGAAGATCATATTCAAGCTGGTGGATTTTTTGAAGACTTATGGAATAAACTCAGCCCGATACAAATATTTTATTGTATTCTTATACAGTGATCAGTGTTCATAAATATAATATAATTGTAGTGAAGTTAGTGCAAGGTTTCAGATCAGATATAATAAAATGTTTTGTATAATAAATAAAATAAAGTAGCAGTATGATGTGTTAAATGAAGTGTTTATAACAAATTTAGAAGCTCTACTGAAAATCAGAATTTAAAATATTGGTCACACATTAGAGGCTTGCTAAAAAAAATCATTTTTTATCTATACTTCCAGAAACTGAGTCGATATTAGTGCTGTGCTCTTGTACATATTTACTTAAACACCAATTAAAAGATTATACCAAATGAACATTAAAATACAGAAAAAAGCAAAAATTATGTGTTATTGTTGCGAAATTTTCAACGAATAAAAGTGCTCAGTTAATCTAATTTTATAATTTTCTCGCGGTGGGAGACGTCAAAATGATTCAGAGAATTTCTCAGTAAATATTTTTCTACACAAGATTTAGATAATTACAAGATTTCTTGTGTACATCAACAATAAAAATAATCAGATACGTATTAAATGACCAAATATCTATTTTTAAAATATAAAAATGTTGGTTATAAGAATGAACATTGACACTTTGTGTTGATTTTTTATATTTTTTTTTAGATTGTATGAGGAATTTCTTACAATGGAAGACGTCAAAATGTTTCAGAGGAGTTTTTAGTAATTTTTGCATATACTATAAACAACGGCCTGAAAAAATGGTAATCTACAAGCGTCCTGTACAAGAAAATAATATAGAAATATAATTATAGTGAAGTCAGTGCAAGTTTTCAGATCAGATATAATAAAATGTTTTATATAATAAATAAAATAAAGTAGCAGTATAATGTGTTAAATGAAGTGTTTATAACAAATTTAAAACCTCTACTTAAAATCCGAATTTAAAATATTGGTCTGACGTTAGTGGCTTGGTTAAAAAAAAGCATTTTTTGTCTATACTTCAAGAAACTGAGTCGATATTAGTGCTATGCTCTTGTACATATTTACTTAAACACCAATTAAAAGATTATGCCAAATGAACATTAAAATACAGAAAAAAGCAAAAATGATGTGTTATTGTTGTGAAAATTTCAACGAATAAAAGTACTCAGTTAATCTAATTTTATAATTTTGTCACGGTGGGAGACGTCAAAATGTTTCAGAGGATTTCTCAGTAAATATTTGTCTACACAAGATTCAGATAACTACAAGATTTCTTGTGTATATCAACAATAAAAATAATCAGATACATATTAAATGACCAAATATCTATTTATAAAATATAAAAAGGTTGGTTATAAGAATGAACATTGACACTTTGTGTTGATTTTTTATATTTTCTTTTAGATTGTATGAGGAATTTCTTACGATGGATGACGTCAAAATGTTTCAGAGGAGTTTTTAGTAATTTTTGCATATACTATAAACAACGGCCTGAAAAAATGGGAATCTACAAGCGTCCTATACAAGAAAATAACTTAGAAATATAATTATTGTGAAGTCAGTGCAAGTTTTCAGATCAGATATAATAAAATGTTTTATATAATAAATAAAATAAAGTGGCAGCATGATGGGTTAAATGAAGTGTTTATAACAAATTTAGAACCTCTACTTAAAATCCGAATTTAAAATATTGGTCAGACGTTAGAGGCTTAGTTAAAAAAAAGCATTTTTTGTCTATACTTCAAGAAACTGAGTCGATATTAGTGCTATGCTCTTGTACATATTTACTTAAACACCAATTAAAAGATTATGCCAAATGAACATTAAAATACAGAAAAAAGCAAAAATGATGTGTTATTGTTGTGAAAATTTCAACGAATAAAAGTGCTCAGTTAATCTAATTTTATAATTTTCTCACGGTGGAGACGTCAAAATGTTTCAGAGGATTTCTCAGTAAATATTTTTCTACACAAGATTCAGATAACTACAAGATTTCTTGTGTATATCAACAATAAAAATAGGCTCTTGCTAAACGTACGTCAGGAGCGCTACAGATAGGTATACCTATATATACGTAAAACCTAACGTTCAATTTTCTTTAGTCGAAGAATTAACGCTTGACTAAAGAAAAGAATAGGCATGGATTGACGTTTGACTAAAGAAATAATGTTCTCTTCCATGTCAGACTCTCAAAACAGCGGTGTTTTCTGTTTCTAAGGGGGTTATAGGTTATTTGTACGTCAGATCTGACGTACGTTTAGCAGAGGCGATAAAAATAATCAGATACGTATTAAATGACCAAATATCTATTTTCAAAATATAAAATGTTGGTTATAAGAATGAACATTGACACTTTGTGTTGATTTTTTATATTTTTTTTTAGATTGTATGAGGAATTTCTTACGATGGAAGACGTCAAAATGTTTCAGAGGAGTTCTTAGTAATTTTTGCATATACTATAAACAACAGTCTGAAGAAATGGAAATCTACCAGCGTCCTGTACAAGAAAATAACGTAGAAATATAATTGTAGTGAAGTCAGTGCAAGTTTTCAGATCAGATATAATAAAATGTTTTCTATAACAAATAAAATGAAGTAGCAGTATGATGTGTTAAATGAAGTATTTATAAGAAACTTAGAACCTCTGCTTAAAATCAGAATTTAAAATATTGGTCAGACGTTAGAGGCTTGGTTAAAAAAAAGCATTTTTTTGTATACTTCAAAAAACTGCGTCGACATTAGTGCTGTGCTCTTGTACATATTTACTTAAACACCAATTAAAAGATTATGCCAAATGAACATTAAAATACAGAAAGAAACAAAAATGATGTGTTATTGTTGTGAAAATTTCAACGAATAAAAGTGCTCAGTTAATCTAATTTTATAATTTTCTCACGGTGGAAGACGTCAAAATGTTTCAGAGGATTTCTCAGTAATTTTTCCGTACACTACAAAAAGCAGCCTGAAGAAATGGAAATCTACAAGCGTCCTGTACAAGAAAATAACTTAGAAATATAATTATAGTGAAGTCAGTGCAAGTTTTCAGATCAGATATAATAAAATGTTTTCTATAACAAATAACATAAAGTAGCAGTATGATGTATTAAATAAAAGTATTTATAAGAAACTTAGAACCTCTGCTTAAAATCAGAATTTAAAATATTGGTCAGACGTTAGAGGCTTGGTTAAAAAAAAGCATTTTTTGTGTATACTTCAAGAAACTGCGTCGACATTAGTGCTGTGCTCTTGTACATATTACTTAAACACCAATTAAAAGATTATACCAAATGAACATTAAAATACAGAAAAAAGATGAAGTCTTACAATTAAGGCAACGAGTTTCCGAAGTCAGAATGCCCTGAAAAATTTCGTGTACCCACGTAAGTTCTGATGGTGTGCCAGCATCACCTGCAACTTTTCCTCCAGCAGGTTTACTCTGATTTCTTTCCGCTGCTTAAAAGTATTATTAAATGTATTTAGTGACTAAATAATTATATTTTATATAATCAGAAATTCATGAATATTTTGTAATCTTACCAAGAATAACAGAGAAGGGAGAAAAAAATAGCCGCTTGAGTGGGTGTGCGTGTTGGTGGATGTGAAATGAGACAGTGAAGTAACAGTGTAGAGTGAGACGTGAGTGCAATGCATGAAGTAAGAGAGAAGGAGACGAAACTCAGTGTATTGAAAGTCTCCTCATTTCTCCGCCCGACTATCGCCACGTCCGCTCGGCGGAATAGCTTTTCCTAACTGGCTTCAGCGCCTCAGGCGGCGATCGGCAAACTACGTATCGCGACCGCAATAGGAGCTGACCGATAAAAACGATTACTTATTTATTAACATAATTAAATTGAATTTTTTATATATTTTTATGTACTTAATTGTGAAAATCACAAATTATTACATATTGAAAGTGATATTTAAATCATCAGAACATCATTTAATAAACTTTTGATCGGAAAAGAAAACCGAAAATGAAAAGTGAAGAATACAATCGCTTTAACTATTACATACACATAAAAAATAGAATAACTAAAAATAAATACATGAACTGAAATTAAATCTTGAACAAAAATTAAGTAAGTATAATGAAATTAAATCAAAATCTAAATAAAAATACTTTATGTTAAGCTCTAAGGGGGAAAAATGAACATAAGTCATCTCTGACAGTATAATATAAGTTGTAATGGTGGCCGTAATGGTTAAGACGCGTGACTACTGTACAGTACAGTCAATTTTTGCAGATCGTGAGTTCGAGCGCGGATAACAGCAATTTTTTTTTATTCTTACTTATTATTGTATTTATATAAAATGATTTTGAAGTTTTTTTCATATCTTTTTAACAATTTACCCATTTTTTCTTAGTTTTTTAGGAAAAATGTTCGCACATCTTTTTTTGAAAGTATGTAATTAACGTAGGGTGACAACACCAGTATTGGAACAGTCGCCAATGAATGAAAACTTTTTATAAATATATGAAAATATCAAGCGTTCTATGCATTATTTATCTAACATGACGATCATTTTCGAATCCTTGAAAATTTTTATTTTATGTAAACATTCTGCACAAAAGAAATGATCTTTTTAAGAATAAAATCATAAAATCGCCGCTATTAAGTGTTCATTCACTGGCGATATATTCATTCACTGGTGACACGTATTTAGATACTAAGATTGCCTGTTCGTTTACTGGGGTTTAGGAGATATTTACAGATTTTTATTAAATTAAATTTTTACTTTGATTCTTTATTCAAAATTTGCCCACCGACGTTAAGTTTGAACATTTTAGAATATATAAATTTCAAAAGGGTTTTATTTTTAATCAATTTTTAAACCACTTCATAAAATAACAAAAGTTACAATTTCCTTATTTGTTCCTTCACTGGTGAAATCACCCTAATATGCAAATTCAAAGAAAATTAAATGATAAAATTTATATAATTATGAATTAATATTAATAAAATTATCGCAAATGGTATTTGTTAATGTGAAAAGTGCTTTGAAAAGTCACATTAAATTTGAATACCAATTAATATTTACTGAATGTGTCCACGGCCCGTATTATGAATGCGACTCGAGTCGACAAACAAATGTGTCACTTGTGAGATAGACGATATTTCTCTTTAAAGGAGCTCTCTGATTGGTCTAGACCGCTTGTCTTACGCGTGTCACTCTGTGAGACAGTTGTGTGTCGACTCGAGTCGCATTCATAATACGGGCCCTGACATGCGCATACAGGAAACGCCGTTTTCGTTAGCACGATTGCATTATCGTACTGTAACTAGATATATTACCATGGTTAATAAATAAATAAATAAATAAATAAATAAATAAATAAATAAATAAATAAATAAATAAATAAATAAATAAATAAATAAATAAAATAAATATAAATACTTTTATTGGCATGTACAACTGAATTATTTATTTTTTTTCAACTTTGGCTATTTTACTTTTTTTTATTACGCTTTTCTTATTTGCACTTGTTATATTTTTCCTTTTTTTGTTTTATTTTCCGTTGTATTTTCATGAAAAATGATATTAGCAGGCTTATCGCCAGTTTCTTCATCTGGAGCGGAAGACAGTTTTGAAAGTTTTCTTTTTTCTCTGGTTGTTTTTGATTCAAAATCATCATTCTTATTGCATTGCTTCGTAATAAAAAACATCCTCGTTGTCAAATAAAATGATATTATACGATGCGTGAACATTACTTTGTGCTCCTCACATCCAATAAGAGGTAATGGACTCAATTCATCCACTGCAGTCGTTATATCGAAAAGTGTTTCTGAACATATTTGCTTATTATTAATTGCTTGTAGTGTTGCTCGTTCTAACACTGATATCAAACAAAAAAGCTGAGTAGACGGTTCTATTAAATATCCCTTGGATTTAATTTGTATTAATTTATACATTTCAGGAGCTATTTCATGTTTGGCTAAGCACAGACTTGACATGCATTTTTCACACAATGAAAATTTATTTCCTAGAAAAAAAATTTATATAACTGTATATAATCTAAAAATTATATATAACTGTATAATTATAATCTTAAAATAGTAGTATATCCTGAAACAAAGGGGGCGAAATGAGCTATTTCTACATTGCTTTTCTTCCCATGTTACACACTGTTCCTTTTTAATAAGTGCATGGAAAGGGCATTTTTATATGCATAAAAAATTAGTAGATGATCGTTCATTTCGAGTCGTGCACAACACAGTTATAAATGATTATATTGTTAATATCTTACTTCAAATACTTAACTGTAAACAAATGAATTGTTCAACACATGCATGTAAAAGGCCCTTTTTCTGCATAGAAAAGTGAATGGAAAATCGAGCATTTCGTGCGTTTAGTGAGGCTACCGCGGGAGGCAAAGTAGAACTTAGTCCCCCGTTATGACAGCTCGATATGCCCCATCATGCACTTTTAATGCAAAAACCTATTCCTGCAATTATTAAAAAAAGTACTATATATAACAAGGGAGCAATTGACTTTGTCAGACTCGGATGATAATTTTGACCATTTGTGTATCACTCGGGCGTTGAAGACGTCTGAGTGAGCTACTCGTGCTCAATCATCATCCTCGCTAGAAAAACTCACCTTTCCCTCTAGTTGCACAATGTACTATTTTCAAATCACGCTTGGAATGTGCGATTTTCTACCCGACTTTAACCATGAAGAACGACTTGTTCCATGCACGTGGTAGGAAATAATTATGTTCGATACAAGTGCAATAAAGTGATTTTATCCTTGCGGTGGATGTTACGAGAATAAAATCACTTTCTCACTTGCATATCGAACACAATTTGTTTATACGACGTGCGCAAAGCTTGATTCAGCGCATACTTTTTTATTCGAGCATGCGCAAAGTGGACACTTTGCGCACGGAGTGTGAAAAAATATATTTTTCATAATATCGACAAATCCAAATATCCGTACAGTTTTAAATACTTTAAAATATATTTACAGACTAAGGAAAATAATAATAATATTCAAAGGATAACAAATCCAGGATATTACCTTCCTTTATTTTAGCAAACCGGGTGCCTTTTCGCGCGACAAATCCTGCAACATACGCTAAGACGTAGTCGGAAGTCGAACACTGAAAATAATCGTGATCTTCCATCATTTTTGTCGCGTCGATAATTACATCGGTGTTTAAGCCTTTATCGAGAATAGTGTCGATTTGAGCCTCCCATTGTTCCTTCCTTTCACTAACTGCTTGAATATTTTTTATGTCGATAAGCACTTTCATAATCTCACCGCCAGAAACATTACAACCTTTCGGTGGTTTTACTAGCGAATACGTCGAAACGAGTTTATACATTTGTATAAATAGCGCAGAATCTGGGTGATCGTTTAATCCACAACAGTGGCGCATCATTCCAAAAAATCTCTAGAATTAATAATTATCCGTATTATTATAATGGATGGTCACGTTAATATTTTAATAATACCACTTAATGTCTTGACATGCAGTAACGTACTCACTTCTAGATTATCCTGATTTAATCTAGCAGTCATTAAATATTGAAAGTTGCATTTGTCAACAAGAAATTTACAAATTTCTAATGCACCCTGCAAAGAAATTTTCAAGCCATAACATGTCGAGTCAGTAATGAATTGATAATTATTTTTTTTGTCTTTCGCTTTCTCTTCCCACACTCGTAAAAACTTTAAAAAACTTTGGATATTCTGTGGAAAAGTATAAGTAAAAGAGTAATTAATTATTAATCTATAACTATTTGACATTTATATCACACCTGCCACATATCATTATCAGGTTTTAAGGTATTAAGAGGGGTTCGGCTATTCATAGCCGTAATCAAGCCTTTAATCCTTCTGCAAAACTTGATTGTACTATCACAGTCATGTAAATCAGGATGTTCTTCCTTCAGTACTTCCATCGCGTCAGCAACTCCAAAAAACTAAAAAAATACTATTATATACACATTTGTATTTTTATATGTTAATAAATTAATAAGGTATATTCTAAAAATTGGCAATAACAGCTTCAAATTTACTGCTTTTCGAAAGGATCACGTGCCGAGTTATCTTCTTTTTTTAAACAAAATGCAGAAATAGCTGGATCTAGAAGCAATTGTACGAATAACTGCTTCTTGAAGCTTCCACTGAACCAGCTGCTTCTATCTCTCAGCTGTTGTTATAGTTTATTTTGATACTACTGTGACAGACGCGATCATGTCTTTGAAAGAGTGTCGAAATAGTAGTTTTCGATACAAGTGCGTAAGATTTGTCGCCCGACCAAGCGACGGTGACAATCACACGAGTGTAGAATCATCTTTCGCACGTGTATCGAACAATATTTTTTAACACACCGTGCGCAAAGCTCGATTTCGCACACGCTCTAATAAAAAAGCATACCCTAAATTAAACTTCTCACTCGTGTATCGAACACTATTTTTTCACACGACGTGTCAGAAGCTTAATTTAGGACATGCTTTTAGTGCGAAATAGTACAAATGCGGGAAAGTAGAATTTCGTCTCGTGTGATGTTTACACCTGTGCGAAGCAAGAGTGGAAAGGCACACGAGACGAGAATCTCTTTGCAGAACATGTATCGTACAGCACTTTTTGATACGACGTGTGGAAAGTTCGATTTTGAGCACACGCTTTTTGCCGAGCGTGCGAGAATTCGAACTTTGCACACGTAAGTGTCGAAACAACTATTTCGATACAAGGGGCGGAAAAGTGATATATCAAATTTGTAGAATGCGTTAAGTTGCACTTTACACACACTGAATCGAAAAAGTATTTTAGAATTATGAATCATTTTTCCTTTTTTTACTTATATAAAACATAAACAACCTATAAAAAAATATTTTTTAAAGCAATTATATAGCAATAAAATAATGGTTATCGTGTTACTTGGAAAGCTAGAGCGACGTTCATTTTCTGATAATACTGAGGCTTAATATGCTCTTCTCGTAAATGATAATTAATTTTTAAGTTAAAACCTTTTGGATTTTCTATGGCTAGTAATGCATACCAATGCTTTAAAGATACTGATCCATCGGGTGTCTATATAAATTATAAAATATTATCTTTTATTATTAAATTGATTTTTTTTTATCTAGCGGAAGTGACATCCTATTAAACTTGTACACGGAAAAAAGTCCCCACAGATGTAGACCGTGCTTATAGCTTACTGTCTGTGCCCCCTCCACTGCGAGAGAGCGCGCTCTGAGACACTGGCCTAGTGGCTGTCAGCTCTCCGCGCCGAGCTTGCGATCACCGAGAAAGGGGGCACTGACAGCAAGCTTGACTACAAGCACGGCGTAGAGCTGTGCGGAATTTTCTCCGTCTACGGACGAGAAACGATATTTACCTCGAAAAATAATGAGTTTTAATATCAAAAGATAAAATCGAATATATTGTTACAATATAAATAGTTATTATAATAAATTATTTACTTAAACGACACTTACCCATATTTTGTCGTATTTAGATAGTTTGGAAAAGAAATTCCGTAAGCATTTTATGAGGTGGGGAAAATCCGAAAAAAACCATAACCTACGTTCTGGATCGACAACATGTTCTACGCTAACATTTTTTTCGGTAACATCAAACAAGTCCCACATCGAACGATTCCACGAAGCGCCATCGTTTGCTATAGCATCGACTCTTAATCCAGCTTTTTCCGTTAATATAATGGCTTCCATTAATATTTGGTGTAATACTGTGCCACTCGCACTTCCTTTACTTAGAAAGCAACCTAAGGTTTGCACCCATTTCCCTCGAAAAGGCTGGAACATGATTACTAATGCATGGTCTCCTTTTTGATTTGATTGATGCTTCGGGGTGTATTTCCCCAGATTGGTAAAACCCTCCATTTCAAGCTTTTCTCGATTAAAGGACAATGTTTTTGACAGCTTCATCTCATCGAGTAGTAGAGCACCTACAATAAATGGATAGGAAAACCGTTATTGAAAAAATTGTTATTAAATATTATCATTTTTACAACATGTTTACGTATTGCTATTATAGATTATAAAAGATATTAGAATAATTTTACAAAAATATTAATCTTTTATCTTAAAGAAACCTATTTTCTATTTTTATATGTCAATTTCGAAACATTAACTGTACAATTAGATTACTATACAACGTTTGAGACTACTAATTAACGAATATTAATTTGAAATGCACGTTCCGTTTAAGGAACACAATACAATTGCAAGTGTTTTAATTTTAAATCGTAGCTGATTTTTGTCGGACGCGACTAGCATACCTACAAATAAGTTAAGTGAGATAGACTAAATGTGGTATAAAATTGACAAATTATTACATGCAGAAAAACGTTAAATTCAATTAAAGATTTATCGCGTGGGTTTTCTTATCAATAGAAAGTTTAAATATTTATATCTACCTATATAAAATAAAAATATAACAATAATATTGCTATTATTTTAACATTATTATTAAAATAGATAACCCAAAACATAACTACCCCGTAAATCCTGTGGATCCATCGTTTTAGTTTTTAATTCTAAAATTTGAAATATGCTCTCGTTAAAACCATAGGATCCTTTAATAGCTTCATATATCGACTCAACGTTTCTACAGAAGGCAACGCTAAAATTTTATGAGTCCTTAAATGGGTATATGTTTTTCTACTTTTGATTCGCAAAAGTAGACATTCATAAATCCAGCTATTTGTATATCTGATGCCTCTACTATCTTCCACCTTCGAAGCATTAAAACAAGCCTGGACAGCTAACTTTTGGCTGTCAGGCAAATGATTGCAGGCTTCTTGAAGCGCATGAATGTTGGCTTTAGCACATTCGTCCTTAATTAATAAAACTCGTTTCTTAAATTCATGGATCTGAAATACCCTCAAAAACATTATTATTATCCTATTATCTAATATTAAACTATAAATAAACAAGTGACCATAGATAACATTATTCCTGCATATGTGAAAATAAGTGTGGAGTTTTGCAGTACGAGTCGTAGGTGAGCCAACAGGAACCGAAGGCGAGTACGTTTGACGAACCGAAGACGAGTACAGCAAACACAGGAGGTCAAAAGGCCCACTAAGCCCTAGGTGTACACCATATTTTTTGTGACTCATGTATTGATTTTCGGCGTTTTTGAACCTAAAAAGGGAGGCTAAATTTATTTTCGCGATTTTACGTAATTTTAGAGCAGCGGGCGAGAATGGATTTTCATTCTCGCCCGGCAGGCTTTAATGGATTCTTATTCTCGGGGATGTTTTTTATTCGATCGGTCCAAAAAAGTCACTTTAGAACCTCTTTTTAGATCCGAAAACGCCGAAAATCGTACATGTGTTTCAAAAAGTATTTTAGTCGATTCACTCGGGAATAATCTATGACTTTACGCCCATGTTGCATAATGTACTATTTCAATTAATTTTTATTTTAATTTATTAAATTGTATACTCAATTTTAAGGGTTGCCATTAAGAGTCTAAATTTGACGAAGGGTTTCTAGGCGGTACTTTTACCTTGCCAGAAATTCATAGCGCACATAGTGCTCTAAGGGTGTATAAAAATGTGTAAATACCGTTTTTTTTAGTTTTCTTGTTCTATCTTTAAGGTATTTCAGTTTCCAGCGACGTGTCTTACGCTGTTGTCTTAGTTTCTCTGTTTTTTGGCTTAAACTCAAATTTTTACTCTTATTTGAATTTATAGTAGTGCACTCGTTACATCGTATTGATTTTCGACCAGGTGAAGTTTTTGATGGCTTTTGCAATACGTAACCAATACAGTTTTCTAATAATTAAGATAATAAATTATTTATGCACGAAATTGCGTATCTTAAGCAAATAATTTTTAAAATAAACCCATTAAATAACAAATTATAATACATATTTGAAAACGCAATGTTACATTAATTTAAACACAAAAATGTAATGCTATTTTAAAATGTTATTTAATGTGCGTTAAATATTCTGTAGCTGTATTTATATTATAAGATTTTATAAAAAAGGTTAGTTACCTGAGCCATCGACTTTTTTACAAGGAAAAACACTGTTGGATACATATGATATTAATTCTTTAATTTCTTCCACATTTGTTATTTTATTAGTTTGTGGAAGAGTCACCAACGTTTCTTCAATGTAAACCTATGGAGCATGAAATTATTTACAGAACAATTATAATATCTAAAACATATTCTTATAGATGTTTTTTTATCTGATTTATATTGTTTTCTTTCGAAAATATAGTTCGTCACCAGAAAAAAGTTACGAAACGGACGTTAAAAATGATTTTCAAAGTATCTTGTTATTGGAATTATATTAAAAGTATCTTTAGCCCGAATAGCCGTTCGATTCATTTATTAATTTATATTATTAAAAGTCGGTTTCCACCAAATTACGTTTAACCGCTATATACTCTTACGTATGGATATTTTTGAGAAAATGGAGATAATCGTTAACTTTTTCTTGATTTATTCTGGATTGCACTTAGATTTAAATTAAATATCACCACGAGTAAATGTCATATAAAATGTAGTTTAACATTAAAATAAATATTGCATATATATAATTAGTCTGGTGGCAATATATTATTGTGATATTCAGTACACTGAATTTATCCAGGGACGTATTCATTTCAGTTTCATGTACTTGTATTTCAGGGATTATATTATTTTCCTTATTTACTATGTATTTTTGGCCATAATACCTCTATAATATTTCTAATAAATGTATAATTTTATCATTTAAAATACTTACATTAGAAAATACTGTATTACATAGCATATTAATATATTTTTTTAAAGAACGTTTTGATACATTCGTTTTCACAAATTTATAAAAATAATAATAAATAAATAAATAAATAATAAGAATAGCAGTAATTTTAAAATAATTTATCATTGCCTATTTTCATGTTCGATTTAAGAATACAAATAGTACTTACATACACAGTCATATCATGAAAGAGAACTACTCGTTTTGATATTCCTGAGTACATTGGTTTCGAAAGAGCCCACATTATGCATTTTACCCCGTGAACAATAACCTGGGGTATCCACGACGCAGGTAAATGTATCAATTGCGGATTTTCCATTAATGATAAACATAAATCTAAAAATATCCATTCTTTGGGCGTTATTATTTCATTTTCCACCATCCGATTTTCTTCATCGACTACTTCAGCTACTTCTTTTATTACGGTGTCTACATTATTAATACCATCGTTAAAGCTTTCTTGCAACATGACTGTACTACAGTCAGAAGAGGTCAAAGTTATGTTACTTTTTAAATTTTCTGATGATGCTACAAATAAAATATAATTTTGTATTTGTTTATTATTTCTTACATAGTATATTTCATTATTTTAGTTAATATTGTTACTGATATGCGAATTTTATATGACTCATATCATATGTTTCAGATGAAGTGAACTGTGCAACCGTAATATTTAAACGAAAATTTGCACTGAATCTAACAAATAAACAAAGAAATCTAAGTATCTCAAATTTTTATGAGAATTTAAATAATGACTTCCGTATATATAATATACATAAAGAAATATGAATGTCGTATCGAATCATTATAGAAATGCGAATTCAAATACAAATTTAAACAAACACTTTTAGCTTTGAAATAAATGCTTTGATAAAACTTACTAGCTGTAATTTGTCTTTCTTGTATGTTACATTCCACAACGTATTCAATGATATTATTTTTTGAATTATTGACTGTTTGACTGACTGGTGGAAATATAGATGGCACAGAACCCTTTTGTATCGCAGGCTTTGCTTTTGGTAATTTAAATGTAGTACCATCTGGCATTTCATGAACAAATTCTTTGCGTATCTCTTCTTCTTTAAAATGTAATTCGCAGATTAAATGGTGTTTTTTTAATAAGTGGCCCTGTGGTATCGCCTTTTTCCATGCAAGTAAAACTTCTTCCTATTAAAAACAAATAATTACTAAAGTATAAGAATATCCACAAGAACAATTGCAAATAGTATTTGATCGCTTTTAAAGCTTTTGTGAATTCCATATAAGAAATCTCATCACAATTGAGATTTTCCGTATTTTATAATGATTATAATTTTCTACGTTGTATTTTTTATTTTTAATTTGAGTACGTAATTGTATTGAATTAAATATATTACAGTTGTTGGCCTGAATAAAGTGAGACTTTCTTCCTCGGTTTTACTCTTTCTTTTTGTATTGCACCCTTGCACAAAACACGACATTCTTAAATAAACACTGTATTCACATAAAAATAAAGGGAGAAATAAATAATTTTTGTTAATCTAATCACGAAACCGTTGCAGTGTGTGTTTACTGCAAGACTGACAAAAATAATGTGTTTTTCGCAGTGGGAACTGTCGTCGAGCTACGATTTTCCAGTTACTTCGCGCTGGAGATTTTCTAATGAAATTCGGCACGAATTTGTTTTTTTCGCGGATATGCTCGAAAACCAGAAGAAAAATAACATAGTTTTATGAGTATAAGCATTTAACTTACCTGATTTTTTATACACCATTGTATGTTCTTTTTACTTCGATTCATCATCGTTATTCTTTTATAAAATTTCTTAACAAAATGTATAAGATTTTTTAAAAACGAAGAATTTTACTATCAAATATAATACTCAAAAATACATTATAAAAAATTTTTTTAAATTTATTTTTAGCTAAATGTTTATAGTGTACTGTTAAAATAGTGCATAAGACGCGTTTTTCAGGGCGAGTACCAAAAACTATATTTAGTATCTTTATCAATACTAATAGCAGTGCTGAAAATAAAATTTTATGCACAATATTACAAAAAACATTTTCAAATTGCGTAATTATTTGAAAATATTTAAAATACTTTTTTTATACAATAATCAGTAAGAGTAAAAAAAAATTGCTGTGATCCGGGCTCGAACTCACGATCTGCAAAAATTGACTGTAACAAAAGCAATCGCGCGCCTTAACCATTACGACCACCAATACAACTGATTTTGTATTGTAAGAGATGACTTATGTTAATTTTTTCATAATACTTACTTAATTTTTGTTCCAGATTTAATTTCCGTTAATGTATTTATTTTTAGTTATTCTATTTTTTATGTGAATGTAATAGTTAAAGCGATTGTATTCTTCACTTTTCATTTCCGGTTTTCTTTTTCTATTAAAAGTTTATAAAATGATTTTTTGATGCTTTAAATATCACTTTCAATATGAGGCGTTTCGCCTCAACTCTCCCAGTGCGGCGCGCGAGCGTCAAATCATGCTATTTTCAAGTCGTGTTTACGATATCAATATGAATTTCAAAAAATTATGTGATAAGCGTTTCCGACGTATTTTTTCCTCAGCTTTCCAATGATGTAAGTGGTTTTTCCGAAATTTTCCATTTTCACCCTCAAAAAGTATAAAACATACTATATCTCGGAAAGTATATTTTTAATATTTTTTTTTATCATCTAGATCGAAAGCTGAGCATTTTTTACGTCGGAAAGGATTTTTTGCAAAATTTGCTCGAATGTTTTTCTTAGAGAAACAGAACGCGAAAGAGCAGACGCAGCGTCTCCTTCGTGCGCGGTATGCGGTGCGCTAAACAGCGCGTGGACTAGATGTATTTCGCTCTCTAGTAACCTTATTATTTATATTTATCATTTTTAATTCTTTATGGAATATCTTTTTGCACTTCGAATTTCACTTATATGCACGATTGACATTTTCATAGGTTATTTCGCAAAAAAAAACCGCTGCCAATTCTTTGGCACTTAGCTTCCTCAAACTAATTCATCGTTTCCTAATTAAAAATTGAAATTCTGAAAATACATTTTTCATAAAAAGGAATGCTAAAGAATTTCAATAATACTTTGAACCGATGCGTCTTATACCAGTTTCTTGCAAAATAGTATATTACGTACCTATTTTAAAAAAAGCTTTGACAGACCACCAAGTTTAAAAAAAATTGAGATTAAAAAGAGATAAAAGAAGGGGCTAGAAATGGCACTATTAATACGTTTTGATATTTTAATTTACTACATTATATAAAAATATTAAAATGATAGTTCTCGAAAATAAATGTATAATATATATTCATATAGATAATCACTTAAAATTGCAACACAATATTGCCACCAACAAGTGTAATAAGTAACAGTTAAAATTTCAAGTCGATAAATAAATTATTTTTTGAGATATTAATTTTTAAATATAAAAAAGTTTTCATTAATAACAAATGACAGAGTGAAGATATTTTAAATTTTAAATTTTAAAAAAAGAAAATGTAGGTAATTTGAATACCTTTTAAGAGAAGTATATTATTTTATGTAATAATTACTATAAGATACGAAAAAATAAAAAAAACTAAAAATTCAAAATCGTTTTTTGGTTATAAAACAAAAGAAAATCAATAAAATCCCAAATCCATCAGGGTACTTTCCTTTTGCCGCAAGACGAAGCGAATAAGCTTTACCCGACGAAAATCGGTTGATTAGTTTCGGAGATATTAAGAGTTGAAATATACACACACACACGCACACACACACATACATACATCCACGAAATAAAAAATCATCAAAATCAAATAATATACACATATACCACCATAAAACATCTTTTTGAAGACTTTTTTTTCGAAAATTTTTTCACTGTTACAAAGCTTCCTCTTTGAGGAAGCAAAAACATTACAATCAATTTGAAATAGCAGACGCAACGCTTCTCACTTACTTTTTACCCGATAGGTGGCTTGCGTATAGAAAATTTTTGCCCGAGAGTAATTTGTTGTATCCAATTATATAAGTCTGATGAATTTTCGATCTTTGTTATCCTTGAAATTGTTTAAGAATTTTAACGCTGTTTCCGTTATATTTGTGTTCTTCGTGTGTTTGCTGATTAAATCATAATTTATTTTTGGTTTATTTATTGCATTTATTTTCTCGCTACTGAAATGGATCCAGCTTTGAAGCTGAAATGCATAAATCCTTTTAATAAAATTAATCACTCTATGCGTAAAAATTTGTCGAATTTTCCTTCAATATTTAGGAGTGCGTATCCCCTCGTACCAGAAAACGCGAAAATTTGTTCCAACTGTCAACGTCAACTTTATAAACATAAGTTAGATTTACCTTCATGCGATGCCAAAAAGCTAAAATTGAATGTACTGATGAATATCATAAAGCAGGCGTGGCAGTTCTCAACCAATTAAAAAAAAAAATTTTTAGAATCACCGGGTAAGGAAGATAAAATTCAGCTACTCACGCTTGCTCCTGATTTTTGGTCTCGCAGAGACTTAATCAGAGAGTTCGGTTGTACTGAGTGGGAAGCTCGAGAAGCGAAGAAGTTAGTAACTGAAAGTGGAATTTTTTCAAAACCTGAAAAGAAAAGGGGCAAAATATTTCCAGTTGAAAGTGTAGATTCAGTTAAACGTTTTTATGAGAGGGACGATATTAGTTGTGTAATGCCCGGATTAAAAGATTGTATATCTGTTAAGCAGGATAATGGTAAAAGAGAACATGTACAGAAAAGGTTACTACTTGGTAATTTACGTGAAATTTATTGTTTATTTAAAAAAGAGCATGAATCTGTTAATATTGGCTTCACTAAATTTACTCAATTGAGGCCGCCGCATTGTGTTCTAGCGGTAAGCAGTGGTAGCCATAATGTATGGCTATGTGTACACCACGAAAATATCAAGCTGATGTTAAATGCTATTAATTTACAGAGTTTAACTGAAGGTACTCGACTATTTCTTAAAAACTACCACGATTGCATCCAAGCAATCGTATGTAGTAATGCTAGTTCGAAATGTTACTTGGGAGACTGTTTAGATTGCCCCAATATGCCTGTATTACGGAAACATTTGCTTGAATGTTTTGAGAGAAATGATATTTTTCAAATACAGTATGAGTCATGGCTTCAGACAGATCGTTGCACAATAGTATCTACAACTGTAAATGTTTATGAATTCATGAACATACTGGGAGAAAAATTAATAAAATTTAAAACTCATGACTTCTTTGCGAGAGAACAATATCTTTTCTTAAGCGATTTGAAAAAAACCTTCAAAAAGGAGAATTCCTTGTTTGTTGTGATTTTGCAAAAAACTATGCGTTTATAGTGCAAAATTCAACACAATCGTTCCACTGGAACAATAATCAAGCAACAGTTTTTACAACAGTGGTATATTATAACGAAAATCAAGATCTTAAACATATAAGCATTGCTATCATTTCTGATAATCTAAATCACGATACTGTTGCTGTTTATGAATATCAAAAAATTATAATATCGTATTTAAAAAGTAATTTCATAGTCAAGAAAATTTATTACTTAACTGATGGAGCAGGTCAGCATTTTAAGAACAAGTCTACCTTCCAAAATCTTCTGTTTCATCAAAAAGATTTTGGAGTTCCTGCTGAATGGCATTTTCATGCAACAGCGCACGGTAAAGGTGCGTGCGATGGTATAGGCGCAAATTTGAAAAGAGGGGCGAAAAGAGCAAGTCTTCAACTCTCTTCGAGTAATCATATTTTAACACCAGAAGACCTTTACAACTGGGCTTTACGTAATTGCAAAGAAACTAAAGTTTTTTACAGCACTAAAGAGACCTATGAAAAAGCCGTTTTGAAACTAAAATCAAGGTTAAGTAAAATTAAATCTATACCGGGAACTTTACAGTACCATGCCGTTATTCCAATGAATAAAACAACATTAATACTAAAAAAAACGTCAATGAGTTCAGAATATCAAATCTTCCCTAAAAAACCCGTAAAACAAAACAAAATAAAATTATCTACTTTAAAAAAAAAGAATTATTAATATAAATACTAGTTTATTGTTGCTATTATTAAGGAAATCAAAATTTTAAGTGGTTGTTAGAGAGCGAAATGCATCTAGTCCACGCGGTGTACAGCGCGCCGAAAATCGCGCGCGAAGGAGACGCTGCGTCTGCTCTTTCGCGTTCTGTTTCTCTAAGAAAACATTCGAGCAAATTCTGAAAAAAATCCTTTCCGACGTAAAAAAATGCTCAGCTTTCGATCTAGGGGGTAAAAAAAAATATTAAAAATATACTTTTCGAGATATAGTATGTTTTATACTTGTTGGGGGGGAAAATGGAAAATTTCGGAAAAACCACCTACGCCATTGGAAAGCTGAGGAAAAAATACGTCGGAAACGCTTATCACATAATTTTTTGAAATGCATATTGATATCGTAAACACGACTTGAAAATAGCATGATTTGACGCTAGCGCGCCGCGCTGGGAGAGTTGAGGCGAAACGCCTCATATATAATAATTTGTGATTTTCACAATTAAGTACATAAATATATATAAAAAATTCAATTTAATTATATTAATAAAAGAGTGATTGTCTTTATCGGCCAGCTCCTATTGACATCGCAATATGTAGTTCGCTAATCGCCGCCTGAGGCGCTGAAGCCAGTTAGGAGAAGCTATTCCGCCGAGCAAACCTGGCGATATCGGGCGGAAAAATGGGGTAACTTTTTCATCACCAGAACGCATGGAGTTTAGTCTCCTTCTCTTACTTCATGGTGCAATGTTACGACCCGAGTCGGGGTCTTTTAGTCGAAAGGTGTTTCTACAATGGTCACCGCGTTGACCAATTAGATTGTGGAATTCGTTCTTCTTCTTCTTCTTCTTCTTTTAATGGCTGCGGATACGTTACCAACTCCGGCGTGCCACAATGCATGCGTAAAAGTGGAATTCGTTCGTTCAATTAAGCGCTGAAGCGCAAGGAGTCGCGGAAAGTTTGAAATAAAAGTCGAACTCGAGAGAATAAACTTTAACTTAATTTTTATTGAATTAATTAAGAACTTTGTTAATTTTGACAATCAATGAACTTTAGAACCTTGACTCTATACAATTCAATATTGACTGAGAATATGACGTGATCAGGGTGCGTGCACTAGTGCAATTGAACAAACTACGAAGCTTATCATGTGCTTGGTAGCGACTGGCTCGACGCCGGTGGTGAGGCTCATTTTATATCCTTGGTCGTGGGTGGAGTTTCAGATTGGTGGTAGAAGGCAGCATGGTGTAGAGGCTGTAGGGTGCCAGGTTGCCCCAGAGGCCTCCCCCACTCCAAAGTCGGGGGTGTAGTGGTGGAGAGGCCCCTGACCAGAAAATAAGGTCGAGCATGGTAGGCAGCGGGTGGTAGGCCGCCCCCGCCAGTGGCGTAGGGTGCCGCACAGTGTTCTATTTTGAAAAAAAATGGACAAAATGAAATATCTCGCGAACGGATATCGATAGCCGGATGAATCTAACTGCATTTTAAAGTTGAAGTAATGTACAATAAAGGAAAAATAGTCCAGTACTGATCATTTGACTGAATTTTTGGCTTTTTCTTTTGTGGCTATCAATTTTTTCGATCAAAAAAATATGTACTCCTGTAGTGTTTGATGCAAGGAATCCGAATTTGATGTCAGAGTTGTCCTATCGCACACCAATTTGTTTTTAAAGCTGAAAACTCCATAAAAAATACGAAAAATTCACCCTGGAAGAAATGGTATATTATTGAGTAATTTCGACTTCGGATTTGGATTCAGCTTATCATAATACATGGGTACACAAACGCTTGTATTTAATACAATTTTATTAAAGAGCATGAAAATATTGTAAAAAATACCATTTTTTAATAACCCTTAAATTTTAATAATTCATATATCCACCTACAAATTTGTGTACTTGTATTTTATTTATGTACCCATGTATTGTGATTCGCTGAATCCGAATTTGAAGTCGAAATTACTCAATAATGCTCCATTTTTTCAGGGTGAATTTTTCGTATTTTTTATGGAGTTTTCAGATTTAAAAACAAATTGGTGTGCGATAGGACAATTCTGACATCAAATTCGGATTCCTTGCATCAAACACTACAGGAGTACATATTTTTTTGATCGAAAAAATTGATAGCCAGAAAGTCTACAATGAAAAAGCCGAAAATACGTTATTTATTCGACTTTCATTTTTCATTTCCAAGGTCACAGGGTCAAATGATCAGTACTGGACTATTTTTCCTTTATTGTACATTACTTCAACTTTAAAATGCAGTTGGATTCATCCGGCTATCGATATCCGTTCGCGAGATATTTCATTTTGTCCATTTTTTTTCAAAATAGAACACTGTGTGCCGCTGGTCCGTGATTGGTCGTTGGTGACGGCTCGGGCCGTGAGGTCGTTGCGCGCCACTGCGCTCTGGCTCTGGGAATTGTTTGTCGCTGCTAAACGGTTGACTTGTCCTTAAAGAATCCTTGTTGTTGACTGTCAGCTGTCTCTGGGGGTGCCTCACGGGTAAACACTTCTTGGAAGTGTTTACGCCTTCCGCCTCTCGGAAGTGTTTGCTCTTAGCCGTCCGTTTGGATGACCTTATTGTCGTTGTCGTTCGACTTGAGGTCATTTTTGTTGTCGTCTGGTGATCGTCCTTGGGCTAGCTCCTGTTGTCATCTTATCGATCGCCCTTGAGATGATTCCTGTAACAGAGCTTTTCCTACCCGAGCGAGCTTCCCTAATTAATTACTATTACGCCTGCCATTATTTATCGAATCGCCAATTATTATGACGTAATTATTATTTATTGTCCAAATAGTTATTAATTTTATCGCAGATTACTACCGTTTATTTAGTTTTATTGCTAATCTTAATTTGTTCGTTAGCGCGTTGACCTTGCTATTGATAGTTTAATTATACGGGCGCAATTACTAGTTGTTAAAGGTAATAAATTCATTATCGCTTGTTTATCATTAATTCTTATTCGAGTTATTGTTAATTACTTGTTTATAATTTAATTAATCGACTAGTTAATGTATAAATTCTACTATTGAGATCCTAGATCGAGACTGTTACGGGAACGCTTTTAATTATTTAGTTTATTATTAATTTTTATCGGGGGTCAGAACAGTCAAGGTTCCATTGTAGAGTTGCCCTTACGTCACGTGGCTCGTCCACGCAAATGCAGCTCATAATAGCAAAAAAGTGCGGTGGAAAAATCCAGGTAGTTAAGGCAGGAAGAAAAGGCGATAGTGTAGTGCAGTTTAAAAAGGTGCAAAGATAAGTGAAAAAAAAACGAAGCGGAAAACAAGAGTTAACAGCAGTAGATTAAGAAAGAAGAAAGAAGAGAGGAGTACAAGAGAATAGAAGCCATAAGGCATAGCCTACAACGGAAAAGAAACGGTGGACGTCCACGGAGTAAGTGGGTGAAAGAACAGAAGAGGTATAGAAGACAGAGGGCCCTCTTTGTCTCTCTCTAATGACGCATGCGCACTGGCAATCTGGCAAGTGGTTGGCTAATGCCTTATATATACATGCGCTAGTAGACAGAGAAAGAGAGAACCTCTTCATTCTCTTTCTCTTTCTCAACCGCGGACATATTTTCAGCGAACTCCTCGCCTCTATACTTATTACCTCTGTGGGAATAACGCCTGACAGCCAATCACAAGCGAGCTTTAGGGAGAAAGTACAATAGGATATGTGCTCTGCTCCGTGCCCTACTCCGTGCTCTGCCCCATCTGCACTGTGATATCAGCATTCAACTGATTGGTTGATAATATTAGGATCTTAGAGCGTATATATATCTAATGTCGGGATGGGTGGAATCATCCAATCAGTAGAATGCTGATACCACGGCGCAGATGGCGCAGAGCACGGAGCGGGGCACGGAGCAGAGCACGGAACCTATTGTACTTTCTCCCTTATAAAGACTTGTTCCTTTTTGAAGGAATAAAAAGCTGTACCGAATTTACGGAACGGAATCGTGGAAAAGTGACTAAAGAAATAATCATCTCTATTGTAGACCGAGCCCAAAGATGGATTTTTGGTCCCACATGTTCGCCTTTTGAGCACGGTCCTCAAAAGTAGCCGAGGTTCCCAAAAGTATCGTTTTACATGCAGAAAAGTCCCCGAAAGTAGCTTCGCACATGCACACTTTTGTACGGTTTCTTACGGTTTGCTACGGTTTGCTACAGTTACTTTCGGTTTATTACGATTTCCTACGTTCCTTTTTTCCATACGGTTTGTAGTCTTTGCACGGAAGGTGCAGTGCATTCATGGAAAAAAACAGACAATAAAGAATAAGTATAACAGAGAATAACGGACTCTAAGGCGTAATAAAAAATAATCTTTATTTACAAAAACATTATTCAAATAAAGGATGTACATTATTATATTCAAATTTATTTATAATATATTAATTATGACCTCCTCAAAAGTACTGATAGATATAGACATACCTCCTCAAATGTCTAAAAATCGTAAAATGCCTTATATCTCGAGCGTAAGGGTATAGATAACAAAAAATAATGTTTTCTGAGGTATAGTTTTAGAAACTATAAGAAGATATAGGGACTAAAATGGTATCTATAAAAAATATGAAACTCTTCAAGTCACAATTTATATATATATATATATATATATATATATATATATTGTCACGGCCTGCCGTACCGACGTCGGTAATTAGTAAGTTCTTGGTAGTGAACGCTAGAGGGCGCGTCGATGCAGAATTGGAACTGCATCGATGAGACGACGAGCGAGCCGGCGTGGGAGAGCGCCCGGTAGCCATCTGGTTGTTACCGCTCGTGAGAGATACACGCATGCGAGTTCGCGGATTTTGTTATCGCGAATTTCGCGAGTGACAATGTGTTTTGTCACTCGTTCAACCTCAGTAAAGAAGTAGTGTGCTTTACTGAGGCCATTTACTCTGCCGGAAAAGTGTGACTTCACGTACTTACGTGGGAAGTACGTGAAGTATACCGAGACTGTACTGCAGGCTGATTAGAGCTGCCGCACTGTGAATAAAAGTGACTTCCGTGAGCAGAAGAGCCGATGGCCTGGCGTTGCTGCAGTTCGAGAGATCATGAAAAACCGAGCTACGATGCCAGATGAGTCGAGAGGATGCACGCGAGGATGCTAGGCCACCGAGTCAAATTCGTCGAAAACCTAACATGGTAAGCGTGCACGCATCATCTGTGACGCGAGTAATAATGCGTAACCGCTCGTCCAGGCTCGTCGTACCTGGACATCGGCTTCGAGTAGGCGTTCTCGTGCGGTGAGAGCAAGTGCGAGGAGAGAGTGTAGGCATCGGGTTCGCACTTCATCAAGGTTAAACGCGAGGTCAAACCACCGGCTTTTTCAAAACTGGTGAGTGCGCACAACAGGTGCGCACACGTGTAAACTCGCTATCTACCCTCTCTCTTGACTTATACGTGTGTGCGTCGCGCGGCGATCGCGACCGCTCTCACATTTCGTCGCTTTACTCGGTGAGCGCGCGCGTAGAGTACCGCAAACGTGAGGCATATTATAACTCACGTGCGCGGCGCAAATTACCGTGAACGTGGCGTCAGTCTCCGAGGCTGTTGACGTCAGAGTTAACGTGCTGGCGCACCATTTAGATACGGAATACGCAAACCTAAATTCATTTTTTTTATAATTCTGATCCATTATCACACCACAACTTCTTTTATTTAATAAACAATAGTCTTTTATTATTAACTTTAACTTGCCCGAGTTATTATTTCGCGACCTAGTCATTCCCCGTTCCCCGCCGCCTCCGCGGTCGTTACGTAAGAGAAAACGTATCGTTTCATCTGAGCAGCCGGTACACGAACCAGTGAACGAGAGGAGAGTTCGAGTCACTGGTAAGGAACAAAGCGCAAGTCTTCGACTTGCGTGTTGCACGGTAAGTAACCAGATTAGGTTAACATTGCACGACGTTGTAGCGTCTGTTACCTAATCTGGCTATTATATCTCTGGGAGTTGAACCGAGAGATATGGAATTGAACCTCTAAGGTATGCAGGCGAAACGTGCCTTAGCCCGAAAATCCACCTCGTTACTATATATATAACTTAGTACACCGCTACCTTCCAGGACACCTACAGGTTTTCTGCAATAGAAGTAGGTATAAAACGTTAAACAGTATATAAGTGACTAAAGAAATAATATCCCTCAGGGTGTTGACTAAAACCACGACGCCTGCGGCGCCCCCGTTCAGTTCCGCAGTATTTTACGTTGATTTCGGAAAAATTTGACGGAAAAAAACGTTGTGAAAGAAACCCTAAATGTCCTGAATAATACAAAAATGTCCTGAAAGGTAGCGGTAAACATATTCCTAATTCAGTACAGTCCTCAAAACATGCAAATGTCCTGAAACATAGCGGTAAACCAATGAAAAGTCCTGAAACATAGCGGTGAACATATATATATATATATATAAAAGAGGGTGAACCGGTACTTTTGGGGACCTAGAGTTTGTTTCTCCAGATTCCAAAATGAAGGTAAGGGCGGCGCTGCGCGCCGCCATTGTCTGAAATGATCAGATCACTCAGGGTGGTGTTGCCTAACACCACGACACCTGCGGCGCCCGCTTTTAGTACCGTAATTCCGGAACAAAAGCCCGGCAAAGAACCTAAGAGTTATTGTAGAAGAACCCTTATGGTCCTCAAAAGTACCGATAGATGCCTGGTTTTTTTGAAGCCGGACCCCAAAAGGGACAAAAGTCCCCAAAAGTAGCAATCTATGGGTTATATATACCCTAAAAACACCAACACCTGTGTGTGTGTGTGTGTATGTGTGTGTGTGTGTGTGTGTGTGTATGTGTGTGTGTGTGTGTGTGTGTGTGTGTCTGTATGTATATATATATATATATATATATATATATATAGGTGTTGGTGTTTTTGGGGTATATATAAACCATAGATTGCTACTTTTGGGGACTTTTGTCCCTTTTGGGGTCCGGCTTCAAAAAAAAAATATATATATATATATATATACACGGTGACCCATTTTAATCGCTACACCCGGATTTTTCGGATCCTAAGACAGATAGGAAAAAATGATTCAGACAAAAGTTGTAGGGAACGAAGGGGGCCAAACGTTGGTCCTAACAGCTTTGACCTTGAACTTGACCTTCAAGGTTATTTCAAGGTCAAGTAGTTTTTTTTAATAGGAACACCTATTTTTGACCCCGGATTCGGAAAGAGCGGGAAATTTTACGTTCAAAATCATATTGAGACATTTTTTTTCAAGGTCATTTCAAGGTCATTTCAAGGCCAAATGAAGGTCGAACTCCGAAAAATCCATTTTAAGTCGTTTTTTCCATGAGTCACAGGCTTAAGTGGTTCAAACTGATCGTAGGTTTAATAGAGAAACCCATACACCCAAAACTTTCACATCCTAGTAAACAAATATCAAACTTGCACATCCGAACCCCATGCTCTTCATAGCCTCACATGCTAAACTGTTACACCAGACATCCCCCAGTCCCACACATCTCTACCCCATGTTTGATGTTTGTTTAACGGAAACTTCAAGATCATTAAAGCTTCTGTTGTAAATGTGTCAACATTACGTTTAGCGCTACCCAGAAACAACGACGTGGACGTAGTAAGGATTGTTTCCTTTGGGGTGCTTGATTAAAGTGAGTCCCCTTGCCTCTCACTGTTCAGGGTGCTTGATTTAAGTGAGTCCCTTCGCCTCTCACTGATCGGGGTGCTTGATTAAAGTGAGTCCCCTTGCCTCTCACTGTTCAGGGTGCTTGATTTAAGTGAGTCCCTTCGCCTCTCACTGATCGGGGTGCTTGATTAAAGTGAGTCCCCTTGCATCTCACTGTTCAGGGTGCTTGATTTAAGTGAGTCCCTTCGCCTCTCACTTATGTGTTTATCTAACCTCGAAGAAAATGTTCGAAATTACGACCATTTGCTTCCAGGCACATAGTGAAACGCCTTTGGAAGTGGCGAACGGTGTTTAGCAAAGTTTGCCTTGGAATGGCAGCGCATGCTCGACGAATTCTGTCCATCATGTCTACTCTTGTGGTGGGCCTTTCCTCAAAAACGGCATTTTTTAAATACCCCCATAAGTAACAATCTGGTGATGTAAGATCTGGTGAGCAAGCAGGCCATTCAACCGGACCACCTCGACCAATCCATCTGTTACCATACTGCTCATTCAAAAAAGTCCTGACAATTCGAGCGAAATGTGGTGTTGCGCCGTCCTGCTGGAGCCACATTCTTCGTCGCGTTTCTAAGTCAACATCTTCCATCAATACAGGTAGTTCATCTCTTATTAGCGTTAAGTACGTGTGTTGATTAACATTTTCTTCGAAAAAATAAGGGCCAATCACACATCCATTAATAATCCCACACCATACCATAATACTCCATCGTCTTTGATGGTTTACAGTTCTGACCCAATGAGGATTAACATCAGACCAGTAATGACAATTATGTCTATTCAATTCCCCATCACTTTGAAATTTTGCCTCATCAGAAAAAAGAACAAAATTAAAAAAGTCTGGATCATTTTCTATCATTTGTAAAGCCCATTGGCAAAACACAATACGCTGTTGAAAATGAGCAAACTATAGCTCTTGGACCAGAGTAATATGATACGCATGATATCTAAGCACCTTCAGAATTCTTAAAAATGTACTTTTTGGAAGACCGATTTCCCTTTCGATTCGACGAGCGCTTATCTGTGGGTCAAGATGAATTATTGCCAGAATAGTCACAACCCGATTATCATTTTCATCATATTGATGGCGCCTACGTTGACGAACCATGTGTCCACCACGAGCTCTTTGAGTTAAACGTCTGATAGCCATAGCGTCAGGGTGTCGTCTGTCTGGATAGCGTTCAGCATAAATTCTTGCCGCAGCACGATAATTACTTCGGCTTTCTCTTAAAGCCAACATCATGTCAACGATCTCGTTGGGCGGATAGTCAGCCATTTCAGAGCCAGCTATTAATTACTATTAAATTTGAATAGTGAAATGGTATAAAAAATATTAATAATTATAATATTTGCCCGTATACGGTCGCGACCAAAAAAGAAAAATGTTCCTAAATTATGGTAACTTTATCTGACTAAGTGTATTTGCCAAAAGTACTCCAATTGTTACACTTTTGTAATTGTAAGTTTTATAATAAAGTAATAATCATTAAATTATTTCTAATTTGAACTGCACATAATACTAAAACTTGCTTTTATTTTAAATATTGTGAATTATTGCCGTTCAAACTTGAGAAATACTAATATTGATAATGTAATCATTAAAGGCACATTTACAAATAATTTCTGTTCCGTCAAGATTTTTGTACAAAAAAGAAATGTTGTATCTTTATTCTTTTGAAAGTTATGAGTAAATTAAAGATATGAGCTGTAAAAAAATGTCATTGTTTAAAAAGAAAAGTCATAACTTTCAAAAGAATAAAGATACAACATTTCTTTTTTGTACAAAAATCTTGACGGAACAGAAATTATTTGTAAATGTGCCTTTAATGATTACATTATCAATATTAGTATTTCTCAAGTTTGAACGGCAATAATTCACAATATTTAAAATAAAAGCAAGTTTTAGTATTATGTGCAGTTCAAATTAGAAATAATTTAATGATTATTACTTTATTATAAAACTTACAATTACAAAAGTGTAACAATTGGAGTACTTTTGGCAAATACACTTAGTCAGATAAAGTTACCATAATTTAGGAACATTTTTCTTTTTTGGTCGCGACCGTATACGGGCAAATATTATAATTATTAATATTTTTTATACCATTTCACTATTCAAATTTAATAGTAATTAATAGCTGGCTCTGAAATGGCTGACTATCCGCCCAACGAGATCGTTGACATGATGTTGGCTTTAGGACAAAGCCGAAGTAATTATCGTGCTGCGGCAAGAATTTATGCTGAACGCTATCCAGACAGACGACACCCTGACGCTATGGCTATCAGACGTTTAACTCAAAGAGCTCGTGGTGGACACATGGTTCGTCAACGTAGGCGCCATCAATATGATGAAAATGATAATCGGGTTGTGACTATTCTGGCAATAATTCATCTTGACCCACAGATAAGCGCTCGTCGAATCGAAAGGGAAATCGGTCTTCCAAAAAGTACATTTTTAAGAATTATGAAGGTGCTTAGATATCATGCGTATCATATTACTCTGGTCCAAGAGCTACAGTTTGCTCATTTTCAACAGCGTATTGTGTTTTGCCAATGGGCTTTACAAATGATAGAAAATGATCCAGACTTTTTTAATTTTGTTCTTTTTTCTGATGAGGCAAAATTTCAAAGTGATGGGGAATTGAATAGACATAATTGTCATTACTGGTCTGATGTTAATCCTCATTGGGTCAGAACTGTAAACCATCAAAGACGATGGAGTATTATGGTATGGTGTGAGATTATTAACGGATGTGTGATTGGCCCTTATTTTTTCGAAGAAAATGTTAATCAACACACGTACTTAACGCTAATAAGAGATGAACTACCTCTTTGATGGAAGATGTTGACTTAGAAACGCGACGAAGAATGTGGCTCCAGCAGGACGGCGCAACACCACATTTCGCTCGAATTGTCAGGACTTTTTTGAATGAGCAGTATGGTAACAGATGGATTGGTCGAGGTGGTCTGGTTGAATGGCCTGCTTGCTCACCAGATCTTACATCATCAGATTTTTACTTATGGGGGTATTTAAAAAATGCCGTTTTTGAGGAAAGGTCCACCACAAGAGTAGACATGATGGACAGAATTCGTCGAGCATGCGCTGCCATTCCAAGGCAAACTTTGCTAAACACCGTTCGCCACTTCCAAAGGCGTTTGACTATGTGCCTGGAAGCAAATGGTCGTAATTTCGAACATTTTCTTCGAGGTTAGATAAACACATAAGTGAGAGGCGAAGGGACTCACTTAAATCAAGCACCCTCAACACTGAGAGGCAAGGGGACTCACTTTAATCAAGCACCCCGATCAGTGAGAGGCGAAGGTACTCACTTAAATCAAGCACCCTGAACAGTGAGAGGCAAGGGGACTCACTTTAATCAAGCACCCCGATCAGTGAGAGGCGAAGGGACTCACTTAAATCAAGCACCCTGAACAGTGAGAGGCAAGGGGACTCACTTTAATCAAGCACCCCAAAGGAAACAATCCTTACTACGTCCACGTCGTTGTTTCTGGGTAGCGCTAAACGTAATGTTGACTCATTTACAACAGAAGCTTTAATGATCTTGAAGTTTCCGTTAAACAAACATCAAATATGGGGTAGAGATGTGTGGGACTGGGGGATGTCTGGTGTAACAGTTTAGCATGTGAGGCTATGAAGAGCATGGGGTTCGGATGTGCAAGTTTGATATTTGTTTACTAGGATGTGAAAGTTTTGGGTGTATGGGTTTCCCTATTAAACCTACGATCAGTTTGAACCACTTAAGCCTGTGACTCATGGAAAAAACGACTTAAAATGGATTTTTCGGAGTTCGACCTTCATTTGGCCTTGAAATGACCTTGAAATGACCTTGAAAAAAAATGTCTCAATATGATTTTGAACGTAAAATTTCCCGCTCTTTCCGAATCCGGGGTCAAAAATAGGTGTTCCTATTAAAAAAAACCACTTGACCTTGAAATAACCTTGAAGGTCAAGTTCAAGGTCAAAGCTGTTAGGACCATCGTTTGGCTCCCTTCGTCCCCTACAACTTTTGTCTGAATCATTTTTTCCTATCTGTCTTAGGATCCGAAAAATCCGGGTGTAGCGATTAAAATGGGTCACCGTGTATATATATATATATATATATATATATATATATATATATATATATATATATATATATATATATATATATACTAGGGGGGCTTTGCCCCTACTCGCTCCGCTCGCCAACCCCCATTATTAGAGATAAATATTAATAATAATGAATGAGGATAATCTTCTATTAAATAATATTATGAAACACTTATTTTTTCATTTAAAATTTCTGTAATGTTTTTTAAAAACATTATTCTTAACATTTATTAATTTTTAAAATACTAAGTATATTATATTTAACAAAATAATGAAGAATATATATGTAGTTCATTACGTCAGCTCTGATTTTATTTGTAACTTATTGATTATAAAATCCAGTAATATTTCAATTTTTGGCCGCCATTTGATATTACAAAATGTAGTGACATATGCGTCTATGACTGTGACTGTGGTCATTTCGATGAACGGTGCTCGCGTGACACGGCTGTAGGCCGTGACTGTCACTGAGTTCAAGCTTTAACGCCCACGGCGGCAAGCGTGAGTTGCACGTCTGACCACTGCGGCAGTCACCCCGTATAGCGTTGCCTAGAGACCATCGTTGACAAGCCTGAATGTCGCGCCGTCACACGGTGGCAGAGAAGGTACACGCTTACTCTGTTATAACTCACGGCCTATAGCTATGAATGCTTTTTACCGTGTATATACAATTTTCAGCAAAATTCAGTAATATGACAATACGTGGAAGACATTTTCGTTTCGCCATTTTGAATTTTCAATATCTGAGTTCAGATTTGTAATCATCTAATTCGGGAACCCCATACATACAATTTTTTTGCAAAATCCAATATTATTTCAATATTATACTGCCATTTTGAATTTTTAAAATCTGAGTTCATATTCGTAATCAGCGAATCCAGAAATTCAGTATATTCAATTTTTAGCAAAACAGAAAAGTTCAATTTTTGGCCGCCATCTTGGGTATGCCATTTTGAAGTTTCATAATCTGAATTCTAATTCATCATCATGCGAATTCAGAAATTTCCCATATGCAATTGTAAAATTCAGCAATATTTCAATATTTGGCGCCATTTTGAATTGGCAAAGTAGGAGTTCAGATTCGTCATCAGCGAATCCAGATGGGTTCCCTATATCCAATTTTCTGTGAAATCCAGTGATATTTGAATATTTGGCCTCCATCTTCGATGCGCCATTTTGAATTCTGAAAATCTAAGTTCGAATTCATAATCAGTGAATCAAAATACCCAAAATACAATTTTCAGCAAAATCCAGTAATATATCAATTTTCGGCAGCCATTTTGTATTTACAAAATCTGATTTCAGATTCCTAATCAGCGAATCCGGAAACCCATAATATACAATTTTTAGGAAATTCCGGTAAAATTTCAATTTTTGGCCGTTATCTTGGGTCTTCTATTGTGAATTTTCAAAATCTGAGTTCAAATTCAGAATCAGCGGATCCAGATACGTCTATATACAATTTTTAGCAAACGCCAGTATAATTTAAATATTTTACCGCCATTTTGAATTTTTAAAATCTTATTTCAGATCCGTCATAATTGAATTCAGAAATCCAGTATATACAATTTTCAGCAAAATCTAGTAATATTTCAATTTTTGGAAGCCATCTTGGGTCCTCTATTTTGAATTTTCAAAATATGAGTTACGATTCCTAATTGCCGAATCCGGAAACCCACTTAGACAATTTTTAGCAAACTCGAGTAAAATTTCAATTTTTGTTAGTCATCTTGGGTCCACCAGACTGAATTTTCAAAACATATGTTCAGATTCATAATCAGCGAAACCAAAAATCCGGTATATACAATTTTCAGCAAAATCCAATAATATTTCAATATTTGACCACCATCTTCGAATCCGACATTTTGCATTCTCAAAAGCTGAGTTCAGATTCGTAATCAACGTATCCAGAAATCCCTTTTATACAATTTTCAGCAAATCCAGTAGTATTTGAATATTTCGCCTCCATCTTCGATCAGCCATTTTAAATTCTGAAAATCTGAGTTGTGATTCGTAATCAGCGAATCCACATACCCCTTATATACAATTTTCAGCAAATTCCAGTAGTTTTTGAATATTTTGCCTCCATCTTCGATCAGCCATTATGAATTCTCAAAATCTGAGTTGTGATTCGTAATAAGCGAATCCACATACCCCGTATATACAATTTTCAGCAAATTCCAGTAGTTTTTGAATATTTCGCCTCCATCTTCGTTCAGCCATTTTGAATTCTGAAAATCTGATTTGCGATTCGTAATCAGCGAATCCAGATACCCGTTATATACAATTTTCATCAAAATCCAGTAATAATTCAATTTTTGGCATCCATCTTGTGTCCTCTATTTTCAATTTTCAAAATCTGAGTTACGATTCCTAATTGGCGAAACCGGAAACTCACTCTATACAATTGTTAGTAAAATCAAGTAAAATTTAAATTTTTGTTACCGATCTTGGGTCCACCAGTCTGAATTTTCACAATATATGTTCAGATTCGTAATCAGCGTATCCAGAAATCCCTTTTATACAATTTTCAGCAAATCCAGTAGTATTTGAATATTTCGCCTCCATCTTCGATCAGCCATTTTGAATTCTGAAAATCTGATTTGCGATTCGTAATCAGCGAATCCACATACCCCCTATATACAATTTTCAGCAAATTCCAGTAGTTTTTGAATATTTTACCTCCATCTTCGATCAGCCATTATGAATTCTCAAAATCTGAGTTGTGATTCGTAATAAGCGAATCCACATACCCCGTATATACAATTTTCAGCAAATTCCAGTAGTTTTTGAATATTTCGCCTCCATCTTCGTTCAGCCATTTTGAATTCTGAAAATCTGATTTGCGATTCGTAATCAGCGAATCCAGATACCCGTTATATACAATTTTCAGCAAAATCCAGTAATAATTCAATTTTTGGCATCCATCTTGTGTCCTCTATTTTCAATTTTCAAAATCTGAGTTACGATTCCTAATTGGCGAAACCGGAAACTCACTCTATACAATTGTTAGCAAAATCAAGTAAAATTTAAATTTTTGTTAGCGATCTTGGGTCCACCAGTCTGAATTTTCACAATATATGTTCAGATTCGTAATCAGCGTATCCAGAAATCCCTTTTATACAATTTTCAGCAAATCCAGTAGTATTTGAATATTTCGCCTCCATCTTCGATCAGCCATTTTGAATTCTGAAAATCTGATTTGCAATTCGTAATCAGCGAATCCAGATACCCCTTATATACAATTTACAGCAAAATCCAGTAGTTTTAGAATATTTCGCCTCCATCTTCGATCAGTCATTTTGAATTCTGAAAATCTGAGTTGGGATTCGTAATCTGCGAATCCACATATTCCTTATATACAATTTTTAGCAAAATCGAGTAAAATTTCAATTTTTGTTAGCGATCTTGCGTCCACCAGTCTGAATTATCACAATATATGTTCAGATTCCTAATCAGCGATACCAAAAATCCCGTATTAAGGTAATACAATTGTCAACAAAATACAGTAATATTTCAATATGCAGCCGACATCTTCGATCTGCCATTTTGAATTCTGAAAATCTGAGTTCAGATTATTAATCAGCGAATCTCGGTACCCCCTATATACAATTTTCAGCAACATATCTATAAGAGATTAGATGTAGTGGGGTAGGTGGAGGGGTAGGTGAATGGGGTGTGGAGCGGGCGAGGAGGGGGGTGGAGGGGCAGACGCCCTTCAAAATAACGTAATATTTGAAAGAATGTAACGGTAAAAGGTAGAGGGGTGGTGGAGGGGCGGTGGAGGGGTGGTGGAGGGCGTAGGTACCAAATTTTGCCCTTACAACTATATAATGTAGGAAGATATATATATATATACACTTATCGGGGTTTATGTAGCCCAAGACTGTATATTAGTACCTACAGCCCAGAGTTCCCTATGGGCAGTGGCTAAAGAAATACTGGGCCCTGGAGTTATAGACTCTAGGTCGAGCCGCATAAACCCCTATATTTAGAAATATTATGAAGCCCGGGCTGCATAATCAAAATCGGGATCGATAAACCCCTTTCGATATATATATATATATATATATATATATATATATATATATATATATATATATATATATATATAATTCATCTCGTTAACTATGTTTATGGAGCCCGACCTGGGGTTTCTATACCCAGAGAGGGATTATTTCTTTAGTCACTTGTATACGGGAATTTTGGGTGTAGGTACTAATATCAGGGATGGGCTCCATAAAGGGGTTAGGTAAAACATATATTATCTATGAGTGGGTGAGTGCGTGTGTGTGTGTACGTGCGTGTGTGTGTCTGCCTGTGTGTGTGTGTGTGTGTGTGTGTGTGAGTGTGTGTGTGTGTGTGTGTGTGTGTGTGTGTACGCCTGGACCTCAGCTTCTACTCGGTCGATTTTGACCGGTCAGGTCTCATTTGTTTTGTTTTTTTTTGCGTAATAGCGCGTGAAAAATCCGTTATATGATTGGGGCGATGCGCTTCTGTTCTTTTTTTCAAATTTTCGATTTTCTCAAAACTGTTTTTTGATTTTTTTTAATGATAGGATCGAATTATTCGAATCTGATGGGTAGCGTTCGTAAGAGAATTAAAATACCTATATTTTCTAAAAAGAAAAAAGGTTCTAGCTATCACGGTTCTTTTGTTATTAACAAAAACGTGTTTTTTTTAGAAGCTTATCACTCCTAAACTTAACGGTCAATTTTTTTGAGAAAAATAATGATAATACAGAATATAAATAGCTATAATCTGTTAAAATTTGAATACATTCTGTAGGCTACATTTTGAGTAAAAACTTGAAAAATGAAAAAAATCAGTTTTGTATGTCCAACGATTACAGGAGTAAAATTGAATTAATGTCTTCAAAATTCCTTTTAGGCGTAGATTTTTTATAGTTCTCGGTCGAGTTCTTTGGGCAAAATGATTGGTCCATAAATTTCAGAGATATTGGAGGTTAAAGATTTTTTGACATTTTTTTAAAATCGTAATTTCTCGAGAACGGCTCTATATATCTGAATGGGGTCGGTGGCATTCGAAAGAGAATTAAAATACCTATATTTTCTAAAAAATTAATTTTCTATCTATCACGGTTCTTTAGTTATCATCAAAAACAAAAACGTATTTTTTTTAAAAACGTTTTTTAAAAATCGTAATTTCTCGAGAACGGCTCTATGTATCTGAATGGGGTGGTTGGCATTCGAAAGAGAATTAAAGTACCTATATTTTCTAAAAAAATTAATTTTCTATCTATCACGGTTCTTTAGTTATCATAAAAAACACGTTTTTGTTTTTGATTATAACTATAGAACCGTGATATCTAGAAAATTAATTTTTTTAGAAAATATAGGTATTTTAATTCTTTTCGAATGCCACCCACCTCTTTCGGATACATAAAGCCGTTCTCGAGAAATAACGATTTTTAAAAAATGGCAAAAAATCTTTAACCTCAAATATCTCTGAAATTTATGGACCAATCATTTTGCCCAAATCGCCCGTACGAGAACCATAAAAAATCTACCTCTAAAAGGAATATTTTCAAAAAACGTTTTTGTTTTTATGATAACCCACACAGCATAATATATTGCGGCAACGTTGCAGAAATATTATAATATATGCACAATATTTGCAATATTCATAATGTTGCTAAAATATTGCGGCCATATATAACAAAAATCAACAATGCTTGCAATATTTTAGCAATATTAATACCATTTTTTAAAAAACGATAAGCCAAAGACATATTTCAACAATATTGTATCAGTAATGCTGTCTAATATATTGATTCACAATACTTCCGCAATATTGCTACATTACTAGTTTTCATTATATTGCCAATCAATATTTAAGCAATATTGAAAGTATATTGTGTAATTAATATCGCCTTGAAATATTAACACAATATTACTGCAATAATCGTGCCCAATATATTTCCAAACAATATTGTCACAACTTTTGGGCAACTTTTTAGTTCAATATATCGCAACGCAATATTACAAAAACATTCCATCCATAATGCTGATAAGTGTTTTACCCGGCAATATTGCTCGTATATTTTTGCAATAGATCAATCTTTGATTTTATATCTCGATATTGTAGAAATATTCTAACAATATTGTCAATCTTGACCTCGGAAAAATTATACACATAATATTGGAGTAATATTACTGCAATAATTGTGATAAATATATTTCCAAACAATATTGTCACAAATCTCAGGTAATGATTGAATTTAATATATCCTAATGCAATATTGCAGAAACTTTCCATCAATAATGGTGATAAGTGTGTTACCCGGAAATATTGCCCCTATATTTTTGCAATATATAGTTCTTTGATTTTATAGCTCGATATTGTAAAAATATTGTAACAATATGGTCCATGTTGGCTTTCGCAAAGTTATGAACCTAATATTGGTGTAATATTACTGCAATAAACGTGCTCAATATATTTCCAAACAATATTGTCACAACTTTCAGGCAATGGTTGAATTCAATATATCCTAATGCAATATTGCAGAAACTTTCCATCAATAATTCTGATAAGTGTGTTACCCGACAGTATTGCTCCAATATTTTTGAAATATATCCTTTTTTTAATTTATTTCTCGATATTATAGAAATATTGTAACAATATGGTCCATCTTGGGTTTCGCAAAGTTATGGACATAATTTTTGAGTAATATTACTGCAATAAACGTGCTCAATATATTTCCAAACAATATTGTCACAACTTTCAGGTAATGATTGAATTCAATATATCCTAACGCAATATTACAGTAACGTTCCAACAATAGTGCTGATATGTATCTTACCCGGCAATACTGCGCCAATATTTTTGCAATATATCCTTCTTAGATTTTATTTCCCAATATTGTGGAATTATTCTAACAATATTGTCCATCTTAACCTGGGCAAAGTTATACACATAATATTGGAGCAATATTACTGCAATAATCGTAATCAATATATTTCCAAACAATATTGTCACCACTTGTCGGCAACATTTTAATTCAATTAATCGCAACACAATATTACAAAATCATTGCATCTATAATGCTGATAAGTGTTTTACCCGGCAATATTGCTCGTATATTTTTGCAATATATCAATCTTTGATTTTATATCTCGATATTGTAGAAATATTGTAACAATATTGTCAATCTTGACCTCGGAAAAATTATATACATAATATTGGAGTAATATTACTGCAATAATCGTGATAAATATATTTCCAAACAATATTGTCACAAATCTCAGGTAATGATTGAATTTAATATATCCTAATGCAATATTGCAGAAACTTTCCATCAATAATGGTGATAAGTGTGTTACCCGGAAATATTGCCCCTATATTTTTGCAATATATCCTTCTTTGATTTTATAGCGCGATATTGTAGAAATATTGTAACAATATGGTCCATGTTGGCTTTCGCAAAGTTATGGACATAATATTGGTGTAATATTACTGCAATAAACGTGCTCAATATATTTTCCAACAATATTGTCACAACTTTCAGGCAATGGTTGAATTCAATATATCCTAATGCAATATTGCAGAAACTTTCCATCAATAATTCTGATAAGTGTGTTACCCGGCAGTATTGCTCCAATATTTTTGAAATATATCCTTTTTTATTTTATTTCTCGATATTATAGAAATATTGTAACAATATGGTCCATCTTGGCTTTCGCAAAGTTATGGACATAATATTGGAGTAATATTACTGCAATAAACGTGCTCAATATATTTGCAAACAATATTGTCACAACTTTCAGGTAATGATTGAATTCAATATATCCTAACGCAATATTACAGTAACGTTCCAACAATAGTGCTGATATGTATCTTACCCGGCAATACTGCGCCAATATTTTTGCAATATATCCTTCTTAGATTTTATTTCCCAATATTGTGGAATTATTCTAACAATATTGTGTTTTCTGACTTCGACAAATATATAAAAGTATAATTGGAGCAATATTGAAGAGATAATTCTGCTCAATATATTGCAAAACAATATTGTTACAACGTTCAGACAATGATTGAGTTCAATATATCATAATGCAATATTGCAGAAACGTTCCATCAATAATGCTGATAAGTATCTTAGCCGGCTACATTGCTCCTATATTTTTGCAATATATCCGTCTTAGATTTTATTTCTCGATATTGTAGAAATATTCTAACAATATTGTTCATCTTGACCTCGGCAAGGTAATGCACATAATATTGGAGTAATATTACTGCAATAATCGTAATCAATATATTGCCAAACAATATTGACACAACTTTCAGGCAACAATTGAGTTTAATATATCATAATGCAATATTGCAGGAACGTTCCATCAATAATGTTGATAAGTGTCCTACCCGGCTATATTGGTACTATATTTTTGCAATATATCCTTCTTTGGTTTTATAGCTCGATATTGTAGAAATATTGTAATAATATGGTCCATCTTGGCTTTCGCAAAGTTATGGACATAATATTGGTCTAATATTACTGCAATAAACGTGCTCAATATATTTCCAAACAATATTGTCACAATTTTCAGGCAATGGTTGAATTCAATATATCCTAATGCAATATTGCAGAAACTTTCCATCAATAATGCTGATAAGTGTGTTACCCGGCAAAGTTGCTCCAATATTTTTGAAATATATCCTTATTTGACTTTATTTCTCGATATTATAGAAATATTGTAACAATATGGTCCATCTTGGCTTTCGCAAAGTTATGGACATAATATTGGAGTAATATTACTGCAATAAACGTGCTCAATGTATTTCTAAACAATATTGTCACAACTTTCAGGTAATGATTGAATTCAATATATCCTAATGCAATATTACAGAAACATTCCCACAATAATGCTAACATGTATCTTACCCATCAATACTCCGCCAACATTTTTGCATTATATCCTTCTTAGATTTTATTTTCCAATATTGTGGAATTATTCTAACAATATGGTGTCTGCTGACTTCGATAAATATATAAAAGTATTATTCGAGCAATATTGAAGAGATAATTCTGCTCAATATATTGCAAAACAGTATTGTTACGACTTTCAGGCAATGATTGAGTTTAATATATCATAATGCAATATTGCATAAACGTTCCATCAATAATGCTGATAAGTATCTTAGCCGGCTACATTGCTCCTATATTTTTGCAATATATCCTTCTTAAATTTTATTTTTTGATTTTGTAGAAATATTCTAACAATATTGTCCATCTTGACATTCGCAAAGTTATAGACATAACATTGAAGTAATATTACTGCAATAAACGTGCTCAATATATTTCCAAACAATATTGACAAATCTTTCAGGCAACAATTGAGTTCAATATATCACAATGCAATATTGCAGGAACGTTCCATCAATAATGTTGATAAGTGTCCTACCCGTCAATATTGCTCCCATATTTTTGCAATGTATCCTTCTTTGATTTTATATCTCGATATTGTAGAAATATTCTAACAATATTGCCCATCTTGACCTCGGCAAGGTTATACACTTAATATTGGAGTAATATTACTGCAATAATCGTAATCAATATATTTCCAAACAATATTGACAAATCTTTCAGGCAACAATTGAGTTCAATATATCACAATGCAATATTGCAGGAACGTTCCATCAATAATGTTGATAAGTGTCCTACCCGTCAATATTGCTCCCATATTTTTACAATGTATCCTTCTTTGATTTTATATCTCGATATTGTAGAAATATTCTAACAATATTGCCCATCTTGACCTCGGCAAGGTTATACACTTAATATTGGAGTAATATTACTGCAATAATCGTAATCAATATATTTCCAAACAATATTGACAAATCTTTCAGGCAACAATTGAGTTCAATATATCACAATGCAATATTGCAGGAACGTTCCATTAATAATGTTGATAAGTGTCCTACCCGTCAATATTGCTCCTATATTTTTGCAATGTATCCTTCTTTGATTTTATATCTCGATATTGTAGAAATATTCTAACAATATTGTCCATCTTGACCTCGGCAAGGTTATACACATAATATTGGAGTAATATTACTGCAATAATCGTGCTCAATATATTTCCAAACAATATTGATACAACTTTCAGGCAACGATTGAGTTAAATACATTATAATGCAATATTGCTGAAACGATCCATCAATAATGCTGATAAGTGTCTTACCCGGCTATATTGCGGCAATATTTTTGAAATATATACTTCTTTGAATTTATATCTCGATATTGTAGAAATATTCTAACAATATTGTCCATCTTGATCTCGGCAAGGTTATACACATAATATTGGAGTAATATTACTGCAATAATCGTGATAAATATATTTCCAAACAATATTGTCACAAATTTCAGGTAATGATTGAATTCAATATATCCTAATGCAATATTGCAGAAACGTTCGATCAATAATGCTGTTAAGTGTGTTACCCGGCAATATTGCTCCTACGTTTTTGAAATATATCCTACTTTGATTTTATTTCTCGATATTGTAGAAATATTGTAACAATATGGTCCACCTTGTCTTTCGCAAAGTTATGGACATAATATTGGAGTAATATTACTGCAATAAACGTGCTCAATATATTTCAAAACAATATTGTCACAACTTTCAGATAATGATTGAATTCAATATATCCTAATGCAATATTACTGAAACGTTCCATCAATAATGCTGATAAGTGTCCTACCCGGCTATATTGCTCCTATATTTTTGTAATATATCCTTCTTTGATTTTATTTTTCGATATTGTAGAAATATTCTAACAGTATTGTCCATCTTGACATTCGCAAAGTTATAGACATAATATTGAAGTAATATTACTGCAATAAACGTGCTTAATATATTTCCAAACAATATTGTCACCACTTTTCGGCAACATTTTCGTTCAGTAAATCGCAACGGAATATTACAAAATCATTGCATCCATAATGCCGATAAGTGTGTTACCCGGCAATATTGCTCCTATATTTTTGCAATATATCCTTCTTTGATTTTATATCTCGATATTGTAGTAATATTCTAACAATATTGTCCATCTTATCTTTGATAAGTATATAGAAATAATATTGCAGCAGCACTTCTGCAATAATCGTACTCAATATATTGCTATATTATATTATACGCTGGACAGACCATATCTCGTGTAAATTGCCACCCGAGCGAATGCGATGGTGGCATACACGAGATGTGGTCTGGCCAATTTTACTCCCGTGGCGTACTATTTTTCCTCCCGCCGACGCCGAAAATGCCACATTCCCGTTTTTGCGTCGGGAGGGAATGTATAAAGAGTTGGTCAGTTCAGAGCACGTATAAATTGCCACCCGAGCCGAAGGCGAGTGTCGCAAATACGTGCTCTGTGATGGCCCTCTTTATCCTCGTGTTGCGTTCACAGAGAAAAAAAAAGTGGTGTCCACCAAAGACTCTGGTACCGGGAACCGAATTACTCCGGTTTGGCATGTTTGGTAGTAACCACCGGACGAACTCGGTAGTGACTATCGAAGAGGTTATGTTTACTACAGACAAATTGGCTTAGTCCGGTAGTGGCTACCGAAGTCTCTGGTGCAGCGTACTCGATATAGTGTCCATTTGTTCGTAACTTATTGGCTTTGTCCGGGACTCTTAACTTTTTTTTCTCTCAGTATACGATTTTTTTGCCAGGCGGGGCCGAAATTACAACCTTCGCGATTAGGCGTCGGGAGCGAAAGTGGTACTTTCGGCCCGTTAGGCAAAAAAAATATTGTCACAACTTTCGGGCAGCATTTTAGTTCGATATATCCTAACTTAGTATGGCAAAAATTTTTCATCAATAACGCTGATAAAATGATTAAGAGGCAATATTGATACAATGTTTATGCAATATATACTGTTACGTATGCATAGTATGCATACTATGCACACGTAACAATACTTATTAGAGTTTATTTTGTAATATAGCTATTTTTGTTTAATATTTGGCTTTAAATACATGATCAAATAAAATTTGGTACAAACATTATATTGTTATCTCCATTAAATAGAGAATATGACTGGAAAAATTCTTTCATCCACTACCCAGAAATTAGCTATTTTTACTAGCTGTTTATTATTTTCCTGGCCATTTTCGATAGAGAACATTTCTACCAGGGTACGTATTAAACTTTATTTTGCAATATTGTAGAAGTATTCTACGAATATTATCCTCCATGATTTTGACAAGAATATAGAAATAATATTTGTGCAGTATTACTGCAATAATTGTACTCAATATATTCCCAAACAATATTATCACCACTTGTGGGCAACAATTGAGTTTAATTTATCCTAATGCAATATTGCAGAAACGTGCTATCACTGATGCTGATAAGTATCTTACCCGGCTACATTTTTGCAATATTTTTGCAATATATACGTATTAGATTTTATTTCGCAATATTGAAAAAATATTCGAACAATATAGTGTCGGTTGATTTTGGCAAGGAGATAAAAGTATAATATTAGGGCAATCTTGAAGAGATAATCCTACTCAATATATTGCCAAACAATATTGTCACAACTTTTGGAAAAAATTTTAGTTCAATAAATTGTAACACAATATTGCAAAAACGTTCCATCAATAATGCTGGTTAATGTATTGCGAGGCAACATTGCGCCAATATTTTTGCAATATAAACATATTATATTTTACTGCGCAATATTGTAAAAATGTTCTACAAATATTGTCTTTGTTAACTTTGACAAAGATATATAAATATAATATTGCAGTAATATTACTGGAACAATCGTACTCAATATATTGCTAAACAATATTGTCACAACTTCTGGGAAACGATTTCGTTCAATATATCCTAATGCAATATTACAAAAACGTTCCATCAATAATGCTTCTCGCAGATGTGTTATCGACTTCGTAAGAAAACTTAAGTCTCTACGTAAAAAAGAGCCCTGAAAATTATTTATCCAATCCAAAAAAACGTTTACGCGCTTTCGTAAGGTATTCGTAATAAGAATGCACTCATTCTTAATTAAAAAATAGCTCGAAAAATTATTTAACGAACTCTTAGAATGTCAGCACGCTTCTCGCACTACCGTTAGTCTCCCGTGCGGTCAAGAACCGATAGCCAGTCGACTTTTTACCGTCTTGGTGAGAAAACTAAAGTAGCTTTATTAAACAAAAGCTCGAAAAAAAATGTGTATGCATGAGAGAAAACGTCCGAAAATGAACGAAATCTCCCGTTCGGTCAATAATCAATAGTTAATCAATTTTTTTTCCCTTTGCAAGAAAGCTTTACCCGCTAAATAAAAAATGAATTTACAAACAAGTTACCATTGAAGCGGGTGAACGTTAGAGAATCGATTTTCCATTAGATTTTATTTCGCAATATTATCAAAATATTGACCCAAGATTGTGTGTTTCTTGACTTTGAGAAAGTTAGAGAAATAATATTGAAGCAATATTAAAGCAATAATTCTACTCAATATATTGCCAAAGAATATTGTCACGACTTTTGGACAACCTTTGAGGCTCATATCCCCTATGGAAATGGAAAATGTATATAAATGTAAAAAAATATATATACATTTCAAAAATTGTATATAAATGTAAAAAAATATATATACATTTCAAAAATTGTCTTTTAATCTGTACAAAGAAAAAATAGATTTTCATAAATAAGTGTAAATTTCTGTAAAAAAACGTATATAAATGTAAATAAATGTAAGTGCGTGTTCCAATTACAACATTTATATACACTAATTATTTACATTTATATACGTTTTTTTACATAAAAATACACTTCTTATTTACATTTATGTACATTTTCCATTTCCACTAGGGATGCTTTAGAAAAATATTGTAACATTATATATTTCATTTACACGTACTTACAAATAAATTTATAATGTTGATAAATGCGCATTCTCGGACGACGTTGCTGCAATATAAGTTTATAATTTTTTATATAAACATTAGATTCTAATTCTCAGTATTACAAATATTTGACTTTTTTTAATCAATATTATTATCCAAATATTTTACTGCAGAATATTTCTAATGAACAAATGACAGACTAAAGATAATAAAAAAAAAATAGATAATTTAGAAGTCTTTCAATAAAAATTTATTATGTTAATTAAGTAATCCTGGCTGTAACATATTAACAAATTAAAAAAATGAGAAACTGAAAATCTTCTTTTGGTTATAACTAAATTATATATAATTAAACAATAGAAAATCGATAAAATCGGTTGAGTAGAGAGATCATATAAGATATCAGCGTATACGGACACACACACACACACACAAATTTTTTTTAAACATTTATTGTCTCAAAATTTCTTTTACCGTTACAAATTCTTTTCTGAGGAAGCAAAATAATAGAGTTCAGATTTCAAAAGGTATATATTATTCATGGGAAAGAAATACATCTATTTAAAACCGAATTCGTATTGGATCATTTTTTACACGTTTTCCCTTTAATTGAAACGGCTATAATCATTTTAACGGGGTGCCATAGTCCTACCATTACCGACCGAGCAATTGGCACAGTTTCAAGCTTATTAAAAATGAAATACATAAAGTCACAAAAAATTAAGAGAACACTTCGCTGCAGTTTTGAACGATCTATCACCCAGTACAAGTTTGAAGTCAAAATATAAAGTGGTTTTTGCAAAAACTTTGAACAAAATAAAATTCGGTTTCTTTCAAAGTTTTTGCAAAAACCACTTGATATTTAGACTTCAAACTTGTACTGGGTGATAGATCGTTCAAAACTGTAGCGAAGTGTTCTCTTGATTTTTTGTGATTTTATGTATTTCATTTTTAATAAGCTTGAAACTGTACCAATTGCTCGGTCGGTAATGATACGACTATGGCACCCCCTTAAGTCGTTTTTTGGTGTTAACCCATAGTAAATCTACATTACGCGTCATGTGCGCTAGATAAGAGCTCGCATTAAGAGGTTTCGGTGTTTAACACTCTTATCTTTCTTATATATTTTTATTTCATTGGCCGTGGCATTGTAATAATATATGACTATCATTATTGCTGATTCCATATATACACGCGATTGAGCTCGTGCGTTCGTATAATGCCAACCAGTGAAAATTGCTCCTGGGTCATTGACCAATGACGAGTGTGCACGCTCAGAGTCACGATGGTGTAACGAACGTAAGGTGTGTTCTTCCCGACGTCTCCCAAGATCCGCCATGTAATTTTAAAGCTGCCTCTACACGGCGTGCATGCCGCGAGCCGCGGCCGCGTGCCCTAGACAAAGACAGATATACGAAATCCTATAGGATTCGTATATCTGTCTGTCTAAGGCACGCGGATCGCGGCTCGCGGCACGCCGTGTAGAGGCAGCGTCAATGGACTAAACATAGCGGATGTTGCGAAACGTCATGAAGAACCCACCTTACGTTCATTACACCATGCTCAGAGCATTGAGACATTGAGAGCAGCGTACGTGAAAGCAGCTAACCTCTTAGCCATCTTGAACTCTGGAAGCCGAGGAAGGAAAAATCAGCTCTGGAAACAAGAGATAATCAATCAAAATTTGCGACATCCTTAAAAATTGGCTTGGTCCAGGTAAGCTTTTACAACTAAATACTATATTAATTTTATAAGAAAGTAAATATTTTCATTATTTTTTTCTGTTAATGGTTGAAAATATGGCTAAAGATGTTCGTATGTTCGTACACATGTTCGCGTATGTTTTATACCATTTCAGACTGTTTAATACACTCATAATTTCTTATCTTCAGTACATTATCAGCTATAAAAGTAAACAATTAAAGATTTTTCAAGAAATTTCATGTATTACATATTTTTTAAATTGATGTAAACGTAATTTTTTGTAAATAGGTTATAACCTATTTATACATGAAATACATGAAATTTCTTGGAAAATCTTTATATATATATATTTAATATATTTAATAAAATATAGTATTCCATATCCTTTATTTCTTTATAACAAAAAAAGTATTCATGTCAGTATCTTTTTTATATTATAGTAATTATATAAATGTATTCTGATAATGCAATTTACTAATAAAAAAATTATTTTGTATTTCACAGATTTCATTACAGCAAGGTTTTTTGGAAAATAAGCAAAAATTGTATTTGCTGCCTGCAGTTCAATATTGCGGAAAAGCATTTCATTGGTAATTTTTTTTTTATTTAAAATTAAGAAAAGATATTTACATAAATATTTCTTTGGTAATAAAGTATATGGAATACTATAATTTGCTAAAATTTATATTATAGTAAATGTTAATTATATTAATATATTCTGATAATAATGTAATTTACTAATATAGTAAATCATTTTGTATCTTACAGATTTCGTTGCAGGGTTTTTAGACAATCTCCAAAATCTATTGACTAATTGCTTCTATTCAATATTGCGGAAAAACATTTCATGAGTAAGTTTTTTTATTTCAAATGGAATAATGTTCCTGGCACTCGCCCTTCCTTCTGCTTCTCTTTCTGTCTCTTTCTCACTTGTTCCACATTCTCTTTCCTCTAATTATTCTTACGCAACCATCTTTCTCTTCGTTCCTCCTCTATTGGCACATACTGTCTAGAATAATTTATTTTTTTTACGTTGCGAGGTTTTTCTGAAACGCTATAAGACTGACAGAGTCAGCTAGCATATCACATTCTTTGTGCATGGCAATTTGCCATGTTACAAAACTAAAATAGTCAAGTTTTTGTTCTCATCTTTATTTTGCATTATGTTGTTTTTTGCTTTTTTAGTTTATAGGAATGCTAAATATAAAAATATATGTGTGTGTGTATATGTATATATATATATATATATATATATATATTTTATTTACCATTCCCATAAACTAAAAAAGCAAAAAAACAACATAATACAAAATAAAGATGAGAATAAAAACTGGACTATTTTAGTTTTTTAACATGGCAAATTGCCATGCACAAAGAATGTGATGTGCTAGCTAGGTGATGTGTCTGTCAGTCTTATAGCGTGTCAGAAAAACCTTAGATAGGCAAGTTTCGCTGGGAAGTCTGCGAAATACACAATAATGTATTGTAATGCGACAGACCCCCTGAGGCGAGTTCTTATACCCTGGTGAAAGTTCGAATTTATTGATCTGAATTAAACTTATTGGTAGAGTCTATCTATCTGCATCACTCTTAAGAGGGTCAGCCATCTTTAAAATTAACTTTTTTTAGCCTAAAATCTTTTATATTTGGAACAAATATTGTGATACCTCAGTAACCGATCCTTCAGGCTTGTAAGCTATGAGTCAGTTAAGCATTGTTTAGTGGTCAAACATAAACTTCCTTTGGTGCTTTTGTATCTATATGTTTTTAATAAAATTTTTCACACATATTAGGTAATTATATACTGAGGTAAATGTAGAATGTGTTGAGAAATCCAAAATCCTTAATGCGTTTTATGAAGCCAGTATCGCCATAGCCAAATGCTTAAAAAAAATGTTTATATCAGCAACACTCCTATATTGACCTTCTTTTAATGTCTGATAGACTCTACCGATAAGTTTAATTAAGATCAGTAAATTCCAACTTTCACCAGGGTATAAGAATTCGCCTCAGGGGGTCTGTCGCATTACAATACATTATTGTGTATTTCGCAGACTTCCCAGCGAGACTTGCATATCTAAGGTTTTTCTGACACGCTAAAAGACTGACAGAGTCAGCTAGCACATCACATTCTTTGTGCATGGCAATTTGCCATGTTACAAAACTAAAATAGTCAAGTTTTTGTTCTCATCTTTATTTTGTATTATATTGTTTTCTTGCTTTTTTAGTTTATAGGAATGCTAAATATAAAAATATCTGTGTGTGTGTGTGTGTGTGTGTGTGTGTGTGTGTGTATGTGTGTGTATATGTATATGTATATATATATATATATATATATATATATATATTATTTAGCATTCCCATAAACTAAAAAAGCAAAAAAAACAACATAATACAAATTAAAGATGAGAACAAAAACTTGACTATTTTAGTTTTGTAACGTGGCAAATTGCCATGCACAAAGAATGTGATGTGCTAGCTGACTCTGTCAGTCTTATAGCGTGTCAGAAAAACCTTAGATATGCAAGTCTTGCTGGGAAGTCTGTGAAATACACAATAATGTATTGTAATGCGACAGACCCCCTGAGGCGAGTTCTTATACCCTGGTCAAAGTTCGAATTTACTGATCTGAATTAAAGTTATGGGTAGAGTCTATCTATCTGCATCACTCTTAATAGGGTCAGACATCTTTAAAATTAACTTTTTTTAGCCTAAAATCTTTTATATTTGGAACAAATATTGTGATACCTCAGTACCCGATCCTTCAGGCTTGTAAGCTATGAGCACACGTAACAGCAACAGCCTTAGCCACATCAGTCAGTTAAGCATTGTTTAGTGGTCAAACATAAACTTCCTTTGGTGCTTTTGTATCCATATGTTTTTAATAAAATTTTTCGCACATATTAGGTAATTATATACTGAGGTAAATGTTGAATGTGTTGAGAAATCCAAAATCCTTAATGCGTTTTATGAAGCCAGTATCGCCATAGCCAAATGCTTAAAAAAAATGTTTATAGCAGCAACACTCCTATATTGATCTTCTTTTAATGTCTGATAGGGTGAACTTTTTTAATTTTATTTCATTATTCTTTTCCACATATAATATAACATTATTACTTAATAGAGAATACAACTAATATATATTTATTGCAGTGCATAACAGTTTTCACTTCAGTAAATAAAATGAAAATTATATCATAGTGAGATTGAGACGATAGTTGATGATGGTAGCTTCCCGGAAGAAGCAAAGGTTCCATAATATTTTTCTACACAATAGCATATCTTTCGTTTCCTTGATTTGAAAATTGATCCAAAATTGATTTGAATCTGCACACTAAATGTATTTTGTAAGAGTCAGTATAAACTTAATTTTTCTTTAGTATCGATCCCTGCTATTTTAAGTATAAAGTTTTCAATATAAAAGTTCAAGTACTAAAAAGCTATTTCTAAAACTTTAATTCAACTGTCACTGCACACTTGTATTACACTTTTAATAACTTTTCTAATATACCTCCACATTTTGTACACTAAATGTTTACTCCAAAATCCGTTCATGAATGTAAAAAATGAAAACTAAGAATGACAGCTGTGCATGTTTACACTGATGCTTGCACTAAATTTTATATATCTGGCCGAATCCATCTCAAATCAGACAGCCCGCGTATGCCTATTTCACCTATCATGTTGAAATAAAAATATTTATGTTCTACTCGAAAAAATATTTTACACGTGTTTTTTTATTTTTTTGTTTCATCAAAATTTCATGCGTTCAGCGATACCGAAAAATTCCGAGAAAATTCTTTCATTGAGAAAAAAAATTTTCAATGTGATTTTCAGACTGCTATTGTTTCAGCAGTTTTTCGAGCTTTTAAACGTGTAACACACAATTTCACTCAGTTTTGAGCCCTCTTTAACGGCCTTAATGTCATTTTCAAAAAAATAAAAAATCCACGAGCTATGCACTTTTTACTGAAAAATTCATTTTTTAGGGAAGTGCCTTTTTCTCGAAAACCCCATGTTTTTTTTGCACAATTTTTGTTGTCGTGATAGAGGACGGTAATGCCTAGCTAGACGTATTTGTGAGATTCGGTACTTTTTCCCTGGGATAGCGATCACTAATGAGATAACACACAAACAAATTTTTCACGCCTAATGCTTATATATAGTCAATGATATTAGAGTCAATGTAAAGGTATTTGTCTTTGTGTGTATGTAATATACAGGTACACATAACTATGTATTTATTTGTTATTTGCGTCTTTTTGATTTTTTATTTTTATACCTTTTTTTCATTTGTATACCTATTTTACTACCTTTGTTTTTCTGCTTCATTGTTCTTAATTCAGTAAGCGGACGATCAGCGGTCTTTGCTATCAAACAATGTATTTTATCGTCACATGTTTTTTTAACCCATATATGAGTTTTTTGAATTCCAGGATACTTTGGAGTTGTAAGCCAATCAATATTTTTTTCTTTTCTGAATTGTTCTATTTCAGCATCTTGTAAATGTATTATTTTAATAGCATCAGTATATTTTTGAACATGTATTGCAAAATCATTTGCGTTTTGAATAGCTTCTTCAAGGGGCTCTCGAAGATTATGCGAAGTAGCATAATGCTTTATAAGTCCACCCACACCATCTACAGCTCCTTTGCCGTGCCCAGTAGCAGAGAATAACCATTTTATATCACACGGTGCTCGTTTTAGTTCATCTAATTGAAAGCGATTTTTAAAGTGACTCGCAGCGCCGTCTGATACGATGGTAATTTTTTTAATTGAATCACAACAATTTTCTTTCAAGAATTTTATAATTTTTTGTACTGCTAGCAAAGCATACGCTGAATCATGTTTTCGGTCATCACTTATAACTGCGAAACTTTGTGTCGAATCCCCTTGATAAGAGACTGCTGTGAAAATAGAAATTTGATCATTAACCCAATGATTTCCTTGAACAGCTTTATTATGAATCACAGCCCAGTTTTCAGCGAAGTCTATTTGAAGAACTAAATGATGTGAGTCTTTTTTAGCACTTTCTCTTTCTGTTTTTATAGCTTTGTGTTGTATATTTTTTACATCTTTACATGTGAGTACTAACCCTCATGGTCCAAACCGAAAGTTCATCTTTAAAAGCAGAAATTGATAGTGTCTTTTTAATCAGGTTTCCATTATCCCACAAAGCATATGTAATTTCTTCTGTGCCTTCTACATCTTGCAGTTTTAAAACATGAAACGTAATTCCCTTAATCCCTGGACATAGTTTACATTCTTGTAAATAACATAAATCAGATGGCTCAGAACACATTGTTGCATTTATTATTTGTGACCGACTTTCATCCAACTCTGTGACGTTACTCCCTCTAAAATTAATTAAGCTCGTAAGAAATAAATCATAATTTGCGCAATAGATACAGAGACAAACTTCTTTGATGGGGCTAAGTAAGACATACTTTGGTCGCAAACTATAAAATTTCGATTTTCCAATTCTCAATTCTGGATAATCATTTTTAAATACTTTATACGTCTCTTTTAAACTTCGAGTAAGAAAACGCTTAACTTTTTTCTCTTTTTTATTGTTAACTTTAATTGTAACAACGTCACATTTATTAGGACTTTGTCTTGAACAATTAAAATCATCATTTAAATAATATTCCATAACAATTTTTTCCATGTTTTCATCAATCGGATGGCCTGAATATGCATCTGGTTCTGAATAAATTCCTTTTTCTTTAACAAGATTTCTCGATTTGTTGATCATATACATTGTTATTTCTGGAAATAAAGATAAAATTTCATGTTTTGTAAAGGATGAAGGTAGCAAAGTCAGAATTTTTATTTTTTCTGATACCGTAGAACACTTTTGCAAGGCTAGACCAAGATTTTGTATCCATTCTGTACAATGGCATACCGTTGATTCATTTGCTGTTATAGAAACGTCATAAACATTGTTCAACTTCACATCAAGGGTATTAGACAATGTTGAAAGTATTTTTTTTTTCTTCTTTGTTACGTAATTTTCAATTGATTTTTCATGTATAAAATTTTTTCTTTTAAGAGGCGATACAGAACCTAAGAAAGATGTACTTATTTCATTATTAAATTCTTCAATGCGTTCTGGAGTACTTGGTAAAAAATCTTCATCTCTATCAACTTCATTATCCGTTATAAATTCATTGTCAGTACTACTCACCAATTCTAAAGCACGATTGTAACAATGTTGACACAGATATGTAGAAGGTGTCAAAGGTAAATGAGGATAGAGGTGCTTCAATGGATGAGCAAGATTCTCAAGTTGTTTTAAACGTACGGAACTAGATTTGTAAATAATTTGTTTGTGTTTGTCTAAAAAGTCTGCACATTTGATTCTCTCTGTTGAGTAATATTGAGACATCGTAGTTGAGTTGATAAGGTGTAAATATGTAATAATTTTCCAAAAGATGATGGTTTTAAATAAGACGAGATGTGTGATATATAGCAGAAACCGAACTTTTCTTTGTAAATGTTAAGTCAAACCATATCCATCTAGCGGACAAATGTACTAGTACATATACTCCTATAAGTAGGCGCACGTACATGTATATTACATACGCACAAAGATAAATACCTTTACATTGACTCTAATATCATTGACTATATATAAGCGTTAAGCGTGAAAAATTTGTTTGTGTGTTATCTCATTAGTGATCGCTATCCCAGGAAAAAAGTACCGAATCTCACAAATACGTCTAGCTAGGCATTACCGTCCTCTATCACGACAACAAAAATTGTGCAAAAAAACATGGGGTTTTCGAGAAAAAGGCACTTCTCTAAAAAATGAATTTTTCAGTAAAAAGTGCATAGCTCGTGGATTTTTTATTTTTTTTGAAAATGACATTAAGGCCGTTAAAGAGGGCTCAAAACTGAGTGAAATTATGTGTTACACGTTTAAAAGCTTGAAAAACTGCTGAAACAATAGCAGTCTGAAAATCACATTGAAAATTTTTTTTCTCAATGAAAGAATTTTCTCGGAATTTTTCGGTATCGCTGAACGCATGAAATTTTGATGAAACAAAAAAATAAAAAAACACGTGTAAAATATTTTTTCGAGTAGAATATAAATATTTTTATTTCAACATGATAGGTGAAATAGGCATACGCGGGCTGTCTGATTTGAGATGGATTCGGCCATCTATAGGATTGCAGTAAAGGAATGAGTAGCTGTCGATAAGTTAGGTTGTTACGGTGCCAACTTAACTGCTATAAGTTTCAAATCCAAATATTTTATTTTTGTTAAAAATCCCGTCCATAAATTATATCATTTCTTTTTTATCTCTATATCAATAGTTGAAATATTATTTTTGGATTTTTTAAAGTATATAGGTATGTAAAGTGAACATTTTGAATATATTAAGAACAGAAAAATGAAAAAAAAAAAATAGTAGAAATCAATGTACTATTATATAAATCTGCTATGGAAGGGGAAACATGTAATTTCAACAAAAAACAAATGAATGGTTTTATCAGTGTTTTATAAATAATTCTTAAAACATAGATAGATGCACTTTTTAAGTCTCCCCCTGTCTCTTTACCTATCCCTTCACATTCTAAAGCACTGACACTCGAAGATCCCAGGCTGGTGCTACTTCATACACATCGCAGTCTGCTCAGGATTATTTAACTAGGAGCCATCTGCTAGGTCATTAGCTGCACCACCTGGGAGAGAAGGACTGCGAGCTACAGCTTATTATTTTTAACAATCTGCTCTGTATTTTTTGTAACTGATTTAGTAAATTATTTAAAGCACCACCCCATGCTATTATCTCATATCTAATTGAATTTTGAAATAATGCATTATATATAATCATCAAGGTTTTGGTATCAAGTATTTTTTTTCATCTAAGTAAAAATAAAAATTAAATATTTAGTTTTATTGATTATGTAATCAATGTTTTTCCCATTTCATATTATAATCAAAATATTCTCCTAAATATTTATGTCCAAATGAGTTTTTAGTTTTGAACTTGAGAACAAAACTTTTTTTATTTGATGGAATAGCCCTGAAATACTTTCCCTGAAATTCTCTTAAGTATAAGTATTTAAATCATTAAATAGCTACAAATTTATTTAATATTCAACGTTGTAACATTTATTTAATTTCAATTTTAAATTTACCTATCTTTCGATTTTAATTTTTTACTTTTATATTCTTATTATGTTATAAATTTTCACTAACATCAGTAATTATTCTATTTGGTTTTTCACTTTCATTCACTCAATATAATCAGAACTAGACATCTGAAACTCTAATCATCCATTGATTTATTTACATTGTAAACAAAAATATACGAAATTGACTACTTAATAATTTTATAGGAACGTCAAATTAATATTCAAACCCAAAATTATTGTGCCTTATTTTACTTACAGTTTATTAATAAAATTATGTAATAATTCTTTACTTTTGAAATTATGGTTTTCATTCAAAATTGATATTTTTTATAGGTAAAATTACTTTACGTTTTGAGAACAAAACTTTTTTTATTTGATGGAATAGCCCTGAAATACTTTCCCTGAAATTCCCTTAAGGTGACGCCGAAGTCTTGTCAGTTAGTTTTTCAAAGTTTTCTCTTTGAATAATTAACCGATTGGACTGTAATTTCGGGAGAATACTTAAAATTTATATACAAATCTCGCTCAAGTCTTAAAATTAAAAAAAATTATTATCTTTCAATTTCGCAATTTATAGGTTATGTTACCCGCGTAAGTTTTTCAAATTTTTCTCGGTAATTAATTGATTTTAGTTGCGATTTTGAGAAATAACAAAACATTAATTTTCAAAGCACGTACAAGTCTCCAAAATCTCAAAAGATAAGAATATTTTAATTTATTTAATAAAAACGCGTTATACTGAATACAGCGCCACCCTCCATTTAAAATACATTGACTTCAGCGTCCCCTTAGGGAACAATCTTTATTTTATTTTTTTTTGGTAATTTTTCTTTATTTAGCATCGTTTTTTTAACATCAGTGAAAGCTTCATCAGTTCTTTAAACTTTTTTTGTTGTTTTTTTTCCCTTAGTTTTCATTATTCTTTTAATAGAATTAAACTCATAAGAAGTAGGTGTAAGAGAAAAATGTTTACATGGTGGATAGGGAGCACAGCATTAGCATGACAAATAATTCATAAAAAGAGAATTTTTTTTATCTTTCATCCAAATTAATTGCAAAATTTTCATTGTATTTGAAAGAGCTTTCAAATTTGATGGTACTATTGCATCTTTCTTTTCAATGTCCTCTGTACTGATTTTAAAAATCCTTATTTTTTCGTTATTTGAATTTTTGATCTCTAGTAAAATATCATTTGTTTGTAGATTTGTCACTGAATTTTATAAACAATTGCATATAACTTTGCAGGTATTGAAAATTTTTCAATTTTGATATCGATGCCTGGCCCTGAAATTTAACAAGGAAGAAAATGAGACCTTGCAAATTAAAATTGAATGAAAAACAAAAAAGATTTGTATTTCTTATTGAATTTTTATTATATATTGAAAATATACTTTTGCAAAATTGGAAATTTTCTAACAAAAATATTTTCCGTTACGTTAAGAACTCTGCTTCCTGTCATATCAGTTTTCAGATTGGAATGTGTAAATGAATTTTTGTAAAAAATGTTCATAGCTTTAGGTTTAGTAGACCGCTGGAGCCACCTTAAAAGGGCCCAAATTACTGACGCGTCATATCGTAGATTTTCAGAAACGGTACAAAAAGACATGTACTGTACTTCTTTATCCATAGAAGGTTTAAAGAAAAAAGCACCCGTGTGAAGATTGATTTGTTTTGCTGATGCTCCAAAGTGAACACTTTGAACTTCAGCAGAGTACTTGCAGTTATAATTTTCAGAAAAATCGCAAACTAACATGACTTTATTTATGGACAAATTTTTACGCATACTAGATAGAACTTTACATTGATGGGTGGTATCATAAACGTGTTTTAAATAACGTTCAGCCCCTTCATTTAATTCTTTGATAACATCGTTAACGTTGCAATATATTTTTTTAGATGTCATTTTAACGTGATATATTAAACCTGCTTTTACCCCTGGCCTATCTTCAATTACTGTTACCAATTTATAGTACCAATTTGGATTATCATTTTCTATTAAGTTTATTGATTAATATTTACAATCGACACAAGTTCTGTACATTCATTCTTTTATATTTGAATCACAGACTACTAAATTTAGAAAATCTTTTGAGTTTGTAGAAGAAAATACTTGTAAAGTTGATAGTCTATTTATTAGGAAATGCACGTTAGCATGCAGCATTACACAGACAAGTATCCCGTCCTGTTACTTTTCTTGACGCAATCCAATACGGTTTAAGGTGGTTCTATGAAGACTCTCAAGTCAATTGAGTATCCGCAAATACAAACTAAAAGTGTCTTATTAAACTTGTGTTATTAATATTCATAAAATTTAGTTTTAAAGTGTAAGACAATTAAATAGTGTATTACGTAAAAAACAATTTAATTTTACACAAAGAATTGGTTGATGTACATGCATATGATTTACGTCATTAGTCATAGACGTGTTCAAAACGGAAAATATGACGTATATTGACGTACTATTACGTCAACCTAACCTATCTCAGTACTTTTACATGGATTTTCATATTATTAATTAATTATCTCGAAAATTATCGTGGCTCCATACATTTTTTATGATATCATTACAAAGCTTAAGGTGATGTGATACCCTGATTTCAATATTTTTTAAATCAATATTCAAACGTTTATTTGGAAAAAGACGACTGTCAGGCGCTCCGGACACGTAAACACTATACTCAGAAATTTTTTTGAGTGATTCTATTAGTATTTTCGTTAGCTGTGCTCGTTTTAAAAGTACGTTAATTGCAGATTCCTACTTACCGACAGTACGGTTTTTATTTAAGTAAATAAACTCTGATCATTTTTTTGGAAAAACACGTCTGTCAGGCGCTCCGTATATGTAAATACTATACTCAGAATTTTTTGTGGATTTTTCTATTGGTATTTTCATGAGATGTACTCTTTTTGAAATTATGTCGGTATGTAACATCACCCATCTTTTTTCTGAACTTCCTCCGCATTCGATTTCGGTATTAATTTTGGAAGTTTATACGCAAAGCACATGGTTCTACATGTGAAAGTATACATTTTCAAGAATTTTTTACTCAAAAATGAGCGTGGCAACCAGTATTGCAAAAAATACCAACAAATTTGTCAGCATCTGTAGAATAATATATTTTTTTTTGTAAATGTCCGCATTCAATGACATTTTCATAGAACCACCTTAAGTCTATAGAATAAAGCCCGAAAAACTGATAAATAGCCTTCAGATTTATATTTCGAATACAGATTATCTATAGTATCTACCAAATGCCTCTTTCTTCTTTTAACTCCAAACTTCGTTATGGTATCTTTGATACCATAGTCTCGTCAGCATAAGCCAAATTGCTATCATTTGGCATATATCTTTCAATAAATCGTTTACATACTAGTTAGTTCAAGCGCGCTGCGTGCGCTCTTTAGAGGGGATTTGCAATCAATTTAAAATTATCGCGCTTTTTTTTCGAGACAACCAATCACAAACAATTTTATAATGCCTCACCTAGCAGGCCATCATTATTTTATAAGGGGATAATATTATTTTTCACATTATAATAGTTGAAAAATTTGTTTATTTACAAATGATCTTCCTAATATGTATTTTCATGGATTGAGGTGGGCAGATTTCTGAAAAAGTTAATATTCAGAATTATAGTGAACAATTGATTAGATTTTTAATTTTTATTAATAATTTTTTAACTTACCCTTATATGCAATAATCACATAATTTTCAAAATCGGTCACGGTCAATCCATGAAGAATCATATTAAGAAGTAGATAAATTGTACATAAACAGTTTTACCAATGTTCAATGACAGTTTATTTAGTGTCAGACAATTTGATATTATTTGCAGGTCTGTGTTAGTTTTTGTTTCTACATCTATTCAATTATTACCGGTGTAATTACGGCAGTATCATTTGCATAGGATACTATTGTATTTTCCCGCAGGTCTTTTAATAAGTAATTCACATATAACTCAGTGAAATGGGTCTATAATTTATTGGATAATGGCTATCAATAGCTTTATGTATATGAATTACTTCACGTTTGTTTAATACATAGGTTTACTCTCTCTCTCTCTCTCTCGCTCGCGCTGTCTCTCTCTCTCCCTCTCCCTCCCCTCCCCCTCCCTTCCTCCCTCCCTCCCTCCCTCCCTTTATCTCGCGCTCTCTCGTGCTCTTTGTCCTCTCTCTACCATCTATCCATTTGCTTTTATTTTTAGCATAATGAAATTTTCTGTGATTCGTGACGTTACACACCGATTTATATAGGGGATGCTGCGGAATAAATTATTCGTTTGTAAGCTACTTCTGTTGGATCACCTATTTTATAATTATTATCTTTCTCCTTTCTTCCTTTCTCTCATTCTTGTTTATTTCTTTCTCATCTGTCTGTCATTTCTCGGTATTTTATCCAGGTCTTGCCTTCACTTCTTGTTCTTTCGTTCACCTTTTTCACCGCGTTATGCTTCTTTCTTTTTGATCTCTTTTGCATTTGTCTCCAGCTCTTCCACTTTCTCTACTAAGCTCTTCAGCTTTCTTCAAACTGGTACATTTCTAGCTCATTCTCTGGCTTCACAACCCTTCTTCCCATGATTTCAATCTCGATTATGACCTTTCTAAAACAGTTTTGCCTGTATTGTACATCCCCTTTACTATGGTCTTCATGATTTTAGGAATCAGTGCTTCACTTGTAAAGTTATTAATCTGGAAGCATATGTATTAGCGAATGTATTACTATGTCTAAAAAAAATCAAATTCAATATTCTGACAGACATAAACGGCGATTAGTACAAGTAGAAACTAAAGAAACATTGCGTAGTATAAAAGAACAGATTCTTTCGAAAAAAATAGATGAGGAATCACTATCGTTGCCAAGTACTAGTGAAAACCGTATTAATGAGTTACATTTTAATTACGATGATAACCACTTTGAAAATAATACAGATGTTGACGCTTTTCATATTGACAACGAAGATTCTGATTTATGTTTGTTGAATTATACTGAAGATGACATTGATTCTATATGTAGTGAATCGGATATTTTAGAGGATCAATTTATTTATCGTTATAGCGACAGTGAATATTCTAGTTCAGAATCAGATGAAGCTGAAGAAAATATACCCCATGACGTCATTAAAGATGATTTTCCTTTTCAAGAAAGTGTTCGAACATGGGCCATAACTTTTCAAATTCCACACAATGCCACACAAAATTTGTTAAATATATTAAAAAAATTTACCAATTTACCTTTTCATCATTCAAGAAAGTTACTGTCGACGCCAAAAACGTCTCATATTATAGAAATAGAAAATGGCCAATACTGTCATTTGGGATTGAAAGATGTAATTTTACGCATTATTGATGATTTAGTCAAACTTTTAGCTTTAAAAGGCGATGAAATTAATCTATTGATTTCAACTGATGGAGCGCCTCTCGGAAAATCCAGTAGTTTATCAATGTGGCCAATTTTGTGTTCATCCACAATCATGCCAAATGTACAAGTTATAGGCATATTCGTCGGAGAACAAAAGCCTAAAGATTCTAATGAATTTTTCAAATTCTTTGTAAATGAAGCAATTGAATTAGTTGAGAGTGGTTTGGTTCACAATCAAACAAAGTATAAAATTAAAATAAAAGGAATCATTTGCGACACGCCTGCAAAATCTTTTTTATTAAATACAAAATACCATAATGGATATAATAGTTGCTCGAAATGCGAAATTGAGGGACAAAGTATTGAATGTACTATGTGTTTTCCAAATGAACATCCCAAACCAAACTTAAGAACTGATGTTAAGTTTTACAATTTCGAATACAGCCAAAGTGGTGATTACCAGAAAGAAGAATCTATTTTAAAAAATATCAAAGGCCTTGGGTTAGTTAGTAATGTTCCATTAGATTATATGCATTTAGTGTGCTTAGGGGTGACCCGGAGACTGCTACTATTGTGGATAAAGGGACCCCTCAAATTCAGATTATCCATGACACAAATTAATGTCATTTCTGAAAAATTACTAGAAATGCGAAAATATTTACCATCTGATTTCCCAAGAAAACCAAAAACGTTAAAGTTCTTAAAAATTTGGAAAGCCACAGAATTTAGAAATTTCCTAATATACTATGGCCCTGTTATTTTGAAAGATATGCTTTCCAAAAAGTTATATGAGCATTTTTTAACGCTTCATTTTGCTATACGTCTCTTAGCTGATCCTGAAAGTGTTAAACTTGAAGACAATATTTCTTGTGCTGCTCAACTTTTAGAAGATTTTGTTAGCAAATTTGAAAAGTACTACGGAGCGAAATACGTTTCATTTAATGTACACAACCTCAATCATTTAGCTGCTGACGTAAAGGAGTTTGGGAACTTGGATCAATTCAGTGCGTTCCAATTTGAAAATTTTATTTGTTCTCTGAAACGATTGATACGGAAAGGAGAAAAACCACTTCAACAGCTTATGCGACGATTAACAGAATATGGTCACAAAATCACCCGTCAAAAAGTACCTCTGAAAAATGGTTTTTCTAAAAAACACCATAGTGGACCATTAATAAATAATTTTGATTATAAAAATCAGTATCGAGAATACAGAAAAGATTCTTTGTATTTTAAATGCGACGATAACAAAGACGACTGTATACTTTTGAAATCTGGTACCATTATAAAAGCTTACAATTTTGTAGAATTAGAAAATGGCCAGTTTTGTGTCGTAGGAGAAATATTAAAACCTGTACGTGATTTATATAATTTTCCATTCAATTCTTCTTTATTAAATGTAAGTATTGTTAAATCCACGATAAAATTTGCAGAAAATTATGTAAAATACCAATGAATGATTATTTTGTCGTATTACCAATTTTACATACATTTTGCACATGAATAAAAATTATTAATAGTATCTGCATGAGTAATAATAATATAATTATTAAGTGAACACTTTTTTGTTTTTGTTATTACGCAAATCACAAACGTTTTAGTTCTAGACTAATTAATTAAATCGAGATTGAGTTGACGATCAACTTTTGGCGGACGCAATGTACGAAAGAAATTTGCTATTGTTACAGTTTAACCCTTTCAGGAGCAAAATTACCGAACAATACGTGATAGATTATCGGTTAGTACGGTAAGTTCATTAATTTACCGCAATCCAAGACGATATCGTCCCACGATTATCTCGACGATCCACAACTCAATTGTTGCTGTAGCGAAGCTGGCCAGCACGATCATTCGAGGGTGTAAATTCGCTACGCCCATGATAACTTTACCTCCGATTTTCAGCCAATCACGCCCTTCTTTAAGGAGGTTGGATAGGTCTTTTTGGAATGATCTTATCATTTTCATTTCGGTATGGGCAACCTCCTTAGGGACTCTCCATCGTATCATGCGGGGGGCCGCACAGTGTTCGGAAATCGAAAATTTATGGAAAAATTAACTTTTCGCCCACAATTTACCATCAATTTTGATGACTTTTTTTTTTAATTGAAGCTTTTGCAATTGCCAATCGATCCCTCGAGGCCGATTTTCCAATTTCATCCCAGACTTCATGTCCAGGATTCATAAACTTATGAAACACATATCCAGTCTATTCTAAACCTTATAAATTCAATTTAATTAACCAAATATATCCTTAACAGATAAACAGACAGAGACAGACAGACAGAGTCCGACAGACAGAGACAGACAGACAGAGACAGACAGACAGAGACAGACAGACAGTCTGTCTGTTTCTGTCTGTCCGTCTCTGTCTGTCCGTCTGTCAGTCCGTCTCTGTCTGTCCGTCTCTGTTAGTCCGTCTCTGTCAGTCCGTCTCTGTCTGTCCGTCTCTGTCTGTCCGTCTCTGTCAGTCCGTCTCTGTCTGTCCGTCTCTGTCTGCCCGTCTCTGTCTGTCCGTCTCTGTCTGCCCGTCTCTGTCTGCCCATTTCTGTCTGTCCGTCTCTGTCTGTTCGTCTCTGTCTGTTCGTCTCTGTCTGTCCGTCTCTGTCTGTCCGTCTCTGTCTGTCTGTCTCTGTCTGTCTGTCTCTGTCTGTCTGCCTCTGTCTGCCTGTCTGTCTCTGCCTGTCTGTCTCTGTCTGTCTGTATCTGTCTGCCTGTATCTGTCTGTCTGTCTCTGTGTGTCTGTCTCTGTCTGTCTGTCTGCCTGTCTCTGTCTGTCTGTCTGTTAAGGATATATTTGGTTAATTAAATTGAATTTATAAGGCTTAGAAGAGACTGGATATGCGTTACATAAGTTTATGAATCCTGGACATGAAGTCTGGGATGAAATTGGAAAATTGGCCTCGAGGGATCGATTGGCAATTGCAAAAGCTTCAATTTGAAAAAAAAGTCATTAAAATCGATGGTAAATTGTGGGCGAAAAGTTAATTTTTCCATAAATTTTCGATTTCCGAACACTGTGGGCCGTGGCAATGGGGGTCCTATCCCCTCTCTCCCCGCGGCGACTCCTCGCTCACCACGCACCTCCTCGCGCAGCCTACGGACTCGGTGTTTTGTTAACGCATTCACTTACTATTTTCCCAAAACCCCTCTGCGTTATTTTTTGATTATTTTTCTATTCAAATAAAGATTTTTTAACTGTATTTCTTCTTTTTATGTAAGGGATTTTTTTTAAAGATCACAACCTCAATCTTCCGTAAGAGCCTATGTTAAAAACTTGTTTTTCAAGAATTATTTTTTCCAAAAAATGCGCGATGATAAATACTGAAAAAATTCATGTAATCTTTTAAATTAAGGAATAACATAAAAATTCTAAATTATTTTGTTTGCTGCCGTTTTTCTAAAGGTAGGAGAGTCCTTAAGTCACGGGACATTAGCCAATCAGACAACAAAGACTATCAGAATTAGCCAATCCGCAACCGTTCTATATTGACTTCACATTTCCGTCGTCACTTTTTAATGAAAATATTTAGATGAATTCAAGATTCAAAAATTTTGCGTAGTGTGCTGGACAACTCAAAATGTCTAACTCCCCATCCGCCTTTCACATACGATATTCATGCTTATGCTTACATTATAAAAAACACGATGTGTAACTGGGGAAAGGGCTTTTCAAGACTCGGATGATGATTGGAGCACGGGTAATTGTCTTGGGCGCCTTCGGCATTATCCTCGCTTCGCTAGAAAAAGTTTACTTACGCCTCCAAAAGTAGGCTTACAATAGACATTTTACACTCACTGTATCAAAAATTACTACTTCTGGTCATTCCGTTTATAACTTTTTTTTATAATGAGATGAGTTTCTATTTTAATTTCTGATTCATTAAATAAATATGAATTTCAATATATGAATAATGTTGATCATTTTTGCAATAATATAATATACAATTTGTATCCATTAATTTCTTAGTGTGACGAAAGCGTCCATATTTAATTTTGCTCTTTTATATACATATTATTTTTTAGTATTTAGTATTTAGTATTTCATTTATTGTAAAAGTATTTTTATAAATTTAAGGCAGTTACATATAATATTCATAATTCAACAGTCTTGTAATAATATAATATTAATAATATTTAGAAATACATCGTTAATGTCTTAATAATATTTAGAAATACATCGTCAATATCTCGATATAAAAACAGATTTTTTTAAAATTCCATAATCGTCAATACCTAATTTCAGTCTTTAAATTAATGCTGTTTGCGAAATATCACAGTCTAAACTTAAAGCTATATAATACACAGTGGTAAGTCAGAGTTAAAATAGTGATATCACAGATAGGAAGTAGTGTAGGATAATTTAAAATGACTAGAAATTAGATTGACTAGAATCACTATCACTGAAGTTATCAGATCGTTATTAAAGCTAACACCTCACATTCACTCTCACCACTCGCGCTAATAAATACATTCATACATACAAAACTGTTTTAAATATTTTTTTTTTAAGTAAGAGAATCTAATTTGAGTTGCCCTCATAAAAGAACCACAATCATAACCCCTAATCCCTACTATTGCTCCGACGCCTCGGCATCAAGGATTGCAGGCTATACTATGAACTGCACTACCTGGGGCCGTTCCTTTTCGACCGTCGTAAAGATTACAACGTAGCGCATGTTTAATCCTTACTTCTAATTTTGCAGTTTTCCTTTTCTTAGTTTATAGTTCGGTTTATTGTAAACTTTCTTTTTCTTCTTAAGGGAGGTCCAATACTATAGCTTCAAATAAAATAAAATATACCTCACGCATCTGCGACTATGTACACCGTGAGAGAAATTGTTACCTGAATTATTTTCATTTTTTTAAACCTATGTTAGTAGAACTTAGCTGGAGTTTAGTTATGTTTAGTTTTTAAATGAACGTTATTCATATTCGACATTCATACTTTACTAAAACCTGTAATTAAATGGCAGTAGCACTGTAAGCGTATTACAGTGTTTTTATGATATTCTTGATAAAACCATTTTTTTTTTTTATTGCGTTTAACACTTTAGTTGTTAAATACGGCTAACTTTCTAAAGGTATTTTTCAAACAATAATTTAAGTATGAATTATAAGATAGACCTTTTTGTGATAATAATAGTAGTACTTTTTCCTTATATTTTTAACTAAAGAGTTTTTACATTCTTATTATATAAAATAAGTAAGCGTCTGTTTGTTAGGTTGAAAACCGTTGGAAAATTGTAGTCCCACGCCGAGGTCCCGCACATCTGGAAAGTGTTATCTCCCCTTAGGACGCTGCGTACCACAAACAAGCATCGAAGCTGTACTTTTTAAGAAACCTTTTTCGTTCCGTCACTGTACAACGATATATTATTTTCCAGTTTTAAAACTTATAAGTTCTATAATTATTTAACCGCTTTATATGTTTTAATTCTAATAACGCATTTATTTTTCAATAATTTCTCTCTAGATTTTCATATAACTTCCATTTAAAATCACCAAAGTCAAGACATGGTTAACTATAAATCGACGCTCCCTCACGAAGATTAGCACATTTCAGAAAACTGCAACGAAAACTAGCATAACTCATGACTTTACCGCGAATACTAGAACAATTCGCGAGGTTGCCGCGAAAACTAGCATCATTCACGAGTTTGCGCCGAATAATAGTACAATTCGTAAGATTGCGACGAAAAGTAGCACGATTCGCGAGTTTGCGATGAAAAGTAAGACGATTCGCAAGCTTGCCGCGAAAACTAGCACTTCGCGTCACCGTGTTAATTTACATAAGAGGCAGTGGAATGTGCTAGTCTTCGCCGCAATCAAGTGGATCGGGCTAGTCTTCAACGCAAATCAATGGGACGTGCTAGTCTTCGCGGCCAACGCTGAAATGGACTAGTTTTCGTGGCAATCTGAATCGTGCTAGTTTTCGTAGGGAGCGTCGAAATGAAATTATTATTCATTTTATTTCTTTTCTTGTTTAATATTGATAATTTCATTTTTATTTATATCCATTTCTTTTCGAACTCTTATTACACATATACACATGGTTTAAATGGATGGTTAAGTAATTAATTATTAAATAAATATGGAAATTATAAGTTTTGTGATTGGAAATGATTTAATGCGATACCTTCTATAATATAAAATAAGATTTTTTTTTTATACACATGCTGTAACTAATTCCGAAAATATGTAATTAATAAATAATAGCGACAATATTGTAAACCCTTGTATGAAATTAACTTTAATCGTTCAGTTTTGTATTTTTTACTACCGATTTCATATTTTTGTAAAAATTGTGTTAATTATTTCTTTGTAAACTGCAATGTTATATTAATACACGCGAATAAGGCCTCTGAGATTAACTTACTTCGCCTCTGAGACTATTTATGAGAGTAGTACACGCGAAGGGTTAATACACGCTGAAGTCGCCTCTGAGATTATTTTCTTACTTGTCTCTGAGATCGATCCTTTATACCGGTTTTATTTCTTTTTTTAGTTTGCTATTTAATTTCAATCGTGGTAACGTTAATTGCAAAAATCAAAGCACTTGTCGAGTCAAATTAAATAAAAATATATTCCGCTAACTTGCTCCATCCTGTATAGGACGAAAGTTTCGCCTAAAAAGGAGCGTCAGATTAATAATTAAATCTGAAATAAGTCTCTGTGTGATTCGGACGTCACATTAGGTTTATGTGTAAATCATTAAATAACTAAAAATTTATTTAATATTCAACGTTGTAACATTTATTTAATTTCAAGTTTAAATTTACCTATCTCTCCATTTTAATTTTGCTTCCTCATAGAGGAAGCTTTGTAATAGTAAAATTTTAATTTTCTTTAAATTGCTCTAGAAACATGAATAAAGGTGTTAGAAGTTTGTGTCACATGATTTTAGAAAATGTCTGTATGGATGTGTGTGTGTGTGTGTGTGTGTGTGTGTGTGTGTGTGTGTGTGTGTGTGTGTGTGTGTGTGTGTGTGTGTGTATACCGCTTTATTTTCGGATCTACGCGGTCGATTTTAACCGGACGGGTCTCATTTTTTTTTTTGTTTTTTGATTCCGAATTCGGGAAAAAAATAATTTTGTACGACTAACTGATTCGTTTTTGTTTTATGTCGAATTTTTCATTTTCGAAAAATTTATTTTTGATCTTTTTTAATAATTGGATTTAAATTTTATAATCGGATGGGTAGCGTTCGAAAGAGCATAAAAAAACCTATATTAAAAAAAAAATTTCTTTAGCTATCACGGTTATTTTGTTATTAACAAAAACGTGTTTTTTTTTAAATGCTTATAACTCCCAAACTAAATGGTCAATTTTTTTGAGAAAAATCATGATAATGGAGATTATGAATAGCTATAATTTGTATAAAATTGAATCCATTCTGTTGGTTAGTTTTTAAGAACAAAATTAAAAAATGAAAAAAACGTGTTTTAGGTGGCGACAATTTACGGGAGTAAAATTGTGTTAATCGCTTCAAAATTCCTTGTAGAGGTAGATTTTTAGTTGCCACCTGCACCTTTCTTTGGGATAGAAGATTGGTTCATAAATTTCAGAGATTTTTGAGGTTAAAATTTTTGTAACCTCTTTTTCGAATCGTAATTTCTCGAAAACGGCTATATGTATCAGAATGGGATAGGTAGCATTTAAAAGAGAATTAAAATACCTATATTTTCTAAAAAAAAAAAGTTTCTAGCTATCATGGTTCTTTGGTTATTAACAAAAACGTAAAACATGAAAAATGAAAAAAATGAGTTTTGTATGTCCAACGATTCCGGAAGGAAAATTGTCGTAATTTCTTCAAAATTCCTTGTGGAGGTAGATTTTGGATAGCTCTTGGTCGAGTTCTTTGGGCAAAATAATTGGTCCATAAATTTCAGAGATATTTGAGGTTAAAATTTTTTAAACTTTTTTTAAATCGTAATTTCTCGAGAACGGTTCTATGAATCAGCTACAGATTTCTAGACAATTTTGTATGTGATATAGATATTATGTATGTGAATTTTCATCAAGATCGTACGATTACTTTTTGATATTCAAAATTTTCCTATTTTACAAAGTTATTTTATTTGTCGCCTGATAACTAGAGAAAACTTGTTTTAATTTTTTTTTTTAATTTGGCGGAGATGTAGAGTGTATATTATTTATTATATGCGTTTTTAGAGTAAAAGAATTCGTTTATAAATTTCATAGATATTCGAGGTTAAAACTGATTTAGCCTTCTTTTCAAATCGTAATTTTTTGGATATATCTATACTAGAAAATGGAAATAACACGTGCTATGCGTGCGTGTTGTTCACTTGCTTTTGTTTTTTATTGAGGGTAATTTACAGCGCGATCAAGTTTTAACCTTATTATACACATTGAAGAATATATTTGGTTGAAATTTCAAAAGATTATCTTTATTTTTTACTCAAAATATGGAAATTTTTTATATAGAACATTGATTGGGAAAAAGTTTGCATTTTACTTGCAGAATATGCCAGTATTTTTCTTGTAACCTTTTTGGAAAGTCTCTTGACTGATTGACTTGATTGGTGACTTTATAATAAACATTCATATGTGTAATAAACGAATATATGTAATACAGAGTTTGGTAATTTGTTCGAATTTATTTTTAAGTTTTCAAAATATTATGGATTTAAAATATTACCCAAAGTTGAAGGTGCACGCGATAACAATATTAAGAAAATCAACCAATAGTCCTAAAATTTGGGAGAGATATATTTTTTTATATCTTCAAACTGAATTCGTTGCCCAATAAAATCGAACTATTACGACGAAAGATATTTGAGGTTTAAAATAAAACTATTTGAGCATATGATAATATTTTGAAAAAATTGATTTATAAAAATATCGGGTTGTCGCACGAGAAAAAGAGTAACAAGAATGAATTTTCGAAAAATATATATTAATTTATTACGAATATTCATAAAGAAAATTGGGTATGATACAATTAATTATTGTTATAAAAAATTAAAAAAAAAAATGAATAAATACATTATTTTGAGGAAGCTAAGTGCCAATGTATTGGCAGCGGTTTTTTACTTTTATATTCTTATTATGTTATAAATTTTCACTAACATCAGTAATTATTCTATTTGGTTTTTCGCTTTCATTCACTCAATACAAGGTGTCCCATTTTAATCGCCCCAGACAAATATCTTGAAAAGTATGGGAGATGGAAAAAAACTTTAAATACAAAAGTTGTAGGGTGCAAAGGGGGTCAGCTAATGGTAACAACGAATTTGACCTTGAACTCTATTTACAAGGTTATTTCAAGGTCAAAGTGATTTTTTTTGGATGAGGACCCCTACTTTCGACCCCGGAAATGGAAAGATCAGAAAATTTTACGTTCAGAAAGGTCTGATATGTTGGGGTTTCAAGGTCAACCAGCTAATTTAATGAGGTCGACCTGGGAATACCTCTAGGAAGGACAAAATTGACCTTGACGTTCAAGGTCATTTTAAGGTAAGTTGATTTTATAAAATGGAGCCCCTTATGGACCCTGGAAATGGAAAGAGCGGAAGAATTTACGTCCGAATATGACCTTGACCTCGACCTTGACTTTAACCGTGATCTGGAAGGTTAATTTAAGGTCAAGTCGATTTTTTTAAAATCCCCTTATTTTTGACCTCGGAAATGGAAAGAGAAGAAAATTTTACGTTCAGATATGTACCGTCATATGGTGTCAAAGTTGGCCCTCTGGGGTCAATTAAGGGTAATAATAAATAAATTAATTTTTTTGAAGTGGATTTCACTGTTTTTATGAGTTACTTAGGAATCTAAAAGTATTTTTTCTCCCTCAAATGAATCGAAAATTAGAAAGACTACCCTCGACATTAGCATTACCCAATGTGCACCGCGTGGAGGTTGCCGAAAGGATTTCGCACATCATTGGCCCTGAAAAAGGCCGATTGATTAACGGACTGTCATTTGAAGATCTAAGGCAGCAATTGCTCGATCAAGTGTCCGTTCTCTCTGAAACACATTTGCATCCTTCTTCGGAAGCTTGCTTGAACATTCCTCAATGTTTCCACTGAAATGGATTGGAAAGCTTCCATAATTCTTCCTCTCATGTTCTCTAAGGTTGTTGGAGCATGTGCAAAAACTTTGCCTTTAACTACTCCCCACAAAAAAAGTCAAGAGGTGTGAGGTCTGGGGATCTAGGCGGCCACTCGTGTACTTGGCTGCCGATGCCAATCCAACGATTACGATACATATCATTGAGAAAATTCTTGACTGATCGAACGCGATGTGCAGGAGCTCCATCTTGATGAAACCACATATCCCGCCGTAAGATAAGTGGGATATCTTCTAATAGAGGAGGTAGCTGGTTTTGCAAAATATCCAAATACAATTGTCCATTCAAATTTTGATTGTAAAAGATAGGTCCCAGCACATGATCTCCAATTATACCTGCCCACACGTTTATTGACCAACGTCTCTGGATTCGATGATCTCGTTGCCAATGAGGATTTTGTTCAGCGTAATAGTGGGCATTATGAAGATTGACACCACCCATATCATCAAATTTTGCTTCATCTGAGAATAGCACTCGATCAAAAAAGAAAGGGTCCCTACGTATCTGATTATTTGCCCATTGACAAAAATTTAAACGCCGTGCATAATCTCCATCCTCTAGTGTTTGTGTAAGGCGAACGTGGTAGGGGTGAAATTTAGATGTTTTCAACAGGCGATTTACTGTTGATTTGGGAACACCATGCATTCGTTGCAAATCTCGTGTTGAAATGTGGGGATTTTCAGCAATAATAGCTCGCACACCCAGCGCAATGTGCTGTTTCGTTCCAGTTTTGCGCCTCTTACGAACGATGGAGCCTTGTGCAGCTCGCGTTAATAATATTTTGATGGCTTTCCTATCTGGGTGACGGGCATTGGGATATTTCTCGGCATTGCGTCTTTCTGCAGCCCTATAATTATCATGACATTCACCAACAACTTTTATCATATTCACAATCTCCTGGGGCGTGTAATCAGCCATCTCAAAAAGGAATATGGTACCACAAAAGAAATTTGGTTTTCCACTTCAATTGTATGTATAAAAAGAAATTAAGAAGGCAATTTTCGGAAATGAGCGAAAAAGTTATTTATTCTAATAAACACATGAAATCATTACCGTATGCTATTCAATAATAAGAAATCAAAAGGTTTTCTTTATTTGTACTGTGCACAGTGACACCACTAAAAATAACTAACTCTACCTATTTTCGAGTGCAGTATTGTTATTACTCTTTAAAAAAATGAAAATATTTCCAAATTGACCAAACTAAAGAATTCGAATATTTATAATTGACTCATAACAAAACCATTAAATCATCGCCTCATAACTACCTTAAAGTAATCGGTCACTCGTACTTAAAAATATTATTTGACGTAGCCGTACATTTCAAAGGTGCCAACCTAACCAAGAAAGAACAAGAAGAAAAGTACCTTTTCATACCGAAAATTAATCCCAAAAATCCTTCAGAGTGACGCTGACAAAAGTAAGAACACATCAGATTAAAAAAATTAATTTGACTCCAATTGACCTCAAGCACGATTTGACCCTTAATTGACCCCAGAGGGCCAACTTTGACACCATATGACGGTACATATCTGAACGTAAAATTTTCTTCTCTTTCCATTTCCGAGGTCAAAAATAAGGGGATTTTAAAAAATCGACTTGACCTTAAATTAACCTTCCAGATCACGGTTAAAGTCAAGGTCGAGGTCAAGGTCATATTCGGACGTAAATTCTTCCGCTCTTTCCATTTCCAGGGTCAAAAATAAGGGGTTCCATTTTATAAAATCAACTTACCTTAAAATGACCTTGAACGTCAAGGTCAATTTTGTCCTTCCTAGAGGTATTCCCAGGTCGACCTCATTAAATTAGCTGGTTGACCTTGAAACCCCAACATATCAGACCTTTCTGAACGTAAAATTTTCTGATCTTTCCATTTCCGGGGTTGAAAGTAGGGATTCTCATTTAAAAAAATCACTTTGACCTTGAAATAACCTTGAAAATAGAGTTCAAGGTCAAAGTCGTTGTTACCATTAGCTGACCCCCTTTGCACCCTACAACTTTTGTTTTTAAAGTTTTTTTCCATCTCTCATACTTTTCAAAATATTTGCCTGGGGCGATTAAAATGGGACACCTTGTATAATCAGAACCAGACATCCGAAACTCTAATCATTCATTGATTTATTTACATTGTAAACAAAAATATACGAAATTGACTACTTAATAATTTTATAGGAACGTCATACATTAATATTAATATTGAAATCCAAAATTATTGTGCCTTATTTTACTTACAGTTTATTAATAAAATTATGTAATAATTCTTTACTTTTGAAATTATGGTTTTTATGCAAAATTGATATTTTTATAGGTAAAATTACTTTACATTTCGATAAAAGAAATTTCTAGCAAAATGTTTACCATTGCTGAGTTTGAGGACGGAGTACTAGCAGTCCCGAGCAAATGGATTGATAAAAATAAAAAGGAATGCAGCTATCCTCCAAACGATGATGATGCCTTAGATTTTATTAAAAATTGTGCAAATCCAAAGAAAAATTGGATTAAATTGCCCGTACGGAAAATTTTTGGTGAAGAAAGTACGTAGTTGTTTGATTAAATTATTGATTATCAATTTAAAAAGTATATTTTTAGTTAATTGTTCGTAAAATTTGTGCGTAATTGTTGGTTAAGGTGGTGCGATACCCACGCTATTACTCAAAATTGGATTCCCGTTTTTCTCATTCAATTTTTAATTTTAAGGAAAAAACTCTTTGATACGTTATAGTTTGTTATTAAACTTAAAACGTGTCAAAGAGTTTTCTCAAAAGTTTAAAATTGAAGGAGAAAAACGGGAACCCAGAATTGAGTAATAGTGTGGGTATCACATCACCTTAAATCTAGTTTTTTTGTACATGTAACCAGTAAGATAAATATGTCAATTGGTATTCTACATATTTAAAAATTTTTATAACGATAATTTCAGTATATAAGTGTATGTGTTATACATAAAATTAATAACGAAAGGAAAAATGTAAATCAAACTAACGAAAAGAGCTTTCAACTGCACTTTATAATATGAAAATAGGGTCAATGCACCAGTCCGTGTCCAGATACTAGTGAATGACCATTTAAAAAAAAAAGTTGGATAAAGTATATTTTCGTTACTCATGAATACCAAACTGCTCTCCTGACTCAAAAGTCCAAAAATGTAGATTTTCAACTATTTAATATTTTGAAAATATTTTATTGAAACAATTGAAAATATCACGTGACCTGGTCATTCATTGGCCCTAAATGGTCATTCACTGGTACAGTTCCAACTTCCTTGCAGTTATACTAATTAAGATTTTAACGACCCAAATTTCAAAATATGCTGACAATTAAGGGGGCTAGACACCTTTTTTCTTTGAAATAAGAAGTCACATTTTAATACATAAATGTAAACTAATTATTTCATACTTTTTACATATAAAAGTGGGTATATTTACCTTACCTTAAAACTTTCTCCGATGGGCCTTTTATATGGTCCAGAACCATAGTCATCGATGAAACAAGTTTTTTCACTAACCGTAAGCTTTGAAATTTTCCTGTGGATGGATTGACTCCAGATTTGAACTAAATTACTCCTGAATAGTATAATTCTCATATGAGTGTAGGGATTTTTGATCTAATGAGAAAAAAAAAAATTGTGCTGTTTTTCAAGTTTTTTTTTTAATTTTTTAAAATTTTTTATATTTTTTCATAATTTTTCTGATGTAAAAAATTTTTCCGACATTTAATCTTAAATCCCTACACTCATATGAGAATTATACTATTCAGGAGTAATTTAGTTCAAATCTGGAGTCAATCCATCCACAGGAAAATTTCAAAGCTTACGGTTAGTGAAAAAACTTGTTTCATCAATGACTATGGTTCTGGACCATATAAAAGGCCCATCGGAGAAAGTTTTAAGGTAAGGTAAATATACCCACTTTTATATGTAAAAAGTATGAAATAATTAGTTTACATTTATGTATTAAAATGTGACTTCTTATTTCAAAGAAAAAAGGTGTCTAGCCCCCTTAAGGTGATGCCCCCCCCCCCTCCTTCTCCCATGTTTCAGACAATTGCAGGAACACGATTTTCAAGTTTGAATTTTAAATTTTCAGAAAAATACTCTGACATGTTGTGATTTAGTAAAGCACTACAAGGTATCTAAGAGATTTTTGCTTAAAATTGATAATTAAATGAGAAAAACAATATACATACGTGGGCGCGCGCGCGTCCACTTACAGGTTTCTATGTTTAATACGACTATTTTGATTTACAGAAAATTATGCTGATGCTAAAGAAAAAGTTGAAACAGCGTTAGTGGATTCTGATTTCGATCAAGAAAATTTAAAAAAAAATAGGTCAAGCCGAAAAAGAAAAATGTTAGATGATTATGATGACGGTGATGAAGTTAGAAGAAAAAATCAAAAGCCAATTCAAATTATGGCGGACTGGACGATACCGACTCCGATAACGATGGGAAAGAAGACGATGAGAATAACAGTAATGATAAGCGGATATTGCCAAAGGCTACTCCTACAAATGTTGTAACATTAGCTTCTCGTCGAAATCAGGCACTTAGAGAAATGAACACAAATGACATGCAATTATTGGAAAAATTGGAATACGTAATAGGTAAGTACAATGTTCATTTGGAGAATGATTTTTATTGATTGATAAGGATTGCGCGCGAAGATCCACCACTGCCGCTACGTTTAAAGTTTTGAAATTGATATTTTATATATACTAGCAAGTTCAGACGCGCTGCGCGCGCTCTTTCTTTACCTTGATTATACAATTAATATTGAAATATTATGAATTTAAAATTTATTTTACTTTTTAACATCCCGCGCAAATTTATCCAATATTTTTTATTGAAACTTGGATTGTATTTACTTTAGTATACACAATACAAAAATTTGGAGGTTAGAAATTTAACTGTTATCAGAACAGTATTCATAGTCCTTCATTTTTATCTACAGATAACACTTTAATACTTTTTTGTTATACAAAATCAAATTTTAAGTCATTAATAATATTTACGACTTATATTTTTAGTTTAAATATTTTATAATTCCAAACTCTGTGGGATTTATTTGTACCAATCAGCTTGTTTTTCTTATTTTAAAATAAATATTTCGTTGCTATTTTGATTTAGTTATATTTTTTTATATATGATCTACATAGCCCAATCAAAATAAAGCCTTTAGGTGCTTCAACATGGCCGCTCATCACTTTTTTAAGAAGGGATATTAAAGGGGGCAAAACATTTTTTAAACCTGAAAAAAACAAATATTTTTTAAATAACACGATAGTTTCCAACTTTTTTACAATTTAGAATTTTTATTGGTATACTCTATAATAGTTGTATGGCTTCTATAGTAATGAAGGAAATTTTTTTTGTTCATTAGCATAATTAAAACACCATATTTTATAATTTTCTAATTAAATTCCCTAGTTTTTTATCAATTAAACAGGTGCAAAGTTTTTTTTTCTACAACTTAAAATCAATTCATAGGAGCTACAGAACTAGGAAATATGCCTGTAAAATGGGATCTACTTTCTCCACTGATTTAATGTTTTCAATCTTACTGACAATGACGTATACCAATAAAAACTCTTCGCTCGATAACTAGAGATGTTAACCCTGCATGAAGTCAACAGATTTTTATTTGTTCGGTAAAAACATCTTGTGTTCAGTAAAAAAGTTGTTAGTTTTAAAAATTATTTTGTTACTTTAAAAGTATTTGTTCTTTTTCAGGTTTAAGAGTTATTCTATCTTCTTACATATTTATAACTAAATAATTAAATTAAAATGAATTAAATACAATTAACTTCTCACTTATAAAAATCATTTTTCACAGCCATAGACGAACAAAATTTACAAAAGAATAAACGAATACTGTTTGAAATCAAGGAGTTAAAAACTATGATGGAGGAATTAGGAAAAAAAGTTAATGATGCAACTGATCAACGACAGGGTGCAACTAAGACTGCTTCTAATGCTAAATTAACGTTAAAACAGATTAACACAATTAAAGAGTTAGAAGAATTTAACAAAGATTTAAAAGATGAAAGCTACTATACGAAAACGGTAATTTGAAATTCCTTTTTTCTGTCATTCCGCTGCATTCTTTATCTTCAAAAATTGATTATTTTCGTCTTTATAAAACATATTTGTAGGTGGAAGCTTTATCAAAAAGGGGGGGCAAAAATTTCAACGACCTGACCAGTAATATTATGTACAAAATAATGACCGATGATCTCGCAACTAAATTCAATTTGATGGGGCGCCAAAAAAAGCAAGCGTTTAAACTATTGGAACACCTGTATTCAGCTATTATTGGTAACTATCGTTTGATAACAAAATTTGTTATTTACAACTTTTAGAACATAATAAATTATTAAATAAATGATATTATATCGTTTTAAAATTTTAAATTGTTACACATTATTACAGATCATTCTTATTTGTTTTGTAGGTGCAGTACGTTCGATGTTTGAATCTGCAACCGAATATGAAATAGAAAACAAAATTGGAAGTTGGCTGACCCAAGCATCGGTTAGAGAAGGCAGAAAAGAGTAAGTGTACTTGGTAGTAATTGTAAATACTATTCTAAGAAACTTTTTTAATTGATTTTGTTAGTGTTTTCTGTACAATATCGTTATTCTAAAATTAGAGAAAAATCCCTACTTATCAACTAAGAAGAATACGATACGCGTGCGCGCAGGCGCTCCCTTCTTTTCTTCACCTCCTTTGCGCACTTGTATCGTAATATACTATTTCAAGACGCGAACTTAGAAATATTTAAACGTTTTAATAGTATTTTCTATAAGATCTTGTTATTGTCTATATCCTGCATCGCTTTGAATTAGCTTTAATTTACTAATTTTCAGTTTTTAGTAATATTTAATCAATTATTATATAAACGTTTTACAGACTTAAGAAAACTGACCCCTCTGCTCAAAAGAAAAGCACTTCTTCAGATAACACGACAAATAAAGACAAAGAGACAGAAAAAGTGACAGAAAAAGATGGAGAAAACGACAAAGAACAAGATTCGCCAGATGATGAATAAATTATTCTTCAGAAGCCTTAAGTTTTTTTTTTGTTTAAAGAAAGTGCAAAATCTAATGCAAAAATTGCGTTTTTTTTTTAAGTTTTTTAAATTATTCTTTTTCTTTTTCATTTTATGATCGTTCGATCTACAACGTACAATGAACAATCAGAATGTTTATAAGTACCAATAAGTATGTTTATCGTTTAAAAATTTAGTTTGAATTAACCAAAGTTATTCCATTAAAGTAACTTACGATATGTAATTAACATTGGCTAAAAACGAGTATTAGCAGAATGCTCTTATAACTAACAAGTACGTTTATTATTTAAAAATTTATTTATTTCAAAATAACTAAGATATGTGATTAACATATGGGGAATTCCATATATTAAACAACAAGTACTAACAGAATGTTCCTGCTACTATAGTACTTTAATTATGTAAAAATTTATTAATTTGAGATTATCAAAGATATTAAATGAAAATAAATTAAGATATGTGATTATAACATTAGCTACAAACGAGAACTAAATTTACTATTTGTTGGTATTTCAATATTTGATGAAAAAAAAAGTAAATACGGCTGGCGCTATTTTATCAAACTGCAAAATTTACAAATAATTATTTTTTAGAATAAAAATTGTTTACAAATACAAAAATAAACACCTGATAAACACCTGAGAAAATATCCCTAGCCGTAATAACTAATTTCAAGTATTTTAGATAGGATATTGTTTATATAATAAGACACAACATCTAATAAAAAATATTTTGTTTTTAATATTTTACTTATTTGTACTAAGCTAATGTAAAGCTGTTATTTTGATAAAAGTTTATTAAAAACTGTAAGCTCAGAATTATTTAATTATAACTATAATTTAATAAATAATAATTAATTGATATAAAATGGTATTTTTGTAAATAATTTCTAGTTTGTTAATGTTAATTTATTAACATTTTGTAATAATACAGATATAAATATTAGTGTAAAATTGTCAAAGTTGACAAAATATTTGTAAAATATTGTATCAATCATGCTACAGAATTGTAAAATATTGTTTTAATATTGCACTAAAACGACTGGGGAGTGTCAACAATATTGCTATAATATTTCGCAATATTCTAACAATGGAGAATATAAATATTGCTTCAATTTGATAAGCATTTCTGCTGTAAACACAATATTCTAGCGATATTTATGCACTATTGTATAAGTAGAATGTTGCAGTACTTTTACAATATTGCGGGAACATTGCTAGAATATTACGTTTACAGCAGAAATGATTATCAAAATTGAAGCAATATTTATATTCTCCATTGTTATAATATTTCGAAATACTATAGCAATATTGTTGACACTCCTCAGTCATATTACTGCAATATTAAAACAATATTTGACAATACTGTAGCAGCATTGATATAATATTTTACAAATATTTAGTCAATTGAGCTAAAATATTTCTAAAATATTGTAGCACCCCTCAGTCATATTACAGCAATATTAAATGAATATTGAACAATACTGCAGCAGCGTTGATACAATATTTTACAAATATTGAGTCAACTGAGTTACAATATTTCTAAAATATTGTAGCACTGCTCAGTCATATTACTGCAATATTAAATGAATATGTAACAATACTGCAGCAGCGTTGATACAATAGTTTACAAATATTGAGTCAATTGAGTTACAATATTTCTAAAATATTGTAGCACTGCTCAGTCATATTACTGCAATATTAAATGAATATTTAACAATACTGCAGCAGCGTTGATACAATATATTATAAATATTTAGTCAATTGAGCTACAATATTTCTAAAATATTGTAGCACCCCTCAGTCATATTACTGCAATATTAAATGAATATTGAACAATACTGCAGCAGCGTTGATACAATATTTTACAAATATTGAGCCAACTAAGTTACAATATTTCTAAAATATTGTAGCATCCCTCAGTCATATTACTGCAAAAATAAATGAATATTTAACAATACTGTAGCAGCATTGATATAATATTTTACAAATATTTAGTCAATTGAGCTACAATATTTCTAAAATATTGTAGCACTGCTAGTCATATTACTGCAATATTAAATGAATATTGAACAATACTGCAGCAGCGTTGACACAATATTTTACAAATATTTAGCCAATTGAGCTACAATGTTTCTAAAATATTGTAGCACCTCTCAGTCCTATTACTATAATATTAAATGAATATTTGACAATACTGCAGCAGCGTTGACACAATATTTTACAAATATTTAGCCAATTGAGCTACAATGTTTCTAAAATATTGTAGCACCTCTCAGTCCTATTACTATAATATTAAATGAATATTTGACAATTCTGCAGAAACATTGATTTAATGTTTTAAAAATATTTTCACAATTTTGCTACAATATTTCTAAAATATTGTAGCATCCCTCAGTCATATTACTGCAATATTAAATGAATATTTGACTATACTGTAGCAAGATTGATTCATTGTTTCATAAATATTTTACCATTGTTATTGCAAGACACCTGAAATATTATTGTTCCGTTCAGCAATATTATATCAATATTTGGAAATGTTTTGGCAATAATTGTAAAGGTTGCTACAATTTTGATTCGTAATTCTTGATGCACATGTAATATTGCTGCAAAGTTCTGAAATATTATTAAGTTTTTTATTATACGCCAAATTTTTCCACAATATTTCAGAAATATTGACAAAGTCGGCAATAAAATAGAAAAATATTGAATTGATATTGCGGGAATATTTTGGTAATATTGTGGCAAGATACACTAATTGTGCGGTATTACAAAAAAATACTGGACAATATTGCAAAACTATATTTCTGCAATATTAACGTAATATAGCCTAGTATTTTTTAGTAATATTTAGTCCATGTTGCAGCAATATTACGACAATATTTTGTGCAATATTGCTGTAATGGAAAAAAAACGGACATCAAATATTCTCACAATACTTATGATGCATTGCGGCAATATTTGCTGCAATATTGTGGCAATGTTGAAATGCTCTAGCAATATTGCGGAAATATTGCGGTGCTGTGTGGGAACTAAAGTACCGTGACAGCTAGAAAATTAATTTTTTTAGAAAATATAGGTATTTTAATTCTCTTTCTAATGCCATCCACCCCATTCAGATACATATAGAGCCGTTCTCGAGACATTACGATTTTAAAAAAATGTTTTCAAAAAAAACACGTTTTTGTTTTTGAATATAACTATAGAACCGTGATATCTAGAAAAATAATTTTTTTAGAAAATATAGGTATTTTAATTCTTTTCGAATGCCACCCACCTCTTTCGGATACATAAAGCCGTTCTCGAGAAATAACGATTTTAAAAAAATGGCAAAAAATCTTTAACCTCAAATATCTCTGAAATTTATGCACCAATCATTTTGCCCAAATCGCTCGTACGAGAACTATAAAAAATCTGCCTCTAAAAGGAATTTAGAAGCCATTAATTCAATTTTACTCTTGTAATCGTTGGACATACAAAACTGATTTTTTTCATTTTTCAATTTTTTACTCAAAGTCTAGCTTGCAGAATGTATTCAAATTTTTACAGATTATAGCTATTTATTTATATTCTGTATTATCATTTGTAATTTAAAAAAAAAAATAAGTTTTTGTTTTTGATCATAACTAAAGAACCGTGATGCATAGACAATTAATTTTTTTAGAAAATATAGGTATTTTAATTCTCGTTCGAATGTCTCCCACACCATTCCGATACATATAGAACCGTTCTCGAGAAATTACGATTTTAAAAAAATGTTTAAAAAAAAAATACGTTTTTGTTTTTGATAATAACTAAAGAACCGTGCTTGATAGAAAATTAATTTCTTTAGAAAATATAGGTTTTTTAATTCTATTCCGAATGCCATCCACCCCTTTCAGATATATAAAGCCGTTCTCGAGAAATAACGATTTTAAAAAAATGTTAAAAAATCTTTAACCTCAAATATCTCTGAAATTTATGGACCAATAATTTTGCCCAAATAAGTCGTCCGAGAACTATAAAAAATCTACCTCTAAAAGGAATATTTTCAAAAAAACGTTTTTGTTTTTATGATAACTAAAGAACTGAGATAGGTAGAAAATTAATTTCTTTAGAAAATATAGGTATTTTAATTCTCTTTCGAATGCCACCCACCCCATTCAGATACATATAGAGCCGTACTCGAGAAATTACGATTTAAAAAAAATGTTTTAAAAGAAACACGTTTTTGTTTTTTATGATAACTAAAGAACCGTGATAGATAGTAAATTAATTTTTTTAGAAAATCTAGGTATTTTAATTCTTTTCGAATGCCACCCACCCAATTCAGATACATAGAGCCGTCCTCGAGAAATTACGATTTTAAAGAAATGTCGAAAATATTTAACCTCAAATATCTCTGAAATTTATGGACCAATCATTTTGCCCAAATAAGTGGACAGAGAACCATAAAAAATCTACCTCTAAAAGGAATATTTTCAAAAAACGTTTTTGTTTTTATGATAACTAAAGTACCGTGACAGCTAGAAAATTAATTTTTTTAGAAAATATAGGTATTTTAATTCTCTTTCTAATGCCATCCACCCCATCCAGATACATATAGAGCAGTTCTCGAGACATTACGATTTTAAAAAAATGTTTTTAAAAAAAACACGTTTTTGTTTTTGATTATAACTATAGAACCGTGATATCTAGAAAAGTAATTTTTTTTGAAAGTATAGGTATTTTAATTCTTTTCGAATGCCACCCACCTCTTTCGGATACATAAAGCCGTTCTCGAGAAATAACGATTTTTAAAAAATGTCAAAAAATCTTTAACCTCAAATATCTCTGAAATTTATGGACCAATCATTTTGCCCAAATCGCTCGTACGAGAACAATAAAAAATCTGCCTCTAAAAGAAATTTTGAAGCCATTAATTCAATTTTACTCTTGTAATCGTTGGACATACAAAACTGATTTTTTTCATTTTTCAATTTTTTACTCAAAGTCTAGCTTGCAGAATGTATTCAAATTTTTACAGATTATAGCTATTTATTTATATTCTGTATTATCATTTGTAATTTAAAAAAAAAAATAAGTTTTTGTTTTTGATCATAACTAAAGAACCGTGATGCATAGACAATTAATTTTTTTAGAAAATGTAGGTATTTTAATTCTCTTCCGAATGCCACCCACCCCATTCAGATACATAGAGCCGTTCTCGAGAAATAACGATTTTTAAAAAATGTCAAAAAATCTTTAACCTCAAATATATCTGAAATTTATGGACCAATCATTTTGACCAAAGAACACGACTGAGAACTATAAAAAATCTACATCTAAAAGGAATATTTTCAAAAAACGTTTTTGTTTTTGGTGATAACTAAAGAACCGCGATAGCTAGAAAATTAATTTTTTTAGAAGATATAGGTATTTTAATTCTATTTCGAATCCCACCCACACCATTCAGATACATATAGAGCCGTTCTCGTGAAATTACGATTTTAAAAAAATGTTATAAAAAAAAACACGTTTTTGTTTTTGGTGATAACTAAAGAACCATGATAGATAGAAAATTAGCTTTTTAAGAAAATATAGGTATTTTAATACTCGTTCGAATGCCTCCCATCCCTTTCAGATACATAGAGCCGTTCTCGAGAAATAACGATTTTAAAAAAATGTCAAAAAGTCTTTAACCTCAAATATGTCTGAATTTTATGGACCAATCATTTTGCCCAAAGAACTCGACCGAGAACTATAAAAAATCTACCTCTGAAAGGAATTTTTTCAAAACACGTTTTTGTTTTTGATGATAACTAAAGAACCGTGATAGATAAAAATAATTTTTGTAGAAAATATAGGTTTTTTAATTCTCTTTCGAATGCCACCCACCCCATTCAGATACATAGGGCCGTTCTCGAGAAATAACGATTTTAAAAAAATGTCAAAAAATCTTTACCCTCTGTTACGTGACAACATTTTGGCTTTACCTTTTTTTCTTTAATTGGTTAAAATTATAATGAGTACAATGATTTTCATTGGAACGTATATTTTCCCCGCAGTAAAATTTTAAAATTTGTATACGCGATTCTAGTTAAGAGCTTATCGCCCAAAGCTGCAACAAGTTGCTTCCACGCAGCACTCTCCCCTCGTAGCCGAAAATCGCATTCCTACACGCGCCGAGTAATAAGACACCCCTTAGCGGCGATAAGCGTTGCACAGCGATGCGACATTGTCGTCAAGGGGCATATGGTGCATGGGTGCGAGAGAGAAGGCGAGCACAATTAGGGGGCAAGGCGACGCGCAGCTCGACGATGCCACGCCAACTCGGGAGTCAGAAATTAGCAGCCTTCACGCTTAGACTAAGCGAAGTCTACCAGAACCAGTTATATATACGTTGAAAGAGTCGCAGTGGCCAAAATTATTTTTTTTTTCTTCAGTTTTCTTTTTATTCGCACATGTTTCTACATTATTAAAAAACCCGGATCATCAGTTTTGTTTTAATAATTCCACCATAGTATAACGCATTATAATACGGCGAATATTACTACACGCAAATACAAATCGCACGCAGATCCTACCGAACTCGGACTATCAACGATAATAATCAAATAATTTGCAACCACAGTAGAGAAACAGCACTAGAGTGATTCACCATTTACACAAAGTAAGTTGCCTTTCGTATCATATTACTGTCTCCTTAAGGTATAGATTTCTACGAACAAGGTTGTGAACTAGCGCGCGGTAGAGATTTGTGTATGTGTGTAGGCCGCGAGTGTTACCCTTGCCGCAATAAAAGGAGTTTTATTGAGGAATCCCGAGTCCTTGAAGCGAGAATAACTAACTAGTCCTCAGATCAGAGTTGTTGGTTCCTAGTCTCATCCGTCAGCTGGTTAAATAATATAAGGCTGTTAGTTGTGTTAGTTGTTCCATTCCAGGGCTCGTACCAGAGACCAAAGGCGATTTATTGAACTCGGTAGTGCTATTCGACAGGGGAAGCACCTCCACCAGATCACTTTTTGTAGTAGAAGCTCCTTCGAGTAGGTCGCTGGGGAGCTTGTGACGGAGCCCTCTCTACGTCTCCTTTTTTTTCTTTTCCCTTTTCCTCTTCTCTAGTTGCACCCCTAGAATCAATAGAATAATAAGTAAACAAATAAGACTTAGGATCATCTACCCGGCATAAGTGCAAAAATTTCCCTTTTTCTTTTTTTCACTTTTCTTTTACTTTTTATTATTATATATTTTTTTACTTTTTATTATTTATATTATCATAAAGTTCATCATAAATATCGATATCTCGCTTATCAATATAATACCTTGTATGTACGTCAAATAAGCCTCAGCTCTAAGTCGCATAGTAAAATAGTCATTACATGCATATACCATCAGTGAGAGGTATACCATGCATGTACTCATAAGTGCGTAGGTACCCGTGAACTGATGTTAGCCGCTTGTACGCATACAATTAATATCCAGCTTTTCTTTTTTTGACTCACCTCCCTGCAATAAGCAGGGAATTGCGGTCTTGCTCCCTGTAGTGGTGGACGAAGGCCAGGTGACATCCTCAACTGTCCTGCTTCCCCTTGTACCTTCTCTTTCCTCGCCCTATAGGAGTTCAGATTCTTCGACAAGAGTCGAAACTCGAAGGAGTTCCAGTCAACCCTTCGCCTTTCCTTAATCGACACCTAGCATCATCCCCTCCGCAGATACTGGTGAGTGTAGCATGACAGCGGAGCACATGGGAACATCATAGCAACGCAGCCTGATCCGATGGAGCCACACAGGTTTTAAACACGCAGTGCAGTGAAGCATCAAGTAGATTAGAATCTAGATGCATATATCCACACTCACATTATATATATATATATATATATATATATATATATATATATATATATATATATATATAAACACAGCAGTACGCCTCACTATGCATACCCATATGTAGGCGCATAAATAAAAATACACTACAGCTGAAGCAATACACTGGGTGGAAGGAGTCCTCTGGCCTTGACCCGCACCTTCAGATTTCCTCTCTGCTGTAACTAGAAGAAATCAAAGGAAAAACAACATCACACAGAGTACTCAGTCCTTCTTGTTGGGATTTTCAACTAATAAATAACCATCAAAAAGGAGGCACTTAACTGACATCGGAGATATCTTCGCCGCAGGGATCCGCTCAGCCAGGTATCGAATATCTTGCGGTTTTCCACCTCCTTCCGTTCCCTCGAACAACACCCTCCTCGTGCCACCCGGGTGTCCAGCGTCGTCGTTCGGCTGCCGCGGGGAGCGAGACGGCTGTTCTGCTGCTTTTGCCTGCGACTATAGCTCTACATAGAAGGCCGCGCGCCACCCGCGACATATGCGACTATACGACGGTGCTGCGCCGCCTCTCCGACATCAAGGTGCGTTCACATAGGGACATAGTATTAGGGTCGCGCTTGGTCTAAATTATAGTAGTTAACGTTTAGACAGTCTAGTTTATACTTCACGCCACGAGACAGGCTCTTATATATCCACGCTTACACAAATAAGTAATAACGGGTATCATCACACTTCGTGATTCTCTACTGCGGTGTCCCCAATAGGGGGTTAACGTGTCATCATTTCTGCAACGGGGCTTTAGTGTATTTCAGAAGAAGGATCCCGGGATATAATCATTAGTTAAGTAGACTCTCCGCGCTCCCGCGTTTTCTTGAACCTTAAGGCGCGTTTACATAGGCGTAAGACGGGAATTGCCGAACTCCTTTGAGGAATTAGGGTTTAGTTTTAGTTGTCATTTTTGGATTGTATAAATGATTATAATAAAGGGATAAGAACTTGAAATAATTTCACAGGTCTGTTAATTTTTATTGTTCAGTCGAGTAGCCCTACAATCATACCCTAATCCTTCTAATCTTCGGAATTTTGTTGGACACAATCGCTTCACTGAACTATCCCCTATATCGCACGCTTATGGGGGCGTGTGACGAATAAGCTGAGAACGAGAGGTCCTCGTGAGAGCAAGGCGGACGGATGCCTTGTGAACGTCATCCAATCAGAAACTCTGACGCAGGTAACAGAACAAGAAGTTAGTAGGTCAAAGGAAGTGTTACGATATGAGATCTGTTTATATCGTAACAAAAATGGTAGCAGAGCGTGGTTTGACGCTCTAACCTCTTGCGCTTATCTTTTGGAGAATTTTCGAGTTGATCGAAATAATTCAGCGTTATCAGACAATTAATAGTCCAATAAAAATTAAGAGTGCGCAAACACACATGCGCGCGCCTATACACATACATAGATAAACCCGTTATAATTATAATACCAATATATACCTTTTATATAATTATAATATTTGTATAACCTATTTTACTATAAAAAAAACCCATAGCATTGTGTGCTTCCCGCATGATTGTTTCTCGTTTTCGTTCGATTAAACGGTTGCAAACTCACTCCCCTTTTTCGAATTGACCATCGTGGGTTCAACCAGGATCATTGCTAAATTTTATTCGCAACTCGAGTGTTTCTGACTTCTCTTCCACAACGAGTAATATCCAAGGCAGCGAACCCAGGGACTAAGAGGAAACCGAACGCAGTTAACATGGCAGGGGGTGACGATACTACAACCGCGGGGGGGGGGGGGGTACGAGCGCCGAATGTTCTCAACTAATGGTAACCATGGCAGGAACAATGGCGATGCAAGCCGCCGTTTCTGGCATCCCATCATTTGACGGATCGAATCTGCCCCTCAAGGATTTCCTACAAGACGTGCGGAATGCTGCAACCGATGTGCCTGCGGAGAAGATCGGTGGGTTTCTTAAAAAGGTGTTAGGAAAATTAAGGGGTTCTGCTAGGAACTCTACGTATGGAGTGACCTTCAATAGTGTAGACGACCTTGTGAAGCATCTCAAGCGGAGATTCGCACCCGGGAAGACCTTTACGTATTATAACGCTCAAATAAATGGAATCCGGATGTTACAACAGGAAACGGTCGGCGATTTTCGGGACCGCCTCAACATCCTGTTGATGGGGGCTGAAAACGCGCTGAGAGAGGAAAAGGGCGCGGCATACGTAGACGCCATGATGGCACCTATGAAAGACGCTTCCATAGACATCTTTATTCGAGGACTGCCATACACCATCAGCGCTGCTGTGGACGCCTGCCATCCGAAAACTCTTGATGAAGTCTACCTAGAGGGAGTGCGGATCGAATCTCGAATCAAATCCCGAATACTCTCGGACTCGCGCATGCCAGGCGCCTCTCAATACAACGAAGCCCACGAGGTATCACAGAATTTTCGACGATTCGGAAATTATGCGGCGCCGTTCCAGAATCATCACGCGGAGGGAGGACACAAGGCCCCTGCTTACATTGGATACATGGAAAATGGTGATGCTGCTCAGCTGCCGGAGTGCCCGACCATCCAACCTCAGGAGGAGCTGGAAAACCCCTATATCGGATATTTCTACACGGGGCCGGCTGAACCATCGCCCAATGGAGGCGCTCCCGGTGGCGATCGACCCCCCTTCGCGCAATACAATCGAGGTAGAGGGGGATATCGAGGTCGAGGTCGAGGTTACCCGCAGGGAACCCCTCGACCTAAAGAACCAATAGACCCTAGGTTGTACTACCCAAACAATCAACAAACTCAGTCGGGTTTTACCCTTGGCCTTCCTCCATCCCATGGCCCACCGACCTCATACCCTTCGCCGCAGGCGTCTTTAAACTCCCAGAGGGCTCGCCCGGAACTTTCGGAGGCGAGCCCTGTTCACTCAGCACCGATCGTTCAGCCGATGGCTCGCGAGCAACCACCGGTAAGTCAACTCACCCCGCAAGCCAGTCAAACCAGCCCGACGCCACGGGTGTTTCTAGCAAGAGCCCCGATGACACAGCCGTCCGGATTGGTTCCTGTTCATCAGTTGGCCGAGAGGATGCGAGAGAGGATGAGCCTACAGTAGTACGCGTAAGGGTTCCCGAGGGTCGCAAGGATGGACTCTTATTTATGGTTGACAACGGTGCCACCGTCAACATAGTTAAGGTTGGAGCCTTGGATCCCAACGCACTGGTGGACACTAACCAAGCCATCCCTTTGATCGGTATTAGCGATCAAACGGTAGAAACCTTAGGCACTGTCTCCCTTACCATCCGGGAGAAGCCTGTCACGTTTTTAGTCACTTACGATGACTTTCCTATCGATCAAGACGGGGTCCTAGGTAGAAATTACCTTAAGCAAGAAAAGGCTGTCATCTCGTATCATTATAATACGTTGATGATTGGGAGCGACGTCATGCACCCAATTCCTTTCATCGATCCGCCCGCCGCGCCCAAACCAATAAATATTTGCGACACCGCCACCTGTAAGCAACCAGAGGGCGAGGAGGCAGACTCCACCGTTCCACGCCCTGAAACGACTAGCAATAAAAACCTACAGGGACCGCCTACTGACTCGCCCCACAAACCTGCCCCCATTCGGTACACTATCCCCCGCCGGTCGCGCAGGGTGCTTAAAATTAACCTCGCCAGGACGGATTTGAAGGAAGGTTACCTACCTCTTCTGGACGTCGGGTACGACGACGTCTACGTGGGAGAAGGAATCGTAAGGGTGGAAAACAACTGCTGCCATGTGATGGCCATCAATACTCGTGAGGACGATGTCACCATCGAAGTACAACCGGGAGAACTCATTCCTTTCGAATGCGCAGCTATGGACTTCGAACCAGGATCGGAGGATGATATCGAGGTCGCAGCCAACAACCCCATCATGGAAAGCTCCAAAAGGATACAACAACTTAAAACGATTATCCCCACCGATCATCTGAACGATCAAGAAAAGGCCTATGTAGATAAATTGATCCACGATTACACTAATGTTTTCCTATTACCAGGAGACCCCTTGCCATGTACGGACGCTGTGGAACATTTTATCCCTACGGATACCAACAAGCCTGTTACTGCAAAACAATATCGACATCCCGTGGCACACAAGGAATTCATACAAAGAGACATCGAAAAGAAACTTAAGGAGGGAATCATCGAGCCTTCCAATAGCCCTAGCAGCTCCCCGATATGGATCGTCCCTAAGAGGCCGGACCCACAAGGGAAGCCTAGATGGCGCATGGTCGTGGATTTTCGAGAATTAAATCAACGCACTGTTGGAGACGCCTACCCCCACTCGAACATAGCCGAGCTTCTAGATCAATTGGGAGGCGCCGTGTATTTTTCGGTGTTCGATTTAGCTTCCGGTTTTCATCAAATTCAAATGGCTCCAGAGGACAAATGGAAAACCGCGTTCTCCACGCCGGAAGGACACTATGAATTCAATCGTATGCCAATGGGACTCAAAAACGCCCCCGCTACATTCCAAAGACTAATGGATCAAATTAAGCGCGGGATCGATTGTAAAGAGCTGCTGGTGTACATGGATGACGTAATCATCCACGCTAAAACCCTCGAAGAACATGACCGCCGAGTAAGGAAGTTCTTCGACCGGTTAACAGAAACCAAGCTCGTCCTACAACCTGAAAAGGTGCACTTTCTGGGCAAGGAAGTAGCCTTTTTAGGGCATATTGTCAGCGCCAAGGGCGTTGAACCGGATCCAGGAAAAATTCATGCTGTAAAGAATTTCCCTCGACCCAAGACGGTACGGAATGTGAGAGAGTTCACTGGGCTCACCGGGTACTATCGCCGGTTTATCAAGGATTACTCCAAGATCGCTAAGCCACTGTACGAACTCCAGAAAAAGGATAAGGACTTCCTGTGGGGTCCCGATCAGGAGGAAGCGTTCGAAATCTTGAAGGACAAATTGTGTAACTATCCAATTCTGGCGTTCCCTGATTTTAATAAACCTTTCACTCTGACAACTGACGCATCTGATGGAGCCATAGGAGCCGTACTAAGTCAAGAGAGGGACAAATTTGATCACCCCATAAATTACCTATCGAGGACCCTGAATAAAGCCGAACGCAACTATAGTACTACCGAAAAGGAATGCCTAGCCGTCCTATATGCTCTCAGCCAGTTCAGAGCCTACTTGTTAGGCCGCAAGTTTACCTTAGTAGCCGATCACGAGCCCCTTAATTGGATGCACAGTCGGAAGGATCCGAGACAAAGACTCATGCGTTGGATGTTCAAATTCACCGGGTACGAGTACACATTCAAGTACAAACCCGGAAAATTGAACTGCAACGCCGACGCGTTATCCAGGAATCCCGCAGATCAACCTGATGAAGACGAGATTAACACAAAGCTCCCGCGGCTGAAGATCATGGTTCTGAAGGATCGAAAGGACGCAGGCAAGCCCACGGGAAACGGGGGTGATAGACCCCTTACACCGACGCCCGCCCTTGGCGCAGCCGGTCCGTCCGGGACTCAATCGCTGGCGTCTCGCTCAAAGGCCGTGTTTAACCCCGTCCGAGGTAGAGGCGCCCCTTGGGTGCTCTAAAGAAAAAGACCGCGCCTGTGTTGGAACACAGCGTGATAGCCCAGCGGACACGGCTGAGGAAAAGAATAGGTTCTGCAGGGAACAAGGATTCAGACAAACGATCGCCTGCCCCTCCCTCGCAATCGTCGACACCGAAAGGACTTCCGGCCCCATCACAGGAGGGTAGTTGTCGCCCTGTGGATGTCTCTATAGGACCCCAGTTTAGCCGGCACTCATCGATCATTTCCTCCTCAGGAGGGGGGGAATCCGGCGAAATCGACGAACCAAAAACCCCGATCTATGATCCTCGAAGAAGCGGGATCAGGCTTAACGACGAGAAAGGAGAGGAACCAAGAGAAACCACCAATGAATTATCCGAAACGGACGCCACTGCTGATACTTCTGCACCAGTCGACAAGCAGGTGGAGATCCAAGCTACAGCACCAGAATAGAGCGCCTCTGAAGTGGATGACGATCTCTCTCCCGGACAAGTCACCATCAGTCCTGAGGAAGTCGCGGAATCTGCCCGCAAGTTTGAGGAGAGCCTCCGAATTCTGGCGGAGAAAACGAGAACAGAGGAAGAGGGCGATGAGATCCCTCCTCTCGAGCTCCCGTCCCACTTATCCGAAGGGGACGTTGTTGACGATCACAGAAAAACCCAACCGAGAGCGCGACGGTTCTATGATCAGCCAACCCGTGCAGCGCGCCATATCGGTAACTCCCCAAGTAAGAGCAGGCCTTCCAACGGCCAGAAGCACTCCCTACCCCCCTGGGAGTTTTAAACCTATTCCCCGTTTCCCTCAGCTGGAGAATATCCGAGAAGAAGCGGAGGGGTCTAAACCCGTACACTTAGAATTCCCTCAACCCCCGATCGACACCTTGGGGTTGTTCATGTCTATGCTCGGGCAATACCAGCCTCTGAACCAATACGTCGATCCGGACTGCAGCAACGGAAGGAAATTGCCACCCTCCGAAGGCCCTAGCGAATCAGAGGAGCAACGACCAGCCATACCACTACCTCTTAAAAACAACGTCATTATCTCACGGCAGTGTCTCACTTATAAGAGAGACAATTACGCCCACTTTTTGGCCAAGGATTGCGAAACAAATAACCCCGTTGCTCGCTTATTGTCTGACATCGGGGCTCTAGACCTCAAGAATCTCAAATCAAAAAGGCCAAACTGGGGCAAATTATTACTACTCCTTATAAGAACCATAATATCTTCTCTCTCGTAATCAAAGAGAGATATTACGACCCTATTGACATAAAATGTTTAAAACGCAGTTTGAAGAACCTACGAGACCTCTTGTTGAAGAAAAACCTACCCAGCATCAGGATATCCCGGAGAGGAGACTTCACCGACACCTTAGACCTTGGACTCCTCACCGAGACCCTCGTGGAGATTTTCAGCGGAACACCGATTAAAGTCGTGATGTGTTACGGAAAGGTGGAGTTGCCTGACAAGGAAGAACGACAGCGGATCATCGAAACCTTGCACGACAGCCTGGTAGGAGGACACAAGGGTATCAACCAAACGTACCAAAAGATCCGAGAGCGATATTATTGGCCGGGGATGCGCAATGATGTTCTAGATCACGTACGTCGGTGCCCAAGTTGTCAAGAAAGGAAAATAGAACGGATCAAAACGCGAGAACCTATGATCATCACCGACACCCCGATCGAAGCCTTCGACAAAATCTCCATTGACACCGTGGGAAACTCAGGATCACTCCGCGCGGGAATTGCCACATGTTAACTATCCAGTGTAATCTCACTAAATATCTGATCGCAATACCCCTGCCAAATATCAAGGCCCTAACCATCGCGGACACTCTAGCCAAACATCTCATCTGCAAATTCGGCGCCCCCCGAGCTATATTGTCCGATAGAGGAACCAGTTTCCTCTCCGAAATTTTTGACAGCCTAATGAGGATCTTCAAAATACATCACCTCACTACATCGGGGTACCACCCTCAGACTAATGGATCGCTGGAGCGTAGTCACGCCCCTTTGGTCGACTTTATTCGAACGTATTCCGAAAAGTACGACGACTGGGACAACCTCGCGCCGTTTGCCACGTTCACCTACAATACTAGTGTATACTCAGCAACAAATTTTACCCCGTTCGAGCTCGTTTTTGGCAAACTGGCTAGGTTCCCTATGCGCATACCTAACGACGAGAAGTTGCGCACTTGCAATGTGTATCTGCAGGACCTTGTGACCAGGTTGGGTGAACTGAAGCGGGTAGCGGGTGAGACGCAGATCGCAAACAAAATACGGAGCAAGGATCGGTATGATCTCAAAATTAAAAACCTTAAGGAAAAGATCGGTGATTACGTGTGGGTATTAAAGGAACCCCGTACCTCAAAATTCGACAGTTTTTATAATAAGCCACTGAAAATCGTAGAAATTCTCGGACGAAACAACGTGATCCTCGAACTCCTAAATGGGAAGAGAATTCGGAAACACACGGATAAATTAAAAGTCGTCCCCCCTACTGACTCCTCTGACTAATCACCTTGCATGAATTTCAGGTAGTACGCTTTTGTGCTTTTTCCCTCACTATGCACCTACTGCTTGCTGCAATCCTCTTCCTAGGGGTGGGGACTTTGGCCATTGCGGACCCTTATTACGATGTCACCCCGATTCGAACCAACCCCGGGATCTATTATGAACGGACCCGAGCCGTGCGGATACGAAAAAACGACTGGAAGATCGTTATCTATCTGGACATACCGGCCTTCATCAATACCCACCGACCCTCTAACAGTTACGCAGCCAACCTCAAGAGGTGCGAAGCATATTTCGACCCGCATAGATGTCATACCATCCTCAGCAAAGAACTAATGGACGTAAAACACCAAACGCCCCTGAACTTGCATGACGAGATTCGGATCCTAGCGGAAAGCATGAACGTCAGGGAACCTAACACGCCCCCCCCTCTTAGAGACATGCGATTCAGGAGGATGGCCCCTTTAGGAATAATCGGAAGTATGAGCAAAGGACTATTCGGACTCGTCACGGAGGAGGACGCGGACTTGATCAACAAAAACATCGACCAACTCTTCCATGATCAAACCAAACTTGCGCAACTCACCGAGGACAAAACACACATCTTAGCGGCAGGGCTGGAAGAGCTTTATAACATGACAGCATCTCATCAAGCTCTAGTAAAAGCAATGGAAGTCCAGATGCGAGACAAGGTGAATAACCTCACTAGAGATTCCGAGAAGAACCAGTTCTTATGGGAACTAAACGCGTTCGCACGACAAACCGAGGCCAAGATGGACCATCTCATTTATTGCAACCGAGAATTGTTAGCCATCCTTAACAACCTGATGGAACGAAGAATACATCCCCGGCTGTTAAGGAGGGACACTATTCAGAGTATCGCGAGCGATATTCGGCAATTAGACGACAATCTGGATCTCCCAATCCCTACTCAACACATCCGAGCCGAGGAAATCGCTCGAATTGCCTCCATAGACGCTATATACCACTCAGGGAGGGTTCTGGCAAGGTTAAGCCTCCCGCTCACGGATAGGACTTCTTATGATTCATACAGACTACACCCCGTCGCCATACCTCAAAACGTTCCGGGGCATCCTCTAGGGTCCGCCTGTATCGTCCCCGAATATGAGTATATGATTCTTAGCAAAGATCAAAGGACCTACCTCAAGATCCATCAACATCAGCTGAAGGACTGCCTCGACTCTCACTATGGGTACATGTGCCCCACTCAAGGAGCCATCTACACCGCCGGGGGGCATAAGGAATGCGAGATCGAAATGTTAACCAATCCCACGAAAGCATCCCTTTCCTTGTGCAACATCATCATGAGACCGGAAACCACGACGCAATGGCGCTATCTAGAAACCGACGGCACCTGGTTATTTTCCACCATCGAGACTGAGACCATACAGGTCTCGTGTCCAGGGGAAGTCTACAAAAATGTTAACCTCCAGGGGGTGGGGATACTAAGACTGGCCGAGGGATGCATGGGACGTACTCCGCACCTGACCTTAATTCCTAATAGCGTCAGGACCTCCAGGACCCAATATATATACGACCCAGATTTTGGACTGAACGTGACGGACCTCCTACCGAATTTTCAGTTACGGGACAATTCCTCCACCAGCGAGGCAACACTAACCCAAGAAGCCTTAAGTCATCTACCGTCTTGGGGCGACAGAAAGGAATCATTGAGAAGCATCATGGCACAACTCCAAGAAGTTGGCCGACACAAGCGGGCTACTTCCTTCACCAACAACTTGATCTATAGCGGGCTGGGAGTCCAGGGAGTTTTCATAATCTGCGCCGTTTTGTACCTCGTCGCACGAATTTTTCCCTTCAAGCGGAACCGGCGCTCCACGTCCAAACCTATTATCCGGGGGTATGACATCGAGATGCAGGGATCCGGAACGGGACAACGTTCCGCAGAAAACCTTAAGAGCCCCGTCCCAATATCCATCTTCTCATGTCCCATCACAACCATCGACACCGAATAAATACTAATCATCCCGGTTCCCCTCGATTACAGAGCATTCCATAGTGGACTTTCCTCTCTAGCATGGATTCAGTTCTGAATACGGTCTTGATCCAACTACAACGGATGGAAAAAACTATCTCCACTCGAATAAAAAACGAGGTCACCGAAACCCTCTCTGACCCTGGCAAGAACGCACCCATTGTACTTGCAACCGAAGACATTGAAGAAACGTCACGACTCGGGAGCCCTGACCCGAAAATGCGATCCGAAGTCCGGAAGGTTCCGAACAAGAAAGACAACCTTAAATTCGATAAGAATCGAATATTCTGTCAGCTACCATGGGATCGACGAGTCAGGCAAGGGACAGAAAGAAATCAGGGTGAAAAGAAGATCGAACGCCGTTTCTTTTCCTATTTTGCGGAATTCGGGACCATGGAATACTGTTATACGAGAAGGGACCATCTCGACAGGTTGTCCCATGGATTCGTGAAGTACCACCACCAGGCAGATGCTAACCATGCCCTTCACTCGAGCGATGCACGTTACCGAGCTCAACCCGCCCTACGCCAATACACCATCACCAATAGAATCACGGAAAAGACCCACCGAACCTGTGGATTTCCTATTGACACCAGAAACTGGGTTATGCACTTGCCCACATGCTCGCGACAGCGAGCCCTAGAACAATTACGAAAACAATAAGGACTTCTGTAATAACGCTCACCTTTGTCTCTATCCCATAAAAACATATATATTGCCTTGCCATTTTCTTATCTACCCCATCCCAAGCTTAAATAAAACCCCAATTAACTTGTCATTGTCTGTTACAGCCATGTCTCGATCACTATCAACCCAAGAGGACAACGCGTCAGGTACAGGAGGAGCACGGGGAGGCTTACCAGTTGCCCTTCAAAGGATAGCCGAGATATGGAGGGCTCGACGCGAACCTTCTCCTTCCTGTGTCCCCACTGACGAGGAGCAAACCAGCCAAGAAGATAAGGATCAGGAAATCGAGAACGCGATCGGACTACGGTTGATATCCATATACGGGAATCCGGAAGAGCCAACAACGGGGACTTTTGAGTACATGGACAGTCGATCCACTACCCTGCTAATGCGGATGTTGAGGAAAGACGGGGCACTCCATTTCACCGGGCCGGATCAAAAAGAGAAACGCGGGCGTACCAGCTATACACTGAACGCAGAGTTCAGTAGCTTCGACGAATGTTTGAAGGCATTCCATAAATACAGCCTGTGGGCGTATGATGACGTGACGTCCGAAGAGGATCAGGACGAGGAGGACTCTGCGCCCCAAGATGATCCGAAAGATCAACCGCCCACGCAGCAAGAGGGACGCCAAGCGGAACCGAAAGAATCGCCGAGAATGCTGAAGGCCCCCGAACGGGAGCAGAAAGGTTCGCGCGAATATTACGGGAGCGGACCCCCAAAATGATCAGCATGAGTGAGCATGTTGCGGGGCTTAGGATCACTATCGTGATCACCCCGGTCGACGAAGAACTAGAAGTCGTCAAACAATTCGGCAGATATGGGCGGATAGATTACTTTTTCTCCCACCCCATCGGAGACAGGGGGATCATCCAGACCTATATCAAATATTTCAACCTACAAGACGCAGAGACAGCCCTGAACCGTGCGCCGCCAAAATATGGGGCGCGTCCGACGATTCCCCCCATAATCTCTGCACGAGAGAAGGAGCGCCTAACTATTTACCACCCGATGTGCGGGCGTGATGTGATCCGAAAGCACATCTTCAATCATCAAGCCATTTGCGATCTCCAAGCAGGATTGGAAATAATCAAACACCATGGTTGTGGATTCAGAATGACGCGGCGTAGCCTAAAAGGGCACCTCAGGATGTGTAAACGAGGGACTTACTAAGCCACATATATATATATATATATATATATATATATATATATATATATATATATATATATATATATATATATGTAATCATATGAACATGGACTTATGCTGACAGCAATGTATAAGACCACGTGACCTGTCTGCATAAGTGTAATACCGTTTATACAAGTGTCTGCACAAGTCTTGCGTGACTAAAGAAATAATCTCTCTACTTATGCTGACGTCTGCATAAGTCGGTCTCTGTCTGCATAAGTCTATTTCAATTCCGGAAAGTGTCTGCATAACTAGCGTTTCATATATTTTTATATATATATATATATATATATATATATATATATATATATATATATATATATATATATATATATATATATATATATATATATATATATATATATATATATATATATATATATATATATATATATATAAACGGATTCTCAATGGGTCCACAATGCACTTATACTCTACTCTTATTCCACACTAATGACGGACTTAATATTTTTGCAATAAAACAAAACAAAAAAAAAAAAATTTTTAAAAAAAAAAAAAAAAAAAATTTTTTTTTTTTTTGGACTTCAAAAATATTTTTTATCTTTCTCCAAAACCAAGTAGGACTTTCCAGACTCTCCTTCTTCTTCGAGACACGACCAGGCGCAGCGCATCCAGTGGATCAGCATTTTTCCTATGACTCAAGTTCTCCGTGGGCGGCAAACGTTCCACAAGGGGAGGGTGTTACGTGACAACTTTTTGGCTTTACCTTTTTTCCTTTAATTGGTTAAAATTATAATGAGTACAATGATTTTCATTGGAACGTATATTTTCCCCGCAGTAAAATTTTAAAATTTGTATACGCGATCCTAGTTAAGAGCTTATCGCCCAAAGCTGCAACAAGTTGCGTCCACGCAGCACTCTCCCCTCGTAGCCGAAAATCGCATTCCTACACGCGCCGAGTAATAAGACACCCCTTAGCGGCGATAAGCGTTGCACAGCGGTGCGACATTGTCGTCAAGGGGCATATGGTGCGTGGGTGCGAGAGAGAAGGCGAGCACAATTAGGGGGCAAGGCGACGCGCAGCTCGACGATGCCACGCCAACTCGGGAGTCAGAAATTAGCAGCCTTCACGCTTAGACTAAGCGAAGTCTACCAGAACCAGTTATATATACGTTGAAAGAGTCGCAGTGGCCAAAATTATTTTTTTTTTCTTCAGTTTTCTTTTTATTCGCACATGTTTCTACATTATTAAAAAACCCGGATCATCAGTTTTGTTTTAATAATTCCACCATAGTATAACGCATTATAATACGGCGAATATTACTACACGCAAATACAAATCGCACGCAGATCCTACCGAACTCGGACTATCAACGATAATAATCAAATAATTTGCAACCACAGTAGAGAAACAGCACTAGAGTGATTCACCATTTACACAAAGTAAGTTGCCTTTCGTATCATATTACTGTCTCCTTAAGGTATAGATTTCTACGAACAAGGTTGTGAACTAGCGCGCGGTAGAGATTTGTGTATGTGTGTAGGCCGTGAGTGTTACCCTTGCCGCAATAAAAGGAGTTTTATTGAGGAATCCCGAGTCCTTGAAGCGAGAATAACTAACTAGTCCTCAGATCAGAGTTGTTGGTTCCTAGTCTCATCCGTCAGCTGGTTAAATAATATAAGGTTGTTAGTTGTTCCATTCCAGGGCTCGTACCAGAGACCAAAGGCGATTTATTGAACTCGGTAGTGCTATTCGACAGGGGAAGCACCTCCACCAGATCACTTTTTGTAGTAGAAGCTCCTTCGAGTAGGTCGCTGGGGAGCTTGTGACGGAGCCCTCTCTACGTCTCCTTTTTTTTCTTTTCCCTTTTCCTCTTCTCTAGTTGCACCCCTAGAATCAATAGAATAATAAGTAAACAAATAAGACTTAGGATCATCTACCCGGCATAAGTGCAAAAATTTCCCTTTTTCTTTTTTTCACTTTTCTTTTACTTTTTATTATTATATATTTTTTACTTTTTATTATTTATATTATTATAAAGTTCATCATAAATATCGATATCTCGCTTATCAATATAATACCTTGTATGTACGTCAAATAAGCCTCAGCTCTAAGTCGCATAGTAAAATAGTCATTACATGCATATACCATCAGTGAGAGGTATACCATACATGTACTCATAAGTGCGTAGGTACCCGTGAACTGATGTTAGCCGCTTGTACGCATACAATTAATATCCAGCTTTTCTTTTTTTGACTCACCTCCCTGCAATAAGCAGGGAATTGCGGTCTTGCTCCCTGTAGTGGTGGACGAAGGCCAGGTGACATCCTCAACTGTCCTGCTTCCCCTTGTACCTTCTCTTTCCTCGCCCTATAGGAGTTCAGATTCTTCGACAAGAGTCGAAGCTCGAAGGAGTTCCAGTCAACCCTTCGCCTTTCCTTAATCGACACCTAGCATCATCCCCTCCGCAGATACTGGTGAGTGTAGCACGACAGCGGAGCACATGGGAACATCATAGCAACGCAGCCTGATCCGATGGAGCCACACAGGTTTTAAACACGCAGTGCAGTGAAGCATCAAGTAGATTAGAATCTAGATGCATATATCCACACTCACATTATATATATATATATATATATTTATATATATATATATAAACACAGCAGTACGCCTCACTATGCATACCCATATGTAGGCGCATAAATAAAAATACACTACAGCTGAAGCAATACACTGGGTGGAAGGAGTCCTCTGGCCTTGACCCGCACCTTCAGATTTCCTCTCTGCTGTAACTAGAAGAAATCAAAGGAAAAACAACATCACACAGAGTACTCAGTCCTTCTTGTTGGGATTTTCAACTAATAAATAACCATCAAAAAGGAGGCACTTAACTGACATCGGAGATATCTTCGCCGCAGGGATCCGCTCAGCCAGGTATCGAATATCTTGCGGTTTTCCACCTCCTTCCGTTCCCTCGAACAACACCCTCCTCGTGCCACCCGGGTGTCCAGCGTCGTCGTTCGGCTGCCGCGGGGAGCGAGACGGCTGTTCTGCTGCTTTTGCCTGCGACTATAGCTCTACATAGAAGGCCGCGCGCCACCCGCGACATATGCGACTATACGACGGTGCTGCGCCGCCTCTCCGACATCAAGGTGCGTTCACATAGGGACATAGTATTAGGGTCGCGCTTGGTCTAAATTATAGTAGTTAACGTTTAGACAGTCTAGTTTATACTTCACGCCACGAGACAGGCTCTTATATATCCACGCTTACACAAATAAGTAATAACGGGTATCATCACACTTCGTGATTCTCTACTGCGGTGTCCCCAATAGGGGGTTAACGTGTCATCATTTCTGCAACGGGGCTTTAGTGTATTTCAGAAGAAGGATCCCGGGATATAATCATTAGTTAAGTAGACTCTCCGCGCTCCCGCGTTTTCTTGAACCTTAAGGCGCGTTTACATAGGCGTAAGACGGGAATTGCCGAACTCCTTTGAGGAATTAGGGTTTAGTTTTAGTTGTCATTTTTGGATTGTATAAATTATTATAATAAAGGGATAAGAACTTGAAATAATTTCACAGGTCTGTTAATTTTTATTGTTCAGTCGAGTAGCCCTACAATCATACCCTAATCCTTCTAATCTTCGGAATTTTGTTGGACACAATCGCTTCACTGAACTATCCCCTATATCGCACGCTTATGGGGGCGTGTGACGAATAAGCTGAGAACGAGAGGTCCTCGTGAGAGCAAGGCGGACGGATGCCTTGTGAACGTCATCCAATCAGAAACTCTCTTTGACGCAGGTAACAGAACAAGAAGTTAGTAGGTCAAAGGAAGTGTTACGATATGAGATCTGTTTATATCGTAACACCCTCAAATATCTCTGAAATTTATGGACCAATCATTTGGCACAAAGAACTCGTCCGAGAACTATAAAAAATCTGCCTCCAAAAGGAATTTTGAAGCCATTAATTCAATTTTACTCTTGTAATCGTTGGACATACAAAACTGATTTTTTTTTAATTTTTCAATTTTTAAGTCAAAGTCTAGCCAGCAGAATGTATTCAAATTTTAACAGATTATAGCTATTTATATTCTGTATTATCATTTTTAATTTAAAAAAAAAAAAATACGTTTTTGTTTTTGATCTTAACTAAAGAACCGTGATACATAGAACATTAATTTTTTGGAAAATATAGGTATTTTAATTCTCTTCCGAATGCCACCCATCCCATTCAGATGCATAGAGCCGTTCACGAGAAATTACGATTTTAAAAAAATGTCAAAAAATCTTTACCCTGAAATATCTCTGAAATTTATGGACCAATCATTTTGCCCAAAGAACTCAACCGGGAACTATAAAATATCTACCTCTAAACGAAATTTTTGCAAAAAACGTTTTTGTTTTTGATGGTAACTAAAGAACCGTGATAGATAGAAAATTAATTTTTTTAGAAAATATAGGTATTTTAATTTTCATTCGAATGCCACCCACCCCATTCAGATACATAAAGTCGTTCTCGAGAAAAAACGATATTAAAAGAATGTTTTAAAAAAAAAAAACGTTTTTGTTGATCACTAAAGTTCGGTGATAGATAGGAAAATTAAGTTTTTTTTTAAATATAGGTATATTAATTCTGTTTCAACAGCCACCCACCCCATTCAGATACATACAGCCGTTCTCGAGAAATTACGTTTTTAAAAAATGTCAAAAAATCTTTACCCTCAAATATCTCTGAAATTTATGGACCAATCATTTTGCCCAAAGAACTCGACCGAGAACTATAAAAAATCTACCTCTAAAAGGAATTTTTTCAAAACACGTTTTTGTTTTTGATGATAACGAAAGAACCGTGATATATAGAAAATTAATTTTTTTAGAAAATATAGGTATTTTAATTCTCTTTCGAATGCCACCCACACCATTCCGATACATATAGAGCCGTTCTCGAGAAATTACGATTTTAAAAAAATGTTTAAAAAAAAAACACGTTTTTGTTTTTGATGATAACTAAAAAACCATGATAGATAGAAAATTAACTTTTTTAGATAATATAGTTATTTTAATTATCTTCCGAATGCCACCCACCCCATTCAGATACATAGAGCCGTTCTCGAGAAATTACGATTTTATAAAAATGTCAAAAAATCTTTAACCTCAAACATCTCAAAATTTATAGACCAATCATTTTGCCCAAAGAACTCGTACGGAACTATAAAAAAATATAACCCTAAAAGGAATTTTGAAGCCATTAGTTGAATTTTACTCTTGTAATCGTTGGACATACAAAACTGATTTTTTTCATTTTTCAATTTTTAACTCAAAGTCTAGCCTGCAGAATGTATTCAAATTTTAACAGAGTATAGCTATTTATATTCTGTATTATCATTTTAATTTGAAAAAGAAAATACGTTTTTGTTTGCGATCATTACTAAAGAACCGTGATACATAGAACATTAATTTTTTGGAAAATATAGGTATTTTAATTCTCTTCCGAATGCCACCCATCCCATTCAGATACACAGGGCTGTTCTCGAGAAATTTCGATTTTTAAAAAATGTCAAAAAATCTTTACCGTCATATATCTCTGAAATTTATGGACCAACCATTTTGCCCAAAGAACTCGTCCGACAACTATAAAAAAATCATCCTCTAAAAGGAATTTTTTTCAAAACACGTTTTTTTTTTGATGATAACTAAAGAACCGTGATAGATAGAAAATTAATTTTTTTAGAAAATATAGGTATTTTAATTCTCTTTCGAATGCCACCCTCACCACTCAGATACATATAGAGCCGTTCTCGAGAAATTACGATTTTAAAAAAATGTTTAAAAAAAAAAAAACGTTTTTGTTTTTCATGATCACTAAAGAACCATGATAGATTGAAAATTAATTTTTTTTAGAAAATATATTTATTTGAATTCTCTTTCGAATGACACCCACCCCATTCAGATACATAGAGCCGTTCTCGAGAAATTACGATTTTAAAAAAATGTAAAAAAATCTTTAACCTCAAATATCTCTGAAATTTATGGACCAATCATTTTGCCCAAAGAACTCGACCGAGAACTATAAAAAATCTACCTCTAAAAGGAATTTTCAAGCCATTCATTCAATTTTACTCTTGTATCGTTGGACATGCAAAACTGGTTTTTTTCATTTTGCAATTTTTTACTGAAAATCTAACCTGCGGAATGTATTCAAATTTTAATAGATTATAGCTATATATATTCTGTATTATCATTTTTAATTTAAAAAAAAAAACACATTTTGTTTTTGATTATAACTAAAGAACCGTGATAGATAAAAATAATTTTTTTAGAAAATATAGGTATTTTAATTCTCTTTCGAATTCCACCCACCCCATTCAGATACATAGGGCCGTTCTCGAGAAATAACGATTTTTAAAAAATGTCAAAAAATTTTTACCCTCAAATATCTCTGAAATTTATGGACCAATCATTTTGCCCAAAGAACTCGACCGAGAACTATAAAAAATCTACCTCTAAAAGGAATTTTTTTCAAAACACGTTTTTGTTTTTGATGATAACGAAAGAACCGTGATATATAGAAAATTAATTTTTTTAGAAAATATAGGTATTTTAATTCTCTTCCGAATGCCACCCATCCCATTCAGATGCATAGAGCCGTTCACGAGAAATTACGATTTTAAAAAAATGTCAAAAAATCTTTACCCTGAAATATCTCTGAAATTTATGGACCAATCATTTTGCCCAAAGAACTCAACCGGGAACTATAAAATATCTACCTCTAAACGAAATTTTTGCAAAAAACGTTTTTGTTTTTGATGGTAACTAAAGAACCGTGATAGATAGAAAATTAATTTTTTTAGAAAATATAGGTATTTTAATTTTCATTCGAATGCCACCCACCCCATTCAGATACATAAAGTCGTTCTCGAGAAAAAACGATATTAAAAGAATGTTTTAAAAAAAAAAACGTTTTTGTTGATCACTAAAGTTCGGTGATAGATAGGAAAATTAAGTTTTTTTTTAAATATAGGTATATTAATTCTGTTTCAACAGCCACCCACCCCATTCAGATACATACAGCCGTTCTCGAGAAATTACGTTTTTAAAAAAATGTCAAAAAATCTTTACCCTCAAATATCTCTGAAATTTATGGACCAATCATTTTGCCCAAAGAACTCGACCGAGAACTATAAAAAATCTACCTCTAAAAGGAATTTTTTTCAAAACACGTTTTTGTTTTTGATGATAACGAAAGAACCGTGATATATAGAAAATTAATTTTTTTAGAAAATATAGGTATTTTAATTCTCTTTCGAATGCCACCCACACCATTCCGATACATATAGAGCCGTTCTCGAGAAATTACGATTTTAAAAAAATGTTTAAAAAAAAAACACGTTTTTGTTTTTGATGATAACTAAAAAACCATGATAGATAGAAAATTAACTTTTTTAGATAATATAGTTATTTTAATTATCTTCCGAATGCCACCCACCCCATTCAGATACATAGAGCCGTTCTCGAGAAATTACGATTTTATAAAAATGTCAAAAAATCTTTAACCTCAAACATCTCAAAATTTATAGACCAATCATTTTGCCCAAAGAACTCGTACGGAACTATAAAAAAATATACCCCTAAAAGGAATTTTGAAGCCATTAGTTGAATTTTACTCTTGTAATCGTTGGACATACAAAACTGATTTTTTTCATTTTTCAATTTTTAACTCAAAGTCTAGCCTGCAGAATGTATTCAAATTTTAACAGAGTATAGCTATTTATATTCTGTATTATCATTTTAATTTGAAAAAGAAAATACGTTTTTGTTTGCGATCATTACTAAAGAACCGTGATACATAGAACATTAATTTTTTGGAAAATATAGGTATTTTAATTCTCTTCCGAATGCCACCCATCCCATTCAGATACATAGGGCTGTTCTCGAGAAATTTCGATTTTTAAAAAATGTCAAAAAATCTTTACCGTCATATATCTCTGAAATTTATGGACCAACCATTTTGCCCAAAGAACTCGTCCGAGAACTATAAAAAAATCATCCTCTAAAAGGAATTTTTTTCAAAACACGTTTTTTTTTTGATGATAACTAAAGAACCGTGATAGATAGAAAATTAATTTTTTTAGAAAATATAGGTATTTTAATTCTCTTTCGAATGCCACCCTCACCACTCAGATACATATAGAGCCGTTCTCGAGAAATTACGATTTTAAAAAAATGTTTAAAAAAAAAAACGTTTTTGTTTTTCATGATCACTAAAGAACCATGATAGATTGAAAATTAATTTTTTTTAGAAAATATATTTATTTGAATTCTCTTTCGAATGACACCCACCCCATTCAGATACATAGAGCCGTTCTCGAGAAATTACGATTTTAAAAAAATGTAAAAAAATCTTTAACCTCAAATATCTCTGAAATTTATGGACCAATCATTTTGCCCAAAGAACTCGACCGAGAACTATAAAAAATCTACCTCTAAAAGGAATTTTCAAGCCATTCATTCAATTTTACTCTTGTATCGTTGGACATGCAAAACTGGTTTTTTTCATTTTGCAATTTTTTACTGAAAATCTAACCTGCGGAATGTATTCAAATTTTAATAGATTATAGCTATATATATTCTGTATTATCATTTTTAATTTAAAAAAAAAAACACATTTTGTTTTTGATTATAACTAAAGAACCGTGATAGATAAAAATAATTTTTTTAGAAAATATAGGTATTTTAATTCTCTTTCGAATTCCACCCACCCCATTCAGATACATAGGGCCGTTCTCGAGAAATAACGATTTTTAAAAAATGTCAAAAAATTTTTACCCTCAAATATCTCTGAAATTTATGGACCAATCATTTGGCACAAAGAACTCGACCGAGAACTATAAAAAATCTACCTCTAAAAGGAATGTTTTTCAAAACACGTTTTTGTTTTTGATGATAACTAAAGAACCGTGATAGATAAAAAATTAATTTTTTAGAAAATATAGGTACTTTAATTCTCTTCCGAATGCCACCCACCCCATTCAGATACATAGAGCCGTTCTCGAGAAGTTACGATTTAAAAAAAATGTCAAAAAATCTTTAACCTCAAATATCTCTGAAATTTATGGACCAATCATTTTGCCCAAAGAACTCGTACGAGAACTATAAAAAATCTACCCCCAAAAGGAATTTTGAAGCCATTAATTCAATTTTACTCTTGTAATCGTTGGACATACAAAACTGATTTTTTTCATTTTTCAATTTTTAACTCAAAGTCTAGCCAGCAGAATGTATTCAAATTTTAACAGATTATAGCTATTTATATTCTGTATTATCATTTTTAATTTAAAAAAAAAAATACGTTTTTGTTTTTGATCTTAACTAAAGAACCGTGATACATAGAACATTAATTTTTTGGAAAATATAGGTATTTTAATTCTCTTCCGAATGCCACCCATCCCATTCAGATGCATAGAGCCGTTCACGAGAAATTACGATTTTAAAAAAATGTCAAAAAATCTTTACCCTGAAATATCTCTGAAATTTATGGACCAATCATTTTGCCCAAAGAACTCAACCGGGAACTATAAAATATCTACCTCTAAACGAAATTTTTGCAAAAAACGTTTTTGTTTTTGATGGTAACTAAAGAACCGTGATAGATAGAAAATTAATTTTTTTAGAAAATATAGGTATTTTAATTTTCATTCGAATGCCACCCACCCCATTCAGATACATAAAGTCGTTCTCGAGAAAAAACGATATTAAAAGAATGTTTTAAAAAAAAAAACGTTTTTGTTGATCACTAAAGTTCGGTGATAGATAGGAAAATTAAGTTTTTTTTTAAATATAGGTATATTAATTCTGTTTCAACAGCCACCCACCCCATTCAGATACATACAGCTGTTCTCGAGAAATTTCGATTTTTAAAAAATGTCAAAAAATCTTTACCGTCATATATCTCTGAAATTTATGGACCAACCATTTTGCCCAAAGAACTCGTCCGAGAACTATAAAAAAATCATCCTCTAAAAGGAATTTTTTTCAAAACACGTTTTTTTTTTGATGATAACTAAAGAACCGTGATAGATAGAAAATTAATTTTTTTAGAAAATATAGGTATTTTAATTCTCTTTCGAATGCCACCCTCACCACTCAGATACATATAGAGCCGTTCTCGAGAAATTACGATTTTAAAAAAATGTTTAAAAAAAAAAACGTTTTTGTTTTTCATGATCACTAAAGAACCATGATAGATTGAAAATTAATTTTTTTTAGAAAATATATTTATTTGAATTCTCTTTCGAATGACACCCACCCCATTCAGATACATAGAGCCGTTCTCGAGAAATTACGATTTTAAAAAAATGTAAAAAAATCTTTAACCTCAAATATCTCTGAAATTTATGGACCAATCATTTTGCCCAAAGAACTCGACCGAGAACTATAAAAAATCTACCTCTAAAAGGAATTTTCAAGCCATTCATTCAATTTTACTCTTGTATCGTTGGACATGCAAAACTGGTTTTTTTCATTTTGCAATTTTTTACTGAAAATCTAACCTGCGGAATGTATTCAAATTTTAATAGATTATAGCTATATATATTCTGTATTATCATTTTTAATTTAAAAAAAAAAACACATTTTGTTTTTGATTATAACTAAAGAACCGTGATAGATAAAAATAATTTTTTTAGAAAATATAGGTATTTTAATTCTCTTTCGAATTCCACCCACCCCATTCAGATACATAGAGCCGTTCTCGAGAAGTTACGATTTAAAAAAAATGTCAAAAAATCTTTAACCTCAAATATCTCTGAAATTTATGGACCAATCATTTTGCCCAAAGAACTCGTACGAGAACTATAAAAAATCTACCCCTAAAAGAAATTTTTGCAAAAAACGTTTTTGTTTTTGATGGTAACTAAAGAACCGTGATAAATAGAAAATTAATTTTTTTAGAAAATATAGGTATTTTAATTTTCTTTCGAATGCCACCCACCCCATTCAGATACATAAAGCCGTCCTCTAGAAAAAACAATTTTAAAAAAATGTTTTAAAAAAAACCACGTTTTCGTTGATCACTAAAGTTCGGTGATAGATAGGAAAATTAATTTTTTAAAAAAATTTAGGTATATTAATTCTGTTTCGACAGTCACCCACCCCATTCAGATACATACAGCCGTTCTCGAGAAATTAAAATTTTAAAAAAATGTCAAAAAATCTTTACCCTCAAATATCTCTGAAATTTAAGGACCAATCATTTTACCCAAAGAACTCGACCGAGAACTATAAAAAATCTAACTCTAAAAGGAATTTTGAAGCTATTAATTCAATTTTACTCTTGTAATCGGTGGACATACAAAACCGATTTTTTCATGTTTTAATTTTTTACTCAATATCTAGCCTGCACAATGTATTCAAATTTTAACAGATTATAGCTATTTATATTCTGTATTATCATTTTTAATTTAAAAAAAAAACACGTTTTTGTTTTTGATGATAGCTAATGAACCGTGATAGATACAAAATTAATTTTTTTAGAAAATATAGGTATTTTAATTCTCTTTCGAATGCCACCCACACCATTCCGATACATATAGAGCCGTTCTCGAGAAATTACGATTTTAAAAAAATGTTTAAAAAAAAAACACGTTTTTGTTTTTGATGATAACTAAAGAACCATGATAGATAGAAAATTAACTTTTTTAGAAAATATAGTTATTTTAATTCTCTTCCGAATGCCACCCACCCCATTCAGATACATAGAGCTGTTCTCGAGAAATTACGATTTTAAAAAAATGTCAAAAAATCTTTAATCTCAAATATCTCTGAAATTTATGGACCTATCATTTTGCCCAATGAACTCGTACGAGAACTATTAAAAATCTACCTCTAAAAGGAATTTTGTAACCATTAATTCAATTTTACTCTTGTAATCGTTGGACATACAAAACTGATTTTTTTCATTTTTCAATTTTTTACTCAAAGTCTAGCCTGCAAAATGTATTCAAATTTTAAGAGATTATAGCTCTTTATATTCTGTATTATCATTTTTAATTTAAAAAAAAAATACGTTTTTGTTTTTGATGATAACTGGAGAACCGTTATAGATAGAAAATTAATTTTTTTAGAAAATATAGGTATCTTAATTCTCATTCGACTGCCACCCACCCCATTCAGATACATAAAGCCGTTCTCGAGAAATTACAATTTTCAAAAAATGTCAAAAAATCTTTAACCTCAAATATCTCTGAAATTTGTCGGCCAATCATTTTGCCCAAAGAACTCGTACGAGAACTATAAAAAATCTACCTCTAAAAGGAATTTTTTTCAAAACACGTTTTTATTTTTGATGATAACTAAAGAACCGTGATATATAGAAAATTAATTTTTTAGAGAATATAGGTATTTTAATTCTCTTTCGAATGCCACCCACACCATTCCGATACATATAGAGCCGTTCTCGAGAAATTACGATTTTAAAAAAATGTTTAAAAAAAAAACACGTTTTTGTTTTTGATGATAACTAAAGAACCATGATAGATAGAAAATTAACTTTTTTAGAAAATATAGTTATTTTAATTTTCTTCCGAATGCCACCCACCCCATTCAGATACATAGAGCTGTTCTCGAGAAATTACGATTTTAAAAAAATGTCAAAAAATCTTTAATCTCAAATATCTCTGAAATTTATGGACCAATCATTTTGCCCAAAGAACTCGTACGAGAACTATTAAAAATCTACCTCTAAAAGGAATTTTGAAGCCATTCATTCAATTTTACTCTTGTAATCGTTGGACATACAAAACTGATTTTTTTCATTTTTCAATTTTTAACTCAAAGTCTAGCCTGCAGAATGTATTCAAATTTTAACAGATTATAGCTATTTATATTCTGTATTATCATTTTTAATTTAAAAAAAAAAATATGTTTTTGTTTTTGATCATAACTAAAGAACCGTGATACATAGAACATTAATTTTTTGGAAAATATAGGTATTTTAATTCTCTAGCAAATGCCACCCATCCCATTCAGATACATAGGGCTTTTCTCGAGAAATTACGATTTTTAAAAAATGTCAAAAAATCTTTACCGTCATATATCTCTGAAATTTATGGACCAACCATTTTGCCCAAAGAACTCGTCCGAGAACAATAAAAAATCTACCTCTAAAAGGAATTTTTTAAGCCATTAATTCAATTTTACTCTTATAATCGTTGGACATACATATCTGATTTTTTTCATTTTTCAGTTTTTTACTCAAAATCTAGCCTGCAAAATGTATTCAAATTTTAACAGATTATAGCTATTTATATTCTGTATTATCATTTTTAATTTAAAAAAAAAAACACGTTTTTGTTTTTGATGATAACGAAAGAACCGTGATACTTAGAAAATTAATTTTTTTAGAAAATATACGTAATTTAATTCTCTTTCGAATACCACCCACTCCATTAAGATACATAAAGCCGTTCTCGAGAAATAACGATTTTAAACAAATGTTTTCAAAAAGAACACGTTTTTGTTTTTGATGATAACTAAAGAAGCGTGATAGATAGAAAATTAATTTTTTAGAAAATATAGGTATTTTAATTCTCTTTTGAATGCCACCCACCCCATTCAGATACATAGAGCCATTTTCGAGAAATTACGATTTTAAAAAAAATGTAAAAAAATCTTTAACCTCAAATATCTCTGAAATTTATGGACCAATCATTTTGCCCAAAAACTCAACCGAGCACTATAAAAAATCTACCTTTAAAAGGAATTTTGAAGCCATTAATTCAATTTTACTCTTGTATTCGTTGGACATACAAAACTGATTTTTTTCATTTCTCAATTTTTTACTCAAAATGTAGCCTGCAGAATGTATTCAAATTTTAACAGATTATAGCTATTTATATTCTGTATTATCATTTTTAATTTAAAAAAAAATACATTTTTGTTTTTGATGATAACGAAATAACCGTGATAGATAGAGAAATATTTTTTTTAGGAAATATAGGTATTTTAATTCTGTTTTTGTATGAATGAATGTGGATGGATCGTGGAGTGGGCTGGTTCAATAATTGACAGCGTTTCGTGTAGAGAGAGATCTGGTGGCTTTATTAAAGCTGTCCGTCGTGCCTCGCGGCGTACAATGTTGAGTTGCTGCTGTCTCTCTCGGCCGTCGCGCGTGAACTGACGCCGGCCGGCGCCTTTCGAAGAGTCGGCGGCGTACTTTGGTAGATGGAGGGGCGCAGAGAGAGACGCGTGGAGAGCGCTGATTGGGGCGAGCCTGGTTCCGGGCTCGAGCTCGTGTAGGCGAGCTCGAGCTGGCGCGAGCTGGAGTGCTTGTGCTGGTTCGGTATTACGTTGAATCCGGAACATTCCGCCCACCTTCGCCAGACTGGCGAACGGTACCTAATCCTTTGGCAGGAGGCGAACGACCTTGATGATGGGGCGACGAAGAGTTGTGGTAGCGGTGCGTAGATCTACCGCGCGGGAGATGCCATCCCTACCTGGATGGATGGCGATGACACGGGCCAGCGGCCACTTGGCTGGCGGAGTGAGCTCATTCCTTATGAGCGCCCACTGCTATAGGAACCTGCTGCTGCCTCCACTTTTGACGGACCTGAAGAGAAGTGAGATATTCAGCTGACCATCGTTGCCAGAAGTGTTGGGCCAGCTGGCTAATTAGGAGCCAGCGCTTTCCTGGAGGAACGTTGACGTTGGTGACGTTTTCTTCTGGAACTAAAAATGATGAACGTTGTATAAGAAAGTGGGAAGGTGATAAAAAATCAAGGTCAGTTGGATCGTCGGTGAGTGCAGTTAAAGGTCTGGAGTTAAGGCAAGCTTCAACACGGCACATGAGTGTAGCAAGTTCAGAAAAAGTAAGAACTTGTTCTCCGATGACTCGGCGCAAATGATGTTTCGCCGATTTAACTGCGGCTTCCCAAATATCTCCAAAATGAGGTGCACTGGGGGGATTAAAAATCCAGGAGGTTCCCTGTTGTGTAAGAGACCGAACAACACGAGCAGAGAATTCTGACGAAGCGTCTACCATCTGCCTTAGTTGAGCATCTGCCCCAACGAAGTTAGTACCTTGGTCAGAGTATAACTCTTTACAATGACCTCTACGAGCAGTAAATCGATGGAAAGCAGCGATGAACGCTTCGCTGGAATAATCCTCGACTATCTCGATATGAACGGCTCTGGTTGCCATGCAAATGAAGATGGCTACGTAACCTTTCATCGTGCCCTTTCCTCTAGATTTAGTGAGACGCAGATGAATAGGCCCGGCGTAATCGACGCCTGAGCGCTCAAATGGCGGAGAAGGACACACTCGAGCCTTTGGCAACTCACCCATTAATTGAGTTGGAACTCGAGCGGCATGGCGTGAGCATGCGAGGCAAGTTCTGATGACTTTCTTGACTTCAGATCGTCCTTTAATTATCCAATACTGACGTCGGAGAGTGGCAAGTGTTAATTGAACACCACCATGAAGAGTACGCTGATGGGCATCTCTTATCAATAAAGTCGTCAGATGACAATCAGCTGGAAGGATAAGGGGATGCTTAGCATCTTCTTCTAAAAGAGAGTGAGACAGACGACCGCCCACCCTGAGTAAATGATTTTGTATCATGGGATTTAGAGATAAAAGTGAGCTTTTATACGAAAGTTTTCCTGATCTCGAAAGTTGCTGGAGTTCAGTCTTAAAATAAGTCTTCTGAATTAAGTGGATCAAACAAAGTTTGATGTTTCCAATCTCACTAGCACTAACCTCCTCAGAAGTCGGAGGGTGATGGCGTAGTAGGGATTGAAAGACAGAAAAAAGACTAACGCCTAAATTTGACGACGTCGTACGCTCTATTCTCGAGCTGACTCGATTAATGAATCGAAAGCAATACGAAGCCATTCGTAACAGCTTATCTAATGAGGAGTACTCATTAATAAGACTCCAAATTTCTGGAGTAGTCTCAACAGAATTTGGAGCGTTCTTAGTTGCGGCTAGAGTGAATTTAGGTTGAAAACACAAATTATTTACTGCAAAATTGAGCTCGTCATGAGACCTCGACCATGGTTCGACACTATCAGAAAGCCAAACGGGGCCTTGCCACCATAAACAATGAGAAGCTAATTTTGAAGGCTCAATTCCTCGTGATATGACATCTGCGGGGTTGTCTGAAGAACGCACATGATGCCAATATGCGTCGGGTAATAGAGTGTGAATTTCCGAACACCTATTAGCCACGAAAACACCCCATCTTAAAGGGTGGTCTTTCAGCCAAAAAAGCACATCCGCTGAGTCGGACCAAAGGTGAACACTATCAACCTTTATGGGAAAAGATTCGACAAAAGTTTGCACCAGACGAGCAAGTAGCATCGCCGCGCAAAGTTCTAAGCGAGGTATACTTAGTGTTTTAAGCGGGGCTACTCGCGTCTTGGCCACCTGAAGGGTGACGAGCACTTCTTGTGCTTGTATTAAGCGCAAGTAGACTACGGCACCATAAGCAAACTTGGATGCGTCAGCGAATCCGTGAATCTCAAGAAGCTCACATTGGAGCGTGTATCCACTCCAGCGAGGGATTTTGATCTCAGAAATAGAAGAGAGGTCTTGCAACCAATTTTGCCAGCGATTAAAGATTTCGTATGGAAGATCGTCATCCCAGCCTACCTTAAGAATCCACAACGACTGCATAATGATTTTAGCAGTAATCACAACAGGCGCTAACCATCCCATAGGATCAAAGATCCGAGCAATTCTCGAAAGAACTGAACGTTTAGTAAATGGTAGCTCCAAAGGGGTATTCTCAATGCGAAAACTAAAATAGTCTGTGTTGGGTTGCCAATCTATACCTAAAATTGGTACAGATTTTTCTGAGGCGAATAACGAAATAGAATCAGCAGCTAACATATTCGAGGGTAAATAAGAAAGTACTTCAGCATTATTCGAAGTCCACTTTCGAAGGTTAAGATGACCTTGCTTAAAGAGTTGAATTAACTCGTTTTGTTTAAGCAAAGCTTCCTCAAACGAATGTGCACCTGAAAGCACATTATCGGAATACATTTCTGATCGAACAGCCTCAGCTGCGGTTGGGTAAGATTGACTATAGTCATCGGCAAGTTTCAAGAGTGTGCGTAAAGCTAGAAATGGTGAACATGCCAATCCATACGTCACAGTAGTCAGGCGATAAGTTTGAACAGGTTCATCCTTATTGAAACGCCATAAGATCGTCTGGTAGGATTGGTCAACTGGTTCGACGCCAATTTGTCGGAACATTTTCTCCACGTCAGCTGAAAGGGCGACTTTATACCTACGCCAGGCACAGATCAAAGCGACGAGATTCTGAAGAAGATTAGGTCCAATGTGAAGAAGATCATTGACCGAAACACCTGATTTGGCTTTACTCGAGCCATTAAACACTGTACGTAACTTGGTCGTCGTACTTGTTTCTTTCCACACACCATGATGTGGTAAGAAGGCTTGAGGTTTGTTAGAAGATGGATCAAATTTTGTAGAGAGTGACATGTGACCAAGGTCAATGTACTCTTTCATAAAATTACTATAGGCAATTTTGAGTTTCTCGTCTTTAGCGAAGTTTGCTTCGAGACGAGTTAGCGCGCGTAATGCGGCAGAATGAGAGCTCTCGAGATGAGCAGAACTCAACTGGTCTCGACTTTTCCAGGGTAGGCTTACAATATATTGCCCTGTTTCATCTTGACGAGTTGATTTTTGATAAAATTCCTCGCAGACTTGTTCGTCTGGCGAGTAAGATTTTTTGTCATTGACTATCTCCTCCGCCCTCCAAAAATCTTGCACGAGCTCCAACAGTTTGGCTTCATGCTCGCAGGTATTTGAGCAATGAAGGGATATTGATTCTAGCCCTATTTCTGGAGTTGTGGATGCGAGATTACCTGTCAAGAGCCATCCAAGTTTGGAACTAAGTGCTATCGGCTGAAGACTTTGGCCCTTAACAATTTGATTTTCAATGATTTGCGCATAAGCGCTAGCACCGAGTAGAATATCGATACATGAAGGTTCGAGCTACTTGGGGTCTGCTAGTTGCAGCCCTCTTAAGTATTCGAAATTTGTATTACCCCTTACGACGGGAGGCTTATACGACGAGAGTTTTGGCAAAACAATGCCATCAACTTCCAAGGAGAAAGTTGAATCGAAATGCGGTTGTATAGTAAGACGAGCAACTTTAGAAGAAACAGCAGCTGTCTTTTCACCTATACCTTGGATGTGCGTGTGACTGGTTCTACAATTTAGAGATAGCAAGTTACATATAGCTTGTGTAACAAGTGAGATTTGAGATCCGGAGTCAATCAGCGCACGGAGTTGAATTTTGGTTCCGTTAGGACCAAGGGCGTTAACCCTAGCGGTAGCTAAGAGTACTCCTGCACAATTAGTACTTTCTCCACTATTGAGGGAGACTGCTTGAGAAGCAGGTTTATCATCAACTTTTGTGATGAAAGCTTGAGAAGCAGGTTTGTCATCAACTTTTGTGATGACGAAATTGCCACAGTTTGGGCTAGAGGTGCTGGTCGCTGAGTCAATCTGATCAGTTTGCAACGAACTGATTGCTTGATTGTTGTCAGAGTGCACCATGGTGTGATGCTTAGCTTTACAAAGAAAGCATCGGTAGTTGGAAGTACAATTTTTAACGTTGTGCGTCCCTAAACAATTGTAACAAAGGTTTGAAGATTTAATTAATCCCTTTCGTTCAGGAACCGTTTTATTGAGAAACCGTTCACATCGATTTGTAAAATGTGATTGATTACAAAATGAACATTTCTTTTTTGAGGGATTCGTCGGAGAAGTCTGATGAGAATAAACCGACTGAGCATTATCTTGCTCTGATTTACGAGGTTTTGAATTAGATGACTGAGTTTTTGAATTATTTATTGAGGACGATCTAGTACCAGCTTCGATGGCTTCTAGAGTGAGGGTTTGACTTCGAAGAAAAGCTTGAAGTTGTTCCAATGTGGGTGGATCGACACTATCACCTAGGTGCTTTTCCCATTCTTTCCGTGTATTTAAATCGAGTTGTTTAATCGAAAAATGTACCATTAGGTCACTTCCTAAAGATGCCTCTCTATTAAGTGAAGTTAGACTAGCTATAGGGTTAAAAAGTTCTCTGTATATTCGTTTAATTTCTAACGAATTGTCTGACTTCATGGGTTTGACTGAGAAGATTTCCGAAATGTGAGAACTAACAATGCGACGTTGATTTTCGTAATACTCGGTTAGAGTTGTCCATGCACGTTCATAATTGTCACCAAAAATGGGAAGAGATTTGATTTTCTCAAGTGCCTCACCTGTAAGGTGAGTGCGAAGATAATGCAATTTTAGAACAGGCGTTAAGTCTTCGCGACGATGTATGACTGAACGAAAGACGTCTCTAAAATTTTCCCAATCAGAGAATTTTCCTGAAAATTTAGGTAAATCTACCTTCGGTAAAGATTGAAACGAAACGTTAGTTACATGAGCAGGACTAGTAGCAACTGGGGCATCATTCGAATTGGAGGAGCCTTGATTGGCATCTCTTGATCTAATAGTTTTTAAAAAATCAAGAAAATCTCCTTTTCGGTCATAAAAGCTATCCTCAACTAGATCACAGAGATTAGAAGTAAAATAGGTATTATCTCTATCGAGATCCTCAACGCGCATGAGTTTCTCGTGATTTTCCCGAAAGCACTTATAATTTGCTTCAAGTCCGGTTAGACGCGCTTCTGCATAACCTTCCGTCATGTTATCTTTACCCTTAGATTTGAAATTTTTAAAGGAGTTTGCAATTTTAACTTGGAGTGACAACTGCTTTTGAAGGTATTCCTCCATTTTGAAATCAAGTTAATTAGGCTAGTAACAAATTTGACTATTTAAGCTAAGTATTGCTAGAACTATGTTTACTAACTCGAAAGTAGAGTAACCATAAGTGAAAATTGTTACAATTAAGTCTTAACCTAAGTTATAATACTTATGCGAGTATAAACGTGACGATGCGCTTAAAGATGCAACGTTGATTGCGTCTGGTAACGTTCCCCGATGAATCTGCTGATGATCCACAATGTTGACTACTTAAAAGATGAAATTGCAACTTTGAATTCAGCAACCCTTGCAGGAGTGAATCCGGGTGTAGATCAGCAATCGAAGTTGAGATCGAGATGTTGTATCAGCAGGCAGCAATAAACTGCAAGGTCCAATAATATAAGTATTTGCTAAGGCGAAAATTGCATTCAATTTTCTCAAGATTTGCTAAATATTGCAATTAAATTTATAACAAACTCATATCAATTAATTTGTACTTATCTCAAATTTTATTTAATCACTTTTAATTAAATTATCTAGATTAAATAGAGATAATTAAATTTTCATTAACTGGACTAAATGTCCAAATTTTAATTTAACCAAATTGGAACGATACGTGTGTCCTAGTATTAGGACGGTCGATGTATCAGTTCGCTTCCTGTGCTAGTCCTTGGATGGACTGGTGTAGACCTCTTATGCGCGCTCCACGTGGGTAGTCCTTGGTTTGAGTTGTGTGAACCCCGTTGCGTAAGCTGCACGAGGGTACTCCGTGTCTTGACTGGCGTGGACCCCGTGCGCGCAGGCGCCACGCGGGTACTACGGGGCTTGAGTGATGTGGACCCCGTGCGTGTACAATGCACGCTGGCTGTCCGTGAGTAGAAATGCTGTGAACCCCGTGCGTGTACAATGCACGCTGGTGGTCCGTGTCTTGATATTAGCCGGTCACCGTACGAACGCGGTGACTCGAGAGCTGGCTTTACAGCGCACGCTCTTGGCTACAAGACAAGATGGCTGCCGGTCACCGTACGAACGCGATGACTCTAGAGCTGGCTTTGCAGCGCACGCTCTTGGCAACGTCTTGGAGTCGTTAGGTACACACTCCAAGGCGCTTTCAGAAATGGGGAAAATAGCAATGGAGTGTGCTATTTCCCTTTGGAAGCCTTAGAAGGTGGCTTCCGAGTGCGCGCGACGGCGTTGAACGAGAGAGAGAGAGAGAGCAACGTACGCGCGAAGTTAGCAAGCGAGCAAGCTAACTTTAATCGGCACTCACGACCACGAACACTTTGATGCGTACCTGAAAAAGAAGAAAACTAGTCCTACGCCACTCGAGAGTAGACGTAGGGCGTAGAATAAATTCTCCTCGAATCTATGGTGATGCTGACGTTGCTTCTCCCACGATCCGGCTCGAAGGACCAAATGTTTTTGTGTGAATGAATGTGGATGGATCGTGGAGTGGGATGGTTCAATAATTGACAGCGTTTCGTGTGGAGAGAGATCTGGTGGCTTTATTAAAGCTGTCCGTCGTGCCTCGCGGCGTACAATGTTGAGTTGCTGCTGTCTCTCTCGGCCGTCGCGCGTGAACTGACGCCGGCCGGTGCCTTTCGAAGAGTCGGCGGCGTACTTTGGTAGATGGAGGGGCGCAGAGAGAGACACGTGGAGAGCGCTGATTGGGGCGAGCCTGGTTCCGGGCTCGAGCTCGTGTAGGCGAGCTCGAGCTGGCGCGAGCTGGAGTGCTCGTGCTGGTTCGGTATTACGTTGAATCCGGAACAAATTCTCTTTCGAATGCCACTCACCCCATTCAGATACATAGAGCTGTTCTCGAGAAATTACGATTTTAAAAAAATGTCAAAAAATCTTTAATCTCAAATATCTCTGAAATTTATGGATCAATCATTTTGCCCAAAGAACTCGTACGAGAACTATAAAAAATCTACCTCTAAAAGGAATTTTGAAGCCATTAATTCAATTTTACTCTTGTAATCGTTGGATATACAAAACTGAATTTTTTCATTTTTCAATTTTTTACTCAAATTATAGCCTGCAGAATCTATTCAAATTTTAACAGATTATAGCTTTTTATATTCTGTATTATCATTTCTAATTTAAAAAAAAAATACGTTTCTGTTTCTGATGATAACTAAAGAACCATGATAGATAGAAAATTAACTTTTTTAGAAAATATAGTTATTTTAATTCTCTTCCGAATGCCACCCACCCCATTCAGATACATAGAGCTGTTCTCGAGAAATTACGATTTTAAAAAAATGTCAAAAAATCTTTAACCTCAAATATCTCTGAAATTTGTCGAGCAATCATTTTGCCCAAAGAACTCGTACGAGAACTATAAAAAATCTACCTCTAAAAGGAATTTTGAAGCCATTAATTCAATTTTACTCTTGTAAGCGTTGGATATACAAAACTGATTTTTTCATATTTCAATTTTTTACTCAAAGTCTAGCCTGCAGAATCTATTCAAATTTTAACAGATTATAGCTTCTTATATTCTGTATTATCATTTTTAATTTAAAAAAAAAAACACGTTTTTGTTTTTGATGATAACTGGAGAACCGTTATAGATAGAAAATTAATTTTTTTAGAAAATATAGGTATTTTAATTCTCTTTCGAATGCCACCCACTCCATTATGATACGTAAAGCCGTTCTCGAGAAATAACGATTTTAAACAAATGTTTTAAATAAAACACGATTTCGTTTTTGATGCTAACTAAAGAACCATGATAGATAGAAAATTAACTTTTTTAGAAAATATAGTTATTTTAATTCTCTTTCGAATGCCATCCGCCCCATTCAGATACATAGAGCCGTTCTCGATAAATTACGATTTTTAAAAATTCTCAAATAATCTTTAACCTCAAATATCTCTGAAATTTATGGACCAATCGTTTTGCCCAAAGAACTCGACCGAGCACTATAAAAAATCTACCCTTAAAAGGAATTTTGAAGCCATTAATTCAATTTTACTCTTGTATTCGTTGGACATACAAAACTGATTTATTTCATTTTTCAATTTTTTACTCAAAATGTAGCCTGCAGAATGTATTCAAATTTTAACAGATTATAGCTATTTATATTCTGTATTTTCATTTTTAATTTAAAAAAAACACGTTTTTGTTTTTGATGATAACGAAAGAACCGTGATACTTAGAAAATTAATTTTTTAGAAAATATACGTAATTTAATTCTCTTTCGAATACCACCCACTCCATTAAGATACATAAAGCCGTTCTCGAGAAATAACGATTTTAAACAAATCTTTTCAAAAAGAACACGTTTTTGTTTTTCATGATAACTAAAGAAGCGTGATAGATAGAAAATTAATTTTTTAGAAAATATAGGTATTTTAATTCTCTTTTGAATGCCACCCACCCCATTCAGATACATAGAGCCATTTTCGAGAAATTACGATTTTAAAAAAAATGTAAAAAAATCTTTAACCTCAAATATCTCTGAAATTTATGGACCAATCATTTTGCCCAAAAACTCAACCGAGCACTATAAAAAATCTACCTTTAAAAGGAATTTTGAAGCCATTAATTCAATTTTACTCTTGTAAGCGTTGGATATACAAAACTGATTTTTTTCATATTTCAATTTTTTACTCAAAGTCTAGCCTGCAGAATCTATTCAAATTTTAACAGATTATAGCTTCTTATATTCTGTATTATCATTTTTAATTTAAAAAAAAAAACACGTTTTTGTTTTTGATGATAACTGGAGAACCGTTATAGATAGAAAATTAATTTTTTTAGAAAATATAGGTATTTTAATTCTCTTTCGAATGCCACCCACTCCATTATGATACGTAAAGCCGTTCTCGAGAAATAACGATTTTAAACAAATGTTTTAAATAAAACACGATTTCGTTTTTGATGCTAACTAAGGACCATGATAGATAGAAAATTAACTTTTTTAGAAAATATAGTTATTTTAATTCTCTTTCGAATGCCATCCGCCCCATTCAGATACATAGAGCCGTTCTCGATAAATTACGATTTTTAAAAATTCTCAAATAATCTTTAACCTCAAATATCTCTGAAATTTATGGACCAATCGTTTTGCCCAAAGAACTCGACCGAGCACTATAAAAAATCTACCTTTAAAAGGAATTTTGAAGCCATTAATTCAATTTTACTCTTGTATTCGTTGGACATACAAAACTGATTTATTTCATTTTTCAATTTTTTACTCAAAATGTAGCCTGCAGAATGTATTCAAATTTTAACAGATTATAGCTATTTATATTCTGTATTATCATTTTTAATTTAAAAAAAACACGTTTTTGTTTTTGATGATAACGAAAGAACCGTGATACTTAGAAAATTAATTTTTTAGAAAATATACGTAATTTAATTCTCTTTCGAATACCACCCACTCCATTAAGATACATAAAGCCGTTCTCGAGAAATAACGATTTTAAACAAATGTTTTCAAAAAGAACACGTTTTTGTTTTTGATGATAACTAAAGAAGCGTGATAGATAGAAAATTAATTTTTTAGAAAATATAGGTATTTTAATTCTCTTTTGAATGCCACCCACCCCATTCAGATACATAGAGCCATTTTCGAGAAATTACGATTTTAAAAAAAATGTAAAAAAATCTTTAACCTCAAATATCTCTGAAATTTATGGACCAATCATTTTGCCCAAAAACTCAACCGAGCACTATAAAAAATCTACCTTTAAAAGGAATTTTGAAGCCATTAATTCAATTTTACTCTTGTATTCGTTGGACATACAAAACTGATTTTTTTCATTTCTAAATTTTTTACTCAAAATGTAGCCTGCAGAATGTATTCAAATTTTAACAGATTATAGCTATTTATATTCTGTATTATCATTTTTAATTAAAAAAAAAACACGTTTTTGTTTTTGATGATAACGAAAGAACCGTGATACTTAGAAAATTAATTTTTTTAGAAAATATACGTAATTTAATTCTCTTTCGAATGCCACCCACCCCATTCAGATACCTAGAGCCGTTCTCGAGAAATTACGATTTTAAAAAAATGTCAAAAAATCTTTACCCTCAAATATCTCTGAAATTTATGGACCAATCATTTTGCCCAAAGAACTCGACCGAGAACTGTAAAAAATCTACCTCTAAAAGGAATTTTTTTCAAAACAATTTTTATTTTTGATGATAACTAAAGAACTGTGATATATAGAAAATTAATTTTTTAGAAAATATAGGTATTTTAATTCTCTTTCGAATGCCACCCCCACCATTCCGATACATATAGAGCCGTCCTCGAGAAATTACGATTTTAAAAAAATGTTTCAAAAAAAAACACGTTTTTGTTTTTGATGATAACTAAAGAACCATGATAGATAGAAAATTAATTTTTTAGAAAATATAGTTATTTTAATTCTCTTCCGAATGCCACCCACCCCATTCAGATACATAGAGCTGTTCTCGAGAAATTACGATTTTAAAAAAATGTCAAAAAATCTTTAATCTCAAATATCTCTCAAATTTATGGACCAATCATTTTGCCCAAAGAACTCGTACGAGAACTATTAAAAATCTACCTCTAAAAGGAATTTTGAAGCCATTAATTCAATTTTACTCTTGTATTCGTTGGACATACAAAACTGATTTTTTTCATTTCTAAATTTTTTACTCAAAATGTAGCCTGCAGAATGTATTCAAATTTTAACAGATTATAGCTATTTATATTCTGTATTATCATTTTTAATTAAAAAAAAAACACGTTTTTGTTTTTGATGATAACGAAAGAACCGTGATACTTAGAAAATTAATTTTTTTAGAAAATATACGTAATTTAATTCTCTTTCGAATGCCACCCACCCCATTCAGATACATAAAGCCGTTCTCGAGAAATTACGATTTTAAAAAAATGTCAAAAAATCTTTACCCTCAAATATCTCTGAAATTTATGGACCAATCATTTTGCCCAAAGAACTCGTACGAGAACTATAAAAAATCTACCTCTAAAAGGAATTTTTTCAAAACACGTTTTTGTTTTTGATGATAACTAAAGAACCGTGATATATAGAAAATTAATTTTTAGAAAATATAGGTATTTTAATTCTCTTTCGAATGCCACCCTCACCATTCCGATACATATAAAGCTGTTCTCGAGAAATTACGATTTTTAAAAAATGTTTAAAAAAAAAACACGTTTATGTTTTTGATGATAACTAAAAAACCATGATAGATAGAAAATTAACTTTTTTAGAAAATATAGTTATGTTAATTATCTTCTGAACGCCACCCACCCCATTCTGATACATAGAGCCGTTCTCGAGAAATTACGATTTTATAAAAATGTCAAAAAATCTTTAACCTCAATCACCTCTGAAATTTATAGACCAATCATTTTGCCCAAAGAACTCGTACGAGAACTATAAAAAATCTACCCCTAAAAGGAATTTTGAAGCCATTAATTCAATTTTACTCTTGTAATCGTTGGACATACAAAACTGATTTTTTTCATTTTTCAATTTTTAACTCAAAGTCTAGCCTGCAGAATGTATTCAAATTTTAACAGGTTATAGCTATTTATATTCTGTATTAACATTTTTAATTTAAAAAAAAAATACGTTTTTGTTTTTGATCATAACTAAAGAACCGTGATGCATAGAACATTAATTTTTTGGAAAATATAGGTATTTTAATTCTCTACCGAATGCCACCCATCCCATTCAGATACATAGGGCTGTTCTCGAGAAATAACGATTTTAAAAAAATGTTTTAAAAAAAAAAAAACGGTTTGTTTTTGATGATAACTAAATAACCGTGATATATAGAGAAAGAATTTTTAGAAAATATAGGTATTTTGATTCTCTTTCGAACACCTCCCACCCCATTCAGATACATTGAGCCGTTCTCGAGAAATTACGATTTTAAAAAAATGTCAAAAAATCTTTAACCTCAAATATCTCTGAAATTTATGGACCAATCATTTTGCCCAATGAAGTAAACCGGGAACTATAAAAAATCTACATCTAAACGGAATTTTGAAGCCATTAATTCAATTTTACTCTTGTATTCGTTGGACATACAAAACTGATTTTTTTCATTTCTAAATTTTTTACTCAAAATGTAGCCTGCAGAATGTATTCAAATTTTAACAGATTATAGCTATTTATATTCTGTATTATCATTTTTAATTTAAAAAAAACACGTTTTTGTTTTTGATGATAACGAAATAACCGTGATAGATAGAGAAATAATTTTTTTAGAAAATATAGGTATTCTAATTCTCTTTCGAATACCTCCCACACCATTCAGATACATAGAGCCGTTCTCGAGAAATTACGATTTAAGAAAAATGTTTTTAAAAAAACACGTATTTGTTTTTGATGATAACTAAAGAACCGTGATAGATAGAAAATTAACTTTTTTAGAAAATATAGTTATTTTAATTCTCTTTCGAATGCCACCCACCACATTCAGATACATAGGGCCGTTCTCGAGAAATTACGATTTTAAAAAAATGTCAAAAAATCTTTACCCTCAAATATCTCTGAAATTTATGGACCTATCGTTTTGCCCAAAGAACTCGACCGAGAACTATAAAAAATCTACCTCTAAAAGGAATTTTTTTCAAAACACGTTTTTGTTTCTGATGATAACTAAAGAACCATGATAGATAGAAAATTAATTTTTTTAGAAAATATAGGTATTTTAATTCTCTTTCGAATGCCACCCACTCCATTAAGATACGTAAAGCCGTTCTCGAGAAATAACGATTTTAAACAAATGTTTTAAATAAAACACGATTTCGTTTTTGATGCTAACTAAAGAAGCGTGATATATAGAAAATTAATTTTTTAGAAAATATAGGTATTTTAATTATCTTTTGAATGCCACCCACCCCATTCAGATACATAGAGCCATTCTCGAGAAATTACGATTTTAAAAAAATGTCAAAAAATCTTTAACCTCAAATATCTCTGAAATTTATGGACCAATCATTTTGCCCAAAAACTCGACCGAGCACTATAAAAAATCTACCTTTAAAAGGAATTTTGAAGCCATTAATTCAATTTTATTCTTGTATTCGTTGGACATACAAAACTGATTTTTTTCATTTTTCAATTTTTTACTCAAAATGTAGCCTGCAGAATGTATTCAAATTTTAACAGATTATAGCTATTTATATTCTGTATTATCATTTTTAATTTAAAAAAAAACACGTTTTTGTTTTTGATGATAACGAAAGAATCGTGATACTTAGAAAATTAATTTTCTTAGAAAATATACGTATTTTAATTCTCTTTCGAATGCCACTCACCCCATTCAGATACATAGGGCCGTTCTCGAGAAATTACGATTTTAAAAAATGTCAAAAAATCTTTACCCTCAAATATCTCTGAAATTTATGGACCAATCATTTTGCCCAAAGAACTCGACCGAGAACTGTAAAAAATCTACCTCTAAAAGGAATTTTTTTCAAAACAATTTTTATTTTTGATGATAACTAAAGAACTGTGATATATAGAAAATTAATTTTTTAGAAAATATAGGTATTTTAATTCTCTTTCGAATGCCACCCCCACCATTCCGATACATATAGAGCCGTCCTCGAGAAATTACGATTTTAAAAAATGTTTAAAAAAAAAAACACGTTTTTGTTTTTGATGATAACTAAAGAACCATGATAGATAGAAAATTAATTTTTTAGAAAATATAGTTATTTTAATTCTCTTCCGAATGCCACCCACCCCATTCAGATACATAGAGCTGTTCTCGAGAAATTACGATTTTAAAAAATGTCAAAAAATCTTTAATCTCAAATATCTCTGAAATTTATGGACCAATCATTTTGCCCAAAGAACTCGTACGAGAACTATTAAAAATCTACCTCTAAAAGGAATTTTGAAGCCATTAATTCAATTTTACTCTTGTAATCGTTGGACATACAAAACTGATTTTTTCATTTTTCAATTTTTTACTCAAAGTCTAGCCTGCAGAATGTATTCAAATTTTAACAGATTATAGCTATTTATATTCTGTATTATCACTTTTAATTTAAAAAAAAAAAAAATACGTATTTGTTTTTGATCATAACTAAAGAACCGTGATACATAGAAAATTAATTTTTTATAGAAAGTATAGGTATTTTAATTCTCTTCCGAATGCCACCCATCCCATTCAAATACATAGGGCCGTTCTCGAAAAATTACGATTTTCAAAAAATGTCAAAAATTCTTTACCCTCAAATATCTCTGAAATTTATGGACCAACCATTTTGCCCAAAGAACTCGACCGAGCACTATAAAAAATCTACCTTTAAAAGGAATTTTGAAGCCATTAATTCAATTTTACTCTTGTATTCGTTGGACATACAAAACTGATTTTTTTCATTTTTCAATTTTTTACTCAAAATGTAGGGCATGGTGTGGTTTGTGCACATAAGAATTATGCACATATTTATTGTGCACACTTTAGCATTGGAGTATACACATAGATATAGATATACACCAATGCTAAAGTGTGCACAATAAATATGTGCATAATTCTTATGTGCACAAACCACACCATGCCAAATGTAGCCTGCAGAATGTATTCAAATTTTAACAGATTATAGCTATTTATATTCTGTATTATCATTTTTAATTTAAAAAAAAACACGTTTTTGTTTGTGATGATAACGAAAGAACCGTGATACTTAGAAAATTAATTTTTTTAGAAAATATACGTATTTTAATTCTCTTTCTAATGCCACCCACCCCATTCAGATACATAGGGCCGTTCTCGAGAAATTACGATTTTAAAAAAATGTCAAAAAATCTTTACCCTCAAATATCTCTGAAATTTATGGACCAATCATTTTGCCCAAAGAACTCGACCGAGAACTATAAAAAATCTACCTCTAAAAGGAATTTTTTTCAAAACACGTTTTTATTTTTGATAATAACTAAAGAACCGTGATATATAGAAAATTAATTTTTTAGAAAATATAGGTATTTTAATTCTCTTTCGAATGCCACCCACACCATTCCGATACATATAGAGCCGTTCTCGAGAAATTACGATTTTAAAAAAATGTTTAAAAAAAAAACACGTTTTTGTTTTTGATGATAACTAAAGAACCATGATAGATAGAAAATTAACTTTTTTAGAAAATATAGTTCTTTTAATTCTCTTCCGAATGCCACCCACCCCATTCAGATACATAGAGCCGTTCTCGAGAAATAACGATTTTAATGAAATGTCAAAAAATCTTTAACCTCAAATATCTCTGAAATTTATGGACCAATCATTTTGCCCAAAGAACTCGACCGAGAACTATAAAAAATCTATCTCTAAAAGGAATTTTGAAGCCATTAATTCAATTTTACTCTTGTAATCGTTGGACATACAAAACTGATTTTTTCATTTTTCAATTTTTTCTTCAACATGTAGCGGATGGTGTGGTTTGTGCACATAAGAATTATGCACATATTTATTGTGCACACTTTAGCATTGGAGTATACACATAGATATAGATATACACCAATGCTAAAGTGTGCACAATAAATATGTGCATAATTCTTATGTGCACAAACCACACCATGCCAAATGTAGCCTGCAGAATGTATTCAAATTTTAACAGATTATAGCTATTTATATTCTGTATTATCATTTTTAATTTAAAAAAAAACACGTTTTTGTTTGTGATGATAACGAAAGAACCGTGATACTTAGAAAATTAATTTTTTGAGAAAATATACGTATTTTAATTCTCTTTCTAATGCCACCCACCCCATTCAGATACATAGGGCCGTTCTCGAGAAATTACGATTTTAAAAAAATGTCAAAAAATCTTTTCCCTCAAATATCTCTGAAATTTATGGACCAATCATTTTGCCCAAAGAACTCGACCGAGAACTATAAAAAATCTACCTCTAAAAGGAATTTTTTTCAAAACACGTTTTTATTTTTGATAATAACTAAAGAACCGTGATATATAGAAAATTAATTTTTTAGAAAATATAGGTATTTTAATTCTCTTTCGAATGCCACCCACACCATTCCGATACATATAGAGCCGTTCTCGAGAAATTACGATTTTAAAAAAATGTTTAAAAAAAAAACACGTTTTTGTTTTTGATGATAACTAAAGAACCATGATAGATAGAAAATTAATTTTTTAGAAAATATAGTTCTTTTAATTCTCTTCCGAATGCCACCCACCCCATTCAGATACATAGAGCCGTTCTCGAGAAATAACGATTTTAATGAAATGTCAAAAAATCTTTAACCTCAAATATCTCTGAAATTTATGGACCAATCATTTTGCCCAAAGAACTCGACCGAGAACTATAAAAAATCTATCTCTAAAAGGAATTTTGAAGCCATTAATTCAATTTTACTCTTGTAATCGTTGGACATACAAAACTGATTTTTTCATTTTTCAATTTTTTGCTCAAAATCTAGCCTGCAGAATGTATTCAAATTTTAACAGATTATAGCTATTTATATTCTGTATTATCATTTTTAATTAAAAAAAAAACACGTTTTTGTTTTTGATGATAACGAAAGAACCGTGATACTTAGAAAATTAATTTTTTTAGAAAATATACGTAATTTAATTCTCTTTCGAATGCCACCCACCCCATTCAGATACATAAAGCCGTTCTCGAGAAATTACGATTTTAAAAAAATGTCAAAAAATCTTTACCCTCAAATATCTCTGAAATTTATGGACCAATCATTTTGCCCAAAGAACTCGTACGAGAACTATAAAAAATCTACCTCTAAAAGGAATTTTTTCAAAACACGTTTTTGTTTTTGATGATAACTAAAGAACCGTGATATATAGAAAATTAATTTTTAGAAAATATAGGTATTTTAATTCTCTTTCGAATGCCACCCTCACCATTCCGATACATATAAAGCTGTTCTCGAGAAATTACGATTTTTAAAAAATGTTTAAAAAAAAAAACACGTTTATGTTTTTGATGATAACTAAAAAACCATGATAGATAGAAAATTAACTTTTTTAGAAAATATAGTTATGTTAATTATCTTCTGAACGCCACCCACCCCATTCTGATACATAGAGCCGTTCTCGAGAAATTACGATTTTATAAAAATGTCAAAAAATCTTTAACCTCAATCACCTCTGAAATTTATAGACCAATCATTTTGCCCAAAGAACTCGTACGAGAACTATAAAAAATCTACCCCTAAAAGGAATTTTGAAGCCATTAATTCAATTTTACTCTTGTAATCGTTGGACATACAAAACTGATTTTTTTCATTTTTCAATTTTTAACTCAAAGTCTAGCCTGCAGAATGTATTCAAATTTTAACAGGTTATAGCTATTTATATTCTGTATTAACATTTTTAATTTAAAAAAAAAATACGTTTTTGTTTTTGATCATAACTAAAGAACCGTGATGCATAGAACATTAATTTTTTGGAAAATATAGGTATTTTAATTCTCTACCGAATGCCACCCATCCCATTCAGATACATAGGGCTGTTCTCGAGAAATAACGATTTTAAAAAAATGTTTTAAAAAAAAAAACGGTTTGTTTTTGATGATAACTAAATAACCGTGATATATAGAGAAAGAATTTTTTAGAAAATATAGGTATTTTGATTCTCTTTCGAACACCTCCCACCCCATTCAGATACATTGAGCCGTTCTCGAGAAATTACGATTTTAAAAAAATGTCAAAAAATCTTTAACCTCAAATATCTCTGAAATTTATGGACCAATCATTTTGCCCAATGAAGTAAACCGGGAACTATAAAAAATCTACATCTAAACGGAATTTTGAAGCCATTAATTCAATTTTACTCTTGTATTCGTTGGACATACAAAACTGATTTTTTTCATTTCTAAATTTTTTACTCAAAATGTAGCCTGCAGAATGTATTCAAATTTTAACAGATTATAGCTATTTATATTCTGTATTATCATTTTTAATTTAAAAAAAACACGTTTTTGTTTTTGATGATAACGAAATAACCGTGATAGATAGAGAAATAATTTTTTTAGAAAATATAGGTATTCTAATTCTCTTTCGAATACCTCCCACACCATTCAGATACATAGAGCCGTTCTCGAGAAATTACGATTTAAGAAAAATGTTTTTAAAAAAACACGTATTTGTTTTTGATGATAACTAAAGAACCGTGATAGATAGAAAATTAACTTTTTTAGAAAATATAGTTATTTTAATTCTCTTTCGAATGCCACCCACCACATTCAGATACATAGGGCCGTTCTCGAGAAATTACGATTTTAAAAAAATGTCAAAAAATCTTTACCCTCAAATATCTCTGAAATTTATGGACCTATCGTTTTGCCCAAAGAACTCGACCGAGAACTATAAAAAATCTACCTCTAAAAGGAATTTTTTTCAAAACACGTTTTTGTTTCTGATGATAACTAAAGAACCATGATAGATAGAAAATTAATTTTTTTAGAAAATATAGGTATTTTAATTCTCTTTCGAATGCCACCCACTCCATTAAGATACGTAAAGCCGTTCTCGAGAAATAACGATTTTAAACAAATGTTTTAAATAAAACACGATTTCGTTTTTGATGCTAACTAAAGAAGCGTGATATATAGAAAATTAATTTTTTTAGAAAATATAGGTATTTTAATTATCTTTTGAATGCCACCCACCCCATTCAGATACATAGAGCCATTCTCGAGAAATTACGATTTTAAAAAAAATGTCAAAAAATCTTTAACCTCAAATATCTCTGAAATTTATGGACCAATCATTTTGCCCAAAAACTCGACCGAGCACTATAAAAAATCTACCTTTAAAAGGAATTTTGAAGCCATTAATTCAATTTTATTCTTGTATTCGTTGGACATACAAAACTGATTTTTTTCATTTTTCAATTTTTTACTCAAAATGTAGCCTGCAGAATGTATTCAAATTTTAACAGATTATAGCTATTTATATTCTGTATTATCATTTTTAATTTAAAAAAAAACACGTTTTTGTTTTTGATGATAACGAAAGAATCGTGATACTTAGAAAATTAATTTTCTTAGAAAATATACGTATTTTAATTCTCTTTCGAATGCCACTCACCCCATTCAGATACATAGGGCCGTTCTCGAGAAATTACGATTTTAAAAAAATGTCAAAAAATCTTTACCCTCAAATATCTCTGAAATTTATGGACCAATCATTTTGCCCAAAGAACTCGACCGAGAACTGTAAAAAATCTACCTCTAAAAGGAATTTTTTTCAAAACAATTTTTATTTTTGATGATAACTAAAGAACTGTGATATATAGAAAATTAATTTTTTAGAAAATATAGGTATTTTAATTCTCTTTCGAATGCCACCCCCACCATTCCGATACATATAGAGCCGTCCTCGAGAAATTACGATTTTAAAAAAATGTTTAAAAAAAAAACACGTTTTTGTTTTTGATGATAACTAAAGAACCATGATAGATAGAAAATTAATTTTTTAGAAAATATAGTTATTTTAATTCTCTTCCGAATGCCACCCACCCCATTCAGATACATAGAGCTGTTCTCGAGAAATTACGATTTTAAAAAAATGTCAAAAAATCTTTAATCTCAAATATCTCTGAAATTTATGGACCAATCATTTTGCCCAAAGAACTCGTACGAGAACTATTAAAAATCTACCTCTAAAAGGAATTTTGAAGCCATTAATTCAATTTTACTCTTGTAATCGTTGGACATACAAAACTGATTTTTTTCATTTTTCAATTTTTTACTCAAAGTCTAGCCTGCAGAATGTATTCAAATTTTAACAGATTATAGCTATTTATATTCTGTATTATCACTTTTAATTTAAAAAAAAAAAAAATACGTATTTGTTTTTGATCATAACTAAAGAACCGTGATACATACAAAATTAATTTTTTATAGAAAGTATAGGTATTTTAATTCTCTTCCGAATGCCACCCATCCCATTCAAATACATAGGGCCGTTCTCGAAAAATTACGATTTTCAAAAAATGTCAAAAATTCTTTACCCTCAAATATCTCTGAAATTTATGGACCAACCATTTTGCCCAAAGAACTCGACCGAGCACTATAAAAAATCTACCTTTAAAAGGAATTTTGAAGCCATTAATTCAATTTTACTCTTGTATTCGTTGGACATACAAAACTGATTTTTTTCATTTTTCAATTTTTTACTCAAAATGTAGGGCATGGTGTGGTTTGTGCACATAAGAATTATGCACATATTTATTGTGCACACTTTAGCATTGGAGTATACACATAGATATAGATATACACCAATGCTAAAGTGTGCACAATAAATATGTGCATAATTCTTATGTGCACAAACCACACCATGCCAAATGTAGCCTGCAGAATGTATTCAAATTTTAACAGATTATAGCTATTTATATTCTGTATTATCATTTTTAATTTAAAAAAAAACACGTTTTTGTTTGTGATGATAACGAAAGAACCGTGATACTTAGAAAATTAATTTTTTTAGAAAATATACGTATTTTAATTCTCTTTCTAATGCCACCCACCCCATTCAGATACATAGGGCCGTTCTCGAGAAATTACGATTTTAAAAAAATGTCAAAAAATCTTTACCCTCAAATATCTCTGAAATTTATGGACCAATCATTTTGCCCAAAGAACTCGACCGAGAACTATAAAAAATCTACCTCTAAAAGGAATTTTTTCAAAACACGTTTTTATTTTTGATAATAACTAAAGAACCGTGATATATAGAAAATTAATTTTTAGAAAATATAGGTATTTTAATTCTCTTTCGAATGCCACCCACACCATTCCGATACATATAGAGCCGTTCTCGAGAAATTACGATTTTAAAAAAATGTTTAAAAAAAAAACACGTTTTTGTTTTTGATGATAACTAAAGAACCATGATAGATAGAAAATTAACTTTTTTAGAAAATATAGTTCTTTTAATTCTCTTCCGAATGCCACCCACCCCATTCAGATACATAGAGCCGTTCTCGAGAAATAACGATTTTAATGAAATGTCAAAAAATCTTTAACCTCAAATATCTCTGAAATTTATGGACCAATCATTTTGCCCAAAGAACTCGACCGAGAACTATAAAAAATCTATCTCTAAAAGGAATTTTGAAGCCATTAATTCAATTTTACTCTTGTAATCGTTGGACATACAAAACTGATTTTTTTCATTTTTCAATTTTTTACTCAAAATGTAGGGCATGGTGTGGTTTGTGCACATAAGAATTATGCACATATTTATTGTGCACACTTTAGCATTGGAGTATACACATAGATATAGATATACACCAATGCTAAAGTGTGCACAATAAATATGTGCATAATTCTTATGTGCACAAACCACACCATGCCAAATGTAGCCTGCAGAATGTATTCAAATTTTAACAGATTATAGCTATTTATATTCTGTATTATCATTTTTAATTTAAAAAAAAACACGTTTTTGTTTGTGATGATAACGAAAGAACCGTGATACTTAGAAAATTAATTTTTTTAGAAAATATACGTATTTTAATTCTCTTTCTAATGCCACCCACCCCATTCAGATACATAGGGCCGTTCTCGAGAAATTACGATTTTAAATAAATGTCAAAAAATCTTTTCCCTCAAATATCTCTGAAATTTATGGACCAATCATTTTGCCCAAAGAACTCGACCGAGAACTATAAAAAATCTACCTCTAAAAGGAATTTTTTTCAAAACACGTTTTTATTTTTGATAATAACTAAAGAACCGTGATATATAGAAAATTAATTTTTAGAAAATATAGGTATTTTAATTCTCTTTCGAATGCCACCCACACCATTCCGATACATATAGAGCCGTTCTCGAGAAATTACGATTTTAAAAAAATGTTTAAAAAAAAAACACGTTTTTGTTTTTGATGATAACTAAAGAACCATGATAGATAGAAAATTAACTTTTTTAGAAAATATAGTTCTTTTAATTCTCTTCCGAATGCCACCCACCCCATTCAGATACATAGAGCCGTTCTCGAGAAATAACGATTTTAATGAAATGTCAAAAAATCTTTAACCTCAAATATCTCTGAAATTTATGGACCAATCATTTTGCCCAAAGAACTCGACCGAGAACTATAAAAAATCTATCTCTAAAAGGAATTTTGAAGCCATTAATTCAATTTTACTCTTGTAATCGTTGGACATACAAAACTGATTTTTTCATTTTTCAATTTTTTGCTCAAAATCTAGCCTACAGAATGTATTCAAATTTTAACAGATTATAGCTATTTATATTCTGTATTATCATTATTTTTCTCAAAAAAATTGACCGATAAGTTTAGGACTTATAAGCTTCTAAAAAAACCACGTTTTTGTTAATAACAACAGAACCGTGATAGCTAGAACCTTTTTTCTTTTTAGAAAGTATAGGTATTTTAATTCTCTTTCGAATGCTACACATCAGATTGGAATATCTCGGTCCTATCATTAAAAAAAATCAAAAAACAGTTGTGAGAAAATCAAAAATTTGAAAAAAAAAACAGAAGCGCATCGCCCCAATCAAAAACGGGATTTTTAACCCGCCATCACGCAAAAAAAAACAAAAAAAATGGGACCTGTCCGGTCAAAATTGTCCGCGTAGAAGCTGAGATCCAGGCGTACACACACATAGACACACACACACACACACGCACGCATGCACACACACCATGTGTCATCCTTCGGCAATAGCCTTACATGACCACTTTTCCTGTTAGAGAAATTTTGAGAAGGATATAAATGTACTATCAAAAGCAATTCCTTTCGAAAAACTTTTAGAAGGATACAAATGTATAGTCAGTAACAATTCCTTTGGAAAAACTTTTAGAAGGATACAACTGCATAGTCAGAAGCAATACATTTGGAAAAACTTTCAGAAGGATACAAATGTATAGTCAGAAGCAATTCGTTAGAAAAACTTTTAGGAGAATATAAATGTATAATCAGAATGTATTCAGGAGTAGAGGAATTGTATATTACAATATTTAATTGTAATATGAAAAGACATTTTAATAAATCAAATAGTATTCATTCATTCGGAAACAATTCGTGTGATTTTTAGTTAACTTCATTATTTACTGGTAATTATGATTCAGTTTATTACGATATTATAGATTAATTTAATATTATTATACAATAATAATATTAAATTAGAAATTATTAAAAGCAATAACAATAAAAATGATCATAAAAGAAAATGATTTTCTTATAATTTAAATAAAAATTATACAATAAAAAATATCTACATTTACACTGAGAGAAGAATTTTGGAATATTTACAAAGAATTTAGAGAAATTTTACTATATTAGTTTTAGTATCCGACCACAGACTGTCCATCTAGTAATTTTTGTTAGCCAGTATAGTAATTTTTGTAAATGTCCGAAAAATACAGAAAAAAATTATTTTTAGCCAATTGTTATATACTTTCCTACAAGAGAACGCATATGAATACATATCAAGAGAGAGAGAGAAATAAATTATAAATAAATATTATATGATGAAAAGAAACCTCCGGGGCGGGGAATCGAACCTGGGTCTCCTAAGTTGAAAGGCGAACTTCTTACCGACTGCGCCACCGCGTACACTTGCGTGTTTATAATCCGAATCGTCTACATATGTTGCATTATACTGACACTCTTAAAGTGAATTCGTTCTTCACGTATTTTTAAAATAATTTTGTAATGAATACATAGAGAATTATTTCAATTAATTAATTAATTAATTATACGAGTGTTAATTAAAGTTATTTATACTGAAATTATATCGTTTTAAATTAGTTGTTAGAACTACATCATTGCAGGTTATGACGAGTTAAGCGCGCATGCTCAGATGCCCTCGTGTTTTGTTTATAGCGCGCATGCGCAGCGCTGCACATATACTGTACATATCGTAAAAATTACTATACTGTCTTGTAAATTCTGTCAGCTCTATAGGAAAAATTCTTATGAAGTCTAAGAATATTTGCCAGTTGCCTGGTAAAATTTATGACTTGTGATTTTTACTATACTGTCTAATAATTTTTCCAACTTTTTTATGTTAAATTTTACAATACTTTTCTTGTAGTTTTTCTTAGTCAAACTGTAAAAATTATTAGAAATCTAATAAATAGGTCACTTTTACCAGGCTGTGGTCAGATTGCGCGTACAGTATAGTAATTTTAACCAATCGTCTCATAATTATTCCAAAAAATTTTTCTCAGTGTATAAAACACATCATTATTTTGAAAAATATCTGCAAAATGTATATATTGTGGTACTATGTTTTGGAAAGAAGAGATAAAAAAATATAATTGTTCTCAAAATATTTTTGGACCTGTTTCATTTTACGTATATTCTATAGAATTTCAAAAAAGTGGTTTTCCACATGTATATATTATTATAACATTGCATCTCAACCATAAATTATACTCTTCACATGCAATCGATAAACATATTTTAGCTAAAATACGGTCAAAAAATTCAAAATTACAAAAATTAGTAATCAAACATATGTTACATGGACCGCGTACAGAAAAATCTCCTTGTTATAACAAAGACAAAAATTAACGTAAAAAAAAGTTTCCAAAACTATTTCGTGTTAGTGCAGTATTAAAAGGAGATAAATATCCTGAATACAAACGTAGAAATAGTATTTCTGATAACCACATTATAACGATTGCTGGGGATCAGGGCAACCGGAACTGGTTATCTCTAGACTATAACCTTTACTAAAGGATGGCACCTTGGCTTCCGTGAACTCGCCTTATGCTACTTGTGCCTGAAGACTCGCGTAGGCGAAGCATTGCCGGACGACAGAAGTGACAATTCATCCGGCGGAGGCTGAGTCATATATGCCTTTGGTTGAACATGAACAACATTTTTGATGAATATCGCTTCCCGACAGAAATCGCCATCGATTTGTTCCGTCCTACTATAAGAATATGGATGAGACTTCGGCCTTACTCTAATTCTCCACTCCTTTGGACACGAAAACATCTCAGCAGTTTGCAACACTTCTCAACAACCTGTAACGAGTTGACTGATCCTCTAACTCTCAAAGAACTTATGTCCTACGCTAACTAAACTTCCAAACGTGGATGTGACTGGAGCTGACATCTGACTACAACTCGATCTTAGACAAAGCCCTTCAGCTGTAGCTGAATCTGGATTGCACTGATCAGGACTCGGCATATCGACCTCTCCGATGACCTTCTGGGGCGACAATCTTGGTACAGCGACGACGAACTTACCAATGAAAATGGAAGTACTACATCCATGGTCTGCTATAGCACTCAGTCTAGGATGTATGGATGTTTGAGCTTAAAGTATACCTCTCAAATCCATACTATTTTCCCTCAAACAACAGTACTCATCAGTCCGACGTGGACTTGGAGGGACCCTAGTCGATTGCTTTATAGCTTCATGACCCGATCCACCTTCTTCTTGGAAATTAACCGGAGCGACTGTATTAACTCTCCTATCTACTAATTCATGTGAATCTCTAGCTACAACGAAACAACCACTCTCACTATTTCCACCGGAGGTACTCGGCTCTCCGATACCACTCCGGGTTGACGAGAGATCATCTTCGATCGGGTCATACATGAAGTGGTGTACACGATACTGGCTAATCATCTGCCTCGACTGCAGCGACTAGTTACCTGCTACATGTGCCGACAAGGCAGAGATCTCAGAACTAACCATCTCCCTGAACAACAGTGAATCCTGCATCGGATTATGCGCGAAGACTTGCTCATCTCGCGTTGGGTCCCAAAAAGCGACGTCCAACCCGAAATGCATGCGCATGTGAAAACGCTCAATTTGTCTCGCATCATGAACTTGTCTGTCACGATATTCAATTTGAGCTGAGGGCCCCTCATGAAAACTTCGCCATTGCTCATTTGATTGAGCGCTTGATATAACGCCTGCGCTCCAGCCTCTGGATCCGCGCACATCAAGTCTTCGCCGAGCAGCTCGACAAACGGAAAACTACAATTACGATTATCCGTTGTCTACCCTCAATCTCGGCTAGCCTCTGCTCATTAGCTCTGAGTGCTCATTAACATTCAGCCAAAGCTGAATTAATTAACTATTTCACAAACTACAATTAAAAACCTTAAATTTAGTATGCTATTAATCCAGAAACTTAAGCAAAAATAAAGCATAGCAAACCAACTTTGATTTTATCCAAGCCGAGTGAGCAGGAGCTATGAGACGATATATTCCAGAATTTCGACAAACCCAGAATACAACTAATGTTGAACCCCACGGTAAGAAATTCGCGAACTCCAATTGAATTTCTAATACTCGTAACTTCACAAAATCATGATGACGCAAGCAAATGAAACAAGCTAGGTTAATTTTGCGTTCGAATTCAAACGTTGAAAAAAGAAATTTCCCTCTATTGAGTATATTGAACAACAACTCAAACTTAATGATTCCAAACGAAATATCTAATCCGAAAACCTCGCTCGATAGCAAATGCAAAAATTCTCACAATACGATAAAAAGAAAATTTAAGCAGTTGACTGAACCAGCTAGCCGAAATACCAAAGCACTTGTTCCAACAGCTAATGTAAACAAGACGCCGTGGCCTTGAAATTCTACACTACGGGATAGTCGCGTAACCACGGAATGGAATTTCGCGGTCTCGATGGTTTTCACGACACTCAAAATCCAAGCAGAAATCTAAATTCACACATGGAAGGAAATCAGCTCGATTGAAATCTGACCGATTCGAAATTGCTACCACTAGCAAGACGCTCTCTCGACCACAACACCAATTCTAAATTATTTGCGAACAAATTTTTTAACGCGTTCTCAAGCTTCAGTAGCGACACGAAATCCAAATAATCAATTCCACAATATCCGAACAACTAAGCTTGAAACTAAATCTCCAAGGAGTTACTCGAAATCGATTTAGAAGTGGGAAGCGATTCAATTTCGGAAGGAAGTACTAAAACATAATCACTAATTTAATACTTCAACGAAACGAATCAAGATATCCTCAGCTAACGAAGTGCTACTTTATATTACTAAAATAGCAGCGGTAAAATAAAAATGATATAAAAAGCGAAATTCGGATTAAATTCCGTGCGAATTGAATATTTCGAATATTCAACGAAACGTTCGAAATACTCAACAATCGCAAATTCTGTGCAAGCAGCTCGACTAAGCTCGCCAGAATTTCAAAACAAAGATCTCCTTTGGGTAACGTAAACAATCCCGAACGCTCCAACTTTTCTCCGACGCGACGATTTTATAGGCCGGAATGAGGAAAGGAATTTTGGATGGGATAAAATGTTATCCCGCAAAAGCCCAAGCAAAATCCCAAACTATTTTACAAGACGTGATTCGTTTCGACATCGGCGATTAGAATTCCACACAAAAATAACGGAGTTTCTGTCACGCGGCAGAACGTAATCACGCAAAAAGCACAAAAACCGAAACCTGTACGCTTTGCTCAAAGCTACAGCCTACACGGTTTCGCGTCAATTTATTTACGTGCGAAGCTAATCACAAAATTCACGCTTAAGTTAATTTACTGACGCGAATTTTCTCAAACTGGGAAATAATTTTCACGCAAAAATAAAATAATATTTTATCAGTCATTTAATATACTTACTTAGATTTCGACAATTGATGATCATAAATATACAAGCAGATATTCTTGTAGACGTATAGATAGATTCTAGATATTTTCTAAGATCTAATTTTATACTTTAGTTAATAAGAAAAAACTAGACATGTTGTTCACTGCTTTCTGCTACTGTGAACTGTCACGGTATTGAAGTTATTAGGGGTTAGGTACACCGGCAGACATTTAAACTTATCTCTCTCTCTCCTTTTGTTTTTATCACGAAGCGTGATAAAATTTTCTGTGATGCAGTTTTCCATGATACGTTATAAGTGATGCGTTACATGCCGATTTATATATAGAGGATTAAAAATACTTAATAAGATAACAATGTATCAGCTATTTGTTAGAATTAATAAGATTTTAAAGTTTTCTTTTTTCTATAAACATTTTGTCATACATGATCGCACGTCTAATTACAGTGGAGAGAGTGATTACGTGTTTTGGATTCAATTACCCACAAGTTCGTGATTTTGGAATGTCCAATTTTGAGAATTTCTAGGAGTTGCACTTATGATTAAAATAATTTAATGAAAAAATACGCCTTATTAAATCATTTTCAACATTGTGCTTAAAATTTGGCCCGTAAAAAGCATTACTGAATTAACATAATTACTGAAAATAATCAAAACAACGAAACCATCAAATTAACAAAACCATCAGTAAAAACAGAAAAATCGATCACTTTTCACAAAAAACATTATCGTTAAATCATTCAACGAAATTTTAGTAGCCTGAAGTATTTTCCGTATATGGATTGTTTTTTTCTAGAAGACTTAGGTTATAAGAAAATTAAACAGAGCGCGTTTAGTCGGAAAATGCGACGACTGCGCCCGCTAGACGGTTTAAGGTTGACCCTTATATATTAGAAATGTGGTTTCAAATTAATTGATAAATTTGAATTTTCTTTGATAACATAAAGTTGTTAGCTTTGTACTGTCACCACAATTTGCTGTTGTTTAGATATATTCCTTCAAGCACTAGTTACGTAATGTACTATTATTTAATTTCAAATCTGTTATGAATAAATGTTCTAATAATGCTAGAAAATGGGCTACGAAAGAATAATATTGCAATTAAAAATTAATATCCGGAAACCTTAAAGAAGGTTAATGGGAGCATCGTGCCGAAGATTTTGGATAGATTTTTAACCGTACTTCACCCTAAAGCAATAAGCAATAGGATTAACAAAATATCCCCATACAGCATCTCATACACGATATTCATATATGTATATTCTTCCATCGTTATAAAGTATATTTTATATTTCTTGTATGACCTTTATTTACAGACGTATGTTCAAGATTGGATACATCTTGAAGCAGAAAACATTTACAAAATTCTTGTAATTGAAAAAGGGCACTTTTATGTGTGTGGAGATTGCACAATGGCAGAGGATGTCTATCAAACATTAAAACAGATTATAAAAACTCATAGTAAATTGTTGGATAATGAAGTTGAAACATATATGCTTTCATTACGTGTAAGTATGGACCCTTAAATATTACTCGTAGAAAAAAAAGATAATTTTATGATAAATTTCACTCGAATTGAAAATACGTCAAACTAGCCAAGTAAAGTTATTATTATTTTATCTATTTTATCTAACATTTGGAGTGGTCAAAATGTAATTCTCTTGAGCATTGCTGCCAACCTTCCGACTGAAAAGCACTACTGACCTCTTAAATAGAAGACTCCTTAATATTATCGATTGTATGCACTATACGTTTTTTAATTTTAAATCTTGAAAGTATTTTCATAGCTATTAGAAATTCACAAATTTCCGGAAAATCTGTATTGAGTTAGGAATCTATATGTGGGTATAAATCTGTATGGGGCTTGGAGAAATTATTTTATACTTTCTAATCCGTTTTAAAAACGTGGTTTTCAAAGATAAATTTGTTATTTAAATAAATATCTTCTGCTTTATAGTCTTGTGTGTGGAAAATTTTACAATCAATTTTAAACATCTTGGTGAGATTATGACAGAGACATGTAACAAATGATGAAATGCATGCATGAATAAGAAATATGAAATTTTTAACCACTCATGTTGTGACGGAGAAGCGACTCCGCACACACGCGCGCACATAAAGTACGCGCATGCACATACACACGTGTGCAAGGATAAGCCATACGCACATAAACAGGTGTGCAAGGATAAGACATACACACATACACACTATCGCATGGCCAGCTCAAGTAAGCAGCGAGGCAACAGAAGCTGCGCGCGAGCGACGCAGGTAGGACTTGTATATAGACGAAGAAGTAAACAAGGGATTAGATAGAGCGAGAGAGAGAGAGACAACGTGAATAATCGGAGCATGGCACGAAAATCGGTAGGGGCAGTCTATTCTGTATCACAGGCGGAGATAACTGGACCCTGCCAGACTGAGCGTGAGGTGCGCGATAAGAGAGCGACGGTAGCCGATGGAACGACGGTTACCGCCGCACTGCAGAAAGCCAAGAACGAGGATTCAGGGTACCTACCGATTCCTTTCCTTTGGAGTGCCGCCTGTGGCAGGCAAAGTTGCAAACCGCTCGAGGAGGCAGAGCCATCCGCCTTCGGAGAAGGCAGAAGGAGAGGACGCACCCATCGGTTCGATTCGCTTCGATGCTCGGAGCCCTGAGGCCTCTGCTGACAGACGACGACACCGACGAGTCTTGGGCCGCCACAACTACGAAGGGCCCATCGACACCAGCAGTCCAGGAGCAACTTAGTCCCGCGAACGCCTCTATTCTAAGCGCTGATGGACTGGCGATGCCACTATTGAACGGACGGGTCACCCTCAGCCTGATCCGTCTCTCTTTCTATCGCGACCGCGGATCATCTCCAAGCCCCTAGCCGTTAGCTGCGTTGTGTGCGCGATCACGCGATCGCGCACCCACACACACGCACGCACACGCGCACACGCACACACGACTACAAAGCGACTATATTATGTTCGTCGATATCTCAGTCTGCCGGAAAACCGGGTATTCCGGAGTATCTAATTTGCAGGGTCCAACAGGGTAAATTGCCACCGGTCTTCGTGGCTGTGGTCTATAGACCACCGGATATTCCATTAAGTACTTTAATAAATTCTGAACTAATTTCTGATTTGAGGAAATATTCGGTGGGCTATGACTACAGGATTGTGATGGGTGATCTAAATGCGAACATGTTATCGACCGCTCCGGATACGACTTTTGTTAAGGAACTTGCGTGTGAACTCAATCTCAAGTTAGTAGAGCATGGCGCGATCAACCACGTCAGAGACTCTTACACGTGGATTGATTTAATTTTAATTGACGATGACAACATAGTGCTGGATGCAAATAAGCGCATGGCAACTTTTCCAAACACCCACAATATAATAGATGTTGAAATAGACTTCCAGTCGGTGAATTCCACAGATGTCAATAGCTTCTTGTACCGGGATTTTAAGTCCATTAGATCGGAAGAGCTTCTGCCCCTTCTTAACGCTTGTGATTGGTCACCAGTTTCCAGTCCAGATAGCGGAGTTGACCTCAGACTAGAACATCTTAGCCAGGCGTTGTCGATCAGCTTGCGCCTTTGAAGCTCTTTAAAACTTTAAAGAAAGGTCTTCCTTCTTGGGTGGACGCTGATCTCGCAGATCTCTACAAACAACGTGACGCAGTACGCAAAAGGTACAAACGTACTCGTAACAGCGCTCTAAGGGAGGATTTTCAGTCCCTTGCCGCGTTGGCAGAGCAGGGTACGCAACAAGCGAGGGAGACGTTCGTCCAAAACAGGCTATTTGATGCCATGGACAATAACAGGAATGTTTGGAATGAGCTTCGGAGTCTTGGCTTATTATTTAAACCCAGCGAACATCTGCATGGCTTTACTCCGGGCGAGTTGAACACCCATTTCGCCGGGGTCTCCGTCTCTCACTCTGAGTATGAGGCAGATTTGGATGAGATTCTGAATGACGCTAGTGATGAGGGTTTCACTTTTCGCGAAGTGACTTTTACAGACGTGGTCCTAGCCGCCGCCCATTTCTTATCTCAAGCAAAGGGAGAGGACGGTATACCCCAAAGCGTTATTGCAAAATCCCTGCCGGTTATTGGTAATCACCTAGTCACACTCTTTAACTCTTCACTCTCTAGTGGAGTCTTTCCCAGGGCTTGGAAGCGAGCTCATCTGGTGCCCCTCAAGAAAGCGGCAATTCCATCTGTCACCTCGGATTTCCGCCCAATTGCTCTCTTGAGCTTCCTATCGAAAGTCCTGGAGAAGATAGTCCATGATCAAATTTCAGAATATTTAGACTCAAAGAAAATCCTCGACCCTCGCCAAGCAGGTTTCAGACAACACCACTCAACGCAAACAGCGCTATTATGACTGACCGAAGACATTCGGACTGGCATTGATAATGACAAGCAGTATCTAACTTTCTTATTACTCTTAGACTTCAGTAAGGCATTTGACACTGTCTTTCCCTCTAAATTGCTCCTTAAACTAATCTTGATGGGTTTCTCTAGAGCCGTAATCCTGTGGATCAAGTCATACATCACGGGTTGTCAACAGCGTGTGGTCATCAAATTGAATGGTGAATCGGATTGGCTCACAACCAATCTCGGCGTCCCACAGGGCTCGGTTCTCGGGCCCCTCCTGTTTAGTTTGTATATTGATGATATTAAGGGCATTCTCTCTAATTTTAATGGACCAGAAGGGACCTTATCCGATAGTGTGACACACTTGCTTTACACAGACGATCTCCAAATCTACACTCAAGATACTGCAGGTGATCTTCGTGAGGGTATTGAGCACTTGTCTGCTGTGGCGCGAGCTGTATCAGCTTGGGCGTCCGATAATGCCCTGCATCTCAACACTGGTAAAACTAAAGCAATTATTTTTGTTTCTGAACATAATATCAATCTACTATATGGATTGAACTTACCGGGTGTTGAGGTGCTGGATAACGTTTTCGTACCTTTCGCTGATTCAGTAACTAACCTCGGTGTCATTATGGATTCGAAGCTGACATGGAACCAGCAGGTAGATGCAATTAGCCGAAAGGTTAATAGAGCCTTATATGGGCTTAGATCCTTCCAATCCAGTACCACCGAGGCGTTACGCAAGCAGCTCGCAAGTGCTCTTGTTATCTCTCACTTAAACTACTGTTCTGTAGTATATCTTGATGTGTCAGTGGATCTTCCGGAACGACTCCAAAAGTTGCAGAATGCATATGTGAGGTATGCCTGTGGTGCTAGAAGGAGCAAGCACATAACTCCCTACAGGAAGAAACTGGACTGGCTAGATGTTAAGGCAAGAAGAGAATATTTCATGTCAGTACTAATGTACAAATCCCTCAGATTGGGGCGCCCATCTTATCTTGCAACCCTCTTTAACAAAAACCAGTCCAGAACCTCAGGTACGGCTCCAAGAGATCTAGTAGTTCCTAGTTCGCGAACCAATAGTGGGTTGTACTCATTTTGTGCCCAGGGTGCGCGTCTCTGGAACTCGCTTCCTGAGAAAGTCCGTAATCTCCATTCATTATCTAGATTTAAGTCAGCTATGCGAGAGCACTTGCGTTCTTGTACGCTCTAATTATGACGTGAGACTATGTGTTCTCGAATCTTACTGTGATATTTTTCTCTACGATATGTATATAGGTGCGATTGAGCAACTAACTTTTTCTGTGATACATGCGTATTCCAAGGAGTATAGAGACTGATTTTTAACTTTTATTGCGTATCAGAGATATTAACTGATGAATATTATACAGATACTGACTTTATATACATATAGGCTAATGTTATTACGTAACCATTATGAGACATTTTACTGTTATACACCAGTCTATCTGTGATGCCTTAAATTTTATATATGCAGCGAGCCGCCTAATGATTTGTGATTTACTAAGTGATACTTCATGTAATGTTTTTGTCTTGAGCAAATAAACTACTATACTATACTATACACGCGCACACGCGCACACGCGCACGCACGTGGTAAAAGCACGCAGTAAAAGGGTACTTATGCAGACACAATCTTAATGGTACAGAGACATATGCGAACGCCACCAGACTTATGCAAACATTTTAGTGTGTCCACACAAGAGAGGGATTATTTCTTTAGTCACAGGTGACTTGAGCGGACACATTCTTACAGGGAACGGGACTTAGGCGGACCAGCCCGCATGTGTATCTATTCATCTTTTTATATACTTACATATATATACATATATTGTAACGTTGTGGATTTTTACTACGTTACCTTCGCGTTTTGGTGAACGGATTTCTACAATGAAATACCCTCAACTGGCAGCTAGGAGGAGAGTCCTTCACCTTAGTGTTCAGGGTCACTCATAATTTTATATTTTTATTCATTATTTTGTTATTTTTCACGCGTTTTATCGTATCGGGCGAGCAACTTCGAGTTCCAGTGAACAGTAATGAATAAGCTGCCTTATTCCTCGCCGCAAGCGTCCGTCGATTGCAAACACGATTGCCTCTCAACGACGTCACGACGATTTCAGCGGTTAAAGACTGCTGAGACCATCATCCTCAATGGAGCCTGCATCAATTGCCGAAGCTACGTGTAATCCACATAGCATGTATTAATTCTGAAACGATTCTGAAAGAATACATGAAATAATTTTATTCTTTCAGAAACGATTCAGTGAAAGGATTTTATAATAATGCTATGTCCGGGGTATTTTTCTTTCAGAATTAATTCAATGAAATAATTAAAAAAAAATTTATATTATCATTGCAAAATTTGTTTAATGGAAGATTTCTGAAAAGGTTCATGGATTATTACCAAAAGGTTACTAAAAGATATTTCAAAATTATTTCTGAAATTATTTCTGAAAGGAAAATACCCCGGACATAGCATTATTACAGAATCTTTTCAATGCAAGCTTTTTGTAAGAATTCATGAAATCATATTAAAAATAAATTAGGAATTATTCTATAAATATTTCATTGGTTATGTTATATTATTACACGATACTTTCAATGAAAGATTTTTAGAAGGATTCAGGAATTAATATTGTGAATTAATTAGAAAATATTTTGTAAATATTACCAAAAATAAATTTGTAAGTGTATAAATCCTGTATTATTACAGAATCCTTTCAATAAAAGATTTTTGGAAGGATTCAGGATTTAATATTGTGAATTAATTAAAAAATATTTTGTAAATATTACCAACAATAAATTTCTAAGGGTATCAATCCCGTATTAATACAGAATCCTTTGAATGAAAGATTTTTGGAAAGATTCAGGAATTAATATTGTGAATTAATTAGAAAATATTTTGTAAATATTACTACTAAAAATAAATTTCGAAGGGTATAAATTTCGTATTATTGCAGAATCTTTTTAATGAAAGATTTTTTGGAAGGATAGAGTAATATTGTGAATTAATTAGAAAATATTTTGTAAATATTACTAACAAAAAATTTCGAAGGTTATAAATTCTGTATTATTGCAGAATCCTTTTGTTGGGATATTGGTAGGTAGGAGTACGCAATAAAGAGGAACACAATACAATTTAAGTTAACTAGGACTTTACTCAATGCTTCGCACCTCTCTTACACACACAAGACTTCCTCTGACAACGGATCCAGTCCGACTGATGGCGTGCTCGCCCGGCGCTCGCTTCAGCGCTCCGCGCCCCTCCCCTCTCTACCAGAGTTCGCAGTTTACAAGGTGTTACTGCCTAAAACCCAACACTTCCTCTCAGTCACATCCTTTTATACATTAATAACGTACTCTGGTAACTACAAATATTCTCTAATAAATTTCAAATTAATATCGCGCTTAATACTGAAATTTTGACTATCTTCTGTCTTATGTTTTGGCTGATCTCATCTTCCCCAATTTTCTCCACGGTGCTGTGAGACAAGTCACTCTTCGTCGTCCGATTTCTCTTTCTCTCCTGTGAACAGAACAAATTATTAAACATCATTCTTATTAAGTATTTTGAATATTAACCTTTAACGAAATTTTCTGGCTAAATCCTGTGTTGTCATATTATCCCTAGAAGAATACACATTCTTAGAATACCCATCTCATTTAATAATAGTTTCACTGAGTAGTGTAATACCATCGAATTTCGGCAAATCCCACTCAACGCTACATATTCTGCTTTGTATGAGAACAGCGCAGTACTGGTCTATTGAATCGTTCTCCTTGCTACAGCGTCACCATAGGTATTAATTAAAAACCACACGTTGTAAGAATGTTTTGCTGTTTGTCAGACTCGCATCCGAATGAGTCACCAGTCCTTCCAACTCAGTCTCTTATATTAACTCGTAATGTTTTGTCCCTGACAAATTCTGCATCACTCGTTCTGCCAAGGGTGCTGCTACTGAGTGAACATTTTCATCTCCTAATTTCTTAAGCATGTTTGTTGTATACTTTCCATGACTCAATTTCAACTTGTGACAAATCTAATCTCGTTCTGTCTTAATTCCCAAGAATTCTTTCGGCTGATCCAGATTTTAACTACGAATAACTCACTTAATCTATTTAAGGTGTGTTCGAATTTGCACTTATTATGTCTCTTCATCAACACTCATCAATTTACAATAATATAAACATCTAACTAATAGCAATCTAGAGACTGGCGAATGAGTTTCTCTCAATTCATAATTATTTATGTCTTTAAACCCCCTCATAACTAATCTGGCTTTATATTTTGTATTACATGCCTCATCTTTTTTTTTATTTAAAAATCCACCTAGAATCTAGAATATTATTGTTAGCTTTGCCCCTTAACAAGTTTTCTCTTTTCACAACCTCAAACACTCCTTTATCTTTAATTGAATTTAATTCAGATTCTACAGCCCACTTCCTATTTTCTCTCTCTGCTGAGTTAATCGCCTGTCGATAAGTTTGAGGATGTCCCGGTATTTTAGCTAGCAATGCATGATACGTTATATCTCTTTCATTCGCATCTGATTCTGATTCACTATCTGACTCAAATACTCCCTCTGATCTCGACATTGTATAATGAACTTCTTTCTTTTCAGATTTATTACTTTTCTCAAGGCTACTCAACTCCTGTTTATTCGCAAGTTCCGTATCTCAGGTTTAAATTTTCCTATACATTTTGTTTTCTAGAAATTTCACATGTCTACTCTCATAAAGTTTCTTATACTAGCAACACATGCTTTCAAATGTTTTGAATTAAGTTTCATTGGATAGGCTGACGCAACACAAGAATAGTCGTCTACAAAAGTTACTGCAAATTTATAACCTCTAGGATGAGATGAATTGCTAACTGGTCCCATTGTATCCGTGTGTATCATTTGAAGAGGTTTATCTGCTCTTACCCGTGTGCTACTGAAAGATAGTTTAACACATTTTGTTGTCAGACAAACTTCACATTTCTCGATTTTATTTTCAGACTTTGCATCCTCTTCAATTAATACATTCGGATTTTGTTTCGCAAGTTCTAACAAGTATTTTCGTGATACATGGCCCCAGTCGCCTGTATCATTTCATTGCTTTACTTCTTTCTATCTCATCTGAATTTTATTTGCTTAACTCTTTAATTTCCTCAAATTCCACTTCTTTTGAATCGAAATTTGCATTATGAATTTTTCTGTTATCACCGGCGGACACTAAGTCTAATCCTTTTACAGTTTTATTATCTTTCTTATCTGTTTCTGACACGCTCGGTTGACTAACTTTATTCGAGTTTAATTTAATTTTGCTTCTAGTACTAATCAAAGCGCTCTACTTATATCTTTCTTTTACCTCATCTTTGTTTTTAATAACTTACAATTTTATAATCCAAAAAGGGATTTCGATATACTCCTGATACTATTCTCTCTTTAGTCGAACGATCATAAATATTTATCTTCTCATTATCTAAATAGATCTGCAATCCCTGATCAGCAACTTTTTGAGGCAATAAATTTTCAGACAATTCTTTCGAGTACAAAACATCCTTTAGTACAAACTCTTCACCTTTGTTTTGAATTTAACTGATCCTGAGCCTATTGTTTTTAACGAACTATCTTTATTGGCACATTTCACTGTGTGTTTAATATTATCATCTAACTTTTCTAATATTGATTCTTTTCTACTCAGATGCTCTGTCGCTCCAGAGTCTGCTTCATCTTCATCCTCCTCTCCATACTCGTCTCTCGCTGCCGTCATTGCCCAGTTGTGAGAGGCACGGCTGCCTCGACCTCTGCCTCCACGACTTCTGCTTCCAGAGCCTCGTGCGCTGGCTCTGCCACGTGCTGTAGAATTGGATGCACCTGTAGTGCGATTTTCTCCTTCGATTTCAATGTCCGACCGTCTCTAGTCTCGTCTTGTTCGTTTTTCAGAGACTTCTTCCCATCGCTCTCCCTTTCTCTTTTGGTTCGTACAGTCTCTGGCCTCGTGGCCAGGTTTATGACAGACATAGCAGACCCGCTGTCCAGGTGTGGGACAGCTCCGAATCAAGTGACCAACAAGGCCACAGGAGTAGCATCTCGTCTCTGATGCACTGGTTTGGTTAAGGTCAGCTCCTCTCATATCTCCACGGCCGACCGCCGTCTCTGTGATGATCTCGCCTCGCAAACATGTCTGCCTTTGGTGCTTCTCTGGGCCTGATTGTATTTTCAACCATTGGTCTGGTTTTCACCCGTCTCCTCAGTTTATCATGTTCCGTGTCCCAATCCTTCACACTATTTTGAATGCTAGACAGTTTCATACTTTCACCTGTATTTGATGCCTGCAGCATCTATCCAAGATTAGTAACCAGCCCCTTCATTAGCTGTTTATTCATCTCTCTCTGTTCTGCAATAATTTCGAAGTGGAATCGGTTGAGATCTTCCTGTATCTCCTGTTTAATCTCCTGCTTTTGTTTCTGAAGCATTCTCTGAACGGCCTCCATTATAACCACATCTCCTCTCATCTCAGTTTCTTGTCCGTTTCCTGTTTCCTTCAACTGGGGAATTACAAACGGTACAACTTTTGTCTCTGTTGGCCAGATTGACTTTACATAGAAATATAGGTCATCGCTCATTTTGTGATCTATTCTCACGATTTTTTGATCAGAGAACATGAAATGTAATGTTCTTTTGTTCCCTCTAGCAACAAAAACTTTCTCATTTCGATACTCCGAGTACAGCTGCTTCTGCACCCACACCTCGCCGAACACCCGTTGAACCTCGTCAATCCAACCTGTAAAATACACACATTTACTTTAGTTTATAATCATCATACTTTACTTAACTTTAGCTTTCTAACTTTAATTAATTCTTATCTCTCTCTTTCTCTTTCACACTTTCCAATTTGCATATACAAGTTCTACTTAATTAATTGCATATATGTATATATACGTCTATATATACATATTTATATGCCTCCTTTATTTCTCCTCAGTCTCCTTTTGCGCGCGACTTTCACTAACTAAATTCTCATCTTTTCCTCATCTCTTATTTTTCATATAGCTATATTCGCATCTTTTTCTCATCTGGATCGATTCGAATCGTGACGTCTCTGACCTCTACGTCTGCGCCTTCACCAACAACACGGTTTTTAGCTGTTAAATATTTCGTCTCAATATTCAGCTTGACTCATCTCTACTCCTTTAAGGCGACTTACATTGTCTCCTCAAATTAGTTTTGACGTCCTGACCTTTATTTGCGCGGTTTAATTACTCATCTTGGCGAGTGTACACTCGCGTCTCTCTCGTCTCACCCCCACTAGTTCGAGACCGTGTTGTTAAGCGACCTCCATCCACGTTGACACGATGCCGCTAGCAAGCATCGGTCGTGTGTTTCAGAAGCGCCTTCTCCTCTCACGCACACATAGATACGTATGTTGCGCGAGCACAGCACACAGCCCCGCGCCGACACATTCGGCGCGCCTGCCTGATGTGCTGTTACGCTGGTCTGCTTATCCCGCAGCGCGTATCTACACACACTCTCTCTCTCTCTCTCTTATTCGCGCTGTGCACCGTACATGTGCGCGGCAACTATCAGCGCGCCTTTTCTTGTCTCACGTACACTCTCTTACCTACAGTGTGCACGCACGGCATACAGCACCGCGCCAACTCTCTCGGGCATCTCTCGTGTGCCGCGCCGGGCGTCCCGTCTTCGAACACCTCTCGACAATTTCTGCCTTACGGGGCTATCGCGACGTCCCGGTAGCTCCCACCACGTCTGTCATTCTACTTTTTCACGTCGCTCTCTCGCTCTCTCTCTCTCTCTCCCTCTTTCTCTCCCTCTATCTATCTATGGTTATCCTATTGCCGCCGCTTCTCAGCGCAGCCACCGACACTGTACTCACACATCGCGTGCCGTCTTCTCCGCGCATACCTCCTTAGCGCGACCAGCGATTCTCTCTCTCTCTCTCTCTCTCTCTCTCTCTCTCTCCGTGCATACGTGTCGCCGCTACGTGCGAGCTCCTCCGACTCCGCACCGTCGCCTCTCCCACAGCGCGTCTATGTATGCGTTCCCTCTTCGCAGCGCGCATCGACTTTTTCTCTCTCTCTCTCGTATTCGCGCTGCACATGTTGCACACGCGCGACTCTCGTCGGCACACCTCTGTGTGTTGCCGTACGCGCTCCCCCTCTGCGCGAGCCTATGTTTGCTGTCGCGCCTCACCTTATCACCACGACCACTCTCTCTCTCTCCGTACATATAATACGCACGGCCGTCGGCTCTCTCTTCATGCGCGCTACCGCTGCGCGCGAGCCTCTTGACACGCGTCGATGCCATGAGCGCGCTTCCTCCCCTTCCGCCGCTCACGCCCGGCTTACCTTCTCTCCTCATGCATGGCGCTCTCTTGGCGGAAAGACAGAAGCCACGAGGCGACACCATGACATTCGACGCCATGACACTCGGCCCCTTGACGCGCTAACCTGTTGCGCGCGTCGGCCGGTTCCGGGAATTCGACAAATTCCCTTTCGCGTTTTTACATGTTTCCACGAAATTTTACATGTTTCGACTCGCGTTTTTCTGTTCTCACTTTCTGCGTGTCTTTCTACTCAAAATTTTACACTTTTTAGTTCGCGCTTTTCATTTCTATCTTTCCGCGCGTCTCTACTCGAAATTTCCGTTTCGATTCGTGCTTTTCACTTCTAATTTTCCACGCGTCTCTACTCGAAATTTCACACGTTTCGATTCGCGCTTTTCATTTCTAACTTTCCGCGCGTTTTTCTTACTTTTCACGACTCCTAGTTTTCGCGCCTTTTCGACCGAATCACTTTCGCACTTTACTTCTCACTATTCTTACATACCTTTATCGGTCGTTTCACCTGGCCCACCAGCCGCCATTTGCGCCTCGATTAACTGCCCTGATACAGTCGCTGCTTCCTGGGGCTGCGTGGTGAAGTGAAATGCGAACTGGGAGATACTCTCTCCTGCCCTTGAGTCCTTTCTTCCGTCTCACTTAACGCACACACGCGAGCACCTCCCGTCTTAGCACTTCTCAAATCCAAAAGCATTTGCGCAATGGAAGCGTTTCCTACCGGTCCATAACCTGTTGGGATATTGGTAGGTAGGAGTACGCAATAAAGAGGAACACAATACAATTTAAGTTAACTAGGACTTTATTCAATGCTTCGCACCTCTCTTACACACACAAGACTTCCTCTGACAACGGACCCACTTCGACTGATGGCGCGCTCGCCCGGCGCTCGCTTCAGCGCTCCGCGCCCCTCCCCTCTCTACCAGAGTTCGCAGTTTACAAGGTGTTACTGCCTAAAACCCAACACCTTTCAATGAAAGATTTTTGGAAGGATTCAGGAATTAATATTTTGAATTAATTGGAAAATATTTAGTAAATATTACTAACAATAAATTTCGAAGGGTATATCCCGTATTTGAAGGTACATTTTTATATTTTAGAATATTATTTAAATAATATTCTAACAATTTTTACATATATTCACATTGTTAATAATTTTACACTATTTTATGGCAGAAAAAAACGCAGAAAAATTTTTTATATGATGGAGATTCGAACCCGGGTCGCTCGGGCACTACGCAAATACGCTATCCATTATGCTACTGCTCGCTTGTTAGATCATTTCATTTTCTTCATTATATAGTGCAACATGAGTGACACGATAAATTAGAATATTTATTCTTAATATTACGTTATTTTTTAATATTAACTTTAATCAATTAATTCATAGTTATTTAATACTTTTAGTTTATTAAATATTGTATTAAGTGGATGTGAAACATTTATAAAAAGAGCTCTTCCTTACCGATGTTATGAGTTTTTCATTTATTTGATCTTACACTCAACTTTTGATGAATGAAGCTTTTCATTGCCCTCCGTAATTGCATAGATAATACACTTATGAATTTTTCAGAAATTTTGTTCATTATTTTTTATAAAAAACTGGTAGAAAATTTTTCAACCCGTTTCCTGTAAAATCTATAACGAGCCACAACTTGAAAATTTACACATAGTGTATTTTTGTCATTATGAAGGGCAATAATGACCCATTTTGCCGAAATTCGATAAAAATAAAAAAATGATAATTGCATATAATGCAGAGATGAATAGGATGAGCTCTATCTTACCGACGTTATTATTATTTGCAGTGTTTTCAATTTAGAATCAACTTTTAGAGTCAAAGGCTCTTTACTCTTGGCAGGCGTATAAATAATATTCCTGTCGATTTTCAGGGGACTTCTAAACTTTGTGAAACTAAAAGAATACTATTATGAAAAATAATAAAAAATATTGCTTATTTTTAGTACCTATATTATTATAAAAAGATATTTAAAGATAAATATATCTTTTAATGTTTTTTTTCCTTTTATTTTAAGTTTTTATATTCTTACATTAACTTTTCAAATTAATATTTTTCGCAATTAGTAAATGATTCAATCTATCTTAGTTCACAAAAACGAAAAATGATATACCCTGCACAAAATTTAATGCGTTCTTTAATACGATCATACGAATGTAGAAAACAATGGACGACTAAATCATTATCCAATCATTTCATTTTTTTTATTAGATAGCGAAAAATGACTAACAAAATAAATTACAATATTTATTTCTAATATTTCTTTATTTTTTAATATTAACTTTGTTTAATTAGTATATATATATATATATATATATACTTATTTAATAAGTTTTGTTTATTAAATATTGTATTAATTAGGACTTATTTGATTGAAAGAAATTTGAATTAAAAACAAAATAAATACATTATACGATGCCTCGTATATACGGACGCTGCCCTTTTCGTGTTGAATACTTGCAATAATTTCGGAACTATTTTATGTTTTCCTTCAAAAAATCTTTTCTAGGTTCTTTCAGTAAGAATTCGTGTAACTATTTTTTTCGCTATTTTGTTTTAAAAAATTTTATTCTAAAAATATTTTTCAAACGACTTCTAAATTATTTCTTGTATTAATTCACATGAGTTTCCCGGAAGATTTCATGAAATAATTCATGAAACGATTTTGAATAGATATTGAATTATTTTTCTGAATGATTAATTTGTATCTTTCTGAAATTATTCCTGCATTATTTAATGATATAATTCTTGAAATGATTTCTGAATTGTTTTGTGTTTTCTTTCAAAAAATCTGTTGAAGATTCTTTCAGAAAGAACTCGTGTAATTATTCTTTTCGCTATTTTATTAAAAAAAATTCTATTCCAAAAATATTTTTCAAAAGAATTCAAAATTATTTCTTATATTAATTCACATGAGTTTCCCGGAAGATTTCATGAAATAATTCATGAAAGGTTTTTGATTAGATACTGAATTATTTTTGCGAACGATTAATTTACATCTTTCTGAAATTACTTCTGAGTTATTTCATGATATAATTCTTGAAATGATTTTTGAATTGTTTTATGTTTTCTTTCAAAAAATTTTTTCAAGGTTCTTTCAGGAAGCGAGATCTTTATTTGTTTAAACAACAATAACAGTTTGTTTAAATAATAATACAAATTTGTAAAGAGAAGCATCAGGGGATTGAACACTCGACTAAATTTGTGACGAGCATTCAATCGGTACCAGTTGCTAGCCTAGTGAAGGCTAGTATAGACAATACCCTCAGGGGATTCGAACCAGAGACAAAGAATCGAACTGAGGGCTAGATTCGAATCCGCGGTGACCTGGCTGGCGTTTAATTTTTTTTTACAGAGTAAAAATTTTAAAACAGCTGAAAAACCGACAAACCAGTAATTCGTGATAAATCGAGATCGAAGCACCAATTACTGGCAAATTAAAAAAGAAAACCAGCCAGTGCGTTTTGAAATCGAGCGACTGGTATCAAACCCTTTGCGACTCGAAGTGAAATTGGGAGTGTGGAGGATAGGTATAATTATTATATATTATAAATTATTTGTACATATTTATTTATTTATTTATAAATTAAGAAGGTGCGCCTTAGGGAACGATCCTTTTAAGAGAAACCGTACACACAACCACTCTCTGAAATACACATTCAAGCGCGTGTAACGAAAACTTCAAGCGGACCAAGAATCCAAAATGACGCAGAATATAGAGGAAGCCATCGGAAATTGGTGCCAATGTTTGACGGCAAAAGAAGTAGACGATCATTTATAGACACTGGGTATGAAAACCATTGGATCAAAATTCATAAAAATGAACAAGATGTCGCAGTGGCTACTTGGAATATATGAACCGGAGGATTTGAAATGGAAAAAGGGCAGGACGAGTATTCTCTGCTCATAAAGAGAGAAAACCTCCGTACCACGTTAATTCAAGAACACAGCACAGAAGACCTTCCACCATCATGGGAGAATATAACAGGTGAATCCATGGATAAACAACATCCGTTAACCATGCTGGCAGAAGATGATGCGACAAAAGCCAACCTTGAAGCAACAAGGTTGGTAATAAAAGAGACCACGCCGCAACAATCGACAGGAGAAGAGACCACGGGCGAGAAATCGAAAGAGCTCTGGTAACGTTGTGAACCAGAGTTCTACAGCAGACGACACAACGCTTGCACAGTTTTTCGAGGCGATGGCAGCGATGACATCAGCATCAAGCATGAAATTTCTGGTGCCAGAATCATTTTTAGAGTTCTGCGGTAACATGATGCAGGAGAATAGAACCTTGCATGCAGCCCAGCACCAGGATGGAAACAAAGGATGGAACACGTGCGTCTACAAAACACATACACGTGTCAGTACCCCGTCGACCCAAATCGAGACGGAGCATCGACCGCCCAGGCACCTTTAGGAGACAGGACCCAGCCACTGTTGGGCAACCGTGTCAGAGCCTGGGGGGAGGGGGGAGAATTCTTGAGGAACGAAACCTCCGAGAACCTCGGCGCCAGTGGAGTCGAAGATTCGTCGTTAAGAAGGCGAACCTTCCCCATTGTTGACGTCGGACTCACTGTCCGAAAATGGAACGTTTCTTTCTCCGGTGAAAAAGGCCAGAGTATAAAAGTTTTCCTCGAAAACGTGGAAGCGTGTCGTAGATCCACCAGTCTAACGGAAGCTGAGGTGTTTCAAGCCCTGCCTCAACTCTTGAAAGGAGTAGCAGCCATGTGGTTCCAAGTAGAGAAACACATGGTCAGACTTTCGTTCAGCAGCTCGTCGTTGGTATGGAACCGGAAAAGGTTACCAATAGAGGTTATTAGCCGAAGCGATAGCCAGGACGCAAGGAGAATATGAATTATCAAGAGACTTCATAACTTGCCTCCTGGTAATAATCAGGAAGATGGAGCCAATTCCGAGCCAGGAATTGCAGCTCGACATGCTGCACCGGAATTTAAGGCCGGAAATCCAAAAGCTAGTGAGGAGAGCTGACTTCCGTGACATCGACGAGTTACAAGAGATAGCACGAGAAGCAGAGATGCCTCTAGAAACAGAAAGGTTTTTCCGATCACCACCGCCCCCGGATCTAACCATGTTACCAGAGGTGGCGTACAAAGCCAAAGCCTTAAAACCTGCGAAGCCAAAGCTCTGCGGTGTGGGAGCCGGAGCGTATGATCGTTCCGCAGGCCGAGAAACGCCCCCAGAACAGTCGATAATGGCGGCGATTTCGAGGTTAGTAGCCGGATTGAACGAGATGAGAAATAAACAGAACTCTAGTCAATCCGGCAACAGCTCTAGAAGAAAAGGCTATTATCGCCAAGATAAGGGCAAACCGCCACTGGCAAGGAATAAAGAGAGGAAAGGCGAAGAGAAACGACCCTCAACCGGTGGCGGCAAGAGAAGAGAAGGTGGCGGAGAGACGAGCCAAAAACCCAGCGGACCTGCCGAGCCGATTAAGTGCTGGGGCTGCGGCAGGATAGGATATCGCCGCTCGTTTTGCCCCGAGTGTTCGGGAAACGAGAATAGTCGCGATTAGATGGGTCCGAATCCGCCGAGACAATAAACTCGTGGAGAATAGGTTGTTAGTGGGAAAATCCGGAAAGAGTGTCGGACTAGAACTAGCCTGTGTCTCCACGTCAGATCCAAAAGACCCTACAGAGATCAGGATCGCCTCCATCAACACGATGAAAGCTTCTTCAGCAGGTCTTGCTGATGTCAGGCTGGAAGAACACCAGCGCTTACAAGCCCTTTTGACGAGAGCACTCCCATCAGTGGATGCTCCGCTTTGCTGCACTAATTGGGCCGAACACGAGATAGACGTTGGTAAAACTCGACCAATCCGGCAGAAACAATACCCGATTTCTAGAAAATTGGAGGAAGAAATGCACCGTCAGGTGCGAGGAATGCTGGCAGCCAGATTGATCGAGCTGTCGTCGAGCCCGTGGGCCAGTCCTGCCGTCATGGTGCCGAAAGCTGGCAATAAACACCCTATGGTGATAGATATGCGAAAAGTCAACGCGGCCGCAAAGGGAGATGCATACCCGCTGCCAAATATGGATCAGGTCTTGCGGAAGCTTCAAGCCGCCCGCTATATTTCAACTTTGGATCTGAGCAGCACGTATCATCAGATACCTTTGAAAGAAGAGTCGCGTTAAATAACTGCGTTCACAGTGCCTGGCCTTGGCCTTTTTCAATTCGAAAGGATGCCTTATGGACTGTCGAACGCAGGAGCCACCTTTCAGCGCATGATTGACAGAGTAATAGGGCCTGAATTAGAGCCATACGCGTTCTCTTACCTAGATGACATCATCATCGCAACAGAAACGTTCGAAGAACATCTGGCGATGTTAGAACGCGTATTGGCAAGAATTAAAGAAGCTGGCCTCACGATCAACCGAGAGAAGAGTGTATTCGATAGATCTGAGGTGAAATATCTCGGTGTCCTCGTCAACCGAGATGGGTTTAGACCAAACCCGGATAAAATAGCTCCAGTAATGCAGTATCCCGAGCCTAAGAACCTTAAACAAATAACACACGCCTAACGAAGAAAAACTTCAGGTACGTGTGGGAAGAGGAACAACAACGAGACTTTGAGCATATCAAGGCACTCATAGCATCAGCTCCCGTCCTACACCGTCCAGATTTTAACTCGCGATTTGTAATACAAACCGACGCTAGTGATTTTGCTCTGGGAGCAGTACCTATTGTTCCAGGTGATAGACGGCCAGGAACTAGTCTTGGAGTTTGCGGGTCGCCCGCTTTCCAAGGCCGAGCGAAACTACTCAGTCACTGAGAGGGAGTGTCTTACTGTGATATGGGCTGTCGAGAAGTTTCGGGAATACGTAGAGGGATATAATTTCCTCGTAGTGACTGACCATAGCAGCCTGCGTTGGATTCGATCACAGCGTAGCTCGACAGGTAGACTTGCAAGACGGTCGCTTAAGCTGCAGATGCACAACTTTGACGTTGAGCATCGCAAAGAGAGTCTTAACTGCGTATCGGATGCTTTATCCCGTATGTACGAAGAAGACGTGGACAAAGAACAACCAGTCGTAGGCGCCGTTTCGTGGGCAGTAACCACGAATGACGAGTGGTACCTCGGCTGGCAGAAAAAGGTATTAGAAGAAACTAATACTTATTCTAGATGGAAAGTATTAGGCGGCCAGCTATACATGCATCGTCCAAATCAAGATATTGAAGAAGATCTAGGGGTAGATGACGATGCATGGAAACTGATTGTTCCTAGTGAAGAAAGGAAGAAAGTGCTTCAGGAATGCCACGACGACCCCACTGCTGGTCATCTCGGAAGGAAGAAAACCTTCGCAAGAGTAGCAAGATATTACTACTGGCCAAGATATTACCAGTCAGTAAAGGAACATGTAAGAACGTGTTTAATATGTCAGCAGTGCAAGATAGAACAGAGACCCCCTCTAGGATTAATGGGGTGAAGAATTATCCATAAGCCTTTGAAAGATGTCGTAGCGGATATAACAGGTCCTTTTATCCGGAGTAAAGCCGGATACGAGTATATATTGGTATTCCAGGATCTATTTACACGATGGGAACAATGTATCCCCATTCAGAAAGCCAAGGGCAAGACCATCCGGAAAGAACTGAAGAATAGGATTGTCTTACAATATGGCGCATCCGAAGTCTTCCTTTCCGATAACGGAACCGAATTTAAGAATCAGTTAGTCGACAAATACCTAGATGAAATAGGTGTTCATCACTCTCACACTCCGCCTTATCATCCGCAGGTAAACCCAGTGGAGAGAGAGAATAGAACCCTCAAAACCAGTATGATGGCATTTGTGGAGGGAAACCATAATACTTGGGACAAGAAACTACCTGAACTAGTGTTCGCGCTAAATAATGCACCCCATAGCGCCACTGGTAAGTCGCCGGCCATATTAAACTACGGCAGAGAGCCAGTGCCTACCGGGACTAAGAGGAGGGAACAAGATCAGGCGGTAGAGGAGACTGCTGCTCGTGAGGACGAAGACGCCTGGCTAGAAAGAATGAAAAACCTCAGCATCATGTTAGATGATGCTGGGCATCGTTCAAGGGAAGTGCAAGAGCGACACGCCGAGATCTACAACGCCAGGCGGAGGAAGCCCGGGTTCGAGATCGGAGACCGAGTCTGGAAGAAGAATCGAGTATTATCCTCGGCCGCACAAGGAGTGATGGCGAAGTTGGCCCCAAAGTACGCTGGCCCTTTCTTTTGCGGGTATCCAAATGTCCACAACCCAGCGACGTGTTCTCGTGCATCGAGTCACAATCCTCGGGACCCCTTCTACTACCGGCAATACCTAGGAGAACGCTAGTAGAAGGGGGGCTCGCATTAATGTAGGCTGAGGAAAAATAAAGTTTATTTTTTTGTATTTTTATAAAAATTACCTGTTTGTGTGTTTCTTCGTGCTCCCACCCCTTTTTAGATACTCGCGACGTCGGAATCATTTCCAGAGTGGCAAACCAAAGGATAAGTGACGTCTGGGTGGGGGGTGTCACGGCCTGCCGTACCAACGTCGGTAGCAGCGAGCGGTTATAGCACTTCGCGCTCGCGAACGCGAGATGGCACGTCGATGCAGAATTGGAGCTGCATCGACTTGATGACTAGCAGATTTCGCGGAGCAGCGGCCATCTTATAGTTCGCCGAGAGACAAGGAAGACGCGCTCGATTTCACTCCGCTTTTCTAACGAATTCTTAAGTGAAAGTTTTTGCTGTTTCATCCGCTAAACACCGAGGGTGATAGTATCGAGTTCGCCGAAGCCTTCCGCAGATACAAGACTTATCTCGTCGTGTACTTGTACCGCTGCGACGAGAGTCATTGTGCGATCGTTCGACAGGCTATTTCAACCTGCCGCACCATCTTCACCTATCAAGGTAAGCGTGCACGCATCTACCGCGCTGTGAATTAGCTCCGCGTAACCGCCTGTCCAGGCTCGTCGTACCTGGACAACGGCTTCGAATAGGCGCTCTAGTGCGGAGGGAGCAAGTGTGAGGAGAGAGTGTGGACTCCGGGTTCGCACGTTATCAAGGTTGAACTCAAGGTCGAATCACCGGCTATTTCAAAACCGGTGAGTGCGCACAACAGGTGCGCACAGGTGCTGCCCCGCCATCTACCCTCTCTCTCACACTTATACGTGTGTGCGTCGCGCGGCGATCGCGACGTTCTCTCACTTCGCCGCTTTACTCGGCGAGCGGGCGCATAGGATACCGCACACGTGAGGCGTATTATACCTCACGTGCGCGGCATAGATTACCGCGAGCGTGACGTCAGCCTCCGAGACAGCTGACGTCTGAGATAACGTGCTGGCGCACCGTTAGGTAGGCAATTAACCTATTTCAACGCGACATTTCAACTGTCTAACTTATTATTATTCAAACAACACATTTAACCGTTAACTTAATAAACAATAGTCTTTTATTATTAACTTTAACTGCTCGAGTTATTATTTCGCGACGTAGTCATTCCCCGTTCCCCGCCGCCTCCGCGGTCGTTACGTAAGAGAATACGTTTAGTTTACAACTGAGCAGCTGGCACATGAACGAGGAACCTGGTGAGGAATTCGAGTCCCTGGCAGAGACTTGCGTGTTGTACGGCAAATAACCAGATTACGTTTAGCATTGCACGACGTTGTAGCGCCCGCTGCCTAATCGGGCTATTGGGTTTCCGAGAGTTGAACCGCTAAGACGGGCAGGTAAAACGCGTCTTAGCCCAAATAACCACCCGGTGACACAGTTTTAGATAGAAAGTTATTACAATTCAAATTCTCATCAATCTATGGGCGACTCTTCTTAAAAAATGAAGTTTTTCTATGGGACATGTTTGATATGAGAGTAAAGTACTTTAAAATACCGGCCCATTTTAGGTAATTACGTAAGCCAACATTCTCCAGATACTTAAAGAATGATCATGATATGGTAATGAGATAAAACGTGTACAAAAAAGTGAAAAATTTTCATTATTTAAAAAGAAAAAATTTCTCACTAATTTCGTGAAAAAAACGTTTTTTAATTGATTTTAATTGAGGTTCTTAATAGTATTATACAATTTGTTTCTAAACAATTTTATCGTTCAAGTAATTTTATAAATAAAAAATATGTATATAGATTTATTATAAATGATATAAAAAATGTTTTGCTCGTTCAATCTTATACATCTTATACATGAGAGCGTCCAGCAGAAGCGGACCAGTGGGTGCGCGCAGCTCATTTTTTGCGTAAAATACGCTCTGTTCAACTCGCTCATAATCGTATACTAAGAGCTTTTGTTTTTAGCCCTAAAGTATAAGGAGAAAAACTAATGTTGTTCCTATTGCGCTCTCCTGTAACTCTAACTTGAGCTAGTTCAGTAAGCGAGATTCATCTTTACTTTCATCTTCACCTTCTCATATTACAGCATAGACATACTTAGTAAGTATGGACCATCTATCACAATTGACGAGCGAAGCTCCTGTTTAGAGTGAGAGCGAGAGATATAGTGGGCTTCGCTTTCTCGGTCTGTTTCATCCATTAGATAGAGAAAGAGAAGCAAACAAAAACATCAAGTAAAATTAAAATTTGTTTAGTTACACTATCCGATATTAAAGCTATATAGATGTGCTCATTCGACCTGATTTCAAATCAGCTCCGAATTCAAATAAAATTTTTCAGTTGCTTTGGAGTGCAGAAAATTGTAAACAACTGTATCTGAACTATCTTCCCTGCAACATATGTCTCAATAATCTACCATCCAAACATTATGCTTTAAGGTAGTACCGCAGCGACTTATAATTTGTGCGCTCAGCGAGAGCACAAACTATACCATACGTCGTCATTCTATCTCTCTCGCTCTCATGCATGTCGTCTGCTATTTGTGTTTATAATCATATTTCATCGCTCAATTCTATTGTCACATGCTCCTAATCAATACGTTCAGGAGCTCAAAATGGTTTGCAGATATCAAATTTATATTTTCTCTTTTTTCTTTTCAAATTTGAACGGCAGTTTTTATGCAATTTGAAGGTAACTGTGCTGGAAACACGATTTCTCATAAGACTACGTGTTAAATTAGTAAAAATTAAAGTGCTTATAACTTTTTTTCATTAAAAATATTACTTATCTCGACTGCAATTTAATATCAACTGATAAGAATTTTTCCATCGGTCTTACAGTCTTACAAATTAAATTAAAATAATTAATATTTATGGCAGTCAGATTGCCCTTGTTTATAATCACCCCCGCAGAATCTGAAATAAAAACTTAATTAAAATCTGGAAAAAACTTTGTTAGCAAAGGACGATCTGACTGCCCACCACCACCACATTGTCCGACGTTTCGAGCCTGCTCCGGCTCCTCCTCAGGGACTGAAATAAAACCCGCGATACACCTCCTTATATACCATGCACCCATACCCCCTTCTTTTCTCTTACCCCACCACCCTCCACATTCCCCTCTCCAACTTGCCATTCTCACTTGAATTAATAAAGAATGATAAATGTTATCTAATTTACTTGACTCTATCATTAAATTTACATTATTCCGATTTCTTAGAATGTGAATACTTTCAAGGCTTTCCTTCTTATATTTATTCTTAATCCCCTGTTCCAAAATATCCACACTCCCAAAATCGAAAGAATGCAAACTATTTAAACAATGTTCTTTCAAACCCGATGTACAACTTGAGCTGCATAAACTATATTGATGTTCATATATTCTCTTTTTCAAATATCTACCCGTTTGACCAATATAACAACCATTACAATCCCTACAATTAATTTTATAAACAACTCCCGATTTCAAACATTTATCATCCTTGTCTTTACAATTACTAAATAACCTTTCTAAATTATTATCATTTCTAAAGAAAACTTGAATATTATGTTTACTAAAAACCCTTCTAATCCTTTCCGACAAACCTCTAACATATGGTAAACTAAAATATGCATTCTTTCCATTTCTATTCCTTGTTTGATTATCTACCCGCTGCTTCAATCCACCATTATAAATTTCCCACACTCTCTCATCAATCATTTTATCAATAAATTTTACGGGATAACTATTTTTAATAAATGTTTCTCTAACTAAATTTAAATTCTTTTTCCTAAAATCTTTATGTGACAATTTAATCGCTCTGTCAATGACACCTTTGATCGCACCTGTCTTGTTTCCGAATTGGTGGTGAGAATCAAAATTTAAAAATCTACCTGACCATGTAGGTTTTCTATACCAATCTAATTTCACTCTATTATTATTACCTCTAATGACTCTAATATCTAAAAAACTCAATTGATAATCTTTCTCAACTTCTTTTGTGAATTTAATTCTATCATGGATAGAATTAAACACATCCACCATTTCATCCACAAAACATTCTGGTACAACTGCAAAAATGTCATCAACATATCTTTTAAAAATAATTGGCTGAAAAACCAACTTAGACAAAGCAATACTTTCCAATTGTTGATAATTTTAAAAGAGAACATAGATTTGATAATTATTTGAACAGTAATTTATTCCATGAATTAAAAATAACGAAGAAATTCTTGAGAGAGAATCCGAATATGATCTTCCAAAAAGCAGATAAAGGAAATGTAACTGTAGTTTCAGATAAAAGGGATTATATTAATAAAATTCAACTTATGTTGGAGGATGATACCACTTATGTGAAAATTAGGAATCCACATATCAATAGACTACAAGATAAATTGAAAGAATTATTGATGCATTGGAAAACAAAAGCTTATATTAAAGATAGTATGTTTAAATATTTAAAATGTGAAAATGGCACTGTAGCTAAATGTTATGGGCTTCCTAAGATTCACAAAGAACAGTTGACATATAGAATAATAATATCATCGATAAATTTTCCGACGTATAGACTTGCTAGATTTTTGTCTAATATATTGTTCAAGATAGTGGGTAAAACAAATTCATATATTAAAGATAGTTGGAGTTTTTATGGTATAATGAAAGATATTATTATTCCGAATGATCATAGGATGGTTTCATTGGATGTAGTATCTTTGTTTACAGATATACCTTTAGAGTTGTTGAATGATATTATACAAGATAAATGGTCTGAAATTAAAGTACATACTAGTTTAACAAAAGATGAATTTATAAAGGCACTTAATTTGGTTTTTAAAAACACAATTTTTTCTTTTGATAATAGTCTATATGAACAAAGATATGGTTGTCCAATGGGATCACCTTTGTCACATGTTATAGCCAATTTAGTAATGGAAAAATTGGAAAGTATTGCTTTGTCTAAGTTGGTTTTTCAGCCAATTATTTTTAAAAGATATGTTGATGACATTTTTGCAGTTGTACCAGAATGTTTTGTGGATGAAATGGTGGATGTGTTTAATTCTATCCATGATAGAATTAAATTCACAAAAGAAGTTGAGAAAGATTATCAATTGAGTTTTTTAGATATTAGAGTCATTAGAGGTAATAATAATAGAGTGAAATTAGATTGGTATAGAAAACCTACATGGTCAGGTAGATTTTTAAATTTTGATTCTCACCACCAATTCGGAAACAAGACAGGTGCGATCAAAGGTGTCATTGACAGAGCGATTAAATTGTCACATAAAGATTTTAGGAAAAAGAATTTAAATTTAGTTAGAGAAACATTTATTAAAAATAGTTATCCCGTAAAATTTATTGATAAAATGATTGATGAGAGAGTGTGGGAAATTTATAATGGTGGATTGAAGCAGCGGGTAGATAATCAAACAAGGAATAGAAATGGAAAGAATGCATATTTTAGTTTACCATATGTTAGAGGTTTGTCGGAAAGGATTAGAAGGGTTTTTAGTAAACATAATATTCAAGTTTTCTTTAGAAATGATAATAATTTAGAAAGGTTATTTAGTAATTGTAAAGACAAGGATGATAAATGTTTGAAATCGGGAGTTGTTTATAAAATTAATTGTAGGGATTGTAATGGTTGTTATATTGGTCAAACGGGTAGATATTTGAAAAAGAGAATATATGAACATCAATATAGTTTACGCAGCTCAAGTTGTACATCGGGTTTGAAAGAACATTGTTTAAATAGTTTGCATTCTTTCGATTTTGGGAGTGTGGATATTTTGGAACAGGGGATTAAGAATAAATATAAGAGGGAAAGCCTTGAAAGTATTCACATTCTAAGAAATCGGAATAATGTAAATTTAATGATAGAGTCAAGTAAATTAGATAACATTTATCATTCTTTATTAATTTAAATGAGAATGGCAAGTTGGAGAGGGAATGTGGAGGGTGGTGGGGTAAGAGAAAAGAAGGGGTATGGGTGCATGGTATATAAGGAGGTGTATCGCGGGTTTTATTTCAGTCCCTGAGGAGGAGCCGGAGCAGGCTCGAAACGTCGGACAATGTGGTGGTGGTGGGCAGTTAGATCGTCCTTTGCTAACAAAGTTTTTTCCAGATTTTAATTAAGTTTTTATTTCAGATTCTGCGGGGGTGATTATAAACAAGGGCAATCTGACTGCCATAAATATTAATTATTTTAATTTAATTTGTAAGACTGTAAGACCGATGGAAAAATTCTTATCAGCTTATAACTTTTCTCTAACGCTCCAAAAAGTTACAAAAATTTTTTTGAGTCGCTTTTAGACCAATATAAATTGATATATTTAATTTCATTAATATCTCAACGCTATTTAGATAACGACGGTACTACCTTAAAGCCTCATATCTGGGATGTAGCTCCAAAAGAAAAAATCTGAAAACAAAAAAAATAAAACGAAAATGAAGCCAAATAAGTTATATTGTTAATTGTTATGTTAATATGTTAATTTATTTATTTATAATACATTAGTAAAATAATTTATTGTTTACAGATTTAATTGTTTTTGTAAGTATTAATGTGAAATGAAAAATAAATATTATTTTAGTATAAAAAACGTAGTATTTTACATATTAAATCATTTGTAACGATTAAAGGAAATTCTCCCAATTAAGAAAAAAAAGTATTTAAAAAAACTAAGAGCCCGACGTTTTTCTCGTTATTTGAACATATTACTTTACGAAAAAAGGTTGATCAACAATGTGCTACAAAAAAAAATTAATTTTTTCTTACTCACCTAAAATAAAAAGTTTCGTGGATTTCCACATATATATCGCTCTGTAAGCCACCTTAAGTGTATTTACTCAATTGTTTATAGTAGCTAATATAAACAATAACAATAAAACCGCGGGCAAATTGTTACTGTTCATCTTCACTCACTTGTGGTAATCATCGTAGCATGCTGGTGTTAAGGGCCCACTGTACTATAGGAGAGTATTTCTTTCAAATTTATTGCTGATATTAGCTTACCCTGCAAAACACAGAATTATACTCGATGTAAAATCTCCAATGTAAACTAGAATACCAGTCCTGTAATCGATATAAGTGTGCAACGCAGGATGCAGCATGGGGATGGACAAGACTGTCTAAAAAGGTTAACTTTCCAAAATAGCACGTTTTTACATAGTTTTGTACATCTCCTGGCTACATCCTACATTGCACAATCATATCAATTACAGGACTTGTGTTCTTGTTTACATTAAAGATTTTATATCCAGTCTAGTTTCTGTGCATCGCAGGATAATCTAATAGTTGCAATAAATTACTTGAAAAAAAGAATATTTGCCTAAAGTTAAAAGAATTTGGATTTTTCTATATGCTACTCACGCATCCACACGCATCCTGCTACGCCCACGATCATATCTAACTATTAACGAATGTCACGTACAATGTCTGTTGCGTATCTCTAATATAGAGCGTATCCTACATTTTGAGTTTGGCTGATGAATCAGAGTTATGAGGTTGCGATCCCAAGTCATTAGACTCTCAGTTATTCTTAAGACTCTTAGATGAGGGCATGGGAACAGGATACTCTGGTACTATTTGTTCCTTCGAGATATTAATTCGTGAACAGCTTTGTCGACACAAGCAAAGAGAAAGAGTTTTTATTATTTCCAAATTAAATAAAAATGTATTATGAATGAATTAATTATTATACTTACTTTGATCATTTTTTCAGGATGAAAATAGATTCCATGAGGATATATTTGGCATTACTCTGCGGACTGCAGAAGTACATAATAGGTCAAGAGAATTTGCTAGAACCAAACTAGTATCAAAACCACCAACTTGTGATCAGTAAAATTAGCCAATAAAAATGTAAAGATCACCATACGAGATATTTAGATGAATTTCATTATCAATACTACATTTATAAATGGATACAAATAAAGTGATGATTACTGCAACGTATTATTATGTTTTAATACATGTGAAGTTTGATTATGTGGGTGCTCAGGGCACTGCATTCGCATATAATTTCAACAGTTCAACAATCATAGCAAATCATTAAATAAGTGTATTTAAATTAATATAGTTAATTGATCTTATAATGTACGATACAATTTTCGTTCAAACATATTACGATTTTCTATCCATACCAATTACTTAGGAAAGGAATAAAAATTATGCAATTTTAAAATATAAGAAGAAACGGAAAGGTTTAAGGGTTGATTATGGCGGTCTGATATATTTCGGCTTTTACGCTTTGCAGTTTTATTCATTTTTTTATACAAAAAAATTGAATTCAAATAAGAATGAAAATCCCTGTCTATATTGTAACGAATTCAAAATTTCTTGCTCAAAAATACAATTTAGAACTAATATTGAATTGGGTCTAATTTAGTGTATTCAGACGGACATTCCTTGTTTGATAGCGTAGTTTGCGTAACGCCGGCAGGAGGCGACGACCTGAGTGGGGCACCAGCAGGGTTACTAGGAGGCGATCTTCTATCCTTTTCAATCATGTAAATGACGTCAGGTTCTTTGAGAGTAAATAAGACAAACGGTCACCACCTGGCCACCTTAGGCACCAGCGCATTAAGGTTGATCCAGGAAAAGTATATAACAGCTCGCGCCAGCAGTTATAATGACTATCATTTGAAGAAGATTGTTCAAAAGATTTTTGTTAGTGCATTTTTCGAAGCCGGCCCTTTTCTTTGCAAAACAATTTTTTATTTTATACTTTTTAGTTCTAACGACCGAGATTCATTTCATTACCATTGAAACGTAGATCACTAACCTAATACATAATCAATAACAATAACACAATACTCATTTTTTTTTATCGATTTCTAGAATGAGGGTGATTATAAGAATCACCCTCTCTGATTTGAAAAGAAGTTTGATAATGCTGTCTCATAAATCTGATACTCAGATCATTCTCAGCTTTTTGCATTTATTGCTCGTCAAATCATGTAATATCGATCAAAGTACCAAAAGTCTCATTATGACTAGCCTAATACTGGCCCAAAACCGGTTAATTATGAGCCTAGTAATGGCACTAGAGCTGCCAGATATCAGTAGTATAATCGACATAACGTTCAGCCATGTCCGAGTTTGTATAGAGTCGGCAGCGGTCAAAAAGTACGAAAAATATTTAAAGAAAACATTTTTTATTACAGACTTTTTAATGAAATGAAAAAATGAAACAAGATTGAAAGGGCACCACCGGTAGATAACTACCTTCCATTAAAAAAAATTTTTATCTGAATTGGTCGTGCAGTTTCGGAATAATAGCTGGACAAACATAAAAAAAGACAGGTTTAATTGAGAACATCCTCCATTTTTGAAGTCAGTTAAACAAAAAACCACTCCGACCTTTACTTAGCGAAATGTTTTAAAACTACCAACAAGGGGATGATCAAGGGTGCGGGCCCTGGATTTGGCTAAAACTGTAGGAGGTTCTTATTTTTGACAAATAATGAGACACGTGTCTTGAAGTTTTTGTGAATGGGCCTTTTTTCCGAGACTCAAGCAATTTTATGTCTAAAATGAACAATTTTCGATAAAAATGAGGTTTCTTTCTTTAGTAATAGCTTTTTTAATATTTCGGTTTTATAAATAAGCTAAACAGTTTATAAAAGAAGGCAAAAAAAGCTTCAATTTAAGCTGTGTTTCATTAAAAAATGTCGATTTTTAAAAATGTTATAGGCTATTAAAAATAGAGTAAGAAAATCACTAAAACTTTCTCATTTTTTTCAAGCATTTAACGGGTGGTATTTTAAGCTATCTTCTTACTTTCTTTAAATCCTATAGGTTCTTTCAAAATCGACACTTTTTAATGAAACACAACTTAAATTAAAGCTTTTTTGCCTTTTTTATAAACTTTTTAGCCCATTTATATGACCGAAATATTCAAAAAGCTATAACTAAAGAAAGAGACCCCATTTTTATCGTAAATTGTTCATTTGAGACATAAAATAGCTTGAGTCTCGGAAAAAAGGCCCATTCACAAAAACTCCGAGACACGCGACTCATTATTTGTCATAAAGAAGTTCCTCCTGCAGTTTTAGGTAAATCCAGAAGCCGCACCCCTGATTATCTCATTGTAAGTAGACAAAATACGGGGCGACAGGTACGTGTTTCCCACTATAAAACTTATACCACGGTTAGAGGAAACGGGTAAAACTAACTCTCTATCTCAACTGTAGCTTGAGATACAGAGTTCGCGCGAGTTAATTTTAGCTACGCGCCGAATTACTTGCGCACATACGGAAGAACAATTGCAGGAAGGAAAGACTTAAGAAAACAGTTACGACCAAGAAAACATCTCATCTGCGATCAATATTAGACGAGAGTATGGCTCGACTTACCTCTGGTGTACACCAGGTGCGGAGCGCTTCCATAGACATCATCCCTTTTTGCTATCTTGAACGTTGAAATCCTCTGGGCTGCTGCTTTTTATTGGCTGCAGCTGCAGTTGCCCGATACCACCATCATGGGTAGGAGGAGGACAGAGGCATATATGGAGTTATCTTATGGAATTGACAATTCTGTGCATCACTCACTATATCATAAATCTCGCACTCTAATATGACGGACAATTATCCACTTTACATTATATATATATATATATATCACTATATTATATAGGCCTTACTGCTATATCTGAACGCAGTCCCTCCACCGTGCCCTCCACCGCCCTCCACCATCCCCTCCACCGCCTTCCACCGCCCCCTCCACCGCCCTCCACCGTCCCCACCACCGCCCTCCACCGCCTTCCACCGTCTCCTCCGCCGTCCCCTCCACTTACCTATTTGCTGTCCCGCCACCGTCCCCTCCACTTTTTAACATTAAATTCGTTCAAAAATCACGTTATTTTTTAATCTCAGTCAGACCACCGTCTCCTCTATCACCTTCCACCGTCCCCTCCACCGCCCTTCACCGTCCCCTCCACCGTGCTCCACCTACCGTCCCCTCCACCATCCCCTCCGCCGTTCCCTCCACCTCTGGACAACTACCGGACTATTGTTTTTGATGATAGTCGAAAAACCATCAAAGAGAAAACTGTCACTAAATCTTCGAATTCGAACATTTAAAGAAACTCAAAAATATACTAATTATTATTAGAAACAACATATACTATTACGTTTTCAACTATTACCACATTTCGCACATTTGGAACAGCTTTTCACACCACCACTGAGGTACTTTATAGGCGCGTTGAATTTTTGATTATATATAAGAAATAATAATAATTATATATATGATTTTGGGACATGCCGAAATCATATAGAATTACACAATAATTTTTTATATAATGAGCCTAAACACAACCATGGAATTCATCGCCAGTAGCCCTAAAAACCATGGGAGTTATCCCTCCGTAATCCTCCTTGATTCCAACCTAGCCCTTCCTTCCTCCACCATGTAAGATGTGAATTAATTTTCATTACTTATTATTGTAATGTCTTTAAAATAAAAATTGTGCAAAGTTTAATATATAATGAAAATTAATTCACATCTTTATGACATTTAATAAATAAATATTTCATATTAATATATTAAATAATTATGAAATATTTATTTATTATATGTACAACAGTATTCAGATTATTTATGATATTAAACTTATGAGAAGATACAACATGTCTTATATTTTCACAAAGGATAATATTTTAATTAAAATGATTATTGTTATAAATTCCTTGAGCTTAGGAGAAATTGAGATCATATACAAATACGACATAAATTTTCACTCATCAAATCTTATAGTGTAAATTATAGATTAAATTTCAAAAATTTCTTTCCATACAATGTTATCTATTATTAAAGAATTTTCTGAACAATTTTCAATAAATATATTTTTAGGATTTTTACATCGGGATAAAGCAACATATAACTGACCATGTGAAAATAGTGGTCGTCTAATAAAAATTCCAATAAAATCAAAACTCTGTCATTGAGATTTATTTATTGTCATGGCAAAAGCTAATACAATTGGAAATTGTTTATGGTAAAGAATAAAAGGAAATGAAGATGAATCTGCAGTATTTAATGTTATTCGTGGAATAAAAACCTCTTCACCAATTCTTTCGCCTGTAATTATTTCTGCCTTAACATTATGAGCATATAATCCAGTTATTCTTAGACGTGTACCATTACACATTCCTTGTACGATACTTATATTTCTAATTAACAAAACAATAGCAATTACTTTCAATTTTAATTCATGAGGTGGAAAACCTTCTCTAATATTGTTAAGCATTTCAATTGGATAATTTAAATGAATATTTTCGTCCGTTTGATCAACTCCTTTATGAGTTGCGTAATCTAAACTATAATACGTATGTACTTTTTTATTTAATAATTCTAAAACTTTATTATTAATAATTTTAGTATCTTTATTATGAGCGGTTAAGATTACACGATCTATTGAAGTTTTAATATTAATGTTACTATAAATTTCTTTACAAATATTATTCGTTTTCCATTTATTTGGAATAATAAATGGATTAATTTTTCCTTGATCCAATTCTAACAATAGTGAAGCAAATTCTTTATTTTCCGAACGAATATTTTGATTTAATTTTAAAACTTTAAAAAGAGACCATAATGCAGAAAGTTTAATTGTTTCTTCAATTATACTATTATTGTGACCACATTTCATAACTGGAAGAATTTGCCGAAAATCACCTCCTAATATGATCAATTTTCCACCAAATGGAATATCATTAAAACATACATCCTTAGTTTGATCAATTATTTCTAAAGCCTTTTTTGGAATCATTGATGCTTCGTCCCAAATAATAATATCAACTTCTCTCAATTTTTTTTTATCCGATTCAAATTTTAAAAAAGCAGTTTGAATACTGTTTAAATCTAAAGGAAGTCTAAAAGTACGATGACTTGTCATTCCTTTAGGTAATAATATAGAAGCGATTCCAGTCCAAGCCATAGATAAAGTTTTTTTGTTCAAAGATATATAATAATGTATTAATGTTTTGTATAAGAAAGTTTTACCTGAACCTCCAGGGCCGTCAATATAATAAATTTTATATTCACAGTTTACTATTTCATTAAAAATTGATTTTTGATCATCAGTTAACTGATTAAACAAAATATCAAAAATATTCTTACTGTGTGTTATATTTTCAGAATTTTCTTCAATACTATTAATTACTGTTGATTCAGGTAAACTAAAATCTTTACAACTTTTATCTTCAGTTTCCAATATACTTTGAATATGTGATAGAGCATTATTTTCTGCATTTTCTTTAAAATCCTCTGAAAAATATGTTTAAATTTTTCCCAAATCAAATTACCTTGAATGTTTTATGCTAAAATGAACCATGCAAAAAATTTACGTAATTGAAATGGAAGCATTACATTAGTAGCTTCTTCAAAAATAACGTAAATTTGTGAATCATCTTCTATAAGACCCATAGCAAGTGCTGCCGCTTTGTAAGTTTCATATGTAATATTATTAAAAGTTCGTATATCTTTAAAAGAAGTAGCACCTTTTACATGATTTAGTAACAATTTGAGAAAAAATCTTTCATTATCTTTTGGTGATACAATATTTAATCGACCAATGGCTTCAAATTTTTGTGACCGTTCTCTTTTTTTCCATGATTTGGATTTAAAAACATAATATCGAGGTATTTCAACATATTTAATATTTCTAGCCGTTTTATCTGTTTTATTTAATTTAAACCACGCCGTTAAAGTAGTTTCTGTATTACACAAAGCTTGAAATTCTTTATTCTCTTCAAAAATAATTTTTTGTTGATGCTCTGTTTATACAGCTAACCGCATAACGGTATGGCTTCTGCCGCATAAAGGAAATTCTTGTAAACGCCATGCGGCTTCTATCGGACTTAGATATCTACCATCTATAAATGATGAAATTTCATCATATATTATCGGATTTTGTTCATCATTTTCTTTATTTACTTTTTGTATTTTACATAATGCTCTATCGCCACCTTTATGAATATAGTCAAACATATATTTAATACTATGAATTGATGCACAATATTCCACATTAATATGACATTATTTTTTTAGTAGAAAACTGTTATATGGAACTACCATTCTATTATCAACGGAAATAATATGGCTACTTTTGGTTCTATATGAATGATTATCACAAGAATTATCTTTTCTTTGATATTCTGGATAACCATTTTTTTCAAAATTGTTGTATCGCGAAACTGTTTAGGAAATTTTTTTTTGCAAATAGATTGATCGTTAATAAGACAAGAGGATTGACCTGTATTAGGTCCAAGCAACATATGTTTGATTACTAATTTCATTGCTCTGAAGCAATTATAAAGAACATAAATAGTATATCCTTTACATTTGATTCGTCTGAAGTCCGATATTTTACCCATCAAAATTTCATATTGTCAAAATTTGATAGCTTCATACTTCATTATTATAAAATTTCTCTCTGAAAATGGGGGTTGGCGAGCGGAAAGAGCAGGGGGCGAAGCCCCCCTAGTATATATATATATATATATTTATGGGCAGTTGTCTGGGAGATTGTCCGCAAAAAATTTTTTTTCTTTATTAACCTAAAGAAAATAATATCTTCCCAGGCATTCATGAGTGCTCATGAATTTTTTAGATTTTTTGGAGCCCTTCAAAAAAGCTGTGACGTCACATATATGGCCAGATCTAGCATTTTTATCTTCTTTGCTTATTTTCAAGCCTAAATAACTCCAAAACGATGCAATTATTACAAAAAGTGATAAATACATTTTGCTCACAAATTTTCTCAATTTTCAGAAAAATATTATTTCAAAGTCTTTAGAAAAAGTTTGAAGGTCATTTTGGCCATTTTAAGCCTTAAAATGAGCTTTTCAAAGGGTTCCATCACAGCTAATATCAAGGGGATAGACCTTAAAGTAGTGTTATATGTCCTGAAATATAGCTGAAATAGTCTCAGAATGTTGCCAGAAGTGATTTTCAAGTAAAAATCCATTTTATCACCAAAAATATTCCAAAATCAGCTATTGTTGTACTCTTCCGCGTCAATAAATTAATATTACTTCTTATGTATGCGCATGAAAAATAACATTCTCTTATAAAAGAACACTCAAAAATCAACAATTTGACGATTTTAGACTTTCCTATTCTTATAAACAAGTACCTAACAGCCACCGGTTTCTTGCCTTAATTTTGTCAATTAGATGACATTTTTTCTTTGATAGGTTTTCAAGCTACTAATAATCGGTTAAATAAAATATAATTTTCTCTTTTTATTAAAATACTTCTTTCGCTAAGAAATATTTTAAGAAGATCTCTATAAATATTGAGTTTATTTGGTGAAGGCCTACACCGCAGATCCAAAATATTAAAAAAATTAATTTTGATAGGATTGACTTTAGAGTTTACAAATTAGTTCTTGTTATTTAATAATCAACTTTTTGTTGCATTTTGCTTCCTCATAGAGGAAGCTTTGTAACGGTGAAAAATATTTTTGAGACAAACAATGTCCAAAAAGATGTTGTAATCCTATATATGTCGATATTTGTTGATTTTGGAAAACTTTTTTTCATGGATGTATGTATGTGTGTGCGTGCGTGTATACAAACTCTTCATATCTCTGAAACGAATTGACAGATTTTCCTCGGACACAGACGAAATTCTCTTCGTCTCGCAAAAAAAGCTCCTTACCCTGATGGATAAGAGTTTGTAGTGATTTTCTCTTTTTTATAACCAAAAATAATTTTGAATTTTTAGTTTTCTTGATTTTTTTTATATCTTAAAGCCATTACTACATAATATAATGAACGTTTCTCGAAAGGTATTTGAATTACCTATACTTTTTTTTTAATATTTAGATTATCTTCACTCTGTAATTTGTTATTAAGGAAAACGTTTTTATATTTCATAAATTAATTTCTGAAAAAATATTTTATTTATCGACTAAAAATTTTAACAACTTAATAAACTCATTGAAGACTATATTTAGTTAAAATTTTAGGAGATTATCTTCATTTGTTTTTACAAAAAAAATTATTATATAAAAATTTGCATTTTCGTTGTCGCACGATAACGAGAGTAAAAATTATTCAATTGCCCTGAAATTTTGCACAGATGTAGCTTTTATATATCGTCAAAACGAGTTCGTTACCCAAAAAAAATCTGTACATTACGACCAAACATATTTCACGTTAAAAGTTTTGTTTAAAAATTTTCGTACATCGGTTTTTTCAGAGAGTGTGTCATTTATCGACTTAAAATGTTAACCAATTATTAAACTCATTGCAGTCTATAATTGGTTAAAATTTGAAGAGATTATCTTGATTTGTTTTTCAGAAAATAAGTTTTATAAAGAAGTAGAGTGTCCGTTGTCTTACGACCATAAGAGTAAAAATCAACTAATTGTTACGAAATTTGGCAGAGATATAGCAAACAATAATACACGCAAATAGACATTATTAAAAAATAAATGCTATCATTTTGAGTATGGAGAAATATTTATATAGGATATATAAACGAGCAGAGAAACAGATATTTTTTATATTAAGTCAACTTGTTGAACGAACAGTAAAGAACAACGAATCTTCATTTGTTTTTGAGAAAAAAATTATTTTATAAAAAAAGTAGATTTTGAATAAATTTAGAATAAATAGTATTTTTAAGACATTGGGATCGGCGTAATATCTGTGACTACCAGAACATATCAGTCTCAAATTAAATTGATCATTTCTAGATCAATAAATATTTTATTAATTTCAAAGTCTGAGCTCTAGTTTCATAACTTACCTGTTCTTTTTAAGCTATTTCAATGCGAGCAATGTATTCCAATAGACGGATTTCACAATTCATGAATAAAAAATGTATCGATCGCTGCTAGCATTGCGGTGGTATCCGCTATCAATGCCAAACATTTTTTAATAAAAACGCAAGTTTATTTTTAAAATAACTTTTTTATCAAAAGAAATACAGATAATCTTTTGAAAATTTAACTAAATATTATAATAAATAGTTGTAACAGTTGGCTAAAATTTCAAATTGATCAAATATTCTCTGAAATATCAGTATTAAAAATTGGTAGTGGTTTTTTATTTATATCAGGATGCATATTCTCTGAATTTTGACAACTTCAAATGCATACGCTATTATAGTTACAGATGAATTATTACTCAAAAAAGGAATCACACATATATATCGAACGTTTCACGTCACTTTTACCCACCTCTGTCCAAAAATTGAGAGGACGTACGATAACGTACGACCACTCAAAATTTTCCTTGAAATATAGGCTTTCGAATGCGAAGTGGCAGAAGCCATGATTTCAAGATGGCCGACCAATGTGGTGGCCATAACGATAGAAAGTACATTAGGCATGTGTGTAAAAATTCAGTATAGCGATAAAAAATTATGAAAAATTCATGCAGTAGCTTGTCTGGCTACTAGTTCAAATTCCACGATCAAACTTTCGAAATTCAAAATGGCGGATCTAATATGGTGAACGAAATTTCAAAAATCAACGGATCCATAGAAAATTTGGTATACGGGGGTTTTTCAAGTTACTAATCGGGAATCCGGACTTAAATTTGTAAAATTCAAGATAGCGGATACAATATTACTCCGAAATAATGTCGACAACAAAAAAATCTCACGACATCTTACATAAAATTATAAACGGAAACTATTCTTGATGATTTTTTAATTTATCGCGTTATTTCCAAATAAGAAATTATCTAGTATGTAAAGTCACAAGTTCACATGAGGCAAAGTGTGTCGAACTTTATTTCTTCCTTATCCGTGGATTAAGTAATCGATAAAGCATCATTGATACTCACGAAAACATATTCATAAACGTTCTTGCTTCTCTTGCTGGGAATAGTTATTAGTAGTATATGGGGGAATATAGGAAAAAATGGCGGCCGTTTCCAAGATGGCGCTTGGGGGAATATAGGAAATCCTTCGGGTCGTTTCGTCGGGTTTCGGCGGTGGTCGGGCGCGGTCCCTAATGAGCGTCGCCAGGGGTAATTAGTGGGGGTAATTAGTGACGGTTCCTCGGTGAGCTGGGGCGGTGAGAGGTTGCAATATGGCGAGCGGTCGGTGGGTGGTGAGCGGCCGGGTGGGTGGTGAGCGGGTTGTGAGATGTTGCATGGTGCGAGCGGGTGGTGGATGGTGAGCGGTCGGGTGGTGAGAGATTACATTGGGCGAGCGGGTGGTGGCTGGTGAGCGGCAGGGTGGTTGGTAAGCGGGCTGTGACAGGTTGCATGGGGCGAGGGGTGGTGGGTGGTGAGTGGGTGGTGAGTGATCGAAGGGTAGTGAGTGGTCGGAGGGTGGTTGCATGAGGCGAGCGGTAGGTGAGCGATCGGTGGGTGGCGAGCGGGCGTCATGGGTAATTAGTGAGGGTCATTAGCGTGGATGTGAGGTTCAGCTAAAAGAAATATATACTTCGAGAAAATACATTTAAATTATTTGTTTTATTGAAAATTTATTTACACACATACATTTCATGTACTTTTTAAGTTGTGAGTTTAGAAATCACATTTTTAACTATTGAGTTTGCGTGTAAACTAATAAGTTCATAAAATACAATATCAAAATAATATGTGGAAAACTCATTATCATTAAATAGAGTTGTAATATTATTTTTTATTTTCTCATCGTGAGAGGATAAATATTGTTTTACAAACACATCTTTTTCGGGTAAAAATATATTCTCGTTAAATTTTTTACACACATCGGCAATAATATTTTTGTTGCACTTTGAAACTAATGGTAACAGTTTTTCGTTCATTTTTATACAGCTGTCTATGCACTTTGACAGCCTGATGATTCCGTCAAACGATGTTTTTTGCATAACTATGGCTGGTGTATAAAGTTTCCTCTTTTTAGAACATGTTGAATTTTCATCATCTGAATCTAGTAAACTAGTACTCGATGAGTCTTCTCTATCGAGGACGATAGTTTTTGTACCAAACGTTGCTGTGTATGTTAAATTGATTCCGTTAAATGTTTTTTTCTGAGGAGTAGTAGAGCTTTTTGTATTAAAATATTCACTGATATCTTTAAAACAAAACTTGAACGCATCCCAAGCTTCTTTTGTAAACGTGATTCCAGAAAATGAATTATTTATAATTTTCACAACACTTGTAAAATCACCGTTTCCTTGAAAGATGAGTCCGGTTAAAATTTTCTTCGTACATGATGCATTTATAGGATGAACTCGTGCATTTATTAAATAATGCACTGCCTCTTCTCTAGAGTTGAACGAAGACATTTTTATGCGTTTAAGATTCGTTGTTTGAGACATTATGTAGAAAAACTGAAATATTGTACGTGTTGTCTTCTTGAAGTATACGATTGAACAAAGGATAGATGTTACGTTAGTCGTAGCACAAACTAATATGTACCTTGTACGATTTTGACTTCTCCTTAAATACTGAGCTATACTAATTAAGGGAAATAGAGAAAGAGAAAAACGTGAGTAATGAAAATAGAAAACTGTTATTTGTAATAGCTTTTAAAATAAATGAATATATGGTTTCTCTCGTGCCATTGATAACATTTTTTTCTCTACTCTACTTGAGAAAATGTAAGAATGTGGATAACGGGGTAACTAATGATTTTATTAGTGTGTGGAATTTAGAAAAACTATATACTATATTCATATAATCACTTTTCTATGATGGTTTACATTAAAAGAAAATTAAAAAGTGATATTAGCAAGTATACTCATTGCAGTGACACGGCGGCGGCGCCTATAATCGCCTAAAAAAATTATGAGAATGCGTATAAGCGGTTTTTCATTTACCCTATTGTAAAATCATTTGCTAAGATCTTGTAGCGGTATCTAAGCTCTTCAATGATGTCAAGACATAGCATCGATGTAGGCTATGATTGCTGATACACATTATAAGAATGCAGAAAAGTGGTTTAGTCATATACCGTTCTAAAATAATTTGGTAAGCGTGGTTGGACCTCTGGCATAAATGAGCCGGAGCTCGTGATTTTTTCATTATTCACAAGTTTTCTGTCGAGCAGTGTACTCGTCTATATCCGTGCACTCTGCCATTCTTTATTTTACTAGTTGCAGAATTTTTTATTTTTAAAAACGTGAAAATGGATTTAGTACCGCGAGTATTCGTCGTTTTCAATGCACTGCTTGATGAAGTACCACGTATGGCATCACCAGCAGCAGCAATTAATCGCTCTCGGGAGAATGATATTATAGAAGCAAGACGTCTGGCATGTATTTTAAGAAGGCGTACATATCAGTTGAGAGATTACGGGCGTGAAAATCGATGCGTCAGAAACTATATATGTGCATTTAGAAATGAAGCAGTGGCTAGCTTCATGGTGTTTGTGGAAACAAGGACTGCCCGATTTTTAAATCGTGCATTTTTAAGAGGAATTTTTAGAGAGCATAGTGAGTTTCTCGAGATGGTCGCAGTGCATCTCCTAGGGCGATGTAATGCTGAGAGGCAGCTGGCACGAGCTTTATTAGCTGCTTACGCGGAACTGTTGCGAGGTAATTTATCAAGATATTTATCTAACAACATTTTTAACATATTAATTTTTAACTTATATAAATTATTTTAAAATTTTGCTTTTTTATAGAACGCTCAATGGAGATCAACAATCTTTTTCAAGAATCAGATGAGCGCCCTCAACACCAGGAGGTGCAGCAACTGGAGCAACCACAACAGCAGCCGCAGGAGCAACAAATCGAGGAACATCCTGACTCGACTGCACCCGAACAACCACAACAGCAGCAACTGGAGCAACCACAACAGCAGCCGCAGGAGCAACAGATCGAGGAGCAGCAGCAGGGAGGAGGAGGAGGATCAAGTATTAACGGTGAGTTTTTCAATGTCCTCGATGAAAGGGAAACGGAATATAGTAGATTTTCAACAAGTGCGCGTGAAATAGTTTTAAAATTTAAAAATGAGAATATAACAGGGGACGTCATTACCGACTTAAACGCGTGTATTGAAAATTTATTTCTTTACATAATACGGGAATATGATCCTGAGGATTATATTGGGATTTCCTTATCCACCGTTAGACTACCGTTGGGGCCAATTCATTCGTTTAAAAAATTAAAAAATTATTCTGTTCAAGAAATGTGGGAGTTGATTAGCGCTGTTTCGCAAAGCGCGCGCGAGTTTAAAATTGATAATAGTTTTATTATAAAAGTGATACGCGTTAGAGCACCCGTGGGGTTTTGTCGTAGTAGTAGACCGTCTAATATTAATTTAATAAAATCTAAGTCATCAGTCCAAATCAGTAATCATGATAATAAATGTTTACCCCGCGCGTTAGTTGTCGCCCTTGTACATGCGAGGAAACTCGCTGCCGGTGATAATTGCACTCATGAATTATATACCGACTGGGGTAACATTCGAAAATCTGGTAGTAAAATTCAGCGCGAAAGAGCCGATGCTCTTATAAAATCAGCGCGTATTAATTTCATTCATGAAAACGGTTGGGGAATAAGTGATTTAGAAAAGTTTCAATTTTATTTTAAAAAAGAGGGAATCGCGATTATGGTGTATAAACGCGGTTGTGTCGGTAATGGTGAGCCCCCGTTATTTAATGGGGTATTAATTTTAATAAACGAAAAAATTAAAATTAATTTTACGTTAAACATTTTATTTACCCCTGAAGACCAACATTACGATGTAATAACAAGTATGCTAGGAATCACGGCGTGTGATAATTATTGTCAAATTTGTAACGTTGGTATAAATCGTGTATCAACACATAAATGTCCGGGGCGCTGTGATAAATGCCTACACACAAATTTATGTGATAAGCAAAGTTCGCTGCTTAAGTGTATGAAATGTTTACGTGAGTTTTATGGCGCCGAATGTTTTCGCCAACATGAATTAAGCGATAGTTTTAAAAAAAATGTTAGTGTCTGCGATGCATTAAAAAAATGTAGTATTTGTAGAAAAATTATATCGATAGAGGTTAGTAGACATGCATGCGGGGTTATGTATTGTCGAACATGCGCGCGTGAGCGGCCTTAGAATCACCAATGTTTTATGTCTAGCGTAAAAAAAAATAAGCCGTCTCAAGATGTACCCGAACACGCTTTTCTTTTCTATGATTTTGAAACCACGCAGGATTTAAAACATGTTGACAGCGCTCAATCGTGCACTTTCCACAATGTTAATTTGTGCGTAGCACAATTATGTTGTGAAAAATGTATAGATTCTGATATGGTGTCGGGGTGTGAGTTCTGTGGCGGTGGGAGAAATTTGTTATTTAAAAATAACTGCTTAAAAAATTTTATAGATTTTATTTTGGATGATGAATCACGTTCAAGTAATATTAAAGAATTAATTTGTATTGCTCATAACAGTAAAGGTTTTGACGGGTAGTTTATTTTAAAATATTTAGTAGAGAATATGCAGATAACACCGAAAATAATTTTAAATGGGACAAAAATAATAGTCATGAGTATAGGTAGAAACATTAAATTTTTAGACAGTTTAAATTATTTTCACATGAGACTTTCGGCTCTGCCTAAAGCTTTTGGTTTTGAAGGCCAAAATGCTAAAGGGTGGTTCCCACATTTATTCAATAAATCTGAAAATCAACATTATTCGGGTCCTATACCTTCTAGGGAGTCTTATGCTCCAGAGAACATGGATAATGCTGATAGATTAAAATTTGAAGAGTGGTATCTTGATGCCCTCGGTAATAATTATATTTTTAATTTTGAAACAGAAATTTTAAAATATTGTTTAGCTGACGTGGATATTTTAAGAAAAGCGTGTTCGGCATTTCGAAAAAATTTTATAGAGGTGGGAGAAACGTGTCTGTTCACAGAGGCTTCTACAATAGCCAGCGCGTGCTCCAAATTATATCGTAAAAATTTTTTAAAGGATAATGTCATTGGTATTATTCAGCCAGGCGGGTATAGAAAAACAAGTAACCATTCTAGGGTATCTTTAGAATGGTTACTTATTGTTGAAAAAGAAACTGGTCACAACATTATCCACGCTGGGTAAAATCATGAATTCCGGCTAAAAGAAAATATTCTTGTAGACGGATATCATGAAAATGAAAACGGTTTGAAATATGTATATTTATTTCATGGATGTTTCTGGCATGGTTGCGATAAGTGTTTTGTAGGTGAGAAAAGATATAGACAAATCGAAGGTCATGGTGACTCTCATAACGATCGGTTTCATAAAACAATAGAATTATCGAATCGAATTAGATCTTTAGGGTATATTTTAACAGAAATGTGGGAATGTGATTTCAGTAAAAAGAAAAGAGATAACCCTGAAGTAAAAGACTTCGTTAAAAATCACCCAATGATTTTTAATGATATTTTAAAACCCCGCGATGCTTTTTTCGGAGGGCGCACGGAGAATATTGTAGCGAACGTAGAGGTTTATGGTAGCGAAAGCATAAGTTACGTTGATATCTGTTCATTGTATCCGTATATTTGTAAATCCGGTAAATTCCCTAGGGCATCCACAAATTTATGTTGGAGATGAATGTAAAATATTAACAGGCGCTACTTTTAATTTGAAAAATGTAGAAGGATTCGTTAAATGTACAGTGCTTCCACCAATGCATTTATTTTTACCTGTGTTACCGGTGAAAATACACAACAAATTAATATTCCCGCTGTGCCGGTCTTGTTGTGAAAACTTAAACGTTGGTGAGTGCATGCATGATAATGATTGTGAGAGAGAACTCACAGGTACATGGGTATCTGATGAGTTAAAAAAAGCGGTAGAACTAGGGTACATTATAACGAATATGTTTGAAATTTGGCAATATAATACATGCCGATACGATCCCTCAGAAGATAGCTCTAACCAAATGAACGGGTTATTTGTAGAGTATATTAATACTTTTTTAAAAATTAAACAGCAAGCTAGTGGATGGCCTAGTGACTGCATTGACGAGCAATCGCGTAGACAGTATATCAGAGAATATGCTGAAAAAGAAAACGTTTACTTGGAAGAAACTAAAATTGAAAAAAACCCTGGTTTACGCTCACTTTCAAAATTATGTTTAAATTCATTTTGGGGTAAGTTTGGTCAACGCGATAATATGGGGACGACTGAGGTCATTCGTGACGGAAATCGGTTACAGACATTAATTTTAAATTCAGCAATCCAGGTTAAAAGCATCTTACCCGTAAATGATGATGTATTTTACGTGAATTGGTGTTTTTCAGGGGATGATTTTACACCCTCCTCTATCACAAACGTGGCAATAGCAGCATATACAACTGCTATTTAGAAAAATTGGGTGATAGGATTTTGTATTATGATACCGATTCATGTATTTATTTAAGTAAGAACATCCCTGGTGAGTACAAAATTCCAACAGGTAGATTTTTAGGTGACATGACAGATGAGTTAGAATGCTACGGGTCAGGTAGTTATATATCACATTTTACGAGTGCAGGACCAAAATTTTATGCGTATATTGTTAAGACACCGAACGGTCAAACACATGAGATATGTAAAGTTAAAGGATTAACTTTAAACTCCTTAACCGATAGTAAGGTAAATTATAATAGCATCAAATCGTTAGTTTTAAATAAAGATAAAGTCATAACACATACTTGTAAAACAATACGACGTACGGCCCTACACTCGGTAGTCACTCGTGAGGAAACTAAATCATATAAAGCGACTAGTATGAAAAGAAATTTTATAAGTGAAAATATCTCTTATCCTTATGGGTTTAAAAAAACGTAAAAATTAAAAATAATTATATTTTTATAAAGAATAATGTAAATATAATGTAAATACAATGTAAATATACCGTGCGTATAATGTCAAGTATAGCGTATTAAATTATAACGAATAATATTTATTCATAAAATTATTACTACAAAAATAAATAAAAAATAAAACAAAAATATTCTTCTTTTTATTTAGTATATACTTTTTTCGTTTACAGTAATCAGAGATGAGGACGCCTGGAAACTAGGCACGACGGGAAACGAATGTGTGAATTGTAATGTGCCAACTTGCGAGTTTTTCCCGTCGTATAAAAACTCATTACAAGGTTTATCGTGGCACAAAATAATTCACATGCTGGTAGAATTGAAGAAAAAAAGTCATGAAGAATTTCTCAATTTATGGGGAAAAGTAATCATATACGCACGAATAAATGATATTAAGGTTTCTTGTCATGTTCTGTATTTGTCAAAATACGAGTTTTTGCGGTACGTGTAGGACGATAATTTGTTGCGAGACAGATTGTAATCGACCTATAGATGCGATGTGGTATGAGTCAGTAGAATACCATAAAAATATTAAAATTTCAAAAATATTATATTTCTTAAAAGCGCAGGAAAAAATAAAATCTATATATTTTAGCGTACCAAAACCATGGTATTTAGCCTGTTGGTCTGATAACCCTGTTTGTCCAAAGCATGTTAATGATCAAATGTACAATTATATAGAAAATCGCGGTGGCCCTATTCGTAGAGAAATTTGGACCGGTCACATTAACCATGACTGGGTAGTCAATAATTTTGTTTAGATAGGCGTATATTTAGAGTTTTTACTTCGAGAAAAAAATGTATTAGAAATAAGTAAAATATTAGTAAAAATAAAAAAAAAAAAAAAAAAAAAAATGTAAATTTTTCATCTATTTTGTTCACAAAGTTACACATCCTTTATATTGCTTCTCCTCCTATAAAATTATTCAGTCTCTTACTACCTATCACACAGTACACTTAAACTACGTAGATAAATTTAAAATGGCCCTTGCTTGGAAACATCCATGGACTTCCATGATTTGTGGTCCTACCGGTTGTGGGAAAACTTATTTTGTAAAAAGATTTTTTCGTTTTATTGATCGTATGTCAGACACTGCTTTTACCCGAAAAACGTTGTACTATTCAGAGTGGCAGGATAGTTATTTAGAATATGGGAAAGATGTAGAATTTCACGAGGGTTTACCACAAAATGAGGATTTTTCATCAGATCCGCGACCAAAGCTGGTTGTAATTGACGATTTAATGCGCGAATCGTCCAATAATACAGTGGCTGATTTATTTACGAAAGGAAGTCATCACAAAAATATTAGTGTTATTTTTATTACACAAAACTTATTTCATCAGGGTCCAAAACAAAGAGATATTTCGCTTAATGCTAACTATATTGTTATTTTTAAAAATCCTAGAGATCGTGCTCAAATACAGCATATGGCTCGACAAGTTTATCCGGAAAACTCAAAATTTTTACAAGAAGCTTATCACGATGCTACATCTAAACCACATGGATATTTATTATTAGACTTGAAACAAAATACACCTGAAAGTTGTAGGGTGCGCACCAGTATATTCCCCGATGATATTCACCAATATGTTTATGTTCCTAAAAATATAAAAAGAGGTAGCGGAGACTCAGAATATCCAGTATTGCGTATATAATGGCGTCGTCAAGAACAAGGAAGACACTCGATCGGAAAACAGCGCATGAGTTACATGCACTGTATCATTTAAACAAACAGCAGAGAAAGACTATTTTAAAATCGGCAAATCATCGTATGATTAAAGGTATTTGCGAGTGTGCATTAAATACATTAAAAGGTACAATTACTCTCACATCAGCCCAAAAAATTAATAAAACATAGGCACATACTAAGAAGATTGTGTGATAAAAACTGTCGTTCCTGGAAAAGTAAAAAACGTTTGATTGTGCAGAAAGGTGAGGGTTTTCTCACGGCCTTGCTGGCCCCTGTATTATCAACTGTTTTATCAATTCTTTTACCTTCTCGTTCTGATAACTAATAATAATAATGGAACACGCCAGGAAAATGGTTCTTGTACCGCAAGATAGTATTGGTAAACTTTTTGGAACAAGTGAAACTGGGAATTTACAAAATGGTAATAAAAAAAAATATGATAACAGTAAAAATATTGAAACAACTCAAACACCTGGCAGCCATTTGACAAGATTGGATTCTGAAATGAGTGAAATTTTGAATTCGAATGAATTTGACGAACGTACAAAGTGGACAAAATATCAACAAACTTTACAACGGTATTTGACTTATTTGGAAAATTTGAGAAATAGTGTTAACACCGTTGAGTCAAAAATTCAACAAGAAACGTTAACCGGTGTAAGTATTGATACAATAACATCATCTGTACCCGTTACGTACAGGCGTAAGGCTGAGTTGTTGATGCAGTACTTAAAAAACCCAGGCATATACTCACGCATTACATGGAACAATAAAGGAATAGTTTCTATAGACAATAAAGTACTCGATGGTTCAAATATTATAGATCTTATAAATGATGTTGTTCGTAGTAGAAAAGGTGTAAAAGCCATTGGTAGAGATCATTTTTCATGGTTTTTACGAGACATTGGAATGCCACTAGAATTTATTGGAAATATGAGTTTGTATAAGGAAGCACAAAATTTTAATAATAGATCATCTTCATCACCTCATGTGAGTTTTTCAGATTCGCGTTTACATACATCTTCTGCATACATACATAACTCTACGCCATTGCCTAGAAAGCTCATAAGCAATGCATCTCTTGAAAGCGAAGCAGATGACGAGAATACTGTTATAAATAGAGAGGTTACTAGTGATGGGGATAGTTCATTTCTAATGACTAGAAGGAGAACTAGACATAAAAATAAAAAATATCCAAATCAAAAAGGTGGATGGTTAACTTTATCTTTTTAATAAAATAAAAAAAAAATCAAAAATCAAAAATCAAAAATAAAACATAAAAAATAAATCAAAAATAAAAAAATAAAATAAAAAAGAAAATGGCTGATGACGAAAATGGAGAACTTTGTAAAATCTACTATGAACCGTCGAACGAGGTCGGATTTGCAGGTGCACGATGTATGGTACATAAAATAAGAAACAAGGTCGACAAAAATAAAATTTATAAATGGTTACGTGCTCAAGATGCTTATACATTACATAAACCAGTACATCGAAAATTTCAAAGACTTCATTATAGAGTCAATGAAATCGACTCTGTGTGGGAAGGTGATCTTATAGAACTTTGTTCACTGAAATCATATAATGATAAATTTTCATACATACTCGTTGTTATTGACATTTTAAGTAAATACGTATGAGTGGAGCCGTTAAAAGATAAGTCATGCTCACAAGTTACTAAGGCATTCAAAAACATACTTTCTAGAAGTAGTGGACGAGTTCCTCGGTTATTTCAAACTGATAAAGGAAAAGAATTCACAGGTACAGTTATGCAGCAGTTTTTAAAATCGCAAAATATTCTTCACCGCGTGACCCGTAACCCCGATATTAAGGCGGCGATTGTTGAAAGATTTAATCGTACACTCAAAGAAAAAATGTGGCGATATTTTACATACAAAAATTCAAGACGTTACATAGATGTTTTACAAGATCTTGTTACAGGATACAACAATGCTTATCATTCTACTATAAAGATGGCGCCGTCATGTGTGACAGTTTTTAATGCCTCTACAGCCAAGAAAAATATGGATTCTCGTTACAAAACAATCGAGAGAAAGGCTAAATACGTTGTAGGTAATCTAGTTCGTATCAGTCGAACGAAAGGAACCTTTGAGAAAGGTTATATGGCTAATTGGTCCGAAGAAATTTTTAAAGTAATCCGTGTTTTAAAACATAGAAAACCACCTGTTTATGAAATAGAAGACTTGAACGGTGAAACTGTAGATGGTATATTTTATGAAGAAGAACTATCAGTCATTGATAAAAATATATCGGATGCAAGTTATAAAATTGATAAGATTCTAAAAACGAGTGGAACTGCTTCGAGAAAAAAATATTTTGTAAGTTGGGTGGGATACCCGAGTACATTTAATTCCTGGATACTGGCTTCAAACGTGCAAAATATCTAAAAAATGAAAAATCAATTTTATATGATTCTACCGAGTAACAGTAGCATGAACACATTTCCCGATAATACTACTGCATGTTATACAACCAAACTACCTCCAGAAGTTAATTTACATGGTAATTGGGAAGTGGGTATAACAGAAATTCATTTTCCTCGCTCATTTCTACATATCCGTGAAGAAGAAAGAGACATTGCAGCTACGTATAATTTATCACCAATATTTAGAGATACACATAAAGCCACAAATAATGACATTATTGTGAAAAATGTAAAATTGCTTATGGGATATACATAAACATTGTGGAATTTCTACAAGTACTAAACATTGCAATAGATGGTATTCATATTGTTTTTAGATTTTCAGTAGAACATAATAATACTTTTGTATTTGCCGAGAGAACGTGCACACCTGAAACATGTAGATATGAACATTCGTTAAAAATAAGCCGAGGCATTTTAGATATTCTAGGTTTTGTCGATGTGGAAAGTTATTTAAATGTAGATTCCAATCCGGCTGTAGCTACTCGCCCTGCAAATGTTATAAATGCTATGCCACGTCAACTATTTATTTATTCGGATATTTGTGAACCTTGTATAGTTGGAGATGTACACTCACCTCTATTACGCATAGCACCTGTAAATTACAAAGATTACGTTTTTGGTTCCAATCAGCATCACACTTTTACACCTGTGAGCTACGTCCCCGTTATAAGAAATAGTTTTAGAACTGTTGTAATAGATATAAGAGATCACCTTGGTCGTGTTGTACCATTCGAGTGTGGAACTTCAACAGTGACGCTTCATTTTAGACGGGCTCATTAAAGTATCAATAAAAATAAAATAAAAATTAAAAATTAAAAAATGAGTCACTACATAGAATATTACGATGCGCAGGTTGGAAATGGAGGCATTGAACAAGTTTACGCAGGGTCTCCATTTCAGAGAGGGCACGGTGGGATAGGTAGATTTCTCGGTGGTCTTTTTCGTAAGGCACTCCCTTTTTTAAAACGTGGAGCGCGAGCAGTGGGTAAAGAAGCTCTCCGAGCTGGTATGAATATTATTGATGATGTTAGTTCTCATCAAATTCCTTTTAAAGAGTCATTACGAAGTCGAGTTCATGAGTCTGGTAATAAGCTGAAACGCAAAGCTGAAGAGAAAATGGAAAGTCTTATGAAGGGATCTGGCTATAAAGACAGGCACGCAAGCGTAAGAATCAGTCAAAAACCAAACGTCGTAAGAGGCTAACGTCTAGCGTGCATGAGCGCGTAAATCGAAAAATAAAAAAATCGAAGAAAATAAAATCAAAGAAAAATAAAAAGAAACGCTCAGTTAGCGATATTTTCGGACCGGCATAATATCAAAAATGGCTTTTTTTTTACACACTCACTCGTGTGAGTGTACAAAGTCCGAATTGGATTTATTCACACTACCACCGACACAAACATCTATAGAATCTACTCAATGGATTGAATACAAACCTGTTACTACAATTTCAGAGGACTCGTATTTAGAATTTCTTATACCTGGAAATTCTGAGGATTACATTGATTTAGCACACACAATGATTAGTGTTCGTCTACGACTTGAGAAAAATGGTGAAGAAATAGAAGACGATACTTTAGTTGCTCCAGTAAACAATTTTTACACAGTTTATTTAACCAAGTCGACGTATTTTTCAATCAAAAAGCAGTATCTCCTCCAAGTAATGCTTATGCGTATCGCGCATATATTGAGACATTATTAAATTACAGCAATGAGGCTAAAAAATCACATTTAACTTCATCTTTATGGTACGAAGACATACCCGGGCAGATGAACGCACCTTTGACGAAAGTAACCGCAACTTCTCCAAATTTATCCGCTAATATGGGAGCTAAAAAACGTAATAGCTTTATAAAAGGAGGGAAAACTCTGGATTTGCTAGGCCATCTACATTGTGATGTTTTTAATCAAGAAAAATTTCTGCTTAACGGTGTAGAAATGAGAGTCAGGCTTATTCGTTCAAAAGATGTGTTCTGCCTAATCGATTATGAAAATGAGAATGTAAAGGTACGCCTTTTAGAAGCATCATTAAGGGTACGACGAGCTAAGATTAACCCAGGAGTTCTCCTAGCTCATTCTAAAGCACTTACGAGAGGCACCGCTAAATACCCTTTAACGCGTGTAGAAGTTAAATCATTTACACTACACACTAACTCGAGTGGTGAAACGCTAGATAATATAATTTTGGGACAGTTACCTAAACGAATTATAATTGGTTTTGTATCGAATAAGGCTTTTAACGGAGATAAAAAAGAGAATCCATTTAATTTTCAACATTTTGACCTTACTTACCTTGCATTAACTGTCGATGGTATGCAAGTTCCCAGTAAACCCATTCAACCTGAATACCCGACTACGTATTCCGATGCATTCCAGACTTTATTTAGTGGAACAGGTATTCATTTTGCAAACGAAGGAAACAATATTTCAAGAGAATCATACCCACATGGTTATTGCCTATATGCTTTTGATTTAACACCTGATCTTTCGGCAAATAGTAATGCACATTGGAATTTGGTAAAAACTGGCTCTGTACGTTTAGAATTACGATTTGGTAAAGTTTTATCACACTCTGTTAATTGTGTTGTTTATACAGAATATGATAACGTGCTCGAAATAGACTCATCACGTCAAATTATTATGGATTTTTCAGCTTAAATATTTTTGAAAGTTACGTGATTCATAGTTTAAGCTATTTTTCATACTATCAAATTACTGTTAATTACCTTCAAAAAAAAAAACGTTAGAAAGTTCTGAGTCTATCCTATAAAATGAAAATATCTCGAGCCCATGCAGTGTAGTACGCATTCAGCTTTCAACGTATTCACCTCGTTCGAAGAACCCACTCACGAAAATGGATTATATTATCAAGGTTCTAGGCTTCCGCGACAGTCATAATAAGTTCGTCCTAAAGGAAGTAGCCGTCGTAGCTCTAGGAAAAGAGTACATAGCACACTGGATAGCGGCAGCGCCTCATTCATTCTCTGACTTACCAATTAAAATTCAAGTCTACAATAATTGGCTCACTGGTAATCATCACGGTATAGAATGGTTTGATGGAGACTTACCTCATCAACAGCTTCATGCAAATTTACGTGAGCTAACACGGTCAGCAAGACAAATTTTTGTAAAAGGTGCACAAGAAAGCGTGCTCATTCAGAGTATTACTACACGATATGTTGAAAACTTGGAAAATTATAACTGCCCTCCATTGCATCAATTAAATAAAAGCGACATTTTTTGTTGTTTTCACGGTGCTCAATGTACAGAAGCACTTATGTGCGCATTAAATAATGCAGTAAGAATAAAAACCTGGATTAATAAAAACATCACTCTCATGACAACATTGAATAGTAATCATTATAGACATCACTACGAGAATACAGGGGCAACATCTGTTTACAGAACAGTTGTCGCCTGTGCATCGTACAGTACATATGCAGAGCCTGACTCTGATGAGCCTCAGGATTTATCTAATAAACCCACAAAGCCAAGCAGAAAAATAAAGACCAGACCTCCTACACCTCACAACAAAGCAGGCGAGCACATATACGAGAACATCGACGAAAGTACATATTATATTCCAAGAACCATCAAATCACCGTATAAACAACAAAATGAACACCATTCAAATACGGGATGCTCTTCAGCTATTAAAAGTACAATCACCAGGTGTATTTCCAGCGGACAAGATTCCGAAGGTATTGACGAGACCGACGAGCTGCGTATTTAACACAGATATACACACACAACCAGGATCGCATTGGGTCGCTATGTTCATAGACAAACGAGGACGAGGAGTTTTTTTCAACAGGTACGGTATGCCACCAGTGGTTCCTCAACATTTAAAATCTTTACAACGAAATACTATCTCATACAGATGGAATACACAACAATTACAAAGTTTAAATTCTAAAGTATGTGGACAGTTTTGTATAATGTTTTTAGATTATATGAAAAGAGGATATTCGCTAGAAAAATTTTGTAAATTATTTACATCAAACTATTCAAGAAACGACAGAATTCCAGATCGTTTTTATAAGCGCATTCGCGGCATATCATGTAGAAAAAATTGTAAAAATAAATTTAATTCTCATATAGGTAACGGCTGTAGAAAAAATAAACAACTTTATGTGCAATCATGTAAATCAAAATTATGTTGTTCTTAACTATATGTAATATTTAAATTTTCAATAAAACAAATAATTTAAATGTATTTTCTCGAAGTATATATTTCTTTTAGCTGAACCTCACATCCACACTAATGACCCTCACTAATTACCCATGACGCCCGCTCGCCACCCACCGATCGCTCACCTACCGCTCGCCTCATGCAACCACCCTCCGACCACTCACTACCCTTCGATCACTCACCATCCACTCACCACCCACCACCCCCTCGCCCCATGCAACCTGTCACAGCCCGCTTACCAACCACCCTGCCGCTCACCAGCCACCACCCGCTCGCCCAATGTAATCTCTCACCACCCGACTGCTCACCATCCACCACCCGCTTGCACCATGCAACATCTCACAACACGCTCACCACCCACCCGGCCGCTCACCACCCACCGACCGCTCGCCACATTGCAACCTCTCACCGCCCCAGCTCACCGAGGAACCGTCACTAATTACCCCCACTAATTACCCCTGGCGACGCTCATTAGGGACCGCGCCCGACCACCGCCGAAACCCGACGAAACGACCCGAAGGATTTCCTATATTCCCCCAAGCGCCATCTTGGAAACGGCCGCCATTTTTTCCTATATTCCCCCATATACTACTGTTATTGTATTATATTAGTCGTTTTCACGACTACCCGTCAGAAAAGTGATTTTCGATATTCGAGTCGTTTCCACGACTACTCTTGCTGGAAATAGTTTCCGTATTTAAATCAGTCGTTTTCACGACTACTCTTGCTGGAAATAATTTTCGTATTTAAATCAGTCGTTTTCACGACTACTCTTGCTGGAAATAGTTTTCGTATTTAAATCAGTCGTTTTCACAACTACTCTTGCTGGAAATAGTTTTCGTATTTAAATCAGTCATTTTCACGACTACTCTTGCTGGAAATAGTTTTTGTATTTAAATCAGTCATTTCATTGACTACTCTTGCTGGAAATAGTTTACGTATTTAAATCAGTCATTTTCACGACTACTCTTGCTGGAAATAGTTTTCGTATTTAAATCAGTCGTTTTCACGACTACTCTTTCTGGAAATAGTGTTCGTATTTAAATCAGTCGTTTTCACGACTACTCTTGCTGGAAATAGTTTTCGTATTTAAATCAGTTGTTTTCACGACTACTCTTGCTGGAAATAGTTCTCATATATTTAAATCAGTTGTTTTCACGTCTATTATTAGGAGAAACCGGTGACTATCTGTGAATATCATGGAATCTCAAGAAATCGGAATTCATGAGGATAGGTGTATTAATCCATTTAATATCTCTCCTTATAAGGGGAAAGAATCTCCGACCAGTTTCGATAAACTTGCAGAAGTTCCTTCCAGTATATATACCTGGTATGAAAATATGCTCTAGTTGCAGGAAACGCAAATTTGAGGCAATTGATGTGAGTTCGAAGCCTGATGTATTAAACTCCAGTATTGATTTTCAATCAGAACAATCATATGCAAATGATGAATATGAAGTCCCAGAGCCTAGCAACAAGTCTTCTTCATTTAAAGAAAGAGAACTCGAGCAAATGCTAGACAAATTAAAGCAGAAGTTTTCTAGTTTACCATTGAATGATCCATTACGAATCACGATCCTTACGATAGTACCTGATAGCTGGAGTATTGCACAGACTTCTAGAGAGTTCAATACCTCGAACTATTTTGTCAAGAAAGCTCTAAAACTCAAAGAAACAGAGGGAGTTATGTCGACACCTATTGCTAGAGCTGGCAAGACATTATCACAAGACGTTGTTGAATTAGTTCGCACTTTTTATGAAAGTGATGACAACAGTAGGATTATGCGAAACAAGAAAGACGTTATTACTATGAGACTTGGTAAAGAAAAAGAAAAAAAACAGAAGCGCTTGATGCTGTGTCACATAAAATACCTGCATGTTCGATTCAAAGAGTTCAACCCACACATATCAATCGGCTTAACGAAATTTGCAGAGCTTCGACTACAATGGTGCATTTTGGCTTGAGCTAGTGGTACACACGGCGATTGTGTTTGCGCCATGCACCAGAACTGCAAGACAATGTTTGAAGCGAGCAACTTGGCTAGGTTTACTAAAAACTATGACGATTCCATTCAACAGTCCAAAAATTGTTTTAGATTCCTCTTGTGTGATAATCCATCAACAGCATGTTATCTTCGTGAATGTCAACTGTGTCGAGAAAAAGACCTTCTCAGTTATTATCTCAAGAAAATTTTTGAGGAGAAGTGTATATCAAAAGTAATTTTCATTACTTCGGAATCGACAGATTGGTGTACTCTGAAAAGGGAATGTCTCTCATCTGAAGACTTTGCTGATGAGTTTTGCACTCGTTTAAATATGTTGCTCACTCACGATTTTATTTCAAAAACGTAGTTAGAATTTATTACAAATTTGAAAAATAACTTAGCACCAGGTTCAGTGATAATTCACACTGATTTTTCAGAAAATTTTGCTTTTGTGGCACAAGATGCAGCTCAAGCATTTCACTACAATAATAGTCAATGCACGGTACATCCAGTGGTATGTTACTACAAGAATCACGGAGGGGAGACTTGCCACAAGAGCTTTGTACTTCTATCTGATTGCACGACACATGACAATGCCGCAGTCTATGTCATGCAAAAGTTAGTCATACCTGAGATCAAGAAACTATATCCAAATTTGAAAAGTATCATGTATGTGAGTGATGGCGCGAAACAACATTACAAGGAAATGTATCAAATGTGCAATCTAATTCATTATGAAGAAGATTTAGGTGTTAAAGCCGATTGGCATTTCCATGCAACCGCGCATGGCAAAGGAGCTTGTGATGGTGTAGGAGCTATCCTGAAACGCGAAGCTACACGTGCCAGTCTGCAAGCACAATCAAACGATACAATATTAACTCCAGAATCGTTTTACGAGTGGGCGAATAGGAATTTCCAGAATTTTCATGTAATGACTACGATGAAAAAGAGCACGCAAAGAGTAAGAGGTTTCTTAAGAAAAGATTCTCTTAAGCACCTAAAGTGGATAAAATCTCTAGTGGACATGCCTTCATAGTACTACCTGGAAAAATACTACAGATTTTGCAATACTCTGGTAGTAAAAAACATATCAACAACTTGCAATATTAATTATTAAAAATCCGAATGAATTTGAAGAATATACTGATTTACAATTTTGTAGTCTTAGCAAAGTCAAAATAGATCAGTGGGGTTATATCGATCCACGATTTTCCACCCCACACGAAAGTCTGGGTATGATTTCGATAAGGTTCCGTTAGGATCAGGCCTCCTAGTTGTTTTTCTATAGCTGATAATTACAGTATTTTAGAGGATAATCTACAATTTTCCATATTGTCAGCATAGAATTTGAGGCAGAAGCTACTCTGACCACTCTGTTCTCTAAACACGCTTTGTCTTGTATAAATTCATGAATTTACAGATTTGGGTACTTTTCACTCGGAAACGACTCGACTGATCAAAAAATCATGAAAAATAGTTTTATAATTTGTAATTTCATGTAATATGTTGTGAGATTTTTTTATTCTAGAAATTATTGGCCAGCTATATTGAATCTGTCATCTTTAATTTTGCAGATTTGCTCCGGATTCGCGATCGGCAACTCAAGAAAACCACGTATAATCAATTTTGTATGATCCGTTGATTTTTGAAAATTTCGCCCGCCATATTGGATCCGCCATCTTGAATTTTATAAATTTAACTCCAGATATCTGATCAGCAACTTGAAGAACCCCGGTATACCAAATTTTGTGTGGATCCGTTGATTTTTGAAATTTCTTCGCCATATTAGATCCGCCATCTTGAATTTTGAAAGTTTGATCGTGAAATTTGAACCAGTAGCCAGACAACCCACTGCATGAATCTTTTCATAATTTCTTATCGCTATTCTGAATTTTTACACACAGGCCTAATGCACTTTTTATCATTGCGGCCGCCATATTGGTCGGCCAGCTTGAAATCATGGCTTCTGACACTTCGCATTCGAAAGCCTATATTTCAAGGAAAATTTTGAGTGGTCGTACGTTTTCGTACGTCCTCTCAATTTTTGGACAGAGGGGGGTAACAGTGTTGTGAAACGTCACACAAACACACACACACACACACACACACACACACACACATACACACACACACACACGCACGCACATCCACACACATTAAACAATGTATATGGCAGCGTCCAGCAGAAACGGGCCACCGAGCGCGCGCGGTGCCTTTTTTCGCGTAAAAGGCGCTCTGTTTAACTCGTTCATAATCGTATGCTGCGTCTTTGAAAAAAAAACCAAGGACCTATATCGATAGATTTTTTTCCTGCTCTTTCCAATGGTGCTATTATTTTTATTGCGAAACGCTTTCTTCCGGACGAAAACTCGAGTTGAATATTGAAAGCCATTTTTCTCAAAGTATATCATGTTTTTTTCAAAATAAACTACACCATTGGAAAGTACAACTCTTAAGCTTCAAAACCCTATCTTGGAGAAGTTGGAGAAATAAAGGGTTTAAAAGTAACAACATGAAAAAGACAGCGCCGAAGGTCCGCGCAAGCCCCTCGCACCCGTGCGTACGGCACGTTTAAGTGCACGCTCTATTCAATTCGTTAGTAATCGTGTACCAAGTCATTTTGCTGTTGATGCTGAGTGGCATTTTCATGCAACAGCCCACGGAAAAAATGCATGTGATGGAATAGGTGCTTCCGTGAAAAGCAATGCCAGACGAGAAAGTTTACGGAAAGTATCCGACAATTATATATTGACGCCCCAAGATTTATACAAATGGGCAACTGAGTATTTCAAAAATATTGAGTGCTTTTTTCATCAAAAGACGATTACTTAAAGGCTACAGAAAAGCTACAAAACAGGCTAGCCTCCGCTAAGACAATACCTGGAACTCAATTGTTTCATTGTATTAAATTATTAAATGATGCCAAAAAGTTAGAACTTAAAAGATTTTCAGCGTCAGAAGATTCTCAATTATATCCACCTGTTAAGTCCGGAAATAAGTGAAAATAAGTGGTAATTGGTTTAATATAAGTTTATTATATAAAATACGATAATTTATTACCAATACAATCTGCTGGCTTCTGGTAGGTCGAGGTGTTGTGATTTCAATTACAATTCTTTTTATAATGCTTGCTTTTATAAAGTTACTATAAATAACTTATAAGATCTGCTTACTAGACGAGTAAGGCTTACGATTTCTACTTCTCAATGTCGTAGAGGTACACGGAGTTCGCCAGGTTTCTTGTACGCTGTGACTAACTTACGCGGCGCCCCTTGCCGTTTATATAACGCAGAATAATTAGGTTAAAGATGAGGAAGCATGATTACGTGTAGAATTCATCTTTTGATAGCTTACGAGTTTACTGGGTCATCGCACTTGCGAAATGCTGAGCATTGCAAAGTGCGGGTTTTTCGACTACCGAGGAGTCCGATGGCTTAGATTCTCGCTCGACCGTAGCATGGAGAAATGCTGACCCTAATGAAAATATCGTTTTGTTTCGCAAATTCGATGACCTACTGTGTCATAACGCTGTATGCTGTATTTGTAAAAATTGCATCTCGCTTTTATGTGTCAGGAAATATCTGATACTAATAATGTGTTTTCTTTAAAATGATAATACGTCTCCGGACGTAACACCTCCCCCCTTAGACTGTTGAATGTCGTAGAGATTCAACAAATGTATCAGAGATTTCTCGTTACAAAATTTGATTTAATGATAAACATAATAATACGATTTATAATAGTGATAGTAATATTAGTAATAATAATTATAATAATAATAATAATAATACTCGTCAGTCTTGGATCGACATGAATTTCTCATAAATTATGGTTTAAACAATTAATACTTTGATTTACAAAATCATGACCATTGGTTATTTTACATTCATGGTTATCAAGTTTAAGTTTTCTAAATTGTTAATTACTTTGGTGCGCATTGTTTAAATTGACAGTTGTATTTAGCGCATATTATTCTTGCTGGAACATAAAAATTGCTGTATTTGTATTTTGAAGAGTTCATTGACTTGGAGTGTCGCGAGGCCGTACAGTTAAAAGTGCATAGTTGTCGAAATTCGCGTATACATTATTCTGTGTCTTGAAAAATCACTGATTTACGTTTTATTTAATGAATGTTTAAATGATACGTCTCCGGACGTATTACCTCCCCCCTTAGACTGTTGAATGTCGTAGAAATTCAACAAGTGAAGTAATTGAATGATCAATTTGAGTTATTAGTAATTTTTTTGTTACAAAAGATTTAATAATAATAATAATAATAATAATAATAATAATAATATAAAATTAATAATTTTAAATAAATTTTTGAATCGTCTATATATTTTAAAATAAATTAATTATTTTCTTCCTAATACTAGTTTTGCACTTAACTTACTGATTTATTTTGTACCGATTTTTCTAACGTTCAAATTTCAAAGAATTTCTATAGAGATATATATATATATATATATAGATTTCGATAATTTAATTATTTCGTTATCGGTAATATGTAATAATTTTTTTGTTCTGCTGTATTTACATAAAATAGTCATTCGTTAATTAAGCTTAGAAATAATGTGCTTATTAAATAATTTTTTTCTTCTTTTTTTTTTAGTAAATAAACGATGAGAAATATATAGGGAATGATTCAAGTGATCATTCACTTCCCACCCTGCTTAGATATTTGGCAAGGGATATGTTTTTTCTTTCCTCTCTTTGTTTAAGTAGAATAACATTAAAGGGCTTTTGATGTTATCATAACAAAATTATTTTAACAATCGTATTATAATTATTTCCAAAAGAAAAATACAATTATATATGGTGTAGGTTTTTTTCGTAAAAAGGAAGTGAATAATTGAAATGATATTGATAAATTTTGACTTGTTATTGCTTTTATGCATCATTGTATTTTACCTTTGTTTGAAAACTTTCAGTCATTTCAAAAGTTCATTTTAGAACTTGAACTTTTGTTTCGGCATAGGTAGCATTCACATATCTGCTTTAAAGAATACGCAATCTGTTAGAGTAGAAAAATGTTTTACATACTCAATACAGTGCAGAATAGTGTATCTTATATAGGATGATCATGTTAGTATATGACAGAACTGATCATTCCAAATACATATATTCTATTTAATCTTAGCAATGTGAACGTAGCTCCTTTTTTATTTTTTTTTTTCTTTTTCTTTTTTTTTTTTTTTTTTTTTTTTTGTAGGTAAGTACAGTTTAATTTTGCATAAAATTAGTCAAATTATTATTATCTTTTTTTTTTTATCATACGTTAAAAGGTTTAGGAATGGGTTCTACTTCTTTTCCTTTTGGATTAGTTCTATACTTTGTTATTCAAAGATAAAATCATAAGCTATTAAATTGATCATAAGTTAATTCGTCCCTGTAATGTTTTCTACTTTGTGATTAAATAATTACTTTATATATTTTTATTATTTAATAACACATCATCTTCACATGTCAAATTTTTTTTTGATTGTTTGATTGTTATAAGACCAAAGTTACTTTGTATTAATATCTAATCGCAATATTTATGTATTATTTCTAAAATTTCATTATTCAAGTGTATCTTATTTCAATCGCATTTTTCTAAAATTATTAGCTTTCATAGGGAATATAGTTGCTTTTCATAAAATACTGACAAGTTGATACGAACAATTGTAGACAAACGAATAAGTGGTTATAATTTTAAATTGTATATTTGGTAAAATCTGGATCACCTTAGAGTTATATATTAGTTGACCAAGAAGTAGGATGGTTTTGCTTCAAATGGAAAAGTTCAGCTGCAATTATAATCCTGTATTAAATTTGGAAAAATAAGAAGAGATTATGATAGATGTTAATATTGAGTATGTTGTCCACATCCTAAAACAAAAATGTTATGTTATTATTTGTTATAATATTGCTTTGCTTGTTTTTCATAATTAGTTAAGATATTATTTTGTTCATTTTAATAGCGTTGAAAATTCTTATTATGCTGATCGTTTTGAAATTTATTCATATTTGGTTCTTTAATAGGCCATGTTTTGTCTCCCTTTTTAAACCTTTTTCTGATAGCAAATTTATTGTAGTAACCTTTAGATTTTAATTTTAGTTTTGTAATTTTTGAGAATTCTTTTAAATATTTTTTATAATTAGATATCCATTTTAGTTTTCTGACGTTTTTATTAGATTTTACTTTGATAGGATAGTTAAAAAATAACTGCAATTGGTGTACTTTATTACGATTTGTATTTAGATTGATTATTACGTTATGATCTTGATTACCCAAAGTTTCTTTTAGTTGATTTTTATTGTCAAGCTGTTCTTGGTGTTCTTGATTATCAAATATTTTTAGATGACTTTTATTCTCTAAATGTTTTTTTAGTTTTTGATTATCAAACATATCTTTTGGTTGATTTTCATTTTCGAAAACTACTTTACTATTATTTAATAAGTTCTTTAGATTTTTTGTATCATTTAATAAAGACTCTTCTGAATGTATTGATGCTATATTCTCTTTTAACGAATTTTCAAGCGAGTTTTGTTGGAATTTAGTTTCCATTTGATCATCTTCGGAAAATGGTTCAGCTAAAGCAAAAGTTATGTCTAAAATGACTTTAAGATCATCATAAAAAGTTACTGTTTCCAACGAATTATTACCTTCTTTATTATTTTCATTCGAAATTTCATTCTTTTGGTTATTTATATTGGATTCATTAAAATGAATTACATTAATTTCATCACAATCCTCATGAGTTTTTAAATTAGATTCGTTGAAATTCATTTCTTCATTAGTCTCATAATTTTTTACAGTAGATTCAATAGAATCAATTAAATTTGTTTCCATAATTTCTTCAATTTCATGATTATTTTTGAAAATTTCGTTAAAGTCTATAAAATTAATTTCATTAGTATTTCCATGATTTTTTATAATCATATTATTATCTTTTGGTTCATCAGTGATTTCATGTATTTTTATAAAAGGTACGATAATTAAATTGATTTCTTTATCATCATTAATTATTGTAGATTCCTCTATGATATTAGTTTCCTGTTTAATTTTATTTACTTTATTTTCTGTAATTAGTTCATTACCATTATACCTTTCAATATTCGTTGTATTAACTTCGTTTTTCTGAATTTTTGATTCGTTAATTGTTTCTTTCGTAACATTATGGTATGATTCATCAGTATTAATACTTGGATATTGTTTGATTTCCTCACATTCTTCAGTAGTATGATCTGGATTTTTACAAAGATCACAATGATTTCCCATTGCATTATATTGCATCATAAGATTTTTAAGTTTTCTGCAGTTGTCGATGTCATGTCCAATTCTTTTGCAATAATCACATTGAATTCTTTTCCTATTTACTGTATTGGGTTGTTGATTATTAAAAATCGTGTTTCTTGGCTTGTAATTTTGTTCTTGAGTTTTGTTAATGAATCGGTTATAATTTCTTGTAGTATTTGGTAATTGATGAATTTCTTTATTTTCTAAAATTTTGTAGTTTGTGCTATTTTGAGAATGAGCATTTCTTTCTGGGCAATACTTTGCTGTATGTCCGATTCTGTTGCAAATTTGACAAATTATTCTATTTCTTAAAATCGCACGCTTGCAATCTGATGAATCGTGGTCTTCTTCCTTACATAACGCGCACCACATTATTTTTTCGTTTATAGGGCAGTATTTTATCCAGTGCCCGAGTTTATTGCATTTCATACATACTGCTGACAGACAGTCTTTAGTTGAGTGACCCGTGCTTCCGCAATACTCACAATCAAGTTCATATTTCTTTATAACAGGGCATTGAGTAGCTGCATGTCCTATCATTTGACAGTATTGGCAATAATCTTCATTTGTTTGGTTAAATGTACACTTCTCTACAGAATGTCCTCTGTGATTACAGAGTTTACAAAAAGTTCTATTTTATTTTTAGCATTGTTGCAAAAATAAGATATATGATCTTTACTTTTACAATAAACACAAACTGCATTAGAGCAAAACAATGCTTCGTGATATTGATCTCGGCAAATTTGACAATGAAATACTTTAGTATAATAATGGTTTTGTTGTTTAAAATTATAAAATGTATTAGCTTGATTATTCATCATGGTTTTTTCATTTTATTAAATGTTCGTAATTATTATTGTAGTTTATTTTTGAATTTATCTTTTATTTTGTTTATTATTGTCTTACTTTCATTTTCTCGTTTGAGTATTGTTTATTTTTTATATTATAATATTTAAATATTTTTCATTTTCTTATTTTATTATATTCCTTTTGCAATGTAATATTTTATTGTAATTTTTTTTTTTGTATGATTCTTCATTATAATATTCTTACTTTTATTGTAATACTTTTCGTTTGTTTAGTTATTTTTTATTATTATTTTGATTTCCTTATTTTGATAAAAAATGACTTGATTATTTTATACACTGATTATATCTCTCATATGTTTTCTATTTTGTATTGTGTAAATTCTCTATTATTTATTTCCCTTTATTTATTTCTCTTCATTCATTTCTTATGTTTTGTTCTTTATTCTTTTTATTTATGTATCAGTATACTTAATATTTATTTTTAAATATCTTTTATTATTAGTTCAACCATATATTTTTTTGTGTATTATTTATTTGGCAATTTATTTATTTATTTGACAATTTTATATCTCTATTCTTAATGTTTTTCGTGTAATTTGATTTCTGATATTCTTATTTCTTGTTTATGTATAATATTTATCCATTCAATGATCATTATTTTGTATTATTATTTCATTTTTCTCCTTCGTGTTGGATTTGTTTTATTTATTTGTTAACATTTTTATTTTAATATGCCTTATGATTTCAATTATCATTTGTACTAGGCTGTATATATTTTTGTATTTGTATTTTTTATTTTTCAAAATACTATATTTATTTATGCAATGGTTTTTTAATTAACCAATTTATTATTATTCACTTTTCTCTATCTGTGTTGATCATTATTTTATTTCTTTATTTTTCACACAGTATATTATTTTTTTTTATTTATTTGATAATTATTTTTCAATCTTGTAATTGTAGTTTATTATTATGATCTTTTGTTTATATATTGCAATAACTTTCTTTTGTTTTATTATTTTTTCCTTTTTAAATCGTTTTATTATTGATTTTTTTTTTTCTCAATTTCTTATTTGAACTAGATCGTTTTTTATTTTTCACGTAATCTATTTTCATTTGAACATTTCTTTTCACTAACCACCTATTTTTTCGCTTTTATTAATTTTCTTGAAATTATAATATGTTAGTTTGTTAGTAACTCGACGAGCCGTACACGTTTTTCTTCGTCAGTTTAAACGATCATGCTACAATGATCCTCTCAACTTCTTACTGCATAACGAGAAGCTCGGAAGCAATTAGTAATAAATTATTAGTATAACCAAATACAATTCGTTTTTCACTATTCCGATCTTATTTTCATATGAATCTAGTGAACTTACGTTCGATTCGTACCGGAACCAATGTTACGTTCCGAAAAATAGTTATTTTTATTCTTTTATTTTAAACAGTCTAGTGAACTAATGTTCGATTCGTACCGGAACCACTGTTACGTTCCGAAAAATAGTTATTTTTATTCTTTTATTTTAAACAGTCTAGTGAACTAATGTTCGATTCGTACCGGAACCACTGTTACGTTCCGAAAAATAGTTATTTTTATTCTTTTATTTTAAACAGTCTAGTGAACTAATGTTCGATTCGTACCGGAACCACTGTTAAGTCCGGAAATAAGTGAAAATAAGTGGTAATTGGTTTAATATAAGTTTATTATATAAAATACGATAATTTATTACCAATACAATCTGCTGGCTTCTGGTAGGTCGAGGTGTTGTGATTTCAATTACAATTCTTTTTATAATGCTTGCTTTTATAAAGTTACTATAAATAACTTATAAGATCTGCTTACTAGACGAGTAAGGCTTACGATTTCTACTTCTCAATGTCGTAGAGGTACACGGAGTCCGCCAGGTTTCTTGTACGCTGTGACTAACTTACGCGGCGCCCCTTGCCGTTTATATAACGCAGAATAATTAGGTTAAAGATGAGGAAGCATGATTACGTGTAGAATTCATCTTTTGATAGCTTATGAGTTTACTGGGTCATCGCACTTGCGAAATGCTGAGCATTGCAAAGTGCGGGTTTTTCGACTACCGAGGAGTCCGATGGCTTAGATTCTCGCTCGACCGTAGCATGGAGAAATGCTGACCCTAATGAAAATATCGTTTTGTTTCGCAAATTCGATGACCTACTGTGTCATAACGCTGTATGCTGTATTTGTAAAAATTGCATCTCGCTTTTATGTGTCAGGAAATATCTGATACTAATAATGTGTTTTCTTTAAAATGATAATACGTCTCCGGACGTAACACACCGATCAAAAAAGAAAAAGTACTTAAAACTCAAACAAAGAAAGAAGCGGATGTCGCAAAAAGGACAATTCTTATAAAATCAAAAAAATGTAAAAAAATTAGAATTTAAAGGAAAAGGTAATATTGTTATGCCAGATTAAACAATCTATAAGGTTATTTTAAATTTCGGTTTCACTGCTTTCAGTGCGTTCATGGATATTTTTATGTTTAATATATTATGTTTTTCAAATTTTGTTATATAAATGAACAAAGTTCATTGTAATATTATACTAACTGTTACAACTAGATCTACAAAATTATGTCCACGTATTGACATTGTAAGTTACAAAACATTTTATATTTACAAAAAAGAAAGGGCGAAATAGCACATCGCGTGTATTAAGCCGCCCTTGAGCATAGCGTAAAAAGTTCGCGCAGCCACTGTCTTTTTGATCTTACTATTTTTGAACTTTTCATGTTTCAACTTAAAAATATAATATTTTATAGTTTAAGACTTGTACTTTTGAAGAATATAATTCATTTTGAAGAAAAGACTGATATTTTATTGAAAAAATAGAGTTTAAACATTCAAATGGAATTTTCAACTAGAAGGAAGCATTTCGGAATAAAAATAATAGCAGCATTGGAAAGAGCAGGAAAAAATCTATCGATATATGTCCTTAGTTCTTTTTTCAAAGACTTGGTACACGATTATTAGCGAATTGAATAGAGCGTGCACTTAAACGTGCCGTACGCACGGGCGCGAGGGGCTCGCGCGGACCCTCGGCGCTGTCTTTTCCATGTTGTTACTTTTAAACCCTTTATTTCTCCAACTTCTCCAAGATAGAGTTTTGAAGCTTAAGAGTTGTACTTTCCAATGGTGTAGTTTATTTTGAAAAAAAAAAACATGATATACTTTGAGAAAAATGACTTTCAATATTCAACTCGAGTTTTCGTCCGGAAGAAAGCGTTTCGCAATAAAAACAATGGCACCATTGGAAAGAGCAGGAAAAAAATCTATCGATATAGGTCCTTGGTTTTTTTTCAAAGACGCAGCATACGATTATGAGCGAGTTAAACAGAGCGCCTTTTACGCAAAAAAAGGCACCGCGCGCGCTCGGTGGCCCGTTTCTGCTGGACGCTCCCATATACATTGTTAAGGTCGTGTGATACTCAACAAAAATCGTGTTGGGTTCAGTCAATATTGCAGGGGGAGCGAACTACTGTATATTAAACAGTAGATGGCGCTGAAGGTATGCTTACTTAATCTATGCGTAGAACTTTTTGTTCCAAAATACTCTCACAGATTGCGTGCACTGAGGGAAGTTGTGGGAATGTGAGCCCCACTTTCTCCTCGTTCCATGAAAGGAAGGGATAGCAGAGATAAATGAAGAGTCGGAAGTAACAGTAACAAGGCTTTATTCCGTACTGGAGTGTACAGCGGACACACGTCCGCACGCTCTTGGACTCGAGCAACGACTGCCGCTCGCAGGCGGCTTCTCGCCTTACGCAACATGGCCGCTTCCCACACTCTCGCAGAGAGAGCGAGAGGGAAGATCGCAATCCCTACAAAGTTTTTAATGTTAACATGGGATCGTAAGATTAATAACTATTAACATGCCTATATTTAAATATTTCCAAATATACGCATTGTAACAGTTAAATCACCATGTTCTTCTAAACAATTTCAATATATTGCTATAAATATTGATATTGTAGTAGGTACAATATGAGATTTGCCGTCTAAAATCTTCCCTATTCGAATATAAGATATTTTAACAGTTACAATATTATACTTTCGACTTCAAACAGAACATATTCTTCTCTCAGTGCATAATATAGGAAATAATTTTTTCTCATAAAAAATTATGAAAATATCCGTATCAAGTTTCTAAATTTTTTTCAAACAAATTATGTGAGAATAAATGAAATTTTAAATGGATTTTTATAAAGTTGTCGGACCTATGTACAGGTAGCTATGTCTACCTGTATAGGATGTTTGCTGCTTCAGACATATAACTATGTCTTGAAGTAAGCAATAACATGTATTACAACATGTACTACTCTGGTTAAATAAATAAATAAACATAGATTTTAAGGTTATGTTTAGAAAATTGTAATTTAGATTCTCGTACAAGATTCGTTTTCTTGTAAAATTAATATTTTTCAAAAACCATTTCCAAAGCTGAAAATCGCTTTAGGAACAAATGTTTTCATCTTAAGCTTTATACAATTATTCTATCATGTAATGCAATTGCATACCGATAATAATTTTGTGGTACATAATAGTACTGAATGAAGCGATAATAGCGATAATATTTGTATCGTTAGATACAACTGTTTTGCAACATGCATTATGAATTTTATTATATCTAATATATCATGCATTCTGAATTTTCTTATTTCTAATATATCATGCAAAACTGGAAATTTATTTAAGAACAAAATTATACATTTTAAACTGTATAGAAACATTTTATGATGTTCTGCAATCGCATATTGATAGTAATTTTGTGGTACATAATAGTACCAAGTGAAGCAACAATACATGCATTAGTATCATTTGATATAACTCTTGTAATATAAAATACCAATGAAATTTATTGCAAAATTACAAACTTACTAGTAGATTACAAGGCTTGCCTTGTAAGACTGGGCAGTACGTACCCATCCTCCTGTATGCTTCAGACACCCTGAAAGAATGACAAGAAGGAAAAATCTATCTTCTCGAAGCGTAACTAACACATATATACACGGAATGGTTCGATGTCCTTTTTTACAGACCTATCCTCTCACCAGTTACTTCATTGCCTCTATACTTAATCGACGGCTTTAGAACTTTAACAAAAAGCTATAAGGGGGTGTTTTTTTCGTCCTTGTAGAGGTATAAGCTTTAGGTTACATCTTCACAAACAGATATCGTAGACAAAAAGAGAAAAAAAATTGATTGCAGCGTCAGTATTTAAGGGGGCTAGACACCTTTTTTCTCTGAAATAAGAAGTCACATTTTAATACATAAATGTAAACTAATTATTTCATACTTTTTACATATAAAAGTGGGTATATTTACCTTACCTTAAAACTTTCTCCGATGGGCCTTTTATATGGTCCAGAACCATAGTCATCGATGAAACAAGTTTTTTCACTATCCGTAAGCTTTGAAATTTTCCTGTGGATGGATTGACTTCAGATTTGAACTAAATTACTCCTGAATAGTATAATTCTCATATGAGTGTAGGGATTTTTGATCTAATGAGAAAAAAAAATTGTGCTGTTTTTCAAGAGTTTTTTTAAAAATTTTTTTAAATTTTTTATATTTTTTCATAATTTTTCTGATGTAAAAATTTTTTCCGGCATTTAATCCTAAATCCCTACACTCATATGAGAATTATACTATTCAGGAGTAATTTAGTTCAAATCTGGAGTCAATCCATCCACAGGAAAATTTCAAAGCTTACGGATAGTGAAAAAACTTGTTTCATCGATGACTATGGTTCTGGACCATATAAAAGGCCCATCGGAGAAAGTTTTAAGGTAAAGTAAATATACCCACTTTTATATGTAAAAACTATGAAATAATTAGTTTACATTTATGTATTAAAATGTGACTTCTTATTTCAGAGAAAAAAGGTGTCTAGCCCGCTTAAGTATATATACACTGATATTGTGATACACATGCTTATTAGTGTGGCCGCCTGCGGCGCCAGAGCGCATCATGCTGAGAGATTGTACACAGGATAAGCAACAATATGTCTGTTCACGATCCATCGCCTCGAACGCTCGAGACGCTGACGTCATCGAGCCTTATAAGGCCATATTCGGCCTGCGCAAGTGTGCAGCCAGTCAGCGCTCGCTACGCGGCCCTCTCTGCGCCCCTCCAACTCCCAAGATGCCGGCCGATGGCGTCTGGCCGCGCAGTTAGTCCAGTTCAGCGCGACGGCCAAGAGAGACAGCAGCAGCTCACGACTGCACAACGGACACCAACAATAAACCATTTAATTCTCCACACGAAACGTCTTCAATTATTGAACCTTCAGTCCACGATCCCACCCTTCATTCAGTCACTCTCAAAAACATTTGGTCCTTCGAGCCGGATCGTGGGAGAGAAGCAACGCCATGAAGCCGCTGAGGAAGAAAACCTCTCTATTCTCTACCTCTACTCCCGAGTGGCGTAGGAATAGCACTTCTTCTTTCAGGTACGCATCGAAGTATTCGTAATCGTGGGCGCCGTAACTGTAGCGTGCTCTAGCATGCAGACTTCGCGCGTACGTTGCTGTCTCTCTCTCGTTATCACGCCGTCGCGTGCGAGGAAGCCTATCACTAAGGCTTCCTAAGGGAAATAGCAGACTCAATTGCTATTTTCCCCATTTCTAAAAGCGCCTTGGAGTGCGTACCTAACGACTCCGAAACGTTGCCAAAAGCATGCGCTGCAAAGCCAGCTCTAGAGTCATCGCGTTCGTACGGTGACTGGCAGCCATCTTTTCTTGTAGCCAAAAGCGTGCGCTGTAAAGCCAGCTTTCGAGTCACCGCGTTCGTACGGTGACCGGCAGATATCAAGACACGGACAACCAGCGTGCATTGTACACGCACGGGGTCCACAGCATTTCATCACGGACAACCCATGTGCAGCGTACACGTACGGGGTCCACATCATTCAAGGCACGTACAACCCGCGTGCGGCGTACACGCTACGGGGTCCACACCAGCCAAGGCAAGGAGTACCCGCGTGGAATCTACACGCTACGGGGCTCACATCCGTTAAGTCAAGGAGTACCCACGTGCAGTCTACACGCTACGGGGCTCACGCAACTCAGATCATGGACTACCCGCGTGGAGCGCGAAATACAGGGTCTACACCAGTCCATCCACGGACTACTTCAGAAGTGAACGGATACATTGGCCCATTAAATGAACACACGTATCGTTCCAATTACTTAGTTTGAACTTGGCCTTTTTTGTAGTTTGAACTTGGGTTTAATTTACTTGAACTTGGTGAACTTGGCCTTTCTTAGTTTGAACTTGGGTTAATCATATATGAACTTGGGAATTACATCAATGTTGTGTTAAACTTGGGTGCGAATATTTATAATTGCAATTTACTTATATCACTGGACCTTGCAGTTTACTTGGAACTTCGTCTGCTGGCCCGCATCTGATTGCATTTCTGCAGCTGACGACGGTTCGGCAGCTGACTACGTCGCAGGAATCACTGCGACCACATCGCCTGCAACATTCAACACATGCAGTATCTTCTCTTCGAGCAATTGACGTCGTGGATCACCTGCAGATTCACCGTGAGAACGTTAGCAGACACAGTCAACGTTGCAGCTTCAAGCGCATCTCAACTTCTATTATAGCATAAGTATTATAACCTAGGTTAAGACAGATGTAATTACTCTCACTATTACTTCTCTACTCTCGAGTGGTTAAGAATAGTTAACTCAGTACCAAAGTCAAAGCAGTCAAATTTATTACTAGTCTAATTAACTTGATCTCAAAATGGAGGGACTACATAGTAGACAGCTGTTACTCCAAGCTAGGATTAATAATTCATTTCAAAATTTCAAATCTAAGGGTAAGGATAACATGACGGAAGGTTATGCGGAATCATGTCTCGCCGGACTTGAAGCAAATTATGCGACTTTTCAGTTACATCACGAGTCAGTTCTGAAGCTCGAGGCTCTTGATAAAAATCACGCCTATTTTACAACTAATCTCTGTGATTTGGTTGAGGATAGCTTTTATGTCCGTCGAGAAGAATTTCTTGATTTCTTAAAGGCTGTTCGAAAAAGAGATGCCAATCAAGGCTCCTCCAATTCGAATGTTGCCCCAGTTGCCACTAGTCCTGCTCATGCAACTAACGTTTCGTATCAATCGTTACCGAAGGTAGATCTACCCAAATTTTCTGGCAAATTCTCGGATTGGGAAAATTTTAGGGATGTCTTTCGTTCAGTCATTCATCGACGTGAAGATTTGACACCTGTCTTGAAATTGCATTATCTTCGCACTCACCTCACTGGTGAGGCACTTGAGAAAATTAAATCTCTTCCCATTTCTGGTGATAATTATGAACGAGCCTGGACCGCTTTAATCGAATATTACGAAAATCAACGTCGTATTGTTGGTTTTCACATTTCAGAAATCTTCTCAGTCAAACCCATGAAGACAGACTCTTCTTCGGAAATTAAACGTATTTACAGGGAACTTTACAACCCTGTCGATAGTCTAATATCCCTTAATAGAGCGGATTCTTTAGGTAGTGATCTGATGGTACATTTCTCGCTTAAGCAGCTTGATTTGAATACTCGTAAAGAATGGGAAAGACATCTTGGTGATAGTGTTGATCCACCCACATTGGAACAACTTCAAGCCTTTCTTCGAAATCAAACCCTCACTCTAGAGGACATAGAAGCTGGCACTAGAACTTCTTCAACAAATAATTCAAAAGCTCAATCAACAAATTTAAAACCTCGTAAATCAGAGCATGACAATGCTCAGTCGGTTTATTCGCATCAAACCTCGCCTTCTACTTCTTCAAAAAAGAAATGTTCATTTTGCAATCAATCTCATTTTACAAATAGATGTGAACGATTTCTCAATAAAGCGATTCCTGAGCGAAAGGAATTTGATCAAATCGCTAATCTTTGTTACAATTGTTTAGGAAAGCACAACGTTAAAAATTGTACTTCCACTTACCGATGCTTTCTCTGTAAAGCCAAGCATCACACTTTGGTGCACTCTGAAAACAATCAAGCAGTCAGTCGTTGCAGACTGATCAGATTGACTCAGCGACCAGCACCTCTAGCCCAAACTGTGGCAATTTCGTCATTTCTAAAGACAATCAATCTGCTCTCCAAGCAGTCTTCCTCAATAGTGGAGAAAGTACTAAATGTACAGGAGTACTTTTAGCTACAGCTAGGATTAACGCCCTTGGTCGAGTAAATCAAAAACAGGGGTCTCGGTCAACGATCTTGTACACGTTGGACCCAATCTTCTTCAGAATCCCGTCGCTTTGATCTGTGCCTGGCGTAGGTATAAGATCGCACTTTCAGCTGACGTGGAGAAAATGTTCAGGCAGATTAGTGTCGAACAATGTGATCAACCCTTTCAGTTGATTTTATGGCGTTTTGACAAGAGTGAACCCATTCAAATTTATCGATTAACCACAGTGACGTATGGTTTGGCCTGTTCGCCTTTTCTAGCTATACGAACTCTTTTGAAATTAGCCGAAGACTATGGCCAAACATTCCCAATCGCAGCTGAAGCTGTTCGAACAGAGATGTATTCGGATAATGTGCTTACTGGTACACATTCACTTGATGAAGCATTGAAAAAACAAGATGAATTAATCCTTCTCTTTAAACAAGGTCATTTCACCCTTCGTAAGTGGACTTCAAACAATACTGAAGTACTCTCTTCCTTACCCTCGAATATGTTAGCTGCAGATTCCATTGCTTTATTTGCTTCTGAAACCTCTGTACCAATTTTCGGTATAGATTGGCAACCTAACACGGATTACTTTAGTTTTCATATCGAAGATGCTCCCGTTGATTCGGCATATACCAAACGTTCGGTTCTCTCTAGAATTGCTCGCATCTTCGACCCCATGGGGTGGTTGGCTCCTATCGTAATAACCGCTAAGATTATTATGCAATCTTTATGGACTGCCTCTTGATATCTCAAATCGGTGGCAGACTTGGTTGCAAGATCTTCATTCACTTAGTCTGATTAAAATCCCTCGCTGGAGCGGATACACTCCCCAATGTGAATTACTTGAGATTTACGGATTCGCAGACGCCTCTAAATTTGCGTATGGTGCAGTAGTCTACATGCGCTTGATCCAAACTCAAGAAGTGCTTGTCACGCTTCAAGTGGCTAAAACGCGAGTAGCTCCACTTAAGACGCTAAGCATACCTCGCTTAGAACTTCGCGCTGCGTTTCTACTTGCTCGACTGGTTCACACATTCCTCGAATCTTTCCCAATAAAGGTTGAGAGTGTTCATCTTTGGTCTGATTCTGCTGATGTGCTCTTCTGGTTAAAAGACCACCCCTCTAGATGGGGCGTTTTTGTCGCTAACCGGTGCTCCGAGATTCATACCCTACTACCTGATGCGTTCTGGCATCACGTACGATTAGGTGATAACCCCGCGGATGTTATTTCACGAGGTATTGAGCCCTCAAAACTAGTTTCATATAGCTTATGGTGGAAAGGTCCCACCTAGCTCTCCGATAATCATGAATCATGGTCAAAGGCTCATGATCAGCTCAATTTTACAGTAAATAGTCTGAATCTTCGACCTAACCACTCTCTAGTCGCTAGCAAAGGCACTCCAAATTCTGTCGAGAATACTCCAAAAATTTGGAGTCTTATTAACAAATATTCCTCATTAAATAAGTTATATCGTATGGCATCGTACTGCTTTAGATTCATCTTCAGAATCTGCTCGAAAACTGAACGCGAAGCGACTTCAAGTTCGGTTGTTAGTTTTCGTACTGTTCTTCAATCCCTACTATGCCATCACACTCCGGATTCTAAGGGAATAAGTGCTAGTGAGATTGAGAACACCAGACTTCGTCTGATATATCTAGTTCAAACGGCTTATTTTAAAATTGAACTCCAACAGTTACAAAGAAAAGATAAACTTTCGACCAAAAGCTCTCTTTTACCTGTAAACCCCATGATACAAAATCAGTTGCTCAGGGTGGGCGGTCGACTTTCTCACTCTCTTCTCGAAGAAGATGCTAAGCATCCATTTCTTTTACCTGCTGATTGTCACTTTACCACTCTATTAATTGAGAATGCTCATCAACGTACTCTCCATGGTGGTGTTCAATTAACACTTGCCACGCTAAGACGACAGTATTGGATAATTAAAGGACGATCTGAAGTCAAGAAAGTCATCAGAATTTGCCTCGCATGCTCCCGACATGCCGCTCGAGTGCCAACTCAATTAATGGGTGAGTGCCCAAGGCTCGAGTATGCCCTTCTCCGCCATTCGAGTGCTCAGGCGTCGATTATGCCGGCCCCATTCAGCTTCGTCTTACTAAGACTAGGGGTAAAGGCACCATGAAAGGTTATATAGCGATTTTTATTTGCATGGCTACCCGAGCCGTACACATCGAGGTAGTTGAGGACTACTCTAGTGAAGCGTTCATCGCTGCTTTCCATCTTTACTGCTCGTAGAGGTGATTGCAAAAAATTGTTCTCTGACCAAGGTACGAACTTCGTTGGGGCCGATGCTCAGCTAAAGCAGATGCTCGTAGCCTCTTCCACGTTCTCTTCGCTAATTGTAAAGTCTCTAGCTCAAGAAGGAACATCTTGGATCTTCAATCCTCCCGGTGCGCCTCATTTTGGTGGCATTTGGGAGGCCGCAGTTAAGTCGGCAAAACACCACATCCGCCGAGTCGTTGGAGAACAAGTTCTCACATTTTCGGAGCTTGTGACTCTTATGTGCAGAATTGAAGCTTGCCTTAATTTAAGGCCGTTAACTGCTCTCACGGACGATCCTTCTGGCACTAGGATTTTTATCCCCATCACATTTTCTAATTCAACGTTCGTCATTTTTAGTGCCTCAAGAAAACCTCGCAGATGCCAATGTGACTCCAGGAAAGCGCTGGCTTTTGATCAGCCAGCTGACTCAGCATTTCTGGACGAGGTGGTCTTCAGAATATCTGACTTCGCTGCAGGCACGACGTAAGTGGAGGCAACTACAGCATCCAATAGCCGTGGGTGATCTCGTGCTCGTTCGCAAAGAGCTCACGCCTCCAGCCCAGTGGCCCCTCGCACGCATCACAGCTATCCATCCAGGGAGTGATGGAATCACGCGCGTGGTCGATTTGTGCACGGCCACTACAACTCTTCGTCGACCCATCGCCAAGGTCGTACGTCTTCACCCTGCTGAGTGAGGTCCGTTCGCCAGTCTGGCGAAGGTGGGCGGAATGTTCACAATCCATCGCCTCGAACGCTCGAGACGCTGACGTCATCGAGCCTTATAAGGCCATATTCGGCCTGCGCAAGTGCGCAGCCAGTCAGCGCTCGCCATGCGGCCCTCTCTGCGCCCCTCCAACTCCCAAGACGCCGGCCGACGGCGCCTGGCCGCGCAGTCAGTCCAGTTCAGCGCGACGGCCAAGAGAGACAGCAGCAGCTCACGACTGCACAACGGACACCAACAATAAACCACTTAATTCTCCACACGAAACGCCTTCAATTATTGAACCTTCAGTCCACGATCCCACCCTTCATTCAGTCACTCTCAAAAACAATGTCTGTACGTATGTATGTGATCAAGTAACCCGATTATCTCAGCGAAATTTCGACGGATCCAAGCGGACTTTGGGGAATGTACTCGTCTAATTATAAGTAACTGACAGTTCTCTACCAAGCCGAATCGATCGACAAATGAAAAAACTCCAGAGAAAATAAAAATTTGAAAAAATCGATTTTTGAACATACGGTGAACAAAATTAAATTTAAGTCGAAAACAACAAATGCATCTGTTAAAACTAATTAAAACACATCTTTTTACATTGAAAATTTTTTTCTATGAACAATATTTCACAATGTAATATCGAAAAAACCGCTGAAATCATCAAAAATAGTCGTTTTTTTGCTATTACTTTACAGGATTTGACTTTACACAAAAATGTTAAATAAACAGTTATAGATAATATTGAAACAAAACTTTTTCCTATTGAACATTTTTTTGTACGATCAATTTCTGACGAGTTAAAAAAAAACGATTTTTAACGCCTAAATGTACATAAAATGGCCGATTTTCGTTTAGAACTAAGCAGAATTTGTTGTAAAAGTTATAGATAATATTAAAACCAAATTTTTTCCTATTGAACATTTTTTTCTACGACTAATTCCTGACGAGTTAAATCCAAAAAAACGATTTTTATCGCCTAAATATACCTAAAATCGCCGATTTTCGTTTATAACTTAGCAGGATTTCATTTTATACAAACAAAAGTTATAGATAATATTTGTTCCATTTAACATTTGCATGTACAATCAGATCAGGACGAACTAAACTTATAAAAACGATTTTTTAATGCCTAAATATACGTAAAATAGCTGATTATCGCTTATTATTCAACAGTATTTGACTTGACACAGAAATATTAAGTATAAAATTTATAGATAACAATAAAAAAACGTTTTTCTTTCAAAATTTCCATGTATATTCAATCCCTGGCGATCTAAACCTATAAAAATGATTTTTAACGCGTAAATACACCTCATATAGTCGATTATCGCTTATTATCTAACAGAATTCAATTTGACACAAATATTTAATACAATAGTTGTAAATAAGATCAGAAAAATTAGTAGAACATTCCAAATATTATATAATTATAAAAATATAATAATAGAATATAAAATATAAATTGATGTTGAACTAAAAGAATCAAAATTACATAATATAAATACATATTAAAGTAATATTATATTTACCAAACAAAACTTGTGTAATGTATGTGCTGTGAAAGAGATGCTTTTACTCACACGTTATACACAATTACTCATGTTTACTGACTTTTAAAATTTATTTTTAACAGGTTCAATACGGCATGAATCAAATATGACTTGTGAAATCTGCGATATTCTTTAAATAGTTGTAAAACAGAAAACTTTTGCCCATAACGCTTTTCATATCAGAAATAATAATATAATAATCTGAAAATTTCTTTAATTTTTTTTTACTCTTTCTAAACTTAATGTACTTTTTCTTATACATTATTCGTACTGAAGCTGTTTAAATACATAATTTCTGTAATATTCGAGCAGAGGTACATTCATTGAAGTAAATAGGTTATGCCTGGACTTTAATTATTTTTAAAATACAAAAATTAATTGAGAAATATAAAAATCAAATACAAAAATCTAATATAGAAGTAAAATAGATATAGAAATAAAATTTAATACAGATTTATTAAGATGACAAATTGACATAAACAAAGAAAGTACCTACCCCACTACCCCAACTACAAACAACTACCTACCCGAATTGCATTTAATCCCACACGCATCACTTTTATGGTTTCCCCAGTTCATAATTACCTATCCCCTCACATTCTAATGTTACGTCCGGAGACGTATTCTCATTTTAAAGAAAAAGCATAATTAGTATCAGATATTTCCTGACACATAAAAGCGAGAATGCAACTTAATACTACGCAGCGTTCTGCTTATGCGACCTTGTGACGTATAGAGTCACCCACTCAGGAAGACAACGCATGCAGTTTTTAACATACGGTCGAGCTAGAATCCAAGCCACCGAACTCCGCGGCAGTCGAAAGGCCACCCTTTGCAATGCTCAGTATTTCGCAAGTACGACGACCCAGAAAACTTGTAATACATAAGTTGTCAAAAGATGAATTCGATACGTCACCGGGCTCATCTTTAGCCTAATTATTTTGTATTATAAAAGAAGTGACGTGTGTCACGCGAATCAGTCACAGCGTACAAGAAACCTGGCGAACTCCGTGTACCTCTACGACATCGAGAAGTTGAAACCGTAAGCCTTACACATCTAGTAAGCAGATTTTATAAGTTATTGAAATTGTAATCGTAAGCCTTACTCGTCTAGTAAGCAGATCGTATAAGTTATTTATAGTAAATTTATAAAAGCAAGTGTTATAGAAAAGAATTGTAATTGAAATTACAACGCATCGATCTACCAGAAGCCAGCAGATTGTATTGGTAATAAATTATTGTATTTTATATAATAAACCTACATAAAACCAATTACTACTTATTTCCACTTATTTCCGGACTTAACAGTGGTTCCGGTACCGGTCGAACAATCGTTCACTAGACTATTTCAAATTAAAGAATAAAAATAACTTTTCTCCGGGACTTAACAGTGGTTCCGGTACCGATTGAACATTAGTTCACTAGACTGTTTAAAATAAAAGAATAAAAATAACTATTTTTCGGAACGTAACAGTGGTTCCGGTACGAATCGAACGTAAGTTCACTAGATTTATACGAAAAAATAAGACTGGAATGAGAGGAAACGAGTAGTATTTGAAAATTACTAAAATATCACTACTAACTGCTTCCGAGCTTCTCGTTTTGCAGTAAGAAGTTGAGAGGATCATTGTAGCATGCTCGTCTAAACTTCTGAAGATGAACGTTTACGGCTCGTCCAGATTACTAACATATTAACAGATAAATAAAAAAAAAAGGGAAAATAGACGATGTTATAGAAATAGGGAAAGAAGAAAGGATAACCCAAATACAAATAACGTAAACGAATATAAAAAAAAAAAGATTTCACATAAAGATAAAATCAAAATAAATCAAAATATATAAGTAAATAGCAATCACGCAAATATATTTAACAAACAAGAAATTTAAAGTGAAAAATTCATATAGGGAAACATTAAGAAACAAATAATTAAATAATATCAGTAGAAACAAATAACTAAAATATTAGTGAAAAAAAAAGAAACAAATGAATAAATAAATAAAAAGAAATTGAAATAAATAAAACAAATCCAACACGAAGGAGAAAAATGAAATAATAATACAAAATAATGATCATTGAATGGATAAATATTATACATAAACAAGAAATAAGAATATCAGAAATCAAATTACACGAAAAACATTAAGAATAGAGATATAAAATTGGCAAATAAATAAATAAATTGTCAAATAAATAATACACAAAAAAAATATATAGTTGAACTAATAATAAAAGATATTTAAAAAGAAATATTAAGTATACTGATACATAAATAAAAAGAATAAAGAACAAAACATAAGAAATGAATGAAGAGAAATAAATAAAGGGAAATAAATAATAGAGAATTTACACAATACAAAATAGAAAACATATGAGAGATATAATCAGTGTATAAAATAATCAAGTCATTTTTTATCAAAATAAGGAAATCAAAATAATAATAAAAAATAACTAAACAAACGAAAAGTATTACAATAAAAGTAAGAATACTATAATGAAGAATCATACAAAAAAAAAATTACAATAAAATATTACATTGCAAAAGGGAATATAATAAAATAAGAAAATGAAAAATATTTAAATATTATAATATAAAAAATAAACAACACTCAAACGAGAAAATGAAAGTAAGACAATAATAAACAAAATAAAAGATAAATTCAAAAATAAACTACAATAATAATTGCGAACATTTAATAAAATGAAAAAACCATGATGAATAATCAAGCTAATACATTTTATAATTTTAAACAACAAAACCATTATTATACTAAAGTATTTCATTGTCAAATTTGCCGAGATCAATATCACGAAGCATTGTTTTGCTCTAATGCAGTTTGTGTTCATTGTAAAAGTAAAGATCATATATCTTATTTTTGCAAGAATCCTAAAAATAAAATAGAACTTTTTTGTAAACTCTGTAATCACAGAGGACATTCTGTAGAGAAGTGTACATTTAACCAAACAAATGAAGATTATTGCCAATACTGTCAAATGATAGGACATGCAGCTACTCAATGCCCTGTTATAAAGAAATATGAACTTGATTGTGAGTATTGCGGAAGCACGGGTCACTCAACTAAAGGCTGTCTGTCAGCAGTATGTATGAAATGCAATAAACTCGGGTACTGGATAAAATAATGCCCTATAAACAAAAAAATAATGTGGTGCGCGTTATGCAAGGAAGAAGACCACGATTCATCAGATTGCAAGCGTGCGATTTTAAGAAATAGAATAATTTGTCAAATTTGCAACAGAACCGGACATACAGCAAAGTATTGCCCAGAAAGAAACGCTCATTCTCAAAATAGCTCAAACTACAAAATTTTAGAAAATAAAGAAATTCATCAATTACCAAATACTATAAGAAATTATAACGGATTCATTAACAAGACTCAAGAACAAAATTACAAGCCAATAAATACGATTTTTAATAATCAACAACCCAATACAGTAAATAGGAAAAGAATTCAATGTGATTATTGCAAAAGAATTGGGCATGACATCGACAACTGCAGAAAACTTAAAAATCTTATGATGCAATATAATGCAATGGGAAATCATTGTGATCTTTGTAAAAATCTAGATCATACTACTGAAGAATGTGAGGAAATCAAACAATATCCAAGTATTAATACTGATGAATCATACCATAATGTTACAAAAGAAACAATTAACGAATCAAAAATTCAGAAAAACAAAGTTAATACAACGAATATTGAAAGGTATAATGGTAATGTACTAATTACAGAAAATAAAGTAAATAAAATTAAACAGGAAACTAATATCATAGAAGAATCTACAATAATTAATGATCATTAAAAATATTACTTATGTCGACTGCAATTTAATATCAACTGATAAGAATTTTTCCATCGGTCTTACAGTCTTACAAATTAAATTAAAATAATTAATATTTATGGCAGTCAGATTGCCCTTGTTTATAATCACCCCCGCAGAATCTGAAATAAAAACTTAATTAAAATCTGGAAAAAACTTTGTTAGCAAAGGACGATCTGACTGCCCACCACCACCACATTGTCCGACGTTTCGAGCCTGCTCCGGCTCCTCCTCAGAGACTGAAATAAAACCCGCGATACACCTCCTTATATACCATGCACCCATACCCCCTTCTTTTCTCTTACCCCACCACCCTCCAGATTCCCCTCTCCAACTTGCCATTCTCACTTAAATTAATAAAGAATGATAAATGTTATCTAATTTACTTGACTCTATCATTAAATTTACATTATTCCGATTTCTTAGAATGTGAATACTTTCAAGGCTTTCCCTCTTATATTTATTCTTAATCCCCTGTTCCAAAATATCCACACTCCCAAAATCGAAAGAATGCAAACTATTTAAACAATGTTCTTTCAAACCCGATGTACAACTTGAGCTGCGTAAACTATATTGATGTTCATATATTCTCTTTTTCAAATATCTACCCGTTTGACCAATATAACAACCATTACAATCCCTACAATTAATTTTATAAACAACTCCCGATTTCAAACATTTATCAACCTTGTCTTTACAATTACTAAATAACCTTTCTAAATTATTATCATTTCTAAAGAAAACTTGAATATTATGTTTACTAAAAACCCTTCTAATCCTTTCCGACAAACCTCTAACATATGGTAAACTAAAATATGCATTCTTTCCATTTCTATTCCTTGTTTGATTATCTACCCGCTGCTTCAATCCACCATTATAAATTTCCCACACTCTCTCATCAATCATTTTATCAATAAATTTTACGGGATAACTATTTTTAATAAATGTTTCTCTAACTAAATTTAAATTCTTTTTCCTAAAATCTTTATGTGACAATTTAATCGCTCTGTCAATGACACCTTTGATCGCACCTGTCTTGTTTCCGAATTGGTGGTGAGAATCAAAATTTAAAAATCTACCTGACCATGTAGGTTTTATATACCAATCTAATTTCACTCTATTATTATTACCTCTAATGACTCTAATATCTAAAAACTCAATTGATAATCTTTCTCAACTTCTTTTGTGAATTTAATTCTATCATGGATAGAATTAAACACATCCACCATTTCATCCACAAAACATTCTGGTACAACTGCAAAAATGTCATCAACATATCTTTTAAAAATAATTGGCTGAAAAACCAACTTAGACAAAGCAATACTTTCCAATTTTTCCATTACTAAATTGGCTATAACAGATGACAAAGGTGATCCCATTGGACAACCATATCTTTGTTCATATAGACTATTATCAAAAGAAAAAATTGTGTTTTTAAAAACCAAATTAAGTGCCTTTATAAATTCATCTTTTGTTAAACTAGTATGTACTTTAATTTCAGACCATTTATCTTGTATAATATCATTCAACAACTCTAAAGGTATATTTGTAAACAAAGATACTACATCCAATGAAACCATCCTATGATCTTTCGGAATAATAATATCTTTCATTATACCATAAAAACTCCAACTATCTTTAATATATGAATTTGTTTTACCCACTATCTTGAACAATATATTAGACAAAAATCTAGCAAGTCTATACGTCGGAAAATTTATCGATGATATTATTATTCTATATGTCAACTGTTCTTTGTGAATCTTAGGAAGCCCATAACATTTAGCTACAGTGCCATTTTCACATTTTAAATATTTAAACATACTATCTTTAATATAAGCTTGTTTTCCAATGCATCAATAATTCTTTCAATTTATCTTGTAGTCTATTGATATGTGGATTCCTAATTTTTACATAAGTGGTATCATCCTAAACATATTGGAAAAAAATTTGATGATAAGGGTTTTTATCGGGATTACAATAAAAGAGTTTCTTATGATCTACGGAAAAATATTTTCTTTTTCAAAAATAAATTACTTAACTTAGAAATTAGAGATTTGAATTTTGAAATTAATCGTTGGAATAAATATTTATTAGAGCTTGAAAGATATTTATATAATAAAATAGAACAGAATAATTTGCAAGAATTTTTTCGTGGTCAAAAGAGGCACTTTGAAAAAGTAAAATATAACCATAGGAGTAAATTAAAAAGAAAATTTGAATATTTAAAGCATAGAAAACACTCTCAGGTCAATCAAACTAACAATGTTAATAAGGATTGGTTTAGAAATTTAACTGACAAAGTAATACCAGAAGAAGTGGTAAATATCATGTCAAAGGGTGCTAAATTTGGAATATCATATTCAATAAATCTCTTCCGATCAAGAATATCATCGCTGAGGTAGAAAGTAGTATGAGTAGTTTTAATCTGGAGTTTAAAAAAGAATGTAGGCGTTCTTTAGTTAAAGTTGTTGATAATTTTAAAAGAGAACATAGATTTGATAATTATTTTAACAGTAATTTATTCCATGAATTAAAAATAACGAAGAAATTCTTGAGAGAGAATCCGAATATGATCTTCCAAAAAGCAGATAAAGGAAATGTAACTGTAGTTTCAGATAAAAGGGATTATATTAATAAAATTCAACTTATGTTGGAGGATGATACCACTTATGTGAAAATTAGGAATCCACATATCAATAGACTACAAGATAAATTGAAAGAATTATTGATGCATTGGAAAACAAAAGCTTATATTAAAGATAGTATGTTTAAATATTTAAAATGTGAAAATGGCACTGTAGCTAAATGTTATGGGCTTCCTAAGATTCACAAAGAACAGTTGACATATAGAATAATAATATCATCGATAAATTTTCCGACGTATAGACTTGCTAGATTTTTGTCTAATATATTGTTCAAGATAGTGGGTAAAACAAATTCATATATTAAAGATAGTTGGAGTTTTTATGGTATAATGAAAGATATTATTATTCCGAATGATCATAGGATGGTTTCATTGGATGTAGTATCTTTGTTTACAAATATACCTTTAGAGTTGTTGAATGATATTATACAAGATAAATGGTCTGAAATTAAAGTACATACTAGTTTAACAAAAGATGAATTTATAAAGGCACTTAATTTGGTTTTTAAAAACACAATTTTTTCTTTTGATAATAGTCTATATGAACAAAGATATGGTTGTCCAATGGGATCACCTTTGTCACCTGTTATAGCCAATTTAGTAATGGAAAAATTGGAAAGTATTGCTTTGTCTAAGTTGGTTTTTCAGCCAATTATTTTTAAAAGATATGTTGATGACATTTTTGCAGTTGTACCAGAATGTTTTGTGGATGAAATGGTGGATGTGTTTAATTCTATCCATGATAGAATTAAATTCACAAAAGAAGTTGAGAAAGATTATCAATTGAGTTTTTTAGATATTAGAGTCATTAGAGGTAATAATAATAGAGTGAAATTAGATTGGTATATAAAACCTACATGGTCAGGTAGATTTTTAAATTTTGATTCTCACCACCAATTCGGAAACAAGACAGGTGCGATCAAAGGTGTCATTGACAGAGCGATTAAATTGTCACATAAAGATTTTAGGAAAAAGAATTTAAATTTAGTTAGAGAAACATTTATTAAAAATAGTTATCCCGTAAAATTTATTGATAAAATGATTGATGAGAGAGTGTGGGAAATTTATAATGGTGGATTGAAGCAGCGGGTAGATAATCAAACAAGGAATAGAAATGGAAAGAATGCATATTTTAGTTTACCATATGTTAGAGGTTTGTCGGAAAGGATTAGAAGGGTTTTTAGTAAACATAATATTCAAGTTTTCTTTAGAAATGATAATAATTTAGAAAGGTTATTTAGTAATTGTAAAGACAAGGATGATAAATGTTTGAAATCGGGAGTTGTTTATAAAATTAATTGTAGGGATTGTAATGGTTGTTATATTGGTCAAACGGGTAGATATTTGAAAAAGAGAATATATGAACATCAATATAGTTTACGCAGCTCAAGTTGTACATCGGGTTTGAAAGAACATTGTTTAAATAGTTTGCATTCTTTCGATTTTGGGAGTGTGGATATTTTGGAACAGGGGATTAAGAATAAATATAAGAGGGAAAGCCTTGAAAGTATTCACATTCTAAGAAATCGGAATAATGTAAATTTAATGATAGAGTCAAGTAAATTAGATAACATTTATCATTCTTTATTAATTTAAGTGAGAATGGCAAGTTGGAGAGGCGAATGTGGAGGGTGGTGGGGTAAGAGAAAAGAAGGGGTATGGGTGCATGGTATATAAGGAGGTGTATCGCGGGTTTTATTTCAGTCCCTGAGGAGGAGCCGGAGCAGGCTCGAAACGTCGGACAATGTGGTGGTGGTGGGCAGTCAGATCGTCCTTTGCTAACAAAGTTTTTTCCAGATTTTAATTAAGTTTTTATTTCAGATTCTGCGGGGGTGATTATAAACAAGGGCAATCTGACTGCCATAAATATTAATTATTTTAATTTAATTTGTAAGACTGTAAGACCGATGGAAAAATTCTTATCAGTTAATAATTAATGATGATAAAGAAATCAATTTAATTATCGTACCTTTTATAAAAATTCATGAAATCACTGATGAACCAAAAGATAATAATATGATTATAAAAAATCATGGAAATACTAATGAAATTAATTTTATAGACTTTAACGAAATTTTCAAAAATAATCATGAAATTGAAGAAATTATGGAAACAATTTTAATAGATTCTATTGAATCTACTGTAAAAAATTATGAGACTAATGAAGAAATGAATTTCAACGAATCTAATTTAAAAACTCATGAGGATTGTGATGAAATTAATGTAATTGATTTTAATGAATCCAATATAAATAACCAAAAGAATGAAATTTCGAATGAAAATAATAAAGAAGGTAATAATTCGTTGGAAACAGTAACTTTTTATGATGATCTTAAAGTCATTTTAGACATAACATTTGCTTTAGCTGAACCATTTTCCGAAGATGATCAAATGGAAACTAAATTCCAACAAAACTCGCTTGAAAATTCGTTAAAAGAGAATATAGCATCAATACATTCAGAAGAGTCTTTATTAAATGATAAAAAAAATCTAAAGAACGTATTAAATAATAGTAAAGTAGTTTTCGAAAATGAAAATCAACCAAAAGATATGTTTGATAATCAAAAACTAAAAAAACATTTAGAGAATAAAAGTCATCTAAAAATATTTGATAATCAAGAATACCAAGAACAGCTTGAGAATAAAAATCAACTAAAAGAAACTTTGGGTAATCAAGATCATAACGTAATAATCAATCTAAATACAAATCCTAATAAAGTACACCAATTGCAGTTAGTTTTTAACTATCCTATCAAAGTATAATCTAATAAAAACGTCAGAATACTAAAATGGATATCTAATTATAAAAAAATATTTAAAAGAATTATCAAAAATTACAAAATTAAAATTCAAATCTAAAGGTTACTACAATAAATTTACTATCAGAAAAAGGTTTAAAAAGGGAGACAAAACATGGCCTATTAAAGAACCAAATATGAATAAATTTCAAAAGGATCAGCATAATAAGAATTTTCAACGCTATTAAAATAAACAAAATAATATCTTAACTAATTATGAAAAATAAGCAATACAATATTATAACAAATAATAACATAACATTTTTGTTTTAGGATATGAACAACATACTCAATATTAACATCTATCATAATCTCTTCTTATTTTTCCAAATTTAATACAGCAATAAAGAATTATAATTGCAGCTGAACTTTACCATTTGAAGTAAAACCATCCTACTTCTTGGTCAACTAGAATATAACCCTAAGGTGATCCAGATTTTACCAAATATACAATTTAAAATTATAACCATTTATTCGTTTGTCTACAATTGTTCGTATCAACTTGTCAGAATTTTGTGAAAAGCAACTATATTTCCTAAGAAAGTTAATAATTTTATAAAAATGCGATCGGAATAATATAAATTTGAATAATGAAATTCTAAGAAATTTTTACGAAGACAGCAAAAAGATTCGTACATGAAAGATTTTAAAAGTAATACTACGACTAAAAATAACATCGTTGACAATTAAAAAAAATATATATATATTGTTCTTTTCTTTTTTAACAACAACAAACAAAAATATTGCGATTACATATTAAAATACCTCAGTTTTTGTTTGCTAATGAAACAAGCAAAAGTTTTTTTTATGTAAAAATTATGTGTTATTAAATAATAGAAATATTTAATTAATTATTTAGTCACAAGGTAGAAAACATTTCAGGGATTAATTTAATAAACCATTCCTAAACCTTGCAACCCTAACAAACATAGATAAAAAAAATTTGACTGTAATTTTATGCAAAATCAGATTGTATTTGCCTACAAAAATTTTTCGCATTCATAAAAGAAATTTTATGAATAGTTCAAGAACAAAAGAAAGAAAGAATTTAGGTAGCTGTACTCACATTGCTAAGATTAAATCGAATATAATGTATTGGAAGTGATCAGTTTCATCATATACTAACATGATCATTCTACAAGATACACTATTCGGCACTGTATTGAGTAAAGCAATTTTCTACTCTAACGCACTGCATACTCTCTAATGCAAATATGTGAATGCTACTCATGCCAGAAAAAAATCTTGAGTTTTAAAATGAACTTTTAAAACGGCTGAGATTTTCAAAGAAAGGTAATACAATGATGCATAAGAGCAATAACAAGTCAAAATTAACAAAAATCACTCCGTCCTATTAACCTTCCTTTTTTATCAAAAATACTTACCAATATAATTAAATTTTTCTTTTGGAAATAATTATAATTTTTCTCAGTATACGGTTGAAAAATATTTTTTTTATAATGATAATATCAAAAACCCTTTAATGTTATTCTACTTAAACAAAGAGGAAAAAATAATATATCTTTTGCCAAATATCTCAGCAGGGAGGGAAGTGAATGATCACTTGAATCATTCCCTATATTTCTCCTCACCTTTTATTTATTACAAAATTATTTAATACACACATTATTTCTAAACTCAGTTAATCAATGACTTTAATTTATGTAAAACCAGCAAAACAAAATTTATTATACATTAGCGTAATAAAATAATTTAATTGTCGAAATGCGATGTTTAAACAAGATATTATATACCTCTATACAAATTCTAATGCATAACGTATGCTATATTTATTACGTAACGTTTTATTAACCAATTGTTATATAAAATTAAAACCGTAGGTTAAATGTAGGCTAGTGTGAGGAACAAAAATAAATGATTTACTTTATAGAAATTTATAGACGATACGAAATTTTGTTTAAATTTATTGAATTTTTATTATTGTTTTTGTTATTGTTTATATATATAAATTTTTAGTATGGATTTAATGATATGAATTTTTATTATTGTTTTTATTATTTGGATTGTTAGTATTATTGAACCTTTTGTAACAAGAAATTACTGATGGTTCAACTATTCCTATAATTGTTGAATCTCTACGATATTCAACAGTCTAAGGGGGGAGGTGTTACATCCGTGACGTATCCCTAAATTACATTTAATATTCATATTCTCATCAGTAATTTCTTGATCCACAAAATTATGTGATTCCAAATTTATTGACACCCACGTATCAACTAGCATAGAGAAAAAAATTTCAACACAGGGAAATTGTAAACATTCTTGTACGAAATGAACCAGAATTTTAAACGAACCATATTGAAATTATTTAAAATTTTCTCAAAACATTTCATGAAAGACGTTGTTGTATTTATAGTTAACTTTCCATCTTATATTTCGACAACTATGCACTTTAAACTGTACGGCCTCGCGACACTCCAAATCAATGAACTCTTCAAAATACAAATACAGCAATTTTGATGTTCCAGCAAGAATAATATGCGCTAAATACAACTGTCAATTTAAACAATGCGCACCAAAGTAATTAACAATTTAGAAAACTTAAACTTGATAACCATGAATGTAAAATAACCAATGGTCATGATTTTGTAAATCAAAGTATTAATTGTTTAAACCATAATTTATGAGAAATTCATGTCGATCCAAGACTGACGAGTATTATTATTATTATTATAATTATTATTATTAATATTACTATTACTATTATAAATCGTATTATTATGTTTATCATTAAATCAAATTCTGTAACAGAAAATCTCTGATACATTTGTTGAATCTCTACGACATTCAACAGTCTAAGGGGGAGGTGTTACGTCCGGAGACGTATTCTCATTTTAAAGAAAAAGCATAATTAGTATCAGATATTTCCTGACACATAAAAGCGAGAATGCAACTTAATACTACGCAGCGTTCTGCTTATGCGACCTTGTGACGTATAGAGTCACCCACTCAGGAAGACAACGCATGCAGTTTTTAACATACGGTCGAGCTAGAATCCAAGCCACCGAACTCCGCGGCAGTCGAAAGGCCACCCTTTGCAATGCTCAGCATTTCGCAAGTACGACGACCCAGAAAACTTGTAATACATAAGTTGTCAAAAGATGAATTCGATACGTCACTGGGCTCATCTTTAGCCTAATTATTTTGTATTATAAAAGAAGTGACGTGTGTCACGCGAATCAGTCACAGCGTACAAGAAACCTGGCGAACTCCGTGTACCTCTACGACATCGAGAAGTTGAAACCGTAAGCCTTACACATCTAGTAAGCAGATTTTATAAGTTATTGAAATTGTAATCGTAAGCCTTACTCGTCTAGTAAGCAGATCGTATAAGTTATTTATAGTAAATTTATAAAAGCAAGTGTTATAGAAAAGAATTGTAATTGAAATTACAACGCATCGATCTATCAGAAGCCAGCAGATTGTATTGGTAATAAATTATTGTATTTTATATAATAAACCTACATAAAACCAATTACTACTTATTTCCACTTATTTCCGGACTTCACACTAAACCACTGACACTCGAAGATCACTGATGGAGCTGCAGAAGCAGCAAAGTGGGGCTGGATGGCCCAAGCTGGCCCTACTCCATGGATTCCAGTCTTCTCAGGATCATCAATCCTGACAACTAGCAGCAATCCGCTAGGACAGTAGCTACACCATCTGGAAGGGAAGGACTGGCAGAGACCTCCACTCGTATCTCACTTTTAAGGACAGTCTCAGCCTAGGGATTGACAAAGCACAAGGGGTAGGTATCAAAAAAGCGAAAGTTCACTTTGAATTCGCAGCAAAGTAATTAATTTTGCGATCCCGAACTTTGTTATTTCCATGTGACTTTTTCAACTTGGACGTGTAATTAGAATGTCCGAATCGTCAAATGGTAAGAGAGAATAAATGGAATACAATAGAAATGGTTACATTCGAATATTCATTGTTTAAAACCTAAAAAAATTTTTTGACTGAAAAATAGAAGATTCACACAGGGTAAAAAGAATAATTCGTATGATCAAAGTGTAGACGAATTAATATTTAGATGGTACAAGAAACGAATGTTTCTTATGTCGACGTTCAAATAATTGAAAATGAAAGGTATCCATTCAAAAGATGTAGAATGTTCAAAACTTCTAAAATTAAAAATTAGTATTTTTGAACATAATTAAAATAATTATCAGCTAGTAATATTGTTAAATTCATTATTAACGATGAGTATCATGCACTATCAATTAAAAACGGCTGCCTATTCATTGGCACGTAGCTTCCTCAAACTTAACTTATTGATCCCTTTAATTAATTTTTACCTCTAATATTTAAAATTTAATACTTTATCTTTTCCGGTTAGACTAACTAGGATAGGGTCATGGGTCCGGATTCAGCTTAAACTGTGCGTTATATCTTTTTTCGTAATGGACCGATTTTTTTGGGCATCGAACTCGATCTGAAGGTATATAAAAGCTACATCGGTGCCAAATTTCAGGACGATTGGATAATTTTGCTCTAGTTATTGTGCGACAACGAAAACGCAAATTTTTTCTAAAATAATTCTTTTCTGAAAAACAAATGAAGATCATCACTTGAAATTTTAACCACATATACTCTTCAATTAGTGTAATAACTGGTTAAAATTTCAAGTCGATAAATAAAATATTTTTTGAGAAATTAATTTATGAAATATAAAAAAGTTTTCCTTAATAACAAATGACAAAGTAAAGATATTTTAAATTTTAAAAAAGGAAAATGTAGGTAATTTAAATACCTTTCAAGAAAAGTTTATTACATTATGTAATAATGACTGTAAGATATGAAAAAATCAAAAAAACTGAAAATTCAAAATTAGTTTTTCGAAAATAATTTTTTTTCTAAAAAATAAATGAAAATAATCTCTTGAAATTTTAACCACATATAGTCTTCAATTAGTGTAATAACTGGTTATTTATTTCAAGTCGATAAATAAATTATTTTTTGAGAAATTAATTTATGAAATATAAAAAAGTTTTCCTTAATAACAATTGACAGAGTGAAGATATTTTAAATTTTAAAAAAGGAATATATAGGTAATTTAAATACCTTTCAAGGAAAGTTTATTATATTATGTCATAATGACTGTAAGATATGAAAAAATCAAAGAAACTAAAAATTCAAAATCTTTTTCTGGTTATAAAACAAAAGAAAATCAATAAAAACTCAAATCCATCAGGGTAACTTTCTTTTCCCGCGTGACAAAGAGAATAAGCTTTACCCGACGAAAATCGGTCTATTCGTTTCGGAGATATGAAGAGTTCAAATACACACACGCACACACACACACACACACACACCACACACACACACACACACACCCACGAAAAGAAAAATGATCAAAATCAACTAGTATACACATATATTGCCATAAAACATCTTTTTGAACATTTTTTTTCGAAAATTTTTCACCGTTACAAAGCTTCCTCTATGAGGAAGCAACAAGAAATACAAATTTTTAATTTTCGACGTTTTGAACATTTTACATCTTTTGAATGAATAGCTTTCATTTTCGATTATTTGAACGTCGCCATAAGAAACATTCGTTTCTTTTACCATCTAAATATTAGCTCATCTGCACTTTGATCATACTAATTATTCTTTCCCGCCTGTGTGAATCTTATATTTTTCAGTCAAAAAATTTTTTTAGGTTTTAAACAATGAATATTCGAATGTAACCATCTCTATTGTATTCCATTTATTCTCTCTTACCATTCGACGATTCATGACCATCAAACGAACTTTCTTCCATTTTTTCTTCATCAGGCGCATTGACGTGTAATTTCAAAACTGGTTTTGTCATTGAAGATACGTTTGCATAATTTATCTTTGATTTAGGCTTTACGGTGTAACCACAAACCACAGTCATGCAAAAGTAGCAGTTCTCGCGTGTTTGTGGTTGACGCCATCTAGTTGGTGTCAAAAATTTTAAAATTTTATCCCTCTTACTTTTATCACATTTAAATTTTTTCCATGGATTTAACATCTGAAGACAAGTGCCACGCATGATTTGTGGGGCCCACGTTCTGTCTTCTGGAAGGATCTCTACGCCAAAACATTCAATAAAAATCTCTCTATTCACATTTGTAATAAATCTTCGGTATTTTTGAACCTCAAATTGACCACACAAGTAGCAAAAAATATTACGATCTTTATTACACTTGTGATTTGCGATAAGACTGCTTGTAGCATTGTACCCAATACAGACCAAGTCGCCCATCTATGAAGAGCTGCAGTCACATAATGACGATGTCTGCGGACCCGCTTGCTCACTCTGACCAGCCACCGATACTGGATTTCCGAGTTCCTGCATCGTAAGAGATACATTGCTTGTACCTGCCATGACGACTTAAGACTTTCCAGAGATCTTGTCGGAATTTTAAAACAAAACAGGGCAAAAAAAAGCAAAAAATTTGCAAAAGATATACTGTTGCCTCTGGGTGGAGGTATGAGATAAAAAGTTAATATATTATGCGGATGTTAGAGCTGCTAAATGAATGAAAGCAAACGTATATCAACCGAATGAATGGAGATTTTTCATAGATTCTTTGCAACGTAGCGTAAAAGCAGTTCTGTTACACAGCGGAAATAAGTACGCGAGCATTCCAATACCTCGCTCTACTAAGCTCAAAGAATCTTATAAAAATATGAAATATGCCTTAGAAAAAATTAATTAATTATGCAGATCACAAGTGGCAGGTTTGCAGGGACTTAAAAATCATTTCTATCATACTAGAACAGCAGGCAGGATTCACCAAGTACCCATGTTTTTTGTGCTTATGGGATAGTAGGGATCGTGTGAAGCATTACGAACAAAAAGAATGGCCAAATAGAAATGCACAGAATCCGGGTAGTCACAACATTATTCGAGAACCATTGATCGAACGGTCAACAATTTTTCTTCCTCCATTGTATATAAAGCTAGGCCTAATGAAACAATTCACAAAAGCTTTGGACAAACAAGGGCAATGTTTCATGTATTTATGTAAGCAGTTTGAGAAACTCAGTGATGCCAAGATAAATGAAGGTATTTTCGATGGTCCGCAAATCCGTAAAATGTTTAAAGATTAAAACTTTATGCATCACATAAATGAGATAGAAAAATCAGACTGGTTGAGTTTTAAAAGTAACTTGTCAATGGTTTGCTCGATAACTCTACTAACGTTTAGATTGTTTGATGAATGGTAAATTGCATTTATTGCATTCTCATCCGGAGTACTTTCCAGATAACTTAGGTGATTATAGTGAGGAGTAAGGTGAACGTTTTCATCAAGATTTGAAAGTAATGGAGAGAAGATACCAAGGCGTGTGGGGTATAAATATGATGGCGGACTGCTGTTGGATGTTAAAAAGAGAAACTTAAAATAAAGGTATTAAAAGAGTCAGAGACCCATTGCATAGATCGTTTGAGAATAAATTGGTTCGCTATAAACGAACTAAGGGGGGCGAGCCCCCCTGTGTGGCTTCGCCACGCCAACCCTGCTCCTCGCTTCGTTCGTCGCCCTCCCCCTCCCTATGTAAAAACTTCGTTTTTACGTTATAGGGACGACCGGACTTCTCCGGAGATCCTTTACATTTCGAATCCTTTCGAAAAATGTAACATTTTATTAGTTTCACGATAAATAGAAAAAAATAGGTAGGTATGTATGTCGAAATAATTTATCAATTTTTTTTTATAACTTGGTAAGTAAAAAGTACATAAATTGTAATCTGCAGTCGGGCTGCAGTAAATACGGAAGTGGGCTAGGCTGATCGAAATGAAAACTCGAACAGTCTTTAGTTTTAACGAAAGATGGACGTCTAGCTGCTCACGCGACACTTTGCATGAAATGTTAACTACAGGGGAAATAAAAACGGTGTTTGCGGGTTCCTAATTAAAAAAGAAAAGTACAAAAGTTGACTCTCGTATCATGACGAATTTATACCACGCGCACTACAATCTCAATTTCGAAAAATTACTCGCGGCGGCCGGCGCGCACACATCACATACATAAGTACACACTCGCTCTAACACGACGAAAGGGAGAGGATCGAGGAAACGAAGGAATAGGCTCAGCAGTCAGCATACTAGGGCACTCGAAAATCTAGCTATTATCTGGCTATATTCTTTCGACCTCCGCGCCTTAACCGTTAGCGCCGCGTGCATGAGCTGCCGCGCAAAGTACTATTGTCGCAGCACGGGCGCGCGCCACACGGCTCTCATGCGCTGCTGTGTGTGTATCAGCGTATGTTATACAATTGCGACGCCTGGCGTTCCCAACGATGACAGCAGACTGCTGTCGTACGGCTTCCTGATGGATGTCCCTCTCGCCGTGACCGTCTGCTGGTGGTGACTCATCAGCAAAGCAGCGGGGTCGACGATGAAAGCAGTTTTGGTAACCATTTTTATGTTCCTAACCTCTTTGATAGCACGGGCTGAGGATACTTCTTTTTGTTGCAGGTAGCTGGTGCAGCAAGGAGAGTGAACAACAGCCATTGCGGCAGACTCTTTTTTCGTATGGTATTGTTTTTTGTGTCATCTATTTATTAGGTATATGTTGTTTTAGATGCTAAACTCTACTCGCTTGGCTGCCAGAGTAGTGGGTGATTTGATGTTTGTGCCTTGGTCGACCCCCAGGCTGATTCTGTCTCTCACAGTAAAACATGAACAAAGGTCTCCGACCGTCTTCCCTCCCAGTGTAGTTACTGATCTAGCGGATGGCTGCTAGTTACTTATTAGATGATCCTGAGCATACTGGCATCCATGGAGTAGCGCCAGCCTGGGCCGTCCAGATCCACTTTACTGCATCTACAGCTCCATCAGTGATCTTCAAGTGTCAGGGTACTTTAGGGTGCAGCGAGGGTAGTGAACAGCAATCACTGCTGCAGACTCTCCTTTCGTATGGTAATGTTCTTATGTCTTCTATTTATTAGTCATATGTGGTTTTTAGGTGCTTAACTCTCCTCGCTTGGCTCCCAGCGTAGTGGCTGATCTGTTGCTTGTGCTGGGTGGGTATCAAAAAAGCGAAAGTTCACTTTGAATTCGCAGCAAAGTAACTAATTTTGCGAGCCCGAACTCTGTTATTTCCATGTGACTTTTTCAACTCGGACATGTAATTAGAATGTCCGAATCGTCGAATGGTAAGAGAGAATAAACGGAATACAATAGAGATGGTTACATTCGAATATTCATTGTTCAAAACCTAAAAAAATTTTTTGACTGAAAAATAGAAGATTCACACAGGCGAAAAAGAATAATTAGTATGATCAAAGTACAGATGAGTTAATATTTAGATGGTAAAAGAAATGAATGTTTCTTATGACGACGTTCAAATAATCGAAAATGAAAGCGATTCATTCAAAAGATGTAGAATGTTCAAAACGTCGACAATTAAAAATTTGTATTTTTTGTTGCTTCCTCATAGAGGAAGCTTTGTAAAGGTGAAAAAAATTTTCGAAAAAAAATATTCAAAAAGATGTTTTAAGGCGATATATGTGTATATTAGTTGATTTTGATCTTTTTTGTTTTCGGGTGTGTGTGTGTGTGTGTGCGCGTGCGTGCGTGCGTGTGCGTGTGTGTGTGCGTGTGTGTGTGTGTCTGTGTGTGTGTGTGTGTGTGTGTGTGTGTGTGTGTGTGTGTGTGTGTGTGTGTGTGTGTGTGTGTGTGTGTGTGTGTGTGTGTGTGTGTGTGTGTGTGTGTGTGTGTGTGTGTTTGTACTCTTCATATCTCCGAAACGAATCGACCGATTTTCGTCGGGTAAAGCTTATTCTCTTTGTCTCGCGGGAAAAGAAAGGTACCCTGATGGATTTGAGTTTTTACTGATTTTCCTTTGTTTTATAACCAAAAAACCATTTTGAATTTTTAGTTTTATTGATTTTTTCATATCTTACAGTCATTATTGCATAATATAATAAATTTGGATAGGTAATTAGGAACTGGGGAAATTATAAAAGTGATGCGTGTGGGATTAAATGCAATTCGGGTAGGTAGTTGTTTGTAGTTGGGGTAGTTGCGTAGGTACTTTATTTGTATATTTCAATTTGTCATCTCAATAAATCTGTATTAAATTTTATTTCTATATCTATTTTACTTCTATATTAGATTTTTGTATTTGATTTTTATATTTCTCAATTAATTTTTATATTTTAAGAATAATTAAAGTCCAGGCGTAACCTATTTACTTCAAAAAATGTACCTCTGCTCGAATATTAGAGAAATTATGTATTTAAACAGGTTCAGTACGGATAATGTATAAGAAAAAGTAGATTAAGTTTAGAAAGAGTAAAAAAGAATTAAAGAAATTTTCAGATTATTATATTATTATTTCTGATATGAAAAGCGTTATGGGCAAAAGTTTTCTGTTTTACAACAATTTAAAGAATATCGCAGATTTCACAAGTCATATTTGATTCATGCCGTACTGAACCTGCTAAAAATAAATTTGAAAAATCAGAGAACATCAGTAATTGTGTATAACGTGTGAATAAAAGCATCTCTCTCACAGCACATACATTACACATGTTTTGTTTGGTAAATATAATATTACTTTAATATGTATTTATCTTACGTAATTTTGATTCATTTAGTTCAACATCAATTTATATTTTATATTTTACTATTATATTTTTATAATTATATAATATTTGGAATGTTCTACTGATTTTTCTGATCTTATTTATAACTATTGTATTAAATATTTGTGTCAAATTGAATTCTGTTAAATAATAAGCGAAAATCGACTATATGAGGTGTATTTACGCGTTAAAAATAATTTTTATAGGTTTAGATCGCCAGGGATTGATTATACATGGAAATGTTGAAAGAAAAACGTTTTTTTATTATTATCTATAACTTTTATACCTAATATTTCTGTGTCAAGTCAAATACTGTTGAATAATAAGCGAAAATCAGCTATTTTAGGTGTATTTAGGCATTAGAAAATCGTTTTTATAAGTTTAGTTCGCCCGGATCTGATTGTACATGAAAATGTTAAATGGAATAAATATTATCTATAACTTTTGTTGGTATAAAATCAAATTCTGCTTAGTTCTAAACGAAAATCGGCCATTTTATGTACATTTAGGCGTTAAAAATCGTTTTTTTTTATTTAACTCGTTAGAAATTGATCGTACAAAAAAATGTCCAATAGGAAAAAGTTTTGTTTCAATATTATCTATAACTTTTTCATTTAACATTTTTGTGTAAACTCAAATCCTGTAAAGTAATAGCAAAAAACGACTATTTTTGATGATTTTAGCGGTTTTTTCGATATTACATTGTTAAATATTGTTCATAGAAAAAAATGTTCAATGTAAAAAGATGTGTTTTAATTAGTTTTAACAGATGCATTTGTTGTTTTCGACTTAAATTTATTTTGTACACCGTATGGGCAAAAATCGATTTTTTCAAATTTTTATTTTCTCTTGAGTTTTTTCATTTATCGATCGATTCGGCTCGGTAGAGAACTGTCAGTTACTTATAGTTAGAAGAGTATATTCCCCAAAGTCCGCTTGGTTCCGTCGAAATTTCGCTGAGATAATCGGGTTACGTGATCACATACATACGTACAGACATACATACATCTCTGAAAACGCTTAAAAGGTACTCCTTTTGGGTGGCAAATAGTTTTTATGTTGTAAATTTTCGGAATTTGAAGTGTTACAATTTTCGCCCTGGCGAAAATATAAGGCTCTCCCGAGAAGCGGTAGTGCCTAAAAACGTTCGAAAGCAATTATCCCAAATTTTTTTTTTAATACTATTAAAAAGAGCATAATATAATTTTAACAATGTTTTATTTAGTTTGCATAATATTTGTTTTTTTGTAGAAAAGGGAGAATAAATATTGCTTTTCTGTAATTATTTTTCGAATGTGTTTATCCCATTGAATATTGTAATTAAATGTAATTTTGTATTTCATTATGATACTGTTGTAAGTATATTAACTTTGGAATGTTATATCGATTTCTCCGATCTTGTAATGTTACGAGTGGTAGCTTCCAGAGAAAGAGCGTGTGCGGCCATGAACCGAAAACCACGCGCTACCCATTCATACAGACTTTCGAAGAACGAAGACACGTAGCCTAACACAATCTCCCGGTCAGCAATATACTGAGCGTTGATAGAGGACGTCGATTGTCGAAGGTGCATGACATCAACCAATGCGAGTCAGCAGAACAGCGAATCCGCGTGGCACTGAATCACTGGCATGAGATCTGAACGTCGAATTAGGGGGAAGAAACGAACAGTCGATGAGCAATGATCCCCCACTTACGAGCCCCAAGGCAGAGATATAAAAACCAAGGAAAGCGCATCCAGAGGACAGAAAGAAAGAGAACGAAAGCGGGGAAATAGAGAGAGGACGGAAGCGAGGTACGAGGAACGAGGACGAGCGGCACGACCAATTCACGAGAGGACGTCGATCGGGTGCATTGCGAACGCGTGTTAGGTTATCTCTCTCGCTCGTATAATTATTTTAATAAATAACGCAAGTATACTTTAACTCTAGTTGTATTTTACTGCATCGTTTCGAGTCTCAGCTTGGAACGACAGGAACACCTCAGAACCCTTCGTACGTGTTTGAACCGAGATAGGCTCACACGTAACAGTAACTATTGTATTTAGTATTTCTGTGTCAAATCAAATTCTGTTAAAAAATAAGCGAAAATCGACAATGTAAGGTGCATCGATGCATTCATAAAAATCGCGTTTATAAGTTTAGATCACCAGGAATTGATTGTACATGAAAATGTTAAATGGGAATTATTATAATTTACAATTTTAACATTTAACATATTTTTACATTTAACATATTTGCGTAAAGTGAAATCCTGTCAAGTTATAGTCGAAAATCGTCCGTTTTATGTATATTAGGCGTTAAAAATCGTTTTTATGAGTTTAACTCATCAGAAATCAATTTTGCATGATAATGTTAAACGAGAAAAAGTTTTGTTTCAATATTATCTACAACTTTTGTATTTAATATTTATGTGTAAAATCAAATCCTGCTGAGTTATAGTCGAAAATCGTCAATTTTTGACGTTTTTTGACGTTTTTTCGCATTTGTGTTGATAAATATTGCTCGGAGTAAAAGATTCCCAACAGAGAAAAGGTGTCTCTTAATTAGTTTTAGCAGATAGACCTGTAGATATTAGCTTAAAATAATTTTTCTAGACATTAAGGTTAAAAATCGATTTTTTGAAATATTTCGTTATGCTCCCATTTCTAAAATTTTCCATCGATCATATTCGCTAGGGAACTGTCAGTTTGGATCCATCGAAATTTCGCTGAGATAATCGGGTTACTTGATTACATACATACATACCGACATACATACATCTCCAAAAACGCTTAAAATGAACTCATTGTGGGTGGAAAATAGATTTTATATCGTAAACTTTCAGTTTTTGAAGTTTTACAATTTTCGCATTGACGAAAATATAAGGCTCTCCCGAGAAGCGGTCATCTAAAAAAAGTATAAATAACTTTTTTTTCATTAACATTTAAGAAACTGCACGATGGTTTTAAGGGTTAAGGGTTTAAGGTGGTGCAATAGTCCTACTTTACCACTAACCCTGTTTTATCGACGGAACATGTCAAAATAATTAATATAAATAAAAGGATAATGATTTGCGTCTTAAACAAATTCACTTGCCCTGCGTAATCCTCTAATACATCGTTCTACGAAGTTTTGAGACAAAAAAACGACGACACCTTTGTTTATTTTTGGAACGAAAATTAACGAAAATTAACCAAATTTCGTTCCAAAAATAAACAAAGGTGTCGACGTTTTTTTGCCTCGAAACATTGTAGAATGATGTATTACACCATTACGCAGGGCAACTGAATTTGTTCAAGGCGTAAATCGTTATCCTTTTATTTATATTAATTACTTTTACATGTTCTGCCGATAAAACAGTGTTAGTATAGTGCGACACCCCCTTAAGGATTTAAGGATTTAAGGGTTTAATAGTTAAGGGTTTAGTAATACCACTGATGATATTCGTGATATCAGTTTTCCACAGTTTTCTGCATTTTTCCGCAATTTTCAGTCACAGTGATTTGCACAAAATCGGAGGATAAGAGATCGAATGGACAGTGTATTCTTATTCACCGAGTCAAAATACGTGAGAATATGACTCAACTGGGTTCGAATACCCTCTACTATTCACTGATGGACTTCATAAATCCAGTTTTCCGCAATTTTCCACTTCTATGGCATAATTTTCGCAAAATCAGGGACTTATGGTACCAAACGGACAGTGGTTTCGTGTTCAGCACGTCAAAATATATAACGATATGATAGTCAGTGTTCTGTGACAGACCACTTTTTTTTGTGTGCCTGTGTAATTTGGGACCTAGAAACAATGTATAGCAGAATTTTTCAAATACGTTGATGATTTTTGCATTATAATGTAGTACTAGATTTTTTCACTAGTTTTCAGACTGCTAGAGCCACAATTCTAAAATAAGAATGTAAAAAAAGACATTTATTTTTCTCGTTGTTTATGTCAGCATTAGATTTTATACCTAAATAAAAGTTTTTTTTTGTAAAATAAAAAGTTCTTGATAGAGATTCTGACTCATTTCGCGGTTTCAAGAATGAGGAAAATTATTCCAAATAGAAATGTAATACATGCAAGCGTATTTTGAAAAAGTATTATTTCCATACTTTACTATATATTGATATACGTAGGTGGGCTTTAGAAGCTAAAAAAAATTTGGAATTTAATGATGTTAGATTCAAAGCATCTGATTTCTGGCTGCGAAAATTTAAGAAAGCTCACAGAATTGTTGGTAGAAAAATTAACAAATTTATAAGAAAAACTAGGGGGGCCGAGCCCCCCTGCGTGGCTTCGCCCCGCCCCCCCCCCCGCCCCCACACACACCTGCTCCTCGCTTCGCTCGTCGCCCTCCCCCTCCCTATGTGACGACCCTAGGCACGACCGCACTTCTCCGGAGATCCTTTGCATTTCAAATCCTTCCGAAAAATGTAACATTTTATTAGTTTCACGATAAATAGAAAAAAAACCGCTGCTAACTGCTTTAGCAGAATGCTTTCTCAAAGAGAATTGATAAATTACATCAAATAATTTATTAGAATGTATGTTTTAATATAAAATTTCATTTTTTCTTCATATCTCATTTTCCATAAATAGATAATTCAAAATTATCTAAAAAATCATATTTAAAATAGTTATGTAGTAATTATTAAATTACAAAAATATTGATTGATAGGTAATTTCAGTACATTTAAAAAAATTGGACTAGTTCCGGCCAATATCCAAACCCAGAGCCGAAAAAAAATTTTCGATTTTTCCATATTTTTCTTTATTTTTTTTAACCGACTTAATGTTATTCGATCAACTATATAATTGAACTTGCACAACTTCAAAATGAACTTTAGATATCTGCCAAAGATAAACTTGATACCTCCGTCCATTTTCGAGTTATGCCGCGGACAAATTCATTACACCCATACACACACACACACACACACACACACACACACACACACACACACACACACACACACACACACACACACACACATACACACACACACATATACATACACACAGATATTTTCTAGAAAACGCATATTTCGACTCAGGGAGCTCAGAAATATCGGAAATCATCGAAATCTCGGGGTCGAAAAATTTCACCGTTACCAAGCTTTCTCTTTGAGAAAGCAAAATAGGTAGGTATGTATGTCGAAATAATTTATCAATTTTTTTTTATAATTTGGTAAGTAAAAAGTACATAAATTGTAATCTGCAGTCGCGCTGGAGTAAATACGGAAGTGGGCTAGGCTGAACGAAATGAAAACTCGAACAGTCTTTAGTTTTAACGAAATATGAACGTCTAGCTGCTCACGCGACAATTTGCATGAAATGTTAACTACAGGGGAAATAAAAGCGATGTTTGCGGGTTCCTAATTAAAAAAAAAAGTACAAAAGTTGACTCTCGTATCATGACGAATTTATACCACGCGCACTACAATCTCAATTTCGAAAAATTACTCGCGGCGGCCGGCGCGCACACATCACACACATAAGTACACACTCGCTCTGACACGACGAAAGGGAGAGGATCGAGGAAACGAAGGAATAGGCTCAGCAGTCAGCATACTAAGGCCCTCGAAAATCTAGCTATTATCTGGCTATATTCTTTTGACCCCCGCGCCTTAAACATTAGCGCCGCGGGGGTCGTTCGTTTTTCGGATGGTCCAAAATTCGGAAAGGCATATTTCTGATGATCCATAATTCCGAAAAATAAAATTTCTGATGATCCATAATTCCGGAAAGTCAATTTTCGGAAAGTCAAGTATACTGAAAGGTTGAAATTCGGAATACCATTTATCCGATAGATAAAAGTTCGGAAAACTAAAATATAGATGGATCAAAATACCGAAAATCTTTGGATCTTTGGATAGGTAAAAAAACCGAAAGACAAATATTCTTGTGTGCCAAAATATCGAAAATCAAAATTCTCATGGGTCAAAATACCGAAAATGAAAATTTTTATCGGTCAAAATACCGAAAATGAAAATTCTTATGGGTCAAAATACCGAAAAGTCAAAATATGTTCTGCAAACGATTTCCTGACATTTTGTACAATAAAAATGCTCAATAAAGACACATAGTTAATTTTTAATAATCAATACCTCAATACTTACTTATTTTTTTCTATTGCGCAGCATTATTAATTTATATATCAAACGTATACCCCCATTATTATGTCATTCGTTGTACCCTCATTTAATTATTACAGAACTATTTCTTTTATTTAAAGCCAATCCAATTTGTATATACACACACACACATACATACGCGCGCGCGCGCGCACGCACGCACGCACGCACTCACGCACGCACGCACACACACGTGCGCGCGCACGCACACGCACGCACGCACACGCACACACACAACACATACACACACACACACACACACACATATTGTATATGTATATATTGTATTGTTATAGAGTAAGCGAAATAGAACAAGCAATGAACGGAAATAATTTTAACAAAGTTATAAATACAGTTTATTAGCCCATGTTTTAATCATAATACTGAATATGGTATTCTAAAGTATTACTCCCACTGTTTTGTCAAAGTTATCATATTAGCAAGTTTCATGTAGAATAATACATCTACACGTGGACACCGCCAAGCATGCATGCGATATCCAATTGGAAATCGGAAAATGGGTAAACCAGATTATGTCACAAATGGCTGTACACGTGTATGCATAGGTTATGACTGGATCTTGTCATTATCCACCTTGCTAAATAAGCGAGCGGTACGCCCCAAAAAACGCTTAGAAACATGAAAGTGTGCCCTGGTAGAAAATTAACCATAATTTCTGTCTATGCAACTATAAAGTAGCTATATTTCTTAGCTATAAATAAGCTACTCTGTTAACTATAAACTGGCTAAAATATCGTTAATTTAGACAAGCGATATTCGTTAGCTATAAATTAACTAATTTTTATAGCTAACAATTAATTAACCTTTAAAAATATTGATTTTCAAACTTGAGCGTAGAACGGCATACAGTATGATCCAGGTGTTCGGGGTGACCGATGATGAAGTCTAGGTGGTGCGCTCCGTAGTTTTCTGCATTTACATGTCAGGGCGCATCTGGTACATGGTCCAGGTGTTCCGGATAGCCGATTATGGAGTCTAGGGAGTGCGCTCCGTAGTTTTTTGCATTTAGATGTCAGGGCACATCTAATAGATTGTCCAGGTGTTCCGGGTAGCCGATGATGGAGTCTAGGGAGTGCGCTCCGTAGTTTTTTGTATTTAGATGTTAGGGTGTATCTTATAGATGGTCCAGATGTTCGGGGTAGTTGATGATCGAGTCTAAGTAATGCGCTCCGTAGTTTTTGGTCTCTAGATCACAAACCTTATCCAATATTTGATCTAGGTGGCCAGGGTGGCCGATGACGGAGTCCAGGTAGTGTGCACCAAAGTTTTTATTGTCCACCACGTTTTCGATGCGTTCACTTAACACTTAATAATAAAAAACTACAGAGCACACTCCTTAGACATCATCATCGACACCTCGAATACCTGGACCATCTATAAGAAGTGCCCTGACATCTAAATGCAAAAAACTACAGAGCACACCACCTAGACTCCATCATCGGTTACCCTGAACACATGGACCATCTATAAGATGCGCCCTGAGCTCTAAATGCAAAAAACTACGGAGCGCACCCCCTAGATACCATCATCGGCTACCCCAACATCATCGGTTTCGTCAAACACTTAGACCAGGGATTGGATGCATTCCGATACCTAGACACAAAAACTATGTAATGCACCTCCTGGGCTTCATCATCGTTCACTTGGTACTCCTCACCCACGCATTTCATACGTTCTGACATGTAAACGCCAACTTCTGGGTGTGCTATTTTGCTTTTAACAATAAAATAAAAAGAAAACTAGATAATTTCTGCTTAATATAGGTTACCAAGGCTTAAGAATAATATAACCACATTTCAAGCTTAAAACGTGACGTTATTACCGGGATTTCTGTCTAACGTTGGGTGTTTACGATTCATATGCGTTCAAAATTATAACCGCGTTCGAATATTGTATACACTCTCTATAATCGTTCAATCATATACAATTTTGATATGTTCAGGTTTAGTGCCCGACTAAACCGCCAGATGGCTTATAACAACTTGCAATAAGAAACATCATCCTCAGTGTATAAATCATACCTCGTGATGTGCACTGAGAGTCCCCAGTATTACATTATACAAGCTATTCTACGTTTGCCCTATCTCCATTATTGCGATATTCCAGTCGTCGCTACACTTGCCAGCTATATTTACCAGTAACCCATCGGCCGCTAATCAGTATACAGCGAGCTCGATTAATACCCAAAGCCAGTTAATAAATACCAGTTAAACTAATAACAAATTCTACTTATTCGCCGTCCTCGACTACTCTTCCTCAGCTATCCTCCGTAAAATTACACCAGCACCTCGCGCTATCGAACATTGGGGCAACATTATCAAAAATGGCTTTATATTCAAAAAGATATATGGGCGGGTTACGTGTTGTATACCGATATAATTAGCCAATCGCGGCACTTTGATTTAAGAATTAATTTTTAATATACTAATTACTAAAGATAAATTATATTTTAATAAAAGAAACGAATTTTTTAATGATAGTCATATTTATTATTTCTATTTCATTTGTACATGAATACCAACATCCACATAAATCGTAACATCGCAATAGATTTATTGAATGTAAGCGATGAGATATACGATTGGCTGTAGTGTGTGTTAATAATACCATCGTCGAAATATAGAAACTGTTTCAAATGTCTTTTTGATTTTCTTAATTATTTAATAAGGTAAGTAAATCCATTTTTTGTAGAATATGAGTAAAATATCGCACTCCCAAATTTTTTCTAAGAAACTAGTGAGTTAAGTCGATTTGGCGGAGGCGAGGATTAGAAATAAAAAATTCAACGATTTCATTAGAAATTTTCTAATGAAATCGTTGAATTTTTTATTTCTAATCCTCGCCTCCGTCGGATCGACTTAACTCACTAGCTTCTTAGAAAAAATCCATTTTTTATTTCTACTATTACATCTCATGAAAAATATACATTGAAACTTATATTTACTTAAACACGAATAAGTGAAAAAAGATACCTCGAAGCTCGCCTACAATAGCATCATTTATCGTACGTTTAAGGTAACTTCGTTTTGAAAGAATGTTTTCCTTGTATATAAGCGAAATGATAGGGTGTACAGAAGGACACGACAAAAGTTTTTGCTTTATACGCAAAAGTACTCCTCCTTCCCGAAAATATAGTGCGAGATCTCATGTGATGTCGTATTTTGAATAAGAAATACAGGTCTCTGCAATCGTCGGTAACGCTGAGCACTCACATCGTCTTGAATCGCTGTTGACGTAGAAAAATAGACGTTGACGCTTGTATTTACTTAAATTTCGTAAGATTTAATGATTATCATAGTTATTTCCCATTTGCAAACGTTAAAACATTAACGTTCAACGTTTCATTACCGTGGTATCAATGCATAGCAATGTTATTTAAATACATAAATAAATAAAAATTTATACATATTTTTATTATTATTTAGTTTTAGTAGCAAGTGTACAATCATCGGACCTATTTATTGCATAATAAAATTACAATAATTTCAAAATTTTGGTTAACCTTCAGTTTTTAAATTATTATGATTTTTCAATGAAACGGTTAATTTTTTTCGATTTGTAATATATGATTTTCAATAACTAAACTAGTTTTGGTATAAGTATCGATGTATTTTGAATTTATTGAATGAACAACGATAGATTTCATTTCATATCAACGACATTTTTTCCATAAGGTTATTAATTACTATGCTAATAATGCAAAAAAGTGCAAATTTCGAATGAATATATCTTAAAAAGTAAGCGGAAGATCGTCTTCAAATTTATTAAAAGTTATTAAAGAATTATTAAGATTACAAAAAAGAAATCAAATTTATTCCAAAATCGATTTGATCTTAGGTAATAATTACCTTTATAAAATTATTAACTTAGTTTGTTATAATTATGAAGAAAATAATATTTATTTTATTTTTTCTTATAGTTTAAAATTGTTATTATTATTTTATTAATCACTATAATAAATTAAATTAAGATAATGGTATATTTTTTCGTAGTGGTAAAATATATTTTATCATAAATTATGAAATTTATAATACTGTTATCTACAAAATTAATTATTATAAATTGAGCAGAAAGTGGAATAAAACCATTTAAAGTTTTATTAAAATTATTTGTAATTAAACTTTTTTCTTCTTTCATATAAGAAAATAATTTCGATAAATAATTAAATCAATATATGAAAAAACATACATAGTATGCGGCAAAGTTCATGAAGTTAACCTCATGCGTTTGACATTCCGAACGAAGAGTAGCGTCAGCATCGTCCCGACAGAAGGCTGCACGAAGAGTCGTGAACTGAAAAGTTGTGTCAGCTCTTCTCGAAAACCAAAGAGGAAGACAGATAAAAAGAGATAGTCGCCGACCACGTAAGTGATTTGAGCGCAATTGAAATTTCTGATACGATGTAATCCCTATGCGTGGGGGGGTCGAATGTCTCGATGTGCCCCGTCGGAGCCGACTTCCGCGTACAGGGTTACAAAAGGAACAAGGGTTCCTCGGTTTCGGTGCCTCACCTTTTGCCCTTCCGGCCAGCAGCAGCAGCTCTCGGCGATGAGGTCGTGGGTCCTGTTCCGTCGGGGAAGAAAAGAAAGTATCGGCATGCAAGGCGATATATGGTCGGGATTAGGGAATGGGGCGAATAATGCAGACGATATCAAACTACTTTGAACGTCAAATATTGGCAAGTCGCCGATTTATTAATTTCCGTTGTGACGCAAGTGCGGTCATACAATGTCGGCAGCCTAAGGCCGCGGCGTGCAGTTCGGTCACGCCGGCCCGCGCGTTCCGCTAGCGCAGGGGGGGATCGGACGACGTGCGCCCGCGTTCGCGTACCTCGGTTGCGCGAGTAGTTGGTGGGCTAGGTGTAGAAGTCGACCTCGAGTGAGCTTACATGCTCTCTCATCGAGACCCCGTCATACCTTCGCGCGTTTTACGCGCGCGTCTGTAACGTGCGGAAAGGCCACGTTACAACGAAATTACCTCAAGTCCGGTAAATTTTGATACGTATATAAAGCTATTTTGAAACATTTATTTTAAAATTTGAATACACATTAAACATCTTTTTATTTGTATATCTATACTATAAATTTCAACAAGTTTCTTAAAATTTACGATTTTTAACAGATAGTATAATTACTAGTATACATTATTACTAGTTACTTATAGTATTATTACTTGTCCATACAAAATAATTATATTAATAATTAACTAATAAATACGAATAAAATAATACTAATAACTAATAAATTGTAAAATAATTTTTTTCTTAAAGTTTAGAAATGCTTTCAAATACAGCGAAAAAGAAACGATACTTCCGACCGCAAATCGAACGGAGATTGAATGGAAGAACGTTTCATTCAAACGGAAAAAAGGGCGTGATAAAGTAATATGCATTGTATATACATAGTTATAAAGTTTGTTTATTTATTTATTTATTTATTTTTGTTTATTTACAGTTACTTCCGATGTGCTACAAATTTCTGCCATGCGACCGCCTACACAATCGATGCAGAAAATGTTATGCAAGTGGGGAGAATATCAAATCATGCACCGCACTGCCACCCAGATGGAAAAGACGAGGTGATTAAAATGAAGGACTTCATGAGGAAAGAATTAGAAAACCAGTGGTGGAAATTTTTGGATCTCTACAAAGAAGCTTGTCGACGGTATATATATATATATATATATATGTTAGGGGGGCTTCGCCCCCCTGCGCGCTTCGCGCGCCAACCCCCCCACTTTTACTTTATAGAATTTTAAAGAAACTTATCACTAAACCTAATTTCTTATTCTTATATATCTATATCTTATCTTCAAAAGTCATAATCCCCAATTAAACACTGATTATTAAAAAAGTTATATTATAAAAAAATAAAAATTATTTTATTTGAGAAGTCGCATTAGTGAAAAGTAAAATGTTACTGTATATTATTTTAAAGAAACTTATTACTAAACTTTATTTCTTATTCTTATATATCTATATATAATTTTCAAAAGTGCTAACATTTTAATATTGTTTTCTATCTTTTCCACACCACCCATGAGGTAGATTGATAGGCGCGTTTTTTTTGTAGAGGTATCCCATCTTGTAATAAATTTTAATTTACGCTGTAATTAGATTTAATTATAAATTATTAAAAAAAAAATTATTACAGAAAGGCCTAATCTCCTATTAAACACTTTGAATTTTGAGAATCTATATATAAATGGATGGCAAAATAAGTAAATCGGGAATACGTAAATTTCTTCTACTAACCTATAAACCTACTTCTCTACTGAATACTATGAATTTGAGAATTATATAAAGGAATAGAAATCATATAAAATAACTAAATTGGGAATACGATTTATTTAGCAAGACCTAATTGCCTATAAAATAAATTTGAAAATAATTGAAATAAATAATGCTAGGTATAAAGGAGGTTAATTTTGCTACACGTGCAGAAAGGAGTCAACTTGACTGTGTGTTAAAAAAGGGGTCGACTTGTTTGCACGGCAAAAAAGGGAGGGTAACAAAGAAAAATAACCTTTTTTTTATTTTTCAACTAATGTTACTTTTCTTTTTCCGAGCAGTTAAATTAACTTCTTTCTTAACGTACAGATTAGTTAACTTCCTTTTTAATGTGCAATTTGCGTGTAATTTGAAAGGCAACGGAATAAAAATTATTATTTCAGAATTCTAATGAAGGAAGCGTATTTTAAACATAAAAATAGGGTTATGTGGACATTCGATTTACAAATTAGGACTTTTTTAAGTGTATACTTACATGAAGTTTTCCTGGAAAAATTCTACAATGAAATTTTTTTAACGAAATATCTCAAATTAAGTATTACTTACGCAAAATACTGAATAATAATATTTGGAAAAGATAATATTACTTAATGCTGAATATTTTTCCGTTGTATAATATCCTTTTTCCTCATAATCGACGAATATAATTTTTGCATCATTCAATATATTTTTCTAAATATTTTTATTCAGTATTTTACATGAGCAATACTTTATTCGAGATCTTGTATTAAAAAAAAATTGTAGAAAAATTTGTGATAATCGTCATTTGAGAATACCCATGAAGTAGTCCTATTTTATTTATCAAATTCCCAAATAATCTTATTTTCATGTTTATTTTAAAAAAACACTTCATATGAATTTTAAAATAAATTTTTTTTGTCGATTTTCGAATAATGATTTTGTCATAATGAAATGATGTATTTCGGGAAAGACTATATGTATAGACTACTTAAATTAATTTGATAACGAATCATAAAAAGTATGATTGTGTAGTAACTTAAAATCTGTAATAAAAATTTAGGTTATTTAATAAATCCAATTTAATTAATTATAACGAAGTACTTAGCTTTATTTTATTTGAAACGGCATCCTTTTTCGTTTAGCTATTCTCAGTCCCGTTTCAAAATCTCTCCTCCCAATATTAATTCAGCCATCGATAATTTTTCTTCATTTAGTATTTCAATATAGGTTAAATTTTGAATTTCTAAATAGATGTGTCCGTTTTCTGTAAAATAATAAATATATATTAATTGCACCATGAATGTTTACTATAATGTAAGATATTAATTGAAACGTTTTTTTGCCTGCTATGTATATTTCCCCTGTTATTCTCAATTTGGATCCTTCTGTAAATTTGTCTCGTTCTCCAGTACCATTTATAACAACTATTTCTAATTTACAGGTTTTATCCGTGATAGCACCAAGTAATTTACTTAAATTTGTATTCGAAATAGCAAATTCACTCATTCAATATCCTTCAGTTTCTGAAATTTTAATTAAACATGTTGAATTCTTAATTTATTTCTAATATATATACATATGTAATAAACATTACTAATAAGTTCATTTGATTGTTTCACTTCTTCAAAAGTTTTAATTGTTAAAGATGTAATGTCTTCCGATTCATCGCGATTAGCTATCGTAGTAATTTTGGAATAATTATTTAAGTGGAATTCATATTGCATATTGCCGCTATTAAAATTAGAACTTTCTTTGGCAACTACTGTTTGTAATAGAACGATCTAGAAATAATTTTAATTAATAATAGTTGTTATATTATTTTTATGAAATTATATTAAAATGACCTCATTATAGTTGATTTTATCTTCAAATATTTCGATATCCTTATTCCATATATTACATTGAATTTTGCATCCGTCATTATTATTTAAAATAAATTTAAATATGTCGTATGATTTTCCAGTAGCCTTAGAAATTATCGTACGGGGATTTTCTACTGCTTCAATATATCCAATAACCATACTTTTAAAATATATAAATTTAATAAATATTTTTTTAAAGTATATTAAATTTATTAATTTTTTAAGAATAGAATAAAATAATTTACACATTTTTGTCGCCAATATGAATTTTATTTTTCAAAAAATTAGATGGTGTGTACGTAAATGAAATTTTTGATTTTTTTTTTCCTGGTGTTTCATTAGTACTATTTGATTTTGGGCGTTTCGACATTTTGGTATCTATAAATGATATTAATTTTATATGTGTTTTATATTAATGGAGTTCTAATATCCATTTTCATATTGAAATTGTATAACATAGCGTTTTAAAAAGAAGAAATTAACAATGATCAAAATTTTAATAATTGTTCGATTCTTTTAATTTATAGTTCTGCCAATGATAGAACTTATTCACTTATACATAAACGAATAGTGGTAGTAGTATAGTTACATGACAACAATTAACTGAAAAGTTATTTTTGTCGGCCGTGCCTTAGTTGTCGGAATGTTCCACAGATATTGAATGGTTGTAGTATATGCAAAAAAGCAATTGATGTCGTTTATGCAAAAAAGCAATTGATGTCGGTAGCCGTGGCTAACTCGTCTTCCGAATTGGTGTCTTCGTTTATAGTTTAAAGCTCTTCATTTTATATTTCAAAATAATCTTTATACATCATTCAAAAATTTCCTTCCATACTATATTTTCAATTTCATCAGAATGATTCGAATCATTTTCAATAAATAAATTTTCTGGGTTTGTACATCTTGACAAAGCTACATATAATTGGCCATGAGAGAATAAAGGCCGCCTAAAATATATTCCAAGTTTATTGAAGCTTTGACCTTGTGACTTGTTAATAGTTATCGCGAAGGCTAAGATGACAGGAAATTGTTTTCGATATAATATAAAAGGTAAAGACGATGATTCTCCTGAATTTATTTAGGTATGTAAACTATTTGTCCTTTGTTGTAACCAGTTACTATCATGGCTTCTATATTGACTTGTGCAATTCTAAAATTTTTAATCTTGTAACATTACACAATCCATCGTTAATACTAATGTTCCTTATGAGCATAACAATGGCATTGGATTTTAATACTAATTTATGAAATGGTAGTCCTGGAAATTTTAAAGAATTTAAATATTCTATTGAATAATTTAATTGAACATCTTCATCACTTTGATCTACTCCTTTTGGTTTAGCATAATCAATACTATAATAAATTTTCTCTGCTGAATCTATTCTTTTAAGTACTTCATTATTCAAGTGATAAATATCTTGATTATGACCAGATAAAATTGCCCTATCTGATAAATCTTCCTTGTCAGTTATAGTGGAACCATAAATTTTTTCACATATATTGTCGACTTTCCATTTTTCAGATATTGATAAAGACGATACTTGTCCGTCACCGATTTCTAACAAGAATTTTGAAAATTTTATTTTATTGGATCTCATATTTTTAGTTAATTTTAATATTTTAAATTTTGGCCACAAATTAGAACGTTTGATAGATTCATTAATTATAGTGATTCTACATCCATTTTTCAATACTGGCAAAATTTGTCTGAAATCTCCTCCTAAAATTAATAATTTTCCAGCAAAAGGTATTGAATCGACTTGGCAACAATCTCTTAAAGTTTTATCAACAACTTCTAATGCTTTTTTAGGAATCATTGATGCTTCAACCCAAATGAGTACATCACATTCGCGTAACCTTCTTTTATCTGAATCTAATTTCAAAAATGTTGTTTCAATATTTGATAAATCTAATGGCAATTTAAAAGTTCTGTGACTTGTCATTCCTTCCGGAAGTAGTATAGAAGCAATTCCAGTCCATGCCATAGAAACAACTTTTTGTCCTTCTCCTAAATAATAATGAATTAATGTTTTGTAAAGAAATGTTTTCCCAGTACCTCCGGGACCATCAATAAAAATCATACGATCATTAGTTTGTATTATGAAATTGAAAATATCATTTTGTTCATTATTTAATTGATTTTTATGTTCTTGAAATAACTGTTTGTGTTTATCAATTATTATTTTTTTTTCATGAGCCGATAGTTCATAAGTCAAATCATTAAATGTTGGTAATCCGAATTCAGAGCATGACAAATTTTCATTTTTTAAAATTTCATCAATTTCTCTTAATGCTCGATGCTCTTGATTATCTTTGAAATCTTCACTAAAATATTTTTTGAAAGATTCCCAAAGTTCACAAGCAAAAGGAATATCATCATTAATAAGAAACCAAGCAAAAAATTTTCTAAATTCTTTTAGCATCATAATGGAACATGCTTCTTCAAAAATATTGAAAATTTCATTATCATTTTTTACTAATCCCATTGCAATTGCTGTTTCTTTAAAAGTTTTGTAGGATACATTTTCGAACTTTTTTAAATCTGCAAAACATATTGCTCCTTTTACACGATTTAATATCAACTTTAAATGGAATCGTTCTATATCCTTAGGACTGATACTATTCATTCTACCAATAGATTTTGAAAATATTTTTCTTTTCTGCCATACTTTTTTTGATGAATTGAATAAATAATACTTTGGTATATTAGAATATTTAAATTTTCTCGCTTCTTCATCTTCTAAATTTAATTGAAACCACGCCGTTAGAGTTGTATTATTATTTTCATTTAAAACTTCGTCTTCTTTATTTTCTTCAAAATATATATACTGTTGATTTTCCGTATGAATAGCTAAACGAATAATTGTGTGTGACCTTCCTGACAATGGTAATTCTTCTATTCTCCATGCTGCTTCTATTGGACTAACATATCTCCCATTAAGATAGTCAGTAATTTCATCATATATTTCACATTGATCTGTATCAGAATTTTTTTTCGATACACTTACATATGCTTTATCAAACCCTTTATGAATATATTTATAAAGATATTTGATAGACATGACCGAATAAGATATTTTACAATTTATATGACATTGATATTTTTTCAAAAGTGTAGGATTGTAAGGAACTATCATTGAATTATCTACTTTCACTATTTCACTATTTACTTTTGAATTGTATGTATAACTATTTAAATTATTTCTTCGTTTATATTGGGGAAATCCATTTTTGTCAAAATGTGTAAAATCACTGAATTCTTTTGGATAGTTTTTCGAAAAAACATCTTTCTCCTTGTTATAACAGAGTGAATTTTCTGTATGGGGACCATGCAACATGTGTTTGATAACTAATGCTTGTAATTCTTCATCATCATTTGGAATTTCAGCACTCACATATTTATCAATGTCTTGTGGATTCAATAATTTGTTTTCATAATTTAAGACAAATAATAAATGAGCATGAGGTAATCCTCTTTTTTGAAATTCAATTGTGTAAATATATGCCAGTATTCGCCAAAAATATTTCCACTTAAAATATCTGCTAAAATTGCTCGTATTTTAGTATTAAATAATCTTGCTGTTAAATTAGGAATATCATTACATGTGGTTCCTTGAGGGAAGTTTGATAGTACTCTTTTAAGTTCCGGCCAATTTGGATTACACGTTACAGTAATAAATAAATCAGGTCTTCCAACAGCTCTATTTATAGCCATTGCATCTTGATATAATTGATGCATATGTCTAGGACTACCAATATGAGTTGATGGTAAAATAAAAAGATGTCCCACACGTTCTTTGTTCTTGAAATTTTTTGATTTATTTGAAGCCTTTTTTCCAACATAATCTAATAACCCTTGATAACATGAAACTCTTAATTTTCCTTGATTTTGTCTAAAATAATCCATTTTTGTACTTTCTATGACTATATATGCATGTATTATGTATTGTTGAGTCAATCGTCCACTACATAAAATTGGATTGAAAATTGGTCCTGGCCGATAAGCAATTCGGTTTGAATAATATTGCAAAGCAGTCAATCTTTTATTATTTCCTGAATTTTGATGTAAATCGGGATTCCATCCTAAGTCTCCTGAAGGAAATAAAATAGGAAATACCATCGGATCCAAATGATGAGATAACTTATGTATGAAAATATGTGATCTACTGTTATTCGGATTTCTTGGATAAATACACAATTCAAAAGATGATGGAATTTCTCCATCTCGTGAAATAATTAAAGCGGCACATTCCGCAGTTTTTGGTTTACTATAAACATTTTAGTTCAATTTTATATTTCGAACAAAATATAACTTGTATTGAGGAATTTGAGTATTTTTTAATAATTCATATAAATGCTTGTATTTTTTTGCATATGGGTTGTCATTTAATATTCTATTTAATATTGTGAAATGTTCTTCTAATAATGCTTTGTTATTTTTCAATCTTAACTGATTTGCTGTATACTCATCATAAATGTAAATTTGACCATTTTGAGGATGTTGATTAGGTTCAACGATAACTGATTTCGGAGATGTATGACAAACTTTGCCTTGGATTTTTAAATTATAAACTTCTTTATTTTTATTGTTAATTACTGTAGCATTGAAACTCGCAAATGAGTATTTATTATTGTAATAACGGATTAGTTCTTTAAATTTTTTGTCATACAGAAGTTCTTTCAAATCTTCGTTATACTCTGATAAAGGAGGTAAAATAACTTTTCCTTTATGACAACAACTTTTTTTTGAAAATTCTGTTTCCCAAAAAACTGCAGAACAATTAGAGCATACATAATCCATATTGCCTGAATCTACATAATTTAAGTTTGGAGAGCACATCTTTCTAATTTTTTGTATCTTTCTCCTCTTATAAATTCGATTTGAAGACATATTACTTGCAATATCAAGCTTACGTTTCTTAGCCAACTGTTTTTCATTCAAATTGCTTACAACATTTGTACATCTTTTCTTATTCATTCGTCCTTCATTTATGTTGAAACCCGATCGTTTTGTCTTTTATTATTTACTCTTACTTCATTCATATTAATTACGCTATCCTTTTTTCTCTTGTTCTCTACCCTTTCTTCATTCATGTTCGTAATTCTATCTTTTTCCCTTTTATTTTCCACCTTTCCTTCACTCATGTTCGTGACACGATCTTTTTCCCTCTTATTTTCCAGCCTTCCTTCACTCATGTTCATAACTCTAACTTTTTCCCTCTTATTTTCCAGCTTTCCTTCACTCATGTTCATAACTCTATCTTTTTCCCTCTTATTTCCTATCCTTCCTTCACTCATATTTATAATTCGATCCTTTTCTCTCTTACTCTCTATTCTATCTTCTTTCATAGTAGTGATCCTATCACTTTGTCGCTTTCTGTTTACTCTTTCTTCATTCATATTACAAATACGATCAAGTTTTCGTTTCTTCTCTAATTTATCACCATTAAGATATTTTTCTAGCTATCTCGGTTCTTTTGTTATTAAAGAAAACATGTTTTATTTTAAAAAGCTCATAACTCCCAAACTAAACGGTCAATTTTTAGAGAAAAATCATGGTAATGCATTATATATATATATATATATATATATATATATATGGGAGCGTCTAGCAGAAACGGGCCACCGAGCGCGCGCGGTGCCTTTTTTCGCGTAAAAGGCGCCCTGTTTAACTTGTTCATAATCGTATGCTGTGTCTTTGAAAAAAAAACCAAGGACCTATATCGATAGATTTTTTCCTGTTCTTTCCAATGGTGCCATTGTTTTTATTGCGAAACGCTTTCTTCCAGACGAAAACTCGAGTTGAATATAGAAAGCCATTTTTCTCAAAGTATGTCATGTTTTTTTCAAAATAAACTACACCATTGGAAAGTACAACTCTTAAGCTTCAAAACCCTATCTTGGAGAAGTTGGAGAAATAAAGGGTTTAAAAGTAACAACATGAAAAAGACAGCGCTGAGGGTCCGCGCGAGCCCCTCGCGCCCGTGCGTACGGCACGTTTAAGTGCATGCTCTATTCAATTCGCTAATAATCGTGTACCAAGTCTCTGAAAAAAGAACTAAGGACATATATCGATAGATTTTTTCCTGCTCTTTCCAATGGTGCTATTATTTTTATTCCGAAATGCTTCCGAAAGGTAATATTGTTATGCCAGATTAAACAATCTATAAGGTTATTTTAAATTTCTGTTTCACTGCTTTCAGTGCGTTCATGGATATTTTTATGTTTAATATATTATGTTTTTCAAATTTTGTTATGTAAATGAACGAAGTTCATTGTAATATTATACTAACTGTTACAATTAGATCCACAAAATTATGTCCACGCATTGGCATTGTAAGTTACAAAACATTTTATATTTACAAAAAAGAAAGGGCGAAATAGCACATCGCGTGTATTAATCCGCCCTTGAGCATAGCGTAAAAAGTTCGGGCAGCTGCTGTCTTTTTGATCGTACTATTTTTGAACTTTTCATGTTACAACTTAAAAATATCATATTTTTTAGTTTAAGACTTGTACTTTTGAAGAATATAATTCATTTTGAAGAAAAGACTGATATTTTATTGAAAAAATAGAGTTTAAACATTAAAATGGAATTTTCAACTAGAAGGAAGCATTTCGCAATAAAAATAATAGCACCATTGGAAAGAGCAGGAAAAAATCTATCGATATATGTCCTTAGTTCTTTTTTCAGAGACTTGGTACACGATTATTAGCGAATTGAATAGAGCGTGCACTTAAACGTGCCGTACGCACGGGCGCGAGGGGCTCGCGCGGACCCTCGGCGCTGTCTTTTTCATGTTGTTACTTTTAAACCCTTTATTTCTCCAACTTCTCCAAGATAGGGTTTTGAAGCTTAGGAGTTGTACTTTCCAATCGTGTAGTTTATTTTGCAAAAAAACATGATATACTTTGAGAAAAATGGCTTTCAATATTCAACTCGAGTTTTCGTCCGGAAGAAAGCGTTTCACAATAAAAACAATGGCGCAATTGGAAAGAGCAGAAAAAAATCTATCGATATAGGTCCTTGGTTTTTTTTTCAAAGACGCAGCATACGATTATGAGCGAGTTAAACAGAGCGCCTTTTACGCGAAAAAAGGCATCGCGCGCGCTCGGTGGCCCGTTTCTGCTGGACGCTCCCATATATATATATATATATATATATATATATATATATATATATATATATATATATATATATATATATATATATATATATATATATATATATATATATATATATATATATATATATATAATTACTCTATCCTTTTTTCTCTTGTTCTCTACCCTTTCTTCATTCATGTTCGTAATTCTATCTTTTTCCCTTTTATTTTCCACCTTTCCTTCACTCATGTTCGTGACACGATCTTTTTCCCTCTTATTTTCCAGCCTTCCTTCACTCATGTTCATAACTCTATCTTTTTCCCTCTTATTCTGCAGCCTTTCCTAAATCATATTAAACACTCTATCATTTTGTCTTTTATTTCCTATCCTTCCTTCACTCATATTTATAATTCGATCCTTTTCTCTCTTGCTCTCTATTCTATCTTCTTTCATAGTAGTGATCCTATTACTTTGTCGCTTTCTGTTTACTCTTTCTTCATTCATATTACAAATACGATCAAGTTTTCGTTTCTTCTCTAATTTATCAAGATACCGATTTTTTGTACATACGTTAATTTCATCTTTATTTTTAGCATAATGTAACCGACGATATTGATTTTGATAGTCTTTAAGAAAAAAAGTATTTTCGATTTCAAGAACATCATAATGTCCACTATCCAAGTTTCCAGATAATAAAAGAACTAATTTATTTCTGCTATTGCACGGACCGAATTCCCTTGCATTATAATATCCTTGATATACTGTAACTTTTACATTGTAAATACTGACAAAAGCGGCAATCTCAACTTCTCCACCAAAACTACCATTTTTAGACATATTTAGTTTATAAGAATTTGGATCAGTAATTGTTGTGTTGTAAGAACTGTTTCCTAATATAAAAGATTCATAAATTATCCAATCATTTATAATTTTATTTACTAATTTCAATCGAATTCGTCTATGTTTCTCTTGATTATTGAATACAAATTCTGCAAATGCGTGGAAAAGATAGTTACCATCCGGTTTCATTTTATGTTTTATATCTCTTTTTAAGATATCATTCATTTCTTCATTCATGTTCATAACAGTTTCTTCAATCTTATTGTTCACTTGTTCTTCATTACTATTAACAACTGCATCGGTTTCCCTCATATCTTCCAATCTTTCTTCATTGATATTAACAATTATATCCTTTTCTATATGATTTTCCTTGTCATTCATATTAACAACTCTACCTTTTTCCCGATTATTTTTCAACCTTCTTTCACTGAGGTTCGTGATTCTATCCTTTTGCCTCTTTTTTTCCATCGACCAATAATTTCGATCGTTTCCAGACAAAATTATTTTCAATATCAAGAATATCATAATGACCACTATCCAAGCTTTCAGATAATAAAAGAACTAATTTATTTCTGCTATTACATGCACCGAATTCCCTTGCATTATAATATCCTTGATGTACTATAACTTTTACATTGTAAATACTAACAAAAGCAGCAATCTCAACTTCTCCACCAAAACTACCATTAGTAGACATATGTAGTTTGTAAGAATTTGAATCAGTAATTATTATGTTGTAAGAATTGTCTCCTAATACAAAAGATTCATGAACTATCCAATCACTTATAATTTTATTCACTAATTTCAATCGAATTTGTCTATGTTGCTCTTGATCACTAAATAAAAATTCTGCAAATTCTCGGAAAAGACAGTTACCATCTGGTTTCATTTTATGTTTTATAATTCTTTTTGAGATCTTATTCATTTTATTATATCAAATATCAGGAATCGTAGAATACCTATATGAAAATACATGAAATTCAATGTATTATAGGAAAAAGAAAAATATTACTTTTTGAAAAAACCTTACACTTTAAAAGATCCAAAAATATTTCTTGATTGGCCTTTTAAAGTTGATTGCCACACATCAGCTATGAAATAAGCTTTAGAAAATAAGGCGAAAAGGCTGACACAATCCTATTTAATATAAATTTGTTACCATCAATGAACAGAACAATATAAAAATATAAATTTTTTAGAATGTAGATTTTTCTAAAAATTATTTTTCTATTTTAATAATTTTAGTGTGATAAAATAATTCAAGAATATTTAGTTACTTTTAAATTAAAGGGTATACATGACTGACAAAGTCAATATATTATTATATATTTGTATGTATCTTTGTTTCTCAATGGAAATATCATATTTCAAACTGGTCAAAAAAAGGTACACAAAATATGATACATAACTATATATAATAGTGTAAAAATTATTTTTTTAATTTTTCTTTTTTAACATTTTGATATTGAATATAACGTTATAATGTTGAATATTTATTAAATGTTATACTTATTGCTCTTACTTATTTATTAGTTATTATTCTTAATCTAATTTAAGCGATTCGTTCGGTTTTCGATCGTTTTGCGAGGTATCAATCTCGAATCAACATTCTTTCAACGTTATACTTGATTTTCAATTACATATTATAATATTTTTTATACTTTTTTACTTTTTCTTTTGTTTGTTTTTTTATATTAATAAAGCGTAAATTTAATTTCTTGAAATTGTTAACTAATTGCTCCATATTACATGGTTCCAAACGTTTCATATATTCAAAAAATTTGTCTTCATATTCAATGTAATCTATGACTGTTTATTTTATATTTAAGTTTATGTTTAAAAATTTCGAATTTTATAGAATAAAAGTTTATTACTTTCCATTTCTTCATTGCCCTGACTTGTCATTTTGATAAAGTAATTATCACTATCAAAGGATAAGAAAATTGTTAATGGTATTATATTCATCATAATTTTCTTTGATATCGCATTTGTGAAAGACGGAAACTATTTAATGATTGATATTTTAAATATCTTTGAGTGCATATTTTAAATAAATTAGAAATTTATTTAAAATATTACTGCCAAAAAAAATAGTAAAAAAAATTCTAACGATAAAAATCTTTTATTATGTAAAAAATGTAAGCAAAGAAACAGAAAATTATTAATGGTATTATATTCATCATAATTTTCTTTGGTATGTAACTATAACCAATTACCAATTCATCATAATTTTCTTTGATATGTAACTATAACCAATTACTTTATTTTATATACATGGGTCATTTGCAAAAAATGGCAACTATTTAATTAGTCATTCTTGAAATTTAGCGGCAAGCATATTGTATTTGAACGCGTGGAATCCCGCTCCCGACTAATGAGGGAAGTAAGCGTGTTACGTGCACGTTAGTTATAAGCAATTGGTTTATGTATACACTCCTGTAAACGCGTTCCTTTAAACACCATAATAAACCTTATGTGACACTACCTATATGTTTAAAGGCATAGTCATAAGTGAGACGTCAGAAGGTCTGAAGTACGGAATATACAGAAAGCATGGCTTCAAACGTTCCTTCAGTCGGACTCAAATCTCACATACGATTAAGAATTTGGGTCGTGCGTACATACTTCTGTAAATGTCTTCCGTTGGAACAACATGTGAGGTTTTTTTAATGTTTTGATAGTACTTAAAGCAGACGGAAATCAAAGTTTATTGCTTTTGCTTTATTGACTTCTATTGACTTTTGACTTTTATTATAAAAAATAAACGCAATTATAAATTATAAATAAACTGGAAAGATTTATTATAAAATTGTGAATAAATAAGAAATGTAAAATTATAAATAAATATTGTAAATACATTTTAAAGTTGTAAATAGCTGTAAAATGAAACAAATTTTTATTTAATGTTTGTTATGTAAATAAATAATGAATGTAAAATTGTAAATATATAAAACTGTTTTAAAATGCAAATATGTTAAATTGATAATTAAATGAAAAAAATTTATTGACAATGCAAAATTGCATTTTTTTAATAAAGATTAATTGAAAAAATTGTAAATACATATTTATTACAAAATTGTAAATGCAAATTCATTACAAAATTATAAATACATATATAATTGTACATAAATAAGAAATGTAAAATTGTAAATAAATATTGTAAATACTTTTTAAAATTGTAAATAGTTGTAAAATATTGTAAATTATAATTATATAATTATATAGGTTAAACGAAGAAAAATAACTAAATAATAGATTGATTACCTTCTCTGTTCAAACTTCTAACAGATTTTTGTGCTATTCATGTATAGATTAATAAATCTTGTTTTACTTTGTAGTGAAGTACTTATGCCACACACTATTTTATACTATTTGTCCAATCGTAAATACTATTTTTGGCAAAAATCAAGACTTCGGTACTTCGAAAAGGCAAAGTCCCAAGTAACTTTCAAAGTGAGGAATTCAGTGGTTGGATTGTATAATTGTATTAAAGACAATTTCAAATACACAACTATGTCTAGATTGTAACTTCGAACATTTTCATTGATCTTTTAGAGAAATGTAACGAATGTTAAGCTAATCGTTATTTGGTTGAGTATATATAAATATGACACCCTACTGAAAAAAACCACATGGGATCCCACGTCGAATCCCACACGAGATCCCACGTGTGAATTTGATATGGGATCCCATGTGGCATCCCACGTTTAAACTCGGAGCATGAATTCCCATATGAGATCCCACAAGAGATCCCACATGGGATCTCATGTGGGATATCATGCGTTTAACTTGAGTAAGGGATCTCATGCAGATATCGCGTAAAACTTTGAGTCCCCCATTGTAAGTAATGGAGTTATCAAAAACAAGGCAAGCCTTGTAATTAGGACGCTTCACAAAGAGTCATTTGAACGGTTGACTTTCACGCCTTATATACTCTTGGCCGTCCAACTTATCCACAGATAGCACTACCGAAGCACCGCATAGCGGATAAATAGCCGAAGCTTACTTATGAAGAGCCGTCCATCACAAGTTCTGATTTGTCACCGCAATGCGGCGTTCCGATAGCGCTTTCTGTGAATACACTGGATGGCCGAGAGTATATAAGCCGTGTAAGTCAGCCGTTCAAATAACTCTTTACGAAGAGTCCTAATTACAGGGCTTGCCTTGTTTTTGATATCCCCGTTACTCACAATGGGGGACTCAATGTTTTACGCCATATTTGCATGAGATCCCGTACTCAAGTTAAACGCATGATATCCCACATGAGATCCTATGTGGGATCTCTTGTCGGATCTCATGTGGGAATTCATGCTTCGAGTTCAAACGTGGGATGCCACATGGGATCCCATATCAAATTCACACGTGGGATCTCGTGTGGGATTCCACGTGGGATTCTATGTGGGATCCCATGTGGTTTTTTTCAGTAGGGGCACTTTTCACTTCTGTATAGATAACGTAAATTTTATTAAAAAGTATTCACAAATTTAATAATAATATAAATAACAATTTGAAAAACTAAAATTTGAAAAATATGTGATATTCAACACATTGATTTGTCAAATGACATTTACATAATAAGGTTTAGTTTGAAAACAAAAACCAAATGAATGTTCAATGAATATATATATATATATAAGTTTTAGTGAAAAATTATAAATAACTATTTAATTTTTAATACATTAAATACAACATAGTTTTGTATTAAAATTTTTATTTCAATTAATTATTTATATTATTTATATTATTTTTAAAATATTTGGTTAATTTTATGAGTAAATCAAAAGTTTTTTTTTTTCAATCATTTTATAATTTTTAAAGAGTTATGAATAATTTCAAATAATTTTTTAACATATAAAAACAATTTTTAAAGAATTGTAAATAAAAATTGTAAATATATAAAATTGTTTTAAAATTCAAATATGTTGAATTAATAATGAAATGAAAAAATTGTAAATAAATTTATTGACAATGAAAATGCATTTTTTTAATAAAGATTAATTGAAACAATTGTATGTACATATTGTAAATATGTATTACAAAATTGTAAATACATATTTATTATAAAATTGTAAATATATATTTATTATACAATTGTAAATCTCTCTATGAATAAAATCAATAAAATGGTATCAATAAAATTTCATTACGATAATACGTTTTGTTTTCCACCCTTGTCCTCGTCCACGTCCTCTACCCTGCCCACGTAACATTTTTTTACAGTTTGTTAATAGTTATTAACATTTTATTATAGTGTTTCTATATTTTTTTACATTTATTAACACTTTATTAAACCTTTTTTACACGTTCTTAAATTTTTTTACAGTTTTTTAACACATTCTTGCAGTTTTTATATATTTTCTTAAAGTTACATTTTATTTACATTTTAATATGTTTCTATTTTACTATTTTTAACATTTTTTTTATACTGTTTTACATTTTTTGACACATTCTTACATTTTGGAAAACTTTCTTACATTTTATATTTATAGACTTTTACGGCTAATAACAATTTTATGAACTGTAGAATGAAAGTGTAGAAAACTGAAAATTTTTATGGATTTTTACAAATTTTTAATTATATATCTTTAAATATGTTGGATTCATTAATATAAAAATAATTTACCTTTTTGAAATGAGGAACCACTTTGGATAAAACTTAGGATAAAAGTTTACCACTTATTAATTTTTCACATCAATTTCATATTTGCCAAGCTTTTGGTTATTGGTTCCTTGGTTGACGGAATTCACCAATCTAGGCCTAATCCCCTATTAAATACTTTGAATTTTGAGAATCTATATATAAATGGATGGCAAAATAAGTAAATCGGGAATACGTAAATTTCTTCTACTAACCTATAAACCTACTTCTCTACTGAATACTATGAATTTGAGAATTATATAAAGGAATAAAAATCATATAAAATAACTAAATTGGGAATACGATTTATTTAGTAAGACCTAATTGCCTATAAAATAAATTTGAAAATAATTGAAATAAATAATGCTAGGTACAAAGGAAGTTAATTTTGCTACACGTGCAGAAAAGAGTCAACTTGACTGTGTGTTAAAAAAGGGGTCGACTTGTTTGCACGGCAAAAAAGGGAGGGTAACAAAGAAAAATAACCTTTTTTTATTTTTCAACTAATGTTACTTTTCTTTTTCCGAGCAGTTAAATTAACTTCTTTCTTAACGTACAGATTAGTTAACTTCCTTCTTAATGTGCAATTTGCGTGTAATTTGAAAGGCAACGGAATAAAAATTATTATTTCAGAATTCTAATGAAGGAAGCGTATTTTAAACATAAAAATAGGGTTATGTGGACATTCGATTTACAAATTAGGACTTTTTTAAGTGTATACTTACATGAAGTTTTCTTGGAAAAATTCTACAATGAAATTTTTTAACGAAATATCTCAAATTAAGTATTACTTACGCAAAATACTGAATAATAATATTTGGAAAAGATAATATTACTTAATGCTGAATATTTTTCCGTTGTATAATATCCTTTTTCCTCATAATCGACGAATATAATTTTTGCATCATTCAATATATTTTTCTAAATATTTTTATTCAGTATTTTACATGAACAATATCTTTCCTCGGACATGCGCGCGGGAGCTGAAGCGCCGCGGGTCGGGAAATTTCGGCAGCCAATCAGAGCGCGCGGTTGGTCTAAAATAGGATGCGAAAGTTTCTCTTTCGGCCCGGAGATGCGGGCCGAAAGTACGTACTTTCGGGTGGGCGAGTAAGAAAAGACTATTTTTAATTAGCTTTTACGTTATTTTTATGTTATTGTACGATATTTTTTTCATTACTAAACGTTAATTTCATATAAAATACCATAATATAACGTAAAAATAACGTGAAATTAACGTAATATAATAAATCTAGTCGGAAAATCGCATAAAATAACGGAAAAGAGCATGCTTCTCGATTATAAAAATAATATCAACTGTAATCTAATATCAACTGATAAGAATTTTGTTATCGGTCTTACATTCTTATAAATTAAATTATTATAAATATTAATGGCAGTCAGATTGCCCTTGTTTATAATCACCCCCGTAGAATCTGAAATAGAAACTTAATTAAAACCGGAACTGTAATACCGATAAAAAAATTCTTATCAGTTGATATTAGATTACAGTCGACATAAGTAATATTGTTTAATGATAAAAATAATAAGTAAAATGTTGATTCCTTCCAAACTTATGAATGTTTAAAATAGATCATTGAAAGTGCATAAAAAATATGTCTGCAATTAAACAGTTTAATTTTAGGGATTAATCAGTATATTTTCGATGTTTTACTTTGAACTTTCATAACTTTGGAAGGAACAAACATGTTATAATTATAAAAAAACCAAATGATAGCTGATTTTCTCAAGTTTCATTTTTAATTTTCGAAATTATATTTTCTATGACTAACGACTACGTCGACATGCTTTACTTATACTATAAAATAGTAAAGTGCGCCCGGCGGAAGTAATATGGTTCTTTACACCCGGCGAAAGTAATATGGCTCTTTACGCCCAGCGGAAGTAATATGGCTCTTTACGCCCAGCGGAAGTAATATGGCTCTTTACGCCCAGCGGAAGTAAAAATGGGTCTCTACGATCGGCGGGAGTAAAGCGTATCTTTACTCCCGGCGGGAGAATAGCCCTTCTTAAATCTAAAATGGCTCTTTAGGCGCGACGGAAGCAAAGTGGCTCTTTACGCCCGATTATACGACACGGCGGCGGCGACAGCGGCGAAATATTTTTATATTATAGAGAGATATATATAGATACAAATATATAATACATATTATATTCTAAAAAAAATACTTTTTTTATATAAATATGTAACGTGACAACCCGACGACTTTGTACATGAACCGGTATTGTTATGCACTTTGGAGTCTTCCCTCTCTCCAGGCAGAGAGAGAGAGAGAGAGAGAGAGAGAGAGAGAGAGAGAGAGAGAGAGAGAGAGAGAGAGAGAGAGAGAGAGAGAGAGAGAGAGAGAGAGCTTGCGTTGGGATGCTACGTGCACAAATACCGCGGGAGACTTGTAGTCGCGATGGTCCTTGCGCACTCGATTCGGGTAGTTCGGCTAGCGCCCGGGATTAGGATCGTGGTCTCTCGCGCGTAGCTGATTCTGCCTGAGCAGCTATACCGTTATCTTACCTGCGCACCGTCGCTAGTAGGCTCAAAAGCACATGCAAGTTTTGGATCCGGGGAGCCGGAAGATTTCGTGAATAAATCGTCAAACGGGTACGATAAATTAGATTTATTCGCTCATTCTTTTAACCTATTATATGCACGGATGCAGCCATGCTCTGCGTAGCTTAACGCGTTTCGCATCTCGCTCGGAAGTCGCCAAGATATGAGCGTATGAGCAAGACTACCGAAGGGCTATTTACAATTTATTTCCTTCATCGGTCGCGCCGCTGGGAGAGAGAGAGAGAGAGAGAGGGAGAGAGAGAGAGAGGGGCTGCGCATCTTGCGGGTCGCTTTAGATTACGAGCGATTCGCCTTCCGCCGGCGTTAATAGTTACGTGACTCACTCGTGCTGGGTCGCCGCTTATGTCAGCTGTTGAGGCACTGGAGTCCGGACGGCCGCACAGTGTGTTATTTTAAAAATTTTTTACTCAAAATCAAAGATCTCAGGATAAAGGAAAGATAAGGGGGTTTTAAAAAATGGGTTTTGTTGGTTGAATTATCACCTTTCTGGGAAAAATACTCAAATGCAGCTGCAAAATTGCCGAAGACCTTAAAAATCGTCTTAAAATCAACTTTTTTATCATTTTTGTTAGTTTTTGGTAAATACCTTTTCAATAATCATATATTTTTTAAAAACCAATATTTTCATAAAAAAATATATAAAAAAAGCTACAATTTGACTGGAAAAATTTTTTTTCAAATTCATTTTTAAAGGTTTTTAACTGTTTTAAGCAGCGAAAATACTTACAATAAGTAAGTATAATACTAATAAAGTATACAGATTACAATTAATATATATTCATTGTAATTATAATAAATTATAATATTATTGGTTCATATATTTACACGTGTAGTCTTAATCGTATTCTATGTGTAATTTAAATTATCTAACAATGTAAAGATAGATGAATCCTTTCCATTCCTTACCTATAAAGCCAAACATTTATTTACTTATACTTAGGCTTATACTGCAAATAAAATCTTATAAATTGTACATACCTAAAGATGTATTTAAATCATCTATATCTACAAACATATACTTTATATATATAAATATATATATGTGTGTATGTGTGTGTGTGTGTGTGTAATTTTGAAGATGAGTAAATTTATTTCATGTAACGAACTTAAAACGATGATTGAAAGACATATTTTTTTAAAATAAGAAGGTTTTTTTAGAGTTTTCATATGTTTTTATTTATTTATGAACCTACACTATTGTAATTTATTATAATTACAATGAATGTATATTAATCGTAATCTGTATACTTTATTAGTATTATACTTACTTATTGTAAGTATTTTCGCTACTTAAAACAGGTAAAAACCTTTAAAAATTAATTTGAAAAAATTTTTTTTCCAGTCAAATTGTAGCTTTTTTTATATATTTTTTTATTAAAATATTGGTTTTTAAAAAATATATGATTATTGAAAAGATATTTACCAAAAACTAACAAAAATGATAAAAAAAGTTGATTTTAAGACGATTTTTAAGGGTTTCGGCAATTGTGCAGCTACATTTGTGTATTTTTCCCAGAAAGGTGATAATTCAACCAACAAAACCCATTTTTTAAAACCCCCTTATCTTTCCTCTATCCTGAGATCATTGATTTTGAGTAAAAAATTATTAAAATAACACACTGTGGGCCGCCTCTGTGCGTTGGCTCCGTGGGCTCTTAGGACGCGCTGGGCACTCTCGCGCTCACCCGCGCGGTAGCGCAGTTGTCGATGCTCGATCTGGCTGGTCGGTTGCCCCTCTCGATCGCTCTGCTTCGAATCGTCCTCGATCAGTGGTAACGAGGCGCCACAGCGGAGGCGTTCTGCGTCTAACTCCCTCGCAATTTCCTCTCCTTTCGTACCTAGTAGGTAGGTGCGGCGCCTGGAGCGACTAGAGCCGTGAGCTCGATGAGGACGGGGTGACGGTCTCGTTAACACCGCTGCCGATGGGTATCCCGTGTTGCTATCGTTCACGACTATATTCGCGGCTCCTTGCTGCGCGGTATGCGTGTTATAAATTCCTAAAAAAATGTGATTTGTTGCAAATTATTTGAGTTCTTCAACTGTATTCACGTTGGGTGTCATTTGTGATGTGACAACCCGACGACTTTGTTCATGAACTGGTATCGTTATGCGATTCGCTTATCTCTCTTCAGGCAGATTGAAAGAGCTTGCGTCGGAATGCAACGTGCACAAAATGCCGCAGGAGACTTGTAGTCACGATGGTCAGGGGTAACGAGGCGCCTCGGTGGGGGCGTTTTGTGTCCAGCCAACGTAGGAAAGCGCTGATTCCACCCGCTCGGAAGCTCTTGCCCCTTCGTCGACGTTGGCCCGGTTCCTTCCTCTCCGCCCTGCCTGCACGCTTTTTCCTTGCTCGCTTGGCTACCTCGCGTAAATTGCCTTCTGCCTTTCCCGCGTTACTCTGCTCTTCCTCAAATCGCCTAATCATCCTCTTCCTAATCCATGTTTTCTCTCTCTCTCTCTCTCTCTCTCTCTCTCTCTCTCTCTCTCTCTCTCTCTCTCTCTCTCTCTCTCTCTCTCTCTCTGTCTTACCGTGCTTATTGGTAGCTTTCTGTCTCAGCTACCTACTGCCCCGTACTCCTTACGTGTCGCTCGCGCGTCGCTCCTGACGCCTTGCCTCTGGGTCTACCTATAGTCGTGCGCATATATATATATATATATATATATATATATATATATATATATATATATATATATATATATATATATATATATATATATATATATATATATATATATTTGTTTTTACCGGCTTATGGAGCCCTTTTTATATATTATCCAGGCTAATGGAGCCCGAAATCGCTAATGGAGCCCGGGCTCCATTAGTTCCTATATTATCCATGCTAATGGAGCCCGGGCTCAATTAGCTGCACCCAAAATTGTATATTTTGCCGGGTAATGGAGCCCGGGCTCCATTAGCAGAGATAATACAGAATGCATATAACACTATGAAAATCGTATAATCCGGGCGCCACGAAGGTTTCCGTAGCCGATGAACCTCTAGGGCTACACCAAAGTTTCTCTGACGTATTTTGACCCGCTATATCCGAATTTCGAGAGTGTTTTCATGGGAATTGTTGAGGAAAATTTCGTTTTTCGCTATAAAAAAATATAGTCGTATTCTTTGTGTAATTTTAAGACATTTTTGTTGTACAACTTTTTCTGGAAAATGTATACTTCTCCGTGAAAAAATTCCCAAAGTTTGAAAAAAATCATGTTGTTCCCGATATTCATAGTTATTATACGCTAATATTTAAAAAGCTTTATGTAATTTCATATGCGGATATGATTCTCTATTAGATGTACTTTCGCGAAAAAAATAATTGTAAGGATATTTTCTAACCAAGTTTTCATTTTCCATCTTTATACTTTAGCGCTTTTCTTGAGTGTAGCGTCTGGGTATCACGAAAGGGATTTCGTAACCGATAAGTTCCACGGTTACACCAAAGTTTTTCTGACGTATTTTGACCCGCTGAATTCGAATTTCGAGGGTCTTTTCCCGGGAAATGATCAGGAAAATTTTTACAGACGCTTTTCCGGGAAAATTTGGTAAATTTTCATTTTTTGCTATATAAAAAATATATCGTATTCTTTGTGTAATTTTAAGACTTTTTTGTTCTGTATTGGAATTAATTCGCAGAGCTCCTTCAGGGTATAGGGGTTTTAATAAAAACACTAACTTCTGGAGACACACTATATACCTTTATTGGTCGCACGACCTACTCTCACCGTTACCCTAAACGGAATGACTCCGGCCCTCTTGCCGCCGCGCTCGCAGGGCCTGTAGACAAGAGAGAGAAGCAGAGGGCGCAGCGAGTCTATACAAAGTTTACACTTACACTCCCTCCTTTTGTAACTCTCGATGCGCTCTTAATCTTATATTTATATATATAATCTCCTTTACTATTCATAAATCTAATTTTTATGTTTTGTTTTACATCAGGTACGATCTGGTTTTATTTATTGATCTTCTCTTATAATCTGTTTTCTCTGGTATTCATCTGAGTTGTAGGTGTGTGTCTCTCCTTTTAATTCTCGGACTCTTCGGATTCATCTGAAAAATAAAGAAAACCAAATTTTATTAAACATAAGCTGTGTAATCTTATTTAATTGTAATATTATATCTCTAATTAGTTATCTACATTCATAATTTTGTTTCTAAGATATTTAAATTCGTCTAGGGGTGGCGGTTTTGTCATTATGTCCGCTAAATTCTCTTTCGTATCAATCCATATAACTGTAACTTTCTTTTCATCTACACATTGTTTAATGAAGTCTCCGTGAGTATCTGCCATATGTTTTCCTCTCTTTGATTTAATTCTTTCTTAATTTCATCTAAGTCACTGTCAAACGTCTTTAGTTTATGGCTTCGATTCATATTGGTGCAATCGCCTGTGGACTGATTGTCACACCATACAGTCACAGGAAAGAACGTCTTTCCAATCGCATAGTGTATAGATTTGTCCAAAGAGATTAGTTCCTGACACGCTTCGCTCATGGCGAGGTATTCAGAATTTTGGTGCAATCGCCTGCGGACTGATTGTCACACCATACAGTCACAGGAAAGAACGTCTTTCCAATCGCATAGCGTATAGATTTGTCCAAAGAGATTAGTTCCTGACACGCTTCGCTCCTGGCGAGGTATTCAGCTTGGCAGGTGGATAGGGTCACGTAAGTTTGTTTGTGGCTCCTCCATGCCACGACGTCTCCAAATAGTTTAATAACGTATCCTCCGGTGGATAATGACCCTTGGCAATCTCTAAAACTTGCGTCAATTAAGGCGTCTAAATTTTCAGTCTTTGAACTAAACTTCAATCCTAAGTTGACAGTTTCTCTTATGTATCTGAAGACTCTTTTAACATCCATCCAGTCTTCTTCAGTGGGCTCTAACTGTCTTCTCGCGAGGTAGTTTACTGCAAACGCAATGTCAGGCCGGGTTGCATTTGCCAAGTACATGAGGCTTCCTATGGCTTCACGGTACGGGAATCTCTGTACTTCAGTCTCTTGAGGTTGAGTCTCTCTTAACTCTGTTTTATTTCTCTTATTTTGATTACTTACTTGTCTCGTCACCATTGGAGTACTCTGTGGTTTACAATCTTTCATGTTGAATTTCTCTAAGATACTTTCGGCATACAAACTTTGGTATAGTGTTATATAGCCCTCTTGCCTGTTTCTCTCTATAGATATGCCAAGAAAGTGTCTTGGTTCTCCGAGATCTTTCATCTCGAATGTTTTGCTCAAACTCTTTAAAATGTATTCTATTTTATTCTTATCATTGCTGGCGATTAATATGTCGACCACGTATAATAGTATCACAACTATTTTTCCGCCTTTTCTCCATGTAAAGAGACATGGTTCATGCAGATCGTTCTCTAAGTCTAGTTTGTGCATTTCTTCTGCAAACCGTTTATTCCACTTCTTCGGGCTTATTCTTAGACCATATAAAGCTTTTTCAAGCAAGAAAAATCTTTTAAATGTGAAAATTCCAAGTGGAAAAATATTATTTAAAAAAAAACAAGGTATTTAAGACCTAAAGATCTAGTGGAATGTTTTACTCACGAAAGTCTCAAATTTTCTGACTCTGAAAATTGACTCTTAAATGTTTAAACTATAATTTATTTTGACCAATATTAGACCCTAAACTTTCAAAATTTAAACAATTTTTCGTAGAAGAAACGATCCTTCTTCTACATTATCTCTAAACTGTTATTTACAGGTATCGTTGTAACAAATCGTTGTCCCCAAAGTACGACGTCGATGCATTGTAATAGCGTATTTTAGACCAGATTATTTCTGAATACGTGCCAAGCAAAATCCTGGATACTGAATTATTTATGGGAATCTTCGAATGCCTGTCCTCAAAGTACTAGAGCAAATAATTATCACTTTCTTGTCAATTTTCAGAGTCAGGAAGTTGAATAAAACTATATAAATAGCAGATTTGACATAATCTTAGCCAACGAGCTATTTCAAGAAAAATCTTTTAAATGTGAAAATTCCAAGTGAAAAATATTATTTAGAAAAAAAAAATAAGGTATTTATGAGCTAGAGAGCTAGTGGAATGTTTTACTCACGTAAGTCTCAAATGTTCTGACTCAGAACATCGACGCTTAAATTTATTAATTAATTGTAATTTATTTTTGCTAATATTTACACCTAACTGTTGAAAAATTAAACAATTTTTAGCAAGAAGCAACGACCCTTCTTCTTTATTATGTCTAACCTGTTATTTACAGTTTTCATAGTAACACGACGTTGTCCCCAAAGTACGAGGACGACGCACCACAAAACCAAGTAAAATTTCTGGATACTGAATTAGTTGTGGGGATCTTCGTATGCCTGTCCTCAAAGTACGAGAGTAGAAACTTAACACGTTCATGTAAATTTTCCGGGTCAGAAAGTTGAATAAAACTATAAGTAACCATTTTGGTATAATCATAGAAAACGTGCTATTTTAGGAAAAAATCTTCTAAATATGAACAAGGTATTTAACACCTAGAGATTGAATACGGAAAGTTGAATAAAACTATAAATAACCGTTTTGACATAATAGAAAACACGCTATTTCAGGAAAATATCTTTTAAATATGAAAATTCCAAGTGGAAAAATATTATTTAAAAGAAAACATGGTATTTATGAGCTAGAGATCTAGTGGAATGTTTTACTCACGTAAGTCTCAAATTATCTGACTCTGAACATCGACGTTTAAATGTATAAAATGTAGTTTATTTTGACTAATATTTACACCTAACTTTTGAAAAATTAAACATCTTATTCGTAAGAAGCAACGTCCCTTCTTCTTTATTACGTTTAATATGTTATTTACATTTTTGTAGTAACACGAGGTTGTCCCCAAAATACGAGAACGACGCACAACAAAACCAAGTAAAATTCCTGGATACTGAATTAGCTGTGTGAATCTTCGTATGCCTGTCCTCAAAGTACGAGAGTAGAAACTTATCTCGTTCATGTAAATTTTCGGGTCAGAAAGTTGAATAAAACTATAAGTACCCATTTTGGTATAATCTTAGAAAAGGCGCTATTTCAGGAAAATATCTTTTAAATATGAAAATTCCAAATGGAAAAATAGCATTTAAAAGAAACAAAGTATTTAAGACCTACAGATCTAGTGGAATGTTTTACTCACGAAAGTCTCAAATTTTCTGACTCTGAACATCGACGCTTAAATGTATAAAATGCCAATTCTGTAGAGGTATGTTTGGCAGAAATATTCCAATGTACCTTTTTTCAAAACTAGCAAATACTATAAGTCCCTAAGTATATCCATAAAAATATTCAGAGAACTGTAAATAAATATTTTGCACTAAAATACTAAAAATATTTAGGAATAGTTTAAAGTTAAAGTAAATAACTTTGATAAACCGGAATTCATAAAGGTCGCGAGAAGTCGGTCGATCAGTACATTTTCTATTATTGTCCCAACTCACTGTTATAAATCGGACTGTACAAAACCTGATATCCCCTAAATATGGATGGTGTAAATGTACTAGCAGATGTCTTTGGATATATCAGTATGTTTCGCAAAAATATTCATATACTCGTTTTCCAAATCTAGCAAAAATTATAAGACCATATGAACGACAATGAAAACGTCCAGAGACCTGTAAACAAATGTAAATATTTTGCACTATAATACTGTGAATATTTCCGACAACCTAAATATTCAAGTAACTAACTCTGTTAAGACCGAATACGTGAAAATCGCAAAAAGACGGTCGATCAGGAAATTTCTGTATTCTTTTCCAAACTAACTGCTATGAATCGGACTGTAGCCCAATTGTGTTCACCGAATTATCGACGGTGTAAAAGTACTAACAGGTGTCTTTGGCGATATCTAAATTTTGAAGCAAAACATTCAACTACCCATTTTCCAAATCTTGCAAAAACTACAAGACCACATGTACATCAATGAAACCGCTTCTAGAATTGTAAATAATTACGCAAATGAAAATATCTTACTAAGAAACTAAGCTACTGTGAATATTTCGGAATAATGATATCTGGAAGTAAAGAACTCTGTTAAGACGGAAATACATCAAGGTCGCGAAAAGACGGTCGATCAGGCAATTTCTGTATTCTTTTCCAAACTAACTGCTATGAATATGACTGTAGCCCAATTGTGTTCACCGAATTATCGACGGTGTAAAAGTACTAACAGGTGTCTTTGGCGATATCTAAGTTTTGAACCAAAACATTCAACTACCCATTTTCCAAATCTTGCAAAAACTACAAGACCACATGTACACCCGAGGGAAGTTGATTCTTTCCGAGTGTGCCGGGCAAATGGCAACGTCGCACAGCCGTTCGGCCGTCCACGTTTGAGCATCGATTTCTCATCTACAGTGGCGCGCTAGTCTATGGCGTAAGAAATGGTTGCACAGACGACGCGAGTGCGAAATCATCGTATTTAGAGCCAGTAGAGGTTATGTTAGATGAGATCTAACCATAGACATAAGAGAGATAGACTGCGGGTGTAGGTTAGCGAGAGTGGCACCCGTTGAGAGAGAGACAGATGCATAGAAGGTATATGTAATAGAAGGTATGCCGTCTCTAACGCATGTGCGCGAACATGGTTAGAGGTGCCACTCTTGCTAACCCGCAGTCTATCTCTCTTATGTCTATGGATCTAACAGAGAGAGCCAACAGAGACGTGGCGAACAGCGTCATTTTCGTCGCCGGAGAAGATGAGGAGCAAATCGCCACCGCTGTTACTGCTGCGCGCTTTGCAGGCGAAGAAAGGGAAGGAAAAGGAGAAAGAGGAGCAGCGTGTATAGCAGTCCGCAACGGAGAAGTCGGGGTGGAGATGGCCGAGAATCAAGGCAACTCGTCCAACTTCTCGGGCCACAACCAAGATACTTTAATTTCATATATTTATTTGTGTTTGAAAACTTTGATTTATACAAAAATGGCACGTTGAAGTAGTTATTATACACTGTGCCCTTTGATCCGATCAACAAAATTTACTTGGAGTATAAACAGATTCAAATCCTGGTTGTGCTATTGTCACTCTTGGAAAAAATATTGTAATAAGATACAAGGTAAATAATAATATAAAAACATTTTATCTGTTTTTAAATTGATGATTTAAAAACTTATAAGTGCTAATTTTTAATATGTTTACAGCTCTATAATTTAAAACAAGTCAGTAGTTGGTCTACTAAAGAACGTTTAACTACTCAAGTTGTTTAGGATGAAACGTCAAATAATTATGTAGCTAAACAAGCTATGGGAGTATATATTACAAATTACAAACTTCCACGTTCGCACGAACACACTGGCACACGTATTGTACTATCCACCTAAACCGCTTGTAACAACCAGATCTATGGAGTAGTTGAGGTTTAGACAGTTAGGGGAGGGCGGGGCAAGTGTGATACCCTAACTTTGATTAAAAATAACAACTAAACCGTGTATTATTTCAAAATGTACAAAAACGGAATAATTAGATCAGAAAAAAATAAAATAAAATAAACTATTAACTTTTTTTTCATTTTCTTTTAATTATTGATAAAATACAGAAAAGAAATTCTGAAAAAAGTGCTCTACGTGCCCCACCGGCGGGTGGATTGTGGCACCCGACGGGGCACGCATGGCACGGTCAAATTTAATATTTTACTATAGGTATTTTTCAATTCTTTTTTCCAGTAATTAACACTTTAATAATTATGCCATAATAAAATTTTCAAAAATCAAATAATTAATCAGTCTATTGAAAATTTAAAATTTTATTTTTATTAAGGAACATAACAATTTTTATTTTAAAATAAATTATTACATTTTAATAAATGATTTTATATTATAAATTCCTTCTTATAAAATATGATCACAACATAATACTTTTGTTTGATTAACAAATTATCATTATTATTACAATAAGTTTAAATTTAAAGATTTCGCATCATTTTCATCTATGTAGCATATTTGAACTACCTGACCATTGAAAAAGGCAGTTTGAGTATCTACAATTGATTCTTCAGGTATTACTTCTCTAAAGTAATTTTCATTATTTACGGAAGCTGAATTATTATTAACAATGGATAAATCAAGCTGATTTGTGTTTAAGTCTTCAAGTGGCTTTTTTCTACTCTAAATATAACTTAATACGCAGTCGAAATAATCGTTATTTACTTATTAGTGTAATAATTGAAACTAAAAACTACTTAAAACTAAATTATTGCACTGCGTAGTTGTTAACCCATCTTGCTCCGTTTTTGATTTGTAGGTTAGATCACTTTGCTCGGCGGCCGCCGCGGCGCACTGATACGCCCGAGTGTGCCACGCGTGCCCCGCCAGGGTGCCACGTCATGCCCCATTTTAATACCATTTTCATTTTTTAATTATATTATTTATAAAGATTTTCTGAAAATAACAAAAACAGGGCTTGAAAGATAAAAATTGAAACTATCAAATAGGTTTGGTCTCATTTAGAAAAAAAATCATTTTCTCGTTGCTCCAAGCGACTTAAAAATGAAGTCAACCTTGTTTCTAAGCACCGATTTTCAATCTTATTAAATGAAATGTTAAACATTATCTATAATCTCAAAAATATAGAGGAAAATTCTAAAAGCATATCTAATTAGGTTTACGTAAAAATTACATTTTTTGCATTCATTAATATTAAAAATATGAGAGTGCCAAACTTACCTACCTGACACGGCATGCCCCGCCTTCCCCTACTTGCTGGCATTAATAGTATTGTTGCTATTTTATGTTATACTGCTTACAACCAAGAAAACAGTGTTATCTTGAACGTTTTTTTTTTAGAAATTTTTTGTTTCTAAAAAAATTTATATTTCAGAGAATTAGCTGCTCGAGTATTTTTAGTTGTATTCAACAATTTTAAGGAAAAAGCTGAAAGTATTGATCAATATATAAATCAAATTCAGGATAAGTCTTGGAAGAAAAATAATGTTTCTCCAAGTGAGAAATTTGTTTTATCAATACTTAATGAGGTATTTAATTTTAATATTAAATGAAAACAAGCCACTATTACTTATCAACTTTAAAATATCATTAAATTATTTAAGGTTAGTGGACAATATGAACAAATAAATGATTTTATTGAAACTAGAAGATTCTATATTCCACCACCAGCTAAGCCATTAGCCTGGTCATTTGAATTAGAATGGACTTGATTGAGTATAAGTTGTGCAGAAAATGTAAAGGTAATATACATAATATATTATCATAGTTATTATAAAAAAAAATGTAGGTATAAAGCATTGAAATAAATATTTACTTTTAGGTAAATGCTGATGCTAAGCTTGGTTCATGGAAAATGCAAGCTGTTGAAGATGATTCTTGTAATGTACTCAATGATATTAAAGATATATAAGGAGAAGATACTACCTCTAAATCTCGTAATGTAACAAATGTTGTTAAAGAAAATGTAAAAATTGATATGCATAGGAACGAAATTGAATCAGACCAAATTATTAATGGTCACCTATTTGGAGGAAAATATATACCATTTTCTGGTATGTGAAGTCGGAGAATAATATATAAAACGTAAAATAAATATATTAATTCATCAATTATTGTAAATGAAAACGAAGCTGCTATGAAATATTCTGGTAGTCAAAGAGAAATGATGATATATGGATTTATCCTAAAAAGTCAAGTAAAACTTGAGTATTGGAGTGGACATGGATCTCGAATAATAGTGCTCTATGATTTGAAACAAGTCAGTAGTTGGTCTACTAAAGAACGTTTAATATTTTCTCATCTTGTAGTATTATTTTATACTCTCGTTAGCAAGTACTGTAACTTATAAGTGCTTTAATCCGTCTAAGTATTGCATTTATAATGAATTGTATATTACCAAGAAAATAAATATATCGTTAATTAATTTGTAATTATATATTCTTTATTAACGTAATTACTTAAACCCTAAAAATTTGTTTTTATTGTTTTTATACTCGCTATTTTAAGAATATTTTACTTATTATCTGATCTACTTTAAACGCAGCTATTTTTACTACAATCTTTGTAAATTTGATAGATAGATTCTGTAAATTTATTAGAATTTGTGTTTTTATGCATTTCGGACTATACTAAAATACTTAATAAAACACATGGGAAATCCTTAGTTGGAGCATTTTCAAGGAAAATATGCGAAAATTCGAAAACAGCTATAAAATTTTGCGAGTTGGGCACCATTGGCTAATTCTAAATTAAGTGTTTCTTTGGCACCGAGTTATATTTGTAATTATTGAAAAATTTTACAATTAACGTTATTAGAATTATTTTATAAATATTTAATCATCTCATTTGAACCATAAATTGGATAATTTTAATTATTTGTTTTTTTAAATTTAAATTGCTTAACCTCAAAACCATTTCATGAATCATTTCTTACGCCATAGACTAGCGCGCCACTGTAGATGAGAATTCGACGCTCCAACGTGGACGGCCGAACGGGTGTGCGACGTTGCCATTTGCCCGGCACACTCGAAAAAAATCAACTTCCCTCGGGTGTACATCAATGAAACCGCTTCTAGAATTGTAAATAATCACGCAAATGTAAATATCTTACTAAGAAACTAAGCTACTGTGAATATTTCGGAATAATGATATATGGAAGTAAAGAACTCTGTTAAGCCGGAAATACATCAAGGTCGCGAAAAGGCGGTCGATCAGCAGATTTCTCCATTCTTGCCCAAACTAACTGATACAAATAGGCCTGCAGCAAAATTAGGTTCAAATAAATGTCAGTTCTGTAAAGGTATTATTAGGATGCCTTCACGTATCTGTATGTTTGGCAGAAATATTCCAATATACCTTTTTTCAAAACTAGCAAATACTATAAGTCCCTAAGTATATCCATAAAAATTATCAGAGAACTGTAAATAAATATTTTCACTAAAATACTAAAAATATTTAGGAATAGTTTAAAGTTAAAGTAAATAACTTTAATAAACCGGAATTCATAAAGGTCGCGAGAAGTCGGTCGATCAGTACATTTTCTATTATTGTCCCAACTCACTGTTATAAATCGGACTGTACAAAACCTAATATCCCCTAAATATGGATGGTGTAAAAGTACTAGCAGATGTCTTTGGATATATCTGTATGTTTAGCAAAAATATTCATATACTCGTTTTCCAAATCTAGCAAAAACTATAAGACCATATGATTGACAATGAAAACGTTCAGAGACCTGTAAATAAATGTAAATATTTTGCATTATAATACTGTGAATATTTCCCACAACCTAAATATTCAAGTAACTAACTCTGTTAAGACCGAATACGTGAAAATCGCGAAAAGACGGTCGATCAGAAAATTTCTGTACTCTTTTCCAAACTAACTGCTATGAATCGGACTGTATAGCCCCTTATATCCCCTAAATATGGATGGCGTAAAAGTACTAGCAGATGTCTTTGGATACATCTGTATGTTTAGCAAAACTATTCATATACCGTTTTCCAAATCTAGCAACAAATATAAGACAATATGAATGACAATGAAAACGCTCAGAGACCTGTAAATAAATGTAAATATTTTGCACTATAATACTGTGAATATTTCCGAAAACCTCAATATTCAAGTAAGTAACTCTGTTAAGCTGGAATACATGAAGATCGCGAAAAGGCGGTCGATCAGTAGATTTCCGTATTCTTTCCCAAACTAACTGCTATGAATCGGACTATAGCCGAATTATGTTCACCTAATTATCGACGGTGTAAAAGTACTAACAGGTGTCTTTGGAGGTATCTATATTTTAACCAAAACATTCAACTATCCATTTCCCAAATCTTGCAAAAACTACAAGACCACATGTACATCAATGAAACCGCTTATAGAATTGTAAATAAATAGGCAAATGTAAATTTTCTACTAAGGAACTATGCCACTGTGAATATTTCGGAATAATAATATATGGAAGTAAAGAACTCTGTTAAGCCGGAAATACGTCAAGGTCGCGAAAAGGCGGTCGATCAGTAGATTTCTCCATTCTTGCCCAAACTAAGTGATACAAATCGGCCTGTAGCAAATTGGGTTAAAATAAAAGTCAATTCTGTAAAGGTATTATTAGGATGCCTTAACGTATCTGTATGTTTGGCAGAAATATTCCAATATACCTTTTTTCAAAACTAGCAAATACTATAAGTCCCTAAGTATATCCGTAGAAATATTCAGAGAACTGTAAATAAATATTTTGCACTAAAATACTAAAAATATTTAGGAATAGTTTAAAGTTAAAGTAAATAACTTTAATAAACCGGAATTCATAAAGGTCGCGAGAAGTCGGTCGATCAGTACATTTTCTATTATTGTCCCAACTCACTGTTATAAATCGGACTGTACAAAACCTAATATCCCCTAAATATGGATGGTGTAAATGTACTAGCAGATGTCTTTGGATATATCAGTATGTTTCGCAAAAATACTCATATACTCGTTTTCCAAATCTAGCAAAACCTATAAGACCATATGAACGACAACGAAAACGTCCAGAGACCTGTAAATAAATGTAAATATTTTGCACTATAATACTGTGAATATTTCCGACAACCTAAATATTCAAGTAACTAACTCTGTTAAGACCGAATACGTGCAAATCGCGAAAAGACGGTCGATCAGGAAATTTCTGTATTCTTTTCCAAACTGACTGCTATGAATCGGACTGTAGCCCAATTGTGTTCACCGAATTATCGACGGTGTAAAAGTACTAACAGGTGTCTTTGGCGATATCTAAATTTTGAAGCAAAACATTCAACTACCCATTTTCCAAATCTTGCAAAAACTACAAGACCACATGTACATCAATGAAACCACTTCTAGAATTGTAAATAATTACGCAAATGAAAATATCTTACTAAGAAACTAAGCTACTGTGAATATTTCGGAATAATGATATATGGAAGTAAAGAACTCTGTTAAGACGGAAATACATCAAGGTCGCGAAAAGGCGGTCGATCAGTAGATTTCTCCATTCTTGCCCAAACTAACTGATTCAAATAGGCCTGTAGCAAAATTGGGTTGAAATAAATGTCAATTCTGTAAACGTATTATTAGAATGCCTTCACGTATCTGTATGTTTGGCAGAAATATTCCAATATACCTTTTTTCAAAACTAGCAAATACTATAAGTCCCTAAGTATATCCATAAAAATATTCAGAGAACTGTAAATAAATATTATGCACTAAAATACTAAAAATATTTATGAATAGTTTAAAGTTAAAGTAAATGACTTTGTTAAACCGGAATTCATAAAGGTCGCGAAAAGTCGGTCGATCAGTACATTCTCTATTGTTGTCCAAACTCACTGTTATAAATCGAACTGTACAAAACCTGATATCCCCTAAATATGGATGGTGTAAAAGTACTAGCAGATGTATTTGGATGTATCTGTATGTTTAGAAAAAATATTCCTATACTCGTTTTCGAAATCTAGGAAAAACTATAAGACCGTATGATTGACAATGAAAGCGTTCAGAGACCTTTAAATAAATGTAAATATTTTGCACTATAATACTGTGAATATTTCCGAAAACCTGAATATTCAAGTGAGTAACTCTGTTAAGCTGGAATACATGAAGATCGCGAAAAGACGGTCGATCAGTAGATTTCCGTATTCTTTTTCAAACTAACTGCTATGAATCGGTCTGTAGCCGAATTGTGTTCACCTAATTATCGACGTTGTAAAAGTACTAACAGGTGACTTTGGAGATATCTATATTTTGAACCAAAACATTAACCTATCCATTTTCCAAATCTTGCAAAAACTACAAGACCACATGTACATCAATGAAACCGCTTATCGAATTGTAAATAATTACGCAAATGTAAATTTCTTACTAAGGAACTAAGCTACTGTGAATATTTCGGAATTACAATATATGGAAGTAAAGAACTCTGTTAAGCCAGAAATACATCAAGGTGGCGAAAAGGCGGTCAATCAGTAGATTTCTCCATTTTTCCCCAAAGTAACTGATACAAATCGGCATGTAGCCATATTGGGTTGAAATAAATGTCTATTCTGTAAAGGTATTATTAGCATGCCTTAACGTATCTGTATGTTTGGCAGAAATATTCCAATATACCTTTTTTCAAAACTAGCAAATACTATAAGTCCCTAAGTATATCCATAAAAATATACAGAGAACTGTAAATAAATATTTTGCACTAAAATACTAAAAATATTTAGGAATAGTTTAGAGTTAAAGTAAATAACTTTGTTAAACCGGAATTCAGAAAGGCCGCGGAAAGTCGGTCGATCAGTACATTCTCTATTGTTGTCCAAACTCACTGTTATAAATCGGACTGTACAAAACCTGATATCCCCTAAATATGGATGGTGTAAAAGTACTAGCAGATGTCTTTGGATATATCTGTATGTTTTGCAAAAATATTCATATACTCGTTTTCCAAATCCAGTAAAAACTACAGGACCATATTAATGACAATGAAAACGTTCAGAGAACTGTAAATAAATGTAAATATTTTGCACTATAATACTGTGAATATTTCCGATAACCTGAATATTCAAGTAAGTAACTCTGTTAAGCTGGAATACGTGAAGATCGCGAGAAGGCGGTCGATCAGTAGATTTCCGTATTCTTTCCCAAACTAACTGCTATGAATCGCACTGTAGCCGATTGTGTTCACCTAATTATCGACGGTGTAAAAGTACTAACAGGTGTCTTTAAAGATATATCTATATTTTGAACCAAAACATTCAACTATCCATTTTCCAAATCTTACAAAAACTACAAGACCACATCAATGAAACCGGTTATAGAATTGTAAATAATTGCGCAAATGTAAATTTCCTACTAAGGAACTAAGCCACTGTGAATATTTCGGAATAATAACATATTGAAGTAAAGAACTCTGTTAAGCCGGAAATACATCATGGTCGCGAAAAGGTGGTCGATCAGTAGATTTCTTTATTTCAGCAAAAGTCTTTTAAATATGAAATTTCCAAGTGGAAAAATAGTATTTAAAAAAAACAAGGTATTTAAGACATAGAGATTTAGTGTAGTAATTTTTTGTAAGATGCAACGACTCTTCTTCTTTTTTATGGCTAATATGTTATGTACCGTTTTTGTAGTAACACAACGATGTCCCCAAAGTACGAGGACGATATATGCACCATAATGCTAAGTAAAAGTTGTTGTCTGGTTCAGAGTACGAAAGTAAAAAATTCTCACATTCATGTAAATTTTTCGGGTTACAATGTTGAAATAATATGTAAATGACAGTTTTGATATAATCTTAGAAAAAATGCGCCGTTTCAGGAAAAATCTTTTAAATATGAAAATTCCAAGTGGAAAAATAGTATTTAAAAAGAACACGATAATCAATACCTAGAGATCTAGTGCAATGTTTCATTCATGTAAGTCTCAAAATTTCTGACTCTGAACATGTCGATGTTCAGAGTCAGAAATTTAACGCTTAAATATATCGAATGTAATTTATTTTGGCAAATATTATTACGTAATTTTCAAAAAAATTGAACATTTTTTTGATAGACGCAATGACCATTCTTCTTTATTATGCCTAATCTGCTATTTACAGTTTTCGTAGTAACACAATGTTGTCCCCAATATACAAGTTTGACGCACGGCAATGCAAAGTAAAAATCCTAGATACTGAATTATTTGTGCAAATCTTCGAATGCCTGTCCTCAAAGTACGAGAGTAAAAAATTATCACGTTCATGTAAATTTTTCGGGTCAGAAAGATGAATAAAACTGTAAAGAACAGTTTTATCATAATCTTACAAAACGCGCTATTTCAGGAAAAGTCTTTTAAATACGAAATTTCCAAGTGGAAAAATAGTATTTAAAAAAAACAAGGTATTTAAGACATAGAGATTTAGTGTAGTAATTTTTTTTATTAGAGGCAACGACTCTTCTTCTTTGTTATGTCTAATATGTGATTTAACGTTTTTGTAGTAACACAACGATGTCCCCAAAGAACGAGGACGATATATGCACCATAATGCTAAGTAAAACTCCTGGATACTGAATTATTTCTGAGATTCTATTGTTGTCTGTCCTCAGAGTACGAAAGTAAAAAATTCTCACATTCATGTAAATTTTTCGGGTTACAATGTTGAAATAATATGTAAATGACAGTTTTCACATAATCGTAGAAAAGGCGCTGTTTCAGGAAAAATCTTTTAAATATGAAATTTCCCAGTGGAAAAATAGTATTTAAAGAGAACATGGTAATCAATACCTAGAGTTATAGTGCAATGTTTTATTCATGTAAGTCTCAAAATTTCTGACTCTGATCATCGACGCTTAAATATATAAAATGTAATTTATGTTGGCGAATATTATCACCTAATTTTCAAAAAAATGGAACATTTTTTTTGATAGAAGCAACAACCCTTCTTCTTTATTATGTCTAATCTGCTATTTACAGTTTTCGTAGTAACACAACGTTGTCCCCAATATACAGGTTGGTCGCATGGCAATGCAAAGTAAAAATCCTAGATTCTGAATTATTTGTGGGAATCTTCGAATGCCTGTGCTCAAAGTACTAGAGTAAAAAATTATCACATTCATGTAAATTATTCGGGTCAGAAAGTTGAATTAAACTAAAGAACAGTTTTATCATAATCTTACAAAACGCACTATATCAGGAAAAGTATTTTAAATATGAAATTTACAAGTGGAAAAATAGTATTTAAAAAAAAACAACGTATTTAAGACATAGAGTTTTAGTGTAGTAATTTTTTGTTGGTGGCAACGACTCTTCTTCTTTCTTATGTCTAATATATTATTTACCGTTTTTGTAGTAACACAACGTTGTCCCCAAAGTACGAGGACGATATATGTACCATAATGTTTAGTAAAACTCCTGGCTACAGAAGCATTTCTGAGATTCTTTTAATATCTGTACTCAGAGTACAAAAGTAAAAAATTCTCACATTCATTTAAATTTTTCGGGTTACAATGTTGAATAAATATGTGAATAACAGTTTTGAGATAATCTTAGAAAATGCGCCGTTTCAGGAAAAATCTTTTAAGTATCAAATTTCCAAGTGCAAAAATAGCATTAAAAAAAATAAAGTCATATAAGACCTAGAGATTTAGTGGAACGTTTTACTCATGTAAGTCTTTAATTTTACAACTCTGAAGATCGGCGCTTAAATGTATAAAATGTAATTTTTTTTCCTAAAAATTATACCTAACTTTTGAAAAATTAAACAATTTTATTTCATGAAGCAACCACAAATCTTCTTTATTATGTGTTATCCACTGTTTACAATCTTCGTAGTAACACAACGTTGTCCCAAATGTACGCGGGGGACGCACGATAATGCCAAGTAATATTCTTGAACACTGAATTATTTCTAGGAATCTTCGAATGCCTGTCCTCAAAGTACGAAGGTAAAAAATTCTCACGTTCATGTGAATTCTCCAAGTCAGAAATTTGAATAAAACTATAAATGACAGTTTTGATATAATCATCGAAAACTGCTATTTCAGGAAATAATCTTTTAAATATGAATTTTTCAAGTGGAAAAATAGTATTTAAAAAAAACAAGGTAATTCAATCCTAGATATTTAGTGTAGTAATTTTTTGCAAGGAGCAACGACTCTTCATCTATGCTATGTCTAATCCGTTATTTACAGTTTTCGTAGTAACACAACCCTGTCCCCAAAGTACGAGGATGACGTACCACAATGGCAAGTAAAATTCCAGGAGACTGAATAATTTCTGGCGATCTCCGAATATCTGTCCTCAAAGTACGAGAGTAAAAAATTCTCACGTTCATGTAAATTTTCCGGGTCAGAAATTTGAGTAAAACTATAGATAACGTTTTTACCATGATCTTAGAAAAAGAGCTATTTTAGGAAAAATCCTTTAAATACGAAATTTCCAAGAGAAAAATAGAAATTAATAAAAACATGTTAGTCACAATACTTAGAAATCTAGTGCAATATTTTACTCACGTAAGTCTCAAATTTTCTGACTCTGAATATGGGCGCTTAAATGTATAAAACGTAATTGATTTTAGGCAATATTATGACCAAATTTTCAAAAATTAAACAATTTTTTTGATAGTACAAACGACTCTTCTTCCTTATTATGTCTAATATGCTATTTAGAGTTTTCGTAATAACACAACGTTGTCCCCAAAGTACGAGGTCGATATATGCACCATAATGCTATGTAAAACTCCGGGATACTGAATTATTTCTGAGGATCTTTGAATGTCCGTCGTCAAAGTACGAAAGTAAAAAATTCTCACGATCGTGTAAATTTTTCGGGTCAGAATGGTGAAAAAATATGTAAATAACAGTTTTGACATAATCTTGGAAAATGAGCCGTTTCAGGAAAAATCTTTTAAATATGAAATTTAGCTCCCCCCTAAGTAAATAAACAATAACCCAATAGTCAAAAAATAACCCTATAGTCAAAAAACTTAGTAAATAAACAATAACCCAATAATCAAAAAATAACCCTATAGTCAAAAAACTTAGTAAATAAACAATAACACAATAGTCAAAAATAATCTTTTAAATATGAAATTTAGCCCCCAGAAATATGGGAGCCATATGAGAATAATGTTTATTTATTTATTTATTTATTTATAAAAAATTCAACAAACTGAAGAGTCCTTAGCAAATAAACAGCAAATTGATTTGAATTATCACTAATCCTAATATTCCTTTAGTAACCGCCAAATTCAAGCCATTTTGCTCTATGTGTAGCCGTTTCCAAGTTATAATAACAAATAAATAAATAAATAAATAAATAAATAAATAAATAAATAAATAAATATTATAAAACGTTTTATAAACACAAGGTTCCCATATGTTTCTCATATGGCTCCCACATGGTTCCCACATGGTTCCCACATGGCTATTTATATTTTTCTGCATCAGACCTGGGACCCATGTGGGACCCATTTGGGTACCATATAGAAATTATGAAAGATCCCGTGTGGGTCCCACCTGGGTCCCATGTGGCGTTTTTCAGTAGGGAATAACTCATCTTGCAATATCTTCTCATATTCCTACAGTATCCATTCAAAAATAAAAGTAAAGTAGAGAAAACCTTCAATATGAATTTTTACGCGTCGAAAAATCTCTTCTCTCTCAAAAGTTATGAGCACTTAAACATAAATATAAAAACCGCTGCCAATACATTGGCACTTAGCTTCCTCAAAATAATGTATTTATTCATTTTTTTTTTAATTTTTCATAACAATAATTAATTGTATCATACCCAATTTTCTTTATGAATATTCGTAATAAATTAATATATTTTTTTCGAGAATTCATTCTTGTTACTCTTTTTCTCATGCGACAACTCGATATTTTTATAAATCCATTTTTTAAAAATATTATCACATGTACAATTAGTTTTATTTTAAACCTCAAATATCTTTCGTCGTAATAGTTAGATTTTATTGGGCAATGAATTCAGTTTAAAGATATAAAAAAATATATCTCTCCCAAATTTTAAGACTATTGGTTGATTTTCTTAATATTGTTATCGCGTGACAACAAAACTCCTACCTTTTTATGAAACATTGCTTTTTAAAAAACAAATAAAAATAATATTTTGAAATTTCAACCAAATATATTCTTCAATGAGTATAATAAGTGGTTAAAAGTTGAAGTTGGTAAATCAATTATTATTTGAAAAATTTATTACATAATTTTGAGCACATTTTCGTTAATAATAAATGACAGAGTGAAGATAATTTAAATATTAAAAAAAGAAAATGTACATAATTCAAATACCTTTCAATAAAAATTTATGATGTTAAGTAATAATATCTGTAACATATTAAACAAGTGGCCGACAAAAGTTGCTTTACCCTATTATTATATTATCATCAACAAAATGCTCATTAATTAAATTTTTTTTTTCCAAATAACTTGTGTATAATATAATAACTGTTTTATACATAAAACAAAAATAATACATATTAAACACAATCTCACCTCTTACTTCTGGAATGATGGGCGATTACATAGCGATATGCCGATCCATTAATAATATGTGGAGTGAACGAAATGATTTAGTAAAAAAAAAGTACAAAAAAACGATATCAAACAAAAGTTTTAACCTCAAATATCTCTGAAATTTATGTATCAATCATTTTGCACATAGCGATATGCCGATCCATTAATAATATGTGGAGTGAACGAAATGATTTAGTAAAAAAAAAGTACAAAAAAACGATATCAAACAAAAGTTTTAACCTCAAATATCTCTGAAATTTATGTATCAATCATTTTGCCCCGAGGGCTACCCAACATCTATCACCACAATAAATTTTGAAGCAATTAAGGGATTGACACGTTACAACAATTAAGGGATTGACACGTTACAAAAATCTTAAATTTAGCACCAGGTAGATTTTAGTTTAAAAATAGCTCGGTTAAATTTTAGTGATCTTTAGGAGCGTCAGAAAGAACTTATAAACATTTCAATTTTCACACATTTAACACAGGCCTTATGGAAAATCGCACATTTTTCTCTTTCGTTATAAATTGTACAACATTAGAGGTTAGGAACGCGCATGTGCACTCGGTTGACTAGCACTTACCGGGGGTACTTCAGACAATTTAACTCCCGCAATCGTTGGATATACAAAAGTCATTTTCTTCATTTTTCAAGCTTTACGTTTTTGCTAATAACAAAAGAACCGTGATAGCTAGAAATAAAATTTTTATTAGGAAATGTAGGTATTTTAATTCGCTTTCGAATGACACCCATCCGATTCAGATACATGAAGCCGTTCTCGAGATATTATGATTTAAAGAAAAGGTTAAAAAAAATTTAACCTCAAATATCTACGAAATTCATGGACCAATCATTTTGCCCAAAGAACTTAGCCGAGAGGTATACAAAATCTACCTCTACGGGGAATTTTGAAGCGATTAAGTCAATTTTACTTCAGTTATCGAGCGACGACGAAAACTAATTTTTTTCATATTTAATTTTTTTTCTCAAAAACTAATCAAAAGAATTGATCCAAATTTTTACAGACTATAGTTCTTTATTTTCTGCATTATCACGATTTTTCTCCAAAAAATTGACCGTATAGATTGGGAGTTATGATCTTTTGAAAAAAAAACAAGTTTTTGTTAATAACAAAAGAACCGTGATAGCTAGAGAATTTTTTTTTTGAAAATAGAGGTTTTTTTATCCTCTTTCGAACGCTACGCATCCTATTATAAAATTTAAATCCAATCTTTAAAAAAAATCAAAAATAAATTTTTCGAAAATGAAAAATTCGACATAAAACAAAAACGAATCTATGAATCATAAAAAATAGTTTTCTTCCCGAATTCAGAATAAAAAAACAAAAGAAATAAGCCCCACCCGGTTAAAAGCGACCGCGTGGATCAGAAGATAAAGCGGTATACGTATACACACACACACACACACACACACACACACACACACACACACACACACACACACACACACACACACACACACACACACACACACACACACACACACACACACACAAACACACACACACACACACACACACACACACACACACACACATCCATACAGACATTTCCTAAAATCATGGGATACAAACTTCTAACACCTTTAGTCATGTTTCTAGAGAAATTTAACGAAACTTAAAATTTTACTATTACAAATCTTCCTCTAGAAGGATGTTGACTTAGATCTTGAATTAGATTTTGATTTAGATCTTGATAGTGATCTTGATTTTGATATGAATTGTCATCTCGAGGTTGATTTGTAAACACGAGATCGACGCGGATCTCGTTGTTATAATTGCTGTATCATCAGCATATGATAATATTGAATTCTCTGGCATTGAGTTGAATATCTCATTTATGTACATAATAAACAACAATGGTCCTTAGGATCGTGCATTGCGGGACTCCCACATCAACTGACTCTTTGTTTTCTACTCTGACTCTTTGTTTTCTATTACTTAAATAACTTTTCATTAGTTTATGGGCATTTCCTCTTATACCGTAGTTGTATAATTTATCTAGAAGTATTTGATGATCAACTGTGTCGAAGACTTTTGCAAGATCAAGGAATGTAATTGGGTTAATTAATTAATTTGCAATTGGGTCACTTTTGTCAAGTTCATTGTAAATTAGATCTGTTATGTGAAAAAGTGCATCCTCAGTACTTTTGTTTTTTCTGAATCCAAATTGTTTATCTGATAATAAATTACATTGGTTGACAAAATGTAATAATCTTTTGTGTATAACTTTTTCAATAATTTTTGATACGAGGGGTGTTCAAAAAGTAAGTTTCCCTAGTCTGCCGTTTTGCCCCAGCGTCATCTAGCGAGCTGGGACCGAACATAGTTTAGTTTAGGATATACCGATAAGAGCGGAACCGGTCTTAGCTGCCGAACAAATTTTTTTTCACAGGAGCTACCTGTGAAAAATGTGTCCACCTGTGAGTTGCGTGCAGTTATTCGCTTTTTAACTGCAAAAGGGCTTAATGGCTTAATAACGAAGGTGTTCTGTTGATTGATTTTCTTGAATCCGATACCACGATAAATGCAGATCGTTACTGTGAAGTGCTAAATAAACTTAAAAGTGCCGTTAAACGAAAGCGTCCTGGAAAATTATCGAGAAAAGTGTTGCTTTTTCACGACAATGCACGGCCTCATTCAGCAAAAAAAACACAAACCTTAGTGGAAAAATTCAAATGGGAAATTTTTGATCACCCACCCTACTCTCCAGATCTCGCACCAAGTGACTATTTTCTTTTTCCTAAAGTAAAGGAAAGTTTAGGTGGCCATCACTTCAATTCAAATGATGAAGTGAAAAACATCGTTAAATTATTCTTTAAAAAACAGGGCACGCATTTTTATAAACAAGGTTTGTCAAAGCTTGAGAACAGATATAAAAAATGTATTCAAGACCAAGGGGACTATGTAGAAAAATAGTTTATAAGTCAAACAATAAATACATATGTTACTTTAACCTAAAAATTGTGTTTTGCTTTTTCCCGGAGCAGGGAAACTTACTTTTTGAACACCCCTCGTATATTGGAAATCAATGATATAGGTCTGTAATTTGTTGGTAGATGTTTTTCTTTAGCATTGTGAATTGGTGTTATCTGAGCTATTTTTAAAGCCACTGGCCATTCTCCTGTTTCAATACTCAAGTTCAACAATAATCGAAGGAAAATTGCGCGGGCCTTGGATGTCACAACATTGAGCGGGAAAATTCGTTGGTACGGCGCAAGAGGTCCGTCAATATATATCTATTAATTTAAAACTGATATAAATAAAATAAGTTTGTGCAAACCGTAGAAGTCACCGGAATTGCAAGAGAAAGCCAACGCTAAACGGCATAAACAGATGCGCGGAATATTTCGGCCGGCCGCAAGGATCCACAATCCAAATGTAACAATTTTGTAGAGATGACACAGCTTTTAAATGACGATGTCGAGGGTGGCTTGGCAGATGCTGCATGGTTAAAAGGAATCGGTAAGGGAGCGCAAGAGAATCGGCTGATGATAGCGGAAAAGACGAAGAGCGCCGATTCTGACCTATTAGATGCGACTAATGCATTTCGAATAGGCAATAAATAGAAAATAGTCTACACGGAAATTATTGCTGGACATGAGTTTACTTTTGCTACTCGGGGGTTTTCGAGGTCACTGAAGACGAATATGATGACGACAGCGGTCTCCGAGGTACCTGGAGTCCAGGGTGGACAGTATGAACGTCGTCAAGGACTCAGTCAACAGTGCAGAGCCCACAATTCCCTTCATCCAGATTAATTTGCACCACAGCAAAAGCGCTTCGGCAGTTCCGTCAAAGAGTGAGGCTGAGGTACAGATAGGTATCGCCTTGATCCAAGAAACTTGGATCAATGCGAAAGGCACTGTAGCCGGATTAAGAGGGTGTGGACAACTGTTTCTGGCTGGGACTCGCGTATGAACCTGCATAATCCTGAAAGGAATGGACGGAGAGGCCTGGCCGAAACATTGCCATGCGGACATTACCACGGTAACAGTAAAGGTTAAAATAGGAGGAGGGGCAGAGACAGAACTGGTACTTCTCTAGTGATGCAACAGAAGCCTCTGCGTACTTCCCTAGTGATGCAACAGAAGCTCCCCCACCCGATGAGGTGAGGGCACTCATTGAGGAATGCAACAGGAGCGGGGAGGAGCTTATCCTAGGATGTGAAGCAAACGCGCACTACACAATATGGGGCAGCTCGAACTGCAATAACAGAGGAGAGGAGATATTGGAATGTATAGCTTCGACGAAACTGGACTTTATAAATAAGGGCAGCGTCCTTCAAGAACTCAGTAAGGGTCCTGGATGTTACACTAGCATAGAGGGGGATCGGGCGTAGGATACTGGGATGGAGAGTAGCAGAGGAGGTCTCCATGTCAGACCACGAAAAGATCCGCTTCGAACTAGGAAACGTCAAGGCTAAGGAGCAAATATGGAGGAATCCCAGGAAAACTGACTGGGAAAACTACCGCAAATGCCTAGAAGAAAGGCTACTTCCTAGCACCGATCGTCTGTGCAGCAGCGTAGAATTGGATGATTACAACAGCAAAGTGCATGAAGCTCTAATAGGGGTTTTTGAAAGCAACTGCAACGGCTAAAGAAAAGGACATTAGGCAAATGTGCTCCCTGGTGGAATTCCAATTTGGATTCCCAACGCATGGAGATAAGGAAACTTCTTAGGAAATGGAAAAAACGGAAAGGCGAGGCTGAGCGCGAGGCTTACAAAGCCGCCCAGATCATCTACAAAAGGCATTGGAAACGGCAAAGAGATACTGTGACTAAATCGACAGTATAACTGAAGCAGCGAGGCTTAATAGAATCCTAGCCAGAACAACGATAGGAACCTCTGTACTCATAAAGACACCATCCGGAGGATGGGCAGCGGACAGTGAGGAGGCATTGGCCTGTCCAATGCCTGTCCAGTGACAAGCCCACTTCCCGGGATTGGAAAACACGAAGTCAACGCTACGACCAGATACTGATACCGAATTCTCGGCTCAGGACTGGGAAGTAGCGGAAAGAGTGGTTACAATAAATAGAGTTAAATGAGCCATCGAGACCTTCGAACCTTATAAGGCTCCTGGGGCTGATGGTATATTTCCAGTTCTACTACAAGAAGGATTAGAATTACTGGACCCGCTAGTCGTAATATACAGGGCCAGCCTTGCATTGGGTTATATACCTGGGATCTGGCGGAAAGCCAAAGTAATCTTCCTACCAAAACCAGGTAGACGTATCCATGAAGGGGTGAAGGACTATAGGCCCATAAGCCTTCCTTCCTCCTTAACTGGAAATATTAGTGGATCGTTACATCAAGGATGAGGCCTTCAAGGATAGCCATCATGATAGACATCATGAGCAACATGCGTATAGGGAGGGTAAGTCCGTGGTCTCAGCACTGAGTGACGCTAGAAACAAGATCAAGAAAGGTATGAAAAACAGGGGCATGGTACTCGCAGCTTTCTTGGCTGTGGAGGGAGCCTCCAACTACACGACTGAGAAAAGCGTTTGCCAAGGAGCGCAGAGGCACGGGGTCCCTGGAACCCCAGTCAGATGGATTCGCAGTTCTTTAAAGGACCGCATTATTGAGGCACATAGGGGCACGTTGACGGGCGGGGGACGGGCGACGAGGGGGTGACTGAATGACCTGGGTATATACGCGCATGCATATGCAGACGTTATACTCATTTTGGTCATGAGCGATGACGAACACATACTAGGGGAGCTAATGAGGCTCGCACAAGAGTGGTGGTGAAATGGTGCAAGAAAGTCGACCTGTCGGGCAACCCCAACAAAACAGAGCTGGTGGTTTTCACGAGCAGATATAAGGTTAAAAATATTGGACCGATCAGACTACGAGGTGAAGAGCTGACTATTTCGATGGAAGCTAAGTACCTGGGAGTCACTTTTGATTCGAGACCAAAATGGGCAAAGCATTTGGAAAATAAAAAGGCTACCTTTACTGCCTTTTGGGCTTGTAGAAGGGCATTTGGGGCAACATGGGGACTAACACCCAAGATGCTCAAATGGCTTTATACGGCGATTCTGAGGCCCAGGCTACTCCATGGAGCAATAGCCTAGTGGCCCAGAAGTAAACTGAAAACAGACTCATCAACCTTGGACAGGCTGCAGGGAATGGTAGTGAGAGGTATCACGTGGACAAGAAGGTCCACGCCTCTCAAGGCGTTGGACATGGCACTGGATCTTCCACCCCTAGAGGTAATAGTTAGAGCGGCCGCTTTCAAAGCTGCAGTCAGCAATTATAACAACGAGATCCACGTCGATCTCGAGTTTACAAAAGTCAATGAGATACGCAGAATGGCTCTGCCTACTGAGATCACAATTGAGATCCAAAGGCTAGATCAAATTCATCGTGAATTTGGCCGTTCTGTTGACCTGAGACGAAATCTAGAACATGATCAAAATCGAGATTGACCTTCAGATCAACCTTGAGATGACAATTCATATCAAAATCAAGATCACTATCAAGATCTAAATCAAAATCTAATTCAAGATCAAAGTCAAGATCGGTTGTCCGAGATCAAAATGAAAATAACTAGAATCAGAAATACGAAAATCAAGATCACGATGAAGATCACAATGAAAATCAAAATTAAGATCAAAATCAGAAAAATCAGGCTCAACCTCAGGATTAAATCAAGGCCATAATTAGTATCGACATCAAGACCAAAACGAAAAAAGATTGAGCGAGAACCGACACATGTCCCGAGGTGATTAAAGCGAGCGAGGGAATACAAAACCCGATTCACTCGCCATTCTCCCGAATGATATTATGATATTTTATGTTGAAATTTTATATAAAACTCACTTAGATTGTTGAGAACGGTATTTACGAGTACATAATTGGTTGCATGGAGAAGACTTTTCAAATCTAACAGATTTTCTACGGAACTCGTAGAAAACTGTTTCATTCCAATAAAGATGACACAGCGTCCTGGTCCACCCAGCATTATGAACTTAATTTTCTCCAGCTGCAGAAAAGATTGCGGTATTTCATGTGGATGCAGAAAGCAGGGATTAATCTGCATCTTGCATGCAAAAATTGTGTAGGCTGCAATTGTTCCGACGTTGACAATTACATCGAAAAAGAGCCACTATCGAGTGAAACAGTGCAAGAGAACGAAGAAGTGATTATTGAATAGATAAGAATAAAATATTTTTAATACTTTTTCTTACTTTTAATAATAGTAATATTTTTATTACATTTTTTTTAAAGAATAAAATTTATAAAAATTGACACGAATATATATCGAGTTTTCAGAAATTTCTTTTCAAAACTTTGTTTCTATCTACACCGTTCTTGTAATATTTAAATAAACAATTTATAATAATTTATAATTATTTAATATATTTAATATTATGTAAAAATAATCTTATACTCAAGATAATTCCAGGAGACGATGTTGATACTGTCCACTCTGAACACCTGGTACCCCGGAAACAGTCGCCTTTGCGGTAGTTGCGGGTTCAACGACCCCGAAAACCCCCGAGTAACTACTTTCGTCTAATTATATTTCAAATATGCGTAAAACATATTTTTATATATAAAACAGGAGACGACGTTCATACTGTCCACCCTAGGCACCAGGTACCTCCGAGAGCGCTGCCGTCATGATATTCCTGTTCAGCGACCCCGAAAACCCCTGAGTAATTAGTTTCGTCTAATTATATTTCCAATTTGCGTAAAAAGCTAGGAGACGACGTTCATTACTGTCCACCCTGGGCACCAGGTACCTCGGAGACCACTGTCGTCATGATATTCGTGTTAAGCGACACCGAAAACCCTCCGAATGATTAGTTTTGTCTAATTATATTTCAAATTGGCGTAAACTCTAGGAGACGACGTCCATACTGTCCACCCTGGACTCCAGGTACCTCAGAGACCGCTGTCGTCATGACATCCTAGCCAGACCAACGATAGGAACCTCTGGACGCATAAAGACACCATCCGGAGGGTGGGCAGCGGACAGTGCAGTGAGGAGGCATTGGCCTGTCTATTACAAGCCCACTTCCCGGGATTGGAAAACACGGAGTCAACGCTACGACCAGATACTGATACCGAATCCTCGGCTCAGGACTGGGAAGTAGCGGAAAGAGTGGTTAGAAAAAATAGAGTTAAATGGGCCTTCCAGACCTTCGAACCTTATAAGGCTCCTGGGACTGATGGTATATTTCCAGTTCTACTATAAGAAGGATTAGAATTACTGGTGGACCCGCTAGTCGTAATATACAGGGCCTGCCTTGCATTGGGCTATATACCTGGGATCTCACGGAAAGCCAAAGTAATCTTCCTACCAAAATCAGGTAGATGTATCCATGAAGGGGTGAAGGACTATAGGCCCATAAGCCTTACGTCCTTCCTCCTTAAAACACTGAAAAGGTTAGTGGACCGTTACATCAAGGATGAGGCCTTCAAGGATAGCGCACTACATCCATGCGCAACATGCGTATAGGGAGGGTAAGTCCGTGGACTCAGCACTGCGTGACGCTACAAACAAGATCAAGAAAGGTATGAAAAACAGGGGCATGGTACTGGCAACTTTCTTGGATGTGGAGGGAACCTTCAACTACACGACTGAGAAAAGGGTTTGCCAAAGAGCGCAGAGGCACGGGGTTCCTGGAACCCTAGTCAGATGGATTCGCAGTTTTTTAAAGGACCGCATTATTGAGGAACATTGGGGCACGTCGATGGGGGGGGACGAGGGGGTGCCCTCAAGGAGGAGTGCTCTCACCGACGCTCTGGTCCCTAGTAGTTGACCTTCTAAAGAGACTGAATGAACTGGGTATATACGCGCATGCATATGCAGACGATATACTTATTATCGTCATGAGCAATGACGAACACATACTAGGGGAGCTAATGAGGCTCGCACTAGGAGTGGTGGTGAAATGGTGCAAGGAAGTCGACCTGTCGGAGAACCCCAACAAAACGGAGCTGGTGGTGTTCACGAGCAGATATAAGGTTAAAAAAATAGGGCCGATCAGACTATTAGGGCAAGAGCTGACTATTTCGATGGAAGCTGGGAGTTACTTTTGATTCGAGAACAAAATGGGCAAAGCATTTGGGAAATAAAAAGGCTAGCTTTACTGCTACCTTTTGGGCTTGTAGGAGGGCATTTGGGGCAACATGGGGACTAAAACCCAATATGCTCAAATGGATTTATACGGCGATTCTGAGGCCCAGGCTACTCCATGGAGCATTTAGTCTAGTGGCCCAGAAGTAAACTGAAAACAGGCTCAGCAACCTTAGACAGGCTGCAGGGAATGGTAATGAGAGGTATCACGGGGGCAAGAAGTTCCACGCCTCTCAAGGCGTTGGACATGGCACTGGATCTTCCACCCCTAGAGGTAATGGTTAGAGCGGCCGCTTTCAAAGCTGCAGTCAGATCTAACAAGGGACGGCCCAGATCAGAGGACACCGACTTAGTCAGGGACCTCGACCTGGACCAGGAGTGGTCGTTCGACTCACAGTCAAAGAGGTTCTCCTTTGAGAAGGGCTTTACTGTAGGGATACCGAGCAGAACAGAAGAACATACGTCTGTGGTATGTGGAGAACACTGGAACACAGACGGATCCAAGGATGAGAAAGGAGTAGGTGCCGGAGCATGGCTGAAGGGCACCACCAGAGAACTAGTGTTTGCCTTGGACATACATGCAACGGGTTTTCAAGCAGAAGTAAGGGCCATTAGAGGCTGCGTGGAGATGACGCTGGAGGAGGAATGGGCTAACCGAAAGGTAACCATACACTCAGACACCAGAGCCGCCATTGCAAGCCTTGGAAAAGTAGAGGTCACCTCGCGTGAAGTGAGCCTATGTAGGACACTCTGGCATACTGGGAAATGAAAAGGCAGATAGGTTAGCGTGGAGGGGAGCGGCAGGACTAAGGGTAACCAGAGTCAACACTGCTGTTTTTCTCGGCGCGGTTGATGAAAGGATTCGTAACTGGATTAAGAGGGAACATCTAACAAGATGAAGGATAGTCAAGGGTGCAGACATGCCAAGTTGTTTCTTGGTGAGGAGGCACCCAAGAGCTGGACCAGGAAACTGATCGACCGCCCCAAGGCGTCGATCAGATCTTTTGTTGGATGGATGACAGGGCATTGTGAACTGGAGACTTTAAGAGGAGAATTGTAAGTGGCTGAGGGCAACTGCAGTTTCTGCGGAGAAGAGGGGCAGACACCCATACACCTGCTTTGATCCTGCCCAAGGGTTCTGGGGGGAGGCATCGGGTGTGCAGGGAGTACCTCCTAAAACCAAAGGAGATCCGCACACTGAGTCAGTGCGCCTCCGACAACCTTCGACTATCCGACTAATAGATATATATCGACGAACCTCTTGCACCGTATCAACGAATTTTCTCGCTCAATGTTGTGACCTCCAAGGCCTGCGCAATTTTACTTTGATTGTTATTGTTTAACTTTATTATTGTTAAACTTGACTATTGAAACAGGTGAATGCCCTAAAATAGCAGGCTTTAAAAATAGCTCATATAACACCAATTCACAAGGCTAAAGAAAAACATCTACCAACAAATTACAGACCTATGTCATTGATTTCAATATATCAAAAATTTTTGAAAAAGTTTATTAATTAATTAATATTCTTGGAATCCCGGATACCAAAACGAGCGATTTGCTATCGGCTATTGGCTATCGGCTAGCTGCGACCAGCTAGCTAGCGATCTCCCAGAGTTTACAGACCAGTTTTCTGCTTTACCGACCGACGGTAAGGCAATTTTCTACATTACCGACCGATGGTAATGTAGATTTCTGCTATGAATCGACTCAAATGGTAAGGCTGTTTCTTGCTGTCACGTCCTAAAACATAACACGACTGGGATTATTAACTCAATTAAGAATTAATGCTCTTTTTGGTCGTAGCTGCGCCAGCTAATAAACCATGGACGAGCTAAAGGAAAAGATGTGTAGTAACAAGTTCGTAATTAATCGTTGAAAATTTAGTAATTAATTTTTCTTTGGATTGAGGATTTGGATTTTAATAGGGACCAACAGAAGCAGCACATTTGTCTCTTAAAAACAATTTTTGTTGCACATGCCTCTTGTATGGATTGGAAAAAGGTCACGAGCCCTGGAATGATGTGTGTTGGATAATACTAAATTTCCCCTATCTCAGGTTATTCTCAGATTCGCCCTTCCCTAAACCAACCTAATCAATTATTATCGATTTGTAATTTTTCCTTAGTTCGTTAAATTTTAATGATATTTATTTTCCAAATAATAATTCTTTTCAAGTTAATTCAGTCGTTGCCTTGTCAACTCAAATTGGACAAAGCCCTTAAGACTCGCACTAAATGAATTGTTATCGTGAATAGCTCCTGTCCAGTAATCCTTAAGATCAAGGCCAATCGTCTATTCACGATCCAAGACAATTACTTATTTACTTGTCTGGAATTTTAATTTATTCGGATCTCTTTTATTTTCATTAATAATCCAAAATTTCTTTATTTTTGAAATAATAATTCTCTTTAAGTTAATTCAGTCGTTGCCTTGTCAACTCAAATTGCACAAAGCCCTTAAGACTCGCACTAAATGAATTGTTATCGTGAATAGCTCCTGTCCAGTAATCCTTAAGATCAAGGCCAATCGTCTATTCACGATCCAAGACAATTACTTATTTACTTGTCTGGAATTTTAATTTATTCGGATCTCTTTTATTTTCATTAATGATCCAAAATTTCTTTATTTTTGAAATAATAATTCTCTTTAAGTTAATTCAGTCGTTGCCTTGTCAACTCTAATTGCACAAAGCCCTTAAGACTCGCACTAAATGAATTGTTATCGTGAATAGCTCCTGTCCAGTAATCCTTATGATCAAGGCCAATCGTCTATTCACGATCCAAGACAATTACTTATTCACTTGTCTGGAATTTTAATTTATTTTTTTTTTTCCTTTATTTACTTTTCTTATTTTTTGTAAATTTCCTTTTCTCTTATAATGTTTGAATATAGTAAATTTAGAAATTTGGTAAAAAGAAATTAAACTAGAAATTTGAAAAATCTGAATATTTATTTAAATTTTGAAATTTGTGTACAGAGTTTTTAAGCTTGTGAGGCTTGTGTCAATCTGCTGTACAGTCAGCAAAGCTTGTGAGGCTTGTGTTGATCTGACTTGGTCAGTTCAGTAAAGCTTGTGAGGCTTGTGGTGAACTGCACCCTGGACCAGTCAGCAAAGCTTGTGAGGCTTGTAAATCTGACTGACTCACCAGCAGTGCGCGTTCGGCGTATTTAAATACATTGCTCCTCCTCTTCTTTGGCTGGAAAAATTGCGGTGTCGAATCGGGTGGTTGCGTCATCTTGAGGCATCGAATCGCTGGTTGAAATTTGTAACGGCGGTTGATAGTCATGTATCCTGTAGTGTTAATTGTGGCTAGTGGTGTGAGAAAACGGTGTCCAATGGTGCGGGGGTGTCATCCCTTCCAAACGTCGATTTTTGTGATAGTGGGGAAAATCCTATGTTTTAACACAGAGAGCGGCAGAGAGCGGTCCCTTATCCCTTCTCTACGGTTTTTTCCGGCGGCTCGTATCTTCTTTAAGGAGCGAGAGAGAACGATATATGTGCGACAGAGAAAGAGAGATGAGAGAGACAAAAGATATATCCTTCTCTTTCTTTCGAGTCAAAAATGATCAATTTTCTGTTACTTGCTGAAAATTATACAATGTTGGCAGTTTATGAATTATAAAATATGTTATTCTATTACATTTTGTTCTAAAATGAAAATACAAATTTGAACGGAAGTTATCGGTCTATTACAACAGGAGTTAAACGCATTACAAATTTTATAAACTTAATTATACATTAAACAATGAAATTTCTTATGCAAACTTTGTAAAAACATTAGACTATTCATTCTAGCTAATGTATCAATCATATTATTAAGTTATTTTATTAAATTAATACATTTTCCTTAGATTTTCTATTATTTATTTAAAATATTTGAAATTTAATTAGTTTTCGTAAGTAACAATGTATTAAAATACAACTATTGTCCAGTAAAATGTTTTATCTAATGTGTATATTTCATAAAACTTGCATTAACAATGAAAATTACTTATAAATAGTCATAATAGTTAATTATTATTAAGAAAACGTACGAATTACAAATGTATTATTCAAATTCTAAACAGTTTATCATCTAAACTTAAAGTCTAGTTAGTTAATCTAGTAGAAATAGACAAATGGATTATTATTACTATAAAAACATATTATAATAATGGATTTTCTCATCTCTTAATTTTTACTTAACATAATACAACTTTTATCTTAAACAAAAATTATTTTTCTAATTATAATTAATGAGATATCTAGCGTTATTCTAAAATAATATTCTTATGCTATAGTACATTGAGTCCCAAAAGATGCTGGAAAATGCGTCTTCGCGCAGGAAGACTGAGAAAAATCTATTTTTAGACGAGCCATGTGTTTTGGGGCTGATGTAGCTGACAAACATCTTCTTTGTCTCGGTTTTTCCTATAATTAACAATCTAGATATTCTACCATGAATTGAACTATTTATCTTCCTAAATAATTATGTAGCAAGATATTACAACTTGAATGAAAATGCTACGACTATTTTAATGATAGTTATTCGGAATACAAAATTTTACTAACTTAATAATCTAATTTACAATGAAATCATATATGATAAATTTATAATAACAGTCAATTATCTAAAATAAACTAAAACCTAAATGCTTTGTTATCAAAACTTGTTGATTTATATAATATAATAGCTATTATAGTAATTATTTATCGTTGGTTAATAAAGATTTTTTACATGGTTATAGGTTGCGTTTATAAAATGCATATGGTTACTCATAGAGCTATATTTTTGGGTTTTTGTTACTAGATCTTTGTATTATTAATACAAAAACAACAAAGCTGTTGATTGCAATTTAACAAAGAATATATATAATTAATATTATTTTTCCCAATTTCCTTACTGTTATATTTAATATCGGTTGTTGTTAAAATAATTTTATTGATAACGGTTTGAGAGATAATGTAAAATAATATTTCAATGTATAGTATAAGCCATGTTTTGAAAAACTCGGAAAAGCGCGTCCCTGCGTCGGAAAGCGTCGTATCTATATTTAGTATGGGCCATGTGTTTTACAGCCCCAAGATTACGCATCCGCTAGGGCTATCGTCTTCTTAAGGCTAATTCCACATTTTGAAGGAATATTTCCAACTCACATGTAATTGTTCAAAATCCAAAAATGTTTGTTAAATTTGTGATATGTAATAAAACAGTTTATTTATTTATAGCAGAAGAAAAACAGAAGGTTGAATAAGTTTCATTATTTGAGTAGGAAAAATATTCTTTCATGAATGTGTCTTAAAGTAGTTATTGTAATTTTATATTTGTTTGTGATTGTGAATGGAAAACCTTATAAACTCTTATACCTCGCGTTTGGAACGGTTTGCTATTTCGGTCAAACGTATAAAGGAAGAATTACAATTGTGATTATTGCACAAGGGTTTGTTTAACAATTCGTACTTAAATTATTATTTAAAATATATCCTTGTAGAAAATTAACCCTAATTTATAACTAACTCATTAATACAACTGAAGTATTTCTAAATAAAATTGCATTGCAGAAATATTGTAATTCAACTAAAGGTTTTACTATTGAACATTTTTTTATTAGAGTGAGGTTACTTACTTTTGTACAAGAGAATATAATAATCTTCGATAAACAATTGCGTATTATAATTTTACAGTATCTGTGATCGTAGGTGTAATCGGATATAATTTTTATTTATTTAAAAGTAGTGTTTGTCTTTATCAAGAAGAAAGGAAAGTTTACAGTCCGTTTTTATATTAAGTCTAAATATAGCCTTTTAAGGAAAAGGAAATTACAAGATTAAAAATTCAGAAATTTTAAAGCATGCGCCGCGTCGGTGTTTTATGACAGCTTGAGACTCCGAGAAGCGCAGGTCACATCTACAACCCTTGGTGCAATAGTGTCGGTAGGGTAGTAGGTGTTCAGGGTTATGACTATGGTTCATCGCATAAAAATATATACAAAAAAAAATTTTCCCATCGTAGACGGTTCCCTTACATTACTTTACCGATCTAGCCACTCATTATTTACTTATTAAAATAAATTAACGTATTGATTACCGGCCTAAGGTGGTACTCATATATCTTCGCCTTTGCTGAATTACTTATGGGTTTGGAGACGCCACCTAGCGGTCACAAGATATGCTGACGCTTTTGATTCTGGTTATTTTCATTTTGATCTTGGTTGTAATCTTGACTTTGATCTTGAATTAGATTTTGATTTAGATCTTGATAGTGATCTTGATTTTGATATGAATTGTCATCTCGAGGTTGATCTTGAGGTCATTCTCGATTTTGATCCTGTTCTAGATTTCGAATCAGGTCAACAGAACGGTCAAATTCACGATGAATTTGATCTTTGCCTTTGGATTTCAATTGTCTTTGGATCTCAAATGTGATCTCAGTAGGCAGAGCCGTTCTGTGTATCTCATTGACTTTTGTAAACTCGAGATCGACGTGGATCTCGTTGTTATAATTGCTGTATCTGTGCATATCATAATATTGAATTCTCAATGCCAGAGCATTGTACCATTTATGTACATAATAAAAATGGTCCTAGGATCGTGCCTTGCGGGACTCCCATATCAACTGTTTCATACTCACTGAATTGATTGTTTACTTTGACTCTTTGTTTTCTATTACTTAAATAACTTTTCATTAGTTTATGTGCATTTCCTCTTATACCGTAGTTGTATAATTTATCTAGAAGCATTTGATGATCAACTGTGTCGAAGGCTTTTGCAAGATCAAGGAATGTAATTGCAATTTGGTAACTTTTGCCAAGTTCATTTTAAATTAGATCTGTTATGTGAAAAAAGTGCATACTTAGTACTTTTGTTTTTTCTGAATCCAAATTGTTTATCTGATAATAAATTACATTGGTTGTCTAAATGTAATAATTTTTGTGTATAACTTTTTCAAAAATTTTTCATGTATTGGAAATCAATGACATAGGTTTGTAATTTGTTGGTCGATGTTTTTCTTTAGCCTTGTGAATTGGTGTTATCTGAGCTATTTTTAAAGCCTCTGGCCATTCTCCTGTTTCAATAGACAAGTTCAACAATAATCAAAGGAAAATTGCGCGGGCCTTGGAGGTCACATCATTGAGCGAGAAAATTCGTTGATACGGTGCAAGAGGCCCGTCGATATATATCTATTAGTCAGATAGTCGAAGGTTGTCGGTGGGGCACTGGCGGCCCCTGCTCGGGGACGTGTCAGCCGCGCGTAGGCCTGTATGGTCCATTGCGCTTTGTCTCCTTGACCCTCCCACCGTTAATACCGTTAATATAGACCAGTAAGCTCAGGATCTCGCCCAGACTCAGTGTGCGGATCTTCTCTGGTTTTAGGAGGACACCCGATGCCTACCCCCCCCCCCCCAGAACGCTTGGTCAGGAGCAAAGCAGGTGTCTCCTCCTCTTTTCCGCAGAGTCTGCAGCTGCCCTCAGCCACCCTTCCAATTCTCCTCTTAAAGTATTCCAGTTCACAATGTCCTATCATCCATCCTACAAAGGATCTGATCGTCGCCTTGGGGAGGTCGATCAGTTTCCTGGTCCAGCTCTTGGGTGCCTCCTCACCAAGAAACAACTTGGCATGTCTGCACCGTTGACTATCCTTCCATCTTGCTATATGTTCCCTCTTCATCTTTACCTTACGTATCCTTTCATCAACCGCGCAGAGAGGAACAGCAGTGTTGACTCAGATTACCCTTTGTCCTGCCGCTCCCCTCCTCTGCCTTTTCATTTCCCACATTGCCAGAGTGTCTTGGGTCCCATCTGAGTTCCACCTCACATACTTCTGCCAGTTTTTCCAGAGCTTCCCGGCATAGGCTGACTTCACGCGAGGTGACATCTACCTTTCCAAGGCTTGCAATAGCGGCTCTGCTGTCTGAGTGTATGGTTACCTATCGGTTAGCCCATTCCTCCTCCAGCATCATCTCCGCGCAGCCTCTAATGGCCCTTACTTCTGTTGGAAAAACCGTTGCATGTGTGTCCAAGGCAAACACTAGTTCTCAGGTGCTTCCATTCAGCCATGCTCCGGCACCTACTACTTTCTCATCCTTGGATCCGTCTGTGTACCAGTGTTCTCCACCTACCACAGACGTATCTCCTTCTGTTCTGCTCGGTATCCATACCGTAAAGCCCTTCTCAGAGCAGAACCTCTTTGGCTGTGAGTCGAACGACCACTCCTGGTCCAGGTCGAGGTCCCTGACTAAGTCGGTGTCCTCTGATCTGGCCCGTCCCTTGTTAGATCTGACTGCAGCTTTGAAAGCGGCCGCTCTAACCATTACCTCTAGGGGTGGAAGATCCAGTGCCATGTCCAACGCCTTGAGAGGCGTGGACCTTCTTGCCCCCGTGATACCTCTCATTACCATTCCCTGCAGCCTGTCTAAGGTTGCTGAGCCTGTTTTCAGTTTACTTCTGGACTACTAGGCTATTGCTCCATGGAGTAGCCTGGGCCTCAGAATCACCGTATAAATCCATTTGAGCATCTTGTGTTTTATCCCCAAGTTGCCCCAAATGCCCTTCTACAAGCCCAACAGGCAGCAGTAAAGCTAGCCTTTTTATTTTCCAAATGCTTTGCTCATTTTGGTCTCGAATCAACAGTGACTCCCAGGTACGTAGCTTCCTGCGAAATAGTCAGCTCTTCCCCTGGTAGTCTGATCGGTCCTATTTTTTTAACCTTATATCTGATCGTGAAAACCACCAGCTCCGTTTTGTTGGGGTTGACCGACAGGTCGACTTCCTTGCACCATTTCACCACCACTCCTAGTGCGAGCCTCATTAGCTCCCCTAGTATGTGTTCGTCATCGCTCATGACCAAAATGAGTATATCGTCTGCATATGCATGCGCGTATATACCGAGGTCATTCAGTCTCTTTAGAAGGTCATCAACTACTAGGGACCAGAGCGTCGGTGAGAGCACTCCTCTTTGAGGGCACCCCCTCGTCGCCCCCCCCCCCCCATCGACGTGCCCCAATGTTCCTCAATAATGCGGTCCCTTAAAGAACTGCGAATGCATCTGACTAGGGTTCCAGGAACCCCGTGCCTCTGCGCTCTCTGGCAAACGCTTTTATCAGTCGTGTAGTTGAAGGCTCCCTCCACATCTAAGAAAGTTGCTAGTACCATGCCCCTGTTTTTCATACCTTTCTTGATCTTGTTTGTAGCGTCACTCAGTGCTGAATCCACGGACTTACCCTCCTTATACGCAAGTTGCGCATGGATGTAGTGGGCTATCCTTGAAGGCCTCATCCTTGATGTAACGATCCACTAACCTTTCCAGTGTTTTAAGGAGGAGGGACGTAAGGCTTATGGGCCTATAGTCCTTCACCCCTTCATGGATACATCTACCTGCTTTTGGTAGGAACATTACTTTGGCTTTCCGCGAGATCCCAGGTATATAGCCCAATGCAAGGCAGTACCTGTATATTACGACTAGCGGGTCCACCAGTAATTCTAATCCTTCTTGTAATAGAACTGGAAATATACCATCAGCCCCAGGAGCCTTATAAGATTCGAAGGTCTCGAAGGCCCATTTAACTCTATCTTTTGTAACCACTCTTTCCGCTACATCCCAGTCCTGAGCCGAGGATTCGGTATCAGTATCTGGTCGTAGCGTTGACTCCGTGTTTTCCAATCCCGGAAAGTGCGCTTGTAATAGACAGGCCAATGCCTCCTCACTGCACTGTTCGCTGCCCACCCCCCGGATGGTGTCTTTATGCGTCCAGAGGTAACTATCATTGGTCTGGCTAGGATATCATGACGACAGTGGTCTCTGAGGTACCTGGAGTCTAGGGTGGACATTAATGAACGTCGTCTCCTAGCTTTTTACGCAAATTGGAAATATAATTAGACGAAACTAATTACTCGGGGGTTTTCGGGGTCGCTGAACAGGAATATCATGACGGCAGCGGTCTCGGAGGTACCTGGTGCCTAGGGTGGACAGTATGAACGTCGTCTCCTAGAGTTTTACGCAAATTTGAAATATAATTAGACAAAAGTAGTTACTCGGGGGTTTTCGGGGTCGCTGAACCCGCAATTACCGCAAAGGCGACTGTTTCCGGGGTACCAGGTGTTCAGAGTGGACAGTATCAACATCGTCTCGTGGAATTATCTTGAGTATGAGATTATTTTTACATAATATTAAATATATTAAATAATTATAAATTATTATAAATTGTTTATTTAAATATTACAATAACAGTGTAGATAAAAACAAGGTTTTAAAAAGGAGTTTTCGACATGGCGTCGGAGGAGAAGGAGCCGCCCGATGCCTCTCTTAATAAATATTACAAGTGCCATCCCAGCATTAGCGTTGGGGCAGTGGTGTGCATAGTGTGTGGAAACTTCTACCATACTGATGAAATAGTTACAAAATATAACATAGGAAAACCAATTAAATTCCTCAGCAACTCATTTATTGTGTGCCAAGATCATCCTAACCTCTCACTAACCTCAAAGTTGCCATATGGCATGCTCAGTGAAGCAGCGTGGCAATTCATAGCACAGCTAAAGCATGAAAACCGTGAACAAATTAAACAAGACATTGTGAATAACATAGTGCATGAGACAACAGAAGAAAATGGTCTCAATAAAACCATATATGAAGATTACAATGAATCAGATTCACTGAAAATTGAAAATAACCTGCTAAAACAATTACTTAAAGAAACACAAGAAAAGAACGCCTTACTAAACGAATTACTCGTAAAAGAAAGACAAAATAACAATTATAAAAACATCAAGCCCCCCACACTTATGCAGAAATTTTAACAAATACTAAACCCAAAGCTAAAAGAGTACCAAAACTAATTGTTAAAAAAACAAACAACAAAGACAATATAAACCTAGAAAACACTGTACTGCATTATCTTGCTAAAGACAAAACAATTCAAACAAAAAAAGTGACAAAAATAAATAATGATACTATATTAATAAACTGTATGAACGAAGAAAGTATAAATGCAATTGAAAAGACCTTATCTAAAAAATTATCAACTAATGCAAAAATCAAAAAAGAAGAAATAAAAAAACCTATAGTGAAAATTATTAACATTGAAAAAGTGTTTAATGATAAAGAACTAGAACAAGACATTAATCAAAGAAACTTTAACAATATTGATGACAAGTGCAAAGTTCTACACATAAACTCAAGTGAAAAAGCTAAAACAATGAGTGCAATAGTTGAAGTAACTTTGAGTGAGAGTGTGTTAATACCATCGCACCCACCATTTTTATTTTCCATGTTTAATATTGTTTTTTGTATTTCTTGATGATTAGTAGGATATAGAAAAATACTCTTGTTATTCTTAGTAGGCAGCCTTACTCTTTTGTTTGGTGGAGTTTTAATTTTGTCACACAGTTCTGTCACTGAATTCTTAACGCCTACAATCTACAAACATATAAGAGACAATAAAAACAAGTTATTTATAGGGTTTCAAAATTGCAGAGTATTTGACATAATAAACACAAATCCATGTACTAAATGCTCAAGAGTCGGCCACAGTGGCAACAAATGCGATAATGAGGACAAGTGCTACAAATGTGCAGGAAATCACGCAGCTGCTGAGTGTAAATGTGATACTCTTAAATGCGCAAACTGTGAATTTAACAACAACAAATACAAAACTAATTACAATATAAATCATAGTGCAATAGACAGTGATCAGTGTGAAGTGCTAAAACACAAAATAAAAAAATACATTGAAATGACAGACTATCCACTGCAGCCTACCTACCGTCGGTACTTTGGCAACCTAGAAATCGGCAAACAAAGCAATTCCCGCTCACAGCAATGGATAACTACTAGAAGAGTTAGATTAACGACCAACACATCTGCCGGTACATTATCTCCAGCAACCCCTACATCTACAGCTCAACCAAGATTTGATACGTTAGAAAATGAATCTTGATTCTCAAGAGGTAATATTTGACAACGAACATATCACAAATAGTGTAACCGAATTAAATAGATGCCTAGCTACAGTCAAAGAATTTATTCTTTGCGTTAATATAAGAAGTTTAAATGCTAATTACAATAAACTATTAGTATTCTTAAACAGGTTTGTTACAAAGCCTTGTATTATAGTATGTACTGAAACATGGAAACTTGAACACCACGAATTTTTTAATATTCCAAAATATAGAATGTACTATAATGAAAGCAACATAAACCAATCGGATGGTGTAGTATTATATAAAAGTGAAGACATTACAGAAACTACGGAAATTATACAAATAAATAAACTTAGAATAATGAACACGAAAATCACACTTGAAAATAACAAAAACATAACATTATCATCAATTTACCGATCACATGACATACATAAAACTGAATTCTTAACGAATATTAAAAATTTTCTAAAAATAAGCAAGAAACAAAAAAATAATATAATAATAGGAGACTTCAATTTTGATATATTAAGCCAAGATGTTTTAGATCAAGACTTTTTACAAATCCTATTAGAAAATGGTTACTGCCCAGGATTTAAAAGTATAACTAGACCATCAGATATTAATAACAATAGCAATGGCATCTGTATAGATAACTTTTTCATTAAACTAGACAAAATTAAATATAAAACCTACTTACTAAAAACACCTTTTACCGACCATTTTCCCATAATGATGTCATTACAAAATATTAAAAAACAATCCAGTACCAAATTAGGAAAAAGATTTAACTACAATAAATTGGAAAAAACAGCAGGAACTATAAAATGGGCAGATATCTCATTAATAACAGATCCCAACCAAGCCTTAAATAACCTTATACAAAAAATTCAAACATGCCTAAACAGGTCAATAATTAAGACGCATAGCAATAAACAAAACAACATGAAACCGAGGAAAAATCGGATAACAAAAGCAATAATAAATTCGTGTAAAAATAAAGAAAAACTATATAATATATGGAAGAAGGATCCTACTAACTCTGTAAAAAAAGAAAATTACAAAAACTACATTAAGATACTTAACCACATTATCAACCAAGCAAAAAAGGACCATGATAGAAAGCAAATACAATCAAACATGAACAATCAAAGGAATCTCTGGAGATTAATTAATAACAAAATTGGAAAAAATAGTAAAATAAATAACAACATTAATTTTATCATGGATAATAACAATAAAAAAATAACCGACTCAAAAGAAATTTCTGAACATATCAACAACTTCTTCTGCAACGTTGGTAAACAACTGTGTGACAAAATTAAAACTCCACCACACAAAAGAGTAAGGCTGCCTACTAAGAATAACAAGAGTATTTTTCTATATCCTACTAATCATCAAGAAATACAAAAAACAATATTAAACATGGAAAATAAAAATGGTGGGTGCGATGGTATTAACACACTCTCACTCAAAGTTATAATATCATACATCTCCGACCCACTGGTTCACATAACCAACTTATGCTTAGAGAAAGAAATTTGGCCTGATGCTTTAAAGACTGCGGATATTATACCAATACATAAAGCCAAAGAAAAGCATCTGCCAACAAACTACAGACCAATTTCCCTGATCTCAAATGTTGCAAAAGTATTGGAAAAACTACTGCATAGTAGAATATCATCTTTCATAGATAAATGTAACTTGATCTCAAATAAACAATTTGGATTCAGGAAAAATAGAGGCACTAAAGATGCACTATATCAAATAACTAACACAATCTATAACCACATAGATGCAAGCGACCCAATAGCTATTACATTCCTCGATCTAGCGAAAGCATTCGATACAGTAGATCATCAAATTTTGCTTGATAAACTATATAACTACGGCATCAGAGGTAGCGCATATAACCTCATAAAAAGTTACCTAAGTAATAGGAAACAAAGGGTGAAAATAGGTAATGATTATAGCCAATACAAAACTGTCTATATGGGAGTACCGCAAGGTACAATACTTGGACCACTGCTGTTCATTATTTATATTAATGATATGTTATCTTCAATGCCTGAAGATACAATATTGTCATACGCTGACGACACTGCGATCATAGCAATAGGTAAAACCTGGCAAGAAGTAGAAACTAAAATGAACGACTACCTACAAGAAATAGCCAACTGGCTAGCACTAAATAAACTATCTCTCAACAAGGACAAAACAATATACATGGAATTCGGCAGCAATTATAAAAGCACGCCTAAAAATATGAACATTTGCATACAAGGAAAAAACATCAAAAGAGTAGAAAACACCAAATACCTAGAGGTAACTTTCGATAGCAACATGAAATGGGATATACACACCAAAAATATATATAGTAAGACCAAATACCTTACTTTCATCTTATACAAACTGTCTATTATAATGGACACAGACAATCTCCGTATGATTTACTATGCGTTGTTCCACAGTATCACCTCCTACGGTATTATAGCCTGGGGAGGCGCTTACGCAGGTAGAACCAAAAGCTTACAAAGCCTGCAAAACAGACTGCTTAAACTTATAAATAAAAACCATTTTATTTATGACAGAAATCCACTAAATATAGAGCAAATTTTTACCTTTGAGTCACTAATATTTCATTACAAAGAATTACAAGACAAATATATAGAATCCGACAAAGTAACGAGGAATAAAAGTATACCAATACCTAAACGTTGTAAATGCATCAGCATCAAAAACAGCTACATTAGAGCACTAACTACCTACAACAAACTGCCTAATGACCTTAAAACAATAACGAATAAAAAAAGTCTGAAATATAAAATCAAGATCTGGATAAAAGCAAACATCTAGCATAATAAAACACCCATGAATAATACTAATAATATTAACTGTAAACAGATAAAGCAACTATATTATTCACTAATAAAGATATCGGACACAGACCTCCCACATTGGAAGTCCATGGGGAGTTTAGAGTCCGATAAACTGTTACTGGATATAAGAACATATATATGCGCACACGGGTTATGCACACTACATTATAAACGTTCTCATCGTCGATTATCTAATTACAACTGGAACAAAATCCGAAAACTCAATATTAATCAACAAATTATCATCGAAATTGCAAATATGATTGCTAACAGGTGGACGCTCTCAGAGAGCAACAAAAATACAACTTTAAGCAATAAGTGTTGTGACTATCGTATTACTAACGGAAATAATGAAATAAAACATATACACTTTGTCAAAGAAAAATCCAAAGATATTGAAATAAAAAAGGAACACAACAACGAAAAATATAATCCCATAGAAACTGTATTTAGTACGATAGATAAAATGGCTGAGGATAACAATACAAAAACCATGTCAATGGAAGCAATTGGCGCACCGGGAAAGCCTATACTGCAAGATAACACCTACCGCATGTCTTACGGAGATCTCAACTATCTAGGCTGTAATAAAGCACTACTGTATTTCGACAGAGGCATTCGAGGTAAACAAACATTTACAAACTCAATGTATACTCTAGAACAGCACCCGAAATACAACGATCTCATAGTAGTAGACGACATTGTTTTTACATCAACATGTAAATGTGACTCAGCCAACCAACACAGATTGATGTTCCCACACTACAGAGTTACCTGTGCAGTGGGACTCACCTGCCCAACAAGAACAAGACTAAACAGCTACGAAAGAATCATCTTTGCAAGAGACAGAAACGCATCCACGGAATCATTTACAACAGCAAGACAAATGTTGGTTAGATATTGGTGATAGAAGAAAAGTCATTGATAATGTGTGGTTGTCGACTTGACTCCGTAGCTGCTAGCTACGGGGATACAAGATCGACAAACAATCAGGGACAATATTTCAATTTAGTTTTAAGTTAGTTTAAGACACCAGACCAGCATACAGGAAATACTTCCTCTGCTGGGTTACGCATGTAATGTAAAAATGTATATTGATATTATTGTAATACCTATGTACTTACTCTGGTTTAATAAATAAATAAATAAATAAATAAATAAATTTCTGAAAACTCGATATATATTCGTGTCAATTTTTATAAATTTTATTCTTTAAAAAAAATGTATAAAAAATATTACTATTATTAAAAGTAAGAAAAAGTATTAAAAATATTTTATTCTTATCTATTCAATAATCACTTCTTCGTTCTCTTGCACTGGTTCACTCGATAATGGCTCTCTTTCGATGTAATTGTCAACGTCGGAACAATTGCAGCCTAAACAATTTTTTCAAGCAAGATGCAGATTAATCCCTGCTTTCTGCATCCATATGAAATACCGCAACCTTTTCTGCAGCTGGAGAAAATTAAGTTCATGATGCTGGGTGGACCAGGAGGCTGTGTCATCTTTATTGAAATTAAACAGTTTTCTACGAGTTCTGTAGAAAATCTGTTAGATTTGAAAAGTCTTCTCCATGCAACCAATTATGTACTCGTAAATACCGATCTCAACAATCTAAGCGAGGTTTATATAAAATTTCAACATAAAATATCATAATATCATTCGAGAGAATGGCGAGTGGATCGGGTTTTGTATTCCCTCGCTCGCTTTAATCATCTCGGGACATGTGTCGGTTCTCGCTCAATATTTTTTGGTTTTGGTCTTGATGTCGATACTAATTATGGCCTTGATTTAATCCTGAGGTTGAGCCTGATTTTTCTGATTTTGATCTTAATTTTGATTTTCATTGTGATCTTGATCGTGATCTTGATTTTCGTATTTCTGATTCTAGTTATTTTCATTTTGATCTTGGTTGTGATCTTGACTTTGACCTTGAATTAGATTTTGATTTAGATCTTGATAGTGATCTTGATTTTGATATGAATTGTCATCTCAAGGTTGATCTGGAGGTCAATCTCGATTTTGATCATGTTCTAGATTTCGGCTCAGATCAACAGAACGGCCAAATTCACGATGAATTTGATCTAGCCTTTGGATCTCAATTGTGATCTTAGTAGGCAGAGCCGTTCTGCGTATCTCATTGACTTTTGTAAACTCGAGATCGACGTGGATCTCGTTGTTATAATTGCTAACTGCAGCTTTGAAAGCGGCCGCTCTAACCATTACCTCTAGGGGTGGAAGATCCAGTGCCATGTCCAACGCCTTGAGAAGCGTGGACCTTCTTGTCCCCGTGATACCTCTCACTACTATTCCCTGCAGCCTGTCTAAGGTTGATGAGCCTGTTTTCAGTTTACTTCTGGGCTACTAGGCTACTGCTCCATGGATTAGCCTGGGCCTCAGAATCGCCGTATAAATCTATTTGAGCATTTTGGGTGTTAGTCCCCATGTTGCCCCAAATGCCCTTCTACAAGCCCAAAAGGTAGCAGTAAAGGTAGCCTTTTTATTTTCCAAATGCTTTGTCCATTTTGGTCTCGAATCAAAAGTGTCTCCCAGGTACTTAGCTTCCATCGAAATAGTCAGCTCTTCACCTAGTAGTCTGATCGGTCCTATTTCTTTAACCTTATATCTGATCGTGAAAACCATCAGCTCCGTTTTGTTGGGGTTGACCGACAGGTCGACTTTCTTGCACCATTTCACCACCACTCTTGTGCGAGCCTCATTAGCTCCCCTAGTATGTGTTCGTCATCGCTCATGACCAAAATGAGTATATCGTTTGCATATGCATGCGCGTATATACCCAGGTCATTCAGTCTCTTTAGAAGGCCGTCGACTACTAGGGACCAGAGCGTCGGTGAGAGCACTCCTCCTTGAGGGCACCTCTTCGTCGCCCGTCCCCCGCCCATCGACGTGCCCCTATGTGCCTCAATAATGTGGTCCTTTAAAGAACTGCGAATCCATCTGACTAGGGTTCCAGGGACCCCGTGCCTTTGCGCTCCCTGGCAAACGCTTTTCTCAGTCGTGTAGTTGAAGGCTCCCTCTACATCCAAGAAACTGCGAGTACCATGCCCCTGTTTTTCATACCTTTCTTGATCTTGTTTGTAGCGTCACTCAGTGCTGAGTCCACGGATTTACCCTCCCTATACGCATGTTGCGCATGATGTCTATCATGATGGCTATCCTTGAAGGCCTCATCCTTGATGTAACGATCCACTAACCTTTCCAGTTAAGGAGGAAGGAAGGCTTATGGGCCTATAGTCCTTCACCCCTTCATGGATACGTCTACCTGGTTTTGGTAGGAAGATTACTTTGGCTTCCCGCCAGATCCCAGGTATATAACCCAATGCAAGGCAGGCCCTGTATATTACGACTAGCGGGTCCAGTAATTCTAATCCTTCTTGTAGTAGAACTGGAAATATACCATCAGTCCCAGGAGCCTTATAAGGTTCGAAGGTCTCGATGGCCCATTTAACTCTATTTTTTGTAACCACTCTTTCCGCTACTTTCCAGTCCAGAGCCGAGGATTCGGTATCAGTATCTGGTCGTAGCGTTGACTCCGTGTTTTCCAATACCGGGATGTGGGCTTGTCACTGGACAGGCATTGGACAGGCCAATGCCTCCTCACTGTCCGCTGCCCATCCTCCGGATGGTGTCTTTATGCGTACAGAGGTTCCTATCGTTGTTCTGGCTAGGATTCTATTAAGCCTCGCTGCTTCAGGTACACTGTCGATTTAGTCACAGTATCTCTTTGCCGTTTCCAATGCCTTTTGTAGATGATCTGGGCGGCTTTGTAAGCCTCGCGCTCAGCCTCGCCTTTCCGTTTTTTCCATTTCCTAAGAAGTTTCCTTATCTCCCTGCATTGGGAATCCAAATTGGAATTCCACCAGGGAGCACCTTTGCCTAATGTCCTTTTCTTTAACCGTTGCAGTTGCTTTCAAAACCTCCTATTAGAGCTTCATGCACTTTGCTGCTGTAATCATCCAATTCTACGCTGCTGCACAGACGATCGGTGCTAGGAGGTAGCCTTTCTTCTAGGCTTTTGCGGTAGTTTTCCCAGTCAGTTTTCCTGGGATTCCTCCACAGTTGCTCCTTAGCCTTGACGTTTCCTAGTTCGAAGCGGATCTTTTCGTGGTCTGACATGGAGACCTCCTCTGCTACTCTCCATCCCAGTATCCTACGCCCGATCCTCCTCTATGCTAGTGTAACATCCAGGACCCTTACTGAGTTCCTGAAGGACGCTGCCCTTATTCATAAAGTCCAGTTCCGTCGAAGCTATATATTCCAATAGCTCCTCTCCTCTGTTATTGCAGTTCGAGCTGCCCCATATTGTGTGGTGCGCGTTTGCTTCACAACCTAGGAGAAGCTCCTTCCCGCTTCTGTTGCATTCCTCAATGAGTGCCCTCACCTCATCGGGTGGGGGTGCTTCTGTTGCATCACTAGGGAAGTACGCAGAGGCTTCTGTTGCATCACTAGAGAAGTACCAGTTCTGTCTCTGCCCCTCCTCCTATTTTAACCTTTACTGTTACCGTGGTAATGTCCGCGTGGCAATGTTTCGGCCAGGCCTCTCCCTCCATTCCTTTCAGGGTTATGAAGGTTCATACTCGAGTCCCAGCCAGAAACAGTTGTCCACACCCCCTTAATCTGGCTACTGTACCTTTCGCATTGATCCAAGGTTCTTGGATCAAGGCGATACCTATCTGCACCTCAGCCACGCTCTTTGACGGAACTGCCGAAGCGCTTTTGCTGTGGTGCAAATTAATCTGGATGAAGGGAATAGTGGGCTCCGCACTGTTGGCTGAGTCCTTGACAACGTTCATACTGTCCACCCTGGACTCCAGGTACCACGGAGACCGCTGTCGTCATGATATTCGTGTTCAGCGACCCCGAAATCCCCCGAGTAGCAAAAGTAAACTCATGTCCAGCAACAATTTCCGTGTAGTCTATTTTCTATTTATTGCCTATTTGAAATGCATTAGTCGCATCTAATAGGTCAGAATCGGCGCTCTTCGTCTTTTCCGCTACCATCGGCCGATTCTCTTGGGCTCCCTTACCGATTCCTTTAACCATGCAGCGTCTGTCAAGCCACCCTCGACATCCTCATTTAAAAGCTGGGTCATTTCTACAAAATTGTTACATTTGGATGCCAGAGAATTCAATATTATCATATGCTGATGATACAGCAATTATAACAACGAGATCCGCGTCGATCTCGTGTTTACAAATCAACCTCGAGATGACAATTCATATCAAAATCAAGATCACTATCAAGATCTAAATCAAAATCTAATTCAAGATCAAAGTCAAGATCGTCCTAGAGGAAGATTTGTAATAGTAAAATTTTAAGTTTCGTTAAATTTCTCTAGAAACATCATTAAAGGTGTCAGAAGTTTGTATCACATGATTTTAGGAAATGTCTGTATGGATGTGTGTGTGTGTGTGTGTGTGTGTGTGTGTGTGTGTGTGTGTGTGTGTGTGTGTGTGTGTGTGTGTGTGTGTGTGTGTGTGTATGTACGTATACCGCTTTATCTCCGGATCCACGCGGTCGCTTTTAACCGGGTGGGGCTCATTTTTTTTATATTTTATTCTGAATTAGGGAAGAAAACTATTTTTTATGATTCATAGATTCGTTTTTGTTTTATGTCGAATTTTTCATTTTCGAAAAATTTATTTTTGATTTTTTTTAATGATTGGATTTAAATGTTATAATCGGATGGGTAGCGTTCGAAAGAGGATAAAAAAACCTATATTCTCAAAAAAAAAAAAATCTCTAGCTATCACGGTTCTTTTGTTATTAACAAAAACTTGTTTTTTTTTCAAAAGATCGTAACTCCCAATCTATACGGTCAATTTTTTGGAGAAAAATCGTGATAATGCAGAAAATAAATAAATATAGTCTGTAAAAATTTGGATAAATTCTTTTGATTAGTTTTTGAGAAAAAAAAATAAATATGAAAAAAATTAGTTTTCGTTGTCGCTCGATAACTGAAGTAAAATTGATTTAATCGCTTCAAAATTCCCCGTAGAGGTAGATTTTGTATACCTCTCGGCTAAGTTCGTTGGGCAAAATGATTGGTCCATAAATTTCGTAGATATTTGAGGTTAAAATTTTTTTAACGTTTTATTTAAATCATAATATCTCGAGAACGGCTTCATGTATCTGAACCGGATGGGAGGCATTCGAAAGAGAATTAAAATACCAACATTTCCTAAAAAAAATTTTATTTCTAGCTATCACGGTTCTTTTGTTATTAGCAAAAACGTAAAGCTTGAAAAATGAAGAAAATGAGTTTTGTATATCCAACGATTGCAGGAGTTAAATTGTCTGAAGGGAGTACCCCGGTAAGTGCTAGTCAAGCGAGTGCACACGAGCAGTCCTAACCTCTAATGTTTACAATTTATAACGAAAGAGAAAAATGTGCGATTTCCCATAAGACCTGTGTTAAATGTGTGAACATTGAAATGTTTATAAGTTCTTTCTGACCCTCCTAAAGATCACTAAAATTTAACCGAGCCATTTTTAAACTAAAATCTACCTGTGTGCTAAATTTAAGATTTTTGTAACGTGTCAATCCCTTACCGGGGGTACTCCCTTAATTGCTTTAAATTTTATTGTGGTGATAGATTTTGGGTAGTCCTCGGCTGAGTTCTTTGGGCAAAATGATTGATACATAAATTTCAGAGATATTTGAGGTTAAAACTTTTGTTTGATATCGTTTTTTTGTACTTTTTTTTTACTAAAACATTTCGTTCACTCCACATATTATTAATGGATCGGCATATCACTATGTAATGGCCCATCATTCCAGAAGTAAGAGGTGAGATTGTGTTTAATATTTATTATTTTTGTTTTATGTATAAAACAGTTATTATATTACACACAAGTTATTTGGAAAAAAAAATTTAATTAATGAGCATTTTGTTGATGATAATATAATAATAGGGTAAAGTAACTGTTGTCGGCCACTTGTTTAATATGTTACAGATATTATTACTTAACATCATAAATTTTTATTGAAAGGTATTTGAATTATGTACATTTTCTTTTTTTAATATTTAAATTATGTTCACTCTGTCATTTATTATTAACGAAAATGTGCTCAAAATTATGTAATAAATTTTTCAAATAATAATTGATTTACCAACTTCAAGTTTTAATCACTTATTATACTCATTGAAGAATAATATGTACATTGAAGAGTAATATATTTGGTTGAAATTTCAAAATATTATTTTTATTTGTTTTTTAAAAAAACAATGTTTTATAAAAAGGTAGGAGTTTTGTTGTCACGCGATAACAATATTAGGAAAATCAACCAATAGTCTTAAAATTTGGGAGAGATATATTTTTTTTATATCTTTAAACTGAATTCATTGCCCAAGAAAATCTAACTATTACGACGAAAGATATTTGAGGTTTAAAATAAAACTCATTGAACATGTGATAATATTTTAAAAAAATGGATTTATAAAATTATCGAGTTGTCGCATGAGAAAAAGAGTAACAAGAATGAATTCTCGAAAAAAATATATTAATTCATTACGAATATTGATAAAGAAAATTGGGTATGATACAATTAATTATTGTTATGAAAAATTAAAAAAAAAAAATTAATAAATACATTATTTTGAGGAAGCTAAGTGCCAATATATTGGCAGCAGTTTTTATATTTATGTTTAAGTGCTCATAACTTTTGAGAGAGAAGAGATTTTTCGACGCGTAAAAATTCATATTGAAGGTTTTCTCTCTACTTTACTTTTATTTTTGAATGGATACTGTAGGAATATGAGAAGATATTGCAAGATGAGTTATTCCCTACTGAAAAACGTCACATGGGACCCAGGTGGGACCCACACGGGATCTTTCATAGTTTCTATATGGTACCCACATGGGTCCCAAGTCTGATGCAGAAAAATATAAATAGCCATGTGGGAACCATGTGGGAACCATGTGGGAGCCATATGAGAGACATATGGGAACCTTGTGTTTATAAAACGTTTTATAATATTTATTTATTTATTTGTTTATTTATTTATTTGTTATTATAACTTGGAAACGGCTACAGATAGAGCAAAATGGCTTGAATTTGGCGGTCACTAAAGGAATATTAGGATTAGTGATAATTCTAATCAATTTACTGTTTATTTGCTAAGGACTCTTCAGTTTGTTGAATTTTTTATAAATAAATAAATAAATAACCCTTATTCTCATATGGCTCCCATATGGTTCTCATACAGTTTAGACATGGCTCCCACATGGTTCCCATATGAGTCCCACCGCCGATTCGCACAATCCACCCGAACGGTATGTACAAATTCCTATATGGTTCCCACATGGCTATTTATTATATTTTTCTGTATCACACCTGGGACCCATGTGGGTTCTGGGACAAAATCCCACATGGGTCCCATGTGGGATCAACAAGGGAACTATGTGAGACCCATGTGGGTTCCATATAGAAACTATGAAAGATCCCATGTGTGTCCCGCCTAGGTCCCATGGGGCGTTTTTCAGTAGGGTTGCCAACAAAAGAAACACAAAGTTTTGTCTTATAGAATAAAAATAAAACTTTAAAGACGAATATCTTCGAAAATTTTGAGCGTTGGACCTTAAAATTTTTTCATATTTTGACATAACAAATCGGTACCCAAAGTTTGGTAAGAATCCGTGACCCAAAGGTGAGACACTCTCCTAGTAAGAAAGAAAATAGCCATTTTATCTTTACAAGGGTCAAATACGTACTCTTTTTCGATAGTCTTATTGGACTGCTATTCGAAATAGAATTATGTGCTTTTTTTGAATTGGTAAAGTTAGATACCGTCGTTACATTTCGAGCTTATACCGGAGATGGTATTTGCCAAAACTATAACAAAAAATGAAATAAATTAAAATAAAATTTTACCAAACTTTTACATGGAAAATGTTGAATAATATATCCCAAACCAATATTCGCAATACCTTGGTTGATAATATCTTGTGACTTTCTTTGCAAATAAACCATGTACATGTTAAGATAATTATCCAGTCTTGTAAGATCTTGTTTAGAAAGTTGTACTCCTTTGTGCATTTCATCGAGAATGAGCTTCTTAATAACCTTGGACCTAATCGCCTCTATATATACATAATGCAAATTCCTTATAATGCTGTAAAATACATATCTCTACTAATCTGTTTATATAATCTTCCATATTCTGAGTTTCTGGAGCAAGAAATTTTACATTGTTGACATCTGTAAGACCTGATACATTAATAATTACATACGGACCTCACCATTTTCATATCTTCTTAACTACGATTAATTAACATTACCTCTATACATTATTCACGGTTACCGACAATTACAGTTTTTCGTTTCGTTAATTTAATTGTTTAAATAACATGATTATTAATGCAGATACACATTCTTTAAAGACTAGAGAATGTTCGTCTGGTCCACATTAGTTGTTAGTTTCAAAATTGATTTAACGAAACGAAAAACTGTAATATCGGTATACAGTAGCCCCTTAAGTTGACAATTTTATCGCATATTTAATTGGAGGTTGGTGCACACACAAAGGTAGGAAAGGGGAAAAGAGTGTGAGATTACATAAAAAGATGGATAGAGAGGCAAGTAAGAAATGTGCGTTTAATATAAAAAATCACTATTAAGTATAATTAAGCCCTGACAAAAACGTTGCCGGGTTTCTCGCCGGAATCAGGCTCGATTTATTGAATATCGGCGAATTCTAGTTTACGAATCCACCAAGAAACCCTATGAGTCGTGACATGCATTTTATATGTCGTTCCGGGTAGAAACGAGTGAAAAATTAAAAATATGAATTTAATGCAATTATTAGTTTTAATTCAAGAAAAACGTTCTGTAACAGTAACGTAACCATACCAAGTTTAATCTAAAATGATATGGATAAAAATATAAAAAATAAATTTCTGACAAATGTATAATGATAAAAGTAACCTAACCTTACTTTTTAAATTTAACAATTATGTTTATAGACTATAACTTAATAACTTTCTTATACACAGTCACTTATGATTATTTAAGAAATATAATTAGGCACAATAAATTACGCATTGTAAAAATGCTTAAAAGAAATATCAGCTCCGAAAAAATTACGTTTTCTTAATACTACGATAGTTCTAGTAGAAGTAGGTATGTGTAATGCGTATTTCAGAACCTACGAACATCGGCTGGGGCTTTATCGAGGTGAGCTCACTTCGCAATCATTGAAAGTTACATGACGGCCACTCACAATGTTTATGCACAGTGTGACCGTCACGTAACGGTGAGTGACTGCGAAGTGAAATTATTTCCCTCGTCTCGATCAAGCCCCTGCCGGATTTCCACCGAGAATCGCGCTCTCTTTCAGCCTTGATTTTAGCGAATGGTTCTGACCAGTTTCTAGAATACTGGCTAGAAATTATTGACAAATTTTTACCAAGGAGGAGCAGCCATCTACCAAAAAATCTCAGATGAGACCACAGTTGAAATCTCACCTGAAATATCACGCCAAAATCTCATATATTTAAAAATCAAAATTTTACAGTAATTTTAAATCGTTAAATATAAATTTCTTTATTTTTAGTATTTATGCTATTATAATAGTAATAGCATACCAGAAACACGCGCAATAAAGCATTTTGTATTGATTTTTAAGGTTGTTCTGGCGCGAGGATTAGCGTTTTGATATTGGTATAACTGCGCCCTATCCTTTAGCATTAGATTAAAGAACTGCTGCCAACTCCAAATAATGAAAATTCATATAGATTCTAATTTCTATTTTAACAAATTTTTTATTATTTTATAAAATTATGGCATTATAAATTCGTTAAAAATTCATTAAGTGTTTTCCCGGACCATGTGATTAAATAAAATTCTTTATATCTGTTGGTATATATGGTACATTTATGTGGTGCGAGAGTGAGAGAGAGAGAGAAGATGCGCAGCGCCATCACGCGTTGACTGATTGAGAGAGTGAGAGCAAGTCGTCACTTGATTGACTTGGCCCTCCGCTGCGTGCGGTTGTAAGTAGAGAGCAGTCGGAAGATCAGATTACTAAAATTACTGTTTAATTGTTAACCGTCGGGTTGTTTATTACTCCCCCTCCTACCACGGTTTTTCTTAACATGGTAGCGGAGAGTCGTGATTGAGGTGCCTCGAGAAGAAGTCGAGAGCACGAAGGAAGGCGCGATCGCGCATTCGAAAAACTTTTTCCTCTTGACTCTACGTCGACCTTCGGGTGGCATGGGCAATTAAAAATTTCGCCAGTGCATGGAAGACGAAAACAAGGAAACTGTCAAGATTGAAACTGAAAATAAAGAAGTTGAACAAAAAGAAGTTCCCGCGGAAATCAAAATGACATCGGAAAACAAAAGATTTACAATGCAAATGTTTGATGGGACACAGTACCACAAATGGAAGTACAATCTAAAGCTGTTCTTGGAATTTAAGGAATGCAGTGAAGTTATTGAACATGACGAAAGACCGGAAGAAATAACACAAGCAGTATGGAAGAAAAAAGAGATAAAAGCTAAAAACTATATTGTGAATAGTATAACAAATACGCAACTGGAGTTAATAATTTCTGAAGAAAGTGGCAAAAAAATGATTGATAAACTAGACGAGAATTATTTAATTAAAAGTAGTGCAGGAAAGTTGTTGTACAAGAGAAAACTGCTCGATATGAAAATGGAAGAAAGTGAAAACCCGACAGAATTTTATAATAAATTTGAAAAGTTAGTGAACGAATTAAAAAATGCGGGAGAAAATGTGATAAAAGAAGATAAATTATTATTTACAGACGCTACCAGAATGTTTATCGCACATAGTAAATATTGTGGATGAATTAACGGAAAAGGATAAAACAATGAAATCAAATTTGTGAAATCAAAATTGGAATTAGATTTCAAGAAAAGACACAGTGAAAGTGAATTTAAAATCGAATGCTTTTGTGTTTGAGAAGAAGAAAAATTTAGAAAAGAAAAGAGGACATTGTGTTATTCATGTGGTGGTGAAGGACACATACGATTGCCCGTCGAAAAACAATTTCGGGAATCACGCGCCACAACAAGGAGGCGGAAGCGTCCAGGAGAGTCGCGCGCCACAGAGGAGAGGGGGAACCGGCAGAGGCTACTCGCAACAGCGAGGAGGCGCGCCCGGACGCGGAGCTAGCCAACAGCGATCCAGCTTCAACCGGCGTGGCGGTAGCAGCTACGGACAATGCGGCAGAGAAGCGAGAGCCAGCGACGGCGGCCAAGCTGAGTGAGGCGCGCACGACAGAGTAGGATTCAGCGCATCAGTACACGTTAATTCTACGAATACCGAGAACGATAATATAAATAAAAATGAAATTGAGTGGATTTTGGACAGTGGTTGTACGGATCACGTAATAAATAATGACAATTATTTTAGCGATTTTATTGAATTTAAAGAACCGATTAACGTAAAAGTAGGTGATGGTAGAGTTCTAAAAGCAACTAAAGTAGTACACGTTAATAGTAAATTTAAAACGTTTAATAATAATGAAACGGAAGTAGAAATGGAAAATGTTTTCTATGTAAAAGATATGAACAGAAATTTAATTAGTTTTGCTAAAGTAGCTGATAAATATAAAGTTGTATCAATTGGGAATAATTCAAAGATTTATGATAATAATAAATTAATTGCAGTTGTTTGGAAGAAAGATAGAATTTATATAATGACGAGTTATTTATAAAATAATGTAGAGTCAAATATAGTTAGAAAGGAAAACGGAAAAATGACTTTAAAAGGAAAATGGCATAGGACATGTTAATTTTAATTATTTGAATAGTATGTTTAAAAATAAAGTATTGGAAGGATTGCCTAATGAAATTGAGTCTGATTATTTTAAATGTGCAACGTGTATTGATAATAAAATGCACAATATTTCTTTTGAGAATAATAGGAAAAGAGCTAAAGAGATTTTAGAGATTGTACATACAGATTTAAATGGGCCACACTCAGACGGTTACAAAGGGGTTTATTACTTTCATTGACGATTATAGTAATTTTACTATTTAGCTATTAGCTATAGTAACTAGCTATTTAGCTAGGGTTTATCCGATAAAGTCAGAAGATGAATAAAAAATGAAGTATTTGATAAATTTAATGAATATATTAATTTTGTAGAAAATATGACTGGCAAGAAAATTAAAAAACTGAGATGTGATAATGACACATAATATTTAAAGAAAATTATGTATAGATTGTTTAGAGAAAAGGGAATAGAATTAGAGCCTTGTCCACCGTATGCACACGAATTGAATGGCACCGCGGAAAGGTACAATAGGACGATTATGGATAGCGCTAGGTATTTGTTAGCCGAATCCAAATTAGATAAAAGATATTGGCCAGAAGTAGTCAGCACGGTAGCTTATTTAAAGAATAGGACAATTGCTAATACAGTTGAGAGGAATAAATCTCCTTATGAGATATTTTTTAATGAGAAGCCAGATACGACATATTTGAAATTATATGGCAGTAAAGTTTTTGTGAGAGTACCTGAAAATAAAAGAAATTCGAAATGGGATAGAAAAGCAGATTTAGGAATTTTGATAAGTTATGATGTAGTGGGCTACAGAGTTTTGATAAATGGTAGAGTAATTGTAGCTAGACATGTAGATATCGTAAATACATGTGAAATGTATTGGCCTAAACGATAACGATATAGAAAATGAAAGTTTAAATGAAAACTTTGGAGTAGGGGTGGAAAGGCTAATTCTCATTATTCTCATTAGAGAATAGTAATTTGGAAAATTTAAATGAAAATTTAAATGAAAATATTGAAAACGAAAACGAAGTAGAAAAGGAACCTGATTTAAGAAGGTCAGAAAGAATGATTAAAAAGCCTACGCGATTTGATGATAACTATGTATATAGCGGATGTATTTATGTAAATTATTGTAGTGCAGATAGTCCAGTAAGTTTTAGAGAGGCTGTAGAGAGTGATCATTCTAATTTTTGGATAGACGCAATGAATAAAGAGATGAATTGTTTAGATAAAAATAAAACATGGCAAGTAGTTGAAAAGCCTAAGAATTAAAAGGTATTAGATTATTACGTTACTCGGGGGTTTTCGGGGTCGCGGAACACGAATATCGCGACGGCATCGGTCTGCGAAGTACCTGGTGCCCAGGGTGACAGTATGAACGACATCTCCTACTGTTTTACGGAAATTTAAATTATAATTACTGGAAACTCGTTACTCGGGGGTTTTCGGGGTCGCGGAACACGAACATCACAACGGCAACGGTCTCCAAGCTATCTGGTGCCAGGGTGGACAGTACCGACATCTTCTTGTAGAGTTTTACGGAAATTTTAAGTCTAATTACTCGAAACACGTTACTCGGGAGTTTCCGGGGGCTGTACCGTCATGAGTTTTCCTTCGGACTCGTAAGGGGGAACAGCGGTGCATTCGCCCATGTTAGTTCATTAATCGCTCGCATTTTTAGTTTGTTTTGACACGTACGGGTTTTGGCTGTGGCCTCGTATATTCAAAAATCAGTTCTGGACTGATATATTGATTTTCGTCGGCTTTCATTTAAAAACTGTGTCATTTCTACAAAATTGTTATATTTGGATTCTGGATTCTTGCGACCGGAGAAGATATTGCGCGCTTCTGTTTATGCCGATTAGCGTCGGCCTTCTTTTACAATTTCCGGTAACCTCTACGGTTTGCACAAATTTATTTTATTTATATCAGTTTTAAATTAATAGATATATTTCGTCAGCGGTTCTCTGTTCTTCTTGCACGCGCCGCCTCTCCGACGGATCTCTTGCATCGTATCAACGAATTTTCTCGCTCAATGTTGTTGTGACCTCCAAAGCCCACCCAATTTTTCTTTGATTATTGTTGAACTTGAGTATTGAAACAGGAGAATGGCCAGTGGCCAGTGGAAATGGCCAGTGGCTTTAAAAATAGCTCAGATAACACCAATTCACAATGCTAAAGAAAAACATCTATCAACAAATTACAGACCTATATCATTGATTTCCAATATATCAAAAATTTTTGAAAAAGTTATATACAAAAGATTATTACATTTTGTCAACCAATGTAAAATTTAGTATCAGATAAACAATTTGGATTCAGAAAAGACATAAGTACTAAGGATGCACTTTTTCACATAACAATTGACAATGAACATGACAAAAGAGACCCAATTGAAAATTAATTAATTAACCCAATTACATTCCTTGATCTTGCAAAAGTCTTCGATACAGTTGATCATCAAATACTTCTAGATAAATTATACAACTACGGCATTAGAGGAAATGCCCATAAACTAATGAAAAGCTATTTAAGTAATAGAAAACAAAGAGTCAAAGTAAACAATCAATTCAGTGAGTATGAAACAGTTGTTATGGGAGTCCCGCAAGGCACGATCCTAGGACCATTGTTTTTTATTATGTACATAAATGATATATTGAACTCAATGCCAGAGAATTCAATATTATCATATGCTGATGATACAGCAATTATAACAACGAGATCCGCGGCGATCTCGTGCTTACAAATGTCAATGAGATGCACAGAACGGCATTGCTTACTGAGATCACAATTGAGATCCAAAGGCTAGATCAAATTCATCGTGAATTTGGCCGTTCTGTTGACCGGAGTCGAAATCTAGAACAGGATCAAAATCGAGATTAACCTCAAGATCAACCTCGAGATGAGAATTCATATCAAAATCAAGATCACTATCAAGATCTAAATAAAAATCTAATTCAAGATCAAAGTCAAGATTACAACCAAGATCAAAATGAAAATAACCAGAATCAAAAATGCGAAAATCAAGATCACGATCAAGATCACAAAGAAAATCAAAATCAGTAAAATCAGGCTCAACCTCAGGATTAAATCAAGGCCATAATTAGTATCGACATCAAGATCAAAACCAAAAAAGATTGAGCGAGAACCGACACATGTCCCTAGGTGATTAAAGCGAGCGAGTGCATACAAAACCCGATCCACTCGCCATTCTCTCGAATGATATTATATTTTTTGTTGAAATTTTATATAAACCTTGCTTAGGTTTTTGAGAAAGGTAAAAGAAAATGTTCGATCTGTATCTTACAGAGCTTCTAAAATTACTAGGTTCTATTTTTCTATGCCATTTTATTAAAGTGTGCTAAAAATTTGGTGGAAATATAGAGTGTCACATTGCTGCTTGCTTACAATATTTCTATGTGAGAATTTTGCTTTTTGCTGTCTGCTGCCACCATAAGAATGTAAAAAATATAAAAAATGTAAAAATGGGAATTAATGTAAAAATTGTAAAAAATGTATATCAAGTAAAAAATGTAAGAGAAGGTAAAAAAGGAAAACTAAAAAACAAAAATTAAAAACATTAAAAATTTATAAATTTAAAAAATGTAATGACAGGAAAAAATGACATCCTCATTTAAAAGCTGTGTCATCTCTACAAAATTGTTACATTTGGATTGTAGATTCTTGCGGTCGGCCGAAATATTCCGCGCATCTGTTTATGCCGTTTAGCGTTGGCTTTCTCTTGCAATTCCGGTGACTTCTACAGTTTGCACAAACTTATTTTATTTATATCAGTTTTAGATTAATAGATATATATCGACTGGCCTCTTGCACCGTACCAACGAATTTTCCCGCTCAATGTTGTGACATCGAAGGCCCGTGCAATTTTCCTTCGATTATTGTTGAACTTGAGTATTGAAACGGGAGAATGGCCAGTGGCTTTAAAAATAGCTCAAATAACACCAATTCACAATGCTAAAGAGAAACATCTACCAACAAATTACAGACCTATATCATTGATTTCTAATATATCAAAAATTATTGAAAAAGTTATACACAAAAGATTATTACATTTTGTCAACCAATGTAATTTATTATCAGATAAACAATTTGGATTCAGAAAAAACAAAAGTACTAAGGATGCACTTTTTCACATAACAGATCTAATTTACAATGAACTTGACAAAAATGACCCAATTGCAAATTAATTAATTAACCTAATTACATTCCTTGATCTTGCAAAAGTCTTCGATACAGTTAATCATCAAATACTTCTAGATAAATTATACAACTACGGTATAAGAGGAAGTGCCCATAGACTAATGAAAAGTTATTTAAGTAATAGATAACAAAGAGTCAAAGTAAACAATCAATTCAGTGAGTATAAAACAGTTGATGTAGGAGTCCCGCAATGCACGATCCTAAGGACCATTGTTGTTTATTATGTACATAAAAGATATTGAACTCAATGCCAGAGCATTCAATATTATCATATGCTGATGATACAGCAATTATAACAACGAGATCCGCGTCGATCTCGTGTTTACAAATCAACCTCGAGATGACAATTCATATCAAAATCCAGATCACTATCAAGATCTAAATCAAAATCTAATTCAAGATCAAAGTCAAGATCCTCCTAGAGGAAGCTTTGTAATAGTAAAATTTGAAGTTTCGTTAAATTTCTCTAGAAACATGATTAAAGGTGTTAGAAGTTTGTATCACATGATTTTAGGAAATGTCTGCATGGCTGTGTGTGTGTGTGTGTGTGTGTGTGTGTGTGTGTGTGTGTGTGTGTGTGTGTGTGTGTATGTATACCGCTTTATCTCCGGATCCACGCGGTCGATTTTAACCGGGTGGGACTCATTTTTTTTGTTTTTTTATTCTGAATTCGGGAAGAAAACTATTTTTTATGATTCATAGATTCGTTTTTGTTTTATGTCGAATTTTTCATTTTCGAAAAATTTATTTTTGATTTCTTTTAATGATTGGATTTAAATTTTATAATGGGATGGGTAGCGTTCGAAAGAGGATAAAAAAACCTATATTTTCAAAAAAAAAAAAAAAATTCTCTAGCTATCACGGTTCTTTTGTTATTAACAAAAACTTGTTTTTTTCTCAAAAGATCATAACTCCCAATCTAAACGGTCCATTTTTTGGAGAAAAATCATGATAATGCGAAAATAAATAACTATAAACTGTAAAAATTTGGATCAATTCTTTTGATTAGTTTTTGCGGAAAAAAAATTAAATATGAAAAAAATTAGTTTTCGTTGTCGCTCGATAACTGCCCGGTCAAAAATATCCAGTTGGGAAATCCAACTGGATTTTCCAAAAGGGAAATCCAGCTGGGGAAGAGTGGATTCCAGCTGGATTTTGGTGGTTTTCCCGTCGGATTCCCAGTTGATGAATCCAAATATTCCCACCCATTTTTAACTGGATATTTAAGTGGATTCCCACCTAGATATAACAGGATTCCTATGCATTATTAACTGGATTTCCATTGAATAGAAAAGCGAAAGTTAGATGGATTCCCATCTATATTAAACTGGATTTTTACATGGATTTCCGCCGTCACGCTGGGATTCCCATTTATTATTAAGTAGAATTTTGAGTGGATTCCCATTTAATAGAAATGCGAAAGTTAGGTGGATTCCCACCAACATTTAACTGGATTTTTACATGGATTTCCGCCTTCGCCCAGGAATTCCCATTTATTATAAGTGGATTTCCATTTAATCCAGTTAAAAATGGGTGGGAATATTTGATATCATCAACTGGGAATCCGACTGGAAATCCACCAAAATCCAGCTGGAATCCACTCTTCCCCAGCTGGATTTCCCTCTAGGAAAATCCAGTTGGATTTCCCAACTGGATATTTTTGACCGGGTGAAGTAAAATTGACTTAATCGCTTCAAAATTCTCCGTAGGGGTAGATTTTGTATACCTCTCGGCTAAGTTAGTTGGGCAAAATGATTGGTCCATAAATTTCGTAGATATTTGAGGTTAAAATTTTTTAACCTTTTCTTTAAATCATAATATCTCGAGAACGGCATCATGTATCTGAATCGGATGGGTGTCATTCCAAAGAGAATTAAAATACCTACATTTACTAAAAAAATGTTATTTCTAGCTATCACGGTTCTTTTGTTATCAGCAAAAACGTAAAGCTTGAAAAATGAAGAAAATGAGTTTTGTATATCCAACGATTGCGGGAGTTAAATTGTCTGAAGGGAGTACCCCGGTAAGTGCTAGTCAAGCGAGTGCACACGAGCAGTCCTAACCTCTAATGTTTACAATTTATAACGAAAGAGAAAAATGTGCGATTTCCCATAAGACCTGTGTTAAATGTGTGAACATTGAAATGTTTATAAGTTCTTTCTGACGCTCCTAAAGATCACTAAAATTTAACCGAGCCATTTTTAAACTAAAATCTACCTGTGTGCTAAATTTAAGATTTTTGTAACGTGTCAATCCCTTACCGGGGGTACTCCCTTAATTGCTTTAAAATTTATTGTGGTGATAGATGGTTGGGTAGCCCTTGGCTGAATTCTTTGGGCAAAATGATTAATACATAAATTTCAGAGATATTTGAGGTTAAAACTTTTGTTTGATATCGTTTTTTTGTACTTTACGTTTGTCATTTCGTTCACTCCACATATTATTAATGGATCGACATATCGCAATGTAATGGCCCATCATTCCAGAAGTAAGAGGTGAGATTGTGTTTAATTTGTATTATTTTTGTTTTATGTATAAAACAGTTATTATATTATACACAAGTTATTTGGAAAAAAAAATTTAATTAATGAGCATTTTGTTGATGATAATATAATAATAGGGTAAACGCAACTGTTGTCGGCCACTTGTTTAATATGTTACAGATATTATTACTTGACATCATACATTTTTATTGAAAGGTATATAAATTATGTACATTTTCCTTTTTTAATATTTAAATTATCTTCACTCTGTCATTTATTATTAACGAAAATGTTCTCAAAACTATGTAATAAATTTTTCAAATAATAATTGATTTACCAACTTCAAGTTTTAACCACTTATTATACTCATTGAAAAATATATTTGGTTGAAATTTCAAAATATTATTTTTATTTGTTTTTTAAAAAAACAATGTTTTATAAAAAGGTAGGAGTTATGTTGTCACGTGATAACAATATTAAGAAAATCAACCAATAGTCTTAAAATTTGGGAGAGATATATTTTTTTTATATCTTTAAACTGAATTCATTGCCCAAGAAAATCTAACTATAACGACGAAAGATATTTGAGGTTTAAAATAAAACTCATTGAACATGTGATAATATTTTTAAAAAATGGATTTATAAAAATATCGAGTTGTCGCATGAGAAAAAGAGTAACAAGAATGAATTCTCGAAAAAAATATATTAATTTATTACGAATATTCATAAAGAAAATTGGGTATGATACAATTAATTATTGTTATGAAAAATTAAAAAAAAAAATGAATAAATACATTATTTTGAGGAAGCTAAGTGCCAATGTATTGGCAGCAGTTTTTATATTTATGTTTAAGTGCTCATAACTTTTGAGAGAGAAGAGATTTTTCGACGCGTAAAAATTCATATTGAAGGTTTTCTCTCTACTTTACTTCCATTTTTGAATGGATACTGTAGGAATATGAGAAGATATTGCAAGATGAGTTATTCCCTACTGAAAAACGCCACATGGAACCCAGGTGGGATCCACACGGGATCTTTCATAGTTTCTATGTGGTACCCACATGGGTCTCACATAGGACCCATGTGGGGTTTTGTCCCAGGAACCACATGGGTCCCACATGGGTCCCAGGTCTGATGCAGAAAAATATAAATAGCAATGTGGGAACCATGGGGGAACCATGTGGGAGCCATATGAGAAACATATGGGAACCATGTGTTTATAAAACGTTTTATAATATTTATTTATTTATTTGTTTATTTATTTATTTGTTATTATATCTTGGAAACGGCTACAGATAGAGCAAAATGGCTTGAATTTGGCGGTCACTAAAGGAATATTAGGATTAGTGATAATTCAAATCAATTTACTGTTTATTTGCTAAGGACTCTTCAGTTTGTTGAATTTTTTATAGATAAATAAATAAATAAATAAACATTATTCTCATATGGCTCCCATATGGTTCTCATACAGTTTACGCATGGCTCCCACATGGTTCCCATATGAGTCCCACCGCCGATTCGCACAATCCACCCGAACGGTATGTACAAATTCCTACATGGTTCCCACATGGCTATTTATTATATTTTTCTGCATCACACCTGGGACCTATGTGGGTTCTGGGACAAAATCCCACATGGGTCCCATGTGGGATCAACAAGGGAACTATGTGAGACCCATGTGGGTACCATATAGATACTATGAAAGATCCCATGTGGGTCCCACCTAGGTCCCATGTGGCGTTTTTCAGTAGGGTTGCGAACAAAAGAAACACAAAGTTTGGTCTTATAGAATAAAAATAAAACTTTAAAGACGAATATCTTCGAAAATTTTCAGCGTTGGACCTTAAAATTTTTCATATTTTGACATAACAAATCGGTACCCAAAGTTTGGTAAGAAGCCGTGACCCAAAGGTGAGACACTTTCCTAGTAAGAAAGAAAATAGTCATTTTATCTTTACAAGGGTCAAATACTTACTCTTTTTCGATAGTCTTATTGGACTGCTATTCGAAATAGAATTATGTGCTTTTTCTGAATTGGTAAAGTTAGGTACCGTCGTTACGTTTCGAGCTTATACCGGAGATGGTATTTGCCAAAACTATAACAAAAAATGAAATAAATTAAAATAAAATTTTACCAAACTTTTACATGGAAAATGTTGAATAATATATCCCAAATTAATATTCGCAATACCTTGGTTGATAATATCTTGTGACTTTCTTTGCAAATAAACCTTGTACATGTTAAGATAATTATCCAGTCTTGTAAGATCTTGTTTAGAAAGTTGTAGTCCTTTGTGCATTTCATCGAGAATGAGCTTCTTAATAACCTTGGACCTAATCGCCTCTATATATACATAATGCAAATTCCTTATAACACTGTACAATACATATCTCTACTAATCTGTTTATATAATCTTCCATATTCTGAGTTTCTGGAGCAAGAAATTTGACATTGTTGGCATCTGTAACACCTGATACATTAATAATTACATACGGACCTCATCATTTTCATATCTTCTTAACTACGAGTTGACAATTTTATCGCATATTTAATTGGAGGTTGGTGCACACACAAAGGTAGGAAAGCGGAAAAGAGGGTGAGATTACATAAAAAGATGGATAGAGAGGCATGTAAGAAATGTGCGTTTAATATAAAAAATCACTATTAAGTATAATTAAGCCCTGATAAAAACGATGCCGGGTTTCTCGCCGGAATCAGGCTAGATTTATTGAATATCGGCGAACTCTAGTTTACGAATCCACCAAGAAACCCTATGAGTCGTGACATGCATTTTATATGTCGTTCCGGGTAGAAACCAGTGAAAAATTGAAAATATGAATTTAATGTAATTATTAGTTTTAATTCAAGAAAAATGTTTTGTAACAGTAACGTAACCATACCAAGTTTAATTTAAAATGATATGGATAAAAATATAAAAAATAAATTTCTGACAAATGTATAATGATAAAAGTAACCTAACCTTACTTTTTAAATTAAACAATTTATGTTTATAGACTATAACTTAATAACTTTCTTATACACAGTCACTTATGATTATTTAAGAAATATAATTAGGCACAATAAATTACTCATTGTAAAAATGCTTAAAAGAAATATCAGCTCCAAAAAAATTACGTTTTCTTAATACTACGATAGTTCTAGTAGAAGTAGGTATGTGTAATGCGTATTTCAGAACCTACGAACATCGGCTGGGGCTTTATCGAGGTGTGCTCACTTCGCAATCATTGAAAGTTACATGACGGCCACTCACAATGCTTATGCACAGTATGACGGTCACGTAACGGTGAGTGACTGCGAAGTGAAATTATTTCCCTCGTCTCGATCAAGCCCCTGCCGGGTTTCCACCGAGAATCGCGCTCTCTTTCAGCCTTGATTTTAGCGAATGGTTCTGGCCAGTTTCTAGAATACTGGATAGAAATTATTGTCAAATTTTTACCAAGGAGGAGGAGCCTTCTACCGAAAAATCTCAGATGAGACCTCAGTTGAAATCTCACCTGAAATATCACGCCAAAATCTCATATATTTAAAAATCAAAATTTTACAGTAATTTTAAATCGTTAAATATAAATTTCTTGATTTTTAGTATTTTTTATGCTATTATAATAGTAATAGCATACCAGAAACACGCGCAATAAAACATTTTGTATTGATTTTTAAGGTTGTCCTGGCGCGAGGAGTAGCGTTTTGATATTGGTATAACTGCGCCCTATCCTTTAGCATTAGATTAAAGAACCGCTGCCAACTCCAAATAATGAAAATTCATATAGATTCTAATTTCTATTTTAACAAATTTTTTATTATTTTATAAAATTATGGTATTGTAAATTCGTTAAAAATTCATTAAGTGTTTTCCCGGACCATGTGATTAAATAAAATTCTTTATATCTGTTGGTATATATGGTACATTTATGTGGTGCGAGAGTGAGAGAGAGAGAGAAGATGCGCAGCGCCATCACACGTTGACTGATTGTGAGAGTGAGAGCAAGTCGTCACTTGATCGTCGCCCTCCGCTGCGTGCGGTTGTAAGTAGAGAGCAGTCTGGAGATCAGATTAATAAAGTTACTGTTTAATTGTTAACCGTCGGGTTGTTTATTGCTCCCCCTCCTACCACGGTTTTTCTTAACATGGTAGCGGAGAGTCGTGGTTGAAGTGCCGCGAGAAAAAGTCGAGAGCACGAAGGAACGCTCGAGACAAAGCGTGAGCCGGCGCGATCGCGCATTCGAAAAACTATTTCCTCTTGACTCTACGTCGATCTTCGGGTGGCGTAGGGCAAGTAAAAATTTCGGCAGTGCATGGAAGGCGAAAACAATAAGCTGTTAAGATTGAAACTGAAAATAAAGAAGTTGAACAAAAAGAAGTTCCCGCGGAAATCAAAATGACATCGGAAAACAAGGGATTTACAATGCAAATGTTTGATGGGAGAGAGTACGACAAATGGAAGTACAAACTAAAGCTGTTCTTGGAATTTAAGGAATGCAGTGAAGTTATTGAACATGACGAAAGACCGGAAGAAATAACACATGCAGTATGGAAGAAAAAAGAGATAAAAGCTAAAAACTATATTGCGAATAGTATAACAAATACGCAACTGGAGTTAACAATTAGTTTATCAATCATTTTTTTGGCACTTTCTTCAGAAATTGTTAACTCCAGTTGCGTATTTGTTATACTATTCACAATATAGTTTTTAGCTTTTATCTCTTTATTCTTCCATACTGCTTGTGTTATTTCTTCCGGTCTTTCGTCATGTTCAATAACTTCACTGCATTCCTTAAATTCCAAGAGCAGCTTTAGTTTGTACTTCCTGAAGAAAGTGCCAAAAAAATGATTGATAAACTAGACGAGAATTATTTAATTAAAAGTAGTGCAGGAAAGTTGTTGTGCAAGAGAAAACTGCTCGATTTGAAAATGGAAGAAAGTGAAAACCCGACAGAATTTTATAATAAATTTGAAAAGTTAGTGAACGAATTAAAAAATGCGGGAGAAAATATGACAAAAGAAGATAAATTAAATTATTATTTACTGACGTTACCAGAAAGTTTATCACACATAGTAGATATTGTGGATGAATTAACGGAAAAGGACAAAACAATGAAATCAAATTTGTGAAATCAAAATTGGAATTAGATTTCAAGAAAAGACACAGTGAAAGTGAATTTAAAATCGAATGCTTTTGTGTTTGAGAAGAAGAAAAATTTAGAAAAGAAAAGAGGACATTGTGTTATTCATGTGGTGGTGAAGGACAATTCCAGGAATCACGCGCCACAACAAGGAGGCGGAAGCGGCCAGGAGATTTGCGCGCCACAGAGGAGAGGGGGAACCGGCAGAGGCTATTCGCAACAGCGAGGAGGCGCGCGCGGACGCGGAGCTAGCCAACAGCGATCCAGCTTCAACCGGCGTGGCGGTAGCAGCTACGGACAACGCGGCCGAGGAGCGAGAGCCAGCGACGGCGGCCAAGCTGAGCGAGGCGCGCACGGCAGAGTACGATTCAGCGCGTCAGTACAGGTTAATTCTACGAATACCGAGAACGACAATATAAATAAAAATAAAATTGAGTGGATTTTGGACAGTGGTTGTACGGATCACGTAATATATAATGACAATTATTTTAGCGATTTTATTGAATTAAAAGAACCGAGTAACGTAAAAGTAGGTGATGGTAGAGTTCTAAAAGCAACTAAAGTAGTACACGTTAATAGTAAATTTAAAACGTTTAATAATAATGAAACGGAAGTAGAAATGGAAAATATTTTCTATGTAAAAGATATGAACAGAAATTTAATTAGTTTTGCTAAAGTAACTGATAAATATAAAGTTGTATCAATTGGGAATAATTCAAAGATTTATGATAATAATAAATTAATTGCAGTTGCTTGGAAGAAAGATAGAATTTATATAATGACGAGTTATTTATAAAAAAATGTAGAGTCAAATAATGTAGAGACAAAGAGAAAGGAAAACGGAAAAATGACTTTAAAAGAAAAATGGCATAGAACATTAGGACATGTTAATTTTAATTATTTGAATACTATGTATTCAAGAACAGAAATTAAAATAATACAACAAATCCAAAATAAATTGCTCAAAATCATTGCCAAAAATAAATTCCAGGTGCACAACACTCCGCTAAAAATAAATAAAAAAAAAAAAAATATATGTGTAAAAATAAAGTATTGGAAGGATTGCCTAATGAAATTGAGTCTGATTATTTTAAATGTGCAACGTGTATTGAGAATAAAATGCACAATATTCCTTTTGAGAATAATAGGAAAAGAGCTAAAGAGATTTCAGAGATTGTACATACAGATTTAAATGGGCCACACTCAGACGGTTACAAAGGGGAAAAATAGTTTATTACTTTTATTGACGATTATACTAAAATAGCTAGGGTTTATCCGATAAAGTTAAAAGATGAAGTATTTGATAAATTTAGTGAATATATTAATTTAGTAGAAAATATGACTGGCAAGAAAATAAAAAAACTGAGATGTGATAATGGCACAGAATATTTAAAGAAAATTATGTATAGATTGCTTAGAGAAAAATTAAAAATTTAATTTTTAGAAAAAAATTCAATAAAAAAAAATGTTACCAAACTAAATTTGTTTTCTAAAAATAAATAATAGACTTTAGTTCATTTTAAAAAAAATATATATATATATATATATATATATATATATATATATATATATATATATATATATATATATATATATATATATATATATATATATATATATATATATATATATGTAATATTAATAATTAAATTTTAAAATATAAATGCTTTGGAATGATAGTATAAATAGGACACTTCTTTTCTTAACTAGGGTATCTTTTATATTACAATTTAATAAATATATATATATATATATATATATATATATATATATATATATATATATATATATATATATATATATATATAATATATTATTATTAAAATTTAATAATAAATAATTTAATTAAATTAAATAATTAAGGTATCTCTTATAATTTCTTTTATTTATTAATTTAGAATTTTTAAATATATATATTTATTTAAAATTATGTATAATTATGTATAAGATCAATAAATTATTTATATATATATATATATATATAAAAAGAAAAAAAGAATTAGAGCCGTGTACACGTGTTACGTCGGGTCTACCAAAGAAGACCCGACATGTTAGTTTTATAAAAAAACTATTTTGCTCAGTTTAGAGCCTAGGCTAATGAAAACCTACTAGCTCGGGATTGAGCTAGATACTAGCACTAGAAGGATAGGGTAAGTTATGGGCAGCAAAAAGGGCGCGACGCGGTTGAAAAAATTAAGTGTAAAAATTTGATAACCAGTGGTGTTTCTAGCTATACTTGTCTCATTTGGTTTTGATCACCCCGAATGTGAAATGTTTAATTTGTTTTGATTAGGGAATGTACCCACAAGAAAGGCCAAGTTATTGACGACTTGCGGAATAGATTCCCTAATATTTTTTTTACTCTCAGGATATCTAGGGGGTCAGTTTTAAAAAGATATATAGAAGTAGAAAGAAACACTTTGTTTTAGGGGAAAACTTTACGGCAACACGAATTAAACATGAAACGGGGTTAATATTGTGGAAAATGTTCTGGGTAACTAGTAGAAAAGTTAAGATAGCAATATGAACACTTTTACTTACTTTGCTTTGGCAGCTCGGCAGACCTGGCGTCCTCTGGTTGCAGCGCGTGTGAGGGGATGGGTTGTAAGGTTGAAATCAAATAAATTTTTCACGCGTTATTTCAAGAAAAATGTTGGTATTTATTTGGATCACACACGTGGCTATCCTTGCTCGATAACCTTTTACAAATTGAGTAAGACGATGCGGCACTTAGTATTTATCGAAAGCCAAACGAAACTTGAACGAATTGAAAACCTCGTCGTTTGAGGGTAAATGTTTTTAAAGAGCGCGTGTAAATACCTTGTTGGAGAGTGAGTGAGCGCGTGTAAATGAGCGCGTGTAAAAGACCTCGTTGGAGGGTGAAAGAGCGCGTGTGAGTGAGCGCGTATTGTAGACCTCGTTGGAGGCTGGTTGCTGGTGAGTGACTGAGGCTGAGTAGACGCGCAGCGTTACGAGCTGGCCTAACTAGGAGGACGCTGATGCTTCTTTCCTTAAACGTGGAAAGATATTATTGGTCGCTCGGGTTTTGTGACCGCCCTTGACATTGTAAGGGGGATACCTAAACCTACCTGATTGGTTACGGTTGGTTTTCTAGAAGTTTCTACTACTCCTCCTTCTAAGATTCTGCGTGAGGATTGGTTAATTAGCTTCAAATATTCAGCACGCATTTAAATATAGTAAGTAATAATAATTAATACAAGTTTTTGCATAAATCTTAAATAATAAACAACTAAATTATTTTAAAACCTATATTTTTCTAAAATATTAATTAATTGGTGAAAGTGTTGAAAAAGGCGGGGCTAATATAAATTATTAAATACCTTAATAAATAATAATTGTACATCAGGGATTTTTGTTTGAAATAAAAAGAAAATCGGAATAAAAATGGATTCTAAAATAAAAACATGAAAATTATAATGTAAAAGGTTAAAAAGCTTTAATTAACTAATAGGCTCCATAATTTAGTTGTTTTTTTACAGTTGTGATATGGTGAATATAATAATTAAAGTTGGTACGGTATGTGTAATGCAATTGTGAATGAGATATTTGTTTATAAGTATATTTACATAGCTTATAAACTTACAGAGAGGCATTTTCTTTGTTTAATTTTAAATTAATATAAAATCCTAACGATAAAACATTGTTTATATTGATGTATTATTTTAAATATATAAAATTGGTAATAGTCAAACGTTAGTTGTTTATAAAGATTCAACTTTAATCGTAAATAATCGTCCTAACAATGCAAATTATTTACTATACCATATACTTGCTGAGAAAGTAATTACTAACATTCCTAAAAACATTAGATTTACAAGCTTTACTGCATAATAAACTTATTAATTATATATGTACCTATGTATATATACGCTGTTTTATTTAGTATTATAGTTAATATAAAAGTATTCCATCTTATTATAATTTTACTACCGAGTATATAGGAAAATTCAGTTATTATTTCCTTTTGCATTACAAAAATTCCTATTACCATAAGAGCATTTTATTTCCAATGAAGCAACTAATTAAATAAGAGTTTGCTTATAAAGTGATAACCAATATTCATAAAAATATCAGAATTACAGAAACCTATTCAATTTAGTTGTAAGAGTGAAGTTAACAATGTTAACTGAATTTTTCTAGTATTTCTGAGTGGAAAAGTTTCTAAGTTTTTCGAGATGAATAGTTCAGAGATGGACATTCGTCCTTAAGCGTGGTTTTCTCTTGATGAAAGTTGGTACAGCTACCCACGCTTCCACGAAAAGGACGCTACGCTTCTTCGAATCGTACCTGGGGTACGTTTCCCCGAAAAGGACGCTACGCTTTCTGCTATGCTTTTACTCGTTTAATTAATTTCTAAGCAATTGTGTATTATTAACATCAATAATCTATCAATTTTAATCGTCATTAATAAAACATTAGTACAAATTCTTATACTGTATAATTTAATTACGATGGAATTTAAATTTCAGATTGAAAGCAACTTTCAATATGAGAAAGTAACGTTAATAATAGAAAAATATGACGTAAATTTGCAGTGATTATAATAATCATCACAAATCAAATTACATATTCAAGTATAAAAACTTGTGTTACATTATATATAATTAGTTATTTTAATATCAAGTGGTTGCAGCATTACAAAAAGGCCACGCGCTCAATGACAAAAAAAAATTTTTCCTTTTTTATTTTTATTTTTATTGAATAAACTTATCTATAGGGCAGGATGTAACACACGAGTTGAATGGCACCGCGGAAAGGTACAATAGGACGATTATGGATAGCGCTAGGTTAGCCGAATCCAAATTAGATAAAAGATATTGGCCAGAAGTAGTCAGCACGGCAGCTTATTTAAAGAATAGAACAATTGCTAATACAGTTGAGAGGAATAAATCTCCTTATGAGATATTTTTTAATGAGAAGCCAGATACGAAATATTTGAAATTATATGGCAGTAAAGTTTTTGTGAGAGTACCTGAAAATAAAAGAAATTCGAAATGGGATAGAAAAGCAGATTTAGGAATTTTGATAAGTTATGATATAGTGGGCTACACAGTTTTGATAAATGGTAAAGTAATTGTAGCTAGACATGTAGATATCGTTGTGGAAGATGTGAAATGTATTGGCCTAAACGATAACGATATAGAAAATGAATGTTTAAATGAAAACTTTGAAAACGTTTTTTTGCCTCACTCTACTTCAACACTCGGGTGGAGTAGGGGAGGAAAGGCTAATGAGAATAGTAATTTAGAAAATTTTAATAATAATTTAAATCAAAATATTGAAAACGAAAACGAAGTAGAAAAGGAACCTGATTTAAGAAGGTCAGAAAGAATGATTAAAAAGCCTACGCGATTTGATGATAACTATGTATATAGCGGATGTATTTATGTAAATTATTGTAGTGCAGATAGTCCAGTAAGTTCTAGAGAGGCTGTAGAGAGTGATGAGTCTAATTTTTGGATAGACGCAATGAATAAAGAGAGACTTATTTATCGGAACTGGACTTTATGAATAAGGGCAGCGTCCTTCAGGAACTCAGTGCGGTCCTGGATGTTACACTAGCATCGAAGGGGATCGGGCGTAGGATACTGGGATGGAGATACTGAGAGCAGAGGAGGTCTCCATGTCAGACCACGAAAAGATCCGCTTCGAACTAGGAAACGTCAAGGCTAAGGAGGTGTGGAAGAATCCCAGGAGAACTGACTGGGAAAACTACCGCAAATGCCTAGAAGAAAGGCTACCTGCTAGCACCGATCGTCTGTGCAGCAGCGAAGAATTGGATGATTACTGCAGCAAATTGCATGAAGCTCTAGTATGAGCTTTTGAAAGCAATTGCAGGCTAAAGAGAAGGACATTAGGCAAAGGTGCTCCCTGGTGGAATTCCAATTTGGAATCCCAACGCAGGGAGATAAGGAAACTTCTTAGGAAATGGAAAAAACGGAAAGGCGAGGCTGAGCGAGAGGCTTACAAAGCCGCCTAGAACAGCTACAAAAAGGCATTGGAAACGGCAAAGAGGGAAGGCTGGAAGAGATACTGTGACGAAATCGACAGTATACCTGAAGCAGCGAGGCTTAATAGAATCCTAGCCAGACCAACGATAGGAACCTCTGGACGCATAAAGACACTATCCGGAGGGTGGGTAGCGGACAGTGCAGTGACGAGGCATTGGCCTGTCTATTAAAAGCCCACTTCCTGGGATTGGAAAACACGGAGTCAACGCTACGACCAGATACTGATACCGAATCCTCGGCTCAGGACTGGGAAGTAGCGGGAAGAGTGGCTACAAAAAATAGAGTTAAATGGGCCATCGAGACCTTCGAACCTTATAAGGCTCCTGGGGCTGATGGTATATTTCCAGTTCTACTACAAGAAGGATTAGAATTACTGGTGGACCCGGTAGTCGTAAGATACAGGGCTTGCCTTGCATTGGGCTATATACCTGGGATCTGGCGGAAAGCCAAAGTAATCTTCCTACCAAAACCAGGTAGATGAATCCATGAAGGGTGAAGCCCATAAGCCTTAAACACTGGGAAATTTAGTGGATCGTTACATCAAGGATGAGGCCTTCAAGGATAGCCCACTACATCATGCGCAACATGCGTATAGGGAGGATAAGTCCGTGGACTCAGCACTGAGTGACGCTCCAAACAATATCAAGAAAGGTATGAAAAACAGGGGCATGGTACTGGCAACTTTCTTGGATGTGGAGGGAGCCTTCGTCAGTTAGCACTGTAAAGTGATATCCTTCTAGATAATCTCTCATTATCCAGATTCCCCATTTTACGGCCAGACATTCTAATTCAGTAATTGAATAGTTTTTTTCAGCCTTACTTATTGATCGACTTGCATATGCAATTACTTGATCAATTTCGCCATTATTTTGTGTGAGCAGAGCTCCCAGGCTGGCATCGGTTTGTAACACAAAAGGCCTTGTCCAATCCGGACATGTCAAAATCGGAGCTTCCACCAAACGATTTTTTAATGTTACAAACGCCTCCCGTTGTGCACTACTCCGTGGTACGTGTTTCCTTAGCAATTTTTGCAATGGAAAAGTTTTGTGCTTCGTTAGGAATAAAGTGTCTGTACCAAGAAACCATGCCTAAAAATCGTTTTAAATCTTTGGCATTAGTCGGTTCGGGTAAATCTTGCAACCCGACACTTTTTCGGGATCCGTATGTAAATCCATCTCGTCTACAACATGACCTAAATATTTTAAAGTTCTACGAACGAATTTACATTTATCCCAATTCAGTCGAAGCTGCGCCTCTTTTAATCGTTGAAAAACAATCTGCAGTAATCTCATGTGTTCTTCGAAGGAGTTTGCCACGATTACAATATCGTCTAGGTAAGTAAACACATTCGGGGCAAGATCCGGAGTAACAATTTTGTCCATTACCCTCTGAAAAGTAGCTGGAGCTGTATGCAAGCCAAACGGCATAACATTAAATTCAAAAAGCCCTTTGCCAGCTACTGTAAACGCCGTTATTGGTTTACTATTTTCAGTTAATTTCACTTGCCAATAACCATTTTTAAGGTCAATACTCCATAAGTATTTTGCACCTTTTAATTTACTGAGTATGACGTGGATCTGAGGTAATGGATAAATCCTATTTCTCTGAAACTGCATTGACATTTTTATAGTCAACGCAAAATCGTCTCTTTCCATCTTTTTTCTTAGCCAGCACAATCGGATTTGTGCTCCATGCGCTGTCGGATTTTTTAATTACTCCGTCCGCTAACATTTTATCAACCTCCTCGTCGATAATTTGTTGCATAGCAGGATTTCTGTATCGATATGCTTGTTGGGCGCATCATCGATTAATTTAATTTCATGTTTTATTAGTGGAGTGCCTTTCACCTCATCTAAACCCGCTTTCTTTTCTTCGATGAATTCTTCTAACCTTCTTTTTTCCTCTTCTGTCAACGACTGTAGACCTGCTGCCCCTTCTAAAACACATATATCCGTACTTTCGTCCCTTCTTGCAGCTGCATTTTCCCCTCTAGTATTTTATTCTTCAATAGAAAAAATTTTGGTTCTAGTTTTCGTATAAAATCCATCCCTACTAACATATTATGTTTTAAATTAGGAATAACGTAAAATTTCCAATATTTTGACACACCAAAAATATTGAAATAACCGGACATACTTGTGTTTATTTCAATCGGACTACCTTCCGCTAATGTAGATCTCTTTTTTTCTTTTGTAGTTTTCCATCCGATGCGTCTAAGTTCCTCCGCCGTTTCTTTATTTATAAACGAACTAACCGTTCCTGTATCTAATAATGCAATTATATGATTTTCCCCGCATTTAACATTTACAAAAATTCTTAATTTGAGTGCCCTCACCTCATCGGGTGGCTTCTGTTGCATCACTAGGGAAGTACGCAGAGGCTTCTGTTGCATCACTAGGGAAGTACCAGTTCTGTCTCTGCCCCTCCTCCTATTTTAACCTTTACTGTTACCGTGGCAATGTTTCGGCCAGGCCTCTCCCTCCATTCCTTTCAGGATTATGCAGGTTCTTGCTCGAGTCCCAGCCAGAAACAGTTGTCCACAGCCCCTTAATCGGGCGACAGTGGCTTTCGCATCGATCCAAGGTCTTTGGATCAAGGCCTTTCTGCACATCAGCCACGCTCTTTGACGGAACTGCCGAAGCGCTTTTGCTGTGGTGCAAATTAATCTGGATGAAGGGAATAGTGGGCTCCGCACTGTTGGCTGAGTCCTTGACGACGTTCATACTGTCCACCCTGGACTCCAGATACCTCGGAGACCGCTGTCGCCATGATATTCGTGTTCTGCGACCCCGAAAACCCCCGAGTAGCAAAAGTAAACTCATGTCCAGCAATAATTTCCGTGTAGACAAATAGATATATAGATATTTTCTATTTATTGCCTATTCGAAATGCATTAGTTGCATCTAATAGGTCAGAACGGCGCTCTTCGTCTTTTCCGCTATCATCGGCCGATTCTCTTGGGCTAGGGAGCCCAAGGAGAAATCGGTAAGGGTACCGATTCCTTTTGACCGTGCAGCATCTGCCAAGCCACCCTCGACATCCTCATTTAAAAGCTGGGTCATTTCTACAAAATTGTTACATTTGGATTGTGGATCCTTACGGCCGGCAGAAATATTCCACGCATCTGTTTATGCCGTTTAGCGTTGTCTTTCTCTTGCAATTCCGGTGACTTCTACGGTTTGCACAAACTTATTTTATTTATATCAGTTTTAAATTAATAGATATATATCAACGGACTTCATGCACCGTACCAACGAATTTTCCCGCTCAATGTTGTGACATCCAAGGCCCGCGCAATTTTCCTTCGATTGTTGTTGAACTTGAGTATTGAAACAGGAGAATGGCTAGAGGCTTTAAAAATAGCTAAGGGCAATTTGCTTTAATTTTTATTGCAGAATATGGAATAATTTTGTTTATAATGTTAATATTTATATTTATATTTATAGTAGGAAATATTAGGTTAAAATTTTATATTATATATTTGTACTTAGTATTTATAGTAATTTGAATTCGAGGGGCATTCCCACGATTTCGGTACGATAATTTAATTTCATGGAAAAGATTTTCATGGAATAATTTCATGGAAATTATTTACCAGTTGTGCAAATTTAATGTTTATTTTAATAATTAAATTTTTAATTTAAAAGTGAGGTACAAAAATTATTAGAAGAGTTTACTTCTTAATGCATGGATTCAAACCTTATATGCTTGTAGCTTGTAACGGAGGTACGTTGCGACCTCCGTTAGTTTTATTAAATGCGCGGTAGAGTAGAATTACTCGCGCGCCGGCTGTCGCGAAGAGCAACTGTTAGACACGCGCGGTATATCTATATATACGCGCGCTCCGGCCGACTCGAGGCACGAGAAGCGAGTGAGCTGCGAGCCACCCCTACTCCTCGCGCGCATACGGAGTATTATTATAGTCGCAGAGCAAAAATCAATGCGTGATCCATTGAGTTCCGATCACTTTTGTCGATAAATCTTCGTTTAATGCCAGTATAAACTTATTTCAAGAGTATAACGTTATTATTATGGCATTAATTAAAAGCTTTCGTGATGGCGATTTTATTCGGATTGGTAAGCTTTATTGTTTTATAATGTGCGCATAAAATAATTAGCTGCGATTAAAATGCAAATTTATACTGCAATATATTCGTGTCGCATAGATTGTTCGTGTAAAAATGATTATTAAAAAATGCATTTAATAAAATACGCGAAAAACACCACCATGAAAATAATGTCTAAACCTGTATATTACGACAAAATTAATAATGCTAAAAAGCGCTTCCGACAAATTCGCAGTACTGACACTGAACTTTTCCCAACGATTCTCGAACCTCCGAAGTACCATTTTGCATCAGCTCCCACATCGTAGCACTAGAACCTACGATGATTTGTGCATCGCAAATTGTGAAAACCACTTCGACACTATATATAGATATACCGCATGAACGATTCTATTCCCCTCGAAAAAGAAAATCACTTAATAGGTATACGCAAAGCAGAGCCGAAGAAACGCAAAAAGAGAACGTCTCTCTCTCACGAAACACAGCGAACGTGCTGCAAAAGCCGCGAGCGCGTAAACACGCGGGTGCGCAGTAGTAGCAGCCGGGTACGCTCGGGCGCGCGAGCTTGCGTGCAGGACTTTCGCGAGTCGACTGACCCCGCCGGTGTCTGCGCGTGGATGGCACCCGCGCTGCCGACTCCCCCACTTCTCCTTACCACCTCCCGCGCGCGCTACAGAAAGCGAGGGAGAGAGAGGATGTTGCGCGTGCGCGCGCGTTTCACTCGCTCCTCTATTGGGTTACGGGGCGAGTCCTTCGCCGAGCGCGCGAGGGGGCGTTCTTTTTTTGTTCCTTCAAGGGACAGGGAAATATAGGATATTCGCTCGCGCGAAATGACGCGCCCCGCGAGTTTTACACGCGACGTTAATTAGTCGCTTGTCGCGAGTTTATTTCGCGCCTCACTTTTGAGGGGTTATTTTATTATCTGTATGTCGCTCTGGGGTTTTCTTTAACGAGGTGAATTTATCCGAGCGAGCTTTTGTCTTTTTGAAACGGCGCCTGCAGGAAACGAGCGCAGTCGGACTCTGAGTATAGTTTTCTAGAGTAGCTAAGTAATAGAGTTCCTTTTACGTTATATTTGAATGTTTTAAGGCTCGTTTCATTATTTTCTTTGTTACATTTGAGTTATAAAATTTACATGTGTGCATATTTTAACAGGACCGATTAGGCCCTGATAAGTCTACTGCAGTAGCCCACACCAAATGCTTTTGATTTTTTTTTTCACTTTATCGGTCGTTATTATATCTAGTCTGTAAATATATTAGTCATTTTTTACATTTTTATTTTTATTTTTTTGTGTTAATTCATTGTATGAACTGATTTTTTAATCTCTGGATGTGAGAAAATCATTTGAATAGATATGTAACAAAATACATACAATACAACTGTCTACTTTGTTTAAAAAAACTTTTAGATCAAAAAAGTAAATTAAAAGTTTTCATATGATCTTTCTTTTTATATTACAACAAGCTTTTATAAAATTTAGATAGTAAATTGCTAAGAGCTGTTACGAAAATTACTTTACTGTGTGCCATTTGAAATAAACTTGATAGTCTGTAATTAAAGTACCAGAAAAGAAATGCAATTACAGGAACTCTTTGTCGCGATAAGAGCGCCACAAAAATCTAATCGAGATAAAAGTGAATTGGTTCTAAATTCTGATTTCTCTTTTTTCTGCCGTATACGAACCTGTGGGAACATTTCTCTTCTTTTGTAAGACTCATTGCTTTCCCAATGAAGAAGGTACAATAATACATCGTACTCTACATTTTCAAATTCGCAAAAACTTTTTTATTTTTTTTTTATTTAAAAATGATTGTATATAATTAAATAAATAATTATTGATTTTAACTTTTCACAATATTAAAAATAATCATTTATCATTCAGGACATCTTGAGCGCCCACTAAAGCCGGTTTCCCGTAGGAAGGATAACGATAAAATATGTGACTCTTGCAGCATAAAATTTAATGCAAATGTTAAGGATGAAATTGAGTTTTTGAAATAAGGTTTTGACGAAATCGTTTCCAATTTAAAACTAATGTTTAATGATGACAATGTAATGAGAAATGAAAGATATTAATTGTGCTATTATTTTGTAAAAATTGGAGTTCCCGTAAAAATGCGAGATTTTTTAATACATCTCGTCGTCTTCCTATGAAATCTAAAGAAAAAGAAGAGAGGAAATGTAAAATAATCAAGTGAGACTCTAAATTAAGTATAACTCTGTTAAGATAATAAGTATAACGATGATAATAGTAGAATAATGGTAGGCTACAGAAACAAATATGTGTATAAAAATTGGTGATAAAAATTAAAGGATTACATTCAGAAAAACTTTGTTTTGTACAATCTCACAGAACATTTGAAGTATACCAACAATATTCCGAATTGAAAATTGGATTCAGTATATTTGCTGAACGACGTCGTCAACAGTACGTTTTAGCTAGAGTTAATGGTACTTATTCAGCATCTTTGTGTGTACTACTAAAATATCAAACACCTGTTAGCTGCTTCAAAGCTCAAGAGTTTCCTTTGAATAAATTAATACTCACAAAGACTGCATAGAAGAAATAGTCTGTCAAAACTCCAACGTCGAAGTGTTATTTAAATAGGTATCAACATTCTTGTGGCGTTAAGTCACCGACTATAACAGCAGGTTAATGTTGTTCATTTTTTAAATACATATCTTCATCCCAAAAAAGTATAATAATATAAATATTTTAAACACTTTTGTATTTTCTATTTTACGATTCCGTTAGATACAAATAGCGATATGAATGTTACATGAGCAACGGTGTTGTTCTTTATGATGTACAGATCATATACATCAAGTTCCATTTGTATCGCAGTTTACAACATGACTGATACGGAATGATTGATTTGGAGCATGTCTTGACAATAATAATAAAATTTGTACAGACTCGTGATTAGTGGAAAACACGCTGTTTTTACTTAACAAAATAAAACCTTTGCTAAACGGAGTCCGTGATTATCTTTTACTTTTGTTAAAAGTGTAACATTAAAATTTACTCCAAAATTAAAATATAAGAAGACACTTTTTAATAAAATAAAAAGGTTATATTTTAAAATTTTAATTTCAAAGCACTTAATGCAATAGTCTGTCAAAAATCCAACGTTGAAGTGTTGTCAGATATGAAATGCTAACACGACGGCTGGCTCCGATTGCATTTGCGACGTGGGGATATCTCGAAGAAAGACGCACATAGACGTCGGTAGCTCAGCTGAAAGAGCATTCGTCGCAGTGTCGTTTGTTTATCGAGACCTTTATTTATTTATTTGTTATTTGTTATCTCCCGGTGTCGAGTCCGCAACAAATAATGGCACCATTGCACGAACAGAGCGCATTTTATATCGCACTCTCATATCTTCTATGTGCCATAACTTACAAACGAATGAAGATATTGGGTTCAAATGTTGTAAGTGTTTGAAAAAAGTTAAGATGTAAAAAAATTTTAAACAAGGTAAGGTATTGAAAAAGGTTGAAGAAAAATAGTGTTACGGATGGATATCCATACGAATATGCATAATAAGGAGTGGCAAGGAGTACAATTACAATATGACGACGATTACAGCAGAACGTCGAGCGGTGGCGGCCGTGGCTATAGTTGGTATAGTGTGGCTGACTCGCGAGTCGGCAGCCGTGGTTCTAGCTCGGGGTCCGTCACTTTTTATTATTAAAAGTTGCGATAGCTCACTCGTAACAATAAAAAGAGGTTAATTTCTCATGTTTGCGTGTATAATATTATACATAGAACCGTGGTTGGTATTCAAGCTCCGACTATGTTCGTGAACTCATAATTGCCTTTGGAGCAACTCCCTGCACTTTCCTTGATTATTCTACAGAAAGTTACTGAACTATAAGTATATTAAAAACTTATACGGTATCACCATTTTCTTTGAATGTCCAAGATCCGTTTTCCATCTGTTACCCTGTAGTTGAAATATATGAAGAAAACCATTTATTATGTTTTAAAACAATATATGAAGAAAACCATTTATTATGTTTTAAAACAATATATGAAGAAAACCATTTATTATGTTTTAAAACAATATATCAGAAATACGCAGGAATAATTTTTGGAAACAGAAATGTAATTTTAAATGATTTGATTCATTTCCTGATTAATTCGGAAAAGTCAAAAAAATTTTCGACCAATTTAATTCTATTAAAAGATATAATACATTTTAGAATACTCTTTGTGTCTATTGTGGTCAATCCAAAGCAAATAAAAGGGGGAATTACCGGAGTTACAAATTTGAAATAATGTAAAATCAATTTGGGAAAAACTTGAGTTTTCTTGAGAGGTCGGTAATTTATAAAGAAGAGTTTGAATTCTTAAATAATCAAGTAAAACTAGTTGAGAATAAAGCAAACTTCGCACAACAGTTAATTGCAGAACTTGAATGTAGCCTAGGAGAAGTTTTAAATAAAGTAGTAAAAGTAGAAAATAATATTGTAGTAAATCGTAGAAATAAAGGAAAATTTGGAAAAATTAAAGGATTCATTAAAGAATAATAAAAGTAAATGCAATATAATGGAGTTCCAGGATAAAATACGGAGAAAATAAGAATCTCGGTTCTCCGTATTCTATCCAACTCGTTTGGCTCTCGTTCCCGTGAATTTGTGCATCTCGAGCGTTTGTTGACATCGCTCGAACTATGTACTCGCGAGTTGCGCGCGGGGACTGCGCGACTTTGGCGGTTACAAAGTCGCGCTCGATTCATTTTTGAATCAGATTCTCTCGGGCTGTCAAACCGCGCGTACGCGAGTTAATTTGATCGTCCACGAAGAAAACGGTATCGTGCGTCCTCACTGGTGTAGAGCAGCGCCCGGCCACGTACCGACCACGAAGAGCAGCGCACGTGAGCAATCCGAGTCACTCCTGGGGTCCGAAGCGTTTGTAGGTGAACGCTGGACGTTAGGACTCGGCCTGAACACTCCGAAGTCGACCGGAGGATAAGGCCGAACGCAGGAGCGGATTCGTGAGCGGGCGACGAGGGGAGTGCACTCCTCTCCCGGTAAGCCTCTTTGTACTTCCCGCGCAGCGATATATTAGTGTATTTTCGGCTCGCAGCGGCGAGCGGCCGGTGGTGCGTTCACCGGTCCAGCGAAAATAATTACTTCGATCCGCCCGCGCCGAGCGGCGGATCCCGTCTTCTTGTTTGCGCGCAACGTGACGCGTATTTTTAGGTAAAGTCTTTTTTTTCAGTCCGCGCGTTACAATGGCGCCATAACGTGTTGTGTTTTTGAAGATTTTTGAATAGACTTTGTTATTGTGCTGTGAAATAATTGGGGCTATTCTTCATTTATCGACCTTAACCTAACCTTCTCCCGGATACCGCCGCCTCTGTGGGAAAACGACTCCGCTGGTCGTTTTCATATCTGAGTCTAGTGGCCGCACGCTTTACTCTTCGAGCGCGCGCTTTTCACTCAGCGATCCAATAAGTTGGAAAGCGAAGTTCGCATGCGATCTTCGCATTGTTTTTGGGATTCCAGGAGCAGATCCCCGGGCAAGTCATTTTAGTCTAACACCCGTGGCACCGTGTTCTAGGGCATCGCTGGCCTGTGGCTTTTTGGGATCTTACCCCAGAAGCCATCCCGTTACAATGGCGCCCAACGTGTTGGGTTTAAGGAGAAGGTTAGCGGTCGGTACATTCGAGACCGGCCTATTCAAATCGCGTTTCGTTTAAATTCGCCCGCGCACGAATCACTGCACCGGACTAGTCAGCAGACGGCCAGTGGCCATAAGCCGTTATAGCTGATAGGTGCAGTGATTTAAACTCGCTAAGTCGAGGTGCCGGGCGTAAACAAACAGACAAGAAGACTCGCGGCGCGCATAGAAACATAAACACAAAACAGCAGATTGCTTGTTTTTGTAGGTGTTTATGTTTATGCTCGGGCAGTATTGTGTATACTCGTCCCGAGCCTTTTAAACTGCTGTAAAGCCAGGGCGAGAGCATTTAAACGACGATTATAGTTGTTTTCGTCGTCATATGTGGCGAAATTAAATTCCTTTTTTTTTGAAGCGAGATTTTAAGCGATTTTCACGCGATTTTTTTTGGAATAGAGTGACCGTGCCTGTGCGTGCAGCCGGTCGAAAGTGACAACACTTTCATTCCTTTTTTTTTTTATTGCGGGATTTAGTCAAATCGGTATCTTCGCTAAAAATTTTTTTTTGGAAGTGCCACGCTCTCTCCCTAGCTAGCTGCATCGAGATACGTCGTTCTCGAGCGGCTTGGGACAATTGTGTGTGGTAGTTAGGATTCTAACATTGTAATTTGCGTAATAGACGGCCAATTCGAGAGAGAATCTCAGCAGTTAGTTGCGCACACACACAATTCGTCGCCAAATTTTTGTATAATCGGTCTAGCTTCAGAAGATGGAATCATCGACCTCAGAAGAACTAGCCGAATCGATGGAGCAGTGGCGCAAAAATCTAGAGTTGAGCTTCCAAGCTGTAATAGAAGCAAATATAGCTCTAGATTTAAGAAGCACTGGATGTATCGAGGGGGATTCTAGGCGAATCACTCAATGGCTGATGGGAAATTACAACCCGGCCCACTTCACACAAGAAATAAGTGGAAGTGCAATTGAGAAGTTCACAAGGAGACTCGAATTGAGGAACAAGTACGTCAACGGAACGATTCTCAGCGCAAGCGGAGCTCCAGAAGTGAACTACAACGCAGATCCCTCGACCCACAGCCTGTTTCAGCAATTGACGTCGAACAAAGCAGTCGACAACAACTTGCTGAGATCCATGAAGACACATGTATTGCAGATTATGGATCAAAGAGCAGGCAGTCCTCCCGGCATAAGAAACGAGGCTCTCACGTCACTATGGAGCCCTTTAACTCCAGCGGGAGGACCGGGTGAGGTCCAGGTGCAACTAAGGTGCAGCACAGCCTGGGGGAGGCAGGATCTTACGCTAGAAGCCATCCCGTTACAGCAAAAATATATTAAAGAAACGAAAATCAGAATTGATCATATTGAAATTGAAGTTATTAAAGTAACATTTTTGTTGGAAAAATTGAAATTATAGAAGTTAGAATAGTTTGAAAATTATTTTTTTTTTTTTTATTTTTTCTCGAATAATTTCTTTTGGTTGCTGTTATAAATATTTTTTTTTTTAGAAATTTTGTGGTTTTAGGTACTCCTCTAGTCTCATGCCCATCCCGTATCGTACACAATAGATCTTGTGACTTATTTGAAATAGTAATATTTTTTTTTTTCATCATGGCAACTCAAGTAGGATTTATAAATTACGAAAAGAGGAGCTAGTACAAGAATTAATAAAACATAATATCGAAGCGTCTGGCAATGTGCCACAATTCAAAAAGCGTTTAGTCAATTTTGTAAAAAAGAATCGGCTGTTGTTTATGGCTAAACCGAGAGACGATGAAAATTATGATGAGACTTTAGATAAAACTAGAGATGAGGAAGAAAACGCGAAGGAATTTATTCATATTTTTAAACCGGAAAGCTCATCAACTCCGACACAAGTCCATAATGATAATCAAGCGTCAAATGTTAATGCGAATAGTCAACAGTCAATTTTTGTATTACCGGATACAAATAACACGGCAAAAATTCTAGATCAAATGCGGAAATGGAATTGTCATTTCGAAGGGAAAAATGTTTATGATTTTTTAGAACGGGTAGATGAGTTAAGGACAGGCGTACGAGTTTTCTAAAGAGCAAACTTTGAAAGGCTTTCAGGAATTATTGCGCGGACAAGCATTATTATGGTTTAGGAACGAGAGAGAGAAATGTGAGAATTGGAATGATCTATTAAAAGCGTTAAAAGATTTTTTTCTTTCTCCAGAAGAAAGGCGGCATTTGATGCATCAAATTCATGAGCGAAAACAAAAAGAGAATAAATCAATTCGAGACTTTCTAACTGCGTTAGCGACATTAATGAGGTGTTTTGGTGAAATTGGAATGAATGAACAATTAGATAATTTGTACTATAATATGAAACCGGAATTTCGACTGTACGTATCGCGTGAAAATGTAAATTCACAAACGGATTTAGTTCAAAAAGTTGAGAGGGTTGAAGAGACAAAAAGATTAATGAATATCGAGCAAAAGAAACATTATCAGGCATCAAATAAAGCGAATATAGCGGCGCTCGAGATGCAATACGATAGCAAAACGTGCTGTTGGAAATGTAAACAACACGGACATAATAGATTTAATTGTAAAAATAGGCAGCATAAATTTTGTTCATATTGCGGAACGGACGGCGTATTGACGAGTGAATGTAAATGCCGTCCGTCGGGAAACGTAGTGGAGGTCGGTCCAAATTCCAACTAGGACCGACCGAAGCGCTAGACAACAGAATTTTTGTAAATGTTAAATGCGGGGAAAATCATGTAATTGCATTATTAGATACGGGAACGGTTAATTCGTTTATAAATAAAGAAACGGCGGAGGAACTTAGACGCATCGGATGGAAAACTACAAAAGAAGAAAAGAGATCTACATTAGCGGAAGGTAGTCCGATTGAAATAAATACAAGTATGTCCGGTTATTTCAATATTTCTGGTGTGTCAAATATTGGAAATTTTACGTTATTCCTAATTTAAAACATAATATGTTAGTAGGAATGGATTTGATACGAAAACTAGAACCAAAATTTTTTCTATTGAAGAATAAAATACTAGAGGGGAAAAATCCAGCTGCAAGAAGGGACGAAAGTCCGGATATATGTGTTTTAGAAGGGGCAGCAGGTCTACAGTCGTTGACAGAAGAGGAAAAAAGAAGGTTAGAAGAATTCATCGAAGAAAAGAAAGCGGGTTTAGATGAGGTGAAATGCAGTACTCCACTAATAAAACATGAAATTAAATTAATCGATGATGCGCCCATCAAGCAGAGATATCGATACAGAAATCCTGCTATGCAACAAATTATCGACGAGGAGGTTGATAAAATGTTAGCTGACGGAGTAATTAAAAAATCCGACAGCGCATGGAGCACAAATCCGATTGTGCTGGCTAAGAAAAAAGATGGAAAGAGACGATTTTGCGTTGACTATAAAAAAGTCAATGCAGTTTCAGAGAAAGATGATTTATCCATTACCACAGACCCACGCCATACTCAGTAAATTAAAAAGTGCAAAATACTTATCGAGTATTGACCTTAAAAATGGTTATTGGCAAGTGAAATTAACTGAAAATAGTAAACCAATAACGACGTTTACAGTAGCTGGCAAAGGGCTTTTTGAATTTAATGTTATGCCGTTTGGCTTGCATACAGCTGCAGCTACTTTTCAGAGGTTAATGGACAAAATTATTACTCCGGATCTTGCCCCGAATCTGTTTACTTACCTAGACGACATTGTAATCGTGGCAGACTCATTTGAAGAACACATGAGATTACTGCAGATTGTTTTTCAACGATTAAAAGAGGCGCAGCTTCGACCGAATTGGGATAAATGTAAATTCGGTCGTAGAACTTTAAAATATTTAGGTCACATTGTAGACGGATGGATTTACATACGGATCCCGAATAAGTGTCGGGGTGCAAGATTTACCCGAACCGACTAATGCCAAAGATTTAAAACGATTTTCTGGCATCATTTCTTGGCACAGACGCTTTATTCCTAACGTTGCACAAAACTTTTCCATTGTAAAAATTGCTAAGGAAAAACGTACCATGGAGTAGTGCACAACGGGAGGCGTTCATAACGTTAGAAAATCGTTTGGTGGAAGCTCCGATTTTGACATGTCCAGATTGGACAAGGCCTTTTGTGTTACAAACCGATGCGAGCCTGGGAGCTGTGCTCACACAAAATAATGGCGAAATTGATCAAGTAATTGCATATGGAAGTCGATCAATAAGTAAGGCTGAAAAAAACTATTCAATTACTGAATTAGAATGTCTGGCAGTAAAATGGGGAATCTGGAAAATGAGAGATTATCTAGAAGGATATCATTTTACAGTACTAACTGACGAAGGCTCCCTCCACATCCAAGAAAGTTGCCAGTATCATGCCCCTGTTTTTCATACCTTTCTTAATCTTGTTTGTAGCGTCACTTAGTCCACGGACTTACCCTCCCTATACGCATGTTGCGCATGATGTAGTGGGCTATCCTTGAAGGCCTCATCCTTGATGTAACGATCCACAAAACTTTCCAGTGTTTTAAGGAGGATGATGGGCTTCACCCTTCATGGATACATCTACCTGGTTGTGGTAGGAAGATTACTTTGGCTTTCCGCCAGATCCCAGGTGTATAGCCCAATGCAAGGCAGGCCCTGTATATTACGGCTAGCGGGTCCACCAGTAATTCTAATCCTTCTTGTAGTAGAACTGGAAATATACCATCAGCCTCAGGAGCCCTATAAGTTTCGAAGGTCTCGATGGCCCATTTAACTCTATTTTTTGTAATCACTCTTTCCGCTACTTCCCAGTCCTGAGCCGAGGATTCGGTATCAGTATCTGGTCGTAGCGTTGACTGCGTGTTTTCCAATCCCGGGAAGTGGGCTTGTAATAGACAGGCCAATGCCTCCTCACTGCACTGTCCTCTACCCACCCTCCGGATGGTGTCTTTATGCGCCCAGAGGTTCCTATCGTTGGTCTGGCTAGGATTCTAATAAGCCTCGCTGCTTCAGGTATACTGTCGATTTCGTCACAGTATCTCATCCAGCCTTCCCTCTTTGCCGTTTCCAATGCCTTTTTGTAGCTGTTCTAGGCGGCTTTGTAAGCCTCCCGCTCAGCCTCGCCTTTCCGTTTTTTCCATTTCCTAAGAAGTTTCCTTATCTCCCTTCGTTGGGATTCCAAATTGGAATTCCACCAGGGAGCACCTTTGCCTAATGTCCTTTTCTTTAGCCTGCAGTTGCTTTCAAAAGCTCCTATTCGAGCTTCCTGCACTTTGCTGCAGTAATCATCCAATTCTTCGCTGCTGCACAGACGATCGGTGCTAGCAGGTAGCCTTTCTTCTAGGCATTTGCGGTAGTTTTCCCAGTCAGTTTTCCTGGGATTCCTCCACACCTCCTTAGCCTTGACGTTTCCTAGTTCGAAGCGGATCTTTTCGTGGTCTGACATCGAGACCTCCTCTGCTCTCAGTATCTCCATCTCAGTATCCTACGCCCGATCCCCCTCGATGCTAGTGTAACATCCAGGACCTCTTCCCTTACTGAGTTTCTGAAGGACGCTGCCCTTATTCATAAAGTCCAGTTCCGTCGAAGCTATATATTCCAATAGCTCCTCTCCTCTGTTATTGCAGTTCGAGCTGCACAAGATTGTGTGGTGCGTTTGCTTCACAGCCTAGGATAAGCTCCTTCCCGCTCCTGTTGCATTCCTCAATGAGTGCTCTCACCTCATCGGGTGGCTTCTGTTGCATCACTAGGGAAGTACGCAGAGGCTTCTGTTGCATCACTAGGGAAGTACCAGTTCTGTCTCTGCCCCTCCTCCAATTTTAACCTTTACTGTTACCGTGGTAATGTCCGCGTGGCAATGTTTCGGCCAGGCCTCTACCTCCATTCCTTTCAGGATTATGCAGGTTCTTGCTTGAGTCCCAGCCAGAAATAGTTGTCCACAACCCCTTAACCCGGCTACAGTGCCTTTCGCATCGATCCAAGGTCTTTGGATCAAGGCCTATCTGCACCTCAGCCACGTTCTTTGACGGAACTGCCGAAGCGCTTTTGCTGTGGTGCAAATTAATCTGGATGAAGGGAATAGTGGGCTCCGCACTGTTGGCTGAGTCCTTGACGACGTTCATACTGTCCATCCTGGACTCCAGGTACCTCGGAGACCGCTGTCGTCATGATATTCGTGTTCAGCGACCCCGAATACCGCCGAGTAGCAAAAGTTTACTCATGTCCAGCAATAATTTCCGTGTAGACAAATAGATATATAGATATTTTCTATTTATTGCCTATTCGAAATGCATTAGTCGCATCTAATAGGTCAGAATCGGCGCTCTTCGTCTTTTCCGCTATCATCGGCCGATTCTCTTGGGCTAGGGAGCCCAAGGAGAAATTGGTAAGGGTACCGATTCCTTTTGACCGTGCAGCATCTGCCAAGCCACCCTCGACATGCTCATTTAAAAGCTGGGTCATTTCTACAAAATTGTTACATTTGGATTGTGGATCCTTGCGGCCGGCAGAAATATTCCACGCATCTGTTTATGCCGTTTAGCGTTGTCTTTCTCTTGCAATTCCGGTGACTTCTACGGTTTGCACAAACTTATTTTATTTATATCAGTTTTAAATTAGTAGATATATATCAACGGACCTCTTGCACCGTACCAACGAATTTTCGAAGTCGTGTGAGGGGCTCAGCGATCGTGGCATAATCGGGAATAAATCTCCGGTACCAGGAGGCTATGCCTTGGAATTTTCGAAGATCCCTCAGGTTCTTCGGCGTCGGATAGTTGATTAATTGATCGGCTCTACCTTAGCCGGATTCGGCCTCGTGCCGTCTCGTTTAACCAGAAACCCGAGGTACGCCACCTCTGGTTTACAGAACACAGACTTGTCCGGGTTAAGCGAGAGTCCAGCGGCCGCGAATCTCTCTAACACCATTTTGAGGCACTCCTTGTGTTTCTCAAAAGTCTCGGCGTCGATGATGATGTCGTCGAGATAGGCGTAGACGTGCGGCTCTAGCTCGGGCCCGAGCACGCGGTCTATGAACCGCTGGAAGGTAGCCGGCGCGTTGGTGAGGCCGTAGGACATGCGCCGGAATTGGAATAGCCCCAATCGCGGCACGGTGAAGGCGGTAATCGGCCGCGCTTCCTCTGCCAGCGGTATCTGGTGATACGTGCTCTTGAGGTCGAGCGTCGAAATAAACCGGGCCTTGTTGCCTGCATGTTCGGCAGGGGGTAAGCGTCCGGCTCGGTGACTGCGTTGACCTTACGCAAATCGGAGCAGAACCTTCGAGAGTTATCGCTCTTCCGCGTTATTACGACTGGGCTCGACCAACCGCTCTGCGAAAGCTCGATTATCCTCTGCTGCAGCATCTCGCGCACTTGTCGGTGCATTTCCTCCTGCACCTTATCCGATATCGGACAGTGTCGCTGCTTTATCGGCCGGGTATTACGCACTTTTATTTCGTGCTCGACCCCATTCATACAACCTAGTCCTGGTGGCGCATCACTCAGGACGGACTCGACCATCGCCTTCAGCCCCTCTCGTTGAAGGTCCGTGGCATCCGCGAGTCCAAGGGCGGCTACTGCTGCGGGCTCGGTTGTCAAGCTGGCTACTTCCAGCTCGACGTAGGTGCCTGCGTCCTTGCAGAACAACTGATCCGTATCTAGGTCAAGTACGGCCCGAAACGCACGTACGAAGTTGACGCCCAGATAGCAGTCTGCGTCTAGGTGTGGCATTATGGCTATCCGTATCTCACGTGTGAGCCCTGCCACGGTGATCGTCAAGACCACGTGTCCTAGCAAGGGGCTTCGACTTCCATCCACGAGTCGTACACCCCGCTTTTCGGAAGGTGTAAACTTCCACTCAAGCGCTGTGGCTAGCTGGAGGCCTCTAGTACAGCGCCCATGACCGTCGTCGACGCTCCAGGATCTAGCAGCGCGCGAAGGTTAAAGTCACCTACTTCGATGCGAAGCCACCACCTGGTTTCAGCATCGCAGGGACGGCTGGTCGGGGCCTCTCCTCGACCATCTTTCGGTACGGAGCATCTTGCTCTGGCGCGGCCGCGCGGCTATCACACGCCCTCTTCGCTCTTTGGAACCTCTACTGGGGAAGGGGCGGAAGCGATCCTGACTCCGCGCCCCTCTTCCCGTTTCCCGAGCAGTTCGGGCAGAACCGGGCAATGTACCCAGGGAGACCGTATGAGTAACAACTCAGAGGCGGTCTCAGCTCATTCGGAGGATTTCCTCCGGAGCCGGTGGGTGGCGCGGAGCTATGCTGCGAGCTCGGCGCCTTTTGTTCGGGTCGGGGGTCAGAGTGCCTCTGTGCCCCGCTCTTTCCCGGTGGCTGGTAACCACGTCCTCTACGCGGCCCAGCCGGCGTAGCCTTCCCGGAGTGCTCTACTCCGGGCCGTGCCAACTCGGAAAGGCTTTGCTTCAGCACGCGCCGAAGCATCTGTTCCAAGTCTTCAGTCTTGGCGCCTTTCTCCTCGACCGCAGAAACCTTGCTATCTTTAGCGTCGGGCTTGTGCCTTTTCTGCGTGTCGGTGGTTGCGGGGGGCTTGTACGCCATCTCTGGCAGCAAGGCTGCTGCTGGCAGTGGTGGAGGTCGAAAAGTTTTCGCGTTTTTGAGCGTCTGCTCCGCGTCGACTGCCAGCTCTAGCAGCTCTTCGACCGTGTGGAAGTCGGTTCTACGGACCATCGCCTGTAGTTGTGGCCGTAAGTTCCGATGCAGCTGATCCAGCTGTTGTTCCAAGCTAGGAGGCGACGATATTTTCCGAACGATCGCGATGAGGCACGTGATGTAATCCCTCACGGCCTCGTCTGCCCCTTGTGTGCGGTTATTGGCCTCCGCTATCAGTCGCTGCTGGTATCTTTTGGTGGTTCCGTACCAGCGCCTCGCCGCCGTCACGAAATCTTGCCACGTGGCCCATTTACCCTTCTCGTTTCAGTACCACGTGGCCGCTGTGCCGGGAAACAGTTCCGACAGTGACAACAGCACCTCTTTCTCGGAGAGGTTTGCCAAGACACGGCAGTCCTCCAGCCTTGCCAGGAATAAGTCAATGCTCTGGCTCTTGTCCCCAGAGAATTTGATATTCCACTTCCTGACTATTTGACCTATGTCTCTCGAGTGAAACATACTCGACCTCGAGAAGTTTCCTGTTCCGGGCGTGCTGTAGTTCGGCCAGCTCGCTCCTCTCGTCGAACTTCGGCGGTCACCCCCCGCCCTGGGTGCGCTTACCCCTGGTAAGCCAGCCCGTACATCTTGGCGAGCTGGCGAGGGTGCCGGAGGCACACCCATCCAATCATCGTTGTGGATGGTGTACGTTGTGTCCTGTTCTGCCATCCGCAATATGCGTGCTGGAAGCGGCTTGTCGCTGTTGGTCTTGCACCAAGATCTCCAGCGACCTTACCCTTGCTATTAGCTCTGCTAATAGCGCGCCTACTTCCCTCGGGACGTAGAATTCTGAGCCATCCGTCGCCAGGAGGCGTATCGTCCCTCCTGCGCCGTCTGGTTGCTCGTTGCTGTCCCGATCTTGCTCGCTGTTCCGCCTGTCATTTGACGTGTGCTGGTTTGAGGTGTCCTGTCATTTTCTGCATTATTTTCCATGTTAACTGCGGGGTTTAAGTGTGGTGCTGTTTGGGGTGTGGATGCGGCTTCTGCCGTCGTTCTACGCAGTATTTCCAGAATTTGCTCACTCTTGAGGACAATGTCCAGTGGATGAAGGTCTCAACTGGATGCCTCCATAAAAGAGCCGTCATCCTCTGAGAGGATTCTCCGTAAAAGATTCTCTCTGAGTGTCTTTCGTCGGGCGATTACATCGCCCAGTCCTTCAGGTTCATCGAACTCCTGAGGTGCGTATATTCCCAACACCTACTGGCTCAGCCTGGGCAGCTTCAGCAGTATGACGTCCTGTCACTTCAGCTGTAACTCGGCTACTTGGCCGAGCTACTTTACGCCCCGGCGTGCACGTGAGTTGCCTAACAAAGAGATTGAACGCTAAACTTGTTAGTGATAAAAAACATCGCAGTAAATAGAGTAATAAATAATAAATAACTAATTGTAAATTAATCTCTTTGTTACCCTCACTAAGTACTTCAACAATGCAAATTCACGATGAATTTGATCTAGCCTTTGGATCTCAATTGTGATCTCAGTAGGCAGAGCCGTTCTGTGTATCTCATTGACTTTTGTAAACACGAGATCGACGCGGATCTCGTTGTTATAATTGCTGTATCATCAGCATATGATAATATTGAATTCTCTGGCATTGAGTTCAATATATCATTTATGTACATAATAAACAACAATGGTCCTTGGGATCGAGCCTTGCGGGACTGCCACGTCAACTGTTTCATACTGACTGAATTGATTGTTTACTTTGACTCTTTGTTTTCTATTACTTAAATAACTTTTCATTAGTTTATTTCCTCTTATACCGTAGTTGTATAATTTCTCTAGAAGTATTTGATGATCAACTGTGTCTAAGACTTTTGCAAGATCAAGGAATGTTTGCAATTTGCAATTGGGTCACTTTTGTCAAGTTCATTGTAAATTAGATCTGTTATGTGAAAAAGTGCATCCTTAGTACTTTTGTTTTTTCTGAATCCAAATTGTTTATCTGATAATAAATTACATTGGTTGACAAAATGTAATAATCTTTTGTGTATAACTTTTTCAAAAATTTTTGATATATTGGAAATCAATGATATAGGTCTTTAATTTGTTGGTTGATGTTTTTCTTTAGCATTGTAAATTGGTCTTATCTGAGCTATTTTTAAAGCCACTGGCCATTTCCACTGGCCACTGGTCATTCTCCTGTTTCAATACTCAAGTTCAACAATAATCAAAGAATAATTACATGGGCTTTGGAGGTCACAACAACATTGAGCGAGAAAATTCGTTGATACGATGCAAGAGATCCGTCGGAGACGCGGCGCGTGCAAGAAGAACAGAGAACCGCTGACGAAATATATCTATTAATTTAAAACTGATATAAATAAAATAAATTTGTGCAAACCGTAGAGGTTACCGGAAATTGTAAAAGAAATTCGACGCTAATCGGCATAAACAGATGCGCGCAATATCTTTTCCGGTCGCAAGGATCCAGAAACCAAATGTAACAATTTTGTAGAAATGACACAGTTTTTAAATGAAAGCCGACGAAAATCAATATTTCAGTCTAGAACTGATTTTTGAATATACGAGGCCACAGCCAAAACCCATACGTGTCAAAACAAACTAAAAATGCGTGCGAGTAATGAACTAACATGGGCGAATGCACCGCTATTCCCCCTTACGAGTCCGAAGGAAAACTCATGACGGTGCAGCGACCCCGGAAACTCCCGAGTAACGTGTTTCGAGTAATTAGACTTAAAATTTCCGTAAAACTCTAGTAGACGATGTCGGTACTGTCCACCCTGGCACCAGATACCTTGGAGACCGTTGCCGTTGTGATGTTCGTGTTCCGCGACCCCGAAAACCCCCGAGTAACGTATTTCGAGTAATTAAACTTAAAATTTCCGTATAACTTTAGAAGATGATGTTGATACTATCCACCCTGGGCACCAGGTACCTTGGAGACCAATGCCGTCGCGATATTCGTGTTCCGCTACCCCGAAAACCCCCGAGTATAACGAGTTCGAATAATTATAATTTAAATTTCCGTAATATAGAAAGAATACAAGACTGCTGGAGAAGATTAATAACTAGACTAAGATATGTAGATATACAAGAAGGCTGCTGGAGAAGATTAATAACTAGAAAAATAACTAGCAGCACACTGAACAAAATCTCGATAAAGGAATCGCGCAATCGTAAAAACGAAAATAGCATATGTTAAGAAATAGTCAATCTTTTTGGGTAGAACCATTTCTGCATGAAAGATTGACTTAAAAGATTAAAATATAACACGGATTGTATGCATACACTAAAGAAATAACGAAAAAGAAACGTATTTGTATAATTTTCGGTAACCTCAAAACCGTAAATCAACGTATATAGAGGCGCGCGCTGCGGCCTCGTTAAAATTTAAGTTTTTCTTCAATAATATAAAAAATCGTGTATTAAGTTAAGAAAAGAAACAACTTTTATTAATAATCTTATGAAATACTCTTGACTGTTAGCTGCTTGTCAGCTGATTGTCAGCTGTTCATCACTTGACAGTTTGGCATATTTTGTCAACTGACTTATCAGTTGACTTATCAGGTGATCTATTTTTGTAGGGCTGTTTTACAAAAAAATTGTTTCAAAAAAATTATAATAAATTAATACAAGTAAAATAAGTGTATCAAGTGAATGATTTGCACAAAGGCGAAGGAACGTTACGTTGCCACCCTATTACCTGGCCAGAAACAGGTTGAATAGAGTATTGTGAACAATAGTACTCACTAAAAATTACGTTTTCCGCGATATGGAATGTGTCAAGACTAAAAATCCTGTTAACCTTCAACAATGTGCACAAAGGCTGGCAATGTTAATACCAATTTGATAATTATTATGAAAAACATCAGTCAAACATGTGAGTGGATTCATACAAAACATGCGGAAGGACACATTGTTGAAGGTTAACAGAATTTTTAGTCTTGACACATTCCATAACGCGGAAAACGTAATTTTTAGTGAGCACTATTGTTCACAATACTATTCAACCTGTTTCTGGCCAGGTAAGGGTGGCAACGTAACGTTTGGAACTAACGGAGGCATAGTTCCTTTTTATGTCACCACGTGTTGGCGCTGTTATAGATGCCAAGTCCCAATACTGTATGATGTCTCATTCTGAAATCTGCTAGATTTGCAAGAAAAAGAAATGAAATTGTTGAAACTGCACGCAACAGCGTGTAATGGAAGGGATTTAATTTATTAAATAAATTAAATATTTTGACATTCAATTATGATGTTTTAGTTTATTAGTTTCTTATGTACATTATCAAATGACTTCAGTGACTTAGTTATTTAAGTTGCTTTTGAATACAGTTTTTTAAGATTCTGTTTTAGAGTTAGCTTTGTGAACTGTAGTACCAAATTATTCTGCGTACGAATAATAATATTTGAATTACGAAGTTCGATATCTCTTAATATTATGTATGATTAAGATCGGAATAATGTACATGCAGATATTACATGTTAAGTAAGTGTTTTACTAAACTAGGAATCAAGACTAAATGTATATTAAATAAAAGATATATATCATGAAGGCAAATTATTTTCATAAATTATTTACATAAATAATAAACTAATTTACATAAATAATATTCTCTCATAAAAATCATAAGTATGCTATGTGTTAACAAATCGTAATGCATTCAATATTTTAATATTTTGAGGTTAGATTAAATTAGAATAAATCAGACATTCATTTTTTAAAGAAACTTTAAAAAAAATTCATATTAATTAGCAAACTTAACTTTACTCAATTAATCTTTCGAACAAACAAAAGTTTTATTATTCAAATTAAAATTTTCTAAAAAGAATTTTGAATTTTGGCGCCATTAATTTAAACACATGCATTCTTAAAATTTCAAATCAATCACGTTCACGTATGCGTGTGTGTGTAAAAAATTATTTGTATTATTTATAAATTTCTGGAATGTTCATCTTTTAGTTTTACTTTTTGTTGTTTTATTTTTTTAATTTTTTCATATGAATTTCATGCGATAAGCAGCTCAATGACATGCAAGCATGCAGATATTTTATTCCGTCTTAAAAAAAAAAATTTGTGACATTATTTTATTACTAATTGGTATTGACAAAATAATTTGAGTAAGTCTTGTGCCATTGCTAGCGTTTTTTTTTTTTTCATTTTTTTCGTATTATTTTTACGTGCACGACAAAGGCCATTACATTTTTAAGATAGGATTTGCGTTCCTAAATTTACGGACCAATCGCGTTCACGTTATACATGGTATTCAAATACTTCACAAATGGACCAATCACGTTCATGTTGTTATACATGGTATTAAATGCTTCAAAACAAAGGCCATCACTTTTTTAGGAAAGGATTACGAATGAAAACAAAATTCAATTTTAGTTATTTTATATCTTTTCTTATTACATATTTTAATCTACTTACAGCTTCCTTTCTGATTTATAACTTCCTTTGCACGACCAAGTTCTATAAAAGTGAATTTCGACATTGTGATCATATTGAAATTTAAGAATAAAATATGATTAAATCTATTTACATTCATAAATTACCAGTTCCATGTCTTCAAAGCACGTCATTCCTTTGACTTTATCTTTGATATTTATCAGATTATCTTTGAAAATATTTTTCAACTCATTTACTTTCCCCAATATTACATGGCACGAGAAGATCTAATAAAGTGTAATATGATTGTTCAACTTTACAGCTATAAATTTCGGTCAAAAGTCTCTTTTTTGCTTCGTGGGGTATTTTTCGAGAACTCATAAATTTGTCAAAAATCTTTGTTTGTATCTCCAGAGATGATACTTAGAATAACTAATTTCTTTAGTAAAGCAATTTGCTTATAATCATTTTCTGAAAAATAATTATTCGTATACTTGTTTTCAAAATTATATTATGACAGATTCCACATCTATATCTGAAATTTAAACATACCATTGCATGATTCAAATGTGACATATTTTAGTTTATCCTGCATTCGATCTGTGGGTAAAAATGATTAACATTGTACTTTGATTATTGTCACACCGCTTTATAGGAATTACTTCGTTTTTAGTTTTCTTTATTTTTGTTTAATTTAAAACTGTTGAAATTTGAAATTGATTTAAATAAATCGTTTGTATACACTGAAAGGTACTAAAAAATGAGCATTTACTAAAAAAAATTAGCATCGTAAATAAAGCCATAATTTTGGAGAAAAAATATTATTTATACACAACTTATGCCGAAGCAAGAAGAAGGCGAAAGAAATTAAGTCGATTTTTTCGAAAGAGGCTCGAAGGAAATCACTGAATTTCTAAATCATCTGAGATAATGATAAAACGAAACAGTAATTCTAATTTTGATTATAATTAACATTTTCGTGAAAATTACGTTATTGTTGATAAAACAGATCTTTCAAAAATTAAAATTATCAAAATATCACATTTTTTCAATTATCTTTCAAAACAAACGTGATATAAACATGTTTTTCTTAATGGTAGAGAATCAGTATAGCTACATACTTGCATACCATTCAATTGTTTAGCACGTAAAAATAATACGAAAAAAATGAAAAAAAAAAAAACGCTAGCAATGGCACAAGGCTTACTCAAATTATTTTGTCAATACCAATAATTAGTAATAAAATAATGTCACTAATTTTTTTTTTAAGACAGGCGAATAAAGTATCTGCATGCTTGCATGTCATTGAACTGCTTATCGCATGAAATTCATATGAAAAAATTAAAAAAATAAAACAACAGAAAGTAAAACTAAAAGAAGTTCATTCCAGAAATTTATAAATAATACAAATAATTTTTTACACACACACGCATGCACGCACACACACACACACGTCCTCAACATTTACTAAAAATGGTGGATTTTGACTCTCAGAGACTCAAAACATACTTCTATGTATTCTCTGTAATCTCAAAACTTATTTTGACTATTACAAAGCTTCCTCTAAAAGGAAGGAATATTAAGTTGATTAAATTTATTTCGATCATTTGAACCTTTACACTCCGTTTGTTTTCGTTTTTTTGAAACATTTTTTGTTTGAGAACTGTTATTATTCTCAATAGAACTATTACTGTTTTCGTTTCATACCGATAAGATGTATTTTTTTCTTTTCCTGAAGCATTTTCTCGCATTTGGCAAAAATAAAAATAAAAAGGCTTTACGGTTGGGATACCGAGCAGAACAGAAGGTCTGTGGTAGGTGGAGAACACTGGTACACAGACGGATCCAAGGATGAGAAAGGAGTAGGTGCCGGAGCATGGCTGAAGGGCAGCACCAGAGAACTAGTGTTTGCCTTGGACACACATGCAACGGTTTTTCAAGCAGAAGAAGGGCCATTAGAGGCTGCGTGGAGATGATTCTGTAGGAGGAATGTGCTAACCGAAAGGTAACCATACACTCAGACAGCAGAGCCGCCATTGCAAGCCTTGGAAAGGTAGAGGTCACCTCGCGTGAAGTCAGCCTATGCCGGGAAGCCCTGGAAAAACTGGCTGAAGTATGTGAGGTGGAACTCATATGGGTCCCAGGACACTCTGCCATACTAGGAAATGAAAAGGCAGATAGGTTAGCGAGGAGGGACACCGCTGTTCCTCTCTGTGCGGTTGATGAAAGGATACGTAACTGGATTTAGAGCGAACATCTAACAAGATGGAAGGATAGCCAAGGGTGCAGACATGCCAAGTTGTTTCTTGGTGAGGAGGCACCCAAGAGCTGGACCAGGAAACTGATCGACCTCCCTAAGGCGACGAACAGATTAATCCTTTGTAGGATGGATGGCAGGACATTTTGAACTAGAATACATTAAGAGGAAAATTGGAAGGGTGGCTGTGGGCAGCTGCAGACTCTGCGGAGAAGAAGAGGAGACACCCATACACTGCTCATGCCCAATGGTACTGGGGGGAGGCATCGTGTGTGCGGGGTGTAGCTCCTAAAACGAGAGGAGATCCGCACACTGAGTCTGGGCGAGATCCTCAGCTTACTGGTCTATATTAAAGGTATGATGGTGGCAGGGTCAAGGAGGCAAAGAAATGGGCCATACAGGCCTACGCGCGAGCTGATACGTCCCCGAGCAGGGGCCGTCAGTGCGCCTCCGATAACCTTCGACTATCCGACTAATAGATATATATCGACGGACCTCTTGCACCGTATCAACGAATATTCTCGCTCATTGTTGTCAAAATTTTTAGCATAAAATGGCATAGAACCTAGTAATATTAGAAATCGGCAAGATACAGATACTAATGTAATAGAAAGAAAATGTTCTTTTACTGTTCTCAACAATCTAAGCGAGGTTTATATAAAATTTCAACAAAAAATATCATAATATCATTCGAGGGCAAGTGGATCGGGTTTTGTATTCCCTCGCTCGCTTTAATCACCTAGGGACATGTGTCGGTTCTCGCTCAATCTTTTTTGGTTTTGATCTTGATGTCGATACTAATTATGGCCTTGATTTAATCCTGAGGTTGAGCCTGATTTTGCTGATTTTGATTTTCATTGTGATTTTGATCGTGATCTTGATTTTCGCATTTTTGATTCTGGTTATTTTCATTTTGATCTTGGTTGTAATCTTGACTTTGATCATGAATTAGATTTTGAATCAGTTCTTGATAGTGATCTTGATTTTGATATGAATTGTCATCTCGAGGATGATCTTGAGGTCAATCTCGATTTTGATCCTGTTCTAGATTTCGACTCAGATCAACAGAACGGCCAAATTCACGATGAATTTGATCTAGCCTTTGGATCTCAATTGTCATCTCAGTAGAGCCGTTCTGTGTATCTCATTGACTTTTGTAAACTCGAGATCGACGTGGATCTCGTTGTTATAATTGCTGTATCATCAGCATATGATAATATTGAATTCTCTGGCATTGAGTACAATATATCATTTATGTACATAATAAAAAACAATGGTCCTAGGATCGTGCCTTGCGGGACTCCCATAACAACTGTTTCATACTCACTGAATTGATTGTTTACTTTGACTCTTTGTTTTCTATTACTTAAATAGCTTTTCATTAGTTTATGGGCATTTCCTCTAATGCCGTAGTTGTATAATTTATCTAGAAGCATTTCATGATCAACTGTGTCGAAGGCTTTTGCAAGATCAAGGAATATAATTGCAATTTGGTCACTTTTGTCAAGTTCATTGGAAATTAGATCTGTTATGTATAGAAGTGCATTCTTAGTACTTTTGTTTTTTCTGAATCCAAATTGTTTATCTGATAATAAGTTACATTGGTTGACAAAATGTAATAATTTTTGTGTATAACTTTTTCAAAAATTTTTGATATATTGGAAATATATTGGAAATACACATTTAGATGACAACGACTTACAAATCAATATATAGGACCATGATGCGTCGTAGAGGGATTATTCCTTTTATTTTGATTTTGATTATAAGAAAAAAAGCTTCATACAATGTTCATACAGTTTTCATCTATGTTCATACTCCGTTCCATTTTTACAAAAAACGTAAGTAATGTACCCGAGAACACTGCTAATTTTAGAGTGTAGGCAGGGTCTACGTGTGGGGCCTGTGAAGACAATCTGTCATCGTCCTGTGGGCGTATCAGGACATCTATATGTAACTCTTAATAACTTACGAATTTTAGATAGTCGTTAATTCACATTTAGAAGACAGCGACTTTCAAACTAATATATAGGACCAAGAAGCAACGTAGACGATGGAGCGATTATTCCTTCAATTTTGATGTTTGAGTATACGACAATAGAGCTTCATACAGGGTTAACCAACGTTCATATAGTGTTCATCTATGTTCATACCCTGCACCATTTTTACAAAAAAGTACGTAACGTCCCCGAGATCACTATGAATTTTAGAGTATAGGCAGCGTCTGCGGTAGGGGCCTGTGTAGACAATCTGGCATCGTCCCGTGGACGTTTCAGGACATCTGGATGTAGCCTCTATTAATACGCCATGAATTTAAGCTTGCCATCAATCCACATTTAGAAGCCGGTGACTTACAAACCAATATATAGGACCAAGAAGCAACGTAGATGATGGAGCGATTATTTCTTTAATTTTCATTTTTGAGTATACGAAAATAGAACTTCATACAGTGTTCATCAACGTTCATACCGTGTTCATAATTGTTCGTATAGTGTTCATACAGTATTCGTACATCGTTTATACAGTGTTTATTTATTTTTATAACACTTTTATAAAAAAAATTAAGCAACGTGTTTGAGAAAAACGCAGATTTTGGAGTAATGGCTTTGTCTTAGGTAGGGGTCTGCGTAGACGATCTGTCACCGTCCGTAGGGTGTACCTGCATATTTGGACCTCACTTCTCTAGAAGTCACGATGAATTTTAGTTGAATTTTACTCCACAGTCTGCAGGCAAAGCGCAAGGTGCCCCTAAACGCCTCCGCGCGAGCGGACACGTCGCCGTGTAGGGATTTGTCATCGTGCGTAAACTCTAGGAGACGACGTTCATACGGTCCATCCTGGACTCCAAGTACCTCAGAGACCGCTGTCGTCATGATATTCGTGTTCAGCGACCCCGAAAACCCTCCGAATTAGTTTCGTTTAATTATATTTCAAATTTGCGTAAACTCTAGGACACGACGTTCATACTGTCCACCCTGGACTCCAAGTACCTCAGAGACCGCTGTCGTCATGATATTCGTGTTCAGCGTCCCCGAAAACCCCCAAGTAGCAAAAGTAAACTCATTTCCAGCAATAATTTCCGTGCACACTATTTTTTTTTTATTGCCTATTTTATTGTGCATTTTTTTAATGCACAAATGCAATTTCAAAAAATTAATCACTTGGGGTCACAAACATTCTGGATGCTCTCACGAATCGGATGCAAAAACTGCATTACGATCCGCCTTACTGCCCAAAAAATCGATGGTTCACTGCTTTACTTCCTCGAACTTGACAAAAGTGACCAAATTGCAATTACATTCCTTGATCTTGCAAAAGCCTTCAACACAGTTGATCATCAAATGCCTCTATATAAATTATACAACTACGGTATAAGAGGCCCATAAACTAATGAAAAGTTATTTAAGTAATAGAAAACAAAGAGTCAAAGTAAACAATCAATTCAGTGAGTATGAAACAGTTGATATGGGAGACCCGCAAGGCACGATCCTAGGACCATTTTTTTTATTATGTACATAAATGATATATTGTACTCAATGCCAGAGAATTCAATATTATCATATGCTGATGATACAGCAATTATAACAACGAGATCCACGTCGATCTCGAGTTTACAAAAGTCAATGAGATACACAGAACGGCTCTGCCTACTGAGATCACAATGGAGATCCAAAGGCTAGATCAAACTCATCGTGAATTTGGCTGTTCTGTTGATCTGAGTCGAAATCTAGAACAGGATCAAAATCGAGATTGACCTCAAGATCAACCTCGAAATGACAATTCATATCAAAATCAAGATCACTATCAAGATCTGAATCAAAATCTAATTCAAGATCAAAGTCAAGATTACAACCAAGATCAAAGTAAAAATAACCAGAATCAAAAATGCGAAAATCAAGATCACGATCAATATCACAATGAAAATCAAAATTAAGATCAAAATCAGAAAAATCAGGCTGAACCGCAGGATTAAATCAAGGCCATAATTAGTATTATACGCGTATGCATATGCAGACGATATACTCATTTTGGTCATGAGCGATGACGAACACATACTAGGGGAGCTAATGAGGCTCGCACAAGAGTGGTGGTGAAATGGCGCAAGGAAGTCGACCTGTCGGTCAACCCCAACAAAACGGAGCTGGTGGTTTTCACGAGCACATATAAGGGTAAAAAAATATGACCGATCAGACTACTAGGGGAAGAGCTGACTATTTCGATGGAAGCTAAGTACCTGGGAGTCACTTTTGATTCGAGACCAAAATGGGCAAAGCATTTGGAAAATAAAACGGCTAGCTTTACTGCTACCTTTTGGGCTTGTAGAAGGGCATTTGGGGCAACATGGGGACTAACACCCAAGATGCAAGGATTTATACGGCGATTCTGAGGCCCAGGCTACTCCATGGAGCAATAGCCTAGTGGCCCAGAAGTAAACTGAAAACAGGCTCAGCAACCTTAGACAGGGTGCAAGGAATGGTAATGAGAGGTATCACGGGGGCAAGAAGGTCCACGCCTCTCAAGGCGTTGGACATGGCACTGGATCTTCCTCCCCTAGAGGTAATGGTTAGAGCGGCCGCTTTCAAAGCTGCAGTCAGCAATTATAACAACGAGATCCACGTCGATCTCGAGTTTACAAAAGTAAATGAGATACACAGAACGGCTCTGCCTACTGAGATCACAATTGAGATCCAAAGGCTAGATCAAATTCATCGTGAATTTGGCCGTTCTATTGACCTGAGTCGAAATCTAGAACAGGATCAAAATCAAGATTGACCTCAAGATCAACCTCGAGATGACAATTCATATCAAAATCAAGACCACTATCAAGATCTAAATCAAAATCTAATTCAAGATCAAAGTCAAGATTACAACCAAGATCCACTCGCCATTCCCTCGAATAATATTATGATATTTTTTGTTGAAATTTTATATAAACCTCGCATAGATTGTTGAGAAAGAAAATGTTCGATCTGTATCTTGCAGATCTTCTAAAATTACTAGGTTCTATGCCATTTTATTAAAGTATGCTAAAAATTTGGTGGAAATATAGAGTGTCACATTGCTGCTTGCTTACAATATTTCTATGTGAGAATTTTTCTTTTTGCTGTCTGCTGGCACCATAAGAACGTAAAAAATGTAAAAAATGTAAAAATGGGAATTATTGTAAAAATTGTAAAAAATTTATATCAAGTAAAAAATGTAAGAAAAGGTAGAAAAGGAAAACTAAAAACAAAAATTAAAAAAATTAAAAATTTATAAATTTGAAAAATGTAAAGACAGGAAAAAATGTAACAGTTTTGAAAAATGTAAAAGGTGTAAAAAGTGCAAAAAATGACAGAATCGTCAAAAGTTTTAAAAATGTGAAAAACGTACAAACGTATAAAACCCAAGCAAAGAAAAAAATGTAAAGAATGTAAATAATGTAAAAATGGGAAAACAAGTGAAAATTGTGAAAAATGTAAATCGTGTTTTTTCCTGTCTTTACATTTTTTAAATTTATAAATTTTTAATGTTTTTAATTTTTGTTTTTAGTTCTTCTACCTTTTCTACCTTTTCTTACATTTTTTACTTGATATACATTTTTTAAAATTTTTAGAATAATTCCCATTTTTACATTTTTTACATTTTTTACATTCTTATGATGGCAGCAGACAGCAAAAAGCAAAATTCTCACATAGAAATATTGTAAGCAAGCAGCAATGTGTTGATAGTGATCTTGATTTTGATATGAATTGTCATCTCGAGGTTGATCTTGATGTTAATCTCGATTTTGATCCTGTTCTAGATTTCGACTCAGGTCAACAGAACGGCCAAATTCACGATGAATTTGATCTAGCCTTTGGATCTCAATTGTGATCTCAGTAGGCTGAAATTCTTACCTTTTTTACGTTCTTACCTTTGTACACTCGAGATCGACGTGGATCTCGTAGTTATAATTGCTGTATCATCAGTATATCACAATATTGGATTCTCTGGCATTGAGTTCAATATATCATTTATGTATATAATAAACAACAATGGTACTAGGAACGTGCCTTGCGGGACTCCCATATCAACTGTTTCATACTCATTGAATTGATTGTTTACTTTGACTCTTTGTTTTCTATTACTTAAATAACTTTTCATTAGTTTATGTGCATTTCCTCTTATACCATAGTTGTATAATTTATCTAGAAGCATTTGATGATCAACTGTGTCGAAGGCTTTTGCAAGATCAAGGAATGTAATTGCAATTTGGTCACTTTTGTCAAGTTCATTGTAAATTAGATCTGTTATGTATAAAAGTGCATCCTTAGTACTTTTGTTTTTTCTGAATCCAAATTGTTTATCTGATAATAAATTACATTGGTTGACAAAATGTAATAATTTTTGTGTATAACTTTTTCAAAAATTTTTGATATATTGGAAATCAATGACAAGGTCTGTAATTTGTTTGTAGATGTTTTTGTTTAGCCTTGTGAATTGGTGTTATCTTAGCTATTTTTAAAGCCTCTGGCCATTCTCCTGTTTCAATAGACAAATTCAACAATAATCAAAGGAAAATTGCGCGGGCCTTGGAGGTCACAACAATGAGCGACAAAATTCGTTGATACGATGCAAGAGGTCCGTCGATATATATCTATTAGTCGGATAGTCGAAGGTTGTCGGAGGCGCACTGACGGCCCCTGCTCGGGGACGTGTCAGCTCGCGCGTAGGCCTGTATGGCCCATTGCGCTTTGCCTCCTTGACTCTACCCTCCCACCATCATACCTTTAATATAGACCAGTAAGCTGAGGATCTCGCCCAGACTCAGTGTGCGGATCTCGTCTGGTTTTAGGAGGCACTCCCCGCACACCCGATGCCTCGCCCCAGAACCCTTGGGCAGGAGCAAAGCAGGTAACAGTAAAGGTTAAAATAGGAGGAGGGGCAGGGACAGAACTGATTTTAGCCTCTGCGTACTTCCCTAGTGATGCAACAGAAGCACCCCCACCCGATGAGGTGAGGGCACTCATTGAGGAATGCAACAGGAGCGGGAAGGAGCTTATCCTAGGCTGTGAAGCAAACGCGCACCACACAATCTGGGGCAGCTCGAACTGCAATAACAGAGGAGAGGAGCTATTGGAATATATACTTCGACGGAACTGGACTTTATGAATAAGGGCAGCGTCCTTCAGGAACTCAGTAAGGGAAGAGGTCCTGGATGTTACACTAGCATCGAGGGGGATCGGGCGTAGGATACTGGGATGGAGAGTAGCAGAGGAGGTCTCCATGTCAGACCACGAAAAGATCAGCTTCGAACTAGGAAATGTCAAGGCTAAGGAGCAAATGTGGAGGAATCCGAGGAAAACGGACTGGGAAAACTACCGCAAATGCCTACTTAAATAACTTTTCATTAGTTTATGGGAATTTCCTCTTATACCGTAGTTGTATAATTTATCTAGAAGCATTTGATGACCAACTGTGTAAACTGTAACAAATTAGCTGATGTAAAATAAGCTCGTGTATCTACATCTATACCAATAGTAAATATATGATGAGCTCAAACAATAAATCCTAAAAATCCAATAGAAATTATTGCATAAATTATTCCTATAACTCCAAAAGTTTCTTTTTTTATTCTTTCATTACAAATTATTTGAGAAACAAGTCCAAATCCAGGTAAAATCAAAATATAAACTTCAGGATGACCAAAAAATCAAAATAAATGTTGATATAAAATTGGATCCCCCCCCCCTGCAGGATCAAAAAAAGAAGTATTTAAATTTCGATCAAATAATAACATAGTAATAGCGCCTGCCAATTAATATATCCAATTATCCAATTAATTATCCAATACTGGTAAAGATAATAATAATAATAAAAATAATTAATTAAAAGATAATAATAATAAAATTGTTGTTAATAACATCGCTCAAGTAAATAATGGGATAATTTCAATTTTATAAATTTTTATATTCATAACTGTCGAGATAAAATTAATTGATCCTATAATAGAACTTGCTCCAGCTAAATGTAAAGAAAAAATTGATAAATCAACTGAAGGACCCCTATGAGCTAAATTTCTAGACAAAGGCGGATACACAATTCACCCTGTACCTGTACCTGACCCAATAAATATACTAGAAATTAATAACAATAATCTTGGTGGTAATAATCAAAATCTTATATTATTTATGCGAGGAAAGGCTATATCAGGGGCTTTTAATATTATTGGAATCAAAAAATTTCCAAATCCTCCTATTATAACAGGCATTACAAAAAAAAAATTATTACAAATGCATGAGTAGTAACAACAGAATTATAAATTTGATCATTTCCAATTAATGCTCCTGGGTTCCCTAATTCTATTCGAATAATTAATCTTAATGATAGCCCTATAATCCCAGCTCACATCCCAAAAATTAAATATAAAATTCCAATAATTTTATTATTTGTAGAATAAACATTATATTTTCAATATAAAAATTTTTATAAAAATTTAAATTATTTAAAAATATAAATATTATTTTAATATCTTCAATATTATGTTTTACTTAAACTATTTAAATTTAACTTAAATTAATAATGTTATTAATAAATATCTAATTAACAATAAAAAATTAATTAAATAATTTTTATTTAAATTTATAAATTTATTAAAATTTTTAGAATAATTATTAATAGAATCTTTAATAATTCATTCACTTCATCCAAAAAAAATTTCATCAAAAAAAAAAAAAAAAAAAAGAAGTATTTAAGTTCCGATCAAATAATAACATAGTAATAGCGCCTGCCAGTCCCGCAACCCCGGCCCGCAGAGGGTACACCGGATAAAACCAGTCCGACCGCCATCGGATAGTGGCCGGAGCGCTCCTGGGCCGCCGGTAGTGAGGGGCCCGAACCCTGCATTAACCAGCAAGGAGGCTGCCCTGCATAACGGTGTATAATCCCTCTCCCGTATCAGTGCCGGGTGGTTCCCGGGTGGGACGCTGCTGCGGGGTGTGGGGGGCTCCGACGAGGCCACTGCGGCCTACCGGGGTGGCGGAACTTCCCGGGAGTACGCCGGCGGATGCCCCTGATCCTAGGCCGAAGGTACTCTGACCAACACAACACAACCCACACGAAGTTAGTTTTCAGGAGAGTATAAAAAACAAAATGCAAGACAAAAGTACAGAAAACGCAGTTAGAGCGCAAACTGCATCGGGTGTCCCGCCCAACACCGAGTACCTGACACCAGGCAACACTCAGGAGATCAGACATAGAACAGCCAGCACGTCAAGCTTTTATAGCGCCATCAGCGACGCTAGCACCTCTGGCACGTCGCCTGACGACGTCACAGGGCCCTCCAACTTGGAGCACGAGGTAGACAAAACCGTAAGCAGCATGCTGGCTGAGATTAAAATAATGGAGAGAGCAACGGAGAAGCAGAAGAACATCTCCAAAGATGTTAAAGAGGGGCTGAAGACGCTCAGGGCTCTGCTGGCGGTACTCCAAACCGCACGCGAAGAAGCCAAGAGGAAGGCCCGTACAATCAGGCTTCCCAAACGGCGTAGAGGTGCAGGGGTCCAGAATCACAGCCTGAGACCCAAAAAACCAAGAAGAAGAAGTCTGCCAGCAACATCCAACGCCCCCAAATCCAGGTATCAGACGACAGAGGGGACCTGGTTGAAACCCAAGTAGGCACAGGTGAAAATCCCCAAGAAGGCTGGAAAACTATGGAGAACAAAAAGAAGAAAAAGAAGAAAAAAGCAATGGGGGCCCCAGACCGCCACTACGTCCAAACTGCAAGGCCTCTAAACAACGGGGCGGCGTAGTGCTAATCGTGCCCAAAGATGGCAAGACCTTCGTGGACGTGGTGCAGACGCTACGTACGGTTGACACCTCTGATAACAACCTCCAAATCAGAGGAGTCACAAAGACGAAGGGCGGCGCCGCACTAGTACGCACCAAAGGAGATGGAAGCACTCACGGAAACCTGAGTGGATGTCTCCTGGAGATGCTAGGCGAACAGGGGACAATCAAGGACATGACCCGAAAAGTGACCCTGGAGATACTGGACCTGGATTGCCTTACAGATACTGACGAAGTACGAATCGCACTAGACGGAGTACTGAACCCGGGCGCGGATAGACGGGTCTCGGTCCTCGGGCCAAACAGCCGAGGACAGAAGATGGCTATCTGCGAGCTCGGAGACTGAGACGCGACACGGCTACTCGAGATGGGACGTATAAAGATAGGGTTTGTCAGCTGCCGAGTGAGGACCCGACTGATGGTGCCGAGATGCTACAAGTGTCTCGGCTACGGCCATTACCGTACAAACTGTAAAGGACCGGACAGACGCGACTGCTGTTGGAAGTGTGGAAAAAATGGACACAGGGCTGGGGCCTGCACGGGTGCTCCCCTCTGTTTCTTGTGCCCATCACAGGAAGGCGGAGGGGCAGCGCACGTTCCGGGCACGGCGCTCTGCACCGCATTCAAAACAGCGCTGACGGAGGCAAGAGCGAGACAGAGGACCGTTCGCACTTAACAAGACGACGACAGTGCTCCAAGGCAACTTGAACGGCAGTAGCCTGGCTCATGCCTTACTGCCCCAGCTTGCCGAGGAGATGAACGCGGACGTTATAATGATAAGCGAGCCGTACAGAGACAGAGACAGCCCGACTTGGTTCGTTAATACCTCCCGTTCTGCGGCGCTGTGGTTCCGGGGGCGGGCCAGGTCGCGTATCACAAGCCAAGGGAGGGGCGAGGACTACGTCTGGGCGCGGGTGTCTGATATGACGTATGTCAGCGTGTATCTTACTCCGAACTGTAGCGCCGCGGAGTTCGAACGAAAGGTGGCGGCCCTCGAGGACGCGCTTAGGGGCATCCCCGGCCCCGTTATCTTCGCGGGGGACGTTAACGCCAGAGCCATTGAGTGGGGCATGACGACGACGAACAAACGTGGACGGCTGCTGTTGGAATTGGCCGCGAGGCTAGACCTAACAGTAGCAAACGTGGGACAGGCGACGACATACAGGAGACCCGGCTATGGCGCATCCATCCCAGACGTGACCTTTGTGACGACTGGACTTCTCCGAAATGTCGAGGGGTGGCGGGTGTTCGAGGGCTACACGGCCAGCGACCACCAGTACATCATCTTCGGAGTGACCGACAAAGCACAGAACAGAACAGGGACCGCCCAAACTCCCGCGGGATGGAACATGAAAAAACTAGACGTTGACAAACTGACGGCACAGCTGGACAGTGAACCGGACCCGACAACGGCGATCCCTCGCGGCATCGGTGGTAGGGAAAAGGCTGAAAAGCTAACAGAGGAAACGTCGGGGCTCTTGAGACGGCTCTGTGACGCCTCTATGCCAAGAAAACAGACGAGACGTGACAAAGAACCGGTGTACTGGTGGACCGAAGATATCGCGCGCCTCCGACGCGAATGCCTACGGCTCCGACGGAGGGCCCAGCGCGCCCGCAACAAAGCGGACGCGATGGCCCACTCGGAGGAGTACCGGGTAGCGCGCAAAGAACTGAGGCGCGCTATCAATGACAGTAAAAAGGAAAGTTGGACCAAACTGATTAACGAGGTGGACTCAGACCCTTGGGGAGCGGGTTACAAGATCGTCACCCGCAACCTGAGAGGCAACAATCCACCGGTAGTCAGGGACGAAGAAACGATGGACAGAATCATTGACGGACTCTTCCCTACACACTTTGAACAAGGGTGGGGGCGACGATACTAGCGGCGACGAGGTGCATGAGTTCACCCGGGGTGAGCTCAGCTTGGCTGTTGCGCAGCTCCCGGCGGGGAAGGCACCAGGTCCGGACGGTATCCCAGCGGAAATCCTCGGGATTGTTGCAAAACGACGCCCGGGGATACTCCTGAACCTATATAATACATGCCTGGCGGAGGGCGTGTTCAGCAAAGATTGGAAGACGGCGCGACTGATCCTCATTGACAAAGGAAAGGGTGGGGACCCGGACTCGCCGTCATCCTACAGACCGCTGAGCTTGCTGAATACACTTGGCAAGCTCTTCGAAATGCTCCTGAGACCGCGAATCCAACAGCCGGTTCGGGACGCTGGCGGCCTGAACGACAGACAGTACGGGTTCAGACAAGGACGTCGACGATAGGAGCGATCCAAAAAGTGATCGACTCCTTTGACAGAGCACAGACTAGACCCCACAAGAACAGGCCAATAGTGCTCATGGCAACACTCGACGTACGAAACGCTTTCAATTCGGTGAGGTGGACGGACATCGTGCGGGCATTCTCCGACGCTTTCCCGCTGCCCCCATACCTTCTCCGAATCCTCAAGGACTATCTACGAGACCGTTACATTACGTACGGGACGCAGACTGGGGTTAAGAAAAGAAAAATGACGGCGGGAGTAGCGCAGGGCTCGATCCTTGGCCCCGATATTTGGAACGTAGGTTACGATGAGGTGTTGGATCTTCCGATGCCGCCAGGGGTCTATCTGGTCGGCTACGCAGACGATCTGGTCATCGTCATCACGACCAAGGATACACAACTGGCTCAGATGAGGCTGACCCAAGCCATGAGACGGGTGGACGAATGGATGCAAAGCCGGGGACTACAGCTGGCCATGCAAAAGACGGAGTTACTATACCTAACTAGGAAACGGATAGACACGACGATACCCATGACGGTGGGGACGTCCGTTGTGCATCCTGGACGGTCCGCCAAATACCTGGGGGTGACCCTGGATATGAGGATGACCTTCTGGCCGCACATACGTGGCGTCGCTGAGAGAGCGGCATTAAAGACCGCCGCCCTCGCCTGCCTCATGGCAAATACGAAGGGACCGAGACCGAGCGTACGACGACTGCTTATGACAGTGACCAACTCGATGCTCCTTTATGGGGCCGAGATATGGGCGGGCGCGACGCGAATAGAGAAGTACCGCAAAAAGATCGCGGCGATACAAAGACTGGGAGCGCTGCGAATCGCGTGCGCGTACCGCACCGTCGCAGAGGTGGCGGTACTAGTGATCGCAGGGGTTGTCCCAGTAGACCTTCTCGCTCTTGAGCGGAAGAGGATCTACGAGTACAGCGAAGAAAGGGGAAGAGCGAGGGCCTCCATAGACGCACGGACGACGACGCTGACATCCTGGCAAACGCGATGGACAGACAGCGACAAAGCCAAGTGGACGAGACGCCTCATAACGGACGTGCGACTCTGGCATAAGAGAGGAGCTGGGGAGGTGAATTTTTACCTGACCCAGTTCCTATCCGGACACGGATACTTCCGCCAGTATCTGCATCGGATGGGGAAGGTAACGACTCCGTCCTGCAGGTACTGCGGACATAATAGAGACGACGCGGAGCACACATTTTTCGTGTGCCCCCGCTGGATAGTCGCGAGACACAGACTACAGACGAAGACAGGTGACATCACACCGGAGAACGTCGTGACACTGATGCTGTCAAGCAAACAAAACTGGGACGACATAGCACGCTACGTGACTCACGTACTACAAGGCAAAAAGACTGACGGTTGCCTTGAAAACTGATACAGAAGACGAAAAATAGACAGACGAGACAAGATATATAAGATTGCCGTAGGGCATAGAAACGCCGACCGGTCCGAAGTAATGTGTATAACAGTTCCGGACCGGATTCCGGTGAACGCCGCGGGAAAGGTTTTGGGTGTTTAGGGGGTAGAAATCCCTCACACCGCGGAGCCCGGCGCTTCGTGATGGTCTTAGTGGGCCCCCCTCCATGCTGTAAGCAAGGACGGGGGCCTCGGAAGATTCACCTAGTACCTCGGAAAAACAAAAAAAAAAAAAAAAAAAAAATAGCGCCTGCCAATTAATATATCCAATTATCCAATTAATTATCCAATACTGGTAAAGATAATAATAATAATAAAAATAATTAATTAAAAGATAATAATAATAAAATTGTTGTTAATAACATCGCTCAAGTAAATAATGGGATAATTTCAATTTTATAAATTTTTATATTCATAACTTTCGAGATAAAATTAATTGATCCTATAATAGAACTTGCTCCAGCTAAATGTAAAGAAAAAATTGATAAATCAACTGAAGGACCCCTATGAGCTAAATTTCTAGACAAAGGCGGATACACAATTCACCCTGTACCTGTACCTGACCCAATAAATATACTAGAAATTAATAACAATAATCTTGGTAGTAATAATCAAAATCTTATATTATTTATGCGAGGAAAGGCTATATCAGGGGCTTTTAATATTATTGGAATCAAAAAATTTCCAAATCCTCCTATTATAACAGGCATTACAAAAAAAAAATTATTACAAATGCATGAGTAGTAACAACAGAATTATAAATTTGATCATTTCCAATTAATGCTCCTGGGTTCCCTAATTCTATTCGAATAATTAATCTTAATGATAGCCCTATAATCCCAGCTCACATCCCAAAAATTAAATATAAAATTCCAATAATTTTATTATTTGTAGAATAAAATCATTTCCTCATAATTTTATATAGTTTAAGTAAAACATTATATTTTCAATATAAAAATTTTTTATAAAAATATAAATTATTTAAAAATATAAATATTATTTTAATATCTTCAATATTATGTTTTACTTAAACTATTTAAATTTAACTTAAATTAATAATGTTATTAATAAATATCTAATTAACAATAAAAAATTAATTAAATAATTTTTATTTAAATTTATAAATTTATTAAAATTTTTAGAATAATTATTAATAGAATCTTTAATAATTCATTCACTTCATCCTTTGTCTAAAATTTTTAATAAAAATAATCTTAACCTTAAAGGATAACTAATAAAAAATTCAAAATATAAAGAAATCATATCTTTCCTATAAAATATTTTATAAAATAATTTTTCTTAAAATTTAATTTAATTAAATTAAAATAATTTAATTAAAAAGTATTTAATCCAATATAAATAAAAATTAAACAAATAAATAAAATTAAAATTTTTTCAAAAAACATTAAATAAATCTCTTCAACTATTGAAAATATAAATCAATTTATTAAATACCCGAAAAACACTGTAAAAATTATTAATAAAAATATAGGAAAATTTATTATTTCTGTATCTTTAATATTAAACATTGGAAAAAAATTAAATATTTTATTTATTAAATAATAGGATAATCGAATTCTATAAGATACAGTTAAACCAGTTCCTATAATTATAATTAAATAACTTATTATATTTATATTTTCCATTATTGAAAATTCTAAAATTTGATCTTTTGAATAAAATCCTGAAAAGAATTCCGCATAAAGAAAAATTAGCCACTATAAAAATTATTGAAGTTAAAGGCATAAAATTATTTATATTCCCTATAAATCGAATATCTTGATAATTATTTATAATATTATGAATTACTACTCCTGAACATATAAACATTATTGATTTAAATATAGCATGAATGACTAAATGAAAATAAGCCAATTCATAATTTTTCATTCCCAAAATTATAACTCCTAAACCTAATTGAGAAAGAGCAATATTTTTTTAAAATCATATTCAAAATTTGCAGATAATCCAGCAAACATTATTGTAATTAAACCAATTAATAAAATATAATAAATTAAAAATTTATTATTAAAAATTAAATAATGAAATCGAATTAATAAATAAATCCCAGCTGTTACTAAATTTGAAGAATGAACTAAAGATGACACAGGAGTTGGGGCCGCTATAGCAGCAGGTAGCCAAGAAGAAAAAGGAAATTGAGCTCTTTTAGTAAAAGCAGCTAAAATGACTAGAATAATAATATTATTTAATATACTATTTATATTCAAAAAATTTCAAGACCCTATACTTATTATTAATCCAATACTAATTAAAATAAAAACATCTCCAATTCGATTTATTAAAATAGTTAACATTCCTGAATTATACCTAGAATTACTTTGCTAAAAAATTACTAAACAGTAAGAAATTAAACCTAACCCATCTCATCCAATTAAAATACTAATTATATTCGGACTCAAAATTATTAATAATATAGTGTAACGCGTGTCTAGCCGCGATTCTAATCTACCGCGCGAAGGTAGTGAGCGCGCGCGCGCAACTCCTGCGCAGCCGAATCGAGGCGCGCCGCGCGTAGCGAATCGGTCTCGCAACGCGTAAAATGCCCGTCATCCGTCGCGAAGCTGCTAACTGGTTCCCGCGAGAAAAGGGAGCCATCTTCGTGTAGACTCTCGTGCTGTGCACATCGTCGGCTTACCCTATCTCATATTTTAGTGTCCGCGCCGTCCTTTTTATTTTTATAACCGCGAGTGTAGAGTGGAGGCGCCGACCGGCAAGCGTGCGAGAGAGGAAGAGCGAGGGCAAGTCCGCGCCACTTGTGCCACGAGCGAGAGACGGCAGCGAGCCAGACTGCCAACCCATATAAGCGAGAGCGAGAGAGAGAGAGAGAGCGAGCGCACAACTGCCGAGAGAGCGAGAGAGAGAGTCGAGTGCACCGGCTGCTCCTTAGATCGGTAAGTTATATTCTCATCTCGCGTATTCCATGTAAAAGGCTTGCACGGAAATCGCCCCGTGCAAGCTTTCTGTGCCGTGTACGTGCGAGTGTGTGTCAGCTCGCCGTACTTAACACTGCGCTCGAGCATAGCAGCTTCGCCGCGCGCCGTGTAGTTCGCGCGTTTGAATGTTAACGGTCGCGCGCGAAATAACTCTTTGTTCTAATCAGCACAGGCGTAGTGCTTGTAGAGCTTAGTAATTGTAAATATATTGTGATATCTAGTTACTCGTCGCGTTGTTAATTACAACCTGTCCTTCTCCCGGATACCGCCGCCTCCGCGGGAAAACGACTCCGCCGGTCGTTTTCATATCTGAGCATAGCGGCCGCGCGCTTTACTCTTCGAGCGCGCGCTTTTCACTCAGCGATCCAATTAGTTGGAAAGCGAAGTTCGTGTGCGATCTTCGCGTTGTTTTCGGGATTCCAGGAGCAGATCCCCGGGCAAGTCATTTTAGTCTGACACCCGCGGCACCGTGTTCTAGGGCATCGCTGGCCTGTGGCTTGTTGGGATTTTCCCCCACTAGCCATCCCGTTACAATAGATAAAATAAATAAATAAATTAAAAAAAAAATCGCCTGTTATTTAAATCCCATATCATATATTCAATACTATAAAATATAATTATAGAAGAAATAATTAAAACAGTAAAAATAAATATTAATCTCATTCAATCAATATAAATCAATATATTTAATATTAATCTATTTAAAATTAAAATATTTCATTCAAAAAATAAACATTTTTTAAAAATTATCAATAGCAATCTTAAAATTATAAATATAATTCTAATTAATAAAAATACAATTCCTCTTAAATAATATAATAAAATTCTTTTAAAAAAAATTTAAAATATGAAATTCATATAAATTTGATTCCACAAATCAATATTTTAACTTAAATTATTTAAATTAAATAAATAATATATTTTTAAAATTATTAAATTTAAAGGGATTCAATGAATTATTATTATTAAAAATTCAATAACATTATTATTATTTATTTTAATAATATTTTTAAAAAAATTTCCATGTTGAGTATAAGAAAATAAATATAAACTATATATAGCTCTAAAATATATACCTAATACCAATAATAACAAAATTTTACTTGATCAATTAAATAAAATTATTAAAATTAAAATTTTACTTAATAAATTTAATTAAATAGGAGCTGATATATTAATTGCACAAAATATAAATCACCACATAGATATAGAAGGAAACAAATTTATTATACCTTTATTAAGAATCAAATTACGGCTTTTTGTTCGATCATATATAAAATTTACTAACAAAAATAATGCTGATGAACATATTTCATGACCAATCATTATTAAAAATCCACCTTTAAATCCTAACGATGTCATTGTTAATAAACCTATTAATATTATCATCATATGAACTACTGCTGAACTACAATTAATTTAAAATCATTACACCGCATTCTGATTACACTTAAATAAATCATTCCAATAATTGAAATCCCAAATAAAATAAAATTTAAATATTTAGATAAATTTAATATAAATATAAATCTACGTATTAACCCATACCCCCCTAATTTTAAGATTACAGCAGCTAAAATTATTGAACCTGTAACAGGAGCTTCAATATGAGCTTTAGGTAATCACAAATGAAATAAAAATATAGGCAATTTAACTAAAAAAGCAAAATTATATAAAAATATAAAATAAATTTATTAAATTCTAAAATTAAAATTCTATTTATTAAAATTAAAAAATTTAAAGAAAAAAAAATTATATAAATAAAATAATAAAATTAATAATAATGGTAAAGAAGCAAATAATGTATATAATAATATATACATTCTTGCCCTAATTCGTTCTGGTTGATACCCTCATCCCATAATTAAAACAAAAGTAGGAATAATTAAACTTATTTCAAAAAACAAATAAAATATAAAATAATTTATTCTTATAAATCTAACCATTAAAAATAACAATAATATTAATAATACAAATCTATATCTATAAGCAGAAATGGAAACCGCCGCCAACCAGCGTAGTGGTGGACAGAGGAGATCGCGGAGTTACGTAGGGTATGCTTGAGGCTTCGTAGACGGGCACAGCGCGCACGGGAACGACGCGGGGCCACTGTTTTTAACGCTGAATTTGAACAGGCACAAAAAAGGCTAAGGCTCGCGATTAAATGCAGTAAGCGACGATGCTGGAAAGAGGTGTGCGACGAAGTTAACTCCGACCCGTGGGGACTAGGCTACAAAATCGTAACTCGTAGAATAGGGGCAATGAAGCCACCGAAGATAAAGGAAGCGCGGTTGATAAGTGAGATAGTTGACGGGCTTTTCCCTGAGCATCCGCCGAGGGAAGAGACTCTGTATGAGGACGTACGACAGGAGGATATACCCTCGTTTACCAAACCTGAGCTACGGGTAGCGATTAGATCCCTTAAGAGCGGCAAAGCGCCAGGCCCCGATGGGATTCCAGTTGAGATTTTAAAAGCCATCGCCTCGCGATGCCCGGAAACCTTACTGGATACCTACAACTTATGTCTCAGGGAAGGTTTTTTCAGCAGTCGTTGGAAAAGGGCGAAGCTTGTCCTTATCAGCAAAGGGAAGGGAGACATGACATCCCCGTCCGCGTATCGGCCGCTTAGCCTATTAGACACGATCGACAAGGGTATGGAGGCGCTATTAAGGAGCGGAATCCAGATCGTGATACAACAGTCAGGGGGTTTATCGGAAAACCAGCATGGATTTAGAAAGGATTTTTCGACGATAGGCGCGATACGATCGGTCACCGCGGCGGTGGGGCGATCAAGGGAACGATGTCACGGAGCGCGACCACTGGTGTTGGTAGCAACGCTGGACGTTAAAAACGCTTTCAGTTCGGCACGCTGGGCAGACCTACTCGCAGCGCTGAGGGGCTTCGGGGTCCCACCCTACATACTACGCGTAGCAGAGGACTACTTCCGGGATCGCGAACTCATTATCGAGACGAGCGAAGGGACGGTGGTTAGGGAAATTACGGCAGGCGTTGCACAGGGATCACTGTTGGGCCCCGATTTTTCGATCGCATCGTAAGACGGATTGCTGCGCCTGGACATGCCCAACGGGGCATTTCTCGTAGGATATGCGGACGACGTCGCGGTGGTGGTAGAAGCACGGAACGCGGACTTGGCACAACTTATCTTGTACCAGGTAATGAAACGAGTAACTAGGTGGATGCGGAGCACGGGCTCAGTCTCGCGCTGGCGGAAACCGAGGTAGTATTATTGACACGTAAAGAGATCCCTACGATACTACCGGTGTACGTAGGATCCGAGTTAGTAATTACGAGGCCAACTGCAAAGTATCTAGGTGTCACCTCAAAGCTTTGCTTTTGGCCCCACATCAGGGAAGTAACGGCAAAGGCAGAAGCACGTATAGCGGCGCTAAGTAGGTTAATGCGCAACGTTGGAGGCCCGCGGACATCAAGAGAAGACTTCTCATGGCGACGACCAACTCTGTACTCCTCTATGGAGCGGAGATTTGGGCTGATGCCATGGAAGTTATCAAGTACAGGAAGAGAATGGTGGCGGTGCAGCGGCGAGGTGCGCTGAGAGTTGCATGCGCGTATCGGACGGTGTCGGTAGAGGCTGTGGCGGTGATAGCTGGTATGATTCCGATCGACCTGCTCGCACGGGAACGGAAGCAGATCTACGATAGGAGCGCAGAAGTAGGACGGGCCGACGCGGAGGGCGAAGCTCGCCGCCAGACGCTACAAACTTGGCATGAGAGGTGGAGGGCGGGGACGAAGGGTAGATGGACCTACCTATTGATTCAAGACATAACGAGGTGGCTGGGACGGAAGTACAGAGAGGTTAAGTTTTACCTTACGCAGTTCCTGACAGGACATGGATACTTTCGATATTACCTATTTAAATTAGGTAAAATAAATACGCCGAAATGTAAATACTGCGGGCACGAGAGGGATGACGCGGAACACACCTTTTTCGCATGTAATAGGTGGGCCGCGGAAAGACAACGTTTGGAGGTGATGGTAGGGCGACTCTCGCCCGACGTGGCGATCGAATGCATGCTTTCAGGGAAAGACCGATGGGACGCGATAAATACCTTCATCGAAGGGGTACTGCGCGCGAAAAAACGAGGCATCGTAGAAAGAAGAACGTAGGAAGGACCGATGACGCCCTCGAGGGCGGTAGGGCTGCGGCCCGACCTGAAGTAATGCGAAAGCGGTTCCTGGTCGAGGCTGCCGTAGGGATAGGTTTTGGGTGTTTAGGGGGTAGAAATCCCTCACACCCAGAGTCCGCAACTCCGTGATGGTCTTAGTGGGCCTCCCTTCTTGCTCCACCTCCAAAGCAAGGACGAGCGACCCGGAAGATTCACCTAGTACCTCGGAAAAAAAAAAAATAAAAAAAAAAATACAAATCTATATCATTTTAAATTTTTAAATCTAATTCTTGTCATAAATATTAATCCAAGAATTCAAATAGTTAATAATATTAAAATAAATCTTCAATTATCAATACCTATCCATCTATACACATTTATTCATAAATTATTATAATTAATAGAACTTATTAATAAAAATCTAAAAATAAAGATTAAATTTATAAATATAAATAAAATAAATTTAATTTTTACATAAATTAATAAATAAATTAATAAAAATATAAATAACATTAATTTTATCATAAAATTAAATTTAAATAATTTAAATTATTATTACTGATCGAATAAAAAATACCAATAAAGTTAAACTTTCACAAACTACAAATACTAAATAATATAATAACAAAATTAATAAAATATTAAATAATAAATTAAATAGTAAATATAAATTAATTAATTAATTAAATATAAATTAAATATTAAATATAATAAATTATTTAATTAAATATAAATTAAATTAAATATCTTAAAATTATTAAATTTTGATTTCTTATTATGTGAAAATTTAATATTTTACTGAGATCACAATTGAGATCCAAAGGCTAGATCAAATTCATCGTGAATTTGGCCGTTCTGTTGACCTGAGTCGAAATCTAGAACATGATCAAAATCGAGATTGACCTCCAGACAATTCATATCAAAATCAAGATCACTATCAAGATCTAAATCAAAATCTAATTCAAGGTCAAAGTCAAGATTACAACCAATATCAAAATGAAAATAACTAGAATCAGAAATACAAAAATCAAGATCACGATCAAGATCACAATGAAAGTCAAAATTAAGATCAAAATCAGAAAAATCAGGCTCAACCTCAGGATTAAATCAAGGCCATAATTAGTATCGACATCAAGACCAAAACCAAAAAAGATTGAGCGAGAACCGACACATGTCCCGAAGTGATTAAAGCGAGCGAGGGAATACAAAACCCGATCCACTCGCCATTCTCTCGAATGATATTATGATATTTTATGTTGAAATTTTATATAAATCTCACTTAGATTGTTGAGAACGGTAAAAGAAAATGTATCCGATCTGTATCTTGCAGATCTAAAATTACTAGGTTCTATGCCATTTTATTAAAGTATGCTAAAAATTTGGTGAAAATACAGAGTGTCACATTACTGCTTGCTTACAATATTTCTATGTGAGAATTTTGCTTTTTGCTGTCAGCCAGCACCATAAGAACGTAAAAAATGTAAAAAATGTAAAAATGGGAATTATTGTAAAAATTGTAAAAAATGTATATCAAGTAAAAAATGTAAGAAAAGGTAGAAAAGGAAAACTAAAAAAGAAAATTAAAAAAATTAAATATTTATAAATTTGAAAAATGTAAAGACAGAAAAAATGTAACAGTTTTGAAAAATGTAAAAGGTGTAAGTGCAAAAAATGACAGAATCATCAAAAATTTTAAAACTGTGAAAAACGTACAAATGTATAAAACCCAGGCAAAGAAAAAAATGTAAACAATGTATATAATATAAAAATGGGAAAACAGGTGAAAATTGTGAAAAATGTATATCGTGTTTTTTCCTGTCTTTACATTTTTTTAACTTATAAATTTTTAATGTTTTTAATTTTTGTTTTTAGTTCTTCTACCTTGTCTTACATTTTTCACTTGATATACATTTTTTACAATTTTTACAATAATTCCCATTTTTACATTTTTTACAATTTTTACAATAATTCCCATTTTTACATTTTTTACATTTTTTACATTCTTATGCTGGCAGCAGACAGCAAAAAGCAAAATTCTCACATAGAAATATTGTAAGCAAGCAGCAATGTGACACTCTATATTTCCACCAAATATTTAGAATACTTTAATAAAATGGCATAGAACCTAGTAATTTTAGAAAATCTGCAAGATACAGATCGTAATGTAATAGAAAGTTCTTTTACCGTTCTCAACAATCTAAGCGAGGTTTATATAAAATTTCAACAAAAAATATCATAATATGATTCGAGGGAATGGCGAGTGGATCGGGTTTTGTATTCCCTCTCACGCTTTAACCACCTAGGGATATGTGTGTCGGTTCTCGCTCAATCTTTTTTGGTTTTGATCTTGATGTCGATACTAATTATTTATTTAATCCTGATTTAATCCTGAGGTTGAGCCTGATTTTGCTGACTTTGATTTTCATTGTGATCTTGATCGTGATCTTGATTTTCGCATTTTTGATTCTGGTTATTTCCATTTGATCTTGGTTGTAATCTTGACTTTGATCTTGAATTAGATTATTTAAATCTTGATAGTGATCTCAAGATTGATTTTGATATGAATTGTCATCTCGAGGTTGATCTTGAGGTCAATTGAGGTTAAATTTTGATCCTGTTCTAGATTTCGAATCAGGTCAACAGAACGGCCAAATTCACGATGAATTTGATCTCCTTTTGATTGAGCCTTTGGATCTCAATTGTGATATCAGTAAGCAAAGCCGTTCTGTGCATCTCATTGACTTTTTGTAAACACAAGATCGACGCGGATCTCGTTGTTATAATTGCTGTATCATCAGCATATGATAATATTGAATTCTCTGGCATTGAGTTCAATATATCATTTATGAACATAATAAACAACAATGGTCCTTAGGATCGTGCCTTGCGGGAATCCCACATCAACTGTTTCATACTCACTGAATTGATTGTTTACTTTGACTCTTTGTTTTCTATTACGAGGGTCATTTGACAAGTACCTAGCCTCATCGCCAGATGGTGCCACTATCGCACCAGAAATACACTACAGTGCAGTATCTTCCTGTAAACGGTTACAGACGAAATTTCAGCCGGATCGGAGTTGTAGTTTATTTTTGAGAGCGTGTGAAAGCAAATGTGTCCGTTGATTTTTGAAAAAATGGAGAAAGAACAATATCGGTCGGTGATTCGATTTTTGTTTTTGGAAGGGAAATCGCGCAGTGAAATTAAAGAACGCTTGGATGCAGTGTATGGGGATGCTTCTCCTTCGATGGCGACCGTTAAATTTTGGTATAACGAGTTTCAACGTGGTCGTACGTCGGTTTTTGATGATCCACGCCCAGGTGCTCCGAAAACAGCCACTACGGAGGAGAACGTGACAAAAATACACGATATCGTTTTGTCAGACCGCCGATTAAAGGTGCACGAGATAGCTGCGATAGTAGGCATCTCAGAAGAACGCGTGTGGCATATCCTACATGAGATTTTAGGCATGAGGAAGCTGTCAGCAAGGTGGGTGCCGCGTTTGCTGACTGCAGACAACAAGCGCATCCGTGTGACCAGTTCAGAACATTGTTTGGAGCTGTTTAATCGCAATCCAAAAGAGTTTTTGCGTCGTTACGTGACCGTCGACGAAACATGGATTCACTACTACACTCCAGAGTCCAAGGAGCAGTCAAAACAGTGGACCTTACCCGGTGAACCTGCTCCGAAAAAGGCGAAGACGGTCCCGTCGGCCGGAAAGGTGATGGCCACTGTTTTCTGGAATTCTCAAGGTGTGATTTTTATTGACTATCTGGAGAAGGGCAAAACGGTCACAGGACAGTACTAAGCCGAACTATTGAGCCGATTTGACGCCGTGTTAGAAGAAAAACGGCCCCATTTGTCTAAAAAGAAAGTGCTTTTCCACCACGATAATGCACCGGCTCACACTTCTGCACTCGCCACGGCTAAATTGGTCGAATTACGCTACGAACTGCTGCCCCATCCACCGTATTCTCCAGATTTGGCTCCGTGCGACTTTTTTTTGTTTCCGAACCTAAAAAATTCGCTCGCCGGGAAGAGATTCCACTCCAATAACGAAATAATCGCCGCCACGGAGGCCTATTCTGCAAACCAAGAGAAAACATTTTTTTCAACGGGGTTAAAAAAATTGGAACACCGCTGGACCAAGTGTATTCAACTAAAAGGAGACTACGTTGAAAAATAAATTTTATTTTTTGTAAAATTTTGGTGTTTTTATTTGTAGGCTAGGTACTTATCAAATGACCCTCGTACTTAAATAACTTTTCATTAGTTTATGGGCATTTCCTCTTATACCGTAGTTGTATAATTTATCTAGAAGTATTTGATGATCAACTGTGTCGAAGGCTTATGCAAGGTCAAGGAATGTAATTGGGTTAATTAATTAATTTGCAATTGGGTCACTTTTGCCAAGTTCATTGTAAATTAGATCTGTTATGTGAAAAAGTGTATCCTTAGTACTTTTGTTTTTTCAAATGCGCCGCTGTTTGCCCTTACGAGCCCGAAGGAAAACTCATGCACGGTGCAGAGCAGTTAAGGCAGTGCGCTGAACGCAAGAGGCCAGCGGGCCGGAAAGTTATGATATAACAAAATAAATGCGCGGAAATTGGAAATAATAACGAATCGAGCTGGACACGGGGAATTTTTTTTTACTTTTAGACCAGCGAGGCCTTTGAAACAAATTCGATTTTTAGATGTTAAACCTTGCTTTAATCGAAGGAACTACGTGATTAAACATGCAAGTTAAAAATTAACTATCTCTGCTGGCACGTCGACGATAAAAGAGACACCTGCGATCCGTCGGCAGAACACAGCGACGATGCTTCAAAAACGTAGGAAAACCAGATAAACAAATTACGCGAACAAGTACTAAATTCATACGGACCATCGAGATCATTAAGGTTTTAAAAAAAAAAATTTTTTTGCGTAAATTTATAGCTTATTTGTAAACATCCATTATTAAAATAAATTCCCTTTATAAATTCTCCCATGAAAACATTTTCTCGTCACTGTTTACATTATCACATACAGGAAATACGTACAAAATTTTTTTTTCTAACTGAAAAAGATTTTAATCATTCCTCGATTTTTTTTTTCATCGGAATGTAATCCTTGAATCATATCCGAATAGAAAATTCTAAGTTCAAACTTTTTACGGTTAAGTTCACTCGAGGAGCACGGTGAATGGAAGCGCGCATAGTATGACCCAATGAACCTAAGTTTGGCGCTAACGCCTAACAGTTGACCCTGGAATTCGGCCTAATAACGTATCATTATAATTCCAATTTGCTTTTCGAAGCATCCTGTTATGTGAAAAAGTGCATCCTTAGTACTTTTGCTTTTTCTGAATCCAAATTGTTTATCTGATAATAAATTACATTGGTTGACAAAATGTAATAATCTTTTGTGTATAATTTTTTCAAAAATTTTTAATATATTGGAAATCAATGATATAGGTCTGTAATTTTTTGGTAGATGTTTTTCTTTAGCCTTAATTGGTGTTATCTGAGCTATTTTTAAAGCCTCTGGCCATTCTCCTGTTTCAATAGTCAAGTTCAACAATAATGAAAGGAAAATTGCGCGGGCCTGGAGGTCACAACATTGAGCGAGAAAATTCGTTGGTACAGTGCAAGAAGTCCGTCGATATATATCTATTAATTTAAAACTGATATAAATAAAATAATTTTGTGCAAACCGTAGAAGTCACCGGAATTGCAAGAGAAAGCCAACGCTAAACGGCATAAACAGAAGCGCGGAATATTTCGGCCGGCCGCAAGGATCCACAATCCAAATGTAACAATTTTGTAGAAATGACACAGCTTTTAAATGAGGATGTCATTTTTTCCTGTCTTTACATTTTTTAAATTTATAAATTTTTAATGTTTTTAATTTTTTTTTTTAGTTTTCCTTTTTTACCTTTTCTTACATTTTTTACTTGATATACATTTTTTACAATTTTTAAATTAATTCTCATTTTTACATTTTTTACATTTTTTACATTCTTATGGTGGCAGCAGACAGCAAAAAGCAAAATTCTCACATAGAAATATTGTAAGCAAGCAGCAATGTGACACTCTATATTTCCACCAAATTTTTAGCACACTTTAATAAAATGGCATAGAACCTAGTAATTTAAGAAGATCTGCAAGATACAGATCGAACATTTTCTTTTCAACAATCTCACCTTTCTCAACAATCTAAGCAAGGTTTATATAACATTTGAACAAAAAATATAATATCATTCGAGGGAATGGCGAGTGGATCGGGTTTTGTATTCCCTCGCTCGCTTTAATCACCTAGGGACATGTGTCGGTTCTCGCTCAATCTTTTTTGGTTTTGATCTTGATGTCGATACTAATTATGGCCTTGATTTAATCCTGAGGTTGAGCCTGATTTTGCTGATTTTGATTTTCGTTGTGATCTTGATCGTGATCTTGATTTTCGCATTTTTGATTCTGGTTATTTTCATTTTGATCTTGGTTGTAATATTGACTTTGATCTTGAATTAGATTTTTATTTATTTTGATATTTTGATTTGGTTTTGATATGAATTCTCATCTCGAGGTTGATCTTGAGGTTAATTTTTGATTGAGGTTAAATTTTGATCCTGTTCTAGATTTCGACTCAGGTCAACAGAACGGCCAAATTCACGATGAATTTGATCTAGCCTTTGGATCTCAATTGTGATCTCAGTAAGGAATGCCGTTCTGTGCATCTCATTGACATTTGTAAACACGAGATCGACGTGGATCTCGTTGTTATAATTGCTGTATCATCAGCATATGATAATATTGAATTCTCTGGCATTGAGTTCAATATATCATTTATGTACATAATAAACAACAATGGTCCTTGGGATCGTGCCGTGCGGGACTGCCACGTCAACTGTTTCATACTCACTGAATTGATTGTTTACTTTGACTCTTTGTTTTCTATTACTTAAATAACTTTTCATTAGTTTATTTCCTCTTATACCGTAGTTGTATAATTTATCTAGAAGTATTTGATGATCAACTGTGTCTAAGACTTTTGCAAGATCAAGGAATGTTTGCAATTTGTAATTGGGTCACTTTTGTCAAGTTCATTGTAAATTAGATCTGTTATGTGAAAAAGTGCATCCTTAGTACTTTTGTTTTTTCTGAATCCAAATTGTTTATCTGATAATAAATTACATTGGTTGACAAAATGTAATAATCTTTTGTGTATAACTTTTTCAAAAATTTTTGATATATTGGAAATGAATGATATAGGTCTGTAATTTGTTGGTAGATGTTTTCTTTAGCATTGTGAATTGGTGTTATCTGAGCTATTTTTAAAGCCACTGGCCATTTCCACTGGCCACTGGTCATTCTCCTGTTTCAATACTCAAGTTCAACAATAATCAAAGAAAAATTGCGTGGGCCTTGGAGGTCACAACAACATTGAGCGAGAAAATTCGTTGATACGATGCAAGAGATCCGTCGGAGACGCGGTACGTGCAAGAAGAACAGAGAACCGCTGACGAAATATATCTATTAATTTAAAACTGATATAAATAAAATAAATTTGTGCAAACCGTAGAGGTTACCGGAAATTGTAAAAGAAAGCCGACGCTAATCGGCATAAACAGATGCACGCAATATCTTTGCCGGTCGCAAGGATCCAGAATCCAAATGTAACAATTTCTTAGAAATGACACAGTTTTTAAATGAAAGCCGACGAAAATCAATATTTCAATCAAGAACCGATTTTTGAATATACGAGGCCACAGCCAAAACCCGTACGTGTCAAAACAAACTAAAAATGCGCGCGAGTAATGAACTAACATGGGCGAATGCACCGCTGTTCCCCCTTACGAGTCCGAAGGAAAACTCATGACGGTGCAGCGACCCCGGAAATTCCCGAGTAACGTGTTTCGAGTAATTAGACTTAAAATTTCTGTAAAACTATAGTAAACTATGTCCACCCCGGCACCAGATACCTTGGAGACCGTTGCCGTTGTGATGTTCGTGTTCCGCGACCCCGAAAACCCCCGAGTAACGTATTTCGAGTAATTAAACTTAAAATTTCCGTACAACTTTAGAAGACGATGTTGATACTATCCACCCTGAGCACCAGGTACCTTGGAGACCAATGCCGTCGCGATATTTGTGTTCCGCTACCCCGAAAACCCGAGTCTAACGAGTTTCGAGTAATTATAACTTAAATGACTGCTGGAGAAGATTAATAACTAGACTAAAATATATAGATATACAAGAAGGCTGCTGGAGAAGATTAATAACTAGAAAAATAACTAGCAGCACACTGAACAAAATCTCGATAAAGGAATCGCGCAATCGTAAAAACGAAAATAGCATATCTTAAGAAATAGTCAATCTTTTTGTGTAAAACAAAAATCCGCATTAAAGATTGACTTAAAAGATTAAAATATAACACGGATTGTATGCATACACTAAAGAAATAACGAAAAAGAAACGTATTTGTATAATTTTCGGTAACCTCAAAACCGTAAATCGACGTATATAGAGGCGCGCGCTGCGGCCTCGTTAAAATTTAAGTTTTTCTTCAATAATATCAATATCAATAATCAATAATATCAAAAATCGTGTCTTAAGTTAAGAAAAGAAACAACTTTTATTAATAATCTTATGAAATACTCTTGACTGTTAGCTGCTTGTCAGCTGATTGTCAGCTTTTCATCACTTGACAGTTTGGCATATTTTGTCAACTGACTTATCAGTTGACTTATCAGGTGATCTATTTTTGTAGGGCTGTTTTACAAAAAAATTGTTTAAAAAAAATAATAATAAATTAATACAAGTAAAATAAGTGTATCAAGTGAATGATTTGCACAAAGGCGAAGAACGTTACGTTGCCATCCTATTACCTGGCCAGAAACAGGTTGAATAGAGTATTGTGAACAATAGTGCTCACTAAAAATTACGTTTTCCGCGTTATGGAATGTGTTAAGACTAAAAATCCTGTTAGCCTTCAACAATGTGGACAAAGGCTGGCAATCTTAATACCAATTTGATAATTATTATGAAAAACATCAGTCAAACATGTGAGTGGATTCATACAAAACATGCGGAAGGTTTGGAACTACCGGAGGCATAGTTCCTTTTTGTGTCACCACGTGTCGGCGCTGTTATAGATGCCAAGTCCCAATACTGTATGATGTCTCATTCTGAAATCTGCTAGATTCGCAAGAAAAAGAAATGAAATTGTTGAAACTGCACGCATCAGCGTGTAATGGAAGGGATTTAATTTATTAAATAAATTAAATATTTTGACATTCAATTATGATGTTTTAGTTTATTAGTTTCTTACGTACATTATCAAATGACTTGAGTGACTTAGTTATTTAAGTTGCTTTTGAATACAGTTTTTTAAGATTCTGTTTTAGAGTTAGCTCTGTGAACTGTAGTACCAAATTATTCTGCGTACGAATAATAATATTTGAATTACGAAGTTCGATATCTCTTAATATTATGTATGATTAAGATCGGAATAATGTACATGCAGATATTACATGTTAAGTAAGTGTTTTACTAAACTAGGAATCAAGACTAAATGTATATTAAATAAAAGATATAAATCATGAAGGCAAATTATTTTCATAAATTATTTACATAAATAATATTCTCTCATAAAAATCATAAGTATGCTATGTGTTAACAAATCGTAATGCATTCGATATTTTAATATTTTGAGGTTAGATTAAATTAGAATAAATCAGACATTCATTTTTTAAAGAAACTTTAAAAAAAATTCATATTAATTAGTAAACTTAACTTTACTCAATTAATCTTTCGAACAAACAAAAGTTTTATTATTCAAATTAAAATGTTCTAAAAAGAATTTTGAATTTTCGCGCCATTAATTTAAACACATGCATTCCTAGAATTTCAAACGAATCACGTTCACGTATGCGTGTGTTTGTAAAAAATTATTTGTATTATTTATAAATTTCTGGAATGAACTTCTTTTAGTTTTACTTTTTGTTGTTTTATTTTTTTAATTTTTTCATATGAATTTCATGCGATAAGCAGTTCAATGATATGCAAGCATGCAGATATTTTATTCCCCTATCTTAAAAAAAAAAATTTGTGACATTATTTTATTACTAATTGGTATTGACAAAATAATTTGAGTAAGCCTTGTGCCATTGCTAGCGTTTTTTTTTTTTTTTTTTTTCATTTTTTTTCGTATTATTTTTACGTGCACGACAAAGGCTATTACATTTTTAAGATAGGATTTGCGTTCCTAAATTTACGGACCAATCGCGTTCACGTTATACATGGTATTCAAATACTTCACAAATGGGCCAATCACGTTCATGTTGTTATACATGGTACTCAATGCTTCAAAACAAAGGCCATCACTTTTTTAAGAAAGGATTACGAATGAAAACAAAATTTAATTTTAGTTATTTTATATCTTTTCTTATTGCATATTTTAATCTACTTACAACTTCCTTTCTGATTTATAACTTCCTTTGCACGACCAAGTTCTGTAAAAGTAAATTTCTACATTGTGATCATATTGAAATTTAAGAATAAAATATGATTAAATCTTTACCTTCATAAATTACCAGTTCCGTATCTTCAAAGCATGTCATTCCTTTGACTTTATCTTTGATATTTATCAGATTATCTTTGAAAATATTTTTCAACTCATTTACTTACCCCAATATTACATACCTGTATGGCACGAGAAGATCTAATAAAGTGTAATATGATTGTTCAACTTTACAGCTATAAATTTCGGTCAAAAGTCTCTTTTTTGCTTCGTGGGGTACTTTTCGACAACTCATAAATTTGTCAAAATCTTTATTTGTATCTTCAGAGATGATACTTAGAATAACTAATTTCTTTAGTAAAGCAATTTGCTTGTCATCATTTTCTGAAAAATAATTATTCGTACACTTGTTTTCAAAATTATATTATGACAGATTCCACATCTATATCTGAAATTTAAACATACCATTGCATGATTCAAACGTGACATATTTTAGTTTATCCTGCATTCGATCTGTGGGTAAAAATGATTAACATTGTACTCTGATTATTGTCACACCGCTTTATAGGAATTACTTCGTTTTTAGTTTTCTTTATTTTTGTTTAATTTAAAACTGTTGAAATTTGAAATTGATTTAAATAAATCGTTTGTATACACTGAAAGGTACTAAAAAATGAGCATTTACTAAAAAAAATTAGCATCGTAAATAAAGCCATAATTTTGGAGAAAAAATATTATTTATACACAATTTATGCCGAAGCAAGAAGAAGGCGAAAGAAATTAAGTCGATTTTTTCGAAAGAGGCTCGAAGGAAATCGCTGAATTTCTAAATCATCTGAGATAATGATAAAACAAAACAGTAATTCTAATTTTGATTATAATTAAGATTTTCGTGAAAATTACGTTATTGTTGATAAAACAGATCCTTCAAAAATTAAAATTATCAAAATATCACATTTTTTCAATTATCTTTCAAAATAAACGTGATATAAACATGTTTTTCTTAATGGTAGAGAATCAGTATAGCTACATACTTGCATACCATTAAATTGTTTAGCACGTAAAAATAATACGAAAAAAATGAAAAAAAAAAACGCTAGCAATGGCACAAGGCTTACTCAAATTATTTTGTCAATACCAATAATTAGTAATAAAATAATGTCACAAATTTTTTTTTTAAGACATGGGAATAAAATATCTGCATGCTTGCATGTCATTGAACTGCTTATCGCATGAAATTCATATGAAAAAATTAAAAAAATAAAACAACAAAAAGTAAAACTAAAAGAAGTTCATTCCAGAAATTTATAAATAATACAAATAATTTTTTACACACACACGCATGCACGCACACACACACACACACGTTCTCAACATTTACTAAAAATGGTGGATTTTGACTCTCAGAGACTCAAAACATACTTCTATGTATTCTATGTAATCTCAAAACTTATTTTCCCTATTACAAAGCTTCCTCTAAAAGGAAGGAATATTAAGTTGATTAAATTTATTTCGAACATTTGAACCTTTACACTCCGTTTGTTTTCGTTTGTTTGAAACATTTTTTGTTTGAGAACTGTTATTATTCTCAATAGAACTATTACTGTCACTGGAATGTTTTCGTTTCATACCGATACGAAGTATTTTTTTCTTTTCCAGAAGCATTTTCTCGCATTTGGCAGTACAGTTCGTACCTATGATTTCATTTATTTGCTCAGATTCTAATAAGTTAACATTTAAGCTACTATTTAATTTTAAGTTTCGATCAAAGATTTATCCAATGACTCATTTAAAGAAAAATCTCCTTTAGTTGCAGAATCAATTTCTTCTAATGAAATTCGTCTAACTGCAACCTCTAAATCCTGCTTTTGTTCGTTCGATAGAATTTGATCGTTCAAAGCTAAAAGAAAAAAATAAATGCTAATTACCCTTTTGCGGCACAGTTTTAATGAAAAAAAAAATGCTGCAATTGCTTTGGCTGAATGCTTTCTCATAGAAAACATTAGAACAGTTAATTTAAGTCACGATGTTTGCAAAAAATTTATTTACTGTAAAATTTTTATAGGATATCTTGCAACGATTCGAATTTTTTGAAAAAGGTCGACCGCTTTCTTCCTAGAGTTATAAAATTGTACCTTAATAAGAGTTATTTTAATAAAATTTATAATAATGAAAACAAAAAGTTGTGCGAGGAAAATGTAAATTATGAGAAAACACATTAATAAAATTGCGTACTTAAATACTACAAGTACATTTTTCCTAAATAAAACGTACCTAATTGAAGTAGGACTTTTTAAACCGTAATATAGCATTCAAAGAGGACTATGAAGTGAATAATAAACTTATTTGCAAGAAAAAATGTCAATATTTTTAAAAAATGAGAAAAGAAAACATTGATTTTTCAAAATGACATAATTGAACCAGCTAACTGAAACCTTTGAAATTTTCAAGCAACTTTTCTGTAAATGTATCAAACTTTTATGCAAAATTTGGAGAAGATCCACTGATGCGCTGTTCAAAACTGGTTAGAAAAACCCAAAAAAATTATGATCCTAAAATTCGAATGAATTAATGGGAACTTGATATTTTCAAGCGCTCTTTCGATTAATGAATCAAAATTGTGAGCAAACTTTTTCTCACTATTGCAAGGCTTCCTCTAAGAGCTAGGACACAAAATTGAGAGGATTACATTTATTTCCATAATTTTAATACATACCTTTACTCTGCATTTTTATTTGTTGATTTAAATCACTTCTTGATGGAGAACTGCCATTACTTTCAACGGAATTGCCATTTTTTTCAACGGAATGTTTTCTTTCCGTACCGATAGAATGAATTTTCTTCTTTTGAAGATTAATTTCCTTCGAATTGGCAGTTCAGTTCGTACCTATGATATCAGTTATTGGTTCAGCTTCTAATAAATCAACATTAAAACTACTAATTTCCATCAAAGATTTATCCAATGACTCATTTAAAGAAAAATCTCCTTTTTTTGAAGTATCAATCTCTAAATCCTGTTTTTGTTCGTTTGATAGAATTGTATCATTCAAAGCTAAAAGAAAAAAATAAATGTTAATTACCCTTTATGGATATATTTTTTACGGGTTTATATATTTTTCAGATTAATGGTTTTTTATGATAACTAGCAAAATCTAAGGAGCTTCGCACTTTCATTTTTATACGTATTTCCTTGTGATGTAATCTAATTTGTTTAAGGTAGATTTTTTAACTTAGCGCCAATTAACCGAATATGTGTATGAATCAGTCAAACTGCGTTTTAAAATGCTTTACAATATCCTGCCATAGTTTTCTTAATGTAGAATAATTAAAGTTAACAGTCATAACAGCATATTCGCCATTTATAATTTTCTCTCTCGAATTGTATTCTAACGAATTCGTAATTAGGATCCTTGAAAATACCCTTGTATCAATTTTCACAGAGACGCTTAATGAATTAAAGTAGCAGACTTTTTAACATTCTTGTAGAAATATTAGTAATTTCACACAAATTTTAAAAAATCTGTCCAAGAATTTTGCTTTTATAATACTCTATGATGATCAAATTAAAAAATATACCTATGAAATCAACAGAAAACTGCTTTGGAATTACAAAAATTATTCAGAAAAGATAGAATCAGAGAATATTACTACTATATCGCAAGAGTTTAAAAAACGCTCATCGAACCAAAAATAAAAATTTTTGAAATATTCCGCTAAATTAATTTTGCAGATAATCAATTGATACAAAAGTTTATAGTTAAAGCACTTTCTAGTCCCTTTCTATAGAGTACGGTATAGTATAAGATGTTATTTCATAATAAAAACATATGTGTCTAACTGTAAGTCCGAAGAGTAAACATGATCTATTCCTTAGAAGAGTTAAATACTTACGTAATTTTAATAGTTTTGTGGGACTCTTTGAATTTACTGCTTCCTTCTTTTTACCAATAGTTACTAGCAAAGTAGGATTTAATATATTAAATCCTACTTTTCGTATTCGTAAACGTAAAATCTTTACGTTTCGAACTTGTACCGAAGATTGGATCGTATTTGCTGAAGCTGTAAAAAAACAAATACACTGTCCACATTCGATTTTCGGAAAGATATTAATTACAAGATTACAGACACCCACGCGGAAATAATTTCATGCATATAAAACTTATTAATTGATTAATAATAGTTTTGTTTTTGAGAATATTTGAGAATAGCTTTTCCAGCGAAGTGCTGATTACAGTTATTAGAATTTATTAGTGTTTTACTTCAACTGTAGGTGAACTACGCAACAGCTCGTTACAATATTACAAGTTCTTATTATCTTTTTCGGAAGATCAAAAATTTCGTTTTTTTTATAAAGACTTAAAAATCTAACAAAAGTGAATACAGTTTTAAATTGTTGTTAGAAATTCAAATCCTCTACATTATAAATCCTTAATAGAAGTTATTACATTTTATTATAGCATTTTCTAGATAAGTTCTCTTACGAAAATATCCTGTAGGAAATCCTATAGGAACAAATATTCTACAGGGAAATCCTATAGAAATCCTATAGGAATTCCTATAGCTTTTTCGCGCTAAAAATCTATAGGATTTTCTGTAGATTTTCTTACAGAATTTTTATTCTTACAGAATTTTTTATAGGGGAAAAAATCCTATAAAAAATTGTATAGGAAAACCTATAGGAAATCCTATAGGTTTTTTATCGCGAAAAAGCTAATAGGATTCAAGGTTTTCTATAAGATTTCCTATAGGCGTCCTATAGGGAGCCTATAGGTAATCCTATAGGATGTTTTCGTAAGGGTTTATTTCCTCCTAAGCAAATATCGAAGAACAATACTTTAGTTTCATTATTCTTTAATGTAATATACGTCTTAAGACTAAATAGGAGAGTATCACCTTTGGGTCACGGATTCTTACCAAACTTTGGGTACCGATTTGTTACGTCAAAATATGAAAAAAGGTCCAACCATCAAAATTTTCGAAGATATTCGTCTTTAAAGTTTTATTTTTATTCTATAAGACAAAACTTTGTGTTTCTTTTGTTAGCAATAACTCATCTTCCATAAGGCCTACAGTATCCATTCAAAAATAAAAGTAAAGTAGAGAGAAAGACCTTCAATTTGAATTTTTACGTGTCGACAAATCTCTTCTCTATCAAAAGTTATGAACATTTAAACATAAGTAAAAAAAGTAACAATTTTTATATCATCTTTTTTTCTTGCTTTTTTTGTTGATTTTTTTTATATTTATGTTTAAGTGCTCATAACTTTTGAGAGAGAAGAGATTTTTCGACGCGTGAAAATTCATATTGAAGGTTTTCTCTCTACTTTACTTTTATTTTTGAATGGATACTGTAGGAATATGAGAAGATATTGCAAGATGAGTTATTCCCTACTGAAAAACGCCACATGGGGCCCAGGTGGGACCCACACGGGATCTTTCATAGTTTCTATATGGTACCCACATGGGTCCCACATAGGAGTCAAATACTTACTCTTTTTCGATAGTCTTATTGGACTGCTATTCGAAATAGAATTATGTGCTTTTTCTGAATTGGTAAAGTTAGATACCGTCGTTACGTTTCGAGCTTGTACCGGAGATGGAACTATATAGTTTGACAAAACTATAACAAAAAATGAAATAAATTAAAATAAAATTTTACCAAACTTTTACATGGAAAATGTTGAATAATATATCCCAAACCAATATTCGCAATACCTTGGTTGATAATATCTTGTGACTTTCTTTGCAAATAAACCTTGTACATGTTAAGATAATTATCCAGTCTTGTAAGATCTTGTTTAGAAAGTTGTACTACTTTGTGCATTTCATCGAGAATAAGCTTCTTAATAACCTTGGACATAGCATCGCCTCTATATATACATAATGCAAATTCCTTATAACACTGTAAAACACATATCTCTACTAATCTGTTTATATAATCTTCCATATTCTGAGTTTCTGGAGCAAGAAATTTGACATTGTTGACATCGGTAACATGATACATTAATAATTACATACGGGCCTCATCATTTTCATATCTTCTTAACTACGATTAAGGGGATGCATTACCTCTATACATTATTCACGGTTACCGACAATTCCAGTTTTTCGTTTCGTTAATTTAATTGTTTAAATAACATGATTATTAATGCAGAGACACATTCTTTAAAGACTAGAGAATGATCGTCTGGTCCACATTAGTTGTTAGTCTCAAAATTGATTTAACGAAACGAAAAACTGTAATATCCGTATACAGTAGCCCCTTAAGTTGACAATTTTATCGCATATTTAATTGGAGGTTGGTGCACACACAAAGGTAGGAAAGGGGAAAAGAGTGTGAGATTACATAAAAAGATGGATAGAGAGGCAAGTAAGAAATGTGCGTTTAATATAAAAAATCACTATTAAGTATAATTAAGCCCTGATAAAAACGTTGCCGGGTTTCTCGCCGGAATCAGGCTAGATTTATTGAATATCGGCGAATTCTAGTTTACGAATCCACCAAGAAACCCTATGAGTCGTGACATGCATTTTATATGTCGTTCCGGGTAGAAACCAGTGAAAAATTAAAAATATGAATTTAATGTAATTATTAGTTTTAATTCAAGAAAAACGTTCTGTAACAGTAACGTAACCATACCAAGTTTAAGTTAAAATGATACGGATAAAAATATAAAAAATAAATTTCTGACAAATGTATAATGATAAAAGTAACCTAACCTTACTTTTTAAATTAAACAATTTATGTTTATAGACTATAACTTAATAACTTTCTTATACACAGTCACTTATGATTATTTAAGAAATATAATTTGGCACAATAAATTGCGCATTGTAAAAATGCTTAAAAGAAATATCAGCTCCGAAAAAATTACGTTTTCTTAATACTACGATAGTTCCAGTAGAAGTAGGTATGTGTAATGCGCATTTCAGAACCTACGAACATCGGCTGGGGCTTTATCGAGGTGAGCGACATAAGCTCACTTCGCAATCATTGAAAGTTACATGACGGCCACTCACAATGCTTATGCACAGTGTGACGTCACGTAATGGTGAGTGACTGCGAAGTGAAATTATTTCCCTCGTCTCGATCAAGCCCCTGCCGGGTTTCCACCGAGAATCGCGCTCTCTATCAGCCTTGATTTTAGCGAATGGTTCTGACCAGTTTCTAGAATACTGGCTAGAAATTATCGTCAAATTTTTACCAAGGAGGAGCAGCCTTCTACCAAAAAATCTCAGATGAGCCCTCAGTTGAAATCTCACCTGAAATATCACGCCAAAATCTCATATTTAAAAATCAAAATTTTACAGTAATTTTAAATCGTTAAATATAAATTTCTTGATTTTTAGTATTTTTTATGCTATTATAATAGTAATAGCATACCAGAAACACACGCAATAAAACATTTTGTATTGATTTTTAAGGTTGTCCTGGCGCGAGGATTAGCGTTTTGATATTGGTATAACTGCGCCCTATCCTTTAGCATTAGATTAAAGAACTGCTGCCAACTCCAAATAATGAAAATTCATATAGATTCTAATTTCTATTTTAACAAATTTTTTATTATTTTATAAAATTATGGCATTGTAAATTCGTTAAAAATTCATTAAGTGTTTTCCCGGACCATGTGATTAAATAAAATTCTTTATATCTGTTGGTATATATGGTACATTTATGTGGTGCGAGAGTGAGAGAGAGAGAGAAAGACGATGCGCAGCGCCATCACACGTTGACTGATTGAGAGAGTGAGAGCAAGTAGTCACTTAATCGTCGCCCTCCGCTGCGTGCGGTAGTAAGTCCAGTCGGGAGATCAGATTAATAAAGTTACTGTTTAATTGTTAACCGTCGGGTTGTTTATTGCTCCCCCTCCTACCACGGTTTTTCTTAACATGGTCGCGGAGAGTCGTGGTTGAAGTGCCGCGAGAAAAAGTCAAGAGCACGAAGGAACGCTCGAGACAAAGGGTGAGCCGGCGCGATCGCGCATTCGAAAAACTTTTTCCTCTTGACTCTACGTCGACCTTCGGGTGGCGTAGGGCAAGTAAAAATTTCGCCAGTGCATGGAAGGCGAAAACAAGGAAGCTGTCAAGATTGAAACTGAAAATAAAGAAGTTGAACAAAAAGAAGTTCCCGCGGAAATCAAAATGACATCGGAAAACAAAGGATTTACAATGCAAATGTTTAATGGGACACAGTACGACAAATGGAAGTACAAACTAAAGCTGTTCTTGGAATTTAAGAAATGCAGTGACGTTATTGAACATGACGAAAGACCGGAAGAAATAACACAAGCAGTATGGAAGAAAAAAGAGATAAAAGCTAAAAACTATATTGTGAATAGTATAACAAATACGCAACTGGCGTTAATAATTTCTGAAGAAAGTGCCAAAAAAATGATTGATAAACTAGACGAGAATTATTTAATTAAAAGTAGTGCAGGAAAGTGGTTGTGCAAAAGAAAACTGCTCGATTTGAAAATGGAAGAAGGTGAAAACCCGACAGAATTTTATAATAAATGTGAAAAGTTAGTGAACGAATTAAAAAATGCGGGAGAAAATGTGACTAGTTTTTATGTAAACCTTTGTTATAATTTTGTTATTAAAATTTATTGCATTTTTTTTTTAAATTTAAAATTTTATTTTAAATAAAAAATAAATTAAACATAGTTGATATAATGGATTCAAATATCATGGAGCAATAGCCTAGTGGCCCAGAAGTAAACTGAAAACAGGCTCAGCAACCTTAGACAGGCTGCAGGGAATGGTAATGAGAGGTATCATGGGGGCAAGAAGGTCCACGCCTCTCAAGGCGTTGGACATGGCACTGGATCTTCCACCCCTAGAGGTAATGGTTAGAGCGGCCGCTTTCAAAGTCGATCCAAGTGGATCTCGAGTTTACAAAAGTCAATGAGATACACAGAACGGCTCTGCCTACTGAGATCACAATTGAGATCCAAAGGCTAGATCAAATTCATCGTGAATTTGGCCGTTCTGTTGACCTGAGTCGAAATCTAGAACAGGATCAAAATCGAGATTGACCTCATGATCAACCTCGAGATGACAATTCATATCAAAATCAAGACCACTATCAAGATCTAAGTCAAAATCTAATTCAAGATCAAAGTCAAGATTACAACCAAGATCAAAATGAAAATAACCAGAATCAAAAATGCGAAAATCAAGATCACGATCAAGATCACAATGAAAATCAAAATTAAGATCAAAATCAGCAAAATCAGGTTCAACCTCAGGATTAAATCAAGGCCATAATTAGTATCGACATCAAGATCAAAACCAAAAAAGATTGAGCGAGAACCGACACATGTCCCTAGGTGATTAAAGCGAACGAGGGAATACAAAACCCGATCCACTCGCCATTCCCTCGAATGATATTATGATATTTTTTGTTGAAATTTTATATAAACCTCGCTTAGATTGTTGAGAGCTGTAAAAGAAAATGTCCGATCTGTATCTTGCAGATCTTCTAAAATTACTTGGTTCTATGCCATTTTATTAAAGTATGCTAAAAATTTGCTGGAAATATAGTGTCACATTGCTGCTTGCTTACAATATTTCTATGTGAGAATTTTGCTTTTTGCTGTCTGCTGCCACCATAAGAATGTAAAAAATGTAAAAAATGTAAAAATGGGAATTAATGTAAAAATTGTAAAAAATGTATGTCAAGTAAAAAATGTAAGAAAAGGTAAAAAAGGAAAACTAAAAAACAAAAAGTAAAAACATTAAAAATTTATAAATTTAAAAAATGTAAAGACAGGAAAAATGTATCAGTATTAAAAAATGTAAAAGGTGTAAGAAGTGCAAGAAATGACAGAGGTTAGCGAGTAGGGGAGCGGCAGGACTAAGGGTAATCAGAGTCAACACTGCTGTTCCTCTCTGCGCGGTTGATGAAAGGATACGTAACTGGATTAAGAGGGAACCTATCGCAAGATGGAAGGATAGTCAAGGGTGCAGACATGCCAAGTTATTTCTTGGTGAGGAGGCACCCAAGAGCTGGACCAGGAAACTGATCGACCTCCCCAAGGCGACGATCAGATCCTTTGTAGGATGGATGACAGGACATTGTGAACTCAATAAGTAGTCACAAGTTATTGTAATTAAGTTTCCTTTGCACAAGTGCTTTGAGCTTGGCTATCCATGTTTTACGTGTATTGAAGTGGAAAACATAAAACCCGAATATCAGTGAATTGATGCTGATTCCTATCCGAATTAAATGCACTGTGCTTAAATTTTAACATCCCTCCCTGGTCGATAAAACGGGATTGTTACATGGCGCCTGAACCGTTTGTTAATTAAAGATAAAACTAGTTTATATTGTCGTTTCTTGGAGTTAGTAGATTTTCAGTATAGTGTTAAGTTTTTTTTTTAGAAATTAGGTTATAGGATTAAAATGATTACGGAAAGAAACTTCACTTTACCGGAGTTACAAATTTGAAATAATGTAAAATCAATTTGGAAAAAACTTGAGTTTTCTTGAGAGGTCGGTAATTTATAAAGAAGAGTTTGAATTCTTAAATAATCAAGTAAAACTAGTTGAGAATAAAGCAAATTTCTCACAACAGTTAATTGCAGAATTTGAATGTAGCCTAGAAGAAGTTTTAAATAAAGTAGTAAAAGTAGAAAATAATATTGTAGTAAATCGTAGAAATAAAGGAAAATTTGGAAAAATTAAAGGATACATTAAAGAATAATAAAAGTAAATGCAAAAATATATTAAAGAACAAATATGAGAATTGATCATATTGAAATTGAAGTTATTAACGTAACATTTTTGTTGGAAAAATTGAAATTATAGATGCTAGAATAGTTTGAAAATTATTTTTTTTTTATTTTTATTTTTTCTCGAATAATTTCTTTTTATTGCTGTTATAAATATTTTTTTTTAGAAATTTTGTGGTTTTAGGTACTCCTCTAGTCTCATACCCATCCCGTATTCTACACAATAGATCTTGTGACTTATTTGAAATAGTAATATTTTGGTTTTTTCATCATGGCAACTCAAGTAGGAGTAGCATGGATTTACAAATTACGAAATGAGGAGCTAGTACAAGAATTAATAAAACATAATATCGAAGCGTCTGGCAATATGCCACAATTAAAAAAGCGTTTAGTCGATTTTGTAAAAAAGAATCCGCTGTTGCTTATGGCTAAACCGAGAGACGATGAAAATTATGATGAGACTTTAGATAAAACTAGAGATGAGGAAGAAAACGCGAAGGAATTTATTCATATTTTTAAACCGGAAAGCTCATCAACTCCGACACAAGCCCATAATGATAATCAAGCGTCAAATGTTAATGCGAATAGTCAACAGTCAATTTTTGTATTACCGGATACAAATAACACGGCAAAAATTCTAGATCAAATGCGGAAATGGAATTGTCATTTCGAAGGGAAAAATGTTTATGATTTTTTAGAACGGGTAGATGAGTTAAGGACAGGCGTATGAGTTTTCTGAAGAGCAAACTTTGAAAGGCTTTCCGGAATTATTGCACGGACAAGCATTATTATGGTTTAGGAACGAGAGAGAGAAATGTGAGAATTGGAATGATCTAGTAAAAGCGTTAAAAGATTTTTTTCTTTCTCCAGAAGAAAGGCGGCATTTGATGCATCAAATTCATGAGCGAAACAAAAAGAGAATGAATCAATTCGAGACTTTGTAACTGCATTAGCGACATTAATCAGGCGTTTTGGTGAGATTGGAATGAATGAACAATTAGATAATTTGTACCATAATATGAAACCGGAATTTCGACTGTATGTATCGCGTGAAAATGTAAATTCACAAACGGATTTAGTTCAAAAAGTTGAGAGGGTTGAAGAGACAAAAAGATTAATGAATATAGAGCAAAAAAAACATTATCAGGCATCAAATAAAGCGAATATGGCGGCGCTCGAGATGCAATACGATAGCAAAACGTGCTGTTGGAAATGTAAACAACACGGACATAATAGATTTAATTGTAAAAATAGGCAGCGTAAATTTTGTTCATATTGCGGAACGGACGGCGTATGGACGCGTGAATGTAAATGCCATCCGTCGGGAAACGTAGTGGAGGTCGGTCCAAATTCCAACTAGGATCGACCGAAGCGATAGACAATAGAATTTTTGTAAATGTTAAATGCGGGGAAAATCATATAATTGCATTATTAGATACGGGAACGGTTACTTCGTTTATAAATAAAGAAACGGCGGAGGAACTTAGACGCATCGGATGGAAAACTACAAAAGAAAAAAAGAGATCTACATTAGCGGAAGGTAGTCCGATTGAAATAAATACAAGTATGTCCGGTTATTTCAATATTTTTGGTGTGTCAAAATATTGGAAATTTTACGTTATTCCTAATTTAAAACATAATATGTTAGTAGGAATGGATTTGATACGAAAACTAGAACCAAAATTTTTTCTATTGAAGAATAAAATACTAGAGGGGAAAAATGCAGCTGCAAGAAGGGACGAAAGTCCGGATATGTGTTTTAGAAGGGGCAGCGGATCTACAGTCGTTGACAGAAGATGAAAAAAGAAGGTTAGAAGAATTCATCGAAGAAAAGAAAGCGGGTTTAGATGAGGTGAAAGGCAGCACTCCACTAATAAAACATGAAATTAAATTAATCGATGATGCGCCCATCAAGCAGAGATATCGATACAGAAATCCTGCTATGCAACAAATTATCGACGAGGAGGTTGATAAAATGTTAGCGGACGGAGTAATTAAAAAATCTGACAGCGCATGGAGCACAAATCCGATTGTGTTGGCTAAAAAAAAAGATGGAAAGAGACGATTTTGCGTTGACTATAAAAAAGTCAATGCAGTTTCAGAGAAAGATGATTTATCCATTACCTCAGATCCATGCCATACTCAGGAAATTAAAAGGTGCAAAATACTTATCGAGTATTGATCTTAAAAATGGTTATTGGCAAGTGAAATTAACTGAAAATAGTAAACCAATAACGTCGTTTACAGTAGCTGGCAAAGGGCTTTTTGAATTTAATGTTATGCCGTTTGGCTTGCATACAGCTCCAGCTACTTTTCAGAGGTTAATGGACAAAATTATTACTCCGGATCTTGCCCCGAATGTGTTTACTTACCTAGACGATATTGTAATCGTGGCAGACTCATTTGAAGAACACATGAGATTACTGCAGATTGTTTTTCAACGATTAAAAGAGGCGCAGCTTCGACCGAATTGGGATAAATGTAAATTCGGTCGTACAACTTTAAAATATTTAGGTCACGATGTAGACGAGATGGATTTACATACGGATCCCGAAAAAGTGTCGGGGTGCAAGATTTACCCGTACCGACTAATGCCAAAGATTTAAAACGATTTTTAGGCATGATTTCTTGGTACAGACGCTTTATTGCTAACGTTGCACAAAACTTTTCCATTGCAAAAATTGCTAAGGAAAAACGTACCATGGAGTAGTGCACAACGGGAGGCGTTTGTAACATTAAAAAATCGTTTGGTGGAAGCTCCGATTTTGACATGTCCGGATTGGCAAGGCCTTTTGTGTTACAAACCGATGCGAGCCTGGGAGCTGTGCTCACACAAAATAATGGCGAAATTGATCAAGTAATTGCATATGCAAGTCGATCAATAAGTAAGACTGAAAAAAACTATTCAATTACTGAATTAGAATGTCTGGCAGTAAAATGGGGAATCTGGAAAATGAGAGATTATCTAGAAGGATATCATTTTACAGTGCTAACTGACGAAGGCTCCCTCCACATCCAAGAAAGTTGCCAGTACCATGCCCCTGTTTTTCATACCTTTCTTGATCTTGTTTGTAGCGTCACTCAGTGCTGAGTCCACGGACTTACCCTCCCTATACGCATGTTGCGCATGATGTAGTGGGCTATCCTTGAAGGCCTCATCCTTGATGTAACGATCCACTAAACTGTCCAGTGTTTTAAGGAGGCTTATGGGCTTCACCCTTCATGGATACATCTACCTGGTTTTGGTAGGAAGATTACTTTGGCTTTCCGCCAGATCCCAGGTATATAGCCCAATGCAAGGCAGGCCCTGTATATTACGACTAGCGGGTCCACCAGTAATTCTAAACGTTCTTGTAGTAGAACTGGAAATATATCATCAGCCCCAGGAGCCTTATAAGGTTCGAAGGTCTCGATGGCCCATTTAACTCTATTTTTTGTAACCACTCTTTCTGCTACTTCCCAGTCCTGAGCCGTGGATTCGGTATCAGTATCTGGTCGTAGCGTTGACTCCGTGTTTTCCAATTCCGGGAAGTGGGCTTGTAATAGACAGGCCAATGCCTCCTCACTGCACTGTCCCGTAACCACCCTCCGGATGGTGTCTTTATGCGTCCAGAGGTTCCTATCGTTGGTCTGGCTAGGATTCTATTAAGCCTCGCTGCTTCATGCACTTTAGTACAGTAATCATACAATTCTTCGCTGCTGCACAGACGATCGGTGCTAGCAGGTAGCCTTTCTTCTAGGCATTTGCGGTAGTTTTCCCAGTCAGTTTTCCTGGGATTCCTCCACACCTGCTTAGCCTTGACGTTTCCTAGTTCGAAGCGGATCTTTTCGTGGTCTGACGTGGAGACCTCCTCTGCTCTCAGTATCCCCATCCCAGTATCCTACTCCCGATCCCCTTCGATGCTAGTGTAACATCCAGGACCTCTTCCCTTACTGAGTTCCTGAAGGACGCTGCACTTATTCATAAAGTCCAGTTCCGTCGAAGCTATATATTCCAATAGCTCCTCTCCTCTGTTATTGCAGTTCGAGCTGCCCCAGATTGTGTGGTGCGTTTGCTTCACAGCCTAGGATAAGCTCCTTCCCGCTCCTGTTGCATTCCTCAATGAGTGCCCTCACCTCATCGGGTGGCTTCTGTTGCATCACTAGGGAAGTACGCAGAGGCTTCTGTTGCATCACTAGGGAAGTACGCAGAGGCTTCTGTTGCATCACTAGGGAAGTACCAGTTCTGTCTCTGCCCCTCCTTCTATTTTAACCTTTACTGTTACCGTGGTAATGTCCGCGTGGCAATGTTTCGGCCAGGTCTCTCTCTCCATTCCCTTCAGGATTATGCAGGTTCTTGCTCGAGTCCCAGCCAGAAACAGTTGTCCACAGCCCCTTAATCCGGCTACAGTGCCTTTTGCATTGATTCAAGGTCTTGGATCAAAGCCTATCTGCACCTTAGCCACGCTCTTTGACGGAACTGCCGAAGCGCTTTTACTGTGGTGCAAATTAATCTGGATGAAGGGAATAGTGGGCTCCGCACTGTTGGCTGAGTCCTTGACGACGTTCATACTGTTCACCCTGGACTCCAGGTACCTCGGAGACCGCTGCCGCCATGATATTCGTGTTCTGCGACCCCGAAAACCCCCGAGTAGCAAAAGTAAACTCATGTCCAGCAATAATTTCCGTGTAGACAAATAGATATATAGATATTTTCTATTTATTGCCTATTCGAAATGCATTAGTCGCATCTAATAGGTCAGAATCGGCGCTCTTCGTCTTTTCCGCTATCATCGGCCGATTCTCTTGGGCTAGGGAGCCCAAGGAGAAATCGGTAAGGGTACCGATTCCTTTTGACCGTGCAGCATTTGCCAAGCCACCCTCGATATCCTCATTTAAAAGCTCGGTCATTTCTACAAAATTGTTACATTTGGATTGTGGATCCTTGCGGCCGGCAGAAATATTCCACGCATCTGTTTATGCCGTTTAGCGTTGGCTTTCTCTTGCAATTCCGGTGACTTCTACGGTTTGCACAAACTTATTTTATTTATATCAGTTTTAAATTAATAGATATATATCAACGGACCTCTTGCACCGTACCAACGAATTTTCCCGCTCAATGTTGTGACATCCAAGGCCCGCGCAATTTTCCTTCGATTATTGTTGAACTTGAGTATTGAAACAGGAGAATGGCCAGTGGCTTTAAAAATAGCTCAGATAACACCAATTCACAATGCTAAAGAAAAACATCCACCAACAAATTACAGACCTATATCATTGATTTCCAATATATCAAAAATTATTGAAAAAGTTATACGCAAAAGATTATTACATTTTGTCAACCAATGAAATTTATTATCAGATAAACAATTTGGATTAAGAAAAAACAAAAGTACTAAGGATGCACTTTTTCACATAACGGATCTAATTTACAATGAACTTGACAAAAGTGAGCCAATTGCAAATTAATTAATTAACCCAATTACATTCCTTGATCTTGCAAAAGTCTTCGACACAGTTGATCATCAAATACTGCTAGATAAATTATACAACTACGGTATAAGAGGAAATGCACATAAATTAATGATAAGTTATTTATGTAATAGAAAACAAAGAGTCAAAGTAAACAATCAATTCAGTGAGTATGAAACAGTTGATGTGGGAGTCCCGCAATGCACGATCCTAAGGACCATTGCTGTTTATTATGTACATAAATGAGATATTGAACTCAATGTCAGAGAATTCAATATTATCATATGCTGATGATACAGCAATTATAACAACGAGATCCTCGTCGATCTCGTGTTTACAAATGTCAACCTCGAGATGAGAATTCATATCAAAATCAAGATTACTATCAAGATCTAAATAAAAATCTAATTCAAGATCAAAGTCAAGATTACAACCAAGATCCACTCGCCATTCCCTCGAATAATATTATGATATTTTTTATTGAAATTTTAAATAAACCTCGCTTAGATTGTTGAGAAAGGTAAAAGAAAATGTTCGATCTGTATCTTGCAGATCTTCTAAAATTACTAGAAATGGCATAGAGCCATTTTATTAAAGTATGCTAAAAATTTGGTAGAAATATAGAGTGTCACATTGCTGCTTGCTTACAATATTTCTATGTGAGAATTTTGCTTTTTGCTGTCTGCTGCCACTACAAGAATGTAATAAATGTAAAAAATGTAAAAATGGGAATTATTGTAAAAAATGTAAAAAATGTATATCAAGTTAAAAATGTAAGAAAAGGTAGAAAAGGAAAACTAAAAACAAAAATTAAAAACATTAAAAATTTATAAATTTAAAAAATGTAAAGACAGGAAATTACTAGAAGTCTAAAATTACTAGAAATGGCATAGAGCCATTTTATTAAAGTATGCTAAAAATTTGTTAGAAATATAGAGTGTCACATTGCTGCTTGCTTACAATATTTCTATGTGAGAATAATATACAAAGGAATTATTATGGCTTTACAGTTGACATTACTGAAAAATTAGTCTATATCTGTATATATCTGATAGCTTGACATTAGTGGAAAATGACTTTCTCAGAGTTAAAATATTACATAAATTTTCGGTTTATCTTAGGGTGTCAGGTCGCTATAACTTCTCTTATTTATAGACGTATCTTCGATGTATATGTTTATATTCCTATGTTAATAAGTATGCTATCTAATATACAAAAGAATTATTATGGCTTCACAGTTGATATTACTGAAAAATTAGTCTATACCTGTATATATCTGATAGCTTGAAAGTGGAAAACGATTTTCTCAGAGTTAAAATATTACATAAATTTTCGGTTTACCTTAGAGTGTCAGGTCGCTATAACTTCTCTTATTTATAGACGTATCTTCGATGTAAATGTTTATATTCCTACGTTAATAAGTATAGAGTGCTATCTAATTATTATCTCTTCACAGTTGACATTACTGAAAAATTAATCTATATCCGTAGAAATAACATTAGATTCATTCCGTTAGCCAATTAGAGGCCAGTATCATTTTTGTTATTCAGTCTTACTTCCTGTTACATATTACATATTTGAACGTTAATGAAAATGCCAAGGAATAGATAGAAACACTATCCCGGCTAGAAATAGTCTCAGGTCAATCGTTAGGCCCCTTTAAGGCACCTGATGAAAATGTTAAGGCCCCTATATGGGCCCCTATATCTTCTCTAATTTATAGACGTATCTTCGATGTAAATGTTTATATTCCTACTTTAATAAATATGCTATCTAACATACATCCGAATTATTATGGCATCACAGTCGATATTACTGAGAAATTAATCTATATCTGTAGAAATAATATTAGATTCATTCCGTTAGCCAATTAGAGGCCAGTACCTATCATTTTTGTTATTTAGTCAGACTCCCAATGTTATTTATTACACATTGAAACGTTCATGAAAATGCCATAGAATAGATATAAGAATTATGATTGCCTTGAAAACAATATTTGTAGAGCGTTAGTCTATAACAGCAAAAATAATACCATGATCAACTGTAACATCGGCCCTCTAGACTCATATCGTGCCAATTAGAGTTCGAGACGCAGACCTAGATGCGAGAGACACGCTACGTGAAATGCAATGTATAGTGCGGGGCGTTCAGTTTGTATGAAGGATTGGGTTCATAAATTAGATGCAAGTTGTTGATACCTCGTCATTTGTATATTAAGTATTACATACGGGAACGGATATGGCTTCGCAAACGCATCTTTGCCTGATGAATGACTCGTACTAGCACAATATTCTATTAGTTAATTTAGTCAATAAATTATCCCTCGCGATAATTAATTGTTCGTAGCGCGAGTCTCGACCTGTTTATTCAGTCGTATTAATTGCGAAATAACCTATTCCTATTTTTATTGTGCTTTCCCAGCACGTAATGGGCGCCAGTTGTAACGGGGTTAATTTAAGGGAGGGTATTAGTCCCTCTCTAGGGCACACGAAGGTAATACACGGGCGTCTACCACGCCCGAGCCGGCTCGCCGTTGTAGAATGAGCCGCAGGCCGGCAAGAGCGCATCGGCACAGGTTCCGAACGCGCGCGCGCAGCCCTCTACTGCAGAAAGCTTAGGCCACTTTCCACAAGAGCCGACGCTACGCTCTGCCGCTGCTGCCAACTTCGGCGCACGAACCACCGGCGCCCGGCTATGAACTAGCCTTACCTACCTTCGCCGGTGTTCCCGTACAACGCCGCTCAGGTTAACCTGAGCGACTTTACCTTACAATTTCCCCGTTGACGTTGCTCCTCTGAGGTGATGCCTCCGACTAGCTGCAGCTGCTGGAAAGGTAGAGGGCGGTATTCGGGGAGATAGGGAACGGTTACTCGCTAAATCAATGACTCGACACTAACGAAGTAAAAGTAAAATAAGAAGGGTTTATTATCCGACAGGATCGCGCTCAGGGGCGCGAAGCCCGAACAAATCTTCTGTACAAATAACGCGCCCAGGCCGAGACTTTACGCGGAGCCGGCTGATCGCACAGCCGGCATGCCCGCGTCGCACGCTGCCGGAAAATGGCACGCGCGCACACGAGGCCGCTTGCCTCTACGCAAGCGGCGTCGGTTAACCGCGAACACAAACCCGCGAGGCCGCTCGCACGCAAACCTACGCGGCATACAATTACGGGACGCAACTTACTTTTGCGCTGGCCAGCGCGTCGCACTCCTCTCTCTCTCTCTCTCTCTCTCTCTCTCTATCCCTGGCTTCCTCGCTTCGGGGCGTTGGGCCTCGTGGCGGATGCCGCCTTCAGTGCCGCCGACTCTCTCTCTCTCTCTCTCGTTCTCGTCCCTCCTTGGGAACGGCCGGGCTGTTGCAGGAAGCCGGCGTTGCGTCGGTGTCGATCGGGTGGTGGAGCGGGTGCGTGTAGGCGTGGAGGGCACGTGCTTTTAAAGGCGCTGCACTGGGGGAGCGGAACGGCACGTGCGCACCTGTTGCGCTACGACACTGAACTGTCTCCAAAATGGCCGCGGCATCGCTTCCGCGGCGCGGCGGCGTCTTCTTCTTCTTCTCGCTTTGCCTTTCGCGCGTCCCGCTTGGGGCGCGGCGAGCCGCTATACGTGCAAGCGCGCGAGATTCAAATCTCGCTGCGCGGTATATGCGACGACCTTACCCTAATGCATGCGCCCGTTACACCATACACTATGCACCTAACATCAATTTAGCCTTCAATAGAGTAATTCACATCATCCAAGGTGTAAATAATGGATGATTAATTCGATTATTACATATAAATGGAGCATCAATTTTTTTTTATTTGTATATCTATACATATTGGTAGTAATATCTATTACAATTCATTTATTTTAATAAAAACTTGAATAATTGGAATTTTAATTTTTTTAATAACTATAAGAACAGCATTCATAGGATATGTTTTACCTTGAGGACAAATATCATTTTGAGGAGCCACTGTAATTACAAATTTGGATTCAGCCATTCCATATATAGGAAATATAATTGTAACATGACTTTGAGGAGGTTTTTCAGTTGATAATGCTACTTTAAATCGATTTTATACATTTTATTTCTCACTACCATTTATAATTTTAATAATAGTAATTATTCACTTAATATTTTTACATGAAACAGGATCTACAAATCCTTTAGGATTACAAAGAAATTATTACAAAATTCCATTTAATCCTTATTATTCAATTAAAGACTTATTGGGATTTTTAATTTTAATTATTATATTAAAATTAATTTGTCTATTATATCCTTATATTTTATCAGATCCAGAAAATTTTTCCATAGCAAATTCTATAATTACTCAAATCCATATTCAACCAGAATGATATTTTTTATTTGCCTATGCAATTTTACGATCAATCCCAAATAAATTAGGAGGAGTAATTGCACTATTAATATCAATTATAATTTTAATAATTATACCATTTAATATAAATTATAAAATTAAAGGCTTTAAATTTTAATATATAAATCAACTATTATTTTGAATTTTTATCTCTTTATTTATCATTCTAACTTGAATTGGGGCTTATCCAGTTGAAATTCCTTATATTTTATTAGGTCAAATCTCATCAATCTTATATTTCACACATTTTTTATTTTTCCCTTTTATAAATTCACTTTCTGATAAATAAATATATATATATATATATATATATATATATATATATATATATATATATATATATATATATATATATATATATATATATATATATATATATATATATATATATATATATATATATATATATATATATAAATTTATTAAATAATTATTAAGCTTGTAACAATCCCGTTTTATCGACCAGGGAGGGATGTTAAAATTTAAGCACAGTGCACTTAATTAGGATAGAAATCAGCATCAATTCACTGATATTCGGGTTTTATGTTTTACACTTCAATGCACGTAAAACATGGATAGTCAAGCTCAAAGCACTTGTGCAAAGGAAACTTAATTACAATAACTTGTGACTACTTATTTAACAACAAAAATATATATTAAATTTATTTGATAAGTAAAAGTAATTGTATACAAAAAAAAATTAACAATTAAAATTAACTTATAAATTACGAGAAAATAAATTAACTTATAATTTACGAGCAAAACTAGTCTAGCAATTCTAGCGAGTTTATTACATAGGATGCATCGCTTTACAAATTAAATCTAGCGCGACCTAGCTACGTCTACTAGCATTCAACGCTGGTTTGGCATGAGCCGCGCAGTACACGACTCAACCTTCGCCAGGCAAAACCGCTCAACTCTATGCCCAAGGCACATAGAGTCCTCCCGGAGAGGCTCGGTTCAGCGCACCGAGTGAACTGCCCGTTCGAGGCTTGTGCGGTCGAACTTATCCTCTCGCCTCGGCCGAGTGGCACATGCGCGGCCGAGCGCTTGGCCGAAGCGGGGACGCCTTGCGTGTGTGCTATCCGTGTGCGCGCGAGGAGTAGGGGTGGCTCGCAGCTCACTCGCCTCTCGTGCCTCGAATCGGCCGGAGCGCACGTATATATAGATATACCGCGCGTGTCTAACAGTTGCTCCTCGCGACAGCCGGCGCGCGAGTAATTCTACTCTACCGCGCGTTTAATAAAACTAACGGAGCTACGCAACGTATCTCCGTTACAAGCAGCAAGCATATGGTTTGAATCCATACATTAAGAAGTACTCTCTTCTAATAATTTTTGTACCTCACTTTCAAATTAAAAATTTAATTATTAAAATAAACATTAAATAATTTAGCGCAACTGGTAAATATCTTTTCCATGAAAGATACATTAAATTATCATACCGAAATCGTGGGAATGCCCCTCGAATTGAAATTACTATAAATACTAAGTACAAATATGTAATATAAAATTTTAACCTAATATTTCCTCCTATAAATATTTATATTATAAACGAAATTATTCCATATTCTGCAATAATTAAAGCAAATGACCCTCTTATATACTCTGTATTAAACCCTGAAACTAACTCAGACTTCCCTTCAGCAAAATCAAAAGGCGTACGATTTAATTCAGCTAAAAGTCTGATAAGTAAAATTATAGCTATAGGAAAATTTATAAATAAAAATTTTCCTATAGCTATAATTTTACTTATCAGACTTTTAGCTGAATTGATTGTTTACTTTGCCTCTTTGTTTTCTATTACTTAAATAACTTTTCTTAGTTTATGTGCATTTCTTCTTATACCATAGTTGTATAATTTATCTAGAAGCATTTGATGATTAACTGTGTCGAAGGCTTTTGCAAGATCAAGAAATGTAATTGCAATTTGGTCACTTTTGTCAAGTTCATTGTAAATTAGATCTGTTATGTATAAAAGTGCATCCTTAGTACTTTTGTTTTTTCTGAATCCAATTTGTTTATCTGATAATAAATTACATTGGTTGATAAAATGTAATAATTTTATGTGTATAACTTTTTCAAAAATTTTTTATATATTGGTAATCAGTGACATAGGTCTGTAATTTGTTGGTAGATGTTTTTGTTTAGCCTTGTGAATTGGTGTTATCTTAGCTATTTTTAAAGCCTCTGGCAATTCTCCTGTTTCAATAGACAAGTTCAACAATAATCAAAGGAAAATTGCGCGGGCCCTGGGGGTCACAATAATGAGCGAGAAAATTCGTTGATACGGTGCAAGAGGTCCGTCGATATATATCTATTAGTCGGATAGTCGAAGGTTGTCGGAGGCGCACTGACGGCCCCTGCTCGGGGACGTGTCAGCTCGCGCGTAGGCCTGTATGGCCCATTGCGCTTTGCCACCTTGACTCTACCCTCCCACCATCATACCTTTAATATAGACCAGTAAGCTGAGGATCTCGCCCAGACTCAGTGTGCGGATCTCCTCTGGTTTTAGGAGGCACTCCCCGCACACCCGATGCCTCCCCCCCAGAACCCTTGGGCAGGAGCAAAGCAGGTGTATGGGTGTCTCCTCTTCTCCGCAGAGTCTGCAGCTGCCCTCAGCCACCCTTCCAATTCTCCTCTTAAAGTATTCCAGTTCACAATGACCTGTCATCCAACCTACAAAGGATCTGATCGTCGCCTTGGGGAGGTCGATCAGTTTCCTGGTCCAGCTCTTGGCTGCCTCCTCACCAACAAATAATTTGGCATGCCTGCACCCTTGACTATCCTTCCATCTTGCTATATGTTCCCTCTTAATCCAGTTACGTATCTTTTCATCAACCACGCAGAAAGGAACAGCAGTGTTGACTCTGATTACCCTTAGTCCTGCCGCTCCCCTCCTCGCTAACCTATCTGCCTTTTCATTTCCCAAAATTTTTGACGATTCTGTCATTTTTTGCACTTCTTACACCTTTTACATTTTTCAATACTGTTACATTTTTTCCTGTATTTACATTTTTTTTAATTTATAAATTTTTAATGTTTTTAGATTTTGTTTTTTAGTTTTCCTTTTTTACCTTTTCTTACATTTTTTACTTGATATACATTTTTACAATTTTTACATTAATTCCCATTTTTATATTTTTTACATTTTTTGCATTCTTATGGTGGCAGCAGACAGCAAAAAGCAAAATTCTCACATAGAAATATTGTAAGGAAGCAGCAATGTGACACTATATTTCCAGCAAATTTTTAGCATACTTTAATAAAATGGCATAGAACCAAGTAATTTTAGAAGATCTGCAAGATACAGATCGGACATTTTCTTTTACCGCTCTCAACAATCTAAGCGAGGTTTATATAAAATTTCAACAAAAAATATCATAATATCATTCGAGGGAATGGCGAGGGGATCGGGTTTTGTATTCACTCGCTCGCTTTACTCACCTCGGGACATGTGTCGGTTCTCGCTCAATCTTTTTTGGTTTTGATCTTGATGTCGATACCAATTATGGCCTTGATTTAATCCTGAGGTTGAGCCTGATTTTTCTGATTTTGATATTAATTTTGATTTTCATTGTGATCTTGATCGTGATCTTGATTTTCGAATTTTTGATTCTGGTTATTTTCATTTTGATCTTGGTTATAATCTTGGCTTTGATCTGGAAGTAGATTTTGATTTAGATCTTGATAGTGATCTTGATTTTGATATGCATTGTCATCTCGAGGTTGATCTTGAGGTCAATCTCGATTTTGATCCTGTTCTAGATTTCGACTCAGGCCAACAGAACGGCCAAATTCACGATAAATTTGATCTAGCCTTTGGATCTCAATTGTGATCTCAGTAGGCAGAGCCGTTCTGTGTATCTCAGTGACTTTTGTAAACTCGAGATCGACGTGGATCTCGTTACTATAATTGCTGTATCATCAGCATATGATAATATTGAATTCTCTGGCATTGAGTACGATATATCATTTATGTACATAATAAAAAAAATGGTCCTAGGATCATCCATATCAACTGTTTCATACTCACTGAATTGATTGTTTACTTTGCTCTTTGTTTTCTATTACTTAAATAACTTTTCATTAGTTTATGGGCATTTCCTCTTATACCGTAGTTGTATAATTTATATAGAAGCATTTGATGATCAACTGTGTCGAAGGCTTTTGCAAGATCAAGGAATGTAATTGCAATTTGGTCACTTTTGTCAAGTTCGAGGAAGTAAAGCAGTGAACTATCGATTTTTTGGGCAATAAGACAGATTGCAATGCAGTTTTTTGCATCCGATTCGTGAGAGCATCCAGAAAGTTTGTGACCCCAAGTGATTAATTTTTTGAAATTGCATTTGTGTATTAAAAAAATGCACAAATGCAAAATCTTACTAATGCATTTCGAATAGGCAATAAATAAAAAATAGTCTACACGGAAATTATTGCTGGAAATGAGCTTACTTTTGCTACTTGGAGGTTTTTGGGGTCGCTGAACACGAATATCATGACGGCAGCGGTCTCCGAGGTACCTGGTGCCCAGGGTGGACAGTATGAACGTCGTCTCCTAGATTTTTACGCAAATTTGAAATATAGTTAGACAAAACTATTTACTCGGAGGTTTTCGGGGTCGCTGAACACGAATATCATGACGACAGCGGTCTCTGCGGTACCTGGAGTCCAGTGTGGACAGTATGAACGTCGTCTCCTAGAGTTTACGTACGATGACAAATCCCTACACGGCGACGTGTCCGCTCGCGCGGAGGCGTTTAGGGGCACCTTGCGCTTTGCCTGCAGACTGTGGAGTAAAATTCAACTAAAATTCATCGTGACTTCTAGAGAAGTTAGGTCCAAATATGCAGGTACACCCTACGGACGGTGACAGATCGTCTACATAGACCCCTACCTAAGACAAAGGCATTACTCCAACATCCGCGTTTTTCTCAAACACGTTGCTTAATGTTTTTATAAAAGCGATATAAAAATAAATAAACACTGTATGAACAATGTACAAACACTGTATGAACACTATATGAACAATTATGAACACGGTATGAACGTTCATGAACACTGTATGAAGTTCTATTTTCGTATACGCAAAAATGAAAATTAAACATATAATCGCTCCATCATCTACGTTGCTTCTTGGTCCTATATATTGGTTTGTAAGTCACCGGCTTCTAAATGTGGATTGATGGCAAGCTTAAATTCATGGCGTATTAATAGAGGCTACATCCAGATGTCCTGAAACGTCCACGGGACGATGCCAGATTGTCTACACAGGCTACCGCAGACGCTGCCTACACTCTAAAATTCATAGTGATCTCGGGGACGTTACGTACTTTTTTGTAAAAATGGTGCAGGGTATGAACATAGATGAACACTGTATGAACGTTGGTGAACACTGTATGAAGCTCTATTGTCGTATACTCAAACATCAAAATTAAAGGAATAATCGCTCCATCGTCTACGTTGCTTCTTGATTCTATATATTAGTTTGAAAGTCGCTGCCTTCTAAATGTGAATTAACGACTAGCTAAAATTCGTGACTTATTAAGAGGTTACATATAGATGTCCTGATACGCCCACAGGACGATGGCAGATTGTCTTCACAGGCCCCACACGTAGACCCTGCCTACAGTCTAAAATTCGCAGTGTTCTCGGGTACATTACTTACGTTTTTTGTAAAAATGGAACGGTGTATGAACATAGATGAAAACTGTATGAACATTGTTGAACATTGTATGAAGCTTTTTTTTCTTATAATCAAAAATCAAAATAAAAGAAATAATCCCTCTACGACGCTTCATGGTCCTATATATTGATTTGTAAGTCGTCGTCATCTAAATGTAGATAAATTTCGAGCTAAAATTCGAGGCGCATAGATAGTGGTTACATTCAGACGTTCTGAAATGTCCACAGGACTATGGTAGCTTGTTTACATAGGACTCTACCGCAGACGCTGCCTACACTCTAAAATTAGAAGTGATCTCGGGGACGTTCGCTACATTTTTTGTAAAAATCGAACAGTGCATGATCATAGATTAACACTGTATGAACGTTGGTGAACACCGTATGAAGCTTTATTTTCTTATACTCAAAAATCAAAATAGTAGGAATTATTACTCCATCATCTACGTTGCTTCTTGGTCCTATATGTTGGTTTGAAAGTCGCCGTCTTCTAAATCTGGATTAACGACAAGCTAAAATCCGTGACTTATTAAGAGGTTACATACAGATCTCCTGACACGTCCACATGACGATGGCAGCTATTCTACACAGGCCCCTACAGCAGACGCTGCCTGCACTCTAAAATTCGGAGTGAACTCTGGGACGTTACCTACTTTTGTTGTAAAAATCGAGCAGTGCGTGATCATAGATGAACACTGTATGAACTTTGGTGAAGGCTGTATGATCGTTTATTTTCTTATACGCAAAAATCAACATACAAGGAATTAGCGCTCCATCATCTACGTCACTTCATGGTCCTATACATTGGTTTGTAAATTGTCGTATTCTAAATTTAGGTTAATTTAAGCTAAAATTCGTGGGGCATTGATGGAGGTTACATCCAGTTGTTTTCAGACGTTCCTAGGACTATGGCAGCTTGGCTACACAGGCCCCTACCGCAGATGCTATCTACACTCTAAACTTCGGGGTGATATCGGGGACGTTACCTACCTTTTTGGAAAAATCGGAAAGTGCGTAATCATAGATGAACACTGTGTGAACGTTGATGAACACCGTATCGCTGCTTCTAACGAAGAAAAGCACATTTCAAAAAACGTCGATTGTAATTTGCTATTTTTTAAGCATTGTAAAAACATAAGCTCTTCCAGAACCTAATAAACTTGGGGTATCATTCGTATGCTGCCCGAAGTTTATCAGATTTGAAAGAATTAATTTTACATTATTTACATTCTTTACATTTTCTACATTATTTACGTTGCTTGGGTTTTATACTTTTGAACGTTTTTCACATTTTAAAAATTTTTGACGATTCTGTCATTTTTTGCAGTTCTTACACCTTTTACATTTTTCAATACTGTTACATTTTTTCCTGTTTTTAAAGTTTTTAAATTTATAAATTTTTAATGTTTTTAATTTTTGTGTTTTAGTTTTCCTTTTTTACCTTTTCTTACATTTTTTACTTGATATACATTTTTTACAATTTTTACATGAATTCCCATTTTTACATTTTTTACATTTTTTACATTCTTATGGTGGCAGCAAAGTACTAAGGATACATAACTGATCTAGTTTACAATGAACTTGACAAAAGTGGCCAAATTGCAATTACATTCCTTGATCTTGCAAAAGCCTTCGACACAGTTGATCATCAAATGCTTCTAGATAAATTATACAACTCCGGTATAAGAGGAAAAGCCCATAAACTAATGAAAAGTTATTGAAGTAATAGGAAACAAAGAGTCAAATCAATTCAGTGAGTATGAAACAGTTGATATGGGAGTCCCGCAAGGCACGATCCTAGGGCCATTGTTTTTTATTATGTACATAAATGTACTCAATGCCAGAGAATTCAATATTATCATATGCTGATGATACAGCAATTATAACAACGAGATCCACGTCGATCTCGAGTTTACATAAGTCAATGAGATACGCAGAACGGCTCTGCCTACTGAGATCACAATTGAGATCGAAAGACTAGATCAAATTCATCGTGAATTTGGCCGTTCTGTTGACCTGAGTCGAAATCTAGAACATGATCAAAATCGAGATTGACCTCCAGACAATTCATATCAAAATCAAGATCACTATCAATATCTAAATCAAAATCTAATTCAAGGTCAACGTCAAGATTACAACCAAGATCAAAATCAAATCAAGGCCATAATTAGTATCGACATCAAGACCAAAACCAAAAAAGATTGAGCGAGAACCGACACATGTCCCGAGGTGATTAAAGCGAGCGAGGGAATACAAAACCCGATCCACTCGCCATTCTCTCGAATGATATTATGATATTTTATGTTGAAATTTTATATAAACCTCGCTTAGATTGTTGAGAACGGTAAAAGAAAATGTATCCGATCTGTATCTTGCAGATCTAAAATTACTAGGTTCTATGCCATTTTATTAAAGTATGCTAAAAATTTGGTGAAAATACAGAGTGTCACATTGCAGCTTGCTTACAATATTTCTATGTGAGAATTTTGCTTTTTGCTGTCTGCTGGCACCGTAAGAACGTAAAAAATGTAAAAAATGTAAAAATGGGAATTATTGTAAAAATTGTAAAAAATGTATATCAAGTAAAAAATGTAAGAATTGGTAGAAAAGGCAAACTAAAAACAAAAATAAAAAAAATTAAAAATTTATAAATTTGAAAAATGTAAAGACAGGAAAAAATGTAACAGTTTTGAAAAATGTAAAAGGTGTAAGTGCAAAAAATGACAGAATCGTCAAAAATTTTAAAAATGTGAAAAACGTACAAACGTATAAATCCAAGCAAAGAAAAAATGTAAAGAATGTATATAATGTAAAAATCGGAAAAGGGTATGCTAATCGTCTAACATCAATTGATGTTAGTCCCATTAATCGAACTTCCATGTCGATGATGTACCTGGCTAAAGGCTGCTCTTGCTCTAATGTAAAAGTATTTGCAAACCCCCAGCTAAAGAACAAAAATAGGTGTTGAAGATCAAGAATGTAGCGGTAGTTAAATTAAAAAAAAACCAATACCTTTTTTGTACGTGATTTCATTTTTTGAGGGATTATCTTTTAATTCTTGAATTTTCTTCTGCAGTGTTGATCTAGGAACTCCAAATTCTTGTGCAGTGCCCTTGCATGATTTGCCTTTTTCAAGCACGGTTTCAATTGCCAGCTTCATGTGGGTATCATTCCACTTCAACCGATCTGGTTGTTTTCTTTTGTACACTCTCACCATTATTTTAAAAACTTATTTGGATTTATTTTAAACTTAAACTAGCCCTAAACTACCTTAAATCTAAAAAAAATATTGCAGCTGTGCGTTACTACATTCTGCTGAGATCTCTGAATTATAGGTTAAGCCATGCGATCATAGAATCGCCGCCACCGGCCATCGAGTCGCTGTGTGCCACGCATGCCCCACCTGGGGTGCCACACATGCCCCATGTCTTTTTGATTCTATTAACAATAAATTTTATATTTTATATAACAGATAAAGCTATTGAGACTTGTGATGCCGGCTTAATCATAGGCACTTCTTCGATAGTTTATCCAGCAGCCATGTTTGCACCGCAAGTGGCACGTAGAGGCATTCCAGTAGCGCAATTTATTATTGAATCCACTCCAGCTACGCAAGAGTTTGTTCTACAGAATGTTGAACAATTTTTTGTTCAAGATCAATATCATATGATTGAATTGTTGATTGCATTTGACCTTGCAAGTGTTGTGCAAGTTGTATATTATCATGATTGTGTAGCTGGGGATGATTTTGAATATGTACATTTAAATGTTGTTCATGAAGAATTGTAGTTTGTTGAGTCTGCAATCATAAAGTTATATGGTTAATAAATTTGTTATATTCCATACAAGAAGGCCACTTTAGATATGAAAGGATGAGAAATTTTATTAAATTAAAATATATTAATTTTTTCTACTAACCTGAGAATAAATACAGGCAGTATTTCATGAATCTGTGGCTGGATTCGTGGTTGCGATTGAGATTGGGCTGAGGTTGTGACTGGGATTGAGGTTGAGTCTGAGATGGTGCTTGTGACTGAGTCTGTTTATTATGTAAAGATGATATAAACGAAAAATTTTGAAATGTATCAGGTGATTGAAGTGCACTACTGATTACTTTATCGCTGTCCGTTGATTGTTTAGATTTAGATTTTGGAGAAACTATTTTCTTTTTTACTTGAGATTTTATCTTATTTTTATTGACTCTTTTTCTTACTCTTTTCTTTCCAAGTGTTGTACCTGTAGAGTGCCACACTGCTTGTTGTATACCTGCTCCATCAGCAGCTCTAAAATTATTAAAACATGTCTTAAACTGTTCCAGTGAATACTTTCTTAAATAACTTTAAGTATTTGCAACATATACGTAGTTATAGGAAATTTTTTTATGTGCTTTCATGATGGGCTCCAATTATGAATTCCAGCTTTATATAATCTCTCTCTAACTGTGTCTACAGAACAATTAAGACCTAAAGCTGGAAGAACTACCTTAACAGCAGTTATGGGTGTTTGTGTTGCTAAGCAAATAATAACTTCGTCTTGTTCTTGAGTAGTTGCTCTCTTGCGACCACATCTATCTCAAGTTTCTATATTACCTTCTCTATCAAATCTATTTATAAGATAAATTCAGATTAAAAAAGGCTAAAAAAATTGGTATAACTTTAAAATAACTAAAATAACATTTATATGATTATATATACCTTATTTAAAGAACAATGTATTATACACGGCAATATTTATATTTTCAGAGTAGAAACCATGTAATAAATGGTCGTTATTCTTTTCTCTCCTTTTTCTTCTCACACCTACTGTAATGATTGTCAATTTTCCAAAACACAAGTGCAGTTTGATGAAAAGCAAATTGAAGTCAGTAGTTCTGCCAGATAGCCAGGCACCAGCTTTATAATGCATTTAAGTAGTCAGTCGCGCAGTAACAACACTGAAGTATCGTGCCCGCAAATGCCCAACTGCCTGACTGCTGCTCAAGTGCTCACTATTCAGATCTCGTACATAAAGTGCTGCCATTACTTCGTAAATGATAAAATTCTACTTTATTTGCATCTGCTGTTTTTACTGCTTTTCTTTTGCCTTGATGTATAATAAGTTTTCTTTTGAAATGTGCCATGAATTTTAAATTCTCTTGTTGTTGATGTGTTCTGACCACTTCCAGCTTTTCATCAAATAAACATTTGAACTTCTTTTGCAAACTAAAATGGAGATAAATTGTAATTTATTAAAATAGATAAATTTAAAATTAAGCACTAACTTCACAATAACAACCTAAAATTAAATTAAATGTAAAAGTGAGCCAACCCATATTACCAGCATCTCCTATACCTTGCCAAAAATACACCATGCATTGAAAATCATCTTCGCACTGTTCATCACAATCATCATTTTCATTGTCATCTAATGGCTGAAAACGATTGAGAGATAATTGTAATACAATTGTAAAAAGATTTGTATTATTTTTATATTAATTTCAGTACCGTCCAATATCTACAAAGGAAAACATAACAATCGCCACTGTAAAAATGACCTAACTCTTCTTCTGGTAAACGAACAAACTTTTTGCCCTCTAGAACACAGGCTTCCATTGCTTCTAAATCGTTATTCCACTCATGAAAAGATACCTGTGTTTCTGCATAATTCAGCCACTAAATTACTTCTTACAATGAAGCGCTTACTGTGTATAAGAGATATACTTTTTAAAGCAAATTTACCTTGTCTATTCTGTCTGGTCGATTTGTTGCAGCGACTAATGTCACGTTACCTAAAGCTGTTACTCCATCTAGTTCCGTTAACAGTTGTGCCAGAACTCGTTCTTCTACGCTGCTTCCTGCACTGCTTGAAGATTTGCTTCTTTCTACGATGGTGCCACTTGTCTAGCTTTCCTGAATAATTCTCTCACTGCCTTCTCCGATTCTCCTACCCATTTGGAAAATAATTCTGCGCCCTGAAGAAAAAACGTAGTTATAATTAATTAATTTAGAATATTGATAACAATCTAATTGAAAGAATTATTACCTTAATATTAAGGAAGTTCAATTTACTTTCAGTAGCCAATGCCTTGGCTATCATTGTTTTAGAACAGCGAGGTGGACAAAACAGACGCGTAGCCGCAGAAGCGGCAATCGCGATTTATATTATTAAACATAAAATCTTCATTATATTTTTTTAATTTTTTTAATGGATTACACTAATTTATTGCCTCTTGATAACCTCTTGATTTCACCTCACTTTGATCTCACTTTGTATACATTTTTCTTTAGGGTTATCAGTATCAAACCCACTTTGTATACATACATTATTATTTATTTTTTTTTTTGATCCTTACTGCTATCGGCTCCAAGCCACGTGCAGAATACATTTTTATTATACCTCTTATTTTGTAAATTTTCGTAAACTGCATGTGTGTATATATGTACTCTAGGCGCTACCGCGCCTCTTGATGTATGGCTTTAGAAATACATAATATATATAGATATACTGATAATGCAAAAAAAAGTTACTAGGCGGAGAAAAAGAACTAGGGGCTGAATAATTTTGAATGAAAAGGGATCGGGGAGTCAAAAAATAGAAAATGCAATAACTTCAAAAATAGTCAATCTTTTTGTACGAAACTTTTTGTACATTAAAGATTGACTAACAGACTTTCCTCGGGGCACTATCACACCTCTTTATAATATAAGTAGAATTAAAAGGATGTATTTTGTAAAAAAAACAATTAGGTTAAAACTAAATATCAACGTATATAGAGGCGCGCGATGCGGCCTCGTAGGCTCGTCGTTCGAAAACTCAAACTTGCCTCGAAGCGCTACCGCGCCTCTTGATACTAAACCCAGAAATCCTGAACTTACAGAAACCCTTAACTCACAAACTCTAAATTTTGCACCATTTTTCAATGTAAATTAAACCATCTACTAAATTATCAGATCACCTATTTTTAAAATTAAACTGAAGAAAGTACTGAAATCACGAAATGGAAGAGGCAAGTACGAAAGTTTCAAATTAAAGTATTAAAAGTAGTGAAATCCTGAAATATGCTAAGCAAGCTTTTTGCTAAGCATGTTTTACTTAAAAAACAAATCCCAAAATCTAGAAACCCTAAACCCAGAATCCTTAATCCCAGAAACCCTAAAGTCAGATACCCCGAACTCAGAAACCCTAAATCCACAGACCCTAAATTCATAATTCTCTACATTTTATTACCATTCTATAGAATAGTTTCCAAATCAGCAGCTAGTAACATACTTGCCGAGTCCCGTAAAAAGTTCATCGTCGATAATAGTATGATCTTCGTTCATTTTATATGTAAATGGATGTGGAACCCTTATGAAAGAATCTACATAAATTATAAATATTATGCACAATGTATAAATAAATTTTCACAAACTTTGCAGAAAATCTGCAGGAAATTTTTTCTGCATAATTTCTGCAGAAATAATCTGCAAAAATTCTGCATAAAAATGGTATGCATTTTATGCAGAATTTGATGAAAACTATGTATCAGTTATGTAGAAATTCAGCAGAGCCTTTTTTTCCTTAAAAAAGGGCTCTTGCGACATTTATGACGTTCTGTCAGTACGTATTACCGTGGTACATGGTCGGTCTGTGCAAAACACGTGGAGACATCGCAGTATTGATATTTTATTTATTTTCAATATCAAACGAACATTGTTGCTCTTTTATAACAGTCTAACACAAGAATGTTCTGCATGTTAGCTAGTGACATACATTTATTAAAGCTCCCACATCGTGAAATTTTTACGGGACCCGGCAAGTATGTTACTACCTGCTGATTTGGAAACTATTCTATAGAATGGTAATAAAATGTAGAGAATTATAAATTTAGGGTCTGTGGATTTAGGGTTTCTGAGTTCGGGGTATCTGGCTTTAGAGTTTCTGAGATTAGGGATTCTGGGTTTAGGGTTTCTGGATTTTGGGATTTGCCTTGTAAGTAAAACATGCTTAGCAAAAAGCTTGCCTCGCATATTTCAGGATTTCAATACTTTCATTACTTTAATTTGAAACTTTCGTACTTGCCTCTTCCATTTCGTGATTTCAGTGCTTTTTTTAGTTTAATTTTAAAAATAGGTGATCTGATGATTTAGTAGATGGTTTAATTTACATTGAAAAAAGGTGCAAAATTTACAGAGTGTGAGTTAAGGGTTTCTGTAAGTTTAGGATTTCTGGGTTTAATATTGTTACATACAGTATATATGTAAGTAGTAAGTAGTAAGTAAAAATATTATTTTGTGGAAACTACTCAGACTTGCCTCCTTTTATACTTAATATCTTACTTTCGTAAGAAAGTAAATTTTTTAAGATTTCATTAACTTCTTAGAGCTTAAAATGATTTAATATACATAAATACTTGCCTCTTACATTTCATGATCAAGAGGCGCTGTAGCGCCTCGAGGCAATTCTGAATATATACGTTGGATCCCCGGCTTGATTTGACGTCGCGACCTCACGCACGGCGCAATGGTCGACGCCATTTGTCTCGCGCACTGTTCACAAATTTTACCTCGTTTTTTCTTGAGCTCCTCGATCGAACACCCTCGGTCCACGGCACGCGCAGTAGCCTGCGTGTCTGGGTCCATGACCTGTTGAGATTGGGATGCGGGTGGAGTCAAAAAGGCACAAGAGTTCAAAAGAACAAAAACTATTTATTAGTTAAAATTGTGATAGCGTGCGTCCGCTCGAGATCAGTACCGCCGGAGAAGTGACGCTCGCGGCATCCCCCCTCTTCATGCAGGAGAGGGCTCTCTCCACTCGCATACGCACTCACACTCGTACGCAAACGTGTACAGCGCGTACATTTTAACAATTACTATAAGTATATGATTTACTTGTTCATATAGAATACTTAATGAATACTTTTTTAATACTACAAGTTTTCATTTTTTGCGGACATTCAAATAATTCTTTATGAATTCTTCTTTTTTTCAAAAGTGTGCTTATCGGGAATGTTTAAAACAGTAAATTAGCACTTATATGGGCATATATCCACGGAAGTTTTCACTTTTAAAAAGCATTTTTTGAAACATGTTCTATAGTTCTCCATCGGTGGCCGTGCGAAGTACACAAGTGCGATAGAAGTTAATCTCTTTGTGTAGCTAAGTCACTCCTTTTTTGATGTTTTTTTATGAATGTGCTAACAACGGCGCAATAGCTAGTTTTATAAAACGACAATTTTTACACATGCATAATTACGGTAATTTTACACGTGTAAAAATTTTCGTTTTATATAACTTGCTATTACGCCGTTATTAGCACATTCATAAAAAACATAAAAAAAGGAGTGACTTAGCTAGACAAAGAGGTTAACTTATATCGCACTAATGTAGTTCGCACGGCTACCGATTGAGAACTATAAAACATGTTTAAAAAAATGCTTTCTAAAAGTGAAAACTTCTGTCGATATGCCCATATATGCAACTATTAACGTGTTACCATTTATATAAAATTATTATAGCAGAAATATATGTATCACGTCAAACAAATTCTGTGTGCAAAACCTCACATCATGAACTTTTCACGGGACCCGGCAAGTAGGTCACTAGCTGGTGATTTGGTAACTATCCTCTAGAATGGTAATAAAATGTACCGAATTTAAAAATTACAAGTTACGGGGTTTACGGTTTCTGGGTTTAGAGTTTCTGGGTTTAGGGTTTACAGCTTCTGTGATTAGGGTTTCTAGATTTATGGTTTTTGGGTTTAGGGTTTCTGTGTTTAGAGTTTCTGGTTTAGAGTTTCTGGGTTTACAGTTTCTGGATTTATGGTTTCTGGGTTTAGCCTTTCTGGATTTAGGGTTTTGTTTTGTAAGTAAAAGATGCTTAACAAAAAACTTGCCTCTTGTATTTCAGGATTTCAGTACTTTCATTACTTTAATTTAAAAAGTTTGTACTTGCCCCAGACGTCAAACATAATCGTAATGAATACGTTATGAATTCGCGGAATGTATTCTAATAGAATTTTAATAGAATTCTCTTCAACGAATTCAAAAAGAACTCTTAATGAATACATTGAATTTATTAAGGATTCACTAAGTATTCTTTTTATGTTAGTATTTTGATCGTAAAGTAAACGTATAGTATTCCTTAAGAACACGGGGTATCGCCGTTTTTTTCTTCAATAGAGTAATAATAAAGATCGTAAAGAACTCTGATCATTTAAAAAGTATTCATATAGTATGATATCTCATACGAGCTCATCTATGTACTCATGAACGAGTTAGTTAAGTATACTCTGTGAGTTCTTCATGTATTCATATGTAGAGTTCATAAAGTATACTGTATGAGTTCTTTAGGAGCTCTTTTGAAAGATATCTGTGAGTTCTTTAAGAACTCATATTTAAATATATTTATGAATAAATTATTCCTAACCGAAACTCGATAAGAGTTTATTAAGAGTTCAAAAGTAATAGTAACGGGTCCCTTAAATTCAAATAGAGATTCTCTTAATGAATACATTGATATCGTTAAGAATTCTGTATTTTGTGATTTATAATCGTATAGTTAACTTAATTATGTCTTAAAGAACTCGTTTTATTTATATGACGTATTCCAATTTTTGAGGCTAGAAAATAAATCATAATGGCATTTTATTTTTTACTAAATTTATTTATAATAAGCATTTTATTTACATCATTAAAAACAAAAGTATTTTTCGATATTTGGCCAACTTATATTTAACTGCCCCCTCCTAAAAATGGGTGCGTTTACTTTTCGGGTCGCTTTTTGCGTTGCTCTTTGTGTCACCTTTTGCGTTGCTGTATCGAGAGAAAAGAGACGCAACAAAAATTAAAAATGTTATGAATTAAATGAAATAAAATAGAAAAAGAAATGTTTCTATAATAATTTGTTTTCAAGAATTCTATTCTGGAAAAAGCATTCATTAAGAATTCATGAAGAATTTATTAAAATTTCTCGATGCTGATCGGGCGGAAAAGCGCACTCGCGAAAGCAACAGAATTGCGGCAGATTACTGCACAAGATTGCTGCAAAGTGCGTGCGGCAGAATTGTGCAAATGTTACAGCAGGAAAGTGCATTCGAAAAGTTAAAAATTTCACTCATAGAAATTTGAAAAATAAAAACTTTTAAACAATTTTACACAATTAATTTTAAACATTTTTTAAAATTTTAATTTACTTGTGTATCTTGCAAATGTTTATGCTTTTGCAAAAATGATTCGTTCTGTTAAAAAAAAGTACGACAAACTATCACTACCGACAAAATATCTACCCTGCCGACGTAATATACAACTTCATATAGAGACATAACGTCTCGTACTACATAGTATACATGCTCTAAGATCTTGTCAAGTATGAAAGCATGGTGAAAGCATTTGAATTCTTCAACTGATCTGTAAATTGTAATCCGGAGGCATCCTTTCACCGAGTGCAAAAATATCTTCACATCGGCAAATTATAAATTAAGGTAATTGTTTATTTTCATAATTTTTGTTTATTTTTTCATGTAGTTACACAATTTATTGCTATACAAATGTGTACACTATTTAAAACAGTTATAAGTGTGTAACTGTAAAAACAGTGAATAAGTGTCACTATTTCAATTAGTGAAACTGCAAATCCACTGCAAAACAGTGAATAGTCACTGTTTCAATCAATAAATATCAACTGCATGCAAAACAGTGAATAGTCACTGTTTCAATCAGTGACACTGCAAATACACTGCAGAACAGTGAATATCAACTTATTATCGCAGAGATGAACGACGAGTGACTATGGTTATCGTAGGCGCTACAATATTATATGGGAACTATGGATTCAAAACGTCCTTATATATTAACCGGATACAAATCTAACCACTTGCGGGAAGATTTTACAGTGTTGAGCGTAGCCACCTATCAGTCACTTATTTATTCACTGTTTTGAGCAGTTAAACTGAGATTTTCACTGTTTTGAACAGCTTATCTACGATTTCACTGTTTCACTAGTTAATAATGACTTTTTTAACAGTAAAAATAGGTGTCACTGTCGAAAACAGTGAAAATTTCACTGTTTTGACTTTAGAGAGAATGTTAATGGAATACTTTTATAGTAAATAAACTGGCATTTATATGAATTCTATTAATTTCATGAATTATGAATAATAATTAATACATATAATACAAACAAACATTCGTTTATAAGTATTGATATTCCTCTCCATATCAACAAGTAGTGAAATGATAACACAGCAAATGTGGGAGGACAACCCAAGGCTTAAATAAAAACTCCTTTAGTTAATTTTTTCCATAAATACCGGCAACGTTTCGTCCCTGGTATGGAACCTCTTCAGGCCTTTATTAAAAAAATAATAAAAATTATAATTGTATAGTAATGTTTTCACAATAAATATGGATATTATAAACTTTGTTATTGTATAAAAGTCAAAAAATTAATGGTCATACCATAATACTTAAATAACTAATATCACATCAGAGACGAATACGTCTCTATCGTCGTACGCGTTTTCAGTCTATGGCAGTCATATCATAGATGTAAGTGTGTAACAGAGTCAACGCAGGCGGAGATACCCGAAGGTACCCGAACTTACTTATTCACGTATACATAGAAAGCCATAATAGAATACCTTCACACAAACAAAGAGAAATTTCAAACAGAGAATAGTTATACTTAGGAATCTGATTTATTTAAATATCTATTTAATTTATTATATTGTTTACTAATAGTGTCTTCTTGTTTATTAATGTTATTATTATTGATATTAATAAAAATATTTTCCGCAATTAATCTTTTAAAATTATTTGGTTCTTTATCTAAAATTTTAACATTATCATAATCAAAACTATGTGAAAAATTATTTACATGAGTCGGAATTGGTAATATTTTGTCTAACGGGGTTTTTTTGTGCTCATATATTCTCTTTTTTAAACATCTCTTTGTTTGGCCAACATAAGTGGCATTACAATCCTTACACGCAATCTCGTATACCACATTGGTCTCACACCATTTTTCCAGATTATCTTTACCTAACTTAATAATGCTATTTAATTTGTTTGACATACAAGGAACTATAGTAAAACCATACTTTTTGAAGAAAGACTTACATGTAAAAAATCATTTATCATGAAACGGAATCGATATAACATTTTTGATTGTAGACATATTATTATTAAGTTTTGAATTGCCATAAGTGTGATATCTCACGCGATAACGAATACAACTATCAATAAAATTATCAGGGTAGCTATTTTTGGGGAGTATTTTTTTAACCATAATCAAATTTTCATTATGAAATTTTTGGTGCGAAAGAAGAAGAGCTCTATCTACTAGATTGTAAATGATATTGCGTTTTAATTAAATTGTGTGGTTTGAATTAAAATTTAAAACTCTATTAGTGTTTGTGGGTTTTTGATACCAATTAGTAATAATACTATTATTAATTATTGTTAAAGTGACATCAAGAAATGGAATCATGTTATTGTTATGTAACTCGTGTGTAAATTGTAAATATTTATTATAACTATTAAATTTGTTTAAAATTAGGTCTAGCTCTTCTTCTTTCACACACAAAATTGTATCGTCAACATATCTAAAATAGAACAATGGTGAGATATTATGATTATTTTTTAATTCACTGAGAACTGTGATTTCTACGTCTTCCATAACAATATCTGCAAATAACGGTGAAATCGGAGAGCCCATGGGTGTAGCAAAGATTTGTTTATAAATTATATTGTTAAACAGAAAGTAAGTATTGTCAAAAAGAAATTTAACTATGTATATTATGTTATCAAACGGAATTTTTGAGTGACATTGAATCTTATGAAACCGTTTATCTAAACTACACAAAACTAATTATACCGGTATGTTAGTAAACAAAGAAATGACATCTAGAGAAACTAAAATATATCCATGGGGAATATATATATATATTCGTCACTTTTTCTTTTAAAGCAAAACTATTGTTAATATGTGAAGCAGGTTTATTAAAACAAAGTCTAAGGGTTTTTTCAATGATGTTAGCTAAAAAATGAGTGGGACTATTTACAGTTGAGATAATTGGTCTTAAAGGTACATCTTTTTTGTGAATCTTAGGTAATCCATAAGCTCTAGGAAGAACCGTATTAGTTTGTGTTAATTTAAACCTATCATATTTGAATTCTAAGCAATCACTATCATTAAGATCTGTTAAAATATTATATACGTTTTTTTGCATTAATGTAAGAGGGTTCCTTTTTACAATTTTATAAGTATTTTTATCACTAAGTAGATTAGACATTTTTTCATAGTAATCATCATAATTAAGACACACAGTTATATTGCCTTTATCCGCTCTAGTAAAAAATATAGATGGATACTTAGAACAAAATTCTTTGGTTATAGTTACTTTTTGGTTAAATTCATTATCAAAACTATTACATCTTAAATTATTATTGCAAGCAGACTCAATATTTTTGATAAGTGTATCTCTAAGTAAACATTTGGCTTCTGTCTCTAACATATAAATACTACTTTCAAAGTTTTTTATCGTTGTGATAATATCTTTTTTATTAAGCTTAATGTTTTTATTAAAATTAGGACCCATCGAGACAACATCAATCACTTCCAGAGGAATTTCAATATTTGAAAGATTAATTACCCATTTTTTGTTATTATTAATATCACAATTTTTAGATCTATTATTATTAATTAAATTATTAAATTTTTTTCCTAGTGAATTCGATAGTTGTAAGTACATATTTGAGCATTTTTTCTCTGTAAATTCAAGAAACTTATCCAGATGGTTAACATCAAAGTGTAAAGTACTTAACACATGAGCTATCGCATTAAGTCTTTTTTTTAAAAATTCAACATGTACAAAACTATCATTTATTTCTAATTTTAAAATTCTTAAACAATTTGTTACTCTGAAGTGATCGAACTTTTATTGACAGAATTTGCTCTTGAAAATAAATACACGTTGAAAACTTCTTGAAATATGTATAGGTATTACACTTGCCTTCTTACATTTTATTAGTTTGTGAAAGAAGAAGAGCTAGACCTAATTTTAAACAAATTTAATAGTTATAATAAATATTTATAATTTACACACGAGTTACATAGCAATAACATGATTCCATTTCTTGAAGTCACTTTAACAATAATTAATAATAGTATTATTACTAATTGGTATCAAAAACCCACAAAAACTAATAGAGTTTTAAATTTTAATTCAAACCACACAATTCAATTAAAACGCAATATCATTTACAATCTAGTATAAGATAGAGCTCTTCTTCTTTCCCACCAACAATTTCATAATGAAAATTTGATTATGGTTAAAAATATACTCGCCAAAAATAGCTACCCTGATAATTTTATTGATAGTTGTATTCGTTATCGCGTGAGATATCACACTTATGGCAATTCAAAACTTAATAATAATATGTCTACAATCAAAAATGTGATATCGATTCCGTTTCATGATAAATTATTTTTTACATGTAAGTCTTCCTTCAAAAAGTATGGTTTTACTATAGTTCCTTGTATGTCAAACAAATTAAATAGCATTATTAAGTTAGGTAAAGATAAGCTGGAAAAATGGTGTGAGACCAATGTGGTATACGAGATTGCGTGTAAGGATTGTAATGCCACTTATGTTGGCCAAACAAAGAGATGTTTAAAAAAGAGAATATATGAGCACAAAAAACCCCGTTAGACAAAATATTAGCAATTCCGACTCATGTAAATAATTTTTCACATAGTTTTGATTATGATAATGTTAAAATTTTAGATAAAGAACCAAATAATTTTAAAAGATTAATTGCGGAAAATATTTTTATTAATATCAATAATAATAACATTAATAAACAAGAAGACTTTAGCGCTATTAGTAAACAATATAATAAATTAAATAGATATTTAAATAAATCAGATTCCTAAGTATAACTATTCTCTGTTTGAAATTTCTCTTTGTTTGTGTGAAGGTGTTCTATTATGGCTCTCTATGTATACGTGAATAAGTAAGTTCGGGTACCTTCGGGTATCTCCACCTGCGTTGACTCTGTTACATACTTACATCTATTATATGACTGCCATAGACTGAAAACGCGTAGTTATTTAAGTATTATGGTATGACCATTAATTTTTTGACTTTTATACAATAACAAAGTTTATAATATCCATATTTATTGTGAAAACATTACTATACAATTATAATTATTATTTTTTTAATAAAGGCCTGAAGAGGTCCCATACCAGGAACGAAACGTTGCCGGTATTTATGGAAAAAATTAACTAAAGAAGTTTTTATTTAAACCTTGGGTTGTCCTCCCACATTTGCTGTGTTATCATTTCACTAACATTCGTTTATATATGTAGTAATATGTAGCTTTATAGATTATAACCTATTAAACTGTATATTGCTATAACATACATACAGAATATTTATTTTCTTTTTATTTATTTCTCAGTCCACGAAACTACTAAATGAATACACATGTCAATTTATTTACTGTACATCTTTTATTAAATTAACCCATAGGAAGATGGCGCTGTAAGTATAACAACACTTACTACATCTCGCTGCCTAATTTCTCGGACAATATCCTGCTTTCAAATGCCTTCGGGCATTTTATTTACAGGTTCTTGCAAGCACCTTAATGCAAGCCGCCGTTGAAACTATTTTTCATGTTTTTTTGCTCGGCGACTTGCTGCACACGCGGCGCTCCAGTTTTGGCGTTCCATTTTGAGGTTAGTCCGACTCCCTCTAGTTTCGCGCGCTGATGGTGGACACCCTGTCTCCATCGTACCGCAGTTTATGTCTTGTGTGTGGCTGCACTGACTCTTCTCACGACATCTACTGAGGACACCGAGGACGACACACCCGGCTGTCAGAACAGTTCCCTGCATTACAGGGTTCGGTTGCGATTGTGCAGAAGAGCTCCGAACAGCAAACTTCAGAGGGCACAGAGCCCACATAGTATATCTATATATATATTCAAATAAATATAGATATACTGCCGGCTTGGTACACTCTGAAGTTTGCTGTTCGGAGCTCTTCTGTACAATCGCATCTGAACCCTGCTGCATTACTACCATTTCCAGCAGCGCCATGTCGCAGTACACCCTGCGACCAAAAGGTGGCACCTTGAGTACCTCCAGCCAGCCTCGCTGCTCAGGATGCACGGAAATTCTCCGCACGCGTGCCATTGCTAAGTGCATCACGTGCGGCCATCAACACCATAAAAAATGCCCGTGCATTCCAAAAAACAACAACGTAAACAACTCCAGCAGCACAACCAAAACACACACGACAAATAAACTTAACTGCCCTTCGCGTGAGACACCAGAGATCGGGCGCCTCAAAAATCACACGTCAAGCAGTCACCAGTCAACGCCAAAACCAACAATATCCATAAGAAGAGCGCACTGACCTCGACATCGGTTTCCCATCATACCACCACCAGCACACTCTCCAACTCCAAGGTCTCGACACCGCGCCGTAGTCAAAACGCGTCGAAGGTAGACATCAATTTGGTGACCGACCTGTCCACCAGTAGGAGATGAGTCACAGTCAAACCTCGCCCACCTTGACTCAACCATGGGTAATATAGACACCAGCATGTGTAACATAAACGCCAATCTGGGGAAGCTCTCCAAGCTGCATTGAATAATTTGTTCATACTAATGATATTAGAAACAAACCAATATTTGTGGGAAAAAGCCTTTGGCATAAAAAACCCAATTTTTATTATCACAAAATAAATCTAATATTACAATGAAAATATAACAAACGATTTTCATAAGAGTATCAACACGCACAGGATTGCGCCTCATGCGGGAATCGCCCGTGGCCGCTCGGGGCCGTTACAAAGTGACCATAGTACCTATGTGGTCCCAGGTCTCACGAATAAAACACTATTGCTCACGCAATGCGCGCTACACGATTTAACGCAATTGCTCACGCAATGCGCGCGCGCTCGGTATCACCGTGATAAACACAGGAAGGTGATTCGCTTCGGAATCGATCGCGTATTCAGCCTTGAGGCGAGACTCGCGCGTCCGCGAGTGATTTCGTATAGGTTTTAAAATGGTAGTCAATATTGTTGCGAGGGAGCTCCGCACGCTTTAAGATGTAGACACCGACTGACTGACCGCGCCGGTACAACACGGCGGCCGGCAGTAATGGCGCTCAGCTTACCATACGGTGCTGCCGCCGTTAGTGTTTTTGAGCTAATGCTCACGCCACTCACATACAAACACATACAGCGCGCGCAGGCGCACACTCACCACCCGATCACCCATGAATCGCTGAACAAAGATATGTTATGACGTAACATGCATGATCATTTGTTTGAGGTAGTGATGCCAGCTGTGGAGATTGTTCCGGGGCTCCATAGCACTGTCACCACGCTCCTCAAGGGAAATGATCTGCTGCTTGGAGAGCTCAACAGTCTGAAAACTCGCCTGGACGAGTTTGAGACTTACCAGGAAGGCAAGATCGCTACAGAGGTTGACTATCAACGCAAGATTGACAACCTAGAGTCACGCGTAACAATCTTGGAGAAAAAGCTAGCCGAATTTGAGAGAAACTGTGCTTGCTCGCGCAACACCGTAGCGCATACAAGTTCACCGACGATCCGGAATTCCGGAGAACAGGTCTTGGCAGAGAGAATCCGCGGCTCGCCCGTCAGGCCCTCTCCTGCCTCTGCCTGCCCCTCCAAAAATTTACACCGAGGAAGATGAAGCAGGGCAGTCCCCAACAGAGTTGACGACAGTAATGCCAGCGGGGCTGAACTCTCGGTGACGTCTATTGTAAGCAGTACAACATCAGCTGACGAATGCGTCACCGTGGCTCACGCAACGCTCAGTGCTGCCCTCCCTACTCTGAAACGCGAACACATTAAGGCCGTGAGAACCCTCGCTATCTCTTCGATGAGAGGCTTTCTGCCTTCCTCGAAACAACCCTCACGCGACCCGGGAAACTGGTGCAATATTGTCGCACCGAAACCATCCAACTTTATTCTAGAACTGATTTGTCCGAAAATTCGCTCTGACATCTTGTGTGCAAAAAGTTCTATCACTCGGCTTCACTTTTCGGATATTAACATCTCGTCCTTCAGTGAGGAACTTGCCAGCCGCGTTGTAAAAACAAAAATTTTTATCAATGAAATACTGCCCACTCCACTTTACAATCTGTTTTCGGAATTAAAAACAAAAGCAAAATATCTGGGTTTCCGATATGTGTGGCATCGCTCTGGCAGGTTCCTTGCTAGATGGAACAATGGGCACAAAGTCCATTGTTTCAAATCTGAAACCGATATTTAGAAGCTTGCCTCAATATATTTGAGTGACCGTGCACAACCTGAAGCTGACAGCGTCAAGACAACCTCCCCTGCGCCGTCTATAATACCTATTTCGGCTCCAAAGCCGATCAACTCGGCGTCAGACAAGTCCACTTCGGACACTACACAAATCACCCCAGACAAAGCGGCAACCCGTCGCGATTGACGGGGTTCCAGCCGCTGCAACACTTTCAAAGCAGGTTTCGTAAACGTCACTTCGCTCAGAGGCCACATAGATGGTCTGTGCCAATTCCTTCACGCGGGCCCTTCGTTTCAGGTGTTCGGAGTGGCTGAATCATGGCTCTCCGATGCAGTGAAGGATAACATAATTGAAGTTAACGGCTTCACTGTACTTCGTCAGGATAGAAACAGGCAAGGTGGAGGAGTCGCCCTGTACATCAGGAACAATCTAAAAGTAAAGACTCTAGCGAGTTCAAAAACGTATGGGCATGGGAAATCTGATTGCCCCGAGTTCTTGATGTGCAGCGTGCAAGCGCACCGCGATTCACCCTCTATTCTTGTCTGTATCATCTGCAGACCTCCACACGTCTCCTTCCTTAAGAATCAGGACCTGCTCGACAACCTACGACTTTATTGTGGCGACTACAGCCACAAAATTGTCATGGGCAACTTCAACGATGACCTCATCAGTGGAGACGAAGACGCCAACTTCTTAAGGAAACTCGCAGCAAAGTTTTCACTATGCATTGTGGACCATGGTCCTACCCATTTCACGAACACATCGCGCACATGGATAGATGCAATACTTGCTGGCGATAATGACACCCCCCTCAGTGCAAACAATCAACTCCCCCCCTTCAAGTGTAGGCATGCCATCATCGATGTCTCTATCGAGATTCCGCAGCTGACCATTCCTATGGACAGTTTTGCCTATAGAGACTTCAAGGGTATCGATGTTGCCTCCCTTAACTCGTTCTTATCGAAATGTGACTGGTCTGCACTAAGTAATCCCAACAGCAATATCGACTCGAAGCTGGACTGTCTCAATTCAAACCTTCAAGCTGCGATAAATATCCTCGCGCCACTCAAGAAGGTTGACTCCAAGACTAAATCACCTCCTTGGATCTCTGCGGAGCTAAAAGAGCTTTACCGCAAAAGAGATGCAGTCAGACGCCGCTTTGAGAGAACTAAAAATGCACTATTTCTTGAGGAATTCCTACAGTTGCGTGATCTTGCTGAAAGACAGACTAGTGAAGCCCGTACGGCTTTTTATGAGGCCCGTCTGTCTGAAGCAACTGCCCCCAACAACACCTGGAGGAACTAAACAACGTAGATCTTCTAACCCAGGCCACGAATCACCTACAGGGATTTTCGCCTGACGAACTCAACACACACTTTGCAAGCGTCTCGGTGTCTGACAGAGAAAATCTGAACGATATCGACTCTCTCATCGCATCCGCTTCCGACGATGGTTTCAAGTTTAAAGAAGTAACTCTTAACGATGTGGTCCTTGCCATAGGACGCTTTTCCTCGCAAGCATGTGGTGCAGATGAAATTCCTCAAAGTGTAGTGTTGAAAGCCCTCCCCGTGATCGGCCATCATCTCGTGTCCCTTTTTAACCACTCATTAAGTAATAACATCTTTCCCAATACCTGGAAGTTAGCACACCTTATTCCACTCAAAAAGTGCACGACTCCTGAGTCTCCATCGGACTTTCGTCCGATTGCGCTTCTGTGCTTCCTTTCCAAGGTATTTGAGAAATTAGTGCACTCTCAAATTCTACAATTCTTCGAGTCAAATAACATCCTCGATCCTTTCCAGTCAGGATTCAGAAAGTTTCACTCTACTGAGACTGCCTTACTGAAACTGACTGAAGACATCAGAAAAGGAATCGACAAGAAACTAGTAACACTGCTCTTATTATTTGATTTCAGCAAGGTCTTTGATACCATATCCCCCCGCCAGCTGTTAATCAAACTACAGAAATTGGGCTTCTCGCGCTCCGCTCTGCTATGGGTTAAATCCTATTTCCACGGACGTAGACAACTAGTGTTGTCGAACTCCATTAAATCTCCCTGTATAATCGAAATAATGAACATAAAAACTTGTATTACTGCTAAATTCTTAATATAGTTTATGTTATAAGCGTTTAGTTATAAAAATTAAAGTTTCTTTAATAGAAATAGGTTTTAAGAAGTATAAATAATAAAAATTTACAATTTTTACAACATAGGAATATTTAATTGATAATATAAGTAGAAAATAGTTTATAACCGCGTTTTCCGCTCCCGTTCCTTAACTTAGTTAACACCTGCGAATGTGTTATTAAAATAAAGGCCATAGTCCCGTTGGCCTGGGGAGTTATGGAAAGACGCGTTTATAAAAAAATGTAAAGGATAGGACTGAAGGTCCACCTCGCGATTTGCTCGGCAATTGCTCAGTTGAGCCTTTAATTGAATTCGCGGAGAGAAGGGGGTCCTGAAGAGATAAGAAGAGTCTCAGGAGTGTTGTCAAAGGCGGGATCCGACGCACCTAAGACTTGGGTACGAAAACTGTCACGAACATAAATGCCGACTCCACCACCCATTTTACCAGCTCTATCATTTCGGAAGAAAAAGTAGCCGGGAATAGAGACTGACGCATCAGTATCATTCACAGATAGAAAAGTCTCTGTAACCGCAATTATATCTTGAACAAGGGGATCTACAAAGGATTCAAGTAACGTCATATGAGACTTTAGCCTGTTAACATTAATATGACAGATCACTAGTGGTTTGGACAAGGGACAATTAAGACATGTACGGGCAACAGATAGAGAATCCCCGAGTTCTCAGATATCCATCGGGTGAAGCCAAGCAAGCTCCTTTTCGGAGCGGACGGGCACAAGCAGGCCTTTCGCAGACTGACGAACAAAGACAGTGAGGTCCTTGATAATGGGGCGAGCATAATTGATTACCTTTGAATAATTAACTGCATTTCTGAACAGGACATACAAATTCTTGGTCCAGAGGGGCCGAAGAAATATGTTGCTATCGCCGCCAGAACCAAGAACGTCACCGTACTTCACGCCTTTTAGCTTTATCGAGGATGACGTAACTTTATCACGAATGACAGACGAGGCAAACCTAATTACAATGCCCCGGGTACTAACCGTAGGATTTGCCGTTGTAAAATTCGGGATGGATGAAGAGGCACCTGCGTTTACGGCATGCCTCACCTGCCAGGCGCGCCAGTCAAGGACGAAGGCGGTGATTGACGAAAGGCGAAGAAAAACTAAGACGTTCTCGATGATTTTCGCATCGCTAAGCTGAACGGACGACGGAATTCTGGAGAGAAGAACCTCGCAAGTGTCCTGAGCTGAAGATGACGGATAGCTATTAGGTTGCGAAAGTTCGGTTCTGAGAGCATTAATCTCCGATCGGAACTCAGTGCGCAGCTCGGCGATTTGTTCGTTCGTCCGCTGCTCCTGCGCACTGATTTTCTCATCAATGGCCTTTATGCTGGCACTAAGTTTAGCTTACGAGTCTTCAAGCGCCTTCATGCTAGTGCCTAGCTTGGCCTGAGACTTGTCAAACTTCTGACTGAAGGCGACGAACCAGTCAGGGGCGTTAGCCTCACCCATCTCGGCTTGAACAGCTGAGAAGTCAGCTGAAAGCAAAAGAGGAGTGAAACCCCGGTGTTGCTTGGCAACTTGCGCCAAAGATGGCGAAAGAGGCAAAGCCAGGCGCTTAAGCGTGGCGCAGAAAGGCTTATCAGCAAGAAGGGACGAGGCTATAGCCAGCGGTGAACTAGTTGGCGAGCGGGCGCTAAGTATAGGCTCAGGAGCATGTGCAAAGCACGAAATAGAGCCGTTTCTAATACAAGACGGGTCGCGCACGCACTTCTCATGGAAGGCAAGACCGCAGTCTACACAAATACAAACCGTGCCTTCACGACGCGAAATAAACCCGTTGCACTCGGGGCAGACACGTCTGCTCATACTAACAATACATACACTAAATGCAACATAATTGAGTGCAAGATAATAATCTGCTATTTAAAAACGCAGGACGGATAGATGACGTGAAGTAGACAAGAACAAGAAGGCTAGGCGGTTAAAAACTAGTCTATGTACAGGCTTAAAACTAGGACTTATCATCGACGCAGAAAACAGCTGATTGCGGCTGTCGGTAAGGCGGGGTGCAGATCCGAAGGCGGGTCCCTCTGTTGTCCATAAGCAAAGGCTGGATGAGCTGCACAGACGAGTTATCGGCGAGCCAACGACGGTAGAAGCAGGGCTGCCAACCTTGGTGATGGACAGAAAGGGGAGCTTCCAAGAAACGAAGAGCGAATTCTTGGAAACCCGGCCTGAGAGCGCCACAGGTGCTTGGCGAACATAACCTCTCTCAGATTTAACGAGGTAAAAAGCGGGCTCCCTGGCTCAAAAAAGAAGGAACCGTGCAAAGTATGCTCCTATAGCGTGGAGCCTGCGGGAGTCCGGTGGACTGGAACAAAAAATAAGACTCACACGAGCTGGATTAGGTGAGATAACAGCCAACGAAGAGGAGCGATGCTGAGCCGATGTGTCCACTTACCCTCAAGCGAGAGAGAGCGAGAGAGAGAGAGAGAGAGAGAGCCTCGGAGCTTCGCTGAGTATCCTCGAAGGCGGCCGCAGGTCCAGAGAGCGACATGTGCTCGCGCGCCGGACGCGCGAGCTCGTAAATTGCCGGTGCCCCTCTCGGGAGAACGCGGTGTCTCATATCTCTCTCTCTCTCTCTCTCCTTTTTACCTTATCCTCGTGGCGTTCATTAGCAACGCGCGTCGCGGTGTTGCGCGATCGACGCAGGCGTCGCGACTCCTGGCGCTCGCATGTGTGCGTTTATGTGCGCTTAGCCGCGCGGCTGTAACGGGCTGATTTGCCGCGTTACAGTGCCCCCCCCCCCCTCCCCCCGCCAAGTCCGAACCTCGGTGAGAGTGGGCGAACGCGTCGGAAAGGTATAGGATGGAGTGGCATACGTAATCGTAATTGTATGTTTATTATGCGCTTACCCGGTAGCGTTGAGAATGCAACTTAAATTATGTGGCATCAAGAAGAAAAAACTTTGTTTTTGATACATTGTAATCTTTTTTTCGTATGCCAATCGGAATGACAAAAAAAATCATTATTATTTCGATTATTTTGTTATTGGAGGGATAGGTTACGAAGGAAAAATATGCTCATCCCTCTCTTTCTTTGATTTGGTTAATGTAATTTTTTTCTCTTCTCTTTTTGCTTCCTCCCTAGAGGAAGCTTTGTAATAGTGATAAAAAAAAGTTTTGAGATGAGTGAATAGAAGTTTGTTTTGGGTCATTTGGAGTTCAAAAACACTATTTTTAGAAAATGTCCGTATAAATGTGTGTGTGTGTGTGTGTGTAGTAAGACAGCAATATCTTCTGAAATATACGGCAGAATCTTACGATCTTGGTCTTAAAAAATTTGTTTATTTTACCTTAATGCGGGTCAAAAATAATTTTTGATACTTATTCAGTTACATATTCTTATTTTTGAAAATTTTGATTTTCATTTTTTGGTTTTTTTCATTTTTTAGTATCGAATTCGTATTTTAAGTATTTTAGCGAAATTTATTCTTTTAGATTTTTCAATTATCTATGATTTAAAAAAAAAATAAGTCATTATCATGATTAGTTTTTAAGATATACTCAAAAATTAAAAATTGTTATAATTGTAATTTTTGAAAGGAGTGGATGGCTGATCGCAGTAAAATTTTTTCAGCGTATGATGCACATTGAAAACTATATCATATTAATTTTCTAGGCTACTATATCGACTAGTTTGCGGCAAAATCAATTTTTCGTGTTTTCCTTTGGACCGGGATAACTTGCGTAAAAATTACTTTATTTACACGAAATCGATTTTTTTTGTTCGTATGGAAAATCAACTTATGGTAATAACACATTCTATTTGAGGAAGCCACGTGCCAATGCATTGGCAGCGGTTTTTTTTCTCCCTGAGCCGCATGCTCAGCTGACGCTTGGTACAATTGTAGCTTCTGCTCATTGAATCGCAAACATTTTAATTTTTTTTATATGATGACTGATGAGCTTAATCGGAGAAAGTAAAATATAAAAAATATATACGCTTTTAACGAAAAAAAATGTTCGCTATTATTATTTTGTTTTATTTTTCTTTTTGGTACGCTTACTAGCAAGAATGGATGTGATTGTTTATGTTGCGATTGAATACGCAGAAAGGAATTGAAAGGATTTTTGTTTGTCTTTTTTTTTTTCTTTTACAATATGCGCGTTATAAATTACAATATAAATTTATGGTTATTAACATATGGGTAAAATAATAGAAATAGTCGTAGCCCAAATGGACGATCGGGCGCTTGGCAAAAGAAAGAAGAACGTGTAGTGGCACTTGGGGTCGTTGCGCTGCTTCGACGACACTGGTTTCTTCGGAGAGTAATCAGCAGTCTCGAGGTGCGCGTTTATCCCTGTGTGGCCCACTGCACGTAAATCAGTGCGCTTGTAAGGGCGCTGCCGTGTCGGACGCACTTGCTGCGCCATTTCTTTGGTGTTAAGTACGCACGTGGCGTTGCTGGCTGTCACTCAGCACATACACTTATTTTTCACGCTATTAGTTCTGCGTATCGCGCATTTTGCGACTGCGCTATTTGTTGCACTGATTAACGTAGCACTCGCGAACTACCGTAATTTATTTATTTACCGGTCGCGAGTAGTCGCTGTACGCGGCGCGATGATCTTTGCGGCGGCCGCGTGGGCTGAGGTACGCTTTTGCGTGTAGGTGTGTGTGTGTGCTCGGTTGCACGTGCACGGATAGTCCATGCCACAAGAGGAGGTCTCTGCGACGATTGTGAGTGTGCGCGCGCGTTCATGTGTGCACGTTGAGTCCGTATTAGTCCAGGGGCTGGGTCACTTCCCGTATGCAATAAAGAAAAAGTGTATGAAAAGTATGCAGTCTTATGTATTTTGACTCGTAGAATCCGAATATCTTGTTCAGCAAGCTGAAAAAATGGTACAATTTGTTTAAACAACGATTGTTTAAACAAATATAAAAAATTAATTTTTTCGATTTAAAAAAAATATTTTCGTATTCTTTGGGCGATTTTAAAGAACACGTATATTTGAGTTTTCCTTGCAGGACCTATAGTTTCTGAGAAAAAAAATTCCTAAAGTTTAAAAAATAATGTTTTTTCGCATTTTTGACTCTTCACTACTATACAACCATACATCTTTTTTTAACGGGAGAAAGCTTGAAATATTCCTTTATCCTCATACTTTTAAAGGAAAAAAAGATATACTAACATATTTGATGCCGTAGTCATTAAAAAGCGAATGAACCGCCGCGCGTTTTCTGTGGCAAGTAAGCCACTTTCGTATGCAGTAAGTGTACGAAAAGCGAATGAAAATTACGCAGTTGTTTCATATTTTGACTCATATAACAATATAATATTTTATTCCAAAAACTGAAGAAATGGTATCATTTGTTTAAACAACGATTATTTAAACAAGTGTAAAAAATCAACTTTTTAATTTTTAAACGAAGTTTGTAGGTAATTTAAACAATCTAATACATATTTACGTTTTTTTTCTCTAAACTACACTTTAATTAAATTTATTTTTACACGTATTTTTTTTTCTTTAAACAAGAACAATAAACACAATATTCAATATTTGCATACACGCATCGACATGTAGAACGGGTACATGCCTTACATGTACAATTTAGAACAAATTCGTCCATTGGCGGTAATAGTGTTACTATTTTTTCGGGCACAAGTGTGTCGTTTTCGAAAATTTTTATTCATAGAGAACTTTACGAAATTATTTGAAATATTTTCAAACAATTTCCTGAAGTCATTTATAAATATAATTGGCTGAAATTTTGTTTACAGTTTCCTTATACAATTGCGGAGGGCAGTACGTTGGCCGTAATAAATAAAACGCTTCTGCCGATAATGCAGATCCCTACGGGAGGGTTTTACATCCCGTTAAGCTGCGTGTATATTACATAAAAAGCGCGTTTTATATGTAACTGAATCGATGCACTAGTAGGCGGTAAATCGCGAGGTCCATTTTTCTCCATATAATGATAATAATAATTACGCAGTTCATTAAAATTTTCACAATTACAACTTTTGTTAAAAACTTTTAGTAAATATAATTCTGCTTTACATAAACATTCATGCACAAATAATTCTGATGAACCTAGAATAAAAAAAATTCGCTTGTATGTAAAGATTAATTAGTAATTTTTATATAACACGAAACTCACCTCGACCAAAATTTAGAAGAAAATCAGATGGCTTAGCTAAAAGAGCACTGTGCTTTGTTCCAATTTTACTTGTGTAATCAGAACCACTCAGGTGACGTGCAGCAACAATACTTTTACAAAGTGACGATCCAATTTCATTCGCTATTACACGTACAGGAATAATCCTAGTATTTTTACCTGTTCCCGTGTACATCAATAATTCCTTCAAATATATGTTTCAGTTATAAATTTACTATCAGAATTATCAATACTATTATGAATAGTGTGACGGCACCGTCTACGTCATTTCATAAAAAGAAAAAAATTTTTTTCACATATTGACGAAACATGATCATAGCCCTGAACCACTACTAACCTATCGACACTACTGCACCAAGGGTTGTAAGTGCGACCGGCGCTACAGGGAGTTTCCCCAAGCTGCCATAAAAACGACGACGCAGCGCACATATTAATTTCCAGTTTAGAATCTTATAGTTATCACCTTTCTTAAATTCATCCTTCGGCTTCTTGTTAAAACTTTTTCTCTTATTGGTGAATGCCGAATAACAAATAAGAATTAAAAGTTATATTCGATCCCCGGGTATAATAAACAAAGGACTGATAACAAAGACTATTTCATTTTTATACGATCAACAGTAACCCACCTTAATAGAAATGTTAGTCAGAAATAGCAATTTTTTCAATAAACTTTATATTTTAAAATTATGTACCAATTCGAATAAAATATGAATAATATAGTAAAATATCATATGTAAATTTAAAATCTTTAAGTGAATTATACTAATAATTCATTAACACTCTAGTTGCAAAATATGGCTAATTTTCTATAAAGTTATGTTCTGAATAATAAGTTTAGTGCGAATGTTTAACAAACAAATCACAATTGTAATTCCTACTTTAATACGTTTGACTTAACTAGCAACCGTTCGGAACGCGAGGTGTAAGAGTATATAAGGTTTAACATTCACAACCACAAATAAATATAAATTATAATAATCACTTTAAGGCACATTCATGAAGGAATATTTTCCCTACTCAAATAATAAAACTTATTCAACTTTCTATTTTTCTTCCGCTATAAATAAATAAAATGTTTTTATTACATATCATAAATTTAATAAACATTTTAAACAATTACATGTGGATTGGAAATATTTCTTCAAAATGTAGAGCTAGCCTTAAGAAGACGATAGCCCTAGCATATACGCTATCTGAGGGCTGCAAAACACATGGCCCATACTAAATATAGATACGACGCTTTCCCACGCAGGGACGCGCTTTTCTGAATTTTTGAATACACGACTTATACTATATACTGAAAAGATTATTTACATTATTAGACAATATCTCTCAAACCGTTAAAGATAAAATTATTTTAACAACTTTGAATATTAAATATAGCAGTAAGGAAATTAGGAAAAATAATACTAATTCCATATTCTTTTGTTAAATTGCAATCAACAGCTTTTTGCTTGTTTCCGTATTAATAATATTAAGATCTATTAACAAAAACCCAAAAATACAACTCTATAACTAACCATATGCATTTTGTAAACGCAACCAATAAACATGAAAAGAATCTTTATTAACAAACGATAAATAATTACTATAATATTTATTATATTACATAAAGCAACAAGTTATGTTAACCACTAGTTTATTTTATATAACCGGCTATTTTTATAAACTTATCAAATCCAATATCATTATAAATTAGATTTTTTTTTCGTATTAATAACTTTCATATTGCGAATAACTATCGTTAAAATAATCATAGCGTTTTCGTTCAGATTTGTAATAGTTTGCTATGCAATTATCTAATTAAAGAGGTAATTTCACATTTTGTAAAACATTCAAAATTGTTAATTATAAGAAAAACCGAGACAAAGAGAGTGTTTATCTGTACCCTCCATCGCATGCATAAAAATAGATTTCCTCAAGTCCCTCCGCGTGGTGACGTATTTTCCAGCATCTTTTGGGACTCAATGTACTATAGCATAAGAATATTATTTAGAATAACGCTAAATATTTCAATAACTATAAGTAGGAAAAATAATTTTGTTCAAGATAAAAGTTGTATTATGTTAAGTAAAAACTAGAAGATAATAAAACCGTTATTATAATATGTTTTAGTAGTAACAATAATCCATTTTGTTTACTTCTATTAGATTAATTAACTTAACTTTAAGTTCAAAATAATAAACTGTTTCGAATTTGAATAATACATTGTAAATCGTACATTCGCTAATAATAATTAACTATTACGCCTACCCACATAGAATGAAAGCTTCCCAAAGAAAGATTCAAGGAATATTCCAGCGGAAGCTTTCCTTAATCTTTTCAAAAGGTACCTGAAACTTTCAGAAAGATTCCATTGTAAGCTCTCTTGTAAGCTTCCAGGAAGATTACAGCAATATTCCAATCAAGATTGCCAAATGTCCATTCGACGAATATTACATGAAAGCTTCTGGAAAGCTTACGGGAACCTTACGTGAAATATTCCATGAATCAATACAGGAATCTTTCACGAAAGGAAACAAGAATATTACAGTAAGCTTTTGGAAAGATTACATTGTAACCTTTGTTGAAAGCTTACGCTAAGATTGCAAAACAGATTTCAAAATTCTTGCAGGAAAGATTCCACTAAATCTAAATAGAACCTTTCATGAAAGATTACTGTAAGCACGAACAAATGATTACAGGAATCTTTCACGAAAGGAAACAAGAATATTACAGTAAGCTTTTCGGAAGATTACATTGTTATCTTCGTTGAAAGCTTACGCTAAGATTGGTAAAACAGATTCCGAAATCCTTGCAGGAAAGATTCCACTAAACCTAAATAGAATCTTTCATGAAAGATTACTGTAAGCATGAACAAAAGATTACAGGAACCTTTCACGAAAGGAAACAAGAATATTACAGTAAGCTTTTGGGAAGATTACATTGTAACCTTTGTTGAAAGCTTACGCTAAGATTGCAAAACAGATTCCAAAATTCTTGCAGGAAAGATTCCACTAAACCTAAATAGAACCTTTCATGAAAGATTACTGTAAGCATGAGCAAAAGATTACTGGAATATTTTACGAAAGATAACAACAATAAGACAGTAAGCTTTTGGGAAGATTACATTGTTATCTTCGTTGAAAGCTTACGCTAAGATTGGTAAAACAGATTCCAAAATCCTTGCAGGAAAGATTCCACTAAATCTAAATAGAACCTTTCATGAAAGATTACTGTAAGCATGAACAAAAGATTACAGGAATCTTTCACGAAAGAAAACAAGAATATTACAGTAAGCTTTTGGGAAGATTACATGTAACCTTTGTTGAAAGTTTACGCTAAGATTGCAAAACAGATTCCAAAATTCTTGCAGGAAAGATTTCACTAAACCTAAATAGAACCTTTCATGAAAGATTACTGTATGCATGAGCAAAAGATTACAGGAATCTTTTACGAAAGAAAACAACAATAAGACAGTAAGCTTTTGGGAAGATTACATTGTTATCTTTGTTGAAAGCTTACGCTAAGATTGGTAAAACAGATTCCAAAATCCTTGCAAGAAAGATTCCACTAAACCTAAATAGAACCTTTCATGAAAGATTACTGTAAGCATGAACAAAAGATTACAGGAATAATTTACGAAAGAAAACAACAATATTACAGTAAGCTTTTGGGAAGATTACATTGTTACCTTCGTTGAAAGCTTACGCTAAGATTGGTAAAAGAGATTCCAAAATCCTTGCAGGAAAGATTCCGCTAAACCTAAATAGAACCTTTCATGAAAGATTACTGTAAGCATGAACAAAAGATTACCTAAAAATAATACGAAAAGCTTAATAGAATGTTCCGGCAAAATGTCTCAGTAGCAATACCTAGGAATGTTTGACGAAAGCTTCCCGTAAAGTTAACGGAATATTAGAAACAAGATTCCAAATACGTAACAATGAAATATTGCGCGGAAGTTTTCGAAAGGTTCCCGAACCTTACACGAGAGATTCGCGGAATCGGTACTGGAATCTTTTATGAAAGATAACTAGAAAGGTTACAGTAAGCTTACTAAAAGCCCCACATAGCATGAAAGCTTCCCAGTGAAAGATTCAAGAAATATTCCAATGGAAGCTTTCATCAACCTTTTTAAAAGATAACTGAAACTTTCAGATAGATTCCATTGTAAGGTTTCTTGTAAGCTTCCCGGAAGGTTGAAGCAATATTACAATCAAGATTGCCAAATGTCCTTTCGACGAATATTACATGAAAGCTTCTAGAAAGCTTACGGGAATCTTACGTGAAATATTCCAAGAATCAATACAGGAATCATTCACGAAAGGAAACAGCAATATTACAGTAAGCTTTTAGAAAGATTACACTGTTATCTTTGTTGAAAGCATACGCTAAGATTGCAGAAAAGATTACCAAATCCTTGCAAGGATTGGTACAGGAATCTTTCACGAAATGAAACTACAATATTATAGTAAGCTTTTGGGAAGATTAGACTGTTACCTTTGTTGAAAGCGTTCTGTAAGATTGCAAAAGAGATTCGCAAATTCTTGCAGGTATCAATACAAGAATCGTTCACAAAAGGAAACAACAACATTACGGTAAGCTTTCGGGAAGATTACACTGTTATCTTTCTTGAAAGATTAAGCTAAGATTACCAAAGAGATTCCCAAATACTTGCAGGAAAAATTCCACTAAGATAAATAGAACCTTTCATGAAAGATTGCAATAAGCATGAATGCAATATTATCGAAAAATAATGCGAAAAACTTAATGGAAGGTTCCCGCGAAACATTCCAGTAGCGTTAACTTCCAATGTTCCACAAAAGCTTCCCGTAAGTTTAAGCGAACCAACCGAAAAAATTCCAACTATGCGATTCCGTAACATTCCATGAACGTTTTTGAAAGGTTGCCAACATCGACCATGAACCATTCTAAGAATCGATACTGGAATTTTTCATGAAAGATAACTAGAAAGGTTAAAGTAAGCTTACTGAAAGATTGAAGTGGTACATTTCTTGCAAATCTTCCGAAAAACTTTTGAAAAAGATTGATGAATACTTTCAGGAAAGATTGCACTAAACATAAATGGAACCTTTCATGAAAGATTGCAATAAGCATGAATGCAACATTACCGAAAAATAATGCGAAAAACTTAATGGAAGGTTCCCGCGAAACATTGCAGTAGCATTACGTTGCAATGTTCCACGAAAGCTTCTCGTACATCTTCGGAAACCAACCAAAAAATTCCAACTATGAGATCCCGTAACATTCCATTAATGTTTTTGAAAGCTTTCTGATACCCACCATGAAAAATTCTAAGAATCGATACTGAAATCTTTCCGCACATAGCATGAAATCTTCCCAGTGAAAGATTCAAGAAATATTCCAATGGAAGCTTTCCTCAACCTTTCTAAAAGATAACTGAAACTTTCAGATAGATTTCATTGTAAGCTTTCTTGTAAGCTTCCCGGAAGGTTAAAGCAATATTACAATCAAGATTGCCAAATGTCCTTTCGACGAATATTACACGTAAGCTTCTGGAAAGCCTACGGGAATCTTACGTGAAATATTTCAGGAATCAATTCAGGAATCTTTCACGAAAGGAAACAGCAATATTACAGTAAGTTTTTAGAAAGATTACACTGTTATCTTTGTTGAAAGCTTATGCTAAGATTGCAAAAGAGATTCCCAAGACCTTGCAGGTATCAATCCAGGAATCCTTCACGAAAGGAAACAAAAATATTACGGCAAGCTTTTGGGAAGATTACACCGTTATCTTTGTTGAAAGCTTACACTAAGATTGCAAAGGAGATTCCCAAATCCTTGCAGTAAAGATTCCACTGAACACAAATAGAACCTTTCATGAAAGGTGTCAGTAAGCATGAATGAAAGATTACCGAAAAATAATGCAAAGAGCTTAAAGGAAGGTTCCGGCAAAACTTACCAGTAGCGTTACCTTGCAATGCTCCACGAAAGCTTCCCGTAAGTTTTTGGAAACCAACCAAAAAAATTCCAGCTATGCGATTCCGTAACATTCCATGAAAGTTTTTGAAAGGTTACCGACATCCACCATGAAACATTCTAAGAATCGATACTGGAGTCTTCCATGAAAGATAACTAGAAAGATTACAGTAAGCTTACTGAAAGATTGAACAGGAACATTTCTTGCAAATCTTCCGAAAAACTTTTGAGAAAGATTGATGAATGCGTTCCGGGAACATTCGACTAAACAAAAATGGAACTTCTCATGAAAGATTGCAGTAAGCATGAACAAAAGATTATCGAAAAATAATGCGAAAAGATTAATGGAAGGCTCCAGCTGAAGCTCTCAGTAGCAATACCTGTAAAGCCAGTAGCGTTACGTTGCAATGTTCCACGAAAGCTTCCCGTAAGATTCGCAAAAACAACCAAATGATTCTAACTATTCACCAGAGTAACATTACACGAAAGCTTTTGAAAAGCTGACAGAATCTTTCATGAAACATTCTAATAATTAATACTGGAATCTTTCATGAAAGAGAACTATAAAGGTTACAGTAAGCTTTCTGAAATATTAAACTGGAACATTGATTTCAAATTTTCCAAAAACCTTTTGAAAAAGATTTATAAATACTTTCAGGGAAGATTCCATTATACCTAAATGAAATCTGCCATGAAAGATTGCATTGAGCATGAATAAAAGATTATCGAAAAATAATGCGTAAAGCTTAATGGAAGGTTCCCACGGAACTTTCCAGTAGCGTTACCTTGCAATGTTCCACGAAAGCTTCCCGTAAGTTTTAGAGAACCAACCGAAAAAATTCCAACTATGCGAATCCGTAACATTCCTACCCACATAGCATGAAACCTTCCCAAAGAAAGGTTCAAGAAATATTCCAGCTGAAGCGTTCCTTAATCTTTTAAAAAGTTAACTGAAACATTCAGAAAGATTAAATTTTAAGGTTTCTTGTATGCTTTCAGAAAGGTTAAAGCAATATTCCAATCAAGATTGCAAATGACCAATCGACGAATATTACATGTAAGCTTCTGGTAAGCTTACGGGAATTTTACATGAAATATTCCATGAATCAATATACGAATCTTTCATGAAAGGAAATAACAATATTACAGTAAGCTTTTGGAAAGATTACATTGTTATCTTTGTTGAACGCTTACGCTAAGCTTGCAAAACAGATTACAAAATCCTTGCAGGAAAGATTCCACTAAACCTAAACAGAACCTTTCATGAAAGATTACAGGAAGCATGAACAAAAGATTACAGGAATTTTTTACGAAAGAAAATAACAATATTACAGTAAGCTTTTGAGATGATTACATTTTTATCTTTATTGAAAGCTTACGGTAAGATTGCAAAACAGATTTCAAAATCCTTGCAGGGAAGATTGCACTGATCATAAATGGAAACTTTTATGAAAGATTGCAGTAAGCATGGATAAAAGATTAGCGAAAAATAATGCGATATGCTTAATGGAAGGTTTCCGGCGAAACTTTCCAGTACCGTTAACTTGCAATGTTACACGGAAGCTTCGCGTAAGTTTAACGGAATCAACAAAAAAGATTCGAACTATAAGACTCGACCATATACAATGAAAGCTTTTGAAAGGGTTCCGGAACCTTACATGAAACATTCTCAGAATTGATACTGGAATCTTTCATGAAAGATAACTAGAAAGGTTACAGTAAGCTTACTGAATGATTAAACTGGAAAATTTATTGAAAATCTTCCAAAAGCCTTTTGAAAGAGATTACTGAATACTTTCAGGAAAATTCTACTAAACATCAATAAAATCTTGTATGAAAGATTGCAGTTAGCATGATTACCGAAAAATAATGGAAAAGCCTAATGGAAGGTTCCGGCGAAACTCCCCAGTCGCGTTCCCTTGCAATGTTCATGAAAGCTTCCCGTAAGTTCTGTGGAACCAGATAAAAAAATTCCAAATGTGCGATTCAGTAACATTCCATGAAAGCTTTTGAAAGGTTTCCAGAATCTTCCATGAAACATTCTAATAATAGATACTTGAATTTTTCATGGAAGATAACTAGAAAGGTAACAGTAAGCTTACTGAAAGATAAACTGGAACATAAAATGCAAATCTTCTGAAAAATTTTTGAGAAAGATTCATGAATACTGGAATCTATCATGAAAGGTAACCAGAAGGGTTACAGTAAGCTTAGTGAAAGATCGAACTATAACATTCATTGCAAATCTTCCGAAAAACTTTTAAAAAAGATTTATGAATACCCCAGGAAGATTCTACTCAACATAAATAGAACCTTTCATAAAAGATTGCCGTGACAATAAGTCAAAGATTACTGGAACCGTAACATATTCTGGTAAGGTTCCGCGAAAGCTTGCCGTAAGTTTAATGGAATAACAAAAAATTCCACCTATGCAACTGAGCAACATTTCATGAAAGCTTTAGAAAGATTTCGGGAACCCTTAATAAAATATTCCAAAAATGAATGCTTTAAGGAGATGTTGGATACCGACATCATCTTCCAACGAGTATACTTTATCAAAATTATAATAGAATGGCTATAAAATAATTCTATGTATAGTATTTAAATATAAGGAGGGCGTTAAAATTGTGGTTTTCCAAAAACTGTTTAAAAACTTTTTAATTAAAAATAATTTTAATGTTGATAAGTAGGAATCTGCATTTTTGTCATTTTGATCCAATTTTTCAACAATTATCTCTCATAATAGTACTCTCATAAGAATTGCCAAATGAATTCTGAGTATTGTATTTGCATAAAAGGAAGACGTGTTTTTCCAAATGAATGTTTAAAATTAATAATTAAAGTTAATATTTTCTTTGTTTAGAAATAGTACAGTTTGATACTAACGTGTGTACCTTTTCGCTTGTGTATCGAACAGTATCTTTTGACACGATGTGTACAAAGCTTGATTTAGCGTATGCTTTTTCATTCAAAAAACAAGCGTGCGCGAAATCGCGCTTTGCGCACGGAGAGTCAAAATAATACAGATAAATTTCGATGCTAGTGCGTCAAAGTGATTTTATCCTAGTGTGGACGTTTGCACCTGAGCGAAGCTAGGGTAAAAAGGTCACACAAGGTTCAAATCACCTTCTCGCTCGCGTATCGAACCGTATTTTTGTATACGACGTGTACAAAGCTTGATTTAGCATATGCTTTTTTATTTGAGTGTGTGCGAAGTCGAGCTTTGCGCACGGAGTGTTAAAATATATTCAGTATACGAATTTTATTTCTCCCTATTGACACTATATTTATTTCTCAAAGAGAAAGCGTTGTAATAGTGAAAATTTTCAAAACAGAGATTTTGATGAATTTCGATGTTTTTGAGATTTCTGAGTCAGAATAATAGGTTTTAAAAAAATGTATGTATGTATGAATTTATGAAACGAAATTTTGTCCCCGGCATAACTCTTGAACGGATAGACGTAATGAGCTAAACTTTTGTATGCATCTTACGTATGTCTTAACTCAGAACTGATTAAATTTTGGAGTCAAATGAATGACAATAAGGTCTTATTTTGATAAAATAACAATTTTGCCAAAATTTTTTGTTTCAGAAATAATTTTCTTTTTAATTGGTTCTTCAGGTATAGAAAATGGATACCGATATTCTTAAAGTACAGTTAATTTCATTATAAATTATGTATTTATAACTACTCACGAGTTATTTTGGTCTTAAAAATGTGATTTGAACAAGTAACAACTTTTTCTAAATACATAATAGTTATATGAATTGTAAATAACTTTTTCGCCATTTCATCTTAAAGATGCATCTAATATAAACACATATTCTTGCAATATGTTTAATCCCCTCTCTTTTCATCTCTTTTGAGACTATTTTGAAGTTATTTTTGAGTTGAAAATATAGATTTGAAGATTTCATCAACTTAGAACAAAATTATGCTTTTTTAATGAATTGAAAAATTTCTTTATCCATTTATATTAAACATATATAGAATATAAGCAAATATAAATAAAGTAAATTTGATAATATTTTAATACATTTATAATTGATTTTATAATGTTTTAATTGAAACTTGATTTTATAATACCGTTTTAACTTTGAGGCCATGTTCAACTCAAACGTAGATCCCTAGCTTATCGGCACCAAAATTTTATTTTTTTATTACATCTAAACACAAACTTTAGGAAAAACGGTTGGATTTCCGTAAAAGAACGCTTTTTTCTGAAATTTTTGTTTAAATACGATAAAAAAATAAAACTTAGGTGCCGGTAAGGTAGGTATTGTTTCGGTATTTTACATGGCCATTTTAAAGCCATTAATATTTTAGATGAATAATCGAAATAATAACATGTATGTTAGGTATGTATGTATGATATTATTTAATAACAATTAAATAATCGTAGATAGTGCACCTTGTTTGGATGAAAATGTTCCAACTCCTTCAAGCGAGCGATAGCGTAACGGATAGCATGCGTGCGTAGTAACCCAAGGGTTGTAGGTTCGATTCCCGGTTAGGTCAAAAAATTTTATGTAAAATTTTTTCTGCGATGAAAAAATTGCGATTAATATAGTAATAAATTCTAAATAATATGCGAGAATTGTAATAATAGTTATACTTTAGAGTATTGTATGTAATATGTATGGCTTTAAGTTCCAAAGTAATCTTTCAAGAACTTGAAAAAGGTTCGTGAAAGGTTTCTTGAAAGATTACTAGAATGTTTGTAGAATCTTTCTGAAAGATTGACAAATCTTTCACAAAGCTTCCAGTTATTCTTTTAAAAACTTGATGAAAGGTCCTGGAAAGTTTTCCGGAAATATTAATAGATTTTTTTAAAGCTTTTGCCAGTAAATTGGGCAGAATTTTAAGCTTACAGGAATCTTTTATGTAAGCTTTCTGAAAGATTTCAATAAATCTATCAAAAACCTTACAAGGATCTTTACAGCTACCTTACTAAAGTCTTATTGGAAGATTTCCTGTAAACTTACCGTATCCTTTCGAGAAAGAATTGGGCGGAATTTTAAGCTTACAGGAATCTTTCATGTAAGCTTTCTGAAAGATTTCAATAAATCTATCAAAAACCTTACAAGGATCTTTACAGCTATCTTACTAAAGTCTTCCTGAAAGATTCTCTGTAAACTTACCGTATTCTTTCAAGAAAGCTTCCATAAAGATTGACAAATCTTTCACAAAGCTACCAGTTACTCTTTTAAAAGTTTGATAAAAGATCCCGGAAAGCTTTCTGGGAAGATTAATAGAATCTTTCCTGAAAGCTTTTTGTGAGAAAAAAGGGCGGACATTTTGAGCTTTCAGGAATCTTCCATGTAAGCTTTCTGAAAGATTTAAATAAAACTATCAAAAACCTTACAAAGATATTTACAGCTATCTTACTAAAGTCTTCCTGAAAGATTCTCTGTAAACTTACCGTATTCTTTCAAGAAAGCTTCCATAAAGATTGACAAATCTTTCACAAAGCTTCCAGTTACTCTTTTAAAAGTTTGATGAAAGATCCCGGAAAGCTTTCTGGGAAGATTAATAGAATCTTTCCTGAAAGCTTTTTGTGAGAAAAAAGGGCGGACATTTTGAGCTTTCAGGAATCTTCCATGTAAGCTTCCTGTAAGATTCCGAATCTTTCTTGGAAGCTTTCATAAAACTTCCAGGAAGCTTTCATGCTATGTGGGTATTTATAAGAGATTCTCATTTGTTAATGCAAACCTTATGAACTGTACACATTAGATAAAACATTTTGCTATACAACAGTTGTATCTTAACACATTGATATTAAAAGCAATTAATTAAATTTCAAATATTTAAAATAAACAATAGAAGCTCTAAGAAAAGTGTATTAACTTAATAAGATAACTTAATAATATAATTGAATTATTAGCTAGAAAGAATAATCTAATGTTTTCATAAAGTTTGCATAAGAAAATTTCACCAATTACATAAAATAATACATTTTATGAAAACCGTTACTGAGGACCTATACAGGAAATGTCTCGCACATCTGGAAACTCTTATCTTCCCCTAAGATGCTGCGTAGCATATACAAACAGCGGAAAATACGATTTTTATTCAAGAAAACCTTTCGTTTCTTTACCCTGCGACAAATATTATTTTCCAATCTTGAAACTTATAAGACTTATATTTACTTAACTATTTTACATTTTTAATTTTTAACAACACAGTTCAGCTGCAATAATTTTTCTTTACATTTTCATATAAAATCCATCTCCAAACAACACTTTAAAAATAACTGTTTATTTATAATTTCAATGATTTATTATTATTTTTCTTATGGAAACTTAGTAGTTTTATATTTTTATAATAATTTCATTTTCGAACAATTACAAATATTCACATCCAAAGCTTGAAAGACTGATTACTTACTTAATCGATGAATAAATATAAAAATAATAAATTTTATGATTGGAAATAATCTAAAAACACATTCTATGTAAACCCTAAGAGAATCATTTATGTAACTGCGTTAATATTAAGTGAAACATTATAATTAAATAAATAATAGCGATATTTACGACAAATTTGTAAACATGTTTATAATATTTAGCTTGACTGTTTAGTTTCACCATTTCTTATGAAACTTCATATTATTGTAAAATTATATTAATTATTTTTCTGTAAAACTAAAATTATATTTTTCGATTTTTTATATTCACTATAACTCCACTTCTAATCAACGTATAACCACCGCTCAAATTTGTAATAGCTTATTATAAAAATACCTATTAAAATAAAATAGTAACTAAATTGTGAAATTGCGATATCTAACAATATTAAATAAAGTGAAGAAAACTGTGAAAAAGTCAGTGACAAGATTGAAGAGTGAGGGAGATAGGTATATCTTCTGTCTCTCTCTTCTCTCTTTCTCTGTCACTCCTATAGCGTTCTCTCTCACTCCTTAAGGAAGATACGAGCCGCCGGAAAATGCCATAGAGAAGGGATGAGCGACCGCTCTCTACCGCTCTCTATGTTAAAACATAGGATTTTCCCCACTCGGCTGAAAATTGACGTTTGGAAGGGATGCCACCCCCGCACCATTGGACACCGCTTTCCCGCACCACTCGCTCCATTTAACATTACGGATATGCAAAGCGTCAACCGCCGTTACAAATGTCAACCAGCGATTCGTTAACACAAGGTGACGCAACTACCCGATTCGACACCGCAGTTTTTCCAGCCGAAGAAGAGGAGGAGCAACTGGTTTAAATACGCCGAACGCGCACTGCTGAGTGTGCAGTTCACCACAAGCCTCACAAGCTTTTCTGAACTGACGGAGTCAGATCAACACAAGCCTCACAAGCTTTGCTGACTACTCAACAGATCGACACAAGCCTCACAAGTTTTAGATTCTGTATGAAAATTCGAATTTTTAATAAATATTCAAGTATTACCAAATTCAATTTCTCAAAAAAATTTATTATTACAAACATTCAAATTCCCACAAAAATTTCCTTTCACACTAAATTCAAGGGAAAATACATAATTTCTCAATTATCATAGTTCAAAGCTTTACGAGCCCAGACTACTGGTATTCTGAGAAATAACATACTTATTCATTACTCACTTCGTTCAGCGTGACTTTACGAGTCACCGAACACTTGAGTTTGACTAGTATCATTGTATATTTCCAGTTTTAAAGAAAACACATTACCTCTTGAGGAAAGAAAAAAATAAAGAATTCAAAGGTAATTAAACAATTTGTATTTCTAATTTGCGTTTCTCCCGTAGCTTCAGCTTTACGAGTTGAGTCTAATGGAGTTTTGAGAAATTCAAAATATTATTTCGTAACCCACTTCGTTCAGTGTGTCTTTACGAGTCACCGTACACTTGAGTTCGAACAATATTGCAAGTTTTTCTATTTTTCAAGTGAATTTAAAAACAAATTTCAAACAAAAATTTTCAAAATCTATTTTTTTTTTTTAATTTTATTACATTTCAAATTTATTAAATTCAAGGGAAATACATAATTTCTCAATTATCATAGTTCAAAGCTTTACGAGCCTAGACTACTGGTATTTTGAGAAATAACATACTTATTCATTACTCACTTTGTTCAGTGTGATTTTACGAGTCACCGTACACTTGAGTTTGATTAGTATTATTGTATATTTCCAGTTTTAAAGAAAAACATATAATTACTAGAAAGAAATAAAAAAAAAACACATTGTCAAAAGATAATTAACAATTTGCGTTCCTCAAATACCCGTAGCTTCAGCTTTACGAGTTGAGTCTAATGGAGTTTTGAGAAATTAAAAATATTATTTCGTAACCCACTTCGTTCAGTGTGTCTTTACGAGTCACCGTACACTTGAGTTCGAACAATATTGCAAGTTTTTTCTATTTTTCAAGTAAAATTAAAAACAAATTTCGAACAAACGAAAGAAGTAATTAAAACAAAATTTAGACAGTAAATTCAATTGCGAGCTCTGCTCTTCATAGGGAAGGGCGAATCTGAGAATAACCTGAGACCGGGAAAAGTTATAAGAATCTCAAACCCCAGGTATCCAAATAAAGTCGTGACCTTATTCCTAGTCCATACGGGGGTACGTGCGGCCAAACGATTTTTACGAGACGTTCGTGCTACTCACCGTTGGTCCTTACAATAGCCAAATCCTAATCTAAAAATTAGTAAAAATTAAATCTCAAACGTTAAGGGTGAATTTGATATTACACTCCTTTTCTCAGCTCGTCCAAGGTTTACTAGCTAGCGCAGCTAAGGCCTAAAAAGAGCGTAACTCTTAATCGAGTTAACAATCCCAGTCGTGTTGTGTCTTAGGACGTGACAATAGATTTTTAAAAAATTGTACAAATACCTTCAAGCCATTCGTTGCAAAAGTTTCAAAAAAATTAAGTGCTAAAAGTAAGGCATCAGTATCATAACTATGTATTAATATTCTTTCGTTTTTATGAAGACAGCAGTGAAATATGTGAACGATTACTTTTACATCCGCCTCCTCAATATCAAAGCGTTTTAATACATGTGATGTAGGATCATCTGATAAATTTCGACTAGATTTGTTTGGATGAGTTGACAAAGTACTAAATACTAATTCTAAGCCTGGTCATAAGGTGATTCCATTTTTCATAATATAGTCCCGCAGGAATAATTACAAAAGTTCTTTATTCTTCGTTGAAGACCAACATTTTTTAATTTGTTTTGGATTAGGGGTGTTTTCCGTAATTTGAAAAAGCGAGATGATCCCTGTTTCGCTACGTTTACTCCTTTCTGATGATTTTACTGAATTTTCGAAGTAATCATCAAATACAAAATCTATACGCTGGATTGTACCATACTGTTTATTGTAGCTTATCGTGGCACAAAATTTATCGGCGAAATCTTTGAAATTACTGCATTTATTGACATCAATTTTTCTACATACTATCATTGTATCTACTACTACAGTCATTTCTGTGTTCGAAATTTCATATTGCGTGGAAGCTGGAGAATTCAGTTCGTGAATAAATTGACTTTTTTTATCATCGTGTGTTATTAAACCTGTGTCTTCAAACAAGTAGTTGTCAGAAGTTAACTCATATTGGAGTAATTTTTTAATATCATAATTACTGGCCCTCGCAATGTCAATCAATCGTCGAAATTGTTTCTCCAATTTTTTATGTTTAAGTTCATTGAATTTTTGACTCAATTTTTTATCTCCATCGTCAGGCACAGGATTAAAAGAAGGAAGATTAATCCGATGTAAAGGCGCAGAAAGGGAAGCCACTTTCTCTATTATTCTCTCTTTATGAAAATTATTGTAAGCATCACATCCTGTTTTAAATAAATCAAAAAGTAACTGCGAAACTTTGTGGTCAACTATTAGTCCAGTTTCAAGATCTCGCAGAGAGTGAATTCCTGGTTGGAATGGATTTGTATGTTCATTAATATAATTAACAATTTCGCTCACCGCCTCTTCAGTAAAATCCGTGTAAGCTTGCGTTGATTCATGGTGAACTTGTAATTCTTCATTCGAGACGTTTCATGAGAGTGAGTTGACGATACAAATTTGTAATAGCTTCATTTTCATGAAAAGTTATAGTCCATGCAGCCATAGCTTCTTTATTTTTCGTAAAGCCAATGACTCCCGTTTTCATCGATTTCGCAGATTTATTAATCGACTGCTCTAATGCTTGATCGATAGGAACGGATGAGAATGATCTACGCGTATGTTTTACAACATGCTTACCGTTCAAAAACTCATTATAGATATTTGTCATTGAATTCTGTAGATTCTGAATATCTTCTAAATATACACGGTGTTCAAAAATTCATTGCGGTCCTTTTCAGGGCCGATAGAGGAGTAAATTCTAAGACTTTTTCCCTTTTGGCATTTTGCGATATGATGGATAATTATCGAGTAATTGTTAATTGAAAATTCCGATAAGCATCCAATCAGCGCTCAGCTAAGCGCCAGTGGGCCGGCCACCCATCGCCAGCGACTCAGGCTCGCGCTCGCGCGCGTGTGCTCTCTCTCTCTCTCGCACGCGTTCTGTGCTGCTAAGTCCCTACGGCATCCAGTCAGGGGCCTCGGGCTCGGACGAGAGAGCGCGTTCTTGGCTGCGATGTCCCTACGGCGTCCCAGCGGCATCGGGCTCGCGCTCGCACACGTGCGCTCTCTCTCTCTCTCTCTCTCTCTCTCTGCCTGTTCCTCTGTCTCTCTCTCTCGCGCGCGCGTTCTTAGCTGCGATGTCCCTACAGCGTCCAGCGGCCTCGGGCTCGCGCTCGCGTGTGTGCGCTCTCTCTCTCTCTCTCTCTGTCTCTCTCTGCCTGTTCCTCTCTTTCTCTCTCTCTCGCACGCGCGTTCTTCGCTGCCATATCCCTACGGTGTCAATTTCTTAAGAGTAATAATTTAAAATTAATGAAAAGTTAGGGCCAACTCCTTTTTTTTATCCGAGGAGGGGGGGGGGGGATGCTGTATGCACCATAGGGAAAGTATTCGACTCTCCTCGTGTGTGTGATTCCTCCAGCGCCTACTGGCTCTGGACACTAAAATCCCCACTCCTTTGTTATTAAGAAGGATATTATTAAATTAAATAGCAACGAAAAATTTGTTGTAACATTTAACATTTGTAGCCCTGAAAAGGGCTGATGAAATCAAATAATTATTTCGACTAATGATATGATATCTTTTTCTTTAATTTATCGATATTTGCAACATTCGAAATGTTATTTTTCTTGTTAATTAGTCGTTTAAGCGAGCGACTTAATTCCAAGAGCGGAAGTGGACGAGCTCCGAGCGCATAAAAACAAAATGCGATCTTTCATTTGTTTTAACATCCGTCCACTGCTGAGCCGCAAATTTTATCAGTTCGCTTGCATCATGAATCACGAGCGGTTGCCTTATACCGGCCAAGAGTATGCCCAAATGGTGCATTTTTTTTACGTATGTGGCGGAGTTTTGGAGCACGCTGCTCGTGCTTATCGAGAACACTGGCCTGATCGTCAACATCCGGATCCGCGAACAATTGGACAGGCACACCAACGCTTCATGGAAATAGGATCGTCGATTCCTGATCATGATGGTGGTGGTCGTCCTCGCGTTGTCTTGAACCCAGCTATGGAGGATGAAATCATAAGGTGCTTTGATGAAGATCCTACGACGAGCACTCGCGCAGTTGCTCGGCAACTTGATCTCCACCACAGCCACGTGCACAGTGTCGTAAGGCAAGCAGGGAGGCACCCGTACCACTATCGACCAGTGCAGGATCTACTGCCTGCTGATTTCCAACATCGACTAAATTTTTGTGGTGGATTGCTGGCCCAACAACGAATTGATAATAACTTTGTAAATAATATCATGTTTACTGATGAGTGCACGTTTACAACGGCTGGAACATTCAACCAACATAATTATCACTACTGGGCAGAAGAAAACCCACATCTGACTCGTGTGACAAGTTTTCAACACCGGTGGAGTTTAAATGTCTGGGCCGGAATGTTGAATGGTCAATTAGTAAGTTATTGTTAAAATTGATCCTTTTTTCCGCAGCGTAGAAAATGGTTTAACAATAAAATTATTTCAGAAAAATTTAAATATTTTTTAATGCTAATAATACGAATCTTTTTCTGATATTTTATTGTTTTATTTTTTTTACGTCTACTATGACCGTTTCCTAGAATTCCTGGCAACTTGTTTTCCATTCCTTTTTCCATTACGTTCCTAGTTTGAACCAGTGTACCTTCCACCTCGTCTGAATGGTGCATTGTACTTGGAATTTTTAGAGAACCAGTTACCAGTTCTACTGGAAGAAGTGCCACTACAGCTTCGCCAGGACATGCTATTTCAGCACGACGGTGCTGCTCTTCATTTCACACGAAATGTAAGGGCACATTTGGACCGGACGTACCCTGATCGTTGGATTGGTAGAGGAGGACCAATTCACTGGCCTGCTAGATCTTCTGATTTGACTCCACTCAATTATTTCCTGTGGGATCATATCAAGGAGATCGTTTACAAAGAGTGACAACTCAATTCTCAACGAAACTTCACCAAAATTGGTATACGTATTCAGAGGATACTACAGAACAACCTCTCACTGCGAAAATCATGTTTTTGTATTCATAAAAATTTTGAGGTTAGGTACGGACCTTATAACGATATTTATACAGGCAATGTAGACTAAAGACATAAATTACTTGATAAATGATAAACATAAATACATAAATCTTAAACCCAACAAAGCCAAGCCCACAAAACCCATAAACCCTAAACCCATAAACCCTAAACCAATAAACCCTAAACCCATAAACCCTAAACCCATAAACCCTAAACCCATAAACCCTAAACCCATAAACCCTAAACCAATAAACCCTAAACCCATAAACCCTAAACCCATAAACCCTAAACCCATAAACCCTAAACCCATAAACCCTAAACCCATAAACCCTAAACCCATAAACCCTAAACCCATAAACCCTAAACCCATAAACCCTAAACCCATAAACCCATAAACCCTAAACCCATAAACCCTAAACCCATAAACCCTAAACCCATAAACCCTAAACCCATAAACCCTAAACCCATAAACCCTAAACCCATAAACCCTAAACCATAAACCCTAAACCCATAAACCCTAAACCCATAAACCCTAAACCCATAAACCCTAAACCCATAAATCCTAAACCCATAAACCCTAAACCCATAAACCCTAAACCCATAAACCCTAAACCCATAAACCCTAAACCCATAAACCCTAAACCCATAAACCCTAAACCCATAAACCCTAAACCCATAAACCCTAAACCCATAAACCCTAAACCCATAAACCCATAAACCCTAAACCCATAAACCCTAAATTCATAAACCCTAAACCCATAAACCCTAAACCCATAAACCCTAAACCCATAAACCCTAAACCAATAAACCCTAAACCCATAAACCCTAAACCCATAAACCCTAAACCCATAAACCCTAAACCCATAAACCCTAAACCCATAAACCCTAAACCCATAAACCCTAAACCTATGAACCCAGAACCGACAAACTTTTACGTATCTAAAGTACATAAAATAGATGATAGAGTTAGAATTTTTCCGTTAAAAATATATTATCGCCGCTATTTATTTTTGGGCAATATTATCGTAATTTTCGCAGTGACACATTATTCTCTAGAAGATTAGGAGTATTTAAAAATAAAAATTATCAAGATTCGTCAAAAACTGAGCTGTCACAAGAATTTTGTCCATTTTTTCCCACTGTGCGGCGGGGAGCACCTCTCCCCACGCGGCGCTCACCGCTCGGGTAAGCCCCGCCCACTGGCGCTTGGCTGAGCGCTGATTGGACGATTATCGGAATTTTCAATTAACAATTACTCGATAATTATCCATCATATCGCAAAATGCCAAAAGGGAAAAAGTCTTAGAATTTGCTCCTCTATCGGTCCTGAAAAGGACCGCAAGGAATTTTTGAACACCGTGTATAGCACTCCACCTAGCGTAATTAACTCGGTCACATGCTTGAAATAATGGTTGAAGTTTTTTCACAGTTCTTACATGTAATAACCAATCACCTAATTTATCAGCTTTTAATAAATCAGCAGCAAGATCAATAATAATAATTACCATATTCCAGTATTTGAATAAAGGAGATTCATCGGATCTTTTTTTAATAAATTCTAAATAATCAAATTTAATAGTTTTTGAAAACTCATCATGTATTAAGTACAATTTTACCGTCTTCTAAATTATTCTCCAAAATATAATTTTTCAATAAATCTATTAATTGTAATTCATTCTCGTACCGCTCTAAATGTACATTATTAAAAAATGCTTGTAGCTGTAATCGATTCAGTGCTTCTCGCAAAAGAAAATTAGCTTTTACTGACCGGTTGTAATGTGAACCAGTTAATGCTTGCTCTGTAATATTTATGCCAAATATACCTGTCTCGATGAAAACATTTTTGATTCCGGAACCTTTTAAAAACTTTCCTAAACATGCAAACACAACTTTACACATATGGAAGCCACCTAGCATAAGAAAAATATTTGCAAATTCTTCTTTTCGAATCATCATAATGTGACGAGCAATGTTGTAAACCCCTTCGTCACATACTACAGGAAGTTCAGTTTGATGAAGTTGTTGAAGAACTTCCTTCATTCTGCATAAAGAGGTATAAACAGTATCATAATGAGTAACAGGGTGAGGTATTATTAGTTAATATTCTACTTGATCGCATTTTTTTTCATCTGTAATGAACATGGAATTAAATGCTGCCCACGATGGAACCCATTGATTACCATCTTTAATGAATATAGAGTTATTATGAATATCAGTGAGATTTGCTTGACAGTAGTATCCAAGCTAAATCAATAGAATTAATGTATCGAATGAACGATTTTGATTCTAAAATGTCATCGACTGCATGAACATTGAAGTTAGGTGGGAGCTCAATCGTTTTTGAAGGTTTCGCAAATGCCAATTTTTCTTGACATTTTAACATTTCACGGAGAGATCTTTCAGTATTCTTACTTGAATCTGTGATTTCAGGTGTAGGTATTTATGAGTACTTCAGGGACATGTAAAACGCAAAATGGCACATTGTAAATTGGATTTGGTCCAGACTAGCCTAGAAAAACCATAAAGCTGAAAATATCTTACGGTAATATGTTGGTAAACGTAACAGTAATTGACAATACAAAAGACGAAATGAACATGTTTATTTTAGCTTCCAGCAAATTTAAAGTGGTGGTCAACAATTCAAGTTAATCAAAAATTGATCGTAACCTATAAACAGCATTACTGATAATCCCGAATACAGACGTGTCCTTATAGACGGAATTAAATATCTATTCTTTCAGGGTATTCGTATTTTAGAGCACTTTGGAGAGATGCAAGATTTAAAAGGGTAGCTTCATATGTTGGACTTGATCTACACTAGTTTAAGAAAACAACGAAGTGCAAACATTTTTAGTTAGATATTTGCGGCAAGGATGGGAAACATAAGGAGTGACAATAAGATTATTTAAACCTTAAACCGGACAGCTATTCAAAACTTTGCTTTTACTTTTGGGTTACGCAATAATATCAAAAACTCATTCAAGGTGATGTAAAGCCTCCGTAGCTCATAAAAAGCATTGATTATAAACCGTAATTTTAACGTGTCTTTAAAAATGGAATCCAATACTTATACGCCTCGCGTATAGGTATTTATAAGTACTTCAGGGACATTTTCACCGTAAAATGGTCAGGTTGTAAATAGTATTTGATGTAGACTAGCATATAAGAACAATAAAGCGGAAAAAAATCTTACAGCAAAATGTTCTTAAATGTAACAGCAATTGAGAATACTACTGACGAAATGAACATGTTGTGTATTTTGGCGTCGTGCAATACAAAAATGTTAGACACTAATTTATCTTAATACAAAATTGATGGAATCCCATAAAAAGTATTACTTGTAATCCAGAATAAAAACGTGTGCTCAAAAACATTCAAAAGCACTTGAGAGAAGAGCAAGATTTAAAAGGGTAGCTTTATACATTTAGCATGATCTACACTAGTGCAAGAAAACACTGAAGTACCAGTATTTTTAGCTAGATATTTGAGGCTAAGGTAAGATAAACATAAGGACTGACTATAAAATTATTTAAGTTTTTTAGGCAGATCACAATTCAACAATAGGCTTTTACTTTTGGGTTCAGCTAAAATATTAAAAACACATTCAAGGACATGTAAGGCCTCCGCAGCTCAAAAAAGCATTGATTATAAACCATAATTTTCTCGTGTCTTTAAAAATGGAATCCAATAGTTATACGTCGCACGTATAGGTATTTATGAGTACTACAGGTACATGTAAAACGTAAAATGGCACATTGTAAATTGGATTTGAACCAAATTAGCGTAGAAAAACAATAAAGCCGAAAATATTTTACGGTAATATGTTGCTAAATGTAACAGCAATTGACAATACAACAGACGAAATGAATATTTTGTGTATTTTAGCTTCCAGCAAATATAAAATGTTGGACAACAATTGAAGTTAATCAAAAATTGATCGTAATCCATAAAAAGTATTATTGGCAACCCCGAATGCAGACGTGCCCTTATAAACGAAATTTAATAGTTATTCTTTCAGTGTATATATACTAGTGTAAAAAAAACAGTGCTGTGCTAGAATTTTTAGCTTGATATTTGCGGCTATGATAAGAAAAGTATAAGGACTGACAATAAGATAATTTAAGTTTTTTAATTTTAGATTCGTATAAGTCTCCAAAATGACTTATACATCTACAAACAACGGGTATGTGGTTAATCGTTTGAACATTTAAGGACATGAACTTTGTTAATATGACCCTTACACTAAATTGAGAGAAAAAATTGGAATTGGAATTAATACTAACGGCATATATCGTATTCGATATACCTGAATTATTGTATACGAAAGTGAACCACTTTAATGTCAAATTAAACTGCTTGAAAAGCCGTACAATCGTTTCTCATAAGTCTACAAAATTCCGTAACCATAAGACAACATCAAATGAACGGTAAATTCATAAAATATTCAAGGACTTGCATTTTTCTATATTAATTTAGGATACAATTATTTTTCTCAAAAAAATCATCTTTGAAGTCAAAAAAAAACATAAGTAAAAAAGAAGAACATTCAATTTCTTACAGGAAAGTCCCAAAAATGCTGTATATATAAGTGGATGTCAAATAAGTGGCGAAAGGATGAAGTATTCGTGAAGATAAATCGTTCTAAAGTCAGATAACATACAATTATTCTGGAATATTTTTCGATAGTTTCCCAGCTTATTCGAACTGCATTGGCAGATACAGAAAAGGGGAAGATATGCGATAGGTAATTTTAAAAATGAGATACAAAATTTTATAAATCTGGGGATTATCCAGTTTGAAAGCAATTATGGCAGGGCATAGCCTTCAATCCACAGACGACTTTTAGAAGTCGTATATATTTAAATATTATCTACTTTGTTGTGAAAAAAAGAACAAGCTGCAGTAGTAGCCAGCAGGTTTCGCATGAGTCTCCAAAAAGCCTTATACGAGTACAGACATCGTATATGCGGTGAATCGCTTCCACATTTAAGGACATGAACTTTTTTACATGATACTTATACTAAAGTGAGAGAAACAATTCTAATTGGAATTAATACTAACGGCATATATCTTATTCGATATACCTGAATTATGGTATACGAAAGAGAACCACTTTAATTTCAAATTAAGCTGCTTGAAAAGCAGTTGAGTCGTTTCTCATATGTCTCCAATATTCCGTAACCATAAGACAACATCAAATACTTAGTCTTTATTTAAATATTATCTACTTTGTCGTGAAAAGAAAAAAACCGGCTATAGTAGCAGATATGAGGATTCGTATAAGTCTCCAAAATGACTTATACATGTACAGACATCGAGTATGCGGTAAATCGCCTGAACATTTAAGGACATGAACTTTTTTAAATGACCCTTATACTAAAACGAGAGAAACAATTGGAATTGGAATTAATTCTAACGGCATATATCGTATTCCATAAACCTGAATTATTGTATACGAAAGTGAACCACTTTAATGTCAAATTAAACTACTTGAAAAGCAGTACAGTCGTATCTCATAAGTCTCCAAAATTCCGTAACCATAGAACATCAAATGAACGGTAAATTCAGAAAATATTCAAGGACTTACATCTTTCTATATTAATTTAGGATATAATTATTTCTCTAAAAAAAATCATCCTTGATGACAAAAAGAAAATAAATAAAAAAGAAGAACATTCAATTTCTTACAGGAAAGTCCCAAAAATGCTGTATATATAAGTGGTTTTTAAATAAGCGGCCAATGGATGAAGTATTCATAAAGATAAACCATTCTAAATTCAGTTAATATACAATTATTCTTTAATATTTTTCTATAGTTTCCAACCTTATACGAACTGCATTGGCAGGTTCAAAAAAAGAGAAGATACACGATGGATAGTTTTAAAAATGAGATACAAAATTTTATAAATATGGGGATTATCCAGTTCGAAAGCGATTATGGCAGGGCATAGCTTTCAATCAACACACTACTTTTAGAAGTCGTTTATATTTAAATATTATCTACTTTGTTGTGAAAAAAGAACAAGCTTCAGTAGCAGCCATCAGGTTTCGCATGAGTCTCCAAAAAGCCTTATACGAGTACAGACATCACATGTGCGGTGAATCGATTCAATATTTAAGGACATGAACATTTTTACATGACCCTTATACCAAAGTGAGAGAAACAATTGGAATTGGAATTAATACTAACGTCATATATCGTATTCGTTATAGCTGAATTATTGTATACGAAAGTGAATCACTTCAATGTCAAATTAAACTGCTTGAAATGCAGTGCAGTCGTTCCTTACAAGTCTCCAATATTCCGTAACCATAAGTCAACCTCAACTGAATGGTTAATGCATATAATATTCAAGGACTTGCATCTTTCTATATTAATTTAGGATACAATAATTTCTGTAATAAAAATCAACTTTAATGTCAAAAAAAAAAAAAAAGAAAAACGTTCAATTTCTTACAGGATAGTCCCAAAGATACTGTATATATAAGTGGATGTCAAATAAGCGGCGAAAAGATGAAGTATTCGGGAAGATAAACCGTTCTAAAGTCAGTTAACATACAATTATTCTTGAATATTTTCCTATAATTTCACAGCTTATTCGAACTGCATTGGCAGATACAGAAAAGGGGAAGATACACGATCAATAATTTTAAAAATGAGATACAAAATTTTATAAATCTGGGTATTATCCAGTTTGAAAGCGATTATGGCAGGGCGTAGCTTTCAATCAACAGACTACTTTTATACTTCGTCTTTATTTAAATACTGTCTACTTTGTTGCGAAAAAAGAACCAGCTGTAGTAGCAGCTACGAGGATTCGTATAAGTCTCCAAAGTGACTTATACATCTACAGACATCGGGTATGTGGTTAATCGCTATAATATTTAAGGACATGAACTTTTTTTACATGACCCTTATACTAAATTGAGAGAAACAATAGGAATTGGAATGAATACTAACGGCATATATCGTATTCGGTATACCTTAATTATTGTATATGAAAGTGAACCACTTTAATGTCAAATTAAAGTGCTTGAAAAGCAGTACCGTTGTTTCTCATAAGTGTCGAAAATTCTGTAACCATAAGACAACATCAAATGAACGGTAAATTCATAAAATATTCAAGGACTTGTATCATTCTATATTAATTTAGGATACAATTATTTCTCTAAAAAAATCATCTTTAATGTGAAAAAAAAATAAATACAAAAGAAGAACATTCAATTTCTTGCAGGAAAGTCCCAAAAATGCTGTATGTATAAGTGGTTGTTAAATAAGCGGCTAATGGATAAAGTATTCCTGAAGATAAACCGTTCTAATGTCAGTTAACATGCAATTATACTTTAATATTTTTCTATAGTTTCCCAGCTTATTCGAACTGAATTGGCAGGTACAAAAAAAGAGAAGATACACGATAGACAATTTTAAAAATGAGATATAAAATTTATGAATCTGCTAAGCTTTCAATCGACAGACTACTTTTATGCTTCGTTTTTATTTAAATATTATCTACTTTGTCGTGAAAAAAACCGCCTGTAGTAGAAGCTATGAGGATTCGTATAAGTCTCTAAAATTACTTATACATCTACAGACATCGTGTATGTGGTTAATCGCTTAAACATTTAAGGACATGAACTTTTTTACATGACCCTTATACTAAAGTGCCAGAAACAATTGAAATTGGAATTAATACTAACGGCATATATCGTATTCGATATACCTGAATTATTGTATACGTAAGTGAACCACTTTAATGTCAAATTAAACTGCTTGAAAAGCAGTACAGTCGTTTCTTATAAGCCTCCGAAATTCCGTAACCATAATCAACATTGAATAAACGGTAAATTCATAAAATATTCAAGGACTTGCATCTTTCTATATTAATTTAGGATACAGTTATTTCTCTAATATTTTAAAAGTCCAATATATTAGTTGCATTGCCTGCGCAGGAATAGAGCGAGTGACTCCACACTAAAGCTAATTTGCGAAACCTAACCTTTAAATTCTAATTTTTTCCGAAAATAATTACAAAAAGATATAGATGAGTACTAGCTCTTTATGTGTGTGTATGTATCTAAAAATCATCTTTGATGTCAAAAAAAAAAATAAAAAAGAAGAACATCCAATTTCTTACAGGAAAATCCCAAAAATGTTGTAGATATAAGTGCATGTCAAATTAGCGAGGAATGGATAAAGTATTCAAGACAGTAAACCGTTCTAAAGACAGTTCACATAAAACTATACTTTAATATTTTTCTGTAGTTTCCTAGCTTATTCGAACTGTATTGGCAGATACAAAAAGTAACCGAAGTCACACAATAGATAATCTTAAAAAAGGAGATACCAAATTCTATAAATCTTGGGATGAACCAGTTTGATAGCCATGATGGCAGAGCATTGCTTTCAATCGGCAGACTACTTTTATACTTCGTCTATATTTAAATATCTTTTACTTTGTCGTGAAAAAAGAAGCGGCTTTAGTAGCAGCAGTTAGAAGAGATCGTATAAGTCTCCAAAATGCCATATAGGTGGTCCGACGTCGTATATGGGGTGAATCGCTCGGATATACAAGGACATGCATCTTTTTACGTGGCACTTATACTAAACTGACAGAAATAAGTGGAATTTGAATTGTTACTAATATACCAGAATTATTGTATACAAAAATGAACCACTTTCATCTGAAATTAATCTGCTTGAACAGCAGTACAGACGTTTCTCATAAGTCTCGATAATGCTGTAATCATAAGACAAGAGTACCTGAGGAGGTGCCGAGCAGGCTCGAAACGTTGGGCAATTTGGGGGGTGGGGGGCAGTCAGATTGTCCTTTGCTAACAATATTTTTTGCCAGGTTTAATTAAGTTTTTATTTCAGATTCTGCGGGGGTGATTATAAACAAGAGCAATCTGCCAATAATGTTAATTAATCTAGTTTATAAGACTGTAAGGCCGATGGAAAAATTCTTATCAGTAAATAAACCTTAAGACATCATCAAATGAACGGTAAATGGATCAAATATTCAAGTACTCCCATCTTTCTATGTTAATTTGGATAGAATTATTTCTCTAATATTTTAAAAGTCGAATATATTAGTTACATTGCATGCGCAGATTAATCTCTGAGTTAATCTCTGAAACCTAACATACAAAATCTAATTCTTTCCGAAAATAATTAGAAAAAAAGAGATATATAACAAGCACTAGCTCTTTATGCATATTTTTTGTATATATAAGTCATCATTGATGTAAAAAAAGTAAAAAAGAAGAACATTTAATTTCTAACGCGATAGTCCCAAAAGTGTTGTATATATAAGTAGATGTATAATGTACATATATTTTACAGACAAGGTTTCTAAAAATTACATGTAAATTCATTACCGGATTAAAGCGACCTCTCTTCTAAAGCCCAAATCAATTCTATGAAGGACTCAATGCCCCTCGCAACATTAATACAGAATTTCCACAACGAGAATCTGTCAATTATACTGATTTATTGATACGCTAAGCGACGAGCTTCATTGTCGTCTTAATTCAACTTTAGGTTCTCTTATACAATATTGATACGTCTAGTTCAAATGTGCTTTTTCAACTCTAGATCCATTCATCTCTTGTACTACATAATACGGGATGAATGTCATTCTACACATTGTAGGGTTATACATTTACTACTACCGGATTAGAGCGACGAGTAATTTTATGCGTTTTCGAAAAACATGGCCTGTTTCCCTCAAACCTATCGAAAAGGTTCTGATCCGACATATACCTTACAGAAAAGGTTTCTAAAAATTGCATGCAAATTACATGCCCGGATTAAAGCGACATCTTCTCTAAAGCCGGAATTAATGCTGTAATGGACTTTGCGCCCCTTGTAACTTGAATTGAAATTTCGATGATGATTTTCGGTCAAAATTAAATTTATGTATTGATACGCTAAGCCATATTATCGTCTTAGTTCAACTTTAGATTCTTTCATATAATATTGATACTTCTATTTCAAACGTCCTTCTTTAATTGTAGGTCATGAGTCTCTTCTACTGCATAGCGAAGAAAGAATGTCATTTTATACATTGCAGGGATATACATTTACTACTACGGGATTAGAGCGACGAGTAATTAAATGATTTCTCGTAATAAATAGCCTGTCGCCCTCAAAGTTAACAAAACAACTACTGGCGGCGAAATGTACCTTACAGAAAAGATTTCTAGAAACTGTATGCACATGATATGATCGGATTGAAGCGACATGTTCTCTAAAGCCCAAATCAATTCTAGAAAAGATTTCGAAAAAAAACGTGCCGATTCTTCATAATTTCTTTACAATTTTTGCTAACAATTAGATTAATGAATCTAACTTACAAGTCTGACGCGTATAACAAACACATGACGTGCCATATCTCTAGCATTACTGTATTACTTGAGAATCTAAATCAATATAATTACACAGGCACACAAACAATAAATAGTGGTCTGTACCAGAAGAACGGTAATTATACCCTTATAAATTTAGATGCGCTGATTTCAAATATGACCTTAATTTTAGTCTATCACCCCAGGATTTTGAGATACCTATAACTCTAAAAATTTGGCGATGTCTCAATTTGAAGGTCAAAAACATTTTTTATTAATTTATCTGTGACACTGTATAGTAATAATCATACATAATCCACTTTAAATTATCTGAATATGACCTTTCGTCTTCAAGATATATTAAATTAAAATATTCACGTATCTCAAAGAAGAAACAATCATCTTGAGATGATTAGATATTTCAATTTAATATATCTTGAAGACGAAAAGTCATATTCAGATAATTTAAAGTGGATTATGTAGGGTATGATTAGCACTATAGAGTGTCACTGATAAATTAATAAAAAATAATGTTTTTGACCTTCAAATTGAGACATCGTCAAATTTTTAGAGTTATAGGCATCTCAAAATCCTGGAGTGATACACAAAAATTAAGATCATATTTGAAATCAGCGCATCTAAATTTATAAAGGTATAATAACCGTTCTTCTAGTACAGACCACTTTTTATTTTTTGTGTGCCTGTGTTATTAGAAAACTCATATGGAAAGCCGGATATCCGGTCCTCGGATCGATTAGCCGATTGATATTTATTTTTGTGATATATTTGGTAAAATTTAGAATTTGGATCTACTAACTATGCGTACTGAGTAACAGACAGTCCCGCAATTCATGCTCAGCACAAAAATTAGTCGATTTTTTATTGTTTTTAGGTATTTTTTGAAAACAATCAGAGACTAGTATTACTAACAAGTCGTGGACATATAACACATATATTACATGCCTTTTCCATAGAATTAGAGTAGGTACATGATTTTACATACTCATGCCATTTTACATACTCATGCCATTTTACATACTCATTAGGAAACTTATACTTATAGCACCCAAAATCCAGTCATCCACGCTGTTTAGCGATTGTTATTTATTTTTACGATTTATTATGATAACGATCCAAATCTAGACCTACTAACGATTCGTTCGCAATATCAGATATATCACGGGCATTTTCCGTAATGTAACTGTTCTCCAATACATATAAATATATTATAAAACGCGCGAAGATACATCTCGTTGTCATAATTTATCGAATTTATTGAGTATCCAGCAAATCCGGTATTCAATTCATATAACGTGTTCTTTTCATACTCATCATCTACGAACTATTTAACTGATATGTCTTCCTAAGTTGTAACGATGCGTACGCCGATAGTACGTACAACACTAAGCGTGCAGCGCGGCTACGATCGCGAGTCGGGAACGCGAAACGAGCGCACGCGGCGAAACGCGCAGTGCGCATGCGCGAGCGGGGAGGAACGTGAGAGCGCGCGCGAAGGACTTACTTCTCCCCGGGCCGTCGCGACGAACGCATGGGTCGAAGAGAGTTAGAGTTGTGCGATCGTGTGTGTGCCGAGTGTGCTGAAGCCGACCTTTTGCGGAGAGACATTGACGACCAGGGTGCGAGTGAGAGAGAGAGACTGCAGAGCGGGCAGCAAAGGGAGCCAAGGGTCAGTCACCAGAGAGAGAGAGAGAGAGAGAGAGAGAGAGACAGAGAGAGAGAGAGAGAGAGAGAGAGAGAGAGAGAGAGAGAGAGAGAGAGAGACCGACGATATAGGTATGTGGTGTGCTGAGTGCGAGAGAGCGTGATTGCGTGTATCGGCTCGTTGCCGGTTTATAGGTGGAGAGAGAGATTGAGAGACGAGAGTGTGCATCCGGAGAGTGCGGGCCTCCGAGGTATTGCGGCCGTAGTGGTGGTCTCCTTCCCAGCGGGGAAGGACGCAGAAGCATAGAAGAAGCTCCACGGCAGCGGCTGCGTCGAGGCTTAGCGCGAGCGTCAGTTATTGCCAGGAGTTCGCCGAAGAGCGAAGTAAGAGGTGTGGGTGTCTCCGCGGCAGCGTGCCGCGTAGAGGCTGTGCGCGCACGAGTTGTGGTCGCCGTCGTCCCCGAGATGGCAGGACGGGACTCCCCCGCGACGACAGCGAGCCTCAAGTAGTCAGGCAAGCGGCGAGAGAGTGTGTGTGTGTGTGTGTGTGTGTGTGTGTGTGTAGGTGAATGAATTTCACGCCGGGCGCCTTACAAAATCGGCGCGCGTTCGATTTGGATTTTACGCGATATATCGGGGCGCATTAAGTGTGACTGAATGCATGGAATAAATGTCGTGTGATAAAGTATCACCAGAAATAAATCGAAGGATGAGACAAGATTCTCCGAATTTTACAAGTTTATAAAATTTTCTGGGTGTCCCGAAAATCTGATCAGTCTCTAGTCGAATTACTATCATAAATCCGACCATTAAGAACAGAAGATCAATTAATTTAATAAAATAACGACAATCAGGCAAAACACGGCATCAATAAGAGGCTCAGAAATATTTTAAGGTATCTTTCGAAATTCAAACATACTAACTAATCGTTCGCGATAACAGATAGGGTAAACAATACAGTCGTTGACCACTTGACAGTGATTGGCCATATTCAAAAGAAAACGTAATATTAAGCAAAATTATGTGATAGAGTTATTTTAACGATAATATTTCAATTCTACGAACATTCCTCTTTTAATTTCTATAAATACTTTGCTACCTACTAATAATACTAAAAGTAATTTCTACAATATAAAAGTCGTCCTACGCAAAATGCTAAAAACGTACGATTTTCATTGAAAACTTATAAGAAGCGCATTGACAACTCTTTGTTACTTTAAACCATTTATCATCTGTAATACATTCTAAACTGTTATATATGATTAAAATATTCTTAGAGAACAATACCAAATTATTTTATTTCATATTTTTGCATAAGCTGTGATAAAAACAGAGTGGTCACGATTATCTTAGAAATTACGCCATATGACAGTGATTGACCGGGCGGACAATCACTATTTTAAGGTTATGTTACCATGCAATCAGTAATGTCCTGTTGCTTTTCGCTGGGTACATATTTTTTCTTAAAGCATTAAAAAGCATAAATAAAGCATAAAATTAATAAAAATTAATGAATTAATAAATTGGAAATGTTATTAAAAGAAATTATTATTTGAATTCATAATATAAAACATAATTTTAACATGATTTTTAACACTGTGTATATAAAAACATTATTATTTACAATTCTAGGTTAGATTTTAAATAAAGTAGGATGACTAAAGCGGAAAAAGGAGCAAAATACCGAGAAGCATACAATGAACAGCAAATTCAAGAAGCTGCAGATGCAGCCCGAAATGGAATGTCATGGCGAAAAGCATTTAAAATTTTTGGAGTTTCGCGAACTACTTTAAAATTTGAACAATGTGAGGCAGTCACAAAAGAGAATCCGGGTCCACCACCTGTACTCGGTTATTATGGAGAAAAAGATATAGTTCATTCAATTAAAGAATATCATCGTAAAGGTTTTGCTGTTGGAAAAGAAGATGTACAGGCTAGTGTCAAGGAAAGGCAGCCAGAAGGAGTGCCGCTAGTTCTTGTGTTAGTGAGCAAGATTTTCGTAATTGGTTTACAGAGATAAATTATTATTTAAAAGAAAATGATTCTTTACGTATTTTAGAAGATTCTTCTCGTATTTTTAATAATGATGAAACATACTTCAATGTATGTCCAAAGATGAAATGCGTACTTGCTTCGCAAGTATCCCACCATGTGTATGAGGTTGATAAAGGCAATGCAAAGTTAAATTTAACCGTATTAATCACTATCAATTAATGGGCAATGACCATGTTCTAGTGGTCAATAATTTGGAGTGGAATACAAACGGAGACGCGAGTTGGATAACCGATACGCGCCGCCACCATCGTGAGGGAAGTAGCATATACCGGCAGCGGCTTACCGCCCGTACCGAGAGGATAGTGTAGTAAGCGTTGCGACGACGAACTCAGAAGGGGGAACGAACGCGGACCGTCACTCATCAACATCAGACCGTAAAAAGCGCAAAGTGGAGAGTCGAAGCGTAGCCTCAGGCAACGGTCGTAATATGGCGGTGGATATGAGAGTAGATGCGTTTGTACCCGCAAATGCGTCAACTAGCGAGGTGCGGCAGCAGGCGCACACAGGGGCGGGCCTTTGCCGCCCTAGTAGTTCACTGCCGGCCGTACGTAATATGCCTCCCGGGGGAGCAATAAGCACACAGAGAAACACTGGAAATCGCGAGGGCGCAGTGTTTAAAGGGTGATGTTTCCTGTGTAAAAGCGCGCGGTGATCATCCTCTGCTATAGCGAGCGGAGTCCGAGGACTCCAATAGCGAGGCCGTGCACAACACTGCGCGGGATTGCGCGAATTTACCGATTCTATTGTCGGATTTCTAACTGTGATAAAGATTGAATAAACGTAGAGTCAATTATATTTTCCGACTTAATTATTTACGAGCGCCTTCTCTCCTTGTATTTCCTCCCAGCACAAAAGTCGAACTCCCACCGACTCCACGGCAGTTGGAGCGTCAGCCTCCAGATCCTACTAAATAAATAAGTTGCAGCGTTGTGCAGGGATAAATATAACGTTACAATTTAGAAAAAAAAACAATTTTATTTATTATTTTTATTTATTTTTTTTATTTATTTACCCCTCAACAATTTTTTGCAAAAATGCATTTTCATCGGCTCACTCAACACAGAGCTCCACGAAGAAACTGGTTGAGCAATTCGTACTTTTTTCGAGAGCCTTTTGGCAGTCGATTATAAATACGAACAAATAGTTCATTAGCATGGGCATGATTCATATGCCTCATGATGCGGGCGTAGCTTCTCTGGCAATAACAGCATACGCGCATACGTCTGATCATGATTAAATCTATAAATAAAAAAAAAATTCAAAAAAATATCATTTGAATACAAAATAAATTCATAAAAAATAGTTACGACACAATAAGTAAACATAACTAACTAATAATAAAAACGAACAAAGTCAGTTAATTTTTCAAAGTTTTTTTTATTTAATAATAAAGTATTATCTCAATTGTATAAAAAATGGCGGTAAAATACCTTTATTTGCCATAACATTAACAGCAAATATTAACTGTTCGTACTGTAGGGGATTGTCATTGTTAGATGTCTTCATAACGTCCTCTACGTAATTATACACTGCATGTGTTTACTACCAGCTGTACTATTAAAGACTTTACCAAAATTTATATTCTATTTTCCCTAAATATTGATTGGCAAAAAGAAATTATGTTTAGGAAAATTATAAAAATGTGCAATTAAACTCTAGAGCCAAAATGCCTGGCAAGTGCTTCGTAACGATTGAAAAAGTCAATGTCGTTGTAACGAATTTTTAGTATTCAAACCTTAAATGTTTTGTCGCCTTAAGAGGACGTCGGAGTAAATTGCTGAGTTTGGCGGAGCTCAGATGGTAATTGATAGTTAGGTTATGGTAATACAAATATACAAATCTACGCTATCGATACACTGACCGCGTGGAATAGCACTGCAGCCAACTTAATAAAAAAAAAATCCCTAGGAGTATCCACAAGTGCACCGCGCGGTCCTGCGCCGCACCGTGTTATACGTAACTGCATTGTACTGTGCTTTTTTTAGAGTTTGTAGCTCAAGTTAGAACCTTCCGAAACCTTTTGCCGACAAATATAAAACCCAGTGCCCGATGATAGTGTCTAGGGTTGTGCGCACCGAAGGTTTTTGCCTGTAGGTATTGGAAATCGTCAAATGCGCCGTCTAGATGTTCATGGTGGCCGATGACTGAGTCTAAGTGTTCGGGATAGCCGATGACGGAGCGTAGGTAGTGCACACCGTAGGTTTTCGGCTCTAGGTGTTGCAAATAATTGAATCCATTGTCTAGGTATCCGAGGGTATGCCGATGACGATGTCTATAGTTGGTGCGCTCCGTGGTTTTCTGCATTTAGATGTCAGGACGCATCTGATAGATGGTCCAGGTTTTCAGGGTGGCCGATGATGGAGTCTAGGTAGTGCGCTCCGTAGTTTTTGGTCTCTAGGTCTCAAATCGCATCCAATTCTTGATCTAGGTGGCTAGGCTGGCCGATGACGGAGTCTAGATTGTGCCCTACTGAAAAAGTGCAGCTGATTATCAGCTGATTTACACATGAAAATTTATCGTTTAAAATTTATTTATTATTAATTATTATTATTTATTATTATAAAGTACTATCATGGTTCATTTACTTGAATCTACGATTAATTAATGTGTTCGAAAAAATGTCGAAAAATGTAAATGTTGACAAAGAAGTTTTGAATTATTTGTTACAATTTAGGAATGTAACATTACTAACAATAATTAATAATAATAATTATTAATAAAAAATGAAAATATCAACATCATTTTCATGTGCATATCAGCTGATAATCATCTGAGAATCGGGTAACTATAAGATGACTGTCAGGTGATTATCATCTGATTATCAGCTGATTTTGACCTGAAAATCTTGTTGATATTTTCATTTATTATTAATTATTATTATTTATTGTTAATTTTAATTTTACATTCCTAAATGATGACTAATTCAAAACTTCTTTGCCACAGTGTACATTATTTTAAATACTCGTATAGTTAATCGTATAGATTTAAGTACATGAACGATAATAATAATTTACAATAATAAATAACAATAATCAATAATAAATAAATTTTAAACGATAAATTTTCATGTGAAAATCAGCTGATAATCAGGTGCCGTTTTGGCACGATTATCACCTCATTATCAGCTGATAACCAGCTGCACTTTTTCAGTAGGGTGCCCACCATAGTTGTAATTGACCGCTATGTTTCTGATGCGTTCCAATACTTAATAATAATAAACTACGGCGCACACCACCTGGAGGTCATCATCGCCTATCCCGAACACATACACCATCTAATAGATGCGCCCTGACATAGACTCCATCATCGGCTACCCCAAACACCTGGACCATCAATTAGATGCACCCTGATTACAAAATGCGAAAAAATACGGAGTGCACTACCTAGACTCCATCATCGGCTACCTCGACCATCTACACCACGCATGGCATGCATTGCGACACCTAGACGCAAAAAACTACGGGGTGCACCTCCTAGATTCCGCGAGCTATTGGAACGCGCTCAAGTTTTTTAATAAATTTTTAAATTTAAATCTTAAAAAATTGATTTGGTCGAAACGCTGCGTTTTATATTAGCGCCGGCAAAAGGTTTCGGAACGTTCCGATTCGAAACTTGCGAAATCGTTCTGTTTTCGATCAAACAGCACGGTGATCGCCGTAATAATAGAACTATACCCTTAGTCCATAATTTAGGAATAAACTAATCAGCAACGAAGTTCACAAGGCAGCGTCCACAAATACACTGTGCTCCCCTGCGCTGTGCCGCAACATGCTTTTCCTCACACCGGGCCGAAAGTGCCTCATTCCCGCCCGGCTCCGAAACGGAAATATGGCATTTTCGGTCTCAATGTGAGGAATAGTATATTACGACCCATGGCCAGTAAAGTAAGAAATGCCTCAGATCACATGTAATTGTCGGCCGAGGAGAAGCCAAGTTTGACAAACATGTAATCTGAGGCTTTCTTTTATACTTGCCAACGCCGGTATACTATTTTTCTGTTCGACGGCGCCGGAAAGCGGCAACTTCGTTTCGCGCAGCGACCGGTAAGGGCCAACTTTCCGGCCGCAGGGTAGAAAAAATAGTATACGCTCCACAGGAGTAAAATTGGCCAGTCCACAGCTCGTGTAAATTGACACCAGAGCCGAAGGCGAGGAAAGGCAAATTTTTTCCTCCCTAGGTGCGTAATATACTATTGCTTCTTGTAGACTTGGCGCTGGCTGGTCATGATTCATAAACCAACCAATTACTTAGCGACTAAGTTTATATGAAGGCATGTCGTGGCGCTGTGCAGTACGGCACAGTACAGGACAGCACAATGCATTTGTGAATTCTACCCAAGAAGCAAAGCAAGGCGCGGCGCAGTACACGACAGTGCGATGCATTTGTGAACACTCTAGTAGAATTAGAATAATTCTCTTATGTCTATGACATCTATACAATTTTCAGGCGGGTGATGAGGTGCGAGACCGCGTTCGGACTTACTGTTTTAATAATTAAACCTATTATAAAAATTATTACTATTACACTTACGCGTGCACTTTCTTTTTTATAACAAAATATGATCGATTTAAATTATTTATTAATAAAATTGTATATCAACAAGACATGACAATTTGAATGTAAATACTTTCCAGGAAGTATTACTTTATATAATCGATTTTTATTAACAATAAATTACGTGATTAGTAATATTTTATAGTTTTCGCATGTCCATAAATCTTCAGATATGACAATTGAATGGGTTTGAATGTAAAAAACATTCGACTAAGTATTTAGTTATAATCATGTTTTTAATAGCATAAAATTCCATGATTGGTAATACTTTATACTTTTACCATGTCATAATGGTTCATTCACTGTAACCTTCTAGTTTCATTAATTTTAGTAATTTATTAAATTACTCAAATGCTTTTCATTTTCTTGCATTATTAAAAAAAATAACAGCATCAATTTACATATTTTGTAAAAACAAGTTATGAGAATGGCTTTGAATGTAAAAACATTCGACTAAGTATTTATTAATAATCACGTTTTTACTAGTGCAAAATAATGTGATTAATAATACTTTATATTTTTACCATCTCAAAAATTTTGATGAAAAATAATGTTTTGCAATATCAAAATAAAAATTTTCTAGCTTTATTCATTTTATATTTTATTAAATGAAACTTTTTGTTATACTATTGTGCATGACCATATCCCTTCTTTTCCTCATTATCTCACACTGTCAACAATAGTACATTACGATACGTGGGCCGGAAATTGGATTTCCGGGCCGTGCGTGGTATGACGCCCGAGGCGAAGCCGAGGGCGTCATGACGCACGGCCAGGGCATCCAATTTCCGGTCCAAGTATTGTATACTATTTTTCTTACTCCCCGGCCGAAAGTACGTTCTGTAATTGTTAAATAATTGATAAAATTGCGTTGTCGTCTGCTAGCTGTGTTTGAGACGTTTGAGTGTTAGTTTTTCTTTCGACCCGCTCGATAGTACTGCCTCTGTCGGCCGCTTTGGGTAGCTCAGTCGATATTACCGACCGTTTTTTCTTTCGACCCGGCGTGGAGAGCTGGTTTTTTGGCCGTCTGCTACTTTCGCTGTTACACAGATGGTTTGATGCCCGCCCGACATTTGCAAGACCGAGGCGAAGCCGAGGTTTTGCTGGTCGGGGCGGGCATCAGAAACACATTCATTAAAAAAGACAACACCACTTTTTATTTCAACTAACTCTTTTTTCTCGTCACAAGTGTACTTTCCTCTGTCTATTTCGTACGTGTCTAACCTTCACACCACACAAACATATTTCTTCGAACGCTTCCGTCCGTACGTTTACTTAATTGTTTCTACACGACTCGAAAGTACGTGTAGGAAACAAGAGGAAAAAACAATGACCACGATCAAACAACACCACTTTTTATTTCATTTAACTCTTTTTTGTCGTCACCTGTGCACTTTCCTCTGTTTATTTCGTACGTGTCTAACCTTCACACCGCACAAACATCTTTCGTCAGACATGCGCGCGGGCGCTCAAGCGCCGCGGGTCAGGAAATTTCGGCAGCCAATCAGAGCGCGCGGTTGGTCTAAAATAGGATGCGAAAGTTTCTCTTTCGGCCCGGAGATGCGGGCCGAAAGTACGTACTTTCGGGTGGGCGAGTAAGAAAAGATTATTATGAGTTTACATAATTTTTGGCTAAACCAGATATGACAATTTGAATGTAAAAAAAACGTTCGACTAAGTATTTAGTTATAATCATGTTTTTAATAGCATAAAATTCCATGATTGGTAATAATTTATACTTTTACCATGTCATAATGGTTCATTCACTGTAACCTTCTAGTTTCATTAATTTTAGTAATTTATTAAATTACTCAAATGCTTTTCATTTTCTTGCATTATTAAAAAAAATAACATCATCAATTTACATATTTTGTAAAAAACAAGTTATGAGAATGGCTTTGAATGTAAAAACATTCGACTAAGTATTTATTAATAATCACGTTTTTACTAGTGCAAAATAATGTGATTAATAATACTTTATATTTTTACCATCTCAAAAATTTTGATGAAAAATAATGTTTTGCAACATCAAAAAAAAAATTTTCTAGCTTTATTCATTTTATATTTTATTAAATGAAACTTTTTGTTATACTATTGTGCATGACCATATCCGTTCTTTTCCTCATTATCTCACACTGTCAACAAAGATTATTATGAGTTTACATAATTTTTGGCTAAACCAGATATGACAATTTGAATGTAAAAAAAACATTCGACTAAGTATTTAGTTATAATCATGTTTTTATTAGCATAAAATTACATGATTGGTAATACTTTATACTTTTACCATGTCATAATGATTCATTCAATGTAACCTTCTAGTTTCATTAATTTTATTAATTTATTAAATTACTCAAATACTTTTCATTTTCTTTCATTATTAAAAAAAATAACATCATCAATTTACATATTTTGTAAAAACAATTTATGAGGATGGCTTTGAATGTAAAAACATTCGACTAAGTATTTATTTATAAACACGTTTTTACTAGTGCAAAATAATGTGATAAATAATACTTTATATTTTTACCATCTCAAAAATTTTGATGAAAAATAATGTATTGCAATATAAAAAAATAATTTTCTAGTTTTATTAAATTAAACTTTTTCTAGTTATACTTTTTTAAATGACGTTTACGATATTTTCATCTTATTACACGCTATCGAGAAAAACATTTAATCATAATTCATAAAAGACAATGTGTACCGAGGACATAAATAAAAGTAGGCCTTCTTATACCGAGTGAGGTGTTAGCAGTACGAGTCGAAGGCGAGCAAGCACGGACCGAAGACACGTACTGTAATTACACGAGGTCAAAAAGCCCACAGCCGGAAGTGCACATGACATTTTTTGTGACATTGAAAATGCCCGCTACGCCCACTTTTGCCCCTGATATAACACTTTTTCGCCAGCTTCCTCACCCGCCTGATCTCGCTCTTCTACACCCGCAGAACATTTTCACATTTTGGGGAGATAAAGTCTGAATTAATTCGTACCTACAAATCAGGTGTGCTCTAAATACCGATCACTCGAGTATGTCGCGATAACGCGGACTACATTCAAATACACCTTCGCGTCATTTCTCCATCGTGTCCGCCTAGGTAACGTCCTCCGGAAGTGGTACTTGCGTTGGCTGCCCTAGAGAAAAGTAGAAATAAATATGAAAATAAAACCACATTTTGAGCCTCCAAAACGTATTTTTTTACCGTTTTCGGTCGACTTTCGACAAAGAAATATAACCTAACGTGAAGCAACAAATTCAAGAATACTGTAATATCTTAGCAACATATAATAGGCGATATTCAAGACAGTTATGAATTTGTTGCTTATTGTTTTACTACATAAAATCGACTTTTGACTCCGGGATATAATCTATTACAAAGCAACAAATTCAAGAATACTGTAACATCTTGGTAACCTATTCAAGTCATCAGTTTGCGCAGTAACTAATTAGTTGCTAACCGTTGTACTAGATAAAACCGCATTCACCGCCTCCAAAACGCGTTTTTTACGGTTTTTAATCGACTTTTGACTCCATAATATAATCTAGTGTAAAGCAGCAAATTCTGGAAATCCTAATTCATTAGCAACATATTTAAGACGATATGCTGTACAATTATGAATTTGTTGGTTAATGTTTTACGAGATAAAACACAATTTAAAGCGTAAAAAACACGTTTTTTTACCGCTTTCGGTCGACTTTCGACAAAGAAATATAACCTAACGTGAAGCAACAAATTCAAGAATACTGCAATATCTTAGCAACATATAATAGGCGATATTCAGCACAGTTATGAATTTGTTGCTTATTGTTTTACAACATAAAACCCCATTTACCGTCCCCAAAACGCCTTTTTTACCGTTTTTAATCGTCTTTTGACTCCATAATATAATCTACTGTAAAGCAGCAAATTCTGGACATCCTAATTCATTAGCAATATATTTAAAACGATATGCTGTACAGTTATGAATTTGCTGATTCATGTTTTACGAGATAAAACACAATTTAAAGCGTCAAAATCACGTTTTTTTACGGTTTTCGGTCGACTTTCGACAAAGAAATATAACCTAACGTGAAGCAACAAATTCAAGAATACTGTAATATCTTAGCAACATACAATAGACGATATTCAGCACACTTATGAATTTGTTACTTACAGTTTTACTACATAAAATCGACTTTTGACTCCGGGATAGAATCTATTACAATGCAACAAATTCAAGAATACTGTAATAACTTAGCGACATATTATAGACAATATTTTGCACCGTAATTAATTTTTTGCTTAATGTTTTACGAGATAAAATACCATTTAACGTCCCCAAAACGCCTTTTTTACTGTTTTTAATCGACTTTTGACTCCGGGATATAATCTATTACAAAGCAACAAATTCAAGAATACTGTAACATCTTGGTAACCTATTCGAGTCATCAGTTTGCGCAGTTGCTAATTAGTTGCTTACCGTTGTACTAGATAAAACCCCATTTACCGTCCCCAAAACGCCTTTTTTACCGTTTTTAATCGACTTTTGACTCCATAATATAATCTACTGTAAAGCAGCAAATTCTGGGCATCCTAATTCATTAGCAATATATTTAAAACGATATGCTGTACAGATATGAATTTGCTGGTTCATGTTTTACGAGATAAAACACAATTTAAAGCGTCAAAATCACGTTTTTTTACCGTTTTCGGTCGACTTTCTACAAAGAAATATAACCTAACGTGAAGCAACAAATTCAAGAATACTGCAATATCTTAGCAACATATAATAGGAGATATTCAGCTCAGTTATGAATTTGTTGCTTATTGTTTTACAACATAAAACCCCATTTACCGTCCCCAAAACGCCTTTTTTACCGTTTTAAATCGACTTTTGACTCCATAATATAATCTACTGGAAACCAGCAAATTCTGGAAATCCTAATTCATTAGCAAAATATTTAAGGCGATATACTGTACAGTTATGAATTTGTTGGTTAATGTTTTACGAGATAAAACACAATTTAAAGCGTCAAAATCACGTTTTTTTAGCGTTTTCGGTCGACTTTCGACAAAGAAATATGTTCTAACGTCAAGCAACAAATTCGAGAATACTGCAATATCTTAGCAACATATAATAGGCGATATTCAGCACAGTTATGAATTTGTTGCTTATTGTTTTACAACATAAAACCCCATTTACCGTCCCCAAAACGCCTTTTTTACCGTTTTAAATCGACTTTTGACTCCATAATATAATCTACTGTAAAGCAGCAAATTCTGGAAATCCTAATTCATTAGCAAAATATTTAAGACGATATGCTGTACAGTTATTAATTTGTTGGTTAATGTTTTACGAGATAAAACACAATTTAAAGCGTCAAAATCACGTTTTTTTACCGTTTTCGGTCGACTTTCGACAAAGAAATATATCCTAACGTAAAGCAACAAATTCAAGAATACTGCAATATCTTAGCAACATATAATAGGCGATATGCAGATCAGTTATGAATTTGTTGCTTATTGTTTTACAACATAAAACCCCATTTACCGTCCCCAAAACGCCTTTTTTCCGTTTTTAATCGACTTTTGACTCCATAATATAATCTACTGTAAAGCAGCAAATTCTGGACATCCTAATTCATTAGCAATATATTTAAAACGATATGCTGTACAGTTATGAATTTGCTGGTTCATGTTTTACGAGATAAAACACAATTTAAAGTAAGTACTTAGAGATTAACATTGATTGTAAGTGTTACTTTTAATTACAGTGAATTTGCCAACCTAACCTCCAACTATTCCCTTCCCTTTGACAAGAGCGTGGCTTATCTGTGCTCTCTCCACTGCCAACTTATTCCTGTTGTAATTATGTTTTATTGCCTAGGGCGAAGAGCTCCTGTAGACGACATCACGACCTCTTGAACTCCTGCAGTTACCATTTTTAATTGGGACGAGATGACAAAGACATATATTTTATATGAACATTGGCAACCTCTGAACTCGGAAACATTTTCTGGTGAGTAGCTTACTGTAAGAAAGTTTATTGGCTTACTTTACAGCTAGCACCTATCCTGCAATAATTTCCTACCCTTTGACAAGAGCGTGGCTTCTCTGTGCTCTCTCCGCTGCCAACTTGTTCCTGTTGTAATTATGTTTTGTTTGCCTAGGGTGAAGAGCTCCTGTAGACGACATCGCAACGTCTTGAACTGCTGCTGTTACCATTATTTATTGGGACCAGATGACGAAGGCATGTTTTTTATGTCGATATGAACAACCTCTTAACTCGTTGGAAAAATATTCTGGTGAGTAACTTACTGTAAGAAAGTTTATTGGCTTACTTTACAGCTAGCACCTATCCTGCAATAATTTCCTACCCTTTGACAAGAGCGTGGCTTCTCTGTGCTCTCTCCGCTGCCAACTTGTTCCTGTTGTAATTATGTTTTGTTTGCCTAGGGTGAAGAGCTCCTGTAGACGACATCGCGACTTCTTGAACTCCTGCTGTCACCATTATTTATTGGGACGAGATGACAAAAGGAATATATTTTATGTGAACAATTGGCAGTTTCTGAACTCGCAAACATTTTCTGGTGAGTAGCTTTATGTAAGAAAGTTTATAGCACTGCGTGGCATAAATCCGCATTTATGTGACGCCTATCCGTGACATGGCGGATTTATGCAGTCAGTCCTATAAAATAATGTAAGATACACGTGTCATAAGTCGTTCTTTATTCCGTAAAGTGTGACTTATGCTACTAGTATCGTAATGTACTATTATTGGCTTACTTTACAGCTAGCACCTATCCTGCAATAATTTCCTACCCTTTGACAAGAGCATGGCTTCTCTGTGCTCTCTCCGTTGCTAACTTATTCCTGTTGTAATTATATTTTCTTGCCTAGGGCGAAGAGCTCCTGTAGACGACATCACGACGTCGTGAGTTACTGCTGGAACGGTGTCGCTACATCATCGGCCGCATTCAGTTACTGCTCTTTATGGTAAGGAGTTACGGTCCTGTAAAGAGTAAGGCGCATTTTTTCTGCGAAAATTTTTAATCTGTCACAGTTGTCATGCTTGTTTCGCACCGTGAAACAAGTTCTCGTTTATGCCCGGATATCTATTTTTAGGAGTGTCCTTGTAATCACGCAAGGCGATATCCTGAAATTAAAACTGAACTGAGTCTAGATGAAATTGGCTAACCTGCATCTATATTTTTTTCTAAACGTGTTCTGGGTGATGAAATAGTACATTTCGCAACGGGTCCGGAAGCTGATTATGAAAAATCTTCTTACGCACCAGTTTCGGACCGTATTTTATACCGGGAAAGCCGAATAATCATATTAAAGTTCTCATTTTGAAGTTAGAGTGGTATAAATGGTATTTTATCTCGTAAAACATTAAGCAACAAATTCATAACGGTGCAAAATATCGTCTATAATATGTCGCTAAGTTATTACAGTATTCTTGAATTTGTTGCTTTATAATAGATTATATCCCGGAGTCAAAAGTCGATTAAAAACAGTAAAAAAGGCATTTTGGGGACGGTAAATGGTATTTTATCTCGTAAAACATTAAGCAAAAAATTCATAACGGTGCAAAATATTGTCTATAATATGTCGCTAAGTTATTACAGTATTCTTGTATTTGTTGCATTGTAATAGATTATATCCCGGGGTCAAAAGTCGATTTTATGTAGTAAAACAGTAAGCAACAAATTCATAACTGAGCTGAATATCGCCTATTATATGTTGCTAAGTTATTACAGTATTCTTGAATTTGTTGCTTTGTAATAGATTATATCCCGGAGTCAAAAGTCGATTAAAAACAGTAAAAAAGGCGTTTTGGGGACGGTAAATGGTATTTTATCTCGTAAAACATTAAGCAAAAAATTCATTACGGTGCAAAATATTGTCTATAATATATCGCTAAGTTAGTACAGTATTCTTGAATTTGTTGCTTCACGTTAGGATATATTTCTTTGACGAAAGTCGACCGAAAACGGTAAAAAAACGTGATTTTGACGCTTTAAATTGTGTTTTATCTCGTAAAACATTAACCAACAAATTCATAACTGTACAGCATATCGTCTTAAATATTTTGCTAATGAATTAGGATTTCCAGAATTTGCTGCTTTACAGTAGATTATCTTCTGTAGTCAAAAGTCGATTTAAAACTGTAATAAAGGCGTTTTGGGGACGGTAAATGGGGTTTTATGTTGTAAAACAATAAGCAACAAATTCATAACTGTGCTGAATATCGCCTATTATATGTTGCTAAGATATTGCAGTATTCTTGAATTTGTTGCTTCACGTTAGGATATATTTCTTGGTTAATGTTTTACGAGATAAAACACAATTTAAAGCGTCAAAATCACGTTTTTTTACCGTTTTCGGTCGACTTTCGACAAAGAAATATATCCTAACGTAAAGCAACAAATTCAAGAATACTGCAATATCTTAGCAACATATAATAGGCGATATGCAGATCAGTTATGAATTTGTTGCTTATTGTTTTACAACATAAAACCCCATTTACCGTCCCCAAAACGCCTTTTTTCCGTTTGTAATCGACTTTTGACTCCATAATATAATCTACTGTAAAGCAGCAAATTCTGGAAATCCTAATTCATTAGCAACATGTTTAAGATGATATGCTGTACAGTTATGAATTTGTTGGTTAATGATTTACGAGATAAAACACAATTTAAAGCGTCAAAATCACGTTTTTTTACCGTTTTCGGTCGACTTTCGTCAAAGAAATATATCCTAACGTGAAGCAACAAATTCAAGAATACTGCAATATCTTAGCAACATATAATAGGCGATATTCAGCGCAGTTATGAATTTGTTGCTTATTGTTTTACAACATAAAACCCCATTTACCGTCCCCAAAACGCCTTTTTTACAGTTTTAAATCGACTTTTGACTACATAAGATAATCTACTGTAAAGCAGCAAATTCTGGAAATCCTAATTCATTAGCAAAATATTTAAGACGATATGCTGTACAGTTATGAATTTGTTGGTTAATGTTTTACGAGATAAAACACAATTTAAAGCGTCAAAATCACGTTTTTTTACCGTTTTCGGTCGACTTTCGTCAAAGAAATATATCCTAACGTGAAGCAACAAATTCAAGAATACTGCAATATCTTAGCAACATATAATAGGCGATATTCAGCTCAGTTATGAATTTGTTGCTTACTGTTTTACTACATAAAATCGACTTTTGACTCCGGGATATAATCTATTACAATGCAAAAAATTCAAGAATACTGTACTAACTTAGCGATATATTATAGACAATATTTTGCACCGTAATGAATTTTTTGCTTAATGTTTTACGAGATAAAATACCATTTACCTACCCCAAAACGCCTTTTTTACTGTTTTTAATCGACTTTTGCTCCGGGATATAATCTATTACAAAGCAACAAATTCAAGAATACTGTAATAACTTAGCAACATATAATAGGCGATATTCAGCTCAGTTATGAATTTGTTGCTTACTGTTTTACTACATAAAATCGACTTTTGACCCCGGGATATAATCTATTACAATGCAACAAATACAAGAATTCTGTAATAACTTAGCCACATATTATAGACAATATTTTGCACCGTTATGAATTTTTTGCTTAATGTTTTACGAGATAAAATACCATTTACCGTCCCCAAAACGCCTTTTTTACTGTTTTTAATCGACTTTTGACTCCGGGATATAATCTATTATAAAGCAACAAATTCAAGAATACTGTAATAACTTAGCGACATATTATAGACGATATTTTGCACCGTTATGAATTTGTTGCTTAATGTTTTACGAGATAAAATACCATTTATACCACTCTAACTTCAAAATGAGAACTTTAATATGATTATTCGGCTTTCCCGGTATAAAATACGGTCCGAAACTGGTGCGTAAGAAGATTTTTCATAATCAGCTTCCGGACCCGTTGCGAAATGTACTATTTCATCACCCAGAACACGTTTAGAAAAAAAATATAGATGCAGGTTAGCCAATTTCATCTAGACTCAGTTCAGTTTTAATTTCAGGATATCGCCTTGCGTGATTACAAGGACACTCCTAAAAATAGATATCCGCATAAACGAGAACTTGTTTCACGGTGCGAAACAAGCATGACAACTGTGACAGATTAAAAATTTTCGCAGAAAAATGCGCCTTACTCTTTACAGGACCGTATCTCCTTACCATAAAGAGCAGTAACTGAATGTGGCCGATGATGTAGCGACACCGTTCCAGCAGTAACTCACGACGTCGTGATGTCGTCTACAGGAGCTCTTCGCCCTAGGCAAGAAAATATAATTACAACAGGAATAAGTTAGCAACGGAGAGAGCACAGAGAAGCCACGCTCTTGTCAAAGGGTAGGAAATTATTGCAGGATAGGTGCTAGCTGTAAAGTAAGCCAATAATAGTACATTACGATACTAGTAGCATAAGTCACACTTTACGGAATAAAGAACGACTTATGACACGTGTATCTTACATTATTTTATAGGACTGACTGCATAAATCCGCCATGTCACGGATAGGCGTCACATAAATGCGGATTTATGCCACGCAGTGCTATAAACTTTCTTACATAAAGCTACTCACCAGAAAGTGTTTGCGAGTTCAGAAACTGCCAATTGTTCACATAAAATATATTCCTTTTGTCATCTCGTCCCAATAAATAATGGTGACAGCAGGAGTTCAAGAAGTCGCGATGTCGTCTACAGGAGCTCTTCACCCTAGGCAAACAAAACATAATTACAACAGGAACAAGTTGGCAGCGAAGAGAGCACAGAGAAGCCACGCTCTTGTCAAAGGGTAGGAAATGATTGCAGGATAGGTGCTAGCTGTAAAGTAAGCCAATAAACTTTCTTACAGTAAGTTACTCACCAGAATATTTTTCCAACGAGTTAAAAGGTTGTTCATATCGACATAAAAAACATGCCTTCGTTATCTGGTCCCAATAAATAATGGTAACAGCAGCAGTTCAAGACGTTGCGATGTCGTCTACAGGAGCTCTTCACCCTAGGCAAACAAAACATAATTACAACAGGAACAAGTTGGCAGCGGAGAGAGCACAGAGAAGCCACGCTCTTGTCAAAGGGTAGGAAATTATTGCAGGATAGGTGCTAGCTGTAAAGTAAGCCAATAAACTTTCTTACAGTAAGCTACTCACCAGAAAATGTTTCCGAGTTCAGAGGTTGCCAATGTTCATATAAAATATATGCCTTTGTCATCTCGTCCCAATTAAAAATGGTAACTGCAGGAGTTCAAGAGGTCGTGATGTCGTCTACAGGAGCTCTTCGCCCTAGGCAATAAAACATAATTACAACAGGAATAAGTTGGCAGTGGAGAGAGCACAGATAAGCCACGCTCTTGTCAAAGGGAAGGGAATAGTTGGAGGTTAGGTTGGCAAATTCACTGTAATTAAAAGTAACACTTACAATCAATGTTAATCTCTAAGTACTTACTAGGAGAGGCCAGACCGCCATAAGTCCAATTTTGAGAGGACTAGGAGAAGTTGCTAGTATTACCAAACAATAAACATTTCTGCAGTTATAGATCCGAAAACCTTCCCTGAAAAAAGTTAGAACCATTCTTATTCTTATTTTTTAAAAAGCAAAGAATTTAAACAATAATCCATATGTATTTTCCTTTTTCCAGTCTTTGCGCTGCCACAATAATATATTTAATAATCTATTCTGATTAAATATAATATTGTGTTAAATGTAAAGAATCATGTTAAGTTATGTATTATTAAAAAAAATAATATTACCTGAATATATTCAATTTCTTGCGATATTTGCAATAATTGTGTTATTTTCTATAATTTTCAATAAAATCACAAAACTTCTTTTCTGTTTTAGTAAGGTTATTATATATGCAATATTAGCATAAACTTTTCAATTGAATTGCTGTTCATTGAATGTCTAGATGGATTTAATTATCCTTCTACATCCTAAAAAGAAAAAAAAAACATGCAGGGATCTATTTTCTATATAAAAAGATAGATACAGTATGTTAAATAAGTTTTTTTTCTTTATTTATTTTTTAGGATGTAGAAGGATAATTAACTCCATCTAGAAATTCAAAGAACGGTAATTATATTGAAAAGTTTATCAAGAAAAAAGTATTATGTAGATTTTGAAAATCAATCCTTCTAATTTATCATTAACATGTTCCTGTCTTCAAAATAAGATAGAATTACATGCTACCATTGCATATATAATTCCCTCACTAAAAGAGAAAAGGAGCTTTGTGATTTTATTGAATATTGTAGAAAAAAACGCAAAGAATGCAAATATCGCAAGAAATTGAATATATTCAGGTAATATAATCTTTTTAATAAATTGACTTCATAATAAATAACTTGACTTGATTCCTTATGGGCCCTGACAGCTAAAAAGACATAGAGCACAACCGCAATGCACAAGAAGGCACAACGGAACTGTGTGTCGTTGTGTGTTCTTGTGTCTATGGTCTAGTAGTTCTAACCTATTAAAAACAATATCTCTTTCGATAATTGATTTCTCTTTGTGGATTTCACATATATATTTAGAATGTATACTGGTCTAAATAAATAAATTTTTACTCCAATTTGAATATGTTTAGTTTTTAATAGGTTAGGAAAACTAGACGATAGACACAAGAACATACGAGACACAGTTCCGTTGTGCCTTCTTGTGCATTGCAGTTGTGTTTTATACCTTTTTAGCTGTCATGGCCCTATATTTTACACAATTTATGTATATTTTATTAATATATATATTTAAATGTATTATTTTTAAAGTGGAGACTATAAAAAAGGAAAATATGTATAAATTTTTGTTCAAATTGTTTGATTTTTAAAAAGAAATAAGAATGACTAACTTATTTTCGAAAGGTGTTAAGGTCTATATAACTACAGAAATATTTATTGTCTGGTAATACTAGCAACCTCTCCTAGTCTTCCGAAAATTGGACTTGTGGAGATCAACATTAATTGTCATCTAAAATGGAATAATCATATTGAATTTATAATTAAAAAAAATTAATATTTAGTATTCGTTTTTTGTAAATTAAAAGAGTTTACGTTGATCAAAACGACTAAAAGTTGTTTATTATGCTTTTATTATAACAATATTATTGAGATTGGTATATATTGACACTAATGGCTTATCTACCAGGTAATGTTTTTACTAAATAAAAAACAACATTTATCGTATTTCGACGTTTCGGACACTTTTCCTTGTGTCCCTCATCAGGATTAATGAGACAATGTCAATCTAGTTACGCGGAGAACAATCCGCTCATCAACTGTTCTCCGCGTAACTAGATTGACATTGTCTCATTAATCCTGATGAGGGACACAAGGAAAAGTGTCCGAAACGTCGAAACACGACAAATGTTGTTTTTTATTTAGTAAAAACATTACCTGGTAGATAAGCCATTAGTGTCATTATATACCAATATTAAGAAAACTACCATTAGATGCAACTAACACTCTATATTATTGAGACTAGAAAAATTACAAAAGAAAATAATTAAAATAATTTCTAGTAAAAATGGAAATCTATTTAGACCATTGATTAAAGAAAGTTTCACAATCGAATCACTTTTTCCCTTTTATTTTGAATTACAAAATAAATTTTTATTTTCAAAAAGTATAACTAAATAATAATCTTGTGATATCGAAGTTTTCAAAAATAATCAATGAAAAAATAAATTGCAAAAATTTATAGCATAGGCACCAGATTTCATATTTAGTTTATGGAAGAAAATGTACATAAACTCCGGCAATATACAAAAATTATGAAAATTCACTGTTATAATCTTTAATTTATACAAGTTTATATAGTTGAAATTTCGAACGTTCATAGTGAATAAAAAATTTATGTATTTCTTATATTTAAAAAATGATAACCAAAATTAGAAACTTGAAGTTAATATTTTGTTCATTATGAACGGTTAGAATTTCAAACATGTTACAATTCTTATGATTTCATAAATTCATAATACTGAATTATGTCTCCATAAATTAACAAATATATAAAAAGACTGGTGGTGACGTACCTATTTGTCTTGGTTGCCATGTGCCTGTAGCTGGGCTTGCATTCTCATGCTATTCATGTATTGGTCTCGTAGCCTAGTTAACCTTCATCTTCTTGTTGAAGAAGACGCGTTTCTTCATGGCGGCGAGGTCAGCGGCAACACACTGGTGGTTCGTTGTCGGCCTCGCGTATTATCTTGCAGCCCTTCATCTGGCCAACCTGGGAGAAGGGCGTGCAGAGCAGATCCTCCAACACGGGCTGCTCTCTTCACTCATGCTCATCCTATTGTCGCTGCTGCTGCTTCTGTCGCCGTCGCCGCTGCTACCTGCTTCTGTTGATGATGCTGCTGCCGCCGCCGCTGCTGGCTGCTGCCTCTGATGCTGCTGTTGATCCTGCTGTTGCTGCTGCTCTTCGTCGACACTACACCGCCGCACTGCCTACTTTGCTGCCGCAGAGCACTACACCTACACTATTACACCTACACTATTGCACCAAACACCACACGGCCGTTTTCCGGAGTCTGGAGAATGGAGTTGATAAGTAGCGGAACGCCGTCACGCAGAGAAAAAAACTTGCAGGTACATTACCTAGCGCAAGCGTGGACGCCACTGACGCGAGAGTGCACCGTGCTCTGTGTTCAAGATGGCTGCCTCTGCGCAAGACTGCGTGGAAGGTGGAAAGAAGCAGCTCGCAGCGCCATGCCGGATCGCGGAACGATTCTCCGGCACATCATACCGTCACCCGAGTAGAAATGAATCCGGTATGTGACAAGGCACGGGTCACGCCCTGGTAATGCCGGATAAGGCCTGAGCCGGGCCTGAATTGTGCATTGTCACATGCCGGATTAATTTCTACTCGGGCAGTAGGTCAGTAGTTCAGTACCCCCTCTCTCCTCTCTCGTCGCCTCACCTGGAGTACTGGCGCAGCGGACGTTATAGAGAACCTGTTGCAGAGCCTACAACGCGATTTCGTTGGTCGCTATGAGGATCAATCAGAAGATGAAGTTAAAAAGCATAAAAAAAATAGAATTTTAAATATTTACTGCAATTTTCAACGCTGTTATATTAACTCGAAAAAAATAACAACATGCTTTATATTGTTATACTATGTTGCAAAAAAAGTTAGAGAAAAATTTTATGTCTGCGATTTCTGATTCTAAAATTTTCTCCATTTCTCCATTCGATTCTTCCGACCTCCGGTTATATATATATGTAGACTATACACACACCTATATGGCCATATCTCTGGTCGACTTAACCTTACCTGATTTTACATATAATTTTAATGTATACATCTAGAGACTAGAGATGTTACGAATGTTCATATCTAATTAAATATTATATTTATATGATCTCAAGAAGTATAACTATATATATATATATATATACACATCGTGAGTTAGTTTAAAATTAGTTAATTAATATAAATTTCATAGATCTCAAGCAGTCAACTGGTGATAAGAATAATTCATCTATTCATGAATAACTTTTATTAGATAAGTACTTACTGGCTAAATGTTAAATTGCTAAAATCATCTTTTAAAAATTGATACTTTGTGTGATTTTTTACTTTTACAGATACAAATATTACACAAGAAGAGTTATGAAGACATTTTGGAGATATAGCCAATAATTTTTTGGATATCTAATTTTTACAGATATTACATAAGAAGATTGTTTGAAGTTATTTTGGAGATATAGCCAATAATGTTAAGGAGTTTTATGTTCTGAGAAAAGATTATGTCATATGAAAAAAACGAAAAGGACCTGTTATTGTGAAAATGTCAACAACTAAAAGTACTCAGTTATTCACATATGATTTTCCCAGTGTGGGAGACGTTAAAAGTTTAATCTATACAAGAATATCATCAAGAAACCTTTGATTCTCAGTGATTCCCAGTTCATAAACTGGTTGTGTTTTTTTACAAGATTATGTGTGGATAATGAGGTGTTACTAATTTGCATAGTTTCAATTCAAGAGCTTATATCTAACTTATATCTTATCAAAGATTATGTCAAACGAAAAAAGGAGAAAGGACGTGTTATTGTGAAAATGTCAACCAATAAAAGTGCTCAGTTATTCTCATATGATTTATTTTCCCAGGGTGGGAGACGTTAAAAGTTTAATCTATACAAGAATATTATCAAGAAACCTTTGATTCTCAGTGATTCCCAGTTCATAAACTGGTTGTGTTTTTTTACAAGATTATGTGTGGATAATGAGGTGTTATTAATTTACATAGTTTCAATTCAAGAACTTATATCTAACTTATATCAAAGATTATGTCGAACGAAAAAAGGAGAAAGGACGTGTTATTGTGAAAATATCAACCAATAAAAGTGCTCAGTTATTCTCATATGATTTATTTTCCCAGGGTGGGAGACGTTAAAAGTTTAATCTATACGTTAAAAGTTTAATCTATACAAGAATATTATCAAGAAACCTTTGATTCTCAGTGATTCCCAGTTCATAAACTGGTTGTGTTTTTTGACAAGATTATGTGTGGATAATGAGGTGTTATTAATTTACATAGTTTCAATTCAAGAACTTATATCTAACTTATATCAAAGATTATGCCGAACGAAAAAAGGAAAAAGGACGTGTTCTTGTGAAAATGTCAACAAATAAAAGTGCTCAGTTATTCTCATGTTTGATTTTCCCAGGCTGGGAGACGTTAAAAGTTTAATCTATACAAGAATATCATCAAGAAACCTTTGATTCTCAGTGATTCCGAGTTCATAAACTGGTTGTGTTTTTTTACAAGATTATGTGTGGATAATGAGGTGTTATTAATTTGCATAGTTTCAATTCAAGAACTTATATCTAACTTATATCTTATCAAAGATTATGTCAAACGAAAAAAGGAGAAAGGACGTGTTATTGTGAAAATGTCAACCAATAAAAGTGCTCAGTTATTCTCATATGATTTATTTTCCCAGGGTGGGAGACGTTAAAAGTTTAATCTATACAAGAATATTATCAAGAAACCTTTGATTCTCAGTGATTCCCAGTTCATAAACTGGTTGTGTTTTTTTACAAGATTATGTGTGGATAATGAGGTGTTATTAATTTACATAGTTTCAATTCAAGAACTTATATCTAACTTATATCAAAGATTATGTCGAACGAAAAAAGGAAAAAGGACGTGTTATTGTGAAAATGTCAACAAATAAAAGTGCTCAGTTATTGTCATGTATGATTTTCCCAGGGTGGGAGACGTTAAAAGTTTCATCTATACAAGAATATCATCAAGAAACCTTCGATTCTCAGTGATTCCCAGTTCATTAACTGGTTGTGTTTTCTTACAAGATTATGTGTAGATATTGAGGCATTATTAATTTACATGTCAAACGAAAAAAGGAAAAAGGACGTGTTATTGTGAAAATGTCAACAAATAAAAGTGCTCAGTTATTTTCATTTATGATTTTCCCACGGTGGGAGACGTTAAAAGTGTAATCTATGCTGAAACGAAACTGAGCTGTTGTAAAAGCAACATTCACATCTCGATTATGTTTTCAAGAAAAAAACAAGCAGCAATGCTTGCTTGTAAGAAATTGTGCAGCTGGGATCTACTGATCCAACGACATACCTGCGTTAAGATCTTTTTTAATTTGACAAAATACAATAGTAAATGGACTGGAACGAGTATTTTGTGAAAAAACTTTGCAGCACCTGCCTTTATGGATATTGTAGTTGGCATAAGAAATAGAAATGGAATAAATTGAATTGATCCTCACTCTTACATAAAATAGATAGTACACCAATTCGAATCAACTTTCAAAGGAAGAAAAACATGTGATACTTTATAAAAGTACATTAGAATCTTTGTTTATGTCGGAAAGCTATACTATTATCAAACATCGACTGCACTCATACAACTAACATTTTATTTTCTGAAGTGGAAACAGTTATGCATTGCAATGAATTTATGAGTCGTGTGAAGTTTGCTGCTGTAAACATTTTTATGAAGCATTTGGCCACAGTGATATTGGTTTGGTAACATGCATTCTGAAGTTTAGATTGCTCAACATATTCTACATTTATCTCTGTATATACACGGATCGAGAAAAAATGTGTAGGAAAAATTACAATTTTCTATAGTTGTGTATACAATAAAATACACACTAAAAAAAATTTTGTAAAAATTACCATACTGTCTTGGAAAGACACCGCAGACTGTACAAATCCAAAAGATTACTATATTTTATAAGAAATTTTGCTAGAAATGTAGGAAAATTTACTAGACTTTATTGTAAAATTTACTGTAAGTATGGTAATTTTTTAGGTTTATACAGTCTGTGATGGCAGTATGCCTACAAGACAGTATGGTAATTTTTACAAAAATTTGTTTTCAATGCAATAATTTAAATATTTATAGCTTAATGTTTTCAAAATTTTCCGTACCAAAAATAACAGTACATAACATTTTTAACATGGAATATTGATGAAATAGATCAAAATGATATTCAAGCATACTTAGCTAGTGGAACAAGTGAGGATGAATCAGAAGATGAAGTTAAAAAACAATTGGAAGGCATTGACGAATCTGATTCGAATGTTAATCCAATAGATAAATACAAATCTTTATTAAAGTCTATTGAGCAAACAGAAGAGGAAAAGAAGAATAAAGAAGTTGAATTAGAATTTACATGGGGTTTAGGAGTCAAAGAAAAGAGTGAAAACTTAATGAAGGAAAAAATGAAAGTAAAAGAAAATTTGACACCATTTGAACAATATCTTGATCAAGGGAAATCAAAGAAAATAGCTAAAAGAGAACAGAACAAAAAAAATCAATCTAAAACTGTACTCAATCTGTGTGCAACTGTTAGTATTGTACAATTTGAAAATTTCTTTTTAATAATTTTTTTAATAATTTATTCAGTAAAAAGATCAACATTAGCAGTAGCCTCATCAAGAATTAAAATTTTATCATCAGCTATAATAGCACGGGCTAAACAAAGCAATTGCTTCTGTCCTGTACTTAGATTATTTCCTCTATTTTCGAGTACAGAATTTAAAGAGTTTAATTGACCAATTCAAATCTCTGTATCACCTGATTTTCTTGCTTTTATAAAACGGCAAGCTTAAAGTTGGCTATAAGTAGTTGAGTTTTCATATCAACTGCCATTTCCATAGCAGCAGGTAGTACAACATTTTTTACAAAATACTCTTTCGCATCGATTTTTTCTGAAATCACCTAATTCTCTAGCCTTTATAAAATACGAAGCTCAAAGTTTGCCAAGAAGTTGAGCTCTCAATCTTCTTCATTGTACACAGGTATAATAATATTGACATTCAATGATTATAAATTACAACCAGGTTCAGGTTTAGTCTTACATGTAATACTTTATTAAGATTCTTGTGCTTCTATATCTGACCGACAGATTGATGGAGCCTCCTTCATAACTAAAGTCACAAGGTCCTGCGTCAACTCCCTTTGGTAGAGTTGATAGGTAGTTACAGATTACAAAAAACATAGTAGTAGACAGCACTGATGTGATAAATATTTCACAAACTAGGAATATGTTTATTATTATACAAATATCCACAGCAGTGTTTTGTAAATGTCACAAACATGTTGTGTTATACTGCTTATTTTCGTCATATTGCAAAGTATATTCCTTGTAAAACAGAAGTTATTAAGATGTTCACTATGTGTTTGAAGTTCTGAACGTTCATCGTGAACGAAAAATCGAATTTTCCAAAATTTGGTTTTTTCGATATAATCCGTTAGATATATGCATCAAACAAATAGAAACTGCCAAATAAGTTATTTTCGAAGTGATCATCCCCTAAATCAGCCCTAAAACCACCCCTAAAAGACAATACTTGATTAAAAATTTTATATTTAAAAAGTTTATGAATTTAATAAAAATTTTGCCGCGGAAATAAGTTCTGGAGCTTTCACAAAGGCATGTAAAAAAATTGCCGCCTATCAAAATCCATCCGGAACCATTCGTTCAGGGGTGTGAATGGGGCGAAAAGGTGAAAAACACGTGAAACATACGTTTGAAAAATTCTATCTCGAGAGTTTATGAATTTAATAAAAATTTTATTGCGGAAATTACTTCAAGAGCTCCCCAAAGACCTATAAAAAATTTGCCAATGTCAAAATCCATCCGGAAGGTTTCGTTCAGGGATTACAAGCGGGGCAAAACGGCTAAATAATAGTAATGCTAAATAAATGCTAAAAATATACAGGAAAAATACCTTCCAAAAATTCTAACTTCTGTGTTTCTGAATTTCCTACAAATTTTGTCGCGGGAATTTCTTCGAGAGCTTATCAGATATAAGGTAAAGTATGCAGTAGTGGGTCAGTTTCGAGCATACTTTTTTTGTAATCTTTTGTAGTACCAAATCGAAACATAATACATGAAAACTCATCACCTCAGCAGATAGCTCGTGTTTGGAGATTTATTTAAAAAAACAAGGTTTTTTCGGTTGTTGGTGTTTTAAAATGATCGCATTCATAGAAATTTACTATTGTCTGATGAGTTGTTCACACTAATTTACTTGGGAGCAGTAGTAGAACGTCCGTTCGGATGCAATAATGGGACTATACTTTTTAACGTGTTTCTGACTGTCCCACTGCTATGATATGGAAATCAAGAGGTACCTAAAGTGGGACAAGGATTTGGCTATATGCATTCGGAAAATTAGCGTCGAAAAATTGGTACCATGTTATGCACTATTTTCATCTGCTAAATCAACAAAATAACGAAGTGACTACATAGTAAACACCATAAATAATGCTAATAAAATTAATGACATTATCGTCTTAAGTGTTTATTGTAGATTTGCTATTGCTGTCCCACTACTGGTCCGAAAATTGGTTTTGTCCCAGTATAGTGCTTCCTTTTTTAGTCAACTTTCAGTTATTACTGAAATCGTTTTTTCAGTAAACAGTTTGTATCTCAAAAATCGACTTTTCGATTCTTAATACATTACTTTTCCATTTTATATACTATTAAAGCTCATATTATTTATGTATTATTAATGAACTTCAAGTAGTATTAAGTTTTTCACTATTTAATAAAAAAACAAAACAATTTTGATAGCTATAATTTGTCCTTAGCGATTATTGACTAATAAGTGATTTGCTGTCAATAGTTCATGTTTGAAAAACATAAAGAGATATCGTAATAAAATTAAGCTATTTTGAATAGAACAACTCTCTTGGTTAGCATATTAATCAAATGGAGGTATTTCTAGTTTATAGGTAAGGTATATATAGTTCTGTAAGGACTCGTGAGTGAACGCAGCGATTATGAAACAATAAGTATTATTTAACATTTTAATTAGTCAAATCATTCGTGAAAAAATTATTTATGAACTTATATGATTTTTTAAGTAAAGGGATAATTTAAACATAGAGTAGGAAATAAATAATTTCTAATTAAACAAACGCGTGATTCCCGTACTAGCGCAAAATAGGTTAGGAAAACAGCGATTTTCTATTCTCAACAATAAATACCGTTTTAGAAAGGTTGACGTGATACATTTGTTTTGTACTTATAAGAAAGTGCAGAATCTCTTGTTTAACAACAAATTTTTTTATTTTTTAAAACCAACTTTTAAGGTAACAAACTTTATTACTTTTCATAACAATTGATGTGATTCCTATTAACTGTCGTGTAAAAATGACTAATTTCAATAATTTTTATCTCAAAAAATAGGTTGGCTACATATATTTTAAAAAATAGAGAAAAATTCTTCAGATTTGAAAGAACTCCCTAGAATTTTGTTACTTTCGAAATCCACTTTTTGATACATTACAGAATTTATATCTTAAGATTTAAATTGATGTTTAAATAAAACTATTTAAAATTATGATTATATTTTAAAGCGTTTATAATATAATATTTCCATATTTTCTTTTTTGGCAGGAGCAACACATGTTTTCAATTTAAAATTTGGTCTGTTACAGGGTATACAAATTTATAATATATAAACCAAAACAAATAAATAACTTGTTTGAAAATTAAACGCTCACATCAAGGAATAGGTAATTAAATCCGTAAATATCGACAATGTAATCAGTCTGTTAAAGAAAATAAATAAATAGAAATCACGCGTGTCATGTACTTAGCGACGCTCGGCAAATAGAAACGTACACCAGCCAGAGGCAGTGTCACACGTCATACTGATCGCGATCATATAATACCTATAATGGTAGGCGCATATATTTAGCGTAAAATACACTTTGTTCAATTCGCATATAATCGTATGCTAAGTCTCTAAGAAAAAAAAAAAAACAAAAGACATTTATCGATAGATTTTTTCCTGCTCTTTCCAATGTTGCTATTACTTATTTACTCCGAAACAACACTTCCTTCTGGTCGGAAATTCAAGTTGAAAGTTCAGAGTCATTTTTCTCAAAGTATATCATGTTTTTGTTTGAAAATGCATTTTACGATTCGAAAGTAAAATTCTTAAGCTACAAAACCCTCATTTTTTGAGTTCGAGAAATGAAGGGTTCAATATAGTAACAAAGACAGTGACGAGCGGCCGCACGCGCTCTTCACGCTGCGCCCGAGCGAGCTCTATACTAATAAATGTAGTGAACCATTTCGATTTTACATACTGAAAAATATCATTAAACAATAAAGCCTCAAACATCATTTTTATTACTAGGCCATAAATTTAGCTTCCCATCCTGTTAATTTCTAATTTTTTTTATTTTTATTCGAATAGGTATGATACAATTGGGACGTTCCTGATGCTGAAAATCGTTTTAGATCTAACTTTCCAGTATCTGCTAATAATTTGATATATTGAAACGATGGAGTTTCAGGCACTGTTTTTGCTGAATCTAACCGTTGTTTTAGTTTATTTATGTATAGTTTTTAAATATTCATCTTTTGATGAAAAAAAAGCAAACAATATTTTCAAAATATTGTTACCCTCTCGTAAAGATCTTGTGGCGTTGGTATATAATATTATCGGATACTTCCCGCAAACTTGCCTGTCTAGCATTACTTTTTACGAAAGCACCAATTCTATCACATCCATTTTCTCCGTGAGCAGTCCGATGACAATGCCACTTTAACAGAAAAATCTTTATAGTGATGAAGGAGATTCTAGAAGTTATGTATATTTTTTAAACATTTACTTCTTTAACGAGATCAAAAGATTTTTTAATGTAATTAATTATTATTTCTTGGATTAGGTAAGGTGCCCGACATCGTGAATTAAATTGTCTGAAAAAATTATCATTCATTTGTGTTCAATTTTAGAATCCGATCTTTTATGGTAAATGACTATTGTCGTCAAACTACATTGATTATTATTATTATAGTAAAATGATTGTGCCACATATTATCCAATGAAAGCATAGTTTTCTGAAAAACCTAGAGCAATTAAAAATTCTAAAAAGTGAAATATATGACCTATATTAATAAAAATGATGTTTGGAAGCCCGCTGGGGCGCAGCGCGAAGAGCGCCTTTTTAATCTTATTACTTTTGAATCCTTCATTTCTCCAACTCGAAAAATTAGGGTCTTGAAGCTTAAGACTTGTACTTTCCAATGGTAAAATGCATTTTGAAAAAAGAACACGATTTACTGTGAGAAAAATCACTTTGAACTCTCAACTTGAATTTCCGACCAGAAGAAAGCGTTTCGGAGTAACAAACATAGCACCATTGGAAAGAGCAGGAAAAAGTCTATCGATATATGTCTTTTTTTTTTCTGAGAGACTCCGCATACGATTATAAGCGAGTTAAACAGAGCGTATTTTACGCCCAAAAATGCGCGGCACGCGCCTGCTGGCCCGCTTCTGCGGCGAACGCTCTCACATGTTCCGAGCGGACTCGCACGCGAGCCAGCGCGGCGGCCGTGCGGATTCTCTCCGATTTCCCCCGCTCCGCAGCGATTCCAGGAACTGATCGAGCGCTGTATAAAGTTTGGTTCGAGCGCCGCCGACTCCGGTGAGCTGCGTCAGCCGAACCACCTTCTACCGCTTCCCCCACTCCGTCTCGACTCAAGTCGCACTGATCGTGCACTGAAAAAAGGTTAGCGCACCGGCTGCCCGCTAGCGGACACCAGCAGCTCCATTCGAAGTGCAGCCCCTGTCCGATCGTTTGGGGCATATACTGCCCGCTTTCGCACAACATATAAGCGCCAGCGCGGCGCACGGGCTCTCCGCGGTAAGGCGGGAAGCCATGGGGCGCCAGCTGACCCTTCTTTTCGAGCGCGCACAGCGCGACTATAGCGTGCCCGTTGCTCTTCTCCTATAATAGGGCCCCTATGTGTTCCTATACACGGAGCGCGGCAGCTGCCCTAACCTTTTCTCAGTGTGTGTATTATATATACGAATGGATATTAGTACATTACGATACGGGTGTGGAAGGTGATTATTTACCGCATGAGACGTTTTTCGCACGAGCGAAGCGAGTGAGAAAAGTCGAATGCGGTAAAAATCACCTTACGCACCAGTGTCGTACAGTATTTTGTACCACGAGAGCCGAATAATCATATTAAAGTTATGATTTTGAGGTTAGAGTGGTATAAAGCTATATTATATGTTCGAGCGTAGCGTGGTCGCGCGAGCGATGCGAGCCAACGCCAGTCGGGCGCAGATTGAATAGATGAGTAAACAATTTAATAGATGAGTAAACAAAACGCTAAAATCAACTTTTCAATAAAAGAAATTATAATTAATGGTAAAAATTTGTTTTTTCATTTAAGAGTAATTTTTCTAATTTTGTTTATTTCTTTTTTTGTACATTAAAACTAATGTTAGTTATACATTTTTGTAAAATTGCTTCTTAGTGTCAAATTTATATATTATATACTTTTTTGGATTGTTTAGAATGATATAAGATAATTTTTAAAGTTTCAATGGTAAAATAACGAGTTATTACCACTTATACAAACAATTGAAAAAAATTACATTTCGATTTAAAATAAATATAAAAATAGCGCATATATTTGTAATAAGCTATGCAAATAAAAACAGAAAATGCAATGATTTGTAACTGCATAGTACATGACTCGAAATGCGCGATCCCCTATGCCTACACAACTTTTATGCATACAAAAAGGACCTCTCACGGATTCGTTAAAAAAAAGAAGTGTATACTTATCACGGAAAGTAGAGCTATTTCAGACTCAGGTGAGGAGTTTTCAGCTCCTTTTCTCCCCTTGTTGCACAATATGCTATTTGGATATGCTGGCCCGTTATTTGATTTTCGGACTCGTAAAATCGTATTTTACGTCGGCTAAAGAGTCGGTAAGATCGAATAATACGGACACGTATATCAAAAACTAATTTTCCTTAGAGTTTTCTGAAAAACATTTTCGAAGATGTAATGGAGGTATGAAAAAATACAAAAGCCAAAACCATTTTTGTTTGTCAATTAATTTCTTACAAATAAAGTATTATGGCGATGGAATAAGTTTTGACATACTAAAGAAAATATCATTTTTCTCAAATTTATTTTACATTAGTCTATTATTACGAATATATACCTCTCTTAAATGATGGAGGAAATGTGAAGCCGAAATAAGACGTTTCCGATTGGTCAAGTCAGTTTAAAAGGAGCCCCCTTTTTGTCTAGGCACAGTGTGCTACTAGGCACAGGCACACTTATGGAGATAGTCCCTCAATTTTTTGTTCGGGGTTAAGGTTAGTATGAGGCTGAGTGTAAGTGTGAGTGTAAGTGTGAGTGTAAGTATCGAGTATCGACTATGAAATCTACTACGCCACGTCCTACTCACTTCATTGCTTGTAGTGAATTCTGTTCGTAATCGTCTCTATCCCGGGTCTGCGGAACGCATGCGCACAGGCGCGCCAATGACGTTCGCCACGGATTATAATAATAATATAATACACTTTTTATAGTGCAATTTGAAGGATAATCAGTAAAACAAGGGATAGAATAAAACAAATTTTATTATAAGAAAATAAATTTTGACACATATTTAAATAATATTTACTAAATTAATAAATAAACATATTTAATAACTTTTTGGTTATGATTAAATACTTAGCATCACAATCTATACTTGATAATAATATATATTTTTAAATAAATCATATTTTGAACCACAATTTTCATCTGTAAAAACTTGTAAGATTTTATTATGAAGCTTATTGTACCTCATTGACATAAGAGAGATAGACTGCGGGTGTAGGTTAGCGAGAGTGGCACCCGTTGTGAGAGAGAGAGACAGATGCATAGAAGGTATATGTAATAGAAGGTATGCTGTCTCTCTCTAACGCATGTCCGCGAACATGGTTAGAGAGAGACAGCATACCTTCTATTGCATTTGTCTCTCTCTCAACGGGTGCCATCTAGCTTACCTACACCCGCAGTCTATGTCTATTATGTCTATGTTGTACCTTTACACCACTCTAACCTAAAAATCGCAAAACGTCTCATGCGGTAAATAACAATCACCTTCCACACCAATGTCATAATTTACTATTAATATTATACAAGTTAATACAACTACTAAAAATTTCAACAATAAAGATAATTTACCTCCAGCGTGTATTTGCCGATGTAAACCAGCTTGCTCGTTAGTCGTTCCACTTGCCAAAGGAGTGAAATCACCAGTTTTGGCAGTTACCACTTTGAAGCTGGATTTTTATCCGACATTCGCTGTACTTTTCGTGTTAAAATTACACCGCTCAGCACAAGCAAATTTCAATCCCAATGAAAGAATCGTTGTAATACCGATTGAAATTTTAATTCTTAATTGAATATGTATTTAATTAGCGATTAGAAGATAATTCTGAATGGAACGTGAGTTTAATTTATGAGGGAAATTTTAATTCAGCGTAACGGGTTCGGTAATTAATTAAAAATGTAATTCAATTTCATGGATCAAATAGCATTCTTTAATATATTATATATAAAAAAACGCGCCGTGTCGACTTATACCCCAGTTTTCTTAAGTTCCCCCTTAAGACTTCTGCGGTGCGTTCGTCGTTTATAATATATTTCATAATGGTATTTAGAATCTCTATAAAATATTCTTTTCTGATAGATTTCATATCTGATTTCTTTTAAAAAAATCATAAATAATACTAGTTTATAGATTACAGAGAAAACTTATACATGCCTTATTTTATACTTTCGCCGAAAATTTGATTTACAATACAATTGAGTGCTTATTGAAAAGATGAATTTAGAAGAAATAATGAACTAGATAAATTGTGTTGTTATAAAATAAAAAAAAAAGAAAAAGAGAAAAATTTGCCTCTCTTGTAACGCACACCTGCGTCAGCCGATGTTACTGCTGATGATTTTTCTTCACTGTATTTATTACTGACTTTTGTACATACAATTTTTCCTTTATATAAATTTCATAAATTAATTTTAATAAATAAATAAAATCTGTAAAGTAGAAATAAAATGTATGTAAATTTCGTAATTTTATACTATATTTATTATAAACCTAAGTTTCCTAATACTTATCTTTTTCGTCTTGGCATACAAATTTCGATGTTGGCCTTCTTAACGATATTTTTCGTTCCCATCTGTGACATCCGTGTAAATTGAAAGATGTTGATGTTGATGAAAGACTTGGTGAAAACCTATAAAAACATTTTAGTTTTTAAATAGACTTAATAACGACAAACCAGCGAATAAAAAAATTAAGAAAACGAAGGTACTCACATAAGTCTATTTGCGCCTGTCGTATGAGTCGTTCTGTATCCACGAAATATTTGTTATTCTGTGTAAAAATTTCACAGGAACGATTTCATGTCCGAGAAAGAGGCCCCTCCTCGCCTAATTCCGTGAGATGCAACCATTGTATTCATCCCTCCGATATAAATAGTTATTAACATGTTATAGATACATGTTTTCGTACAAAACATCCTTGGAGTCCAAGTATTTTCTTTATTTTATATGAATTCTTTTAAAATATACTATTGTAACATGTTATGTATACATGTTTATGATTTCATTACAAGTTCCTATTTTTGTCTATTATTAGTAATTATGCTTCGTGTCTCGTTCTCGAGATCACTAGGTAGTACCGCCAGTGTACACAGATGTCGCCACAAACTTCAGCTATCCCCACTTCTAAAACTCGGCTGCTGGCTCGCCTCGCCAGGCCGGCCGGTCTCTCTCGTCATAACGCTTTTTGTGCGCGTAGAGTGTGCCACGCTTTAGCTACATGGCGGTAGAAGAGAAGCCTTCGTTTTTCATCCTTTACGGAAGGATTATTGATGAAGATTTCCCGACCGCCGTATTCAACTGTGGAAACAGATAAATAGTGCTTAACCTTTCGGACGATGTCTCAGATTCAGAATCGGCATTATTTGGATTAATAAGTAAGTATACGTTCCAGGACGTTTTTGTGCGGCGGCGTGTTAACACGAGAAGTTATAGACATGCCGCCCAAATCTCAATGGACTGTAATTATGCATGTGTAAGAGAAAAGAAAAAATATACTTCTCTTATAAACTGCATAAACTATAGATCTTTATTGTGTTCTTTTTAAGCCGTTAGACGGTTTGGGTTGTAGTCTTCGTTTTACGGCGAGCTCACACGAGAGGTGAGCCAGGTCGTATGTTTGACATAACCTGTATTATCATGACTACATAATCCTTTGTTTGGCAGTGAGCTCACACGAGAGGTGAGACAAACTGTACATAACCTGTATTAACATGATCTTTTGTTGGCAGTGAGCTCACACGAGAGGTGAGACAAACTGTACAATTTGACTAGAGTGATGTAATGCGTCTGGCTACAGACAGCACATAACCTAGATCTGCATATTGCTCTTCCAGATTCGCAAGTGAGTTGATAGATGGCGGCGGGGTAAACAAGAATCACAATCTCGCAACGCTAATGCAGCTTATGCTTACAAGAATCTGGTAGAGACAGAGTCTGAAAAGACAAATTAATTTTCAGAAAAACAAGGAAATGCTCGGAATTTAGTTACCGGTAATTTTCCTTATCTCATTTATAATGAGTAAAATAAATGATAGGCTTTTTCATTGAGTAAAAGACTATCGGTTTTATGCGATTACATTGCCAACTTATTCAAGGAAGAAACTGCCGAACATTTCGACGGTTTTTTCGCTTAAGCGCACTTAGATGGCTATGCCCGAATGTACGATTAAAGGAATATAATCTTCCTCCTAATTTCCTCAATGAGTAAGAGGCCGAGAACCATCTCAAGCGAGATACATAAAAGCGATGGGAGGAAAAAAGTCCCTGCACCAGAGAGAGCAGGTTCGTTTCCCAAATCAGGATCGATTTTACTGCAGCAATACACAGTTCTCGATCTACTGTTTGTCTCGCTGAATACGAACGATAGGCGCATGCAGCTAGTGCTATATAACTCATGTACTGAATGGTCATGAAGTTTAACCTTAATGCTGCGCCATTGGAGTGTTACATTTTAAAGCATATTCTTAATATATAAAAATATATAGAAATATAAAAATGCTATTCTTGGACTGTCGTCTTATCGATCATGTAAGCAATCGAATAAAATTTTCGAGGAAAAGACAAACACAGGTGTGCGTAGCGCGCCAGTTAACGTTAGCCATTATAAAAAAAAAAAAAAAAAAAAAAAAAAAAAAGCCGTAAGGACTGGTTCGTCTAAAGAAAATTTTATTTCTAATTTGAAAGCATTTGGCAAGAGAAACATTGGCGCGTGAAGCGTGCATGAATCTTTCTAGCCTGATCAAAGAATTGATAGAATAAAGTATAAAGGGTGCTTTGCGACCCCGCTCACTTCCTTTTCAATTTCTTATATATATTGCCAAGCAGTGCGCTGTCATGTTTTGATGATCGTTAATTCTTTTTTTCATAAAATAGTACGATTCAAGATTATATCAATCGATTGCGAAATAAATTATTGAAAACAAAAAATAAATAAATAAATAAATAAACATTTGTGTGCATAGCACTCCAATTAACGCAAAATTATATAATAATTACTATGATTATAATATTGTAATAAAAAGGTAATTGTAAATGCATAGCATCAGATTCTTTAGAACGTTTTGAAAACAGGCTGACGTTCGTTGGTTATTATACTGGTCGTATATATGTAAATCAAAATATGTCAAAATTTTAATTTTAAGTTAATTAACGATAATTATCGTGGTTTGATTTCGAGTCTTTCAATATGGATTTCTTGCGGGTATAAAAGTTACTCTTCAAGAATTACGAGATATCGAATTCAAACATTTCTGTTACTAAATTTTGTCAACGCAATTATCAACTTACAAATAATAATTATATTATTATAAAGAGTATAATTTATTCTTTACTCATATGTATTACTGATAATGTTTTTAGTCAATTCTGACTAGATCCGTTGGGAGCGAGGAAGAAAATAAATCTCTCAAGATGTTAAATATTTGCGACGTTTCGTCGACGGATTTGTCGACCGTGAATACGGTTAACAACTTAGATCATATTTATTACTCATTAGCTAAGGCTATATACATTTAAGGTTATTTATATATTTTTCATATTTATTAATCAACCAAGGTATCATAATCTTAAATTTTTGACTTTAAGTATTTGTTACGCTACTTAAAGTATATATACTGCCTAATTTCTTACTGACCTATGATATGGGTTCGAGTAATCGATGAATATTCAATTGTAGTTGATGTCTAGGTCTTATAAAGGCGTTTTTAACAACCCCTTCACGATTCTTACAAAGTGATATGGATAAACTATTATTTGAATCAAGTAACTGGTGGTCTCAGTCAACACCAAATCTATATCAAAATTTTATTTCGATGCTTTAGTGCGTCTAAATTTTTCTATAAAGGTAAAATATCAGGTGAATTACCGTAGATTTTTTGTTTATACTGTAGAAAAAAAAAAAATTTTCAATTGAATCATTTAAATACATTTTATTGAAAGAAAAAGTAATTGAAAGAATTGAGGCGTCATTGAAGTTATTACACGACTCATTAATTCAAATATATATAATGATTGTCTTAATATTATATTATAATTCTCTTCATTTAATATTTGAATTGGAACTTTTCCTTCTTATTCAAGTAAAATAGAACGATAGTAGTGTCTATCCGTAATCTGACTTTAGTATTACTAAATACTTAGTATTTTGTGTATTTAATCAATATATATTTATATAAGAAAAAATCTCGCGAGTTTGTTGTGATAATTTAACATAATTATAATTTTTTTTTATCACAAAATTCGAAAGAAATATCGCACATAGTCTTAGAGAACAAAGATATTCTAGAACAGTATGAGGTATGGTTGATTTCAGTTGGGTTAATCAAATTATTAAGTGAATAATAATAATAATAATAATAATAATAATAATAATAATAATAATAATAATAATAATAATAATAATAATAACAACAAGTTTTGAGAGACTCTAGTGATTGAATAATAATAATAGTCGTTTACTGTATATGTAAAAGATTTAAAAAGTTTTAAAACATTGCGTATAATAATAACATCTTTTTCAATACGAGAAAATTACATAAAAACATAAGAAATACACAATATCCCTTCTTAAAGTGATGAGCGGCCATGTTGAAGCATCAAAAGGCTTGATTTTGATTGGTCGATAAGAAGAAGGCGCGAAAAATTTACTGTCTGGAATTTAATGTTTGAATTTTTTAATGGAATTTTTACATTTAGGGTAGTATAAAAATGATTAAGTTCTGAATTTGAAAAAATACTTAAATACGTTAAAAGTAAAACGTAATGAAGATAGCATACATAACCTCAAAACAGAAAAGTACGCGCGAAGCGCGTTTGATTATCGCTTGTACATTGAGATTTCAATGTGTCAACGACTAATTTTCAGTCTCCTCAATATCGTATCTATGTTATAATATCACAGTCAAAACCTAGAAACTAAAATGTTAGGTTTGAAAGTGTTTTAGTTCAAATGATTTAATTATTAAGATAAACAGTGGGATGTAGTTCGATTTTATAAACATAACTATTACATGTGGTAGATTCTGATAAAGCTAGTCCAGTAGCTGATTCTGATACTTAAAGTACTTAAGTTAAATAATTTTCTTTTTCAAACGAAGTTCGTAATTGTCTAGAATTTAGAATTGCTGAAATAAAAGACTGAATAGTCACTCTGAACATCTACCTAGTGATCTCGAGAACGAGACACGAAGCATAATTGGACGATCGAGCGAGCCCGCCGAAGGCGGGCGAAGCTCGATCATAATTATGCAGAGGGTCTCGTTCGAGAAGATCACATCCCACCCTTAAATAAATTTTAATAAAAATGTATAACATAAAAATACATATAATAACATATATTATTCATTTAACATTATCTTAAGAACGTTCCCACCCATTGATAACATATGGACAACATAGCAACTGTAAACTATATGACGAGAGAGACCGGCCGGCCTGGCGAGGCGAGCCAGCAGCCGAGTTTTAGAAGTGGGGATAGCTGAAGTTTGTGGCGACATCTGTGTACACTGGCGGTACTACCTAGTGATCTTCTCGAACGAGACCCTCTGCATAATTATGATCGAGCTTCGCCCGCCTTCGGCGGGCTCGCTCGATCGTCCAATTAGTTATTTGTTTGCCATTCAATTTCTTATACTGTTGGAAATGGTGATAATTTTTTTGTTTCAACGATTTTTACAAAATGATTTCTCATTATTTTCACATTTTTAGAGTATCTTACTTTTGAGGGATTTTTACCTGAAGCCAAAGTTTCAGCAAATGCTGCAGCATAAACTCCACAGCTATTACCATCAGGTTGTTGAACCAACATTGGTTCGAAAGTAACATCCTTCTCTGTAACGTTGAAACGGCGACTTATGTAACTTTTTTCAATTTGTACTATTTTATAGTTTGTATGTGCGGGTAAGCTATCGTATACTTTGATTTTCTGCCCATCAAAGAATATACATCTCCAGTGAAGAATATACTCTCCTCCGATTATTTGAATACTAGGGCAATTAGTTGAATCATAAGTTGCAATATTGGCGTCTACATACAAAACACTTTGAGTTACGAAACCTGAATTATTCGTTTTTAGAACACGTACAAATGAATCAAGTGAATCGTCGTTCAAATAGTTTTGAACTGGTAAAACATTTTGCCTCAAGGCAATTAAAGGTAATTCTCTTGAATCCATAAATTTTTGAAATTCTAAAATAGATCTATCACTTATTAGTGTTGGGTCATTGCGATATGAAGTTATAATAACATCATCGTCAACACTAAGAGATCTCCTTTTCCTACTTGTAAATATTTCTATATCATTCACTTTTCTTTTTTCACCTCGTTTAGATACTTCTGCATTATTCGAATTCGTTTGTACGTTTGCCATACATTTGACAATATTAAAAGTATTTCCTGAAGATGTTAATCCATTTTTCAACATAATAGATTTATGAACAAGTTTTTTAGCTACAATAACTTTCATTTTATTACTTGAGATCGCTTTTAGACATGTTTTAAATTTAGAATTGACGGGATTGCACCTGCTTTTTGATTTTACTACATTTTTATTTTGATTCATGATAATATTAAAGTTTTTCATTTTTGATTCAACATCTACTGTTGTATTTGTGATGACAGGATTTTTCGCACTACTTGCTTTACTTTGTTTTGCTTTTATGACATCTAAAGTATACTGAGGATTTCTTATTGGCATTTTTCGATTATGACGGCTATCTAAAATTTCAGGTAACATACAATCCATGTAAAATCGTAGTAACTGTTTTTCCATTTTCTCTTTCCAGAATTTGTGGTCAACATCGATTACGATATATTTCCTACTAAGAGGTGTATGAATCACGAATAGACAGTGACTTCTACGTGTAATGTGTAACTGTCCTTGAACTTGATAATAGTATGGATGCCTTTTATTTATCATTTCAATATTTTTAGAATGAAAAATTTTCCTTACTGCTGGAACAGTTATCATTGCTTTTTCTGCAGTAACATTTGCAGCACTATAAGGACACTTTATTTCTAATATCCAGTCGTCGTCAATTATTCCATCAGGTGGTGAACCCAAGCATGCGTGAATTTCATCTATAAAAAGTCCGCATGGCGTTATTTCTATATTTCTTTCTTGGATAACTTTTTCTTTTGCAATTTTTTCTTGCTGTATTCCATAAATCACTGCTTTACATTCATCATTAACTGCTGGATATAGAATTTTTTTTATTCGATTTGCGCAACTCACACGAGTACTCCAAGTGCATGCCGTTTCAAAATGTGAAGACGTTAACATAATTTTTCGCAATGCTTTCCAAGTGTGACTCTCATTCTGTTTGACTGTTTCTTCTTGAATTTGTAAACGATTTTTTTGATTTTCTTTTAACTTGTCTAGTACATTTTCACAACGCTTTTTCATTTCGTGGTTGGATATATCTGCATCATTGTGATGAGGTCCATAAAACTTACATGAATTTTTCGTTGAAAATGAGCGTTTCTTTCGTCTGCCATTCAGTCGTCGTCGTTCTTGTGTTTGTAGTAATTTTAACTGTCTTTTTTTCTCAACATCTTCTAGAACGAAAGGCACTCTTTTTTCCATGACTTTAAACAGTTCCGATAATGCTGCTTGCGTATTGTACTGCAAAACTTGTGCAGCTACTCTTGTAGAATATTGACTTCTTAAAGAATAATTTGTACGTTTACCATTGTTTCCATGACATATCAATGAGTTTAGGCATTCCGCTTTATTGTTTGAAACTTTATGCAATAAACTTTCACTATAATCACTCAAAAATTCGGTAGCATTTGTAATTTTTTCAAACAAATCATATTTACTCAGTACTTCAACATTATTAACATCTTTATTATTGCAAGAGTTACCTCGTTCTTTACATCCTTTGTGTTCACCAAAAACATGATACGGTACATTTAAGATATCTTTTCTGCATTCTTCTATTTTAGATTCCCATGATCTGGATTCACTTATTCTTCGATCGATTGCATCTTCAACTTCTTGTCGGATTTTACCAATATTTTTCGTTATAAGTTTCTTTGCTTCACCAAATCCTTTTATTCTAGGTTTTTTTCCTTGCGTTGTAGCTGCTGTACATCTGAGTTTTTTACACAAATTTCTTAGCAATGAATGGTGCAAAATATTCTCTTAATAACTATATTATGCTCTCGATATATATTGTTATCAAGTAAGTTTTTATAAACGTCGCTGTCACCGTCAGTGATCATTGTTTCATAAATTAATCCATTCGTTTCTACACTATATTTGAAACCTTCCAAAATAATATCTGCTTCCATTGCTGTTGACGGACAATTAGCGTCCCAGTTCCTATAGCAAGTATGTTTTTTTGGTTTTTTTTGAGCATTTTCAGCCCGTACACATACGAGACAATACTTGTTGCGCACACCAAAATATAATACTTTTCCACTGTACCATCCAACGATTGCAGCCATACCAGACGCCGAATTGTAGTTCGTTCCATACGATCTTTTACCCCACGAGCCATCTGTCGTTACCTTAGTGAAATGTACGTTTGTAGAAGTAATGTCACCTCTTTCAATAGCAAGTAACTTTTCTTCTTCTGCAGCGTTATCCATTGTAGCAACCGCTGCCTCAGAAAAATGAATCAGCAATGACTGTTCCAAGTCGAAATATGTTTTATCACTAAAACAATGGACGCTCATGCCAGCCAGAAGTTCTTTTAATTGCGTGTAACCCATACCTGTTACAATCGTTGAAGCTACAGCTGCTGTATTAATATCCATATATTGTAAATCAGTAGTGGGTTCCGACATTATACGACATTCGTAACGACAATCAGAACAATGAAAATGAAATTGTGTTTTCAATCCGAGTCGTTTTTCACTTATCAAATGCCAATTTTCAAATAGACATTTATAATTTTGCGTAATATGTTCCTTGAAAGCTTTTTGTATTTCATTAAAAACGTATTGAAAATCAATTATAACACGATGAGATTCTTCATAAGAATGTTGTGTTTCTGACTTATTATCACTTAAATCATCCTTTGTATCTTCTTTTTCATTACGAAAAAACGATTTATCTTTTGTACTCTGTGCATTGATACTATTGATACTAATCTTACTTAGGTCGCTTATGCTACTAGTAGTCATCTCATGTTGATGAGTGGTATAATCATTATATTTATGATTTATTTCACCCCTTTCATCACATGATATGTCAATCTTTTGATGAGTGGTATAATCATTATATTTATGATTTATATCACCACTTTCATCACATGATATATCAATCTTTTGATGAGTGGTATAATCATTTATATATTTATGATTTATTTGACCACTTTCATCGCAAGATACATAATTAATATTTTGATGAATGGTATAATCATTATGTTTATGATTTATTTTGCCACTCATACCATAGAACACATTATCGTATAATTCATCAAATTTGAAAAGATCTTTTGGCCGAATCCATCTCAAATCAGACAGCCCGCGTATGCCTATTTCACCTATCATGTTGAAATAAAAATATTTATGTTCTACTCGAAAAAATATTTTACACGTGTTTTTTTATTTTTTTGTTTCATCAAAATTTCATGCGTTCAGCGATACCGAAAAATTACGAGAAAATTCTTTCATTGAGAAAACAAATTTTCAATGTGATTTTCAGACTGCTATTGTTTCAGCAGTTTTTCAAGCTTTTAAACGTGTAACACATAATTTCACTCAGTTTTGAGCCCTCTTTAACGGCCTTAATGTCATTTTCAAAAAAAAATAAAAAATCCACGAGCTATGCACTTTTTACTGAAAAATTCATTTTTTAGAGAAGTGCCTTTTTCTCGAAAACCCCATGTTTTTTTGCACAATTTTTGTTGTCGTGATAGAGGACGGTAATGCCTAGCTAGACGTATTTGTGAGATTCGGTACTTTTTTCCTGGGATAGCGATCACTAATGAGATAACACACAAACAATTTTTTCACGCTTAACGCTTATATATAGTCAATGATATTAGAGTCAATGTAAAGGTATTTATCTTTGTGCGTATGTAATATACATGTACGTGCGCCTACTTATAGGAGTATATGTACTAGTACATTTGTCCGCTAGATGGATATGGTTTGACTTAACATTTACAAAGAAAAGTTCGGTTTCTGCTATATATCACACATCTCGTCTTATTTAAAACCATCATCTTTTGGAAAATTATTACATATTTACACCTTATCAACTCAACTACGATGTCTCAATATTACTCAACAGAGAGAAACAAATGTGCAGACTTTTTAGACAAACACAAACAAATTATTTACAAATCTAGTTCCGTACGTTTAAAACAACTTGAGAATCTTGCTCATCCATTGAAGCACCTCTATCCTCATTTACCTTTGACACCTTCTACATATCTGTGTCAACATTGTTACAATCGTGCTTTAGAATTGGTGAGTAGTACTGACAATGAATTTATAACGGATAATGAAGTTACCGATAACGTAGTTGATAGAGATGAAGATTTTTTACCAAGTACTCCAGAACGCATTGAAGAATTTAATAATGAAATAAGTACATCTTTCTTAGGTTCTGTATCGCCTCTTAAAAGAAAAAATCTTATACATGAAAAATCAATTGAAAATTACGTAACAAAGAAGAAAAAAAATACTTTCAACATTGTCTAATACCCTTGATGTGAAGTTGAACAATGTTTATGACGTTTCTATAACAGCAAATGAATCAACTGTATGCCATTGTACAGAATGGATACAAAATCTTGGTCTAGCCTTGCAAAAGTGTTCTACGGTATCAGAAAAAATAAAAATTCTGACTTTGCTACCTTCATCCTTTACAAAACATGAAATTTTATCTTTATTTCCAGAAATAACAATGTATATGATCAACAAATCGAGAAATCTTGTTAAAGAAAAAGGAATTTATTCAGAACCAGATGCATATTCAGGCCATCCGATTGATGAAAACATGGAAAAAATTGTTATGGAATATTATTTAAATGATGATTTTAATTGTTCAAGACAAAGTCCTAATAAATGTGACGTTGTTACAATTAAAGTTAACAATAAAAAAGAGAAAAAAGTTAAGCGTTTTCTTACTCGAAGTTTAAAAGAGACGTATAAAGTATTTAAAAATGATTATCCAGAATTGAGAATTGGAAAATCGAAATTTTATAGTTTGCGACCAAAGTATGTCTTACTTAGCCCCATCAAAGAAGTTTGTCTCTGTATCTATTGCGCAAATTATGATTTATTTCTTACGAGCTTAATTAATTTTAGAGGGAGTAACGTCACAGAGTTGGATGAAAGTCGGTCACAAATAATAAATGCAACAATGTGTTCTGAGCCATCTGATTTATGTTATTTACAAGAATGTAAACTATGTCCAGGGATTAAGGGAATTACGTTTCATGTTTTAAAACTGCAAGATGTAGAAGGCACAGAAGAAATTACATATGCTTTGTGGGATAATGGAAACCTGATTAAAAGACACTATCAATTTCTGCTTTTAAAGATGAACTTTCGGTTTGGACCATGAGGGTTAGTACTCACATGTATGTAAAAAATATACAACGCAAAGCTATAAAAACAGAAAGAGAAAGTGCTAAAAAAGACTCACATCATTTAGTTCTTCAAATAGACTTCGCTGAAAACTGGGCTGTGATTCATAATAAAGCTGTTCAAGGAAATCATTGGGTTAATGATCAAATTTCTATTTTCACAGCAGTCTCTTATCAAGGGGATTCGACACAAAGTTTCGCAGTTATAAGTGATGACCGAAAACATGATTCAGCGTATGCTTTGCTAGCAGTACAAAAAATTATAAAATTCTTGAAAGAAAATTGTTGTGATTCAATTAAAAAATTACCATCGTATCAGACGGCGCTGCGAGTCACTTTAAAAATCGCTTTCAATTAGATGAACTAAAACGAGCACCGTGTGATATAAAATGGTTGTTCTCTGCTACTGGGCACGGCAAAGGAGCTGTAGATGGTGTGGGTGGACTTATAAAGCATTATGCTACTTCGCATAATCTTCGAGAGCCCCTTGAAGAAGCTATTCAAAACGCAAATGATTTTGCAATACATGTTCAAAAATATACTGATGCTATTAAAATAATACATTTACAAGATGCTGAAATAGAACAATTCAGAAAAGAAAAAAATATTGATTGGCTTAAAACTCCAAAGTATCCTGGAATTCAAAAAACTCATATATGGGTTAAAAAAACATGTGACGATAAAATACATTGTTTGACAGCAAAGACCGCTGATCGTCCGCTTACTGAATTAAGAACAATGAAGCAGAAAAACAAAGGTAGTAAAATAGGTATACAAATGAAAAAAAGGTATAAAAATAAAAAATCAAAAAGACGCAAATAACAAATAAATACATAGTTATGTGTACCTGTATATTACATACACACAAAGACAAATACCTTTACATTGACTCTAATATCATTGACTATATATAAGCATTAGGCGTGAAAAATTTGTTTGTGTGTTATCTCATTAGTGATCGCTATCCCAGGGAAAAAGTACCGAATCTCACAAATACGTCTAGCTAGGCATTACCGTCCTCTATCACGACAACAAAAATTGTGCAAAAAAAAACATGGGGTTTTCGAGAAAAAGGCACTTCCCTAAAAAATGAATTTTTCAGTAAAAAGTGCATAGCTCGTGGATTTTTTATTTTTTTTGAAAATGACATTAAGGCCGTTAAAGAGGGCTCAAAACTGAGTGAAATTGTGTGTTACACGTTTAAAAGCTCGAAAAACTGCTGAAACAATAGCAGTCTGAAAATCACATTGAAAATTTTTTTTCTCAATGAAAGAATTTTCTCGGAATTTTTCGGCATCGCTGAACGCATGAAATTTTGATGAAACAAAAAAATAAAAAAACACGTGTAAAATATTTTTTCGAGTAGAACATAAATATTTTTATTTCAACATGATAGGTGAAATAGGCATACGCGGGCTGTCTGATTTGAGATGGATTCGGCCTTTTATGATTTTTTCATTGTAAGATTCATTTTCATTGTTGTCGTATTTCTCAACGAAAGAATTATTACTCTCGCTCGTAGTCAATTCTTTCTTGGTTCTTAAAGAATAACATAAAATGGAAGATTATTTTATGTAAAATATTTAATTATTGAATAAAAATGTATATTATGTTTTTCATATATTAATTAATTCTATATTAACGTTATGAAGTTGAAACTGGTAGCCACACTTATTATAGCAGCTGACCATCAGGGGCCAATATTGATTCTAGGAGCCCCAGTCGTCTCAAAGCATAAAAAATTTCAAAAATCATTTTATGTAAAACGAGAATAAACTATATTTCCCCCTGGTAAATTTGTCCATTACAAATGAATAGGAAAGCAGAAACTATCCATCGGAAATAGCTAGTTATTACTAAGTCAAGAGGACATAAGTGTAATGCTTTTTTCTATCAACTTCTCCCATTTTATGGAATGGCCCTAACCTCAAAATCTTCACATTAAAATTTCATAAAAATTTAATCACATATTGTAAAATTTATACTAGTAAGAGATAGTTTACCGGTATAAACAAAATTTAGTAGTCTTTGTACAATTTACAGCTTTATTCTATAAGATGTAAACCAAATTCGTTATTTTAACAAGCATTAAAATACGAAATTAATAGATAGAGTACAAAATTATAACCATTTTTGCGGCCAATAAGTGTGAAAAATAGGTTGAAAAAAGCGTTACACTTATGGTAGAGAACTGCCCTTGTAACACAATCTGCCGCGCGTGCCTTGCGCAATTCTGCTGCAATTCTGCTGCAATTCTGCTGCAATTCTGTTGCAATTTTACTGAAAAGCAGAAATATGCACGCAATCGGAAACAGACGACACATAGTCTGCTGCAATTTCCGTTAACTTTCTGTAAATTGCAGCAGAATTGCATCAAAATTGCAAAAGACGTGCTACCAGGGTGGAGTAAATTTGTTTGCCATCTTGGTTCAAAGTACCCATTTACTACCCAAAAAATGACTTGGATTTCTACCAGTGCCGATCTCAATTACAATACAAACATTTTATATCAGTATTAAATAATCAAATAAAATATAAATATAACAATAATTGGTACCATTTCATGGGAGTGGTTACAGCAACATAGAAATGTCCCCATTTTTTATGAAATTTCTTATTGACCTTAAAAGCAAGATCCTCCCCTTGTAACACAATCTGCCGCGCGCGCCTTGCGCAATTCTGCTGCAATCTGTTGCAATTCTGTTGTAATTTTACTGAAAATGCAAAAATATGCACGCAATCGGAAACAGACCACACATAGTCTGCTGCAATTCCCGTTAACTTTCTGTAAATTGCGGCAGAATTGCAGCAAAATTGCAAAAGACGTGCTACCAGGGTCCCTACTGAAAAATCTCACGAGAGATCTCGCCTCAAAATCTCCCATGTGAGAAATCTCGTGAGATCTCATGTGAGAAATTTTAAAAAATTGTGAAACTCTGAAACGCTTTCAAAGGTGTATTTTTGAACTAATTTTGGGGATAAAACTACCTATTATGCAATTCTCAGTTGTGGAATACTTGTTTTTAATTAATGCAAAATTTTTCTGCCCTCCCCCCCCGAGCAAAATCGCACCTAAAATTCTTCAGTAGGGCTGTACTACTCGCTCTGTTAAAAATTGTATAATCTGATTAAATAAATAAAGTGTAAAATATGGCTTTTAGTGAACAAATGATTCCCATTCACTACTGCAAAATAGAAATCCGAATTAGAAAACTAGTAAGTCCGATTGAGACCGATTATAAATATAAATACGTTCTAATTAGATTTGGTCAATCATATTCTTAAAGGAAATGAAACAAAAGCAAAATGTGATCAGTTAAATCCGATTAGAGCCGACTCATTTTTATTATCGGTCTGAATTGCACTTAATCGTTTAAATTGGGTTTAATTCTGTAATAGAGTATTAAAAAATCGAATTAAAACCGATTATACATTAAATCGATTTATCAAATCGAATTATACTTTAAATTTAATAAAATTATAATTGGTTATAATAGAATATTTTTAACAGGATTAGTAAACAAATGGTTCTTACCCACTTGTAAAATAGAAATCCACACAAAATTGTTTAAGCTGTCCTTGGTAACAAGTATAATAGTAGATATAAACTATAGGCGCACGGGCTCGTTTGAGCCCGTATAATGAATTTTTGGATTCGTTACAGTTCAGGGATGAGGCCTCTCTCAGAGGCGCGCAAATTATCGCTAGTAAGTTTATAAAGAAGGATTTCAAAGTTTCGCTTTCGAAAAAAAAAATCATAAGAGTAGCCTTGAATGCGCAACAGTGGCAGAGTGGTAACGTTGGAAAGCAGATCTCTCCGTATGCAGAGCGGTAATGAACGCGGACCTCGGAGAGTGGCCACAGTGCTCCGAGCGACTTATAATTTTTTTCGAAAGCCAAAATTTGAAATTCTTCCTTAGCGCGGAGCTCGATAAATAAAGAATGTACTTAAACTTAAAATTGAGAGCGTATCGCCTTGAACGCGAATTTCTTAACTTTGAAATTTCTTTGTTAGCAAAGCGCGAACCATCGATAAACAAAGAAGAACGCGAATTTCAACTTCGAAATGTCTCTCTTAGCGCGGACCACTAAGAGAGGTCCCCATAAAAATTCATTCCGAAAAGATAAACTGTGAAAGCGCGGACCTTCGGTAGAATTTCTTAACTTTGAAATTTCTTCGTTAGCGCGAACCACTGAGAGAGGCCCCATATCCCCGAGCTGTAACGAAACTAAAAATGCATTTCGAGAGCGAGTGGCCTTGTACGGGCTCAGGTGGACAGGTCCACGAAAACTAGCTCGAAAAGGGGCAAAATCTTACCATAATTGTAAACAGTAATGTCTCAGCGGATTCTTATAGTTTCCGATAGTAGAAACATAATGTACATATTGTGCCATTTGAGAATAGTGAAATTGCATTGTTTAAATAATGCTCTAAGTTGAAAAAAACGTTTTTTTTGCTTATATATTCGCAACTATTAATCTGACAGACAAAAGTCTTAATTGAAAGTTGTAGATATTAAAAAGATCTATCGAGTAAACCGCTTACCGAAACTATATGTTAATTAGTTCATTATAGTTATTGCAAATAAACCGTCTAAAATCGCTGTTTTTTAAATTATCAATAAAAAATTCAGATTTTGTCATTGAGGCTCGAAAAGTACTTGTAAAGGTAGGTCTTATCCACCTTTATTACCAGCCATTAAACCGAATTTGAAAAATTATTTTTTAAGGCTGTACGTTATTAATAAACTAAAAAAAATTGTTTTTTTGACAGGAATTTGTACGTTTTTGAGCAGTCGTACAGAAGTCTGGTAGGGCTCATTTTAATTTTAAAGAGTTGTACTTTCATGTCCAAAAAAGACCTAAGCGATTAAACAATGACAAGTTGCTTTAAAAAATGTACTCCAAAATACTTATAAACAATAGGCTCGCACGGTCAGACTATTATAGTTAGAATCTTCTCGATTTGATATTCGTAAAGTAGGCATTTTTAAAGAAATTTTAAGACCCGAATGGTTGCTCTAGCATAATTAGAAGCTGAGATAATCTTTTTTCTTTTAAATCACTGCGGCCTTATTTTTAAACATTAAGGAACGAAATATGGTGCTTTGCTAAGCTCGATAGTTCTTCTAATAGTAAACAAATTTTGAATGTTATTTATTTACAACCGCATGCATGGTTCATTGATAAAGACAAACGTTTTTACGGCCGTGAGCCCTTCGCAGCAAAGGAACGCGCGCGGCGGCTGCTTGGCGGCTGGCGCGCATGCGCGCAACGACTCCGCGCGCGAACTTCGCACGCTTACACTCGAAGACTATATATTTTCTCGGCTTCTACTACTTAATCAGAATTTCATTATTTTTTATTTTTTGAGCATAAATCTGTGAGTGCGTTAATTAATGTATTAATTTCATTCATAATGTCAATTAATATATTATTTGAATGTAATAATTATAAGGTCGCAAAGCAGTAAAATAACATGAATTTTTTAGATATTAGAGTCTTACTTGAAATTATAAATTTCTTATTATTATTATAATTAATTATTTCATGAAACAAATTAAACCAAATTAATTTACTGTGTAAACTACTGTTAGTTATTTATGTGTAAAATTATTCGAAAATTTACTTAGAGTATATTTTGAATGAATAGTATTTGATTTGAATAGTAATACAATATTGTCATTTAAAATAAATGTCATTAGTTATGAACCCTATAATTACAGTACATTTTTGAAGAACCGAAATTTTTGTATTATTTTAAACTATAATTTATTGGGGGGAACCCATGTACAAATTAAGACTCAGATAGGTAGACAGATATTATTTTAAAGTATACTTTATAATAATTGCTAAATGGATGTTATTTTATTTCTTTGCGACCTTACTATCACATTCAAATAATATAATAATTAGCGTACTCGAAAAGTTAATTATAAACGTTAATAATTATTATCAATCTATATAGTACATTAAAATAAGAAAGAATAATACGATTATTATTATTACATAGTATTGGTTTAATTTGTTTCATGAAATAATTAATTATAATAATAACAAGAAATTTATAATTGCAAGTAAGACTCTAATATCTAAAAAATTCATGTTATGTTACTGCTTTGCGACCTTCTTATTGCATTCAAATAATATATTAATTGACATTATGAATGAAATTAATATATTAATTAACGCAGTCACAGATTTATGCTCAAAAAATAAAAAATAATGAAATTCTGATTAAGCAGTAGAAGCCGAGAAAATATATAGTCTTCGAGTGTAAGCGTGCGAAGTTCGCGCGCGGAGTCGTTGCGTGCATGCGCGCCAGCCGCCAAGCAGCCGCCGCGCGCGTTCCTTTGCTGCGAAGGGCTCACGGCCGTAAAAACGTTTGTCTTTATCAATGAACCATGCATGCGGTTGTAAATAAATAACATTCAAAATTTGTTTACTATTAGAAGAACTATCGAGCTTAGCAAAGCACCATATTTCGTTCCTTAATGTTTAAAAATAAGGCCGCAGTGATTTAAAAGAAAAAAGATTATCTCAGCTTCTAATTATGCTAGAGCAACCATTTGGGTCTTAAAATTTCTTTAAAAATGCCTACTTTACGAATATCAAGTCGAGAAGATTCTAACTATAATAGTCTGACCGTGCGAGCCTATTGTTTATAAGTATTTTGGAGTACATTTTTTAAAGCGTTTTTAAGCAACTTTTAATTGTTTAATTGCTTAGGTCTTTTTTGGACATGAAAGTACAACTCTTTAAGATTAAAATGAGCCCTTCCGGACTTCTGTACGATTGCTCAAAACCGTAGAAATTCCTGTCAGAAAAACAATTTTTTTAGTTTATTAATAACGTACAGCCTTAAAAAATAATTGTTCAAATTCGGTTTAATGGCTGGTAATAAAGGTGGGTAAGACCTACCTTTACAAGTACTTTTCGAGCCTCAATGACAAAGTCTGAATTTTTTATTGATAATTTAAAAAACAGCGATTTTAGACGGTTTATTTGCAATAACTAATGAACTAATTAACATACATTTTCGGTAAGCGGTTTACTCGATAGATCTTTTTAATATCTACAACTTTCAATTAGGACTTTTGTCTGTCAAATCAATAGTTTCAAATATATAAAAAAAAAACTATTTTTTCAACTTTGAGATTTGTTTAAACAATGAAGTTTCACTATTCTCAAATGGCACTTATATACATTATGTTTCTACTATCGGAAACTATAATAATCCGCTGAGACATTAGTGTTTACAATTATGGTAATGAAAAATGCTAGTTTGCCTGAACTAGTATAGGCGCTTGGCTGTCCCGTGCGCTGCGCCGTCGCCGCACCATGACGAGCACAGGTCCTGCTGTTGCCTGTTGCCCGTCGCCTGCGCTCTCTACGCCTATGCGGCAGCTATCTCTCTCTCCGTAGCTCCCGCGCTGTTAGACTCGGCCGCCATGCTCTGGCTATACCTATAGCTTGCGGCTCGCTCTCGTGTGATTCCCGGTTGCGCGCGGTGCCGGTTCTGCTCGGCTTTTATAATCTTCTTTGCTAGTTTTTGTATCTTGAATATTTGCAATGTGACAGTCATAATTTTTTATCTTTATTTCACCTCTCAGCTACGATTTGAGATCTCATAAGTATATCATTTTCACGCGCGCGACTAGTGCGGAATATTTTTTTTTTAATTACGTTATCGGGGACAGCTGTACAAATTTTTGAGGAATTGATATTTTGCAGTACTTAGCAAATGAGAACCATTTGTTCACTAAAAGCCCGTATTTTACACTTAAATATTTATTTAATCAGAGAAATACTATTTTTAATAAAGTAACTATTACAGGATCTTGTTTCTAATGTCACCAAGGACTTTCATATAAAATTGACGGCATTTCTATCTTGCTGCAATCACCCAGGATTTGGTATCAATTATTACATGTTTCTATTTTCCTTAATTATTTAAATACTAACATTTAAATCATTTTGTCTATATGAATATTTAAAATAGCGAAAAAAAATGTAAAATTATCAAAATCTTTAGAATTTCGTAAATTCGCGAAAAATCGCTCATCTTTTGTCATTTTCTATAATAATTCACGTAATTTTGCATACAGTTCGATGAGTTTAAAAACATTTAGCTGAAATTAAAGTCTTTATTTTTCTTCTTCAATGTTTTAATGATGGAAATTTTGTTACGCCTTTAGGAGATTAATATTGACTAATGCTCAGTGACGACTTTTCGTGCAGCTTCACCAGACTGTTTTAAATTGTTCAACTATTTTTTCGTGTATTGTAAGGAGTAATGATTGAGAAAATAATATATTGTGTACCTAGGGCATAAAGTGAGCCTTTTTAGATCGAGTGTAGAGTTTGCAGTACGAGACGAAGGTGAGCTAGCACGAGCCGAAGGCGAGTGTGTTTTGCGAACCGAAGACGAGTACTGCAAACAAACGAGGAACTGATGCGGTACGATTCAGGCGAACTCCGTCAGTTATACCCCCTCTCCCACTGCCGTAACTGACGGAGATCTAATCGGAACATACCCCGTAGGGACTTTAGTCCATGTGTAGCAGAAGCGCGCACTTCTGAGAGCTTACACAAGGATTTCCCCGAAATTGAATTATATGCAGGTTATACGCGAACGAATGTACTCATGTACTTATAAATCATCGAATCAACATACAGTTGCACTCAAGCCCTAATTATATGTACACCTGAATGATTAATATTCCACCTGCAGTTTTAAATAAATAAAAAGTAAATGTAACTTACTTTCTTCTCCATGAAGTTCGACTAGACTTCTTCTTCGACGGATATCGTTTGTGGCTGTTAGGTTCCTCAATTGATCGCCCCATGAATTAATTATTGCGAATAAACGAATTAATCCATGCAATGATCCAAGCTGTTTCTCCAACTGTCACTTCGCGACTACTGGCGCTATTGAATTGGCAGCACTAGTATTAATTTTTACCCGCCATAAGTGTTGACAGCAGTGACAAAGTCATGAAATTACGACAATCAAAAAATTTTTAACTTCGCAGATTGATCGTACAAGATTTGTAATATTCCGTATGATGGCATTAATACTTTTTAATATCTAATACAAATAAAATATTTGAAATTTATTTTTAAAAAATCTGAATTTTTTAAGAAAAAAATTGAAACAAAGCAAAAGTAACTTTGCAGGACTGAATTCTTATTTAATAAAAATATAAAATAGCTAAAATTTTGTTTTTCTTGATGAGTTTATGGAATGAAAAATGAAACTTCATATTTAGAAGTCAGAGAAAAAGGATTTTATGTTAATTTGGTTTCTGTTTATTTGAATGAAACAGATCAAATTATTTTTACAAACAAATTACATTTGCTTTACGTTGCAAGTTTTTAAACCCCAAAAATATGTCAAAATTCACGTCAGAATTCACTCACGTGAAAATCTCGTGAGATGATATATGAGATCTGGTAAGGAATTTCGGACACATCAGAACTCATATGAGATATTAATGAGATTTCATCAGTCTCTCACAGAGATGTCATATGTCTGAAATATGTTATGAGATCTTATAAAAAATTTTGACACGTGAAAGTTTAAAAACCTACAATTTGTAAGGAAAAAAATACATACAAAAGTTGAATAAAATTCAAATAATTGTTATATATTGGCAGCCTAATTTTATGATGATTTTGATTAAAACAAAATTATTGATACCACTAATTTATAGTCTTGTGTACTGTATGGATTTTTTCTCCAGATCCTGAATCAACGAATGAATCAATAAGACCATACGCTATAATCTAGTATTTACATTGTCATGGTCACTGAACAATACTACTGCATGTTACTATCCCATAACAAAAATTTTGCATGATACCAAAATCCATCAAATATCAAGAAATATGAAATTCAGAAATAAATTATATTCAAAACTATTTGGTGAAAATAAAAAACATTTAATTGATGAAGCATTTTAAAGTAAAGTAGCCTATTATGAAACGAATGATTTCGGGTACTTTTTTTTCAATTAAAAAAATGAATAACTAAATCTCATAAAAGTGAATAGTATCATAGCTCATTTGAAGCGCTAATTGTCATAGAATAAATATCTTTTCTCAAATTTGAAATTAATGCTATATTTCATAAATTATTATCAAAATAGTGACAGTGATTTTAGTGCCTATTATGAAACACGATTTTCCTGCTGGCACCTATGTTTCATAATTACAACCCCTCCCTGGTAGAACGCCCATTGCAATTCTGCCGCAATTTATAGAAATTTACCAGAAATTGCAGCAGACTATGTGGTCTCTTTCCGATAGCGTGCATATTTCTGCATTTTCAGTAAATTGCGGCAAAATTACAACAGAATTGCAACGGAATTGCAGCTTAATTGCAGTAGAATTGCGCAAGCCGCGCGTGGCAAATTGTGTTACCAGGACTATTATGAAACAGAATAAAATATCGTTTTTTCTAGCTTTTATGACGTTTTTGGTACTTACACAACTTATTCTTAATGTTAAAACTGTTTATAATATACAAAAAATGTGAAAAAGTTTCACTTTATATTAGTTTTCAAAATTTATAAATAATTCTAAATTAAGTGCTTATATAGTGTAATAGTTCCTACTATTTCATTTATAAATTGGAAATTATATTGATTCTGGTGGAATTCGACGTTTAAAAACTTATATAAATATCATAGAAATATTCTATCTTCATTTTTCTGTAAAATAAAATATTATTTACCTTATATCGACGCCCCGTACGAAGAAAAGCACTGCTCCCGGAGCAGGACGAAGACTAGCACAGCTCAATCTCTCGGACGAAAAGTAGCACAGCTCAAAATCTCAGACGAAAAAAAAAACACAACTCGCGGCGCGCGGACGAAGAAAAGCACAACTCGCGGCGCTCGGACAAAAAAAGCACGACTCGGACGAAAGGACTAGTATTGCATTCTCATAAATAGTACACCTTACGGAGAGCAAAAATAAAAACTGCTGCAAACTGCATGAGCAGGTTGCTTTACAAAAAAAAAACAATGCTCAAATAATTTTATTTTATTCATTATAGCATTTAAATGAATCTAATAAAATAGCGATTGAATTGTGCTTTTCTTCACCCAGGCGCCGCGAGCTGTGCTTTTCTTCGTCCGCGCGCCGCGAGTTGTGCTTTTCTTCGTCCGCGCATATCATGCAACGAAAATTATAAATAATAGTCATGTAACATACCTGCAATTGATATTTTGCTTAATGGTATTAAAATAATTTTCGTTGCATGTTCTATATTTAACATTCAATATTTATAATAAAAGTTTCGTTTCCAACAAAAATTTAGTTTTTTTATTTTACAGTAAAATTGCAGATAATATCTCATATGAGATATGACACAATTTGCGAAAAGCGCTAGTCCTCCTATGGAAAAGTGTCATTCCTATGACACATTCTATGAAAAAGTGTTACTCCTTTTTCATAGGAGGAGTAGCGCTCTTCGCAAAATGTGTCATAGGAGTGACACTTTTTCATAGAAGGAGTGACATCTTTTCAAAAGAGGAGTAACACTTTTTCCTAAAATGTGTCATAGGAGTGACACCTTTTCAAAGGAAGAGTGACACTTCTTCGTAGAATGCATCATAGGAGTAACACTTTCTCCTAAAATGTGTCATGGGAGTGATACTTTTTCGTAGAATGTGTCACGGGAGTGACACTTTTTGATAGAATGTGTCATAGGAGTGAAACCTTTTCATAGGGGGAGTAACACTTTTTTCATAGAATGTGTCATAGGAGTGACACTTTTTCGTAGAATGTGTCATAGGAGTGACACCATTTCATTGGAGGAGTTACACTTTTTCATAGCTGGAGTAACACTTTTTCGTAGAATGTGTCATAGGAGTGCCACTTTTCCATAGGAGGAGTGACACCTTTTCATAGGAGGAGTGACAATTTTTCCTAAAATGTGTCGTAGGAGTAACACCTTGTCATAGGAGGAATAACACTTTTTCCTAAAACGTGTCATAGGAGTGACACTTTTCCAAAGGAGGAGTGACACTTTTCATAGCTGGAGTAACACTTTTTCATAGAATGTGTCATAGGAGTGTACCTTTTCTCCAAATGTGAAAGGTTTGGTACTAAAGTTTTGCATTATCATAATTTTTGATTCCGAAAGCGAGTATGTTAGAAGGTGCTGGTTGCCTGTTGATTCAAATGGACTACCAACCCCATATCAAACCAATAGCAATATATATATATATATATATTGTAAAACAAGTGAAAGTATCATTTGTCAAAGTTCAGCTGAAGTGTTGATACATAAACACCTCAGATTTTGTGTTATGTGTGCCGTGAATGGATTGGACTATAAATAACAGCTGCAGCTTTAATATACGTTTAGTTCGAGCTGAACTCTGAAAGCATGAATATGGCATATCCTTAGCGAGAAGCGGATAGTCTTCGTATATTCAAAGATGCTATCAAGCAAAAATCTATGTCTTTGAAGAACAGCATCGACAATTCTCTCGATAATGTGGGAAATAATGTCTCTTATTTAAAGATGACGGTGGATCTAGATAGTATTGATAGACTTCCATATACCAGTGCTGTTGACACTGATAAGAAAATGGTTTCACTTGTCAAGAAATATTTATCCAAGCTCAAACGTAATTTAAAGAGGTATCTTGATTATGTATACGGTGTTTACAAAAAAGCAAATATTCTTATGATTGGTAATTCGCCAATAGAGTTTGTAGGTAACATCGTGAAAGTATGCGGTGGAACTTTCCAACTGACTGAGGGCTTATTACAGTTGATCTTCAGAAAAAATCCTGATGCAAATCTTATTAATTCAGCTGATTTGGAAAATTATAGAATGATCATAGTAAATTCATGTGCTCATAAAAAGCTGTACTGCGCAAATGAGTCGATTCGAAAGCTAAAAAGTAACAATATACGTATTATGACCACCCACCATTATTTGAAACATATAAAAATTGGACGATAGGGAGGGTCAACCCTTCAAAAATAAACAGAAAGACACAACACTTCACATTCTATATTCCAATGTTTCGCTGATCCTTGTTGTTAGCCTCATCAGGGAACTGTTTATTGAAAAGTTCAGATATAAATACAATTATAAATATCGTTGTCACAAGCGCTTTTTAAATGAACAACATTGAAATATAAAACTTACAAAAATAATCTCAACAACATGTCAACCAGATAATTATCAAATTATTTATTAGTAACAACTACATTGTCAAGAAGTAGAAAGCCACCTTGTCTCACTCACAGATGACTGAAATTCGGCTAAATTTATCTCCGAGTATATAAGCATTGCTCCCTATGTTATTGTCGAGTAGTATACAAACGCAATTTTACACGTATATGCGAGGATATATTGTCCAGTCGTATACAAATGCAAATTTACACATATATATGAGGAGGACAGTACGAACGTGTGTTTGTGTGACTTTACACGCGACATATATGTATATATATGTCGCGTGTAAAGTCACGTTATGTTTTGCATAGATTGATTAGTCTATTGTATTGTGCATTCAAAAATTTTGTATCCTCATGTCTATTTATAGTACACCCATTACTTTTTATGTGTAACATTTCTAAAATCCGTCTTTTATTAAAATTATGTTCTCTGTCTAATATTACAGTATTTTCCCTATCAAAACAATGATTGGGATTTTCAAAAATATGTGTGGGTACAGGCATTAATTTGTTATTGTTAATACATAAGGCATAATCAATTTTTTCTACCGATTTTTTATGTTCTTGAATACGAGTTTTTAAGGAACGTTTACTTTCACCTATATATACGTTATTACAACTACCGCAATTAAGTTTGTAAATGATTCCAGTCTCATTCCATTTACAATTTTTATCTTTGCCTAATTTTATAATGTTATCCATTTTTTGGTTCATGAGGGGAACACAACGAATATTGTATTTTTTGAGTAGTTTAGCAGAAGTATAATAACATTTTTCTATGAAGGGCAAGGCTAATGTCAAGGACGGCTCAACCGAATTAGTGGTACTTTTTGCAATAGTTGTATTTTTAAATTTGTGATAACGTAATCTACTTGAAATACAGGAATCTGTGAAATCCGTAGGATAATTGTTGTTGCTTAAAATATTTTTTACGATATCGATGTTTTGTTTGTGAAATGAAACATCCGAAAGTAGAATGGCCCTGTCGATCAAATTAGACACAATATTACGTTTCTGTTGTGTGGTATGGTTTGATGAAAAATTTAAAATTCTGCCTGAACTGGTTTTCTTTTGGTACCAATTGGTGATAATTTTGCTATTGTTTTTTATCAGGGTTAAATCTAAAAAGTTAATACTATTGTTGACTTCAAAGTAGTATATGGATTGGTATAGCGAGACATATCATATTACAAGGGGGGAGGGGGGGCGCCCCATGGCGGCGCCGCGGGTGGGGTCATTAAGTTAAGTGTTATGTAAACAGTAGCTGCACGGTAGCTAATGACCCATGTCAAGGGCCCATGACAATGGAGCTATTGTTTTCAAAACCGCTACTGTTTTGTAAACAAGCCACCCATTAACAATGGGTAATTAGCTACTGTTTACATAACAGTTATACCCTCTTGACACCTCCGTGTAATATGATACGCGCTATACCAGTCCATGTACTAGAGAGAGAGAGAGAGAGGACGCACGCACACATCCACCTACACACACCCACCCACCCACGCACACCCACCCGCCCCACCCACCCACATCCACAAACCCACACCCGCACATCCACCCACACACACACACCCACCCACACACCCACACCCACCCACACACCCACATCCACCCTCCCACAGAGAGAGAGATGGCGCTCGCACCTACCCACCCACCCACCCACCCCACACACCCACATCAACCCACCCACACCCGCCCACCCCACACACCCACATCAACCCACCCACACACCCACCCACAGAGAGAGAGAGAGAGAGAGAGAGAGAGAGAGAGAGAGAGAGAGAGAGAGAGAGAGAGAGAGAGAGAGAGAGAGAGAGAGAGAGAGAGAGAGAGAGAGAGAGAGTGTGAGAGAGTGAGAGAAAGAGAGTGAGAGAGAGGGGGTAGGCGCCATAACTGTCCATGTACTAGAGAGAGAAAGAGAGAGAGGGAGTTCCTTTGTGTGGTGCAGGTATGCGTCAGCATCCCTACTCCATCGTTGGTCCGTCGAACTGGGCAGCGGGAGTCCCAAGTGGTCAAAGTATAAGAAATAGTTTTGTATACGTAATAATGAGTTTATGGCCCTGAAAAGGGCCGTTTTTGTGTTAAGTTTTAATTACATCGTGAATAACCTTGTTTTTTGGGAAAGGAATTGGTATTGTTGGAAAAAGATTTATATCGCGATGAATCTTTATCCGTCGACGAATAATCTTTCTTTTCTTTATCGATGAGAGGCTGTTTATAGTATTGCATTCTCATAAATAGTACACCTTACGGAGAGCAAAAATAAAAACTGCTGCAAACTGCATGAGCAGGTTGCTTTCCCAAAGAGAATCCATGCTCAAATAATTTTATTTTATTCATTATAGCATTTAAATGAATCTAATAAAATAGCGATTGAATTGTGCTTTTCTTCACCCAGGCGCCGCGAGCTGTGCTTTTCTTCGTCCGCGCGCCGCGAGTTGTGCTTTTCTTCGTCCGCGCATATCATGCAACGAAAATTATAAATAATAGTCATGTAACATACCTGCAATTGATATTTTGCTTAATGGTATTAAAATAATTTTCGTTGCATGTTCTATATTTAACATTCAATATTTATAATAAAAGTTTCGTTTCCAACAAAAATTTAGTTTTTTTATTTTACAGTAATATTGCAGATAATATCTCATATGAGATCTCACATGAGATCTAATGTTTGAAATTTTGTTATTTAATAGAAAATGGCAGATGTGATCTCATATGAGATTTCACATAAGATCTAATATCTGAAATGTTTTTATTTAATAAAAAATGGCAGATGAGATCTGATATGAGATCTCACATGAGATATAATGTCTGAAATTCGTATAAGGATCTCATATGAGATCTCACTTGAGATCTCATATAGATCTCATATGACATCTATATGAGATCTCAATTACAATCTCATATGAGATCTCATATTATATTTCACGCGGGCTTAGATTACTTGATCAAAAATTTATAGAGAAAAAGGTTCCTAAAAATGACCAAAACAGCATACATTTATTTATTTATTTATTTCACTTAAATTCATCTACATATAAAAATATTAAACGTTATTAAAAAAGATTTTAATTTAATGCTCCCTATATGATGAATAAGGGCGCGAAGAATAATAACCCCTAAATACATCGTCTCTGTATCCTCCTCTATACCTCCAACCAAAACCTCGGTCGTATGATGCTCTGTCAGAACCTCTGCTATATGAGCCTCTATTATAACCTCTATTATAACCTCTATTATCTATATAGCCGTTGCTCTGTAAACCTCCACCAAAGTCTACGGTCTGTAAATCTCTGCCAAAGCCTGTACTGTAACTTTTGCTCATATTTCTACTATAATTCTCCTCTTCTCTTCTCTTTCTAATTATGCATTCAACACATTCTATTTCTCTTTCTCTTTCCTAGAACAATTAAATTAATTAATGTTTACATATGTATGAAAAAGAAAAATGGATTTAAAAAAACAACAAATAATAGACCAACAGGAAATTCATAAGAACACAAAATAAGATGAAGAGCTAGAAGCCAACACACAGGGAAAAGTGATAGAAGTAAAAGAAAAAGCAGATAAGATACAAGATGTGGAAATTGCATGATCTTGAACATAGCACTTCCTTTTACTATAAAAAGAAATCCCAAGCCCTAGAGTCTAATGCTCAAGGATTTTATTGTTTATAAAGCCGAATAATCTGAAAAATTTGATAATATCAATAAATACATGCAACTACACGGTTCAGAGTATCTCCCTTAAATAAGATGTCAATAATTAAACACATGACATAAATACACATAATTTTTAGAATATTTTACAGTAATTCACTCTTCCAAGTTGTCATCAAAAAGTAAATAGTGTTGTATACTGTAAAAATATTACAAAATTCATGAATTACGTTAATTAATGCTTTAAAATACATCCGTTCTGTTTTGACTATGCTTAATTATTTAATCATCAGGAATTAAATATTACATGCATATTTTCTAGTATAATCTATAATTATTAAACTACTGACATTCATGTCAAAGTAGGAAAAAATAGATTCAATATTAAAAAAGGTTAGAACTCAATTAATTAAGCATTTATATTATTGTGTCTTACAAATTTTAAGATAATTTAATTTTCATTTCAACTATCCAATAATCGTGCAATATTGGAGTCATACCACTATGTTTAATGGACTTTACAATGATATTTCAGAATATAAATAAAATAATTGTACTTGAATTTCTTTGGAGTTGATATTTTTTCTTATTGTAGATGTTTGGCGTTAAAAATTATAAGTATACTCCATCGACACTGCTGTTGACAAATCACTTGCAGGCTGTATACATCACCTGTTACCTACAAAATTTGTCACAAAGATAATATTGTCTTATATTAACACTACACACACACACACACAATCACTTTAAAAGCAGAATAATTCTGCTATATGTATCTGATAAGTTGTATGTCTACACAGTTGAAATTCTCCCCATCTAGAAGCAGGAAATTTGTTTAAAAACTTATTTTCTGCATATCTGTGGTTCTTTTTCTTGATGTTTTCACTTCTTTTATGGTGTCAAAATGCACACACAAATTTAAATAGAGGAAGTTCAAAATTAAACATCTGAACATAAAGGTGGTTTCTACATTACTGGTCGCAACGATTAGTCTTATCGATCAGGTGATAGCAACACGTACACACACGGCCTCCTCTATTTACATTTGTGTGTGCATTTTGACAGTCTAGCAGAAGTGAAAACGTCAAGAAAAAGAACCATAAATATGCAGGAAATAAGTTTTTAAACAAATTTCCTGCTTCTAGATCGGGAGAATTTCAACAGTGTAGACATACAACTTATCAGATAAGTATAACAAAATTATTCTGCTTTTAAAGTGTGTGTGTGTGTGTGTGTGTGTGTGCGCGCGCGTGCGCGTGCGCGTGCACGTGTGTGTGTGTGTGTTAATATAAGAAAATACAATCTTTGTGACAAATTTTTTAGGTAAAAGGTGATGTATACAGCCTGCAAGTGATTTGTCAGCAGCATGGATGTCAATTCAATGGAGTAGAATGAAAATTTTTGACGGCAAACATCTACTATAAGAAAAAATATCAACTCCAAAGAAATTAAAGGTACAATTATTTTATTTATATTCTGAAATATCATTGTAAAGTTTATTAAACGTAGTGATATAACTCCAATATTGCATGATTATTGGATAATTTAAATGAAAATTAAATCATTTTAAAATTTGTATGACACAATGATATAAATGCTTAATTTGCATTCTAACCTTTTTTAATAGTAAATCTATTTTTGTTCTACTTTGGCATGAATCTGAGTAGTAAAATAATTATAGATCATACTAGAAAATATGTAATAAATATTAAATTCTATCCGGCTCTAAAAAGAAAACCTTGACTGTTAGACTCTAGGGCTTGGTATTTCTTCTTTTTGTAGTGAATGGAAGTGTACATTCAAGGGCATGTAATTCCAGGACCCAATACACTCTCTTGGTTAGAAATTCTAAGAAAAAAATAAATTATTGGAAGAAACTAAAGAGGAAAAGAGTGAGTGAGAGAGACAGAGAGAGAGAGATAATAAAATTAGAAGAGAATAAGATGAAGAAGAAGTGGAAGATGGTCGATAAAAAGATTACATATAAAGAAAAAGAATTATATATAAAGCGTACATACCTCTAATAGTAATTTTTCTAACATCTCAGCTTTTGATTGAAGCGCATAAAATGTCGCTAGAAGTTTTTTGTTTTCCTGGTGAAAATGTGTTATTTCCTAGAAACAATATACAAAATTTTTTTTACCATTAATAATTAATGTAAGGAGATAGAAATTTAATTTTTCAAGAAGCTATGTACAGATGAGTTGATAGCAGCTTTTAAAATCGTATTATTTAAAAAAAAAAGTTTGAACTTACATTTTGCACCTCATCTGTTTTTTGTTTGAAAGCATTACTTTCAATGGATTTCACGGCCACATCTTTATTTGTAAGTGACGAAGATGGTTCAGTATCATCTTTAGATGATTTTTTATTTTTCTGTTCTGATGGCTCTTTGTTGGTTTTGCTCTTATTATCAACTTTTGATTTCATCTCTGTGCTCCTTCTTGTTACCATGCGTTTTTCTACTTGTTTAATAACTGGTTCTGTCTTCTTCCCCTTGTATCGATTCATCTCGTTTCCTATACGAAAAAAAATTAAATGTTATATACATATGTTATTTACCATTTAACAACAACCTAAAACTCAATTTCTATAATCGGATAATTGTACTTATGGGGGTGCCATAGTCGTACCGTTACCAACCGAGAAATTCACACAGTTTCAAGCTGATTAAAAATAAAATACGTAAAATCACAAAAAATCAAGAGAACACTTCTCTGCGGTTTTGAACGTTCTATCACCTAGTAAAAGTTTGAAGTCGAAATATTAAGTCGTTTTTGCAAAAACTTTGAACTAAAGAAAATTCGGTTTCGTTCAAAGTTTTTGCAAAAACAACTTGATATTTTGACTCCATACTTTTACTGGGTGATAGAACGTTCAAAACCGCAGGGAAGTGTTCTCTTGATTTTTTGTGATTCGACGTATTTTATTCTTAATCAACTTGAAACTGTATGAATTTGTCGGTCGGTAATGGTAGGACTATGGCACCCCGTTATGGGACTTTGTATAAGAGACTGTCTACATAGTGGGTTTTGGGCTTTGAGCTTTGGGCTTTGGGCAATGTGTAAAAAAAATCGTTGTCGGTTATCTTGTAAATTCACAATCCGTGGTCAATTATAAGGTTATGTCAGTATTCAGTTGTATAGAAGTTCTGTTCGTCTTCAACGACGGGTTGTGAATTTACAAGATAACCGACAACGATTTTTTTACACATTGCCCAAAGCCCAAAGCTCAAAGCCCAAAACCCACTATGTAGACAGTCTCTAAATAAACGCCGCGCTGCGCCTTCTTGCGACACGTATTCACCAATCAGCGTTGCGATCCAAGAGAATAATCAAGTACAGCAGCACAGCGCAGCGCAGTGAGGGCGAAACGCGTCGCATCGCAAGAAAGCGCGCAGCGAAGCGCGGCGCTTATGTACTTATACAATGTCCCTAACATTACACGATGAAAACGAAAATAAAGTTAGTAGGTTATACAAACGCGGCAGAAGAGGGAGGGGAGGGAGACAACATTTTTCGCGGACTATCCTAATGTTTTTTTTCCATTTTCTTATAACGAGTGGCTCTAACCTGACTATCAGGCATAGTATATTACGCACCTGAGGAGAAAAAAACTTGAACAGCCTTTATCTCGTGTAAATTTCCACCCGAGCCGACGGCGAGGGTGGCAAACACATGACATGGGCTGGTCAATTTTACTCCCGTGGAGCGTATACTATTGTTCACCATATCTGGGCCTGCAGGATTCTAAAAATGTCTCACACTCAAGACAAACCAAATCCGAGACAAATTTGTTCTCCGATTTTGTTTGTCTCGAGTGAGACATTTTTAGAATCCAGCCCCCGGGCCCCGGACCTAAAATACCACATTCGCGTTTTTGAGCTGGGAGCGAAAGTGGCACTTTCAGGCAGGGTATGGCGAAAAATCATTTATTATTTCTATTATACATATAATTATTTACAAATACCTCTATTTCTAGCCATTTTTGGGCAAAACCCCAGTTGCTTCATCAGTCCGATACAAAGTGTGCTTCTTAGATTCCTGGTTACCACTGCGTTTTCAGGCTCCTTGCGGTACATAAAGAGCGATTGCACGCGACGGACGCGAGTGCGCGGGGACGTGCGTGGAGGAGGACACGCGCTCGCTAATTCTCGCATTGGTTGGGAGACGAGACGACGACCCCCGATGCCCGCTCCAGCGCAACGTCGCGCGCGCTCTCTATAGAAGAGCGCGCGCGCCGTGGTGGTTTTCGCGGGGATTGGAGGGAGGCCCAAGTGCCGGGAGCCTCAGATTCAGAAGCCTCCATCGCAAGCGTTAGGCACTTACTTAGATTTTTTAGAACGTTTCAGAGAATCGCAAGAACTTATAGAGCGGTGGCGGTGGCACTCATGTATGCAGTGACGGTGACAGTGGTGACTTTTAGACTGGTACTATATAATTCCAGCAACTTAAGTAATACGTTGTGAACTGTCAGCAGTCACGTTCTCTACTCTGATTTCCGAGAAGACGCGCCTACTGATACGCAACTTACCTATACTTACTTGTGATTTTGTGGTGATAGCGCAGATTTAAGAAGGGTTGAGCTTCTATATGCGTCTATATTCGTTGCTTAACGATTTGTGAACCGTAATAATTCGCTGCTTCGATTTCTCTCGTACGGTGATTGTCAACGATGTCTGAAAGATTAAAGAATAAGGTAATTTTATACAAATTAATATAAATATTTTTCAAAATTTAACAAAAAATAATAGGTTAGATTATTAAGATTCCGGTTTCAGTTAATTTGAAATATTTTAATATAGTACATTTCGACACGGGTGGGGAAGTCGATTATTTAGCTCATCTTTTTTTTATCATCAGATTTTTACTCGCTTCGCTCGTGCAAAAAGACACATGAGCTAAATAATCGACTTACACACTAGTTTCGAACGGTATTTTATACCACGAGCGCCGAAAAATCGTACCAGAGATGCGATTTTGAGGTTAGAGTGATATAAAAAAAATAAGGGCTCTTGCTAAACGACCGTCAAATTTCATGAGAGCGCATATACCTATATATTGGTAATACCTAACCTTCAATTTTCTGTAGTTGAAGAATTGACGCTTGATTAAAGAAAAAAATAGACAAGGATTGAGGTTTGACTAAAGAAATAATAATCCCTTCCAGGTCACACTCTCACAACAGCGGTTTTTGCGTGTTTTTAAATGTGTTATAGGTTATTTGTCCGTCAGATCTGACGGTCGTTTAGCAGAGCCGAAAAATAAGAGCATTTAAATTCGTATTATTAAAATCTTTTTATTGTTATTTATTTACAGACATCAACTGTCACTACCATGAGCTACGCGAAAGTGACATCAACCCCTAAGCAGTTCACTTCTGAAGAAAACAACAAATTAAAAATTTTGGAAGTTGTAAGTATTGAAAATATAAATTGTTTGTGATATATATATATCTAAATAGTATTTTTAATTTTATGTTATCTTATTTCAGAGATTAACTCAAACGATAAATTCAAATAAGTCATTGGACACAAAAATTGGAAACTTACATGCAAAAATTGCGACATTAGAAAAACAGTTAAAAGAGGTACTTTTTATTAATTTATTTATTTAATTATATCTCGTAGCAATGTTAAAAATAAAAAAAAATCATTTACAGGAAAGAGATAGAATACATGTATGCATAGAGTGCGAGATGTTTGCTAGAGAAGAATCAATGTACAATGAAAGTCAATATTACGAGAGTAGACCATATTATTCCACGTATTTTTCAAGGAATCGAGGGCACAAATCTTATTATTGAAAAATAAAAAAAATTATATTTATATATTTTAATGTATACATTTTATGACTGAGAATAATAAAACATGTGTGTAAAATAAACTTTGAATTACCTATTGTCAATGATTTTTGTTTCTATCATTTTCAGTACTGCAAGGCCCATATATTGATAATAAATTTATCTCCACACTAGAAAAAAACAGTTTTGTTACTGTGCTAAATGAACTATATATAGTTCATATATATACGAGTTTTGACATAGGTAATTTATTATCTGGGCTTCTTATGCAGTTTCTCAAGAGGTTATTGAACTTGCTGTGATTACTTGAGAGGGAGTGAAGGCACATTTTTGGATGATCAGAGTAAAGACTTTTTATACAATGACAAAATCTATTTCCCTATCCTGTGGTATTAAAAAATAAAAATTTAGAGTAAAATATAATCATTAATAAATCTATGCACAGGAGTTTTTAAAAGAAATGAACATTCCCTCATTTGATTAATTCTTACGCTAAATAGTAATTTCAGTGAAATTAAATAGTAATTTTATTATATGTATTCTATAAAATACAACTTTTATCAATTAATTAATTTTCACTTCAAATGTTTCATAATAGTATAAGTAATGATTTTCTAAAACCTCTACGTAAAATAACAATTATATCATCAAATAATCAATCATTATTTTTAAGATCATTTGAAGTTCTACACATGATTTATAATGCTTAGAATGGAGTCATAAGTGCCGCATCCCAAATACAAACATTTTTTACCTTATAAATTGTACTTCCTTAGATTGCAAAACAATATTAGACAAAGAATCCTATAATAAAGATATATACAAATCTAATACATTATGACCCGCCATTCTTGTAAGTAATAATGTGGGAATGGCAATAAAAGACATAAAACAAACATTTTTGTTTCAACTTTTTAATAAATTACTTAATGTCTCAAAAGCAAAAACAAAGAATAAAATTCTTCAAAATAACTACTTAAGAAAAATATTAAAATTCTTTACTTATCTGAGACATTGAACCTCCACTTTCTAAATTCCATTATTCCATTGGTAATTTTGTAGTCCTCCAAATCCAAAAAATATCACCGGCTTGCTAACACACATGTACATATATTAATTATAAACTATATTTTTTACCCTCCCGGAGCGAAATTTGATTTTGATACCTGTTTAGCCGGCGTGAGATGTTATTTATAAATAATCTATAGATAGTTTTATTTAGAAATTTTGTTACTTCGTACTATTTATTTGCTTTTTATTTTTTTTTTTTAGGTTATGGACATGATAAATATAATTAGTTTCAATTAAAAGTTTGTTTTAATCAGTTTAAATTCTACAATAATACAATAACCTAATTTAGATAAATAGAATAATGAAATTTTTCTTAAACTATTTTAATTATTCTGTTTTGAATACTCATACTCAAGGATTCAATCTTGAAAATTCAAACATATTGGGTTTTGGCGCCTATTTCATATAGACCAATAAAATGAGTCAATAACAACCAATCAAAACAGTGTTATTGTGATGACAGATTTTATATTAAAATCAAATGTCGAACTCATTTATTTCTTCCCCAGAAACGCATTCTCAAACAGCAGTATTTTGATGAAATTATTTTTAATTTTCACTGACTAGAAGAGGCTCAGGGTTCCGGAACCCCAATTTTCTTGAAACTGGCAGAGGTTGTAGGTAATACCTCACCAGGTAAGGAATACAGAAGACACACTTGATTACTAATTTTGAGGGCATCAATTATTAAACATTAAATTCAAGTAAAGGATTTTATTTCTCTATGTACATTTTTTCTTCTGTTACACTTACTATTATTATTATTATTATTACTAACAATTAGTAATATTCATTTATCGATTGTACAGTCCCCAGCGATAAACTACACGAGGCTGCGAGATGCCCGTGGCACCGGGCAACGCAAAACGAACGCCAAGGAATTAATATGACGATTTTTACATTATTTTCTTTTATTTTATTAATTATTACTATGTTAATAATAATAATTAATGAATATTTAAAAGTTATGAAATAATTTGATAACTCTTGCAAACTGTTAAAAACTGTTGAAAAATGTTACAAACAGTTACAAACGATTAATAACTTCCAAAATCCTACATTTTGTTACAATTTTAAACAGTTTATAAATCTTTCCAACAGTTTTTAACATTTTTAAACAAAAATATTTTCGCTAGGGTAATTATATTATGAAGATGATTCAATAAAAATACAAGTGTTGTAACAAGTAATATTTTTAATTTATTATTAAAATTGAAAGTTATATAATAAACATTTTTGTTTAGTTAATGCGCTGTAACATATAATTTTATTAAAATCAAGTTTGCGTCAATTTAAAGTACTTTAGCGTGAAAAAAAAACCCTAGGTCCTTTTCGTTTCTTGTTTATACACAAAATGTCTGTATCGCCCTCTCGCGGTCACTCAATACATTACAAATCAATATTTCAAATGGTAAAGAAGTTCTTGCCTCTACTTCTTTACAGTTCGTTTTGTATTTCCAAGTTTCCTCTGAGATTACTAACTTTTATGATATAAAATAATTACGATAATATTCTTCAAAATTTTATCTAGGGGGGACAACTATTTCTTTCCGTGAAAAGTGTTGCTGAATTTTGTAATTAATCAAATGGAGCAGTCACCTCGTCTACCCCATAAGACTTACACATAGCGCAACGTAGTTCCAAGATTTTGAGAAAACAAAAAGTTTTACACGTGGGAGAAACATTTCGTTATATTCATCAATAAAAATTGAATGGGGGACAAGTCTTTTTTTTAGTCGAAATATTGAGGATATTGAATGAAAAGCCAAAAATGAAGTGTTTTGAGGTTATGGTAAAACAGATTCCTACTGCCGATATCCGACGTCCTCTTAATGTACTTATGCAGAATCAGGTTTAGAGTTACAATTGCAAGCTGTCATTAAGCGCCAAAATCTTGGAGGATACTGCCCGAACAGAGTATGCTTTTTTTATTCAAGTTATTGAGAAAAGGTGCATATTTAAAGATGTAATAAGGACTTATTAAAAAATGAAATGACTAGGAAAGGCGAATACGGCATTTATACTTATGATGTATGGATAGATGATGATACATTTCAGGAAACGACTGTCTTTGGTATTTGTTAGTCATTCCAATATAAATAAATTTGATAATAAAGTATTATCTCAAGTGTATAAAAAATGGCGGTAAAATACCTTTATTTGCCATACCATTAACAGCAAATATTAACTGTTCGTACTGGAGGGGATTCTTGTTGTTAGATGTCTTCATGACGTCGTCTACGTAATTATACACTGCATGTGTTTACTACCGGCTGTACTTTTAAAAACTTTACAAAAATTTATATTCATAATTCACTAAATATTGATAAGACAAAAAGAAATTATGTTTAGGAAAATGTAAAAAATTTGCAATCAATCTCTAAAGCCAAAATGCCTGGCAAGTGATCCGTAACGATTGAAAAAGTCAATGTCGTTGTAACGAATTTTTAGTATACAAACGTTAAAAGTTTTGTCGCCCTAATGTACTTATGCAGAATCAGGTTTAGAGTTACAATTGCAAGCTGTCATTAAGCGACAAAATCTTGGAGGACAAAATCTTGGACTGCCAAAAAAGATTATGCAATTTTTATTTAAGTTATTGAAAAAAGGTACATATTTAAAGATGTAATAAGGACTTAATAATAAGTGAAATGACTAGGAAAGGCGAATACGGCATTTATACTTAGGATGTATTGATAGATGATGATAAATTTCAGGAAACGACTGTCTTCGATATTTGTTAGTCATTCCAATATAAATAAATTTGATAATAAAGTATTATTTCAAGTGTATAAAAAATAGCGGTAAAATACCTTCATTTGCCATAACATTAACAGCAAATATTAACTGTTCGTACTGTAGGGAATTGTCATTATTAGATGTCTTAATAACGTCCTCTACGTAATTATACACTGCATGTGTTTACTACCGGCTGTACTTTTAAAGGCTTTAACATAATTTTTATTCACACTTCACTAAATATTGATATGACAAAAAGAAATTATGTTCAGGAAAATGTAAAAAATTTGAAATTAAAGTCTAGAGCCAAAATGCCTGGCAAGTGCTTCGTAACGATTGAAAAAGTCAATGGCGTTGTAACGAATTTTTAGTATTCAAACGTTAAATGTTTTATCGCCCTAATGTACTTATGCAGAATCAGGTTTAGAGCTACAATTACAAGCTGTGATTAAGCGACAAAATCTTGGAGGATACTGCCCGAAAAGAGTATGCTATATTTATTTAAGTTATTGAGAAACGGCGCATATTTAAAGATACTAAAGGTAATAAGCACTTATTATAAAGTGAAATGACTTCGACAGGCCAATTCGGCATTCATACTTATGATGTATTGATAGATGATGATAGATTTGCGGACACGACTGTCTTTGGTATTTGTTAGTCATTCCAATATAAATAAATTTGATAATAAAGTATTATATAAAGTGGATACAAAATGGCGGTAAAATACCTTTATTTGCCATACCATTAACAGCAAATATTAACTGTTCGTACTGGAGGGGATTCTTGTTGTTAGATGTCTTCATGACGTCGTCTACGTAATTATACACTGCATGTGTTTACTACCGACGGTACTTTTGAAGACTTTACCAAAATTTATATTTATATTTCACTAAATATTGATATGACAAAAAGAAATTATGTTTAGGAAAATGTAAGAAATTTGCAATTAATCTCTAGAGCCAAAATGCCTGGCAAGTGCTTCGTAACGATTGAAAAAGTCAATGTCGTTGTAACGAATTTTTAGTATTCAAACGTTAAATGTTTTATCGCCCTAATGTACTTATGCAGAATCAGGTGTAGAGCTACAATTACAAGCTGTGATTAAGCGACAAAATCTTGGAGGATACTGCCCGAAAAGAGTATGCTATATTTATTTAAGTTATTGAGAAACGGTGCATATTTAAAGATGTAATAAGCACTTATTATAAAGTGAAATGACTTCGACAGGCCAATTCGGCATTCATACTTATGATGTATTGATAGATGATGATAGATTTGCGGACACGACTGTCTTTGGTATTTGTTAGTCATTCCAATATAAATAAATTTGATAATAAAGTATTATATAAAGTGGATACAAAATGGCGGTAAAATACCTTTATTTGCCATACCATTAACAGCAAATATTAACTGTTCGTACTGTAGGGAATTGTCATTATTAGATGTCTTAATAACGTCCTCTACGTAATTATACACTGCATGTGTTTACTACCGGCTGTACTTTTAAAGGCTTTAACATAATTTTTATTCACACTTCACTAAATATTGATATGACAAAAAGAAATTATGTTCAGGAAAATGTAAAAAATTTGAAATTAAACTCTAGAGCCAAAATGCCTGGCAAGTGCTTCGTAACGATTGAAAAAGTCAATGGCGTTGTAACGAATTTTTAGTATTCAAACGTTAAATGTTTTATCGCCCTAATGTACTTATGCAGAATCAGGTTTAGAGCTACAATTACAAGCTGTGATTAAGCGACAAAATCTTGGAGGATACTGCCCGAAAAGAGTATGCTATATTTATTTAAGTTATTGAGAAACGGCGCATATTTAAAGATACTAAAGGTAATAAGCACTTATTATAAAGTGAAATGACTTCGACAGGCCAATTCGGCATTCATACTTATGATGTATTGATAGATGATGATAGATTTGCGGACACGACTGTCTTTGGTATTTGTTAGTCATTCCAATATAAATAAATTTGATAATAAAGTATTATATAAAGTGGATACAAAATGGCGGTAAATATACCTTTATTTGCCATACCATTAACAGCAAATATTAACTGTTCGTACTGGAGGGGATTCTTGTTGTTAGATGTCTTCATGACGTCGTCTACGTAATTATACACTGCATGTGTTTACTACCGACGGTACTTTTGAAGACTTTACCAAAATTTATATTTATATTTCACTAAATATTGATATGACAAAAAGAAATTATGTTTAGGAAAATGTAAGAAATTTGCAATTAATCTCTAGAGCCAAAATGCCTGGCAAGTGCTTCGTAACGATTGAAAAAGTCAATGTCGTTGTAACGAATTTTTAGTATTCAAACGTTAAATGTTTTATCGCCCTAATGTACTTATGCAGAATCAGGTGTAGAGCTACAATTACAAGCTGTGATTAAGCGACAAAATCTTGGAGGATACTGCCCGAAAAGAGTATGCTATATTTATTTAAGTTATTGAGAAACGGTGCATATTTAAAGATGTAATAAGCACTTATTATAAAGTGAAATGACTTCGACAGGCCAATTCGGCATTCATACTTATGATGTATTGATAGATGATGATTGATTTGCGGACACGACTGTCTTTGGTATTTGTTAGTCATTCCAATATAAATAAATTTGATAATAAAGTATTATATAAAGTGGATACAAAATGGCGGTAAAATACCTTTATTTGCCATACCATTAACAGCAAATATTAACTGTTCGTACTGGAGGGGATTCTTGTTGTTAGATGTCTTCATGACGTCGTCTACGTAATTATACACTGCATGTGTTTACTACCGACGGTACTTTTGAAGACTTTACCAAAATTTATATTTATATTTCACTAAATATTGATATGACAAAAAGAAATTATGTTTAGGAAAGTGTAAAAAATTTGCAATTAACTCTAAAGCCAAAATGCCTGGCAAGTGATCCGTAACGATTGAAAAAGTCAATGTCGTTGTAACGAATTTTTAGTATACAAACGTTAAAAGTTTTGTCGCCCTAATGTACCTATGCAGAATCAGGTTTAGAGTTACAATTGCAGGCTGTCATTAAGCGACAAAATGTTGGAGGATACTGCCCGAAAAGAGTATGCTTTTTTTATTCAAGTTATTGAAAAAAGGTACATATTTATAGATGTAATAAGGACTTAATAAAAAGTGAAATGACTCGGAAAGGCGAATACGGCATTTATACTTATGATCTATTGATAGATGATGATACATTTCAGAAAACGACTGTCTTCGATATTTGTTAGTCATTCCAATATAAATAAATTTGATAATAAAGTATTATTTCAAGTGTATAAAAAATAGCGGTAAAATACCTTCATTTGCCATAACATTAACAGCAAATATTAACTGTTCGTCTGTAGGGAATTGTCATTATTAGATGTCTTAATAACGTCCTCTACGTAATTATACACTGCATGTGTTTACTACCGGCTATACTTTTAAAGGCTTTAACATAATTTTTATTCATAATTCACTAAATATTGATATGACAAAAAGAAATTATGTTCAGGAAATTTAAAAAATTTGAAATTAAACTCTAGAGCCAAAATGCCTGGCAAGTGCTTCGTAACGATTGAAAAAGTCAATGTCGTTGTAACGAATTTTTAGTATTCAAACGTTAAATGTTTTGTCGCCCTAATGTACTTATGCAGAATCAGGTTTAGAGTTACAATTGCAAGCTGTCATTAAGCGACAAAATGTTGGAGGATACTGCCCGAAAAGGGTATGCTTTTTTTATTCAAGTTATTGAGAAAAGGTGCATATTTAAAGATGTAATAAGGACTTATTAAAAAGTGAAATGACTAGGAAAGGCCAATTCGGCATTCATACTTATGATGTATTGATAGATGATTATAGATTTGAGGACACGACTGTCTTTGGTATTTGTTAGACATTCCAATATAAATAAATTTGATAATAAAGTAGTATCTCAAGTGTATAAAAAATGGCGGTAAAATACCTTTATTTGCCATACCATTAACAGCAAATATTAACTGTTCGTACTGGAGGGGATTCTTGTTGTTAGATGTCTTCATGATGTCGTCTACGTAATTATACACTGCATGTGTTTACTACCGATGGTACTTTTGAAGACTTTTCCAGAATTTATATTTATATTTCACTAAATATTGATTTGGCAAAAAGAAATTATGTTTAGGATAATGTATAAAATTTGCCCTTAATCACTAAAGCCAAAACGCCTGGCAACTGCTTGGTAACTATTGAAAAAGCCAATGTCCCTGTAAGGAATTTTTAGTATTCAAAAGTTAAATGTTTTATCGCCCTAATGTACTTATGCAGAATCAGGTTTAGAGCTACAATTACAAGCTGTGATTAAGCGACAAAATCTTGGAGGATACTGCCCGAAAAGAGTATGCTATATTTATTTAAGTTATTGAGAAACGGTGCATATTTAAAGATGTAATAAGCACTTATTATAAAGTGAAATGACTTCGACAGGCCAATTCGCCATTCATACTTATGATGTATTGATATATGATGATAGATTTGCGGACACGACTGTCTTTCGTATTTGTTAGTCATTGCAATATAAATAAATTTGATAATAAAGTATTATATCAAGTGGATACAAAATGGCGGTAAAATACCTTTATTTGCAATAACATTAACAGCAAATATTAAGATGTCTTCATAACGTCGTCTACGTAATTATACACTGCATGTGTTTACTACCGGCTGTACTTTTAAAAACTTTACAAAAATTTATATTCATAATTCACTAAATATTGATATGACAAAAAGAAATTATGTTTAGGAAAATGTAAAAAATTTGCAATTAATCTCTAAAGCCAAAATGCCTGGCAAGTGATCCGTAACGATTGAAAAAGTCAATGTCGTTGTAACGAATTTTTAGTATACAAACGTTAAAAGTTTTGTCGCCCTAATGTACTTATGCAGAATCAGGTTTAGAGTTACAATTGCAAGCTGTCATTAAGCGACAAAATCTTGGAGGATACTGCCAAAAAAGATTATGCAATTTTTATTCAAGTTATTGAGAAAAGGTGCATATTTAAAGATGTAATAAGGACTTATTAAAAAGTGAAATGACTAGGAAAGGCCAATTCGGCATTCATACTTATGATGTATTGATAGATGATGATAGATTTGAGGACACGACTGTCTTTGGTATTTGTTAGACATTCCAATATAAATAAATTTGATAATAACGTATTATCTCAAGTGTATAAGAAATGGCGGTAAAATACCTTTATTTGCCATACCATTAACAGCAAATATTAACTGTTCGTACTGGAGGGGATTCTTGTTGTTAGATGTCTTCATGACGTCGTCTATGTAATTATACACTGCATGTGTTTACTACCGACGGTACTTTTGAAGACTTTTCCAGAATTTATATTTATATTTCACTAAATATTGATTTGTCAAAAAGAAATTATGTTTAGGATAATGTATAAAATTTGCGATTAATCACTAAAGCCAAAACGCCTGGCAACTGCTTGGTAACTATTGAAAAAGCCAATGTCCGTGTAAGGAATTTTTAGTATTCAAACGTTAAATGTCTTATCGCCCTAATGTACTTATGCAGAATGAGGTTTAGAGCTACAATTACAAGCAGTGATTAAGCGACAAAATCTTGGAGGATACTGCCCGAAAAGAGTATGCTATATTTATTTAAGTTATTGAGAATCGGTGCATATTTAAAGATGTAATGAGCACTTATTATAAAGTGAAATGACTTCGAAAGGCCAATTCGGCATTCATACTTATGATGTATTGATAGATGATGATAGATTTGCGGACACGACTGTCTTTGGTATTTGTTAGTCATTCCAATATAAATAAATTTGATAATAAAGTATTATCTCAAGTGGATACAAAATGGCGGTAAAATACCTTTACTTGCCATAACATTAACAGCAAATATTAAAATGTCTTCATATCGCCGTCTACGTAATTATACACTGCATGTGTTTACTACTGGCTGTACTTATAAAGATTTTACCAAAATTTATATTCATAATTCACTAAATATTGATATGACAAAAAGAAATTATGTTCAGGAAAATGTAAAAAATTTGAAATTAAACTCTAGAGCCAAAATGCCTGGCAAGTGCTTCGTAACGATTGAAAAAGTCAATGTCGTTGTAACGAATTTTTAGTATTGAAACGTTAAATGTTTTGTCGCCCTAATGTACTTATGCAGAATCAGGTTTAGAGTTACAATTGCAAGCTGTCATTAAGCGACAAAATCTTGGAGGATACTGCCCGAACAGAGTATGCTTTTTTTATTCAAGTTATTGAGAAAAGGTGCATATTTAAAGATGTAATAAGGACTTATTAAAAAATGAAATGACTAGGAAAGGCCAATTCGGCATTCATACTTATGATGTATTGATAGATGATGATAGATTTGAGGACACGACTGTCTTTGGTATTTGTTAGACATTCCAATATAAATAAATTTGATAATAAAGTATTATCTCAAGTGTATAAAAAATGACGGTAAAAAACCTTTATTTGCCATACCATTAACAGCAAATATTAACTGTTCGTACTGGAGGGGATTCTTGTTGTTAGATGTCTTCATGACGTCGTCTACGTAATTATACACTGCATGTGTTTACTACCGACGGTACTTTTGAAGACTTTTCCAGAATTTATATTTATATTTCACTAAATATTGATTTGACAAAAAGAAATTATGTTTAGGATAATGTATAAAATTTGCCATTAATCACTAAAGCCAAAACGCCTGGCAACTGCTTGGTAACTATTGAAAAAGCCAATGTCCCTGTAAGGAATTTTTAGTATTCAAACGTTAAATGTTTTATCGCCCTAATGTACTTATGCAGAATCAGGTTTAGAGCTACAATTACAAGCTGTGATTAAGCGACAAAATCTTGGAGGATACTGCCCGAAAAGAGTATGCTATATTTATATAAGCTGTTGAGAAAACGTACATATTTAAAAATGTAATAAGGACTTAATAAAAAGTGAAATACCTAGGAAAGACCAATTCGGCATTCATACTTATGATGTGTGGATAGATGATGATACATTTGAGGACACGACTGTCTTCGGTATTTGGTAGACATTCCAATATAAATAAATTTAAGAATAAAGTATTATCTCAAGTGTATACAAAATGGCGGTAAAATACCTTTATTTGCCATAACATTAACAGCAAATATTAACTGTTCGTACTGTAGGGGGTTGTCATTGTTAGATATCTTCGTAACGTCGTCTACGTAATTATACACTGCATGTATTTACTACCGGCTGTACTTTTAATGACTTTACTAAAATTTATATTCATATTTCAGTAAATATTGATTTCACAAAAAGAAATTATGTTTATGAAAATGTGAAAAATTTGCAATTAATCTCTAAAGCCAAAACGCCTGGTAACTGCTTGGGAACAATTGAAATCATCAATGTCCTTGTAACGAATTATTAGTATTCAAACTTTAAATGTTTTGTCGCCCTAATGCACTTATGAATACATGAGGTTTAGAGTAACAATTGCAAGCGGTCATTCAGCGAAGAACTGTATGACTGTTCTCAGAAATGTATTCAAATTTCTTCATCCTTCTATACAAATTAAACAAAAGTAAGTGTTGAAATGATAATTTAGGCCTTGTCCCATGAAAATCCATCGGCTACTAAAAAGTTACACCAATGCCAAAAAATTGAAAATGCTACATTTCTGAGTAAAATAGGTCTACAGATTATCGAAACCGCCATTTTATTAGAAATAGTGAACATTTATAGACCTAGATAGGGTACGTTACAGAGTTACGCGGTTTATAATCGGACTGCGCCAGATGGTATGCAGCATAATGGTTATGCAGCTCTTATACAAATTAGTATCTCTACAATGTTAATAGAGCTACATATTCCTGAAGCTTCAAGAAATTAAATTATAATTTTCCGAAATATATAGCACCCCTAGCAGAAATCGTTTCTGCAAAAAAACTGTAAGTATCTGTTAATAACTGTTTGGTTTGAGAAAGTAATAACTATTATTTACAGTTATTAAAATTTATAAACAGTTATTAACAGTTTGAAAGGGGGAATTGTTTGCTTTGCTAAATAGTTATAAGAATAAAGTAGCCAGGATGAAACACCTTCTTATTTTGTATGCTCGAGACATTCACCAGATCCGGTGGACGAGAGCAAAAAGAAAGATAAATTCTTTTTTGATTGTTTATTCCTTATTATTTTTTTAGTAGCTTGCGTTAACTCAATTTAAAAAAGTTATTAACAGTTATTTTGAGTTTTTTACAGTTATTTACAGTTACTTACAGTTATTTAAAGATATTCACAGTTATAATCATTTAATTTTTTCCCTATAATAATAACTTTATTTTATTCTAACCAAACTGTAAATAACTCAAATAAATGTAAAAAAACTGTAAAAAACTATAAATATCTGTAAATAACTGTAAAAAATCGTTAATAACTGTTCGTAACTTGATTCATCAGTCCCTTCGTTTCTACAGTTACTATTTTATTTTATTTTATTTTACAGTTATTTACAGCTTTGTTATTTAACAAAAAACTGTAAATAATAATGAATAACTGTAAATGTAAATAACTGTAAATAATAGTTAGATTTGATATATCACATGAAATATGATCTGATCAATTTCTCTCTGGGTGTACGGAGAAAAGTTACGAATAAAGAGCAATATTTTGTATACACAAAACATAACCAGCCATCAATATTATAATTCTTACTATTTTAAATATTTAAACTTTTATTGAGATTGAGTCTGCCTCTTGATGCCTATGAAAAGACGGGTATAGTATTTCCTACGCTACATTTTTCTATGTGTATACAATTATAAAGTTATAATTACAAGGATAGTTTTGGTATTCTTGTTTTTTTACTCTTTTTAATTTTTTCGTGGCTCTATTGGCATTTTCTTTTCGTTAACCGTTTCTCTTGAATGATTGCCATAACAAGATGCCATAATAGGTCGAATGAATTGTTGAATCAAATATATTATAATTCAAATATTTAAAAAAATTATATATAACTTAACGGATTCTTACACATAACAAAAAAGAAAATATTAGCTCAGAAAATTGTATTAATTATTAATTTTTCATTTACTGTTGAAAGTTATTGTTGAAGCAATAATGAGCTGAATTTTTCGTATAAATGATAACGCAATAATGTACCAGCTATAACGAACGAACTGTTAAATCCAAAGAACTTATATTAAATATTATTTCAAAATCATACTGAGAATATATTAAAAGTTTTCACAAAAGACAAATATTAGATTCCAACCATAATCTGCATCCCAGTAAGTACATTTATACAATCTACAAATTATGATACCATTATTATCAAGCAGTGCGGAATAAGTACTTATAATGTAATAGATTGAGATTTGCGACCCGTATACTTTCAAAAGCTTGAGTGCACTCGAGAGAGTATAGGTATGTATAGCGAGCGCTCCGCTCATTGGTTCAACACACGCAGTGTGAGCTGAGAGCACGTGCTTTGTTTGTTTAGTAAACAGAGCTGAGTTGGACGCTGCGTCTCTCCTTCCCTCGCTCGAAGCTCTCGATTATTATCGTTCCTGCTTATACTTGCTGCTGCGCACAATTAATTCAATGCATCCATGTATATATTTTGTGAATCATTACAAGAATTGAGACTGGAATTTGAATAACCCGAGGTAAGTTGTTAGTGCCATAAATAATCTATTTGGAGCACAATCTGCGACAGTGTATATCAAACTCAAAAAAATTACCAGTTCACGGAGAGAAAAATCACGGACTTAATATTCCATGCAATTTTCTTGCAATATATCGTCGCGCGGTACAAAAAAAAGCCAACTTCGAAGGGCCAGGCGAAGAAAAGCCAGTTTCGCGCGCACAAAGCCAAAGAATGGCCACATTTTTTGCTTTTTACGCGCGAAACTGGCTTTTCTTCGTCTGGCTCTTCTAAGCTGGCTTTTCTTCGTACCACGCGACGAATATATCCGGGCCTTATGTGGACAAACTGCATGGTACAGCTCAATGGAAAAAAGCCTTGTCGCGGCCACAAATATTTCATAAAGCCTTAGGTTTTACTTCAGCGCTACCACGGGATAATTGCACGAGCCTGAAGCTAGCGATGTTTCAAAAGAGCCGCCCGTAATTCAGGCGCTCTTCAAGCGTAGGCAAAGCATGCATTTCGTAAGAGATGCACATTTTGAATAATATATATATTTCCTATACCGTTAAATTAATGACTGACAAAACTATTTTTTTTTAAATAAAAAATATATAAATTTCTAAGGTTAGAATTGTATTTTCACAATAAATACTGTTAACGGAGACGAAGATTCCAAGGAGACGGACCGAATAATTCCAGGTGGCTCTTTGCTAAAATCACTGGCTTCAGGCTCATGCAATTATCCCGTGTTGGCGCTGAATTACTCGATACAAGGCCCGGATAAATCGTAAGAAAAATTCATGGAGTCATTGCATGATGAAAATCTCACGGAATAAGTCCGTGATTATTATCTCCGTGTTGACTTCAATTTTATTATGAATCGTCTAAACAATGGATCACCCTCTGAAAATAACAGTTATTCGCGCGCGTTTGTTTATATTTCTTACCACGCTCGGGCAATAAACTGAACTCGCGCGAAAATCACCTATTTCACGCATTTGTTTCGTATGTATAAAATTTATTCTCGAAAATATATATAATATAGATACGTCTTTTGTCTTACCCTACCAAAATAGTACATTACAATGAGTTATGCAGACCTGTTTGAATTATTTAATAGAATAAGTAAGCCGATAATATTTTTTTAAAAGATGTGCTCGTAGAAAAACGTTTTTTTTCGAATATTAAAAGTTTGGGAAATATCCTCATGTTATTACATAGGACGTAAGAGTATAAGTTGTCGACAAAAAAGACGAGTGAGGGAAGCACCTACACGCACGCGTTGCATATACTATTTTTCTAAACTAAATGCGCAAGTAGTTGGGGTACACTTCTGGCAGACAGGGGGCGTGGCCTAATGGCGCCAGTGAAGAGATAAGAGGTGTCGGGTAGATATAATCTTGGGGTACGGTTCTGGCAGATGATAATCTTGGGGTACGGTTCTGGCAGTTGGGGAGGTGGGAGGAGTGGGTGGAGTGGGTGACGATGGGTGGTGGGAGGAGGTGGGTGGTTGTGGGTGGTGAATTTTTAAAAAATTTGAATATTTGCATATTTTTGCATACTGATTTAGAGATGGGGAGAAATTTGCATAAATTTACATATTTTGTCACATTGGTGTTAGGGAAGGATATTTGCATAAATTTAAATAAATAATTTATGATTGTTTATAACAATTAAAAAAATTTTTGAAATTTGAATATTTTTGTTTTGCACAGTGTCAATAAATTTGCATACATAATTATACATTTAAATAAATAATTTATGATTGTTTATAACATTTAAAAAAATTTTTTAATTTGAATATTTTGTTTTGCACAGAGTCAATAAATTGGCATAAATAATTTCCAATTGATTATAATATTTTAATAACTTTTTTTTATTAATATTTAAAAGTGGAGAATGTTGTTTTGTAAATTTATAAATAAAAAGAATGAAAATCAGTAAGATGATAAGGATGGATGGATGTTTGGATCGGAGTGTGTGAGAAAAATAACCAGGTATATTTTTTGAAAATTCGGTTTTATTTTTTCAGAGATAAGATACAATATACATTTTTGAAAAATAGATATGTGTACATGTGATAAGATATATCGATGATACAATAAGTGAGATTATAAGAAATGTCTTACAGATTTAGATTTACAGCATTGATTATGATGATTAAATGTTATTTTATTATGTAAAAATTTCTTATTATTAATAATATTGTTGTACATTGATACACTCAACACATCGTTAGCTCTGTAATTATTGGTAAATAGTGTACAAAACATATTAAGAGAATAATCATTGCACATATAAAACAAAAAATCGATACAGCAATGGCCACACACGTCAGAATCGAGACACTGTAGTTGTTGTATGTTCCACTCGTACACGACACAATTTCTTCGGAGTCTATTGATGTGATTTGGAACTGATGGGGGTAATCCGTAGCTGTCGAAGAAAACTCCATGTCCATCTTTGTTGATGTAGATGGCCACCCAATGTGAACCAGGTTTATGGCTTTCGTCGACATTAGCAACAAGGGCACAGGGGCGTGTCAACACAATCGGTATTTTGTTCGCTGGAAATACGCCTAGAGTCTGTGCCGGAATGTGTCGTAGAGCTTGCTGTAGTTGAAGTGAGTTCATTCTTGATGCTTGAGTATAGGTTTTGGTCGTGAGAGATATCCCCACCTTTTTCTCCGCCTGTCTCGTTTGTAGTAGTAGTAGTAGATGAGGGGGTAGGGCTGACCTGTGTTGTCGTCGTCGTCGTTGTGGAATAACTAGTTTTGAGGTTTTTCATTTTAGCACAAAGATTATCGAGGTTCTGTAGTTGTTGGGCGTCGGCTATGTCTCTTGGCATCGGTGTTGGCGAATGAAGCGTTTTCATAAGCTATATTCGTATTTTATATGCGAACCCTAGGGCGCAGGCAAAATATTCTCTTTTTTTGCCATGATAAAAGCAGAAATGTTCATTCACGCGCGGTAGATTTTTGAAGGAAGGACACGAGTATTCTTCCAGATTGATGATTTGTCTTGAAAGAATATTTTCAAGAAAATATTTTTTTTGATAACCGCGAACGTAAATGCGAACAGCGTTCCTGGCTACTTCTTTGAGACCATCAATTACATCTTCTAAAGTAGATTCACCATCGAACCACTCGATACCGTGTTGATAGACGGATAAATAACTGTTTGTAGCGAGTATGCCTTTTGGTAAATTACTACTTTTACACGGTGGTTTAATTATCCAATGTGCAAAATAATTACAGTCAACTCCAATGACAGCGATTTCTTTTGGTAGGAAATCACCATTTTTATCGTGAAATGCTTGAATATCTATTATAAAATCGAGTTTTTCCATGGTAGCGTCCACGTGTGTATAGTTACCCCTCGAGTTGTTTGAGCAGACTGATAAGTGTGGCGGTATGCTTCGTGGCTGTTTACGACTGTGGTCTCCCCTCTCTTATTCTTGAGCGTCAGGGATAGGGGCTTATGAGTTATAGTCGGCGATAACCTGTCTGGACGAATCAATTTCTAGCACGTTGTCGTATTCGGCGTAAAGTACACAGTTTATTGTTTGTGTCAAAGCTTTTTCGAAGCCGACTTCTATTCTGATAGTACCGCTTTTTACCAAATTCCAATGATTGGCAAAGTGTGCAGACAAATCCGGTGTTAAATCGAATGCGAATAGACAGTAACCGTTAGCGTAATCCAAGCGATTTATATCATTTCCCTCGTTCATATAATGTATACCAGTTAATTTTGAACATTCATTTTTATTATTTAAATGTAAAAGTGTTTCGTTTATAGCGCTCACAAGACTATTTATCGAGTTATATGTACCATGTTGAAAATGTTTTTCTCGTTGACCAGCCCGCGCTTCTATTAATTTAGTATCGCGACGACGAAGATGTAAAGTTGTACATGGAATGTAAATTTCTGAAAGACCGACTACCCATTTATCGTACACCATTATTTCTCTAGGTAAGCGTGTGGAGTAATTAGTTGTTGTGTTTAACGGAAAATAACGCATACTACTATTGCTCGGTAGTACAATACTAAATTCGTTGCGATTCATTTTGTTACAATTTTTGCACCTCTCTAGCAGAAATCCAAGAATTAAATTTTTCCGGATAGCCAACCCAACTAACAAAATATTTTTTTTTGCTCCCTTGCCACGAGTTTGTAAAATTTTGTCAATTTTGTATACTTGTTTCTCGACACGTTTTTTGTGAACAAGACTGAGTTCTTCTGGATAAAAAAACCTTCTATATTTTCTCCATCAAAATCATTCAGCTTGTAGATAAATAAGTGTTGTCTTTTTAAAACACGCACAATATTAAAGATTTCTTCACTCCAAGATTTTGCAGCACCCTTTTCAAATCTGTTTTTGTCACGGCTTATACGTACGTTATCATCAATTTTATATTTCGGTATTTTTCGATAAACTTGTTTCCGTGACGCGCGTTCAACTAAATTTTTTCTAGCGATGTGAGCATTATAAATAGTTACTGCTGCCGGAGCCATTTTTATAGTACTATGACGTGTCTTGTTGTAGGCTGTTATTAGTTTTTGTAAAATGTCAATGTATCGATAAGTATTTTTATAGGTAAAATATCTGTACATCCGTTCTTTGATAGTACGTATAAAACGTTCAACAACAGCCGCTTTAACATCAGGATTGGTCACGACGCGAAAGATGATATTATTTTCTTTCAAAAATTTTTGTAAAATACTTCCAACAAATTCCTTACCTCGATCGGTTTGTAACATTGCGGGAAAACGTCCTTTATTATTTTCTAGTATTTTTTTGAAAGCTTTTGTAACTTCTTGGGTGGTTTTGTCGCGCAACGGCTCTGCCCATGCATATTTGCTCAAAACATCAATGAGAATTAAAATATAAGAAAAACCATCGTTGTAATTTTTAAACGAAGTCATTTGCATTAGATCGCCTTCCCAAACTTGATTACGGGCATTAACATCGTAAAATAAGCGTGGAAATCTTCGTCTTATAGTTTTGTGTAATGTGTACGCATCTTGTTTTGTTAACCATTTTTTAATTTTTTTATCCGGTATTTTCTTTTTGTTTATTCTGATTAAATTTCTAGCTCCGGAAAATCCTGCTTCGTTTTGTGGGTCAAAGTATTGATTTTTGAAAGTTTTCATGTTAATACTTTATCCAGAAAGATTTTTGTTTTTCTCGAGGTGTTGAAGAGACAAATTTGTTATTTTTCCTCTTGTTTTTTTCAATACTAGAGTTTCCAGCTTTTATTACTGTATTGGATAATTCGCTTAAAGAATGATTGTTTTTACTTTCAATAAGAAGAGTCTGGTCATTGTCGTCTTGAAAGCTTTCTTCAATAGATGCCTCTCTTTTGCTAGAGTTTATCTTACGAGAAAACGAGTGTTACCGAGTTCCCAAATTTCAGGGTTTCCGATAAATTCTCGTAGAGTTGTAATATCTTTAAGTAATGCTGCAAATTCTTTTCTACCGATGGCTTTGACGTTCTTTCTATTTCTACAAGCGTCGTTCACCAAATCCACTATGTTGGAATTTTTTATTTTATCACCATCTATGTACACTACGCCACTTTCTCCCCATCTGATGCGATCGCTGTTATTTTTTAAATGGTTGAGTAGTAACTGAGCTTTCTTTTGATACAACTTTGGTACGCTTTGTAAAATCGGATCATCTTGCATACTATTGGAAGTAAAATCTTCGTATTTATCTTTGGATGTACGAGTATTACGTCTTTCTTCAACGAAAAATAAGTATCTTTGCAATACTCTTAAATAATCTTTTAATCTGTCATGGTCGTTTGTGTACGTTTTAGAGTCTAGAATTGTTCGCATTTCATTATCCAAGCGGGTCCAATTATCTCCAATCGTTTGTGTGGTTTGCTGTGGAGCCGGTGCTGACGGTACTGATGTGGATATCGAACTGTTTGCCGTATTTACATTGGTAGGGTGTCCACTTTCGTGTCGAATTCTGTCAAGTTGTTCCTTAGATATTAATACCATTTTTTTGCTCTTTCCATTATTATTTTAAAAATATGTTTGAAAATATTTCTAATATTGGAGTAAGCAAAAGCGGTAAGAAACCGCCACCTTTTTGAACGAGAAAACGTTTCTTCCCCTTCCAAGAATTTTTACGTAAAGTTTTTTTGGCCAACTTTCTCAAAACAGTTTTATATTTTTTCAATTTTTGTTTCTGCGCCGATTTTATCGACACTACACCTTTGATCACATTCAGAGCACATTCACAAATATACTTTATTAATTTTTCGTCTGCCGCACGTAGTAGAGCAAGTCGTTGATTCTTATCAGAATGTCTCAATGCTTCTAAAAGAGCAATATATTTTTTACTAATCGGAGGGTAGCGTTTTATGCGTTGAACACGGCGCCTTCGCGTAGTAGATTGATCCATTGCTCATCACACACTGAAAAATTATTTAAAACCGCTTGTAATTTTGTTTTTCCGGAAATGAGTTTGTGTTTGTCGAAAATTTACTGGTGAAACTTTTCCATTGTGATTCAGATTTTTTTTTTCATCTTTTTTTTATCTGAATCGCCGAGTAGTTTGGTTTTTTCAGAGCTGTTTGAGCGATCCATCTCGACAACTGATCAAAAGATACTGAGATAAATTTATATCTTCACAGATACATATACTTAAAATACATTCGCATAGGTGGTGTGTGTGTATTTCGGTATATATACGTACTGATACTCGTCATCTGGAAAAATACAAGACCGAAACCTAAATTCGTCCAACGTACTCTGTTTACAATCAATCATTAGATACCCGTGTCCTTTAGCTGTTGCATCTTGATAAGCCTCTTGTACAAATTTCGAATCTTCGGGATATATCTGTCTTGCAAGATGTTGTATTTGTGCTCTATCACGTGGATTTTTAAATAAAACGATATAGGATGCGTTGAGGCTAATGTCGCGCGAGTGTGTTGACTTGTGGAAAATATTTTGTGTAATAAACATTACACTAATATTTTTATGATGACTTCCTTTAGTAAATAAGTCAACTACAACGTTATTTGATGATTCACGCATCAAATCGTCTATTATCACAAGCTTTTTCGAAAGTGGATCGTTTGAATAATCGTCGGTTTTCGGTAAACCTTCACGAAATTCAATTTGCACACCGTCGCCTACATAATTTTCGCTTTTATAACCGTCTTGCCACTCGGCGTAATAAAACAAAATTCTGTCAAACGCGACGTCCGCCATATGTTGCCGAAAATTTAAAAACTTTTTCACAAAAACCGTTTTTCCACATCCTGTAGGGCCACAAATAATACTTGTCCATGGATGTTTCCATCTTATATCCATGGTTGATAAACAATAACTAATTTAAGTATAAGCCAACCACACACAGCTACCCACCCACCCACACACACACACACACACACACACACACACACACACACACACACACACACACACACACACACACACACACACACACACACACACACACACACACACACACACACACACACACACACACACACACACACACACACACACACACACACGCGCGCGCGCGCACTAGGGTGGGGGGGCCGCGGCGGCGGCGGCGGCGGGTGATTAGCATACCTGGCATGCACGCTGGGAGGTGTAGGTGTACCCCCACCCCGATGAGCTCGGTGGGCCCGACGGCCTCCCAGTTTATCTAGCTTGCATAAAGCGCTTAAGCAATTTTACAATGAACGGCATTAAAATTCACGAGTCGGAAAAATTGATCGAGAAAGTTCGAAACGTCAAATTTCTTGTTTTTCTACACCATCTTCTTTTTACGTACAAATAATAGCTGAGGATGAAGTATACCAATCACTTGAAAATGAAATGAGTGAGTTTTACGATGCAACTAGTTTTTTTATTCAAGAGTCAATATTATTCAAAATAGAGCGGAATACATCCGTAAAAAAACTGAAAATACACGAGTTGGAAGTAAGTATTTAAAAGCTAACACGGTTTAAAAAATATTATTTAGAATTTAATTAACTATTTATTTATTTACAGCCAGGAATGTATATAGCGATTAGAGTGAAAGATCGATGGTTGCGGGGTGCTGTAGGTGAAAATCCTCTGCAGTGTAAAATTATAGACACCGGAAAAACTTTTAATTTATCTCGAACAAACGAGCACATTGGAATTTTCGAGCTAGATCATCGTTTCCTAGTTTTACCAGCAAGAGCGATTTTGTGTGGTTTAGGGAAAATTTTACCAATTTCTTCAAAGGGGAATCGTTGGACAGAACAAGCGTGTCAGTTGTTTAAAACTTTAACAAAAGGACGCCAACTACGTGCATATTTTTTACAACAAGAACTCTTTTCAAATAGTTTTTATATATTTTTGTCAAGTGTAGGAGTAGATGGAGGCATTGTTCACATCAACACAGCATTATGCGCTTTCGATACAGCCATAGCTAATGTTGTAGGGTTACATCACCCTATCTGTTCATTTGATACTCCATGCTAGTGAAATAATTTAAAATAATTAAAGTACGCAACTTCTAGTGTTTGAAAATATAAATAATAATAATAAGTTCAAGTCGTTGTGAGATTTTTTTTCTTTCGCAAATGACAAATAAAATGTTTAAAACTGTAAAGATATAAACAATGCGAATGTAAAAAACAAAAGTATAAATGAAAAAATGTAAGCAAGTTTTTTATGAAAATAAAATTAAATTTGTAAATAAAAAAAGAGTGTAGAAATTTGCATTTATAACATAGGAAATTAATTAGGTATTACAATAAATAAGGTTATAAAACAAATAGTACGATTTTTTTGTTTTTTTGTTTTTTTTTACAATAAAAATGAAAATATAATTTTATTAAAAATTATTAACCGACTACAATTTTCTTAATTCTAAAATAAACGCATACAATACTTTAGACATTTGTCTTTACAAATTTTTATGATTAAGTGTACAAATCATATCGCTTAAGGTTATAAAACAAATAGTACGAATTTTTTCACAATAAAAATGAAAATATAAATTTATTAAAAATTATTAACCGATTACATTTTCTTAATTATAAAATAAAACGCATACAATACTTTAGACATTTGTCTTTACAAATTGTTATGATTAAGTGTACAAATCATATCGCGTGGATCGTTTTCGTTTTCAGATCTATAAACTGTGTTGTTCATTCGGAAATGAATCGCCTTAATTTTATTTTTTTCGATACATTGTAAAAGAGTTGAAATTGTAGTGTCTGTAAGTGTGATAAATCTTGTGATAAACCTAACCTCATGAATTTGATCTTTTACACATTTACTTTCTCTACAAACTGTTCTTTTTTTAACAGGGCAATACATAATTCTAAATCTACCAACAAGTTTTACAGTTATCGTTATATTATTATTATCATATTGTATAGATTCTAAGCTTTTAAACAGCTTATTATACTCCAACATTTTTCCTTTTTCTTTCAAAAGTATTAATGAATGAATGATTTTATGCCATGCTAATCCCTGTAACGTCTTTCTATAAGTAGGATAGTATAAACAAGTAGGTACGTTACAAGTAAGTATTTCACACAAACAAGGGTAATCTAGTTCCTCACGTAAGAAAACCTGAGTCTCTGTAAAAATAAAATTATTATTATTATTATCAAAATTAAGATCTTCGATCGTTACAAATACATTTATCCATCGCTATTTATTAAACCTCGATGATTACGAATACATATGGTAATACATGCGTTATCAGGGTTTTTATATTCATAATAGACATTTTCTCTTTGGAAATAAATCATGCTAATTTCATGTTTATCAATACAACGTAAAATCCCCATAAGTTTAGTATCTGTAAATAGCTGAGAGTCTTCGACAAATCTAACTTCATGAGTTTGGTTTTTCACACATACACTTTCTCTACAAGTTGTTGAGTCATTAACAGGACAATATACGCTTCTAAATTTGCCGTACACCTTAGCGTTTATCGTTATATTATTATTAAATTTCATATATTCTAAACTTTTCAACATATTATTATACTCCAATATTTTTCCTTTTTCTTTCAAAATTATTAATGAATGAATGACTGTATGCCATGCTAACCCCTGTAACGTCTTCCTGTAAGCGGGGTAATGTATGCAGTTAGACACGTTACAGTTATTAACATGACAATAGCAGCTACGGTTTACTTCCCTGCGAAGGAGAATCGATGTCTCTGCGGAAAAAAAAAATAATTTACTATTATTGAAAAATTATAATGGTCGATGATCTCTGGCACATATATTGTAAGCCTCGCTGTCTATTCTATACCCCAAATAAAGATCTATGTTGTGTGGACGAAAAATAATCGTGCTAAGCTTATTCTTATCTATCAAATATAAAAGATCGCCAACTGGTCGATCTATGATGTTACAGACAGCACGTATAAACCTTATCTCATGGATTTGGTTTTGAAGACATTCGGGGTCCTTACAGTCTATCTTTTTGTAAACGGGGCAATACATCTTTCTAAACAGTCCTTTTAACGTCACCGTCACGTTAAGCTCGATGTGGTATTTAAACGGGGTCATCGCATCAAACAGATTTTTGTATTCTTTAATTAGACCGCCGTTTTTTAGAATTACTAACGCATGAATTAACGTATGCCACGATCGCCCTTGTAACGTTTTTTTATAAGCTGGATAAAGTAGACATTCATACGTGTTACAGACATTCGCATTACACTTACAACCACCGTTTTCCATTTCTTTCTGAATATAATTCCACGCTTCTGTAAAAAATTAAAAATTAATAAAAAAAATGCAAAATTATTTTCTTTTTTTTTTTAAACCCATACGGATAGGATTCGCCGTCGGAAATAAAACATCGTTTTTTTAGAATTATTGAACATGTTTTTGTCTCTTCACAAGTTACGACCTCATGCGTAGCGGTTCTTTTAATCGTGTTATTACGCAATTGAATATTGTTTACCGTATTTTCATTGTCACGTTGTTTTATTAATTTTAATACCGAGTCAAAATTAATTTGTAATGAATTTTTATAATTAATACGTATACCCTTAACTTTACAGGTTTCAAACATTTCTCCTGAACCATTATACACTCGGTACGCGTAAAACTTTGCCCCTCCTGATATAAAGGTTTTTATATAAGAACCTTCACCATATATTTCTAATTCGTCTGTCATGTCTCCTAGTAACGATCCTAAGGGTGGTTCGTATTCCTTTTTCTCTCCACGCTTGCTTACGAATATAACTGAATCAGTGTCGTAATATAATACGCGCCTATCTAACGCGTGTAAATATTCAAATAATTTTAAACGGGCCTGCGCTGTGGTATATGCAGCAATAGCTACATTTGTACAAGGGGAATTTGATGCCGAGTCCTCTTTGTAAATCCAGGATACGTACATAATATCTTCTTTTGCAGGGATACAGTTTTGGACCATTTTTTCGGGGTCATTTATCAGTTTACTTAAATCTTCATATGATTTTACGATCGTTGTTTGTGGTAGATTACCACGTTGTCCGAACTTACCCCAAAACGAATTTAAACAAAGTTTAGAAACCAACCGCATGCCTGAATTTTTTTTAATATTTTCATAGTCGAGTTTTATACCTTCTTGAATTTTGTAATTTTCTATGTATTCGACTTGTCTTGTTCTGTTTTAACATATTTGGGCCACCCGCTCGCTTTTTGTTTGAATTTCAAAAATGTATTTATATATTCCGAAAAAAGCCCTCCGTTTTGCGACACAAGATCGTATTTTGTAGTTTTATACTGCCAAATTACATCTACTTTTAATAATTTGTAACCTAAGTCCAAAGCTTTTTTTATTTCTATAGAAACCCATGTACCTAACAATTTACGATCGTCAACGGTCTTATGCGAACATTCCTGTTGAGATAAATTTTCACAACAAGACCTACATAAAGGAAAAAGTAATTTATCATGGATTCTATACGGTAAAACAGGGTGAAATAATTCGGTAGGAGGTAAAATTTCACATTTCACTATTCCTTCTACGTTTTTGTGAAAGTATTCAAAATTTACACCCGTTAAATTTAAACATTGTGGTCCTACATAAATATCCGGATGTCCTATAGGAAAAACCCCCGTCTTACAAATAAAGGGATATAACGAACAAACGTCATAATATTTAATGATTTCATCATCCTGCGTGTCAAAATATGTTACTACATTACCTGTGCGCCCTCCATAAAACGCGTCACGCGGGTTTAAGGATATCTTTTGCGCAAGCGGGTGTTCTTTTATAAAATTGCAAAATTCAAGATTGGTTTTTATTTTCCTATCAAAATCACATTCCCACATCTCAATGAGTTCATAACCGAAAGATTTAATTTTATCAGATATTATTATCGTGTTTTCAAAACGCTCTAAAAAACTTGAATTATTTGTCAATATTTTATCGCGATCGTTCGGAAAACAACGAGGACACCCATGAAAAAAACAACCGTGAAATTGGAAGACTATCCCTGTATCTTCTGTTATTTTTAAATACCCATCTACTCGTGGCCCTTGTTTTAATACATATTCGCGTGATCGTCCTGCATCTATTATTTTACAGGCTCGAGCTTTTTCCTCCCATAAAAGCCATTCAACACATTTTTGAGAGTGGTTATTGACTCGAGTGTAGCCGTTATATGGTATGAGACCTATCGTGTTTTCACGTAAAAAGTTTTTACGATATACGCGAGAACATGCGCTAGCTATCGTAATACTTTCTGTGAACGGATCAACTTTTCCGGCTTGTAAAAATATTTTCCTAAATTTCATACAAGCTTGTCTTAAAATACAGACATCTTGTATACAATATTTTTTCAATTCTGTTTTTAAATTAAATTCTGTTGTACAAGCTTCTGCGTACCATTGTAAAAACACCTCGCGTTCCTCTTTACTCATCGCATCGGGTGTGTAAAAAGAAATATCGGGATATCTACCTATATAATTTTCATTTTCTTTTTTGTTAAATAAGTGTGGAAAAAATCCTTTTTCCATACCGTCGGGTAAACCAAAGGTTTTTGGTAAACAAGATAACTTCATCGGAAGATAATTTAAACTATCTATAAATATCGTAATTCCTATTTGCAATTTTATGATGTTCCTACCATTTAAAATTACTTGGGGAACTTCTTTTTTATTTTCAACAATATATTTAAGAATAAATTGAGCGTCAAACGCCTTGGCGTTATGGGCTATGCAAATAAAATTTTTAAAACTTTTCCTTTTAAATCTGATTACAAACTCTAAAAATTTTGACAAACAATCATCTCCCTCGTATACGTGTTGACGTACTCCACAAAACGAACATAAATTATTTAAATTATTTGAATCACTACATGCATCGCAACTGAGCTGTACGACACATAAGTTTGGTGTGTGAATAAACATCGACCCCGCTAAATGTGTGTCTTGTCGTGTCTCGAAATCGTAAAACACGAAACAGTTTTCTGGGTGAACACTGCTATTTTGTTTTTTGTTGTTTAACACGATAGGTCTCATCATACACAAATCGTTTATAGCGTGTACGCTATGGCACTGCTGGCAATATGTTTTACCACACTCATGTTTACGCTTCGATAAATTTATTATTTTATAACATCCCGGACAAACTTTTATATTCGAACAGATTGATCGTTTTAAATTTTTATAATTTTTATTTCGCGCCATTGATCCTAGCCGTTTATGATTTTTAAAACAGTTTTGATTAAAAAATATCCGACCGCAATCATCGCACTTTATATTCGACGAATTTGTACAACTAGGGCTCGAGCTACACGCACTACATACCGCTGTACACTTATGTTGTAGAAACTGACAATATGAACGATTGCACGGTGAACAATAAAACATTCTACTTTTAACACCTAATAAATTTAAAATTAAATTGTAGTGCCTAGCTTCCGAATAATACATAATATTTAATGTTTTTGTATATTCCCCCGCGATATCGGCTTCCCCGTCATATAACGGCGCGGTACCCGTTCCAAAAGTTTCGTATTCAAATACTTTAATTTTTATATTTTTTGTTTTATTATAAGCTTGAAATTGTGAGATTTCCGGAATACCACAACCTTCGTCCGGATTTAAGCTAACATTACACGTTTTCATTAATTTTATAACCTGCTTTTCTTGTTCAGACGTTTTCCTAATCTGACTCCATTCTTTTGTCCATGTAGGACCACTATTTTTCCTAATAAAAACTTCACCGCAAACTAATGCCAGTGGTAAACATAAATTATCCGTATTTGTTATATTGAGAATGCTTTTAGTATCTATTGTTTTTAAATCACCGCACGGATCACCCTTCCCGTTAGGAGTTTTAATATATGTCGCCACTATTGTGAAACTGTTATCCAATCTGAATTCGCGTCTACTTTGGCATATGCGCTCAAATAAATCCCATAAATCCTTAAAATTAAAATTATTTATTGGTCGATAGTATAACCACGCTGCTCCCTGTATGAATTCGTTAGAATTCATCGTAACACCTATCACACAATCTTCCCGGCCGTGTTTTAAAAAATTAACTATATCCCGCATCGCGTCTTCTAACCATACGATTTGGTTTGCATCATTATCGGGCTCTTTAATTTTAAAAACGATTTCCCGCGACACCATCCTAAATACCTTATTAAATTTTTCGCATTCGTTAACTATAATGATTTTACTCCTACCATTATTGATTCCAAACTCGTTCGTCGTGGTCGTCGGCTGCGCGGGTCCACCACTACTGGTTCCTGGGGCCGCTTCATCACGGTTATTGATGTTGCTGGTGGTGGTGGTGGTACTGGTAGTTGTGTCACTGTTGGTCTCTGAAACTGCTCCGTCGCCGTTGTTGCTGCTGCTGTTGAGGCTGGCGTCCTTGTCGTTAGCGGTACTGGCGCTGGTGCTGGTGGTACTGGTGTTGCTGGTGCTGCTGCTGGTGTTCAGGACGATGTCACTAGTGGAACTGGTACAAGCGTTTGTAGTAGTGTTGGTCTTGTTGGTGATGGTCCCATTAGCTGGTGGAAATATTATTTTAAGAAAATAGATTTTAAAATAGAGAATATAATGATATAATACAATCCACTCACCATTACGACTTTTTTTACTTGTTGACCTCGCATCGTCCTCGGCTTTTCGCTTACGTGACGGCGTCTCGTTTTCCTGTCGTGTTTCGTCGTCGTCGTCGTCGTCGTCGTCGTCGTCCCCGTATAAACTAGTTATTACTGATGAAATAAATGATTTTTAAATAATTAAATTTTTCTATTTTTTTAAATAAACAAACTTTATACTTACCAAGTTTGTGATAGTGGTCCATGAGAGGTTTTACATAGCCATCTTCGCTTTTTTTCTGGTTGACAATATCTCCCCCACTGTGATCACAGCAATGTCGCTTTTATGTAAAAATTTTTTATACAAAAAAGCTACATCGACATCGTCCGCATGTTGGAACATTTCCCGGATAATTTTATTAAATCCTTTTCTGCTAATCGTAACAATGTTTTGAACCACTCTTCTGTATATACATTAGGATTCGCCTCCATCCCGATCGCCAAAATCTTGGCGCAACCCGATACAACATTATGTAACACAGTTAGAGACATGTTGTTGTTATTGTCGTTGTTGTTGTTTTTAAAACACTTATTTTTAAAAACTGAAAAACTGTCACGATACACTCTTCACCGTAGAAATAACACAGACTTCAGCAAAATCCAAAAATAGACACTCGCTTCACCGAAAATCCAGAAACGAAATAAAGAGGTAGAAATTGAAAGACAACCAAGACACACGTTTCTGAGAGAATTCGAAACTGAAATGAATACCGCTCCAGTTTTCATTTACCTCATAACCTCGGTATAGCTCGCGATCTGTGTCGGCGCCCTTGTACATATCTACTAATAAGAAATCTTGAAAAATTCTCAGATTGTTTTCACGTAATATATTTACTATATTCCAGAATAGATTATATATCCAACCTAGCTGGCATGACCATCATACCTTAGGCGTTAAAAACGATTATAGATGTATCTATCCCTGGGATCGGTGGTACATACAGCTCTCAAAACGACCGGTATATTTTTATACTCTAAATAGGACAGTCGGGTGAATCCCCCAGAGACACATTTACACTCTCTCTCTCTCTCTCTCTCACACACACACACACACACACACACACACACACACACACACACACACACATACACACACCGATTATCCTACCACACGGCGCCATCCGATAACACCAACGCCCCACCATTACCACAACACCTATAGTACTGAAAAAGGCCTTTCTTAAACCAGCCCCACCAGGCATGGGGGTCATCATGCTCACACCGTTGTCTACCACGGATTAGTCCGCTCTCGATACTCCGCCCGATAACATCACCACCTCGACACCTATACTACAGAGATATTTTCTTAAGGAGACTGTTATATTTTTCGAACGGATTTACATCTAACACAAATCGTAGTTACGAAGCGCTCGTAGACGAGTATACATCGACCCTTCACGATAAGTATCTTCATTACCGATCCCGTACATCGATTTCGCTAATAACACTCGCCGCCAGTGTAACAATTACAGAATCGTAAAAAGTGCTTTAGATAAAATAAAGTGTTATTTCTTCGCAAATATTCTTACGTCTTTTCAAATTTCACGACATAATGGCACAGGCTATGTTAATATCAGAAGATAGCCAATGTTCAAATGCGTTCAAAAATACGTGTACAAGAACGAAGAGAATAACCATGACCGAGACAGAAGATAAAAGTTTAGAAAAAGCTTTAAATTTCAATATTCTTACAACCACATACCCTCTCAATAATTCAGCATTCAAAAAGGTAATTGTCGGTTTATATTACGACAAAAACTCCAAATGTTTCAAACCATTTATTCAGCTTTTGAATAGTCACTATACGCACGGATTAAAGCTAGATTCAAATACATGGGCCGGCATTCAAAATCGTTTTCAAGACATTACACTATACTTTGACAATCTAGGAAACATCGAACGAAACGATAAAATACAACTCAATAATGTTGATATTATTTTCACAACATCGTACGGTACTAAATCTGTTATATTCGATAAGGGATTTACAAACCAAGAGAGTACGAAAAAAAGAAAAACATACACACCTGCGGTCATCATGCAAAAACGCACTTTTGAAGGTCTAAAAAGATCGGCTGTGTGTGTCGACGAAAGATTTCGTCGGCTTGAACGTATTACTTCGCTAGTGAATAACTGTAAGGATCTAATTTGTGATGAATTGTCGAGAATTATTTCGTCATCCGATTTAACAAGTACAGATAGCGAAAAGATCATCAAAACAAAATTCAAAGAACATGGTGATGAAATAAAAATACGGATTAAAGATGAATTGGACTCTGTGAAAGACCCAGCATTTGTTAAATTCTACTTTGATATTTTGTACCTTGAATTAACTACACTCTGTTCTAATTTATTTTATCATGAACTAACGAGTATATATTGTAACGAAATTTTAAAAGGTTTCGACTCTCAACTCATTTAAATATATATTTGTACAAAACTTTATTTTTATTCTCTACGTAAACAAATGTAAACAGTATTATCTTTTCAAACTCGCTCATCTACATATATTCTATCTTCGATATATCTTATCGCATGTACATATATCTATTTTTCAAAAATGTATATTGTATCTTATCTCTGAAAAAATAAAACTGAATTTTCAAAAAGTATACGTGTTTATTTTTCTCACACACTCCGATCCAAACATCTATCCATTCTTATCATCTTACTGATTTTCATTCTTTTTATTTATAAATTTACAAAACAACATTCTCCACTTTTAAATATTAATAAAAAAAGTTATTAAAATATTATAATCAATTGGAAATTATTTATGCCAATTTATTGACTCTGTGCAAAACAAAATATTCAAATTAAAAAATTTTTTTAAATGTTATAAACAATCATAAATTATTTATTTATTTAAATGTATAATTATGTATGCAAATTTATTGACACTGTGCAAAACAAAAATATTCAAATTTCAAAAATTTTTTTAATTGTTATAAACAATCATAAATTATTTATTTAAATTTATGCAAATATCCTTCCCTAACACCAATGTGACAAAATATGTAAATTTATGCAAATTTCTCCCCATCTCTAAATCAGTATGCAAAAATATGCAAATATTCAAATTTTTTAAAAATTCACAACCCACAACCACCCACCTCCTCCCACCACCCATCGTCACCCACTCCACCCACTCCTCCCACCTCCCCAACTGCCAGAACCGTACCCCAAGATTATCATCTGCCAGAACCGTACCCCAAGATTATATCTACCCGACACCTCTTATCTCTTCACTGGCGCCATTAGGCCACGCCCCCTGTCTGCCAGAAGTGTACCCCAACTACTACTTGCGCAAAACTCGATTTTCTATGCCTACCCTCTCTTATGTGATATCATAATATTTTCACGCGAGTATGTAGCGTATGCAGAGTGTGGGTTTCTCGCTTTCTGAACTCACATTGTGCAAAAATGAGTGATTTGCACACTGTGAGTTAAGAATGCGAGAAACCTTCACTAAGCGTACGCTAAATATAGGCGTCAAAATCGAGTTTTGCGCACTTAGTTTAGAAAAAGTTATTTCATATGTATAATAATAATTTTAATAGTTTTTATATTTTAATTATTGATTTTCTTTTTCTAGATTTGTATAACTGCAATCAAATTTAGCAGTATATCACTATACTGTCATACTGATTCATAAATTCTAAGGAATATGGGGAGTAAGAAACATAAACTATCTAATGGACATTACGATAATGAATCTGCAAATGATAGGAATATGTGTCTGTTAAATGAAGATTGTTTAATCCACATTTTCCAATTTCTACCCATTGCCGACCGAGTAAGAGTTGAAAGATGTGACGAAAATTCACTAACTTGCATAATAAGAAGGAAGGTCAAAATTATTTAACTTTGCTGCAGTATGTAAGCGATGGAAAGAAGCTGCTAAGGTGTCGTAGCGACATTTTCGAATATTAAACTTTTCTCAAAAAAGCTGGGGCTTCTTCAATGGAGTACCCCACAATCGCATTTTCAAAAACGTGCTGCAGCATTGCTATAATTCCGTAACTCACATCACAGCGTGTAATTAAGCTATGGCCGAACAAGTAAAAAATATCCATCTCATACCTAAGTGGTGTCGAAATTTAGAATACGCAAAGCTGAATGCTTTTAAATTATCAGCCCCATTTTTAAGACAATTGATACTCAGCCCTAAAATTAAGGAAATAAGCGTTGAATCCATAGCGCGAACATGTAAGGACAATGTTTTTGAACCTATCGTCGCTTCGTTAAAGAACTTCCGCGCATTACGATTGAACAGAGAATCCACGAGATTTGGATACAGACTTAAGTGGTGGATTTTTATTGGAGGCTAACGCCGAATCTATTGCACTGAAAAAAAAGTCCGTAGTGATAATGACTCTAATTGTAAGTTATAGTAAAGTACAATTTAGAAGAAGTATCTATATTTTATTTAAAAATTAACAATATTTCAATATTTTCAAATATAATTTTATAGTAAATACAACTATTTATTATAGTAAAAATAAAGTTAAATTAGACATAATATATAGTAAAGTTTAATAAGAATAAATAAGTTTCTAATACTATTTAAAATTAGTAATTCCGTATAAATTTTTGTGTTCTTATAACTTGAAAACACTGACCAATTTTTACTAAATATTTATAGTAAATGTTTGATACATTTTTTTAAGTGTAAGAAACCTTAAAATTAACTTGTATTTACTATAAATATTAGTAGTGTCAAAATCATACTATATTTTTTAGTAAATTAGACTAAATGAAAGTACAGAAAATTCATCGAAGAATAACGAGGAATTTACACTCTTACTTTTCAAACGCAAATAATGGTAAGACTTGACATATATTATAAGAGCCAAATTTCTGTCAGTCGCTTTCGAAGCGCCATGCATGATGGACGAAGCCCCGAGAGTCGAGGACTATTTGAAATCCTGGGGTTTATCCCATTATTATGAAAAATTCCTTGGTAAGCATACGATTTCAATAACAAAATATTGTTTTGAAATTATGAAATAATATAGATAATTTAATATAATATAAATAAAAGAATAGTATCTATTTACAATAAAGTGATAAATAATTTGATTCACGAAGGCCCTGGCGGAAGGAACACCAGAGGAGCGCACATCTTTCAACTGTTGAGCAGAGAAATTTATGGAAAACAGAAGGTTCTCTGGGGGAGTTTTGCAAAAGGGACGAAAATACAAAGAGGACTTTTTTCAAAGACAAATGTAAGCACTCTCTACAAATGGTAATAATTTTTTTCATGATTGTACAATTAATAATATTGTTAATATAAAACTTTCTGCGAAAGTATAAAATAAGGCAAGTATAGACGTTTTTTCTGTATAATATGAATAAAATAATAATATTTATGATTTTGTAAAAGAAATCAAATAAATACCAGTGAAAAAGTCTTTTACTTCTTTGAGTCATTGTATGTTGAACAAATTATATGTAGTAAATACATTCAAATTGTTCACTGCACATCAAACAAACGAAAGTTATGAAATCAATTATCAATAGACAAGTAATGCAAACCAATCTCGGAACTACTGTATGACTGTTCTCAGAAATGTATTCAAATTTGTTTATCTTTCTATACAAATTAAACACAAGAAAATACTGAAATCAATTTATTGTAGTCAAGTACCCATAAGTTAACTTGACTGAATAATAAAATTTTTAGTACCTTGCGTGTAAAATTACATTTTACGCCCACGTTCTAACTTTAAAAATATTGATCCCGCGGGCATAAAATACTACTTAACGCCTAACAGACGCAACAGCTCACATACTCCTGCAAAACTTTATAGAACCTAAGCACTTTACGTCTGTGTGGGCGAAAATTATTTTAATTATATAACTATTATGCCTTTTTTTATTTCTAAAATTCATAAGAATTTTATCAGATATTTACGAAAAAGTCAAAGCCTATATAAAAAAATTACATAGTTACCATCACATCCCCATTTTTCATTATTCTTTCTCAATTTTGAAATTTCTATAATATTACGCATCTTGGGAGGATAATAGAAGTCTATAGAGCTGCTCTAGCAGGGGTGGAGTCCTCCAATCTCTCATACATACTTGGCGGGCCCAGTGATGGGATTATCGGGAGAATTCTCCCGACCGTAATCACAGGCCGAAATGTTTGAATGTTGGCAGCAGCGCGACACGCGAGCGAGCCGCAACGTTCCGATTTCGGATTCCTCGTCTTATCGTCTGACTTTTCAAAACAGTGGGAAAGCGTATTAGGAGGTTAGAGTATTAATATTATTTTTGAATGTGAAAGTAATGATTCAACCAAAATTGACTGGAATTACTATTGTGAAGTGACTTTTGTTATCGAGTAAGTATTTTGATTTACTTTTTATATTTACATATTTACATTACACTAATTTTTTTTTTTCTTTTAGGAAAGTGCCACATTATTTTTTACTAATTTATACAAATTACAACACTGTAATTAAAGATGTGATAGCTGGTGTTCGTGATGTTTTTTTGGATGAAAGTGTGGCTGAGCAAGTAGTTCTTCGAGAGTTGAAGAGATTGATGTCGATGAAGACTATTGTAGTAAATCCTGATCCTCCAGAGGCACAACCACCTGTATTAAATACTTATGCGAGTACGTCATCCAACAAAGTGGCTTCAAAAGTAAGAGTTCATTTGTTGTTTATAGCCTTCGTCAGTTTCAATTTATAAAATAAATTACTCGCAATTTAATTTTATTATATAGGAAATATGAGTGCCAATGCTGCTAAAACACAAGCTGCATCAGGGGCGCAACAATAATTCCAAGAGCTTGTCTAGTGCTGCTTCGCCTCCAATACAACAGTAACAAGTGTCACAGCCAGCGATATACAACCTTCTCCAATTCATCATCAAGCCCAACTGCAACCTCAGCCTCAACCTCAACAAATGACGTATCTAATAAAATATGTTCAACACATGCAGAGTATGCCAGTTCAACAACAAGTTTGGCAAATGCAACAGATTCAACAAGTTCAAAAAGTTGGCTGTATTGCTATGACACAAATACATTTATGGTAGAAAACGCTATAATACAACACAAGCCATGGAAATGAATTAACTCTTAGCTAGTCTGGGAAATACAACTTCTTCAACTGGAACATTAAGTCAAAAGTTATTATTAATGTGATGTTTTTGCAAAAATTTGGAGAAGGAGCATTAATTAGGTAAGAAATGTTTTTATTGTTTTTACTGCATTTGCATCTATCATTGCTATGATAAAATTATTCCTTAAAGTCTTCTATAATTTTATCAACTATAATTTAATATGCCAATTGACGTATAATTTATATGACAAACAGTATAGTAATTTTTGTAATGATCAAATGAGTAAATATTAACACGAATAAAAATGGATATTAAAAGTTTTTCATAAATTAATTTTCTTTTTATAGCAAAATTTTATAAAGCAGAATTACAGACTGGAAGTCAATATGTCAAAGCCATAAAAATGTCATGTAGCTGTTAAAAATGTATCCTTAGTCGAAGGATTAAGAGCTTGCCAGAATCCTAATGGATCTTTTACGGCTATGGTGACTGCTTGTGAGAGTGATACGAGGTTTGTTTATTGTGCCTGCTGTGTGTCAGCTATTCTGGATGACTGGTCTAGAGTATAGATAAGTATACAAGTTTTATATAAAAAAAGTACAAGTAAAGTTTAAGTATAGTTACTTTGTAAAAACTTTTATTTTTACAGCGCCGTCAAGAATTTATGGATTATTTCTTTTATTTTCAATCGTATTGTTTCCTGGCATCAAACAGAGACACTTAGTACCTTAAAAGATACTCGTGCCTTCCCATTGGATCTCATAGGCCCTAGGAGCTTCTGTATTCACCAAAATAAAAAGAAATTGCTATTTTCATCATAAACACTGATAAAAACAATGAAAAGTTTAAACGTATAAAAGGCAAAAGAGTAGTTCAGTTAAAGTTTAAAATAAGTAACAAAAACAGAATCTTATTCATAAATGTGCGAAATATAAAAATAAGTAAAAATAGATCAATGTGCAGTATTATCTACATGCAAGTGTACAAGTTAACGCGTGTCAACTTTAATATTCATATTAATCTGTTCGTAAATGATATTGTGATGATTATTGTGGATGGTGCTGCTTAAGCTATAAGTGTGTTTTAGTTGAATAATTGTGGTGATTGTGTGTAAATGTAATAATAACTTTTAATTGAAGAACAATTAAAATATCGCCAAAACATGATATTGAAAATACTTTTTGCTAACAGTGTTGTATTCTTTCATAGTGTTATGGTATAAAGATTTATTTTCAATGTCTTCACAATTCTCACATATTAAAATTGATAGTTCACCATGGTGGAAGTTTAAGTTATGTGTTACATTTTGAAAAAATATAATCTGAACAGTTTGTTGGAGTTTTTACAATGTTTGGAAGTGTTTGATATGAAAATGAACAAATTAGGTGTATGTTTAAAATTGACAATTCAGCTTGTATTTTTCAAAATATAACACATGACTTAAACTGACACTATGGTGAACTGTCAATTTTAATATGTGAGGATTGTAAATGAATCATTGAAAATAAATCTTTATACCGTAGCACTATGGAAGAATACAACATCATTAACAACAAATATTTTCAATAACATGTTTTGCCTATATTTTAATTGTTCTTGAATAAAAAGTTATTATTACATTTACTTCAACTTAATATAAACACAAAACAGTTGTAATAATTAACATAAATAAACTAGTTTATGTTATTTCATAAAATAAGTAAAGAGTAATTAAAATTTTCATTGTGTTCATCAGTGTTTACGATAAAGTTTGCATTTTATACGTATAATGTAGCAGTGCTTATTTTGTGACTTATTTTGTAAATCTCTGATTGGCTGTTTTTTAGTGTACATACCTTAATCTAAACAAAACAAAAATAGGGTGAGAATAGTTTTTGCTTGACAAATTTTTATCTGAATCCTTTTTCAAACCCTCTTGAAAATAATTATATTCATTTTTAAATATCAAGAGCCACAAATGATTTATATTTTTGAGAACCAGACGGCTTTGAAAACTTAATATTATTCATTCATCTCAAATTATGGACCTAGTTACTGACCTTTGTCAAAGCATTAAAAATAGATAAAACATCAATATTCAACAGTTTTATGATAACACTTATACTTACATATCATATTTTATTTAAATATGATTCTAGTAATAAGTTTTTTCCTGCGTAATGGAATACACATTGCTAAACTGTCTGTCATAACATTGATTTTAACCCCATAGTACTAATTAATTCTTTAGGTTTTGTACACATAATAGTAGATTAATTATGAAATTCAATTTTTAGTAGCTTATAAAATATACGAATAGAGTGTATTAGCAGTGCGAGCAGCTCCCATTGAAAAGCTAGACATATAAGTGTTATCATAAAACTGTTGAATATAGAAGTTTAATCTATTTTCCATGCTTCGACGAAATTCAGTGACAAGGTCCATGACATATATTAGATTCATGAATAATATTAATTTCTCAAATTCTCAAGTTTTCATTATTGGTGTCTCTTGATATTTAAAAATAAATAGAGGGTATTGTATAAACAGATTGTATAATTAAAAAAGCCAAGTCTGTGTATCGCTAAGAAAATTTAATAAATATAAATACTTCAAAAATGTATAAATTTAATACATGTTTTTTACTGCAAAGTCTCAGACAATTGATGAAAGAACCTCTTAGATTTAACATGGGTAAAAGTAAAATTAGATATAACACTATAATTTTTATTTATATATTCAATTCAAAATCCTTGATACATTAAGTATACAATACGGTAAATATATTTCTTTTTGTATTCTAAAGAATAATTATATTTAATCTTGAAAATTTATGCCCTGATTAAAAAGGGAGGTATATTCAACTGTCCTTGATTCGCCTCACGATGACGAGCTTCATACGCGAGATCCTGCTTTTATAAATTAGAAAACTCAACAAATTAAATGTAGCCTAATCGTGATAGGAGTCAGCCTCTCGAAGATGAGCGACGTACGCGATCATTTCCTTTTTTAAAAAGTGAATACCCTGAACAAAAATAGAGGTATATTAAACTGTCCAGGAGTCGCCTATCGAAGACGAGCTTCGTACGCGACTTAAAGCTTTTATAAAAAAGAACCCTGCTCAAAATGAATGTAGCCTAATCGTGCCAGAAAAGTCGAGCTCTCGCAGAGGAGATTTGTAAGCGAGATTCTGCTTATATAAAATAGAACACTAAACAAATTGGATCTATCCTAATCGTGAAGGAGTCGGCCTCTCGAAGACGATCTTTGTACCTGAGCTTCTGCTTTTATAAAATAGAACACACAAGAAATTGTATGTAGTTTAATCGTGATAGGAGTCGGACCATCGAAGACGCGCTTCATACACGAGCAATTGCTATTTGAAAAAGTTGATTACCCCGATAAAAAATGAAGGTATATTAAACTGCCCAGGAGTCGCATCTCGAAGACGAGCTTCGTACGCGAGCTTGTACTTTTATAAAATAGAACACTTAACGTATTGAATGTATGTTAATCGTGATAATAGTCGGCCTCTCGAAGACGAGCTTATAATTCGTTAAGTGTTCTATTTTATAAAAGCAGAATCTCGCGTACGAAGCTCGTCTTCGATAGGCGACACCTGGACAGTTTAATGTACCTCCATTTTTTATCAGGGTGTTCACTTTTTAAAAAAGGAAAAGCTCGCGTACGAAGGTCGTCTTCGAGAGGCCGACTCCTATCACGATTAGACTACATTTAATTTGTTAAGTGTTCTATTTTTTAAAAGGAATATCTAGCGTACGAAGCTCGTATCCGAGAGTCCCACTCCTATCACGATTAGAATACATTCATTTTGGTAAGGGTTCTATTTTATAAAAGCAGAGGCTCGCGTACCAATTAGCTCGTATTCAACAGGTGACACCTGGGCAGTTTAATATACCTCCATTCTTGACGAGTGTACTCACTTTTTAAGAAAGCAAAAACTCGCTTACAAATCTCCTCTTCGAGAGCTCGAGTCCTTTGGCACGATTAGTCTACAGTCATTTTGAGCAACGTTCTTTTTTTATAAAAGTAGATGCTCGTCTGCGAAGCTCGTCTTCGAGAGGCCGACTCCTATCACGATTAGGATACATTCATTTTGGAAAGTGTTCTCTTTTATAACAGCAGAATCTCGATTACGAAGCTTGTCTTGACTTCCAGTCTGTAATTCTGCTTTATAAAATTTTGCTATAAAAAGAAAATTAATTTATGAAAAACTTTTAATATCCATTTTTATTCGTGTTAATATTTACTCATTTGATCATTACAAAAATTACTATACTGTTTGTCATATAAATTATACGTCAATTGGCATATTAAATTATAATTGATAAAATTATAGAAGACTTTAAGGAATAATTTTATCATAGCAATGATAGATGCAAATGCAGTAAAAACAATAAAAACATTTCTTATCTAATTAATGCTCCTTCTCCAAATTTTTGCAAAAACATCACATTAATAATAACTTTTGACTTAATGTTCCAGTTGAAGAAGTTGTATTTCCCAGACTAGCTAAGAGTTAATTCATTTCCATGGCTTGTGTTGTATTATAGCGTTTTCTACCATAAATGTATTTGTGTCATAGCAATACAGCCAACTTTTTGAACTTGTTGAATCTGTTGCATTTGCCAAACTTGTTGTTGAACTGGCATACTCTGCATGTGTTGAACATATTTTATTAGATACGTCATTTGTTGAGGTTGAGGCTGAGGTTGCAGTTGGGCTTGATGATGAATTGGAGAAGGTTGTATATCGCTGGCTGTGACACTTGTTACTGTTGTATTGGAGGCGAAGCAGCACTAGACAAGCTCTTGGAATTATTGTTGCGCCCCTGATGCAGCTTGTGTTTTAGCAGCATTGGCACTCATATTTCCTATATAATAAAATTAAATTGCGAGTAATTTATTTTATAAATTGAAACTGACGAAGGCTATAAACAACAAATGAACTCTTACTTTTGAAGCCACTTTGTTGGATGACGTACTCGCATAAGTATTTAATACAGGTGGTTGTGCCTCTGGAGGATCAGGATTTACTACAATAGTCTTCATCGACATCAATCTCTTCAACTCTCGAAGAACTACTTGCTCAGCCACACTTTCATCCAAAAAAAACATCACGAACACCAGCTATCACATCTTTAATTACAGTGTTGTAATTTGTATAAATTAGTAAAAAATAATGTGGCACTTTCCTAAAAGAAAAAAAAAATTAGTGTAATGTAAATATGTAAATATAAAAAGTAAATCAAAATACTTACTCGATAACAAAAGTCACTTCACAATAGTAATTCCAGTCAATTTTGGTTGAATCATTACTTTCACATTCAAAAATAATATTAATACTCTAACCTCCTAATACGCTTTCCCACTGTTTTGAAAAGTCAGACGATAAGACGAGGAATCCGAAATCGGAACGTTGCGGCTGGCTCGCGTGTCGCGCTGCTGCCAACATTCAAACATTTCGGCCTGTGATTACGGTCGGGAGAATTCTCCCGATAATCCCATCACTGGGCGGGCCCGACGGTTTGCAGTTTACCGGTGGGCTTTGTAAATTTAGAATACTACACTTTTTAATAAATTCATTAACAATGTTTATACCTATAAGCCCACTATAAATAATTACATTGGCTCAAATTTTTAATTGATACTGTTTAAATATAATATCCCTGCATGTACAGAATCTCATGATTTACCTTCATTACCAAAAATATTTTTCCTTGTGTCTGTCTTTTTTAAGCGGGAATGAGATCAAAAATGCATATAAATTTATAGTCTACTAAAAAGTGCTTTAGATTTTATTAACCATTTTGTAAGTCACCTATTTTTTATCCTTTTCCCGTGTGTAAATATCATATGAGATCTCATATAAGTATTTCAGAAATCAGATCTCATATGAGATACCATATATGTGATGTCATCTGCAATTTTACATATTATGGGATCTCATATATGAGATCTCATATGAAATCTGATGTCCGATATTCTCACATAAGATCTCATATTATATTTCCATGTGCGTTTGCACTTTTCTATTTAAACACAGAATGATAGATTCAATACGGATCAGTATGTAATATGTAGAAGCAACCCATTTATACATTTTATCTGCGATCTTTAAACATCTGAATATTTATATGAAAATGACCATGTCTACACCTTAAACTGCAAACCGTCGGGCCCGCCAAGTATGCATGGGAAATTGGAGGACTGCGCCCCTGCTAGACCAGCTCTATAGACTTCTATTATCCTCCCAAGATGCGTAATATTATAGAAATTTCAAAATTGAGAAAGAATAATGAAAAATGGGGATGTGATGGTAACTATGTAATTTTTTTATATAGGCTTTGACTTTTTCGTAAATATCTGATAAAATTCTTATGAATTTTAGAAATAAAAAAAGGCATAATAGTTATATAATTAAAATAATTTTCGCCCACACAGACGTAAAGTGCTTAGGTTCTATAAAGTTTTGTAGGAGTATGTGAGCTGTTACCCCTATTAGGTGTTAAGTAGTATTTTATGCCCGCGGGATCAATATTTTTGAAGTTACAACGTGGGCGTAAAATGTAATTTTACACACAAGGTACTAAAAGTTTTATTATTCAGTCAAGTTAACTTATGGGTACTTGACTACAATAAATTGATTTCAGTATTTTCTTGTGTTTAATTTGTATAGAAGGATGAATGTAGGATGAACAAATTTTAATACATTTCTGGGAACAGTCATACAGTTGTTTCCGAGAGATGTTTGCATTACTTGACTATCGGTAATTGATTTCATAACTTTCGTTTATTTGATTTACAATAAACAATTTGTATGTACTTACATAATATTATATAATTGAAATAATTTTTGCCCACACGGGCGTAAAATGCATAGGATCTATAAAGTTTTGTAGGAGAATGGGAGCTATTAAGCCTCTTTGGCGTTAAACTTTATGCCCGCTGGATGAATATTTTTGAGTAGGTACGAAAAGTTGTATTATGTCAGTCAATTTAACTTATGGGTACTTGACTACAATAAATTAATTTCCGTACTTTGTTGTGTTTAATTTGTATAGAAAGATAAACAAATTTGAATACATTTCTGAGAACCGTCATACAGTTCCGTAGTTCCGAAATTGGTTTGCATTACTTGTCTATCGATAATTGATTTAATAACTTTCGTTTGTTTGATGTGCAGTGAACAATTTGAATGTGTTTATATATAATTTGTTCAAAATACAATGACTTAACGAAGCAAAAGACTTTTTCACTGGTATTTATTTGATTTCTTTTACAAAATCATAAATATTATTATTTTATTGATATTATACAGAAAAAACGTCTATACTTGCCTTATTTTATACTTTCGCAGAAAGTTTTATATTTTCGCAGAGTGCTTACAATTCTTGAATAGATGAGATTCGAAGAAATAAAAGGACTAGACAAATTGTGTTGTTTTTAGATATTATACAGAAAGAAAGTCTATACTTGCCTTATTTTATACTTTCGCAGAAAGTTTTATATTAACAATACTATTAATTGTACAGTCATGAAAAAAATTATTACCATTCTTAGAGAGTGCTTATTGAATAGATGAGATTAGAAGAAATAAAGGACTAGACAAAAATTGTGTTGTTAAAACGTACATAAATAATTATTTTCTTTTTTAAACGTGTTGATTGTATTAAAAAAATATTAAAGCTCTCATTAAAGTTTTTGGTACAGAGTTTTACGAATATTAAGAGAGAGGGAGAGAGAGAGAGAGAGAGAGAGAGAGAGAGAGAGAGAGAGAGAGAGAGAGAGAGAGAGAGAGAGAGAGAGAGAGAGAGAGAGAGAGAGAGAGAGAGAGAGAGAGAGAGAGAGAGAGAGAGAGAGAGAGAGAGAGACGAGGTTGGAGAAATAGACGCGTGAGGGCCGAGAAAGTGAGGGAGGGAGAGTAGATTATAAAGAAAAACCATCTATACTTGCCTTATTTTATACTTTCGTAGAAAGTTTTATATTAACAATATTATTATTTGTACAGTCATGAAAAAAGTTATTAACATTTTTAAAGAGTGCTTATTGAATAGATGATTATCTACTCAATCACCCAGTATGGAGGAAATAACTTTTATCTTCAAAAACACACAGAAAAATGCAGTATCTTCACACTTACTGATGAATTAGATCTGAAACCTGATATACAATCCCTCATAACATAGTGTGTGTAAAGTTTAAGATATTTGTAGAAAATGGAAAGGGATTTTTGGACTCAAAAGTCGAAAAGGCGCATGTGCATTTCCAACTAAGACCACCTGACCCTCGCTTAAAGTTCACCAGAATGTTCACACACAATACAATGCATGTTTAGGAATTGTATATCTAATTTCAAATCTTTTCAATCAGCTAGTGTAGGGGAAATAACTTTTTGTCTTGAAAATTTCTTGAAAAGAGCACAAAAATTGCAATATCTCCACATTTACTGATTATTTAGATATAAAACTTGATAAACAGTCCCTCAGCATGTATTGCATGGTGTGTGTAAAGTTTGAAATATGTTTAGAGAATGGAAACGCATCTTTTGGACTCAAAACTCGAAAAGGCGCATGTGCATTTCCAATTAAGACCACCTGATCCTTTCTCAAATTTTACCAAAATGTTCTCACACAATGTAATACATGCTGAGGGATTGTATATCCAATTTCAGACCTTTTCAATCAGCCAGTGTTGGGGAAATAACTTTTTTTCTTAAAAATTTCCTGAAAAACACACAAAAAAGGCAATAACTCAACACTTGCTGATTATTTGATCACAAGTTCGATATACAATCCCTCAGCATGTATTGCATGGTGTGTGTAAAGTTTGAAATATGTTTAGAGAATGAAAACGCATCTTTTGGACTTAAAACTCGAAAAGGCGGATGTGCATTTCCAATTAAATCCACCTGTTCCTTTCTCAAAGTTTACCAAAATGTCCTCATACAATGTAATACACGCTGAGGGATTGTATATCCAATTTCAGACCTTTTCAATCAGCCAGTGTTGGGGAAATAACTTTTTTTCTTAAAAATTTCCTGAAAAACACACAAAAAAGGCAATAACTCAACACTTGCTGATTATTTAGATCTAAAACTTGATAAACAGTCCCTCAGCATATATTAAATGGTGTGTGTAAAGTTTGAAATATGGTTAGAGAATGGAAACGCATCTTTTGGACTCAAAAGTCGAAAAGGCGTATGTGCATTTCCAATTAAGACCACCAGACCCTTACTCAAAGTTTACCAAAATGTCCTCACACAATGCAATACATGCTGAGGGATTGTATATCCAATTTTAGACCTTTCCAATCAGCCAGTGTTGGAGAAATAACTTTTTTTCTTGAAAATTTTCTGAAAAACACACAAAAAAGGCATAACTCCACACTTGCTGATTTTCCTTATACAATCTGAAAAAAAATAAAAAATCAACACAAAGTTTCAATATTCATCTCTAACTGATATTTTATATTTTAAAAATAGACATTTAGTCATTGAATACTTATCTTTTTGTTATTGATGAACACAAATCTTGTAGTTAATAATATATAAACTTGTGTTTACAGGGGCTACAAAAATTCCATAATTAATACATACTTAAGCTAACCCACCATTGACACACATAATCTTGTAAAATTAAAAACACAACCAGTTCTTGACATTCTTAAATGGATATAACTTTTTGAAATTATTATCTGAATCTTGTGTAGAAAGATCTTTACTAAAAACTCCTCTAAAATATTTTAACGTCTCCAACCATAAGAAAATTACAAATTAGATTAACCCATCTTGCCGTACATAATCTTGTAAAATTAAAAACACAATCAGTTCATGAACTGAAACTCACTGAGAATTAAAGCTTTCTTGACATTGTTAAATGGATATAACTTTTTGAGATTATTATCTGAATCTTGTATAGAAAGATGTTTAATAAAAATTTCTCTAAGACATTTTGACGTCTCTGACTGTAAAAAAATACAAATTAGATTAACCCATCATTGCCACACATAATCTTATAAAATTAAAAACACAACCAGTTCATGAACTGAAAATTACTCAGAATTAAAGCTTTCTTGGCATTCTTAAATGGATATAACTTTTTGAAATTATTATCCGAGTCTTTTGTAGAAAGATATTTACTAAAAACTCCTCTAAAACATTTTGACGTCTCCCACCGTAAGAAAATTACAAATTAGATTAACCCATCATTGCCACACATAATCTTGTAAAATTGAAAACACAACCAGTTCATGAACTGAGAATCACTGAGAATTAAAGCTTTCTTGACATTCTTAAATGGATATAACTTTAATATATTTTTTAATATTCGTTCTCATTTGTGTTCATTTTTTAAATCTAATAATATCTTGCCAGCAACTATTTTGGAAGATCTATTATCTATTTTCTGTAGGACATGTAGGTCTCCAAAATGACTAAAAAAAAATCTTGTGTAATAATCTGTAAAAATAAAATACTATTCGAGATATAATTATCTTGAAATTGACAAGTATCTAATAATGATCTTCACCTCATCGAATTTTTTTTACTGATTCCAAAAAAATCTTCTACACTATCTGTAAATAAAAATTGTCACAAAGTACCATTTCTTTTAAAATTATCATTCAACAGTTAGTTATTTGATATACTTATCTAAAAGGAGTTATTGCCTCATTGATGTTCGTAAATAAATTCTTTTCATCAGCCGACTTCCTGAAATCTTGAATTATTTAAACGATTATATAAACAATCTACCGCAATGATCCGTGGTATTTTGTGTGTATAGTATAGTATTATTATCCGACTAACGAAGAATAATCTATATATTTGGGTACTAACACTGGAATCATTATTCAATTCACTGGTGACTGACGAGCATCACCAGCAGTCTTCCATACATATTACCACGAATCATTGGAATGGCGACGATATCTTCCATCTAAAATTAGTATAATTTCATTAACAATACTATTAATTGTAAAGTCATAATATATGGTTTTTATAGATTCCAGGAAAAACTTATACTTGCCTTATAATAATAAATTTCACGAACTCGTGTTCCAGCTTTTTTTTCATATTGATTCTGGATTCATAAATTAGCTAGTAATTCACTTACTTATAACTTATCATACCACTCTCTTAGTTTTAATCATCATTTATGCTTTGTATTAAGTTGATTGATAATAAATTTCACTAGAATCCTGGTTTTATTTTACATTATTTTTTAATGACTTCTCGAAAAGTCTTGCATAATCTGTAACTGTAATAAAAAAAATCACACAAAGTATCACTTTTTTTTAAAATGATTATTATATCATTTATATATTTATTAAAATACTTATCTAATGTATAAAAAACCCCAATGATGTAGATAGAAAATAAAAATTCTTCTTAGATTGCTAAGAATAAGTTCTTAACCTAAATAAACAATCTAGCAACTTCTTGAGATCTTTGAAATATATGTTTATTAATTAACTAAAACTCACGATGTGATAACACATTTGTAAATAATTATTAATTAACTAAAACTCACGATATGATAACACATTTGTGTATAAAAAAAATACTGACATGTTGTATGTAAGGTTAGGTCGATCAGATACGGATGTGTGTGTGTGTGTGTGTGTGTGTGTGTGTGTGTGTGTGTGTGTGTGTGTGTGTGTGTGTGTGTGTGTGTGTGTGTGTATGTCTTTTATCGGTTTTGGAGAGTTTTTCGAGATATTATATACCGGTTTTGAAGAGTTTCTCCGGTTTTGAAGAGCCTCTTCACACCGGACCGGGTATATATAATCGGTTTCGGAGAGTTTTCGGCCATTTTCTAGAGTCTATAACCCCAGGGTCCATTATTTCTTTAGTCACTTGCCATAGAGACTCTGAGAAAAAGAACTATACCTCTCCAAAACCGGACTCCCCACATACTTATACATATATGTTTCACCTAACCCCTTTATGGAGCCCATTCCTGTATATTAGTACCTACGCTCAGAGTTCCCGTATACAAGTGAATAAAGAAATAATCCCTCTCTGGGTATACAAACTCTAGGTCGGGCTTCATAAACCGGGATGTATTGAACTTTTAAGGAACCCGGGCTCCATAAAAGGATTCGGGCTCCATAAATCTATCTATCTTTAAAAAAGGGCTCCATAAAAGTAGTTAACGAAATGTATTTTACACACACACACACACACACACACACACACACACACACACACACACGCACGCACACACACACACACACATGCGTGTGCGAAGGTACTTTCGGGGACATTTTTGCGTATAAGAACACACTTTCGAGGACATTCTCCACTTCTGGGGACAGTCCCCTAAAAAGGAACGAATAAGAAGCCACTTATGGGGACCGTCCTCAGAAGTGGCTGTCTGTGTAAACGTACATTTGAGGACATAAAAATGAAAAATACAAAAATACAATTTTATAAGATTACGGGAACGGCTTTCATAAGCGCTGGTCAGTGTAAAAGTAAGTGTAAAAATACTTTTGAGGACATTTTCTCAAATACGAATATAAGCCCACTTTTCGGGACAAAAGATGAAAAATACTAGAATACAATTTTATACGATTACAGAAAAGACTCCCATACGGGCTAGTGAGTGTAATAATACTTTTGAAGACATTTTTTCAAATACGTGTAAAAATTTACTTTTGGCGACATAAAAATTGAGAATATAAGAATGCAATCTCGTAAATTATGCAACTGCGCCTTAGAAGTATGGTTAGTAACAATACTTTTAATGACATTTTCCCAAGTACGAGTAAAAAAAGTACTTTTGGGGACATAAAAAAGAAAATTATTAAAATAAAATTTAATAAATTTATGGGAACGTCGTTCAAAAGTTTACTGAATGTAAAAATACTTTTGAGGACATTTTCTCAAATACTAGTGAAAAAGCACTTTCGGGAACTTAAAATAATAAATATGAAAGTATAATTTTATAAATTTATGGGAACGTCGCTCAAAAGTTTAGTGAGTGTAAAAATACTTTTGAGGACAATTTCTCAAATACGAGTAAAAAGGCCCATTTGGGGACATATAAATGAAAAATAATAAAATATAATTTTATAAATTTATTGAAACGTACCTTAAAAGTTAAGTGAGGGTAAAAATACTTTTGAGGACATTTTCTCAAATACGAGTATAAGCTCACAATTGTTGACAAAAAAATTAAAATTAATAAAATAAAATTTTTTAAGATTATGAAAACCGATTTCATAAGTGCTGGTGAGTGTAACAAATACTTTTAAGGACAAGTTTTCAAATACGAGTAAAAAGGCTCTTCTCGGGACATAAAAATCGAAAATATTACAATGCAATATCGTAAAATATGCAACTGACCCTTAGAAGTATTGGTGAGTGTAATAATACTTTTGAGGATATTTTCTGAAATGCGAGTAAAAGCGCATTTTTGGGGACAAAAAAATGAAAAATACTAAACTACAATTTTTAAGATTACGGGAACGGCTCTCACAAGTGCTGGTGAGTATAAAAATACTTTTGAGGACATTTTCTCAAATACGAGTAAAAAGGCCCATCATTTGAGGACATAAAAATGAAAAATATTAAAATATAATTTTACAAATTTATTGAAACGTACCTTAAAAGTTTAGTGAGGGTAAAAATACTTTTGAGGACATTTTCTCAAATACGAGTATAAGCGCACAATTGTTGACAAAAAAATGAAAATTAATAAAATAAAATTTTTTAAGATTATGAAAACGGATTTCATAAGTGCTGGTGAGTGTGACAAATACTTTTAAGGACAAGTTTTTAAATACGAGTAAAAAGGCTCTTCTCGGGACATAAAAATCGAAAATATTAAAATGCAATACGTAAAATATGCAACTGGCCGTTAGAAGTATTGGTGAGTGTAAGAATACTTTTGAGGATATTTTCTGAAATGCGAGTAAAAGCGCATTTTTGGGGACACAAAAATGAAAAATACTAAACTACAATTTTATAAGATTGCGGGAACGGCTCTGATAAGTGCTGGTGAGTGTAAAAATACTTTTGAGGACATTTTCTCAAATACGAATATAAGCGCACTTTTGGGGACAAAAAATGAAAAATATTAAAATTCAATTTTATACGATTATAGAAACGGCTCCCATAAGTGCTAGTGAGTGTAACAATACTTATGAAGACATTTTCTCAAATACGTGTAAAAATTTACTTTTGCCGACATAAAAATTCAAAATATAAGAATGCAATCTCATAAATTATGCTACTGCCGCTTAGAAGTATTGGTGAGCAACAATACTTTTAAGGACATTGTCTCAAGTATGAGTAAAACAGGCACTTTGGGGACATAAAATTGAAAAATATTAAAATAAAATGTAATAAATTTATGGGAACGTCGCTCAAAAGTTTAGTGAATGTGAAAATACTATTGAGGACATTTTCCCAAATACGAGTGAAAAGGCACTTTCGGGGACATAAAAATAAAAAATATGAAAATACAATTTTATAAATACATGGGAACGTCGCTCAGAAATTTAGTGAGTGTAGAAATACTTTTGAGGACATTTTCTCAAATACGAGCAAGAAGGCCCATTCGGGGACATAAAAATGAATAATATTAAAATACAATTTTATAAATTTATGGGAACGTACCTTAAAAGCTTAGTAAGGGTAGAAATACTTTTGAGGACATTTTCTCAAATACGAGTATAAACGCACTTTTATTGACAAAAAAATGAAAATTACTAAAATACGAGTAAAAAGGCTCTTCTCGGGACATAAAAATCGAAAATATTTAAATGCAATATCGTAAATTGTGCTACTGGCCCTTACAAGTATTGGTGAGTGTAACAATACTTTCGAGGACATTTTCTGAAATGCGAGTGCAAGCGCACTTTTGGGGACACAAAAGTGAAAAATATTAAAATAAAACTTCATAAATTTAACGTCGCTCAAAAGTTTAGTGAATATGAAAATACTTTTGGGGACATTTTCTCAAATACAAGCGAAAGGGCACTTTCGGGGACATAAAAATAAAAAATATTAAAATACCATTTTATAAATTTATGGGGACGTCGCTCAGAAGTTTAGTGAGTGTAAGAATACTTTTGAGGAAATTTTCTCAAATACGTGTAAAAAGGTCCATCATTTGGGGACATAAAAATGAAAAATATTAAAATATAATTTTACAAATTTATTGAAACGTACCTTAAAAGTTTAGTGAGGGTAAAAATACTTTTGAGGATATTTTCTCAAATACGAGTATAAGCGCACAATTGTTGACAAAAAAATGAAAATTAATAAAATAAAATTTTTTACGATTATGAAAACGGATCTCATAAGTGCTGGTGAGTGTAACTAATACTTTTAAGGAGAAGTTTTCAAATACGAGTAAAAAGACTCTTCTCGGGACATAAGAATCGAAAATATTAAAATGCAATATCGTAAAATATGCAACTGGCCCTTAGAAGTATTGGTGAGTGTAACAATACTTTTGAGGATATTTTCTGAAATGCGAGTAAAAGCGCATTTTTGGGGACACAAAAATGAAAAATACTAAACTACAATTTTATAAGATTACGGGAACGGCTCTCATAAGTGCTGGTGAGTGTAAAAATACTTTTGAGGACATTTTCTCAAATACGAATATAAGCGCACTTTTGGGGACAAAAAATGAAAAATATTAAAATACAATTTTATACGATTATAGAAACGGCTCCCATAAGTGCTAGTGAGGGTAACAATACTTATGAAGACATTTTTTCAAATACGTGTAAAAATTTACTTTTGGCGACATAAAAATTCAAAATATAAGAATGCAATCTCATAAATTATGCAACTGCACCTTAGAAGTATTGGTGAGTAACAATACTTTTAAGGACATTGTCTCAAGTATGAGTAAAAAAGGCACTTTTGGGGACATAAAAATGAAAAATATTAAAATAAAATGTAATAAATTTATGGGAACGTCGCTCAAAAGTTTAGTGAATGTGAAAATACTATTGAGGACATTTTCCCAAATACGAGTGAAAAGGCACTGTCGGGGACATAAAATAAAAAATATGAAAATACAATTTTATAAATACATGGGAACGTCGCTCAGAAATTTAGTGAGTGTAGAAATACTTTTGAGGACATTTTCTCAAATACGAGCAAGAAGGCCCATTCGGGGACATAAAAATGAATAATATTAAAATACAATTTTATACGATTATGGAAACGGCTCTCATAAGTGTTGGTATGTGTAACAATTCTTTTGTTGACATTCTTTCAAGTACGAGTAAGAAGGATCTTTTCGGGACATAACTATCCATAATATTAAAATGTAATTTCGTAAATTCTGCAACTAGCCCATAGAAGTATTGGTGACTGTAAAAATACTTTTGAATACATTTTCTCAAAAACGAGTAAAAGCGCATTTTTGGAACAAGAAAATGGAAAATATTAAAATCGAATCTTGTAAGTTATGCAACTGGTCCTTAGAAGTATTGGTGAGTGTAACAATATAAAAACTATACTTTTAGCGACAAAAAATGGAAAAAATTAAAATGCAATCTTGTGAGTTATTATGCAACTGGCCCATTGAATTATTTGTGAGGGTAACAATACTTTTAAGGACATTTTCTCAAATACGAGTAAAAAGGCACTTTTAGGGACATAAAAATAAAAGATATTGAAATACAATTTTATAAATTTATGGGAACTTACCTCAAAAGTTCAGTGAGTGTAATAGTATATTGTTTGCCAAGGGCGTAAAGTGGGTCTTTTTAGACCAAGTGTGGGATTGCAGTAAGAGTTGAAGGTGAGCTAGCACGAGCCGAAGGCGAGTGCGATTGCGAACTGAAGACTAGTATACTGTAATCACACTAGGTCAAAAACCCACTTAGCCCTTGGTGCACACCATATTTTTTGTAACGTAAGTATGGATTTTTACTTTTTTTTGTTCTAATGTACGACAATCGACAGCGGCTGATTTTGATTTCTGCCGCCCGCTACGGCGAGCAGCGGGCGTTGATCAGTTTTTACCGCCTGCTAGCAGCGGGCGCTTTTCGATTTCTAACGCCCGCTATGGCGAGCAGCGGTCGCTTTTCATTTTTTACCACCCGCTACGGCGAACAGCGGGCAATTTTGATTATATACAGCCCGCTACGGCGAGCAGCGAGGGCTTTTAGTTTTTACCGCCCACTGGTCGGCAAGCTGTCGCTTTCGGCTCTATTAATAGGTTCGAAACACGCCAAAATCGTGCTTGGGGTACAAAAAAATAATTTTGAGGACATCCTCTCAAATACGTGTAAAAAGGTACTTTTAGGGATTTAAAATGAAAAATACTAAAATGCCATTTATACGATTATGGAAACGGCTCTCATAAGTGCTGGTAAGTGTAACAGTCTTTGGTGGTCATTCTGTCAAATACGAGTAACAAGGCTCTTATCGCGACATAATAATCGAAAAATATTAAAATGCAATCTCGTAAATTATGCAACTGGCCCTTAGAAGCATTGGTGAGTGTAACAATACTTTTGAGGACATTTTCTCAAATACCAGTGAAAAGGCACTTTTGGGGACATAAAAATGGAAAATATTATAAATCCACTCTTATAAGTTATGCAACTGGCCCTTAGAAGCATTGGTGAGTGTAGAAATACTTTTAAGGACATTTTCTCGAATAAGAGTAAGAAGGCACTTTTGGGGACATAAAAATGAAAGATATCAAAATACAATTTCATAAATTTATGGAAACGTACCTGAAAAGTTTAGTGAGTTTAAAAATACTTTGAGGACATTCCTTCAAATACGAGTAAAAAGGCACTGTTGGGGACATAAAAATGCAGGCTACTAAAATACAATTTTATAAATTTATGGGAACGTACATCAAAAGTTTAGTGAGTGTAACAATACTTTTGAGGACATTTTCTCAAATACCAGTAAAAATTTACTTTTGGCGACACAAAAATTAAAAATATTAGAGTGCAATCTCGTAAATTATATAATGCCCCTTAAAAGTATTGGTGAGTTGCAATACTTTTAACGACATCTTCTCAAGTACGAGTAAAAAAGGCACTTTTGGGGACATAAAAATGAAAAATATTCGAATAAAATTTAATAAATTTATGGAAACGGCTCTCATAAGTGCTGGTGAGTGTAACAGTCCTTTTGAGGATATTCTTTCAAATACGAGTAAAAAGGCACTTTGGGGACATATAAATGAAAAATATTAAAATTCAATCTCGTAAATTATGCAACTGGCCCATAGAAGTAAGTGAGTGTTAAAATACTTTTGAGGACATTTCCTCAAATACGAGTAAAAGACCACTTTGGGGGACAAAAAAATGATAAATATTAAAATACAATTTTATACGATTATGGGAGGAATGGCTCTCATAAGTGCTGGTGTGTGTAACATTACATTTGAGGACATTTTCTCAAATTCGTGTAAAACGGCACTTGGGGACATAAAAATGAAAAATACTAAAATACAATTTTATACGATTATGGACACGGCAACCATAAGCGCTTCCGAGTCTAACAATACTTACGTACATTTTGTCAAATACGTGTAAAAATGTACTTTTGGACACAAAAAAGGAAAATATTAAAATGCAATCTAGTAACTTATTACGCTACTGGCCCATAGAAGTATTTGTGAGTGTAACAAAACTTATAAGGACATTTTCGCAAATACGAGTGAAAAGGCACTTTTGGGGACATAAAAATGAAAGATATTAAAATACAATTTTATAAATTTATGAGAGCCTTTTCCATAGTCGTATAAAATTGCATTTTAGTATTTTTCATTTTATTGTCCCTAAAAGTACCTTCTTACACGTATTTGAGAAAATTTCCCGAAAAGTATTGTTACACACATCAATACTTGTAAGGGCTATTTGCATAACTCACAACATTGCATTTTAATATTTTCCATATTTTGTCACTAAAAGTACAGTTTTTATAAGTATTGTTACACTCATCAATACTTCTAATGGCAGAACTTACAAGATAGGATTTTTATATTTTCCATTTTTTGTCCCAAAAATGCACTTTTACTCGTATTTGACGAAATGTCCACAAAAGTATTTTTGCACTCACTAAACATTTGAGGTACGTTCCCATAAATTTATAAAATTTTATTTTAATATCTTTCATTTTTATGTACACAAAAGTGTCTTTTTACTCGTATTTGAGAAAATGTCCTCAAATCTATTGTTTCACTCACCAATACTTCTATGGGCCAGTTGCATAACTTACAAGATTGGATTTTAATATTCTCCATTTTTTTGTCCCAAAAATGCGCTTTTACCCGTATTTGAGGTAATGTCCACAAAAGTATTTTTACACTCACTAAACTTTTGAGGTATGTTCCCATAAATTTATAAAATTTTATTTTATTGTCTTTCATTTTTATGTCCCCAAAAGTGCCTTTTTATTCGTATTTGAGAAAATATCCTTAAAAGTATGGTTACACAGTCAAATACTTCTATGGGACAGTTGCATAATAACTCACAAGATTACATTTTAATATTTTTCATTTATGTCGATAAAAGTGTAAATATAGTTTTGAGGACGTTTTCTCAAATACAAATAAAAAGGTACTTTTACGGACATTAAAATGAAAAATACTAAAATGCAATTTTATACGATTATGAAAACGGCTATCATAAGTGCTTGTAAGTGTAACAATCCTTTTGTGGACATTATTTCAAATACGAGTAAGAAAGCTCTTCTCGGGACATAATAATCTAAGATATTATAATCCAATTTCGTAAATTATGCAAGTGGCCCTTAGAAGCATTGGTGAGTGTAACAATACTTTTAGGACAATTTCTCAAATACGAGTAAAAAGGCATTTTTGGGGACATAAAAATGTAAGATATGAAAATACAATATTATAAATTGATGGGAACGTACCTCGAAAGTTTAGTGAGTGTAAAAATACTTTTGTGGACATTTTTTCAAATACGAGTACAATCGCATTTTTGGGACAAAAAATTGAAAATATTAAAATCCAATCTTGTAAGTTATGCAACTGGCCCTTAATAGTATTAGTGAGTGTAACAATACATTTGAGGACATTTTCTCAAGTACCAGTAACAATGCACTTTTGAGGACATAAAAATGTAAGATATGAAAATACAATATTATAAATTGATGAGAACGTACCTCGAAAGTTTAGTGAGTGTAAAAATACTTTTGTGGACATTTTTTCAAATACGAGTACAATAGCCCTTTTGGGACAAAAAATTGAAAATATTAATATCCAATCTTGTAAGTTATGCAACTGGCCCTTAAAAGTATTGGTGAGTGTAACAATACATTTGAGGACATTTTCTCAAGTACGAGTAACAATGCATTTTTGGGGACATAAGAATGAAAAGTATTAAAATAAAATTTAATTAATTTATGGGAACGTACCTCAAAAGTTTAGTGAGTGTAAAAATACTTTTGTGGATATTTTCTCAAATACGAGTAAAAGCGCATTTTTGGGACTAAAAAATAGAAAATATTAAAATCCAATCTTGTAAGTTATGTAACTGGCCCTTAGAAGTATTGGTGAGTGTAACAATACTTAAAAAAACTGTACTTTTAGCGACAAAAAATGGAAAATATTAAAATGCAATCCTGTGAGTTATTATGCAACTGGCCCATAGAAGTATTTGTGAGTGTAACTATTGTAATATGTGAATATCTCAATATGCCGCACGCTGTACATATACGCGAAGACGCAATGGTATGCGCGTCTACCGAGCCTAGGCAGACACATATGTGTGTCTCTCCACTGCTGTATCGTTATGCATGAGAGTTACGTGCGACGCGAGAGCAATGTAGCGCACTTAGAATGTTTCTTACTCTCTCGCTATTCAACTGGGATGTAAGTCAGACGTGCTGACTGGCGTTTGCTACCTCAATAAAGTCTCTCTCTATATTATTCTCTATGAAACAATTGTCTCTTAATTTACTACAAACCTCAACATGATAGCCCAGCGTGGTTTAGTAAGTTGGAAAATAATTATCTTCTATATGAACTCTCGAGTTCTATATAGATAATGGGGGGAATGCAACCAAGTGAGGTTAGAAAGGCCACGTGAAAATTAACGGTAGTTAATAAAAGTGAAATGCAAGTATTAAAATTCAATAATGGAATAAAAGTGAATTTAATAAAAGTCAAAAGTTATGTAATAAGACAAATAATTAAAAAAAAAACGTGGTCAAAAAGACTCAAAGTTTAAAGTGAAAGATAATCAGTTTGTAGGTTATGTTGAAAACGGTTATAGAGTTTTAATTAATAATAGAATATTTAATGTTAGACATGTTCAGTAGTCGAAGAAAATACTAAATTAATTTTTTTAGAAAAAATCGATGACCAAAAAGATAGAGATTTGGAAAATAGCAAATTTATAAATATAGAAAATAAATCATACGAAACTGAATCAGAAATAAATAAAAATAATGTATATGAAAATAAAACTAATCACTTATCTTCTATTTCGACTTTCGAGTCAAATAGAGGTAATAAAACAAACTATGATAATGTTGATGATGAAAATGAAAGTAATGAAAATTTGTCGGTTCAAAAAAAATCTAATAGAAAAAAAAGTCCGGTAAATAGATACGGAAATCCAGTAACTCACTTTATTTATGTAAATTATATTGATGCAAATGTACCAAATACATTCGAGGAGGCGATAAACTCCAGCGAATATAAGCAATGTCAAATAGCGATGGATTCAGAGATAAAAAGTTTAAAAAGAAATAACACATGGCAAATTGTTAAAAGACCAAAAGATAAAAAAGTTATTGATGTCAAATGGGTTTATAAAAAGAAAAACAATAATGTTTATGAAGCTAGATTAGTTGTCAGAGGATTCCAACAAAAGGAATATATATTGAAAATGTTTATTCACCTGTAGGTAAAATGCAAACGTTGAAAATTTTATTGTCTTACATTTGTAAAAATAAATTATTTATAAAACAAATGGATGTTGAGACGGCCTTTTTAAATGGTCATGTAAAATTAGAAGTGTACATCAACGAACCGAAAGGTTATGAAACTGGAGACAATAAAGTTTGCAAATTTCAAAAGGCTCTGTATGGTCTCAGAGAAAGTCCTAGAGAGCATGGTATGATTGTTTCAAGAAATATGTCGAAAAAAACGGGCGTAATGTGCTGGCAGTCGGCTCGAATTTTGCAAGAAAACGCTTATAAATATATAATGAACTGTCATCCTTCTTTATAACTTTCTGAGCAATATTCTGGGATTATTAGGAGTCTGTATATCCGTTTATGGAGAATGAACAGGCCTAGTTTTATTATAGCAGTCGAAAAACGGAGCCGATGCGCTAGCAGCCGGCTCGAATTTTCCAATAAAATGCTTATAAATAAATAATGGAAGGTGCTCATTTTTTATAACTTTCTGAGCAACATTCTGGGCTCATTAGGAGTCTGCACATCCATTTATAGAAAATGAACAGGCCTAGTTTTATTTTGACAGCCGAAAAACGGGCGTAATGTGCCGGCAGCCTGCTCGAATTTTGGAATAAAATGCTTATAAATAAATAACGGGAGGTGCTAATTTTTTATAACTTTCTGAGCAACATTCTGGGCTCATTAGGAGTCTGTATATCTATTTATAGAGAATGAACAGGCTTAGTTTTATTTTGACAGCCGAAAAACGGGCGTAATCGGCCGTCAGTCGGCTCGAATTTTGCAATTGCGGACTTATAAATAAACAATTAAGCATGCTCATGTCAGGATACCTTTGTAGCAATTTTCTAGAGATGTTGGCAGTGTTTATATTCATTTGTTAACAAATCTGTGTTGTGGTTTTGTGAGTGTATATGAGTTTTGAGGCACTAGACCTTTTTTCATATATTTTGATTGTTTAAACAATTGAGTAATAAATTTTGTATATTTTTGCTTTATTTAACTGTACTTTATTGTTCTATAGTGAAAAATTAAACTGTTTACAAAAGGAATGAACAGTTATTTATATTTATTTGTAAGGACTATTTCCGATAGGGTATATAACATTAATTATGTGACATTTGTAAGGAAAAGTATTCTAAACAGGAACGATCAATAAATAAATTGTAGTTAGAAATTCAAAATATAAACTATAATTCTTATAAAATGTATTAATTTGCACATTTAATTATTTAAAAGTCGAGCATAACATGAGTTTTTATGCTTCCACAATGTTTTTTTACTATAGTGCCCTTTACAGTACTTGCACTGCGCTTTACTGCTTTTTCCACTATTTCTGTACTTTGAAACTGGTATTATACACTTTGTTCTCTTAAATTTTTCGCCGTATCCCTTGTGTCGAATAGAGATTATGATTGATCTTCTTTCTACATTAGTTACATCTTCAAGTAAAAACAATTTAACATCAACTTCATCGCTGTGCCATTTTTCCAAATGATAGTTAAATTTTGAAACGTTCGCCAAACAATAAGGACAAAAGGCTTGTTGTCTCTTCGGTTTAGTAGGTTTACATTTACCTTGCCCTATATTTAAAGAAACATCAATTAATAATTTTTTGGAAGTCTATTATCTAAAAATGGCCTACCTTTAATAACTCTTCTCCTATTTTGAGACTTCACCTTAGAATCTCTTCTGTGATTGGTTAACTTCACGTTTTTTTTTGTTTCATCTATTTTGCACAATTTATTTTGGCGATTTCCGGTTTCCAATGTTTTTGATTGGGATACCATATTTTTCAAATCAATATCAGACATTTTTGTTAAATAAACTATACACTGTTTGACACAATTTTTATTTACTGAAAAACTTATACTATTTTGTTCCAAATGTTTTCCATACTTTGGCATATTCTCTGGAAAAAGAAGATTTTACATGAGAAATAGGCAACAAAAGTATAAAAACCTAAAATAAAAAAAAACAAATAGTTGATCTCTAATGAAAATAGTAAATGTAAATAAATGAAAACAAGCAGAACCGATCCGAAAATACACAACAGGAAAATGTATCAAACAGAAATATAGGTTCTCGTACTTTTTGAGAACGTCTTATAAATAAAAGTAATAAGAAAATGTATAAAAGTTTACAAAAGAATAAAAAAATATTTCAGGTTTATTAAAGGTGTAGAAGTGTATAAAACAGAACGTAAACATACGTAAGTGTTCAAATATATGCGTAAGTTCAGGAAGTCGTTTAAAAACATATATTTCATGATATTTTAGATTCAAATTTTAATTACACCCTAACATATATTCGAACGAATTTTGGTTTAAGGACAATCACATAATCAAAATTAATTTAAATGTACCTTTAACAGTAAATTCTTGCTCACTTGCAGTTGAAGTGAGTTCTTTATTTCCAAATTTCTCCTTCTCGTCACATACACAACTGTTCTCCATAGCGTTACCAGATTGATTTAAACTACTTTCTTTCAAAATGTCGTTTTGTTTTACATTTTGGTTATCGGACTCAATATTTCTATCAAATACCAAATCAACTTTAGAAGACGATTCATCAACTTTTATTATTATTCCTTCACATAAGTTATCACTGAAACTTTTCTTCATTGGCTCACATAGTGTGTCTGCAACAGAACTTAACGCTGTATCTTGTATGGAGTTTTGTGTGATCTTTAGAGTGGAACCTACAAAATAAAATTTTAGTTGTCAATTGAACCAGTAAATGTATTCGACAAAGAAAAGGTAAAAAACGATCCCTAGTGGAACTAATAAGTATAAAAAATTGTAAAAATAGTGTCAAAAACTTAATGTCAGAATTGGGAATGTAAATAAATTTTCGAACAAATTTTGGTCATTTTTGAAGGAAAATCACATAGTCAAAATTTTTTAAATGTACCTTCAATAACAGATAATTGGTCACTTGCAGTTAAAGTAAGTTCATTACTTTCAACTTTTTCCTTCTCCTCAGATACACAATCCTTCTCCATAGCGTTAATAGAATGACTTAAGCTACTTTCTTTTAAACTTTTTTTTTGTTTTACATTTTGGTTATCGGATTCAGTCTTTCCATCAAGTACTAAATCAACTTTAGACGATGATTTGTCAACTTTCATTATTATTCCATCACATAAGTTATCACCGAAAATTTTATTCATTGGCTCACATAGTGTAACTGCAACAGAACTCAAAGCTGTATCTTGTATGGAGTTTTGTGTGATCCGGAGAGCAGAACCTACAAAATAAAATTTTAGTTGTTAATTAAACAAGTAAATGTTAGTTTTAGGCAAAGAAAAGGTAAAAAAACTATCCCCAGCGCAACTAATAAATACAAAAAATTGTAGAAAAAGAGTCAAAAACTTTAAAAATGTCAGAATTGGGAACGTAAATAAGTCATTCACTGTTTTTAACAGTTCTAAACAACTATTTACAGTTATTTACCATATTTACTAGTTATTTACACTTATTAAGGTAATAGCGCCGGTCATCGATTTCAGTTTGAAATTTGAATACAAATTTTAGTACAATAGCAGGCCAGAAAATTAGGGTCTTGCGCGGCGATATAGAGGGATGCGTTTTTCATGCATGTAAATTTTGAAGCAGGTTCGACCAAAGCCTAAAATCAAAACAAATCATAAGTTGAATACCTTGTAACTAAAAGTTTTAGAATCTGCTATAATGGCAAAAAAAAAATAGATAATTACAAAAATCACGGACCATCTCGGCCCAAGCCGATAGTTGCATAAGTTGAGGTCAAAAAGTTGAAAAAAATTTGGGTACATAAGCAAGTTGCAAAAATGGGGTCTCATCAGAAACTGTGCGTCCAAGTCCTATTTTATGCCACGGCCCACGTCCTATAGAGCCCAGATTATTGGAGGAGAAGATTCAAATGCAATCATGGGCCGCGATAATGGGGCATAGTATAATACAATGTGTCCGAGACAATATTTCCCGGATATTGGTAGATCTTGCGAATAGTACTGGTAATTCAACCGACATTCAATTTATGTAACAAAAATTGAAGGAAAAAATGAAAACACTATAATTATTATAAAGTAACCCTCACAGTTTTTATCTAGTTCGCTCTGCTGTAACAGATTGCTTAACCGATTTTCGAGAACATTCAACTTGTGACATGCAATAGAATCGAATATCAAATACCTAGCCGAAGAACGCCATTTTCTTGCGAATGCTTAGAACCATAAAATAGTACATTACGACGCAAGTGCGCGGATTAGGTGAGTCACGCACAAGTGCTATTTGGTCCCCGAACGAAGCCAGAAACAGGTATGTTAGTTGATGGTCGTAAATCACGGGAAAAAATTTCAATTCAAATTTAGATACATCAGCAGGTTGCGAAAATTGGATTTTCGTGAAATCGGTTCCGCCCATTCCTATTTCATGCAATGACCCTATACATGTGGAGACTGCTTAGTGAACGGCAGATATTAACGTGATTAAAGTGAATATAGGTGGCAAATATATAGCATTTGGCATGTAAAAATTTTGATTACATTAGCGGGTCGTGAAAAGGGTCTTTACGAAAGAGGTGCTCTGCATTACTATTTTCTGCTATGGTTCTCGAAATATGAAGGCCAGATTATCAAACGGCAGCGTTGAATGTAAGCTAGTACAGGTAGCCAATGTGGGCCATATGGTAATCTATCGCTTTTCGGGAATTATTCTATGGGAACGTTTCGGAAATTACTGTTGTATCTTCAGCATAACTTTTTCTCTTCGAGAGAGTTAATTACAGACAAGCTCAAGATCGCTTTGTAATTATCAGATAAGAGTACTTTGAAATCGACATTCTCTACTCGTTGCTTTACTGATAGAAACTGCTTTACAAATTTTAAAGCTGGTTCGACCCTCCAGTAAAATAACGACAAATCATCAGTCAAATACCTTGCAACCAAAGTTTTAGAATCTGCAGTAACTGAAAGAAGAAAGAATAATTACAAAAATAGCTGTTGATCTCGTGACTTGCCGATAGTTGCATAAATTACGATAAAAAATTTGAAAACAAATTTGGGAACAACAGCTGGTCTTGAAAATGAGGTTCTCGTTAAAGCTGTGAACGGCAGATATTAACGTCAATACACGTTGGCAAAATTAACGTGAAGCGGATTTCCAGATTCAAGTAATCGGCGGCAGAAAGAGATATAGTCGAGACGGTGATATTGCTATCAAAAGCGGGTCGATATAGAGGGACGCGTTTTTCATGCATATAAACTTTAAAGCTAGTTCGACCCTCGACTAAAATAAAGACAAATGACCAGTTCAATACCTTGTAACCAAGAGTCTTAGAATCTTCTGTAATTGCAAAAAGAAATAGATAATTACAAAAATCACGAACCATCTCGGCCCACGCCGATAGTTGCATAAGATAAGGTAAAAAATTTGAAAAAAATGTGGGTACATAAGCAGGTTGCAAAAATGCGGTCTTGTCCAAATCTGTGAGTCTACGTCCTATTTTACGTTACGGCCCACGACCTATAGAGCCCACATTATTGGAGGAGAATATTCAAAAGAAATCATGGGTCGCGATATGAGGCATAGTGTAATCTATAGTGTCCGAGACAATATTTCCCGGAGCTTCGTAGATCTTAGATATAGTACTGTTAATGCAACCGGCATTCAATTTATGATACAAAAATTGAAGAAAAAAAAGAAATCCCTATAATTATTAGAAAGAAATACTCACAATTTCTATCTAGATCGCACTATTGAAAGGTAACAGATTGCTCAACCAATTTTCGAGATCATTTTACTTCCGGCATGCAATAAAATCGAATATCAAATACCTAGCCGAAGAAGGCCATTTCCTTGCGAAAGTTTAGAACCATAAAACAGTACATTACGACGCAAGTGCACGGATTAGATGAGTCACGGACGAGTGCTATTTCGTCCCCGAACGAAGCCAGAAACCGGTATGTTAGTTGATGGTCCTAAATCACGGGAAAAAATTTAAATTCCAATTTAGATATACCAGCAGGTTGCGAAAGTGGGGTTTTCGTGAAATCTGTTCCGCCCATTTCTATTTCATGCAATGACCCCATACATATGGAGACCGCTGAGTGAACGGCAGATATTAACGTGATTATCGTGAATACCGGTTGCAAATAAATAGCATTTGGCATGTAAAGAATTTGGGTACATTAGCGGGTCGTGAAACGGATCTTTGCGAAAGCGGTACCCTACATTACTATTTTCTGCCATGGTTCTCGAAATATGAATACCAGATTATCAAATGGCAGCGTCGAATGTAAGCTAGTACAGGTCGCCAATGTGGGCGATATGGTAATCTGTCGGTTTTCGGGAATTATTCTATGGGAACGTTTCCTAAATTACTGTTGTATCTTCATTATAACTTTTTCTCTTCGAGAGCTTTAATTACAGATAAGCTAAAGATCGCTCTGTAATTATCAGATAAGAATACTTTAAATGCTTTATAAATTTTAATGCTGTTTCGACCTTCGAGTAAAATAACGACAAATCATCAGTCGAATACCTTGCAACCAAAGTTTTAGAATCTGCCATAACTGAAAAAAAAATAATAATTACAAAAATCACTGTTCATCTCGTCACTTGCCGATAGTTGCATAAGTTACGATAAAAAATTTGAAGAAAAATTTGGGTACAACAGCATGTCGCGAAAATGAGATTTTCTTCAAAGCTGTGTGGCTCAATAACGTGAATAGAGGTTGCAAATATATAGCATTTGGCATGTAAAAAATTTGGGTACATAGCGGGTCGTGAAACGGGTCTTTGCGAAAGCGGTACCCTGCATTACCACTTTCTGCCATGGTTCTCGAAATATGAAGACCAGATTATCAAACGGCAGCGTCGAATGTAAGCTAGTACAGGTCGCCAATGTGGGCCATATGGTAATCTATCGGTTTTCGAGAATTATTCTATGGGAAAGTTTCGGAAATTACTGTTGTATCTTCATTATAACTTTTCTCTTCGAGATAGTTAATTACAGACAAGCTGAAGATCGCTTTGGAATTATCAGATAAGAGTACTTTAAATCGATATTCTCTACTCGTTGCTTTACTGATAGAAACTGCTTTACAAATTTTAAAGCTGGTTCGACCCTCGAGTATAATAACGACAAATCATCAGTCAAATACCTCGCCACCAAAGTTTTAGAATCTGCCGTAACTGAAAAAAGAAAGAATAATTACAAAAATGGCTGTTGATCTGGTCACTTGCAGACAGTTGCATAAGTTACGATAAAAAATTTGAATAAAAATTTCGGTACAACAGCTGGTCGCGAAAATGAGGTTTTCGTCAAAGCTGTGTCGCTCATTCCTGATTATGCAATGACACTATACATATGGAGACCCCTGAGTGAACGGCAGATTTTAACGTGCATACAAGTCACAAATATTAGACATAGTGTATAATATTGGGTCTTATTATACTATTTAGCAGGCACAGCTAGTAAATTACTTAGATTGTTGGGAAACAGATACATTATAACCGAGGAACTACTCTGAAAACTTGAGTAAACATTTTTTTAACATGTATTTGTGAATTATCTCCAATAATGTATAGAATGCTTTCTATAGAAATGTTATAGTATAATTAAAGGGGTCTAGTTTGAACAACATACAATATAGATATTATGAAAATACTCGACTTCTGTTAAAATGGTGCAAGACTTGAATCTGTTGATCAATTTTACTCAGAGATATAGCTTTTTCAATTTTTTATTTTAGGTGTTCCATTTTGCGAGAAAATTATCGCATCGATTCTTATGGGACTAGGTCTGAATTACTTGAAATTCATGTTGTTATGGTCCGAAGAGTTAAAAATAGAAGATTTTCCGAATCGTATATTTTTTTTATAGAAAAAACTACTTTTAATTCATGAATTTGATGAACTTTTTTTTTTTTTGGTTTTTAGCATTTACAAATTATTTTCTTAAGGAAATGTTACATTTTTAATTCTTCAGGCCATAACTACACAAATTTTAATTAATTTAGACCTTGTTCCAAGAAAATCCATAGAATAATTTTCTCAAAAATTAACGCCAATGACAAAAAATTGAAAATGCTATACCTCTGATAGTGAGTAAAATTGGTCTACAGATAAGGCCTTGGACTATTTTATCAGAAATAGTGTATATTTATATAGTATACTGTATGTTCCTATAAGGAACTGGAAGCAGGAGGAAAAAGTGGGAAAGTGCCTGGGGAAACATATTAGGAGAGGTGGACTTTGAGACGAAAAGGATGGACAGAGGACAGACGGGCATGCAAGGGCTAGTATTTAAGGGGGTCTTACACCTAGTGGCTTTTGAGGCCAAAATCAGCTGAAAAAAAAAGAAAAATGTAGTTTAGGCTCTATGTCATATTATATACTATAAATATACACTATTTCTAATAAAATGGCCAAAGATATAATATCTGTAGCCCTTTTTACTCAGAGATATAGCATTTTCAATTTTTTGGCTTTGGCGTAACTTTTTGAAAAAAGTATTCGAAGGATTTTCATGAGACGGAGCCTAAAAAGTAAAAAGGGCTACAGATATTATATCTTGGGCCATTTTATTAGAAATAGTGCATATTTATAGTATATAATATGGTGTAGAGCTTAAACTACATTTTTCTTTTTTTTCAGCTGATTTTGGCCTCAAAAGCCACTAGGTGTAAGACCCCCTTAAAGAAAGTTTTGTGAGGGACTACCTATGGTTCAGAAAGGATAAACGAAAAAAGAAACAATTTATATAGTAGACGAAGTGCTGGGAACGGAAGAGAGAAAGAAGAGATGGGAGGACACAGAGAAAGAAAGATTGGAAAGACTGGAGAGACTGGAGAGACTGGAGAGAGAAGGAAGGAAAAGAGAAGAGAGAGACAGAAAAACAGAAGAGCTGGAGAATGGAGAAACAGAGGGAGAGGTAGCAGAAAAGCAATCACAAGACAACAAATAGAAAGAGCAAAGAAGAATGAAGAATAGAAGAAAGAAGAACACAGATGCAAACACATGATACACACACGCACACTAGGTAGGACACAGGCAGGGTTTTAGCATTGCAGTAATGTGTTACATTTATTAGTTTATTTTTTTGGTTTTTTTTTACATCTATTCTGGTTTTCAGTTGTAAAAAGATAGGATAGAAACAACACAAACATGAACACTGACACAAACACAACCAATTATTCAAGATGGCATAAGCCAAAGATGGGATTAATAGTTTTGTATTAAAATTATATGATAAACAAAAGTTTAATAAAGCTTTATATTTATTGTATGTTATTTAAACTACATTTGTATTTTTTTTATCTGATTTTAGCCTCACAAGCCACTAGGTGCAAAACTAGAAAAATATTTTTATCGGTTTGGCAACGAATAAAGTATAACCGTGGCATTAATGCGAAAATTGAAGTAAATATTTTTTCAACATGGATTTGATAAATTATCCCCAATAGTGTATAGAACGCCATTTAGCTAGAGGCTGTGTCAAAGCTTTTAGGCCAATGGGCTTCCTGTCAAAAGATACAGCTATGGGAAGTTTCAAATTTTAGCTGTTTTTGCTTATTTTATGATTTTACACCGATGATTGCATGCAAACATATGCCCATCACTTTATATCTATCTATTCACTCTCTTGCCACCTTAAATATAATAAATACATATTGTTTTATCAACTACAACTGTTTTATAAATTCCTTTTTATTTATTCACAGGAATTTAACATTCAGATCCAGTTAAAAATAGAAATATATACATATTTCATCACAATGGTCTACTTTTCCCAAATAATCTTTAATCAACATATAGAAACCATTATTTATGTTACTCTATCTCTTTATAATTACATCTAGTTATAAATAATATGCCACTTTAATATTCATGATTTGATATAGGAATAAATAATTAATTTTTTCGATAAAGTACAGAAGTTTGAAAAAAAAGTATATATTTTTACTTTATTTTTAAAATAAATGTAAAAGGCGTTTAGACAAATTTGTCATTTTTACCTGTAGCACTGAACCTGTGAATTGAAAAAAACATCTTTGGTTCATCTAGAGTTCACAATTTAATATGTGGAATGCTTCCAGAAAACTAAAATCCATGCATAAAATTTACATAAAATAAATAGGGCAATAAAACATAAATGTTTTCACTTACCTGACAGATTTACAAGTGCTTCCTGATTCTTTTTCTCGCATGTGAGACATTCGCAATTTTTATTATTTTCCCCAAAATAGCTATCGTCATAATAGCAAAAAAGCTCATCACCTTTTTTTATTTCTTTCAAAGTAACTATTACAATTACTGATTTACTATATGACTTATAAGCACAATTTGGACTACAATCGTGGTTTATAAATGCTGCAGGGCCTAACATTAACAGAGGTTTTTTTAAACGTGAGATACACATAACTGAAAAGTTGAGTTTCTTGATACGCAGATCTTTTTCTTCCTCGTCAGTCAATTGCTTAATGATACCTACAAAGTTCAAAACTTTGCCCTTTCTCAAATCAGTGTTCGCAAACATGCTCATACCTTCGAAATTATCCATGACATATTTTGGGCACTTTTTAATTATTACTTCTGAGTTTGGGCGCAATATCCTTAAATAAAGTTTTAAATGTGTGGATAACCATTGTTTATAAGGTACATTAAAATGGTAATATAGATTATATTTGGTAGCAAAACTCAATAACTTTGCAGTTGTTTCTTCTAAATCAAAATCCAACAAAAGTTCAGCATGAAATACTTTAATTTCTTCACATATCTTTTCATTAGTATAATTGATGCGAATTTTTCTTGACGTAAATCCAAGTTTAGGGTCTACTAGTAATATTTTTGCTAAATCATCAACGAATATTAGTTGGACACTACGCATAGGAGACTTTCTGTTCATATTGTAAGATGTTTTATAAAAATACTTCGATATTTTTTATTTTTTTGATTTATAATAATAATTAGTTAAATTTTACATCATAGCATATAGCATATAGATAGCATATAGCATATATAAGATAACACATAAATGTATCCCACATCTTACATCAACTACGTAGATACACAGTATCACTGTATAAAAAATTTATCTACATAAATATTTAAGTTAACATCACATTGTTGAATTATTGGGACCGAGAAAAGCTGGTGGCGCCCTCGATTTGGAGTAGTCCGTGCAGCGTCGCCAAAAGTGACTCCCTCCAAAGCGCGATATTTGAAAATGTGATTTTCTGCATTAAAAAAGTTGCCCCAAATAATTATTTTAAACGTTGCATAAATCAAAATAGGTCATAAAAAGAAAAGTTATTGTGAAAGAAATAATTTATTTAGCATTGTTTATTGATTTTTGATTATTTAAAGTTTTCGCCTAGTGACTATTACATTTGACAAAACCGCGTGTAAAAACTCACAGAATGTATAAAATCAATTGCATTTAAGATTCCTGCATAACTATAAATTATTATAGTATTAAATAACAATTATTTACAACAAAATTAGAATAAACAAATAAACGAAAGAATTCGTTGCGCGAGGGCTACGCGTTCGCGGCTACGCCTATGGGGAGCGCTCTACGTTACCGATTCAGAGGATAAGGAAGAGCTTTATTATATCCCATATCATGCGACGAGTGCGACGACGGCACTCAGCGTTGTAATACAAATAAAATCAGGAGGAGAAGAAGGCTATTGCACGTTACTATAATTTATAAAATAATCAAGTAATTTGTTTATTCTCGTATATATCTATATTACCGTGTACATGCTTATTTGCGTATAATGAACATACAAGTATATGTATCAATTTTTTACAAACCATTTTTTATTTTCATACTCGATTTTTCATTAGCTGTTGGTTTATTCTGTCTATTTTCTGAATAGCTTATAATTCAATTAATCAATGTTACACGTGTATCTATTATAATCAGTTCAATTTTGCCGATACGATATCTGCTTTTCGGAATTTATCCAATTCCTTCTTTTCATTCTGTTCTTTGAGCAACCCTTTTTAAAAATTCAACAATGCGTATCGATCACGTTTAGTGATAGTCCCGTAAAATGATCATTATCAATGGAGATGACAAATACCAATTAATCTTTATATAATAATTTTCCAATATTTTAAAATAATTTGTATGGCATTTTTTCACATATTTCAGCAATCTCTATATGTTTCATTATAAGTTTATACATAAATAAAATAAAATCGAGAAAGTGATACTGTGGACAAATTAGAAATGTGTCCGCTTCAGATAGTTACACGTAATTTTAGATAGTTACATGTAACTTACACGTAATAATATTACCAAATTATACAATTTTTATATATTTATAATAATAATAATCTTGTAAATCCCTTGAACAAGTGCTGCATTTTTAAGAAATTTTGAAAGGAGCAATGGGATTTACATATTGAAAAAAATAACAGTTAATGAGTGTATAATAAGTTTATTGTTTATATAAATCCGTCGGAGAAAATTCACATTTGTATGCATATGTGCATTTAATTCGTTTATACATTTTGAATATAATAGATCAACAAATAATTGAATGATTACAATTTATAATACACGAAGAAAAATTTATTTGTAAACGTTAATTTGTTTACAAGATAATAAAATGTATTCGTTTCATAGTAGTGCTGGAACACACTCGACATATGGGATTTTTACTATTTTAAATAGTTAAATAGTAATTTTTAAGATTTTCGTAGCAAATTTTACTTTTTAAAGAATAATTTTTATGACTTTTGCAGCAAATTTTACTTGTTGAAATAGTAATTTTGATGACTGCTGAAACGAAATATCACAGAATCAGTCGATTTACTACAAAAATAATAAAAATTATTATTTAAAAATTAAAATTTGCTACGAAAATCATAAAAATTGCTAATTCAAAAAGTAAAAATCCCACATGACGATCTGTGTCAACACTACTGTGAAAATAGTAAATTTTCTAATAAAAAAAAGGAGATTTTACTAATAAATTTTTCTCGGTGTTCTACGCTTTATTGATAATTAATTTTTCTTATGCTTCTCATTACATTTGTGTAATTGTTCAATTATATTATCTAATTTGATAATATCGCGTTTTGCTCGATCCATCATCTCCATTTTTCCCATCGCATTTTTTCTTTTGTATTTTTCCATTTCCTTCTCTACGTCAATATCTTTTAGTAACCCTTCTTCATTCAGATTAATTATTTTTTCGCGTTTTGACATTTTTAATTTCTGTAAAATAATAATTTTTAATTATTACGATTTTTTATACATATAAATAAGAAATTCTAAATATTTTCAGTATGTTGCGAACCATATGAAATCTAATTTTTACAATTTGATATTTGTGGTACTTTATAGAAATTATATACATGCAAACATATCGTTTGAAAAATCGTTATTCAAATCAACATCATGTAATATCATGTACGATGTTCCACATTGTACTTTTTTTCAATGAGGGCAGGAATAGGACCTTTTTGTATATGAAAAGCGGATGAGGGATAGAGTTTGTAAATTTACTATTCAAATAACTCGGTGAATTATAAATTTTATATCTGCTTTTCGGAATTTATTCGATTTCACTTTATATAAATATATATAATAAACATGTTTAAATTATTTCAATACACTGCGAAGCATATGAAACATAATTATGTATAACAATTTTATATTTTTATGCATACACTGAGAAAACTGTCGTAGGAAAATTTACTGAAAAACTAACAAAAATTACTATATTTGATAGCAACGCGGGGATATAAGCAAATTATAAAAAATTTTGCTATAGTTCAGGAATATTTACAAGGTATCTTAATAATTTTTACTACTACACATAGCAAAAAGTGCCCTCTACATGTAGTACTTATTGCGTGCACGCCGGGAGCACGTGTCTGATTGAGGTTATGTTTCTCCCGCAATTTGAGATTATCTTCCTTTTAAGTTATCAAAAACATCGACAATATCGATTCAGTTGTTTTATTTTTACGTTGTGCAGGTGAGCTATGAGTTATTTCTTTATATTATCATAGTTATTTATTGCTATCAAATAATCATCAAAGTTCTCTCGTAACCCGGTTGTAAATATTCACCTGGTTTTCACCTGAATTTCCACCTGAATTATCACCTGAATTTCCACCTAAATTTTACGTGAAATTCGTGTAAAATGTATGCGAAAACCACCCAAATTTTATGTGATTTATACCTGTATTTCACGTGTCAAAATTCTAAAAACGTCAGGTGAATTTCACGTGATTTTCACCCGATGCTCACGTGAACTTCACCGGAGATAAATTAAAGCTTCCTTCTTGTGACATCGTTTTTTCAGGTGAATTTCACGTGATTTACATGTGAATCCACACGAATTTCACATTTATTTCACCTATATTCCGTAGTATTTTCGGGTGAATTTAACCTGAAATTCACGTGATTTTCACCCAATATTCACGTGAACTTCACCACAGATAAATTAAAGCTTCTTTCTCTTGTTATCGTTTTCTCAGGTGAATTTCACGTGATTTTCACCCAATATTCATGTGAACTTTATATAGACCCTATTGAAAGTATCCATCGGGATTTCCATATAGAAATATACATGGATTCCATATGGACACTCATATGGAAATCCACCTGAAAATCTGTTCCAAAACGTCATATGAAAATCTGTATGAAAATCCATGTGAAAATCCATATGAAAATCCATGTACAAATCTATGTAGAGATGCAATTAAAAATCTGCCCTGAACCTGGATTATTTATGGACATACTACTGCAGATACGATTTGAACTTCGCCGAGAACCATCATTGGAATATATATAAAAAAGGCTATATCGGTATTAGTATATATAACTAATGGATATGATACATACCTAGCTGCAACATTACAATAAGATATAAGATCACTGATGATATTTTGCTTAATGTGGAGAAAGAAGTAACGACGTTTAACGAGCCTCGTGCTCGCGCTACTCGACAACGACCCGTGATATCAAATTCACACGAGGCCGGAGCCGAGCGCCCCTACGTGTACTCGATTATTAGCATCTACCATGAATAGTTGGGACGGGCGGTTAAACTCGGCGACAGCGCGAGAAGTCGACATCTTGGCGATGATGGTGCTCTTCAAAGAAACAGCTCAAATTTTTAAAATCGTTTATGCTTTGTAAGTTTACTGATAATTATTATTTCACAAAATTTTTTCAGATTCTTTATTAAAAATCCTTAAAAATGAGCCCTACTAAAACAATATTGGCGAACAACCCTCTTTTGTAAAGAATTGTATATTTTTTAAATACCAATAGAAACCAATCATTTGTATTTCTGACAACCAGATGGATTTGAGATTTTAATGTTATTCATATATCTAATGTTATAGATCTTGTCAATAAGTTTCTCAAAGCAGAAAAAATACATTCAACATCTATTTTCAACAATATTTTCACCAGGCTTGTAAGTAAAAATATTCATCTTTATTTTCCTAAATTTTCAATGGGAGCCGGTTACACTGTTATTAAACTCTATATGTATTTTTCATATCTACTCGAAAGAAAATTTCATAAGTTATCGAGTGTTATGTGTGCCAAATGAAAAAGTATATTACTATAAAAAGTTTAAATCAAAGTAGTTGAAAGACAATTTAGCAATTGTGTGTTCCGATGCCCAGACAAGAACTTCTTACTCAATTATTTTCAAATAAAATATGGTTTTCTTATTAAGTCTGCGCTTCATGTAATTTCATAAATTATGTAATTTACAATCTTATAAATCATTAAGATCCATAATTCAATTATTTATTTGTGACTTATTCACTGAATAGTTTATGAAATTTCATGAAGCGAGGGCTTAATAAGAACACCATATTATATTGGACTATTATTGAGTAAGAAGTTCGTGTCTCTGGGCATCGGAATATACAATTGTTAAATTGTCTTTCAACCACTTTGATTTAAACTTTTTATAATAATATACTTTATCATTTGGGACACATAATACTGGATAACTTATGAAATTTTCTTTCCAGTAGATATGAAAATACATATAGAATTTATTAACAGTGTAACCGGCTCCCATTGAAAATTTAGGAAAGTAAAGATGAATATTTTTACTTACAGGCCTGTTGAAAATATTGTTGGAAATAGATGTTTAATGTATTTTTCCTGCTTTGAGAAAACTTAGTGACAAGATCCATGCCATTAGATATATGAATAACATTAAGATCTCAAATCCGTCTGGTGGTCAGAAATACAAATTATTGGTTTCTATTGATATTTAAAAATATAGAATGCTTTTCAACAGGGTTTTCTAACAATGCTTCGAGGCTTATTGGAAAAGCTCTTAAATAAGGACTCAATAAAGCTTTTGTCGCATGCAAAATATTCTGCTTTATCAAATGGATCATAATTCATAATATAAATATAACTATATTCTTAAAATAAAAAACAAATTTTTTAAAATTTTGAGCTGCTGACTTCATGTGAAATGCATTATAAATACCTATACTACATAATGTAATGTCATATGAAATGTCAGTATTCTTTCATACTGCTAACAAAAACAGATTGAATATTAGTTGATTCATTACACGGAGCAAAATTTATTTCTAAACTTTAATCTTTATAAGAAAATTTATTATTTTTATAGTAGTGCTGGGACATACTCAACATGGGGGATTTATCTTGTTTTAAATATTAATTTTTATTATTTTTGTAGCAAATTTTACTATTTCAAATAGTACTTTTTATGACTGCTGCAAAAATAATAAATATTACTATTTCAGATAATAAAATTTGCTACAAATGTAGTAAAAATTATTCTTTAAAAAATAAAATTTGCTATGAAAATTATAAAAATTACTATTTATAACAGTAAAGATCCTACATGTCGAATGTGTCCCAGTACTAAACTATAAAAATAATAAATTTTCTTATAAAAAGAGTAAAGTTTACAAATAAATTTTTCTCCGTGTACAAGAAAATAAAAAGCATATATTATTATGGCCAATTCACATATAATTATAAAATAACTTCACATATTAAAGATTATTGACATGCGTGTGCCTCTAAGTTACTGTTATATAACTTACATCGAAAGAAGAAATCCATACATTGTTGCTAAATGCTAATTAATCATTAGAATATAGCTTACAGTTTGTAACCTAAATGCAGCAGTAAATTTAAAACACATTATACTTATGACATAGCCTTTTGCAAACTATAAGCTATGAAGGTAAACTCCAAATTATGAGGTAGGAAATGGAAAAAATTGGACATCCGACAAACTATATTGGATATGCTAGTTTATTCCAGCCTAACACCAGGCTGGAATGAACTAGCGTATCCTATATAGTTCATCTATTGTCCAATTTTTACAATTTCCTTAATCATACTTATACGAACAATTTAAAACACACCGTACAAATTATGAGGAATTTTATAAACTCTAATTAAATGTTCTTATTATAAATAACTAAAAAATAATTATCGAACAATCATTCCCAATTGAAATATGTCAAGTTGAAATTACTATAATAAGATACGAGGCCAGGCAAGAAAATTTTTATAATAATGGTTCACCTATTATTCGTTAAACATAAGTGTGGTATTATAAGGACAGCAGTGATAGTGTCAGATCTAAAATCATATGAACTGTCAGTGTTCTTTCATACTGCTACCTGAAACATAACAATATAAATTGAATATTAGTTGTGCGTGTCTTGGAACTGTAAATAGTCATTCTGTTTTTTCTTTTTTTTTTTGAAGTTAAAGTTATAGTTATGCTTTGCAAGTATTCTACATATGGCCGAATCCATCTCAAATCAGACACCCCGCGTATGCCCATTTCACCTATAACGTTGAAATAAAAATATTTATGTTCTACTCGAAAAAATATTTTACACGTGTTTTTTTATTTTTTTGTTTCATCAAAATTTCATGCGTTCAGCGATACCGAAAAATTCCGAGAAAATTCTTTCATTGAGAAAAAAAATTTTCAATGTGATTTTCAGACTGCTATTGTTTCAGCAGTTTTTCAAGCTTTTAAACGTGTAACACTTAATTTCACTCAGTTTTGAGCCCTCTTTAACGGCCTTAATGTCATTTTCAAAAAAAAATAAAAAATCCACGAGCTATGCACTTTTTACTGAAAAATTCATTTTTTAGAGAAGTGCCTTTTTCTCGAAAACCCCATGTTTTTTTGCACAATTTTTGTTGTCGTGATAGAGGACGGTAATGCCTAGCTAGACGTATTTGTGAGATTCGGTACTTTTTTCCTGGGATAGCGATCACTAATGAGATAACACACAAACAAATTTTTCACGCTTAACGCTTATATATAGTCAATGATATTAGAGTCAATGTAAAGGTATTTATCTTTGTGCGTATGTAATATACATGTACGTGCGCCTACTTATAGGAGTATATGCACTAGTACATTTGTCCGCTAGATGGATATGGTTTGACTTAACATTTACAAAGAAAAGTTCGGTTTCTGCTATATATCACACATCTCGTCTTATTTAAAACCATCATCTTTTGGAAAATTATTACATATTTACACCTTATCAACTCAACTACGATGTCTCAATATTACTCAACAGAGAGAATCAAATGTGCAGACTTTTAGACAAACACAAACAAATTATTTACAAATCTAGTTCCGTACGTTTAAAACAACTTGAGAATCTTGCTCATCCATTGAAGCACCTCTATCCTCATTTACCTTTGACACCTTCTACATATCTGTGTCAACATTGTTACAATCGTGCTTTAGAATTGGTGAGTAGTACTGACAATGAATTTATAACGGATAATGAAGTTACCGATAACGTAGTTGATAGAGATGAAGATTTTTTACCAAGTACTCCAGAACGCATTGAAGAATTTAATAATGAAATAAGTACATCTTTCTTAGGTTCTGTATCGCCTCTTAAAAGAAAAAATCTTATACATGAAAAATCAATTGAAAATTACGTAACAAAGAAGAAAAAAAAAATACTTTCAACATTGTCTAATACCCTTGATGTGAAGTTGAACAATGTTTATGACGTTTCTATAACAGCAAATGAATCAACTGTATGCCATTGTACAGAATGGATAACAAATCTTGGTCTAGCCTTGCAAAAGTGTTCTACGGTATCAGAAAAAATAAAAATTCTGACTTTGCTACCTTCATCCTTTACAAAACATGAAATTTTATCTTTATTTCCAGAAATAACAATGTATATGATCAACAAATCGAGAAATCTTGTTAAAGAAAAAGGAATTTATTCAGAACCAGATGCATATTCAGGCCATCCGATTGATGAAAACATGGAAAAAATTGTTATGGAATATTATTTAAATGATGATTTTAATTGTTCAAGACAAAGTCCTAATAAATGTGACGTTGTTACAATTAAAGTTAACAATAAAAAAGAGAAAAAAGTTAAGCGTTTTCTTACTCGAAGTTTAAAAGAGACGTATAAAGTATTTAAAAATGATTATCCAGAATTGAGAATTGGAAAATCGAAATTTTATAGTTTGCGACCAAAGTATGTCTTACTTAGCCCCATCAAAGAAGTTTGTCTCTGTATCTATTGCGCAAATTATGATTTATTTCTTACGAGCTTAATTAATTTTAGAGGGAGTAACGTCACAGAGTTGGATGAAAGTCGGTCACAAATAATAAATGCAACAATGTGTTCTGAGCCATCTGATTTATGTTATTTACAAGAATGTAAACTATGTCCAGGGATTAAGGGAATTACGTTTCATGTTTTAAAACTGCAAGATGTAGAAGGCACAGAAGAAATTACATATGCTTTGTGGGATAATGGAAACCTGATTAAAAAGACACTATCAATTTCTGCTTTTAAAGATGAACTTTCGGTTTGGACCATGAGGGTTAGTACTCACATGTATGTAAAATATACAACGCAAAGCTATAAAAACAGAAAGAGAAAGTGCTAAAAAAGACTCACATCATTTAGTTCTTCAAATAGACTTCGCTGAAAACTGGGCTGTGATTCATAATAAAGCTGTTCAAGGAAATCATTGGGTTAATGGTCAAATTTCTATTTTCACAGCAGTGTCTTATCAGGGGATTCGACACAAAGTTTCGCAGTTATAAGTGATGACCGAAAACATGATTCAGCGTATGCTTTGCTAGCAGTACAAAAAATTATAAAATTCTTGAAAGAAAATTGTTGTGATTCAATTAAAAAAATTACCATCGTATCAGACGGCGCTGCGAGTCACTTTAAAAATCGCTTTCAATTAGATGAACTAAAACGAGCACCGTGTGATATAAAATGGTTGTTCTCTGCTACTGGGCACGGCAAAGGAGCTGTAGATGGTGTGGGTGGACTTATAAAGCATTATGCTACTTCGCATAATCTTCGAGAGCCCCTTGAAGAAGCTATTCAAAACGCAAATGATTTTGCAATACATGTTCAAAAATATACTGATGCTATTAAAATAATACATTTACAAGATGCTGAAATAGAACAATTCAGAAAAGAAAAAAATATTGATTGGCTTACAACTCCAAAGTATCCTGGAATTCAAAAAACTCATATATGGGTTAAAAAAACATGTGACGATAAAATACATTGTTTGACAGCAAAGACCGCTGATCGTCCGCTTACTGAATTAAGAACAATAAAGCAGAAAAACAAAGGTAGTAAAATAGGTATACAAATGAAAAAAAGGTATAAAAATAAAAAATCAAAAAGACGCAAATAACAAATAAATACATAGTTATGTGTACCTGTATATTACATACACACAAAGACAAATACCTTTACATTGACTCTAATATCATTGACTATATATAAGCATTAGGCGTGAAAAATTTGTTTGTGTGTTATCTCATTAGTGATCGCTATCCCAGGGAAAAAGTACCGAATCTCACAAATACGTCTAGCTAGGCATTACCGTCCTCTATCACGACAACAAAAATTGTGCAAAAAAAACATGGGGTTTTCGAGAAAAAGGCACTTCCCTAAAAAATGAATTTTTCAGTAAAAAGTGCATAGCTCGTGGATTTTTTATTTTTTTTGAAAATGACATTAAGGCCGTTAAAGAGGGCTCAAAACTGAGTGAAATTGTGTGTTACACGTTTAAAAGCTCGAAAAACTGCTGAAACAATAGCAGTCTGAAAATCACATTGAAAATTTTTTTTCTCAATGAAAGAATTTTCTCGGAATTTTTCGGCATCGCTGAACGCATGAAATTTTGATGAAACAAAAAAATAAAGAAACACGTGTAAAATATTTTTTCGAGTAGAACATAAATATTTTTATTTCAACATGATAGGTGAAATAGGCATACGCGGGCTGTCTGATTTGAGATGGATTCGGCCATATAGAATATTACAAGTTATTGTTATATAACTTTCATTGTTAGAAGAAATCCATACATTATTACTAAATGCTACTTGATCATTAAAATATAGCTTACAGCTTGTACTCTAAATACAACGGCAGCAAATTTCAAACAATATTATATTTATTACATAGCCTTTTACAAACAGTTAACTGTATTTCAATGGTAAAGTATAAATATTATATAATTATATAACAATAATTTATACTTTTATATGTGGAAAACTTGCAATCCATAAATATTAAATTATACAAAACAGAATAAACAATGTCAATTGAACACATGCACCTGTCAATACTCTTTAATATGTGAAGTTATTTTATAAATATAAGTATAAATATAAATATAAATATGTTAATAAAAAACCTTTTATTTTTAACAATAAATCATTGGGAAAGTACTTACTATACCAAGTGTCATCCTTGGAAATGCATATACAGATAAGTCGCACCCAGTCAACCCTATAGAAGAATAAACATTGCTTGAAATAACATTAGCTAACTATTAAATATTGGAATGTTACTCACCAGTTGAGGAGACGCCAACAAACTTGCAAAAAGGACTTTTCTAGCATCAAGTGCATTGTAGCAGGGATCACTGGATCAGGAAGAAGAATTTGCCATGACTGTCAGAGGAGGATGAAATAGCTTTCGCCATCAGGTAATGCACAGCTCCCTCGTAGCACAACTAGCATAAGAAAATGAAGAAACACGAGACAGACGCAAAAATACATGAAAAAGTGGGTGCACTGATCTCACCTAGATGTAAACGTGGAAAACATAACCACGAATATCACACCTTACTCGACCGGCAACGTCAGCACAACACTCGTCACAACCTCGGAGATGACAGCGTGGATAGCAGCAGAAGGTCTTTCTCGACGTAGATGCAGCCACCAGTAACCACCACACTCTCACGTTCGAACTTACGTCGTCGTAACCCTTGAAGCACGCGAGAGCACCGGTCTATTAGACGACGTTCGATAACTGCCGCCGGCCGCGCGTACATGTGTAGAAAGTAATAGAGAGAGAGAGAGAGAGAGAGAGAGAGAGTCAGCTGTCAGTGAGGCTCCTGTCACATAGGCGCGTACGATCGCGTTCGACTGCGTTCGAGCGCGTTCGACCCCGGTTATGCGCACGCGCTCGCTTCTCTTCGTCCGCACGCGATCAAACGCTCTTATGTGCCGGGAGCCTTATGCGCACGCGCTCGCTTCTCTCATTGGTCGTCATAGCTCCCAACCAATGAGAGAAGCGAGCGCGTGCGCATAACCGCGGTCGAACGCGCTCGAACGCAGTCGAACGCGATCGTACGCGCCTATGTGACAGGAGCCTCACTGACAGCTGACTCTCTCTCTCTCTCTCTCTCTCTCTCTCTCTCTCTCTCTCTATTACTTTCTACACATGTACGCGCGGCCGGCGGCAGTTATCGAACGTCGTCTAATAGACCGGTGCTCTCGCGTGCTTCAAGGGTTACGACGACGTAAGTTCGAACGTGAGAGTGTGGTGGTTACTGGTGGCTGCATCTACGTCGAGAAAGACCTTCTGCTGCTATCCACGCTGTCATCTCCGAGGTTGTGACGAGTGTTGTGCTGACGTTGCCGGTCGAGTAAGGTGTGATATTCGTGGTTATGTTTTCCACGTTTACATATAGGTGAGATCAGTGCATCCACTTTTTCATGTATTTTTGCGTCTGTCTCGTGTTTCTTCATTTTCTTATGCTAGTTGTGCTACGAGGGAGCTGTGCATTACCTGATGGCGAAAGCTATTTCATCCTCCTCTGACAGTCATGGCAAATTCTTCTTCCTGATCCAGTGATCCCTGCTACAATGCACTTGATGCTAGAAAAGTCCTTTTTGCAAGTTTGTTGCCGTCTCCTCAACTGGTGAGTAACATTCCAATATTTAATAGTTACCCTGGCGGAAAATAGTTCTGCTTTTCTTTGTTTTTTTCTATTTTTTATAATTTTTTTTTGTTTTTTTCTGTTTTTTTCTGTTTTTTTTTGTTTTTTTCTGTTTACCGTTGTGCTTCTCTATTTATTTTTCTTCCAAGTTGTGTTCCTTTTTGCTTTTTTTCGTACGAATTGGAACAATAGGAATAGAAAAAAATGAAAATAAACAGAAAAAAATAAAAATACACAGAAAAAAATTTGAACATATAGAAAAAAATTTTAATATATAGAAATAAACGAGAATTAATAATAAAAAATAGCAACTAACAGGAAAATACAACACCCAATTTATTCTACAAATTTTTGTTAGTTAATTTTACTTAGAATAATTAATAGTATATTACGCAACTAGGGAGGTAAAGAGTTGGCTAGGCCAGAGCACGTGTAAATTGCCACCCGAGCCGAAAGCGAGGGTGGCAAACATGTGCTCTGCGGTGGCCCTCTTGATCCCCGTGTTGCGTATACGATTTTTCACCATATCCGGGCCGAAAATACCACATTCGTGTTTTTGAGCCGGGAGCGAAAGTGGTACTTTCTGCCAGGGTATGGTGAAAATTATATTTTTATTTTTAAGGATTTCTTAGAAATAAATAAATCATTTTTAAATAAACTAAGTATTTTATTCTTATAACGTATAATAAAATTTTCAAAATCGTTACATATGTTTAAATACATTAATCCGTAGTATTTAATCAATCGCAGTCATTTTTTAAAAATTATTATCTTATTCTTGAACTATTGAAGTTACTTGAATATGTTTAAATACATTAATAAATGGTATTTAATTAAAGACGTTTTTTAAATAATTATATGATTCTTAAACTATTAAACTATTAATCTCGAACACGTTTAAATACACTATAGTGATTATAATCAGTGGTATTTAATCAGTCTTACGTTCTTACATATGCGAACTTCTTAAATTTTGTTAATATTTTTATTAATACTGTTTTTTTCACCAGCTGCTCAAATATTAATCATTTCAATGTCTTCATTTGTACTATCATCTAGTTCGGGATATTTTTCAATTAGTTTCATGTGAGACCTGGCATGTACTATTGCTCGATGCGCATATGCATTAATTTTTCTAAAATATTTTTGTTGCAGTGAATCAGGATACTTGTAAAACTGCAGGAAGTGAGCCAAGTGAGCTTTGGCGACTCTCCTCTTCTTTGGTGTCAATACTTTATATTCTGCACAGGTTTTTTTTGTTTTTTTTACACACCTCTTTGCTAAGTCTTGATATCCCCAGACTGAATAGCACATATTTATGTAGAAGGTGGAGGGTTCATCTTTTGAATACGCCTCATCTAGGGCATTCCTGCGAACTTGAACCCCACTTCTAGTATTAATTGGCTCGGGGTATGTTTTTACTACTGCATGCTCTGGTTCAGTACCTATAAGAATAAAATATTGTTATTTTAGCCAATTCAAATTTAAAATTCATAGTATTTATTATTTTGATATATATGTTATTTTCTGAAAGAAATAATTCTCTTGTATAAAAATTATAAAAATCTTTTGTTGATGTTATGATAGTGTGAACAATCCTACTGTGAATATTTTTAAAGAATCTACATAGACTTACTCGTATTGGCTGCAGAGTCTAATTTTTCCTTCAGAGCAATGCATTTATCTTGCAATAACCGGTTCGCCTTAGCCAATGTTCTTGTTCTATCCTTCTCCTCTTTGAGTTGTTTTTGTAACGTATTGTTTTGGGTCCACTGTTCTTCTGGCTATAACAAATAATAAAATTTCATTATATATTAACAATTTTTTTAAAAATTATAAACATGTTTTCTAAAAGGTTTTTTACCAAATCATCTATCGGACTACAATTATGAAGTGCATCATCATCTAATCGTTGAGTATTGCCAATATTTTCATCCACATCCTCTGTTGGATTTGACTCCTGTTATTAAAAAAAAGTAATAACTAAATTGAAGGGTGGGACTAGATATATCGAAAGGCTGATAGGTAGACAAATCTTAAATGCCTTACCTTTCAGAAAATTAAAAATACAACACGCGTACCCCATTAGCAGAAGCACGCTTGTCATACAAGATTTAAAACAGACAGCACGATTAATAGAATGCGAAAATACATAAATATTTCTACAGAATACACTAATTTTATAATGCCACAATTATAGAAAACACATAGTAAGAAAGGTGCATTTATAGAAAATACATAAGACGAATGTAATGAATTCAGAGAATGCTATACTTTATATAGAAAAAAATACGGTTATTTTTATAATTATTGCATTTTTCTTATGTATTCTCTACAAATACGCCTTTCATACTATATGTTTTCTAGAAATGTCGCAATATGTAAATAGTTTATTCTATAAATACATTTATGTATTTTTGCATTCTGTTAATCGTACTGTATGTATTAAATTCTGTATAAAAAACATGCTTATGCTGATGGTGTATGTGCGTTCTATTTTTAATTTTCTCAAGGATAAGGCATTTTACTAACAGCCTTTCGATATATCTAGTCCCACCCAAATTGAAGATGGGTCTGAAGTTTGCATCGTTGGAATGCAACGAAATAATTTCTGATAATTAATTTATGTTATTAAACAATGGAAATTTTATCTAAATCTTTGTTATAAAGTTATTTTATTCTATAACACACTAAATCTACGCAGAAAATTAATATTAATTAGTATAACTATAAAGCAAAATAATTTTTTTTTCATTTCGTTGCACTCTAACGTTGCAAACTTCAGACTCATAATTGAAGGAATCATAGAAATACAAATATTGAGAATAAATAATATTTGTACAGTGATTGGACTGGCTTAGCTGCCCACTGATGAGACGTTAAAATCAAACACAACTACATTGTTTGTTGTATTTTTAGGTCTCTGAACATTTAGATACTTTGTCTCTTGACTGGCGATTTTCATGCACATATTAACTTGTAATTTTCTTAATCATTGTTAAAACTCTATTTAGAAAAGAGACACAAAAGTGTCTCAAACGTCGACACATAAAAATACAACGAACAATATTGTTTTATTTTAATATTTAAACCAGTAGGTAATAAGGACAGTTCAATAACGTCTTCACATACTACAATAATGGCTACCAATACAATCATTTTCTCTAAAAATAATATTGATGTAATACTTACATGCAGATAGTTTCTCTGTGCATTTATTTTGAAGGACGGTATCCTAGGAAGATCAGATTGTTGAGGTTGTAGTACTTGTACATTTTCATGTGCTTGTATAATTTGTGAACATGTTTCATTAGCTGCTGCCTTCTTCTTCTTTGCAATCTTTTTTCTGTATTCATTAGCTTTTATTTTTTCATCCTCAGCAGTATTAGTATCAGAACTTACTGGCACATCTGACTCACTTAACTTTGGCACATGGAGTCTGCGTTCCTGGACTAATTCTTCTATTTCTTCTACTGATTCTGAAAAAAAAATATATATATATATATAAATTAATACCCTTATTACATCAAAAAAATAAAAATATAAAAGAAAATGAAATAATATGAGCTTTATTTAAGGTTATAAGATGCGTATCTAACAAGAGCATTGCTTAATAATATATTTTTTGTCTAAAGCTATTGTTTTTTTACACTTAATATAAACGCTTCTGCTCTACAACAGATTTGAGTTTTATTACTGATTTATTATTTGTTTGAGTTATATTTTGGCAGTCTATGCCAATATTTAATTATTATGACACTGCCCTTAATGTTATGGTGTTTTTTTCAACTTTTTACGATAGGAACATAATATTTTTTTACATCTGTCGGACGTTTAACAACAGCCCTTATTATAACATATGTATAACAAAATTAATAATATACGCTGTATTTAAAATAATTGTTTTTTATCTATAAGATTTTAAATAACCTATATATTATTATTATAAAAGAAAAATGTAATCATGACATACCTCCAATAATCAGTATTTGGCAAATCTCACGAATTTCATTGCTTTTTCCCTTATTAATAAGGCACTTAAATGGCTTTTTTGCAAAGCTTTTGCTTTGCCTTCCAATGGTATCATATGAGAAGTTCTTTATGTCCGAATCTTTTATTGTCAAATATTTATTTTTATTTTTAATAAAAACGTAAGCATACATTTTGTACTGCTTTCTATAATACACGCACACAATACTTTTTCTAAATTAAATCTTCTTTGACTTTCTTTTTCCTTAGAGAAAGTTATAAGGCAGGCAAGACACGGTTTTACTGTGATAACGTATATATGTCCTACATGAGTACAAAAGGTAGCATGAATCTGCAATTCTGCAGCTGTAGGGTAAGGGGGAGCTCACGTGAACGGATTCCGCTCTTAAGGGTTCCGTCCAAACGCAAATTGCGGAACTAACTGATAAAACTAAAAGCGGAATCTGGAGCATCAACTATAGATCTAAAATTACGCCATGAAGATGATTGTAATTACGACTCTTCAAAGCCAGTCATAGACTATCTAAACTAATGTAAATTAAAATGATCGAGCTTCTCTGTTATTAAAATCGAAACACACAGCACAGCGGAGCGCAGCACAACGCTTATGTAGACAATGCCTTAGGATAGGACGGAATACACCATAGACAAAAGAACATATGTAGAAAGTATATCGTTTCAATATTTCTTGCATGTTATAACCTTATACAATTACATATGTATTATACTTTTTATTCTATAATTATTTGATTAACTTGATTGAATTGATTGATTGAATAATTAAATAATATATGAATAATATTGTTATTCAACCACCTAAATTTCTGTGGAAAGCAACGAATATTTTTTTGATTAATTGTGAAGAATTTAATTGGATATGAAGAAGTGGTTATGAAATTTTTATGAAAAGAAATTTTGGTAATGTTAGTAATAACATCTATTTAGTAATTAATTGAAGATAGCATTATTTTCCAGTGACATAAGTTGAATTGGACATAATTTGGATGAGTATGTAACCTGGAGCTTATACGTCTACAAGAAAGAAAACATATATATATATACATATATTAGATATTGATTATTTATCATGTCACAAAAAAGACAAGGATACAAAAATTGGGTGGATCCGACCAATAACAGTTCTATTCCACGCACAACTGCATATAACAAAAAAAAAAGAAAATTATTGGTAAGTATAATAATACTAAATTTTATCCAAATTTAAATTTTAAAATAAGGAAGAGTTTTGTAGTTTATGAAATAATATAATAATTAACGATTTGGTTAAAAAATGAATTGCATTTCTTACGTAAGAACGAGTATTTTATTAATTTTAAATGTGATAGTTATTAATCATTATGCCTGATAATACTTAAAAGTACTATATGATAAATTCGTGCTATTTCTTTCAGGATATTTTGCATGATGAAAGCAATGAAAGTTCAAGTGAATCTGACAGTCAAGTGTTATCTGAACATGAGGATCAATATAATTTACAACAAAATTATTCTCCAAATGTATCACCTGTACCAACTATTAGTGGAAATAATGAAAATGTAGGACGTGGTCAATTTATTGAGTCAAATAATGAACCTGATATTTATAACGCTGAAGATTGGATAGAGGTAAATATATTTCCATAAAAACTTTTAATTAATACTGAAATATAATATCAATATTTAGAAAGTTACGTAATAGAAATTTTAATAAAACTTTTTAATAATGATCAGGTTTCTTAAAGCAATATTCAATATGAGATTTAATTAATTATATATATCCTTTTAGCTGTTCGTAAGCAACAAAAGCAATGATGTATTTGATGAGATGGCATCGAATAGTGATCAAGAAAATGAAAGTCAAGAAGAATCTAAGGTTAGATAAGTTTTACCACAACTATACTAATTTTACTTTTCCCTTCATTGTTTAATTAACATATTTTTATTTATTTGCAGTTATTAAATAAAAAACTGAAGAAAGAGAGATATTTAAATAAGAAACTATGCAAGACAACAAATATATCACATGGAGAAATAATTCTAATGTGTATTTTATTAGGAATGCGTCATAGTCTTAATTGGGCTGCCATGCTAGATATATTTGGATTAATTAATAAACTGTTCAGTGAGGATGTTTTGAATATAAGTAAATACAAATTATTCCAATATGTTTCTGTTAATAATGATTGGGTATGTCACATATATTGTCCAACTTGCAAAAATTATATTGGCAATCGTTCAGATTTAAGTGATACTGTGCTTTGTCCATCGTGTGAAATGGTAATTAGTGATACTAAAAAGCACCATTTTTCATAACATTAAATATAAAAACACAATTTAAACAGTTTTTGGAGTCTCCGCTTATAAACAAAGATCTTTTATATAGATTTAACAGAATAAAAAATGATACAAATAATATTGAAGATATTTATGACGCTAAGTTGTATCAAAACTTGTCTTCACCTGGTAACATATTAAATTATAAATGGAATTTTTCTTATATTTTCAACACTGATGGATGTCAAACCGGTGATTCAAGTAAAGTTAGTGCATGGCCAGTTTATTTAAAATTAAGTGAATTACCTCCAAAAGAGCGAGATAACAATATGATTTTGGCTGGTATATGGGTCAACGAAGAAAAACCACCAATGAACACCTTTTTGCAGCCAATAATTAAAGAATTAAATGAAATAGCAACAGATGGCATAGAATGGAAAATGAACGATGAACTGATTACATCAAAAATAATCCCATTATGCTGCAGTGTCGATTCTGTATGCAGATGTGCCATATTAAACATGAAACAGTTTAATGGCATTTATGGATGCACATTCTGTTACCACCCGACAGAAAATGTTGAAGGATCAAGAAAGTATCCGATAACTGAAACAGTTTATAGTCTCAAAACACACAATGATATTATACAGAAAATGATAGCAACTCGTTCGATAAATGAAGAAACAGGAAAAATAAACATAAAGGAAATTGAAGGAATTAAGGGGCCAACGATACTTATGAATTTAAAATACTTCAATTTGAGTGTCGGAATGACGCCTGATAGCATGCACTCTGTTTATTTAGGAGTAGTAGAACAATATACCAATTTAATTCTAAATAATGTCAATGCTCCATATTATATTGGAAGCTCAAATGTTGTGAAAATGATAGATAATCGTCTGTTATCAATAAAGCCTCCTACAATCATTACAAGAACACCTAGATCATTAAGTACGCGAAATATGTGGAAGGCTTCAGAATGGCGTGCTTGGTTATTAGTATATTGTCTTATATGTTTACATGGAATACTTCCACAAAAATATTTTCAACATTTATCTCAACTTGTATCTGCAATACAAATTTTATCGAGTGAGAGTATTTCTCAAAAGAAATTGGAAGAAGCCCATGTCTTACTTATTAAATTTGTTGTTTATTTTCAAAAATATTTCGGAAAACGTGAAATGACATATAATATCCATTTATTATATCATCTTGTACGTAGTGTAGCCAATTTAGGTCCTCTGCAAATGCATGACGCATTTAGTTTTGAGAATGAAAACAGATTACTTTTACAAATGGTGAACAGTCCAACAGAGAAGGCAGTCCAAATTTCGAAAAGATATTTGTTTTATAAATCCATACCTTCGTTTTGTACACAATTTAGCATTAGCAACCGAGTGATAGAATTTTCAGAAAATTTCGAAAATCGAATAAAATTTTATGTCAAAGTTAAACAAGCTGTTTTAATATCTGGTAAAAACTATGAATTTAATGACGACGAACAGAAATTAGGTTACCATGGTACTTGTAAAAGTTATAAAAAAATTATTTACAATGGAATAAGGTATACAACAAGTGATTACACGGAAAATTTTAAATTTAATGACTCTGTGATAGAAATGTATTCTGGTGCCAGAGGAATTGTGAAAAATATTTGTTTATTTGACAATGATTCTGAGAGCACAATTTTAATTTTTTACAATAGAATTAAATTAAAAAGTGAAAATGTCTGGAATTTGAAAAACATTAATTACTTGAAAGAGTGTATTACTGATGAAAAGGAAATATATTTATGCACACCGAAAGATTTAAAAACTCAATGTGTACTTATGTCGTTGAGTAACAAAAATTATATATGTAGTCTAAGTAAGAGTTCTTTTGGAGATTAATATTAGTTTTATATCTCTAAAGGATTTCATACTATTGTAATATAATGTATTTTCTACTGGAATAAATAAATATATATTTATTTTATATATAAAAATAAAAATCATAAAAATACAAGTATTTTCTTTCCTATCCCTTTTAATAATTATACATTACATATAAATTATAGTACATTACGATACTAGTGCTATAAGTGACCTATTACATTTATCATTTTATAGCACGGTGTGACCTAAGCTCACACTTTAGTCACGCCTATCCGTGAGTAAAGTAGTCCTTTTTTGCACAGTGTTTATCACGCTCTCTACGCTCGTGCGCTAACCTCACGGTGCAAAAAAGGACTACTTTGGGCGCCCTCGCTGCGCTCGGGCACTAACCTCACCCCGTGCAAGAAAGAGCCACTTTAAAGTTGATAGAGGCATCCTCCATTGTTAATGTGAAAAATAGTAATATATATGGGATCTTGTGAGGGCCAATAATGGCCCTCACAAGATCCCATATATATTACTATTTTTCACAAGAGCCACTTTAGTCACACGTATCGTAATATATTATAATGAAATAGCGTTCGTTAATTTCGCAATTGTCTTTATGAATTTATTTTTGTTTTTCTTTATATATTATTGTTTTTCTCTGTTTTTTCTGTTTTTTTCTGTTCTTTACTGTTTAATTAAATTCTTTAATAAAATAGAGTTTGGTAATTTTGTCATTGTCTTTATCTATTTGTTTTTGTTTTTCTTTATATATTATTGTTTTTTTCTGTTTATTTTTATTATTTTTTGTTTTTTTCTGTTTATTTTCTATACCCAATGTTCCAATTCGTACAGAAGAAAACAGAATAAAACAGAAAAAAATTTTTAAAAATCGAAACAAATAAGAATAAATACATAAAAACAGAAAAAAAACAGAAAAAAATAGAACTATTTTCTGCCAGGGTAGCTAATGTTATTTCAAGCAATGTTTATTCTTCTATAGGGTTGACTGGGTGCGACTTATCTGTATATGCATTTCCAAGGATGACACTTGGTATAGTAAGTACTTTCCCAATGATTTATTGTTAAAAATAAAAGGTTTTTTATTAACATATTTATATTTATATTTATACTTATATTTATAAAATAACTTCACATATTAAAGAGTATTGACAGGTGCATGTGTTCGATTGACATTGTTTATTCTGTTTTGTATAATTTAATATTTATGGATTGCAAGTTTTCCACATATAAAAGTATAAATTATTGTTATATAATTATATAATATTTATACTTTACCATTGAAATACAGTTAACTGTTTGTAAAAGGCTATGTAATAAATATAATATTGTTTGAAATTTACTGCCGTTGTATTTAGAGTACAAGCTGTAAGCTATATTTTAATGATCAAGTAGCATTTAGTAATAATGTATGGATTTCTTCTAACAATGAAAGTTATATAACAATAACTTGTAATATTCTATATGTAGAATACTTGCAAAGCATAACTATAACTTTAACTTCAAAAAAAAAAAACAGAATGACTATTTACAGTTCCAAGACACGCACAACTAATATTCAATTTATATTGTTATGTTTCAGGTAGCAGTATGAAAGAACACTGACAGTTCATATGATTTTAGATCTGACACTATCACTGCTGTCCTTATAATACCACACTTATGTTTAACGAATAATAGGTGAACCATTATTATAAAAATTTTCTTGCCTGGCCTCGTATCTTATTATAGTAATTTCAACTTGACATATTTCAATTGGGAATGATTGTTCGATAATTATTTTTTAGTTATTTATAATAAGAACATTTAATTAGAGTTTATAAAATTCCTCATAATTTGTACGGTGTGTTTTAAATTGTTCGTATAAGTATGATTAAGGAAATTGTAAAAATTGGACAATAGATGAACTATATAGGATACGCTAGTTCATTCCAGCCTGGTGTTAGGCTGGAATAAACTAGCATATCCAATATAGTTTGTCGGATGTCCAATTTTTTCCATTTCCTACCTCATAATTTGGAGTTTACCTTCATAGCTTATAGTTTGCAAAAGGCTATATCATAAGTATAATGTGTTTTAAATTTACTGCTGCATTTAGGTTACAAACTGTAAGCTATATTCTAATGATTAATTAGCATTTAGCAACAATGTATGGATTTCTTCTTTCGATGTAAGTTATATAACAGTAACTTAGAGGCACACGCATGTCAATAATCTTTAATATGTGAAGTTATTTTATAATTATATGTGAATTGGCCATAATAATATATGCTTTTTATTTTCTTGTACACGGAGAAAAATTTATTTGTAAACTTTACTCTTTTTATAAGAAAATTTATTATTTTTATAGTTTAGTACTGGGACACATTCGACATGTAGGATCTTTACTGTTATAAATAGTAATTTTTATAATTTTCATAGCAAATTTTATTTTTTAAAGAATAATTTTTACTACATTTGTAGCAAATTTTATTATCTGAAATAGTAATATTTATTATTTTGCAGCAGTCATAAAAAGTACTATTTGAAATAGTAAAATTTGCTACAAAAATAATAAAAATTAATATTTAAAACAAGATAAATCCCCCATGTTGAGTATGTCCCAGCACTACTATAAAAATAATAAATTTTCTTATAAAGATTAAAGTTTAGAAATAAATTTTGCTCCGTGTAATGAATCAACTAATATTCAATCTGTTTTTGTTAGCAGTATGAAAGAATACTGACATTTCATATGACATTACATTATGTAGTATAGGTATTTATAATGCATTTCACATGAAGTCAGCAGCTCAAAATTTTAAAAAATTTGTTTTTTATTTTAAGAATATAGTTATATTTATATTATGAATTATGATCCATTTGATAAAGCAGAATATTTTGCATGCGACAAAAGCTTTATTGAGTCCTTATTTAAGAGCTTTTCCAATAAGCCTCGAAGCATTGTTAGAAAACCCTGTTGAAAAGCATTCTATATTTTTTAAATATCAATAGAAACCAATAATTTGTATTTCTGACCACCAGACGGATTTGAGATCTTAATGTTATTCATATATCTAATGGCATGGATCTTGTCACTAAGTTTTCTCAAAGCAGGAAAAATACATTAAACATCTATTTCAACAATATTTTCAACAGGCCTGTAAGTAAAAATATTCATCTTTACTTTCCTAAATTTTCAATGGGAGCCGGTTACACTGTTAATAAATTCTATATGTATTTTTCATATCTACTGGAAAGAAAATTTCATAAGTTATCCAGTATTATGTGTCCCAAATGATAAAGTATATTATTATAAAAAGTTTAAATCAAAGTGGTTGAAAGACAATTTAACAATTGTATATTCCGATGCCCAGACACGAACTTCTTACTCAATAATAGTCCAATATAATATGGTGTTCTTATTAAGCCCTCGCTTCATGAAATTTCATAAACTATTCAGTGAATAAGTCACAAATAAATAATTGAATTATGGATCTTAATGATTTATAAGATTGTAAATTACATAATTTATGAAATTACATGAAGCGCAGACTTAATAAGAAAACCATATTTTATTTGAAAATAATTGAGTAAGAAGTTCTTGTCTGGGCATCGGAACACACAATTGCTAAATTGTCTTTCAACTACTTTGATTTAAACTTTTTTATAGTAATATACTTTTTCATTTGGCACACATAACACTCGATAACTTATGAAATTTTCTTTCGAGTAGATATGAAAAATACATATAGAGTTTAATAACAGTGTAACCGGCTCCCATTGAAAATTTAGGAAAATAAAGATGAATATTTTTACTTACAAGCCTGGTGAAAATATTGTTGAAAATAGATGTTGAATGTATTTTTTCTGCTTTGAGAAACTTATTGACAAGATCTATAACATTAGATATATGAATAACATTAAAATCTCAAATCCATCTGGTTGTCAGAAATACAAATGATTGGTTTCTATTGGTATTTAAAAAATATACAATTCTTTACAAAAGAGGGTTGTTCGCCAATATTGTTTTAGTAGGGCTCATTTTTAAGGATTTTTAATAAAGAATCTGAAAAAATTTTGTGAAATAGTAATTATCAGTAAACTTACAAAGCATAAACGATTTTAAAAATTTGAGCTGTTTCTTTGAAGAGCACCATCATCGCCAAGATGTCGACTTCTCGCGCTGTCGCCGAGTTTAACCGCCCGTCCCAACTATTCATGGTAGATGCTAATAATCGAGTACACGTAGGGGCGCTCGGCTCCGGCCTCGTGTGAATTTGATATCACGGGTCGTTGTCGAGTAGCGCGAGCACGAGGCTCGTTAAACGTCGTTACTTCTTTCTCCACATTAAGCAAAATATCATCAGTGATCTTATATCTTATTGTAATGTTGCAGCTAGGTATGTATCATATCCATTAGTTATATATACTAATACCGATATAGCCTTTTTTATATATATTCCAATGATGGTTCTCGGCGAAGTTCAAATCGTATCTGCAGTAGTATGTCCATAAATAATCCAGGTTCAGGGCAGATTTTTAATTGCATCTCTACATAGATTTGTACATGGATTTTCATATGGATTTTCACATGGATTTTCATACAGATTTTCATATGACGTTTTGGAACAGATTTTCAGGTGGATTTCCATATGAGTGTCCATATGGAATCCATGTATATTTCTATATGGAAATCCCGATGGATACTTTCAATAGGGTCTATATAAAGTTCACATGAATATTGGGTGAAAATCACGTGAAATTCACCTGAGAAAACGATAACAAGAGAAAGAAGCTTTAATTTATCTGTGGTGAAGTTCACGTGAATATTGGGTGAAAATCACGTGAATTTCAGGTTAAATTCACCCGAAAATACTACGGAATATAGGTGAAATAAATGTGAAATTCGTGTGGATTCACATGTAAATCACGTGAAATTCACCTGAAAAAACGATGTCACAAGAAGGAAGCTTTAATTTATCTCCGGTGAAGTTCACGTGAGCATCGGGTGAAAATCACGTGAAATTCACCTGACGTTTTTAGAATTTTGACACGTGAAATACAGGTATAAATCACATAAAATTTGGGTGGTTTTCGCATACATTTTACACGAATTTCACGTAAAATTTAGGTGGAAATTCAGGTGATAATTCAGGTGGAAATTCAGGTGAAAACCAGGTGAATATTTACAACCGGGTTACGAGAGAACTTTGATGATTATTTGATAGCAATAAATAACTATGATAATATAAAGAAATAACTCATAGCTCACCTGCACAACGTAAAAATAAAACAACTGAATCGATATTGTCGATGTTTTTGATAACTTAAAAGGAAGATAATCTCAAATTGCGGGAGAAACATAACCTCAATCAGACACGTGCTCCCGGCGTGCACGCAATAAGTACTACATGTAGAGGGCACTTTTTGCTATGTGTAGTAGTAAAAATTATTAAGATACCTTGTAAATATTCCTGAACTATAGCAAAATTTTTTATAATTTGCTTATATCCCCGCGTTGCTATCAAATATAGTAATTTTTGTTAGTTTTTCAGTAAATTTTCCTACGACAGTTTTCTCAGTGTATGCATAAAAATATAAAATTGTTATACATAATTATGTTTCATATGCTTCGCAGTGTATTGAAATAATTTAAACATGTTTATTATATATATTTATATAAAGTGAAATCGAATAAATTCCGAAAAGCAGATATAAAATTTATAATTCACCGAGTTATTTGAATAGTAAATTTACAAACTCTATCCCTCATCCGCTTTTCATATACAAAAAGGTCCTATTCCTGCCCTCATTGAAAAAAAGTACAATGTGGAACATCGTACATGATATTACATGATGTTGATTTGAATAACGATTTTTCAAACGATATGTTTGCATGTATATAATTTCTATAAAGTACCACAAATATCAAATTGTAAAAATTAGATTTCATATGGTTCGCAACATACTGAAAATATTTAGAATTTCTTATTTATATGTATAAAAAATCGTAATAATTAAAAATTATTATTTTACAGAAATTAAAAATGTCAAAACGCGAAAAAATAATTAATCTGAATGAAGAAGGGTTACTAAAAGATATTGACGTAGAGAAGGAAATGGAAAAATACAAAAGAAAAGATGCGATGGGAAAAATGGAGATGATGGATCGAGCAAAACGCGATATTATCAAATTAGATAATATAATTGAACAATTACACAAATGTAATGAGAAGCATAAGAAAAATTAATTATCAATAAAGCGTAGAACACCGAGAAAAATTTATTAGTAAAATCTCCTTTTTTTTATTAGAAAATTTACTATTTTCACAGTAGTGTTGACACAGATCGTCATGTGGGATTTTTACTTTTTGAATTAGCAATTTTTATGATTTTCGTAGCAAATTTTAATTTTTAAATAATAATTTTTATTATTTTTGTAGTAAATCGACTGATTCTGTGATATTTCGTTTCAGCAGTCATCAAAAGTACTATTTCAACAAGTAAAATTTGCTGCAAAAAGTCATAAAAATTATTCTTTAAAAAGTAAAATTTGCTACGAAAATCTTAAAATTACTATTTAACTATTTAAAATAGTAAAAATCCCATATGTCGAGTGTGTTCCAGCACTACTATGAAACGAATACATTTTATTATCTTGTAAACAAATTAACGTTTACAAATAAATTTTTCTTCGTGTATTATAAATTGTAATCATTCAATTATTTGTTGATCTATTATATTCAAAATGTATAAACGAATTAAATGCACATATGCATACAAATGTGAATTTTCTCCGACGGATTTATATAAACAATAAACTTATTATACACTCATTAACTGTTATTTTTTCAATATGTAAATCCCATTGCTCCTTTCAAAATTTCTTAAAAATGCAGCACTTGTTCAAGGGATTTACAAGATTATTATTATTATAAATATATAAAAATTGTATAATTTGGTAATATTATTACGTGTAAGTTACATGTAACTATCTAAAATTACGTGTAACTATCTGAAGCGGACACATTTCTAATTTGTCCACAGTATCACTTTCTCGATTTTATTTTATTTATGTATAAACTTATAATGAAACATATAGAGATTGCTGAAATATGTGAAAAAATGCCATACAAATTATTTTAAAATATTGGAAAATTATTATATAAAGATTAATTGGTATTTGTCATCTCCATTGATAATGATCATTTTACGGGACTATCACTAAACGTGATCGATACGCATTGTTGAATTTTTAAAAAAGGGTTGCTCAAAGAACAGAATGAAAAGAAGGAATTGGATAAATTCCGAAAAGCAGATATCGTATCGGCAAAATTGAACTGATTATAATAGATACACGTGTAACATTGATTAATTGAATTATAAGCTATTCAGAAAATAGACAGAATAAACCAACAGCTAATGAAAAATCGAGTATGAAAATAAAAAATGGTTTGTAAAAAATTGATACATATACTTGTATGTTCATTATACGCAAATAAGCATGTACACGGTAATATAGATATATACGAGAATAAACAAATTACTTGATTATTTTATAAATTATAGTAACGTGCAATAGCCTTCTTCTCCTCCTGATTTTATTTGTATTACAACGCTGAGTGCCGTCGTCGCACTCGTCGCATGATATGGGATATAATAAAGCTCTTCCTTATCCTCTGAATCGGTAACGTAGAGCGCTCCCCATAGGCGTAGCCGCGAACGCGTAGCCCTCGCGCAACGAATTCTTTCGTTTATTTGTTTATTCTAATTTTGTTGTAAATAATTGTTATTTAATACTATAATAATTTATAGTTATGCAGGAATCTTAAATGCAATTGATTTTATACATTCTGTGAGTTTTTACACGCGGTTTTGTCAAATGTAATAGTCACTAGGCGAAAACTTTAAATAATCAAAAATCAATAAACAATGCTAAATAAATTATTTCTTTCACAATAACTTTTCTTTTTATGACCTATTTTGATTTATGCAACGTTTAAAATAATTATTTGGGGCAACTTTTTTAATGCAGAAAATCACATTTTCAAATATCGCGCTTTGGAGGGAGTCACTTTTGGCGACGCTGAGTCCGTGTTAAATCTTAGAGCCCGTACACTTATAAAGAACAGAGCACAGACATAAGAGCCTTCGCACAGCTCTGAGGAACAGATATAAAGAACAAGAATAACATGGGTTAGTATATCTATATATACTAAGCCAACCCATGTTATTCTAGTTCTTTATATCTGTTCGTCAGAGCTGTGCGAAGGCCCTAAGAAATAGCATTGGTTATATATCTATATCACGGTTGTATATACAGGTCCGGAAACTCCGGTGGTGGGGGTAGGCGTGTTAATATAACCAGGTGCGTTTCTGAAATCTACTACCAAGGGGATGGCGCGTCAGTGTATAAGTTTGTAGGGACTGAGATCTTTTCCGTACATTTTCATCTTTTGGCACTTTGAAACACGATCCCTTGGTGCCACCTTTTCTATTAGTTAAACAATTCGGTACAACACATGTTGAAGGCATTTCAGTTACTTAACATTACTGATATGTAATATGTAAAAGGTGGGAAGTTACGTCCGAATGTTTACATTGCGATTGCGTTCACAAACTTCTAGATTGACGCGCCCTCCCTTGGTGGCCGACTTCGGGAACTTTTAGCTGGCAGTAAGAACCCTACCCTGACCACCGGAGTTTCCGGACCTGTATATACGACCGTGATCTATATATATCGGGAACAGCGAGGAACAGCGAGGAACAAGAAGTATATATAGATATATAACCAATGCTATTTCTTGTGTCTGTACTTTGTGTTTTTTAACTGTACGGGCCTTTATGCGCCAAATTTAGTTCCGTGGTGGCCACGGGCATCAGTGGAGTAAATCTCCATAAGGGAGAATCCACAACTGCACTGCGCCCCCCTGCGCTGCGCTGCGCTGTGTGGTCCGTTCCGCTCCAGAAACAGAGAAGCCCTTCTATGTTCATGGTGTTATTCGAGGCGCATGAAATTAACCTAGATAGAACATAGTTCATGGACATAGCTCCATTTTGGTTTGGAAATTAAAATTAGGAGCATGATAATGATGAAAATCCAAAATTTTCTAAATGTTTATAAGAAAAGTATTTAAAAAATAAATAAAATCAAGGAGAGCTCTGAAGGCAACTATTTATTATTTTACATTAAAATAGGTTATATCATTCTGTTGTGACATCTCATCAACTACTCCGAAATGTTCACGAGGTTAACTGCTCTATCCATCAACTATGTTCTATCTATGCTGATTTCATACGCCTCGAACATAGAAGGGCTTCTCCGTTTCTGGGGTGGAACGGACCATAGTGCTGCCCTGCGCTGCGCCGCGCAGGGTGACGCAGTGCATTTGTGGATTCTCCCTAAGAGCCCGTGTGATATCGACGGCAGCACCAGCCCTCCCCTCCCTCCGTATCCTCGGAGCGTATAGTTAAGCTATCAAAAATTTTATTCTTCAATCCCAGAAAAAGTATTAAATTACTTTTCACGATTTTGAAAATTGATAAATATTACTTTCCGGATCTAGGAAAGCTATAAATACTATTTTCTGGTAGTCCTGGAAAATTTATAAATTTGATCCCCAGATCTTGAGTATGTGAACGTGTCGCTCACAACACAATCGTTTTTTCTTTTAAAGAAGCTCTTTGATTAGTCTAATTAAATCAATCTCGCGTATATCGCTCACCGAGATAGTTAGAGAATCAAGTTTCCGGATCCTAGAAAACGATAGGATTATTTTCAAGGCATCTCAGAAACATATATTACATATCCGGGATGTAACAGAAAGTAACAAAAATCCCAATTTCGCCTGGGGCCTGATTCTCTAAGCTTACGTCTGTCGACAAACCCGTTTTTCTTTTTAAAGAAGCTCTCTGATTGGCCTAAACTCTTGTCTTGTGTATATCGCACCGTGATAGCGTTAGAGAATCAGGGCCCTGGTCGAAGGTTGCATGAGCCATCTGGTGGCAAATAAAGGAAATCCACAAAATTAGCCGAAAAGACAAATCATGAGTTGAATACCTTGTAACCAAAAGTTTTAGAATCTGCTGTAATTACAAAAAGAAATAGATAATTACAAAAATCACGGACCATCTCGGCCCATGCCGATAGTTGCATAAATTAAGGTAACAAATTTGAAAAAAATTTGGGTACATAAGCAGGTTGTGAAAATGGGGCCTTGTACGAAACTGTGGGTCTAAGTCCTATTTTATGCCACGGCCAACCTCCTATAGAGCCCAGATTATTGGAGGAGAAGATTCAAATATAATCGTGGGACGCGAATATGAGGCACAGTGTAATCTAATGTGTCCGAGACAATATTTCAACGAACACCTAGTAGTCTCATTACATGCGTTCCGATATCTAGACCCGAAAAACTACGGAGAAGACGACCTGGACTCCATTATCGGCTTCCCCGGACACCTAGACCCTTCATTGCATGCGTTCCGACACCTAGACCCGAAAAACTACGGAGCACACGACCTGGACTCCATCATCGGCTACCCCGATCACCTAGACCTCTCATTGGAGGCGTTTCGACCCCTAGACCTGAGAAACCACGGAGCGCACGACCTAGACTTCATCAGAGGCTACCCCGAGCACCTAGACCTCGCATTGGATCTGTTCCGACACCTAGACCTGGAGAACTACGGAGAACACGGCCTAGATTCCATTATCGGCTTCCCCGGACACCTAGACCCTTCATTGCATGAGTTCCGACACCTAGACATAAAAAACTACGGAGCACACGACCTGGACTCCATCATCGGCTACCACGAACCCCTAGACCTCTCATTGGATGCGTTCCGACCCCTAGACCCGAAAAACCACGGAGCGCACGAGCTAGACTCCATCAGAAGCTACCTCGAGCACCTAGACCTTGGATTGGACCTTTTCTGACGCCTAGACTCGAAAAACTACGGAGCGCACTACCTAGACTCCATCATCAGCTACCCCGAACACCTAGACCTCTCATTAGATGCGTTCCGACCCCTAGATCCGAAAAACTACGGAGCGCACGACCTAGACTCCATCAGAGGCTACCCCAAGCATCTAGACCTCGTAATTATCGATATTCTACACCAAGATGTCACGGAATACGGAAAACCCTTCTTAACTCCGCAAACTAACACTTTGGTATATAGCACTTTGAGGAGCTCTTCAAAGTGCCCAATTGGTTGATGGCACTTCGAGGAGCTTCTCAAGCTGCCGGATTTCTCTTCAAACTGCCCAATATGTCAAAAATTTCTCCTCAAAGTGCCAAATTGCAATAAATAAATAAATATATATATATATATATATATATATATATATATATATATATATATATATATATATATATATATATATATATATATATATATATATATTTCAAAAATGTTGTCGTTTAATGTGTACAAATAAAAAATATTCTTTCGTAAATAAGTGTAAATTTCTGTAAAAAACGTATATAAATGTAAATAAATGTAAATGTGTGTACCAATTATAGTACATTTATATACACTTACTTACATTTATATAGGTTTTTTTACAGAAATATATGCACTTATTAACATTTATATACATTTTCCATTTCTAGTAGGGTTGAACAACGACAATTCCACGTTCCGGTTGGACAACTCGGCAATCATTTCAGAAGCAGCTTTCTAGTCAGAGACCGGGTCGGGACATAAAGCCCTCCACCCGAAAGAAGGAACAATGCACAGATACAAGAAATAGCATTGGTCGTATATCTATATTAATACAACCAATGCTATTTCTAGTATCTGTGTATTGTTCCTTTTTTCTTGTGAAGGCCTTAAAAGTAGAAAGGCTCCCGCGCTCCGCAGTTCCGTACACTCTCTTTTAGCCATGGAGCGGTAACACGTGGCTTTACTACATAAATACTTCTATTTAATCCAGAGATTTAAGTAAATTTAATCTATTTAATCCAGAGGTTTAAGTAAATTAAGTATTGTATATTTATACTTAGTATTCAGTAAAGCATTGAGTAATTTTAGTCAAAGTTTCTGATGGTATTTTGGTAGGTTTATTTTATTTATTAAGTTTATTTTATTTATTAATGTTATTAATACGAACATAAGAGTTATAATTTTTTACTTTTTCTTTCGGCGCGGCTATTTGTACGATAGATTGCATTCGCGGTATGCCTATATATACAGATACGACAGAAACGCTTATCGTTTGAGTGCGGAAATTTTGATAGAACAGGTAAGAAAATAGTTACCACAGAATAAGCGAAATTATTTCTTTAGTCATCTATCAAAGTTTGTCTAATTTTCAAAATTTTCTAGCGTACTTTCGTGTATTAATATATTTTGGGGTTAGGAAATCTGTCCTACAAATAGCATCAGCCTTTTTTTTTATACTAAAAATTAATATTTCCATGGATTTACTCTTGCATGCAGAAAATATACGGATATTTTTCCAAGAAAAAAGTTCCTGCATTATAGGCTTAACGGGTTTGCTACGGCATGACTTAAATACGACTCATGAATTTTTTTCCACTGGGCTGGCATGAGTCAAATACGAGTCATACTGCTTATGTCTTTTTCCTTACTTTATGACATCGAACGGTTCCATAAATAAAACTTTTTTAAATCATGATTTTCTCATTCTGTAGGATTTAAAGATTTATTAATTTATTCTTTATTACTTATGATTCATACTCTGTTAATTCACTTCTCAAAACATCATACTGATTCTCAGTGTGTATTGTATACTGATTTCAGTATGTAAATTGTAAAAAACGTAAGGAAAGGTAAGAAAAAATAAAAAAATATAAGAAAACATAAGAAAATGTATAAAAATATAGAATATTACATATTCTTACATTTATATACACTTTTATACACTTTTGAGCTGCTTTGTATATTTTTATACGTTTTCTTACATTTCATTTAAATTTGTACATATATGAGAAAATTTTCTGGAAAAAACTTTTAATTGTTTAAATATATAAATGTGTAAAAATGTATGAAAGTGTATATAACTATGTAAATCGTTTCGCATAAAATATCCGAAATTCAATGGTTTTATACAGTTTCTTACGGTTTTGTACAATTTCTTACAGTTTTCTCCATTTTCGTACAGGGGGGAGGTATTTTATCAGAATGGTAAAATGTTAGATGGGTATTTTCTTAGAAAGGTAAAAAAAAAAAAACAGAATATCTTATGATAGAAGGGTAAGTTTTCCGAATATTTAAAAATGTATAATATATAAAAATTGACAAGAATGACATAATATTTTAATTAAATTATTTTTATATTATATCTGATATCAATTTTTCGAATGCCATTTCTGCCTAACGATTAAATTGTAGAAAATGCAGTGATTTAGAAAAGCTATAACGTCGGAAAATGAGCTAAAAATCACATAGAAATGAATTTTTTCCATTTTTCGGAATTTTATTCTTCCAGTAAAAAGTATCTTTATAATTTTACACAATCTGTTTTCAATTTTTATAGACGCAAATTTTTCTGATATTTTTTTTCGAAAGAAATCCCTTGTGTGTTCTGAATAGCTCATGTTCGGAATTTACAGTTTCGTATTCGGAAAATATTTGAAACTATAGTATATTTTCTGAGAAAATACCCATCTAACATTTTACCATTCTGATAAAATACCTCCCCCCTTTCATACATTTCTTTTTTCATTCGGGTTAGTTTCAGTTTATTAAATTCAGAGTTGGTTGACTACTCTAACTGTAAAATTAATTATTTTATAAAATTTGTTTTTTTATTTAATTTTATTATTTATTAAATTGTGCATCACTGAAAGTCGTAATAAGATCTTCTGAGCATGCATGAAGCTCTTGTAGTTTAAGAATATTTAAGAACATTTTCTGATTTACTCTTGTTAGTGCTGGTTCTATTACTGCAAAGTATTTAAAAGAAGTTTTTATTTTTTGCAGAGTATTTCTATTTATGCAATTTTTTTTTTTTTTGTTTTTTTTATTCTTAGGCATTAATTGCATTTTAAATAAGTTGTGACTTGTCAAACCTTGTTTAGTATTTAATGATATCTGCTATTTTAGTTGCTTATGATGGCTATTGTGAATTGCTTAAGGGGGTCAGATACTTTTAGAATTTTCTTCATAAAATGACCTGAAAAAAATAAATTTTCATAATTAGAAATATGTAGAAGTAATATTCTAAAAATGTATTTAATTTATGATAAAATGAGAGCTGAAAAAAATTTTTTTATCTATTTTAGTCCAAGATATGGCCATTTCAAAATGTTGGCTCTGCTGTCGAGTCCAGGTTCAGGAAATGCATATATTTTAATGAGAGAGGGCTTAAAATTTTGGTATTTTATGTGGCTAAGGGCTGAAGAGTTGTATCCAATTTATCCAATGTATCCAATTTATTTGATTAAATATTTTTTTATGGCCAAAAATTGCTATAAAATCTTAAAGGACCCCGCACTCAATGTATAGAAAAAAATCATCCGGTCAAATTTTGGGGGTTTTGCCCATGAGAACTTTTTTTCAGGTCCTCAAGATCTACCTTTTCCCCAAGTTTGATCCAATTTGACCGAATGATTATTTTCCATACACTGTGTGCGGGGTCCTTTAGATGAAATTCAAATTTTTTTAGCAATTTTTCACCATAAAAAAATATTTAATCAAATAAATTGGATATATACTACTCTTCAGCCCATAGCCATACAAAATACCAAAATTTTAAGCCCTCTCCCATTAAAATATATGCAGTTCCTGAATCTGGAGTGAACGGCAGAGGCCAAAATTTCCATTATGTAGAAAACAGCTTTAAAGATAAAATTACCCAAATCCATCTTTATTTCTTCTGTAACACCTTCTCTGGCCTGAAATATAAAAAAGTATTGTTTTTAGCTTAAAATTTTTTACACTTAGAACAAATATTCTGGTACCTGGATATACGGTACATCAGACTTGTAAGCTATGAGCACGCATAACAGTCATATCCACATCAGTCAGTCAAGTTTGTTAAGTGGTTTAACATATAAATCCTTTAGTGCTTTTAAATCCGCATGTTTTTAATAATCTTTATCACACATATTAGATTCTTATACACTGAGGTAAATAAAGAATGTGTTGAGAAATCCAAAATCCTTTATGTATGTTATGGAGCCAGTATCTCCATAGCCAAATGCTTAAAAAAATGTTTATAACACTCCTATCTTCTTTTAATGTCTGATAGGGTGAACTTCTTTACTTGTCTTAATAAAATTGACGGACACCAGACGAACTATTTTGTAACAGCATTTATTTAAAAAATTGCCAACGTTTCGGAAGTTTTTTTACTTCCTTCTTCAGGGTTATACGAAAGCACAAAGTTCTTATTAACAAAAATTATTTACATAGTACAGGTTATAATATTTTACAATTTAATTAACTACCTTAAATTATGCGCGTCACATTATACTGGTCTTATGCGAAATATAATAACTTCAGTGTTATTTTCGTCGGTTATTTTTGTTTTACTTAACAAACTCATATTGACGTTACGTGTATCACTAAAGAAAAAAGGTGTACAACACCCATATTTATATCTTTCGCAAATAATATCGAAAATGAAAAGAACTGGAGGAGGGGGAGAGAGAACGGGAGAGGGAAAAGTGCTACGCGTGAGCTATGAGAGCCTGTCAAGTATCCGGCAAACATAGTCTCTCGAAGTGGCACGAAAGGTGTCTGCTATCTACCTGTATGTTTATGGCAAAGCGGACCTACTCCATAGCGTGCGCTCTTCATCGGGTCTTAGCAATCGGGATGGAATAATAGGAGACAAAGGAAGAACACAATAAGCATAAAAATCAGTTAGAATTATTTTTGTTTTTGTTATTATTACTTAGTTATTTTTTTGATCTTGTCTATGGTTTTTTTGTACAACATTTTTAGGAAATGTGTGTCTTCTAGACGGTTGATCGTATTACTATAATAATGAATGTTTATCATTTCTGAAAAGGAACGTTTAAATAAATTCTCTTTATCTACTATTTCAATGTTGTCAAAATTTATCGAATGTCCTGTCTGGTGAGAGTGTGTAGCTAGGGCTGAATTTTCCGATTTTAATTTCACGGCTATTTGGTGTTCAAATGTACGTTTTTTTAATTTCCTCTTACTCATACCTACATAAGTGGCAGAGCAATCTTTACAGCTGATCTTGTACACGATGCCCTTAGTATCCTGTGGCTGTAGGGGATCTTTCCCTAATTTAATTATATGGCTAAACTTGTTTATTGTTTTATTGATCGGAATGAGATTATAAGAATATAGAATGCGATTGATCTTCGGCGTGAGATTTTTTATGAAGGGGAGGACAATTTTCTTTTTTATGTGTACACTATTTAGAGTGTTATTCGTAACGGTCGTTGTGTTATTGTTTTTGTTTTGAATCTGTAGAAGTCTAATGCCAATGTATTTTTGTATAAAGTGTAACGGATAATTATTGCACAATAGATAGTGCGTGGTTATTTTTAGATTGTTTTCATGGAATTGTGGATGTGAAAGCTTAATAGATTTATCAACCAAATTATAAATAATGGCTATCTTTTGTGAAATTGGATGGTGAGAATGGAAGTTTATATAACGTCCCGAAGCAGTGTTTTTTCTAAACCAATTAGAAATTATTTTATTATATTCTGTTCTAGTGAGAGTAATATCTAGAAAATTTATGCTATCCTTCGTTTCATGATCTATTGTGAATTTTAGATGGCTATTGTAACTATTGAACGTGTTGAATATGTCTGCAGTACGGTCTTTTTTTCTAATGAGGATGCAATCATCCACATATCTCTTGTAAAGTGCGTATTCTGATTTATGTTTATTGAGACAAGAATTTTCCAATAGTTCGAGAACAATGTCCGCAAACCATGGACTTGTGCAAAAACCCATAGGTGCACCGAGAATTTGTTTATAAAATTTATCGTTAAATTGAAAATAAGTGGAATCTAAGAGTATTTTTATGCCATCTATAAATTCTGATCTTGAGAGGTTGATTTTATTTTTAAGATATTTCCATTTTTTTTATCAAGGCGGCTACTATTAAGTTTTTTGGGATGTTTGTAAACAGTGACACAACGTCAAAGGAAACAAATTCATAATCTGTACTCATATCTATTGTATCTATGATTTCTTTAAGCTCGCTGCTATTTTTGATAGTAGATTTTGGGCGAGGGAAATATTTTGAAAACAATATAGACAGGCTTTTATCTAGTGCACAAGTTGGACTGCCTATGGCTGAAACTATGATCCGAATAGGATTATCCTTTTTGTGAATTTTAACTAACGCGTAAGCTCTGGCCAGGTTTGTGTCAACAATATTAGATTTTGAAATTGTTAAAAAACACGGATCAGTGTAAAAAACGCCTTTCCTCTTCCAATCTTTCACCAAAGTATTTATATTATTTTGTAGTTTAGTGAGTGGCGACTTCTTGAGAATTTCATAATATTTCTCATCCGCCAATGCATTCTCAACCTTCGTGATATACTCTGTTTTATTCAAGATAACCGTAACATTTCCTTTGTCTGCTTTTGTGACAAATATATCTGGATTATGTTTGATAAATTGTTTCGTTTTCTTCAAATTGCTATTAATAGATCTATCAGTGTTTGGGATATGTAACGTACTATTGTTAATAATACAACTATCAAGGGCAGACAGAAGGTCATCTATAATTTTCTGGTTGTTATCTATGTTTCTTATTCCACTTTCTATGCATTTTATGTATTCAAAAAAGGTGCGTCTATTAGGGAGTAGAGTGAAGTTAAATTTTTCACCTAAGTTCAAAATATTAATAACATAGTCTGGAATGGGCACATTAGACAAATTCACCACCCATTTATTTTCCGTTTCTGCCAATTTGCTATCATTATTTATGAGGACTTGAGTACTATTGTTGTTATTGATCGAAGTGTTGTTATTGTGTTTGAAATTTTCTGTTTTATTATTCTCAACGGAAAGCAAATTTTTAAATTTCTTATTGAGTGTTTTTCTGTGTTTATTATGTAGGAAGGTTAATTTATTATTCAAATACTGTATCAATTTATTAACGAAATTATCTGTGGTGTGTAGTTTTAGAGAAGAAATGTCAACATCAATCTGTTTTTTTAGAAATTTAATATGTGCGAATGCATCCGCGATTTCAAGATTTAAGATCTTTTTTTCCGAGAGTTTAGAAAACCGAGTTAATTTTGATTTTATATGCTTACTGTGAAAGGATAAGGAATTAAAGAACTTACAAAGGCCGATGATGTGTCGTGGGATTATGTCACTTTTTCTGCATTGTGTCAAAAATGTTACCTTGCATTCAGCCTTAGTTAATCCGGCCCTGCTTGAATGAGTTTTTGATAATTTGGCGTAAACAAAAAGTAAAAGCCAAGTTTTGAATAGCTGTCCGGCTAAAAGTTTAAATAATCTTATTGTCAGTCCTCATGTTTCCTATCTTTGCCGCAAATATCTAACTAAAAATTTTTGCACTTCATTGTTTTCTTAAACTAGTGTAGATTAATTCAAACATATAAAGCTTCCCTTTTATATTTTGCATGTCCCAAAAGTGCTCTAAAATACGAATACACTGAAAGAATAACTATTAAATTCCGTTTATAAGGACACGTCGGCATTCGGGATTACCACCCGGTTAAAAATAGTTACGTAATTTTGATATGTAATTATATTGCGTATTAAAATTACAAACAGAAATACGTAATTGTCATGTAACAAATTCGAACGCTTTGATACATATAATTGATGCGTCTTTTTAGTACGTATCAAAAATTCAAATTAAATATTTATTCACTGAAATTTCGCTAAATGTTTACTGATTCTATTTTAGTTGCCATAAAGGGTCGTATACTGTGAATAATAACACAAACAATAGGGTATACAGCTATGTTATCTTTTATTTTATTGTTTGTGTTTATTGTTTGTGTTATTTATTATCCACGGTATATTACCGTCTATGGCAACTAAAATAGAATCAGTAAACATTTTGCGAAATTTCAGTGCATAAATATTTAATTTAAAATTTTGATGCGTACTAAAAATACGTATCAATTATACGTATCAAAGCGTTCGAATTTGTTACATGACAATTACGTATTTCTGTTTCGTAATTTTGATACGTAATACAAAATGACGTAATTATTTTCAGCCGGGCAGTAATACTTTTTATGGGTTACGATCAATTTTTGATTAACTTGAATTGTTGTCCACTATTTTAAATTTTAAATTTTAAAAGTGACGATAATTTTCTTTAGCGGGCTGCGCACATGGAGTGCACTTAGTAGTTGTAATTAAGTTTTTTTATCATTGTAGTAAGTTGGTTGTTGTTGAGGAGGCACATAATCAGTAATAACAAAGATATTGTTTTGGTTGCTTCGTTATTAAACGGATTTGCCTCAGCATACCAGAAAATTATTTTTTTTTTTATTGCTTAATTTTCTTCCTCGTTTGATTTTTTTTGCGTTTGCATTTGAGTTGGTTTTATTTCAACTGCATTGTTTTTTTTGCGCTTGTTGCTCTTCGATAACAGAATACAGCAGTGCTTAATTAAGATCTTTCCTTTCTTTTTGTATTCTTCTTTCTGCTTTTTTGCTTTTCATTGGTCAGCATTTACTTTGTTTTTTTTTTCTTCTTCATTTCTTGAATTTTCGAGAGCTGTAAGTGACACCCTGAGAAAATAAGCCAAACGGCTTCCTGAGAATTTGCGCTTACGTAAGCGGAGGGTGAAATCCGTTTCACCCCTAAATAATAAGACTCGTTATTATTTTATTATTTTATTCGTCTTCGTTAGGGATAAAAATTAAGTAGTTATTTATTGCAGTCGCGATGGCTTCGAATGCCGAGAGAGATAATCAGCCGGAGGTAGCTATCGAGAGGGATCGGTTAGAATCGGTTTTCCAATCATATAGTCGAGAGAATTTGTTCTAGGCGCTATGGGTCTGAAGTTTGCATCGTTTAAGTGCAACCAAATAATTTTTACAATAAATCAAAATTATTAAGCAATGGAAATTGTATCTAAATCTTTGTTTGTGACGAGGAGCACGCTTAGCAGCAGTGCCCTCGTCGCGCCGCATTCCTCGGCGCCCGTGTGTCTAAGCCCGTGTATGTACGCAGCGTTGCTGCTACATATTTACACGGCTTTTGACTGTTTCGAGGATTCGGCAACGCAGCGGGAAGGAGAGCACGGCCCGAGAGGTGCGAAGTACGCACACATATGGACACACACGCAGGGAGAGATACCGCCATATTTAATTTTGTAAGCAAAATTTTTGAATTTTAAGCCCGGATTCGGATTCAGCACACCCAAGAACATAAGGTACAGTACCTTGGATCAATTTATTGTTTCGTTTTACAAACGAATTTTGCGATCAAAAACATGTTCAAAAAATGACGTCTTTGGTCGTTAATGGGTTAATCAAATGGAAGCATTTCTATTTAAGATTAATATTTAAATTTTATTAAAACTATTTAAAACTATCATTATATTTTAAAGCATCTACAATATAATATTTCCGCATGTATAAATAATTATTCTTTGGCGATAATAGCAAAATAATCATGGTGTAATGTTTTTAATTTAAAATTGACCAACGGTTCGCTAACCATTGGTTAGCATTTCTACCAGGATACTCAAAAATAAATAGTGGAAATTCTTGTTGTTATTATAACCAATATTTATTGAATTATACATAACTGTAGTTATATTTAAAAAAATCTAATATTGTTTATAAGATATTGTAATTTGTAACTCAAAAATATTTATTAAAGTACAAATAATTCCAAAATTTTTTTCCCAGCAAGTAGATTATTTCAAACATAAGTTAAGCATCGATTTAAGCGAATAAATGATAATATTAATTTATAATGATTAATAATAAGCTTGTTCAGTGAGCGAAATATACATGATTGCATAATCAGGTTATCCCAATAAATACTCAGGGCCCATTGTATCAGATTCGATCAACATGGCGAACAAAAGTTTCGTTTTTTGCTTCATATATGTATACACAAACTAGGTAGTTGCTTTTCTCAACAAACATGATACTGGCCAAGTTTAATTCTAGTATTCAAAAATAAAAGAAGAATATAAAAGCTAGTGTGAAGTGAAAAGAAAGGAATATGAGAGAAAAAGATAAAAATAAAAAGGAATTTATCAATATTTTCTCAATATCTACAAGATATGCCAATCTGTGTCATAACTATGCCAATATAATGTCAACCGGTGCCATTATCCTGTCGAACTGTGCCAATATGTAGATAGGATTACTACTACTAACACTAAAATAAATAAATAAAAATGATGAACAACAATCTACAATTATTATAAAATATACAAAATAAGTGTATTAAGGCAGTCTTACACCTCTGAGGCCAAAATCAGCTATAAAAAAAAAGAAAAATATAGTTTAAAGAATACATAATATATATATATATACATATATATATATATATATATATATATATATATATATATATATATATATATATATATATATATATATATATATATATATATATATATATACTATAAATATACACTAATTCTGATAAAATGGCCTAAGACTTACAAGGAGAGAGTTTCAGCTGTAGGAAACGGATTTTAGCGGGAATTGAAGAGTCGATTTCTGGCACGTAAAAATGAAGCCCATCAGTGCTCACATTTTCGTCAAACCCTTCTGAAAATGATCACGTGATATATCACGTGATATATCACGTGACATATCACGTGATATGTCACGTGACATATCACTTGCTTGAGGGTGATATGTCACCAGGAAAGTGATATGGCAATTTGTCACGTGACATATCACCCGTCTGGGGGCGATATATCACCAGCGAAGTGATATAGACCCAATTTCTCACCTAACATGTCACCCGTCCGGGGATGATATATCACAATCGAAGTGATATAGGCCTTGTCACGTAATATATCACAATCGAAGTGATATAGACCTTGTCACGTGACATATCACCCGTTCGGGGTGATATATCACCAATGAAGTGATACAGGGACATTTCTCACGTGACATATCATCTGTCTAGGGGCTGATATATCACCTATCAATACATCACGAGCAAAAATCATGTCACTTGTATATCAATCAAAATATCGCCTATCGTTACATCAAAATATCCCTATGGATATATCACGCTATGCAGTGGTATATCATCAGAAAATGTCGCGAATTTGCCATATTACTACTGAAGATAAACGTCACCTACGGGGTGACATATCACTTTAAAACATTTTTGGACTAAATTTTTATTCTTACCTATTTAAAACTAAATAATTAAATGAAAGTATAATAAGAAGATTCATTTTTGGTTTTTGAAAAATTATATTCATAATCTCAAAAATAGTACGCCCGCAGTGCGTTTGGAGTTTGCTAGTTAATAAAAGATATATGGTGAATAAAATTCTCAACAATTTGAAGAAATTCTGACAGTATCTGCCTACTTAATCTTTTTTTATTTCATTTAACAATAAATTATATCTTGCACACGCCCTAATTATAATATAATTATAAACGGGTAGGTGTTAATTTACTTTTCACATCATACTTTAACATAATTTGTAACATATTTACACAACGTATGTTATTTTCTCATTTTACTGTACTTTTGACGTTCATCCCTTAAAAAATATTTTAGCTTAGCTTTGTCCGCAATTATTATTGAATTTAATTTCGATTCATTAACCTTTCTTTGCTTAAGGTATTCTTTATACAGATCTGTAAATAAAAGAAAAAGACAATTTTTATTAAAGTTCCACTTTATAGTGCGCTATTAAAATACATCTATCTTTAAAAAATTATGGATTTGTTATGATATCTATTAATTCGCGACTTGGTTGCTGGGAGTAATGGGCTGCTAGGTTACAAAAACAAAAGTGGCGCGAAGAGTTGCTAAAATTACAGCGCGCGAAGCTCGCTTAAGGATGGCTAGTTCCTTAAAATACATATTAAATGTATTTGAGATTTTAAATGTGAATATACTTACAAAAAACATGCTTTAATTTTCTTGGGGTTAAAGGAGTATAATTTTTTTGGGCTTTGCCCAAACACCTTGTCGCTAAGTGACGTACATTCCAGAACAATCGCATTATATCCCGAAAAGATATAATTTTTTGCGAAATCGGTCGATCGACGATGTTTTTCCACCACTCGTAGTCGACCAATTTATTGAGTCCGAGATTGATCTGTAAATATATTTTAAAATACATGTCTATTAAAGGAGTTTCCTACCTTAGAGTTACAAATTTATTTCCAACTTTGGGATGTGTTTATTTGTGAAAAAATATAAAAAAGTACGTAACATTTATAAAATTGGGAGAAAAAGTTATAATTTTATTCCAAGATCTTGAAAAAACCTCTTAAATTTCATGGGTAGAATTATTAAAAAAAAGCTTACAAAACCTGTATGGACATTATTATTTCAGATTAGTTAGTACTTTAACCAGTTGAAAAATATTATCAATAATTAAAATTATTACTATGAAGTTTAACTATGGAAGATACATCATAAAATGAAGGTAGAACATTGTTAATGATATTTTTCTGTGAAAATAGATCTACTCGTATAATAATATGTATATGAAAAATATCACCCTAGTTATTTTGAAAATTTAAATCGTGATATTGCAAATAAAAATATAACCAATTATTATAAAAATTTAGCGAAAGTATTTACAGTCGTACCTTATCGCCCGTCTCTTTCAAAAAGCCTTCATCGTTTGCTAATTGTCTCTCAACGTCTAAATCGTTTTCTTTATCTTCGTATTGCATTGAACAAAAATGTAGAGTAAATTCAAAATATACAACAAAATACATGTTGTTATTAAATTAGGATTTATATTTAAAAAATTGTATGCTTTCGGTATTTTTGATGATCGCATCCAAGTTGTTAAATATTGTAATTTCATTCCCTTGATTGACTTCCAAAAACCGATTTCATTTCTTTATACAAAGTTTAGAATATATTACATCACGTAGCTAGTGCACGAAGGAGATTACCTCGATTAAAAGGACAAGCCTGGGTCAAAGTTTTCGAAAAAAAGATGTTTTTGTTTTGCATTTTAATTGCAAATTTTCTCAAAAATCGCTCCTAAAATAGTATTTTATTCCAATCTCAACCGTGGCCACTTTTGACCCTGCGAAGAGGGGCCGAACCGGCCAACGCGTTTTTCAATATTTTACTAGTTTCATTAACAAGGATGCTCATGGTTGTCCCACCTAAGTGACACGGTACAATCGCACGCGACAAAATAACCTTCGCCCATGAGATGCGTACAATATTTTACAAGATTACGTATGCGTTACGTACCTAAATCTTCATTGGGTTCTGCATTGTCCTCAACGTTATCTGTGTTAGACGTACTCGCTTGATTTCGAACCATCTTTTTAATATTTAATGGAGGGTTGAGTACTTCTACGCTTTTTACAACTAGATACATTAAGATTATTCATTATACACACACATATATAATATAAAAAATTCAATACTTTCCTTATTTTTTGCCTCTTGACATTCTTTGTTATTGTAGTGTCCAATTGAGCAATAGATTTCCGTATAGTGGAATCCTCGTTGTTATTTCGTACTAGTATAAAAAACATTATTCATTTATATTTTGTGAAATTTATCCTTTATCTATTTTTTTTAATTTATTTTTTAAATTGATGCAATTTTAAATTGTGTTCATACTGATATTTAATGGCAAAATTCGCGACATTCACACGTTAAACACAGGCTAAGTATGTGTTTAAGACGAAATTTAATTAATTGCAAAGCCAATTTTCTCTTTTTCTTAAAAACTATTATATTATACTCAAACTAGATTCAAAAAGGAATATTATAGAATTTTTTTTAATACAGCAAGGAATTATAGCCTGGGGCGGGGCGTAGAAAACCACAATAAAATTATTGCAGAATTTAGATAGTTCTTTTTAGTCAAATAAAATAAATATCAATATATTAACACTCAAACAATGCACTTTAGATTAAAAAGATATTAAGAGAAATCAATAAATAAACGTATAATATCTACCATTTGATTCTACGATCTCATCTGATTCATAGTCTTTGTCGAAGTTTAATTGACATAGTTTTAACGGTTTTGGCGATATGGATTTGAATGCTGTGCCATGAGGTAATTCTTCAGGTTCTTTTTGGATTTGCCGACTTATCGTTGATACTTGAAAAAAAGACAAAACCATTATAAACTTATGATTTATTGAACAGAAAAAAAGAATTGACAGATTCAAGAAAGAAATGGTATACACATTTCATTTTTATTTTGAAATTTCAAATTCTGTATGACGTAAGTATATGGGCTACAATTCTATTTATATTTAGGAAAATATTATATCTTTTATAGCTTCCAAAATATTTTTTTTTCTTATTTCTGTTAATATTTGTACATTCTATAGTAAATTTTTACACAGAAACACGCTGTGACGGAGTTCGCGCATATTTAGACTCAGGGAACTCGGAAATATTAAAAATCATCGAAATCTCAGTCTCATGATATGCGATTCAAAAGATTGTTCAAAAAATTGTTCAACAAATTGTTCAAAAAATTGTTCAAATAATTGTTCAAAAAATGTTCAAAAATTGTTCATCCAACGGCGGTTGAGAAAAAAAAGTGAGAAAACATCACTTTAATATAATAGAGGATTTATCAGTTAAAAAAAAAAGAATACTATTATGAAACAAAAATAGTGTGAATAACTATAGTTTTTGTTTCGTTATGCTTTTGTTCAAACAAAAACTAAAAAAAAATATATTATGGTAATATTCTAACGAATTCCCTTAGACTAATTTTAGTGTAAGAATGTTGATTATTAGCATTATAAATAAAAAAAAACAACCATATTAACTTTCAATATACATTAACAGCAACTTTTTCATGTCATTAACCTTATTTTATGTTATCTTAATTGTGAACATGCACGTATTTTACTTCATTTATATTTAAACAAAAAATAAACCTTTATCCTTAGATGCATGATCGTTCAAGTTTTTTAATTCACGTTGTGAGGCTAATATTTCTCTGATGTCATTTTCTCTGTCTAGAATCTGAGAATGTAAACGCAAATTTTCCAGCATCAACGAATATGCCATTTCACGCATGTCTACTCCATGGGATACTGCTGACGATATTATCTTATTAGCAGTCAAACGATTTAATTCATGTACTTCTGATGATTGAGCAGAATTGACATATAGCATCAATAGCTCATCTTGTTTTTCTTCGGAAAAATCTAAAACTATTCAAAAAGATATAAAATCCTGGAAAAAATATTTTTACAATGTCATACAAATTATTCTTAAAAAATGTAATTCATTCATACAAGTGCGTTCCGGCACCGTCTAAGTCTTTTGAACTTTTTATTTCTCCCATTTCAAATTTTGTAATTTTATAACTTGAGGCTTCTACTCTTCAATGAAAAAATTTATTTTCAAATAAAACACCGCTGTCAATTCAATGACACTTAGCTTCCTTAAACTAATTTATCGATTCCCTTTATTCATTAAAATTTTTAATCTCTTAAAAAACTTTTGAAAAGTCATGATAGTGCAGAATACAAGTAGTTATAATATGTAAAAATTTGAATTCATTCATCGCGCCTGGTGATTGTATTACAAGTTACAAAGAGAGAACGCGATTAATATCGAAGTGCACCAAAAAGTATTGTTAAACGTATGTCTCGGCCTCGGATTGGCCAGCGTATCTAGCTAATTTTATGTATCGATGAAGCGCGCTGTAAATTAACCTCAATAAAAGACAAAAGAAGTAAATAATTTTTCTAGTACCTATACATAAATACGTTACCAAAAAATTACGATTTGAAAAGAGGCTAAAACAGTTTTAACTTCAAATATCTCTGAAATTCATAAATTTTTTTTTTATTTTAAGAACACATATAATAAATAACATAGAAACTCTACATCGGCATCAAATTTCAAAAAAATTAAAAACGATTTTACTACTCTCTAAAGTTGAATTAGTGAAAATTGCTCCTCCATTTCAATTAGTGGAAAAAACTACTAATTTATTAGTGAATATTCACTATTTCATTTAGTAGGTTTTTAAAACTACTATTTTTGTTAGTAGTTTTTACTAATTTAATTAGTAGTTTTAAGAAAACCACTAATGAAATAGTGAATATTCACTAATAAATTAGTAGTTTTTTCCACTAATTGAAATGGTGGAGCAATTTTCACTAATTCAACTTTAGAGAGTAGTTATCATGCAACAAAGAAAATAACTTTGTAAAATACGAAAATTTTAAATATCAAATATTTCAAAAAGTAATTGTATAATCTTGATAAAAACTCAATATCGATACACAATATCGATATCACACACAAAATTGTCTATAAATTTGGATCTGATTTATCAGGCCATTCTCGATAAATTACGATTTGAAAAAAAGGTTAAAAAAATTTTTAACTTCAAATATCTTTGAAATTTATGGACCAATCATTTATCCCAAAGAAAGAGACAGGAAGCGATAAAAATCTACCTCTACAACAAAATTTGGAAGCGATTAAGAAAATTTTACTCCCGTAAATTGTCCCCACAGAAAAAACGTTTTTTATTTATTTTAAAATTTTTCTCTCAAAAGCTAATCAATTGAATGATTCAATTTTTTACAGATTATAGCTATTTATACTGTTCATTATCACGATTTTTTAAAAAAATTGACCATTTACTTTTGGAATTGAAAATATTTGAAAATGGAGTTTGAAAATATAGGTTTTTCAACTATCAATTTGTTTGATCAATTTGTAAAAATTTTACACAATTCTACTCAGAATTTATAAACTTTTTCCCATTCAATATTTTGCTGTAAAACTTGAAGGTTATGTTCTGGGGCTAATTTGGAACCAATAAATAGTATATTACGATACGTGGGCCGGAAATTGGATTTCCGGGCCGTGCGTGGTATGACGCCCGAGGCGAAGCCGAGGGCGTCATAACGCACGGCCAGGGCATCCAATTTCCGGTCCAAGTATTGTATACTATTTTTCTTACTCCCCGGCCGAAAGTACGTTCTGTAATTGTTAAATAATTGATAAAATTGCGTTGTCGTCTGCTAGCTGTGTTTGAGTGTTAGTTTTTCTTTCGGCCCGCTCGATAGTAGTGCCTCTGTCGGCCGCTTTGGGTAGCTCGGTCGATATTACCGACTGTTTTTTCTTTCGGCCCGGCGTAAAGAGCTGGTTTTTTGGGCGTCTGCTACTTTCGCTATTGTACAGATGGTCTGATGCCCGCCCGACATTTGCAAGACCGAGGCGAAGCCGAGGTTTTGCTGGTCGGGGCGGGCATCAGAAACACATTCATTAAAAAAAGACAACACCACTTTTTATTTCAACTAACTCTTTTTTCTCGTCACACTTGCACTTTCCTCTGTCTATTTCGTACGTGTCTAACCTTCACACCGCACAAACATATTTTCCTCGGACGCTCCCGTCCATACGTTTACTTAATTGTTTCTACACGACTCGAAAGTACGTGTAGAAAACAAGAGGAAAAAACAATAACCACGATCAAACAAAACCACTTTTTATTTCAACTAACTTTTTTCTCGTCACCCGTGCACTTTCCTCTGTTTATTTCGTACGTGTCTAACCTTCACACCGCACAAACATCTTTCCTCGGACATGCGCGCGGGCGCTGAAGCGCCGCGGATCAGGAAATTTCGGCAGCCAATCAGAGCGCGCGGTTGGTCTAAAATAGGATGCGAAAGTTTCTCTTTCGGCCCGGAGATGCGGGCCGAAAGTACGTACTTTCGGGTGGGCGAGTAAGAAAAAAATTTTGAGCAATTTTAAAATTTTGACCTTCAACAGTTGACGTGAAATTACCCATTATATATATATATATATATATCATTAAAAATATTACTTATGTCGACTGCAATTTAATATCAACTGATAAGAATTTTTTCATCGGTCTTACAGTCTTACAAATTAAATTAAAATAATTAATATTTATGGCAGTCAGATTGCCCTTGTTTATAATCACCCCCGCAGAATCTGAAATAAAAACTTAATTAAAATCTGGAAAAAACTTTGTTAGCAAAGGACGATCTGACTGCCCACCACCACCACCTTGTCCGACGTTTCGAGCCTGCTCCGGCTCCTCCTCAGGGACTGAAATAAAACCCGCGATACACCTCCTTATATACCATGCACCCATACCCCCTTCTTTTCTCTTACCCCACCACCCTCCACATTCCCCTCTCCAACTTTCCATTCTCACTTAAATTAATAAAGAATGATAAATGTTATCTAATTTACTTGACTCTATCATTAAATTTACATTATTCCGATTTCTTAGAATGTGAATACTTTCAAGGCTTTCCCTCTTATATTTATTCTTAATCCCCTGTTCCAAAATATCCACACTCCCAAAATCGAAAGAATGCAAACTATTTAAACAATGTTCTTTCAAACCCGATGTACAACTTGAGCTGCGTAAACTATATTGATGTTCATATATTCTCTTTTTCAAATATCTACCCGTTTGACCAATATAACAACCATTACAATCCCTACAATTAATTTTATAAACAACTCCCGATTTCAAACATTTATCATCCTTGTCTTTACAATTACTAAATAACCTTTCTAAATTATTATCATTTCTAAAGAAAACTTGAATATTATGTTTACTAAAAACCCTTCTAATCCTTTCCGACAAACCTCTAACATATGGTAAACTAAAATATGCATTCTTTCCATTTCTATTCCTTGTTTGATTATCTACCCGCTGCTTCAATCCACCATTATAAATTTCCCACACTCTCTCATCAATCATTTTATCAATAAATTTTACGGGATAACTATTTTTAATAAATGTTTCTCTAACTAAATTTAAATTCTTTTTCCTAAAATCTTTATGTGACAATTTAATCGCTCTGTCAATGACACCTTTGATCGCACCTGTCTTGTTTCCGAATTGGTGGTGAGAATCAAAATTTAAAAATCTACCTGACCATGTAGGTTTTCTATACTAATCTAATTTTACTCTATTATTATTACCTCTAATGACTCTAATATCTAAAAAACTCAATTGATAATCTTTCTCAACTTCTTTTGTGAATTTAATTCTATCATGGATAGAATTAAACACATCCACCATTTCATCCACAAAACATTCTGGTACAACTGCAAAAATGTCATCAACATATCTTTTAAAAATAATTGGCTGAAAAACCAACTTAGACAAAGCAATACTTTCCAATTTTTCCATTACTAAATTGGCTATAACAGGTGACAAAGGTGATCCCATTGGACAACCATATCTTTGTTCATATAGACTATTATCAAAAGAAAAAATTGTGTTTTTAAAAACCAAATTAAGTGCCTTTATAAATTCATCTTTTGTTAAACTAGTATGTACTTTAATTTCAGACCATTTATCTTGTATAATATCATTCAACAACTCTAAAGGTATATTTGTAAACAAAGATACTACATCCAATGAAACCATCCTATGATCATTCGGAATAATAATATCTTTCATTATACCATAAAAACTCCAACTATCTTTAATATATGAATTTGTTTTACCTACTATCTTGAACAATATATTAGACAAAAATCTAGCAAGTCTATACGTCGGAAAATTTATCGATGATATTATTATTCTATATGTCAACTGTTCTTTGTGAATCTTAGGAAGCCCATAACATAAAAAATTCTTATCAGTTGATATTAAATTGCAGTCGACATAAGTAATATTTTTAATGATAAAACTAAGGTCTATTAAAGGTGGGGTAAAATGTTTTTTAGAGATATATATGGGATTTATGGGAAGGTGGTAAAAGATTATTGCTCAAAATGGGTAAAAATGGTTTTAAGGATTGTAATTTTAAAGGAGCAACTCACTTTTCTTCTAAGGTGTAAAAAATCAAATATTTTTCCTAAACATATTGGAAAAAAATTTGATGATAAGGGTTTTTATCGGGATTACAATAAAAGAGTTTCTTATGATCTACGGAAAAATATTTTCTTTTTCAAAAATAAATTACTTAACTTAGAAATTAGAGATTTGAATTTTGAAATTAATCGTTTGAATAAATATTTATTAGAGCTTGAAAGATATTTATATAATAAAATAGAACAGAATGATTTGCAAGAATTTTTTCGTGGTCAAAAGAGGCACTTTGAAAAAGTAAAATATAACCATAGGAGTAAATTAAAAAGAAAATTTGAATATTTAAAGCATAGAAAACACTCTCAGGTCAATCAAACTAACAATGTTAATAAGAATTGGTTTAGAAATTTAACTGACAAAGTAATACCAGAAGAAGTGGTAAATATCATGTCAAAGGGTGCTAAATTTGGAATATCATATTCAAGTAAATCTCTTCCGATCAAGAATATCATCGCTGAGGTAGAAAGTAGTATGAGTAGTTTTAATCTGGAGTTTAAAAAAGAATGTAGGAGTTCTTTAGTTAAAGTTGTTAATAATTTTAAAAGAGAACATAGATTTGATAATTATTTGAACAGTAATTTATTCCATGATTTAAAAATAACGAAGAAATTCTTGAGAGAGAATCCGAATATGATCTTCCAAAAAGCAGATAAAGGAAATGTAACTGTAGTTTCAGATAAAAGGGATTATATTAATAAAATTCAACTTATGTTGGAGGATGATACCACTTATGTGAAAATTAGGAATCCACATATCAATAGACTACAAGTTAAATTGAAAGAATTATTGATGCATTGGAAAACAAAAGCTTATATTAAGGATAGTATGTTTAAATATTTAAAATGTGAAAATGGCACTGTAGCTAAATGTTATGGGCTTCCTAAGATTCACAAAGAACAGTTGACATATAGAATAATAATATCATCGATAAATTTTCCGACGTATAGACTTGCTAGATTTTTGTCTAATATATTGTTCAAGATAGTAGGTAAAACAAATTCATATATTAAAGATAGTTGGAGTTTTTATGGTATAATGAAAGATATTATTATTCCGAATGATCATAGGATGGTTTCATTGGATGTAGTATCTTTGTTTACAAATATACCTTTAGAGTTGTTGAATGATATTATACAAGATAAATGGTCTGAAATTAAAGTACATACTAGTTTAACAAAAGATGAATTTATAAAGGCACTTAATTTGGTTTTTAAAAACACAATTTTTTCTTTTGATAATAGTCTATATGAACAAAGATATGGTTGTCCAATGGGATCACCTTTGTCACCTGTTATAGCCAATTTAGTAATGGAAAAATTGGAAAGTATTGCTTTGTCTAAGTTGGTTTTTCAGCCAATTATTTTTAAAAGATATGTTGATGACATTTTTGCAGTTGTACCAGAATGTTTTGTGGATGAAATGGTGGATGTGTTTAATTCTATCCATGATAGAATTAAATTCACAAAAGAAGTTGAGAAAGATTATCAATTGAGTTTTTTAGATATTAGAGTCATTAGAGGTAATAATAATAGAGTAAAATTAGATTAGTATAGAAAACCTACATGGTCAGGTAGATTTTTAAATTTTGATTCTCACCACCAATTCGGAAACAAGACAGGTGCGATCAAAGGTGTCATTGACAGAGCGATTAAATTGTCACATAAAGATTTTAGGAAAAAGAATTTAAATTTAGTTAGAGAAACATTTATTAAAAATAGTTATCCCGTAAAATTTATTGATAAAATGATTGATGAGAGAGTGTGGGAAATTTATAATGGTGGATTGAAGCAGCGGGTAGATAATCAAACAAGGAATAGAAATGGAAAGAATGCATATTTTAGTTTACCATATGTTAGAGGTTTGTCGGAAACGATTAGAAGGGTTTTTAGTAAACATAATATTCAAGTTTTCTTTAGAAATGATAATAATTTAGAAAGGTTATTTAGTAATTGTAAAGACAAGGATGATAAATGTTTGAAATCGGGAGTTGTTTATAAAATTAATTGTAGGGATTGTAATGGTTGTTATATTGGTCAAACGGGTAGATATTTGAAAAAGAGAATATATGAACATCAATATAGTTTACGCAGCTCAAGTTGTACATCGGGTTTGAAAGAACATTGTTTAAATAGTTTGCATTCTTTCGATTTTGGGAGTGTGGATATTTTGGAACAGGGGATTAAGAATAAATATAAGAGGGAAAGCCTTGAAAGTATTCACATTCTAAGAAATCGGAATAATGTAAATTTAATGATAGAGTCAAGTAAATTAGATAACATTTATCATTCTTTATTAATTTAAGTGAGAATGGAAAGTTAGAGAGGGAATGTGGAGGGTGGTGGGGTAAGAGAAAAGAAGGGGTATGGGTGCATGGTATATAAGGAGGTGTATCGCGGGTTTTATTTCAGTCCCTGAGGAGGAGCCGGAGCAGGCTCGAAACGTCGGACAAGGTGGTGGTGGTGGGCAGTCAGATCGTCCTTTGCTAACAAAGTTTTTTCCAGATTTTAATTAAGTTTTTATTTCAGATTCTGCGGGGGTGATTATAAACAAGGGCAATCTGACTGCCATAAATATTAATTATTTTAATTTAATTTGTAAGACTGTAAGACCGATGAAAAAATTCTTATCAGTTGATATATATATATATATATATATATATATATATATATATATATATATATATATATATATATATATGTATATGTATATATATGTGTATGTGTGTGTGTGTGTGTGTGTGTGTGTGTGTGTGTGTGTGTGTGTGTGTGTGTGTGTGTGTGTGTGTGTGTGTGTGTGTGTGTGTGTGTGTGTGTGTGTGTGTGTGTGTGTGTGTGTGTGTGTATATATATATATATATATATATATATATATATATATATATATATATATATATATATATATATATATATATATATATATATATATATATATATATATATATATATATATATATATATATATATATATATATTAATAGCTTTTTATTTCTACTGGAGTAGTAAAAAATTTATCGATAACTATGTGTGTTTTCTTTTTTACACACACACACACACACACACACACACACACACACACACACACACACACACCCACGCATACGCACGCACGCACGCACGCACGCACGCGCACACACGCACGCGCACACACACGCACATATATATATTAAAAGCAAACCTTCTGACTTTCTTGAATCCTGAAAAGAGGGTAACAACAGTTTACTTTCATTGTTTGAGTTATCAACAAAATTATTTTGTTCATTTTTTTATTTCACTGGCGTAAATGCAGGAGTCTCCTCATTGTTTGATTGCACTGGTGAACATGCAGGAATGTCCTCATTGTTTGATTTCCCTGGTGAAAATGTAGGAGTCTCCTCATTGTTTGATTCTACTGGTGATAATGCAGGAGTCTCTTCATTTTTTGATTTCACTGGTGCAAGAGTCTCCTCATTTTCTGACAACTCCTTGAGAGTAACTCCAAACGCTATTTTCGGTCTTGAATCAGTAAATGTCTGGACGGAAACATTTTTATCATATTTGTTCATAATATTTTTATTCGTCCGCTTCTCTCCATTTTTCATATCGATCGCCGTTTTTTTCTAAAAATGTTATTGCTTTTAAATACATTTTTCGATACAGTGTTCGTAAAATGCGATTTTATACTTCTGTAAATTTGTAAAATCGCTTTTACAAATTTCGACAAAATATCGTCCGATGCACGTACGAAAAGTGATTCTACACTCGCGTGATCGTCATCCTGGCTTTGCTCGGACGACAAAGCTCATACTCGTGCTATAATCTATACTTTCGCACTTGTATCAAAATATACTATTATCTGAGGGTGATGCCGGAATCAATATAGAATTACAGCTTTCGACATTTTACGGTGACTAGAATATTTTGATAAATCTATAAATTACTTTACATAATATAAACTTTATTGTAGGAGCCATGATAGAACGTAGAAGTTTTTCTATCAAATATACCCATGAATTTAATAAAAATCTAGTAGAAATAGCCAAGTTCTAGATATTCTTCATTTAATGAGAATAACACTAGACCCACATAACCTTAAACAGTTCTTACTGAATTTCCTCTGTAATTTGATCATGTATTCACAACCAAATAATTCAAAAGGATAGCTTCGCCAAATGTTTATTCATTTATTCTGTGTCTCTCTCCTCGCCATAACAACAAACCTTTTAATAGCCATTTCATAACTCAAAAAATTGACCTACTTTGATATCTTTTAAATACTTATAGACAAACTAAAGTAAACCTGTGAGAAAACTCATTCTATTTTTCTGTGTATGAAATGACAAATATGACTGGAAAAATCATTTCATCGATGAATAGAAATAAACAAAAAAAACCCTAGTAGAAAGAGTCATCAACCGTTCGCTATGCGTTTACTAAATCACTAATTTTCTTAACAGTTTAACCAATGGACGGTAATAAATACCGCTTATTTCACCACGGAATAATTCTTATGGTTGGCTAACGAATTTTAAAAATCACGAGAAAATACAATTTACGTAAATTATTACTCATATAAAATGTACAAAATTGAATTATTCGTGTAATATCAAAAATATCACACAGACGGTACTTTACTTTACATAAATAGATTAATTCAGTAAACTTGTATGTGAAATTAAGGTTAGTTTATACATATAAACATTGGAATCTCTAGCATAAATGAATTCAAGACGAATCAGGGTATGTACAGGCAGCCTTATTTGTCTGTGTTTAAAAAGTTTCAACATTCTCCAATAAGATCGCCGGGACTATGAAAATCAGCCAATAAGCTTAAATAATTACAAAACGTTCGGACAGAATTCCTTTGGATGTATATACTGAAACATCCATAATTTTCAGGCAAGTGACAAGGTGCGAAGCGGAATCTTGAGTCAGCTTAACTTTTTAAAAGTCTGATTTTAAGGCCATGTGAAACCGTGAATTTCCATATTTTTTAAATCAAAATTCAAATGTTTTTTTCAGATAATCTATTTTGGTTGGGTAATTTTTTACCACGGTAATGACTAGTTTTTGCCGATAATCTGTCAAACTAGCTATTAATTTGGAAAATAATCGTATCGATTTCTACCAAAGAATCTGATTGTTTCCGACATCCCCTCATAAGTAACAAAAATAAAGGCAGGATCACTAACATATGTGTCGATGGTCTCATCTTCTCATTCAAGATCGGAACTATAACTAGTAGTGTTTTCAACATATTTTTGGTTAGGTAATATAAATCTTTTTCTTTTGCTTTTAGTCTGTATTTCTTCCGCTGTAGCTGTAAATAATTTTAAAAAATTAGCAAAACTGTAAAAATCTTATTTTCTATGCGAAGCGTCTAGAATTGATCCAGAACATCAATTTAAAACCTGATAAAGATATTTTTTCGATAATTATAATAGAATCAAAAAAATTTATAGATGAATCTAAAACAGAGTTTACATAATGTTCTTTGCGTCGTGTGTCATATACAGTGTACCGAGTAAAAAAAAAGTTCGACATTTTTGCTTCCTCATAGAGAGTTCGTGCGTGCGTGTGCGTGTGTGGCGCTTTACTTACCTCCAGATTTATGCGGTAGATTTTAACCGGACGGATCTCTTTTTTTTGTTTTGTTTTCTGTATAATTTTAAATTGTAGCATTAAAACTTAACCAAAGGAATCAATAAAATAAAGTTTGAGGAAGCCAGGTGCCTTTGGTATCGGTTTTTTCTGTCCGTACACTGTATCATACGACACACGGTGCAAAGAACATTATGTAGACACTACTTAAAGAATATTCATGAAAATTTATATTTCAATATTTTATTTTGCATTTCTATCGAAAAATTTTCCAACGAAAAAGTTTTCCGAAACTGCTTTTCTTTAAAAAATGTAGTATAATAATTATAAATTAAAATGCTCAATAATAAAAAGGAAAAAAATATTATTTTTGAGTCACAATAGTGTATTGCACAACTAGAGAAGTAAAGAGTTGGCCAATCCAGAGCACGTGTAAATTACCGTCCGCAGGAGAGCCGAAGGAGAGGGTGGAAAACATATGCACTGGGCTGGCCCTTATTATTTCCGTGTTGTGTTACTATTTTTCAATATACCACAATAAATGGCATTTTTGAGCAGGAAACGAAAGCGGTACATTCGGCTAAGGTATGGTGAATAAGAGTGTCGTCACATGCGTTACGGAAAATTTTACGGAATGAGAGAATCGTAATGGTCGTGGTGCCAAATTTAAAATTTGTTAAACTACTTGATGAAATAATACAAAGTAAAAGAGTTCCTAATTATAGTTATATTATCATATTAATCGATAAAAACAATAAATTAATAAATAACATATTTACAATTTTTTAATATCCACTTTATTATGTACAATCTAACTGATATTTATAGTCTTTTCTAATTTAAATTATTGTTCATCAACAATAAACAATGTTATTTAATAGTATATTTACATGGTAATATTTCATAATAAGCGGTCCCATTCCGTGTGAAAATGACAAAAGGCTATTCACGTGGAGTATACGTTTTTTTTACCGCAACGGCAATCTAACCTCACTTCGATACAATGCAATTAAAATTTATTGAATATCATTCAGTAAAATTTTCCGTAACGCATGTGACGCCCGCCCCAACCCTTTTTAAATCACGTACTATAGCGAAATGTGTGTAAAGTGTTTTGACATCACAGACTAGTGCGTAAACCTATTCATGCGTGAAGTATAATACTTTATGAGTCACGGAGCCACGCAGGTTGCAATGCCCTATATATACATATAAACACGAGTGTCTACTATGTTTCATTTTTTGTTTTTTTTTTCTTATAGTCATATTATTTTTTCTATCTCATTCGTAAATATTCGTATTTTTTTTAAGTTTCCAGGATAAATTTGTCAGACACTTGACGTCACAGATTCTTCGATTGTATGTACAAATATCGTGTAAAAAAAAGTGCAATTTCAACGTAAAAATCCCCGTCTTAATAACGTTCTTTTTATATCACTTTTTAATAGCACATTTTCTCAAAAATATGTATGCTTAAAACTTTATCGAAATAAAACTTTTTTTTTTAAATTATGAACAGAAATGCTAAGTACTAAAAGATGTTTTACCTTTAATTTTTATTGAGAATGAATTTGAAGTAATATAGTAGAAGTTTAATCGTTTAAATACACGAAACATGTAAGTTGAAGGAAAGTGCTACTGAGAAGGTTGAATGTGAATAAGTGAATTTATCAACACTGGCAGTAAAAAAAGTACGAATAATGTATGGTAATACAGGCGATGGCACTGGAGTTTCAATTCAAGCCGCCCGGACGAGAGTCAAGCACCCTATAACCGCATGGGCAACCAATTGCATCAGATCTCCCTGCGAGCGTATACCAGAACGCCGATAATGGAGGTCCCTTTCATACGCCGACACATCACACACACACACACACATACATATTGATAATATAACCTGTGGCGTCCGCTTGCAATTTTTTTTTCTTCCCTATAGAGGTATCGGCTACCAGGCCACGTCCTCTAACTGCTTGCAATATATAGATATATAATACCTGTGAAATTCTCCCGTCGTTGGCGGCCATATTGATGACATATTCAAATATAGACATAGTATATCTATATAATGCGAGCAGACTATACGTGTTATATATATATATATATATATATATATATATATATATATATATATATATATATATATATATATATATATATATATATATATATATATATATATATATATAACCAAATTTTTAGATCTCTACACGAATAATACAAATTTGAGGGCACACCCCCACTTCGTTGAAAGTTAGCCATTTGAAAAAAAAAATAATAAAAGTTCACAGAAAATTTCTGCAGTCATTTTTACGGGATTCTCTGCATGTGTGTATAGGTGTACCTGCCAGATATTTGTGGCAGGTACTTTTCCAAATTTTTTTCTACGCAGCAGTAAATATTAGAAGTGAAGAATTCAAATTATCAGAAATAATATCAAAGAGTTAAATTTGTTAATCTCAATGAGTTCCATTAGTATTTCATGATCAATGTGAATTGAAAAATATAGTTTATATATGAGCGAGCATAGAATTTATATAATATTCATGATGAATAGTATAGTCATTTCCAAATAGATTAAATGAAAGTTCAACAAAGTTAAGAAAATAGTATACATAAAGCTAAAAGTATGCTTTAGGCATGTCTTCACGAATAAAAAACAGTGACTTAGAACTGAAGAACTCAAGTTATCGACAACAATACCAGGCTTATCTATTTAAAATATTAACATTAGTTGCCAACGTTGGAAGAAAATATACATGTGCCATACATCAAATTAAAGAAAACTATTTTACAAGCTTATTTGAAGCTAAAAGTTCAAGATGAAGAAGTCGTATATACCTGCTAGAAAATCATTTGTATCTATAAATAATTGTTGGACAACCTTATTTTCATTTGTATTTTATAGTAAACATGGATTGAAAAATGATGAAAATATTCTTGTCTCATAGTTTTCATATTAATTATAACAGGTTCAGTATGGATAATGAAAAAATACATTAAGTTTACAAATAATAAAAAGGAATGAAAAATATTTTCAGTTTTAGAGTACCGAATGACATGCATTATTACGTCTGATATGAAAAGCGATATAACCAAATGTTTTTGAAGTTTTTTGTTATACAGCAAGCAGCAAGTATGTCAAATTTCATATTTGGCTCATACCGTGCTGAACCTGTTAATATGTCTGTGATCGATTCTTATAGGGAATGCTTCAATCCATAAGATATACAAGTGAGTAAATTCAAAGTCAATAATTAGATATCTAATAATGCATAACAATAACTTTGCATTGAATTAAAGTTTTATGAAATTTTTGTTCTGTAAAGTAATATAATAAATATAAAATTAAAACAAACTTATTATCTAAGTCTTTAGATGCCCATTACAATACAATTCTCTGGGGAGAAATGAAGAGACAAAATATATTTACCTGCCAAAATGAGGATATAACATGTGGAATAGTAATAGGCATGTGGACAATCTGCCTCGTCACATATGTTTCCAGTTTTGTTACACTCGTACCACCTAGCCCAATACTTATGATTTTTGTCAAAGTCCATTTCATTTCTTGGGGTGATACACTCTGCAGTAGATCTATCATATTTTATATCAAATATATTTTTGGTAACCTGCTGCTGTAGGTTATCCCGGAATGCCACTTTCGCAAACTGCATAATGTACTGCATTCTACAAGAATTACATTCAGTTAATTATTTAAAAATTTAAGTGTCAATGAGTATTCTTTTGTTTAATAATTACCTTGCTCTTTTTGCTTTCTGCGTTCACGTAATGACGTAATTACTCGTGCGCCATAACTTCCGATCACGATCACACGCTACCAGGAATGTCGTCTTCTTCTTCTTCTTACCGATTGAGTGAAAAGGAACAACGAAGTATACCTTAGACTGTCTACATATACAGTCCCTTATTATACTCTAATCAATCGGTAACATTGTAAAGAAAAACAGAACAGACTACTTATGCGCATGCGTGCGTGGTGGGGCAGGGGAGTTATGGGTCTGTCTCCACGCCACCACACACCACTATAATACACCCCACCACACGCATAGTCCGGATGTTCCACTCCGTCCCCCCTCGCATACCAAGTTACCGATTGAGTACAGAAGAATAACACAGGCAACTGCCTCTCTTTTCTATTAAGTCTCTTTTCTATAAAGTTTCAAAACTATTACCTATATGTGCAACTGTTAATGTAATAGCTGTTTTACAACTTACTAATTTAATATGGCAGAAGAAAATAGGATAAAAATAAGAAAATTGTACGCGTATGAAGATGCTCATAAAATAAGTAGAAGTACTTCTCGAAGAAGTCGACGATCAGCTCAGGCGTCACAATCTATAGAGGTTAGTGCTTTGAAAATCTTAGATTGTCATGTACTATTTTTCTTTTTGATACAAATGTTACCTACCTAAATTCAGTTCAGAAACGGCTAAAATTAATTATTTCAGATTTACCTATTAAGAATATAGCACATTCAATTCCGCGATAATTTTATATTTATGTAATTTTATATTTATATTTATGTATATAAAATTAAATTGCTGTTTAATGATTCAATGCAATTAGACATTTATAACAGATAGTTAAAGTAAATAATGCGATTGAGCGGGACAGTTTATAAAGAGCATTGTTAATTATTAAAATTCAATATTTTATTCTATATTATAGATTAACAGTGATGATGTTCCAAATCGATCAATTTCATCACAGCCAATTACGCCAGAGGAAATATTTATCAATGATGCAGCTGATTCTCAAATACACCATGTCGATGGTACCTTAACAAATGAAATTAGAATGTTAGAAGTTGATACTGTTTTGGATACTGATAACGATGTAACAGTAAGTGTGAAAAACTTGTTATATTTTAATGGTATGCGTACGAATATCAATTTAAATTTAATAACTAATTTCAAATTCTTTTAAGAGAGTAAGTCTGGGTTTAATGCTGGAAAAATCATTTGTTAAAAAAATTTGTTAAAAAAATGATTTTATTATATTAAAAGTCAATTCATTGTATTAAAAGTAAATGTAAAAAATAATATATTTTAAATCTTTCCAGGCTCTTTTATCCCTCTTAGACAGTTTGTGTTACATGCAAAAAATTGTGTAACAAATGCTTGGAAAATACTCATAGAGTATTACTGTTACTCATACGGCTCTCATAGAGTTAATTATCTGTCATTACTTACAGTGACCAGAGCGTATTTATTTGAGAATAATACACTACTTTTAATTTATGAATTTTTTTAATTTTTGTTTTTTATGGTTCTTAGTAACATTTACAAATTATTTACTCAAGGAAATTTTATATTTTTAACTCTTCGTTCCATCACTGAATAAATTTCTTTATTTTTTATTTAAAAATATTTAAATTTATTAAATACTACAAGATATACTTATTTCTAAATATTGGCTCTGCCGTCGACTTCAGGTCATAAAATCTTAGCATTTTATCACTATTGACTCAAGACTTATATGAATCCAATTTAAATGGCCTATCGACAATTCAGGTTACGGGCCAACTTAACTGCTACAAGTTTAAAATTCAAATATTTAATTTTTGGCAAAAATCCTGTTCATAAAATGAATATTTCCATTTGAATTAAGATAGATTTTGTATGTGCATTCGAATAAATTTCTAAAATAATCAAATTATTGATGAATTCATAGTTTATATTAAATACTGTTATGATTTATTTTCTTACCTCAAAAATGAAGATGCATCATAAGTAGGATATTATATAACTTGTAAACCAATTTTTCTCAGAGATATTGCATTCCCAAAATTTTTCCTTTGATGTAGCTTTATTAAAAACTACTCGACAAATTTTTATGGGATAAATTATGATTTTTGAGCAATTTTTGACCGCAAAAAAATATTTACTTAAATAATTTAGATACATACAATTCTTCAGTCCATAGTCTTACAAAATGCCAAGATTTTAGGACCTGTCCCATCAAAATATATGCAGTTCCTGGATCTGGAGTCGACGGCAGAGCCTTCTATTATGCCTAAATCTTCTATTATGCAAAAAACAGCTTTAAAGATAAAATCACTAAAATACATCTTTATTTCTTCTGTAACTCCTTCTTTGCCCTGGAATATAAAAAAGTACTGTTTTTAGCTTAAAATATTTTATATTTGAAACAAATATTCTGATACCTCAGTTTATGGACCTTTAGACTTGTAATCTATATGAGCATACATATCAGCACCACCCATAGCTACATCAGTCAGTTAAGCATCGTTGCATGGTCAAACATAATTTCCCTTTGGTACTACGTACTTTTCACAACCTTTTTTACACATCATTATAAGATACTGAGGTAAATGTAGAATGTGTTGAGAAAGCAAAATCTTTAATCCATGTTATGAAGCCAGTATCGCCAAGGCCAAATGCTTAAAAAAAGTGTTTATCACAGCAACACTCCCATATTGTTTTTGTTTTTAATATCTGATCCGTTGAACATTTTTACTTTTCCTTCATTACTCATTTTCACATATAACATTATTACTCAATAAAGACAATACGACTAATATATATATTTATTACAGTGAATAACAGTTTTCACTTCAGTAAATAAAATGACAATTATATAATATTGAGATTCAGTTGCTGGTTATTGATAGTAGCTTTCTGGCAGAAGCGAAGGTCCCATAATATTTTTCTACACAATATCACATCTTTTGCCTTCCTTTCCAAATTGATTTCAATCTGTACACTAAATTTGTCAGTATGGGCTTAATTTGTCTTTAGTATCGATCCCTGTTATTTTAAGAATAAAGTTTCCAATAACAGTTCAAGTAGTGAAAAGTTATTTCTAAAACTTCAATTTCACTGTCACTGTACACTTATATTACACTCTCAATAACTTTTCCAATATACCTTCACATCTTAAATACTAAATGTGCACTCCAAAATCCATTCGAGAATGCAAAAAAACTAAGAGGAACACTTCGTATACAGAAGCTGCTTATATCATAGCATATTATGAATCTGAAATGACAGCTGTGTATGTTTACAATGTAGCTTGCACTGACTTTTGTATACCTATATATATTACAATAAAGGAGTGAGTGACTGTCGATAAGTCAGGTTGTTATGATGCCAAGTTAACTGTTATAAGTTTTAAATTCAAATATTTCATTTTTGTCCAAAATCTCAAAAATGTTCATAAATTATATTATTTATCTTTTATCTCTATATTAATATTATTTTTTTATTTTATACAGTATATATATATAGATATTTGAAGTGATAATCTTGAGTATATTAAGACTAGAAAAATCAAGAAAAAATTAGTAGAAATCAATGTATGAATTATATAAATATCCTAAACAAGTGGAAAAATGTAATTTGAACAAAAAACAAATGAAAAGCGCTATCGGTATTTTTGGTATATCCTAAAATCAAAAACTACTAGTGTTTTTCCAATTAAATATGTCAAAAAAGAAAAATCGATTTTTCATCATTTTAAAGATGTCTGACCCCCTTAAATAAAAATTCAATATCAGTTTTTACAAATTTGAATTTGGGATTTTTTTTAATGTTTAGAACTGATATTTATATATTATAAATTCGCTGTAGGTATGCAGGATAACATTCTCTAGAATGTAAAAAAGAAAACAGACGATAGCTATATTTAGTCATTAATTATTTATTATTCATTAGTTATCGATAAAAACATAATTTTTTATAAATGGGTTATATTTCGCAATTAAAAATAAAAAAAGATAATGATATAAATAGTTTTTTTTTTTGTTAAAAAGAATATTGAAAACTATAATTAGCTAAATTATTATGTTTTCTGATATATTATTTCTTGAGAAGCAAAATAATTTATATAAAAAAAAAATTATTTGCTGTTGCATAACATAGAGTAAAATTGTCTTAGTCACTAATGATTGGTCTATTTTCTGACATATTTAAGGATAAAATTTGTGAAATCTTTTCTTCAAATTGTAATTTCTCGGAAATGGCTCGTTGTATCATCTTGAATTTTATAGACAATTTTCATGGGAAATAGGTATGATGTGTGAAAGTTTTTATTAAGATCATTTAATTATTTTCGGAAGTATTTAACATTGAAAATTTTCGTATTTTAAAAAGTTATTTCCTTTGTCGCACGATGAATGGAGTAAAATTTGTTCAATTGTTTTGACATTCTGTAGATTTGTTGAGTTTGTATAGTTCTTTTCTAATGAATTACTTTCTAAAAAGTTTTTGTTCATAAATTTAAGACATTTGATAATTGAATTTTGTTAACCTTTTGTTTTTAAATTGTTTATTTTTGTTTTTTTTCGAAATAATAAAAGAAAAGAATACGAAATAAAAATTTAATTTTTGTGTTATGAAGTTGTTGATCATTTAAAAAACATGTAAGATGCATAACAATATTGGAACTATATGTATATTATCCGTACAGGAACGATAAATTTATTTTGAGAAAGCTACGTGCCAATAATTGGCAGCGGTTTTTTTTGTACCCCATCTGCATTCTAGATAGTGTATTCCAAAAATAAAATTCTTGGCGAGCTCAAAAATGGATCAATTAGAATTTTATTATTCGATTTTACGCTACAAATGGGAGGTGATTCAGTGAGCTCCACGACACTTGCAGCGATTCCAATTTTTGTCTAGACTACCTGCATGTTTTGAACACGTATTACAAAGATAAAAAAACAGTTGCCAATTCATGGGCACTTAACTTCCTCAAACTAATTTATCGATTACTTTTATTAAATTGAAAATTAAGCAGTAAATTTTTTACAAAAAAAATTTTGAGAAAAGTCATGATAAAGCATTATATCAATAGTTATAATATGTAAAAATTTTAATTCATTCATCGGGTTTCATAAAACAGAAAACGCGATTAATACCGAAGTGCAGCCAAAAGTATTGTTAAACATATTTGTTAAAAATAATATCAAGTAAACAACACGCACGGGTAGCACGCGGCATTTCCATTTCCTAGTATACATAAAGCCGTCCCAAAAAATTACGATTTGAAAAGAGGGCTAAAACAGTTTTAACCTCAAATATTTCTGAAATTCATAAACGAATTTTCTTACTATAAGAACAGATATTATAAATGACACAGAAACTTTAAATTTCCACCAAATGTCAACAAAATTAAAAACAATTTCTCGAGGTATCACGCAACAAAGAAAATAACTTTGTAAAATACGAAAATTTTGAATATCAAATATCTCAAAAAGTAATCGTACAATCTTGATAAAAATTCACATACATAATATCTATATCACACATAAAATTGTCTATAAATTTGGAGCTGATTCATTGAGCCGTTCTCAATAAATTACAATTTGAAAAAATGTTTAAAAAATTATAACCTCAAATATCTCTAAAAATTTAAGAACCAATCATTTTACCCAAAGAAAGGGACACAAAGTTATGAAAAATTTATCTGTACAAGAAATTTAAAAAAAAGAAAAACACGGTTTTATTAATAACAAAAGAATCGTGATAGGTAGTGAAATATTTTGTTGTCGAAAATATAGGTACTTTCAAATGCTACCCATCCAATTAAAAAATTTAAATCCGATCATTACAAAATTCAAAAATAAATTTTTCGAAAATCAAAATTTCGACATAACACCAAAAGGAAGTAGTTAATCTTAAAAAATTATTTGGTTCCCGAATTAGGAATCAAAAAATAAAGAAATGAGACCCGTCCGGTTAAAATCGACCGCATAGATCCCAAAATAAAGCGGCACACACACACACACACACACACGCGCGTGCGCGCGCGCACCTACGCCCACACCCACCACACCCACCACACGCCCACACACACACACACGCGCGCGCGCGCGCACACGCACATCCATACAGACATAAAATTTTAGTATTAACAAAACTTCCTGTAGGAGGAAGCAATTGTTACAGCTTTCGGAAGCGGCAGAATTAAATCTTTTTTGCGATTTGTTGGTACAAATTGGGATAGTTTGAAGATTTTCAGCGGTACTTGCAGCGTTATCAATTTTTTCGTAGCCTCCCTGCGTACTGAAAGTGTATTTCAAAAATAAAATTCTTGGCGATATCAAAAGCGGCTGACTTAGTATTCTTTTCTTATTTCACCACGATAAAATGAATAGTGTATAAATCGATTCTGAGAGGAAATCATAATTTTTGACAAATTTAAATATGCTTTGGGCATGCAATATTACAAACTTGAACCACATTCCTATAGCTGTAATTTAATTGTTGCTTTGATATAAACTAGTGAAAATACCTCGCTTGCTAACGCTCGCTCGGTTTGTTATGTTATTGGAGTCATTGTCATTGTTTTCAATTTATTTTCAATTGTTCAAAATATTGTTGAAAAATTGTTCAAAAAATTGTTCAAGAATTTGTTCAAAGTATTATTCAAGAACTTGTTCAAAAAATTATTGAAAAAATTGTACAAAAAATGGTTCAAAAAGTTGTTCAAAAAAGTTCGAAGCAGTATAAATTATTTTTAATTTATCATTAAAAATATTACTTATGTCGATTGCAATTTACTATCAACTGATAAGAATTTTTCCATCCTTCTTACAGTCTTATAAATTAAAATAATTAATATTTGGGGCAGTCGGATTGCCCTTGTTTATAATCACCCTCGCAGAATCTGAAATAAAAACTTAATTAAAACCTGAAAAAAAAAACTTTGTTAGCAAAGTACGATCTGACTTTCCCACCACCAAATTGACCAATGTTCCGAGCCCGCTCCGGCTCCTCCTCAGAGAATTATTTTTTATTTAGAAATTTTTTCATAATTGCTAATAAAGAAAACATTACAATACCCGAACATTTAACATTAATGAAATGTCCTGGCTCCAGAACGATCACCCATCATATTAGTTTTTAAAATAAATGTTCATAATTTTGTACAAGTATCGTGGCGTGTTTGGGTAATTGGACGTTTTCATTACTATCTTATTTACTAACATATTCTAAATATTCATACATTTTTTAATAACAAACATTTCATTTATATTTTAGTTGACCTTGGACAATGAAAACGATTCGGAAATGAACTTGAACCAAGCTATGTTCTTAGAGCTTTTTGAAATAACTGAACAGTTTAATAATAGAGGGGAAGATTTATTATATCAAAATTCTTTTGATAAAGTTTTAACAATGCCTAATTTTCATAAGACTATTCAGGCATCTGTGGATAAAAGTCCAGCCGAAGTACTATTAATGATATTAAAATATTCAATAAAGAATAATTTAACATTGACTGCTATGTCAGAACTAATGCAATTAGTTAATTCGATTTTTTTAGAGCCTATATTGCCTCAATCACGGTACATGCTTGATAAATTATTTAATACTAATTTCGATGTAACATATCATGTTATATGTCCCAACTGTAGAATTTATTTGGGTAAGCTGGAGGATTCCAGATCAAATGATCATTGTGGCAACTGTCAAACGAAATTAAATTTCGCGAATCTCCCAGAAATGAATTTCTTTATAATTGTAAATCCATGCCAAGAAATTCGGAACTATTTGATTAAATATTCTGATTACTACTATAATATTATGCATGAAAGAGAATATAAAGAAAATCATATTAAGGATATATATGATGGAAGATGTTATAGGCAGTTTGTTCAACATTTACCTGACGCTAATAAACATCAATATATTACTGCAGTTTTAAATACTGATGGTGCCAATCGATTCAAATCATCATCGTTCTCTTTGTGGCCAATATATTTGATGATTAATGAACTACCACCGCAGGAAAGATTAAATTCTATCGTCACGTGTGGTTTATGGTTTGGAACGAAACCGAATCTTCGAATTTTCTTGGATCCATTCACCGATATGATGAATGATAACGAGGCTAACAATATAGAAATTAAAATTAGAGAAGATAAAATTATAAAAGTGTACCCACTGCTTGCTTGTGTAAATACAATTGCTCGTTCTCCAATGCAAGGAGTCATACAATTTACTGGAAGATACGGATGCAGTTGGTGCGAACATCCTGGGGAATACTACGATCATAGCATGCGATATCCCATCTTGAATTACCATCCAGACCGACGTAATTCTGAGAAAACCATACAGTTGATGAAAGAAGTATTAACTAGTGATAAAGCTTTATTAGGAATTAAACACCCTTCGCCGTTGATCAATTTAAAATATTTTGATATTATCTCTGGTTTTGTACCTGATTATATGCACTGCTGTGCAAGTGGTGTAGCCCTGCAATTTACAGAGTATGCTGTACAATGTTTAACTGATGAACAGAAATACGTTATTGATAATTTATTATTAAATATGAAAGTACCAAAGCAGTTGTGCCGCTTATCAAGAAGCCTAAGTGATAGAAAACATTGGAAATCGCTTGAATGGGAAAACTGGTTATTATATTATAGTGTTCCAATTTTTTCAATTGTAATGAGAGAGGATAAGGTGAAACATTGGGCATTATTTGTTAAAAGTATTCATATTTTATTGAAAACTTGTATTACCTTTGCCGAAATTGATAAGGCTGATGCTATGTTATACGAGTTCGTTGCAAATGTGGAAAGGCTTTACAATAAAACTGCAATGACTTACAATGTTCATCAGTTATTACATCTTGCTGAAAGTGTAGCAAACTGGGGTCCACTTTGGGCCCATTCGGCTTATTGTTTTGAATCCGCCAATCACATACTTTTAAATGCGATAAAGTGTGCTAAGGGTGTGAAAGAACAAATCCTCCGATTCATACACATACAGAACAGTATGAATGTTTTGCAAGATAGCATTTTCCATCAGTGCTCTTATAGGATTAAAAAATATTGTGAAGACATCACAACTGTTCGTATTCAAAGATGTATTAAATTAAAGCAAATTCGGTATTTTGGAAGCGAACTTTTATTATCGAGCGAAATAGTCGACAAATTAGAGTTAAGCTCGAGAACATTTAGAGTTTATACTAAAATTGTTAAAGATGGCTGCCTGTTTGACTCTTGTCAAATTCAAAATTTGCGATCTTGTAATTCATATGCTGAGATAAAAGGTAATGAATATATTAAATGTTATGCATTTTTATTTGATGAAGAAACTGAGGAGGAATTTACGTTGTGTTATAGTCTTCAAACAGAAAAAAATAAAAATTGTGATACCATTCTCGTAATTAATTGTACAAGCGATGACCTTGTTCTCGTACCAACTGCTAATATTCATTCTATATGCGTTTTTATGACAATTAAACAGGTTGATTATCTTTGTAAAATACCTAATGTATTATATTATTAAAATACTCTTATATTATACAATTTTGGATGTTGTAAAAATGTTTTTTTAGTCTGTAACGAGTAAGTGATAAGTTTCGTGAACAATAAAATTGTTATATTTTTTTAATAGTAATGTACCCATGTTTACGATGAAACCAATTTAATAATAAATAATTCATAAAATACATAATAAAAGTTTTACAACAGAATATATTTTTAACACACGAGGACTAATTAGTCTAATAGAATTAGCCCTAAGTGTACATTTTTGTATTGTTTTTGTCCTAGGAAGTGAGGACAGAGTAATTGTTTTTTGACTATACTATTTTTTACACACCCTACAGTTAAACAACACAGATAAAGGCTGATTTTGATCCCGAAGTATGGAAGAACATCACATATAACTCGTACGTATGATCTTCACTTAACCCATTAATGTGCAAAAGGACAAATTTGTCTACGAATGTTCAAGTATACACTTGAACATTCGTATACGACTCGCCATGAAAATGGGGATGATATTCTTTGAAAATCGCATATAGAGGGTTTATAGAGGATTTTGATGTTAAAAGATCACACGCTTTCACCCACCCATAAAAGTAAATGTTAACTGCTCAATCTTAACAAATTTTTTCGTTAAAAAATGTGAAGTAAAAAATACTAAAAAATGTATCATTCATTTTATAACAAGCAAGAATACAGATTTCTTATATAATTTATGTATGCCAATAATAATAGACATTGTCTTTATTTCCCTTTGTAGTTATGAGATTTGACAGAAATATTGCTGAAATTAATAGCCAAATTTTAATAAAATTTTACACATGGTTTCTCTCTCTCTCTCTATCGCCTACTCGCTCAATGTAAGATACGATGTAATATCAACTATTACAATTCTATGAATGTACTAGTACTAAATATTTTTATGTGATGATATCTGAAAAAACTGATGGAAATTGTTAGAAAATTAATGTTGTACATGTAAAATGCTAAGAGAAGAATGTACAAAGACTAGATTTTGAATGGTACGTATCAGCTCTTCTTATCGCACTTAACATAAGTGATACATGGATAGGTGACATTTTTCATATATTCCCTTTTATTCTCTTTATATATATTTGCCTTTCTTGATGAATAAAACCTACGTTAGTGAGATATTGATAGGTGACATTTGGTGATGGTAGTATATCATCCCGTAGGAGACGTACCTTCAGTAGTTATGATGCAATGATAAAGAAGACATTTTCTGGACGATACATCACTCTAAAAGTAATAGATTCACTTTCCTAGTGGTATTGGTGGGTGGTATTTTTTGGTAATATATCACCCGGCAAGTGAGAAATCATTTTTGCCGGTAACGTATTGATAAATGACATATCACTTCGCTGGTGATATATCCCCCACCGATCACATCTCATGTGACGAATTGTGACATGTCACCCTGAAGGTGAAGTCTATCTTCAATGGCAAATTCATGACATTTTCTGGTAATATATCACTCCATAGGTGATATGTCACGTGACAAATTGGGCCTATCCCGACAGATGACATGTCACGTGACAAATGTCTCTGTATCACTTTACTGGTGATATATCACCCCCGGACGTGTGATATGTCACGTGCCAAATTGGGCCTATATCACTTCGATGGTGATATATCCCCCCAGGACGGGTGATATGTCACGTGACAAATTGGGACTATATCACTTTCCTGGTGATATATCACCCTCAAGCAAGTGATATGTCACGTGACATTTGTGCCATAATGTCACGTGACATATCAGGTGATATATCACGTGATCATTTTCAGAAGGGAAATGGACCCTTTTTCTTGATATATGGGCAATTTAATCTCAAATATCGTCTACTTCGTCAAAAAAAGATGTCTCTTCTATTGACTGTCAAATTGCAAGTATTTCAAATACGAAAACGAGGAAGAATAAATATAAAAGTAGACAGTAGAAGCTAAAATTTAAGCCCTGATTTATTAAAAAATATTGATTTTTCAGGAAGTTACAAGCAATCAAAGATAGGGTACGAAAATGGTTAAAAATACGATCCATTTAATCGGTTAAATTTTTATTCCATATGAAATGATTAAAACAGAAGCTCTGGCATCTTGGATGCATCTGTTTCATTCAAAGTTATTGCTACGCTAGCAGCATTCGTTCCATTAAAAGTTACTGCTAAATCTGTCTTCTTTTGTACTTTTGATTCATCCACTGTTGAATCACTTTTTAACACATTGTACTGAGTTAGATTATTATTTATAATACTAAGATAAATGTAGAATATATGTACCAGGTTTTATAAAATATGAAATCTCACTCATCCAAATCAAAACTTAAGAAGCCATCACTGTCATAAATAAAAAAGCCGGTAAGCCCATTTTTCAATGATCACTTGATTACACGTATTGAATATTAAATATATCTTGAATTTAAGCCTGTATTCTTGTGTAAGCAGGCTTGACGCTTATATATTGTGTATAGATACATCATCTTGACACTTATTGCAATTCACAAATCTTCTGAATTGAATTATATATATCCAATAGTGAATTATACTTAATGGTGTCACTTTCATCTTTCTTAGAAAAAAGACGAATTAATTTTTATTCGATAAAAATTTTGACTGCCTCTTCTTTAAAATACTTAATTCAATCTTGCCATGCACATGTTTTTCAGTATTAATTTTCATACAGCATTCCCATCGTTAACTGAAGCTACTTTCCGAATTTAAACAAAACTGTCACTGCACGCTGGTACTATAATTACGCTTACACTTTTCAGACATATATTTTCACATACAAACTACATTAAATTTTTAGTCCTAAATTCACTTCTGAACACAAATAATCAAGCGCTAAGAAGAAATGTTTCTCAGAAAGCAAAAACTCTGCAAAACAAACTGTTTAAATAACATGGTTGATGTTTATGTTTATAATGGCGGGTTTACACTGGTGTTAGCAGACAAGCTATTGTATACGTATTTGAATATTGGGTATTTTAAAAGGTAGTATTAATATAGTAATTTGCTGTCAAATTTCGGTGATGAAATGGTCACTTTACTAGAAGAGAAGTGCAAAATAACTCAAAAGACGATTCCACTGGTTTTCAGATTCCAGAATATGATTTATATTATTTTGATAATAAATCCTGTATGTAAATTTAATTATTCTTTTTTATAACTCTTGTACTAATAAGTCTTAAGTAAGGTTTTTTTTATATTTCAAAACACATACAAGTAAACATGTTCCTATATATATCAGAAACCTATATTGCCGTACAAATGAAAAAAGGCCATATCTACAAGGGATTGTTCTGACTTTTTTCATTTATACGGTAGTATGAATTTACCATTATATTTCAGCAAACGAACCATGGCAGGTCAGACCTTATAACAGAAGTAGCATTGGATAAGGTCTGACTTGTCATGGTTTATTTGCTGAAGTATATGTCATAACTAAAAAAGTCATAACTATTTCTTGTATATATGGCCTTTCTTTATTTGTAAGGCAGTATAGCAAAGGCAAAAAAAAAGGAAAATCAATTTTTTAGTCATTTTGAAGATAGTAAGCTTTTTTAGCATATCATTTTGAATTTTTTTAATTTTTGATCCAAACTAGTTTTTTTTCGGTTCAGAATAACGTATATAATTAAAAGATTCAATAAAAAAAGTTGGTTTTCTCAAAATTTTTAGGTGTAAGACCACCTTAAAACAATGAACAAAATAACTTTCATTAAAAATATTCCCAAGTCACTGAAGCAACTTTTTGCATATGAAAGTCTACTCTACCACTACCACTGTAGCTACATACAGGAATGTCATATCACTTCCGAAAGTAAAACAGGAAAGAAACTGGTTACTCAACCTGTAACATCCAAAGCGACGAATGATAAAAGTAGCGTAATCACATTTGATTACCCAAGGTGGAAATAACTTTTGCGTAAAACTGTTAATAAAAGCAAATAAATGATAATAACAAATAATAACAGGACGATTTGGGATGCGTAGAACAGTTAGAAAGTGTTATAAATTCCTATTCATAGTTGTAAGTATTTATTTGCTTTTTCTGATGGTTCTATGTGAAAAATGATCTTAGGATACAAAAAAGCAAATAATTATTAATAACTGTTATCAAGTGTTACTTGTTGTAAATAATCAAGTTTGACTGTTCTTAATTGTTATTAATAAATACTATTATTTATTTCAATTTATTAATACTCTCCAGCATGTATTATTTTTTAATATACATAATTGCTCATAATTATTGTTAGTGACTATTATTAATTTCAAGTAACAATTTTACTTAAATAGTATTTGTCAGTAGTTAATTATCAATTATTATCATACCATTATCGTTATTATCGAATTAAAATTATAAATTATTCAACAATATAACTGTTAACCTCTAGGCTGCCGGAAAGCCTAAATATAGGCTCTACCTATGATCGAAATATTGTATAAGTTATATCTAAGATATAGTAACATGGTTTGGGCATTTTCTAAGGGGATTAAAGCCCTTCCAATCCCGGCAGTCTAAAGGTTAAATAGCTGTTATTAGCATTTTTTATTATGACTTTTATTTGATGAATAAAAAAGGCAAATAAATGCAAATAACTGCAAAGAATTGTTTCTAACAGCAAATAATTTTTAATAACTATTATTGAGTGTTATAAGCATCCCAAATCATGCATTTATAAAGTGCTATTGCAAATAACTGCAAATAAAAATTTTATTTAGGTATTGACAATTGTAAACAACTATAAAAACTCATTATATTTAGAGAAATTAGATATTAGAGAAATTATTTAAAGAATATAGAAAAAAAAATTCTAAAAGTAGTAAATATATACCTATAATTTTATTTTTATTTTCTTTTATTATTTCAACTTTTCGAGGAGAAGAGAATGATCTATTTTTTTTTAATCTTTTTTATCTCTGCGCAGCAATTACCAAAGAGAACGATCATAAATAGCTCTGAAGGAACGGCGAAAACAGTGAGGGAGGCTGGAAGGGTCTTCTGCAATGAACTGCGTTTATGCGCATGAGTAGTACGATATTCACGGTCATTCTGCAATGTAAGATTACCAAATTCAGCTTAGACAAACAATAAATCAGGAAATAAAAAACAGAAATGTAGTTTTACTACAACTAGATGATAATAACCAATCAAGACCCGGGTACGTGTGCTGCAACTCGAGAAAAGATTTTCGGGCAGAATCTAAACATCCACAAGGGTTCCCTCTACCATGAGGCTCACGAGAAGAGTGGGAATCTCCAGCCTTCCTAAGCAGTAAGCACATATACGCCTCATGACACCGTGAACTATGCGATTGATTATAAAAAAACGTCCTAAATAAAATACCAATAATTGCCGTATCGGTTTGCACAAAATAAAAAAGAAATTGCGTATAGCTTCACAGTTTTGCAAAAAAATTAAATCGGTTTTTATGTCGAAAAATCGAAAAAATTGTTATTGCTTATCATAACTTTGTTTTATAAAAATAAAAACAGTACGAATCGATTGCAATTTAAATGCGGGTTACGGTATTGTACAGTATTTGTCTTCATTTTAACCGATTAAATGGATCGTATTGTTAACCATTTTGTTTTGTGTTGAATGTGATTGGATCGTGGATTGTAGAGGTTCAAAAGAGTAGGCGTTTCGTGTGGAGACAAAGAGACTTTATTAATGCGTGTCCGTTGTGCCTCGTAGCGTACATTGATGTTGCTGCTCTCTCTCTCGGCCGTCGCGCGTGATACTGTCTGAATGAGCCGGCCGGCGCGGCGAGGCACCGTCGGCAGGCATCTTGGTAGATGGAGGGGCGGTAGAGAGAGACACGTGGAGAGCGCCGAGTGGCGCGACTCTCTCGCGTGTGTGTTTGTGGCCGGAATAGGGGGGCGCTCTCGCTGAGTCGTGAACATTCCGCCCACCTTCGCCAGATTGGCGAACGGTCCCTAATCCGAAGGTTGGAGACGTATGACTTTGGCGATGGGGCGTCGTAGCGTTGTGGTGGCCGTGCGGAGATCAACCACACGGACGTGGCCATCGCTCCCTGGGTGGATGGCTGTGATTTGTGCGATGGGCCACTTTGCTGGTGGCGTGAGCTCATTGCGAATGAGCACTAAATCCCCAATTGCGACGGAGGACTGAGGAAGTTTCCACTTCTGACGGGATTGCAGGGACGTCAGGTAGTCCGTTGACCATCTCTTCCAGAAGTGCTGGGCCAGCTGACTAATCAAGAGCCAGCGCTTTCCTGCTGGAACGTTGTCGTTGGTGACATCTCCTTCAGGAACTATAAATGAAGATCTTTGTATGAGAAAGTGTGACGGTGATAGGAAGTCAAGGTCAGAAGGATCGTCAGTGAGAGCGGTTAAAGGTCTGGAGTTAAGGCATGCTTCAATGCGACACATAAGAGTAGCAAGTTCAGAGAAAGTGAGAACTTGATCCCCAATGACTCGGCGCATGTGATGTTTAGCCGATTTAACGGCTGCTTCCCAAATGCCTCCAAAATGGGGAGCACTGGGAGGATTGAAAATCCAGGAGGTTCCTTCTTTTGTAAGAGACCGAACAACTCGAGAAGAGAATTCTGACGAAGCATCTACCATCTGTCTTAGTTGAACATCTGCCCCGACGAAGTTAGTACCTTGGTCAGAGTATAACTCCTTGCAATGACCTCGACGAGCCGTGAAACGATGAAAAGCGGCGATGAACGCCTCACTTGAATAATCCTCAACTACCTCAATATGAACGGCTCTGGTAGCCATACAAATGAAGATGGCAATATAACCTTTCATCGTGCCTTTACCTCTAGATTTAGTGAGACGCAGATGAATAGGCCCGGCGTAATCGACGCCAGAGCGTTCGAAAGGTGACGACTGACAAACACGAGCTTTGGGTAATTCGCCCATTAATTGGGAGGGCACTCGCGCAGCATAGCGAGAGCAAGTAGTACATGCTCTGATGACTCTTTTAACTTCAGCTCGTCCCTTAACAATCCAGTATCGTCGTCTGAGTGTAGCAAGGGTTAACTGAACACCACCATGAAGCGTACGTTGGTGAGCGTCCCTGATTAATAAAATAGTAAAGTGACACTTAGCAGGTAAAATAAGAGGATGCTTAGCATCTTCTTCGAGAAGAGAGTGAGAGAGTCGACCGCCCACCCTGAGCAAATGATTTTTTATCATGGGGTTTAGCTGTGACAGAGGGCTTTTAGCCGAAAGTTTACCTGTCCTTGCTAACTGATAAATATCAAACTTAAAATAGGCTTTCTGAATTAGGTAGATCAAACAAAGTTTGCTGTTCTCAATCTCACTAGCGCTGACCTCTTTTGAACTCGAAGAGTCTTGGCATAGTAGGGATTGAAGAACAGAGATAAAGCTAACACCTAAATTTGAAGATGTCGCACGCTCCATTTTCGAGCAGACTCGATTAATGAAACGAAAGCAATACGAAGCCATCCGTAACAATTTATCTAACGAAGAGTAATTATTAATAAGGCTCCAAATTTCTAGAGTGATCTCAACAGAATTTGGAGTGCTCTTACTTGCGACTAGAGTGTAATTAGGTTGAAAATTCAAACTATTTACGGTAAAGTTGAGCTCGTCATGAGAGCTCGACCAAGGTTCATGATTATCAGAGAGCCAGGAGGGGCCTTGCCACCATAAGCGATGTGAAGCTAGTTTTGAAGGCTCAATACCTCGTGATATAACGTCAGCGGGGTTATCGGCTGATCGCACATGGTGCCAATAGGCTTCAGGTAATAGAGGGTGAATTTCCGAACACCTGTTAGCTACAAAAACACCCCATCTAGATGGGTGATCCTTTAACCAAAAGAGGACATCTGCCGAGTCTGACCATAGATGAATACTTGCGATCTTAATAGGGAATGATTCGATGAAAGTTTGCACCAAACGAGCAAGTAGCAACGCAGCGCACAGTTCTAAGCGAGGTATGCTTAGAGTTTTAAGCGGGGCTACTCGCGTTTTAGCCACTTGAAGGGTGACAAGTACCTTTTGGTCTTGAATTAAGCGCAGGTAGACTACTGCACCATACGCAAATTTGGATGCGTCTGCGAATCCGTGTATTTCGAGAAGTTCACACTGAAGTTCACACTGAGGTGTGTATCCACTCCAGCGAGGGATTTTGATCTCTGAGATCGAAGGAAGATCTTGTAACCAGTTTTGCCAACGATTAGAAGTTTCCGAAGGAAGATCCTCATCCCAACTAACCTTTAGAATCCATAGCGATTGCATAATAATTTTTGCAGTGATCACTACAGGCGCTAACCATCCCAAAGGATCAAAGATCCGAGCAATTCTCGAAAGAACTGAACGTTTAGTAAATGGTAATTCCAAGGGGGAATTCTCGATGTGAAAACTAAAATAGTCTGTGTTAGGTTGCCAATCTATACCTAGAATAGATACAGATGTTTCTGAAGCAAATAAAGAGATCGTATCTGCAGCTAACATATTCGAGGGTAGGAAGGAAAGCACTTCAGAGTTATTCGAAGTCCACTTTCGTAGATTAAGATGACCCTGCTTAAAGAGTTGAACCAGCTCATCTTGTTTCTGCAGTGCTTCTTCAAGAGAGTGTGCTCCAGACAACACATTATCAGAATACATTTCTGAACGAACAGCTTCAGCTGCGATCGGGTGATTTTTGCGATAATCTTCGGCTAATTTCAGTAGCGTGCGCATGGCTAGAAAAGGCGAACATGCCAAGCCATACGTCACTGTTGTCAATCGATAAGTTTGAATGGGTTCACTCTTATCAAAACGCCATAAAATCGACTGAAAGGGTTGATCACATTGCTCGACACCAATCTGCCTGAACATTTTCTCCACGTCAGCTGATAGAGCGATCTTATACCTACGCCAGGCACAGATCAAAGCGACGGGATTTTGAAGTAGATTTGGTCCAACGTGTAGAAGATCGTTGACCGAGACACCTAACTTGGTTTTACTCGAGCCATTAAACACAGTACGTAATTTGGTAGTCGTACTAGTTTCCTTCCAAACACCATGATGTGGTAAGAAGGCTTGAGAGTTGTTCGAACATGAATCAGAATTTGAAGAGAGAGACATGTGACCTAAGTCAATGTATTCCTTCATGAATTCTGTATAAGCTATTTTGAGTTTCTCGTCTTTAGCGAAGTTTGATTCTAGACGAGTGAGTGCGCGTAATGCGGCTGAATGAGATTTCTCGAGATGAGCAGAGCTCAACTGGTCACGATTTTTCCAGGGTAGGCTTACAATATATTGCCCTGTTTCATCTTGACGAGTTGATTTTTAATAAAATTCCTCGCAGACTTGTTCGTCTGGCGAGTAAGATTTTTTGTCATTGACTATCTCCTCCGCCCTCCAAAAATCTTGTACGAGCTCCAATAGTTTGGCTTCTTGCTCGCAGGTATTTGAGCAATGAAGGGATATTGAATCTAGCCCTATTTCTGGAGTTGTGGATGCGAGATTACCTGTCAAGAGCCATCCAAGTTTGGAACTAAGTGCTATCGGCTGAAGACTTTGGCCCTTAACAATTTGATTTTCAATGATTTGCGCATAAGCGCTAGCACCGAGTAGAATATCGATACGTGAAGGTTCGAGATACTTCGGGTCTGCTAGTTGCAGCCCTCTTAAGTATTCGAAATTTGTATTACCCCTTACGACGGGAGGCTTATACGACGAGAGTTTTGGCAAAACAATGCCATCAACTTCCAAGGAGAAAGTTGAATCGAAATGCGGTTGTATAGTAAGACGAGCAACTTTAGAAGAAACAGCAGCTGTCTTTTCACCTATACCTTGAATGTGCGTGTGACTGGTTCTACAATTTAGAGATAGCAAGTTACACATAGCTTGTGTAACAAGTGAGATTTGAGATCCAGGGTCAATCAGCGCACGAAGTTGAATTTTGGTTCCGTTAGGAGCAAGGGCGTTAACCCTAGCGGTAGCTAAAAGTACTCCTGTACAATTAGTACTGTCTCCACTATTGAGGGAGACTGCTTGAGAAGCATGTTTATCATCAACTTTTGTGATGAATGCTTGAGAAGCAGGTTTATCATCAACTTTTGTGATGACGAAATTGCCACAGTTTGGGCTAGAGGTGCTGGTCGCTGAGTCAATCTGATCAGTCTGCAACGAACTGATTGCTTGATTGTTGTCAGAGTGCACCAGAGTGTGATGCTTAGCTTTACAAAGAAAGCATCGGTAGTTGGAAGTACAATTTTTAACGTTGTGCGTCCCTAGACAATTGTAACAAAGGTTTGAAGATTTAATTAATCCCTTTCGTTCAGGAACCGTTTTATTGAGAAACCGTTCACATCGATTTGTAAAATGAGATTGATTACAAAATGAACATTTCTTTTTTGAGGGATTCGTCGGAGAAGTCTGATGAGAATAAACCGACTGAGCATTGTCTTGCTCTGATTTACGAGGTTTTGAATTAGATGACTGAGTTTTTGAATTATTTGTTGAGGACGATCTAGTACCAGCTTCGATGGCTTCTAGAGTGAGGGTTTGACTTCGAAGAAAAGCTTGAAGTTGTTCCAATGTGGGGGGATCGACACTATCACCTAGGTGTCTTTCCCATTCTTTCCGTGTATTTAAATCGAGTTGTTTAATCGAAAAATGTACCATTAGGTCACTTCCTAAAGATGCCTCTCTATTAAGTGAAGTTAGACTAGCTATAGGGTTAAAAAGTTCTCTGTATATTCGTTTAATTTCTGACGAATTGTCTGACTTCATGGGTTTGACTGAGAAGATTTCCGAAATGTGAGAACTAACAATGCGACGTTGATTTTCGTAATACTCGGTTAGAGTTGTCCATGCACGTTCATAATTATCACCAGCAATGGGAAGAGATTTAATTTTCTCCAGTGCTTCACCCGTAAGGTGAGTGCAAAGATAATGCAATTTGAGAACAGGCGTTAAGTCTTCACGCCGATGTATGACCGAACGAAAGACGTCTCTAAAATTTTCCCAATCCGAGAATTTCCCAGAAAACTTAGGTAAATCTACTTTCGGCAACGATTGAAACGAAACGTTCGTAGATCGAGCAGTGCTTGCAGGCACTGGCTCAGCAGTCGAATTAGAAGATCCTTGAGCAGCATCTCTAGTTTCAAAAGTTTCTAAGTAATCAAGAAAGTCTCCTCTGCGGAGGTAAGAACTATCCTCAACCAGATCAAAGAGATTAGTTGTAAAATAGGCATGATCTTGATCAATATCCTCAACGAGCATAAGTTTCTCGTGATTTACCCGAAACGACGTAAAATTAGTTTCAAGTCCGGTTAGACATGATTTTGCATAACCTTTCGTCATATTATCTTTACCCTTAGATTTGAAATTTTTAAAGGAGTTTGTAATTTTAGCTTGGAGTGCCATCTGCTTAGCATGAAACGCCTCCATTTTGAGATCAAGTAATTTGACTAGTAAACTTTGACTATTTGAACTTAGGTTTAAGTAAACTACTCTTACCCACTCGAGAGTAAAGTAAGAAGTAGTGAGAGTAATTACATCTAAGTCTTAACCTAGGTTATAATACTTATGCTACAGTGAAAGTTGAGATGCGCTTGACGACGCGACGTTGACTGCGTCTGCTTTCGTTCCCACAATGAATCAGCTGATGATCTGTAACGTTGATGTGAAGAACTTGAAGTGAAGTTACTGCAGACGTTGTGATCGCAGCTAGCTCCGCAACGTAGTCAGCTGTTGAAGATGCGTCCAGGTGCGGGTCAACAGTCGAAGTTGCAGTCCAAATTTGAATCAACAGGCAGCAGTATAACTGCAAGGTGCAAGTAAAATAAGTATTTGCTAGGTCGAAATTGCATTCAATTTCTCAAGACTAGTTAGATATTACAATAAATTTTATAATAAACTCAAACTCAATCAAATTGTACTAATCTCAAATTAAATTTAAATTTTCATTAAATGAAAAAAAACACTAATTTGACTAGACAATAGTTGAAAAGTATTTTTAAATAAACAAATTGGAACGATACGTGTGTCCAAGTATTAGGACGAAGTATCCAAGCGCAATCGGATCGACGATAGATGCGAAGAAGATGGACTCGTCCGAGAACAGCTCTGATCCGTTGATGTGCGCGACCCCTGTGGCGAAGTTGGACTCGTCCTCCTCCTAATCCTCTTGGTGAAGACGTATTCGATGTCCTGGACGTAGCGCGCCCTGTTCTTCGTCTTCTTGTCTACGTCTCTCCTTCCCTTGTGGAAAGCTCGCTATATGCACGGCAAGCACCGCGCAGCTTGATGGAGAGGCAGCGAGCAGGCTCCACGTGGGTAGACCCTGACTTGGTGTGTGTAAACCCCGTAGCGTGTACGCTGCACGCGGGTACTACGTGACTTGGCTTATGTGAGCCCCGTAGCGTGTACGCTGCACGCGGGTACTACGTAACTTGGCTTATGTGAGCCCCGTAGCGTGTACGCTGCACGCGGGTACTACGTAGAGAAATGCTGTGGACCCCGAGCGTGTACAATGCACGCTGGTTGTCCGAGTCTTGTGGTCTGCCGGTCACCGTACGAGCGCGGTGACTCGAGAGCTGGCTTTACAGCGCACGCTCTTGGCTACAAGACAAGATGGCTCCCGGTCACCGTACGCACGCGGTGACTCGAGAGCTGGCTTTACAGCGCACGCTCTTGGCAATGTCTTGGAGTCGTTAGCGACGCACTCCAAGGCGTTTTTAGAGATGGGGAGAATAGCAATTGAGAATGCTATTTCCCCGAGTAAGCCTTAGTAATAGGCTTACTCGCGCGCGACGGCGTGATAACGAGAGAGAGAGACAGCAACATACGCGCGAAGTCGGCATGCGGGCACATGCGACTTATTCGGCACTCACGACCACGAACACTTTTGATGCGTACCTGTATGGGAGAAAGGTAGCTTTCTCTATGCCACTCGAGAGTAGACATAGAAGAAAGAAAGACTTTTCCTCCTTGATGTGGCCATTGCTGCAGATTTCCTCCCACGATCCGGCTCGAAGGACCAAATGTTTTGTGTTGAATGTGATTGGATCGTGGATTGTAGAGGTTCAAAAGAGTAGGCGTTTCGTGTGGAGACAAAGAGACTTTATTAATGCGTATCCGTTGTGCCTCGTAGCGTACATTGATGTTGCTGCTCTCTCTCTCGGCCGTCGCGCGTGATACTGTCTGAATGAGCCGGCCGGCGCGGCGAGGCACCGTCGGCAGGCGTCTTGGTAGATGGAGGGGCGGTAGAGAGAGACACGTGGAGAGCGCCGAGTGGCGCGACTCTCTCGCGTGGGTGTCTGTGGCCGGAATAGGGGGGCGCTCTCGCTGAGTCGTGAACACATTTTCTTACGCTATCTTTGATTGCTTATAATTTCCTGAAAAACCAATATTTTTCAAACAAATCAGAGTTTAATTTTAACCATTACTGTCTACTTTTATAATTTTTCTTCCTCATTTTCGTATCTTAATTAATTGCAATATGACAGTTAACAGAACAGACATCATTTTTTCACGAAATAGAGGATATTTGAGATGAAATTACCCATATCTCAAGAAAAAGGGCCCATTGGACGGAAATGTGAGCACCTGGCTTCATTTTTAGATGAAGCTGAAGTTAGCAGCGACATCTATCAGCGACAAGCAATTTTGCAGTGGCTCTCAACCCAAAAATAAAATTACGCTTAATCGAGGTATACAAACATTCTAACGTGGATTTTCTACTACTGGAAACCAAAAAAAGTATTTCGAACCAAAATCACGTGTTATATAATTAATTACAATGAATTATTTATTGATAATACCATACTTGCAAAATCAAGCTGAAAATATACGTCTTTTCCACGTTTCCCCGCTTCCTATCGAAAAACTAAAGGTGTACATTTTCTAAAACTTGGCAAAGATATTCGAGGAACTCCAAGAAAGAAGGTAAAAGAGTTTCGAAAAATGTACACCTTCCATTATTTATTTATAAGAGCTTAATTGCAAAATTAAGCGAAAAATATACGTCTTTTCCATGTTTCTTCGCTTCCTATAAAAAAACGAAAGGTGTACATTCTCTGAAACTTTACAGAGATATTCAGGATAATCCTAGAATGAAGCTGAAAGAGTTTAAAAAAATGTACACCTTCCATTATTTATTTATAAGAGCTTAATTGCAAAATTAAGCGAAAAATATACGTCTTTTCCATGTTTCCTTGATTCCTATAGAAAAACTAAAGGTTTACATTTTCTGAAACTTGGCAGAGATGTTCGAAACAATCCCAAAAGGAAGCTGAAAGAGTTTCAAAAAATGTACACCTTCCATTATTTATTTATAAGAGCTGCATTGCAAAATTAAGCGAAAAATATACGTCTTTTCCATGTTTCCTTGATTCCTATCGAAAAACTAAAGGTGTACATTTTCTGAAACTTTGCAGAGATATTCAGGATAATCCTAGAATGAAGCTGAAAGAGTTTAAAAAAATGTACACCTTTCATTATTTATTTATAAGAGCTTAATTGCAAAATTAAGCGAAAAATATACCTCTTTTCCATGTTTCTTCGCTTCCTATAAAAAAACTAAAGGTGTACATTTTCTGAAACTTGGCAGAGATGTTCGAAACAATCCCAAAAGGAAGCTGAAAGAGTTTCAAAAAATGTACACCTTCCATTATTTATTTATAAGAGCTTCATTGCAAAATTAAGCGAAAAATATACGTCTTTTCCATGTTTCCTTGATTCCTATCGAAAAACTAAAGGTGTACATTTTCTGAAACTTTGCAGAGATATTCAGGATAATCCTAGAATGAAGCTGAAAGAGTTTCAAAAAATGTACACCTTTCATTATTTATTTATAAGAGCTTAATTGCAAAATTAAGCGAAAAATATACCTCTTTTCCATGTTTCTTCGCTTCCTATAAAAAAACTAAAGGTGTACATTCTCTGACACTTTGCAGACTTATTCAGGATGATCCTAGAATAAAGCTGAAAGAGTTTCAAAAAATGTACACCTTTCATTATTTATTTATGAGAGCTTAATTGCAAAATTAAGCGGAAAATATACCACTTTTCCATGTTTCTTCGCTTCCTATAAAAAAACTAAAGGTGTATATTCTCTGAAACTTTGCAGAGATATTCAGGATGATCTTAGAATGAAGCTGAAAGAGTTTAAAGAAATGTACACCTTCCATTATTTATTTATAAGAGCTTAATTGCAAAATTAAGCGAAAAATATACGTCTTTTCCATGTTTCCTTGATTCCTATAGAAAAACTAAAGGTGTACATTTTCTGAAACTTAGCAGAGATGTTCGAAACAATCCCAAAAGGAAGCTGAAAGAGTTTCAAAAAATGTACACCTTCCATTATTTATTTATAAGAGCTTCATTGCAAAATTAAGCGAAAAATCTGCGTCTTTTCCATGTTTCTTCGCTTCCTATGGAAAAACGAAAGGTGTACATTCTCTGAAACTTTGCAGAGATGTTCGAGACAATCCCAAAAGGAAGCTGAAAGAGTTGTAAAAAATTGTACACCTTCCATTATTTATTTATAAGAGCTTAATTGCAAAATTAAGCGGAAAATATACCTCTTTTCCATGTTTCTTCGCTTCCTATGGAAAAACGAAAGGTGTACATTTTCTGAAACTTTGCAGAGATGTTCGAGACAATCCCAAAAGGAAGCTGAAAGAGTTTTAAAAAATGTACACCTTCCATTATTTATTTATAAGAGCTTAATGCAAAATGAAGCGAAAAATATACGTCTTTTCCATGTTTCTTCGCTTCCTATGGAAAAACTAAAGGTGTACATTCTCTGAAACTTTGCAGAGATACTAAGGATAATCCCAGAATGAAGCTAAGAAAGTTTCAAAAAATGTACACCTTCCATTATTTATTTATAAGAGCTTAATTGCAAAATTAAGCGGAAAATATACCTCTTTTCCATGTTTCTTCGCTTCCTATAAAAAAACTAAAGGTGTACATTCTCTGAAACTTTGCAGAGATATTCAGGATGATCTTAGAATGAAGCTGAAAGAGTTTCAAAAAATGTACACCTTCCATTATTTATTTATAAGAGCTTAATTGCAAAATTAAGCGAAAAATATACATCTTTTCCATGTTTCCTTGATTCCTATCGAAAAACTAAGGGTGTACATTTTCTGAAACTTGGCAGAGATGTTCGAAACAATCCCAAAGGGAAGCTGAAAGAGTTTCAAGAAATGTACACCTTCCATTATTTATTTATAAGAGCTTAATTGCAAAATTAAACGAAAAATATACGTATTCGCGATGGTTTATCGCTTCCTATGAAAAAACTTAGGGTGTACATTTATTGAAATTTCGTAGAGGTATTCGTGAAACCTGCAGAAAGTGCCCACAAAAGTTTAAGTAAAATAGTACGACCATTTGTTTATTTGTAAGTGTTTCTTCGCATAAATAATCATGAATGTAGGTAGAATAATGCGTTAATTGACGTGTTTAAAGATATCTCGTAATATCAAAATTGGCATGTATTAATAATTTGGATTAATATTCAATTTCGGCTTTTGCTTTCTTTCAGCGTCACCCAAGGCTAACCAACGTGGAGGTAGTAAGCATTATGGCCTCTTTTTTTTTTATTTTTTTTTTGTGTTTTTTAAAATTTTTTTTTTTTTTACCTTTTTTGTATAATTTTTTTATTGTCTAATTGAATTTTTTTTTTCCTGTCTTATTTTACCAAATGTTTTAAGCATGAGCAATAGTGTATAGTGCTTTCAGCACCCAATGGTATGTCTTGTGATTTTTTTATTTTTTCCACCTTTACTATATTAGTGTTCATTTTTCGTGTTTTATCGGTTGTGTATGAGATTAGTTGGTTGTTAATGTTTTTTTCTTTAGCAGAAATAATCTCATTAAATATCCAAACTCTAGCCTGTTGCATATCTTTCTCAGTAAACGTAAACGCTCTACTTGTACAGATAATATATGCCCAAACGCAGACATGCACGCCACAATTTACTCCTATTCCATTTTCTTTTGTTATTTGGGATGGAACATCATGTAGTGAATATACAGTCCATTCTGTCCAATCAATGTCGATATTAGCTCGAGATAAAACATTTTCTATAAACATACATAAGTATCGCAAATGTGTTTTTGTTAAATTGCCATGTAATGAATCGAGATAGATTATTTGCTTTAACCAAAAGACAACCATAATCAACGTCCAGTGGCCATTTCGACCTCGAGGAATTAGCCAGATCCCAAAAGACCAGGCTTGCACTTTTTGAGCCCATTTGAAGAAACCTGAGTTTTCATAATTTGCCATTAAACTTGAAAAAAAGAATAAATCAAATATTAGTGGATCCCTTTCATCATTTTCGTGTTGATATATTTGTAAAAAGGACTTGATGACATTATCATCTAATTCTCGATTTGGTTTCAGTGTTTGCATCGTTTTTTTATCTATTAAAATACCGGAAATATAAAGACTCAAATTTTCTGAGTCACCTTCTATATCGTATGTACTTGAGTTCCACCATGGTGTTAGATCGTTTGATGTTTTATTTATACATTTTTTAATACCAATTTTACTCGAGTCATCCATAACATAATGGTGTTTTGGTTCTTCTGTAATTTGAGCGTTTCGGTCCATTTTCACTTTTTCTTTTTCATTTTCCCATTCTTCTATTTTTTTAGCAAAATTTTTAAATCCGCCATTGAATGATTCATAATTTTTTTTTCTATCCCATTCCTCGCAATATAAATCATAGTCTAAGTTATTTATCTTTGTTGTTTCATTTGCTTTTTGTTCATTAGCATTATCATCTGTTCCGTTTGTTACATTATCTTCCAATCTATTTTCCTCTTCCATCAAAATTTTAATTTTTTTTGTCGCATTTAAAGACTTAGACCTTTTTCTCTTTATTTGTACTCGATCGTTTATAGATTGATTATTGTTGCTATTGTCTTTTTCTTTCCTATTTACAATACTTTCGGTCAAATTTTTCGTTTTTATTTTTTTCAAGTTATTTTTTTTAATTCTTAATTTTTTATTTATTTTTAGTGTTTTCTTTTTTTTAATGGTTTTTTTTATATTAATGTGTATATACCCAATACTTTCATTTCTTCTTCCATTGTGGTAAGATCATCTATGTTTATCTCATTCTCCTCAATTTTATCACCATTAGTTTCTGTGTTGTCATCTTTTAGAACTACTGAAGCTTCACGCTGCTTTAACATTTTATTCTCGTTTTGCCTGCTGGTGCGGCAATCATACTCCCTTTGTTTGTCTATTGGTAATATTTTGTTGTAATGTATCAATTGCTCTAGGTATTACTTGGCGCATTTTTCCGTCAAAAACAAATTTTTTTATAATTTTATTCCAGCTTTCGACACAAGAATTAGAATTTCTTCGAAGACCTACAGTTCTTAACTTAATAGCCGACCAAAGAACGTAATACGGCAGCAATTCATCCAATAAGTATGAAATAAAAGATGGAGTGTAGTAATCATTTTTGAGTTCTGTGAATTGGCAATTCATTATTTCTTCTTGTTTTCTAAAAAATATTCTATAAAATTTTGACTGTTCTCGTTTCGAATTTGAATAACAGAACTCAAAATCAATAACTTCTTTATCAAAATCATCATCGTCATCACTATCTTTGTATAATTGCGAAATATCTTCTATGTCTAATGGTTTAATTTTAGTTAGTTTATCTAGTAGTATATCGTATTCGATTGCTTTATATTTACAATTAAACAACTTAACGAATACACCGAATAGCTCTAATGCATGCCCTAGATCACTTGCGTGCACTAATAATGAAATGGCAGATCTTAAAAGCTCTTGCAAAGTTTCATTAGATGTAAATTGCCGAATCCGCTTCATGGCTGCTTTAATCAAGTGACTAGAGCACACGTGGATGATGGTTAAAGGTTTTTCATCATATTCAGGGTGATTTATTTCATCAAAAATGAGGTTCATATAGATACCCAGATCGATATTATTGAAGGCTTTGCAAGCGGATTGTATAACCGCTTTGCCAAAATCTGTCTCAATAACATCGACGATTGGTAATTTATTGCTGTATTTCTTTAAGGCTTCAACTAGAATGTCCAGACAGGAGTGAATAGCTCTAACGCTGTGCCCGCAAGAAATAAATTCTAAGGTAGCTACAGTTGGATGCCAGTCGTCTGCAGGCAGTACCAAGCTGTAATAAAAAACCCGTGTATCAGAATCGGGAGGTTGTGAAAAAATCGATCCTGTAGCGTCAAAATGTAGCATTACAAAATTATCTTTCGATAATTTTATTATTTCTAAAATTTGCTTTTCTGTGAATAAGGTTACACTAAAAGCAGGATATATGGAATATCCTTGAATGAACCCGACACATGAGTACCTTGCAGCTGATTGTCATTTAAGTACTTCTGTCTCAATTTACACAAAAACATGTGAAAATCAGAGTCTAAATCAAATTTTTTCTTAGAATCGCTTGATATTTTTTGTAAAATCATGTTTGATGGAGCATGATTTCTGTTTCCGCTTTCTAAAACAGTTCTATCATTTTGAGCTAGCAATTTTCCAGCAAGAATGGATGGATGTACATTAGCCAATTGTGAAGAATACATTTCTCTTTGTTCACCTTTCACGTGACGTCGCTCTATTTGCTTACCGTCATGATTATACGTACCGGCGACCGTTAAAACTTGAACTGTATGATCATTCCCATTTTTCAAAGGTTCATGAATTACAAACTTATATTTACAACAATCTCGCATCTTACATTCTGCAGCTGCTATAAACGGTGTAAACTTCCTGCCGTTCCCATAGTTTATTTTATGATAAAGAAAGCGCAAAACACATTTATTATTTATTGTTTCAAAGAGACTGTTAAAATTGCAAGTCCAACGTTTAGAGAATTGTAATGTTCCGTCAGACCAATATTTATCTAAAAAAGTAGCGGACAATGTAAAATAGTTCTTTTCAATGGACATTTCAAGAGTATCTGACGCTGCCAATAAATTGCTGTGATTTTCAACAGCTGCATCATAAGTATCAAGATTTAAATCAATAGGTGAACAACATGGTGATGTACTAATAGTATCACTTTGAGTGATATCAGTTTTACTACTAACATCTGGTATAGGTGAACCATATGGAGATTCGAAGACAGCAGCGCTTTGAACGACATTATTTTTACTATCAATGCGTGACGTTATCAGTGAATTACAATGATTTTCAACGGCGGCGCTATCAGTATCAATAGCAAGCTTTTCAATTATAGGTGAACTACATGGCGACTTAATGATGTTAGCGCGTTGAGCGATATCATTTTAATTTATCTTAACTAATAATGAACGTTTGGCATTGTCATAAATCCCATTTCTGTTAGTCTTAAACATTAAAAAAAATGACATAGGCCTTATTTTAAGATTTAAACTCTCTTGAATCACTTCCCATACAGGGTTCGATCTGCATAATACATTTCCTGCGGCGTCAAAAATATTCACTTCAACATTTTGTTTTAGAAAAATTAAAATTTGTTTACAATTATCCGCCATTTTATGTATTGTAACATAAACACGAATGTTGAAGAAAATCACTTAATATTAATATATTAAATAAAAAACTAGATGCAAATAAAATTTATATGGTTATAAAATATATTTCAAAGATAAAAATATTTTTAATCAATATATTAAAATGTTGAAAAATAGAAATTTTTAGAGTATTTTTCAGTCAATATCTTGCACACATACGTATGCAGTTATAACTAATACTATAAAATACTTATGGGGAACTAAAAACTTGCACACAGTTATACATTAAATTGAAGGGCTTATATAAATGCATGGTTTCCATATTCGAGTGAATACCTACGATTGATTGTGAAAAAATTAAATACTTCGGAATGAAGTAAAAACAATACGGTAAAATATTGTAAACAAGAAACTACTACATAACAAAAAAGGTACAAAGAGCTAATATACAAAGTGCATTATTTAAGAGAAAGAATTAGGATAGTACAGATCTACTTATAATCCGGCGGCAAACTTTTTCATAGCTTGAAACCACGTTAAAATCATGATTATTTATGCGCAAAAACTATTATGAATAAACAAATGGAGGTGCTATTTTTTCAAACATTATTTTTTGGACACTTTTTGGAGTGGTATTTAATACCTCTGCAAGATTTCAGAAAACGCATATCTTTGATTTTTGGAGAGGAAGCGAAAAAACCACCGAAAATACGTATATTTTCCGCATAATTTTGCAATGAAGCTCTTATGAATAATAAAAATGGTAAATTTTTCTGAAACGCTTTTAGGTTCTTTCTGGGGTTGTCTCCATTATCTCTGCAAAGTTTCAGAGAATGTACACCTTTAGTTTTTCCATAGGAAGCGAAGAAACATGGAAAAGACGTATATTTTTCGCTTAATTTTGCAATTAAGCTCTTATAAATAAATAATGGAAGGTGTACATTTTTTGAAACTCTTTCAGCTTCATTCTAAGATTATCCTGAATATCACTGCAAGGTTTCAGAGAATGTACACCTTTAGTTTTTTTATAGGAAGCGAAGAAACATGGAAAAGAGGTATATTTTCCGCTTAATTTTGCAATTAAGCTCTTATAAATAAATAATGGACGGTGTACATTTTTTAAAACTCTTTCAGCTTCCTTTTGGGATTGTGTTGAACATCTCTGCAAAGTTTCAGAAAATGTACACCTTTCGTTTTTCCATAGGAAGCGAAGAAACATGGAAAAGAGGTATATTTTCCGCTTAGTTTTGCAATTAAGCTCTTATAAATAAATAATGGAAGGTGTACAATTTTTTACAACTCTTTCCGCTTCCTTTTGGGATTGTCTCGAACATCTCTGCAAAGTTTCAGAGAATGTACACCTTTAGTTTTTTCATAGGAAGCGAAGAAATATGGAAAAGAGTTATATTTTCCGCTTAATTTTGCAATTAATCCCTTATAAATAAATAATGAAAGGTGTACATTTTTTGAAACTCTTTTAGCTTCATTCTAGGATTATCCTGAATATCTCTGCAAAGTTTCAGAGAATGTACACCTTTCGTTTTTCCATAGGAAGCGAAGAAACATGGAAAAGACCTATATTTTTCGCTTAATTTTGCAATTAAGCTCTTATAAATAAATAATGAATGGTGTACATTTTTTGAAACTCTTTCAGCTTCATTCTAGGATTATCCTGAATATCTCTGCAAAGTTTTAGAAAATGTACACCTTTAGTTTTTCGATAGGATTCAAGGAAACATGGAAAAGACGTATATTTTTCGCTTAATTTTGCAATGAAGCTCTTATAAATAAATAATGGAAGGTGTACATTTTTTGAAACTCTTTTAGCTTCCTTTTGGGATTGTTTCGAACATCTCTGCCAAGTTTCAGAAAATGTACACCTTTAGTTTTTCTATAGGAATCAAGCAAACATGGAAAAGACGTATATTTTTCGCTTAATTTTGCAATTAGGCTCTTATAAATAAATAATGGAAGGTGTACATTTTTAAAATCTTTCAGCTTCATTCTAAGATCATCCTGAATATCTCTGCAAAGTTTCAGAGAATGTACACCTTTAGTTTTTTTATAGGAAGCGAAGAAACATGGAAAAGTGTTATATTTTCCGCTTAATTTTGCAATTAAGCTCTTATAAATAAATAATGAAAGGTGTACATTTTTTGAAACTCTTTCAGCTTCCTTTTGGGATTATTTCGAACATCTCTGCCAAGTATCAGAAAATGTACACCTTTAGTTTTTCTATAGGAATCAAGGAAACATGGAAAAGACGTATATTTTTCGCTTAATTTTGCAATTAAGCTCTTATAAATAAATAATGGAAGGTGTACATTTTTTGAAACTCTTTCGACTTCATTCTAAGATCACGCTGAATATCTCTGCAAAGTTTCAGAGAATGTACACCTTTACTTTTTTTATAGGAAGCGAAGAAACATGGAAAAGTGGTATATTTTCCGCTTAATTTTGCAACTAAGCTCTTATAAATAAATAATGAAAGGTGTACATTTTTTGAAACTCTTTCAGCTTCATTCTAGGGTCATTCTGAATATCTCTGCAAAGTGTCAGAGAATGTACACCTTAATTTTTTTATAGGAAGCGAAGAAACATGGAAAAGAGGTATATTTTTCGCTAATTTTGCAATTAAGCTCTTATAAATAAATAATGAAAGGTGTACATTTTTTGAAACTCTTTTAGCTTCTTTCTGGCATCGTTGCGAATATCTCTGCAAAGTTTCAGAAAATCTACACCTTTAGTTTTTCGATAGGAAGCAAGGAAACATGATAAAGACGTATATTCTTCGCTTAATTTTGCAACTAAGCTCTTATAAATAAATAATGGTAGGTGTACATTTTTGAAACTCTTTTAGCTTTATTCTAGGATTATCCTGAATATCTCTGCAACGTTTCAGAGAATGTACACCTTCAGTTTTTCCATAGGAAACGAAGAAACCTGGAAAAGTGTTATATTTTCCGCTTAATTTTGCAATTAAGCTCTTATAAATAAATAATGAAAGGTGTACATTTTTTGAAACTCTTTCAGCTTCCTTTTGGGATTATTTCGAACATCTCTGCCAAGTTTCAGAAAATGTATACCTTTAGTTTTTCTATAGGAATCAAGGAAACATGGAAAAGACGTATATTTTTCGCTTAATTTTGCAATTAAGCTCTTATAAATAAATAATGGAAGGTATACATTTTTTGAAACTCTTTCAGCTTCATTCTAGGATCATCCTGAATATCTCTGCAAAGTGTCAGAGAATGTACACCTTTAGTTTTTTTATAGGAAGCGAAGAAACATGGAAAAGAGGTATATTTTTCGCTTAATTTTGCAATTAAGCTCTTATAAATAAATAATGAAAGGTGTACATTTTTTGAAACTCTTTTAGCTTCTTTCTGGCATCGTTGCGAATATCTCTGCAAAGTTTCAGAAAATCTACACCTTTAGTTTTTCGATAGGAAGCAAGGAAACATGATAAAGACGTATCTTCTTCGCTTAATTTTGCAACTAAGCTCTTATAAATAAATAATGGTAGGTGTACATTTTTTGAAACTCTTTTAGCTTTATTCTAGGATTATCCTGAATATCTCTGCAACGTTTCAGAGAATGTACACCTTTAGTTTTTCCATAGGAAACGAAGAAACATGGAAAAGACGTATATTTTTCGCTTAATTTTGCAATTAAGCTCTTATAAATAAATAATGGAAGGTGTACATTTTTTGAAACTCTTTTAGCTTCATTCTAGGATTATCGTGAATATCTCTGCAAAGTTTCAGAGAATGTACACCTTTCGTTTTTCCATAGGAAGCGAAGAAACATGGAAAAGACGTATATATTTCGCTTAATTTTGCAATTAAGCTCTTGAAAATAAATAATGGAAGGTGTACATTTTTTTAAACTCTTTCAGCTTCATTCTAGGATTATCCTGAATATCTCTGCAAAGTTTCAGAGAATGTACACCTTTCGTTTTTTTATAGGAAGCGAAGAAACATGGGAAAGACGTATATTTTTGGCTTAATTTTGCAATTAAGCTCTTATAAATAAATAATGGAAGGTGTACATTTTTCGAAATTCTTTTACCTTCTTTCTTGGAGTTCCTCGAATATCTTTGCCAAGTTTTAGAAAATGTACACCTTGAGTTTTTCGATAGGAAGCGGGAAAACATGGAAAAGACGTATATTTTAAGCTTGATTTTGCAAGTATGGTATTATCAATAAATAATTCATTGTAATTAATTATATAACACGTGATTTTGGTTCGAAATACTTTTTTTGGTTTCCAGTAGTAGAAAATCCACGTTAGAATGATTGTATACCTCGATTAAGCGTAATTGTATTTTTGGGTTGAGAGCCACTGCAAAATTGCTTGTCGCTGATAGATCTCGCTGCTAACTTCAGCTTCATCATTTTTGCTACCAGAAATCGACTCTCCAATTCCCGCGAAAATCTGTTTCCCGGAGGGTATGGACTCTCCGTTTAAGACAGATTCGAGAGAGGAAAATATACAGAAAAATGCGTTTATCAAGAAACTATATGTTTGCGTATCATTTTTACGCATACACTGTACGCACTCGCATTCTCCTATACACATGTGCTACTCTGATTTTTTTAGACTACAATGCATTAACCATCGTAGTGAACATCCGGCGTCATTGTAGACCGTACCCTAAAGTCACAACTACTTTAATGCTAATCACGACGGTGTACTCAAAACCAATATATTTCGCAACCTCTCAATACTTGTGTAACCATTCATTTTCAAGTATTCCCGTAATTACTCTTTAAATATATGTAGTAGTCGTATAAGCTTCTATAAGATTGCCTACCCGAATGGAAATATAAACCGTACGTTTCTGTTATATCTGCGTAGGAGTTGAAGGCCAGCCGCAGATTCCACCTTCAGATGCGGGAGCATCTTAATGGTCATGAGGTGGTTCTGGACCAGCAGGCGACGATTGTCGTAGCGCAGCTCGAGGGTGCACCACGCAGTGTCATAGTTGCCTCCAGTGACTTGAAGATTGCTGAGCGCCGACTTGGCGTCACCCTGCACATGGGCCTTCAGATTGTCACGTACGCCGTGTGTTGTAAGATAGTAAAGTTGGTCGACGTTGCTTAGGGACGGATCGTTCTGGTTGAGGGAGACGAACATGTCTTGAAACAACTCCCAATCCTTTCGACGGCCAGAGAATACCGGGATGATAATCCTGGGTAGTCGGGTGGCACCGCGGGGCTGATCTGGAGGCGGAGCATTGGGGCCTGGTAGGGCAGGGTTAGGGTGGAGACGATTGCGAGAATTGTAAAAAGATGACCTCACGCCATGATGTAGTCGAGCTCTGCCTCGCTGTAGTGCCCTTCGGCGATGTAGGGGTGATCGCGGGGCATTCCGGACTGGAGAAGTAGATGTCGAGTATCTCCAGACGGCTGACGACAAGCCCGTCGCTCCAAGCTGCAGGGGGGTTACCACTTATAGTTGTCACTGAATCCCTCAGTGCGACGCAGAGAGCCTCCTGGGCTCTTAGGATTCCTTTCGTGGCCTGATGAATGAGGAAGAAGTGCATTATTAAGCGTGCGGGCCGACGCTGAATCGCGGGCGGTAGAGCCGACGCAAAATTTTTCCTAATTGGATGTGCGCGATCATCAGATATCTTTTTTCGTTCTTGCACCCCCTTCATCCCCTATTTGGAAAAGCTCCGGATGGGTTTTGACATCGGCAATTTTTTTTTTAGGTCCACATCGTGCCCTCGAACTCATTTCCACTGCAAAATTTTTCCTCATTTGATATGCGCGATTGTCAGATTTTTTTTTCGTTCAAGCACCCCCTTCATCCCCTAAATGGAAAGGTTCCGGACGGGTTTTGTCATCAGTAACTTTTTTGTAGGTCCACATCATGCCCCCGAAGTTATTTCCACTGCAAAATTTTTCCTCATTTGACATGCGCGATCGTCAGATTTTTTTTTTCGTTCTTGCACCCCCTTTATTCCCTATTTAGAAAGGGTCCTGACGGGTTTTGACATCGGCAATTTTTTTGTAGGTCCACACTGTGCCCCCGTACTCATTTTCACTGCAAACTTTTCGTCATTTGATATGCGCGATTGTCAGATTTTTTTTTTGGTTCTTGTACCCCTTTCATCCCTATTTGGAAAGGTTCCTGACGGGTTTTGATATCGGCAATTTTTTTGTAGGTCCACATCGTGCCCCCGAACGCATTTCCACTACAAAATTTTTCCTCATTTGATATGTGCGATTGTCAGATTTTTTTTTTCGTTGTTGCACCCCCTTCATCCCCTAAATGGAAAGGTTCCGGACGGGTTTTGACATCAGTATCTTTTTTGTAGGTCCACATCATGCCCCCGAACTCATTTCCACTGCACAATTTTTCCTCATTTGACATGCGCGATCGTCAGATTTTTTTTTCGTTCTTGCAACAACTTCATCCCCTATTTGGAAAGGTTCCGGACGGGTTTTGACATCGGCAATTTTTTTTGTAGATCCCCACTGTGCCCCCGAACTCATTTCCACTGCAAAATTTTTTCTCATTTGATATGCGCGATCGTCAGATTTTTTTTTTTTTGTTGTTGCACCCCCATCATCCCTATTTGGAAAGAGTCCGGACGGGTTTTGACATCGGCAATTTTTTTGTAGGTCCACATCGTGCCTCTGAACTCATTTCCACTGCATAGTTTTTCCTCATTTGATATGGCCGATTGTCAGATTTTTTTTTAGTTCTTGCACCCCCTTCACCCCCTATTTGGAAAGGTTCCGAACGGGTTTTGACATCGGCAATTTTTTTGTAGGTACACGTCGTCCCCCGGACTTCATTTCCACTGCAAAATTTTTCCTCATTTGATAATGATTTGGAAAATAATTTTTTTTCCGCATGATATGCCTGTAGGGGTAGATTTAGGGGTGGTTTTGGGGGTAGTTACTTTTGGAATACCTTCTTACCTTATATTTATCACTTTTATAACGTTATTTAACAGTTAATTCAGTTTTGAGCGGAAATGGCGATTTTGGAATTTTCGTTCACGGTGAACGATCGAAAGTTCAGTCACATGGATAAACCCAGCATACCAATTTACCCTACCCAAAAAAATTTCTGAATTGTTTCCGATTTTTAAGGGTTGGGAAGTTCCGAATTGGTTGTTCTGTATCCCTATCCCTTTTTAACCTCTCTCTATTTGTAAGGTAGCCTATATAGTGAATTTCGGCAGAGTACAAACTGCAATTGTCCCAATCAACCTGCAACCCTATTTCTTTCAGTCTCGCGAGGATCTTCTTTAACAACGCTAAGTGTTGTTCAAAAGTATCGGTGGCAATAATGATTTGTATCATCCATATATACAAAGACATTCTGGTGCCAATTTGGATCGATTATCTTATTCATTGCCCTTTGTAGTTCGCTCGGGCATTTATTAGTCCGTCGGGAGGACGTGTGAACTGAGAGAGACCTTTGTCTGGTGTTGCAAATGCTGTAAACTCTTTACTGGATTGCTCTAACGGGATTCGATTATAAGCCTGTTTTAAACCGATTTTCGACTGATATTTCGCGTTTTCAAACTTGACCGGAAGGATATCTATATGGAATAGGGGGTATGCATCTTTCTTTGTTACTTTGTTCAGTGGACGATAATTAATGCAAAGCCGAGTGGTGCCATCTACTTTAGGTACGGTGACGGCACAACTACTCCACGAATTTTGTAAGGGCTTGATTATACCCTCTGTCAATAATTGATCTACTTCTGCATGAGCAGCTACTAACAGCGTTGGTGAAACATGTCTAGCTTTCCGTTTTATTGGTGGATGACCCTGTACGTCAATTTTATGAGGCGTAATCCGTGCCGCCTCTATTTTTCCACTGTGAGTATCCAGAAGTGGGTCTACTCCGACACGTAAAAGGGTTCTTTCCCCCTGAGAAAGCTCAGCAACACTGTCGATGGTTACTACTGCTAGGACTGTACTAGGATCCTGATTTTTGGGATAGCAGGGGTGAACGATATCTTTTGGAGTGCACCAAGTTCGATCTACGAAATTGATTCGCATTTGCAGGCACTCCATAAGGTCCGTTCCTAATATAACGTCATAGTTAAGAGAATTCGACACCCTAATATGAGTGGTGACTTCATCTCCGCCTATCGTGAATGTTAATTCTACCTCGCCTAGTATTTTTTCCATTTGGCCGTTTGCCATAACCATGTAGGTTGAACAGGGTGTTATTCTAGATTTGACTAATTCAGCTGGCTTTGGACCTAAGAACGAGGCTATGGCTCCACTATCGAGCAATGCTGGAAAGACGTGACCATGAATTTCGATACTAACATAGAGGCGATTATCAACATGTCCTACTGCTGCCGTTTGACACAGTGGCGTTGATGTAAAACATGTTTTGACTGAGTTTTTCTCCGATTGAATCTTGTTGCAGTTTGGACATGTTGCGACAACAACTCCTGGGTGTCCACACCTGTAGCATAGTATCTCTTGTCTTGCGACAACAACTCCTGGGTGTCCACACCTGTAGCATAGTATCTCTTGCCTTTCTTTGCAGCCTCTCTACCAGTGTCCTTGCTTCTGGCATACCCGGCATTTGTCCTGTGCTGTATTATTTTTCCGTGGAGTTCGACTGATCGACGGACTATTGTTCGATGGCGCTCGTTGGCGTGCTTTCGTTGGCACATTCTTACTTCCCTGCACCTTAGTGGTTGGCTGGTCTGGCTTCGCTCTTGGGGTTGTGCTATTTGCGGGCGTGACGTTGCCCCATTTTCGTTTCGATACAGGGTAGTCTTTGGAAACTTCGTTCACAGCGGCCACATTTTGTTCAACTTCGACTTCAGTTGTATTTATGACTGCTACTTTCGTACGTTTCTTCATGTTGTATGCAAAATTTGGAAAGAGCGACAATTCGGGAGGTGGTGGGGGACGATAAGTTTTTTCTTTTTCTCGCCTCATCTCCTCTCTTTGTCCCAAGATCTGCAGTTCTTCAAACGTTTTGAACTGGTCCCTAAATATAAAACGATAAAGCGAAGGGTGCAAGTTTCGATACGCCCTCTCGAGCTGTGCCTCCAAGGTCATTTTCGGTACTACTTTATCTAACAACAATCTCAAATTAGAAGTAAAAGATGATGAAATTGATTCGTCTGGCCCTTGAGTCCTCGCTCTAATTTCTTCTTCCAGACGAGCTTGGAAATCAGGGACACCGTATTGCAAATGAAGAGCTGCAAAAAAATCGGTTGTGGATCTCCAGTTTTGACTCAATGACCTAGCGCAAAAACAGGCTGCACCAGATAAAATCGACGGAATCAATTTCAAAATTTTACTATCTGTGATACTCAACGAGTACTGGCACTCTTTAATTCTTTCTATGAATTCCTCGACGTCTTCTTTATACTCCCCAGAAAAACTGGCCTGCTACTTTTGCAATAGAGTGCATGTTCGAGTTTCTCTCTGGAATGTGTCTGGAATGTGGTATCAAGATTCGAAGAAAATCTTGACATATCTACTATTGAGGATTACGAAAATGAGGCATACGTAGGGTCATTTTGCGCAGAGCTACGATAATCAAATGGAAGAGCATATTGGCCATATGCTGGCCCGTATGCCGCCGGAGGATAGTATCCATAAGGTGGATACATAGGCGGATATGGCCAATGATAACCACTATTAGACGACAACTAGTTTCGATACGCGAAGTCCTGTTTAGATTAATCAAAGATTCCGATTCTACCGGAGGGTGGTTTTCGAAATGTACACGGACAGTGTTGGATTGTGAGGTTACCGGTGGTGACATGTGGAATGTTTCGATAAAGGGAGGCAACGATTGAGGTTGAGGATGTGTTTCGATAAGTTGAGATGCGTACTGGTTTCGAGAAAGGTAATGTGGGTAAGGTACCAACCCACCAGGAAGGTTTGGATGGGTAGAGGAAATGTGGCTGTTGTTTGACGGAGTGTACATCATGGATTGTGCCCTTGGTAGATCATACAAATGCGGACTAATCGAATTTCTACTATCTGGGACTTTTGGTCTGGCCCCATGCGGATGCTGTGTGGCACCAGTGTTCATCACTGTCATCAGTTGGCTGGGCTCGGAGGAGAGCCCCGTATAAATTGATTCATACATCCTAGGGGCATCATGGGTCGATACCATGCTAGAAGCTATGCCCATATTTGCAACCGTTGTCATATTCGCGGCACGGGTGGCCATCTGGGACGATTGATCCAGTATTTCCTTCACTGTTGAGTTGGATACTGGATCTCTCCTCTCCGAGATTTCTCGAAGTCCGGTTTCGATAGTTATGTTCATCATGCTCTAGTCCCGGCGCTAGAGATGCCCCCGAAGGATCGTTATCCTCTATAATATTCCAGGAAGCTGCTCTAGCCCGAAAAGTTCAACGCAAGTCAAATCTCACGAAACGATCAATTAGTTCCGGCATACTTTCTTCTCTACTCAACCGGCTACTCTTCAGCGCCTGATGGATTTGAAATTTGCAACGTTGTCGCGCAACGAAATAAAAAGATATTTGGTTTTACTTCAAGTTTATAATAATTAATATTAATTTTACGTGTTTTATAGTATCAAATAACTTTATAACATGTAACGTTGTACCTTACCTTTTCCCTGGCAGCAACGCACAACTAATTTATAAGCAGGATCCGGAGGCTGACGCTCCGACGGCTGCGGAGTCGGTGGGAGGCCGACTCCTGTGCTGAGAGGAATAGTGGAAAAAGGGCGCACAATGATAAACACTACTCACAACGAATATTAAGTTGACTCGATCTTTATTCAAATATAACACTCTTCACCCGACAGTAAACGGCGACGCTCGATACAGCGCACGCCGGTGCGCGGCCTCTCTATCGGAGTCCTCGTGGACTCCGCTCTCTAAGGTGCAGGGTGATCACCGTGCGCTGCCGATTTCTCAGCACTCACGGTGATACGAACCCTCACTCTTGCAATACACACGCGCACGGGCCACTAGTAGGCCAAGAGTCACTTCTACTCGCCTGCCCTGGAGATGGATGTTGCCTGGACTCGCTGCTGCCGATGCCTCGGCGATGCTGCCGACGCTGCTTCCTCGTGCCGTCGCTGGCAGACTGCGGCGGCGTATCCTAGCCGGCTGCGGTGAATGAAGGCGACGGCTGTTGACAGGAATTGCAGTCGTTGCAGCAGGCGAAGGTGGCGAAGACGGTGAAGGCCAGCAGAGCTGGCTTGATGGAAATTGACTGGCTCTCTCTCTCTTTCTCTGGGAGTGACAATGGATGCGCGTGTGCGAAAGCGTGCGGCTATTCTGGCTATCTTGCCGAGACTCTCCTGCTAGCCGGCTTGCGCCGGTGGGCGCTGTGACGAGACTCTTTGCCCGCGACAATTAGACGCGCAACAAAAAAATTGCCGATGTCTAAATCCGTCCGGAACCTTTCCATATAGGGGGTGAAGTGTGTGCAAGAACGAAAAAAAAAATCTGTTGATCGCGCATATCAAATGAAGAAAAATTCTGCAGTGGTAATGAGTTCGGGGGTATGGTGTGGACCTACAAAAAAATTGCCGATGTCAAAACCCGTCCGGAACCTTTACAAATAGGGGATGAAGGGGGTGAAAGAACGAAAAAAAAATATCTGATGATCGCGCACATCCAATAAGGAACAATTTTGCGTCGGCTCTACCGCCCGCGATGCAGCGTCGGCCCGCACGCTTAATAATGCACTTCTTCCTCATTCATCAGGCCACGAAAGGAATCCTAAGGGCCTAGGAGGCTCTCTGCGTCGCACTGAGGGATTCAGTGACAACTATAAGTGGTAATCCCCCTGCAGCTTGGAGCGACGGGCTTGTCGTCAGCCGCCTGGAGATACTCGACATCTACTGGAGCGATTTCAAAGCCAACCACGTGGAAGTTCTCCAGTCCGGAATGCCCCGCGATCACCCCTACCTCGCCGAAGGGCACTACAGCGAGGCAGAGCTCGACTACATCATGGCGTGAGGTCATCTTTTTACAATTCTCGCAATCGTCTCCACCCTAACCCTGCTCCACCAGCCCCCAATGCTCCGCCTCCAGATCAGCCCCGCGGTGCCACCCGACTACCCAGGATTATCGTCCCGGTATTCTCTGGCCATCGAAAGGATTGGGAGTTGTTTCGAGACATGTTCGTCCCCTCACCCACAACGCAACGTCGACCAACTTTACTATCTTACAACACACGGCGTACGTGACAATCTGAAGGCCCATGTGCAGGGTGTCGCCAAGTCGGTGCTCAGCAATCTTCAAGTCACTGGAGGCAACTATGACACGGCGTGGTCCATCCTCGAGCTGCGCTACGACAATCGTCGCCTGCTGGTCCAGAACCACCTCATGACCATTAAGACGCTCCCGCATCTGAAGGAGGAATCTGCGGCTGGCCTTCAACTCCTACGCAAATGTAACAGAAACGTACGGTTTATATTTCCATTAGGGTAGGCAATCTTATAGTAGCTTATACGACTACTACATATATTTAAAGAGTAATTACGGGAATACTTGAAAATGAATGGTTACACAAGTATTGAGAGGTTGCGAAATCTATTGGTTTTGTGTACACCGTCATGATCAGCATTAAAGTAGTTGTGACTTTAGGGTACGGTCTACAATGACGCCGGATGTTCACTACGATGGTTAATGCATTGTAGTCTAAAAAAATCAGAGTAGCACATGTGTATAGGGGAATGCGAGTGCATACAGTGTATGCGTATAAATGATACGCAAACATATAGTTTCTTGATAAACGCATTTTTCTGTATATTTTCCTCTCTCGAATCTGTCTTAAACGGAGAGTCCATACCCTCCGGGAAACGGATTTTCGCGGGCATTGGAGAGTCAATTTCTGGTAACTAAAAATGAAGCCAAGTGCTCACATTTCCGTCCAATGGGCCCTTTTTCTTGAGATATGGGTAGTTTCATCTGAAATATCCTCTATTTCGTGAAAAAATTATGTCTCTTCTATTAACTGTCATATTGCAATTATTTAAGATACGAAAATGAGGAAGAAAAATTATAAAAGTGGACAGTAATAGTTAAAATTAAACTCTGATTTGTTTGAAAAATATTGGTTTTTCAGGAAATTATAAGCAATCAAAGATAGCGTAAGAAAATGGTTAACAATACGATCCATTTAATCGGTTAAAATGAAGACAAATACTGTACAATACCGTAACCCGCATTTAAATTGCAATAGATTCGTACTGTTTTTATTTTTATAAAACAAAGTTATGATAAGCAATAACAATTTTTTCGATTTTTCGACATAAAAACCGATTTAATTTTTTTGCAAAACTGTGAAGCTATACGCAATTTCTTTTTTATTTTGTTCAAACCGATACCGCAATTATTGGTATTTTATTTAGGACGTTTTTTTATAATCAATCGCATAGTTCACGGTGTCCTGAGGAGTATATGTGCTTACTGCTTAGGAAGGCTGGAGATTCCCACTCTTCTCGTGAGCCTCATGGTAGAGGGAACCCTTGTGGATGTTTAGATTCTGCCCGAAAATCTTTTCTCGAGTTGCAGCACACGTACCCGCGTCTTGATTGGTTATTATCATCTAGTTGTATTAAAATTACATTTCTGTTTTTTTATTCCCTGATTTATTGTTTGTCTAAGCTGAATTTGGTAATCTTACATTGTAGAATGACCGTGAATATCGTACTACTCATGCGCATAAACGCAGCTCATTGCAGAAGACCCTTCCAGCCTCCCTCACTGTTTTCGCCGTTCCTTCAGAGCTATTTATGATCGTTCTCTTTGGTAATTGCTGCACAGAGATAAAAAAGATTAAAAAAAAATAGATCATTCTCTTCTCCTCGAAAAGTTGAAATAATAAAAGAAAATAAAAATAATATTATAGGTATATATTTACTACTTTTAGAATTTTTTTTTCTATATTCTTTAAATAATTTCTCTAATTTCTAATTTCTCTAAATATAATGAGTTTTTATAGTTGTTTACAATTGTTAATACCTAAATAAAATTTTTATTTGCAGTTATTTGCAATAGCACTTTCTAAATGCATGATTTGGGATGCTTATAACACTCAATAATAGTTATTAAAAATTATTTGCTGTTAGAAACAATTCTTTGCAGTTATTTGCATTTATTTGCTTTTTTTATTCATCAAATAAAAGGCACAATAAAAAATCCTAATAACAGCTATTTAACCTTTAGACTGCCGGGATTGGAAGGGCTTTAATCCCCTTAGAAAATGCCCAAACCATGTTACTATATCTTAGATATAACCTATACAATATTCCGATCATAGGTAGAGCCTATATTTAGGCTTCCCGGCAGCCTAGAGGTTAACAGTTATATTGTTGAATAATTTATAATTTTAATTCGATAATAACGATAATGGTATGATAATAATTGATAATTAACTACTGACAAATACTATTTAAGTAAAATTGTTACTTGAAATTAATAATAGTCACTAACAATAATTATGAGCAATTATGTATATTAAAAAATAATACATGCTGGAGAGTATTAATAAATTGAAATAAATAATAGTATTTATTAATAACAATTAAGAACAGTTAAACTTGATTATTTACAACAAGTAACACTTGATAACAGTTATTAATAATTATTTGCTTTTTTGTATCCTAAGATCATTTCTCACATAGAACCATCAGAAAAAGCAAATAAATACTTACAACTATGAATAGGAATTCATAACACTTTCTAACTGTTCTACGCATCCCCAATCGTCCTGTTATTATTTGTTATTATTATTTATTTGCTTTTATTAACAGTTTTACGCAAAAGTTATTTCCACCTTGGGTAATCAAATGTGATTACGCTACTTTTATCTTACGTCGCTTTGGATGTTACAGGTTGAGTAACCAGTTTGTTTCCTGTTTTACTTTCGGAAGTGATATGACATTCCTGTATGTAGCTACAGTGGTAGTGGTAGAGTAGACTTTCATATGCAAAAAGTTGCTTCAGTGACTTGGGAATATTTTTAATGAAAGTTATTTTGTTCATTGTTTTAAGGTGGTCTTACACCTAAAAATTTTGAGAAAACCAACTTTTTTTATTGAATCTTTTAATTACATACGTTATTCTGAACCGAAAAAAAACTAGTTTGGATCAAAAATTAAAAAAAATCAAAATGATATGCTAAAAAAGCTTACTATCTTCAAAATGACGAAAAAATTGATTTTCCTTTTTTTTTGCCTTTGCTATACTGCCTTACAAATAAAGAAAGGCCATATATACAAGAAATAGTTATGACTTTTTTAGTTATGACATATACTTCAGCAAATAAACCATGACAAGTCAGACCTTATCCAATGCTACTTCTGTTATAAAGTCTGACCTGCCATGGTTCGTTTGCTGAAATATAATGGTAAATTCATACTGCCGTATAAATGAAAAAAGTCAGAACGATCCCTTGTAGATATGGCCTTTTTTCATTTGTACGGCAGTATAGGTTTCTGATATATATAGGAACATGTTTACTTATATGTGTTTTGAAATATAAAAAAAACCTTACTTAAGACTTATTAGTACAAGAATTATAAAAAAGAATAATTAAATTTACATACAGGATTTATTATCAAAATAATATAAATCATATTCTGGAATCTGAAATCCAGTGGAATCGTCTTTTGAGTTATTTTGCACTTCTCTTCTAGTAAAGTGACCATTTCATCACCGAAATTTGACAGCAAATTACTATATTAATACTACCTTTTAAAATACCTAATATTCAATTACGTATACAATAGCTTGTCTGCTAACACCAGTGTAAACCTGCCATTATAAACATAAACACCAACCATGTTATTTAAACAGTTTGTTTTGCAGAGTTTTTGCTTTCTGAGAAACATTTCTTCTTAGTGCTTGATTATTTGTGTTCAGAAGTGAATTTAGGACTAAAAATTTAATGTAGTTTGTATGTGAAGATTTATGTCTGAAAAGTGTAAGCGTAATTATAGTACAAGCGTGCAGTGACAGTTTTGTTTAAATTTGGAAAGTAGCTTCAGTTAACGATGCGAATGCTGTATGAAAATTAATACTGAAAAACATGTGCATTGGCAAGATTGAATTAAGTATTTTAAAGAAGAGGCAGTCAAAATTTTTATCGAATAAAAATTAATTCGTCTTTTTTCTAAGAAAGATGAAAATGACACCATTAAGTATAATTCACTATTGGATATATATAATTCAATTCAGAAGATTTGTGAATTGCAATAAGTGTCAAGATGATGTATCTATACACAATATATAAGCGTCAAGCCTGCTTACACAAGAATACAGGCTTAAATTCAAGATATATTTAATATTCAATACGTGTAATCAAGTGATCATTGAAAAATGGGCTTACCGGCTGTTTTATCTATGACAGTGATGGCTTCTTAAGTTTTGATTTGGATGAGTGAGATTTCATATTTTATAAAACCTGGTACATATTCTACATTTATCTTAGTATTATAAATAATAATCTAACTCAGTACAATGTGTTAAAAAGTGATTCAACTGTGGATGAATCAACAGTACAAAAGAAGACAGATTTAGCAGTAACTTTTAATAGAACGAATGCTGCTAGCGTAGCAATAACTTTGAATGAAACAGATGCATCCAAGATGCCAGAGCTTCTGTTTTAATCATTTCATATGGAATAAAAATTTAACCGATTAAATGGATCGTATTTTTAACCATTTTCGTACCCTATCTTTGATTGCTTGTAACTTCCTGAAAAATCAATATTTTTTAACGAATCAGAGCTTAAATTTTAGCTTCTACTGTCTACTTTTATATTTATTCTTCCTCGTTTTCGTATTTGAAATACTTGCAATTTGACAGTCAATAGAAGAGACATCTTTTTTTGACGAAGTAGACGATATTTGAGATTAAATTGCCCATATCTCAAGAAAAAGGGTCCATTTGACGAAAATGTGAGCACTGATGGGCTTCATTTTTACGTGCCAGAAATCGACTCTTCAATTCCCGCTAAAATCCGTTTCCTACAGCTGAAACTCTCTCCTTGTAAGTCTTAGGCCATTTTATCAGAATTAGTATATATTTATAGTATATATATGTATATTATATATTCTTTAAACTACATTTTTCTTTTTTTTTATAGCTGATTTTGGTCTCAGAGGTGTAAGACTGCCTTAATACACTTATTTTGTATATTTTATAATAATTGTAGATTGTTGTTTATCATTTTTATTTATTTATTTTAGTGTTAGTAGTAGTAATCCTATCTGCATATTGGCACAGTTCGACAGGATAATGGCACCGGTTGACATTATATTGGCATAGTTATGACACAGATTGGCATATCTTGTAGATATTGAGAAAATATTGATAAATTCCTTTTTATTTTTATCTTTTTCTCTCATATTCCTTTCTTTTCACTTCACACTAGCTTTTATATTCTTCTTTTATTTTTGAATACTAGAATTAAACTTGACCAGTATCATGTTTGTTGAGAAAAGCAACTACCTAGTTTGTGTATACATATATGAAGCAAAAAACGAAACTTTTGTTCGCCATGTTGATCGAATCTGATACAATGGGCCCTGAGTATTTATTGGGATAACCTGATTATGCAATCATGTATGTTTCGCTCACTGAACAAGCTTATTATTAATCATTATAAATTAATATTATCATTTATTCGCTTAAATCGATGCTTAACTTATGTTTGAAATAATGTACTTGCTGGGAAAAAAATTTTGGAATTATTTGTACTTTAATAAATATTTTTGAGTTACAAATTACAATATCTTATAAACAATATTAGATTTTTTTAAATATAACTACAGTTATGTATAATTCAATAAATATTGGTTATAATAACAACAAGAATTTCCACTATTTATTTTTGAGTACCCTGGTAGAAATGCTAATCAATGGTTAGCGAACCGTTGGTCAATTTTAAATTAAAAACATTACACCATGATTATTTTGCTATTATCGCCAAAGAATAATTATTTATACATGCGGAAATATTATATTGTAGATGCTTTAAAATATAATGATAGTTTTAAATTGTTTTAATAAAATTTAAATATTAATCTTAAACAGAAATGCTTCCATTTGATTAACATGTTAATCAACGAAGTTGATCTATTTTCTACCAGGGAAGTAAATGTTTTTTTTTTTTTTCAAATAAATATTTTGCAAATTGTAAACTACTTACAGAAACTTAAATCAAAATTCTTTTTAATCTAATAAATTATTTCTGAAGCATACTTTTCATTTATTCGTATTCTATAGTAAATATTTTGTTGCATTTTAGAAGAAATTTTCATTCTAAAAAATATAGATTAAATTTAGGTGGAAATTTATTTAAAATAGTATTGTTATTAATAAAAGTTGATGAGATGAATGACAGCGAAAGATTGAAATGTTTTGTCTCATGATGACCAAAGGAAACAAAATTGCTTTAAGGTATCTCCATCATGTCATGCGCCGGGGCATGGTTAGGGTGTCCCCTAGCTCTCCCTGCACACAGTATTAACAAACTCGCTTCGCTCGGGCCGCAAACTCACTGCATGCGGCACTAATCGGGAAATAACTAGACACACGAGCATAAGCGTCGCAGTTTCTAGGAATGAGGTTATGTGACGTTTTCGACCCTGAAATCAGGGATTAAGCACAAATAACTTTCCGCCGGGCATGCGAAAAAATTGTATATTACCCACGGGAGTAATACTACTACTTTACCGCCTAGGTATATTATCTACTATTAATTCAAAACGCTATGAGCGTCTTAAATTATTTTGCATCTTCCTGGGATTCCATGTTCATATTTGTAGCACGGAATACTCAAAATCTTTCAAGAGATAATTAAATTCAAATTAATATATTTTTTTGTACGGTCAAATTGAGTAAATTTAAAATAAAAACAATAAAAATTTATTAAATTTTAATAACATTTGAATCTTTAACTAAAAATATGAAAATCAAATCAATTCTATTGCTCCAAGAAAAGTTCCTAAATTAGTTCCAGAATATGTGCAAACAAAAGTCAGAAAGGTTCAAAAAATTTTCAGACGCTCGGAATATTTTGAATATCATAAAATTGTTACTAAAAAAATGCATTTAAGAAAAAATAATTTAAAACAGAATTTAAGACAAGTTTGATTATGTATCCTGCCTTTTGTTTACTTAAAATCCTTCTACTTAATAAAGAAATCTTTTTTTTGTTTCTTCTGAAAGTGCCCATACTTTTTCTTTTGACGTACTGCTGTCCTTTGTGATGTTGCTGCTTCTGACTGCCTCAGCTCCCTTACAGTGTCTCGCTGCTCAGAAAATCTGGAAGTACTTGGATAAACTTCACCAGTTGTTAATGCGTATTTTATCAACTGAGTCTTTACAAGGCCATTGTTGTACTCAAATACTACATTGACAACAGCCGTTAAATCCTCTCATCCAATTCATCCTTCTGCTATATTCCAAATACTACTACTTGACATAGTATCGTGTGTTTCATAAACTTGCTAATGAGCAGTTCTACCCTGCAAAAACTATCTTATTAAAAGAGATTCTATCAGATTAAAAAATCCAACATGAAGTAATCGGAAATCTTAATACGAAAATACCAGATTTAAAACTATTAAAATTGATTCATCTAAATCAGTTTTTATCAGAATTAATTGATATTTTTCTCACCTTATTATATCCGATTTGATTCATATTAAAGTTTGAATTTAAAACTTAAATATAAATTAAATCGGATTTAATAAAGTGACAAAAATGTCAATTAATTCCGATAAAAACTGATTTGAATAAATCAATTCTAATAGTTTTAAATCTGGTATTTTCGTATTAAGATTTCTGATTAATTCATGTTGGATGTTTTAATCGGATCGTATCTATTTCAATACGATAGTTTTTGCAGGGTAAGTACAATATCCTTGAAGGTACTGTCTTCTTTATGTTGTGCTTTCAACTGAAATTGAAACGCATTCTTGGACAAGCGGTTTATGTTCATGATAGCACAATGTCACTCTAGGGCAGCAAATCCTAAACCAGTAGAATTAACACTACTCACAATTCATGGATTCACTAAATAAGAACAGTGGGCTTTGCTTCTGTACGAGGGTTTGTAACGTACCGAAGTAATGACAACTCTCAGATTTGAGTATTTACTTTAACACTTGAGTTTATTTAAATGTAGTTAGGTGTCGTTACTTGGTAGAGTATAATAATTTTTTAAGAGTTCATGTACTGGACTCGAGCATATATCGATTTAGGAATTTTTCCTCTGTTCTCGGGTAAGATACCGGCGCGCAGTGTGCCGGAGTCCGTGCCGTAGATACAGATAGAAGGTAGGTGGGTTATGCAGGTTAGTAGTTAGCGCTGATTGGCTGCTACCGTGCTGCGTCGGAATCGGGTAAATAGTCGGCGCAGAGGGCCTTCTATCGTGCCGAGAGATAGGATTGCCGGGTAAATAGTCAGCGCAGAGGGCCTTCTATCGTGCCGTGGGAGGTAGGTAAGGTAGAGTTCCTTGAGTATGCCAGGGTTAGGTATATGATTTGACAAATAGTATATCTATAAGTATGATATTCAATGAGTTTATTTGTATGGAAATGAAATTAGATTACAATAGAATATTTACAAAGTTTAACGAGCGCAAGGGGGTCGCCAGCATCACTCACCTAAGCGCAGTGCTTATCGGTCAGTGTTCAAGGCAAGCTCGGACACAAGTGCGTGCAGATTCCGAGAATCGGAGCCCTTTATATACTAGTCGATTGTCTGGTCTTCTCTCTTGCGCATGACAATATTTATGTTTACACGGTGACGTCAGAGACGATGTATAAATAAATGAATAAAATTTTCGCTGGCGCACGCAATCGCATGTTTGTATACATTTGTGCCTTTGGTTTGCTTATATTTTGATCTCGCGTTTATGAATGGGAAAATTTGCATATAATATGAATGGATGCGTATACTATGAACTGGTCGTGTACGTCACATTGCCCCCCAAATTAAATGGTTCTGTTCGGAAAATGAATACAATAGAAACCTTTAATTTTGACTAAGTTTTTATTTGCGCTATGTACAAAAATCAGAAAGTGATAGCACCCTGGTACGTTTCATTTCTTCGTTTTTTTTGTGAAGACGGCGATGGCTCTGGTGGTGATGACGTTGGTGGTGGGTCCGGCGAAAATTCCGGGGACAACGGGCTTATAGGGCGTGGCACGTTCTGCATACGTCGGGCGATTTGACGTAATCTTAAGTATTCGTCAATTGGAGGACGACGTATGGGCGTCGGCACATACTCCTTTACTACGTGCCGAGATGTAGATGGAGTTGGTGGTGGAGTTGGTGGTGGAGTTGGTGGTGGATCTACCTTGCTCTCCCTGGTGGTTTGGGTGGACCGGTTGACCATGTACGGTTTCGCCTGCACCGCTCGTCCGCTCCGGTATGCGCCGTGCGTTGTTGTCCATGGCTTCCCTGATGCGCTTCTCCGCGCTGAGCACTTAATGTGCCACGGGGGCCACACCACTGTAACACTTTGAACCGCGGCATCGCGTTTCGAGAAATTTTCCCGTTCAGTACCTTGCTCGGGCATGTTTGACAAACGACTGACATCATATGGCTCGATTTAAATTTTTCTTGAAATTCTTATTTACATTTATTCTGCTACGAGTTTCGGTGTATGTTTACCTTCACCGAGACCCTTAGTAAACAATAAATACTTAAAAGTAAGGCTTTAAATTTTGTACATGAAACTTTCCGCGTTCCCTATTTGTTTCTACGTCTAATAATACATACGTATCGGGCCCGATTTTTTGCGTAATCGTGTATGGTCCCTCGTATACGTGAAAGAACTTCGCGATCTTTCTTTCCGCCGCATCTGATACGTTTAGTGATTTTACTAAAACCCTATCGTCTACCTTAAACTCAAAGTGTCGCGTTTGGACGTTTTTTCGGAACGCTCGCTTTTTTAAGAATGAATGCGCTCGTTCGCGAGCAAGAAATACTTTTCGTTCATGCGTGACTTTATTTGTCTCTATTATGGGCAACCACTTTTCCCATATCCGCGTAGGCTTGATATTTAAATGGAGCTCCATCGGTGTAAACCCCGTGGTCTCATGATGCGTTACGTTAATAATGTTTTGTATAATCTCAACGTATCTAGCCCAGCTGGTATGTCGGTCCCTTACAAACGTTCGGAAAAAACGCCCAAGTTCTCGGTGTACCCGTTCGACCGGGTTACTTTGTGGGTGTCTGATGGAAGAGAATACCGGTTGTATTCCTTCCTCTCTGAGTTTTTTCTCCCATTTACTTGAAGTAAACTGTGTCCCGTGGTCAGAAAGTATCGCTTTCGGTTTACCGTAGTTGCTAACGTAATCACCGAAGATTTTTCTGATCACGGTCGCAGTGTTTGCCTTTTTATAGGATACATGACCACGTACTTACTGAATACGTCTACCGTTGTTAACAGGTATTTAACGCCCCCGTTGACGTCGGTAAAGGCCCAAAAAGTCTATTGACAGCGTGTCATTGGGTTTTTGTGTTAATATTGGTTGGACGTGTTCATTAAGTTTATATGTTAAATATTTTGTTCGTTGGCACGTATCGCATGTACGAAGTATTGTATAAATTTTTTGTTTTAATTTCGGTGCCGAGAAATGTTCATTTATCATTTTATATATTTTCGAAGCACCAATGTGGCCATGTATTTCATGGGTTTCCCGTATCAAACTATCCAGAAGGCTTTCGGGTAATGTGATTCTATTATTATTTAATGCAATTTTTTGCATTAAACGATTTTAAGCACATAGCGTTTTTGTATTCCTTCGTTATTTTGAATCTCCGTAATTAATTTGTTAATATACGGGTCATTTTTCTGTAATGTCTTCAAATTTTTAAAGCTATTTATCAATTCGCGACTCGGTTTTTGCATGAGTATTGAAGCGATTATGATTTCATTTTCCCGACCCGATTCCTCTGGATAGTCGTGTACCTGACGGCTTAGGTAATCGGCGACGGTGTTCTTGCGTCCCGGCAAGTATACCGGTTCTAAGCAGAAGTCTTGGATCGCAAGGCTCCACCTCCGTAGTCTAGCATTATTAAATTTACAATGTTTGAGGAAAGTGAGAGCTTCGTGATCGGTTCGTACGATGATTTTCGGTGCCCCCCGTAAGTACGTATCTAAACGTGTTAAAGCCCAAACTATAGCTAACATCTCTTTCTCAGTTGTAAAGTAAGAGCATTCACTCCCCTTCAGCGTACGGCTAACGAACGTGACAATTTGTTCTTCGCTTTGATCATTTACCTGCGATAGCACTGCAGCTATCGCGTAGTCGCTCGCATCGGTAGTGAGTATGAATGGACGTTGCGGGTCCGCATATTTTAATATGATATGCTCATCGAATATATTTTTAATGTCATTGAAAGCTTTGTCATGCTCGCCTGTCCATTCATACTTCTTACCCTGTTTTAACAAGTTTAGAAGCGGAACGGTAAGAGCCGAGTAATTTCTCGCGAATTTCGTATAGAAATTAACAAACCCGAGAAATCCTTGCAGTTCCCTAACATTTCTAGGTTTCTTAAAGTTTTTGATTGTTCTAACTTTTTCTGGGTCTGGTTTTATTCCTTCAGGTGTTAACATATGACCCAGGAATTTTATTTCTTCCTGTACTAACTTTGATTTTTTAAAACTTATCCTCAGATTGTTTTTTAGTAAATTCTCAAATAATGATTTTATATTTTGTAAATGACTATCGAAATCTTCTGAAATACATAGTAAGTCGTCTACAAAAGTTATAAGAAAATCTTCGAGACCCGCGACGACTAGGTCTAGACCTCTTATTAGCGCTGCGCTACTCGTTTTTATACCGAATGGTACTACATTGAATTCGTAAACTTTATTTTCGCAAATGAACGCGGTATATTTCCTACTTTCTTCTGAAAGCTTTATTTGATGGAAACTACTCGTTAAATCAAAGCTGGATAAAAAGTTTACGTTTTTACATCTTAAAAATATCTCCTCTACACCAGGAGGGGATTCATAATCATTTACTAATTTTTCGTTTAGTTTACGTGCATCTAAGCATAGGCGGATGGATCCGTCTTTTTTAATTACAACTACGAGAGGGTTTATATATGGACTCGTCGAACGCCGAATTATTCCAAGTTCTTGCCATTTGTTGATTTCAATTTTAACTTTATCTCTATAGTTTATAGGGATGGGATACGGTTTTGAATAAAAGGGTGCATCATCTTTTATTTTAAACGTATACTCATAGTTAGATAATAGACCTGGGCGTTTCTGAAATACCTCTTTGTATTGTACTATTAAGCACTTAAGTTTATCCCTTTGGGAATTTTTAGATTTTTGCATAATTTGATCTTTTCTTCGATCTCTTCTATCGAGACTTCGTAAGAAAGATCATAAGCAATGAGATCATCGTATGAATCAGCGTTTCCGCATTCGGACTCATACGATCGTTCGATTCTAAGAGACGCATACTCTTCTGAGTACATTATGGTCTCCTTATAAGAACAATGAACATATTGATCGTTAATGGTTAAGAGTATTTCTTCTTTGCCGGTATCTATTAGCATACTAAGAGCTTTTTGCGTATCATATCCAATGATGCATGGTTTGACCAATTTTGGCACTACTATAAATATAATATCTAGTTTTAATTTTGCAATTTCAACGTTTAGAAGAACTTGGAGTTTTATCCGCGACGACTTTGCGCCTGTTGCTCCCTTTATGAATTTTCCACTTATCGGTAGTTTAGGTCGCGTCCCGAATGCTTTTGCATTAGCGTAATAAAATTCCTCGGAGATGCAAGTGATCTCACTTCCGGTATCAATTAGGGCTTTTACCTCTATGTCTTCGACTTTGATATTTACCTCCGGACAACGCGTTTCTTTCGTATTTAGACCTTCTGGTTCTACATCGTACAAAAGATTTTCTCGCGGGTCCTCCAGTATAGAAGAGATATCTTTATTACAATTTTTATTCTCCGATTGAGTTGCTTGTTGCGGTTTACTTTTTGACATGCAGCAAGCAACTGTTATGCGTTCCCGAATTTTCGGTATTAATGTTTTCTAAATTTATGTTATTCACGTCAACCTCGTCGTAGCTTCGGATTAATTCTTTATTCCGTTCGTTTCTCTGCTTTCGTGCTGACTTTTTCTCGTTTGTTTGATTCGTTTTTGGCGGAGTTTTCTCCTTTATTTCCGGCGGCGTCGCTGTTTGTAACTCGTTTATGTTCACATTTTTCGATTGCCACTGGTATGGCTTGTTATACGATTTATTTTGCGTGTTAGCCGTATCTGAAGGAGGACTGGGTTTGCTGTGGCCCATTTTGTCGCGTTTTCGGTGACGTTGGTCGTCTCCGTCATAATCAGCTAATATTTTCAACAACATATTTTTATCTTTGACTTGCCGTCCTAAAACCGCGTGCCGAATATTTCTTTCGAAATGTTCGCTAATGCGTACAACAAACTCAGTCTCTGTATACTCGAGATCTAGCTCTTTGCCTAAACCGAACAAACTCGTTGCGTATTCAACGCGATTAAGGTTGCCCCGGCTGGTGCTGACCGAATTCTATCTTTCGCTTCGCGGTTCTTTGTGTATTCGCGCTCCAGTATCGTTCGCGAAACCGTTCTGTAAATTGGTCGTACGAGTCGATTTCTGACTCTTGTAGGTACCACCAATCCTTGGCATCACCCTCGAGTGCTTGAGAAATAAGGCATAAGAGTTGATCGAAATTTGGTTTAACCACATTTATATATTTTTCGAACTCTGACAAGAATTTAACTGGCCTTTCATTCTCAAGTCCTCGATACTTGGGGATGTCTAATTTTATTTTTTGAGACGCTTCGCTCCCAGAGTTGCCTTTCTTCATCGGCGATTTCAAGTCTTCAATCACATTTTTCAATTCTAGAATTTCTTTCTCAAAGTTCGATTTCATTTGATCAACTTCTCGTGAAAGATTTCTTTTTAACTCTGCGAGCCTAGAGTCTAGTTCGCGGTTATTTTCCGATTGATTATCGTTTTGAGACAGCGCGGATATCTTGTCTATTAGACTGTCGTTCTCGGTTTCTAATAACTGAACCCGACCTCTTAGTTTATTTATTTCCGTAACTAATTCCGCGCGTTCCGTTTTTTTTTCCATACGAGTTTTCTCGACCGACTGTGTTAATGCGTCATATTTCTCTTTTATCTCATTTCGAATTATCGCGACTAACGTTGCCCTTAATTTCGGCGATTTTGACGTGTCATTTTCCTCGTCTTGGCCTTCGAGCATATTTAAGAGCTCATTTTGCCGTTCATCCAACAATCGTAATTCATCAGTTACCGCCCATTCCCATTCGAAACGTTTTCGTTCCTTATCGTTCTCTACTTCCTCGTTAAATGAGTCTTTTATTTCGCGCATAAATACTCCCGATTTGCGGTCTTTCGCCATTTTAACTTTTAATAGAATATATGATTGAACGGAACTTTAATGTGGACAGTAATAAGAAAAAGAATCTAAATAATTTTAATTGAAATTACCACGTAGAAATTTGACTCTAACGTATTCATTTATTTATGTAAAAAACTAATTTTTACTTGGAATTTTTATTCCCTGTTTAAAGAATATATATTAATTATCGCGGATCGACAGTTTTTGAGTGAATCGGATATATCCTGAATTTTGTTTTCGATACTATCCATCCTCATGTTTAACATTCTTTCGCTCTTGCAAATTTTACTCGCGATAACTTTTACCGTGAATCCCAATTTTTCGTTTTCTCTGTCAAGCTCATTTACCCGTTGCCTTGCTTCCGCAAGATCTTCTGACATAGTTAATAAAGCATGGCCTTGCTTACTCACGATACCGCGTAATTCTTTTATCTGGCCCATTAAATATTGAGTCGCCGCGTGATACTGTTGATCTGCTTCCTCGACTTCATCGACCCGTGTCGTTATATCTACAATCCGCGCTTCTATGCGACTCTCCAAAAAGATATTATGCCGATCTGGTATCATAACCCTTTTTGTTTTTTGAAATTTCCCGCTATACGATTTTAGTTTGCTCGAGTCCCTGTTCGGGCGCCAGTTGTAACGTACCGAAGTAATGACAACTCTCAGATTTGAGTATTTACTTTAACACTTGAGTTTATTTAAATGTAGTTAGGTGTCGTTACTTGGTAGAGTATAATAATTTTTAAGAGTTCATGTACTGGACTCGAGCATATATCGATTTAGGAATTTTTCCTCTGTTCTCGGGTAAGATACCGGCGCGCAGTGTGCCGGAGTCCGTGCCGTAGATACAGATAGGAGGTAGGTGGGTTATGCAGGTTAGTAGTTAGCGCTGATTGGCTGCTACCGTGCTGCGTCGGAATCGGGTAAATAGTCGGCGCAGAGGGCCTTCTATCGTGCCGAGAGATAGGATTGCCGGGTAAATAGTCAGCGCAGAGGGCCTTCTATCGTGCCGTGGGAGGTAGGTAAGGTAGAGTTCCTTGAGTATGCCAGGGTTAGGTATATGATTTGACAAATAGTATATCTATAAGTATGATATTCAATGAGTTTATTTGTATGGAAATGAAATTAGATTACAATAGAATATTTACAAAGTTTAACGAGCGCAAGGGGGTCGCCAGCATCACTCACCTAAGCGCAGTGCTTATCGGTCAGTGTTCAAGGCAAGCTCGGACACAAGTGCGTGCCGATTCCGAGAATCGGAGCCCTTTATATACTAGTCGATTGTCTGGTCTTCTCTCTTGCGCATGACAATATTTATGTTTACACGGTGACGTCAGAGACGATGTATAAATAAATGAATAAAATTTTCGCTGGCGCACGCAATCGCATGTTTGTATACATTTGTGCCTTTGGTTTGTTTATATTTTGATCTCGCGTTTATGAATGGGAAAATTTGCATATAACATGAATGGATGCGTATACTATGAACTGGTCGTGTACGTCACAGGTTTGAATAACTCTCCAGCCACTTAACTGCAAGACATACACTTCAATATTATTTTTGAAGTGCCCGATCACATCAGAAAATTCTACACTAAGCTCTTGCTCTCCACACTTACTGCACTTAATATTTTGTAAAAGTTTTGACCACACTGATGCATCTACAAGAAGAAATTTTCCTATGCTGTAATCAACAGGTAGCTGTTCTTTACTTGGCAGGTTAGAGTGTTCAACTTTTCTTTTGGTATTTTCCCTGTTTAAACTCAGATGAGCCTTTCTCTTAGTCGGTCTTCCTCTTTCTGAACGCCAACTTCCATTAAGACAATGCATTTTTTACTTTTCGAAACAGTAAAAATACTCCAAAACACAATAAACCAATATATGGCCTTTCGTCTGCTTGATTGTTTACTGTGTACTAGGGATGGGTTGTATAAAACTGGCTGTTGGAGACAAGTCTTATACGACGCCAAAATACACAACATGTTCATTTCGTCAGTAGTATTGTCAATTGCTGTTACATTTAAGAACATATTGCCGTAAGATTTTTTCCGCTTTACAGTTCTTGTATTCAAGCCTACGTCAAATCCTATTTACAACCTGGCCATTTTTCGTTTTACTTGTCCCTGCAGTACTCATAAATACCTATACGCGAGGCGTATATCTATTCGTTTTCACTTTTAAGTTCATGTGAAAACGACGGTTTATAATCAATACTTTTTATGAGCTACGGAGGACTTACATGTCTTTGAATGAGTTTTTAAAATTTTACCGTAACCCAAAAGGAAAGCCAATTTTTGAATAGTGATCTGGCTAAAAAACTTAAATAAATTTATAGTCAGTCCTTATGTTTATCTTACCTTAGCCTCAAATATCTAGCCAAAAATACTGGTACTTAATGTTTTCTTGCACTAGTGTAGATGATGTTAAATGTATAAAGCTACCCTTTTAAATCTTGCAAGGCTCTCAAGTGCTTTTGAGTATTTCTGAGCACACCTTTCTATTCCGGATTACAAGTAATACCTTTCATGGGATTCCATTAATTTTCTATTAAGATAAATTACCGTCTAACATTTTTGAATTGCACGACGCCAAAATACACAACATGTTCATTTCGTCAGTATTATTGTCAATTGCTGTTACACTTAAGAACATATTGCCGTATGATTTTTTTCCGCTTCATTGTTCTTATATGCTAGTCTACATCAAATCCTTTTTACAACCTGATCATTTTACTTTGAACATGTCCCTGAAGTACTTATAAATACCTATACGCGAGGCGTATAACTATTGGATTCCAGTTTTAAAGATCCGTTAAAATTACGGTTTATAATCAATGCTTTTTATGAGCTACGGAGACTTTACGTCACCTTGAATGAGTTTTTGATATTATGGCGTAACCCAAAAGTAAAAGCCAAGTTTTGAATAGCTGTCCGGTTAAAAGTTTAAATAATCTTATTGTCACTCATTATGTTACCCATCTTTGCCGCAAATATCTAACTAAAAATTTTTGCATTTCATTGTTTTCTTAAACTAGTGTAGATCAAGTCAAAGATATAAAGTTTCACTTTTATATTTTGCATGTCTCCAAAGTGCTCTAAAATACGAATACACTGAAAGAATAACTATTAATTTCCGTTTATAAGGGCACGACTGCATTCGGGGTTGCCAATAATACTTTTTATGGATTACGATCAATTTTTGATTAACTTAAATTGTTGTCCAACATTTTATATTTCCTGGAAGCTAAAATACACAACATATTCATTTTGTCTGTTGTATTGTCAATTGCTGTTACATTTAGCAACATATTACCGTAAGATATTTTCGGCTTTATTGTTTTTCTACGTTAATCTGGATCAAATCCAATTTACAATGTGCCATTTTACGTTTTGTATGTCCCTGTAGTACTCATAAATACGTATACGCCGGACGTATAACTGTTTGATTCCACTTTTAAAGACACGGGAAAATTACGGTTTATAATCAATGCCTTTTTTGAGCTGCGGAGGCCTTATATGTTCTTGAATGTGTTTTTAAAATTTTACCGTAACCCAAAAGTAAAAACCAATTTTTGAATAGTGATCTGGCTAAAAAACTTACAAAATCTTATAGTAAGCTCTTACATTTTTCTTATCTTAGCCGCAAATATCTAGTTAAAATGTCTAGCACATCATTGTTCTCTTACACTAGTGTTGATCAAGTCAAAGATATAAAACTACACTTTTATATCTTGCATGTCTCTGAAGTGCTCTAAAATACGAATACGCTGAAGGAATAGCTATTAAATTCTGTTTCTGAGCATACGTTGTATTCATGATTACCAGTAATACTTTTTAACGGATTCCATCAATTTTGCATTAAGACAAATTAGTGTCTTACATTTTTAAATTGCAGGGCGCTAAAATATACGAGATGTTCATTTTGTCTTGCTAAAAAACTTACAAAATCTTATATTCAGCCTTTATCTTTTTCTTATCTTAGTCGCAAATATCAAGCTAAACGTCTATCACGATATTATTTGCTTACACTGTTGTAGATGAAGTCCAACTTATGAAACTACTCTTTTATATCTTGTATGTCTCCGAAGTGCTCTAAAATACAAATACGCTGAAGGAATAGCTTTTAAATTCTATTTTTGAGCATACGTTTTTATTCATGATTACCAGTAATATTTTTAACGGATTCCATCAATTTTGCATTAAGATAAATTAGTGTCTTACATTTTTAAATTGCAGAGCGCTAAATTACAACACATGTTCATTTTCTCAGTTGTATTGTCAATTGCTGTTACATTTAAGAACATTTTGCCGCATGGTATTTTCGGCTTTATTGTGTTTCTACGCTAGTCTGCATCAAATCCAATTTACAATATGCCATTTTACGTTCTACATGTCCCTGAAGTACTACTAAATACTTGTACGCGGAGCGTATAACTATTGGATTCCACTTTTAGAACCCGTGACAATTACAGTTTGTATTCAATGCTTTTTATGAGCCACGGGGGCTTTACGTCTACTTGAATGAGTTTTTAATATTTTAGCGGAACCCAAAAGTAAAAGCCTATTTTTGAATTTTGATCTGCCTAAAAAACTTAAATAATTGTATAGTCTGTCCTTATGTTTATCTTATCTTAGCCTCAAATATCTAGACAAAAATACTGGTACTTCAATGTTTTCTTGCACTATTGTAGATCAAGTTAAATGTATAAAGCTACCCTTTTAAATCTTGCAAGGCTCTCAAGTGCTTTTGAGTATTTTTGAGCACAACTTTTTATTTTGGATTACAAGTAATACCTTTTATGGGATTCCCTTAATTTTCTATTAAGATAATTTACCGTCTAAAATTTTTGAATGCACGACGCCAAAATACAGAACATGTTCATTTCGTCAGTAGTATTGTCAATTGCTCTTACATTTAAGAACATATTGCCGTAAGATTTTTTTCCGCTTTACTGTTGTTGTATTCAAGCCTACATCAAATCCTATTAACAACCTGGCCATTTTACTCTGAACATGTCCCTGAAGTACTCCTAAACACTTGTTCGCGGGGCGTATAACTATTGTATTCCACTTTTTAGGACACGTGACAATTACGGTTTGTATTCAATGCTTTTTATCAGCTACGGAGGCTTTACGTCACCTTGAATGAGTTTTCGATATTATGGGGTAACCTAAAAGTAAAAGCCAATTTTTGAATAGCGATCTGGCTAGAAAACTTAAATAATTTTATAGTCTGTCCTTATGTTTATTTTATCTTAGCCCAAAAATCTAGACAAAAATACTAGTACTTCAATGTTTTCTTGCACTAGTGTAGATCAAGTTAAATGTATAAAGCTACCCTTTTAAATCTTGCAATGCTCTCAAGTGCTTTTGAGTATTTTTGAGCACACCTTTTTATTCTGGATTACAAGTAATACCTTTTATGGGATTCCATTAATTTTCTATTAAGATAATTTACCGTCTAAAATTTTTGAATGCACGACGCCAAAATACACAACATGTTCATTTCATCAGTAGTATTGTCAATTGCTGTTATATTTAAGAACATATTGCCGTAAGATTTTTTTCCGCTTTACTGTTCTTGTATTCAAGCCTACATCAAATCCTATTAACAACCTGGCCATTTTACTGTGAACATATCCCAGAAGTACTCCTAACCACATGTACGCGGGGCGTATAACTATTGTATTCCACTTTTTAGGACACGTGACAATTACGGTTTGTATTCAATGCTTTTTATCAGCTACGGAGGCTTTACGTCACCTTGAATGAGCTTTTGATATTATGGCGTAACCTAAAAGTAAAAGCCAATTTTTGAATAGTGATCTGGCTAGAAAACTTAAATTATCTTATAGTCAGTCCTTATATTTTTCTTATCATAGCCGCAAATATCAAGCTAAAAAGTCTAGCACAGCGTTGTTTTTTTACACTAGTATAGATGAAGTCAAACATATGAAGCTATCCTTTTATATCTTGCATGTCTCCAAAGTGCTATAAAATACGAATACACTGAAGAATAAATATTTCATTCCGTCTATAATGACACGTCTGTATTCGGGATTACCAGTAATGCTTTTTATAGGTTACGATGAATTTTTAATTAACTTGAATTGTTGACCAACACTTTAAATTTGCTGGAAGCTAAAGAAGACATGGTCATTTCGTCTCTTGTATTGTCAATTACTGTTACGTTTACCAACATATTACCGCAAGATATTTTCAGCTTTATGGTTTTTCTAGGCTAGTCTTGACCAAATCCAATTTACAGTGTGCCATTTTTCGTTTTACTTGTCCCTGAAGTACTCATAAATACCTATACGCGAGGCGTATATCTATTCGTTTTCACTTTTAAGTTCATGTGAAAATTACGGTTTATAATCAATGCTTTTTCTGAGCTACGAATGACTTACATGTCCTTAAATGAATTTTTAAAATTTTACCGTAACCCAAAAGTAAAAGCCAATTTTTGAATAGTGATCTGGCTAAAAAACTTAAATAATTTTATAGTCAGGCCTTATGTTTATCTTATCTCAGCCTCAAATATCTAGCCAAAAATACTGGTACTTCAATGTTTTCTTGCACTAGTGTAGATCAAGTTTAATGTATAAAGCTACCCTTTTAAATCTTGCAAGGCTCTCAAGTGCTTTTGAGTATTTTTGAGCACACCTTTTTATTCTGGATTACAAGTAATACCTTTTATGGGATTCCATTAATTTTCTATTAAGATAAATTACCGTCTAACATTTTTGAATTGCACGACGCCAAAATACACAACATGTTAATTTCGTCAGTATTATTGTCAATTGCTGTTACATTTAAGAACTTATTGCCGTAAGATTTTTTTCCGCTTTATTTTTCTTATATGCTAGTCTACATCAAATCCTATGTACAACCTGATCATTTTACTTTGAACATGTCCCGGAAGTACTGATAAATACCTATAGGCGAGGCGTATAACTATTGGATTCCACTTTTAAAGACACGTTAAAATTACGGTTTATAATCAATGCTTTTTATGAGCTACGGAGGCTTTACGTCACCTGGAATGAGTTTTTGATATTATGGCGTAACCCAAAAGTAAAAGCCAAGTTTTGAATAGCTGTCCGGTTAAAAGTTTAAATAATCTTATTGTCACTCCTTATTATGTTTCCCATCTTTGCCGCAAATATCTAACTAAAAATTTTTGCACTTCTTTGTTTTCTTAAACTAGTGTAGATCAAGTCAAACATATAAAGTTTCACTTTTATATTTTGCATGTCTCCAAAGTGCTCTAAAATACGAATACACTGAAAGAATAACTATTAAATTCCGTTTATAAGGGCACGACTGCATTCGGGGTTGCCAATAATACTTTTTATGGATTACGATCAATTTTTGATTAACTTGAATTGTTGTCCAACATTTTATATTTGCTGGAAGCTAAAATACACAACATATTCATTTTGTCTGTTGTATTGTCAATTGCTGTTACATTTAGTAACATATTACCGTAAGATATTTTCGGCTTTATTGTTTTTCTACGCTAATCTGGATCAAATCCAATTTACAGTGTGCCATTTTACGTTTTACATGTACCTGTAGTACTCTTAAATACCTATACGCGCGACGTATAACTATTGGATTCCACTTTTAAAGACACGGGAAAATTACTTTTTATAATCAATGCTTTTTTTGAGCTGCGGAGGCCTTACATATCCTTGAATGTGTTTTTAATATTTTAGCTGAACCCAAATGTAAAAGCCTATTGTTGAATTGTCATCTGCCTAAAAAACTTAAATAATTTTATAGTCAGTCCTTATGTTTATCTTACCTTAGCCTCAAATATCTAGCTAAAAATACTGATACTTCAGTGTTTTCTTGCACTAGTGTAGATCATGCTAAGTGTATAAAGCTACCCGTAGTGTATGAGATATTTTCCATTACACTATCTCATGCGCATGCGTAGAGATCGAGCAAAGGAAGGCGAGCATGACGTATGGAGACATTCATTCGTCTGCCGAGTCTCGAGGAGGGCGCGTGCGTTGCTGAGCCAGTGACATACACTACAAATGGCGACTAACGATAAAAAATCTAAACCTACATATTATAGTGTACGAAGTGAATCGGTTTGCCTATATAAGTCTAAAAGTGGTGCAGGGAAAGAGAACATCTAACGTCATACGGCAATAAAAGCATTTCATTTAATTGAAAGATTGTGAGAATTCCTGTTAAATTGGACGATTGACAATACGTCCTGCCATTGAATTGGAGTAAATAGAAAGAGATTTCCATTAAATTGGACAGCAGAAATATCAACCAAAGAAAGAGAATCTCCATTAAATTGGGAAAATATTTCCATTAGATTGGATAAGAGAGACATTCCAAAGAAAGAGAATCTCCATTAAATTGGAAACGTACAATCGCCTAGTGGTAAACCATAATGTCTCATGCATTGCTAACGATAGAGAAATTCGAGATAGAAGGAGATAGTCCTTCTGTTGGTATAAGATGGGAAAAATGGAAGAGAGCTTTATATATATACTTCGATGTAGCGAATATAAAAACCGACATACAAAAAAGAGCCACTTTATTGCATTTTGCCGTTCGGGACTTCAGGAAATATTTTATAATATACCCGGCGCTAACGCCACACCTAAAGTAAAACCTGAAGAAGGCGATAAAGACGTATTTCAAACAGCTATAGAGAAATTGGATGAACATTTCCTACCAAAATAAAGCAAAATATATGAGCGACATGTTTTTAGGCTTCTAAAACAAGAAGAAAATAAAACATTCGAATGATTTTTAATTAGGCTCAAAAATCAATCAGAGAAATGTGGATTTGACAAAATTAACGACCATCTAATCGACCAAATTACAGAAAAATGCACTTCAATAGAACTAAAGAAAAAAATATTAACAAAAGGAGACGAAATAACTCTCGACAAAATAACCACAGATGCGAATACTCTAGAAATCGTGAACTATCAATTGGAAGATTATGGAAATAAAATGAAAAGTTAAGAAATTAACAAAATTACAGACAGAAGTAATCAGGCAAACAGGAAAGGAGAAAAGTATCAAAATCTATCCAAAATGGATAAAAAGAAATGCGGAAGGTGCGGAAGTAATCGACATATATCACAAGATGAAAATTGTCCGGCAAAAGAGAAAAAATGTCACAAATGTGATAAAACGGGACATTTTCGGCAATACTGTAATACATGACTTCCGCAGAAAAGAAAATATGATTATCAATCGAACCAAGAAAACGAGATACAGAATAAACAAAAAACAAGGTCAAAAAATGGAAGCGAGGCCAATTACGTGGAGGAAGAAGTTGATTACGTTTTTCATATTGACGACGATACAAGTCTAGTCTGCAAAGTAGGAGGTGTCAATACCGAGATGTTAGTCGACTCCGGTTGCACATTAAACCTAATTACTGATCGTACATGGGAGATTTTAAAGAATAAAAAAGTCAAAGTTGTCAATCAAAACAGTAAACCAAATAAAACCTTATATGCGTATGGTAGCAAGATACCCCTTACCGTTAAAGGATCATTTGAAACAGAAGTGGAGATCAACGGGCGAAAAGTAACTACTACAATTTATATAATCGCAGGTGATACGAGAAGTCTGTTGGGAAAAAATACAGCGATGGAATTAGGTCTCCTGAAAATTGGTATTGGGGTAAATCATATTCAAAATAAAACCGAGAACAAACCATTCCCGAAATTTAAAGATGTTCTCGTAGAAATCCCTATTAACAATTTGGTAAAGCCTGTTTCACAGCCATATCGAAGAATACCAATTCCATTGGAAGGAAAAGTCAAAGAAAAAGTTAAAGAGCTGTTAGTTTGTGACATAATTGAGGAAGTGAAAGGACCGTCAAGATGGGTATCTCCTCTGGTACCAATTTTAAAAGAGAATGGACAACTAAGACTATGCGTTGATATGCGACGTGTAAACGAGGCTATTATGAGAGAAAGTCATCCTTTGCCTACAATGGATCACATTTTGCCTGAAATAAGGAGAGCTAAATATTTTAGCAAACTGGATATAGATAACGCTTTTCATCAATTAGAGTTACACCCAGATTGGAGACATGTGACGACGTTCATAACCCCAAATGGTTTATATCGATACAAACGATTAATGTTCGGTATCTCATGTGCCTCCGATATTTTTCAAAAAATACTCGAAATAATGTTAATACATTGTGAAGGAACGAAGAATTTCATTGACGACATTTTAGTTTTTGGAGAGACTGAAGAAGAGCACGACTCAAGACTAAAAAAAGTAAAAGAAACGTTGGAAATAAACAATGTGTTATTAAAAAATGAAAAATGTATCTACAAAGTGCAAAAAATAACATTTTTAGGACACGAATTAACAGCTGAGGGAGTTAAACCATTAAACAAAGATCTTGAAAGTATAACTATGTTTCGAACTCCAAACATAATAGAAGAACTGCAAAGCTTTTTAGGACTAGTCAATTATGTAAATAAATGGATTCCAAACCTAGCCACTCTTACAGAACCGATAAAGGAACTACTCAGGAAAAAACTTGGAAAAAACACAAGTTTATAAAAATATTGGTTGGCCGATCAAAACGATGCTTTTACTCGGTTAAAGCAAGCTCTATCAAATTTACAATCATTGGGATATTATGAAGTTAAAGACAAGACTCACGTCATTGCAGACGCAAGCCCGGTAGGCCTTGGAGCCGTTTTGATTCAGACCGACTCAAAGGGCCCAAGAGTCATTGCTTATGGAAACAGAACACTAACGAACTGTGAACGCAAGTACAGTCAAACAGAAAAAGAAGCTCTAGCACTAATTTGCGCTGTTGAACATTTCCATATTTTTCTGCTCGGAAAAACTTTTGATCTAATCACAGATCACAAGCCAGTAGAAGTGCTTTTCGGACCACGATCAAAACCCTGTGCTAGAATCGAGCGATGGGTATTACGAATACAAACATACAAATACAAGGTATTATATAGACCAGGTAAGACGAATATTGCCGATCCTTTATCACGACTAAGCCAATACTCTCAACCTATAATCAATAACAGAGACACTCATGACCATCAAATTATAGAATACTCGAGACCACTTGCTATACCGATGTCAGATATTATGAAATTTTCACAAAAGGATTCAGAAACACAAAAAGTAAGAGACGGTATTTATAAGAATACTTGGGACCCACTAATTAAAAATTATAAGATTTTCGAAAATGAACTATGTTTTTATGAAGACATCCTGTTGAGAGGAAATAAGATTGTTATTCCTCAAAAACTCAGAAAAGCTGTTCTAGATGCTGCCCACGAAGGTTACCCAGGAATTGTAGCTATGAAAGGGCGCTTGAGAACAAAAATTTGGTGGCCTCGAATAGATAAGTACGTAGAAGATCTCATAAAGGTTTGTAGAGGTTGTACTCTTGTGAGTTTGCCGAATCCTCCAGCTCCGATGAAAAGACGTGAGCTTCCTGAAGCTCCATGGTTGGATGTCGCCATAGACCTTTTGGGGCCGTTACCAACAGGCGAGTACTTATTTGTCATCGTAGATTATTACAGCCGCTACAAAGAAGTAAAAATCATGAAGACCATTACTAGTAGTCAAATAATTCAATTACTAAAAGAAATATTTAGTAGGCTCGGTTATCCAGTTTCAATGACAGCTGATAACGGCAGACAGTTCATCAGTGAAGAATTCAAATCGTTTTGCCGGGAATGCGGTATTAAATTATTTAACACAATCCCGTATTGGCCACAACAGAACGGCGAAGTCGAAAGGCAAAATAGAGATATTTTAAAACGTTTAAAGATTGGTAAACTGGAAAAAATAAATTTAAAAGACAGTTTATATGACTATTTAATGATGTACAATAGCACTCCTCACTCAGTAACTGGTAAAACACCAGCGGAACTCTTTTTTGGCCGACAAAACCGAGAAACTTAAATTATTTCACTAGACGATCCAGGAATTCGCCCTCGCCGTTCAGGAAATACCGGACGATGACTGAACTCAGGGCCTACTGATGAGTTGTCTTCAGCTGCTGAACCGTTATTGGGAGAGCTTCAAAGCCGCTCATGTTACAATCCTCCAGGCAGATATACCTTCAGCGCATCCTCATGTTACAATCCTCCAGGCAGATCTCCCTTCAGCGCATCCTTATTTCGCTGACAGATTACGCCCAGTTCGAGAGGAGCTATGTTGCCTCGAGAGGACGTCTCTACGACGATCGCGCTCATCTAAATCCGGATCCACCGACAAACGGCTCACGCGCGTGTCCGATCAACCTCGCGGGGCGACCCGCCTGCCTCGGATTCTCATCCCCACCTTTAGCGGACGCGGGAGGATTGGGAGTCCTTCCGGGACCTCTTTTCATCCCTGATCCACGATGATCCCAGTCTCAGCAATGTGGACAAGCTCTACTACCTGAAAACTCATGTTCAAGGAGACGCCAAGAACGCCCTCGACGACCTGCAAGTCACTAACGCCAATTACGCCATCACCTGGACGACCCTCGAGACCCGCTACAATCATCGCCGGCTTCTGGTTCAAGGCCGTCTGAAGGCTCTAAAAGGCCTCGCCAGCTGACCGACGAATCGTCAGTCAGTCTTCAGCACTTACTGGATGAGCTGAGACGACACCGCGACCAATTGCGTGCGATTGAACGCCCCGTTGAGAGTTGGGACGACTAGCTCCTGCTATTTGCCGCCGATGCTATAGACTCAGTCACCCGTCGGGATTGGGAGGAAGAGCTCGAGATATTGGATGCAGCAGGCGATCGACCGTCTTACCCGACCTTCGACGATCTCTCCGCCTTTCTTCAGCGCAGGTGCCACACTCTGCAGTCGCTCGAACCAACCCGCCAGTCCAGACCGATGAGCGTTTCGTCAAGGGGCTCCACCCCTGGACCCACGAAAGCACGAGGAACCAAGGCATTCGTTACCACCCCCGCGGGGTGCGCCGCCTGCCACGGCCCGCACTACGTCGGGCACTGCCTTCGATTCAAAGGTCTCCCTCCTCGAGAGCGCCGAGAACTCACAGGACGTGAGCGACTCTGCTACAACTGCCTCTGCCGCGACCATGCGGTAGAGAACTGCCCCTCCCAGTCATCATGCAGGAGCTGCGGGAGTCAGCATCATACTCTCCTACACGGCAGCGCTGACAAGAGGCGCGGTGCCTTCTCGGACACCGAGCCGTCCCCGAAGAGAATCCGTGGAGTGGGTGACAACTCCTCGGCCTCCGACACAACCCACACCAACGTCCCCTCAGCGTGACTAGGCGCGCTGCCCACCGCCATAGTCGCACTAGGAGATGAGCGGGGGCCGCGTCGACGAGTACGAGCGCTGCTTGACCGATATTCTCCGCCCAGGTCCGAAAATGCAACGTGACCTCACCACGGTCATCACCCGATGGAGACGATGGGCCGTAGCTTTCTGCGCCGACATCAGAATGATGTTTCGTCAAATTTGGGTTGATCCTGAGGACACCCACCTCCAGCGGATCATTTGGAGCCCGTCAGCTACGAAACCTGCGGCTCATTACGTTCTATGCCCCGTGACCTATGGCGAGACCTGCGCCCCATACCTAGCACTCCGAACCCTAAGACAGCTGTGCATCGATGAAGGCGTTCCCTTTTCTGAGGCGGTCCGCGCCATAGAGCAGGAACTCTGTGTTGACGATTTTCTCTGCGGAGCCGACTGCATCGAGACCGCTTTGCTCCGCCGAGACCAACTGATGCGCCTGCTCAAAGCCGGAGGCTTTGACCTAAGAAAATGGGTAGGCAACCACGAGCGCCTACTCACGGACATCCCTCCCGAAGATCGCCTCCGCCCCAGCTGGTTGCAGTTCACTTCAGAAGGGTCAGTAAACAAGCTTGGGATCCTGTGGAATCCGATCACTGACTGCATGAAATTCGGACCCTCCCTGCTGGACGATGACGCACAAGTCACCAAACGACAAGTGCTCACCGAGATCACGCGTTTGTTTGATCCTTCTGGGTGGCTATCTCCGATCATTCTTCTTGCCAAAATGTTCATGCAGGACCTATGGCGCTCGAAGCTGGACTGGGACACCAACCTGCCACGCCACATGACCGGATAGTGGCAAGACTTCAGGGACAGCCTACGCGACTTGATGGTTATTCAACTCCCTCGTTGGTTTGACTGGACTGCATCAAGCTCCGTCCAGCTCCACGCCTTTGCCGATGCCAGTCGACGTGCGATCGCCGCCGTCGTCTATCTACGCACTGAAGTTGAGACCGGAGCCGTCTGCGTCGCTATAGTTGCAGCCAAAACCAAGCTGAACCCCCTTCGAATCTCGTTACGACTGGATCAACCGCCTTCTCGGATGACCATCCCCCGCCTTGAGTTGCGCGCCGCACTTCTCGCCGTTCGGCTTCTTCGCTTTGCATCCAGCAGTTTGGAAGTTCCACGCCAGGGCTGCTACGGCTGGAGCGATTCGCGCGTTGTCCTGCACTGGCTTGAGTCGGATGGCTCCCTCGACAACGACCTGGTCGACAATTACGTCAGCCAGATCCATGAACTCGCGCTGCAGTGCCGATGGCGTCACGTCCGCAGTTCCGAAAACCCCGCCGACATCGCTACTCGCGGCTCCGATCCGCTAAGACTCAGTCAAAATTCATTATGGTGGTCTGGGCCTTCGTGCCTGCCTGATCCAGTCTCCGATTGGCCTGTCGATCTCAGCCAGCCGTAACCGCAGTCTCAACCATGTCTCACCTCACACGGATCGCGGCTCAGCCTTCTCTGGTCGACGTCTCCGTCTGGTTCTCCAATCTGAATCGCCTCCTCTGGGCTCTCGTCCACTGTCGCCGATTGTTTCGACGTCATGCCGATCGCCGATTCGCAGTCCTCGATCCGATCACGGCGGACGAACTGGACCACGAGTTTCTCCACTGCGTCAGAAGGAGTCAACAGCACTACTATGCTATGGAGATCAAAGCTCTGGCGAATGGTCAGCCGGTGGCTACGACCAGCGTGCTTAGAACACTGCTGTCGTTCCTCGACGAATGCAAGATCCTAAGAGTTGGGGGTCGACTCGAGAACTCAGCGCTGTCCTTCTCGGCCCAGCACCCGCCCATTCTCCAAGGCAAGTGCGGATTATCCGATCTGGTGATCGACTGGGCCAACACTCGAGCACTCCACGGCGGGTTCAGGGTCACTTATACATATACCGTGCAGCGCGCTTGGATCGTCGGAGGCAAGGCCCGAGTCAAGGCCCGCGTACGCCGCTGTACGGTCTTCGCGAAGTCAATCGCTCGTGCTTCCACCCAAGTGATGGCCCCTCTGCCCGCTTCCAGGGTGACCTTTCAGCCGATGCGGCGTTGACTATGCGGGACTCTCAAGTACTCAGCTCCAAGGGTCGCGGGATCAGATCATCCAAAGCTTACATGGCCATGTTTGGCTGCCTAAACATAAAGGCCATTTATCTGGAGCTCGTTGGTGACCTGTCCACCGCAAGTTTCCTCGGAGCGCTCATCCGATTCTTGGGGCGTCGTGGGAAACCTGACGAGCTGTGGAGCGACAACGCCACAAATGTTCGAGGCGCTCTGACGGATGCTCATGAAGGCTGAGTTCAGCTGGGGCCGAGTCACGAACTCGCTTGCGTCCGAAGGCATCAAATGGAGACCCATTCCTCCTGCCGCCCCTCACTTCGGAGGTCTCTGGGAGGCGGGTGTGAAATCAATGAAGACCTACCTCCGTCGCGTTGCTGGACCACGCAAGTTCACTTACGAGGAACTCGTCGCCCGCTCGTCGACATCGAACTGGTGCTCAATAGTCGTCCCTTGGGGCCCGCTTCAGGTGACATCGATGATTTGGACATCCTGACCCCAGCCCACTTTCTGATTGAAGCTCCTGTAGTAGCTCTGCTGCAGCCCTGTGACGCTGAAGCCCTTCTCGACCACGCTACCCATTGGCAGTTCGTCAAGAGAATGCGCGACCATTTCTGGTCACGTTGGAGCCGTGTGTATTTGAACACTCTGCAACAGCGTTGGAAATGGTCGCGCCCTCGCGACAACATAACCGTCGGAGACGTGGTTATAATCATCGATCCCTCCCTTCTACGAGGTCAGGGGCGGTGGCCCCTCGGTCGCGTTCTAGCAGTCCGACCCGGACAAGATCAGCGCGTACGAGTCATCGAGGTCAGAACTGCGACGGGTAACTACGTGTGACCGATCACGAAAATAGTCCGGCTTCCGATTTCGAGCCCCGACCCTTCAGACGTCTCGGCCTGACCTCGCCCACGTATTTATCTGTACTGCGTTCCTGGCACATGTATTTCCTTTCCCTTTTTTTCAGGGCGATATGTAATTCATTCTATTTCTTTCTTTCTTGTTTGATTTTCTCGCACATGTATTTCTTTTTCTTTCAGGGTATTCTATAATTTCGTTTTATTTTCTTTTTTTCCAATTATAATTTGTTCGTTCCAGGAACGAGGCGGGCGGTATTGTTCAAAAACCCAGCGTCTTTTTGTATTGCCCGCGTCGGTCCACCGCGCAGGCTCAGATTCTAACCCCCTCCTCTCTCATCCTCTCGGCGCGAGAGGGAGGGAGAGGGGAGATCTGCGCCGCACGCGCTCGCGGCGTCATTGTGAACGCTCACGTCATCTCCCGATGCAGAGCGGAGCGGACGAGCTAGGAATTGTCGCGAGAGAACGACGCACAAACCGTGAGTGTAAGACCTGTACATGTAAGCCAGACAATAAAGAGATTAAGCAGAGAAGCCTTAGAAGAGTACCTCTCGCACCCATCCATCAATTTCTCTAACAATATCGACGGAATTAATTTTAAAATTTCACTATCTGTTACACTCAGCGAGTACTGACACTCTTTAATTATTTTTATGAATTCCTCAAAATCCTCTTTATACGCCCCGGAGAAGCTAACCTGCCATTTTTGCAAGAGGGTGCATGTTCTAGTTTCCCTTTGAAATGACGTATCGAGTTTTGAAGAACGTCTCGACGTTTCAACTACTTACGGTTGCAAAAATGTGAAGTCACATTGACTAGTAGTCACTTATAGTGTCTACTTACAGTATAACTTAATACGATAGTGTTTTGACCTTGATAAGGGGCGCAATAAACCGTTCGAAACGTTGGACATCTAAGTTTTGTCTTATTATTTAACCTGGGCAGTAGAACCGTTAGCGTCCTATCCCATAGTATATTCTACCATGACTGCCATTAGCTGCAAACAACTACATACACAACTATTTAAAATTAATAGCTACCCCTATAACTCCGAATATTGTAGCAATATTGCCTCAATGTTGCTTCGCCATTTTCACCATATTTCCGAGTATCCTGGCAGCATTGCTTTCTATGAAAGCAACGTTTGAGCAATATTGCCACAAACCATGATTTCCGTTTTTCCATTGCTTTTTATAAAATAATGAATTATGCTATTCCTAAAAGCAATATTGCAGCAATATTCGTCCAAAGTATGACAACGTTTGAGGAATATTACATTTGTATCAAATTTTCACGTCCTATATTATGGAGGTTTATCAAGAGTTTGAAACAAAATTAATTTTAGTTAACACCCATATGGCGTAAACTTTTGAGTCCTCAATGCAAAGGGGGAACCAAAAACAAGGCAATTCTTGTAATTTGGGCTCTTCCTAAAGAGTCCTTCGAACATTTGAAATTCACGGCTGATATGCCCTCGACCTTCCAATCTGTTCAAAGGAGTCGATACTACTGCGCCGGAGCGAAAGGAAATCTTCTGATGAGCGGCTCTCAATACGCAAGATTCCGCTGTCTGCCGCTGTGCGGCGCACTGGTAGCGACTCCTTTGAACAGATTGGAAGGTCGAGGGCATATAAGCCGTGAATTTCAAACGTTCTAAGGACTCTTTACGAAGAGTCCAAATTACAAGAATTGCCTTGTTTTTGGATCCCCCTTGGCAGTGTGGACTCAAAAGTTAACGCCATATGGGCGTTAACTAAAATTAATTTGGTTACAAATTCTTGATAAACCTCCATAATAAATGATAGGATAAAATCGAAAAAAAATCTGCGTGAAAAATTAATACAGATATAATATTCTTGAAACATTGTCATATGTTGGACGAATATTGCTGCAATATTGCTTTTAGGCATAGTATAATTCGTTATTTTATAAAAAGCAATGGAAAAACGGAAATCATGGTTTGTGGCAATATCGCTCCACCGTTGCATTCATAGAAAGAAATGCTGCTGGAATACTCGCGAATATGGTGAAAATGGCGGAGCAATATTGAGGCAATATTACTACAATATTCGGTGTTATAGGGGAATAGCAGAATTACAATCTCAAAAAAAAATTCAAACGGAAAGCCAAAACACAAAAAAAAAATCAAATCGTAAGCCACCTGGAAGATAAGCTAAATCAACTTACTATGTGAGGTGTGAAAGCAGAAAATGTTTCTGCGATAGGGGTATTTAATTATATCCGACAAAAAGAAAATTCACCAAAAATACTACCAAGCACGGTGTGGGGAAAATGCTAGTAGGTTCTGTTTACACAGCAAAAAAAAAGATAATTCCTACTATTCCGAATAGTACTAAATAATTAAGTGACAACAACACCTCGAAAACTAGTTTAAACTTGTACGGATACACAAATTCCAATAATACACAACACACACCCATACATGTGTATGCAAAGCTACTTTCGGCGACATTTTTAGGTATGCGAAGACACTTTTGGAGACTTTTCCCACCTCTGAGGACTGTCCTCAATAAAAAAAGGTATTCGAAAATACAATTGAAGATTGTAAGCTTCGTAAGAAGCGATGCGACAACGTGCTTTACAATAAAAAAAAATATTGTTCGCCACGCGGGCGAAATATTTACGACCTCGTGATCGCCAAGAACTCGGTGCGTAAAGTTGAACTTTACGACCTAGTGATGAAAACTAATATTTATGTACAACACGAAATGTGCATTTGGAGACACGAAAACTCAGAATATTCTACAATTTAGTGACATAATAAAATAACGCCAGTAAGAATAGAATTGCTTGGGCATAAAGAACAGCCATATACAAAAAATGAAATTAATCATATGACAATCAACTATTGTAGAGAAGATAGGGAACAGACATTTTCGAGGACATTTTAAAATAAAGCCATGCCAATTCAGTCTTAAGGCCCCCATAAAAAATAAACTTATTGTATTATAAAATTAAAAGCATAATTTTAACAAAAATCCAAAAATACTGCTGTCCTCGATAGCGAAATTCGTCAATTCTACAACACGGATTTTTTGTAGTGCTACTGCGATCCGAGTATACAAGAATCACGGATTACGGATCAATATAAATATAAAGTTTTAACCTTTAGAGGACGGGATGGCCCCTATACGGGCCATGCCCATGATCGACCCTTACATGTGTTAGTTTTGAGATGTGAGACATCACAAAAACTCGATTTCTACAGAAAAGTGAGAGAAAACAGTAAACCCAAATCCCCGTCCTCTAAAGGTTAAGCAATGGCACGTGTATGACATCCTTTTTGAGCAAAGAGATTTTCAATTTTCTGAATCTCACGGTTTATGCAAATATCGCCAAAGATGACGTCCCCAAAAGCGGGATCCGTACATTGGGGAATTCGCAAATGAGCCATTTTCATTCTATAGCGGCATGACAAAATTCTATAGAAATAATATAATTAGAATTATGTAAGAACATTTTATAGAAGCCACACATGATAGATTTGAAATATACTGCTGCCCTTGAAAGTGGAATATGTACATCCCACAATAGAGATGTTTGGATGTGCTATAAAAACACGTCATAAACATCATCGATCATGAATTAATATAGTTAGATACACTAAAATTTCAAGTGATAAGAATTTTTCCATCAGTCTTACAGTCTTATAAATTAAATTAAAATAATTAATATAAATTAAAGTAAATATAAGACGGAAAGCCTTGAAAGTATTCACATTCTAAGAAATCGGAATAATGTTAATTTAATGATAGAGTCAAGTAAATTAGATAACATTCATCATTCTTTATTAATTTAAAGGTATAAATATAGGTGCCACAACCATCTAAAAAAATATTTAAAATATGTATTGAAGTTATCCAAGCTTTTCAGTTGTATAAAGAGACACAGAATAATGAGAATCTCAACACAAGTGATGATAATGTACAGGGATATAGATTGGATAATGTTCAAAATAAAAATGAAGTTGGAGGTCATGCCGAAGAAGAAGAAGAAGACTACCAAGTCGAATATTTAGATGAGTTTCTATAAATATAAAGAAATCTCGTAACATAATTTATTTTTAATTTTATTAAAAAGTTTATTTTTCTTGATATTTCGACTTCAAACTTTTACTGGGTGATAGAACGTTCAAAACCGCAGAAGAGTGTCCTTTTGATTTTTTGTGGTTCTACGTTTTTTAGGCACGACCGCTTCTCGGGAGAGCCTTATATTTTCGTCAGGGCGAAAATTGCAACACTTAAAATTCTGAAAATGGACAACATAAAAACTATTTTCCACCCAAAATAAGTTCATTTTAAGCGTTTTCCGAGATGTATGTTGTCTGTATGTATGTACGTGATCAAGTAACTTGATTATCTCAGCGAAATTTCCATAGATCCAGATGAGCTTTGGAGAAGATACTCGTCTAAATATAAGTAACTGACAGTTCCCAACCGGGCCGAATCGATCGACAAATAAAAAAATACCAGAGGAAATAAAAATTTGAAAAAATCGATGTTTGGACATAAGGTGAACAAAATTAACTTTAAGTCAATAGCAACAATTGCATCTGCTAAAACTAATTAAAATACGACTTTTCTACATTGAACATTTTTTTCTACGAACAATATTTGGCAATAGAATAGCGAAAAAACCGATAAAAACATAAAAAATAGTCGTTTTTTTGCTATTACTTTACAGGATTTGACTTTAAACAAAAATGTTAAATGTAAAAGTTATAGAGAATATTAAAACAAAACTTTTTCCTGTTGAACATTTTTATATAAAATCAATTCCTGACTAGTTAGACCTATAAGAACGATTTTAAACGCCTAAATATGCATAAAATGGATGATTTTCGGCTATAACGTTACAGGATTTAACTTTTCACAAATATGTTAAATGTAAAAATTGTAGATTATAATAAAATCAAAACTTTTCCCATTTAACATTTTCATGTAAAATCAATTCCGGATGAGTTAGACCTATAAGAACGATTTTAAACGTCTAAATATACATAAAATGGATGATTTTCGGCTATAACGTCACAGGATTTAACTTTACACAAATATGTTAAATGTAAAAATTGTAGATTATAATAAAATAAAAATTTTTCCCAATTAACATTTTCATGTAAAATCAATTCCTTGTATCTAAACCTATAAACACGATTTTTAATGCATCAAGGCACCTTACATAGTCAATTTTCGCTTATTATTTAACAGAATTCGATTTGATACAGAAATATTAAATACAATAGCTATTAATAAGATCAGAAAATTCGATATCCAAAGATAATATAATTACAAAAATATAATAATGAGATACAAAAGTACATTTGATTACAATAGTCAATCTGATAAACACATTGGTAAAAAATGATTAAAGAAACGAAATATCTATTCCTCTTTTTTTTTCTACAAAAAAAAACAAATATTATGCAAACTGAAACATTGTTGACATTATATTATACTTTTTATAATATAGTCTTAACCAGCGACAACTATCTACCCGTATCGCATTTAACCACACACGCAGCACTTTTATGATATCCCCAGTTCCTAATTACCTATCCCCTCACACTATAAAGCACTAACACTTGAAGATCATCACCTAGAGCTGTAGAAGCAGCAAAATAGGGCTGGACGATCTAGGCTGGCACTACTCCATGGATGCCAGTTTGCTGAGAATCATCTAACAGCGATCCACTACTTCAGTAACCATACCACCTGGAAGGAAAGTACTGACAGAGACCGTCAATTGTATGTATCTCAATGTCAAGGACTGACTCAGCCTAGGGATCTACAAAGAACATGAACAGCAGATCAGTCTCTATTCTGGGGGACAAGCAGGAGAGTTGAGCACCTAAAAACCACATATGACTAATAAATAGATGACACAAAAAGAAAATTACAATACAAAAGTCTGCAACAATGGTTGTTGTTCACTCGCTGTACCAGCTACCTGTAACAACTAGGGGGGAAGGATTGATGGAGACCTTCAACCGTTGCTTCACTGCTGGAAACAGCTCCAGCCTGAGAGGTGCTGAAGACACAAGCAGCAGATTAACTGCACGCATAGTCACTAGTATATGAGGCAAACAAGGAAAGTTGAGCACCTAAAACCCACATATAATTCATAAATAAATGACCCTCGCAATTATTTCACACCCAAGAAATAGTCTGTAGCAGTGCTCGTCGTTTACACTTCTCTCGCTACCACAGATATACCTGCAAGAATAGAAAGTACCATCAGTTCACACATCAAAGAGGTTAGGAATGAGAAAGGGCTTACTAAATCTGCTCTCGCCATTGACACACTGCCTTCCTGTCTACAACGAATTATCATCAACCGGCGTCCCGGCGAACACTATGAAAGGGACGACATTCACCAAGGCGACGTACTGTAGCAGCCGGTGTCATCGCTGGGGACGCCGGGAGCCAGACGTTGCGATTGTTGACATCGCACACGACACACCATGGGCATACGCACGCACACAGCACGCCGCACTAAGTACCTATCTCACTAGGGCTACTCACCTTGAGAGCAGTATAGCAGAAAGCGCGCGCGATCCATATATATATATATATATATATATATATATATATATATATATATATATATATATATATATGTATTTTATACACAGAGAGCGCTGGCGGTCACACGGGTCGCATGCGTTTTTCCGCTGTACCTATAACTTACTTATGTCCGCGAACGCAGCTTAGCCGAGGAAGCCGTTACGGCTGCAGTAGTATCTCACTACTCATACACGCAGCGCAATGCGAGATTGACGTTGCCGAATGCATCAATGTGCATTGCTTTTTTCTTCCATTTTTCTCCTTTCTGCGGTATTAGTGTATGTGTGCATGTGTCGCGAGTATTTTTTCGTAATTGAACTTGTATTGGTATATGTAGTTAGGAACACCCGTGAGCAGCTATATAGTCTCCACCATTAGTTAGAACTGTATGAAATTTAACTCAACGTTTTTTTTATTAATCGAGAGTAATGAAACAATAGTTTTCCTCATATAATTTAACAGAATTTGACTATACACAAAAATTTCGAATACAAAAGTTGTGGATAACATTGAAACAAAACTTGTTTTCTATTTAACGTTTTCATAAATAAAAATAAAAACGATTATTATAATTTCGATAAAAATTATGAAAACCATGTTTTTAATTTTAAATATACCTGCAATCATGATACTTATATTTAATATTACTATATATATGCACTGTGATCATATCAATTAATACTTAATAAATTTATATGCATCTTAGACTAATTAAAAAGTTATTCACATATACCTATATATGTAGAATTTAAATGCAAACCTTTTACAAAAAAAAAAAAGAAGAAATAAATGTGTAAAAGTAAATGGATAATTTTTATTTAAATTTTACTGCAGATATCTTTACGTTTATTTTAATAATAAAAACGATAAAAATAAAGTATTACACTTTTTGCAATAATAAAATTATAAGGTTCTTCTGAGCATTGCGGTCGTGCCTATTATGTAAAAACGAAGTTTTTACATAGGAAGAGGGGGGCGACGAGCGAAGCGTGGAGCAGGTGTGCGTGGGGGCGGGGGGGTTGGCGTGTCGAGCGCAGCGAGACACGCAGGGGCGCTCGGCCCTCCTAGTTATTTTTAAGAAGCTTGAAACTGTGCTCGGTCAGTAAGGAGTATGGCACCCCTTAATGTTTGAATGTAATTGACATTTTCATTCATTATCAATAAAAGTATTCCTTTTTTTGCGTTGTGTTTCTTTCATTTCGACTTCAATTGAATATTTTTACTTTATATTAGAGATGTATATTCAGTGTTCAATTTAATTTAACTTATAGTAGGTTCATTTTAGTACCCTCTAACAGGAATTGTAAGTACCATAGATGTACATATGATCGCTAATAAAAACATTTCATCTAGGGAATTTTTCGGCGTCATAAATACAAAATTGGTTGCGGGATATTGTTACGAACCCAGTGGCCATAGACTTAAGTTTTAATATAGAGTATCAAGTAGATGTAATAATTAATTTATAAAATTGTAGGATGGCCCTAGGTTTTATGTAGGTGATGAGATCGTCATCCAATTAAGTACAAAAGTACAAATAGCACCGAAAATCATTTATTACACTTTTTCGAATTATGAATTGATCTGCATATACATATATGTATTGTTTATTTTATAGTTTTGAATTTTGATTTAAAGAAACAGCACTATGCCAATGTATTACGCACAAGTATAAATTTAAATACACAAATTAATCGTAGGTACAATTGATGTTAGATTCGTGGATGATTATATATATTATACAAGACTATTAAGTATTAACTGGTTAACTTGAGGGTTTCTTAAAATCTTATTTATCTTTTACTAGTTGCTATGCAAAAGTACGAAAATTAATATAAAAGTAAATTGACTGAATTGAATTTGTTATTAGATATATTCAGAAGATATAGAGAGCTGAATTTTTTTATGTGCGATTTCCTTTCCGTACTTTTCTTCTCCTTATTCCGGCGTCCGGTTTGCAGCTCTTAGGACACTTCCGGTTGTCGTCTATCTGTCGCTTGTGTGTGTGTGTGTGTGTGTGCGCGTGCGCGTATGCGTGTGCGTGTGCGCGTGTGCGTGCGTGCATGTGTGTGTGTGTGTGTGTGTGTGTGTGTGTGTGTGTGTGTGTGTGTGTGTGTGTGTGTGTGTGTGTGTGTGTGTGTGTGTGTGTGTGTGTGTGTGTGTGTGTGTGTGTGTGTGTGTGTGTGTGTGTGTGTGTCTGGATCTCAGCTTCTACTCGGTCGATTTTGACCGGACAGGTCTCATTATTTTTGTTTTTTTTGCGTGATGGCGGGTCAAAAATCCGTTTTTTGATTGCAGCGATGCGTTTTTGTTTTTTTTTCAAATTTTCGATTTTCTCAAAACTGTTTTTTGATTTTTTTTTTAATGATAGGATCGAGTTATTCGAATCTGATGGGTGGCATTCGAAAGAGAATTAAAATACCTATATTTTCTAAAAAAAAAAAAAAAAGTTTCTAGCTATCACAGTCCTTTTGTTATTAACAAAAACGTGTTTTTTTTTTTAAAGAAGCTTATAACTCCTAAACTTAACGGTCAATTTTTTTTAAGAAAAATCATGATAATACAGAATATAAATAGCTATAATCTGTTAAAATTTGAATACATTCTGTAGGCTAGATTTTGAGTAAAAAATTGAAAAATGAAAAAAATCAGTTTTGTATGTCCAACGATTACAAGAGTAAAATTGACTTAATGGCTTCAAAATTTCTTTTAGAGGTAGATTTTTCATAGTTCTCGGTCGAGTTCTTTGGGCTAAATGATTGGTCCATAAATTTCAGAGATATTTGAGGTTAAAACATTTTTGACATTTTTTTAAAATCGTAATTTCTCGAGAACGGCTCCATGTATCTGAATGGTGTGAGTGGCATTCGAAAGAGAATTAAAATACCTATATTTTCGAAAAAAAATAATTTTCTATCTATCACGGTTCTTTAGTTATCATCAAAAACAAAAACGTTTTTTTTTTTTTAAACCTCATAACTCCAATGATGTGTAATATATAGTATTGGCGTCAAAATTTAATATGTTTGAGTTTTCAAGATTGAATTCTTGAGTTTAAGTAATCAAAACTGATGAATAATTAAAATAGTATATTTGTTTTATTATAAAATATAGATATTTTACTTCTATTTCAAATGATAACTTTATTTATCAGCTCAAAATTTATATAAATTTGATATAAATAAATAAATTTAAAAATTAACAATTTTTGATATTCATAAATGAATTTAATTATAATTATGCAATAAACTTTTTAAAAAATTATAAATTTTGTTATTAAAAATTAATTAAAGAATCAACAAATTACGGTTGAGGAAGCTACGGACCAATGAATTGGCAGCGGTTTCATTCATATATAATATGAATAAGACAAGTAAATTATTGGCTCTTGCTAAACGTACGTCCGGAGCGCAATATATAGGTATAAAATCTGCCGACAAATAAGGAAAATCTAACCTTTAATTTTCTTAAGGGGAACAAAATAGTCAAGAATTGATGTTTGGCTAATGAAATAATCGTCCCTTCCATGACAGACTTTTGAAACAGTATATTTTGTTATTTGTACGTCATATCTGATGTACATTTAGCAGAGGCGTAAATTATTCAGCTACTATAAATCATACGTCGATATTGACTTTTGTAAAACAAATAAATTCAAATCTGTATAAGTGAGATTATTATACAGAAATTTCTGTTTAATTTTTAAGAATAAATTTTTTTAGAAATTTTTACTTTCTCCAGATACATGTGCTGGTAGAAATGCCCGTTAAGTTTCTTCCATCTTAATACAATAATGTATTTAGTCATCTCAACGAGTCATTTTTGTTATAGAACTTTATTGTTCTATGTTTCGGAAACATCAAGTTTCCCTTATTCAAGGACTCTAAAACCCGTACAGAAATTTACAATTATTTACAAAACTATTAAAATTATTTACATGTTAATAACAATAAACTATTACTTTTTACTTACAAGTTGTGACAAGAACAAAACAAGAACGTAACCCGAGGAAGCTAACTAATGTCCACACTAAAAAAATTATTATACAACAATAAGTTAAAATTTATTTCTTCACAAACACTTGTCTAAAAACGGACAACTTACTGGAACTACAAGAGATCCCTCGCTTCGGATGTAAGAGGCGGAACGCGGAGTGTTAATGCGTCCTCACTCTAATGTTAGGTGAATGTGACTAAATTTCCAAAATTTTCGCGAAGCCGAGAATAATGCCCTAACGAAGTATGGATGTGTGTCTCGAACTTACGGAGGAGGGGGAAGGCCCAGCGGATATCGGAAAAGACAGAAGCAACGAAAGAGCAAAAGCCATCAAGGTGGGATAGTAAATGTGTAATGAACAGGGAGGGGACATACCTATGTGACTGTACAAGATTGGTAGAATATTATTGCTAGAAAAGAAATTTAACTGATAGATTTGGAACGAGTTTTTTCCTTGGGAGGTTTTAGTTGATTAATTGAGTCTTTATAGGGTGCTTTTAAAAAATTAGTGTCTTCTGTTCTATTTAACGTATTGTCGAAATAATGTATGTGTAACATTTCTGAAAATCTTCTTGTATAATTGTTTTTAACATTGTCAATTATTTTTATATTTTCAAAATTGAAATCATGTCCTGTCTCTTCTCTGTGTAAGAAGAGAGGAGAACGTTCATCTTTGTTTTTTATACAATACTGGTGTTCGTATTGTCGTTTTTTAAGGGCCTAGATGTCATAGCTGCGTAAGTGGAGTCGCAATCTTTACAGTCTATTTTGTACACCACGTTGTTAATGTCACCCCTATCCAATCTGTCCTTTCTCAATCTAATATATTCATTAAATTTATTAGTAGTTTTGTTAATCAAAGAAATATTATATTTGCGCATAGTAGATTTTAGTTTATTATTGATTGTATTGTGAAAAGGAAAAACGGGCAATATTTTGATTAAGAAAATTTTCATTATTATTGTTATGTTCATTGTTAGGAGGAGTACGAAGCGGTAAATTGCGATTATTAAAGTGATGTAGGCGTTTATTAATAAATTTTTCAACAATTTTCAAGGGGTAATCATTAGCTAAGAGGAAATTCTTAATCGTCGAAATATTAGATTGGTGAAAAGACGGGTGGGACAAGAGGATAGCTTTATCAACTTAATTATAAATGATCGCTGTTTTTTGTGAAAAAGGGTGATGAGAGTGGAAATTGATATATCTGCCCGAAGCCGTGGTTTTTCTTTACCAGCTAGTGATGGGGGGAGAATCGATTTTACGGATAAATAAACTACAACGAACATTTAAAATTTACATGTGAAATAGAAAATCAGAACAAAATTAGTTTTTTAGACTTTGAAATTATCCTCACTAGGTTTACTGTGTGTGATTGGTTACATCTGAAACCGATTTCTTTCTTCATTAGATTTCTAAATGTCATGATGATCAGTTCATTCCTTTGAGGATGAAAAGATTTTGATCCCTGCCCCCACCACCCACATTGAAGCGCGCCCACGTACACATTCATACGAACGCTCATACAACAATCCAGACTTACCGTATTTAAAAAAAAGAAAACTATACGCTTATACGTGTACCCCATCTACTTTTAGGTTGATATTTCTTCACTAGGTTTGGTGGTTGTGATCCATTACATCTGAAACCGGTTCCTTTCTTCATTAGATTTCTTATTGTCATAATGGTTGGTTCATTCCTCTGAAGATGAAAAGATTTTTATTCCCGCCCCCACCTACATTTAAGCGCGCTCGCGTACACATTCATACGAAAGCTCATGCACGGATTCCGAATTACCGTGATTTAAAAAAAAAACTATACGCTTATACGTATAACCCATCTACTGTTAGTTTGATATTGCTTCGCTAGGTTTGTTGGTTCTGATCCGTTAAATCTGAAACCGGTTTCTTTCTTCATTAGATTTCTTATTGTCATGATGGTTGGTTCATTCCTCTGAAACTGAAAGAATTTTATTCCCGTCCACTCACATTTAAGCGCGCCGCAGTCCACATACATACGAATGCTCATACACCGATCCCGAATTACAGTTATTTAAAAAAAATATACCCTTACACGTGTACCCCAGCAACTTTTAGTTTGATGTTTCCTCACTAGGATTACTGTGTGTGATTGGTTACATCTGAAACCGATTTCTTTATTAGATTTCTAATCGTCATAACGATTAGTTCAATCCTCTGAAGCTGAAAAGATTTTTATTACTACCCCCACCACTCACATTTGAGCGCGCCAGCCTACACATTCATACGAACGCCCATACAACAATCCAGACTTACCGAAATTAAAAAAAAAACTATACGCTTATACGTGTATCCCATCTACTTTTAGTTTGATATTTCTTCAGTAGCATGATGTGTGTGATACGTTACATCTGAAACCGATTTCTTTCTTCGTTAGATTTATTATTGTCATGATGGTTGGTTCATTCCTCTGAAGCTGAAATGGTTTTTACCGATTTCTTTATTAGATTTCTAATCGTCATAATGATTAGGTCAATCCTCTGAAGCTGAAAAGATTTTTATCACTGCCCCCACCACCCACATGTGAGCGCGCCAGCCTACACATTCATACGAACGCCCATAAAACAATCCAGACTTACCGAAATTAAAAAAAAAAACTATACGTTTATATGTGTACCCCATCTACTTTTAGTTTCATATTTCTTCAGTAGCATGATGTGTGTGATACGTTACATCCGAAACCGATTTCTTTCTTCGTTAGATTTATTATTGTCATGATGGTTGGTTCATTCCTCTGAAGCTGAAATGGTTTTTATCTCCGCCCCCGCCCACATTTAAGCGCGCCCTAGTAAATTCATACAATCGCTGATACACCAATCCCGATTTACCGCTATTTAAAAAAAAAAAATTAGATGCTTTTACGTGTACCCGATCTAGGTTTAGTTTGATATTTCTTCACTAGGTTGCTGTTTGTGATCCGATTCACAAGAAACCGATTTCTTTCTTGATTACATTTCCAATTGTCATGATGATTAGTTCATTCCTCTGAAGCTGAAAAGATTTTTATCACTACGCCCAACACCCACATTTATGTGCGCCCGCCTACACATTCATACGAACGCACATACAACAATCCAGACTTACCGAAATTAAAAAAAAAAAAAAACTATACGCTTATACGTGTACTCCATATACTTTTAGTTTGATATTTCTTCAGTAGCATGATGTGTGTGATCCGTTACATCCGAAACCGATTTCATTCTTCGTTAGATTTATTATTGTCATGATGGTTGGTTCATTCCCCTGAAGCTGAAATGATTTTTATCCCTGCCTCCACCCACATTTAAGCGCGCCCGAGTACGCATTAATACGGACGCTCATACATCGATCACGAATTACCATTATTTAAAAAAAACCATATGCCTATACGTGTACCACATCTAGTTTTAGTTTGATATATGTTCACTAGATTACTGTGGGTGATCACTTATACCAGTAACCGATTTGTTTCTTCATTAGATATCTTATTGTTATGATGGTTGGTTCATTCTTCGGAAGCTGAAAAGATTTTTATCCCCGCCCCCACCCACATTTAAGCGAGCCCGAGTATGCATTCATACGGACACTCATACACCGAACCCGAATTACAGTTATTTAAAATAGATATACCCTTACACGTGTACCCCGGCAACTTTTAGTTTGATATTTCCTCACTAGGTTTACTGTGTGTGATTGGTTACATCTGAAACTGATATCTTTCTTCATTAGATTTCTAATTGTCATGATGATTATTTCATTCCTCTGAGGCTGAAAAGATTTTTATCACTGCCCCCACCACCCACATTGAAGCGCGCCCGCGTACACATTCATACGAACGCTCATACAACAATCCAGACTTTCTGTAATTAAAAAAAAGAAAACTATACGCTTATACGTGTACCCCATCGACTTTTAGTTTGATATTTCTTCACTAGGTTTGCTGGTTGTGATCCATTACATCTGAAACCGGTTTCTTTCTTCATTAGATTTCTTATTGTCATGATGGTTGGTTCATTCCTCTGAAACTGAAAGAATTTTATTCCCGTCCACTCACATTTAAGCGCGCCGCAGTCCACATACATACGAATGCTCATACACCGATCCCGAATTACAGTTATTTAAAAAAAATATACCCTTACACGTGTACCCCAGCAACTTTTAGTTTGATGTTTCCTCACTAGGATTACTGTGTGTGATTGGTTACATCTGAAACCGATTTCTTTATTAGATTTCTAATCGTCATAACGATTAGTTCAATCCTCTGAAGCTGAAAAGATTTTTATTACTACCCCCACCACTCACATTTGAGCGCGCCAGCCTACACATTCATACGAACGCCCATACAACAATCCAGACTTACCGAAATTAAAAAAAAAAACTATACGCTTATACGTGTATCCCATCTACTTTTAGTTTGATATTTCTTCAGTAGCATGATGTGTGTGATACGTTACATCTGAAACCGATTTCTTTCTTCGTTAGATTTATTATTGTCATGATGGTTGGTTCATTCCTCTGAAGCTGAAATGGTTTTTACCGATTTCTTTATTAGATTTCTAATCGTCATAATGATTAGGTCAATCCTCTGAAGCTGAAAAGATTTTTATCACTGCCCCCACCACCCACATGTGAGCGCGCCAGCCTACACATTCATACGAACGCCCATAAAACAATCCAGACTTACCGAAATTAAAAAAAAAAACTATACGTTTATACGTGTACCACATCTACTTTTAGTTTCATATTTCTTCAGTAGCATGATGTGTGTGATACGTTACATCCGAAACCGATTTCTTTCTTCGTTAGATTTATTATTGTCATGATGGTTGGTTCATTCCTCTGAAGCTGAAATGGTTTTTATCTCCGCCCCCGCCCACATTTAAGCGCGCCCTAGTAAATTCATACAATCGCTGATACACCAATCCCTATTTACCGTTATTTAAAAAAAAAAAATGTGTGTGTGTGTGTGTGTGTGTGTGTGTGTGTGTGTGTGTGTGTGTGTGTGTGTGTGTGTGTTTGTGTGTGTGTGTGTGTGTGTGTGTGTGTGTGTGTGTGTGTGTGTGTGTGTGTGTGTGTGTGTGTGTGTGTGTGTCTGGATCTCAGCTTCTACTCGGTCGATTTTGACCGGACAGGTCTCATTATTTTTGTTTTTTTGCGTGATGGCGGGTCAAAAATCCGTTTTTTGATTGGGGCGATGCGTTTTTGTTTTTTTTCAAATTTTCGATTTTCTCAAAACTGTTTTTTGATTTTTTTTTTAATGATAGGATCGAGTTATTCGAATCTGATGGGTGGCATTCGAAAGAGAATTAAAATACCTATATTTTCTAAAAAAAAAAAAAAAAGTTTCTAGCTATCACAGTCCTTTTGTTATTAACAAAAACGTGTTTTTTTTTTAAAGAAGCTTATAACTCCTAAACTTAACGGTCAATTTTTTTTAAGAAAAATCATGATAATACAGAATATAAATAGCTATAATCTGTTAAAATTTGAATACATTCTGTAGGCTAGATTTTGAGTAAAAAATTGAAAAATGAAAAAAATCAGTTTTGTATGTCCAACGATTACAAGAGTAAAATTGACTTAATGGCTTCAAAATTTCTTTTAGAGGTAGATTTTTCATAGTTCTCGGTCGAGTTCTTTGGGCTAAATGATTGGTCCATAAATTTCAGAGATATTTGAGGTTAAAACATTTTTGACATTTTTTTAAAATCGTAATTTCTCGAGAACGGCTCCATGTATCTGAATGGTGTGAGTGGCATTCGAAAGAGAATTAAAATACCTATATTTTCGAAAAAAAATAATTTTCTATCTATCACGGTTCTTTAGTTATCATCAAAAACAAAAACGTTTTTTTTTTTTTTTAACCTCATAACTCCAATGATGTGTAATATATAGTATTGGCGTCAAAATTTAATATGTTTGAGTTTTCAAGATTGAATTCTTGAGTTTAAGTAATCAAAACTGATGAATAATTAAAATAGTATATTTGTTTTATTATAAAATATAGATATTTTACTTCTATTTCAAATGATAACTTTATTTATCAGCTCAAAATTTATATAAATTTGATATAAATAAATAAATTTAAAAATTAACAATTTTTGATATTCATAAATGAATTTAATTATAATTATGCAATAAACTTTTTAAAAAATTATAAATTTTGTTATTAAAAATTAATTAAAGAATCAACAAATTACGGTTGAGGAAGCTACGGACCAATGAATTGGCAGCGGTTTAATTCATATATAATATGAATAAGACAAGTAAATTATTGGCTCTTGCTAAACGTACGTCCGGAGCGCAATATATAGGTATAAAATCTGCCGACAAATAAGGAAAATCTAACCTTTAATTTTCTTAAGGGGAACAAAATAGTCAAGAATTGATGTTTGGCTAATGAAATAATAGTCCCTTCCATGACAGACTTTTGAAACAGTATATTTTGTTATTTGTACGTCATATCTGATGTACATTTAGCAGAGGCGTAAATTATTCAGCTACTACAAATCATACGTCGATATTGACTTTTGTAAAACAAATAAATTCAAATCTGTATAAGTGAGATTATTATACAGAAATTTCTGTTTTATTTTTAAGAATAAATTTTTTTAGAAATTTTTACTTTCTCCAGATACATGTGCTGGTAGAAATGCCCGTTAAGTTTCTTCCATCTTAATACAATAATGTATTTAGTCATCTCAACGAGTCATTTTTGTTATAGAACTTTATTGTCCTATGTTTCGGAAACGTCAAGTTTCCCTTATTCAAGGACTCTAAAACCCGTACAGAAATTTACAATTATTTACAAAACTATTAAAATTATTTACATGTTAATAACAATAAACTATTACTTTTTACTTACAAGTTGTGACAAGAACAAAACAAGAACGTAACCCGAGGAAGCTAACTAATGTCCACACTAAAAAAATTATTATACAACAATAAGTTAAAATTTATTTCTTCACAAACACTTGTCTAAAAACGGACAACTTACTGGAACTACAAGAGATCCCTCGCTTCGGATGTAAGAGGCGGAACGCGGAGTGTTAATGCGTCCTCACTCTAATGTTAGGTGGATGTGACTAAATTTCCAAAATTTTCGCGAAGCCGAGAATAATGCCCTAACGAAGTATGGATGTGTGTCTCGAACTTACGGAGGAGGGGGAAGGCCCAGCGGATATCGGAAAAGACAGAAGCAACGAAAGAGCAAAAGCCATCAAGGTGGGATAGTAAATGTGTAATGAACAGGGAGGGGACATACCTATGTGACTGTACAAGATTGGTAGAATATTATTGCTAGAAAAGAAATTTAACTGATAGATTTGGAACGAGTTTTTTCCTTGGGAGGTTTTAGTTGATTAATTGAGTCTTTATAGGGTGCTTTTAAAAAATTAGTGTCTTCTGTTCTATTTAACGTATTGTCGAAATAATGTATGTGTAACATTTCTGAAAATCTTCTTGTATAATTGTTTTTAACATTGTCAATTATTTTTATATTTTCAAAATTGAAATCATGTCCTGTCTCTTCTCTGTGTAAGAAGAGAGGAGAACGTTCATCTTTGTTTTTATACAATACTGGTGTTCGTATTGTCGTTTTTTAAGGGCCTAGATGTCATAGCTGCGTAAGTGGAGTCGCAATCTTTACAGTCTATTTTGTACACCACGTTGTTAATGTCACCCCTATCCAATCTGTCCTTTCTCAATCTAATATATTCATTAAATTTATTAGTAGTTTTGTTAATCAAAGAAATATTATATTTGCGCATAGTAGATTTTAGTTTATTATTGATTGTATTGTGAAAAGGAAAAACGGGCAATATTTTGATTAAGAAAATTTTCATTATTATTGTTATGTTCATTGTTAGGAGGAGTACGAAGCGGTAAATTGCGATTATTAAAGTGATGTAGGCGTTTATTAATAAATTTTTCAACAATTTTCAAGGGGTAATCATTAGCTAAGAGGAAATTCTTAATCGTCGAAATATTAGATTGGTGAAAAGACGGGTGGGACAAGAGGATAGCTTTATCAACTTAATTATAAATGATCGCTGTTTTTTGTGAAAAAGGGTGATGAGAGTGGAAATTGATATATCTGCCCGAAGCCGTGGTTTTTCTTTACCAGCTAGTGATGGGGGGAGAATCGATTTTACGGATAAATAAACTACAACGAACATTTAAAATTTACATGTGAAATAGAAAATCAGAACAAAATTAGTTTTTTAGACTTTGAAATTATCCTCACTAGGTTTACTGTGTGTGATTGGTTACATCTGAAACCGATTTCTTTCTTCATTAGATTTCTAAATGTCATGATGATCAGTTCATTCCTTTGAGGATGAAAAGATTTTGATCCCTGCCCCCACCACCCACATTGAAGCGCGCCCACGTACACATTCATACGAACGCTCATACAACAATCCAGACTTACCGTATTTAAAAAAAAGAAAACTATACGCTTATACGTGTACCCCATCTACTTTTAGGTTGATATTTCTTCACTAGGTTTGGTGGTTGTGATCCATTACATCTGAAACCGGTTCCTTTCTTCATTAGATTTCTTATTGTCATAATGGTTGGTTCATTCCTCTGAAGATGAAAAGATTTTTATCCCCGCCCCCACCTACATTTAAGCGCGCTCGCGTACACATTCATACGAAAGCTCATGCACGGATTCCGAATTACCGTGATTTAAAAAAAAAACTATACGCTTATACGTATAACCCATCTACTGTTAGTTTGATATTGCTTCGCTAGGTTTGTTGGTTCTGATCCGTTAAATCTGAAACCGGTTTCTTTCTTCATTAGATTTCTTATTGTCATGATGGTTGGTTCATTCCTCTGAAACTGAAAGAATTTTATTCCCGTCCACTCACATTTAAGCGCGCCGCAGTCCACATACATACGAATGCTCATACACCGATCCCGAATTACAGTTATTTAAAAAAAATATACCCTTACACGTGTACCCCAGCAACTTTTAGTTTGATGTTTCCTCACTAGGATTACTGTGTGTGATTGGTTACATCTGAAACCGATTTCTTTATTAGATTTCTAATCGTCATAACGATTAGTTCAATCCTCTGAAGCTGAAAAGATTTTTATTACTACCCCCACCACTCACATTTGAGCGCGCCAGCCTACACATTCATACGAACGCCCATACAACAATCCAGACTTACCCAAAATAAAAAAAAAAACTATACGCTTATACGTGTATCCCATCTACTTTTAGTTTGATATTTCTTCAGTAGCATGATGTGTGTGATACGTTACATCTGAAACCGATTTCTTTCTTCGTTAGATTTATTATTGTCATGATGGTTGGTTCATTCCTCTGAAGCTGAAATGGTTTTTACCGATTTCTTTATTAGATTTCTAATCGTCATAATGATTAGGTCAATCCTCTGAAGCTGAAAAGATTTTTATCACTGCCCCCACCACCCACATGTGAGCGCGCCAGCCTACACATTCATACGAACGCCCATAAAACAATCCAGACTTACCGAAATTAAAAAAAAAAACTATACGTTTATACGTGTACCCCATCTACTTTTAGTTTCATATTTCTTCAGTAGCATGATGTGTGTGATACGTTACATCCGAAACCGATTTCTTTCTTCGTTAGATTTAATATTGTCATGATGGTTGGTTCATTCCTCTGAAGCTGAAATGGTTTTTATCTCCGACCCCGCCCACATTTAAGCGCGCCCTAGTAAATTCATACAATCGCTGATACACCAATCCCGATTTACCGCTATTTAAAAAAAAAAAATTAGATGCTTTTACGTGTACCCGATCTAGGTTTAGTTTGATATTTCTTCACTAGGTTGCTGTTTGTGATCCGATTCACAAGAAACCGATTTCTTTCTTGATTACATTTCTAATTGTCATGATGATTAGTTCATTCCTCTGAAGCTGAAAAGATTTTTATCACTACGCCCAACACCCACATTTATGTGCGCCCGCGTACACATTCATACGAACGCACATACAACAATCCAGACTTACCGAAATTAAAAAAAAAAAAAACTATACGCTTATACGTGTACTCCATATACTTTTAGTTTGATATTTCTTCAGTAGCATGATGTGTGTGATCCGTTACATCCGAAACCGATTTCATTCTTCGTTAGATTTATTATTGTCATGATGGTTGGTTCATTCCCCTGAAGCTGAAATGATTTTTATCCCTGCCTCCACCCACATTTAAGCGCGCCCGAGTACGCATTAATACGGACGCTCATACATCGATCACGAATTACCATTATTTAAAAAAAACCATATGCCTATACGTGTACCACATCTAGTTTTAGTTTGATATATGTTCACTAGATTACTGTGGGTGATCACTTATACCAGTAACCGATTTGTTTCTTCATTAGATATCTTATTGTTATGATGGTTGGTTCATTCTTCGGAAGCTGAAAAGATTTTTATCCCCGCCCCCACCCACATTTAAGCGAGCCCGAGTATGCATTCATACGGACACTCATACACCGAACCCGAATTACAGTTATTTAAAATAGATATACCCTTACACGTGTACCCCGGCAACTTTTAGTTTGATATTTCCTCACTAGGTTTACTGTGTGTGATTGGTTACATCTGAAACTGATATCTTTCTTCATTAGATTTCTAATTGTCATGATGATTATTTCATTCCTCTGAGGCTGAAAAGATTTTTATCACTGCCCCCACCACCCACATTGAAGCGCGCCCGCGTACACATTCATACGAACGCTCATACAACAATCCAGACTTTCTGTAATTAAAAAAAAGAAAACTATACGCTTATACGTGTACCCCATCGACTTTTAGTTTGATATTTCTTCACTAGGTTTGCTGGTTGTGATCCATTACATCTGAAACCGGTTCCTTTCTTCATTAGATTTCTTATTGTCATAATGGTTGGTTCACTCCTCTGAAGACGAAAAGATTTTTATCCCTGCCCCCACCACCCTCATTTAAGCGCGCCCCAGTACACATTCATACGAACGCTCATACACCGATCCCGAATTACAGTTATTTATAAAAATATACCCTAACACGTGCACCACAGCAACTTTTAGTTTGATATTTCCTCACTAGGTTTACTGTGTGTGATTGGTTACATCTGAAACCAATTTCTTTCTTCATTAGATTTTTAATGGTCACGATGATTAGTTCATTCCTCTGAAGCTGAAAAGATTTTTCTCCCTGTTCACACCATCTACATTTAAACGAGCCCGAGTACACATTCATAAGAATGCTCATACACCGATCCCGACTTACCGTTATTTAAAAAAAAAAAAACTTTACGTGTACACCATCTACTTTTAGTTTGATATTTCTTCAGTAGCTTGCTGTGTGTGATCCGTTACATCCGAAACCGATTTCTCTCTTCGTTAGATTTATTATTGTCATGATGGTTAGTTCATTCCTCTGAAACTGAAAAGAATTTTATCCCCGCTCCCACCCACATTTAAGCGCGCCCGAGTACACATTAATACGGACGCTAATACACCGATAACGAATTACCATTATTTAAAAAAAAACCATACGCCTTTATGTGTATCACATCTAGTTTTAGTTTGATATATGTTCACTACATTGCTGTGGGTGATCACTTACACCAGTACCCGATTTCTTTCTTCATTAGATATCTTATTGTGATGATGGTTGGTTCACTCTTCGGAAGCTGAAAAGATTTTGTATCCCCGCCCCCACCCACATTTAAGCGCGCCCGAGTACGCATTCATACAGATGCTCATACACCGATCCCGAGTTACAGTTATTTAAAAAAAATATACCCTTACACGAGTACCCCGGCAACTTTTAGTTTGATATTTCTTCACTAGGTTTGCTGCTTGTGATCCATTACATCTCAGATCGGTGCCTTTCTTCATTAGATTTCTTATTGTCATGATGGTTGGTTCATTCCTCTGAAGATGAAAAGATTTTTATCCCTGCCCCCACCACCCACATTTAAGCGCGTCCAGTACACATACATACGAACGCTCATACACAGATCCCGAATTACAGTCATTTAAAGAAAATATACGCTTACACGTGTACCGAAACAATTTTTAGTTTGATATTTCCTCACTAGGTTTCCTGTGAGGGATGCGTTACATCTGAAACCGATTTCATTCGTCATTAGATTTCTAATTGTCACGATGATTAGTTAATTCCTCTGAAGCTGAAAAGATTTTTATCCCTGCCCCCACCAGCCACATTTATGCGCGCCCGCGTACACATTCATACGAACGCTCATACAACAATCCAGACTTACCGAAATTAATAAAAAAAACTTTATGCTTATACGTATAACCCATCTAGTTTTCGTTTGATATTTCTCCAGTGGGTTGCTGTGTGTGAATCGTTACACACGAAACCGATTTCTTTGTCGTTAGATTTCCAATTGTCAGGATGGTTGGTTCATTGCTCTGAAGCTAAAAAAGAGTTTATCCCCGCCCCCACCCACATTTGAGTGCGCCCGAGTACACATTCATACGGACGCTCGTACACCGACCCCGAATTACGTTAATTAAAAAAAAACTATACGCTTATACGTGTAACCCATCTACTTTTAGTTTGATATTTGTTCACTAGGTTGCTGTGTGTGATACGTTACATCCGAAACCGATTTACTTCGATAATGCATACGAAAAATTTTCATTTTGATTTTAAAGGTACTACATATATTTTAAAAATATAGCTTTTGCCGGCTAATATTGATTGAGTCAACATTAACTTTATTATAATTCATATATAATATAAATAAGACAAGTAAATTATTGGCTCTTGCTAAACGTACGTCCGGAGGGCAATATATAGGTATAAAATCTGCCGACAAATAAGGAAAATCTAACCTTTAATTTTCTTAGGGGGAACAAAATAGTCAAGAATTGATGTTTGGCTAATGAAATAATAGTCCCTTCCAAGACAGACTTTCGAAACAGTTTATTTTGTTATTTGTACGTCATATCGGATGTACATTTAGCAAAGGCGTAAATTAGTCAGCTACTAAAAATAATACATCGATATTGACTTTTGCGAAACAAATAAATTCAAATCTGTATAAATGAGATTATTATACAGAAATTTCTGTTTAATTTTTAAGAATAAATTTTTTTAGAAATTTTTACTTTCTCCAGATACATGTGCTGGTAGAAATGTCCGTTAAGTAGTTTCGATTTTTTTGAAAAAATTTTCATTTTGATTTTGAAGGTACTACACATATTTTGAAATCATAGCTTTCAACGGCTAATATTGGTTGGGTCAACATCAACTTTATTATAATTCATATATAATATGAATAATATAAGGTTTTACTCCGGGAGCGAAAGTAGCACTTTTCGCCAGGGTATTCAGAAAATTTTTTCTTAACAGGTTCCTGTTATAGATGATTATCCTAAGTGTTATTACTATTGCTACAACCCGTCTACTTTTAGTTTGATATTTTTTCACTAGGTTGTTGTGTGTGATCCGTTTCACAAGAAACCGATTTCTTTCTTGATTAGATTTCTTATTGTCTTGATGGTTGGTTCATTCTTTGGAAACTGAAAAGATTTTTATCCCCACGCCCACCCACATTTAAGCGCGCCCAAGTACGCATTTATACGGACGTACATACACCGATACCGAATTACAGTTATTTAAAAAAAATATACCCTTACACGTGTACCACGGCAACTTTTAGTTTGATATTTCTTCACTAGGTTTGCTGCTTGTGATCCATTACATCTCAGACCGGTTCCTTTCTTCATTAGATTTCTTATTGTCATGATGGTTGGTCCATTCCTCTGAAGATGAAAAGATTTTTATCCCTGCCCCCACCACCCACCTTTATTCGCGCCCGAGTACACATTCATACGAACGCTCAGACAACAATCCAGACTTACCGAAATTAATAAAAAAAACTATACGCTTATACGTGTATCCCATCTACTTTTAGTTTGATAATTGTTCCTTAGGTTGCTGTGTGTGATACGTTACATCCGAAACCGATTTATTTGTGTAATGCATACGAAAAATTTTCATTTTGATTTTGAAGGTACTACATATATTCTAAAAACATAGCTTTAACCGGCTAATATTGATTGGGTCAACATTAACTTTATTATTGCTTCCTCCTAGAGGAAGCTTTGTGATAGTAAATTTTTGAGTTGTTGTAAAAACATGTTATAATTGTGTTCCGAGGTGTCATGAATCAAAATACATGATTTTTGAAAAATGTCTGTATGGATGTGTGTGTGTGTGTGCGTGTGTGTGTGTGTGTGTGTGTGTGTGTGTATCTGTACGCCTTAATTATTCTCGGCTTTGCGAAAATTTTGGAAATTTAGTCACATCCACCTGACATTAGAGTGAGGACGCATTAACACTCCGCGTTCCGCCTCTTACATCCGAAGCGAGGGATCTCTTGTAGTTCTAGTAAGTTGTCCTTTTCTAGACAAGTGTTTGTGAAGAAATAAATTTTAACTTATTGTTGTATAATAATTTTTTTAGTCTGGAAATTAGTTAGCTTCCTCGGATTACGTTCTTGTTTTGTTCTTGTCACAACTTGAAAGTAAAAAGTAATAGTTTATTGTTATTAACATGTAAATAATTTTAATAGTTTTGTAAATAATTGTAAATTTCTGTACGGGTTTTAGAGACCTTGAATAAGGGAAACTTGACGTTTCCTAAACGTAGGACAATAAAGTTCTATAAGAAAAATGACTCGTTGAAATGACTAAACTCATTATTGTATTTAGAAATTCCATGCACGAGTATTATAGTATTCTATCTTAATTTACTCCATCTTTTCAAAAAAATTGTCATTTTGATTTTGAAGGTACTACACATATTTTAAAATCATAGCTTTTGCCGGCTAATATTGATTGAGTCAACATTAACTTTATTATAATTCAAATATAATATGCATAAGACAAGTGAATTATTGGCTATTGCTAAACGTACGTCCGGAGCGCAAAATATAGGTATAAAATCCGCCGACAAATAAGGAAAATCTAACCTTTAATTTTCTTAAGGTGAACAAAATAGTATGTAACGGGATGGCTAGTGGGGGTAAAATCACAACAAGCCACAGGCCAGCGATGCCCTAGAACACGGTGCCGCGGGTGTCAGACTAAAATGACTTGCCCGGGGATCTGCTCCTGGAATCCCGACAACAACGCGAAGATCGCACACGAACTTCGCTTTCCAACTAATTGGATCGCTGAGTGAAAAGCGCGCGCTCGTAGAGTAAAGCGCGCGGCCGCTATGCTCAGATATGAAAACGACCGGCGGAGTCGTTTTCCCGCGGAGGCGACGGTATCCGGGAGAAGGACGGGTTATATAAATAATAACGCGCTGAGTACGAGAAATAACAATGTATTAGAAAACACTTAGAACTTACATGCACTACGCAAGTGTTATTCAAAATTACAGTTAAATCACGCGCGGCAGTTACTATTCAAACGCGCGAACGTTACGGCGCGCGCGAAGCTGCTATTCTCGCGCGCAGTGTTAAGTACGGCGAGCTGACACACACCCGCACGTACACGGCACAGAAAGCTTGCACGGGGCGATTTCCGTGCAAGCCTTTTACATGAAATACGCGAGAGGAGAATATAACTTACCGATCTAAGGAGCAGCCGGTGCACTCGACTCTCTCTCTCGCTCTCTCGGGAGTTGCGCGCTCGCTCTGTCTCTCTCTCTCTCTCTCGCTCTCGCTTACAAGGTTGGCAGTCTGGCTCGCTGCCGTCTCTCGCTCGTGGCACCAGCGGCACGGACTTGCACTCTCTCTTGCTCTCTCGCACGCTTGCAGGTCGGCGCCTCCACTCTACACTCGCGGTAATAAAAATAAATAGGACGGCGCGGACACTAAAATATGAGAGATGGCAAGCCGACGATGTGCACAGCACGAGAGTATACACGAAGATGGCTCCCTTTTCTCGCGGGAACCAGTTAGCAGCTTCGCGACGGATGACGGGCATTTTACGCGTCGCGAGACCGATTCGCTATGCGCGGCGCGCCTCGATTCGGCTGCGCAGGACTTGCGCGCGCGCGCTCACTACCTTCGCGCGGTAGATTAGAATCGCGGCTAGACACGCGTTACACCCCCCCGCCAGACGCTGCTTAGGGGACCTTGAGCAGCTCTGCTAATCATGGCCGTCGTCGTACCTACTAATATGGTAGTAATGATTAGGAGAAGGAGGTTCGAAAAGGAATATTGAAGAATCGGAGTCACAGGTTTTTCTTTTTAATTTTTATTTAAAAAATATAAAAAAAACTTCAGGGCCTCTCCCCTCTTCAACTGGCCCGGGAATACGATCGGCGCCCCTTGTGACGAGCTTGGTTGGGGCAATGTTTTGACTTTTTCACCCCAAGCTCGCCACACATGAAGCACCGGGGGATCGCGTTACTGTCGAGCGCATCCCGGGCCGCTCGCTCTTCTTCGAGCGCCCTCCTAAGGCGCTCTTCTTCTTTTTGGAGACGGCGCTGGGCCCCTTCCTTGACCCGGCGCGCCGTCTCCTCCGCCTTTTCCCTGGCTCGCCTGGCCTCTTCCATGCGCTCCTGCGCACGAGCCAGGCGAGCCTCCTCCGCCTTTTGGAAGGCTGTGCGGCGCAGCCTGGCGGCCCTGGCCTCTGCGGCGGCCGCGAGCTCTTCGCGCCGGCCTTGGGCCATTCCGACCCATTTGCCGGCTTGCCGCTCGCCGGCCTTACCGTGGCACTGGAGAAAGACCTCCAGTGCGGCCAGGGCAGCGTCCTCCGCAGCGCGCGAGGACTTGCTGAGGCGCCGCGCTTCCTCGAGGGCCTTCTCCACTGGGACCCAGACCGCACCGACTTCATCACTCGGTGCCCACTTGGGGGCCTGGGTCGGAGAACTCTCTTTACTATCTTCGTCGGCCCGAGCCGCGCCGGCGTTTCCTTCCGGCGCCATCTCTGAGGCTCGGACCGACGCCTCTTGCGAAAGCCGTTCTTCCCGGCTTTCCTGCTGCTCCTTCGGGGGACGAGGTCGCCGAAGCGGACTGGGACCGGCCTCTGCCCAGGCCGGCTCCGAAGGTCCCTTTCTTGGCTTCGGCGCCTCTATCTCCTCGATCATGACGGTGGAGGGCTCTTCCACTGGCTGGGTTGCCAGTGTCACAGCGTCGATGCCCTCCACGACCTGCTCCAAAAAATCGATGACGGCGGGGTCAGGATTGCACTGGATTAATACAGCGATCACCTTCTTCGCCGTCTCCGCTATTTCGGGAGTCAGGCCTTTCATGTCCTGAAACAGGTAAATCGATCCTGGGGAGGAGTGAGATTGAGGACTGGAAAATTAAGACGAACACAGGTTAGTACGTACGACACAAGTTGGACGGCACAATTATTGCTTTTTATACGCTCGGGTTCTACGAGGACTAATTAGTCCGGCATCAGCAGGTACGGGCTTCTTCTTCGAACCCTTTGGCCTCCCTGGGCCTCGCTTGGGTTCTGTTGGACCGGTCACACGCATAGGCCGGCCATCGCTCGCACGCTTTCCTGGCCTAACTAATAGCGCGGTCTTACGAGGTGGACCGCGCCTCTTAGCCGTCGCCCGGGGCTGTACATTCCCCCGGCTAACTCTGTGTCCCTCTGACGTGTTCCGTTCGGCTGAAGAGTCCCTCGCTGGTAGCGCCTGGGCTACTTCTGCTGAGACGTATCTATTGAGTTGCTGCGCATGGACGGGACGTATCGTTCGACCATCCTCACCTTGGATCTCATAGGTGTTTTCGCCTAGAATATTCACAATCGTGTATGGCCCCGCGTACTTCGGGGCTAATTTGGCAGTAATCCCCTCAGCTGCTGAGGATAGTACCTTATTCTCTCTCCATACACGATCGCCTAGACAGAATTCTGGAGGTCGACGATGAGCGTCATAATATTTGGCTTGTCTCGCCTGCTCCGCTTGCACGTCGGCCGCCGCCCGAACGTGCAATTCGCGGAGCTTGTCCATACGTACCATCCAATTGTTTATCGCCTCTTGCTGCCCTTGCTCTTCGGCTAACCTGTCTTCCTCCCGCCTTAGTGTCTTCGGTGGGTCAGGTTGTCGGCCGTAAATGAGCATGGCAGGACTTATCTTTGTGGAGCTGTGTTCGGCAGTATTGTACGCGAACGCCAGCTCATTCAGTTTCTCATCCCAGGACCGGTGATTTTCCTCTGCGTAAGACATAATCATTGTCTTCACCGTTCGATTCACACGCTCGACAGGATTGGCCTGAGGGTGATACGGAGGTGTAAACGTGTGATGCACGTTTCTCTCCTTTAAGAATGCCTCTAATGGTGCATTTTTAAATTCAGTCCCATTGTCTGAGAGAAACACCTCCGGGACTCCGAATCGCAGACATACTCGCTCGTTGAGTCCCTTAATTACCGATTTACCATCTGCCCTTTTTATCGGAATTACTTCAATCCAGCGTGTGAACAAGTCCTGGAATATGAGAATATATTCGTGGCCGTGCGTGGTTTTTGGGAGGGGCCCCATAATGTCGCTGGCCACGATTTGCCATGGACGCTCTGTAATTCGGCGTCCCATGAATCCTGTTGGAGCGCGCTGTTCGACTTTGCACTGCTGGCAAATTTGGCACTGGCTCACGTATCTGGCTACATCACGAGACATGTGTGTCCAATAATACTTCCGCTTTACTCTTTCTAGCGTTTTCTCGCGGCCCAAGTGCCCAGCAGTTGGAAAGTCATGGCATTCTCTCAGTACTTCGCGTCGCTTTTCGTGAGGGACTGCTAACTTCCATGCATCATCGTCGCCGAGAGACTCGTCTATGACTTCATCAGGTTCGTACTTGTACAGTCTCCCCCCCGCCAGCTTGAACGTGGGGAAGTCTCGCGGCCGCTGTTGAACCTCTTTCACAATTTCGAGGTACCATTGGTCGTTTGTATCGCGTTCGAGCTCTAACGCGGCGACCGCTGGCTCCTCTTCCTCGAACATCCCCGAAAGGGCATCTGGGACATTGTTCAAAGAGCCGTTTCGGTGTTCGACTGTGAAACTGTGGTTTTGTAGTTCCAAAGCCCATCTTGCTAACCTGCCTGATGGGTTTCGGAGATCACGGAGCCACTTCAAGCTGCTATGATCCGTGATGACCTTGAAGTCATAGGCCTCTATATACGGACGGAACTTTTTGATTGCCCAGAGAATTGCTAGACACTCTCGTTACGTCACGCTATAATTCTTCTCGGCCGCGCTCAGAGTTCGACTAGCGAACTCTAGGACTCTTTCGTCGCCGTCTATTATCTGGTATAGCACCGCTCCAAGTCCTGTATCGCTCGCATCAGTTTGCACCACGAACTGTGCGTTAGATACCGGTCTGTGGAGAATCGGTGCAGAAGCAACTAGCGCTTTTAGTTTTTGGAAGGCCTCTTCTTGTGCCGTTGATCACTCGTATTTCCGATCCTTTTTCGTTAGTTCGGTCAGTGGTTCAGCAATTGTGGCGAAGTTTGATAAAAACTTTCTATACCACGAGGCCATTCCTAGGAAGCGTCTCAGCTGACGGAGGTTTTTCGGCACCGGATATTCCATAATGGGCTTTCTTTTCTCGGGGTCTGGTTTAAAACCATCCCTATTTACTATGACCCCGAGATATTGGACCTCATCGCGACAGAAGACACTCTTCTCGCGATTTATTGTGAGGCCCGCGTCCTTTATCCTATCTAGAACTCTTTTTAGAACCTCTTTATGCTCCTCGAATGCTTCTGTGACTACTATTATGTCATCGAGATACGAGTAAGCAAAAGGTTCGAGTTCGGGACCGATGGCTTTGTCAATCAGCCTCTGGAAGGACGCTCCGGCATACGAAAGACCGTAGGGCATTCTTGTAAATTGAAATAACTCTTTGCCTGGCACGGTGAAGGCCGTAGTCTCTTTGGACTCCGGATTTAGTGGTATTTGGTGGTACGCACTACTTAAATCCAACGTGGATATGTATCGCGCTTTCTGCAGTTTTCGTAAGATACTCTCCATGTATGGTAACGGATATGCGTCTGGCCTTGACGCTGCGTTCACTTTTCTGAAGTCCACACAGAAACGGAACTTCCCGTTGGACTTGCGTACCATTATCACAGGGCTTGACCAGCCGCTTGTCGAAGGTTCTATTATACCCGCGAGTAGCATTTCCTCCACATGCTTGTGCATCTCTTCCTCGAGTTTTCGAGATACTGGGTAGTACTTCTGTTTTATGGGTCTTGTGGAGCCGACGTCTACTGCATGCTCAACCCACGAAGTACACCCTAATGGTGCCGGGCCGTTTCCCATCAGCTCAGCTACTAAAGCTTCCGCTTCTTTGCGCTGTTCTTCTGTTGGGTCCGCCAACCCTATAGCTGATACGGACACGGTATTATTGGCGGTTATTGTCAGTGGGGTCTAAGACGGCGCTAAACTTCTTAATGAAGTTCACCCCCAAGTAGCACTCCGTGTCTAGGTCTGGCATGATTGCGACGCGCACCTCCTTGCACACGCCTGCCACGACCATGGGTAGATACACATAGCCAACTACTGCTATGCTCTGCCCATTAGCTACCCGTGTCGTTAGGCCGCTGGCCGGGATTAATTCTTTTCCACAGGCTGTAGCGAGCTGTAAGCCGATGGAATTCATCCCAGTCCAGGAAGCTCCAGTATCGAAGAGTGCCCGTAGCCTGTAGCCGGCTACACCTACTTGAAGCCACCATCGCGAGCATGTTTCCTGGTTAGCTTCGTTCTGCTGAGACGCGGGCACTTCTTCGCTCTCTCCTTCAGGCAATTGAACCGAGTTACCCTCGGTCGCTGATGTGAGAGCTGGGGGCGGGCGTGTGGCCGTGTTTACCTGCCCCCTTGGCCGTTTCCCTGCTGGTTTCCAGCAGCATTGGGGTTGCGGTCGCTTCCCCTTTGCTCGTTGCCGTAACCCCTTCAGTACTCTGGCCTTTGTGGAGGTCCATTACTCCTTGGACTTGGCGGCTTAGCCTGGTGGGTCGAGCTACTACCCCCACTTGGCTGATTATTACTTTGCCCACCTTCCCGCTGCCTGTTCTCCCAATTATTCTTTTTCTTGGGCTTCTTGAACGACTGTGGGTTTGGCGTTTGCCCACTATTTCCGTCGGTGCCTTTCTTTGTCAAGCTTGATAAACACTCGGCCATCACCCGACGGAACATAGCCTCAAGGCTTTCTCGAGGCTCCTGCTGTTGGTGCCCCATCGCCGCCACTCCTGGATTCTGCTTTTTCCGCTGATCCATAGTTCGCTCTGTAGGTACGTAGGCAAACTCTGGCAAGTAAGTGCGCTCTGGCGGTGGTGGCGAGTGATACACCTTATCTGCCGCGAGCGCTAATTCGGCCTCCCTGGCTAAATCCAGGAGCCCTCGGTAATCCGTAATTTGATTACGCATCACCATTTTTTGCAGTTCTGGCCGCATGTTCCGGTGCAACATGTCCAATTGTTGGGGCATGCTAGGCACCGGAACTAACTTGAGAATCAAGGCTTGCAGATTCACTACGTAATCTCTCGTGAGTTCGTTTCTGCCTTGAGTCCTCGCGTTTATCTCCGCTAGGATTCGCTGTTGATGGCCCCTGTCACCGCCATACATGTGTATTATGGCCTCTTGGAAGTCTTGCCAAGATCGCCACGTATGACGGTTACTCCTATACCAGGTGGCCGCTACTCCACTCAGGAGCTCTGACAATGACGAGAGTACTTCGTCGTACGTCAGATTTGCTAGAGCTCGACATTCCTCTACTCTCGTGAGGAATAACTCGACGCTCTGCTCCTTCAAGGACCCAGAGAACTTGATGTGCCATTTCCTTACGATTTGGCCCACATCACGGTTCGTCTGTTGAGGCACGTACGTCTGCCTCGTAGACTGGTCCAGTGTAGCGCTCACCCCCGCCTGACGCTGTGTAGGATTTCTTCCGCTATTCCTCCTAGCGTCCCTTGGCGATTCAGTATTGGGACTGCTGCTGTCAAAATTCACATATGTGAACGTGTCCTGAAAGTTCACATGTGGTGATCCTCGTCCCCTGCCCGCACTCGGTAGTTGGACTCCCTCCAAGCGCGTGCTTGAGGGGGGGTGTCGAGCTTCTTGGAGTATTCGCACACTCTCTTTGAGCTCTTCCACCTCTTTGACGAGTCTATGGATCACCGACATCAGCTGTTCTGAGACTACGTTGTCTCCCACAGCAATCCCCGCGGTACGCTGTTCCCCCGCACTTGGCCACTCAAAACTCTGTGGCTGCGGTGGACTTCGCGTTTGCTGCCAGAACGCGTGCTGCCCATTTTGTGCCGACAACGACTCTTGTTCTTGACTCCGCCGGAATTGTCGTTGCCTGCGCTGCTCTTCTAGCAACGCCTGCTGTCGCTGCTGCTCTTGATGCTTTTGCTGTTGCTGCCGCTGCTGCTCCTGCTGTTGTTGCTGTTGCTGCCGTCGCTGCTGCTCCATCTGCTGCTGTTGCTGCATTTGTTGCTGCTGCATTTGCTGCTGCTGCATTTGCTGCTGTTGCAGTTGCTGCTGCTGCATTTGCTGCTGCTGCTGCAGTTGTTGCTGTTGAAGCTGTTGCTGTTGGAGCTGTCCCTCGGCTTCGGCTGGAGATGTCCCGGTGGGTGCTGCAGAGCTCAATATCTCTGTCCCGGAACCCTCCTGGCCGCTTGCCTCGTCCGCTGGCTCCACCACTGCATTATGTGCTTGTTGTGGAGCGTTCATTCTCCGAGACTCCGAGAGTTTTTGCATCACTATCGGGTCATGAAGGAGCGTAATGAACGGGTGCGGTTGGTCTGGATCAGTATTGGGATCCACAATAGTCGACCCAGACTTGTTCATCAACGTTAAATCGATGAACGCCCTTCGGGACTGCTCGCGTTTAGCAAACGCTTGCTTCTCCGACAGCTCCGGCTCTGGCACGAAATCGGCGGCACTGTAATCGCCCATAAGCCACTTGATCGCTGTCAGCATATTCACTGATTGCAGATCTGACTGCTGCAGACCAAGGGCTTGCATGGTCTCGATAATTTCCTCTTCGGGCTGTGTATACGCCCAATTGAGTATCGCAGATTCCGCAAACCGCGATGATCGGGCCATGGTGTCAATTGGCTGTGCGCTTCCCCACGAACTTATTTTACTAGCGCGAGTAGTATCCGGATTGATGGCAGAGAGAGTTTGCCTTTTCAACCCGTGAGCTAGCTTTTTCAATGCGAACCCGGGTTACTTTCTAAGAGCTACGGCGGTTGCTCTTAACCTCGATAATGCACGAGGATTTCCCGTATGCGGCTCTAAAAAAAAATAAAAGCTATTTCTGTAAGTAATTACGATTTGTAATTAATTACGCTCCACTATTCGCACTTGTAATTTTAAAATAAATATATGTGAAAAAAAAAATATATATATATATGTGTCAAAACGGACAATATCACCAAAAACACAAAAAACTAAATACAATTTTCACCTAAAACACAAAAAACTAAATACAATTTTCACCTAAAAAAAAAATAAAAACAATTTTTAAGTTCGAGGGGATTTTTGCGCTCGAGTTTTTACTCGGGCGCACAGTCAACTTTTTGTTCCGAGAGTGCTTGCCGACTTTCTCTCGATCTTCTTCTAACTGCACGATAAAAGAAAAAAAAATTTTATTTTTCGTCCAAAAAAAAAATAATTCCTATCGGAAATACGAGAGGACGAGAAGAAAAAAAAATTTTCGAGACAAGAAAAAAATTAATTAAAAAATTAATTATCGCTAAAAAAAAATTTTGTAGTTAAAAAAATTAATTGTTATTAAAAATAACTTTAATTGTTAACAATAATTCCTCAACGCGCCAAAAATTCCGCAATCAATATCTCTCCTCGTCGGCACACTAGGTCGAGGGTTATTGGCTATCGCACGCCTAACCTCTCGACCGCACTCTCGCAACAGCACGGCTGTGTCACGCACACGCACACACGCGCCTACGAGCTGCGGCACGAAGAGCCTTTGTGTGCAGCTTACGCTCAGCTACGCTGCTGAGCTTCTTCGCGCCAAGCTTCGCCGCGAATCACGTACGCGCCGCAGGTCCTTCTCCACCCCCAAAACGTTGTGGCGCCAGTTGTAGCGGGATGGCTAGTGGGGGTAAAATCCCAACAAGCCACAGGCCAGCGATGCCCTAGAACACGGTGCCGCGGGTGTCAGACTAAAATGACTTGCCCGGGGATCTGCTCCTGGAATCCCGAAAACAACGCGAATATCGCACACGAACTTCGCTTTCCAACTAATTGGATCGCTGAGTGAAAAGCGCGCGCTCGTAGAGTAAAGCGCGCGGCCGCTATGCTCAGATATGAAAACGACCGGCGGAGTCGTTTTCCCGCGGAGGCGACGGTATCCGGCAGAAGGACGGGTTATATAAATAATAACGCGCTGAGTACGAGAAATAACAATGTATTAGAAAACACTTAGAACTTACATGCACTACGCAAGTGTTATTCAAAATTACAGTTAAATCACGCGCGGCAGTTACTATTCAAACGCGCGAACGTTACGGCGCGCGCGAAGCTGCTATTCTCGCGCGCAGTGTTAAGTACAGCGAGCTGACACACACCCGCACGTACACGGCACAGAAAGCTTGCATGGGGCGATTTCCGTGCAAGCCTTTTACATGAAATACGCGAGAGGAGAATATAACTTACCGATCTAAGGAGCAGCCGGTGCACTCGACTCTCTCTCTCGCTCTCTCGGCAGTTGCGCGCTCGCTCTCTCTCTCTCTCTCGCTCTCGCTTACAAGGTTGGCAATCTGGCTCGCTGCCGTCTCTCGCTCGTGGCACCAGCGGCACGGACTTGCACTCTCTCTTGCTCTCTCGCACGCTTGCAGGTCGGCGCCTCTACTCTACACTCGCGGTAATAAAAATAAATAGGACGGCGCGGACACTAAAATATGAGTGATGGCAAGCCGACGATGTGCACAGCACGAGAGTATACACGAAGATGGCTCCCTTTTCTCGCGGGAACCAGTTAGCAGCTTCGCGACGGATGACGGGCATTTTACGCGTCGCGAGATCGATTCGCTACGCGCGGCGCGCCTCGATTCGGCTGCGCAGGAGTTGCGCGCGCGCGCGCTCACTACCTTCGCGCGGTAGATTAGAATCGCGGCTAGACACGCGTTACAAGTAATGAATTTATGTTTGATTAAAGAAATAATAGTCCATTCCATGTCAGACTTTCAAAACTGTTAATTTTTTTACTTGTACGTCATATCTGATGTACATTTAGCAGAGGCGTAAATTATTCAGCTACTTCAAAGCATACATTAATTTTGACTTTTGTGAAACAAATAAATTCAAATCTGTATAAATGAGATTATCATACATAAATTTCTATCTAATTTTTAAGGATAAATTTTTTTAGAAATTTTTACTTTCTCCAGATACTTGTGTTGGTAGAAATGTCCGTTAAGGTTCTTCTATCTTTTTGAAAAAATTTTCATTTTGATTTCGAAGGTACTACACATATTTCGAAATCATAGCTTGAACGGCTAATATTGATTGGGTCAATATTAACTTTATTATAATTCATATATAATATGAATAATATAAGGTTTTGATCCGGGAGCGAAAGTGGCACTTTTGGCTAGGGTAATCCGAAAAAATTTATCTAACAGGTTCCTGCTACACGAAGAGAAAATAGTAGCGATAAACGCATGGATTATAGTCATGCGATTTTCGCAGCTCCCTCTATGAGCCGTTAGCAAAAGTTCCATGCGATTAACGTATGAGCGCATGCGCTATTCCCATAAGTCTATGCTAGAATCGCACGGACCGGTGTCGAATATAGTATGCCCAGCCACGCCGTAAAATAGTAAGCCGCTCCATGCAATATTAGCTACTTCTCTCCGTGTAGATGATTATCCCAAGTGTTATTACTATTGCTACACCCCGTCTACTTTTAGTTTGATATTTTTTCACCAGGTTGTTGTGTGTATTCCGTTACACCAGAAACCAATTTCTTTTTCATTAGATTTCTTATTGTCATGATGGTTTGTGCATTCCTCTAAAGCTAAAAAGATTTTTATCCACGCCCCCACCTACATTTAAGCGCGCTCGCGTACACATTCATACGAACATTCATGCACCGATCCCGACTTACCGTTATTAAAAAAAACTATACGCTTATACGTATACCCCATCTACTTTTACTTTGATATTGCTTCGCTAGGTTTGTTGGTTGTGATCCGCTAAATCTGAAACCTGTTTCTCTCTTCATTAGATTTCTTATTGTCATGATGGTTGGTTCATTCCTCTGAAACTGAAAGGATTTTATTCCCGCCCACCCACATTTAAGCGCGCCCACCCACATTTAAGCGCGCCCCAGTCCACATACATACGAACGCTGATACACCGAACCCGAATTACAGTTATTTAAAAAAAAATATACCCTTACACGTGTACCACAGCAACATTTAGTTTGATGTTTCCTCACTAGGTTTACTGTGTGTGATTGGTTACATCTCAAACCGATTTCTTTATTAGATTTCTATTCGTCATGAAGATTAGTTCATTCCTCTGAAGCTGAGAAGATTTTTATCCCTGTCCCCACCACCCACATTTGAGCGCGCCAGCGTAAACATTCATACGAACGCCCATACAACAATCCAGACTTAACGAAATTAAAAAAAAAAACTATACGCTTATACGTATACCCCATCTACTTTTAGTTTGATATTTCTTCAGTAGCATGAAGTGTGTGATCCGTTACATCCGAAACCGATTTCTTTCTTCGTTAGATTTATTATTGTCATGATGGTTGGTTCATTCCTCTGAAGCTGAAATGATTTTTATTCCTGCCCGCACCCAGATTTAAAAGCGCCCAAGTACACATTAATACGGACGCTAATACACCGATAACGAATTGACATTATTTAAAAAAACCATACGCCTATACGTGTACCACATCTAGTTTTAGTTTGATATATGTTCACTAGATTGCTGTGGGTGATCACTTACACCAGTACCCGATTTCTTTCTTCATTAGATATCTTATTGTTATGATGGTTGGTTCATTCCTCGGAAGCTGAAAAGATTTTTATGCTCGCCCCCCACCCAAATTTAAGCGCACCCGAGTACGCATTCATACGGACGCTCATACACCGATCCCGAGTTATAGTTATTTAAAAAAAATATACCCTTACACGTGTACCCCGGCAATTTTTAGTTTGATATTTCCTCACTAGGTTTCCTGTGTGGGATGCGTTACATCTGAAACCGACTTCTTTCGTCATTAGATTTTTAATTGTCCCGATGATTAGTTAATTCCTCTGAAGCTGAAAAGATTTTTATCCCTGCCCCTACCACCCATATTTATGCGCGCCCGCGTACACATTCATACGAACGCTCATACAACAATCCAGACTTACCGAAATTAATAAAAAAAACTTTACGCTTATACGTATAACCCATCTAGTTTTCGTTTGATATTTCTTCAGTAGGTTGCTGTGTGTGAATAGTTACACACGAAACCGATTTCTTTGTCGTTAGATTTCCAATTGTCATGATGGTTGGTTCATTGCTCTGAAGCTAAAAAGGAGCTTATCCCCGCCCCCACCCACATTTGAGTGCGCCCGAGTACACATTCATACGGATGCTCGTACACCGATCCCGAATTACGTTAATTAAAAAAAAACTATACGCTTATACGTGTAACCCGTATACTTTTAGTTTGTTATTTGTTCACTAGGTTGCTGTGTGTGATACCTTACATCCGAAACCGATTTACTTCGATAATGCATACGAAAAATTTTCATTTTGATTTTAAAGGTACTACATATATTTTAAAAACATAGCTTTTACCGGCTAATATTGATTGGGTCAATTTACTTTATTATAATTCATATATAATATAAATAAGACAAGTAAATTATTGGCTCTTGCTAAACGTACGTCCGGAGGGCAATATATAGGTACAAAATCTGCCGACAAATTAGGAAAATCTAACCTTTAATTTTCTTAGGGGGAACAAAATATTCAAGAATTGATGTTTGGCTAATGAAATAATAGTCCCTTCCATGACAGACTTTCGAAACAGTTTATTTTGTTATTTGTACGTCATATCTGATGTACATTTAGCAGAGGCGTAAATTACTCAGCTACTAAAAATCATACATCGATATTGACTTTTGTGAAACAAATAAATTCAAATCAGTATAAATGAGATTATTATACAGAAATTTCTGTTTAATTTTTAAGAATAAATTCTTTTTAGAAATTTTTACTTTCTCCAGATACATGTGCTGGTAGAAATGTCCGTTAAGTATCTTCTATCTTCTTGAAAAAATTTTCATTTTGATTTTGAAGGTACTATACATATTTTGAAATCATAGCTTTGAACAGCTAATATTGATTGGGTCAACATCAACTTTATTATAATTCATATATAATATGAATAATATAAGGTTTTAATCCGGGAGCGTAAGTGGCATTTTTGGCTAGGGTATTCCGAAATAATTTATCTTAACAGGTTCCTGCTATAGATGATTATCCTAAGTGTTATTACTATTGCTACAACCCGTCTACTTTTAGTTTGATATTTTTTCACTAGGTTGTTGTGTGTGATCCATTACATCTCAGACCGGTTCCTTTCTTCATTACATTTTGTTATTGTCATGATGGTTGATTCATTCTTTGGAAGCTTAAAAGATTTTTATCCCCGCTCCCACCCACAATTAAGCGCGCCCGAGTACGCATTCATACGGAAGCTCATACAGCGATCCCGAATTACAGTTATTTAAAAAAAAAATACCCTTACACGTGTACCACGGCAATTTTTAGTTTGATATTTCTTCACTAGGTTTGCTGTGTGTGATCCGTTACATCCGAAACCGATTTCTCACTTCGTTAGATTTCTTATTGTCATGATGATTAGTTCATTCCTCTGAAACTGAAAAGAATTTTATGCCCGCCCCCACCCACATTGAAGTGCTCCCGAGTACACAGTCATACAGACGCTCATACGCCGATCCCGAATTACAGTTAATTAAAAAAAATATATGCTTACACGTGTACCACGGCAACTTTTAGTTTGATATTTCTTCACTAGGTTTGCTGCTTGTGATCCATTACATCTCAGACCGGTTCCTTTCTTCATTAGATTTTGTTATTGTCATGATGATTGATTCATTCCTCTGAAGATGAAAAGATTTTTATCCTTGCCCCCACCACCCACATTTAAGCGCGCCCAGTACACATACATACGAACGCTCATACACAGATTCCGAATTACAGTTATTTAAAAAAAATATACGCTTACACGTGTACCGAAACTATTTTTAGTTTGATATTTCCTCACTAGGTTTCCTGTGTGGGATGCGTTACATCTGAAACCGATTTATTTCGCCATTAGATTTCTAATTGTCACGATGATTAGTTAATTCCTCTGAAGCTGAAAAGATTTTTATCCCTGCCCCCACCACCCACATTTAAGCGCGCTCAGTACACATACATACGAACGCTCCTACACCGGTCCCGAATTACAGTTATTTAAAAAAAATATACGCTTACACGTGTACCCCAACAACTTTTAGTTTGATATTTCCTCACTAGGTTTACTGTGTGTGATTGGTTACATCTGATACCGATTTCTTTCTTCATTAGATTTCTAATTGTCACGATGATTAGTTCATTCCTCTGAAGCTGAAAAGATTTTTATCTCTGTCCCCACCACCTACATTTAAGCGAGCCCGAGTACACATTCATACGAACGCTCATAAAGAGATCGCGACTTACCGTTATTTAAAAAAAAAAAAAATATAGGCTTATACGTGTACCCAATCTACTTTTAGTTTGATATTTCTTCAGTAGGTTGCTGTGTGTGATCCGTTACATCCGAAACCGATTTCTCACTTCGTTAGATTTCTTATTGTCATGATGATTAGTTCATTCCTCTGAAACTGAAAAGAATTTTATGCCCGCCCCCACCCACATTGAAGCGCTCCCGAGTACACAGTCATACAGACGCTCATACGCCGATCCCGAATTACAGTTAATTAAAAAAAATATATGCTTACACGTGTACCCCAGCAACTTTTAGTTTGATATTTACTAACTAGGTTTGCTGTGTGTGATCCGTTATATCCGAAACGGATTTCTTTCTTCATTAGATTTCTAATTGTCATCATTATTAGTTTATTCCTCTGAAGCTGTAGAGATTTTTATCCCTGCCCCCACCACCCACATTCAAGCGAGCCCACGTACACATTAATACGAACGCTCATACAACAATCCAGACTTACCGCAATTAATAAAAAAAACTTTACGCTTATACGTATAACCCATCTACGTTTAGTTTGATATTTCTTCAGTTGGTTGCTCGGTGTAATCCGTTACATCCGAAATCGATTTCTTTCTTCGTTAGATTTATTATTGTCATGATGGTGTGTTCATTCCTCATAAGTTGAAAAGATTTTTATTCCCGCCCCCACCCACATTTAAGCTCGCCCCAGTACACATTAATACGATCGCTCATACACCGATCCCGAATTACCATTATTTAAAAAAAACCATACGCCTATACGTGTACCACATCTAGTTTTAGTTCGATATATGATCACTAGATTGATGTCGGTGATCACTTACACCAGTAACCGATTTCTTTCTTCATTAGATATCTTATTGTCATGATGGTTGGTTCAATCTTTGGAACCTGAAAAGATTTTTATCCCCGCCCCTATCCACATTTAAGCCCGTCCGAGTACGCATTCATACGGACGCTCATACACCGATCCCGAATTACAGTTACTTAAAATAAATATACCCTTACACGTGTACCCCGGCAACTTTTAGTTTGATATTTCTTCACTAGGTTTGCTGCTTATGATCCATTACATCTCACCGGTTCCTTTCTTCATTAGATTTCTTATTGTCATGATGGTTGGTTCATTCCTCTGAAGATGAAGAGATTTTTATCCCTGCCCCCACCACCCGCATTTAAGCGCGCCCGCGTACACATTCATACGAACGCTCATACAACAATACAGACTTACCGAAATTTATAAAAAAAACTTTACGTTTATACGTATAACTCCTCTAGTTTTCGTTTGATATTTCTTCAGTAGGTTGCTGTGTGTGAATCGTTACACACGAAAGCGATTTCTTTCTTCGTTAGATTTATTATTGTCATGATTGTGTGTTCATTCCTCTGAAACTGAAAAGAATTTTATGCCCGCCCCCACGCACATTTAAGCGCGCCCGAGTACACATCCATACGAACGCTCATATACCGATCCCGAATTACAGTTATTTAAAAAAAATATACCCTTACACGTGAACCCCAGCAACTTTTAGTTTGATATTTCCTCACTAGGTTTGCTGAGTGTGATCCGTTACATCTGAAACCGATTTCTTTCTTCATTAGATTTCAGATTGTCATGATGATTAGTTCATTCCTCTGAGGCTGAAATGATTTTTATCCCTGCCCCCACCACCCACATTTAAGCGCGCCCCAGTACACATACATACGAACGCTCATACACCGATCCCGAATTACAGTTATTTAAAAAAAATATACGCTAACACGTGACCCCAACAACTTTTAGTTTGATATTTCCACACTAGGTTTGGTGTGTGTGATCCGTTACATCTGAAACCGATTTCTTTCGCCATTAGATGTCTAATGGTCAAGATGATTAGTTCATTCCTCAGAAGTTGAAAAGATTTTTATCCCCGCCCCCACCCACATTTAAGCGCGCCCCAGTACACATTCATACGAAAGCTCATACAACAATCTAGACTTAACGAAATTAATAAAAACAACTTTACGCTTATACGTATAACCCATCGACTTTTAGTTTGTTTTTTTTTCAGTAGGTTGCTGGGTGTGGTCCGTTTCATCCGAAACCGAATTCTCTCTTCGTTAGATTTATTATTGTCATGATGGTTAGTTCATACCTCTGAAACTGAAAAGAATTTTATCCCCGCCCCCACCCACATTTAAGCGCGCCCGAGTACACATCCATACGGACACTCATAGGCCGATCACGAATTACAGTTAATTAAGAAAAATATACGCTTACACGTGTACCCCAGCAACTTTTAGTTTGATATTTCCTCACTAGGTTTGCTGAGTGTGATCCGTTACATCTGAAACCGATTTCTTTCTTCATTAAATTTCTGATTGTCATGTTGGTGTGTTCATTCCTCTGAAGATGAAAAGATTTTTATCCCCGCCCCCACCCACATTTAAGCGCGCCCCAGTACACATTCATACGAAAGCTCATACAACAATCTAGACTTAACGAAATTAATAAAAACAACTTTACGCTTATACGTATAACCCATCGACTTTTAGTTTGTTTTTTTTTCAGTAGGTTGCTGGGTGTGGTCCGTTTCATCCGAAACCGAATTCTCTCTTCGTTAGATTTATTATTGTCATGATGGTTAGTTCATACCCCTGAAACTGAAAAGAATTTTATCCCCGCCCCCACCCACATTTAAGCGCGCCCGAGTACACATCCATACGGACACTCATAGGCCGATCACGAATTACAGTTAATTAAGAAAAATATACGCTTACACGTGTACCCCAGCAACTTTTAGTTTGATATTTCCTCACTAGGTTTGCTGAGTGTGATCCGTTACATCTGAAACCGATTTCTTTCTTCATTAAATTTCTGATTGTCATGTTGGTGTGTTCATTCCTCTGAAGATGAAAAGATTTTTATCCCCGCCCCCACCCACATTTAAGCGCGCCCGAGTACACATCCATACGGAAGCTCATACGCCAATCACGAATTACAGTTAATTAAGAAAAATATACGCTTATACGTGTACCCAGCATCTTTTAGTTTGATATTTACTCACTAGGTTTGCTGTGTGTGATCCGTTATATCCGAAACCAATTTCTTTCTTCATTAGATTTCTAATTGTCATCATTATTAGTTTATTCCTCTCAAGCTGAAGAGATTTTTATCCCTGCCCCCACCACCCACATTCAAGCGAGCCCACGTACACATTCATACAAACGCTCATACAACAATCCAGACTTACCGAAATTAATAAAAAAAACTTTACGCTTATACGTATAACCCATCTACGTTTAGTTTGATATTTCTTCAGTTGGTTGCTGGGTGTGATCCGTTACATCCGAAACCGATTTCTTTCTTCGTTAGATTTATTATTGTCATGATGGTTGGTTCATTCCTCTGAAGATGAAAAGATTTTTATCCCTGCCTCCACCACCCACATTTAAGCAATCCCGCGTACACATTCATACGAACGCTCATACAACAATACAGACTTACCGAAATTAATAAAAAAAACTTTACGCTTATACGTATAACCCCTCTAGTTTTCGTTTGATATTTCCTCAGTAGGTTGCCGTGTGTGAATCGTTACACACGAAACGATTTCTTTCTTCGTTAGATTTATTATTGTCATGATGGTGTGTTCATTCCTCTAAAACTGAAAAGAATTTTATCCCCGCCCCCACCCACATTTAAGCGCGCCCGAGTACACATCCATACAAACGCTCATATACCGCTCCCGAATTACAGTTATTTAAAAAAAATATACGCTAACACGTGTACCCCAACAACTTTTAGTTTGATATTTCCACACTAGGTTTTCTGTGTGTGATCCGTTACATCTGAAATCGATTTCTTTCGCCATTAGATGTCTAATGGTCTCGATGATTAGTTCATTGCTCTGAAGCTGAAAAGATTTTTATCCCCGCCCCCACCCACATTTAAGCGCGCCCCAGTACACATTCATACGAAAGCTCATACAACAATCTAGACTTAACGAAATTAATAAAAAAAACTTTACGCTTTTACGTATAACCCATCGAATTTTAGTTTGCTTTTTTTTTTCAGTAGGTTGCTGGGTTTGTTCCGTTACATCCGAAACCGATTTCTTTCTTCGTTAGATTTATTATTGCCATGATGGTGTGTTCATTCCTCTGAAGATGAAAAGATTTTTCTCCACGCCCCCACCCATATTTAAGGGCGCCCCAGTACACATTCATACGATCGCTCATACACCGATCCCGAATTATCGTTATTTAAAAAAAAAAAAATTAGACGCTTTTATGTGTACCCCATCTAGGTTTAGTTAGATATTTCTTCACTAGGTTGGTGTGTGTGATCCGTTACATCCGAAACCGAATTCTCTCTTCTTTAGATTTATTATTGTCATGATGTTTAGTTCATACCTCTGAAACTGAAAAGCATTTTATCCCCGCCCCCACGCACATTTAAGCGCGCCCGAGTACACATCCATACGGAAGCTCATACGCCGATCACGAATTACAGTTAATTAAGAAAAATATACGCTTACACGTGTACCCAGCATCTTTTAGTTTGATATTTCCTCACTAGGTTTACTGTGTGTGATTGGTTACATCTGAAACCAATTTCTTTCTTCATTAGATTTCTAATGGTCACGATGATTAGTTCATTCCTCTGAAGCTGAAAAGATTTTTATCCCTGTCCCCACCACCTACATTTAAGCGAGCCCGAGTACACATTCATACGAACGCTTCTACACCGATCCTGACTTACCGTTATTTAAAAAAAAAAAAACTATACGCTTATACGTGTACACCATCTACTTTTAGTTTGATATTTGTTCAGTAGCTTGCTGTGTGTAATCCGTTACATTCGAAACCGATTTCTCTCTTCATTAGATATATTATTGTCATGATGGTTAGTTCATTCCTCTGAAACTGAAAAGAATTTTATCCCCGCTCCCACCCACATTAAAACGCGCCCGAGCACACATTAATGCGGACGCTAATACACCGATAACGAATTACCATTATTTAAAAAATCCGTAGGCCTATACGTGTACTACATCTAGTTTTAGTTTGATATATGTTCACTATATTGCTGTGGGTGATCACTTACACCAGTAGCCGATTTCTTTCTTCATTAGATATCTTATTGTCATGATGGTTGGTTCATATTCCGGAAGCTGAAAAGATTTTTATCCTCGCCCCCACCCACATTTAAGCGCGCCCGATTACGCATTCATACGGACGCTCATACACCGATCCCGAGTTACAGTTATTTAAAAAAAATATACCCTTACACGTGTACCCCGGCAACTTTTAGATTGATATTTCTTCACTAGGTTTGCTGCTTGCGATCCATTACATCTCAGACCGGTTCCTTTCTTCATTAGATTTCTTATTGCATGATGGTTGGTTCATTCCTCTGAAGATGAAAAGATTTTTATCCCTGCCCCCACCTCCCACATTTAAGCGCGCTCCAGTACACATACATACGAACGCTCATACACCGATCCCGAATTACAGTTATTTTAAAAAAAAATACACTTACACGTGTACCCCAACAACTTTTAGTTTGATATTTCCTCAGTAGGTTTGCTGTGTGTGATCCGTTACATCTGAAACCGATTTCTTTGGTCATTAGATTACTAGTGGTCACGATGATTAGTTCATTCCTCTGAAGCTGAAAAGATTTTTATCACGGCCCCCACCACGCACAATTATGCGCGCCCGCGTAGACATTCATACGAAAGCTCATACAACAATCTAGACTTAACGAAATTAATAAAAAAAGCTTTACGCTTATACGTGTACACCATCTACTTTTAGTTTGATATTTCCTCAGTAGCTTGCTGTGTGTGATCCGTTACATCCGAAATCGATTTCTCTCTTCGTTAGATATATTATTGTCATGATGGTTAGTTCATTCCTCTGAAACTAAAAAGAATTTTATCCCCGCTCCCACCCACATTTAAGCGCCCCCGATGATTGTCTACAACAATCGAAAAATCATGTCTTTTTTTTTTTTTTTAATTAATTTACTACTGTTATTAGTGTACCATCCGAAGCACAGAAACGAGACAGGGTTCAACATCATCAATTTTTAGGTAGAAAACCAGTTCTCTAATACATATTAGTGCGCCGCGTACGGCACAATGCAGAGATATCTTACAATTAGTATAATAAACAATAATCTCAGGTACGATCCCAGTCTCAGGATATTTACTTCGAATTCTACTTTATTTGATCTAACTAGCAAAAGCTCTAATTTTTAAATCACTAAAATACTAATAAAAATCATTCGACCAACAGTTTACCAACATATTTTGTTTTCTCAAGAACGTTCATTTATTGCAGAATAAGTTACAATTAATAAGAAAGCCTCCTGTATACATGCAAAAATAATCAGTTGCTAAATATCATAAACGAGTATTATATAAAGGCTAATAATTTTAAAAGTTTGGTTTTAGAAAATCATAACAATTTACAATATTTTATGCTATCTATTGTTATTGTGAATATGCTTCAAGAGTTGATGGTGTACACTGATAAAAAATTTGTAATAAAACTTCAAAATGTTTATTAAATTTCAGTTAAATTTAACTGAATTGAAATTTCAAGTTGAACTTGAAACTGAAATTTAATAAAAATTTAGAAGTTTTATTACATAATTTATCTTAAATTTCATAAAATTTTTAACAGATTTGATGTATTCATCAGTTCACAATAATCTACAATGGATATTATCCTCCAAATAAAAACATGTTCAGAAAGACTACAAATAGTATATTACAGAACTATATGTAGGTAAAGAGTCGGCCAGTGCAAAGCATGTATAAATTGCGACCCGAGCCAAAGGCGGAGGAGGCAAACATATGCTCTGGGGTGGCCCTCTTTATCACCGTGTCGCGTATACGATTTTTCACCATACCCAGGCTGAAAATACCGCATTCCCGTTTTTGAGCCAGGTGCGAAAGTGGTACTTTCGGCCAGAGTATGGTGAAAAAGGTATGATCTCAGGTCAGATATCGGAGTTAATTTTATTAATATTTACTTCAAATTCTACTTTACTTGAACTAACTAGCAAAAGCTCTAATTTTTAAATCACTACCATACTAATTATAAAAAAATCATTCCACCAACATTTTACAAAGATATTTTGTTTTCTCAAGAATTTTCATTTATTACAGAATAAGTTACAATTAATAAGAAAGCTTTTATGTTTCCTGTGTACATGTACAAAGTAATCAGTTGTTAAATATCAGAAATGAGTATTATAAAAAGGCTAATAATTTTAAAAATTTGGTTCAGAAAATCATAACAATTTACAATATTTAATGCTATCTATTGTTAATGCGAATATGCTTCAAGAATAGATGGTGTACACTGCTAAAAATTTGTATTAAAACTTCAAAATGTTTATTAAATTATAGTTAGATTTAACTGAATTGAAATTTCAAGTTGAATTTGAACTGAAATTTTAGTTAAATTTAACTGAAATTAATAAACATTTTGTAAAATTTTATTAAATCCAATGAAATGTGTGTGTTAATCGGCATAAACTAATGTTTTTATTAGTTAAAGCCAATCAATAGATTATGCCAATGTTGTTTATGTCGATGAATAGACACATTATATTTATTTTAACGGCGCGGCTATTTGTACGACAGATTGTATTCGTGGTATATCTATATATACAGATACGACAGAATCGCGTATCGTTTGAGTGCGGAAATTTTGATAGAACAGGTAAGAAAATAGTTACCACACAATAAGGGATATTATTTCTTTAGTCATCTGTGAAAGTTTGTCTAATTTTCAAAATTTTCTAGTGTACTCCTTTCGTCTCTTGATATATTTTGAGGTTAGGAAATCTGTCGTACAAATAGCATCAGCCTTAATTTAATGAGATTTAATAAGATTTTGCTGGTGCAAATACTTATAATACCTTATGCAAATTTTTTTTATTTGATTTTATTGGTTACTTTTAACTGGGAAGTTTCTTCCATCTTTTTGAAACAATTTTCATTTTGATTTTGAAGGTACTACACATATTTTCAAATAATAGCTTTTACCGGCTAATATTGATTGAATCAACATCAACTTTATTATAATTCATATATAATATGAATAAGACCAATAAGTTATTGGCTCTTGCTAAACGTACGTCCAGAGCGCAAAATATAGGTATAAAATCTGCTGACCAATAAGGAAAATGTAACCTTTAATTTTCTTAAGCGAAACAAAATAGTCAAGAATTGATGTTTGACTAAAGAAATAATAGTCCCTTCCGTGTTAGACTTTCGAAACCGTTTATTTTGTTATTTGTACGTCATATCTGATCTAGATTTAGCAGAGGAGAAAAAAATTTTCATTTTGATTTTGAACTAATATTGACTGGGTCTACATTATTCATAATTTTCTAAAATTACAAAAAGTAGCAAGTTATAATAATTTGTTTACCTTACTTACAGTTTTAAAATAGAAATACCTCGTCTTTTTCAATAAAATATCTCGTATTTTTCAATATGCGTGGCTCGATGATTTTTGCTGCAAGAAGACAAGATGCCTCGTTTTTAGAGAACGAGAACACGTGACGTGATCAGGTGACTCGTTAATTCTCACCATCTAATCTAACCATAAAAAAGCCTCCACATCAGTCCTCTGCACGTATAATGCACTGTGTTCGCGGCGTTCGCGTGAACGAATGGCGCGATATTTAGGGTCACTCTACAATAATAATTCCGATTTTAAATATTAAGTATAAATCAATTAAATAATAAACGTATTCCCAGAAAACAATAATCCCGAACTAGGATTTAAATAATAGAACCATTAATTGGTTAATTAATCGAATTATAAGCAAGTAAGAAATAATAACCTGAATTCATTAGTTAAAGCCAATCAATGATTATGCCAATGTTGTTTCTGCCGATGAATACACATTATATTTAATTTAATGAGATTTAATAAGATTTTGCTGGTGCAAATACTTATAATACCTTATGCAAATTTTTTTCATTTAATTTTATTGATTACTTTCAACTGGAAAGTTTCTTCCATCTTTTTGAAACAATTTTCATTTTGATTTTGAAGGTATTACACATATTTCTAAATAATAGCTTTTGCCGGCTAATATTAATTGAATCAACATCAACTTTATTATAATTCATATATAATATGAATAAGACCAATAAGTTATTGGCTCTTGCTAAACGTACGTCCAGAGCGCAAAATATAGGTATAAAATCTGCTGACCAATAAGGAAAATGTAACCTTTAATTTTCTTAAGCGAAACAAAATAGTCAAGAATTGATGTTTGACTAAAGAAATAATAGTCCCTTCCGTGTTAGACTTTCGAAACCGTTTATTTTGTTATTTGTACGTCATATCTGATCTAGATTTAGCAGAGGAGAAAAAAATTTTCATTTTGATTTTGAACTAATATTGACTGGGTCTACATTATTCATAATTTTCTAAAATTACAAAAAGTAGCAAGTTATAATAATTTGTTTGCCTTACTTACAGTTTTAAAATAGAAATACCTCTCGTCTTTTTCAATAAAATATCTCGTATTTTTCAATATGCGTGGCTCGATGATTTTTGCTGCAAGAAGACAAGATGCCTCGTTTTTAGAGAACGAGAACACGTGACGTGATCAGGTGACTCGTTAATTCTCACCATCTAATCTAACCATAAAAAAGCCTCCACATCAGTCCTCTGCACGTATAATGCACTGTGTTCGCGGCGTTCGCGTGAACGAATGGCGCGATATTTAGGGTCACTCTACAATAATAATTCCGATTTTAAATATTAAGTATAAATCAATTAAATAATAAACGTATTCCCAGAAAACAATAATCCCGAACTAGGATTTAAATAATAGAACCATTAATTGGTTAATTAATCGAATTATAAGCAAGTAAGAAATAATAACCTGAATTCATTAGTTAAAGCCAATCAATGATTATGCCAATGTTGTTTCTGCCGATGAATACACATTATATTTAATTTAATGAGATTTAATAAGATTTTGCTGGTGCAAATACTTATAATACCTTATGCAAATTTTTTTCATTTAATTTTATTGATTACTTTCAACTGGAAAGTTTCTTCCATCTTTTTGAAACAATTTTCATTTTGATTTTGAAGGTATTACACATATTTCTAAATAATAGCTTTTGCCGGCTAATATTAATTGAATCAACATCAACTTTATTATAATTCATATATAATATGAATAAGACCAATAAATTATTGGCTCTTGCTAAGCATACGTCCGGAGCACAAAATATAGTTATAAAATCTACCGACAAATAAGGAAAATGTAACCTTTAATTTTTTTAAGGGGAACAGAATAGTCAAGAATTGATGTTTGACTAAAGAAATAATAGTCCCTTCCGTGTCAGACTTTCGAAACCGTTTATTTTGTTATTTGTATGTCATATCTGATGTAGATTTAGCAGAGGCGAAAAAATTTTTATTTTGATATTGAACTAATATTGATTGGATCTACATTATTCACAATTTTCTAAAATTACAAAAAGTAGAAAGTTATAATAATTTGTTTACCTTACTTGCAGTTTTACAATAGAAATACCTCGTCTTTTTCAATAAAATACCTCATCTTTTTCAATATGCGTGGCTCGATGATTTTTGATGCAAAAAGACAAGATGCTTCGTTTTTAGAGAATGAGAACACGTGACGTGATCACGTGACTCGTTAATTCTCACCATCTAATCTAACCATAAAAAAGCCTCCACATCAGTCCTCTGCATGGTTGGTTTTACGACACGGTGAAGAGGTTTCATACCGTATAATAGGAAAATCAGTATAATACTACAAATTTGTCATAAACTGCGGTATTATACTACAAATGGTATTATACCAAAAATGCCTCATACTATAGTATTATACTGGTAGTATACTACTGTGTATGATATCATCCGTGAGGTATAATACCCAAAAATTCTCATAATCAGCAGAATTGAATTTTGAATCTATAATTAAAACTCGTTTAATTAAGAATTAAATTTTTAATCGTTCCTTAGACAAGCGGTTAATTGGAGATTGCATTTTTAATTCCTAATTAAAAGAGTTATAATTAAAAATTCAAAACTCAATTATAAAATAAAAAATGACTAATTAAATATTTTTAGAACCGTGCCTCCTGCACTATATTTTGACAAAAATTAAATAATACATAAAATATGCACTTTTTAGAAAAATGCATTATTCTTATTTTACACGCGTATGGGATGAAAAAGAACGGGGGATCAATGGCCACGAATATATAAAGGAAGTGACGTAGACTTGCGACACTATTATTTAAATAATTATTAAATCCAAGTAACCGTGGGATAGGAGGTCCACGCTTGTAACAAAATTCCGAAGACGTGCAACACGATTATTTAAATAATTCTCAACCCCATGTCGCCGGGGGATGCGAGTTCCACGCGTATACGGGGGCGCGTCAGACGTGTACATCTGGCCAAATAATTATTTAAATAATTCTTAACGCCAAGCATGCGGAGGATGCGACTGCCACGTGTATACGGGAGCGCGTCAAGCGTGTATAAATGGCAACAGAACTATTTGAATAATTCTTAACCCAAGTTGGCCGAGAATGCGAGTTCCACGCGTATACGGAACCGCGTCAGACGTATATACCAAAATAACTATATAAATTATTATTAACCCCGAGTAGCCGAGGGATACGAGTTCCACACGTATACGGGAGCCTGTCAGATGTGTATACATGCCAAGGAGCGCGTCAGACGTGTATACATGGCAAAATAATTATTTAAATAATTCCTAACCCCAAGCAGGCGGGCGACGCGAGTTCGACGTGCATACGGGAGCGCGTCAGACATACATACATGGCAAAAGAACTATTTGAATAATTTTTAACCCGAGTTGGCCGGGAAAGCGAGTTCCACGCGTATACGGAATCGGGTCAGGCGTATATACCAAAATAACTATATAAATAATTCTTAACCCTGAGTAGGCGGGGGATCCGAGTCCCTCGCCTATACGGGAGCGCGTCAGACGTATACACCAAAATTACTATATAAATAATTATTAACCCTGAGTAGGCGAGGGATACGAGTTCCACACGTATACGGAAGCCTGTCAGATGTGTATACATCCCAAGGAGCGCGTCAGACGTGTATACATGGAAAAATAATTATTTAAATAATTCTTAATCCCAAGCAGGCGGGCGATGCGAGTTCGACGTGTATACGGGAGCGCGTCAGACGTGTATACATGGCAAAGTAATTATTCAAATAATTCTTAACCCCGAGTAGGCGGGGGATACGAGTTCCACACGTATACGGGAGCCCGTCAGATGTATATACATGGCAAAATACTTATTTACATAATTCTTAACCCCAAACAGGCGGGGGATGCGAGTTCCACGCGTATACGGGGGCGCGTCAGACGTGTACATCTGGCCAAATAATTATTTAAATAATTCTTAACGCCAAGCATGCGGAGGATGCGACTGCCACGTGTATACGGGAGCGCGTCAAGCGTGTATACATGGCAACAGAACTATTTGAATAATTCTTAACCCAAGTTGGCCGAGAATGGGAGTTCCACGCGTATACGGAACCGCGTCAGACGTATATACCAAAATAACTATATAAATTATTATTAACCCTGAGTAGGCGGGGGATCCGAGTCCCTCGCCTATACGGGAGCGCGTCAGACGTATACACCAAAATTACTATATAAATAATTATTAACCCTGAGTAGGCGAGGGATACGAGTTCCACACGTATACGGAAGCCTGTCAGATGTGTATACATCCCAAGGAGCGCGTCAGACGTGTATACATGGAAAAATAATTATTTAAATAATTCTTAATCCCAAGCAGGCGGGCGATGCGAGTTCGACGTGTATACGGGAGCGCGTCAGACGTGTATACATGGCAAAGTAATTATTCAAATAATTCTTAACCCCGAGTAGGCGGGGGATACGAGTTCCACACGTATACGGGAGCCCGTCAGATGTATATACATGGCAAAATACTTATTTAAATAATTCTTAACCCCAAACAGGCGGGGGATGCGAGTTCCACGCGTATACGGGGGCGCGTCAGACGTGTACATCTGGCCAAATAATTATTTAAATAATTCTTAACGCCAAGCATGCGGAGGATGCGACTGCCACGTGTATACGGGAGCGCGTCAAGCGTGTATACATGGCAACAGAACTATTTGAATAATTCTTAACCCAAGTTGGCCGAGAATGCGAGTTCCACGCGTATACGGAACCGCGTCAGACGTATATACCAAAATAACTATATAAATTATTATTAACCCCGAGTAGCCGAGGGATACGAGTTCCACACGTATACGGGAGCCTGTCAGATGTGTATACATGCCAAGGAGCGCGTCAGACGTGTATACATGGCAAAATAATTATTTAAATAATTCCTAACCCCAAGCAGGCGGGCGATGCGAGTTCGACGTGCATACGGGCGCGCGTCAGACATACATACATGGCAAAAGAACTATTTGAATAATTTTTAACCCGAGTTGGCCGGGAAAGCGAGTTCCACGCGTATACGGAATCGGGTCAGGCGTATATACCAAAATAACTATATAAATAATTCTTAACCCTGAGTAGGCGGGGGATCCGAGTCCCTCGCCTATACGGGAGCGCGTCAGACGTATACACCAAAATTACTATATAAATAATTATTAACCCTGAGTAGGCGAGGGATACGAGTTCCACACGTATACGGAAGCCTGTCAGATGTGTATACATCCCAAGGAGCGCGTCAGACGTGTATACGTGGAAAAATAATTATTTAAATAATTCTTAATCCCAAGCAGGCGGGCGATGCGAGTTCGACGTGTATACGGGAGCGCGTCAGACGTGTATACATGGCAAAGTAATTATTCAAATAATTCTTAACCCCGAGTAGGCGGGGGATACGAGTTCCACACGTATACGGGAGCCCGTCAGATGTATATACATGGCAAAATACTTATTTAAATAATTCTTAACCCCAAGCAGGCGGGGGATGCGAGTTTCACGCGTATGCTGGTGCGTGTCAGATGTGTATACATGTCAAAATAATTAATGGAATGCCTCTTAAAACCAACTAGGCGGGGGATGCGAGACTCAGGCGTATACGGGAGCGTGTCAGACGTGTATACATGGCAAAATAATTCTTTAAATAATTCTTAACCACATGCAAACGGGAGATGCAAGGTCCACGTGTATACGGGAGCGCGTCAGACATGGCGAAAATAATTATTCTGCTATAAAAAAACTTCTGATGCGCTGCAGTATATGTGTGAAACTCGCAACCCCCACTTGCTTGGGGTTAAGAATTATTAAAATAATTATTTTGGCATGGATAGACGTTTGACGCGCTCTCGTATACGCATGGAACTCTAATAAACTGCCTGCTTGGGGTTAAGAATTATTAAAATAATTATCTTGACATGTACACACGACTGACGCGCTCCCGTATACGCGTGGAACTCGCATCTCTCGCTTTCTTGGGGTTAAGAATGATTAAAATAATTATTTTGGCATGTATACACGTCTGACGCGGTCTCGTATACGTATGGAACTCTAAGAAACTGCCTGCTTGGGGTTAAGAATTATTAAAATAATTATTTTGCCATGTATACACGTGAGACGGGCTACCGCATACGAGGGGACTCGTATCCCCCGCCTACTTGGGGTTATGAATTATTCAAATAGTAATTTGGGTATATATACACGTCTGACGAGCTCCCGTATACGTGTGGCACTCACATCCCTCGCCTGCTTGTGGTTAAGAATTATTTAAATAATTATTTTGCCGCGTATACACGTCTGATGCGCTCCTGTTTACTTGTGGAACTCGCATCCCCCGCCTAATTGGGGTTAAGAGTTATTCAAATAGTTATTTTGGCATGTGTACCCGTCTGGGGGTGGGGGGGTTAAGAATTGTGATTCTTAACCCCCCCCGCCAACCGTCTGACGCGCTCCCTTATACGCGTGGCACGCGCATCTGTCACATCCTGCTATTTCATATAAGAAATAAAAAAAAAAAATAAAAAAAATATACTAGTAACTATTCTCAAAAGCATAGGTAAATCAAAATTGACAGAAAGAAAAAATTTTCAGACTATAGATACAAGCCTTAAATTTCGACCTGCGGAAAAGGTATAGCAAACCCTAGCACGCTTTCATCTCCGCCAAGGGTTGTAAAGCGCAGGCCACTCTTCGAGATAGCTTGGGCGTCCCTCGGTCTAAATGTATACTTTTTTTTCCCCGGGTCATAAAAACTTTTCTCGCTTTCCGCAGGTCGAACTTGAAGACCACATCAGCAAGCGATAAAATTCCCGTCCTTCGAACCGCATCGAAATCCTCAGTCGCTCCAAATCAAACAAACCGGGGAAACCCAGCAGTTAGGAACGCTGGCGTACGTGCCGATTTCTATTTTGGTTTCTCTCCCTCGCCTTGAGAATTTTTCTCACCCCGGAACCTCTAAATTGGGGAAGCCCAGCGATAACGGCGGCGTCTGTTTCTTCTCTCTCTCTTGATTCTCGAAATCCCACTATCCATGTTTATGTTGGATATTTCTTTTTCCTCTATCTAATACGGCAAATACTATCATTTCCTTTTACTAAATACCACGACTAGATTCACTTTGCGTAGTTATAAGAAGTCAATTAAAGAAAAAAATCGAATTCTTTTAATCTAACTTGAATAAGTAACGGAATTCCCTGGATCCATTGTATGCGCAATCCAGGTATGAATTCCAAGAAACATAGCGTCTCTTCCTGGAAACGTGGGTAGCTGCCTGTAGCTTTCACCATAGGGAACCTCGCTTAGGGGCGAATGTCCATCATAGTATCACCCACATTGAAAACATTGGAAATTTTCAACGGTGAATAACAGGGAAAAATTCACTTAACAATTCCATTTAACGACAAGTAGGGACAGTGTTTCGACTAGTATTATTTATTTACTAGTTATCATCTTCTTACTTGTTCTCCCATAAATAGTTTTGTTAACAACTGAATTTTCCCTGTATATTTATAACCACAATATACACTAACCAAGTTATTGATAGAATATTGTTTTTGGATATTGTTCTTAAGCTACAATGTTAATATTAGAATGTAAAGCAATTAAATTTATTCAAAATATTAATCAATTAATCCTTGCTAGCTTTAGTTATTAATTTCACTATTCTCTAGTTCAAAATAAATGCTTATTACTTGCCGAAATATTTAACAATTTGTATTACACTTCCTCTAAATTTTCTAAAAAAAAAAAAAATAATTATTAATATGTTGAATAAACTTAAATTGCATAATTCCAGCGTTTATAAACTATGTTTATTGCGAAATTTACCGTAATTACTATTGTCTAAAATACGTAACGAATATCATGTACTCCCTACCCAAAGTAAATTTTCCGGAAGGTAGGAGTAACTAGGAAAACCCGGAACCAATCATAACCATTTAGGTAGGCTAAGGTATACCCCCTTTACAACGCTAAGGGAGGTCCCAACACCAGCGACCAATACCATCCCTCTACGTCAGAGATTGTAAAGCGTTGGGGTCCCCTTTGCTAGCGCAGCTCGTCACTTGCGCGCCCGCTCTCAAGCATCAAGCCTCAGCCGAAGGGGTTCTTCATCACTCAAGCATCAAGCCTCAGCCGAAGGGGTTCTTCATCACTCAAGCATCAAGCCTCAGCCGAAGGGGTTCTTCAGCACTCAAGCATCAAGCCTCAGCCGAAGAGGTTCTTCACTACTCAAGCATCAAGCCTCAGCCGAAGAGGTTCTTCACTACTCAAGTCCCAAACCTCAACCGAAGAGGTCTTCCTAAAATTTTTTACACTTCAAAATTGTACAGAGTTCCGCGACACTCTAAAAGTTTTCTGAAAAAAAAATAAAAATATATAAAATATTAAAATTTGTACAAGTTACCGAGCAAAGGTAACACGCGTGTGCGGAAATAAACTCATTATTCTTTCCTTGCATATATTTGTTTGTGCTACATTTTTATTTATAACCCTGATCCAATTCTTTTTCATCGCCGACAGCAGAGATCTTCTGGAGTCGCCAGCAACAGAAATAGTAAGTAAAAGTAAAGTTTTGCTGTCTAACCTTTTCTACAGCTAGATCATTTTTTTTCCACACACTCACCCCATTTCATGTGACTCTAACTCGGAAATATCGTGTTACTTTCCCTTAAATAACAGTGTTTCTTCTCTATCTATCCATCTTTCCAAAAAATATCACCCCTAGTACCGCGTAAACTATACTACAAGATTTCGGATGTTAGTCTGGGTAACCACTCCCGTTTAAACATCAGTCTTCTTGTAGTCAAATAACTAAGAACTGAGTCGAACTTTGTAAATTCAATTCTAGGTAACTACCGTGTCGCGCCCTTATTGCTGCCCAAACCTTATCCTATCCTGTAGTATCTAGCTCTATCCCGAGCTAGTAGGTTTTCATTAGCCTAGGCTCTAAACAGAGCAATTATTAGTTTTTCTTTAAAACTAAACATCGGGTCTTCTTTGGTAGACCCGACGTAACAAATATTTGGAGGCCCCGGAGGGATCATAGATACAAAAACTAGATAGGATTTTATGTTAGGGCAAAAAGGTTATATTTCAAAATTTAGGTATTGTGTTTTCAATCTTAAAAGTGAAAAAATGTGTTAAATAGAATTTTATGAAAAAGAAAAATTCTAAATAAGTTAAAAATAAAAATGAACTAAATAAGAAAAACTTATAATTTTCAAAGTTAAAGTCTACGCCCCAAAGCCTCTGAGTCATAAAAAGATGACCACGCGCAACGACCTCTCGACTAAGATTTTCTTTCTAAATTGAAATTTTAAAACTAAAATAAATTCTAAAATTTTTGAAAGTGATATATAAATGAAAAATTATATTCACTCATTTTTGCTAAGTCTTTTTGAGACAAAATTTTACTAAATCTACCAAATTTTATAAATCTTAATGTCTACGCCTCAAAGCCTCTGACGACTATGCGCAACGGCCTCTCGACTAAGATTTTCTTTCTAAATTGAAATTTTAAAACTAAAATAAATTCTAAAATTTTTGAAAGTGATATATAAATGAAAAATTATATTCACTCATTTTTGCTAAGTCTTTTTGAGACAAAATTTTACTAAATCTACCAAATCTTCTAAATCTCAATGTCTACGCCTCAAAGCCTCTGACGACTATGCGCAACGGCCTCTCGACTAAGATTTTTTTTCTAAATTGAAATTTTAAAATAAATTTTTCTAAATCTTTGAAAGTGATATATAAATGAAAAATTATATTCACTTATTTTACTAAGTCTGAAAAAAAAAAAAAAAAAAAAATTTTCACTTATTTTACTAAATCTTCTAAATTTTCTAAATTCAAAATTTTACTAAGTCTTTTAAAACAAAATTTTTTCTAATTCTTTGAAAAATGAAATAATAAATGAAAAATTATATTCACTAAATTTTACTAAGTTCTTTTAAAACGAAAATTTTACTAAATTCAAAATCGAAAAATTATTCAGTCTTTTTAAATTTAAAATTTTTCTAAGTTCTTTTAAACAAAAATTTTCTAAGATCTTTAAAAGGAAAAATTTACTAAATCTTTTAAATCAAAAATTTTACTAAGTTATTTTAAAACGAAAATTTTACTAAGTTCTTTTATTTCTAAATTTTTACTGTCTTCTAAATTAAAAATTTTACTAAACCTTTTAAATCGAAAATTTTTTCCAAGTCTTTTAGCTCTAAAATTCTACTAAGTCCATTAAAACAAATTTTACAAGTTTTCTAAATAATTTTTTTTTACTTTCTTTGTAAGTGAAATAATATGAAACCCGAGGAAGTTTCATTAAACTTCTAACAAAATTATATTAAATATACTAAACACTGAATTAAAAAAAAATAAGAGTATATTTACTTTTATGGTTTGGTTGTATTAAACATTACCAATTAGATAATGATGACTTCTATTTTATTCTAATGGAAAATCGTCCCCATAAAAAGTCTAAGCCTACAAAGAAACAGAGACAAAGAAGTAGAATTAATCAGGAAAAGCGAGTGAAAACGTTTTGGGCACAAGTCAAAAGTGACCTGGAAGCAACGCCACCACCTGTTGAAATCGAAAATATACCTTTGCCTGTGGATCCTCCAAAGAAAAAGTGTATTAGCTGTATAACAAAAGAATTAAAAAGCAAATGCTTCGAATGTTTCACATTAAATTATAAAATTAAGAAAGTTTTGCCACAACCACCATTGGAGTGGATGCTAAAGTTTAAAGATGAATAAAAGTTAACCTTATAAAGTAAATATTTCTTTTTCTTTCGGATTTTTTTTTTAAATTCAAAAACTTAATAATCTTTATGAGCGACCAGCGAATTACTCGGCAACAGGCCCGAAATAATCAGGAAAAAATCGACGAAATTGAAAAGTTCAATCCGTTTGTGCCAAATAAGCAACTTCCTTATTCCCCAATAAAAATAGAAGGTAAACTGGATCAATTAACCAGCACTTCAACATCGGGAATTGAATCAAAGGACGAATCAGAACTGGAAACTGATATCTCTAAACTGGAACTTGGGAAAGACAATAAGACTTTGACGACCCAAGAACCAGTAGATTCGAGTGAAAGTGATTCGGAGGCCCCTCAAGGCCCAGTTAACATAAAAATGGCAGTCACACCACAATTTGTGAAAATTAAGGACGCACTGAAGATAGTGCCTGAATTTGATGGGAAAAATATCCCCATAACACAATTCCTAGAAGGTTGCACTGAAGCATTGGCAATGATTGATGCTACGGCTGAACCTAGCCTTGCAAAATTATTAAGAGCCAGAGTCACAGGAGAAGCCAGACAGGCTATCACTGGACAAACCTTTGATACAATTGAAGATTTCAAGAATTATTTGAAACAAATCTATGCTCCCTCTAAGTCCGTTGTACAACTGTTAGGAGAGTTAGGCAGCGACTTCCAAAGGAATGAGGAGTCTGTCATAACTTTTGCAAATAGGGTAAGAATTCTAGGAGCTAGAATTCTTGAAGCAAAAAAATTAGAGACTGGCACGCTACCCAATACCTTTAGCGCCTCTGTAGAAAGCAGTTTGCTAGAATGCTTCAAAGCAGGCTTAAAACCAGAGATTGAGCAGCGTTTAGGGGAAGCTGCGACTGTTAATGATATTGTAAAAGAAGCAATTAAGATTGAAAAATTGCTTTTGGCAAGGAAAGCCCTAAGGAAGGGTCAGTCTGGAATGGAAAAAACTGACAAAAAGAAAACTTTCCTCTGTCAACTGTGCAATCAGTCAGGGCATGAGGCCAATAATTGCAATTTAATACCTGCAACCCGTGTTCTAAGTTGCATAATATGCAATCAACCCGGACACAGTACCGATAAATGTCAATTACTGGCTGCAGGAACAAAAAAACTGAAACGAATTGTAATATTTGCAATAAGCCAGGGCATTTAGCTGCCCAATGTAAAAGGGGCATGCTATGCCAAATTTGTAAGAAAACTGGGCATTTAGCTGCCCAGTGTTATAAAATAGCGATTTGTCAAATCTGCGGCAATCAGGGGCATACTGCTCGCCTATGCCAGTCAGCTAATGGGACCACTGTAACTCAGAAAGCAGTTACATGTCAGTTGTGCTTAAATGCTGGTCATACCGCAGATAAGTGCCATTTACTTGAGGCCAATAAAACCCATAAACCTACAGCTAGCAGTGAAATTTGCCAGCTATGTCAAAACGCAGGCCATTCGGCTATTTCCTGCAGAAGCAGCATTACATGTGCTTACTGTAAGAACAAAGGACATTCTATCGATTCGTGTCGCAAAAGAGTGTACAATGAGGGAAAAAGATCGGGAAACGAGCGGAACCCTTCAGGCCCGAGTGCACCTCAAGGGGCTCAGCCGATTCCTCAGCGCTCAACACATACGGCCCAAATCCAAGGATTCTCAGCGGACGAGTTAATAGCATTAAACTCAACTTTGCGTCCAAACTAATTCCTTACATCTCTTTTAAGGATTGCAATAATGATACATTATTTAGCTTTATGCTTGATTCGGGATCTGAGATAAATATACTTAGAATAGGTTTTATTAATGATAAAAATACTATAGATACCACCAAACCAACATTAATTATGGGTATCTCCGAAAAACCAGTTTTATCTCTAGGTATGGTTAATAAAAGAATGTTAGGCAGAAATGTAGAATTTATAATAGTCCCCAATAATTTTCAAATTCCATTTGCTGGAATTTTAGGATCGCAATTATTCCTAGCTCATGATGCCAAGTTAGATTTTAAAAATAAATTGTTAACAGTAGGAGACAGAAAAATAGATTTTTGTCAAAATGATAATCCTTGCTATGAGGTAGAAATCAATGCAGTTACTAACACGACAACTGAGAAAGGTTTAAATTGCCTACCATTTATTGAGATTTTCAACTCTCCATTTTTCACTAAGGGTTACTTTATGATAGATAGTGGTTCTGAAGCCAATCTTATCAAGTTAAGCCTAATACCAAAAGATCAAAAAATAAATCCAGCCAGTTCGGTTTTATTAAAGGGAATATGTGATGAAACCACCAAATCCCTTGGAGCTGTCGAAATCACGGTTTATGGAATTTCCTCAATGTTTCATGTGATATCTGATGATTTCCCTATCCCTTGTGATGGAGTTTTTGGTTCCACTTATCTAACTCAATCTAAAGCCTTAGTGGACTATGAAAATAAATGCTTCATAACAGGAATTCACACCACTCCTTTGGTGTTCAAGATTCCCAGTTGTACTGATTTGTATAAAAATGATCTAACAAAATCCCATTCAAGTTTAATTTCCAATTTTAGTATGGATGCTAATTTCGGAAATGAAACTGACAACGAAGTAACAGAATTTCTTGAAACAAACTCTGATGATTCATCTGATCTGGAGGCTTATTACTCCAGTTACAAAATTGCCATTTTAGATTCAGACGCAGAAATGGAGATATTTAATGAAGACGTGAATCCTATTCGCAGGTTATTTAGGATTTCTTATTCTGAAACTTTTGCTGAAATAGGTATACCTGTTATGTCAGATCAAGAGGTCGAAGATGCTTTTGATATACTTGAAAATTTTCAAGCAATTACAAAGTTATCTGCTCATACTATCAAAAAGAGTTCAACAATAGTTCTATTTTAGACTTATTGAGATTGGATCATTTAGATAATCTAGAAAAAGATCATATTAATAATTTAATTTTAAAATTTGAACATAGATTTCTTTTAGAAGGTCAACATTTAGGAGCCGCCAGTACAGTAATGCATAGGATTATAACTACTGACGATATCCCGGTTAATATTAAGCAATATAAGTTTCCAATCTCTCTTAAAGAAGAAGTCAGTAGACAAGTTGATGCGCTTTTGGAAGAGGGAATCATTAAACCTTCGAGTTCTCCCTATAACTCTCCTCTTTGGTTGGTACCAAAAAAAACGGATGCCAGCCTAAAACAAAAATGGCGTTTAGTATCGGATTTTCGTATGCTCAATGAAAAAACAATAACCGATGCATACCCATTACCGGATATAACACAAATCATTGATCATGTTGGGGGACATAAGTATTATACTGTTCTTGATTTAGCCTCCGGTTTCCATCAAATATTAATGGATCCCCGTGATGCTCACAAAACCGCTTTCAGCACACCATATGGTCATTATGAATATGTTCGTATGACCTTTGGACTGAAAAATGCTCCTCCTACTTTTCAAAGATATATCGATGAAACCTTTAGAGGCCTACAAGGAAAAATTTTATTCACCTTTATTGATGATATAATTATCTTCGCAGACACACTCGAATTAAAATTAATTATGGAAAGATTAGATAAATCTAATCTACAACTGAACATCAATAAATGCGAGTTTTTAAAGGACGAGATTTGCTACTTAGGCCACGTCCTAAGTAAAAATGGAGTCAGTCCTGATCCAAGGAAACTTGAGGCAGTTAGATGTTTTCCTCAACCTAAAACAGTTAAAAACATTAGACAGTTCCTTGGTTTAGCCGGATACTACCGAAGATTTATTAAAAATTTCGCTACTATGTCCAAACTATTAACCAAATTATTGGAAAAGGATACTGATTTCGTTTGGACAGAAAAAACAAATGAAGCCTTTGAGTCATTAAAGGAAGCGCTATGCAATCCTCCAATCTTACAGTATCCTGATTTTTCTAAACCCTTTATTATCACAACTGATGCTTCAGGGTATGCCATTGGTGGAATACTTTCTCAAGGAGAAATTGGTAAAGACCTTCCAATAAGTTATGCCTCTCGTGTTCTTAGAGGACCAGAATTAAATTATAAAGTCTATGAGAAAGAGGCTTTAGCCATGATCCATAGCGCAAAAATTTTCCGATCATATATATATAATAGGAAAATATCCTTTGTAACAGACCACAAACCATTAGTCTGGTTCAAAACCGCAGATTGTAATACTCGGGTTCAGAAATGGAGATTTAAGCTCTCTGAATTTAATTATGAAGTTATATATAAACCTGGGAGATTAAACGCTAACGCGGATGCATTATCTAGAAATCCCGTATGCAATGTAATTACTAGAAAACAGTCTAAATTACTTAATGAAAACAATGACATAATTAATAAGGTTACTAATGAAACTAAAATTTCAAAAGCTAAACCAACATCAAATACTATAGTTAATACTAAATTAAACCCTAACGATATAAATAACAAAGAAGTAATTAAGGAAAGTAAAGACTCTCGAGAAATTACTAAAAAACAAAAAAATATAGATGCATCTCAATTAATAAATCTTGACCTAAAGGATAATGAGAATGATGATAACCCAATTACACCCGAAGTTAATGAGAAACGCGTTTCTAAAAGCGTACTTAATAAACCAAAGCCTAATTATATAGAATCAAATAGTCTAGATGATGATTTTCAAGGAGAAGCTATGTTACCTCCACAATCTGAGAAGACTACACATTCTTTTATAAATAATCACGCTTTTGAACTACCAATAATTTTAAATACAGATAACCCATCCGAGGTTTCTTATTCATCCTCTTCTAAAATCGAATCCGAACCCTCGGAGCTTGAGGTAAATCCTACAAATTTAAATCAAAATTGCCAAATAATTGAGGTAAAGGACTTAATCCATTGCCGAAAAGATAATATAATATATTTTGTAGACAGTAATGGCAATCCATGTGATGATGGAGCTTTAAAATTAATAGAAAATAATAAGATAGAATCTAAACAAATCCTAACTTATCTTAATATAAATTATTCCAAAAGATATAACGGTTTTTATTACTTTTCCCTATGCATACGCGAAGAGGAAAAAATTTCTATTTCTAGAATTAAAGAAAATTTATTTAAAGTCTTTACGGATTTAAAAGAAATTATATTAAATTTAAAACTAAAAACTTTTAGTATATCATATAGTAAAAATATAGAAAATTTTGATTGGATAGATTTAATGAATTTACTAAAACAAGTATTTAATCAAGTACCTATTAAAATAGTAATATGTAAGAATTCACTACAATACGTAGAACCCGATTTGAGGGATAGAATTTTTTACGAAATGCACGATTCCCCAATCGGTGGTCATCGCGGCGTATCTAAAACTTACAATCGCATAAAAACTAAATATTTCTGGGAAAATTTGAAGGACGATATCCAACGACGGATTCAGCAGTGTATTAATTGCCAATTAAAAAAACTAACTCGGCTAAAAACCAAACAACCGATGATAATTACCGATACTCCGGGCACTGTGTTTGATAAAATTGCCATGGACATCGTAGGTCCCTTGCAGAAGACTAAAAATGATTTTGAATATATCCTCACTATGCAGGATCAATTATCTATGTTCTGTCTTGCGGTCCCTTTAAAAAACACTCTATCAACCACGATAGCAGACGCCTTCATAAAAAAATTTATATGTGTTTTTGGTTCTCCTAGAATTGTTCTAACGGATCAAGGACAAAATTTTCTAAGTAAATTCATGGAAAGAGTCTCCAAACGTTTTAAAATAAAGAAAATACGAACCACTGCATTCCATCCCCAATCAAACGGATCATTGGAAAGATCCCATCATGCTTTAGGGGAATTCCTTAAGCAATATACTAATGCCGATTCGGATTGGGATGAATGGCTTGACTTGGCTATGCTAAATTATAATACCTGTGTACAGGAAAGTACAAAGCATACGCCATACGAAGTCGTATTCGGTAAATTAGCCCGTTTGCCTTCCAGTGATCCTCTTAGAGAATTGGATTTGCTTCCCACTTATAATGGATATTTAGTGGATTTAGTTACAAGACTCACCGGAATTAGAACGTTAGTTTACGATAATCTAGTTGAGGCAAAGAATAGATCAAAAAAATATTATGATAGACATATTAATCCTAGAAACTTTAAAATAGGGGACTATGTATATTTATTAAAGGGTCCTAAACCTAATAAGTTTGGTGACCACTACACCGGCCCTCATAAAATACTGGAAATAATAGATAAAACAAATGTCAGAATTTCTTTAAATAAAACTACTAAAATAGTGCATGCAAATCGTTTACGCATTTCGCACATTAATCAGGAATTAAAACAAAAAAATAAAAATAAAAAAACCAAAGATTGAAAACACATGTAAAACCACTTATTATTTGATACTCAGGGTTTAGTTCGTTTCTAGAGCAAATAGGTTTTAATTCAGAGTTTATTAATTGAAATATATCCCCAAAATTTGGTACCAAAGTGTATAATGGTCGCCGAATTTTGGTTAAGTTTAGTACCCTTCGGTAAATAACAAGATCTATCAAGGTTGAGTTTTTTTATTAATTAGGTAATAATTTTAAATCAGGATTAACCTGTTTCATTCTAAATGAACCCTGTCGTTAATAATCTAGGTACATTTTTATTTAAAATAAATTCCAGCTTAGCGGGACTGTTACTATATTCAAGTACTGCTGGCGAGTGAACTAATTTATTTTCCTCATTAAGTTGAATTGGAGATGATTGAGTGGATTCAAAGATTTTATCATTGTTTAAATCCTTTATTCTAGTTTTAAAGTAATTTGGTAACGTGCAATTTAATTGAAATCCAGATTCATGATTATAAGATTTAGGTTTATCAATTATACGTTCAGAAGTACACTTTTCCATAATTTCTGGAATAGTTTCAGATGTTTTCTTTATTTCATTATTGTTTAATTGTTTATTTTCTACTATAGATTGGTTTACGAGTTTTAGATTTGAGGGAGTGGATTTAGAAATCTCGAAGATTTGTTCAATATTTAAATCTTACTTCATTAGCTTTAACGATTAATCTGTTTGAATATTCAGTTATACATTCATTAGGAAATTAACAAATATAAACTGGTTAGAGCGAATAGGTTTTAATAAGGTTATATTTAGGTAAATTGGTATTACATTTATCATTATTATCAATAACAAAATCAGACTTTAATTCTTTACAGTTTGAAAATATAGTTAACCCGGGATTTTCTATATTCCTGTTAAATCTCAATTGCTAATACTTCTTTCTGTTACAGAAAAAAAAACCTAACCAAGTTTTATAAAGAATTTTTTTTATTAATTCAATTACTAACTCAAAGACTCAACAAAGTAAAAATGGGCTTTGTAGTTTTAATTGTTTTGATTTTGCTGACTCGAGGTTCTGCATTAATCGGCTACGATTGCGGAGCTCGCCAATTAAACGTCACCACGCTGTCCCTCAAAGATGTGGGTGAATGCGAGATTCCAAATTATCAGCCGAATATCACTCAGCAATATGTTCAACTATTACAGATTAATGAATACGCTTCCACTCATGTAATCCAATGCAAATTGGAGATTCATCGTACTATTTATTACTGCGGTAGTTTTTCCCATGTTTCGATTGTACTAAATGGTGAAAATGAATATGTCCATGATATATCTAAGGACGCGTGCGAAATGTTACATCGTTACGGTACTTATAATCTACCAAATTCAAGGGTAATAACTGGCATTAAAGCAAATTCCACTGTTACCCATAGTATTAGTTTAGCAGGGTCTTTAACCACAGAAGGTAAATGTAGTGGAGCCGGGTATTCAGATCCTTACGGTACCTGGGAAAATGTAGTGGTACAGGGTACTATTAAAATCACTCTTACAGACTATGAAGCACAGGTTAAGTTAAACACTGATCACATAAATTTGCGCTCGGGAACGATTTGCTCTCTGTCCGTAGGAAATTGTTTAGACATCGAAGGGGGGTATACCTTTTGGCAAACCATACCTACTGATGTCTGTAAATTCAGTAAATACGGTATACTTTATGAGGGTTATGCTAATAAAATGACCAACCCCGATATAGGCGGTAGTATGCAGACAATATATTCTTTAGCTACTCAAGGAGTTACTTTTGCTCTAACATCTCGAATTTATGAATCAGTTTGCGGATATCAGGTAATTACTACCGAACATCCTAAATTACTCATCTTCGAAACTACAAAAGGAAACAGTTTTGCGACCGTGGATACGATTAGCGTTACCAATTTAGACATCTTCTCTTACGTAAATTCTAAGTTCGTTTATGTTGAAAAACACATCCGCGAGCAAATGAAAAATTTATACAGGGATGTACTTGTGCAAAGGTGCAATTTGGAACGGCAAACGATTAAGAACTCTTTATCCATAGCTAAACAATCACCCGATGATTTTGCTTTCGATTTAATGAAAGGACCGGGTTATATGGGAGTCTCCGCGGGGGAGGTAGTTCATATAGTAAAATGTGTTCCAGTAGAAGTAAAGATACAGCATGGAAAATATTGCTACGCTGAATTAGAAGTGACAAGAAACAATCACACACTCTTCCTTACCCCCAGAACACACGTTTTGAAGCAAAAAGGTACTAGGATACTTTGTAATTCCTTGTTACCTTCCTATTATTTTATCGGAAACTCCTGGTACAAGGTTTTGCCTTCTCCCACTGAGGCAGTACCACCAACAATAATTCAACCAATGTCCAAACCCACTTGGACTTATATAAGTCCCGCTGAACTTGCCGTTAGTGGCATTTATAATCAGCATGATCTCGATCAACTGCGGGAAAGAATCATGTTTCCTATGGAAAGACCAGCTCTTTTAAATGACGTTGCTCGAGAAATGGGCGGTCACACTCCTGACAATGATGAATCCACCTTTAATAAACTTCTAAATGACAATGCTATAGAGCATATCATTGAAACCACATGGCAAAGATTCTGGTCCCGTTTCTTGGTGTTTGGCAATGCCAGCGCTGGTTTCCTTGCTTTGATTATGATCTTCCAATTATTAAAAACCATCATCAATATTATTGTTCATGGTTATACTCTCCATACCGTTTACGGTTGGTCAGTTCGCTTACTGGGAGCATTATTTGGGTCTATTACTCATTTGCTCATCCATTTAAACAATCAACCTCCTGCCGAACCTCCAACAGAATTACAAGAGGTAAAGGTATCCCCATCTGTTCCCCCAGCCGAAGAACAATCACCCGAACCATCAGCCCCACTGATTTCCAACTCACATTACCCGATCCTACGTAGTGACGACCAACATACCACTACCCAAAAACCATTCTTCGCTTTGAGCACTTAACTTCTAATTATGAATTATTACTCCAAGAAACTCATATATATGCCTTTCTTTTTCTCTCTTTTTAAAATGAATCAATTAATTTTAGGTTACTACTTTTTTTTTTCTTCCTCTAAATCGTTCTAAGTCCAAATTACACTTTTATTTTAATTTCTAAGTTACGTATATTACGTTTGCTACGTTTGTTAGTAGTAGCAACCGTTTTAGGAGGGGGGTGTCACATCCTGCTATTTCATATAAGAAATAAAAAAAAAAAATAAAAAAAATATACTAGTAACTATTCTCAAAAGCATAGGTAAATCAAAATTGACAGAAAGAAAAAATTTTCAGACTATAGATACAAGCCTTAAATTTCGACCTGCGGAAAAGGTATAGCAAACCCTAGCACGCTTTCATCTCCGCCAAGGGTTGTAAAGCGCAGGCCACTCTTCGAGATAGCTTGGGCGTCCCTCGGTCTAAATGTATACTTTTTTTTCCCCGGGTCATAAAAACTTTTCTCGCTTTCCGCAGGTCGAACTTGAAGATCACATCAGCAAGCGATAAAATTCCCGTCCTTCGAACCGCATCGAAATCCTCAGTCGCTCCAAATCAAACAAACCGGGGAAACCCAGCAGTTAGGAACGCTGGCGTACGTGCCGATTTCTATTTTGGTTTCTCTCCCTCGCCTTGAGAATTTTTCTCACCCCGGAACCTCTAAATTGGGGAAGCCCAGCGATAACGGCGGCGTCTGTTTCTTCTCTCTCTCTTGTTTCTCGAAATCCCACTATCCATGTTTATGTTGGATATTTCTTTTTCCTCTATCTAATACGGCAAATACTATCATTTCCTTTTACTAAATACCACGACTAGATTCACTTTGCGTAGTTATAAGAAGTCAATTAAAGAAAAAAATCGAACTCTTTTAATCTAACTTGAATAAGTAACGGAATTCCCTGGATCCATTGTATGCGCAATCCAGGTATGAATTCCAAGAAACATAGCGTCTCTTCCTGGAAACGTGGGTAGCTGCCTGTAGCTTTCACCATAGGGAACCTCGCTTAGGGGCGAATGTCCATCATAGTATCACCCACATTGAAAACATTGGAAATTTTCAACGGTGAATAACAGGGAAAAATTCACTTAACAATTCCATTTAACGACAAGTAGGGACAGTGTTTCGACTAGTATTATTTATTTACTAGTTATCATCTTCTTACTTGTTCTCCCATAAATAGTTTTGTTAACAACTGAATTTTCCCCTGTATATTTATAACCACAATAACACTATAACCAAGTTATTGATAGAATATTGTTTTTGGATATTGTTCTTAAGCTACAATGTTAATATTAGAATGTAAAGCAATTAAATTTATTCAAAATATTAATCAATTAATCCTTGCTAGCTTTAGTTATTAATTTCACTATTCTCTAGTTCAAAATAAATGCTTATTACTTGCCGAAATATTTAACAATTTGTATTACACTTCCTCTAAATTTTCTAAAAAAAAAAAAAATAATTATTAATATGTTGAATAAACTTAAATTGCATAATTCCAGCGTTTATAAACTATGTTTATTGCGAAATTTACCGTAATTACTATTGTCTAAAATACGTAACGAATATCATGTACTCCCTACCCAAAGTAAATTTTCCGGAAGGTAGGAGTAACTAGGAAAACCCGGAACCAATCATAACCATTTAGGTAGGCTAAGGTATACCCCCTTTACAACGCTAAGGGAGGTCCCAACACCAGCGACCAATACCATCCCTCTACGTCAGAGATTGTAAAGCGTTGGGGTCCCCTTTGCTAGCGCAGCTCGTCACTTGCGCGCCCGCTCTCAAGCATCAAGCCTCAGCCGAAGGGGTTCTTCATCACTCAAGCATCAAGCCTCAGCCGAAGGGGTTCTTCATCACTCAAGCATCAAGCCTCAGCCGAAGGGGTTCTTCAGCACTCAAGCATCAAGCCTCAGCCGAAGAGGTTCTTCACTACTCAAGCATCAAGCCTCAGCCGAAGAGGTTCTTCACTACTCAAGTCCCAAACCTCAACCGAAGAGGTCTTCCTAAAATTTTTTACACTTCAAAATTGTACAGAGTTCCGCGACACTCTAAAAGTTTTCTGAAAAAAAATAAAAATATATAAAATATTAAAATTTGTACAAGTTACCGAGCAAAGGTAACACGCGTGTGCGGAAATAAACTCATTATTCTTTCCTTGCATATATTTGTTTGTGCTACATTTTTATTTATAACCCTGATCCAATTCTTTTTCATCGCCGACAGCAGAGATCTTCTGGAGTCGCCAGCAACAGAAATAGTAAGTAAAAGTAAAGTTTTGCTGTCTAACCTTTTCTACAGCTAGATCATTTTTTTTCCACACACTCACCCCATTTCATGTGACTCTAACTCGGAAATATCGTGTTACTTTCCCTTAAATAACAGTGTTTCTTCTCTATCTATCCATCTTTCCAAAAAATATCACCCCTAGTACCGCGTAAACTATACTACAAGATTTCGGATGTTAGTCTGGGTAACCACTCCCGTTTAAACATCAGTCTTCTTGTAGTCAAATAACTAAGAACTGAGTCGAACTTTGTAAATTCAATTCTAGGTAACTACCGTGTCGCGCCCTTATTGCTGCCCAAACCTTATCCTATCCTGTAGTATCTAGCTCTATCCCGAGCTAGTAGGTTTTCATTAGCCTAGGCTCTAAACAGAGCAATTATTAGTTTTTCTTTAAAACTAAACATCGGGTCTTCTTTGGTAGACCCGACGTAACACATCCCTCACCGGCTTGGGGATAAGAATTATTAAAATAATTATTTTGCCATGTATGCACGTCTGAGGCGCTCTAGTATACGCGTGGAACTTGTATCCCCCGCCTAGTTGTGGTTAAGAATTATTCGAATAGTTATTTTGCCATATATACACGTCAGACGCGCTCCCGTATACGCTTGGGGTTAAGAATTATTGACCTTTAGACTGCCGGGATTTGAAGGGCTTTAATCCCCTTAGAAAATGCCCAAACTATGTCACTATATCTTAGATATAACATATACAATATTCCGATCACAGGTAGAGCCTATATTTAGGCTTTCCGGCAGCCTAGAGGTTATAATAATTATTTTGCCATGTATACACGTCTGAGGCGCTCTTGAATACCCGTGGAACTCGAATCCCTCGGCTACTTGGGGTTAAGAATTATTTAAATAATTATTTTGCCATGTATACACGTCTGAAGCGCTCCCGTATATGTGTGGAATATACTTGCATCCCTCGCCTGCTTGGGGTTAAAAATTATTTAAATAATTATTTTGCAATGTATACACGACTGACGCGCTCTCGTGTACGCGTGGCACACGCATCCCTCGCCTATTTGGTGTTAACAATTTTTTGTATAACTATTTTGCCGTGTAGTCCGGGCGCCATCCCAGGTTCCGTGGCCAATTGCATGCCCCACCGGCCACCTAGGTTTTTCTTATGTATTTTGACCCCCTGAATCCAAATTTCTTAGGTGACCAGCGAAAAAATGCATAGAATAATTGTTATTAACAATTTTTATAAACAATTGCGTAAAATTGATTGTTAAATTGATTTTTTCTATCTGAAAAAAATATATTCGCATTCTTTGGTTCATTCTGAGTAAAAAAGGTCCTTACAAATTTTTACGTTCCACTTATAGTTTTCTCAGAAAAAATTCTCAAAGTTTCCACCACTTTCATAGGTAATGTATATCTATATACATGGCTATCGGTATATAGATATACATTACCTATGAAACTTGGTGAAAACTTTGAGAATTTTTTCTGAAAAGCTATTCGTTGAACGTAAAAATTTGTAAGGACCTTTTTTACTCAGAATGAGCCAAGGAATGCGAATATATATTTTTCAGCACGAAAAAATTAATTTGACAATCAATTTTACGCAATTGTTTATAAAAATTGTTAATAACAATTATTCTATGCATTTTTTCGCTGGCCACCTACGAAATTCGGATTCAGGTGGTCAAAATACATAAGAAAAACCTAGGTGGCCGGTGGGGCATGCAATTGGCCACGGAACCTGGGATGGCGCCCGGACTAGTGTATGCACATCAGACGCGCTCCCGTATATGCGTCGAACTCGCATCCCCCGCCTACTTATGGTTAAGAATTATTAAAATAATTATTTTGTCATGTCTGACGCGCTCTTGTATACTCGTGGCACTCGCATCCCTCGCCTGCTTGGTGTTTAGAATTATTTAAATAATTATTTTGCCATGTATTCACGTAGGACGCGTTCTCGTATATGCGTAGAACTCGCACCCCCCGCCTGTTTGGGGTTAATAATTATTTAAACAATTATTTTACCTTGTCATTTGTAGGCATACCCACGTAACTCCCGCCTCTAGCTTTAATTTACTCGTCATTTGAACGCGCGCGCTACGTACGTAGGTAAGGTTAGAATTTTAGGTATAAAATAGAGGTAATATACTTTCATAGGCGGAGCAAAATCACTACGGTATTATACTATATATTATACCATTATCGTGTCGTGTATAATACCGCGGTATTATACGCGACCAACCCTGGTCCTCTGCACGTATAATGCACTGTGTTCGCGACGTTCGCGTGAACGAAAGGCGCGATATTTAGGGTCACTACAATAATAATTCCGATTTTAAATATTAAGTATAAAAGAAATTAAATAATAAACGTATTCCCAAAAAACAATAATCCCGAACTATGATTTAAACAATAGAACCATTAATTGGGTAATTAATCGAATTATAAACAAGTAAGAAATAATAACCTGAATTCATTAGTTAAAGCCAATCAATGATTATACCAATGTTGTTTATGCCGATGAATACACATTATATTTAATTTAATGAGATTTAATAAGATTTTGCTGGTGCAAATACTTATAATACCTCATGCAAATTTTTTTCATTTAATTTTATTGATTACTTTCAACTGGAAAGTTTCTTCCATCTTTTTGAAACAATTTTCATTTTGATTTTGAAGGTACTAAAAATATTTTGAAATAATAGCTTTTCCCGGCTAATATTAATTGAATCAACATCAACTTTATTATAATTCATGTATAATATGAATAAGACCAATAAGATATTGGCTCTTGCTAAGCATACGTCCGGAGCACAAAATATAGGTATAAAATCTGCCGACAAATAAAGAAAATGCAACCTTTAATTTTTTTAAGGGGAACAAAATAGTCAAGAATTGATGTTTGACTAAAGAAGTAATAATCCCTTCAACGTCAGACTTTCGAAACAGTTTATTTTGTTATTTGTACGTCATATCTAATGTACATTTACGCCTCTGCTAAATGTACATCAGATATGACGTACAAATAACAAAATAAACTGTTTCGAAAGTCTGACGTTGAAGGGACTATTACTTCTTTAGTCAAACATCAATTCTTGACTATTTTGTTCCCCTTAAAAAAATTAAAGGTTGCATTTTCCTTATTTGTCGGCAGATTTTATACCTATATTTGTCATACATTGATATAATTTTTTGTCACGTCCTAAAACACGACACGACTGGGATGTTTAACTCAATTAAGAGTTATGCTCTTTCAGGCCTTAACTCCGCCAGCTAGTAAACCTTGGACGAGCTGAGGAAAGGAGTGTAATATCAAATTCACTGTTAATGTTGAGATTTAAGTTTGACCAATTTTTGGATTAGGATTTGGGTTTTATAGGGACCAACAGAAGCAGCACATTTGTCTCGTAAAAACAATTTTGTTGCACATGCCTCTTTTATGCATAGGGAAAAGGTCACGAGCCCTGGAATGATGTATGTTGGATTAAATTTTTCCCATCTCAGGTTATTCTCAGCTTTGCCCTTCCCTAACCTATCAAAATTAGAATTTATCTCTTTAATATTTTTCTCTATTCTTTAATGTTAATCGATATTAGGAGCTCTCTTTTAAAGTAAAATTAATATTGCTTTGTCAAGTAAAATTGCACCAAGCTCGTAAAACTCGCACTAAATGACTTGTATATCATGAATAACTTCTGTCCATTAAAGTCCGTAAGACCAAGGCCAATCGGATATTCACAATCCAAAACAAATGCTAATTTATTTACTTGTTTTTTCTAAATTTGAATAATATTCTCAACTTGAAATATGAAATCTTTAAAGTGAAATTAGTATTGCTTTGTCAAGTCAAATTGCACCAAGCTCGTAAAACTCGCACTAAATGACTTGTATATCATGAATAACTTCTGTCCATTAAAGTCCGTAAGACCAAGGCCAATCGGATATTCACAATCCAAAACAAATGCTAATTTATTTACTTCTTTTTTCTAAATTTGAATAATATTCTCAACTTCAAATATGAAATCTTTAAAGTAAAATTAGTATTGCTTTGTCAAGTCAAATTGCACCAAGTTCGTAAAACTCGCACTAAATGACTTGTATATCATGAATAACTTCTGTCCATCAAAATCCGTAAGACCAAGGCCAATCGGATATTCACAATCCAAAACAAATGCTAATTTATTTACTTGTTTTTTTCTAAATTTGACTTAATTTACATTTCTTATTTTGTAAATTTCCTTTTCACTTATAATTTTTTGAATATAGAAAATTTGGAATTTAGAATTCAGGAATTTTGTAAAAGAAATTAAACTAGAAATTTGAATAATTTGAATATTTATTTGAGTTGAAATTTGAGTGTTCGTACAGGATCTTAAAGCTTGTGAGGCTTGTAGATCTGCTTGAGTAGTCAGCAAAGCTTGTGAGGCTTGTGTTGGTCTGACTGCTTTGGTCAGTTCAGAAAAGCTTGTGAAGGTTGTGGTGAACTGCACCCTCAGCAGTGCGCGTTCGGCGTATTTAAATCAGTTGCTCCTCCTCCTCTTCTTCGGCTGGAAAAACTGCGGTGTCGAATCGGGTAGTTGCGTCATCTTGTGTTAACGAATCGCTGGTTAACATTTGTAACGGCGGTTGATGCTTTGCATATCCGTAATCTTAAATGGACCGAGTGGTGCGGGAAAGCGGTGTCCAATGGTGCGGGGGTGGCATCCCTTCCAAACGTCAATTTTCAGCCGAGTGGGGAAAATCCTATGTTTTAACATAGAGAGCGGTAGAGAGCGGTCGCTCATCCCTTCTCTATGGTATTTTCCGGCGGCTCGTATCTTCCTTAAGGAGTGAGAGAGAACGCTATAGGAGTGACAGAGAAAGAGAGAAGAGACAGAAGATATACCTATCTCCCTCACTCTTCAATCTTGTCACTGACTTTTTCACAGTTTTCTTCACTTTATTTAATATTGTTAGATATCGCAATTTCATAATTTAGTTACTATTTTATTTTAATGAGTATTTTTATAATAAGCTATTACAAATTTGAGCGGTGGTTATACGTTGATTAGAAGTGGAGTTATAGTGAATATAAAAAATCGAAAAATATAATTTTAGTTTTACAGAAAAACAATTCATATAATTTTACAATAATATGAAGTTTCATAAGAAATGGTGAAACTAAACAGTCAAGCTAAATATTATAAACATGTTTACAAAATTGTCGTAAATATCGCTATTATTTATTTAATTATAATGTTTTACTTAATATTAACGCAGTGACATAAATGATTCTCTTAGGGTTTACATAGAATGTGTTTTTAGATTATTTCCAATCATAAAATTTATTATTTTTATATTTATTAATCGATTAATTAAGTAATCAATCTTTCAAGCTTTGGATGTGAATATTTGTAATTGCGAGAAAATGAAATTATTATAAGAATATAAAACTACTAAGTTTCCACAAGAAAAATAATAATAAATCATTGAAATTATAAACAAACAGTTATTTTTAAAGTGTTGTTTGGAGATGGATTTTATATGAAAATATTAAGAAAAATTATTGCAGCTGAACTGTGTTAATAGAAATTAAAAATGTAAAATAGTTAAGTAAATATAAGTCTTATAAGTTTCAAGATTGGAAAATAATATTTGTCGCAGGGTAAAGGAACGAAAGGTTTTCTTGAATAAAAATCGTATTTTTCGCTACGCAGCATCTTAGGGGAAGATAAGAGTTTCCAGATGTGCGAGACTTCCTGTGTAGGACCTTAGTAACGGTTTTCACATAAAATGTATTATTATATTTAACTAATGAAATTTCCTATGCAGACTTTATAAAATATTAATTTGTTCCTTCTAATTAGAACGCCAATGATTTCGTTAAATTATTTTACTGATTTTATACACTTTTGTGGAATTTGTATTCATTTGAAATATTTGAATTTTAACCGATTACTTATTATAATGTTACGTGAAAAACAAATAAAAAAAACATGTTACTGATTATTTAGAATATTTCTATATATATATATATATATATATATATATATATATATATATATATATATATATATATATATATATATATATATATTTTTTTTTTTATAAGGTTTGCATGAACAAAATAGAAATTCTTCATTAATAATATATATATATATATATAAACTTGTATACCGTTAGTTCCCAGGACCCCATGTTACTGTATATGTATACGTGACTAAAGAAATAATGTCTCTTATGGGGGCCGATGTCCTCAAAACTGACGTTAAACATATGTAGATTCAGGGACTGTCCCCAAAACTAACAAATGCCCCCGACACCAACGTTAAACATCTGGAATGTCCTGGAAACTAACACAAAACATATATATATATATATATATATAATTATTTAGAATACATACAGGTTATAGTATAATTTTAACCTTGTTATAATTTCATTATTTGATTCCCAAAGAGAGTTTTAGTTAAACTAAACGAGATAATTATTAATCATTACAAAATACAAACAAGAGTAGTATTTATTTATTTTTCATCTTTATTTATTCTAAATTTATCGTTCGCTATAAATCAAATCATTTTCCTACTTATAATTATTGAGATATTCAATGTTATTCTAAAATAATTTCCTCGTGCTATTGTATGTTGAGGCCCGAAAAGTCGTTGGAAAATGTGTCTCCTCGAAAAAGTTGGGGTGAGTTTGGACCATGTGTACTGTAGCATCGAGATAACGCATCCGCTCGGAAAAAGCGTCCCTTAAAGCTAATTCACACTGTGAAAGAGTATTTTCAATTTTGTATATAGTTATTTTAAACTGAAAAACATTCATTTATGTATTTATCATGTTGTTAAAAATTTATTTATTTATAACAAGAAAATTTTTAATAGTAGCCGAATAACTTGCTATTTGGTGGGCTTTCTTTTATAGAGGTAAAAGAACAAAGATTGAAATGAGTTTTATTACTCAGGTAGAGAAAATAATCCTTCTGGAGTGTGGCTTAAAGTATTACTACAAACTTATAGTACATTTCGACACGGGTGGTGAAGTCGATTATTTAGCTCGCTTCGCTTGTGCAAAAAGTCACACCAGCTAAATAATCGACTTACGCACTAGTTTCGAACGGTATTTTATACCACGAGCGCCGAAAAATCATACCAAAGTTGTGATTTTGAGGTTAGAGTGGTATAAAATCTATTTTACAGCGTTATATTTTATACACTTTTCATCCCACGCCTGAACGGTTGTTAGTTAATATGTATTGTACTTATTTAACTTAACTTATATATAAAAATACAAAATATTCAGTCAACATATAAAAGTAAAACTATAATTAACAACTCACACTTAAGCTATTATTTAAACATATCTTTGTAGAAAATTGACCATAATTTATAACTAGCGCGTTAATACAACTGAGGTGGTTTTAATAAAAAAAGTATAAAATAAGGCAAGTATAGAAATTTTTTCTTTATAATCTACTCTCCCTCCCTCTCTTCCCCCGCCCTCTCTCGCCCTCTAACCCCCCCCCCCTCTCTATCTCTCTCTTCCTCTCTCCATTTCTATCAATATCCGTTAAACTCCGTACCAACAAATTTAATGAGAAATTTAACAACAAAATTTTTGTCTAGACCTTTTATTTCTTCGAATCTCATCTATTCAATAAGCACTCTCTACAAATGGTAATAATTTTTTTCATGACTGTACCAATAATAATATTGTTAATATAAAACTTTCTACGAAAGTATAAAATAAGGCAAGTATGATGTTTTTTCTGTATAATCTACCCCTCTCTTCCCCAGCCCTCTCTCGCCCTCTATCCCCCCCCCCTATCTCTCTCTTCCTCTCTCCATTTCTATCAATATTCGTCAAACTCTGTACCAAAAAATTTAATGAGAAATTTAACAACACAATTTTTGTCTAGACATTTTGTTTCTTCGAATCTCATCTATTCAATAAGCACTCTCTGCAAATGGTAATCATTTTTTTCATGACTGTACCAACCTCTCTTGCTCGCTCTCACCCTCCTTCTCAGTGCTCCCTCAGTATCTGTCACACTCCGTACCAAAAACTTTAATGAGAATCTAAATATTTTTTTTAAACAATCAGGAAAACAAATAGTATAGTTATACAACTTTCTACGAAAGTATAAAATAAGGCAAGTTATAAGTGTTTTCTGTATAATATGTAGAACTCTCCCTCCCTCTATCCCTCCGTCCCTTCCTCTTTCTCCCCCTTTCCCCATCTTCCTCTCTGACTCTTTCTCTCTCTTCCCCCTCTCCCTCTTTCTCTCTTTCTTACCCTCCCCCTCTCTCTCTGCTTTTTTACAAAAGAATATCATAGTTTGAAACAAACACATGAACGAAGTGGAATCAATTAATATGTTGAAAAGTACATTTTTGTAACATAACAATTATAGGAATTATGGAGTGATTTTTCTAACATAAAATCGTATAAGTACTTCTAAAAATAAACTCATGAAAGTGGTGGAATCAATTTTATGCAGGCAAGTACATTCTTATACTAAAGAGATCATAATAATTTATAACAAACACATGAAATAAGTGGAATCAATTAAGTACAGTAGGCAAGTCAATTATTATAATAAAAAAATATTTAAAAATAAAATTTGTTTAATATATTTACTATAAAAATTTGTATAAAAAATAATTACATCTAACATAAAATATTACAAATACCAAAAAGTATAATTTTATAAATACGATAAACTATAATTCAAACACAAAATGGTGAAACATTTTTGAGTAACCATTTTCTAAGTACAGATCATAAGCATTTTCTGACTAGCGTTAATCAGCGCGCTACGCGTGCCAGTGTTCGTCTTTTGTCTCGCTCTTTCCGAAATTCGAGCTGGACTCAATTATTCGATATCATTCGGGGACAGAATAGATTATCGATCGAATTCTCAAATTATATAAGTGAAATTTTAGCTGTTTTTTTTTTTTTTTTTATTTAAATACACATACTTGCCGGACGCGTCGTTTCGCAGTTTTTAGGTGAACTGTAAATTGTAAATGTAAATTTGCATGGCATTATTAGTTTTCTGAAACTGTAAACGATTAATTCAAATTCGGTGTAAACGAGAACCTTAGCGGCAATAACTATACATTAGTAAGTTGAGAGGGATGTTAGCGCGTAAACCTTTAATGATTCTGAAATTACGTTGCCACGAGGCTCTATATCTTTGAAACATGAAAATTTATAACATTTCTAACATGAGGCTCTACACCTTTGAAACATGAAAATTCCTAACAGGTACCCGATATTTGACATTTATGGTGTACGTTTTTTATTTTCCGCTAGCGATTCATCGGTGTAAACGAGAACATTAGCGGCAATAACTATTCATTAGTAACTTGAAAGGGATGATAGCGCGTAAACCTTTAATGATTCTGAAATTACGTTGGCATGACGCTCTACATCTTTGAAACATGAAAATTTCTAACAGGTACCCGATATTTGACATTTACTGATGTACGTTTTTTATTTTCCGCGAGCGATTATATATTAATGCAGTATATAAACAGCTTGAACTGCGAAACGACGCGTCCGGCAAGTATGTGTATTTAAATAAAAAAAAAAAAAAAACACAGCTAAAATTTCACTTATATAATTTGAGAATTCGATCGATAATCTATTATGTCCCCGAATGATATCGAATAATTGAGTCCAGCTCGAATTTCGGAAAGAGCGAGACAAAAGACGAACACTGGCACGCGTAGCGCGCTGATTAACGCTAGTCAGAAAATGCTTATGATCTGTACTTAGAAAATGGTTACTCAAAAATGTTTCACCATTTTGTGTTTGAATTATAGTTTATCGTATTTATAAAATTATACTTTTTGGTATTTGTAATATTTTATGTTAGATGTAATTATTTTTTTATACAAATTTTTATAGTATATATATTAAACAAATTTTATTTTTAAATATTTTTTTTATTATAATAATTGACTTGCCTACTGTACTTAATTGATTCCACTTATTTCATGTGTTTGTTATAAATTATTATGATCTCTTTAGTATAAGAATGTACTTGCCTGCATAAAATTGATTCCACCACTTTCATGAGTTTATTTTTAGAAGTACTTATACGATTTTATGTTAGAAAAATCACTCCATAATTCCTATAATTGTTATGTTACAAAAATGTACTTGTCAACATATTAATTGATTCCACTTCGTTCATGTGTTTGTTTCAAACTATGATATTCTTTTGTAAAGAAGCAGAGAGAGAGGGGGAGGGTAAGAAAGAGAGAAAGAGGGAGAGGGGGAAGAGAGAGAAAGAGTCAGAGAGGAAGATGGGGAAAGGGGGAGAAAGAGGGAGGGACGGAGGGATGGAGGGAGGGAGAGTTCTACATATTATACAGAAAACACTTATAACTTGCCTTATTTTATACTTTCGTAGAAAGTTGTATAACTATACTATTTGTTTTCCTGATTGTTTAAAAAAAACATTTAGATTCTCATTAAAGTTTTTGGTACGGAGTGTGACAGATATTGAGGGAGCACTGAGAAGGTGGGTGAGAGCGAGCAAGAGAGGTTGGTACAGTCATGAAAAAAATTATTACCATTTGCAGAGAGTGCTTATTGAATAGATGAGATTCGAAGAAATAAAAGGTCTAGACAAAAATTTTGTTGTTAAATTTCTCATTAAATTTGTTGGTACGGAGTTTAACGGATATTGATAGAAATGGAGAGAGGAAGAGAGAGGGGGGGGGGGAATAGAGGGCGAGAGAGGGCGGGAGAAGAGAGGGAGGGAGAGTAGATTATAAAGAAAAAATTTCTATACTTGCCTTATTTTATACTTTCGTAGAAAGTTTTATTAACAATATTATTATTTGTACAGTCATGAAAAAAATTATTACCATTTGTAGAGAGTGCTTATTGAATAGATGAGACTAGACGAATTAAAAGGACTAGAAAAATTGTTGTTAGAACGTATTTAAAAAATTAGCTTTTAAAAAACATGTTGATTGTTTTTAAAAAATGTTTAAGCTCTCATTAAAGTTTTTGGTACTCAGTTTGACAATTGTTGAGAGAGAGGGCGAGAGAGGGGTGGGAAAGAGAGGGAGGGAGAGAGAGGGCGAGAGAGACAGGGGAGAAAGAGAGGGAGGGAGAGAGAGAAAGGGAGGGAGAGAGGGGGAGGGAGAGAGAGAGAGACTAATACTTGCCTTAGTTTAAACTTTGGTAAAATGTTTTTTTAGATAGATTTCACAACTTTTTAAGAGAAAATAATAATTACATAGTGTGATAACGTTACGAGAGTTTATTATAGTATATTTTTAATATCATTATTAAATGGTAGTATTTATTTGTACAGTCATGAAAAAATTTTTACCATTTGTAGAGAGTGCTTATTGAATAGATGAGACTAGAAGAATTAAAAGGACTAGAGAAATTGTTCTTAGAACGTACTTAAAAAATTAGCTTTTAAAAAACGTGTCGATTGTTTTAAAAAAATATTTAAGCTCTCATTAAAATTTTTGGTACTCATTTTAACAGATGTTGAGAGAGAGGGAGAGAGGGGGAGGGAAAGAGAGGGAGGGAGAGAGAGGGCGGGAGAGACAGGGGTGAAAGAGAGAGAGGGAGAGAGACACTAATACTTGCCTTAGTTTAAACTTTTGTAAAAAGTTTTTTTAGATAGATATCACAACTTTTTAAGAGAAAATAATAATTACATAGTGTGATAACGTTACGAGAGTTTTTATTTATTTTTATTTTTATTTATTTATTTAACCAGAAAAGTTATAATGCAGTTTACAAAGTAAAATCTATTAGAGGTAAACATTGTTACCTGTACAATAGTCTGGTTGCATACAACTAATACTATATCTATAACTTAAAACTAACAGATTACTCATTCGAGTAACATAAACATTTTCAAAAACTTTATTTCATTTAACAATTTATATATTCTATAAATAAAATCCGCCAAAACGTAATATTATAATCTTCATTTTTCCAAAAGTAAACAGTGAAAATGATATGAAGTTGTGCGTAATGTTAGAATTAAATGTTATTATCGAAAGAGCTTTTGTTTTAATTTGTACTTAATTGTACTTTTCTTATAATTTAAAATTTTGAGATAGTACCATTGGCAGCTGCAATTTCATCTAGTATTTCTTTTTGTATTACCTCTTTTCGTGTAGCTTTTATTTTCGCTATTATCAATTTTACATCTTCACTCAAGGTATCCACGTTGAAATTTGAGGTTAGTTTCAGATGCGCATGCTTCGGGCATACTGCCAAGATTTCACCAATTCTTTTTGTGTTTTTCAATCTATCAAAACAACTAAAGTGGTAAGGATCCTCACAAAAAAAAACAAACTATCGCACCAAATCTGGCACTAGGATGACACTTATAATATTTATCAGGCGGCTTACCGGCGGGGGCTGTATGCTGCCCCGCCATCTTTTTGATGAATATTATTATAGTATATTTATAATATCATTATTAAATGGTAGTATTGTTATTCACAAAAGTTTTAAATTTGAATGTTTTTTCAAGGAGCTCGATAAAGGGATTACATCGTAAAATTCTTTGAAATAATATAATCAAACGTGTATTTTCTTAGGTATGATGATTAGTTAACAATACTATTAATTGTAAAGTCATATGATTAATAAATTAATGAATTTGCAATGAATGATAATGTACACTTGCCTATAAGTTATGAATTTCGTAGAATACTTGTAGATTTCACAATTTTTTAAGAGACTATATAAGAATAGAAAAATTAAAATTTAAAAAAGGAAAAAATTTTTTCAACTTTTTGTAGAGACTTTAACTTCAAATTATTGATATTTAATTTACAAGTGCCATGAGGAGTTAATAATCAGTGCTTATAAATTAGCTTCCTACCGTTTTCCCTTCCGCTGCCAGTCGATGTCATTAAATTCACTGTTATCTTTCTGGTACAAAAGTCGAGACTCGAGAAATGAAATAATGAAAATAATGTTTTCATGTGCAGGGGAATGGAAAATAAATTGTATATCTTAAATAGTTTTTTGTATAAATATTTTATTTGATACATCATTATTAGAAAAATTTTGTCGTGATAATTTATTAATTAATTAAATAAAACAATGAAGTATGATGAAAAAACATGAAAATTGAATTTCGATAATTGACGGTGGTAATAACTAACAATGATTCCAATTAAAATGTTTCTTGTAATAAATGTTTTTGAAAATCTCAATTACATACATTATTTTTCTATAGAATGTCTTGTGGGTTGTTAAAAAAAATATTAGGTAGGAAATTTCTTTTTATCAATTTGTCGATTTCTTCTTTTAATTTGATGACTTCACCTTATTGAATTTTTCCATGTATACCTTCGAGATCAGATTCAAATTTTGACACTAGTTCCCTAAAAAGCCAATGTACATGTTAATGTTTAAACATTAAAATTACAAATATATTTGTATTATGAAAGTTGTGCTAAAATTTACCTGTAGCCTTGCCTTCTATTGCATATTCTAAAGCTGGAATTCGTTCGCTAAGTGTTTCATTATTTTTTATTATTTTTATTTTAATGTTTTATTATTTCGCTAAGCCTGTTTCATTATTTTGGTATCCAGATATTTCTTTTTCATATGTATCAAGCTGTTGCCTGTGGCTATCTCTTTCTCTAGTAGCATCTTTTTCTGAAGCCTACTTATAAATCTAGATAGTCTGTTAAGACCCTAAATTATCTTCTTCAGCTGTTAACAGAGCTTCTGAGTGTTGTCATAGATTAATTTCTCGTTAAAGCCCAATAGGAGCGCCACTAATTCCAATGTCTCATATACAGCTATTTTTGACAATAATTCAGCTTGGGTCATTTTCAATTGAGAAATTTCTTTCTCCAAATTTTCAGTACGTTCTAATCTATAAATCAATTTAAATCAAAAATATTTATTATAAATTATTTAATTAAGAGATAAATAAAATTCTTCCTTACTTATGTTGTAAAGTTGCCATCAATGCCTCTAACAATAATGTCCCTTTGACAGATTCTCTTAATGATGTTCTCAGTTTAGCTGCTTTATGCAGTTCTCTTTCAAGTTCAGGTGCTTTATCTGCTTTAGTCTTAAAATGTTTCCCTTCTTCCATCATAGACCGTTCTGATTCAAGAGATTCAAGTTTGAGTTTTAAACTTTGCAGTTTGATGCTTTATAATCCACATTTGTGCTGTATAGTCCTGGTTCTCTTTTTTTTTATTTAAGTTCACGTAATATGGTATATCACATTCACAATACTATATTCATAAAATCATATAGGAAATTTCTTTTTATTTGTAAGTGTGTTTATTGAGAAGATGAGTAGAAAGAGATAAAATAAATATTTAAAAATTATGTTTTTAGTCATTCAATTAAAACTGGGGCATTTCATCTGAAATGGGCTTAAAAATATAAAAATTTGTTAAGTATATTGACTAGAAAAATGAAAAGACTGTTTTGACAGTATATATTCGATTTCGTTTAAAAAAAAATCATAAATTTGTTTTTTGTTATTGTAATATAAGATTATACTAAGATAAATGTAGTATTTGAATCAATAATATCACAGTTAAAATCACAGCTCACTTAAAAAATACGGGATATCACCGTCACAGTTCGTTCATACTTATGCTTATTATATTGATTCTATAACAGAAAATAATTAACATCTATTGATAATTTATATACAAATGTAATAAATGTAGTATTTGAATCAATAATATCACAGTTAAAATCACAGCTGACTTCAAAAATACGATATATCACAGTCACAGTTCGTTCATACTTATACTTATATTCATTCTATAACAGAAAAATACTTATATTCATTTTATATAACATAAAATATTTTATATAACATAAAATAATTAACATCTTTTGGTAATTTGATGTACAAATGTAATTATACTCGTTCTAAGAAAAATATATATGCGTCTTTAGCGCCCTTTGGCCATGGCTTTTTACAGAAGCTCGAATCACTTACCTTAATCCAATGCTTATCTTTTCTTAGCATGTTTGTATAATTTCCTAATTCAACAGAATTACCATGATGAAATATACCACTAATAACTTTATAACGTTGTTTATTAATTACAATAATTGTCTTTGGTACTTCATTAATTTTATAATTGGTAATTTTAAATTTTTGACTATCTTTTATAATAAATAATAATAACTGTAAGATTAAAATTGTGTTCTTTATACTTACTTCTGTGTTTTGCATTCTTTTTGTTTTACAATTTTTTTTACAACTACCTTCAATTTCAGGCCATCTTCCTATATTATAATCTATAATATCTTGTAATTTAGGAGTATAATCAAGTTCAGGAAGAGATAGAGTCAAAATGTAATTATCAGTCGTAATCTCCGTTCTCTCACTGCAGCCAGGACATCTCGTCGTTGTAATTAACTCGTGTCGAACAACATCTCGTAAAGAAGTATATACGAGGCACAGGTGCAGTAAAAATTCTGCTACGTCTTGTTGTTTCAGTAATTTATAGATTAAATTCACAGATGCTCTTAATTCCTTGATGTTAACATGAGTTTTTGATCTATATTGTTTAAATGCAACTTTTAAAAGATCAGAGTCTCTACTATATATTAAACTTCTTCTTATCGTTGATGAATGGAATAAACTTTGCATACACGCATTAGTATAACAAGAGTTACCATCATTTGGTAATCCACAAATATCCCAGCAGCTATCAGAAATATAATTAAGTTCACTATTCCCATGCGTTACATCTTTGAAGTTAGACCAACGATTATCGTAAATTTTGTAACATTTATTTGCATTTTCTTGTATCTTAAAAGGTAGAAGATCTGGCCGGTAACTTTTTCTTAATCGATTATATTCAAGAATCGCTGATTCATCAGCCATGATACAAGAAGGATCAAAATTAATTAGGTGCAATCCTTCAATCGTCGTAACTCTCGATAAAGCGACGTAAGTTTGCCCACAACTAAAGATAGAGTTACCAGCTTCAACTACAGCATTTCTTAGACTCAGGCCTTGGCTTTTATGAATAGTAATACCATCGCTAAGACATATTGGAAATTGTTTTCTTAATATATATATTGTTTTCATAATTATAAATTTATATTCAAGTGGCTTTATAGAATATTCATTACCGGACTGTAATTTAATACATACACTAGATATTTCGTCTGATTTGTCTCTGGATACTGAAATAACTGTTCCTATTGTGCCGTTTACTAATCCAATGGAGACATCAATGTTTCTTCTTATCATAACTTTAGAACCAATTTTAATTCTTATAACACGTTCTATTCCAGAAGCATTATCGTCATCTTCGTTTAACATTTTTGAGACTTTCTTTTCTAAAGTTTTTGGACATTTAAAAGAATCTTTAGCAATTAGAATTATTTCTTCTGTATCTAATTTACGTAACATGGCATCGTTCAAAGTGTTACACATGCGTCTAGTTGGTAATAAACACACGGTATCAGCAGGTAAGTTACTTAAGTACGAACATAATTCTTCGATTACTTCTGCGTTATTTTCCATATGAAATGTCAATTTTCTTTTTTGTAAACTTTCTATATCTGTATTAGTTACAAAACCTAATCGCACTCTAGAAAGAATTTCACTGTAACACTTATCATTTTTTTGCCTCATATTGATGGTTAGCTCGTCATAGTCAAATAAAGTCCATAGATTGTAAGTATCCATTCCTCCTATATACTTATTGATTTGATCTTTTGTCATTTCCGTAAATGCAAATCCTTCATGGACTGGTGGAAGTTGGAGCAAGTCACCAAAAACGACAATATGTTTCTTTCCAAACCAGCCATCATCACAATCTGAAGTATCAAATATTTCTGTAAGACGCAAATGTATATACATAAGCATAACATTTGATATCATAGATATTTCATCAATAATTATCAAATCAACATTTTGTAAACTTTGTCTTGTTGGTTTCAAAGCTGCCGAAGATAATTCTTTATATTTAGCTGTGCAGCCATGCTCTACTGGTAGTTGCAATAATCTGTGAACCGTAAGACCTTCAACATTATACGCTGCAATTCCCGTAGGTGCTGTAACAGCTGTATCTTTTTGACGCATTACTTTATTCCATGAAACTAAAGTTTCAATGATAAAACTTTTACCTGTGCCGCCAGGTCCACTAATAAAAATCCTTAAAGTTTTGTCATCAGATTGTAAAGCGGATGAAATTTTATGAAATACTCTAGATTGATCTTCATTAAACTTGTCGATAGAATTTTCAACATCTTTTTCAGTTATTACTTTTTTGTCAGCAATATCTTTGAAGTCCTTCATTGCATTTTCTGTCTCAATTGGAACACAATCTTCTGGTAGATTCTCTAAATTTGAATGACGATTATTTTCTTTGTCACTTTCTTCTTCGTCTTTTTTAACTTGTTCCTCCATTCTAAGCATTCCTTCTCGTATGATGTCAAGTTTGTCGTGATACTTCATCGCTTCAACTAGTTCGTGTTGTTTTTTAGCAAAGGCATCTGCATATGTTTCTTCGTTTGCTTTTAACTCGGCATCGTCCCTCCATAGCTGGAATAGCAGCAGCAATGCATAAAAGTAACATTCTGGTTGAGTCTTAGGGTCATAATGCCAGTGCTTTATTAAGAAAGGTTTTGGCCTTTTCTTACAAAAATTATTTGGAGCTATTTCGTAATACTCTACCTTTCGAATCGGCTTCTTCTTTATTATATCAAAATATTTAGCAAAGTCATATAAGCATAGTGATTCTAGTTCTTTTGGTCTTATAGAATAATAATCGATAAAGGAGTCATAAAAGATATCTGTTGAATCAGGTGGAAGTTGCTTGATTTCATTGAATGGTTTCAATTTTTTGCTCTTAATCATTCTTACATCCAACCACCTAAAAACAGTGTCTGAATCAGTAGCATAAAGAGGATGTCCTAAAAGTGCATCAGCAGCTTCAATAGCACCGCATTCTCTATGATTTAATGCTTTCATAGAGAACGATCATAGTTTACTACATACCGATTTATTTGATTTAATATCTGAAAAATCTACCACACATTTTTCTCCTTTGGTTCCATAACTAGATACATACTTTGTTAAAAGATATGATGACTCACCAATAAATTGAGCATCCATGTTGCCTTCCCAAAGTACTAAAAGATTTGGCATATAATCATTAATATTTTTTTCTTCTAGTCTTCGAGGTAAATCATAAAATCGAGACTTATTTTTTAATTTCCTTTTGTTAGCGATTGCTATGGAAACGCTTCTTAAAATGAACTGTGATGTTACTGGGCGTGGAAATCCAAATCGACAAGCACTTATAAATCCCGTTTTTGTTTTCTTTTTACGCATGCAGTAATTGTTATGTTTGTGTTGATGGTATGCTAGAACACGTCGATTAAGTTCAGGAGAAATACGTTTATCAGGAATGCGACACGTAATATGCTGTAAAATAAAATCTTGTATTTCTTGATTACTTGATTTACCATAGATGGGTGCATCTTTAATCCAAAATAAGCAATGAAAATGTGGCATACCTCGACCTTGATATTCACAACAATAATAATAATGTATAACCTTTCCTATTGGATTATCAGAAGAAAGAATATATTTCAACATTGCTTGAAATTCATTGTGTATATACCTTGAAGCTGATACTGGATCAAAAGCTATTAGTTCACTTATAGATCGTGAGTCATTTTTCCAGCTACTTACATCACGAATATACTCACCAAGAGACGACCACATCCATTCACCAAGACTGAAGGTAACAAAAAAAGTTGCTGGTCCATATTCTTTCATCATGCAATCTAAATCACTCCGTGGTCGTTTCCAATATGCCTCTGTTCCTCTCAAACGAGCAAAAATAGTTTCCATATTCGATTCTAGCTGATTTTTTTCTAATTATTGTAAAAGCTCTTTAGCTGTATATTTCTGACGAGGATTGACAACGTTTAATTTGTGAAAAATTCCAGCACTGATTTGCCGAATATTATTATCGTTCAATAAATAAAAGAGGTATTGTTTATTTTCTCGATATTGAGAATGTTTACAAATTAATCTTGATCTAATAAAATCATAGTCTCTTAATCTTACAAGTCTTTGTTCATGTTGTCCATACATACCAAAAGGATATAGATCTGGAAAAAATTTTAAATCTAAATCCTTAGCACGAACATCTAAGGCTGCAGCAATTAATTTGAGCATTTGGTATAACTCTGTATCAGTATTATTCATTTTCTTATCATGTAAAGGATAAATAGAATATTGCTCATAAAACGGGTCTAATTGATCCTTTTGAGTTAACAAAGCAGCTGGTGGCAAATTCGTTGGTACATTTTCATTTTCTTCTCCATTATCATCTTTGACTATTTCATCAGTATCTTTAGGATTATCTAGAAGATACTCTAATTCTAAATCCTGAAGAGTATTTAACATTTCTTTGGGAGAGGGAATAATAATTTCAGCGTAAAGTGGGTTCCAACATTTAAGCCAATGTAAAGCATTCCATATTTTTTTAATGTCAACATAATCCTCCCATATAATTTTTCCTTTTGTAGGGTTACTCCGAATTAAGACAAAGAGTTCGTGATTAGTATTTAGAGGATCAGTATCTGGACAGATTTTTTTAAAAGTTTCTTCTAATGGCAAAGGTAAATGAAAAGTTCTCCCTTGAACTTTATCAATTTTAACGTGATTTGGTAAATTTTTGTTCATTACTGTACCCATTTTAATAACAGTCTGGAAAGCTTTAGCTCTCTGAATTAGTATTTTTTCATACATATTTAAAGTTTGTATTTCCTCGGGAGTGTCTTTAACAAAAAGGCCATTCAAAATACAGGTTGATGGCAACGAATTATTTTTTAATTTATTCATACAAAATTGACACATAAAACCACTATTAAATTCTTCAGAATCTTTATAATAGTCCTTGAGTTGTTTCCAATAATCAGGTAGTTCAACATTTACGTCAAGCAAATGCTTCATCAATTCCAAATTAGATTTATAGCTATTAACTGGTACAACCTTTCGAGAACAACAAAGTCTCTCACAAGAAACACATGGTATTTTAGGCGGGTCCATTTCTATTTTAGTATATTCTTTGATACCCCTGTTGTATTTTTTTTTAATTTCATTTTCATCCAAACAGATTTCAGTGTTATTATTTCTGAACGGCATTGCCAAACGATCAGCTTCGGACAAAATATTTCTTAATGCATCAACATCACTGTTATTCAAAGCATCTTCAATTCTTTGTATATCAATATAAAAATGTTTTACTTTATATATTTGCCGTTTTATAGTGCGTAAATGAGGGTAGTGATATGATAAAATATTTAATTTTAAAAATTTAGATGAGCATAAAAGAGGTTGCGCATAACAAATTATGGGATGACCAGATTTATTTGGATCGTGAGTTTCAGCAGAGCAAATATCAATCTGCTTAAGATAATAATTCGCATCAACATATGTAAAATAGAGCAGATCTTCAAATAGTTGTTTAAGATCTTTTAGAATATCCGGATCAACCACCTTACAATAATTATTACAATGCCAATTTTTTTTGCTTTTACTTGAATCTGTTAGAGGGAAAATATTTGTTGATTGACCTTCTTCGTTCATAATAATAAAGTTTGAATCGTCTGTACTTTCAGTACAAAGGCCCTCTTTAAAATCATATGCAGCTTCTGAAAAATACGGTTCCGATGTTGAACAATGATTTGGAGAACCGCACAGAGCTGTTAGAGCAGCGTGTTCATTTTCATGAATGGGCATGATGCCTAAGCGAGCCAATGAAATTGCAACCTTATCTTTACAGGATTGTAAAACTCTTTTTAAACGCGAGATGTATTTATCCCTAACGTAAATAGCAGTAGAAACCAATGATTTAGCTTCTTCTCTACGATCTTCCTCTTTAGAACCCGAATCTAATTTTTCCATAACATTTCTTATAAATTTTTCCTTATTCTTCAGTAATTTATTAGTATCCTGTTTCAAAATTACCTTGTATTTTTTTTTTATTTTCTTTGCTACGGTGTCTTTAGCTTTTATAAGTTTTTGATCTTCATTTAAATCACAATATTTTTTTTTAAGTCTCGTTTAAAGTAATATAAATTTTTTTTTTTGCACATAACAGCTCTTTATTTTGTTTATAATACAATTGATTTTTCTTTGATATCTCTGTTTTATGTGACTTGTAATACAATTGATTTTTTTTTTATATCTCTGTTTTATGTGATTTGTGATACAATTGCTTTTTCTTTGATATCTCTGTTTTTTGTGATTTGTAATACAATTGTTTTTTCTTTGATATCTCTGTTTTATGTGATTTATAATACAATTGTTTTTTCTTTAATATCTTCGATAAATGTGATTGATAATATTGAGCATTACTTTTTCTTTTACGAATTTCATTATCAGATACTGACACAAAAGTAGTTGTTTCAGCAGTGAGAGTACTTTCTGAACAAAATTCTATTTTATTTGACGCATTGTCATTTATTAGATTAAAGGTACTTTGTTCAGTACAATCATTGACAAAACTTTGTTCATTTGTATTTGTGAGGACAGTATTTTGTGAAACAAAAAGGTTTATTTTTTCGTGCATCAATTTGCTTGAGCAAACATCTGATGTCGATTTAACAGACATGCGAGGTATAATGTCCGTTGTAGCGGGTCCTTTTGTTTTCTCAAAGTTTTTTGCAGACTCATTTAACTCATTTAATTTTACCTGTTTCAATATAGATTGCTTATTATTGTAATGCAATTTTCGTTTTTTCAATATTTCTGCTTTATGTGATTCATAATATTGAGAATATTTCTGATTTTTGTTTACAGCATTACAAAAATTAGGCATGTTAATAATGACAGGGGTAGTTAATGAAGGATTTTTAACAAAGCTTTGATTTTGTTGATTAGAATAAGCAGTAGTTTTATGATTATCATGTGCATTTAATTTGTCATCAATTAATCTATTCATAGGCACTTGATTGTTATTAATCTGAACAGATCCATAATAATCGTTTTTATCGCTATGAATAGTCTTACTTACTTTAATAAAATTATTTTGGATCGTTGACTGTAATTCAACTTGTTGACAAACTTCTTCCAAAAATAATACGTAGACATCTTGGCTGTTTTCTGGCCAGGAAGTTTGTTTAACTTGTAAATCATCTACTTTCAACCAATAGTCATTTACACGTAACATAGTAGTATAATGACCTAATTCGATAGTATGGCCATGATGAAATAGACCACTCATTACTTTGTAATGCTTATTATTTATTACTATTATCTCTTCATCTAAATTTTTGATCCTTAGGTTATTGATCTTTCGTACTGTTGTACTGCTATCTACGACAAACAAGTTTAACTGTAAAATTAAAGTTGTATTATTCGTACGCAGCAATGTTTTTTCTTCAATAAAACTTTGGCACCCGTAATTACAAGGGATACCAGTATCATTCCATTTATTGATATTAAAATTTATAATATCTTGCAATTTCACAGGATTAGTGTTTGGTAAAGCCAAAGATAAGATGTAATTATTGGTAGGTTCATAAATTCGCGTATTTTCGCAAGTAGGGCATTTCATTTCAGATACCATTTCGTGTTTCAAAACAATATGTAAGTCATTAGACTTATTACAAAGATGTGTAATAAATTCAGCTACATCTTGTTGCCGTTTTTCAATATATTGCTTGTCAGCAAATGCTCTTAAAGCCATTACATCAACATCGTGTCCTAAAACATATTTTTGTAGTGCAAAATATAAAGCATTTTGTTCTTGATTTTCCAATATTTTCTGTCTAATTGAAATACAATGTAGTAAAGTTTGCAGAGATGCATTTGCATAACATTGAATATCTTGGTTGGGAAGTCCAGTAACATTCCAAAGTGTAGATGTCTCTCCAAAATTATGAGTTTCTATAGGAAATTTTTCATTATTGACCGATTTCTCACCAAGTTCAATTAGGTCATTGTATAGTTTAGCATTCTTATCATTTACAGACGTTTTCAATACAGAGACTCCTTTTTTGACGAATACAGTTGATGACGTATTAATCAATAACAAGTTTTTGTTAAGACTTTCATTTTTTACTGTAGGAAAATGAATTAATGTGTTGCAATCAAACATTTGATAGAGATGAGGTCGCATTTTGTTAACATCGTATACTATTTGAGACGGGTTTTGCTGAAAAAATAGTGATGTAGCAAATGCCATTGCAAACACTCCACAGTCGCAACAATTGTTTTGATATTGTACTTTTCTAAAATATTTGGGAATTTCATCAAAAAATGGAAATAATTTCTTTAGAAAAAGTTCATTGTTAACGTGTAGTCGATGGCTATTTAAGGGGTTATATCTGGTTGGAATCTTTTTTTTTTTCCATTTTTTTTTTATTGGCTTAAAGTATGGTAAAACATCCCTAGATTTATGATCAATAATGTCCAAACATGAAAGAAACTCAGACAAATTTTAAAAATCAATTTTTCCAAAGCAATTCTGAGGTGAAAAATGAAGAAATTTCGTCTATTTCGTTGACGGTGCATTTTTGAATCTCGCGGTCATATATATGCTTATAATTTATCGACCGCCGAGAATATACTTCAAAACTATGCTATAGATGTCGCTTTGTACTACACATATACTATTGTACAATTATATGGTGCTGGGATAGCAGAGTAAAGGTAAAAAAATTATTACGGCCCTCATTACGATTTCACAAAATTATAAAGTTTTCAAATTTCAAGTGCGTTTATCTCAAAACCAAGTTTTCAAAATCGGCACGCAGTAAAACTCGATGAGTTTTCATCCGATTGATTTGAAATTTTAACTGTAGCTTCTTCATTAGATTATCTGTTTAAGTACACACGATTTCAACGATCGATAAACAATTAAAAAAGTTATAAACAATTTAAGTCGATTTTTTTCGTCGAAAACGCAACTTTTTGTTTGAACAACCGCCATTTTGCGAAAAAAATTCCTAAAAATATAATCGTGTGTACTTCAACCGCAAAACTCATGTATATATGAAAAAAATTTTTTTATTGTTCCAGATGGTGATCCAGAGGACTTCTACTGCGTGCCGCAGAGATACTTTTTCAAATACTGCTTTACATTTATTGACAAATAGCCGCCATTTTGTAAATTTTCACCAATAAAAAAATTTTTTTATATTCCCAAAAAAGAGTTGCTTAACCGATTCATATATTATTTATTTATGCTAATTTAAAAACGAGCTCAAAAAAAATATGAAAAAAGGCCTTTTTTTTGAGCTCCAACCAGATATAACCCCTTAAAGAATCATAAATAAAAATTGCAGTTGTATCATAGTAACAACAAATCCAATGACCGTTCAAACAATTTGTGCATAAATCATCACAACTGTGTAATAGTTGTAAGTGCTGGACATTGCGGGGAATAGGCCGAAGGCGCGTTGACTGTGGATTTCTTACAATGTGTTGAACTACCAAAGTACTTTGCGGATCATACTGCGAATAAGTACGCAGCATGTGATGAAATAAATCAACATGAGTTTCTTTTAAACGCGATCCATCAAGAATTTTGATTTTATCTGATCTCGTTAAATTATATCTATTTCCTTTTACAGGCATCGTGAAAAGAAATATATATAAAAATAATAAAATTAATAGAAACGATATTTTATTCGACGGTATCAAATATTTACGGTGCTACGCTATCTGTTCCAAGGAGCTGTAAGCTTCCTATTTCGAGGAACTGAAGGTGCCTGTTTCGAGGAGCAAAAAGCTGCCTGTTTGAAGGAACACAAAGCTACCTGTTTCAAGGAGCATAAAACTGCCTGTTTCGAGGAGCACGGAGCTGCCTGTTTCGAGGAGCACGAAGCTGCCTGTTTAAAGGATCTCAAAGCTACTAAAAATGTATATACTAAAAAGTAGAAAAAAATATACTTACCTGCTTTATCCGATGGTATCCAATGAATATCTACGTCTATAAAGATAAATATAATCAAGATAAAAATACTAAATAGTTAATTAAATTTAATCAAGACAATTAAAAAAATTTAATGTACGTAAATTGCTGAGTCTATTCTTTCTAATTATTTTAATGAAGATTATAATCCGACATTTAGGTATTTACAAGTTCACATAACTAATGCAAGTATAAGGAATTGAATAGTTCAAGAACATCTGATCGGAAGAAAATAATATCGAAATGAAGAAACAGTTATGCATAACTGTAATTAATGCTAGCTAGGTAAGATAACTGTACCAGTGACTGGACACGATCTAGTACCTAGCCATTCAACACATTTTAATTATTCTTAAGATACAGAAATGAATTTTTAATGTAGTATGAATGATTTCCAATTTTTAAATATTTAAAATATTCAATACTATTTTTGGTTAGCACCTTTTTCAGTAAGAAAAATTATAAATAATACTTTAATTTCGACGTCTGATCGCATGGCTGAATATTGCGTATTTCTTAAGATTTGGCTAAGGAAAATGGAGCTCTTTTTCAGTCGATAATTAACGTTGTATAATGTTTTGTGACCCGAATAAAGTTTTTTATGTTAATAAAGGTATGAAGGATACGTACGAATTGAAAATACATTGTGAAATGAATGCTTTTGAATTTAATTTTACGTGTCTATCTATCGGTACACGGTACGCGTGTGTGACCGGTTATTGGCCGTGCGTCTAGTTACCGGGACAGACCTCCGTTTCACTGCGTTGACAGCTGTACGTATTGATAGACGGCATCTACATACACATTACTTCAGCTCCTTTTGTCAATTGATTAACGCTTATTGTACAAAACTCGTAAGTGTATACTTTAAATACTAATTATTTATGTTTATACTGTATAGTTTAGTGATTATAACGTAATGACTAGTTTACAAAATTACTTTTTAAAAATTCTAACCTCTTAACCTAAAACTTTACAATAAGTACTATAATTTTAATTTTGTACAAATTACTATTCTTTCTTTTTCAATAAGCAAAATACTAAGTTTAATGTAGTAAATTTTATTAGTCGAAGATGAATTATTAATGCACCGGTGAAGTTATTATGGGTAGTCGAAGATGAATTGAAACAAAGTTTTTGATGATTCTGCTAATACTGGAAATGTAATGATTCTCCTAGTCTAAGATGAAGATAGTAACTGTATACACAAAATGAAATATTCAAAGATAATTTATTGATATACTTAATGAATATCTTATTATAATTTAAATAAAATTGAATACTGTAAAAACATTTCATTATTATATTCCAGATTTTGGAATAGTCTTCCAGTTTTCATTCAGTCAGCGAACAATGATCCAACAAGAAAACTGATCCTCCGGAGCAAGTTCAATTCCTGACAAACTCTTCACTAACAAATACAGAAGAAAAAGAAGAAAAAGAGAGGGGAATGGAAGGAAAAATAAGACACAGTGGCAGCTGAAGAAGCTTAAAAAATTGATGCAGAAATTAAAAAATTGTTATTTGTAAAAAAGAAAATAAAAATGAAAAAGTGTAAACACAAAAAAATCCATAAAATGTAAATATAATGTAAAAAATATTGTTTTTTTCATTATTTATAATATTTATTTGTTTGTTTATAAATAAATCAGTAAGTTCAATATAAACTACTATATACTTCTTTGATTCCTAACCCTTTTCAACTAAAATTTCTAATGGCTAGGTACTGGGACACCAAAATCGGGCCACTAGGACAACCTCATTTTCTGTGTCTATGTACTGGTATATGGGCACTTTCTTATATTTCACTAATTCAAACCAACAAAAGCCTTAAATGTTTGTTTTTTATGTTGCAATATGTTAAGGGAAGTTTAATCTTATATAAAAACTGAAAAGTATTTATCAAATCATAATTTTTACTCTTAGAATGGCAACTTATTCAGTGTTATGCTACTGAGCGTCTAGTTACTGGTACATTTACCTTACCTACAGATTTAATAATAATACGTCAAACATAGTCAAGTAATATATTTAGAAAACGGCCCTACCGTTAATTTATAAATATATTAAGTTACTTATAAGTTTTGATTGAGATTTTGATTTTACAGCATGAAAAATTTTCGTTACATAAGATTACTTTATCTTACTAGGAGAGGGTTAGGGATCCGAATCACAGATTCAGCAAAAATTTCGGGATATGGGTTTTTGAATATATAAATATCAAGAAATCTGCAATATTAGACCCTAACGCTAAAAAAAACTAAAGTTCTGGGCACTTTTAGTTTCATTTGGAAAAAAGTCCAAAAAAAAACCTTTTCTTAAAATGGCAACTATTTAACTTTATAAAGTCTCAAATATGATTTTAGGTAGAGAAAATAAAAGTACAGTAAAAGAGTATTTTCATTTTCTTTTTTAAGTATTAAAAAAATATATAGATTCCTTTCAAAGGTATGACAAACGTTCAAAATTGAGCATAGAAAATGCACTGTTTCATCCCCAAATTTCCCTATTTGACTGTGCGTATAAAAAGTTTTTTTCAAGACTTTTTTCAAAATGAAGCTAAAAGTGCCTGGGACATTATTTTTTTAGCTTCTTAGCTTTAGCTAACTTTTAGAAGGCTTATGTAAACAATAAATGTTTATACGAATAAATTTCAGGGGAGATGTATAAATTTATGGTAACAAATATATAAAATACCTGTATTTAACAATTAAAAGTCATAAATCTTCTTTCAACATATTCTACGTAGTCGCAGCCTATATGTTTTTTGTAAACAGATTGATATAATCTTATGAGATAAACATAACCTATAACGTATCGAAACGTATCACTGTTTTTTTCCTTTCGCGTATCTCCGTGGTGTCCGTACTTTTTCTTCTTTGATTGGCGCCGAAGTGATGGTACTCCTGCCTCCTTTTCATACGGCCATGAGGCTGCGTCTACATAGATGCTTTTAAAGAAGCTCTCTGATTGGCCTAAACCTCTTGTCTAGCGAATAACTCATCAAGATAGTTATACAGAATCCTGAACAGAATAGACCAATTACAGCTCAACTTGACACGATCAAGTTCGGTCAAGTCGAGCTGCGATAGGTCAGTGCATCAACGCAAGCGGCGCTCGCGCGCCGAACGCGCGTTAACGGGGTGTCATATTCAAATTTTACCGACACAAAAATACTTGAATACCATGCAAGTCGATAAAAGTTGACTATGACACCCCCGTCTCACCCCGACACGCTCACCAGAATCCAGCCACAGGTCTGCTCTGCTCTGCTCTTAGCGGTAACCGGTGTATTCCATTCACGCTAATGACTTTTTAATGGAATGGAATACACCGGTCACCGCTATAAGAGCAGAGCAGAGCAGAGCTGGGGCTGGATTCTGGTGAGCGTTACGGGCAGAGGAGCAGAGCAGAGCAGCTTGTTGTGTAATTTTCATTATTATTATTAAATAAAACAATATTTAATAAAATTGTATTTATATGTATTTGAAAAGAAGTATAAATAAATAATTATAAAAATACAATAAAATAGAATACAATAAAATAAAATACAATAAAATAAAATACAATAAAATTATAAATATGAAATTATCCTGCTTGGCGAGTTTAATTTTCTTTTCCTCTTCCTCTACCTCCTCTTTTTCCTCCTCTTCCTCTGTAAGGCTGCACTCTTTCGTTTTGGGCGGCTTTCATCATCTTTCCCACAAACGAAGCATAATTTTGCAGCTTTTGCTCATGTTGAGTCCAGTACTGGCGCCTCTTGCTGCCCTTCGTATTCCTTTTAGTACCTCTCGAGTTAACTGTAAATAAAAAATACAGAAAATAAAATTTTAATATTTAAAAACTATAATAAAAACATTAATGAATTAATATTAATAATAAAATAATAATATAGAAGTAATAGTATTAAATTTAATTGTGTGCCGAATTCTAATTAAAATCTTAAAGTTCTTGATATTGCAAAAAATTATGATAAAAAAAGGCTAAAAATATGGGTTGATACTAATATATTATAGAATATAAGCAAAAAAGAAATAAATAAATAAATTTAACTTTCCAGTATGGGTGAGATAACTGTTGGACCAAATTTATTATTAATAGTGGAATCTTTCAATTCCTTGCCTAGAATGTAAGTTACTTATCTCTTTTTTTATTAGTTTTAGCTTTTAGTTTTAAATTCACCGGACCTATGTACAGATAGCTATGTCTATCTCTTTAGGATGTTTGCTGCTTCAGACATACAACTATGTTCTAAAGTAAGCAATAACTTGTATTACAACATGCACTACTCTGGGTAAATAAATAAATATCTTACTCGAATTTGGTTGCAAGACAGGTGGTACACCTCCAGCTGCTGCTACGGAAGAAGCAGTACTATGGTGAGCAGAAGAAATAGTAGATAAATGCGTAGGGGCATCGTAAAAAGATTTTGGCAGACATGCTGCATTTAAAAATGGATTTTGTCCTGAAAATAGAAATAAATTACTTTTTATTCAGAGGGCGAAGAAAAAATGAAATGACATTAGCAATGAACTTACCCATTGTCGATTGAAATACAGGAAATAAATTTGCTTGGTTTGCAAATGGATTTAGTCCTAGTAAAAACAAAAACAAATATTATGAAGAGTAATAAAAATGAATTGAAAATGAGGTTTAGAGATGTAATACACAGAATATCAAAATTATTTAATAATAATTTTTAAATTAAGAAGACTTAATTAACTTAGGAATAAGCAATTAACTTAGCACTTAAGGAATAGGTATTAATGAAAGAAATAATAAATAAACATACACCTATCCATTGTCGATGGATGTACGCCTACCGCTAATTGAAGTGGCGAATAAAAATTTCCTGGGTTTATAAATGGATTTAGACCTAGTCAAATATAAAATAAAGACTAATAAAAATAAATTCAATATACGGTTTAAAGACAAATACATAGAAATTCTCAAAATGTTTTAATTATTAAATTTTTAATTAATAATTAGGTATTAATGAAAAGGGCAAGACGGAGGTATTTATTAGGTATAAAAAAATTAATAAACATACCCATTGTCGATGAATGTACTCCCTCCGGTGATTGCGAATAAAAATTTCCTGGATTTGCAAATGGATTTAGACCTAGTAAAATATAAATAAAGAGTAATAAAAATAAATACGATATAAGGTTTGGAGATAAATACATAGAAATTCTCAAAATGTTTTAATTATTAAATTTTTAATTAATAATTAGGTATTAATGAAAAGGGCAAGGGTATTTATTAGGTATGAAAAAATTAATAAATAAACAAACCCATTGTCGATGGATGTACTCCTTCCGGTGATTGATAATAAAAATTTCCTGGGTTTGCAAATGGATTTAGACCTAGTAAAATATAAATAAAGAGTAATAAAAATAAATTCGATATAAGGTTTGGAGATAAATACATAGAAATTCTTAAAATGTTTTAACTTCAATTTTTTTTTTAATTTAAATGTCTTCGAAGAATAAGTATATATAAAAAGTAATATTATTATAATTATTACCCAAATTTGGTTGCAAACTTGATGGATTTTCTGCTGTTACCACGGAAGGAGCACTACCATTAATAGCGGTTGCAGATGAATGGGCAGAAAATGTTGGTGCATTTCCCATATTTAAAAATGGATTTTGTCCTGCAAACATCAAATAAAAATAATAAAATACTTTTTGATTTAGAGGTTAAGGCAGAACAGAGTAAGAGAGGCAAGGCGAACATATACAGAGAAAAGGAAGGCAAGAAAATAAGAAAGAAAAAAGGAAAAAGCAGAGTTGGAAAGAACGCCAGAGGCAATGGAGCAGGAAAAAAGAAAATACAAGAAACTTGAGGAAAAAGTGGAAAGAGTGGAGGAGCAGCTGAATGCTTGCAAAGAAGAGAGAAAGCAAAGAAATGGCAGGAAGGAGGATAAGAGAAAAATAAAAAGCATGGAGGACAAAATTAAGAGATTAGAAAGCAGGGTGGAAAATCTGGAAAGAGAATAAGACAGGAGAAGCGAGAAAGAAGCTGTTAGAAGAAAGGAGATAGACAAAACGTAGACAGCGGTGTTAAAGTGGGGACTCAATTTCTTAATAAATTGCTAATGCAAAAGATGAGGAAATCTTCAAGAAAGGGATATGCAGTGGATGAAGTACTAACACCAAAGGAAAGAAAAGTGAGATGAACAGATTTCTAGGATTACTGCAAGGATTCACAGACTGAGAGAGAAGATGGAAGGAAAATAATATACGACAGAAACACACTGGAACAAACACAAATAGAATCAAGCAAAAGAATGACAAAGGAAAAAATATTGTTAAAATGAATAAACAATTATTTTTGTAAAAAAATGAAGAAAATCCAAAAAGTATATATATATATACACTTTTTGATTTATAGAAGAGATGAGAAAATAATCAATAATAAACTTACCCATGGGTAACTGAAGTTCTTCATGCGTTTGAGGCAGTGGAAGAAATGGATTAAGTCCTAGTAAACAAAAGAATAAATATTATGAAAAAATAATAAAATTTAGAGACGGATATATAGAAATAGTTTATTTTTAAAATAAAAAACTAACCTCTACTTGGATTAGATTGCCTTGGAGGGATTGGTGATGGTGTGCGCACTAAAAAAATAATATTAATATTTAATAACATTAAATTATTAAATAATTGTTTTTTTGTTATTTAAAAAAAGTAAATACAAACCTATATGCGAATCATCAGCATGTCTTTCAGAAATCGGTGGTAGTATGCACTCTAAAAATGAGAATAAAAGTATTAATAATAAACAAAAGAATAAATATTTAAAGACGGATATATAGAAATACAGTTTATTTTTAAAATAAAAAACTAACCTCTATTTGGATTAGATTGCCTTGGAGGGATTGGCGGTGGTGTGAACACTAAAAAATAATATTAGTAATGAATAACATTAAATCAAGAAGAATAAAAATATAATTAAAAAGAATCATACATACGTTCATTAATGTTGTCATCTCCAAGTTCCATATCAATCTCCATTTTATTTAAATATGTCAGAAACTAAAACAGAAAAATTATTTATTTAAATAAGTCAGAAACTAAAAGTACGTAAGCTAGGAGAGTTCTGCCTCCCCCCACCACTCGGCCACCGGCCGCCCTGTGCAGCGCTCTGATAGGTTGAAAGGGGGGAGGTGAGGCTCCGCCAACTTTCGAGAAGCTTCCATATGTAATGACGTCATCGAATAAAATTTATCCGTATTTTATTGTCACATTTTTGCATGACGGTCAAATGTTTATTTACGAGCGACCCGGGCGGCGGGCGGCGCGCGGCGGCGGCGGCGCGCGCGCGGGGACTAGCATCTTACCGCGTTGACAAGCTGGACGACCGCGGGGATGAGCTGATTCGCGCGGAGATGAGCGTATCATCGCGGTGGTCAGCTGATTCCCGCGGTCATTAGCATATACCGACCCGCGTGTAAGTATATTTACTGCGTTGATGAGCGGCATTAGCCTACCGTCGCTGGTAAGATATTTACCGCGCGTTTATTTTTTTCGACGTGACCTGCAGGTTTGATGTGGCTCTAAATCAGTAAATGTATTTCGGCTATAGCATGCTATCGCATCTCTTCGTTGTTCCGATATTCGTAGTTGCCTTATCGCTATTAATTCTAAGAACTCCAGAGTATTTCAATTGTGTTCTCATGGCAATCGTTTCCTGACAACGACTCACAAAACTTAATAGTATTTCATGTAATTTTACCCGCTAAATCAAAATACTGTTTTGGTTAACTGAATATACAAACGATAAGAGTGGCGGCGTCGATGGAAACCCTAGATATAATAATTATTGAAGTGGCTCATACAAAGGAGGCAAGACGAAGAGTATTTCACTCTTGCCAGTAACCCCGACACGGGCGACGTTATCGCATGCTGTGCAGGTTGAAACGTGCCTTCTCGTGCGAGTATTTTCCGGGCATTAGTCTATCGTCGCTGGTAAGATATTTACAATGGCATCATTGTTTTCAAAAAAGCTACTGAAAGAGAGAGAGAGCGCGAGAGAGAGGGCGAGAGATGGAGAGAGAGAGTTTTCGAGGTGGGTGGCCTGCATCTATGATGTGACTCTAACTCAGTAAGTATATTTCAGCTGGCCCGACACACAACAGGATGTATAGTTTTATCTCGAGTGTGCTTCATGCGTCAATAAGGTCGTATTTTTTACGACACTGACCCTTCCACGTGTGTGCGTGTGCACTTTTGACGAAGCGTTGTTCCTTTTTCACATCTGGAGTGCGTGTATAGTGCCGCTAGTCTTTTCGATGCTCACACTTTTTTATAAGATGTGTATTTTGAATCTCAATAATGTTTCGAAGCCGGCAACCCCTACACGGGCGACGTCATCGCATGCTGTGCAGATTGAAACGTGCATCCCGGTACGAGTATTTTTCGGGTATTAGTCTATCGTCGCTGGTAAGATATTTACAATGGCCCCACTGTTTTCAAACAAGCTACTGAGAAAGAGAGAGAGAGAGCGAGAGAGAGTAAGAGAGCGAGAGAGAGTGAGAGAGCGAGAGAGAGCTAGTAAGAGAGAGAGTGAGAGAGCGAGAGAGAGAGTGAGAGAGCGAGAGAGAGCTAGTAAGAGAGAGAGAGAGAGAGAGAGAGAGAGAGAGAGAGAGAGGTTTTCGAGGTGGCCTGCATGTATGGCGTCACTCTAACTCAGTAAGTATATTTCGACTATAGCATGCTGAACTGGCTGGACACTTCGACAGATTCTTAATTTATCTGTGCACATTAATAAATATAATCCGATGCGCGGAGGCTCATACATCAGTCTACCTCCGCAAATACAAAAGAAACATGCATGTATCAATGTACGGAATTTCGATGATGCATGTTTCAAGTGGGCAATACTGTCAGCTTTGCACCCTACACATAACTCTGACCGAGTATCATCATATAAAGTCTATGAGAATGAATTGAATTTTAATGGTATACAATTTCCTATGAGTCCTAAACAAATTCCGAAATTTGAAAAACAAAATAACATCTCGGTTAACGTTTATATTTTAAAAAAGTCTAGTGGAAATTTTAAAATTTTGCCGCTTCACATAACATCATGTAAGAAGGAAACACATATCAACCTTCTTCTTCTACAAAACTATTACGTAGATGATGAGGAAAGTAAACAGGAGGAAAACTTTGAAGATGATTTATCGATATTCCACTATGTTTGGATCAAAGATTTATCGCGTTTAGTATGTACACAACTTTCAAAACGTAATGGTAGAAAATATTTTTGTGATCGATGTCTACATTATTTCAGAAAAGATTCTAAATTGAACTTACATGAACAAGATTGTATGCAACTCAACAAGTACAAAGTAACTTTGCCTACACCAAGAGACAAAATTTTACAGTTTAAAAATTTTAATTATAAAGAAAAAGTTCCATTCGCCATATACGCAGATTTTGAGTGCCTTCTAAAAGCTGTGCAAATTGGAAATGCTTATCAAGAACATGAAGCATTTAGTATTGGATATTATTTAAAGTGCAGTTATGATGACTCCCTATCTCACTACAGTAGCTACAGAGGAAAAGATCCTGCTAAATGGTTTGCAGAGCAGCTGCAAAGTCTGGTAGAAAAAAAATTTGAGACTATCTTCAAGTTCATAGTACCAATGGAAACATTAAATTTAAAACAAGAACAAGCATTTCGAAATACAACATTATGCCACATTTGCGATAAACCTTTAGCAGAGAAGCGTGTACGAGATCATTGTCATCTGACTGGAAGGTAAAGTTAAAAGAAAATTAAATATGCTTCAAGCAGAAATTTTACATATTTTTCTTATGTTTTTTTTTTTTTTTCTTATGTTTTAGATATCGAGGTGCTGCTCACGAAGATTGCAATTTCAATTATAAAGATTCACATAGTATTCCAGTGGTATTTCATAATTTAACCGGCTATGACTCACATATATACTATATATACTATATATATATATATATATATATATATATATATATATACTATATATACTATATATACTATATATATATATATATATATATATATATATATATATATATATATATATATATATATATATATATATATATATATATATATATATATATATATATATATATATATATATATATATATATATATATATATATATATATATATATATATATATATATATATATATATATATATATATATATATATATACTGCGTATGACGGCAGTGAAATACGGCGTCTGCGAACGCATGTAAATGTACGTGTGTGTGTGTGTGTGTGTCTGTGTGTGTGTGTATAAACCTTTAGTTTGTATCGTGTATGAGTTTAATTTTCCTGGAACAAAAAAATTCTTTAAAATTTATGTATTCATAGTTTGTAAGTTTTTGCGTATTCATACTTGTATTTTTACTATGTAAGTTTGTTTTTTTTTTTCTTAATAATAATCTGATCGATTGATTAAAATTTTTTACAAAAATAACTGTTATCATTTATTCACCTCACACTCTTCCAGTAAATTATCCAATCCTCTGTTTCCTTGAAAAAATAATAGTAGTTTCATTTTTGTTCACATGCGGGTTAAGAACATCAATGCACACATTAACTCTGTGTATATTGATCTTAAAAAACTAAACAAGATTATTTCAAAAACAAACTTAGACTTCTCTACAAAAGTAAAATTTTTTGACTTTTCACAAAAAAAATTCTCATTATTACGAAAACGACATGATCACATACACGCAAACAAATTTCTTAGTTTAATAAAAGGAAAGAATAGAAATAACGTTTCTCATGAAAGGGAAAATTGGTTTAAGAATTTAAGTGACACTCAAGTTCCCCCGGAGGTTATAGATATTGTATCATTAGGTCCGAATTTCAGTCATACTAGACGTGTGTCTAAAAATGACGTTGTATCTTCAATCAAAAACATAGAACAACGTTTGTATTCGTTGGATGTTGAAATGTCGATAAAAAATGACATAAGAGAAAAAGTTACGGAAAACTTGAATTGGACCCTTAAAAAACAAACCCAGATTTCGACAGAAGAACGTAATTTCACCAAAAAACTAATAGCTTCCAAAAAATTTTTAAAAAATAATCCTAATATAATGTTCACAAAAGCTGATAAAGGCAATGTGACTGTTTGTCTAAATAAATCTGATTACACCTCAAAAATGCTTGAACTTATGTCGGACCAAAATACTTATATTAATGTCAGTAGAAACCCGCTTAGTAAATTAAGATTAGATACTAAAGTAATACTTAATAATCTTAACAATAACGAGTTTTTATCTGATAGATACCATAAAAATCAACTAACTCTCACGAACACAACTTTAGCAAAAGGTTACGGCCTGCCAAAAATACACAAGGAAAATGCGCCACTTCGCCCGATCATATCACTAGTAAATAGTCCTACTCACCTTTTAGCCGAAATTATTTATAAAGAATTAAAAGATTCAATTAAGTTACCGGAATCCCACATCAATAATAGTTTTGAACTAAAAGTTAAATTAAAGAATTTCAAATTACAGGATGAGCACATTTTATTATCTTTAGATGTCAAATCGTTATTTACTAGCATTCCGGTGGAGCTTGTATGTGACAGTATCGATAAACGCGTGCGTTCTATCATGAACAAATGTTTAATTCCCATAGATGAAATAAAAAAGTGTATCCGTTTCTTATATGACAACACTTACTTCTCTTTCAATAACAAGGTTTACAAACAAATATACGGTACACCGATGGGTTCCCCAATCTCTCCACTCTTTGCTGATATTGTTATGGATGATTTGGAAAAAATGTGTTTACAAACCTTGAAGAATAAATATAATTGTGTACCACTTTTTTATTATAGATATGTTGATGACACTATTATGTGCATAAAAAGAGAACACATTGATCTGGTAGTTTCCATTTTTAATTCATACCACAAAAGTTTACAATTCACATATGAAATAGAAAATAATAATAGTATTAGCTTTTTAGATATGACATTAATTAAAGAAAACAATAGAATTAGTACAAATTGGTATCAAAAGCCAACTTCTTCAAGTAGAGTAATTAATTTTCTTTCAAAACATCCAATCCAGCAAAAAGAAATATCATCTATAACTTAACTGACAGAGCGATTGTACTTTCAGACAAGCGATTTCATTTCGAGAATTTGAAAAAATTAAAAATATGTTAATTCTTAATGAGTATCCTTCTACTTTCATTGATAAAAATATTAAAACACGTCTACAGTATCTAAAATATAAATCAAAATTCATCAACAAAAACACACATAAAAAATCAATGTTCCAAAAAATGCCTAAGATTCAATTACCGTTCACTAACAATTACGAAAGAATTTCTTCAATTTTTAAGCAATACAATATTACCACGATTCCCACAGTGAATAAAAGTATGAACTCCGTGATTAAATTGGGGAAAGATAAGTCTGACAAATGGGATCAAACAGGTGTGGTGTACAAATTTACTTGTAAAAATTGCCCAGCTACGTACATTAGTGAAACCAAACGTTCTTTAAAAACAAGAATCAATGAACATAAGAAAAACAAAAACATCGAGTCCGTAGTACACACCCACAAAAATAGTTTGAATCATGAATTTAATTGGGACGACACAAAAATTATAGACATTGAGCGGAATTATAAAAAAAGACTCTTATCGGAAATGATACACATAAAATGTGATAAGCATTTCCAATTTGCACAGCTTTTAGAAGGCACTCGAAATCTGCGTATATGGCGAATGGAACTTTTTCTTTATAATTAAAATTTTTAAACTGTAAAATTTTGTCTCTTGGTGTAGGCAAAGTTACTTTGTACTTGTTGAGTTGCATACAATCTTGTTCATGTAAGTTCAATTTAGAATCATTTCTGAAATAATGTAGACATCGATCACAAAAATATTTTCTACCATTACGTTTTGAAAGTTGTGTACATACTAAACGCGATAAATCTTTGATCCAAACATAGTGGAATATCGATAAATCATCTTCAAAGTTTTCCTCCTGTTTACTTTCCTCATCATCTACGTAATAGTTTTGTAGAAGAAGAAGGTTGATATGTGTTTCCTTCTTACATGATGTTATGTGAAGCGGCAAAATTTTAAAATTTCCACTAGACTTTTTTAAAATATAAACGTTAACCGAGATGTTATTTTGTTTTTCAAATTTCGGAATTTGTTTAGGACTCATAGGAAATTGTATACCATTAAAATTCAATTCATTCTCATAGACTTTATATGATGATACTCGGTCACAGTTATGTGTAGGGTGCAAAGCTGACAGTATTGCCCACTTGAAACATGCATCATCGAAATTCCGTACATTGATACATGCATGTTTCTTTTGTATTTGCGGAGGTAGACTGATGTATGAGCCTCCGCGCATCGGATTATATTTATTAATGTGAACAGATAAATTAAGAATCTGTCGAAGTGTCCAGCCAGTTCAGCATGCTATAGTCGAAATATACTTACTGAGTTAGAGTGACGCCATACATGCAGGCCACCTCGAAAACCTCTCTCTCTCTCTCTCTCTCTCTCACTCTCTCTCTCTCTCTTACTAGCTCTCTCTCGCTCTCTCACTCTCTCTCCCGCTCTCTCACTCTCTCTCTTACTAGCTCTCTCTCGCTCTCTCACTCTCTCTCGCTCTCTTACTCTCTCTCGCTCTCTCTCTCTCTTTCTCAGTAGCTTGTTTGAAAACAGTGGGGCCATTGTAAATATCTTACCAGCGACGATAGACTAATACCCGAAAAATACTCGTACCGGGATGCACGTTTCAATCTGCACAGCATGCGATGACGTCGCCCGTGTAGGGGTTGCCGGCTTCGAAACATTATTGAGATTCAAAATACACATCTTATAAAAAAGTGTGAGCATCGAAAAGACTAGCGGCACTATACACGCACTCCAGATGTGAAAAAGGAACAACGCTTCGTCAAACGTGCACACGCACACATGTGGAAGGGTCAGTGTCGTAAAAAATACGACCTTATTGACGCATGAAGCACACTCGAGATAAAACTATACATCCTGTTGTGTGTCGGGCCAGCTGAAATATACTTACTGAGTTAGAGTCACATCATAGATGCAGGCCATCCACCTCGAAAACTCTCTCTCTCCATCTCTCTCGCCCTCTCTCTCGCGCTCTCTCTCTCTTTCTCAGTAGCTTTTTTGAAAACAATGATGCCATTGTAAATATCTTACCAGCGACGATAGACTAATGCCCGGAAAATACTCGCACGAGAAGGCACGTTTCAACCTGCACAGCATGGGATAACGTCGCCCGTGTCGGGGTTACTGGCAAGAGTGAAATACTCTTCGTCTTGCCTCCTTTGTATGAGTCACTTCAATAATTATTATATCTAGGGTTTCCATCGACGCCGCCACTCTTATCGTTTGTATATTCAGTTAACCAAAACAGTATTTTGATTTAGCGGGTAAAATTACATGAAATACTATTAAGTTTTGTGAGTCGTTGTCAGGAAACGATTGCCATGAGAACACAATTGAAATACTCTGGAGTTCTTAGAATTAATAGCGATAAGGCAACTACGAATATCGGAACAACGAAGAGATGCGATAGCATGCTATAGCCGAAATACATTTACTGATTTAGAGCCACATCAAACCTGCAGGTCACGTCGAAAAAAATAAACGCGCGGTAAATATCTTACCAGCGACGGTAGGCTAATGCCGCTCATCAACGCAGTAAATATACTTACACGCGGGTCGGTATATGCTAATGACCGCGGAAATCAGCTGACCACCGCGATGATACGCTCATCTCCGCGCGAATCAGCTCATCCCCGCGGTCGTCCAGCTTGTCAACGCGGTAAGATGCTAGTCCCCGCGCGCGCGCCGCCGCCGCCGCCGCCCGCCGCCCGCCGCCCGGGTCGCTCGTAAATAAACATTTGACCGTCATGCAAAAATGTGACAATAAAATACGGATAAATTTTATTCGATGACGTCATTACATATGGAAGCTTCTCGAAAGTTGGCGGAGCCTCACCTCCCCCCTTTCAACCTATCAGAGCGCTGCACAGGGCGGCCGGTGGCCGAGTGGTGGGGGGAGGCAGAACTCTCCTAGCTTACCTACTACTAAAACAGAAAAATTATTTATTTAAATAAGTCAGAAACTAAAACAGAAAAATTATATAAATGTATAGATAAAAAACAAAACAAGTACATATATATCAACAATATGATAATCAAAAGAGATGTAAAATTATATACTTACTGAATCTGCAGAGTTTTTCAGGATTAATTTCCTTTGTAAATCCTTGTGTAACGAGTCCACAGGATAGTTTTCCATATTTTTGCTATACTTATAAATTACTTATAAACAGTGCGAAAAAGCAACGGCGGATAAAACAAAATCAAGTTCGATGCGAGGGCGGCCGGCTGCAAGGGCTTAGGGATAATATAGAAGCATAAAAATATCAGATTTTTACTACCATTTAGTATACATTCGTCCGAAGAGTGGCGCCGCGTAGCGGCAACCTTCATAATTTCCTTAGTTATAGAGATTCCTATAGACGCGATCACGCGATTGTTCCCGTCTATAATTCCTTGTTCCGGTTATTCAGAAATTAGAATATCACCGGCTAAGTGCTGCGTATCTATGTTATCTACGTCTACACTGTTCACAGTCGTATACACGGAGACGTCTATATATACACACGTGTAGTGTAACTACATTCGGCACTTTACAACAAATTTTTTTCGGACGGCATACGGCATGCTCATACGGCATTCGGCGTGTAATGTGGATTGTCTCTCAGGGTATTTAACCAAGAAATGATGAGATATCGAAATTGATGGAGCAGAAAGTTCTGTGGAAGTATACTAATTCTAAACTGTTTATATTAAAATTGAGTATTGAAATAAACATTTGTTAAATATATTATAATAAAAAGGAGCTTCGAAATACACCTTCCATCCAAGATGGAATTGATTATGAAACAAAATGTCGATATAGAAAGGAAGGTGCTAGATTTATCATTGATGTTGGTACCAAAATGGAACTTGGATGTAACACCATGGCTACTGGTATTATGTACTTTCACCGATTTTACATGTTTCATTCATTCAAAACGTTTCCTAGATATGTAAGTATAATTTATTTAAATATTTTTGTTTCTCCAATGTTTACGTGATGGTAATGCTGTATAATATGTATATTAAATTTTAAGGTTACAACTTGCTGTTGCTTATTCTTAGCTGGTAAAGTCGAAGAAACACCAAAGAAGTGTAAAGATATTATTAGGACTGCAATAACTTTGCTCACAGAGAAGATGTTTCTAACGTTTGGAGATGATCCCAAAGAAGAAGTCATGACCCATGAATAAATTCTATTGCAAACAATTAGATTCGATTTGCAAGTAGAACACCCATACAGTTATTTATTAAAATATGCCAAATGTCTAAAAGGTAGATTAAATTTTTATAATACTTTTGTACACTAAATAGTTTAGATTTTATATAATGAATGTAAATCAATACTAAAAAACGACCAATATTATTTTTAGGTGATAAAAACAAATTACCAAAAATGATAGTTTGTGTATAACTTTATCACTTCAATGGGAGCCTGAAGTTATAGCAGTTGCTCTTATGTACTTAGCAGGAAAATTAAGTAAGTTTGATGTAGTCGATTGGCAAGGCAGACAGTCAAAAATTTAAGATGGGATATGTTCGTTGAAGATGTTATCATGGATTTATTAGAAGGTAGTATTTTATTGTTTTCTATTGTAAGCCTTTGAATTAAAAATAAGATAAAAAACTTTTGAAATAACAATATTTTTCTTTTCTAATAGACATTTGTCATCAAGTATTGGATTTGTATTCACAAGCCGAAAACTCAAAAGCACTTGATTCACCACCTATGACACCATCTAGTGAATCGGTTAGAGAAAGGTCTTCAGTACAGCCAATAACAGAATCTGCATCAAGTACACCTAAAATAATGGTGATTATACTTTTATGTTTTTACACAAATAATAAATATAAAGAAATTATGTAAGTTAAAATTTACTAATTACAGCAGGCTCTACAGTTAAAATTCCAAAGACTGAGACTTCTACTATTGCAGCAAATGGTTGTCCTACAGAAGATATACCAGATACAACAAAACCAATCCATGTAACACCGCATTTTCCACCATACTCGTCTACATTTGCTCAAGGAAACGCATCATTTCCTCTGGTTTTCCCACCAGCAAATATATGAATGTCAGTGGACCAATTCGACCTTTACCAGCTACTGGAACACCATCGCAACCACCGTTTCATCAACCATATCCTTATTCAGCGAATTAAAATTACTTTCCTGGTGGCGCATCAAATCAAAACCACCTTCAAATCCACCACGAGCATATTACCCTCCACAATCATAATTTAATAATAGTTGCAAATTGAATTCAGTTCGTTGTAAATTAAAAGGTTAATTTCGTGATAGGAAATGAAATTTTAATTTGGCATTTATATTATCATGAAAAATATTAAAATTTAACAAAAATATTATTAATATACAAATTTTGTACTTTTATGTATCTTAACTAGCAAAAGATTCATATGAAAATTTAATTATTATATAATAGGTATCTATTTTTATATTCAAATGAAGGAAGTGTGTGTTGTACAATTACATGAATATATGTAGTATAAATTTCCTTTATTAAAAAAACTTGAACTTATAGCTGTGAATTTAGAAAGTGGCTTTTCTAATAAATCTGAAAGCAATTCTATAAGTGAATAATACATTTTTGGAATCTAATGTAAATGTAACAGTGTAAAGTATGTACATAATACAATTAATTATTTCTGCGTAGGATAATACTGAAACAAAATATGTATTTTTATTTTTATTTTTAAAGTACAAAACATTGATTAAAATATATGACTATTTATTTAACTCCTGCAGATATAAGTACCGGTAACAATGTTTGGTTGATTCAGAACAGAAATCTTAGAATTTTTGTGACTTCTTGCTTTGGATGAACATAGACATTTTAAAACAGATGCTGAATTTATTTCTTATTCACTTTTGAAATGTGACATGTGATCAGATGTTAATGTGTATAATCTTTTTGATTTGGTTATTAGAGGTGCAAGCTAAATAAAGAAAAATTTGATCATCATTCAAAATGTTAATAAAAGAAAAAATTGATATTTGATATGATATTTACAGTTCCAGTTAATTGTCCAGCTTATGCTAAATTAAGTTTTGTATTAACAGTGCATATATAAACATTGTCAAGGAGATAAACTTTTGTATAATTCTTATCAGAATCAGTTTTTATTGAACAAATTTTCTTTGCCTTTTCTAATAAACAATTTTCTACAAAATCTAAAAAGAAAAAAATCAATAAGCAAATCAGTTTTCAATTAAATTATTAAATACTTCAAAATTACTTATTTATATAATTTTTTTACCTATATAAGTATTTCCCCTTCAACAATTAAAAATTTATCCAATTGAGAAGGTTCTAATTCATGCCAACCAATTGTAAATTCTCTGTGGAACATGCAAGAATATTTATATTTAATAATATTAAATTAATAATTTGAATATGACAATCACTTTTCATGAAATTTTTTAATTATTTTAAATTATATGTAAAATAATATATATAAAAGTAAAATAAAACTTGATGAGTTGATGAACTTTATACTATACATGTAAATGTAAATATTATATATTTTAAGTATGTGTAAGGTTAGGTTGTCATCACCCAGGTACGTATAGGCGTGTATACGCATATATATATATATATATATATATATATATATATATATATATATATATATATATATATATATATATATATATATAACCGGAAGTGGGAAGAAACGGAAGTCTGACGACGACGATGATGGAGAACTTTAGAAATCGGAAACCATACATAAAAAATTTCACTATTTAATATCTCTAATATGAGAACATCTTTTTATATGAAACTTTTTGTGCAACATATAGTATAACAATATAAAGCATGTTGTTATTTTATTTGATTAATATAACAGCGTTAAAAATTGCAGTAAATATTTCAAAATCTTGGGCGCCCATTTTAATGTATATCATCGCGCGGTCGTCCCTCAGGCTCTTTCTACATTGGACAGTTACTTGCCTTCGGAGCGCTCCTGCGCTCCTTGATCATAATGCTGAATTATTGTAATTTAACTAAGGGTACTATTACTATTTTTATGTAAATATCATTTTCTTATTCGGATTGTTTCATAATTATGTTGTGTTAATAATTAATTAGTGATGAACAGTTCTCTAGAGTGAATTACTTACTTTGTAATATTTTTCGGTAAATGATTTAATACTATATTTTATTACACTCGTGGTCGTAGGTATAGTTGATTACAATATTTTAGTTTATTGAAAATAATGTTTGTTCTTTATCAAGAAGAAAAGAAAGTTTACAGTCCGTTTAATATCAAGCCGAAATATAAGGAAAAAGGAAATTATAAGAATTTAAAATTCAAGATTAAGGCATACGCCGCGTCGACGTTTTATGGCAGCTTGGGGAAGCTTCGAGTGGCGCAGTTCACAACTCACAACCCTTGGTACAGTAGTGTCGGTAGGGTAGTAGTGGTTCAGGGTTATGATCGTGATTCATCAAATAGGAAATATTTTTAACTATATCCTAAATAATAGAAAGTAATAATAAAAAAAAAATTTATTTTATGCAAGATCGTAGACGGTTCCGTCACACCCCCCTACTAAAACGGTTGCTACTACAACAAGTGTAGCAAGCGTTACTCTGAGTAATAATGATAAGATATAATTTGGAATGGTTAATGGATTTTATGATTATTGTAAAAGTACGAAAAATGAAAATGTTTCTTTCTTATATCTTGATTAGAAGAATTAAACTAATTTATAAGACTTTATATCGAAACCTTGATTTTCGAGCAATTCATCAACATAATTTTGTATTTGTTATAACAAAAATATTTCTTTAGATAACAGGAAAAACAAATATCAATTATTTGTATCACAAACAAAATTGAATTGATTTTTAAACTAACTTGAAATTCAAATGCACATTATTTCTAAATAATTTATAAAGGTAGTAAGGATAAAGATTCTTTGTTTTTATTGTCATCATCGGATACAACTTTGTCTCTCATAGGCTGAGTCGCAATATAGGTTTTATGCCTTTATGCTGGCTGACTAGCATTTTGTTAAATCTGAGCTTTAAAAACGGATTTGCCGCACGTGCTAGATTTCGTTTGTCTGAGATTGTGACGTATTGATCGTTATTTAAATGATACAATAGCCTTTAAGGTTTTCAAAAAGAAAACTTCTCATGATCTAAACGTAATAGAGTTTTGTATATGTGCAACAAGACATTTTTGCATGGTCACAAATTGTGATTCCAGAAGCTTTGTTATCTGCCTGCGTAATAAATAAATTAGAAAATGTGCTGAAGGTCAAATTTTGTTTTTATAAAAAAAAATTCTATTTCTATTGTTTGTGACTTCATTATCTATGAAGCAAAGATTTTGTTAAACAAATTTATAATTAATTAATAATAAATATGTTATTTCTGAATTTCTCGAAGATGTATGTCTTTAGAATATTAAAAATAATTTGTATATATAATTCTTCTCCCATAATAATCATCACCATGCATCCTGAATCCATCAAATAATTAATATTACAATAATAATATTATTTGTTATATTATTTGAATTTCGAGTTTTTCAATATCAATTTAAATTTCCAAATTATACCTTTTGACAAATATAAATTTACAGCACGCCTTTTAGGATATATCTTGCATACACTCATTTGATATTCATCGTTGGGGTAATTGTTATAATTATTATTTTTTTTTTATTTTACTTCATCTGTAATCAGAGAGAACTATTAATATTTGATATAGAATGATTTAAATTTAAAAAATTATAAATAAGAATAAGCTGGAAATCTGGTAGAATATTGGTTAGGGAAAGAAAAAAAAAAGAAAAATTCAGTCTTTAGTCTAATTTTAAATGTCATTTGGAAAAAAAACCCCAAAAAAAAACAATAATTTTTTTCAAATTGGTAATAATTTTAATTCAAGATTTATTTCTGAATTAAATTCATGCTTTAATAAATTCTGTATAATATTTTTAATGTCAAAATGGTTATATATACAGTAGCTGGACTGGCAACACCTTTTTTTATGCAGATTATTTAGCAATGAATTACAAGTAATCAAATTTTTCTTCGATTCATTCGAGTTGATGTTGAACTTGAAAGGTAATAGTTTGATATCCCGTGAATATCCAAATGGTAATTTAAGTGGCTTGAACATTAATTGAATCACAGGTGTGCTCTTTATAAATTATGAAAATACTTCAAAGCTTGAAAAATAAAATTACATTTTGAAACTTTACCTTTATTGGTAAGACAATTATTTTGTAAATTTTTATCTGGCTTTGAAATGTGATATGCTTTTGTATCCTTCGTTTCAAACGTATTGCAATCAGGTAAAATGCAATTTGTTTGATATTTGGTTTTATCATCACTTATATTTAAAAGGAAGTTATGTCTAGGAGAACTGGTGTTATTTTCAATAGCGTTATCAATGCTAAAATCAGAACCTATATTTTGATATTTTGAAAGCGCAGAAGCTTCGTCAAATATAATATCTGAGTTTGAAACTGGAGAATTAGAAAATGCTTTTAAATGGTTTGCTTCCTTTAGGCGCGATTGATGTTGGTAAAATTATAAATGATGTAAAATTATAGATTTTATTAGTACTATGTGAGTCACTTGAAACAACCAAGTCACTAATGGAGTTTGGAATTACAATTATTTTATCTTGATTATTTAATGTCTTAGCATATTCGAGTGTTGCAAAATCAGATTCAGTAAGTGAATTGCTACTTGTATTGGTTTGATGTGATTTTCTGGTATCACAAGGGTTTGATTTTGAAATTTTATTTAACTTGTTGGAACTAGTAATATTACTACAATCATTGCTACGTTTACTTGAATTATGAATTACATTATTTAAAGAATTTCTGTTAGAAAAATTGTTCTTATTTGTCTGAAGATTAGAAGAAACATCATTATTATTCGTATATAAATTTTTAAATTGTAATTTAGTTGTACAGCACTTAATTTCATTTGAAAATGATTGAGAATTATTACATGATTTAATTTTTTCAATGGAAACAGCATTCTGAACAGTTTCACGCAAAGTTTTACATGGTTTACAATATGAAACAGATTTTAATCCTGTTATAAAATGTTTAATAAGTAGATTCTGAGCTATTCTACCAAATTTTATGTTATTAGTTAGTATAGTTTCTGGATCACATTCTTTTACCACTTCATTAGTTTTAATAATTAATCTATTGGCATACTGAATAATACCTTCATTGGGCAGTTGGTAAACGTTCTGTAAGGAATCGTTTAATTTAATTAGTAAGTCATTTTCTAGAACTTCTTGAAACTTGTTAGCATCTGATTTATTTAATAGCTTATTGCTATGATTTAAGGTATTGGGTGACCAAATTTCGGATTTTTTATTTATTTGAATGGAAGACGATTGAGATTTATAATTAGATATTTCCTGTTCTACCGAAATAGCATGCTTAATGGTTTCGGTGAAAGTTCCACATGGATTAACGTGAGACCATAAATGAGGTTGTAGTCCTATTAGAAAATGTTCAATAAGTACATTCTGTATTGTTTTATTAAAATTTATGTTATTGTTTAGTATAAATTCTATGTCACATTTTTTCATTACTTTATTAGCTTTAATAATAAATCTGTTTGAGTACTGAGTTATACATTCAGTAGAAAATTGACAAATATTTTGCAAAGATTCATTTAATTTAGCCAATAGATCCTTTTCTAAAATTTTTTGAAATTCATCAGTATCTAACTTGTCTAAATGTTTAATGTTGTCGTTTACGGTATTAAATGACCGGGTTTCGGATTGAATCGGACGATTAGAACAATTAGTCGCAGTATGGCCTACTCCAGAGCAGAGTTGGCATCTTACTAGTTTGGGGCATTCTAAAGCTATATGCCCTAGCTTATGGCATAGCTGGCAAATCTTTATTGTAGAGCATTGTGGTGCAATGTGACCACGTTTATGGCACAATTGGCTAACGGAAAACATTTTTAGAAATAGTAAGATACAGTGAGATTGGTATAGTAAGTAAATAATTTACCTTGAATGTGTAATAATTTTTTTTAAAAGCCTTTTACAATTTAGTAGAATAATAAAAAAAAACTATCATAATAAAATTCAGAGGATTTGGAAAGAGTAATAGTTTTTCAAAATTTAATAGAACAAATTTGAACGATCTAACAATTTAAAAGAGCATAGTAGGATTTAGAGAATTCCGAAAGAATAGTAATTTTCTTTATACAACTTTTACTTTGACAAAATTCAAAGGGTTTAGAAGATTTTCTTTTATTAAGTTCATATAAATAACAAAATGCAGAGATGCAGAATCACTTCCGCACCTTTTAAATACCAATCTTTCAAAAAGGTAAATATAATAAAGAATAAAACTTCAATTTTCAAATTGGCATACATTTTTTTCACGATATTTAGTTATAATTTTAATTTCACAATTTTAATTTTATTCTCGTAAGGTTTTTAAATATGTTTTGAATTCTAATGCCTTTAATTTTTCATCTACAATAGTTTGGAAAACGTTTCATTAAAGATAAGTTGTAATTTAGAAGACTTGTTTTTTTTCAAATTAAGTTTCACTTAAGTCAAATGCAAAAGTGTCTTGTGAGTTATATACTTATTGTTAGAACATCATTCGCTTTGTAAAGTAGTAAGGGTTAGAAAAGGTAAATGCAGATTTTAGTAAAATTTCTTTTGAATAGTTATTATTGATTTAAGGATTTAGAAAAAAAAACTTAGCGAATATTATTTTCACTTTTTGAATTCAAATAAAGACTTAGAAAAATGAAATTCAGTTTTGTAGATTAAAAACTTGAAATCTTTTTGTAATTTTTGCTTTTGTTTGTTTGTTTTTCAAAATATAGAATTACGATACGGTGGATTCAGAGAAAACAGTGGGTTCAACTGATAAGAATTTTTCCATCGGTCTTACAGTCTTACAAATTAAATTAAAATAATTAATATTTATGGCAGTCAGATTGCCCTTGTTTATAATCACCCCCGCAGAATCTGAAATAAAAACTTAATTAAAATCTGGAAAAAACTTTGTTAGCAAAGGACGATCTGACTGTCCACCACCACCACATTGTCCGACGTTTCGAGCCTGCTCCGGCTCCTCCTCAGGGACTGAAATAAAACCCGCGATACACCTCCTTATATACCATGCACCCATACCCCCTTCTTTTCTCTTACCCCACCACCCTCCACATTCACCTCTCCAACTTGCCATTCTCACTTAAATTAATAAAGAATGATAAATGTTATCTAATTTACTTGACTCTATCATTAAATTTACATTATTCCGATTTCTTAGAATGTGAATACTTTCAAGGCTTTCCCTCTTATATTTATTCTTAATCCCCTGTTCCAAAATATCCACACTCCCAAAATCGAAAGAATGCAAACTATTTAAACAATGTTCTTTCAAACCCGATGTACAACTTGAGCTGCGTAAACTATATTGATGTTCATATATTCTCTTTTTCAAATATCTACCCGTTTGACCAATATAACAACCATTACAATCCCTACAATTAATTTTATAAACAACTCCCGATTTCAAACATTTATCATCCTTGTCTTTACAATTACTAAATAACCTTTCTAAATTATTATCATTTCTAAAGAAAACTTGAATATTATGTTTACTAAAAACCCTTCTAATCCTTTCCGACAAACCTCTAACATATGGTAAACTAAAATATGCATTCTTTCCATTTCTATTCCTTGTTTGATTATCTACCCGCTGCTTCAATCCACCATTATAAATTTCCCACACTCTCTCATCAATCATTTTATCAATAAATTTTACGGGATAACTATTTTTAATAAATGTTTCTCTAACTAAATTTAAATTCTTTTTCCTAAAATCTTTATGTGACAATTTAATCGCTCTGTCAATGACACCTTTGATCGCACCTGTCTTGTTTCCGAATTGGTGGTGAGAATCAAAATTTAAAAATCTACCTGACCATGGAGGTTTTCTATACCAATCTAATTTCACTCTATTATTATTACCTCTAATGACTCTAATATCTAAAAACTCAATTGATAATCTTTCTCAACTTCTTTTGTGAATTTAATTCTATCATGGATAGAATTAAACACATCCACCATTTCATCCACAAAACATTCTGGTACAACTGCAAAAATGTCATCAACATATCTTTTAAAAATAATTGGCTGAAAAACCAACTTAGACAAAGCAATACTTTCCAATTTTTCCATTACTAAATTGGCTATAACAGGTGACAAAGGTGATCCCATTGGACAACCATATCTTTGTTCATATAGACTATTATCAAAAGAAAAAATTGTGTTTTTAAAAACCAAATTAAGTGCCTTTATAAATTCATCTTTTGTTAAACTAGTATGTACTTTAATTTCAGACCATTTATCTTGTATAATATCATTCAACAACTCTAAAGGTATATTTGTAAACAAAGATACTACATCCAATGAAACCATCCTATGATCATTCGGAATAATAATATCTTTCATTATACCATAAAAACTCCAACTATCTTTAATATATGAATTTGTTTTACCCACTATCTTGAACAATATATTAGACAAAAATCTAGCAAGTCTATACGTCGGAAAATTTATCGATGATATTATTATTCTATATGTCAACTGTTCTTTGTGAATCTTAGGAAGCCCATAACATTTAGCTACAGTGCCATTTTCACATTTTAAATATTTAAACATACTATCTTTAATATAAGCTTTTGTTTTCCAATGCGTCAATAATTCTTTCAATTTATCTTGTAGTCTATTGATATGTGGATTCCTAATTTTCACATAAGTGGTATCATCCTCCAACATAAGTTGAATTTTAATGCGTCAATAATTCTTTCAATTTATCTTGTAGTCTATTGATATGTGGATTCCTAATTTTCACATAAGTGGTATCATCCTCCAACATAAGTTGAATTTTATTAATATAATCCCTTTTATCCGAAACTACAGTTACATTTCCTTTATCTGCTTTTTGGAAGATCATATTCGGATTCTCTCTCAAGAATTTCTTCGTTAAATATTTAAAATGTGAAAATGGCACTGTAGCTAAATGTTATGGGCTTCCTAAGATTCACAAAGAACAGTTGACATATAGAATAATAATATCATCGATAAATTTTCCGACGTATAGACTTGCTAGATTTTTGTCTAATATATTGTTCAAGATAGTGGGTAAAACAAATTCATATATTAAAGATAGTTGGAGTTTTTATGGTATAATGAAAGATATTATTATTCCGAATGATCATAGGATGGTTTCATTGGATGTAGTATCTTTGTTTACAAATATACCTTTAGAGTTGTTGAATGATATTATACAAGATAAATGGTCTGAAATTAAAGTACATACTAGTTTAACAAAAGATGAATTTATAAAGGCACTTAATTTGGTTTTTAAAAACACAATTTTTTCTTTTGATAATAGTCTATATGAACAAAGATATGGTTGTCCAATGGGATCACCTTTGTCACCTGTTATAGCCAATTTAGTAATGGAAAAATTGGAAAGTATTGCTTTGTCTAAGTTGGTTTTTCAGCCAATTATTTTTAAAAGATATGTTGATGACATTTTTGCAGTTGTACCAGAATGTTTTGTGGATGAAATGGTGGATGTGTTTAATTCTATCCATGATAGAATTAAATTCACAAAAGAAGTTGAGAAAGATTATCAATTGAGTTTTTAGATATTAGAGTCATTAGAGGTAATAATAATAGAGTGAAATTAGATTGGTATAGAAAACCTACATGGTCAGGTAGATTTTTAAATTTTGATTCTCACCACCAATTCGGAAACAAGACAGGTGCGATCAAAGGTGTCATTGACAGAGCGATTAAATTGTCACATAAAGATTTTAGGAAAAAGAATTTAAATTTAGTTAGAGAAACATTTATTAAAAATAGTTATCCCGTAAAATTTATTGATAAAATGATTGATGAGAGAGTGTGAGAAATTTATAATGGTGGATTGAAGCAGCGGGTAGATAATCAAACAAGGAATAGAAATGGAAAGAATGCATATTTTAGTTTACCATATGTTAGAGGTTTGTCGGAAAGGATTAGAAGGGTTTTTAGTAAACATAATATTCAAGTTTTCTTTAGAAATGATAATAATTTAGAAAGGTTATTTAGTAATTGTAAAGACAAGGATGATAAATGTTTGAAATCGGGAGTTGTTTATAAAATTAATTGTAGGGATTGTAATGGTTGTTATATTGGTCAAACGGGTAGATATTTGAAAAAGAGAATATATGAACATCAATATAGTTTACGCAGCTCAAGTTGTACATCGGGTTTGAAAGAACATTGTTTAAATAGTTTGCATTCTTTCGATTTTGGGAGTGTGGATATTTTGGAACAGGGGATTAAGAATAAATATAAGAGGAAAGCCTTGAAAGTATTCACATTCTAAGAAATCGGAATAATGTAAATTTAATGATAGAGTCAAGTAAATTAGATAACATTTATCATTCTTTATTAATTTAAGTGAGAATGGCAAGTTGGAGAGGTGAATGTGGAGGGTGGTGGGGTAAGAGAAAAGAAGGGGGTATGGGTGCATGGTATATAAGGAGGTGTATCGCGGGTTTTATTTCAGTCCCTGAGGAGGAGCCGGAGCAGGCTCGAAACGTCGGACAATGTGGTGGTGGTGGACAGTCAGATCGTCCTTTGCTAACAAAGTTTTTTCCAGATTTTAATTAAGTTTTTATTTCAGATTCTGCGGGGGTGATTATAAACAAGGGCAATCTGACTGCCATAAATATTAATTATTTTAATTTAATTTGTAAGACTGTAAGACCGATGGAAAAATTCTTATCAGTTGATATTAAATTGCAGTCGACATAAGTAATATTTTTAATGATAAAACAGTGGGTTTAGAATTTTTCTGATAACAGTAGTTTCAGTTTCCCTTTTTTTTTGTAAATATAAACGTTTTATAAGACTTATCTTCTCTAAAATAGAGGTTTCTTTTCAATTTTTAATGCTTTAAGATATAGTGAATACAGTGGATTTAGTAATAAATTTTAGAAATAATTTTTTTAACTTCTCTTCTCAATAATAGAGGGTTTTTAAGTTTGTGGATTTAGTAAGTTAAATTTTTAGATTTAGTATAATTTTGTATAGAAGTTTAATAATACTTCTCTTCCCTAATTTTATAGGGGATTCATAAGTTTGTAGATTTAGTAAATTTTATAGAAGTTTAATAATACTTCTCTTCTCTAATTTTTATAGAGGATTCAGATTTAGTAAATTTTGTAGAAGTTTAATAATACTTCTCTTCCCTAATTTTATAGAGGATTCATAAGTTTGTAGATTTAGTAAATTTTATAGAAGTTTAATAATACTTCTCTTCTCTAATTTTTATAGAGGATTCAGATTTAGTAAATTTTGTAGAAGTTTAATAATACTTCTCTTCCCTAATTTTATAGAGGATTTATAAGTTTGTAGATTTAGTAAATTTTATAGAAGTTTAATAATACTTCTCTTCTCTAATTTTTATAGAGGATTCAGATTTAGTAAATTTTCTAGAAGTTTAATAAAACTTCTCTTCTCTAATTTATAGAGGATTCATAAATTTTGGGTTAGTAAAGATTTAATAAAAATTTAGTTGAGAGGCCGTTGCGCATAGTCATCTTCTTGTAACTCAGAGGCTTTGGGGCGTTAACTAATATGATAAAATTATTTTTCAACTTAGTGAAAAATTTTCGAACATGTTTTTTTTTTCTGTATAAAATGTTTTAATTTTAGATTTTGAAAATTTTGTTATTTGAGAATTCTTTAATTTCATTTTTTTTTATTTCATTTCGTTCAATTTCTTTAATTTTAGATATATATATATATATATATATATATATATATATATATATATATATATATATATATATATATATATATATATATTTTCAATTCTCTTTTATTAGTTAGTCCAACTTATTTTTTTTTCTCTTTTACTAACATTTTCTTCAAATAATATTTAGTATAAGTATATTTCACCCACTTTGTATAATTTAAAGATGAAAAAGAATTCAGTAGGAGGTTGTTAAAAGAACTTGGGAAAAGAGACATTATAATTTTTCAGATTGTTACTGGAATTACAGAAATCAGAGATGGAAGATGTTTGAAGTTGAAATTTATTCACTGTTTTGATAGATACATAAATGCAGAACGTTCCATATTAATGGACACGTAGACGATCAAGTGCAACTAATAATTTACTAACTTAAACACGTTGAATCAAACCCACTAATGGCAACATAACTGAGGTTTCAAAGATTCACAAGGAAAACACTACGAACACGAATGCTGAACACATTTCCGGATATCATTGAAAGTACATTGACGAAAGGAAAAGTGCTAATTTGCACTCCTTGTGAGACTCGGATTTTACCACTGAATGATGGGGTGAAACGGTCTGCAGCGTTGCCACGTACTTTTCCTAGCGGCCGAAGTAATAGAATGCGCACAAACTTTCACTTATTTCTTTCCTACCTGAACAGTAACAGATTTTCTAAATTCACAAAAAACTTTTAAATTTATAATTTTCTTAGTTCGATTTGTTCATTTCCTGATTTATTCATTGATTTTAATATTATTTATTAATTCATTTATTTATTCACGTATTATTTAAGTTTAGAAAAGTAAATGAGCTTGGTTGTCTTTTACACTTTGCACTAACTTTCATTAAATTTTACACTTTATTAATTCTTTTATTACATAATGTAAGTAATATAGCAGAAAAAAAAGGACTAACATGACTCTAATTACACATCCTTTCGAATTTCATCCCTCCGGGGCCTCCAAAATTTTTATAGTCTTATGTCACGTCCTAAAACAAAACACGACTGGGATGTTTAACTCAATTAAGAGTTATGCGCTTTCAGGCCTTAACTGCGCCGGCTAGTAAACCTTGGACGAGCTGAGGAAAGGAGTGTAATATCAAATTCACTGTTAATGTTGAGATTTAAGTTTGACTAATTTTTGGATTAGGATTTGGGTTTTATAGGGACCAACAGAAGCAGCACATTTGTCTCGTAAAAACAATTTTGTTGCACATGCCTCTTGTATGGATAGGGAAAAGGTCACGAGCCATGGAATGATGTGCGTTGGATTAAATTTTTCCCATCTCAGGTTATTCTCAGCTTTGCCCTTCCCTAAGCTATCAAAATTAGAATTTATCTCTTTAATATTTTTCTCTATTCTTTAATGTTAATCCATATTAGGAGCTCTCTTTTAAAGTAAAATTAATATTGCTTTGTCAAGTCAAATTGCACCAAGCTCGTAAAACTCGCACTAAATGACTTGTATATCATGAATAACTTCTGTCCATTAAAGTCCGTAAGACCAAGGCCAATTGGATATTCACAATCCAAAACAAATGCTAATTTATTTACTTGTTTTTTCTAAATTTGAATAATATTCTCAACTTGAAATATGAAATCTTTAAAGTGAAATTAGTATTGCTTTGTCAAGTCAAATTGCACCAAGCTCGTAAAACTCGCACTAAATGACTTGTATATCATGAATAACTTCTGTCCATTAAAGTCCGTAAGACCAAGGCCAATCGGATATTCACAATCCAAAACAAATGCTAATTTATTTACTTGTTTTTTCTAAATTTGAATAATATTCTCAACTTGAAATATGAAATCTTTAAAGTAAAATTAGTATTGCTTTGTCAAGTCAAATTGCACCAAGTTCGTAAAACTCGCACTAAATGACTTGTATATCATGAATAACTTCTGTCCATTAAAGTCCGTAAGACCAAGGCCAATCGGATATTCACAATCCAAAACAAATGCTAATTTATTTACTTGTTTTTTTCTAAATTTGACTTAATTTACCTTTCTTATTTTGTAAATTTCCTTTTCACTTATAATTTTTTGAATATAGAAAATTTGGAATTTAGAATTCAGGAATTTTGTAAAAGAAATTAAACTAGAAATTTGAATAATTTGAATATTTATTTGAGTTGAAATTTGAGTGTTCGTACAGGATCTTAAAGCTTGTGAGGCTTGTAGATTTGCTTGAGTAGTCAGCAAAGCTTGTGGTGACTGCTTTGGTCAGTTCAGAAAAGCTTGTGAAGCTTGTGGTGAACTGCACCCTCAGCAGTGCGCGTTCGGCGTATTTAAATCAGTTGCTCCTCCTCTTCTTCGGCTGGAAAAACTGCGGTGTCGAATCGGGTAGTTGCGTCATCTTGTGTTAACGAATCGCTGGTTGACATTTGTAACGGCGGTTGATGCTTTGCATATCCGTAATGTTAAATGGAGCGAGTGGTGCGGGAAAGCGATGTCCAATGGTGCGGGGGTGGCATCCCTTCCAAACGTCAATTTTCAGCCGAGTGGGGAAAATCCTATGTTTTAACATAGAGAGCGGTAGAGAGCGGTCGCTCATACCTTCTCTATGGTATTTTCCTATAGGAGTGACAGAGAAAGAGAGAAGATATACCTATCTCCCTCACTCTTCAATCTTGTCACTGACTTTTTCACAGTTTTCTTCACTTTATTTAATATTGTTAGATATCGCAATTTCACAATTTAGTTACTAATTTATTTTAATAGGTATTTTTATAATAAGCTATTACAAATTTGAGCGGTGGTTATACGTTGATTAGAAGTGGAATTATAGTGAATATAAAAAATCGAAAAATATAATTTTAATTTTACAGAAAAATAATTAATATAATTTTACAATAATATGAAGTTTCATAAGATATGGTGAAACTAAACAGTCAAGCTAAATATTATAAACATGTTTACAAAATTGTCGTAAATATCGCTATTATTTATTTAATTACAATGTTTTACTTAATATTAACGCAGTGACATAAATGATTCTCTTAGGGTTTACATAGAATGTGTTTTTAGATTATTTCCAACCATAAAATTTATTATTTTTATATTTATTAATCGATTAATTAAGTAATCAGTCTTTCAAGCTTTGGATGTGAATATTTGTAATTGCTAGAAAATGAAATTATTATAAGAATATAAAACTACTAAGTTTCCACAAGAAAAATAATAATAAATCATTGAAATTATAAACAAACAGTTATTTTTAAAGTGTTGTTTGGAGATGGATTTTATATGAAAATGTAAAGAAAAATTATTGCAGCTGAACTGTGCTAATAGAAATTAAAAATGTAAAATAGTTAAGTAAATATAAGTCTTATAAGTTTCAAGATTGGAAAATAATATTTGTCGCAGGGTAAAGAAACGAAAGGTTTTCTTGAATAAAAATCGTATTTTTCGCTACGCAGCATCTTAGGGGAAGATAAGAGTTTCCAGATGTGCGAGACTTCCTGTGTAGGACCTTAGTAACGGTTTTCACATAAAATGTATTATTTTATTCAACTAATGAAATTTCCTATGCAGACTTTATAAAATATTAATTTGTTCATTCTAATTAGAACTCCAATAATTTCGTTAAATTATTTTACTGATTTTATACACTTTTGTGGACTTTTTATTCATTTGAAATATTTGAATTTTAACCGATTAATTATTATAATGTTACGTGAAAAACAAATAAAAAAAACATGTTACTGTTTATTTAGAATATTTCTATATATATATTTTATAAGGTTTGCATGAACAAAATAGAAATTCTTCATTAATAATATATATATATATATATATATATATATATATATATTTAATTATTTAGAATACATACAGGTTATAGTATAATTTTAACCTTGTTATAATTTCATTATTTGATTCCCAAAGAGAGTTTTAGTTAAACTAAACGAGATAATTATTAATCATTACAAAATACAAACAAGAGTAGTGTTTATTAATTTTTCATCTTTATTTATTCTAAATTTATCGTTCGGTATAAATCAAATAATTTTCCTACTTATAATTATTGAGATATTCAATGTTATTCTAAAATAATTTCCTCGTGCTATTGTATGTTGAGGCCCGAGAAGTCGTTGGAAAATGCGTCTCCTCGAAAAAGTTGGGGTGAGCTATTTTTAGTATGGGCCATGTGTACTGTAGCATCGAGATAACGCATCCGCTCGGAAAAAGCGTCCCTTAAAGCTAATTCACACTGTGAAAGAGTATTTTCAATTTTGTATATAGTTATTTTAAACTGAAAAACATTCATTTATTTATTAATTGTGTTGTTAAAAATTTATTTATTTATAACAAGAAAATTTTTAATAGTAACCGAATACCTTGCTATTTGGTGGGCTTTCTTTTATAGAGGTAAAAGAACAAAGATTGAAATGAGTTTTATTACTCAGGTAGAGAAAATAATCCTTTGGAGTGTGGCTTAAAGTATTACTATAAACTTGAATCTATTTTACAGCGTTATATTTTATACACTTTTCATCCCACGCCTGAACGGTTGTTAGTTAATATGTATTGTACTTATTTAACTTAACTTATATATAAAAATACAAAATATTCAGTCAACATATAAAAGTAAAACTATAATTAACAACTCATACTTAAGCTATTATTTAAACATATCTTATAATTAGCGCGTTAATACAATTGAGGTGGTTTTAATAAAAATCATAATGCTGAATTATTGTAATTTAACTAAGGGTACTATTACTATTATTATGTAAATATCATTTTCTTATTCGGATTGTTTCATAATTATGTTGTGTTAATAATTAATTAGTGATGAACAGTTCTCTAGAGTGAATTACTTACTTTGTAATATTTTTCGGTAAATGGTTTAATACTATATTTTATTACACTCGTGGTCGTAGGTATAGTTGATTACAATATTTTAGTTTATTGAAAATAATGTTTGTTCTTTATCAAGAAGAAAAGAAAGTTTACAGTCCGTTTAATATAAAGCCGAAATATAAGGAAAAAGGAAATTATAAGAATTTAAAATTTAAGATTAAGGCATACGCCGCGTCGACGTTTTATGGCAGCTTGGGGAAGCTTCGAGTGGCGCAGCTCACAACTCACAACCCTTGGTACAGTAGTGTCGGTAGGGTAGTAGTGGTTCAGGGTTATGATCGTGATTCATCAAATAGGAAATATTTTTAACTATATCCTAAATAATAGAAACTAATAATAAAAAAAAAAATTATTTTATGCAAGATCGTAGACGGTTCCGTCGCATTTTTTTAAACAAATAAATTCAAATCTGTATAAAGTCTGTTCAAATCGGATGTACATTTAGCAGAGGTGTAAATTATTCAGCTACTTCAAATCATAAATTGATATTGACTTTTGTGGAACAAATAAATTCAAATCTGTATAAACGTGATTATTATACACAAATTTCTGTTTAATTTTTGAGAATAAATTTTTAGAAATTTTTACTTTCTCCAGATGCATGTGTTGGTAGAAATGTCCGTTAAGTTTATTCCATATTTTTGAAAAAATTTTCATTTTGCTTTTGAAGGTACTACACATATTTTGAAATAATAGCTTTGAACGGCTAATATTGATTGGGTCAACATTAACTTTATTAAAATTCATATATAATATCAATAATATAACGTTTTGATCCGGGAGCGAAAGTGGCACTTTTGGCCAGGGTGTTCCGAAAAAATTTATCTAACAGGTTCTTGCTATAGATGATTATCCTAAGTGTTATTACTATTGCTACAGCCCGTCTACTTTTAGTTTGATATATTTTCACTAGGTTGTTGTGTGTGTTCCGTTACACCAGAAACCAATTTCTTTTTTCATTAGATTTCTTATTGTTATGATGGTTGGTGCATTCCTCTAAAGCTAAAAAGATTTTTATCCCCGCCCCCACCTACATTTAAGCGCGCTCGCGTACACATTCATACGAACGCTCATACACCGCTCCCGACTTACCGTTATTTTAAAAAAAAACTATACGCTTATACGTATACCCCATCTACTTTTTGTTTAATATTGCTTCGCTAGGTTTGTTGGTTGCGATCCGGTACATCTGAAACCGGTTTCTTTCTTCGTTAGATTTCTAATTGTCATGATGATTAGTTCATTCCTCTGAAGCTGAAAAGATTTTTATCCCTGCCCCCACCCACATTTAAGCGCGCCCCAGTACATTCATACGATCGCTCATACACCGATCCCGACTTATCGTTATTAAAAAAAAAAAATTAGACGTTTATACGTGTACCACATCTAGTTTTAGTTTGATATTTCTTCACTAGGTTGCTGTGTGTGATCCGTTTCACAAGAAACCGATTTCTTTCTTGATTAGATTTCTTATTGTCTTGATGGTTGGTTCATTCTTCAGAAGCTGAAAAGATTTTTATTCCTTCCCCCACCCACATTTAAGCGGGCCCGAGTACACATTAATACGGGCGCTCATACACCGATTACGAATTACCGTTATTTAAAAAAACCGTACGCCTATACGTGTACCCCATCTTCTTTTAGTTTGATATTTGTTCACTAGATTCCTGTGGGTGATCACTTACACCAGTAACCGATTTCTTTCTTCTTTAGATATGTTATTGTCATGATGGTTGGTTCATTCTTCGGAAGCTGAAAAGATTTTTATCCCCGCCCCCACCCACATTTAAGCGCGCCCGAGTACGCTAATACGGACGCTCATACTCCGATCCCGAATTACAGTTATTTAAAAAATATATACGGTTACACGTGTACCCCATCAACTTTTAGTTTGATATTTCCTCACTAGGTTTGCTGTATGTGATCCGTTACATCCGAAACCGATTTCTTTCTTCTTTAGATTTCTAATTATCATAATGGTTGGTTCATTGCTCTGAAGCCAAAAAAGAGTTTATCCCCGCACCCACCCAGATTTGAACGCGCCCGCGTACACATTCATATGAACGCTCATACAACAATCCAGACTTACCGAAATTAATAAAAAAAACTTTACGCTTATAAGTATAACCCATCTACTTTTAGTCGGATATTTCTTCAGTAGGTTGCTGTGTGTGATCCGTTACATCCGAAACCGATTTTTTTCTTCGTTAGATTTATTATTGTCATGATGGTGGTTTCATTCCTCTGAAGCTGAAAAGATTTTTATACACGCCCCCACCCACATTTAAGCGCGCCCCAGTACACATTCATACGATTGCTCATACACCGATCCCGACTTACCGTTATTTAAAAAAAATATACCCTTATACGTGTAACCCAGCAACTTTTAGTTTGATATTTCCTCACTAGGTTTACTGTGTGATCAGGGGCGGCGTTTCCAGCCTGGATGATACTAAGTACTCCAGACCTATAACATATGATGGTATGGAATTCCATACCTACGAATTTAATCAGAAATCCAAAACTTAATCCAAATCCAGAAACCTTAAAACCGCAGACCGCAAACCAAAGGAAATGCAAGTTTTACGTAAGAATAGCAGCTTCTTAAAATAAAAGCTTTTAACCTTATAACCCAAGTAGGCGGAGGACGCGTGGTCCCCGCATGTAAAAAAGTTACGTAGAACTGCAACACGATTATTTCAATAATTTTTAAACCCAAGTAGGCGGGGGACATGAGGTCCACGCGTATAAGGGAGTTATGTATATATGATAAAATAAGCAAAAAGATTATTTAAATAATTTTTAAACCCAAGTAGCCGGGGTATATGAGGTCCACGCATATAAGGGAGTCATGTAGATATGATAAAATAAGCAAAGCGATTATTTAAATAATTTTTAAATCCAAGTAGCTGGGGGACCCGAGTTCCACGCATATAACGGAGTTTCGTAGATATGCGACGTAAGCAAGAATTTTATTTCAAAAATTCTTAACCTCCATAATTAAACTCCCTTATATACGTGGAACTCGCATCACCCGGCTACTTGGGTTTACAAATTATTTAAATAATGGTTTAGTTTTTTTTTCATGTCTAAATGACTCCCTTATATGCGTGGACCTCATATCCCATGCGTGGACCTCATATCCCCCGTCTACTTCAGTTTAAAAATTGTTTAAATAATTGTCTTGCTTATTGTTGGACGTCTATGAAATTCCCTAATATGCGTGGACCTCGGATCCTCCGGCTACTAGGGTTTAAAAGTTATTTAAATAATCGTTTTACTTATTTCTTCATATTTACATGACTCCCTTATATGCGTCGACCTCATATTCCCCGGCTACTTGGGTTTAAAAATTATTTAAATGATCGTTATGCTTATTTTTTCAGATCTACATTCAAATTAAGTGAATTTAAAGTTTTTTTGAGAGATTTGATTATTATACGTCGTATTAATCTAGCTAGCGTCAATACAGTAATAATAATACAGTTCGAACAAACTTTATTTTTATTTTACCATGTTCCATGTGTATGTGAAAATTACATTTATTACATATAAATATATAAATATAGAAAAAATATATCTAAAATACAACATTTATGTGTAGTATAATATTGAAAAAACACATAACACTTATGTGATACAAGATTTATAACTAATTACTTTTCTTATTTAATAATTAAGAGCTAATTTTCATTTTCAGCAGATTCATTCGCGGATTCAGCAGAGGGCTTGTTTTGGTTTTTGGCTTTTTCTTCAATCATTTTTGTTCAATTTGTATCAATGAATTGATGTAAATTCTTAAATAATTTACATTAATTATCGAAGAATTAATTAAAAATTATTCGCTACAATTTCTAACAGTAAAGTTGTACATTTTTTTATAGTATTTTTTTTATCAATAAAAATATAAATTTGGAACAGCACAGATATACATACCATCGTCTGTGTCAATTCGAACACAAATTTTAACAATAGAATTAGTTTCTACATAGTTAGTTCCAGCAGAAATATCAACGACTTTTCTTATTGCAGATTCGTGACATTCATTGAAAAGAACATTTGCAGTATTTATTACATTATGTATTGTATATTCTTTCATAGTAGGTATGTCTAATATGAACTCCAGTATTTGTATGTAAACACCTTCGGTGGTGACAGCATAGGAATTACTAGAACGTATTCTTTTATTTTTATCGAATTATATTGACACCTTTCTTTAACAATTTTTCTGTAACTTCTCGATTCATTAGATAATTCGCATTGTTCGATAAACCTTCTTTTCGTGGGATAATTTGATCCAAAGTATGTAACATTACTGATTTTCGTAAAAGTTTTAGCACGTTTCTGGCTAAGATACAATATAAAATCATTTATTGCTGAATTTGCTTTTTTAGCAACATGATTTTTTAATATTAGTTCACTTTGGCCCATTGAAATCGTCCTGCATAATTGAAAAATAACACCTTTCGCCGCATGTATTTGCTGTATTAACTGACCATTACCGGTTTCAAAACAGTAGCCACTATGAGCCCATAGTAGTCCCCAATCGGATACACTTTTGCTTAAGTGAAGCATTTGATGAATATTATAACTCATCGCAGCTTTAGAATAATAAATTTCTGTAAGGTTATGAAACATTTCTAATAACCTGTTAGATTCATTTACTTCAATCTGTGTAATAGAATTCTTCATTAATATATAAAATGCATTAACAAGAAGCGACCAATGCTTCACATACACTTGCATGTGAGGAAAACATGAAAGTATGGGTAAACTAAAATATAAGATCCAGTTTTCCCATTCTCGGGCTTTCCAGAACTTTCTGTCTCTCAGAGGACGAGATAGACGCACAATTTGATTAGGAACCTTCAAATTATGTAACATATTATCTATCAGAGAAATATCATTATTTGACAGGGAGTAAGTCATGTTACAATCTTCTATCCAATAATTTAAAAACTGTTCAGCTATACCCAAGCAAATGCAGTGAATACTGTCTGGAAAGAAACTTGATATAATATTAAACCCACGTAGATTGATCAAGCATGAAGTCTTTTTCACTCCAAATACAGGATTTCTAGAAGTTAGACTTTGCTGCATATATTCTAGCATGCTTTGTTCATTTCTTAATGGCGTTATTCTGCTTAAAACAACAAACTTCACACAACCTCTTCTATTACTAGCAACATACTCTCCTGGATGGAAGCACCATGAACAACCAAAATATCCATTCCATTGAACAAGACCCTGCATTGGAGCTCTAGCTGCAGATTCAACGCAGCAACAAACCGTAAAAACTATAATGTTTCTTATTTCCTTATTAATCATGCATTTTACTCCATTTGTAAATTGGTTCATTTTTGAGACATAAGGTTTTAAAAAAATGTTCATGTCAGGCTTGTTTTTACCAAACCACATACCACAAACAATAGGCTTGGCAGTTCTCATCTTGAAAGGAATCCTATTAATTATCATCTGAATTGGCCATATTGAAAATGATGAGCTCTCAAAGACAGGAGCTCCATCAGTGTTAAAAGTTGAAGTGTGTAACGTTGCGAATTTCATCTCCCCCCCGTTCGCAACGTCGTGACTCGCCCTGAGGGCTTTACGTTCTCTTACTTCCGCGTGCGCTCGATCCACTGGATTACAACTGAAACAAATCCACTCTTCCGGATCATGCGGTGACCGAATTTGGTTTGAAACTGGGCGCCAGGCCACTGCGACGACTCCCTCTGCTCCTCCGGTTGCTTAGCGGCACTGAGACTCACGGGCGTGGATTTGCGGCGAGACGACCTGGGGGCGGTCGAAACCCTCGGCGAAATGATTAAAAGCTTCGATTACTGCACGGACGGGCGGACTCGTGCTCACATCAGACGTCACAAAAACACACATAAATAAATGAAAAAAAAACTGAAGGATCGTTTCACTTGGCTCCTATTTGCCAGTTTATTTCTCCGATTTACTCCTCACTCGGGCGGTAGGTTTCACAATGGTAACCGGGACGCGCTCACAAAATGGCCGCTCGGGGGCCGCCGCGCACTCGCCTTCTATACCCCGCACGCGCGAGAGAGAGATATCCTCCACGCTTGGAGGCCGCAAGCACTTCACAATTAAGGTTCAGATAATAGAGGGTCGGGGGCAGAAAGTAGATGCCATCCGACGACAGTAGACTCAATTCTTACCGTCGCACTGCGGTATGGGAGAGAACGCTGCTTGACTCTCCTTCGGGCTCTTGCTCTCGTGGTGGTCGCCCCTCGTGATGATTCCGGCTCCGCTTTCCCCTAACTCGGCCCCTAGCTATCGCTGCTACAACTTCTCTACTACTACCTGCTGCGACAACTTCTCAACAATTACTACTACACTTCTACTACAACTGCTACTAAACTTCTACTACTGACTGCTACTACATTTCTACTACTAACTGCTCCGGCTCGCGCAATGGCTCACTACGGACTGGTGAAGAAGACAGAAGCGTCTTATTCGGGTTCCGGCTTCTTCACCGATTTCGACTCGCTGCTTCTCTCTCACTCTCATGGCAAGACTCACGTTTTGAAAGTCACGTGATGTGCAGATCTCGGGGGAACCGGCCTCCCCTGCTGCCACCTGTTGCGCGCGCGTACTTCAAACCCCAGCCAAAGTTATCCTTGCGAACATGGCGGCGCACCTTTACTCCTTCTGCACCTCCACACTTCGCTTGGTCGGTCGCTCCGTGTTTTATCGTTGGCTCTTGATCCCCTCTCCCCTCCATGCTCGCTCATTCACTCTCGCTCGGTATAGCACGCAGGCTATAGCCTCCGCTCTCTCACTACTACACACTAGCGCCGCGGCGCCATACTCCTACATGGACGCTCCCCCTCACACATTCACTCCGGTACATAGCGGGCAGGCTGATGCAGTCCTCAACCTCTCTCTCTCTCTCTCTCTCTCTCTCTCTCTCTCTCTCTCCCTCTCTCTCTCCTTCGCTATCGCATGTGTACGCGCGCGCTCGTGGAGTCGGCAGTCATGCAGTGCGCCGCTGCTACGCGCCGCGTCTCTCTCTCTCTCTCTCTGTCTTCGCTATGCGCAACACGGGTGCGCCGTGTCACTCTCTCTCTTCGCTTCGTCCCGCATACAGCTGCCGGCCTCGTGGCCGTCGGACAGCCCCTCGCCGCTCTCGTTCCTCTCGTGCGTCGCGGGTGTCTTCCTCGTGGCAGTGCCGGCGCCGTGCCTGTAGTGCTGTGGTGTGTGTGTGTTGTCTCCAGCCTGCTATCGTCATCGTCGTCGCCTTGTGTCGTGCCGGCACAGCATGGGCGTCGAGGGCTCATGGGCGCGCTCACACCCGGCGCACAGTTTTATTTGCCCATGTGCATCGTCTGCAAGCGCACGGGCATGAGTCTCGGCCTTCGCCTAGCATCTCTTCGTTGGCTCTCTCTCGTTCTCTCCACTTCAGCCCTGTCGTCGTCGTCGGTCAGGATTCCCGGGCGGTAGGTGTAGTGTGCGCGTCGTCTGCTCGCCGGCATGTACCTCGACAGACAGAACACCGAATGAGCTATGTGTGTATGTGCGTGTACACATAGCTCGGTGTCAGTGCCGTGTCCGCCTCGCCCGAGTAGTGGTATTCGCGGCTCACCGGGGTGCGAGAAGCGCACCTCGTTACATCCCCTCCCTAAACCGGGAACACCTCAGTGTTACTGCTGGTTTACTCCAATCATACCAGTCAGCGGGCGGACCGGTGGCTACCCTCCCCCGACACCTCACCATACGCATGGATTACAATCCTTAACTTAAATTTATTTACATAGGGACAGTATACAGGTCTGGTCGAGCCGATTCACTCCTTCCTATCTGAAAAAAATTAAAATGACTTAATGTTCGCCCCCCCCCCCTTTTTCTTTTTCTTCTCCTTCGTCCTCTGCACTGCTACTCCTTGCTCGCGTGTCCCTGAAACAACAGACTTGCCTCTCGGCATGGTTTTTTACGTGGGTGTTGATACTTACTACCCTTGCGGGCGGCCGCTGCCTAAGGGCGGTCGGTTCTTATCTCCCTCTCTCTCTCTTCCTCACTCCAGGCGGTTCTGTTCCCTTCTCACTCGGTCGGTTCCTCTCTTTTTCTCTCTCGGGCGGTTTCTCTCCCTTCTCACTCGGGCGGTGGCGATGCGCTTATTATGAGCGGCGGTTTGGGGGCGACCGGCTTCTTCTGGCCTAGCCAGCTCGATCCCCCAAGGCGGCAGAGAGGACCTGATGCCGCAACTCCGGGTCCAACTCCCTGGTGTCCCGGAGGATCTGTGCGATATACTGTAGCATCTCCGGGGCAGATGGGGAGTGTGGAGAAGGCGACGGTGGTGTGGGCTGAGCTGGCTCGGGCGTCTCCTGCCTCGCTCCCGGGCGGTGGCGTGATTCCGGGGGCTCTGACCGGCGCTGGCGGCTCGTGCTCCTCTCGCGATGGCCAGACCGGCCTCGGCTTCGTTGCCTCTCGCTCACTTCTTCCCGGCCTTGCTGCGCCTCCCAATTCCTCTGGCGCTCCCTGTGGCGGCCGCCGCAGCGAGGGCATCGCTCGATCTCCTCCCCGCGCCGGCCGCAGTTTATACAGTAGCCGTGACGCGAGGGTCGGGGACACGAACGACGGCTGTGCCCTCGCTGCCAGCAATTTAAACACGCTCCCCCGTGCGGGCCGCGCACCGGGTCCACAGGAACCGGTTTAAGCCCGCCAAAAATCATGCATGTGAGTTTGACTGGCCTAACCGGTGGCTGCGTCCCCGGGCGCGACGCGGTAGCGAGCTCGGGCGGGGGTGGAGGGCGAACGGGGGGTCCGGGCGACTGGCCCCGAGAGGCAGCCGGATGGCGACTGCCGGCGCCGCAGATGTTGCAGCTCATAATCGTCCAACTGCAGCTGCCGTCGCGGGTTGTACGCCCTTCGCTTCGACCCCGTGTCGTGCCTCAACCTGATCTCGTTCCACATGGGGATGACGCTGGGTTCGGGGGTGATCGGCGGCGGGGTACATGGCCCTGGTCCCGGCTGGGGCTCCGCCATCCGGACCAGGCACTCGGCGAGCTCCACTTCCGCTACCCAGCTCTCTCTCTCCTCGCTGTCTCCCTCCTGTTCTCTCTGGGCGGTGGTAGGGGCCGGGCCCGCAGCAGCCGGCACCAACTCGAGGCTAGCAACCTCGATGGGTGCCGGTGCATGCGGCCGGCGTAATATAAACCGAGGGCTGGCTTCTTGCTCCTTGGTGGGGGCTGACCCCTCCCCTTCCCTCTCTCTCTCTGGGGCGGTGTCGACTTCCTTCACGGAATCCTTTCTCCCTCTTTCTTCTACTCCCTCTGGGGCGGTGGCGACTTCCTTTACGGAATCCTCTTTCCCTCTTCCTTCTACTCCTGGGGCGGTGGCGACTTCCTTTACGGAATCCTCTTTCCCTCTTTCTTCTACTCCCTCTGGGGCGGTGGCGACTGCTCTCTCTCTCTCCTCTCGGGCGGTGGCGACTGCTCTCTCTCTCTCCTCCCTCTCCTCGAGCCAGACCCCTAACTAGTCGGTCCAGTGGACCAGTGCCCTACGCGACTGCGGCGTACTCGGCTCACGGAGCATCGCACGGAGCTGCCCCAGGAGTCCGGGGGTCGGGCACACTAGGTCGTGACCTGGTTCGAACTCCGGGAACGGACTATGGGCAGTGTCGGTAGTGGGGCGGTGGCGTCTGGAGCGTCGCTGCATGGTGTACCTACTAGAGGAGTAACAGAAACATAAGAACAATCAGGGGATATAACACGACTCTCCTACCCCTGCTCGCGAGACCCAACTGTGGGAAGAGAAAAGGCGGGAGTAACTTCGGTTGCCCCCTCGCTGGCGTGGTTCAATCCCTATCCTCTACTCTACTGCTAGTCGCAGGGGTAAATAACGTTTTAATTCACATACGTGTACCTTCGCGTTTTTTCGACTACCCTCCATCTCTAACAGATATACGGTGGGAGATAATTTCGCGGTTATCTCGTAAGGGCCCTCGTATTTCGGCGCGAGCTTCGCGGAATATCCTTGGGCGGCATTCGATAGCGAGTGGACGCGGCGCATAACTCTATCTCCTACTGCATAATCTCCTACTCGTTTCCCGCGGTTATAGTATTTACTTTGTTTGGCGTGGCTCTCGTCGAGGTGCTTCGCCACTAAATCCTGAAGCGCATCGAGTCGGTTGACGCGATCTTTCCATAACTCCAGACCCAACCTTACTATTGGCTCCCTCTTTTCCACTTCTCGACGGAGGCTCTTCACGGGGCGGGGGGTGGCGGCCGTAATTCAAGAATGCAGGTGATGTCTTCAAGCTGGCTTGTTGGGCGGTATTGATCGCGTGGCGAAATTCGTGAAGGTGAGCGTCCCAGTTCCGATGGTCTCCGTCGACGAAGGTCGCGATCATGGTTTTTAAAGTTCGGTTACTTCGCTCCACCGGGTTAGCCTGGGGGTGATACGGAGGTGTGGTGACGTGGCGTATTCCGTATTCCTCCAGGGTCTTCTGAAGCACCTGATTCACAAATTCGGTGCCATTATCGGTCAACAAGTACTCTGGTGTCTCCCATCTGAACAATATCAGTTCTTCCAGGGCGCGGGCGACTGCCTTCCCATCAGCTTTTCTCAGTGGCTTCAATTCAAGCCAACGGGTGAACAAATCCTGTAGCACTAGGACGTACCGATATTGCCCTTTGCTGCGTGGCAATTCTATCATGTCGGCGGCTACTACACACCACGGGCGTTCCATGACTCTTCTCCCCATTATCCCTTGGGGCCCTTGCTGCGGACTTTTGAACCGTTGGCAGCTCTCACACATGCGCACATAGTCATAAACATCTTGATAAACTCCCGGCCAAAAATACTCTCTAGCTACTCGGTGGTAGGCTTTTTCGACTCCTAGGTGTCCGGCGGAGGTGATGCAGTGGCTATCGTGAAGTACTCTCTCTCGCTGTTCTAACGGCACCACGAGACGCCATCCCTCTTCTCCGTCGATTATTGGGTCCAGTAGCGAATCTCTCTTATATTTGTAGAGCAGCTCATCTTCTACCTTCCATGCATCATATTTCATTGGGCAGTGGGCGACCTCCTGTCTCTTCTTGACGTACCACTGGTCGGTAATCACTCCCATCTCAGCTACCTCTATATCATCTTCCTCGAGCATCCGTGAAAGGGCATCGGGGACCTTATGCATCGCGCCCTTCCGATGCACGATATTAAGGTTCCAATGTTGTAGTTCTAGGGCCCACCTCGCTAACCTTCCTGTCGGTTCCTTCATGGTTCTCAACCATTTGAGGGCACTGTGGTCGGTGACGGCGGTGAACACATACCCTTCTACGTAGGGGCGGAGCTTCTTCAATGACCAGACGAGGGCTAAGCATTCTCGCTCAGTAGTCGTATAGTTTCTCTCCGCTGGAGTTAAGGCTCGGGACATATACAAAATCGGATGTTCGCCATCTTCATACTCTTGCACCAACACGGCACCTAGGGCTGAACTGCTGGCGTCGCACTGCACAATAAACGGTCTGCTGAAGTCGGGGCGTGCGAGTACGGGGGCGGTGGTGAGAGCTCGTTTCAGCTCGTCAAACGCCTCCCTCTGGCCCTCCTCCCAAATCCACCTTTGGGACTTCTGCAGTAGCTTGAGCAATGGTACCTTCAGATCTGCGCAATTCTTGATGAATCTCTCATACCAGTTCACGATATCCAGGAAGCCTCTCAACTGGCGCAGATTCGTAGGCGTAGGGTAATTGAGTAGGGCTGCGACCCGTTCCGGGTCTGGCTGGAGGCCTTCGTGGTCGAGTAGAAAGCCCAGGTAGGTCACGCTGGAGCAACAAAACTCGCACTTGTCGGTGTTTATCTTCAAACGGGCGTCTACTAATTTCTTCAACACGATCTCGACCCACTTTAGGTGCTCCTCAAACGTCTCGGTGGCCACGATGATGTCGTCGAGGTAACCAAACACATACGGCTCCAACTCCGGGCCAAGAAGGGCGTCGATTAGGCGCTGGAAAGTCATAGGGGCATTCGTGAGCCCGAAAGGCATTCTTTTGAATTGCCATAACCCTGAACCTGGCACTGCGAAGGCGGTGTATTTCTTACTATCCGGGGCCATTGGGATCTGGTGATAGGCGGCTTTCAAATCTATCTTGGATAAATATCTCGCACCCCGCAGCTTGTCCAAGATCGAGTCCATGTTTGGCAACGGATACGCATCCTTCTTGGTCACTTTATTCAACGGGCGGTAGTCGATGCATGGTCGGTAGCCCCCGTCTCTCTTACGTAAGATTACCGGTGCGCTGCTATGTTCGCTCGCGGAGCGCTCGATAATCCCTTCGGCGTCCATCTTCCTCACCTCTTCCTGGGCGATTCCTAGTATCTTCGGCAACATCCATCGTGGCTTCTCCTTGATGGGCGTTGGATCGGTAACGCGAATGTGATGCTCCGTCAGATCCGTCAGTCCTGGCGCGAACTGAGCGGAGCTCAATATCTTCTCCACAAGCTTCTCCACGGTGGTTCTTTCGTCCTCCTTTAGCTCCGAAATTCCAGTACACTCGGCGTACACGACTGGATTTCGCTCGTTCCCTCGCTGCGCGAGATTCGTCCACTCTCCTTATCTGGCTCTCCACACTCCCTTGGCGGGGCGTACCTCGACGTCAAATTTCTCGAAGAAATCCATGCCTAGGATTATGTCGTGCTCTATTCCTCTGATAGCTTTAAGCGACAACATTTTCTGGTAACCACCTACTTCAAAGCTCACTTGTAACTCTCCCACGATGCGGTTGATGTCTCCCGTGACACTTTTCACGGCGGTGGCGAACTGTCGTAGGCGGTTGGCGTAACGCTCTATCACTTTCGGGCCGGCCAATGACACCATTGCCCCCGAATCTACCAGCGCTCGGTACGGCTCGCCACCTAGGATTATCTCAATGAACGGGCGGTTCTCGCTGCTCATCTCGGCCACCTGTCCGTCTGCCCCGGCCTCCGAGGGCTCGGGGGCTGCGTCCTCATCCCTCACCTCCTCCTCCTTCTCCACCGGGGGCTCTATTTCCCATTCTGTCCCGGCAAGCGTCTTCTCCACTTCCTTTCGCACCTTCTCTATGTTTATCACTCCGTCTGCAACTTGCGATACCCCCACCTGACTCTAGGCTTCCTCTCCATTTGGCGGCGGGTCTCGGCTTATCAAAGGTTCGCTGCATCTCTCCGTTGGCTCGGCGCTTTCACCGGCGAAGTCTTTTCCTTCGGGCGGTGGCGACGTGCACGGAGAGGGCACAACAGCGCTCTCCCTTTCTCCTCCTTCCTTCTCTCCTACTTCCGGTGGAGCCACAACCTCCTTTTGCGTAGTGAGTACCGGATTCTTCCTCGCTCCGTTTGCTCCTAGGCTAATTGGCGGCGGGCTTGCCCCCCTCCTCGAATGTTCGCTGCATCTCTCCGTGGGCTTGGCGTTCTCACTGGCGAAGTCTCTTCCTTCGGGCCGTGGTGACGCGCACGGAAAGGGCACAACAGCGCTCTTCCTTCCCTCTGCTTCCAAGTGTCTCGGTTTACTTGCTTCCTCTCTCTGCTTCTCTTCAACTCTCTTCCTCTCTTCGCTTCTCCTCTCTTCTTCCACTAATTGTATCTCCTCCGCTATCCTCTCTCCTTCTCGTTGCTTCTCTGCTTCGGCTTTCCTCCTCCTCTCTTCTTCTCTCGTCACCTCCTCTTCCCGTCTACGTGTCTCTATTGTCCCTGGGGAAATTGGGAGAGAGCCAGAGGACTTATCTGGCTCCCCACCTGCTCGTCTCCCCACTGGGCCCAGCGGTGGACACAACCTGGGCAGTTTGTGAACGTCACTCCTGGTTGGCCGCAATCTTGGCACGTTACGCTCGCAGGCGGCTGGTGCGGTCTCAACGGACAATAGGTTGCGATATGGCCCACCTGATGGCAGGCATAACATTCTCGTCGAGGACATCTATTCGCTCTGTGGCCTATCTCTTCGCATAGGTAGCATGCTCCTATAAATCGGCCGTTGTCCTCACTCCTCCGCGTGCTAGCATCTGCTTGGGGACCATAGTTCCTGCCGCTGTCGGATCTCCCTCTCCCTCGGCGTTGTTCCCCCTCACCACTCCCGTAATTGGCTGCATTACTAGCGGGCGGTGGGGGTGTATTCGCTCCACGTGCTAATGTCGTCTTGCGTCGTGAGATACCATCTCAGCACGCTCTTCGACAATATGCTCGGGACCGCTCGTAACAAGTCGCTATCGGCCATACTGGACTTTTTTCTCCACGCTGACAGCATCGTGAGGAATTCCTGATGGCCGTCTCAGTCTTCTCCCGAGAACTGCATCCTCCACGCTTGTACCTCCCTCCTGCACTTCCAGTCTCGGCTGGCGTTTCGCCGTCGACGCCTGGGCCGTCGCCTCTCCTCCTCGCTTCCGCTGATACTACTTCCTGACGAGCTACTATCGTCGCTATTTTCGGACGATGAGCTGTCCTCCGAGGGGCTCCGTCTGCGGCAGTGGCGTTTCGGATCCTCTTTCCTTTTCTTCTGTTTATCCCTACTACGGCCATCTCTCGTCTGTCATGCGTACCCTTAGGCGTGCGTCGTCTCCGCTCTCCCCCGTCTTCCTCTTTCTTGCCGCTTTGCTCCCTCCCTCGATTTGCCTTTCCTGGTTCTTGCCGGCAGGGCTTCTGCCTGCTACTGCTACTGCTATCACTCCCACTACTGCAGGGTTCTTCTCTGCGTCGTTCGGTCGGAGGGTGCCTCTTTTTGCTGTTCACCTCCGTCTCGTGTGCTTCGTAGTTTCGTCTGCTAGCAAACCGGGGCGGGTTGTTGCAGGGCTGGCTGGCTAGGTCGAATCCGTCTTGTATCTGTCGCCTAGGCGGCGTAATGTTTTCCCGCCGGGGCATACAGGCTTGCGTTGATCGAGGTTGCCGGTGGAGTCGATGGTGCTGCTAAATGTGGCGTCGTCCTTGGTATTGTGGTCAGCGTGGCAGTTGAGGTTGTCGGTTGGTATGGCCGCGGCGTCGGTCGCGTCGAAGAAACCTCGTATTCTGGGCTTATTCTAGGGGTTTGGTCTCTCTGGGGCGTCGTGATTGTTCCCAAATAACGTATCCCCAACGCTCTCATCTGCCAGCTTCGTACCTTTTCGGTCCAGTAGTTGCTCAGCTCGGGGGCGACTTCGATGTGTTGCGGCAGGCCTGACACGATTCGGTGCTCCTCCTGTCTTGACAGTGTGGCGACAGACATCGGTCGATTCGTGGCGGTGGTTGCTTCGCTGAACGTGACAGAGCTTGTCACGGGCAAGGCGACTGATGTGTAACTGACGGTAGGTGTTCCTCGTGTCGTCAGTCCGGAGGTCGAGGTCACTGGTTCTACTGCGCCTACAATCTCTTGGATCTGCATCCCCGTTAGGCGAGAGCGTAGGCTCTCATCATCTCCGGTGGTGGTGCTCTCCCCCGTCCCCTGCGGGTTGGCTTTTGACTTCCGCCCTCGTTTCCCTTTAGGTCGTACTGCCACCTCCTCCTCAGTTGTTGACTCCTGGCCGTAGGGTTCCCCTTCCTGTTCATCCCCCTCGTACCAGGGGATGTCTTTCAACGGAAGGCCAGCTTCCCTCAAACTTGCTCGCAGCAATCTGTCTTGGCGTTCGCCGATATCGTCTCGAGTGCTCAGCTGCTTCTCCCTCAATGTTGCCTTCAATCGCTGGGGTGACAGGCGTATCACTTCCAAATTTATCGCCCTCACCTCCCGGATCTTCAAAAACTTCTTCATAGTCGTTTGATGCTTCGCAACGTCCATGTTGCTCTCCTTCACCTTTCAGCGGTTGAATTCGCTCGTGCCGATACTTCGCATTACAATACTTCTGCGCAACGCGGAGATGGGCGGTGGTTTTCGAAACCCTAGGTACACGCGGGCAGCCTCAAAAGCGCCTTGACTAACGCTCGCAGAGGTTCGCGAACTCGAAAAGACGAACGAGCAGAGCGAAAGTAATAAGACTCGGACCCTCTTTCACGGGCTCGCACGCCAGCAAGCAGGTTCAAACATGAAGCGCGAACGACAGACCAAGCCAGGAGCCCCCCCCCCCCCGTGCATCGTGTCATACCGGGCGGTGTCTTCCGGGTTTCAATTTCGACCTGTAGACCTAATGCGGTTTTTATACTGAATTGCGTACTTCTTAAATGGTATGATATGTTATATATTTTAATTTGTACTCTGGAGATTACCTTTGTACTCTGAAAAGGGTAAAACAACACAAGAATTTTTTTTCGTACGCTGACCACTATCAAATCGCACTATTCCTTCTGATAGGCACAACTCATCCACCAAAAATTTGTTTCTTTCTTATTTGGGTGTGAGTAAGAGCGGTAGTGGTGAGACACGTCAAACCCCAAAACTATGCCTTTATTCAAAATTAGGACCTTCAGGGTGGCCGGGACGCCCCCCTGACTCCAACCTGCCTTGAGAATTCGCTTCTCCCAAAATGGCTGACCGCGACAGCACGCTAGTTGTTGTGTAACGCTTGGGCTCCCCCCCTCTCCACGCACAATTGCAATTACGTTTAATACGTTTAATATATATATACTTATTATCATCCGCGTATGTTGGTGTGAATCGGCTCGACTCATAAAATCTCTCTCTCCCTCGCGCGGCTCGATTCTCGTTGCACGATCTTCCGAATTTCCGTTTTCGCTTTTAGTCAGTTTCTTTGCCGGCCTCACGTTGGTGGCGCCAATGTAACGTTGCGAATTTTATCTCCCCCGTTCGCAACGTCGTGACTCGCCCTGAGGGCTTTACGTTCTCTTACTTCCGCGTGCGCTCGATCCACTGGACCACAACTGAAACAAACCCACTCTTCCGGATGACGCGGTGACCGAATTTGGTTTGAAACTAGGCGCCAGGCCACTGCGACGACTCCCTCTGCTCCTCCGGTTGCTTAGCGGCACTGAGACTCACGGGCGTGGATTTGCGGCGAGACGACCTGGGGGCGGTCGAAACCCTCGGCGAACTGATTAAAAGCTTCGATTACTGCACGGACGGGCGGACTCGTGCTCACATCAGACGTCACAAAAACACACATAAATAAATGAAAAAAAAAACTGAAGGATCGTTTCACTTGGCTCCTATTTGCCAGTTTATTTCTCCGATTTACTCCTCACTCGGGCGGTAGGTTTCACATGGTAACCGGGACGCGCTCACAAAATGGCCGCTCGGGGGCCGCCGCGCACTCGCCTCCTATACCCCGCACGCGCGAGAGAGAGATATCCTCCACGCTTGGAGGCCGCACGCACTTCACAATTAAGGTTCAGATAATAGAGGGTCGGGGGCAGAAAGTAGATGCCATCCGACGACAGTAGACTCAATTCTTACCGTCGCACTGCGGTATGGGAGAGAACGCTGCTTGACTCTTCTTCGGGCTCTTGCTCTCGTGGTGGTCGCCCCTCGTGATGATTCCGGCTCCGCTTTCCCCTAACTCGGCCCCTAGCTATCGCTGCTACAACTTCTCTACTACTACCTGCTGCGACAACTTCTCAACAATTACTACTACACTTCTACTACAACTGCTACTACACTTCTACTACTGACTGCTACTACACATCTACTACTAACTGCTCCGGCTCGCGCAATGGCTCACTACGGACTGGTGAAGAAGACAGAAGCGTCTTATTCGGGTTCCGGCTTCTTCACCGATTTCGACTCGCTGCTTCTCTCTCACTCTCATGGCAAGACTCACGTTTTGAAAGTCACGTGATGTGCAGATCTCGGGGGAACCGGCCGCCCCTGCTGCCACCTGTTGCGCGCGCGTACTTCAAACCCCAGCCTAAGTTATCCTTGCGAACATGGCGGCGCACCTTTACTCCTTCTGCGCCTCCACGCTTCGCTTGGTCGGTCGCTCCGTGTTTTATCGTTGGCTCTTGATCCCCTCTCCCCTCCATGCTGGCCCATTCACTCTCGCTCGGTATAGCACGCAGGCTATAGCCTCCGCTCTCTCACTACTACACACTAGCGCCGCGGCGCCATACTCCTACATGGACGCTCCCCCTCACACATTCACTCCGGTACATAGCGCGCAGGCTGATGCAGTCCTCAACCTCTCTCTCTCTCTCGCTCTCTCTCTCCTTCGCTATCGCATGTGTATGCGCGCGCTCGTGGAGTCGGCAGCCATGCAGTGCGGCGGCTGCTACGCGCCGCGTCTCTCTCTCTCTTTGTCGCTCTCGTGGTACTACGCTCTCTCTCTCCCTCGTATACGGCAACATGCAGTGCGCCGCTGCTACGCGCCGCGTCTCTCTCTCTCTCTCTCTTCGCTATGCGCAACACGGGTGCGCCGCGTCACTCTCTCTCTTCGCTTCGTCCCGCATACAGCTGCCGGCCTCGTGGCCGTCGGACAGCCTCTCGCCGCTCTCGTTCCTCTCGTGCGTCGCGGGTGTCTTCCTCGTGGCAGTGCCGGCGCCGTGTATGTAGTGCTGTGATGTGTGTGTGTGTTGTCTCCAGCCTGCCATCGTCGGCGTCGTCGCCTTGTGTCGTGCCGGCACAGCATGGGCGTCGAGGGCTCATGGGCGCGCTCACACCCAGCGCACAGTTTTATTTGCCCATGTGCGTCGTCTGCGAGCGCACGGGCATGAGTTTCGGCCTTCGCCTAGCATCTCTTCGCTGGCTCTCTCTCGTTCTCTCCACTTCAGCCCTGTCGTCGTCGTCGGTCAGGATTCCCGGGTGGTAGGTGTAGTGTGCGCGTCGTCTGCTCGCCGGCATGTACCTCGACAGACAGAACACCGAATGAGCTATGTGTGTATGTGCGTGTACACATAGCTTGGTGTCAGTGCCGTGTCCGCCTCGCCCGAGTAGTGGTATTCGCGGCTCACCGGGGTGCGAGAAGCGCACCTCGTTACAAGTGATACAATCCCGATCACATTGAGGTAATGAATCTATTAATTGCTTGTATGCTAATCCATCTGTTATATCACTAAATGTTGTCTTATCTATAAATCTTTCATTTACAATGGAATTATAATATTCAGCATTACTTTGTATTGCATCAACAATTTCGTTACGTACATCTATTATTGCAAACAAATTATTATACGTTGGATCTTTTAACATTATATTGGTATCGCATACAGAACATTGAACATTACGTTTTTTTCGATTAAATTGTTTTATATATTGATTACAATGTGGGCAGACAGCGTGATACTCCGTACAAGCTTCCGAATTAAACAGTTTATCAACGAGATATCGAGTTTCCGGCAATATGAGACAACCAAAAAAGCAATTTAACATTTTAAACAAATTTGCAATTGCAGATTGAGGTAAATTATACGTTAAAGCGAATTTTAAAACAGCCAGTAGTATTTCAGATTTACTTACAACTACTGCAGCATTAATCGTGTCATTGTATTCATCTTTTTCAAGCATTTCTTTCAATCTGTTAAAAGGAATTTCACTATCAGAATCAGTTTCATTTAGATGCAATTATTCGTTTATACTTCTGCTATCTTCAGAATCAGTAGAAAAATGATCACTGTCATCGTTATTTTCTCCAAAAATTTGTTCTTCAATATCAATAGTCCATGAATTCTATAAGTTACAAAAATTATATAAAACTTTTAAATTAAAATTTATACTGAAATAAATATTTCAACATAATTAGACTTTAAGGAAATCTTGTGTGTATATATATATATATATATACATATTTCTTTTACCAGATTTATGGAGCCCTTTTATACACACGAGCATATTTATGGAGCCCGTTTTCTTTTATGGAGCCCGGGTCCCATAAAATATTCTTATACGGCGTTTATGGAGCCCGATCTAGAGTTTCTATACCCAGAGAGGGATTATTTCTTTAGTCACTTGTATACGGGAACTCTGGGCGTAGGTACTAATATACAGGGATGGGCTCCATAAAGGGGTTAAGTCATAATTATATATATATAATTATCTCCCCATCCGTTTATGGAGCCCATCCCTGTATATTAGTACCTACAGCCCAGAGATCCCTATGGCAAGTGACTAAAGAAATAATGGACCCTGGGGTTATATACTCTAGATCGGGCTCCATAAACGCCCGAGAAAAATATTTTATGGGACCCGCAAATGTGTGTGTGTGTGTGTGTGTGGATGTGTGTGTGTGTGTGTGTGTGTGTGTGTGTGTGTGTGTGTGTGTGTGTGTGTGTGTGTGTGTGTGTGTGTGTATATATATACACATAAATATGGTCATGTGTATAAAAGGGCTCCATAAATCTGTTAAAACAAATGTGTGTGTCTGTGTGTGTGTGTATATATATACACACACACACACACACACAGACACACACATTTGTTTTAACAGATTTATGGAGCCCTTTTATACACATGACCATATTTATGGAGCCCGGGTCCCATAAAATATTTTTCTCGGGCGTTTATGGAGCCCGATCTAGAGTATATAACCCCAGGGTCCATTATTTCTTTATTTATATATGTATATATATATATATATATATATATATATATATATATATATATAATTATACAGAAATATACATATGGGATATTTCAGGTGAAATTTGCAGTTCAAAATTTTAAAATCACTCAAAATTTTTTACTTATAGTTTTTTATGAAAAAAACACATGTTCCTAAAATTTTAGATTGATATTTGCATAAATAAAAAAGATATGCAACATTGAAAATTCAAATTTTTTGAATTTTTGGTTAAAATCCAACTTTTATTATTTTTTTGCTCGAAAAACTTTTTGCATAGAACATTGATTGGAAAAAAGTTTGCATTTTATCTGTAGAATGTGCCAGTATTTATTGAGACTGCGCCTTAATTTTTTGTTCGAAACAATTTTTTTTAATTCTACTTTTAAAACTCTTCAAAATGCTTTTTTAACCAAATATGCTTAAGCTAATTGAAAATAGTTATGATTTTTTGAAATATCAAGAAAAACCAATAATTAGCATTTTTGATAATATGCATTGATTTAGAAACTTAATATTATTCATACATCGAAAATTCATATGTATTGAAAAAAAAATATATTACATGAATACCATACCTATATGTAACATTATTGTTATCGATACACATCCATTTTATATGGTAAAAATAAATGTTACATATATTATGATGCTTATTATCTTTTAAAACAAAGTAATTTATTGAGGTTGAACATTTTTATTTATTTATTAAAATAAGATATTAAACCTTAATAATATAGTTTTATCTGAATAAATTACTTTGTTTTAAAAGATAATAAGCATTATTATATATGTAACATTTATTTTTACCATATAAAAAGGATGAGTATCAATAACAAAATAATGTTACATACAGGTAAGGTATTCATGTAATATATTATTTTTCAATGAACCTAACAATGAAATTAACAAAGTAAATCTTTGGGTACCTTTTTCGCCTTTACCTAAAATATCCCATATATAATTATACAGAAAAGTTAAAAAAAAATTTAATTCTCTAATCTTTTGATTTTTAATTCTGTATGTTATCTTAAACCTAAAATATAGCTGACAGTATAACCATTAATATAAAATTCAATTTTCTATTATTTTTTGGTCATTTTTTATTACATATAATAGGAATAAGTTTTCAGTTTTAGTATAGAAAATACTAGAATTTTTTATTCATGAAAGTTGGACAGCTCTAATAAGCTCCTTTTTTTCCTTTGCTTGGCCAGTATAATCAGTCATAAAAGAATTTAAAAGAATTTTAAAAGAAGAATCCAATAAAAATTTGTCGAGTCAAAAATATTGCACCACTGTCTCAATATTCTTTGATGAAGGTGTAATAAAAATCATCCAATCAGAAACATGTAACTTTCATTAATAAAAAAAAAATACTATTATTTTCAACACTAAAATTGATAACTTTTTCCAGTGTATATTCCCTATAAAATTTTCAAGAAAACAATATAAAATGTTGCGCAGATTTTATATTATAACAGCTATATTTTGTTGCCTTTTCCAACTAATTTTGATCATACAGAACACTATCAAATCACTTCCATAGAAAAATAAAATTTTAAATTTTTTGTAAATAATATTATATATTTCAGACAATTTAAGAAATAATAAAAGATTTAAAATCTTATATTACCCTACCAGAATTATTAAATGTCAAAAATACTTAACAGGTTCAGTGCGGCAGCGACATTTTAAATAACCGAATATTTTTCTATTATTTTTCTAATATTTATATCTACTTTTGTTATATTTCCGTTTAAGCCAAATAAATTTGTTTTCTGCAAGTCTATACGAGAAATTAATTAAAACAAGAATTATTTTTAACTAATTTTTCTAACAATTAAGAGATAAATTTTTAAAATAATCCATGGTAAAATATGTACTATGCCACGCTTAACCTGTTAATAATGTATACTTAAACAAAAATACTAATCACTTATACTTTGATACGTTTTTTACACTCGTTAACAACCATTTTCATGCGCTACATTTTAAAAACATTTCTTACTTGTGATTCGAATGCCAATGAAAAAGACCTATAATAATCTTTGCTATCATGATTAAGAATGTAGTTTGGATCAACGTCTAATACCTGTAATACAAAAATTAATAAAGCTTTTTAATTACTCGATTTGTCATAAGCAAAATATACTTTAAACCCACTTTAAACTAGCAAATTAATAGTCTAAAATTAATTATTATGACATGACAAATTATTTACAATTTCTTTTTAGTGACATTCACAAGAACTATTTTTTATCACAAATACATGAACTTATTTTTGTTCTAATACTGCATTAAAAAATACTAACCAAATTTTCACTTGATGGTAATGAATGTTCATTATCTCCTCTACTGTATAAAGTTTCATCTTGCGGTACTTCAGATAACTCCAAAGTATTTTGACGAGAATTTTGTGAATTTTGTTGATCCTCTTCGTTTTCTATATTTAACTCAGTTTCATCAGAATATACTTCATGGCTAGATAATTCCTAAGTAACAAAAATATTAAAAAGACTGTAAGCAATTTAAGTTTTAAAAAATTTGAAATTTGAAATTCCAAACATTCAAAAATATTTTTAATTGTCATTAGTTTTAATACATGGATGATTCTATTTGTACGACAGATTTGTACGACGATGTGTACCTATATATAGGAAAAACCTAACCTTCAATTTTCTTTAATTAATCAATTAACGCTTAATTAAAGAAAAAAGGTAAGGATTGACGTTTAAAGATTATTTTTGCTATTTTATTACTTACTTGCTGATTCTGGTCATCACTACTACTAATACTATCATTTCCGTTATGTTGCAACTGTCTTCTATACTTTGTTGTTCTTGGAATACTTTGTGATGGATCTTCAAGAAAATTCCTGTATCTCTTCATGTTAGGCAGAGATAATAATATCAAAAAATAGTAATAATTAAATTAATTAAATAGTATTCCCGGTTAGTTTTGTATATATAAAAGATGTGTTAACGTATGAAGTTACCACAAATCAAAATGTACGTTACAATGTAAGGGTGCGCTCTCACGGGCTTAAATGATTCCGTTCAATTTTTCAGAACACCGTGGGACTACACCCTCGGAGTCTGCGAGCAGAAGGGCGCTTCTTTAATGGTCGTTAGAAGCTGCGCGATGTATACATCGTATACTTCGCTTCAGCTGTGATTGGCTGCAATAGACTAAATAATCAATTACACTAGAGCATCGTGAAAATCAATATAATTGTTTAACTGATTATTCGGAGTAAATAATGCGAATACAAGTAATTGAATCGAATAGAGCAGTTTAAAATCAAATTTATGCGCACGCAGCACCGCCCACCCGATGCGTCCTCAGCGCCCTCAGTGCCCCAGTTCTTTTCACATGGATTGCGTCATTGCGAAAACCGTGGAACTAGCGACTAGTATTGTACAAGATATCGTTGTTTAAACTTATCTAAGTATATCTTATTCAAGAAATATAGAGGTTATTACATTTAGTAATTACATTTGGTCATACGTGCTAAATAAAAATTATCTCTAATTCAAGATAAATTTGGCTATCGTTTCAATCAAGAAATATACTTTGATATGAAATTAGAAGGATCAAGTAGCGTGATTGTACCTATTATATGGGATATTTTCTATTGGGATGTTCAAGATATTAATCGATTCTTTTAGCACGTGGTTCTTCGTGGTTTCATGAATTTTCAAAATCAGGTATTAGCTATTGGATAATTTTCAATTATTTAATGATATTTTGATATTCTGGTTTGAATATAATTATCATCAATCTTAGAATTATTATATTTTTGTGAACATTTTGTTTAATTTTGAGTTTCTATTAAAACAAAATGTCTGTGTTCGACTTATAGGTTACACTTTTACTTTAAGTTTTTATTTATTTTTTTTTTATCAGTATATAACTCTTTAAGATAAACTTATTTTTTATATATATAGAAAAATATATTTACAACATTAAATTAAAAGTACTATCTGAAAATTTTATAGATTCTTGTTTGTACAATGTTTTAAAGTAACTTAAATTGTCATCTTTTACATACTTTGTTTGTCATGTTTTAGGTTCAAAACGTATAAGATTATGTGACTATATTATTCTTGTATGTACGTTCAGTAAGTTCGAGGCGATGTAGAGTAACAATTAGTAATTAAAAATTTGTTCAAGTTTTGAACCTTCAGTATCAATTAGTATTCAGTATCTTCAGTACTCAGTAGTATCGATCCCTAGTCTTATATATACATATGCATTAAGTATTAACTGCACACATCCGCTTTTATAGTGATGAGAAAAAAACAGTATATTCTGTACCTACTGATGACATAAAAAATTTCAGTTTTGAAGATGAATATTTGGGAAAACCTTACTTCGTTAAGAGAACCGATCCTATCACAGGTGAAGAATATCCCTGTGCTGCTCAGATATTAGCAATTGCAAGTAAGTTTGTGTTTTACTATTCTACTACATTACTATTTTAGGTTAAGTAAATCTATTATTTTGCGAGACGTTTATTTATTTTTACTTATGTTTTATAAAAATTAATTTTTTTCGAATTCTTTTATATTAATTTTGTGTTTTATGTAGGTAATGAAGAAGATCTGCATACTAACCGTAAGAGATTTATTTTTCATAAAAGAAGAGAAAGCGATGTATTAAAGGAATTAGCTGATGAAGAAAGAGGTATACATAAACATAAAAAAGATGCTCAAAAGGTCAGTATTAATTTTCAAAATTGAAAAACAATACATTCAATGAAAATTAAAACATTATACTTAATAATTGTAATTTTTTGTTATTCTTTCTGATTAGGATTTTAAGAGAAAGATAAAAACACATGAAACAGAGGAATTGTCTAAAATAATGCAGGTAAACATGGAGAGTCGTAGAACAGAAAATAAGGAGGAAAAATTAACTGAAACGAATGATAAAGAAGAAAATGTTGTACAAGAACTAGAAACGCTTAAAGAAAAGTACAAGGACATGAAAAAGATGTATTTTCAAACAAAAAATGAACTCCAAGAAGTTATTTTGAGAAAAGACCAAGCATTTGAAGAACTACAATTAGAATTTACTAAAGCTAAAGAAAAAATTGAATCTTTGACTAATAAATATGAAATTACAACTTCAAGCCGATGATTGCACAAAGTTTCAAACTACGTCTTGTCCTGTTAATAGACAATTATTTGCAACAAGTAAGTGTATTTATTTATACATAAATGTATGTATACATTTTCATGTAAAAACTTGGTGGCTTAAAACGTATATTGCTTGTTTTGATAATTATGTACCAATTAAAATGGTGATATTTACATTTTCTGTAAAATGTGTTTTTTATCTAATAGTACAACATTTAGGTGAATTAAATTATTATGCTTTGCCATTTAATTAATACATTAGCTATTAAATATAATTAATTTTCTACCAAGAATGATAAAATAAATGGTAAATTTTCTTTTATAGAAATAAGAAATAAATGATTTGTCAGTTTTTAGACATGTTTGTTTTTCTATTAACTCACAAATTTAGAATTATAGTAATACGTTTTCCAAATTAATCTTTTAATATTTTATCTCATCTAATATTTTAGCACTACAATTACATTTTAGTAATACCGCACAACATAATATCAGCAGAGTTGATACTTCTCCAATATTAACTAAAAGTAAAAGACGCAGATTAAACCCAAAACAGATATTGCCAACAACTCCCTTAGAGAACTACATCGATGAGAGTCTTGAAATAAACTTTGGGGAATCAGATGAAAAAACACAAAATGAAGAAAACATAGAAAAGAACTATATGAATTATGAAAATTATTTGTATACAAATCAACAGAGTGATAAAGTGATTGAAAAAAGAAGTGATAAACATGAAATGATCTGTAATAGAGGTTATGAGAAATCAATAGATGAAGAAATATACAAAGAAATTAAAAAGAGTAATATTAATATTAAACAAGAGCCTTTCAAACGTTATAAAAAAGAGGTTCAGCTAAGTAACAAAAAACAAAACAGTGATGATGAGTACCTGTCAGACAATTTTGTGATTGAAGACAACAAAAAAAATTATACCAAATGGACAAAAGAGATTAATGGAAAATGTGTAAGTTATTTTACTTTTTGTAACGTAACATAATGATTAATTATTAAAGAATTTACTTGACGATATGTAATGGTTATTATTTTGTAGGTACGAATGAAACATCTAAGACTCGGAATTTCAGTTTCATATGAAGCTTGGAAGGACTTAAAAAATACTAAAAAGCCAAGTCTATACTTACGGAAACTTGCAAAAGCTATATGGGGTACTCATAATCTTATGAATCGAGCCATTCAGTTGGATAAAAGTAAAGCTTGTATACCTGGTAGATCTCCACGAAAACCTCTAACCCCAATTAAAAAAGCTGTATTGCGCAGTGAGTACTATATGTAATCGAACATTTTAAAAAAATTTTTCAAACATAAATTAATAGCTTATAAACAAATTGTTAATTTTTTCAGAGGTCTTTCACGATTTTCTGAATGAAACCATTAAAATTTCTATAGAGAAAAAGAATGAAAAAAGCAATGGAGAAATTATCTAAGAATTTACATTAATTCATTGATACAAACTGAACAAAAAATGATTGAAGAAAAGGCCAAAAACCAAAACAAGCCCTCTGCTGAATCAGCGAATGAATCTGCTGACAACGAAAATTAGCTCTTAATTATTAAATAAGAAAAGTAACTAGTTATTAATATTGTATCACATAAGTATTATATGTTTTTTCAATACTACAAAATGTTGTATTTTGGATATATTTTTTCTTTATTTATATGTGTAATAAATGTAATTTTTACATGCACATGGAACATGGTAAAATAAAAATAAAGTTTGTTCCAACTGTATATTATTGTATTATTATATATTAACTGTATAAATCAAAAATGATTCTCTACAATAAAAATGACGGAAATTCTTAGATATTATACATACATTCGGTAAAAATCACGTAATTACGCAAAAGTCACGTGATTTTCAAATCAAACAATGTTGCCGGTAATTACGTGATTTTGTCAAAAATTACGTGATTTTGTAAAAAATTACGTGATTTTTTATGTCAGAAATTTCATACATTCGGTAAAAATCACGTAATTACGTAAAACTCACGTGATTTTCGAATCAAAAATTTTGCTGGTAATTATATGATTTTGTAAAAAATTACGTGACTTCTTTATGTCAGAAATTTCATATATTCGGTAAAAATCACGTAAATACGTAAAAGTTACGTGATTTTCTAATAAAACCATTAACATATGTTACGTAATTTTTGGAAAATCACGTATCATATTGGAACAAAATATTACGTGATTAATTACGTGATTTTGTTACGTGACAAAATCACGTAATTTTATCACGTGATTTTTTTCAATAGGGATACATACGAACGCTCATAGACCGATCCCGAATTACAGTTATTTAAAAAAAATATACGCTTACACGTGTACCCCAGCAACTTTTAGTTTGATATTTCCTCACTAGGTTTGTTGTGTGTGATCCGTTACATTTGAAACCGATACCTTTCTTCATTAGATTTCTAATTGTCATGATGATTAGTTCATTACTCTGAAGCTGAAAAGATTTTTATCGCTGCTCCCACCACCCACATTTAAGCGAGCCCGCGTACACATTCATACGAACGCTCATACAACAATCCAGACTTACCGAAATTTAAAAAAAAATATACGCTTATACGTGTACCCATCTACTTTTAGTTTGATATTTCTTCATTAGCATGATGTGTGTGATCCGTTACATCCGAAACCGATTTCTTTCTTTGTCAGATTTATTATTGTCATGATGGTTGATTCATTCCGCTGAAGCTGAAATGATTTTTATCCCCGCCCCCAACCACATTTAAGCGCGCCCCAGTACATTCATACGATCGCTCATACACCGATCCCGACTTACCGTTATTAAAAAAAAAAAAAAATTAGACGCTTATACGTGTACCACATCTAGTGTTAGTTTGATATTTCTTCACTAGGCTGCTGTGTGTGATCCGTTTCACAAAAACCCGATTTCTTTCTTGATTAGATTTCTTATTGTTTAGATGGTTGGTTCATTCTTCGGAAGCTGAAAAGATTTTTATTCCCACCCCGACCCACATTTAAGCGCGACCGAGTACACATTAATACGGACGCTCATACACCGATCCCGAATTACAGTTATTTAAAAAAATATACGCTTACACGTGTACCCCATCAACTTTTAGTTTGATATTTCTTCACTAGGTTTGCTGTATGTGATCCGTTACATCAGAAACCGATTCCTTTCTTCATTAGATTTCTAATTATCATGATGGTTGGTTCATTGCCCTGAAGCTAAAAAAGAGTTTATCCCCGCCCCCACTCACATTTCAGCGCGCTCGAGTACACATTCATACGGATGCTCATACACCGATCCCGAATTACGCTAATTAAAGAAAAACTATACGCTTATACGTGTAACCCATCTACTTTTAGTTTGATATTTGTTCACTAGGTTGCTGTGTGTGATACGTTACATCCGAAACCGATTTATTTCTATAATGCATACGAAAAATTTTCATTTTGATTTTGAAGGTACTACATATATTTTAAAAACATAGCTTTTACCGGCTAATATTGATTGGGTCAACATTAACTTTATTATAATTCATATATAATATGAATAAGACAAGTACATTATTGGCTCTTGCTAAACGTACTTAGGGAGCGCAATATATAGGGATAAAATCTGCCGACAAATAAGGAAAATCTAACCTTTAATTTTCTTAAGGGGAACAAAATTGTCAAGAATTGATGTTTGGCTAATGAAATAATAGTCACTTCTATGACAGACTTTCGAAACTGTTTATTTTGTTTTTTGTACGTCATATCTGATGTACATTTAGCAGAGGCGTAAATTATTCCGCAACGTCAAATCATACATTGATATAATTTTTTTTAAACAAATAAATTCAAATCTGTATAAAGTCTATTCAAATCTGATGTACATTTAGCAGAGGTGTAAATTATTCAGCTACTTCAAATCATAAATTGATATTGACTTTTGTGAAACAAATAAATTCAAATCTGTATAAATGTGATTATTATACACAAATTTCTGTTTAATTGTTGAGAATAAATTTTTTTAGAAATTTTTACTTTCTCCAGATGCATGTGTTGGTAGAAATGTCCGTTAAGTTTCTTCCATCTTTTTGAAAAAATTTTCATTTTGATTTTGAAGGTACTACACATATTTTGAAATCATAGCTTTGAACGGCTAATATTGATTGGGTCAACATTAACTTTATTATAATTCATATATAATATGAATAATATAAGGTTTTGATCCGGGAGCGAAAGTGGCACTTTTGGCCAGGGTATTCCGAAAAAATTTATCTAACAGGTTCTTGCTATAGATGATTATCCTAAGTGTTATTACTATTGCTACACCCCGTCTACTTTTAGTTTGATATTTTTTCACTAGATTGTTGTGTGTGCTCCGTTAAAAATCTAGCTGGGAAATCTAGATGGATTTTCTACATGGGAAATCTAGCTAGGAAAGGCTAGATTCTAGCTAGATTTTAGTGGATTTCCAAGTTGGATTCCTCGTCGGAATGAGGAAATATTCCCACCTATTATTAGATGGAAACCGACGCAATGTTGGCTAGTAATTTGCATGGATTCCCACCTATTTTTAGATGGAAACCCATGCAATCCTTACCAATCGTTTGCAAGGATTCCCATTTATAATTAGGTGGATTTTTCGTAGATTTCCGTGCCTTAGTGCCCAGCTCTGTATTACGTGGATTTCCATGTAAGTTCGAGTAGATTTTTACGTGGATTTCCACGTAGGTTCCAGTAGATTTTTAAGTGTATTTCTCAGTTCTTTGCGCCAGTGAAGGAATCCTACCCATTTTTAAATGGGATTCCTATGTACTGGGCGATAGATTTTAAAGGTATTTCCACCTATAATTAAGTGGATTTTGAGATAGATTTCCCAGAACTTTGCGGCGGTAAAGGAATCCTACTCGTTTTTAAATGGGATTCCTATATACTGGACGATTGATCTGAAAATGATTCCCACCTATTATTAGATGGAAACCCATGCAATCCTTACCAGTCGTTTGCAAGGAATCCCACCTATAATTTATAGGTGGATTTTTACCTGATTTCCATGTCTTAGTGCCTAGCTCTGTATTACGTGGATTTCTACGTCAGATCAAGTAGATTTTTATGTAGATTTCCAAGAACTTTGCGGTAGTGAAGGAATTCTATTCTTTTTTGAATGAGATTCTTATGTACTGGACAATAGATATTAAAAGGATTCCCACTTGGAAGCATGTAAATCCATGCATGGAATCCCATGCAAACTTTTCAGCAGTTTGTATGGATTCCCACCTATTTTTCGAATTTGGATATAAACGAAGCTAATTAATTTATTCTCAAAAAAAAAACTCGACACCTTGATGATTTATGATTTTATTGATTTTATTCTTTTTATAAACAAAATATTTATTTTTAGCAATTTTTGAAATACTTTGAAAACAAACCTATAGCTCTGATCTTAATCGATTTTCCAAACATTGTAACTACAATATAGTACGAATATAATCGATTCTATCTTAAAATTTAAGCCTTTGGCAACATAATTACATTACAAATCTAAATTTGTAATGATTATTTCTTAAAGTAGTAATTAGTTCTTTTTTATGTAATAGTTTAACAAAAATTGGTATGAGATAATTTTTCTCTTTTTTCATAGAAAAATACTTAATCTTTAACTGAACACAACGTTAACAATAATTTTTAAACAAAACTTTCACTTAAAATATTTATGAAAGAAAATTAAGTGAGAATTTTTCTTTAGAAAACTTAATAATAATATACATCCTTCTTTCCATAGATATAATCTCTATCACATCCAAACGATAAGGATTATTGTAAATTATGTGGTAATAACCATTTTGTAATTTATTAAGTTTTCATCATTTCTTTTAAATAATAGTTTAAGTGAAATTACCATGAGATGATTTTTCTCAATTTTCATAAACAAATATAAAATCTCTATCTGAATCTTGATCACTTAATTCATATAATAATAATTTGGAAATAAAACTTTTACTTAATATCGAGATGCTGATAAAAGCAAGTTGAGTATTTTAAAAAGGTTAATGATAATATACCCTACTTTCAACAGGTATAATCGTTATCAAAACAAAACTATAATCATTATATCAAAGTAACGAAAAAATAAACGTTTTGTACTAATCTTGGTAAATTAAGTTGCAACGCTAAGAAGTTCAAAAAATCTTTAAATCCTCCTAAACATCTGCGATGATTCATCCTGGAACTTCCGACCGCACATGTACACGTAATGATACAATGTGTCAATTAAACTTTTACTGAAAATTAAAATGTTAATAAAAGCAAATTAACTTTTCTAGAAAACTTAATGATAATACACTCTACTCTCAATAGGTGTAATCGTTATCAAAACAAAACTATAAAGATAACAAAAAAAAACTTTTTTTCACTAATAAATTACGTCTCAGCGCTAAAAGCTTTAAAAAATCTTGAGATTCGCTTATAAGAGATAACCTTGATGGTGAACATATAAAGTCCACGTGTCTGTCCAAAATGTTTAATCTAATTATCTGCTTCCTCTTCGTCAGCATTACTACTGTTTCCTGACGACTCATTCAAATTTTCTTCAACAAGGAAGCTTTTTTCCTTCTCGTTTTCTTCATTGTTTTTATCTGCTTTCTTTTTTTTAGAATTCTTAGAATCATGTGTGGCATCAACTTTTCTTTTCTTGGGTACCGTTATCCCTGGAAAAAATGCATGTTAACAGAATATTTTTATAAACTATCGTAAATCCATAAAAATAACTCACCTTCTTGTTTTCTCACTTTTTTGATAGCATCATTAATCTCTTGAGTTATGTAATGATTAATTTTATTCATCTCTTTGGTATATTCTTCGCTTCCAGACTCTATTACTGTCCTCTTTTTAATATAATATTTTACAGATGCTAAAATGATTAAACTTTTTAATCAATATTATCAAATAAAAGTAATAATAATATCTAAATAATGCAGTAATTTTAGAAAACAAATATTTATTAAATATTTACTTCTTATAAGCTATAGCTTTGTGATTTTGCTGCGAGATTTGCTGACGTTGATTTTTACCGTTTGGTGTCAAATATTCGGGATCTCCAGACACCGAAAGCTTTACAATTTCTGTCGGGGTGTATAAAGACCGTAACATTTCTTTTGTAAATTTACTTATAGTATTTTTGCTCATAGCATTGTCAAATTGTTCAACTTTAATGCAAACTCCACCTCCTAGCGAATACATCTGTACCTATAAATTAAATAAAAATGATTTTATTAGTAAAATGGAACAAAGTTATAACATTCATTTTGCAATAAAAGTACGATATGGAATTTCCATTTGTTTTAATTTTAATTTTAAAATAATTTATAAATTTTTAGATATTCATTTTCTTTTGTCTTAATATGTAAACCTTATTTCAAATATGTAATGCCTCATGCAAGTTTTTTATTTTAGAAACTAATGGCAATTATTATTTAAAAACATAAATATCAAAAATCACAAATTCAGAACCTTTTTTCCATTTATTTCTTTTATGAAAAGTTTTTTAAATTCTTCTAAACTTTTATTGGATGGGATATTGTTAGGCTTCTCCGCAGTTGGGAATAATTTTTTTTTGTACTTTTTGCTGACTACTGAATAAGGCTCGTCCTCTGAAGTGTCACATTTTTTTGGTGTTGATGCAGTCATAGCCCTATTCTTTGAACTTCCTGTACGTTCGGTACTACTGGAATGGGATGAACCTAGATTGTAATTTTAACAATTTCAGACTTTAACAGATTCAGAAATATATATACAAGTAGATAAAAAGAATGTGTGTATGAAAAAGAAAGAGAGAGAAAGAGAGAGAGAGAGAGAGAGAGAGAGAGAGAGAGAGAGAGAGAGAGATAAACCTTTATTTACCAAATAATGGCAAAAATATAAAATATACAATGTAAAATATACATAGAACTTACAAAACTTAATACTATTAAAATTTTTATCATGTAGATAAAATTTCGATAAATAAATAAAATAGAATATTCTAATAAATACATTCTTGATTTGGTCAAGGTTTTTAAACTAGTAATTGCAGTACGAATAAATAGCGTACACAGTCGGTTAAAATATCACATTTTGATTGCAAAGAGCCAGTGTCAAACTCCATTAAAACGAATTACAAAATAACGAAGTACAAAATAACGAAGTACAAAATAACAGAATAAATTAGAAAACATCGTTGGTGTACAATGATGGAGTTGTTCCAAATGTGCTGACGCCTCCACCGCCAGATAGGAGGGCTAGGCATCGACCTCGAGAAGATGTCTGCGCACCGCTCTCTTAAAGCATGATAAGGATGGAAGGTGATGTAGGGAAGGAGGGAGCCTGTTCCAAAACTGGGCACTTTGAACTTGGAAGGCATTGAAACCTGTTGAGGTGCTCACCTTGGGAATTTGTAGTTCAGGCGTGTCCTTCCTACCGGGCAGTCTGGACTTCTTCTCGGTGAAAAAGGACGCGAGGTATGAAGGTTCATGTAACCTGGTTATCTTATATAATAAAATGGCTTGGAAGTACTGCCTGCGCGAGTCAGTACGAAGCCAGTCCAGACGTTTCCGGTAGGGGGTGATGTGTTCATCTCTCCTCATCCCAAAAATATATCTCACACACGAATTACTAAGTCGCTGTATTCGTATACGTTGTTCGTCCGTAGCGTCCAAGTATACCACCGTGCAGTAGTCAATGTGCGGCTGTATAAGTGATTCAACCAACCGCCTGCGAAGCGTCTCAGTGGTACACGCCCTGATAAACCGCAAAACTATACAGGGCTTTATTAACTTTTTTAGTTAATACATCAATGTGCGGCTTCCAAAAGAGTTTGCTATCCAATGTAACACCAAGACTCACGACTGTGCCACTAAAAGGGACGAAGATGCCGTCCTGAAGCTCAACGCCAGCCAAGTTTCTTAACTCAATGTCATTGACATTTTTTCTGGATCCAAATACAATAGCCTTCGTTTTGCTAGCGTTAAGATGCAGGCCGAAGCCCCCCGCCCAGTCAGCAACCCGTCACGCCGCAACAGCAAGTTGATCAATACCTTCCAGAATTTTATCTTTGGCTATGTGAAGATATATCTGGAGATCGTCTGCATAGAAGATGTTCTTCGTCATCTGTCCATTTAGTATCTTGTGTAAGTCGTTGACGTAGAGGCTAAAGAGCAAGGGACCCAGGACAGACCCCTGAGGTACTCCCAAGTTTGTTTCCAACCAATCGGAGTTTCCATTTTTGCTCGAGGTTACCATTTGGGAGCGACCCTGTAAATAAGATTTTACCCACAGGAGCGCTGACCGTGCGAACCCCAGCTCTTTCAGCTTGCGAAGTAGTTTAGTAGGCGATATGGTGTCAAACGCCTTGCTGAAGTCAAAGAGTAGTAAGAGTGTTACCTCTCTTCTGTCGATGGCCATGCGTACGTCATCAGTAAGTTTAATAAGTGCCGTTTGTGTGCTGTGATGTTTTCTGAAACCGGTTTGGAGGGGATCAAGTAAGTTATTTTTGTTTAAATACTCCATGATTTGTCCATGAGCAATCTTCTCAAGCACCTTGGACAGGAAGCAGAGCAACGCTATGGGGCGAAAATCAGCCGGATTGGATGGAGAAGCATTTTTCTTTAGAGCAATTACTCGTGCCTGCTTCCAGATGCTCGGGAAAATTCTTCTTGCAAAAGAGGTGTTGAAGACACTTACAATGAACTCTCCGATAGCCGGGAATGCTTTCACGATCACCTCTTGGGGAACCCCATCAACTCCTCTTGCTTGCGAGGAAAAGTGTGATATAGCAAGGACAACTTCGCATAAATTTACTGGTCTGAATGAGAAGCCGTCATCGCTTACAGACCAGATAATGTCCTTTGCTTCTTCGATATTTTCAAGTGGAGAGATGGATATCCCCGCGAAGTGAGCGTTCAGTTCCTCCGGCTTAAAACCATGCAACTCCTCTTCAGCACTCTTGGGTAGGAGGCCGAGGTTCCGCATCTCCTTCCAAATATTCTTATTATCATCAAGAGCGTCTGACAGATGTTTGTGCAGGAAGGATGTACGCTCTTGTTCAATGCGAACGTCGACCTCACTGATGAGCCGAAGAAACTCGCCGAGCAGCTCCGCACGCCCAGTACGCTTATAGCGACTGTGCGTAGCATTACGCTTGTCGACGAGCTGCCTCAACTCAGGACCAAACCAGGGAGCATATTTTTTCTTTTGACATACTGTTTTTAAAGGCGCTAATTCGTTAATTGCTGTATTTAGATTTTCATTGAGTATATTTAAAGCACTCTCCAAATCGGCTTCAATTAAGTTTGTGTCTGTCCAGTCGTGGCAAGACAAGATGTCAACAAGAGAAGTACTGTCGATGCTTTTAAAGTTCCTGTAAGAGAAGGAGCCTGTTACAGGTGCAGGAGAAAATATATTAATGGTTGCATCAATGACACAGTGCTTGCCAAAACTGGGCAGCCACTCGTTATTGTGATTTAGTATAACATCGCAACTGTCTGTCAGTATTACATCAATCCATGTGTGAGATGTTGGAGTGTGGTGAGTTGGCCCATGCTGAACTATCTGGAGAGATAACTCCTCAGATAGACGCTTTATGGTGTTAGCTTCTTCGGACCCGGATAACAAGTCTGCATTCAGATCGCCCGTGAGTAATTTATGGCTATAATCGCCACTAAGGTCACGTAAAACATCAAAGAGATCACTATCTTTTTGCATGGGTATCTTTGGGGGTCTGTAGAATAAGCCAACGAGTATTGGAGGAGAGTTGCCCTGCTCTACGCTACAAAAAAGGTACTCAGGGATACCGGGTTTCCCCGGTCCCTGGGTATTAGAAAAAGCTAATTTCTTCACAGTAAAATCACTGCGTACATACAGAGCAATCCCTCCCCCATTGATGTTCCGGTCTTGTCTGATGACTGTATATCCCCCGATCCGAATGAGGCTGTCATCCACGACCCAGCCAAGTTTCTGCGAGCCCAAATATGCTGTAAGATGGATTATCAGCTAGGAATAGGCGAAGTCCCTCAATACGAGCCCTGATAGAGTTCACATTGAGGAACCCAGCCCTAAGGAACCTCTCCCCTCTCCCAACTGGTCAGGATGAGCTGACCGACTTGCCCGCCTGAGCTTTCTTCAGCCCGTCCCGCTATAGTTGGCCGTTTTTTGCTAGGTGTTGCTAGAGAGAGAGAGAGAGAGAGAGAGAGAATGTGGAATATCAATATATAATATATATATATGTATATGTATAAAAGAGTACTGAACTGTAAAATGTACAATATATTTACCCGCAGCGATATCTCTATTTGCATAATTGTCCAATCTTTGCTGTAATTTCTTATTCGCTTCTTCTAAACTTACAAGTTTAGCTTTCATTATATCTGAGTTAAACTGCAGTTCGTCTATTTTGGATTTCATTGTCTCAAGTAAATCATTTGGGTTGTTACGTATCCTTGTTTTATTTATTGAATCATTACTTTTATTCCAACTTTTTTCTTTCGTGTTGTCATTATTTACATCCTTCTTGTCTTCACTTTTATCTTTTATCTTTTCTTCATTATAATTATCATCATCACTATTATGTAATAGAGTAGGTTTATCTTGTCGTTGACCAGTCATTGACAAATTTAGAATGTATTCCAATGAGCTGTCGAAAACATCATTTACATTTGGACTGTTATGTATCCTTGATTTATTTATTCCATCGTCACTTTTATTCAAACACTTTCTTCTCAATTGTTCATTATCTACATTTTCCTTGTCTTCATTATTATCATGTAATAGACTAGATTTAATTTGTGGTTCATCAGTCTCAGACAAATTTTGAAGGTTATCGAATGAGGTGTTCAATACATGTGTTTCAAGTGCCTTTTCCTCAGAACTTTTAGCAGTACATTTTGAATCACGAGCAGGAATGACAAGATTATCTAATTCCATAAAATTTTTAATTTTTTCATCATAAATACGTTGCTGAATTTTTTGGTCCGTCGCTGCAGCTTTTGCAACTATCTAAACATTTTTGTTTTAAATACAAGATTTATTAATGATTGTTTGAAATATATATACAATTTATAAGAATAATAATAAAAAAATTCCTATACATTACCATTTTTTATCTCTTTACATCATTATGTTTCTCCTGAATTTCATTTTCTAGCGCATTAGTTTTACATTGTTTCTGTACATATTTATTTTTGTATTCTACTAGTACAGAATGGTCTAAGATTGCAAAGTGCGATCGTTTTATTTATTTTTTTTTTTTTTATTTAATAAACCAGAACAAAATTACATAGAGTAAAGTCCTCAGAGATAGATATTAACTACCTGTACGAGGGCTGGTACATGAATACTTAAGACTATACTTATACACTAAAGCTTATATACTAAGTATTAAATATTTAAACCTTAAACATTTAATATTGTCAATAGAATTCTCAAAACTTAACGCAAGTAAAACAATATGTATACATTTGTTTATTATATATATTTTTTAGTTTATTTTTTAGTTCATGTTTCCTATTAACACTTTTGCAATAGAGCTTTTTTTTTAAATTTTCAATCTCACTGCCAAAGTTTGTACCACTTAAATTAAAAGTTTGTTGATCCCTCTTGCGTATTTTTGGTAGGCGAACTGAGGCTGAGATCTTGTTGTGAGTAGAATCTAGATCTTGTTGTTATCGATGTAAGTGAAGACGAACTTCCAAGCCTGGGTTTTGCCAGTATTAATTCAGTTCCGCCCACCTGAGTTTGTAATGTAGTTGGTGATTTAGTTAACTCTTGCGTCCGTTTCTTGAAGTTATCTACCTTACCGAGGTATCTCGGTAAATCAGGTTTTATTATATATTCAGTAGTGTTCATAGCCTTGTTTACCTTAGCATTCAAAATTTTGCATTCTTGTCTGTCAGTGGTAACATGATCAGTATTATAGTCGTTTCCAAATGTCTTATTTGAGAAGCTACAGTTGACGCAGCACTGTTTCTCTGATGTGCACTTTTCTGTTAGATGCGTTCCCGCACATTTTAAACAGGTTGGGCTGTTCTTACACCTTTGGCCATTATGACCCAATCTACCACACTTATAACATGGTTTCACATTTATTATATCGTAAACTTTGCAATTCTGATAACCAACGAATAATCTGTCTTTATTTTCTTTAATATGTTTGTGCATTTCACCCGTTATTTGCATGATGACCGTTATTTTACTGCTTTTGTCATTGCCAGCTACGTGTAATACGTTACCCTTTGTATCTAAATTTGAAAAATTTCTTTGGTTTATGTCATTTTCGATTGCTTTTATATCAGACTTGAATTCATTTTCGATGCCAGTTATTCTTATGACAGGCTTACTAAGCTGTTCTTCTTCGAACTTGTAGAGGTGGTTGAGCTTGGCCTAGTAATCTTTTTGCTGTCTTGGCACTTTCCTGGTTCATGCATGTTATTGAAATTACATCTTTACTTTTCATATCAATTTTTTCGTTTGGATTGATTTTTCTTTAAGTAGATAGTGGAATACTTTTTCCTTTATCACCGATTTCTCTTCTTTGTCTTTTCTTGTCACTACAATTTTCGGCACTTTTTTGGATTGTGGTATGTGTATCTTTTTGACATTATATCTGCATATGTTTCCTTGTATTTACTCGGTCGTTCTTTTTCTTTCGTTAGAATTTCGTTTAAAAGCAGATTTTTATGTTTCAATTCAGTATTTAGTTCCCTAAGCAGCTGGTTTTCTGTTATTAGTGCACTTACTTTATCACTGTCCTTGTCTTCGCATGTAGTCTCATCCAGCTCATCAACTTGCATTCTGTTTTCTTGAAGGAGGCCTTCATAGTTGATTTTAAGTTTACTGTACTCTGATTCTATTTTCCTATAGTTTTTACTAAGATTCTCAATCGCTTTAGTTTTGGTTTGCAGATCTTCTTGTAGTTTTAGTAACACAGCACGTGTGGGATCTTGATTTGAGGTTATGTTGAAATCGCGTTCATCACAAACAACTAACACACTGTTTATGTATCTTACATTTTTTTTTCTATTAAAGTCACTTTTATGAAAAACATTGCAACACCATATACATACTACCGTTTTAACCGCTTGCGTATTGTGACATCGATAGTATATATCGGGAGGGACTGCCTCCGGTGGCAGCCCACTATCCTCCATCTTGAATTATGAATTATATTATGTTTTAATAATAATTTATTTAATTCTTCGACTCCACCTGTATATTTTAAGTAATTAAATTGCATTGTATAGTTCAATTTTGGCGTGTGTGTATGTATACGTATGTATCTGTATACATAGTTATGTACATACAATTATTCATAAAAAGTGAAAGAATACTCACATGTGAAATCGCAAATTTGCACTCCTACTAATTGAGATTCTTCATCATCATCCTCGTTTTCGTTCAACGAACTAGTGGTGTAAATTATTTTTGGATCAGTCTTTTGCGTTTTTGGGTGGTTTCTTTCTGAATTCAATTATTTCATCAATAGGTAGACAACGCTTTTCACCACTATTGATAAATTTGACTTTTGCGTGTGTGACTTTGTTGGTAGTACTCATTTTTATGTGATTTAATGATACAAAATAATTTATCCCTTGAAAAAGTCACGCTGCGCTGCTCTACACGTGCACTCGTCTTTCTTTCCGGAAGCAAGAGAAAAAGCACAATGCCCTGCTTTCCCGTCAAAACAATGTCGGCTAGCCGCAAAGCTTCCGTGGCGCCAAGGCACACGACTCTGTAACCAATCGGCGGCCGGCGCCAATTTCTGGCTTAGAGACCGCGTACTATATGAACTATTTTTTTTATAACTAATTTTTTAGGTGTATATATAAATTCAAATTCGGAATGAAAGAAGCTAATATATAAATATAACAGGAGCCAATTTGTTGTTAAGGCAGATTATTTCTTTAGTAAAGAAAACGAGGAAAGGTGAAAAATTCTTACGCGGCTGAAAGTGACTCGATCTCAGGGATGATTAGCGCCACTATAGTCCTATACTAACAAACTCATTTCAGTGTGTGTGTATATATATACCTATAAGTATAGCACGGTCGGATCCTCAGGCCTGTTCGGCCTTCGGAGCGCTCCCGCGCACACACAGCGTGTAACGACCACAACAACGTATTCCAGCATTCAACGTTCGAAGCATTTAAAATTTCTTCTAACAGTCACCAGAAGAAAAGTAGAAAAAGGAGAATAACAAGAGGTGCTACGAATAAGTTTTACAAACTGAATATGTCTACGTTAAATTCATCTAATTTTGAAACTGATTTAGAGGTAAATTATACTGTATTGTTTTAATATTGTAACAAATGATTAAATTATTCCTTTTAATTTGCACAATTACAATTTTATTTAGACATTAATTATGTAAAATTTTTTAGACTGAGTCAGAGGAAAATACTACTGGAACCATAACAAATAGCTGCCGTAGTTCACAATCATTGAATTCTACGCACACAGGTGACGTAACTGATATCATTCAGAGAGCACAGAGACTTTCTCAGTTTTCTAGTCTAGAAATGGATGCTAATAATTCACTTGGTAAGTTTACATCAATAGACACAACAAACAACTTTTTTTTATAACGTATTTCAATTTTTGTTATTACAACGTAAAATCCACAGAATAGCTGATTTTCATAAAAAAAGATGCATTAAAATTGAAAACAAAAATATTTTCTGCTTATAAAAAATAAATAATTTTGTTAGTATATTTAATAAAGAAAATACAGAAAGGAGACTCAATTTGTATGGATTCAGATAATTTTTAATAATTTCTTTCGTTTTTGTTATTCAGATGTAGAGTCTTTACATCCAGTATTCTCAGTGCATTCTCAACAAGAGCAATTAATGGGAGCTACTTCTGATCAAAACAGTGGTACATTTGTTTCAGATACAAGAATCAATCTAAACGGTATAATTTTTGTTTTATATGTAGAAACAAAAATTATAAATTTTTGTAATTATTTATTATTAATTATTAATTTTTGCTATTTCAGAATCTCCATATGATTGTAATAGGATGAATGAAGCTGTAGATAGTGAATTTGAAACATATGTAACCGTAAGTGTTGAAATTTCAAATATTCTCTTTATTCTAGTTGTATATAAACAGCTGTTCAGTACGGCATGAGTCAAATATAACTCATGAAATTTAATATCTTAAATTGATGTAAAACAAAGAACGTTTAAATCTTTTGCCCATAACGCTTTTTATACCACATATAAAAAGAGAGAGAAACTTAATGTATTTTTTCTTATACATTATCTATACTGAACCTGCTAAAAAACAAATTGATCTGGGCAATCATAAAAGCACTTAATAATATAGTTTAGAATAACCATGTTTTCAACATTCCTAAAACATTATTCTTAAAATTATTTCAAAAATCAGATTTATATTTCAGTGTGCTAAAAGTGAAGGTATTGAATTAAGATTTTTTAGGTTAAATATATAATACATTTGCTAAGAAAGATGAAAGGGCAGTTTTAAACAGCTTATAGCGTTAGATTGATAGAGTGTGGTTTAATACACCACAGATCTGTGACAGCTATGTAAAACTTCAATATAATATTGTTATATCAGATCTGTTACTTTATTATACAATATTCAATACCTTCACTTATGTCAATATCTAAATAGTTTAATAAAATACACACTAGTCTCAGATTGAAAATCTTCCAAACGAGACATTTCTTTGTTAAACATTATTTGTTTTAGTGGGTCTCAAGTTTACAACATTGGAGCGCAATGAAATGAAAAAATAATTCATTTTACTTAAAGTTTATACCATTTAATAATAATTTGGTGGCTAAATGTAGTATTCTCTAGTATAAAATAGCTTTATAACGAATGTTTAGCTAAAATTTCCATTGTTTAATAATTTCAGACCCATTTGTTTTATGTATATGTAAGAATCAATCTATTTTCTTCTTACACTTCTATAACTCTCTAATATAATAATAACCTTTAGAAATTTCATAAAGGATCCAATAATTTATTTATGTTTCATAAAATATTTGTAATACTTACTATAAAGAATTCATTAATTATAATACCAATAGTATTAATATATATTCAAGAATTTTTGAAATGATATGTCGTTTCGAATTTAACATTCAAATAATAACTTTATTGTCCATAATCCATAATTTCTTAAAAAGTAAGAAGCAATGAATGGATGTTATTGCTTATATAATTATACTATAAAGGAATTCTTGATTTGTTTGCAGATTGAAAGATTTCTTCTTTTATCCGATACCTAAGCTGTAAAAAAAATTTCACAAAGTAATTATTCTTAAATTGACACGAGTTAGTTGTTTAAAAGTTTAATATACTTATCTAAATCATATTTCTTAAAAGGATACTTCTTCTATTTACTTATTTATTTATTATTTTATTCTCTTGTGTGTAAGTATATCTATATGCATATTGACATCAGCTTATTTAGGCCAGGGCCACATAAACGCGTACGACTACGTTCGACTGCGTTTGACCGCGGTCAGGCGCACGCGCTCGGTTCTCTCATTGGTTGAAAGCAGACTCGTCGCCTACGGCGACCAATGAGAGAAGCAAGCGCGTGCGCCTGACCGCAGTCGAACGCGGTCGAACGCGTTTATGTGGCCCTGGCCTTAGACATAGTCTCTTGCAGAGATTCTACAACAGCTGCTCTACTCTGTTTTGTTCTGCTCTAAGGGCCATGGCAACTATAGAAAGGCATAGAGCACAGCACACAAGATTAGCATTGGTTAGTATATCTATAGGCGGGGTCCACAAGCTTCCACGCCACACACCACCAGACATCCCCACGGATTGTAGTTGTACCGATTCAGAGTCAGAAAAATACATTTGGCAACACAGTGTATAATCATCTTAGGGTATAACCCTCAGTAGAAACTTGGAACGCGGTGAAACGCGCGAACTACAATCCGTGGCGATGTCAGTGGTGTGTGGCGTGGAAGCTTGTGGACCCCGCCATATATAGGCCAAAACACAACACACAAGATCATTTGCTTCATAGGTATAGATATACTAACCAATGCTAATGTTGTGTTCTGTGCTCTATGACTTTTTAGCTGTCACAGCCCTAATTGGGTCATGCCAATGAAGTAATACTTAGTATAAGTATAGAATTGACCAATTAGATATTAGTATACAACAGAACATCTAATTGTGGTATCTCTGTTAATTATATGACCCCAGCCTACGACTGAGCCACGTCTAGATGACCGATGTAGTATGACGCAAATACGTAACTTATATACCACTTTAACAACAAAATCATAACTTTAATATGATTATTCGGCTTTCGTGGTATAAAATACTTACACTGGTGCGTAAGGTGATTTTTACCGCATTCCACACCCTTATCATATACTACTAGCTATATTCAATCGCGCTTCGCGCGTTACTTTTCTGTTTTTTAGATTATGTACGCTATCTTCATTACTTTTTATTTTTAACTAAAGTATATTTTCAAAGCCAGAACTTAACCATTTTTATACTACTCTAAATGTAAAAACTTCATTTAAAAAATATTGAAACAAGATAAGTTTTCGCGCGTTCTTCTTATCGACCAATCAAAATCAAGCCTTTAGAGGCTTCAACATGGCCGCTCATCACTTTTTTAAGAAGGAATACTATGATGCGACGTATTTTCGTCATGTTACATCGGTCAAGTAAAATACCCATAAGAACGATGAAACGTATCAGAATGCGAAAACCAGAGTGGTGGTGGTGATGGTGGTGGTGGTGGTGTCAGTGCTGGACCGCTGGATGCGACCTGAGGGAAGATGAACACTAGGTACCGCGTGCTCTGCGCTGTAGTCTGCGCCGTGATCGCTGATTGGTCAATTTCACTCTTTCTTTTTTAGTAACTGTTGGCCTTGATGGGATTGACTAATCAGCGGCAGGAACAAAGCACGGCGCAGAGCACGGCGCCTATTGTACATCGTTCCTGAAAAGTACATCATTGCCGAACTTCACAAATCCATATCGGAACATACCCTGGGACTCTGGCCACATAAACGCGTACGAACGCGCTCGATTGCGTTCGACTGCGGTCAGGCGCACACGCTCGCATCTCATTGGTCGTCATAAGCGTGCGCGCCCGCTGAGCCTGATTCCAACCATTAAGAGAAAGGAGCGCGTGCGCCTGATTGCAGTTAAACGCATGTTAGTTATAAATAGTTATTTACTTTTATACGTTTTTTGGAGCGTCGTAAAAATTTGAATATTTCATAAGTAAAAAAAATTAATAACTGTTAATAACTATTATAAATTTGGAATAATTGAAAATAATGGCTTTAAAGTTAAAATTAATCATGATTTAATATAATAATAATTTAAGAATAATTTTAAAGTTTAAATTAATTCAAACCTGTTTAAAACTAAAATAACAATTATTATTATGTAAAAAAAGTTTATAACTGATAATAATTTTTTACAGATTGATTTTATGGTTATGTACCGTGGACCAAAAAAGTAAATAAGAGTTTATTATAAACTGTTATAAACTTTTTTTAGCTGTTCGTACACCAAAAAAAATTGTTGATAACTTTTATAAACTATTATTATAGTCTCAAATCCAACCTTTATAAACAGTAATTATCAATAGTTTTAAATTTTTTCCAAAAATTAAATAAAACTATATACTTATATTAATAATTATTTGTTCAATTTTATTTCCGCCTGGATAGAAATAGGATGATTTATCTTTTTAATCCTATGGGTCACAGCCGGAAACTCGTGACCTACCTAGGTACTATCGCTTTTTTAATATTTATAAACACTTGATTATTATCGTTTATTGTTCCTTGCCTATTGATATCATCGAACCACGGACTTATCGTTTCCGCGACGACTGCTCTGACCACTGAGCTACCGATGCCGGTACACGTCTTTGTACGAGTTGCCCGTATGTTGTTTGATGCAACACGACCCGCCTCATTACGTCGAGCATACTATGCATATGTAACAGTTCTATTCATTGAAATTTCACATATTTTTTAAGTGTACTATACTTTTGTATAAGATTACTATTTTTGTATAAATTCAGCAAGTAGTCTCACGTTGGCGATGCTTAATTAAATCTGACCTTGACATCTTCGAAACTGTCAAACCACTATTAAATTAAGTTTTGCTCTAATATAGAAAATAATACAAATATGATGGCTTCTCTACTAATTATTGGTCAATATTTTAGGCCACCGAATAACAAAACAATAACAGTATCTAATAAGAGACATCAGAAACCCATATTTCAATATTTCTTTTAAATGAACATTCAAACGTTTATTTGGAAAAAGACGGTCGTCAAGCGCTCCGTACACGTAAAAACTATATGCAGATTTTTTTCCGATCATTCTATTGATATTTGCGTGAGTTATCCACGTTTGAAAAGTAGGTAAATTTTAGATTCCTACTTACCGACAGTACGGTTTTTATTTAATTAAATAAATTCTCATCATTTTTTTTGGAAAACGACGATCGTGAAGCGCCCCGTATATGTAAATACTATATGCAGAATTTTTTCTGGATAATTCTATTGATATTTGCGTGACTTATCCATGTTTGAAAATTATGATGGGGTTGAAGTTTGCAACATTGGAATGCAACGAAATAATTTTTTACGATTGATTAAAGTTTTTAAACAATGAAAATTGTATCTAAACCTTTGTTATAAAGTTATTTTATATTATTAAACACTAAATCTACAAGCAAAATAAATAATATTAGTACAAATACGATGTAAAACGAATTATTTTTTTTATTTCGTTGCGCTCCAACGTTGCAAACTTCAGACTCATAAATTATGTCGGTATTTCACATCACCTTAAGATAAAAAGAATAGTAGAAATTGTGGGAAGTATTATTGATCTGATGGAGGCAAATTAAAGAGATACACAGATTTCTTTATTGTGGTAGCGACGTTTCGTTGGCTTGGTCCAATATGAATATTATCACACGAATTGTAGCAAGGTATTTGTTTTTATAATTATTATATTTTTCTGTGGTTGCTAGTCTTACACTTTTTATACAAATTCTTTTTAATAAATAAATTTAGCATGAAGAGGTTGGCGGACCAAGCCAACGAAACGTCGTTACCACAATAAAGAAATCTGTGTATCTCTTTAATTTGCTTCCATCAGATCAATAATACTTTCCACAACATACCGAGAGGGCAATTTGAAAATTTTACCAATAGTAGAAATTATTGTAATAGCATTTAAAAACTGTTTTGACACAAGTATACAAAAGAGGTGATTTCTGCACGGGTTTAGTTTATTTCGCTTTGCTCGGACATCAAAAACACCAGTGAATTGATCCTCAATTTAACACAGGAGTATCGAACTATATTTTTCATTATACTCTAGCCGAAAGTGCCACATTCCCGTCCGATTCCGAAACGGGAATGTGTATTTCGGTCCGGATATCTTTTTATACATGTGTTTTTATTATCCCATGAATAATAACACTTGCAATATCTCGTTTCATCAGGTGAGAGGTGAAACCAGACAACTCACGGGCTGCTTTTTTCCATTCGGTTTTTAGTTGATAACAAAGATAGCGAATTACGGAATCAAAGATTTTAACTCCTTACAGTGTTCTTAATAGTCACATAAATCACAAAAATAATGAAAAAAAAATTTTTTTAACGTATAGAAAGAACAAAGATTCTTAATTAAAAAGCGAAGGAAAAAAGGAGCCCACGAGTGGTCTGGTTTCTTAGCTCTCGGCCGAGTTGTCTGATTTCACCGAACAATTTGTACGATAAATTTATAGTTTTTTTTTTGAGATTTTTAATATTTCGTATTCATTGGCCTACCGCAACGATTATTCCGTTGTTGGTTAAACGGTTCGCCAAATTTTAACAATTTTGTGAAAGGTTGGAGAATGGTAGGTTTTATTTCTACCATGGATTTTATTAAATCAAAGGGCGCGACAGCGCCCTGCTTGGCGAGTAAAAGAACGAAGTGACTAACAAGCGGGGTGTTGACGCACCCTTTATTCTTTGGAATAGTCCGCTCCAACCTTACTTTTTTCTTTTCTTGATAACAACATTTTTTTTTCTTTATTTGAATACTTAAATGCATTCCATTAGATAGAATCTTTTATGTACTATTCATATCTGCAATTTCATGTTTCAAGATTCTTTCGTTTTCGTATACTTTTAATAGTAAATTTGCCCTCTCAATTTTCATCTCATTTTTCATTTTCGTCGTCGTCCTCGTCTTCGCGTCGTCGTCGCAGTTTAATCCTATACCACATATACGTACGTATAGGCACTATTAGACAGTGGTTCTACTTGTATCCGAGAGTGGCGCTCTATAAATTTTTCTGCAGGGCTATATATATATACACACACACACACACACACACACACACACACACACACACACACACACACACACACACACACACACACACACACACACACACACACACACACACACACACACACACACACACACACACACACACACACACACACACACACACACACACACACACACACACACACACACACCCGTATCTGGTCGACCTAACCTTATTTACATATAAATAACACGTCTCAGTATTTATATATATATACATATACAGATATTACAAATGTTCATATAGTGAGTTTAGTTATTAGTTAATTAATTAATATTAGGCCGAATCCATCTCAAATCAGACAGCCCGCGTATGCCTATTTCACCTATCATGTTGAAATAAAAATATTTATGTTCTACTCGAAAAAATATTTTACACGTGTTTCTTTATTTTTTTGTTTCATCAAAATTTCATGCGTTCAGCGATGCCGAAAAATTCCGAGAAAATTCTTTCATTGAGAAAAAAAATTTTCAATGTGATTTTCAGACTGCTATTGTTGCAGCAGTTTTTCGAGCTTTTAAACGTGTAACACACAATTTCACTCAGTTTTGAGCCCTCTTTAACGGCCTTAATGTCATTTTCAAAAAAAATAAAAAATCCACGAGCTATGCACTTTTTACTGAAAAATTCATTTTTTAGGGAAGTGCCTTTTTCTCGAAAACCCCATGTTTTTTTTGCACAATTTTTGTTGTCGTGATAGAGGACGGTAATGCCTAGCTAGACGTATTTGTGAGATTCGGTACTTTTTCCCTGGGATAGCGATCACTAATGAGATAACACACAAACAAATTTTTCACGCCTAATGCTTATATATAGTCAATGATATTAGAGTCAATGTAAAGGTATTTGTCTTTGTGTGTATGTAATATACAGGTACACATAACTATGTATTTATTTGTTATTTGCGTCTTTTTGATTTTTTATTTTTATACCTTTTTTTCATTTGTATACCTATTTTACTACCTTTGTTTTTCTGCTTCATTGTTCTTATTCAGTAAGCGGACGATCAGCGGTCTTTGCTGTCAAACAATGTATTTTATCGTCACATGTTTTTTTAACCCATATATGAGTTTTTTGAATTCCAGGATACTTTGGAGTTGTAAGCCAATCAATATTTTTTTCTTTTCTGAATTGTTCTATTTCAGCATCTTGTAAATGTATTATTTTAATAGCATCAGTATATTTTTGAACATGTATTGCAAAATCATTTGCGTTTTGAATAGCTTCTTCAAGGGGCTCTCGAAGATTATGCGAAGTAGCATAATGCTTTATAAGTCCACCCACACCATCTACAGCTCCTTTGCCGTGCCCAGTAGCAGAGAACAACCATTTTATATCACACGGTGCTCGTTTTAGTTCATCTAATTGAAAGCGATTTTTAAAGTGACTCGCAGCGCCGTCTGATACGATGGTAATTTTTTTAATTGAATCACAACAATTTTCTTTCAAGAATTTTATAATTTTTTGTACTGCTAGCAAAGCATACGCTGAATCATGTTTTCGGTCATCACTTATAACTGCGAAACTTTGTGTCGAATCCCCTTGATAAGAGACTGCTGTGAAAATAGAAATTTGATCATTAACCCAATGATTTCCTTGAACAGCTTTATTATGAATCACAGCCCAGTTTTCAGCGAAGTCTATTTGAAGAACTAAATGATGTGAGTCTTTTTTAGCACTTTCTCTTTCTGTTTTTATAGCTTTGCGTTGTATATTTTTACATACATGTGAGTACTAACCCTCATGGTCCAAACCGAAAGTTCATCTTTAAAAGCAGAAATTGATAGTGTCTTTTTAATCAGGTTTCCATTATCCCACAAAGCATATGTAATTTCTTCTGTGCCTTCTACATCTTGCAGTTTTAAAACATGAAACGTAATTCCCTTAATCCCTGGACATAGTTTACATTCTTGTAAATAACATAAATCAGATGGCTCAGAACACATTGTTGCATTTATTATTTGTGACCGACTTTCATCCAACTCTGTGACGTTACTCCCTCTAAAATTAATTAAGCTCGTAAGAAATAAATCATAATTTGCGCAATAGATACAGAGACAAACTTCTTTGATGGGGCTAAGTAAGACATACTTTGGTCGCAAACTATAAAATTTCGATTTTCCAATTCTCAATTCTGGATAATCATTTTTATATACTTTATACGTCTCTTTTAAACTTCGAGTAAGAAAACGCTTAACTTTTTTCTCTTTTTTATTGTTAACTTTAATTGTAACAACGTCACATTTATTAGGACTTTGTCTTGAACAATTAAAATCATCATTTAAATAATATTCCATAACAATTTTTTCCATGTTTTCATCAATCGGATGGCCTGAATATGCATCTGGTTCTGAATAAATTCCTTTTTCTTTAACAAGATTTCTCGATTTGTTGATCATATACATTGTTATTTCTGGAAATAAAGATAAAATTTCATGTTTTGTAAAGGATGAAGGTAGCAAAGTCAGAATTTTTATTTTTTCTGATACCGTAGAACACTTTTGCAAGGCTAGACCAAGATTTTGTATCCATTCTGTACAATGGCATACAGTTGATTCATTTGCTGTTATAGAAACGTCATAAACATTGTTCAACTTCACATCAAGGGTATTAGACAATGTTGAAAGTATTTTTTTTTCTTCTTTGTTACGTAATTTTCAATTGATTTTTCATGTATAAGATTTTTTCTTTTAAGAGGCGATACAGAACCTAAGAAAGATGTACTTATTTCATTATTAAATTCTTCAATGCGTTCTGGAGTACTTGGTAAAAAATCTTCATCTCTATCAACTACGTTATCGGTAACTTCATTATCCGTTATAAATTCATTGTCAGTACTACTCACCAATTCTAAAGCACGATTGTAACAATGTTGACACAGATATGTAGAAGGTGTCAAAGGTAAATGAGGATAGAGGTGCTTCAATGGATGAGCAAGATTCTCAAGTTGTTTTAAACGTACGGAACTAGATTTGTAAATAATTTGTTTGTGTTTGTCTAAAAAGTCTGCACATTTGATTCTCTCTGTTGAGTAATATTGAGACATCGTAGTTGAGTTGATAAGGTGTAAATATGTAATAATTTTCCAAAAGATGATGGTTTTAAATAAGACGAGATGTGTGATATATAGCAGAAACCGAACTTTTCTTTGTAAATGTTAAGTCAAACCATATCCATCTAGCGGACAAATGTACTAGTACATATACTCCTATAAGTAGGCGCACGTACATGTATATTACATACGCACAAAGATAAATACCTTTACATTGACTCTAATATCATTGACTATATATAAGCGTTAAGCGTGAAAAATTTGTTTGTGTGTTATCTCATTAGTGATCGCTATCCCAGGAAAAAAGTACCGAATCTCACAAATACGTCTAGCTAGGCATTACCGTCCTCTATCACGACAACAAAAATTGTGCAACAAAAACATGGGGTTTTCGAGAAAAAGGCACTTCTCTAAAAAATGAATTTTTCAGTAAAAAGTGCATAGCTCGTGGATTTTTTATTTTTTTTTGAAAATGACATTAAGGCCGTTAAAGAGGGCTCAAAACTGAGTGAAATTATGTGTTACACGTTTAAAAGCTTGAAAAACTGCTGAAACAATAGCAGTCTGAAAATCACATTGAAAATTTTTTTTCTCAATGAAAGAATTTTCTCGGAATTTTTCGGTATCGCTGAACGCATGAAATTTTGATGAAACAAAAAAATAAAAAAACACGTGTAAAATATTTTTTCGAGTAGAACATAAATATTTTTATTTCAACCTGATAGGTGAAATGGGCATACGCGGGCTGTCTGATTTGAGATGGATTCGGCCATTAATGTAATTATAAAAATATATATTTCAAAAATCTCAAGAAGTCAAAATTAACAGGGAAAATAACTTTTATTAGATAAGTATTTACTGGCTAAATGTAAAATATCTAGGATTATTTTTAAAAAATTGATACTTTGTGTGATTTTTTATTTTTTACAGATTTTATATAAGAAGATTTTTTTCAAGTCATTTTGTTTTGGAGATATACATTATTTCATAATTTATAATTTACCATAAAATCAACTTTAAAGATTTTATAAAATTAATTTTTTACTAATTTAAACTTATCAATTAATTTAGTATTATTTTTCAGAGACTGTACGACGATGATGAAGATTTTACATATGATCTAGAAAGTGAAGATTCGATTAAAGGCGATTTTCAATTTTACTTTAATAATTTACATGATTTATTGAACAAAGCCGATTACACAGAATGTCTTAAAGCAAAATTAGTTGTAAATAAAATCGAAGTTCTTCTTGCTATTTTGACATTCGTGAAACAATTTAATCTACCAATGGAGGCCACAGTGCAGTGCTGTAAAATGATTAATTCTTTTTTTAATGTTTCTATCCCACATAGCATGAAAGCTTACTAGAAGCTTCCTGGAAGCTTCCATGGAAGTTTCGTATGCTTCCAGAAAGCTTCCACGAAAGCTTCCTGAAAGTGCGTAATGTCTGGGTCAAATTCATGACAAGAAGCTTCCTCGGAAGATTGCAGGAACTGTTTCAGACACTTTCCAGGAAGCTATTGGGAACCTTCCAGGAACTTTTCAAAAGCATTCGAAAAGTTTCCTGTAAGATGTCAGAATCTTCCAGCAAACTTTCAGGAATCTTTCAAAAAAGTTAGATGAAGTTTCATGTAGCCCACGGGAATCTTCCAGTAAGCTTTCAGGAAGCTTTCGAAAAAGTTACATCAAGTTTTATGTAGCCCATGAAAATCTTCCATTAAGCTTTCAGGAAGCTTTCGAAAAAGTTACATGAAGTTTTATGTAGCCAACGGAAATCTTCCAGTAAGCTTTCAGGAAGCTTTCGAAAAAGTTACATGAAGTTTTATGTAGCCAACGGAAATCTTCCAGTAAGCTTTCAGGAAGCTTTCGAAAAAGTTATATGAAGTTTTATGTAGCCCACGGGAATCTTCCAGGAAGCTTTCAGGAAGCTTTTGAAAAAGTTACATGCAGTTTTATGTAGCCCACGGGAATCTTCCAGGAAGCTTTCAGGAAGCTTTTGAAAAAGTTACATGCAGTTTTATGTAGCCCACGGGAATCTTCCAGTAAGCTTTCAGGAAGCTTTCGAAAAAGTTACATGCAGTTTTATGTAGGCTACGGGAATCTTCTAGTAAGCTTTCAGGAAGCTTTCGAAAAAGTTACATAAAGTTTTATGTTGCCCACGGGAATCTTCCAGTAAGCTTTCAGTTACCTTCCAAAAAGTTGCTGGAAGTTCCATGTAGTCTGTGGGAACCTTCTAGTAAGCTTTTAGAAAGCTTTCAAAAAAGTTACCGGAAGTTTCAGGTAGACTGTCGGAATCTTCCAGTATACTTTCCGGAATCTGTCGAAAAAGTTACTGGAATTTTCAAGTGAGTTGTGGGAATCTTCCTGTAAGCTTTTAGGAAGCTTTCAAAACGGTTACTGGAAGTTCCATGTAGGCTGTATAAATCTTCCTATATGCTTCCAGGAAACTGTCGAAAAGGTTGCTAGAAGTTTCATGTGGGCTATTGGAATCTTCGTGTAAGCTTTCAGTTAGCTTCCAAAAATGTTCCTGGAAGTTCCATGTAGTCTGTGGGAACCTTCCAGTAAGCTTTTAGGAAGCTTTCCAAAAAGTTACCGAAAGTTTCAAGTAGACTGTCGGAAACTTCCAGTATGCTTTCAGGAAGCTGTCGATAAAGTTACTGGAATTTTCATGTGAGTTGTGGGAATCTTCCTGTAAGCTTTTAGGAAGCTTTCAAAACGGTTACTGGAAGTTCCATGTAGGCTGTATAAATCTTCCTATATGCTTCCAGGAAACTGTCGAAAAGGTTACTAGAAGTTTCATGTGGGCTATTGGAATCTTCGTGTAAGCTTTCAGTTAGCTTCCAAAAATGTTGCTGGAAGTTCCATGTAGCCTGTGGGAACCTTCCAGTAAGCTTTTAGGAAGCTTTCCAAAAAGTTACCGAAAGTTTCAAGTAGACTGTCGGAAACTTCCAGTATGCTTTCAGGAAGCTGTCGATAAAGTTACTGGAATTTTCATGTGAGTTGTGGGAATCTTCGTGTAAGCATTTAGGAAGCCTTCGCAAAAGTTATCGGAAGTTTCATATAGTAAGTAGCACATTGCACACGTATCGTAATGTACTATCGCGAAAGTTTAATGTAAAATTCTCACAGACTATATGAAACGTCCGATAATTTTCCCAAAAGCTTCCTAAATGCTTACAGGAAGATTCCCACAACTCACATGAAAATTCCAGTAACTTTATCGACAGCTTCCTAAAGCATACTGGAAGTTTCCGACTGTCTACTTGAAACTTTCGGTAACTTTTTGGAAAGCTTCCTAAAAGCTTACTAGAAGGTTTCCACAGACTACATGGAACTTCCTGTCACTTTTTTGAAAGCTAACTGAAAGCTTACTCGAAGATTCCAATAGCCCACATGGAACTTCTAGTAACTTTTCGACAGCTTCCTGGAAGCATATAGGAAGATTTATACAGCCTACATGGAACTTCCAGTAACCGTTTTGAAAGCTTCCTGAAAGCTTAGAGGAAGATTCCCACAACTCACATGAATTCCAGTAATTTTTTCGAATTCCTGAAAGCATACTGGAAGATTCCGACAGTCTACTTGAAACTCCCGGTAACTTTTTAGAAAGTTCCTAAAAACTTATGTGCTACCTAATTAATATCATATATAGAATTTGTTGGCACTGCCTGCCTTAATCCCGCACTTACACTTACCTGTGCCATAAGCAGTTCTTTATTGCACTGTGAGTTTAGCGCACGAGCATTCCTGCAAGACTTGCCTTCAGTAATGTGAATGGCTGAAAATATTTTTTTTAAATAAACAATAGATTTTTAAAAATCTTCTAATATACTTTTCGAAAAGTACGAAGAAAGTTCTAATACTTTTCCACTCTTAAAAAAATGATAGCCGGATGTTGTGAAGCATTTAAAAATTGATTTTAATTGGTCTGTAAGAAATAGGCGCGAAAATTCGCTACTTCCACTACTTTTGAAATTGAATTTTTATTCTTAACTGATTAAATCAAATCAAGTTTACATAAAAATCTGACTTTGAAAGCTATGTCTAAATTCTACAAATAATTTAATACATCATATAGATATAAAAAATACATTTATTAAAGTCATTAGTAAATCAATTACATTAAGATTACAAACAAAATAATATATATACTACTCAGAGTCGTCATCAGGTTCCAAGGGTATTGGTTGAAAAACCTTCTTGGGTTTTATTTTCCCACTGAAAATAATTAATTTATTTTAAAAATATCCGAGTTTACGCACTGAGGGGAAATTAGTAGAATAATTATAAGAACGCTTAGTGAAAACTACCATACTGTAGGGGGAAACCGACAACAGACTGTCAATCTGGTAATTTTTATAGTCAGTTTGATAATTTTGATAAGGCAGTTGGGTAATTTTCTATTCGCTTCGAAAAATAAAGAATAAAATCCTTTCTTCTCAATTAGACAAATTTTATACAAGGTAAATAAGTAAGTATTTTTAACGATGAAAAAAAACCTGCTGGGATGGAGAATTGAACCCTGGACCTTTGAGTTGACAGGCGAACAGCTTACCAACTGCGCCACACAGTACTACACGGATAGAAATTTGGTGCAACTGTTGCACACCGGCCGAAGTCGGACACACCAATTTTGATATAAGCAGAAAAACCAACGGTTGGCGGGTTTGTAACACCAAATTGGGCGATCTGTTCGCGCAATTTTCGGCGTTTGACAGACGAAAGTTTGAGGAGTCTGCTCTCCTCTGTTTTTGTATACGGGTATGGAAGGTGATATTCAGCTCATGTGACGTTTTTCACACGAGCGAAGCGTGTGAAAAAAGTCACACGAGGTAAAAATCCTCTTACGCATCAGTTTCGAACCGTATTTTATACTACGAAAGACAAATAATCATATTAAAGTTATGATTTTGAGGTTAGGGCTCTCCGCGAGTGAAAAGTTAGACGACCGAAAATTGGGCAATCTGATAGCCCAATGTTGGCGGTCTGACGCCTAACGTCGTGACGCGCTGTTGGACGACCAGCTACTCGACGGTTGCACCAAATTTCTATCCGTGTACTTATGGAAGGTGATCCGAATCGTCTACATATGTTACATTGATAATTGTATGATTCATTTATTTTTATCTAGATTATCAAACTAACATCCACAATTAAGAAAATGATTGATTTATAATGATTTAAAATATTAATTGAAGCTATTTACATAACAATTACATTGTTTATAGTGACCCGAGAGTCTTCTTTGGCTATAGAATTGCAGCTTTTCAGGTTATGTCTAGCCCCGTGTATTGCTATCTATATCAGAAAAATTACCCTAGTGACTTGTAAAATTTGTGAATTCTCATTTTGACCATACTATTTAGCAATGTTTCCAATTTTTTGTTTGTAATTTTTCTTACAAAAAACAGTAAGAAGTATTATTATAAGTATAATATAAGAAGTATATTATAAGTATAATAAATAGGTCACTTGTAACAGTGTGTGGTCGGTTTCCGTGCGCAGTAGGGTAATTTTTATTGGGCGTTCTTATAATTTGTCTACTAATCTTTTCTCAGTGTGGCATCAATGCAGGTGAAATACTCACCTCGCATCCCTCTTAGCACGGGTATTAGCCGTGTCTAGCCATGCCACTATACCCAGTTTTATTTGGTCATCATCCAATGGAGTATTTTTGAATTTTAATCGTGACGCTTCTAAAATGATTAAAAGGACTTTAGAATCCACTCTTTAAAAAATGACAGCCGGATGTTGTGTGAAGCATTAAAAAATTGATTTGATTGGTCTGTAAGAAGCGGCGCGAGCAATCGCTATATTTCAACTTTTAAACTTAAGGTGACATCAGCGATGGGTATCGTACCAAGCGGGGGCACCTGGTAGTCCTAATAAAATAGTGATACTAATTTTCTGCAAATTTTACTTACAAATATGTAAAATCACTTAACAATGATTAGTGGAATAAAAACATTAATATTAAAGTTAATCAACCAACAATTTCGTCTCTTTTGTCACTCTCTGAATTAAGACGCCTACTTTTAATACACTCCTGGCGTGACCGGCGCGACATCTACACATGCCCACTTGAGTATGTAAACAAGCAAGATACCACGCCCATGCGCAGTAAGCGCCTTGAGCACGTGGCAATTGAAATCAATTAACTTTCGGCATAATTTTCAGGATTTTTTTAACGGCAACACTAATACTTCGCAGTCATATATGAATCTGCGTGAAATAAGCTATAACTTCATAGTTTTGTTTTCAAGAATTAGTATTTTAGGACTGAGTAAGACCGCTGGACCGTTGACGAGGAACGATAGTTCCATTAAGGCTACGTAAAAATGACACGATTTCAACAAATTTTTTCTCAATAATTAGTTCGGCGACTTAAATATTTCCTTTTTGTAATAGTTGCTACGTAACTTCAAAAATATAGTCTAATTTTTGTATGACTTTCTAGTATTTTAGAAAATTCCCTGATGCCACCTTAAGTATTTAAAACTACTAAATAAGTGAATTGAAATAAAATAAAAGCACTTGATTATTTGCTCAAAATCTTATTCTGATTATTTTATACCATTACTTAATCTAATTAAGACTAAGTTAGTAGTCTTAAAACAAATTTTTTTTAACGTTATTGGATGTGGTTTTAGAAAAATTCGAAATTATCAATTTTTCTTCCTGCTATAACTTTGGAACCCCCGTCAATATTTTGGGCTCAAATTTAGTTTCAGTAATTGTTTCATAATTTTGAACAAATCCCAAAATTTTGATCAATTTAAATATTTTGAATTGCACAGTTGACATGAAATGACCCATATATAATAATCAACTTACGATAAATACAGCTGCAGAGTTTTAGGGATTGAAAAGATTTCGCATTTCCCCCACGGCCAGTGAAATTATATTCCTTTCCTACTTCATTACTCATGGTCGCATACATCATCGACCGAATGTGCTTACGGCTGTCACTTCCTTCTTTATTTTGTAAGTATTTTATCTGAAATAATTAATAAATAAAGCAATTTCTGATACAAACTAAAACTGTAATGTTAGCGTCAGTAAAAGCACCATCAATATAAAAATAAATGATTCAATAAACATATTAAAATATGAGAAGAAAATATTGTATTGGTAATCATTCATAAGCATCAGTTACTTATCAAAGTATCGCATGACCGACAAAGTAGATTTATTCATGCAAAATCTCTGTTGTGCGTGTGCGGGTGCCCGGGCGCGTATGTGTGTGTGCGTGTGTGCGTGTGTGTGCGTGTGCGTGTATGTGTGTGTGCGTGTGCGTGTGCGTGTGCGTGTGCGTGTCCGTGTGTGTGTAGGCGCCTGTCGATGTAAACAATTGTGTACGCATGCACGTAAAATACTATTGAAAAACATTAACAATATTACTTATGTCGACTGCAATTTACTATCAATTGACAAGAATTTTTTCATCGGTCTTACAGTCTTATAAATTAAAAAATTCTTATCAATTGATACTATTGAAAAATCCTTTGTAAAAGTGCAGCTTGTGTTAATGAATGCAGACGCATACAGAAGACTCATCACACTGTGTCGAAAATAAAAATGTTAAGAAACATACATAGTACATTTTAAACCGCTTTAATACAATAATTAACGAACACCTTTAGTTTGTGCCATGTGTTTTAGGAACAAGTTATCTGTATAAACATCGTTATCTATATGCGTCTATATTCAAGAAGAGGTGATGATGTGGCCTTATTTCTGTTAGGAAAAAGCCAGTTCCATGTGGGTCCCAAATGGATTCTGTGCAGGGATGCAGGGTTTTCGGCGAGAACAAAATAGCAGTTCTCCAATCATTCTCGTAACCTAAAACTATTAAAATAAATACTACAAAACATGCAATTTAAGAAAGCATATGATGGCAAACATATTCATTAATTTGAGCCTTTCACTCCTTTGGACAACCTCTCATGAATGTAGAGAAATGAAATAAAATTTATACCAATAGAATAAAGTAAGCTTAAAATTAATAAAAAAAAATAGCAGTTCTCCAACCATTCTCGTAACCTTAAACTATTAAAATAAATACTATGAACGTGCAATTGAAGAAAGCATATAATGGCAAACACATTCATTAATTTGAGCCTTTCACGCTTTTGAGCAACCTCTCATGAATCTAGAGGAATGAAATTAAATTTATACCAATAAAGTAATTTAATTAGTGTATTATCGAAATCTGATATAGTGGCAGGGCAAAAACTTTGTTAAATGTGGCTGCGATTCTGGGTTTTCCAATAACTGGCGCCAGAGAAATATAATAATTCATCAGATCCTGTATTGCTTCTCACTCGACATCCTTTTGATGCTGTTATCTATAAACATATTATTTTTCTTTTAAAAATCTTAATAAATAACCCATTCTTGTACAAGTTGTTAGGATAAAGATTGTAATATATGCAATGTGTGTAATATAAAAATTCATAAGATTAGATTAACGGTTAAGTATGGTTTCATGATAATTCTGACGAAAGGGAAAATTACTGTTTTGAATCAGCGGGTGCAATGAATTTACAATGCACGCACTTGCATTTACTTTGCGACCGGGAGTGAGAAACTAGGTATTTCGTGCCAGCCAAACATGCACGAAAATTTAAATTATTTTTCGTCTTGGATTCAAAAAATAGTATACGCCAAACTAGCGCAAGACTATTCTTACTTTCATCTTATTTATCTACTTGATCGACAAATTTGACTCGTGTCGGAATCACCTACTTAGCACCCTAGTTGAGAAATGTATCTATTCTTCGTTGTGTATGCGATGATCTACTTTGCGTATTTGAACAAGCCCGCAAAGTAGTACTTTCCTGTACTATCACTTAATAGTATATTGCGATACAATTAATTCTAGTTTTAATTATTACAAAAATGATTATCAAGAATTAAAAGTTTTAAATAATTTACTGAATAATTTCTGATAAACTGAAAATTCTTTAAACGGTGCTAGAAATTCTTTAAACGATGTAAAAAAATGTAAAATGAGAGTAATTATTATATCTAATTCTATTATTCATTGTTCACATTTTTTCGCGTAAATATAATTATTAATAATGAAGTTCTTAAAGCCAATGGCAGTATACCAGTTGTAATGATTTTTTTAAGTCGATAATGACTTCTGATTAATGATTTTTTGATATTCTAAATAAAAGACAAACTTTTCACAGCCTTGGCTGGCCATGTGAGTACTTGCCTTAACGTGTTCGTAGACTAAACATGTTAATTTATGTTACTAATGAGGAAAGTAAACGTTTCTTGAAACGTTAATCAAGTAAAATTTGCCTTCTATTTAAAACAGCTCGGGTTTCAAGTCCACGATTAGGGAAATATTTTCTTGCAGGGTCAATAAATGATATTAGAAACAAACAAACAGACACCTAAAACCATTTACTTACCATTTTATGATAAAAAACTTTATCTTTTTCTGCTAATTTTTCTTCAACAACTGCCAACTTTTTCAGTTTGTTCTTTTCATCCTTATCTACAGGTAAATAATTGTCAATCATAGCGATATCTTCAACGGATAAAATTACATTGTCAGGAATACTTTTTCCTTGCATCGTCTTCATTTTTCCATTTAGCTTTCCTAATTTAATAGAGTTGACATTTGCTTTTTCAACCAGTTTTAATACTAACGCTGTAAATATTGATTATAATATGTTTTTAGAATTTGTAAATAAATTTTATGAATTATAAGAAAAAAAACAAAGGTGGCATCGGTAATTTTTGTATGCATTAGTATTCTCGAAATGTAGTAAAGCTGTTTTATTAACAATAAGTTCATCCGTGTTAAAAAAATTTGATATCAACAACAAGGAGGAAGATTTATACTGAACCGTAAAAGTTTATTGTTAGAAGTGATACTAATGGCCAATACTACCAAAGTTTGTTGGAATAAAACAACAAAAAATTACAGTTAAAAGTTTATATCTGGTACCTAAAAATGAAGCCCATTATGTGTAGTTACATTAGATAAGCCTTTTCTTTCGAGATACAAGCAACTTAATGTTAAAATCCTTATTTTTATTAAAAAATTATGTCTTATAATGACTCTAACTTTAAAAGTATTTACCTTATGATAACAAGCAAAAATAAAATTTTTTAAGCAATATTTTCAGGCATTTTCGTAGAAAGGGATTTTTTCTAAGAAAATTATTGATGAAATGAAATAAACGATGAAATGAAAATATAGTTAAAGGTATCTCGAAAAAAAGATCAATTTAGCGAAAGTACAAAACGTGAGTTTAATTGTAGGTGCCAGAAATAAACTTATAAATCTCCGTTGAAATCCGTTTCCCAGAGTCGATAATCGATTTATAGTAAATTATGAAAAGATAACTTAATTTAAATAAAATATGAAATTAAAGATTTAGCTTCGGAGAATCTAAGAGTGTAACATAGCTATGTCTTAATAGTAAACTAAAGTCATTCGTCTACTGAACAATCCACATGCGCTTCTGCATATTTGTACTTAAGTCATGAAAATTTTAATTTTTGTATTTTAGATATTTACTAGCGCGCTACGCGCGCAGAGGGCACTAGATGTTGTTTTTTGTATTAGCCAATGAAATTTTTTGATAACGCTCTGAAGTTGGTTCTAAAGCTTCAAAAATTTTAAACTATGGCTGCAAAAATAGTTTAAACTGATTGGTCTGTACCGTGAGTCGATATTAAGATCTGTCTGTCACTCATATCTCCGTAATTGCCAGGAGTTGAATCTTCAGTCTCCATCAAGTTATCATCATTATCATCCTCATAAGAAGCATCATTTTGTCTCTTAGTAATATTAGAAGGACATTTATCTTTCTGAGCTGTAGTACTTTTCAATTCAGCTGCAAATACAGTTGTAGTATTATACATATACATATAACAATTATAATTTAAACTAAAATGTGAAAGGATTGAGGTGTTAATTACGTAGTTGGCCCATAAATAAGTTTACAAAATGGAAATTGGATTAAAACGAACTGATAACCACACCTCTGGGGATGTTGTACTTATAAACGTTATACATTCTTACAGGTCTTGCCCGATTTTAGACATTTCTTTTCAAACTTGCAACTTCTTTTATGTACGCGTTAGTGTACATTATCTGGATTTTACAGTCTGTGCATTTAACTACAGAAATAAGTAATAGAAGTTATGAAACAGAAAATTCAGAAAATTGAGTACTTGTTATTGACTTAATAACGGCGCACGATATAGGTTACAATTTACGATCAAAATAAACGCCATCTGTAATTATCAGATTTAGAGTATGAGATTTATTGTTTTCAAAAGTGTGACGTTAATTGACATATTTTTTTATTACATGAAACATTCATCCAACTTTGTTTAATATACAATTTAAGAGCCAACTAGCTAAAGGAGATGTAGAATGTTGATATGATTGTTTAACAGAAAATATTAAAATTTTTTCAAAACATTTAAACATAGTATTGAACATGAGATTCAGAAATCAATTTGATAAATGCAGAAATTAATTAAATGAACATTTTTACATCCCCTTAAGGACCCTTTAATGACGTTCTCCAGTAGTAGTAATGCGCAACTTTTTAAAAATTTGAAAATGTGTGATTTATAGTTATTTTTTATAATAGGCAGCTGAAATATTACATATATAGTTAAAGCGCAGCACCCTCACACTCACAGCTTATATATATAGCTGTGAGTGTGAGGTTGCTGCGCTTTAACAATATATGTAATATTTCAGCTGTCTATTATAAATAGATTGTCTTTTTTATACACCTGCTTTATGCTTCCCATAATTTTGACACTTAATATCTGAATAAATAATACCGTCTATTATAATGAGCTTCAAGAAATCAATAAAACGTATAAAAATAAGTTTGTATTTTTATACGTTTAAAACAATTTAAAAAAAAAAATGTTAAAAAGTTGATTCGCTGGAGAACGTCCTTAATATTCATTTTCACCACAGTTCAGGGAATTAAAAATCTCAATATACTTTGTTTTGATGATTTAGTCGTGACTGTTGAATTAATAGTTTTTAGTACATTGAGACTTGGAGGTGGTATACTATTTTCAGAGTTCTTTTTGGTAATTATAGTTTCTCTTTCATCTTGCTCTGAAGATTTCCTTTCATCGACCTCTATTGATTCATCTTCACTATTACTTGTCACGACGTCAGACTTTTTCGCTGCTGGTTCAATTGACTCATCAGTAGTTTTTCTCTTATGTCTTAATGCTCTACTTTTTCTAATTCGCTCATCATCACTCGCATCAGTTAAAATTTCTAAATTGGCCATCTTAGATTCGTTTACCGCATCAATGTAACTATCTATAAATGGAAATTGTCTTAGTAGTACTTCATTATAAAAATGACAATGCTTACACTGTTTCAAAGACAATGAATATTAACACTTGTATTGAAAAGAAAACAGATTACTTTCTAGTACAGTGAGAGGTAATTAGAACGATATTCGAAAACCACTATATTGAGAAAAAAGTAATGTGTAAAAATTACAGAACGTTTCTATAAAAATTACTGTTCTGTATGGAGAATTCGATCACAGACTGCGAAAAGTAAGATATTTATTATAATAATTTTCACTGTTTAAGTTAATACAAATTATAAAAAGACATTGAAAAATTAATAAAAAAAATACATATTATATATATTTGAGAAACCTTACAAGACAGAATATTAAATTTTCGCATATGAGATACGCGACTCATGCGCGAAAAAAAAACATGCTTAACACGTTATAATCTGCAAAACAATATTGATTATGACAATTACTTTTCAAAACCTGTACAAAATAAATTAATTATGGACGCAGAAAAGTCTCTCACCAGAATTATGAAAAATTAGTATATCGTTTACTTATTTCGGAAGAAAGTCATAATCTATTAAATAGTGATAATTTTATCGCAATCTCCATTATCGGTTCATTCATTATCTTAGTCATTTAAAACGTTTATGTTTAAGGTATACAGTGAAAATACAATCAATATTTTTTTATTTTTTTATTTTTTTATTTTTTTTTTAACGAGAGACCGCACTTCTAAGTACATGGCAGACCCAGGTTTGATTCTTAACGTCAGCAGGATTTTTCCCGTTATGTATTTAATTTTTTTAATTTAATTGTATTTATTCAGTACAAGTTATCTTGATATAAAGTTTCAGATGTGAAAAAAATTTTTGTTTATGATTATTTGAGTTTGTATAAAAAATAAATACTCTGTATTGTAAAAAGTACTGTACTGGCAATCTGTGGTCAGATTCTTCAATAGTATACAGTATATGTTTTAAATCGGATTTATAAAAGTTCCAATAATTTTCTCTCAGTGTACTTAGCTGTTAAGGGGGCCAGCCTGAGTTGAAGCCTGAAAAAGTAGATTTTAGTATAATTAGTTAGGTAATTATTTTGTTAAATCGAAAAAAAAAACAATTTTATACCTTAAAAATATACATAAAAAACAACATTTTACCACCTCCCTGGCTATTATTATTTTGATTTATAAGTGTATAATGTAACAACTGGATTGAAGTATGAATTTTTGTATATCATCTCATGTTTCACAGCGCTACTATGGAACACATTTACCAAAATGAATGAGAGAGTGGAGAAAATCTTCTTTATACTTATATTCACAAAATTAACGGAGCAGATTATTGAAAAATTTTAATTCTTACATTAATATACATCTTTGAATAATTTTTTAATAATTTCTTTAATGATTTTTCCAATTTTTTCACATATTTCTATATGTAAAAATTAATTGGGTGTCTGTTTTTAAAATCTGATCCGTTAATTTTGAGTAAATATATTTAAAGATTTTTCTCACTCTCTCATTTATTTTGATGAAAGCGTTCCAGAGTAGCAATGTGAGATATGAGATGATATACAAACAATACTTCAATCGAGTGGTTATATTACACACTTATAAATCAAAATATAGGAGCCAGGGAGGTGCTAAAATATTGTTTTTATGTATATTTTTGAGGTATAAAGTTGTGTTTTTATATAGATTTAAAAAAATAATTACCTGACTAATTATACTAAAATCTATTTTTTGAGGCTTCAACTCAGGCTGGCCCCCTTAAGCACGAAAGAGAACCCATTTTCTGTACAAAATAAAAGAAAAATCGTACCATTAGATTTAATATATTTAGTTATATCATATTTCTTCCATTCGCTCGAAACGTCTACCAATTTCATGACTGCATCATTTATTTCGGACTTCTTCGTCAATGGGGGCCAAAACATTGCTTTTTTATCATCGGTCAACCATTTTGTTGGGACAACTCTTATTATTTTGTTTTCATCCAACAGTATACTAAATTTCTTCATAATTGTAGTTGTAAAAAATACTTTTCAAAAGAAACAAAATTGTGTATACTGCACAAATAAATAATAATTAGTTGAGCGAATATATAATAAATATTATATTTATTTAAATAGATGCAACAAATACAATATCACTGAGAAAAACGTCGGCACGTAGAATTTTTAAAATAAATTCACAGATTCATTATATTTTATTAAGGGGATGTGAAACCCTAATTTCAATATTTTTTAAATCAACTTTCGAACGTTTATTTGGAAAAAGACGTCAAGCGCTCCGTACACGTAAACACTATATTCAGAAATTTTTTTTAGTTATTCTATTAGCATTTTCGTTAGCTATGCTCGTTTTAAAAATAGATCAATTGCAGAGACCTACTTACCGACAGTACGGATTAAAAAATTAAAGTATTGATAGTTTTTGAGAATAATCAATGTACATAATTATTAATCAATTAATAATATTTAACGGGGGTTGGTAGCATAGCGAACAAGGGGTAAACCCCCCCCCCCCCCCTCCCCACCCACAGTAGATTATAAATAAAAGAATTGTACATCATAATTATTTTTACTTTTGAAATAAACAATTTATATATAAATTCATTTTCATTTCAGATTAATTTCAAATTGATTTCATAAATCTTATTCAACTTACCATGAAATAAATAACGCAATCGCAAAAACATCCAATTGAAAAAATCATTTTTAAAATAATTAATGAAAAATGTTTTGAGTATTATGCAACGAACGAGATTTTAAGAGAAATTAAAAAATAATTAAAATATTCATTTTGATCTGCTACTTATGTATGCAGTATATATATTCTATATTTTCGCGTTCCTGAATAGTAGGAATTTCTATAATTTTTATTATTTCTCGATGTAACAAAAAGTAACTACTTATTTTACAGTAAAATATTAAACAATTTCTAACAAAAATAAAAAAAATGTCGGGTTTTTTAATGTCTATTGAATTTTAGAAGTGAATAGTACATTACGATACGTGTGACTTCAGTCGCCCATTATTGCACGGCGTGTAGTTAGCGCTCGAGCGCAGCGAGGGCGATAATTCACGTCGTGCAGTGGGCCACTTCAGTCATAAGTATCGTATACTATTTTATAGCTCGTTTACCTAAGTCGGCTGTCACGCCTATCCGTGCCTCAAGCAGTCCATTTTTGCATCGTGAGGTTGGCGCACGAGCGTAGCGAGTGTGATAAACACGGTGCAATAATCGACTACTTAAGTCACCGATAGGCGTGACCTAAGTGTGGACGTATAATAGTACATTTCGATAGTAGTGCGAGGATTTGATTTTCTTCTCGTGCGACTGTTTGCGCCCGAGCGAAGCGAGAGTGAAAAGGTCAGACGAGGAGAAAATCAGCTTCTCACACAAGTGTGGAACCGTATTTTTTGACATGATGTGCGAGCAGTGAGATTTTTGCACGCATCGTTTAACGCAGCGTGCGAGAAATCGAACTTCTCGTACGGAGTTTCAAAATAGTACATTTCGGCACAGGTGTGGAAGGTGATTATGTAGCTTATGTGACGTTTTTCGCACGAGCTAAGCGAGTGAGAAAAGTCACATGAGCTAAAAATCTGACGCACCAGTTTCGAACCGTATTTTATACCAAAAGAGCCGAATAATCATATTAAAGTTATATAAATTTATATTATGTTGCAGGATCAATATTTTAGCAAGTCTTACAGATACCATTATTTTAAAATTTTTTACTATAATGTATATCGCACGAAATTTCGATTTACCTATTATTTAATAAACCTCACGTTTACTTTTTCTCATTTCTAGTATTTTTTTTTCAATTAATTTTACAGTACTGTCCGGACAAGATAATTGATTTTGTAAGTTTCCTTGTGTTTCTTCCCTTTTATAATGCATAAATTACTTTTATTTTGTTCATTTTTACAGTAGTCGTAATTTTTCTAATATGTTTTCTCGCCATGTGGCTATGATGTGATACAATTATTGGTTCTGCTGTTAGTTTTTTTAAATTCGCGCTGAAGGGCATTGATTCAAACAAACAAACAAACAAACAAACAAACAAACAAACAAACCAAGATAGTAATTTTATTTTTGCGACACAATTTTTTACAAAATTTTAAATATCAATAATTAATAGATAACAGAAGGTCATTACGTAGTGAATGTGTGAATAATGGGATATGCAATATACCCACTAGTACATGCCACTTTAAATATTTTACAAGAAATCGACTCACAGGACCAATATTCTGTTTCACTTGGATCGCTTATAATATTAATACCTAATAAACTACTACTAAATCCTAAAATGGAAAAAAATTCATGAGCTGTTTTATATTTTTTTCCGACGATGTATAATTTTTTTCTATTTGAATGATATTGGATACAGTAACTACGCTTCCATCATCGAGCATTACGGAATTGTTTCGATCATCCTCAACATTTAACACCCATGTCTTAAACCTCAAAATTTTATAAGTTTTCTCAATACGTTCAGTTATATGTTCCTGGAATGCGCAAGAACTGGAATGCACTTTTTCAGCTTGGAATCTTTTCATTGATGGTTTGTAATGATATAACGAATCATGTATCACCTCATACTCCGACAATCTTAGTGATATTTGCTGTAATGGTTTATCACCTTTCCTTATCAATTTTTTTATTGAACAAAGGTAACTTTCAAAGATAAAAGCACTAAATTTTTCTAAAGGCCCGTATTTTTGAACATCTTTAGCTAAATGTGATAAAGCATGGACATTAAAAGTTACGTTTTCCTTCCCGTAAATATCTTGAAAGCCCATTATGAAATTTATATTTAAAGTCTGAGCAAATTTAACATTTGCAGGAATTTTCACGAGTGAGTCGTTAGTTAAAATAATCATGCTAACGTGTAAAATTAAAAAATTAAGGTAGATATCAGGTTTTAAAATATCTCTTAAAATAATAGGTCCAAAGTAAAGTAAAAAATGACGGAATTCTGTAGCTTTCCATTGCTTCCAATACACTAATGATCTACACCGCCTATTAAAATCGTTGGGCAAGATATATTTAAAACTCTCTAGCCTGTTTGAAATTTTTTCAATTTGATTTTGCATGAGTTTACAGTGCTTATTTTTTCCTTTATCACCCAACCATTGTCTTATTAACTGCCTTACAATACCTAGATATACGGCATGCATACTATCAATCGGTATGTTTGATATTAATCCAACATGAGGGAGTTCATTTAAAATGCTATATCCATGTTGATATTCGTCTAAGTATTCTGAATTTTTGAAAGCATCATCTGTTCTCAATAATGTGTCACAATAATTAACTAAACTTTCTTTACTTGGCAAAGGAAAGCACACGTAGCCCTTATACTCTCCCTCTATCAAACATTTGCTGCAGCTACTATAGCCGCTGTGATACTTAGTGCATAATACAAATGATTTTGCTGGAGAATCCATATTAAATCCATGTACTCTTACCGTATATAATTTCTTATTATATTCCAATCTTGAAGCTAATAGAATTTTTGCTTCATCGACAAACTGTCTTAAAAAAACATTGGGATCTTCAGGTTTCTTAGTGCCGTGATAAATGCCAATGACGTACACACTGTCAAGGTCATAATCTTTACATAAGATTGTCCATAATCCTTTTTCGGATGAATTACCCAGAAGTGGAGCTCCATCAATGTTCAAAAAAAGATTGACGCTATCAAATACATGCTGCTGAGTAATTCGGGTTTTAATTATTTTAAATATCACGTTTTCAAGACCCATATGGCAATAGTGTCCCGTATCCATATTGATAACGTTACTGTATTTTGGTGTCTTGAGTAGTGTACGTGGATCTTTTGGTAGTTGAGCTTTAGTATGCGCAATTAACATAGCTAAGAGCGCCCTTAACGCATTTTGTTTAAGTTTATATTCCAATGACCATATTGCTAAATCATTTCTAAAAATTTTATTGCGTTCCTCATCATCATTCAAATAATCGTAATCTAAGTCAATATCTGAATCACTTTCATCTATGTCTGGAATAGAATCAGCGTCACTGTCACTGAATCTATATATTTCTGAATTGGTGTCACTGTCATTATTTTCATCTTCGTTAATTATATCACTTGAAATTCGTACTTCATTTATAAAATCCGTACCACATTCAATTTCAGTGTTGTCGACTCCACTTGTATCATAATGATGTGATATGCCACACGTATCTGCATCGTTAGTTTCTGTCTGGGATTCTTCAATGAAACTTTGTGAATCTCCTTCAGGAGTACAAGATTCTTCGGATTCAGATGCACGGTCATTAACCCTTCCAGAACCCATAGCTATCTCTACAGAGCGTTGTAAATCTAACTTAGCTTCTTGCTTAGCTTGTCTCAAAATTTGTCGTGAAGAGGTACCCCGTTGTTTTTTTCTTCCACTAGACATTGTTATCTATATGTATACAGAAAAAAAATGCAAATAAGAATTCAATGAATCGATATTTACATTATTTTTGGACAGTACACTGACACAACAATTACCTAATTAAAACAAATGAATTTACTAAAAATCCATTTACTTGAAAATCAATAATCTTTTGATTGAAGTAAATACATTTTTCAAACAAAAAAAATATTTATTAAATGGAGAAAAGTAATTAATCAAACAAATATTTACTAAAATAAAATAAATATTATTTAAAACTGAACAAATGAGTTCTTAGAATCGAATGGTTTTGGTTCTTTGGTATTAGAAATGACGTTTAAATAATTATTTATTGAAATTAAACCAATGTTTTTTTTAATTAAGCATATAATTTCTTTGCATCAAATGCTCTGGTTGTCCAAACTAAAAATCATGTTTAAATAAATAGTTACTTAAATGAAATAGATATTAATTAAAATTAAACAAATAATTCATTTAATTCATTTTAATAAAATATTTTGGGCTTTGAAATAAGAAATTATGTTTGAATAAGTATTTATTTAAAGAAAGTAAATGATGATTAAGATCAAGCAAATTATTGCCTTGAATCAAATATTTCGGGCTTTGACATGAGAAATTATATTTAATTAAATGTTTATTTGAATAAAATAAATATAAATTCAAACTAAACAAATTTCTTTTTTTAATCAAATGGTTTTTCCAAATCGATGATCAAGATGATGATGATGGTGTTTTGCTATTAGGCTTTTGAAATTAAAAATGGCGAATCCAATATAGAGGTCGAAAGTTCGGGGAAAGCTTATGTTTAAAATTAGTATACAGGAGTTTTCGAGGCTGCTCATTACGATCTTGCTATCAGGATGTATAAATTTATATAAATATTTCTTTACTACTATTTTAAGTAAACAATTTACTTGAGTTAAATTAAGCCTTATTTGAATATAGTAAATTATTTTTACAGTGTACATTTTTAATTTTTCTTCAGTTATTTACACGTATCATCAAAAGGTTTTGTACTACAGATTGCCAATTTTTATGTTAATAGATCTCCAATCTTATTTTCATTTTATTATAATAACTAAAGTTATGCCTTCCATGTCACCCGATGAATCTCCAGGAACCACCACGGAGATCAACCCCGGAACATCGCCAAACATCGATTTTCATAGAGATATCGAAGCAAAAAAACTGTCGCATGGGCACGCTTGAATTTCCCTTAATTTTATTACTGTTCAATTTTTCAACTTCTTTTTACGTTAAAAAGTTTACATCACTTGTTACTGAAGATTCCTTTACAAAAAGTGATGACCGGAAGAAGTGAAGCCTCTATAGATTAGATCTGTGATTGACTCTTGTATAAAAGGCGCGAGAATTCAAAATTAAATATGTATTTTTATTTGATAATTATTATTTATATAAATGAAAATGACTAAAGTGAAAAGTATTGAATAAATAATAATCAAATTAATATTAAAATGCACGGTAAAATTCAAAGCAATAAGCAATGTTATAATCTTAGAAGAATTATGTTAATATTAGAACAAATTATGTTAATAAATACTTATGTTCAGATTTTATTCTGTATTCAATATGTACTTCATGAAAAAAAAATAAGTATAATAAAAGTATAATAATAAAATAAGAGCAAATGTACTACAGTATTATATCAATTAATAAAGATGCATTAAAATTAAAAGAAAAAGATTTCCGGCTCATGAGGAATAAATTATTCTTAGCACGTTTTTTAAATAAAAAAGGTACATAGAGTGCGCGCAGCCTGCATGGATTTCACTAGCATTATAATAGTACATTACGATACTACTGGCATACATCGTACTTTAACGGTACGGCGTGTATAAGCGCCATAACGCTGTGCCATAAAGAACGACTTATGACACGTGTATCGTACACTATTTTAAGCATAGCACTGATTGCATGAATCCGCCATGTCACGCCTATGCGTGCCATTAGCAGTCCATTTTTGCACCGTGCAGTATCGCTCGAGCTATAGCGAGGGTGATAAGTACGGTACAATAATGGACTACTTATTTCACGGATAGGCGTGACATAAATGCGGATTTATGTGCCACGCAGTGCTATAAATAACTTCATGATGTGAGTCTATCTCCTTTGAACTAGCGACTATAGTAAATATTCTTCAAACATTTTTCTCCATGTATTTATTACCTGAAAATCTTTTTCTTTTTAAAGAATTATTAAGATAATGAACCCAATGAGGCTTATAATTTTTTTGTTTTAGTATAGAAGAACAAAAATTTTTATTTTTATTCATTTTATTTTGCTTTAAAGCTATTTGCAGATTTATAAAATTTAAATTTTTCAATTTTTTTGTATTTCACAATTAATATAGCTGATATATTATTATTATTTTTTTTTCATCATACCTTGGCCGAAAGTACCTCTTTCGCTCTCGGTTCAAAGACACGAATGGGGTGTTTTCACCCTGGGTATGATGAAAAATAGTAAACGCTCCACGGGAGGAAAATTAGCCAGCCCATACCTTGCCCAAGTTTTTTACAATTAAAAAAAAGTAAACAACAGCTATACATTTATTTGTTGAGTTATTGATGAGAGTGATTTTACGAAAAAAATTTTCTTTTACAAAGTTCAAAGGAAGTTTACAGAGGAAGGATGTCATAAGTTTTCAGGATGCTAACTTAAATTTTGAGAAAGGTTACCTTGGAAGTTTTCTAAGTAAGCTTCCAGAAAGATTCCTGATAGAGAACAGAGAAAGTTCTAAATATCTTACTATAAAATATTTCACCTAAGCTTTACAGAAGCGTTCAAAAATCTTACATAAATGATTACCGAAAATCAGTACTGGAAGCTTGCATGGAAGGCTCTTGGAAGCTAACGGAAAGCTTCTAGGAAGACCAAAAGTTAAGTTACATACAAATCTCATGGGGAGATATCGAAAGATATTAAGATATTATTATAGTAAGCTTCCTCTGAAAGACTCGAAGAACTTTGACGAAATATTTCACCATATAAGATTGTAGCAAGTAATATGTTTGGGGTAAAAGTATGAATAAGCATTCAAAGCTTCTACAAACCTAAATTTACGAGGCGGCTACATCGACAAAATTCGAAAAAAAAAAACAATGTTAACCTAAAATATTTTCGTAAAAAAATAATGCAATTTATTTACTATGATATAGTATATAATATGTATATTTTTTTCCTGTTATAAACATTTATATGCTCTTAGAGCAAAACATGTAGAAAAATATTTAAAATTTGGTTTATAGGTTAGCTACATAGTTAAATTAAAATTTGTCTTTTTGGAAACTGTTTTTTTCTGAGTGAGTAACTGGTGTATTTATTGAATTTTAATACATAAGAGTGGTGATTTATCAAAAATCATGAATATAGATCAGAGAGGTCGAACACCAGGACCATCTAGAAAGAAGAGAAAATTTGGAAGAAAGAAAAAAATAAAGGATTTAGAAATCTACAAAATGCCCCACCGGTGAAGAGAAAAAGAAATAAATATAAGCAAAATTTCTGATATATCTGCAAGCGAAACAACAAAGAATACAAAAATAGATTCTCAAATTGAAAGTTATGAATATTAAATATAATGTCATGAAAAGATAATACTGACAGAAGCTGTTTAAGGACTGGGTGTTGTATGCGGATATTGCCATTATACAAGGAAGCAAGTTGGAGATTAGTTCCTGCAGTACTTGTATAAAAATCACACAACTAATTTTTATTTGCACAGAGATTTTTTTTTGTATTATTTAACATCGAATTTTATGAACCTATATGGGACTAATTTGCGATGGGACCTGCAGTTTATAAAGATGAAAGAAATGGAACCTTAGAAAGAAAATGCTGTACCTGTGATAGTAAAAAAAGGGTACTAGTAATAATTAGCATCATAATAATGTCGAATCTCTTTCAAATAAAATATAGTGAGTCATATATGAAAAATAAAAAAAGTTAGTCGTCACTCATACCAAAGAGAATATAAGAATTTGCTCATCTCAGTGGATAATTTTACTTGTGATATGTGATTACATGAACAATATATTAAGATTACGTACCAATAAAGATGATCTAAATGTAATCTTATTCAAAAATATAGACAAGTGTTTGATTTTATAGATTAAATAAAAGTTTGATTCAAAATTCACAAATAATTTATAATATTACTTTTTTTATAAGTTATAATCATTTTTATGGATAGAAAGTGTAAATGAACCAACTAAATTTGTCATTTACAGACTTGTTTGACTGCCTGCTTGTTTCAAAATTCAATAATAAAATTCAGAAAATATAAAATATGGAATATATTCTAATAGAAAAAGCAACGGCTATGATAGTAAATACTCTTGCTGAGCAACGAACAGGCAGAGAACATTTATAGGATTTACCTGATCAGAAATTACTAAGAGAAAGCTGCAACGAAAAGGAAGGTTTAACAGATTTAGTAAAAGAAACATGATAAATAAAGAGTCTTGCTGACTGATAGTTGGAAGTTTTAAATAGTAAAGCTAGCACGATAAGAACTATCAAACCATTCTAAATATGTCAAACTTAATCCTTCGTCTGAGCTTTTTCTTAGTAATTTCTGACCTGGTAAATTCTATAACTGCTCTCTGCCTGTTCGTTGCTCAGCAAGACTATTTACTATCAGTACATATTCCATGTTCTTTATTTTCAAAAAATTAGTTGAGACATAATTAGTCAAAAGCAAGGATGTTGCAACAAATATTCTCTCACAACAAAGAATTTATAAAACATTTACCTATGACAACCATTAATCGACTTTTGACGCACACACACACACACACACACACACACACACACACACACACACACACACACACACACACACACACACACACACACACACACACACACACACACACACACACACACACACACACACACACACATATATATATATATATATATATATATATATATATATATATATATATATATATATATATATATATATATATGACACGCGAATAAAATGTACTCTATTGTATTTCCTATAATTATTATTACTTTATTAATATTTTATTTACCTTGAACTGATGATAATGTACACAAGACCTTCAATAGGTTGCAAAATGTGTATGAGGCTCTGGCTCTCAACAACTTAACGTGTAATTACCAGGCAGCTGGTATATATAGGCTTTAAAATATCTAAAATCCACGAGGCCTTCAAGGGGTTATTCGTCTTATCCCTTTGTGCAATCTGTAAAACATAATAAATTTGAGTTTAGTTTTTGTCTAGAAATAAATAAACACAACAAAGATTCTATTCACTTACCAATAAGTATTATTTATTTCAAATGGCCTCAGATTTGGAAATAGTTTTTTTCAAATACACGTGGCTTTTGAGAGGTTATGCGTATTGTACAGAAGCACATGTATATACCTGTTGCTCGAATATGATGTCGCTGTGTCTAAGGAAGAAACACCACTGACTGTACCCAGTCCCTTAGGCTGAAATCACATGGTGCGGCATAGAGGTTGCGTCATGGAGACAGCCAATCAGAGCTATTCTGATAATGCAAAAATAGCTCTGATTGGCTGTCTCCGTGACGCATCCTCTATGCCACTGCTCTATGCCGCACCATGTGATTGCAGCCTTAGTGTTCCTTACACCCCGTATGAATATATACCACCTATGTATGTATGCATCTCTATAGAGCATTTTTCAACGGCAGGACGCATAGAAACATGCTTACTGGTGTAAATGATTCATACTCCCTCTATAAGGGAATTAGGCAGAGTCCGCATGTATATTTTATATATATACATATTATCTTGGGTATTCGTATGTATATGCGATCCGCAGGGTAGGGGTAAAAAATCAAAAAGTATTTTATAATTAAGACGTTTTTTATGCTCTTTTTTAAAGTGCTTTATTTATATGGAGTTTCCGAAGATTTTAGCCAACTTCAGTTAACCTTATTCTACGTGTCAACAATAAAATTAATCCATATTAGATAAGTATTATAAATGACTATAAATATGAAAAGATAATGCTGTGAAAAAACTAGATACTTTGTGTGCATTTTTTCCAGGTTTAAAGTTTGCAATTCAGTCATTTTTTAGAAATAGTTTGTGGGAGACTGTTGGACATTTAAAATAATAGTGTAAGGAAGGATGGAAAAATAGTATAAAAGCTTCATAGATGAGTGAAGATAGGAAAAAAGTTTATGAAAGAACAAAGAAAGACAATTTTCTAAACATGGTTTCGTTAGTTGATGTATTTAAAATCAGTCGCCAAGAAGTTCCCAAGTGATTTGCAAATACCTATGAATATTGGAGTGCTCCTAGTCAATATGCAACTTATTAGTTTGGAAATATTATCATGAATTATTTATTATCATCCCTTTGGAACTATTATCAAAATAACAAGCAGCACTGCTGGTACTTCCATTGACCATACTTAGGACTGCATTAAGAGCTTTTCAAATTTAATATGGAAGTTATCAAAGATTTCAGCTTAATTATAGGCATTTTATCAACACGTCAACAATAAAATAATATATTAGATAAGTATTTGATGACTGAATATTAAAAGATAAGATGTAAAAAAACTAGATTCTTTATGTACACTTTTTTCAGATTAAGTTTCAAATCTAATTTATATTTGGAATTGAGAAATTAAAAATAATTTGTGGAAGAAACTTGAAGATTTTTACAACAGTTTGTAGAATAATCAAGACAAAAAAAATTCATGGAACAGCGAAGAAACAAAAAGATGTGAGAGATCGAAGAAGGAAATGTAAATGTATCAGCTGTTGCTGCAAAAATTGTAGTTGCCGTAAGAACTCAACTTCTTGGCCAACTTTGAGCTTTAAGTTTTGTAAAAACTAGAGAACCAGGTGATATCAGAGATTTGAACGCCAATTGTGAAATCTGGAGTGTAGTAAAAAGAACGTTAACAGATGATAAAGATTTCACACTTGGAACTTACTCTAATAACATGCCTACATCAGCAGTTTTTCAAATTTGAAAAAAAAAGACCAAATAGATACGAAAGAGCATTTTTTATAAAACACTTGCAATTATTGAAACTTAAGTAGTTATATGCAAAATTAGAAGTGTACGATGCTAACATTTATTTTTATCTAATAAAATATTTTTAAAAAATTCCAAAAATGTAGCTGTTAAAATGTAATAAAAGTGTAGATGTTTTAAAGTTATGTCAAAATATTATAAAGAGTATTTGTGATAGCTAACTAGTTAAAAATAATGTCAAGGAAAGTAATTCTGGCTATTTAATATTATTGCAAAATACAATAATAGTGATTATTAAAAAAAGAATACTGAAATGCAAAATTGGAAGAGTGTTATGTTTAAAAGTTTGTTTTGTACATGTGAGAGTTGTCTACTTGTAAATAATATCAAATAAAATAAGGCTGTGCCATTATTATTTTTGAAACATGGAAATAGTGATTATCCAAATACGAATAATGAAAAGCAAGGGCAGAAGTGTATGATGCTAAAGTTTACATTGTCTAGTAACATTTCTACATGAAATACCAAAAATGCAGCTGTCAAAGTGGAATAAAAGTAGATAATTTACAGTTACGTTAAAAGTTTACGTGTTGTATTTGTGAAAGCTAAATAGTTAAAAATAATATTAAGTAAAGTAATTCTGTGCAACATTATTATTGAATATTACAGAATTGGATAGAGAATACCGATTCTAATTTTCAAGGTCTTATTCTGCTCCTTAAGTAATTTCATGGGGACTTGCCCCAAGAAAAATTAAAAATTATTCAAAACTCAGAAAGTTATGGTCAATTAAGAAAATATTTTTTTTTTTTTAACGACGTGCATTAATTTATGAACATTTATCTATAACTTTCTAAGTTTTGAATAATTTTTAATTTTTCCTGCCGTAAGTCCCCATAAAATTACTTAAGGAATAAATTGAGATCTTAAAAACTAAAACCGGTTCAGAAACGAAAAAGATTCCAGTGATTTATCAATAATTGTTTGTCGCGACAATATCTAGTTTCTAAAATATCGCCATTTTGTGAAAAAACTTATTTTAGTCACGTTAAGTAGACTTTATTTATAATACATCGACTGTCTTTATCATTTTAAATAAACAAACCACATAACAACTCTGGTTTTTTTAAATTTTAGCTCTTCATTTAGCACTGTTTTGACTAGGGAGTCCGAGGAGAACCACCTTAAGTTTCGTGGAAGCTTTCTCGTAAGTTTTGAGTAATATTTTACCGGAGCACCTTTGGAACCTTTTTGATAGTCTTCCCTAACCCTTTCTGGAAGCTTCCTAAAAATGTTACGCCGGAATCCACTCGGAAGCTTCCTTATAACTTTAGGCCAGTTGCTTTAGTATATGTCAGGAAGCTTACTAGAATACTTCCTATAATCTTCCATATAAGTTTTCCTCAAGGTTCAATTGGAACTTCCACGGGAAACTTCCTGGAATGTATTTCGAAAGCTTCCCGCAATCTTTATATGTAATTTAACTTTTGTTCTTCCTAGAAGCTTTCTCTTAGCTTCCATAAGCGTTCCATGGAAGCTTCCAGTACTCATTATCGATAATCTTCCATGTAATATACAATAGTATAAGATATTTGAAACTTTTTCTGTTTTCTTCCTGGAATCTTTCTGGAAGCTTACTTGGAACACTTCTAATGTAATCTTTCTGAAAGTTTCAGTTAGCTTCCTGGAAGGTTCCATTAACCTTCCACTGTAAGCTTCCTTGGAACTTTCTTCCGGAACCTTTCGTGCTATGTGATATATGCCAGGGATCTTTCTGGAATGCCTCCTGAAATCTTCCATGGAACCTTCCCTCATGTTTCCACAGGTTGTTCACGAGGAAGCTTTATGGACAAAATTTCAAATGCTTAGAGTAAGCTTTACATGGAAGTCATATTTTCGTCTTCCTAGAAGCTTCTTATTAGCTTCCAAGATCCTTCCAAGGACGCTTCCATTAACCATTTACTGTAAGGTTTCATGTAAGCTTTTTGAAACCTTTCTCGTAACTTGGAAGAATCATTTCACGATAGCGCTTTTGGAACCTTTTTGTTGGCTTTCCGAGAAACTTCCGGGAAGAATCAGGGGAAGATTTGAGCATAAGCCTTTTGGAATCTTCCGTTACATCTTTAGGCCAGTTCTTTTTTTAGATTCCAGGAATCTTTCTGGAATGCTTCCTAGAATCTTTCGTGGAAGTTTTCTTTAACCTTTCAGTGGAAGTTCCTATGTAAGCTTTATAAAATATATTTCAAAAGCTTCGAGTAAGTTTTTTATGAAACTGAACTTTTCGTCTTCCTAGAAGCTTCCTATTAGCTTCCAAGATACTTCCAAGGTCGCTTCCATTAACCATTTGCTGTAAGGTCTCATGTAAGCTTTTTGAAACCTTTCTCGTAACTTGGAAGAATCATTTCACCCTAACGCTTTTGGAACCTTTTTGTTAGCCTTCCGTGAAACTTACGGGAAGCTTCCAGGGAAGATTTGAGCGTAAGCCTTTTAGAACCTTCCGTTAGATCTTAAGGCCAGTTCTTTTTTTTAGATTCCAGGAATCTTTCTGGAATGCTTCCTAGAATCTTTCGTGGAAGTTTTCTTTAACCTTTCAGTGTAAGCTTTCGGGAACCTTTCTCGTAACTTGGAAGAATCAGTTCACCCTAGCGCTTTTGGAACCTCTTTGTTAGCTTCCGTGAAACTTACGGGAAGCTTCCAGGGAAGATTTGAACGTAAGCCTTTTGGAACCTTCCGTTACATCTTAAGGCCAGTTCTTTTTTTTAGATTCCAGGAATCTTTCTGGAATGCTTCCTTGAATCTTTCGTGGAAGTTTTCTTTATCTTTTTGGTGGAAGTTCCTATTGAAGCTTTATTGAATATATTTCAAAAGTTTCCAGTAAGCTTTCCATGAAACTGAACTTTTTCTCTTTTTTGAAGCTTTCTGTTACCTTCCAGGAATGTTGCTGGGAAGCTTCCAGTATTCATTTTTTGTAAGCTTTTAAGTAAGCTTTCGGGAACCTTTCTCCTAAGTTTAATGTAAAATTTCACCATAGCACTATTGGAACCTTTCCGTTAGCGTTTCGTAAACCTTACGGGAAGCTTCCATGGAAGATTTCAGCGTAATCCTCTTGGAAGCTTCCGTTATATCTTTAGGCGAGTTTTTATTTTATATGCCAGGAAGCTTTCTGGGTTGCTTCATAGAATCTTCCATAGAAGCTTCCTTTCAAATTTCAGTGGAAGTTCCAGAGGATACTTTATGGAATATATTTCAAAAGCTTCCAGTAAGCTTTACATGGAATCGAACTTTTCGTCTTCCTAGAAGCTTTCGTTTAGCTTCCAGGAACCTTCCATGAAAGCTTCCAGTAATCATTTTCTGTAAGTTTCCATGTAAGCTTGTTGGAACCTTTCTCCTAAGTTTAATGTAAAATTTCACCATAGCACTATTGGAACCTTTCCGTTAGCGTTTCATAAACCTTACGGGAAGCTTCCATGGAAGATTTCAGCGTAATCCTCTTGGAAGCTTCCGTTATATCATTAGGCGAGTTTTTATTTTATATGCCAGGAAGCTTTCTGGGTTGCTTCATCGATTCTTCCATAGAAGCTTCCTTTCAATTTTCAGTGGAAGTTCCAGAGGATGCTTTATGGAATACATTTCAAAAGCTTCCAGTAAGCTTTACGTGGAATTGAACTTTTCGTGTTCCCAGAAGCTTCCGTTTAGCTCCCAGGAACCTTCCATGAAAGCTTCCGTTTAGCTCCCAGGAACCTTCCATGAAAGCTTCCAGTAATCATTTTCTGTAAGTTTCCATGTAAGCTTGTTGGAACCTTTCTCCTAAGTTTAATGTAAAATTTCACCATGCACTATTGGAACCTTTCCGTTAGCGTTTCGTAAACCTTACGGGAAGCTTCCATGGAAGATTTCAGCGTAATCCTCTTGGAAGCTTCCGTTATATCTTTAGGCGAGTTTTTATTTTATATGCCAGGAAGCTTTCTGGGTTGCTTCATAGAATCTTCCATAGAAGCTTCCTTTCAAATTTCAGTGGAAGTTCCAGAGGATACTTTATGGAATATATTTCAAACGCTTCCAGTAAGCTTTACATGGAATCGAACTTTTCGTCTTCCTAGAAGCTTTCGTTTAGCTTCCAGGAACTTTCCATGAAAGCTTCCAGTAATCATTTTCTGTAAGTTTCCATGTAAGCTTGTTGGAACCTTTCTCCTAAGTTTAATGTAAAATTTCACCATAGCCCTATTGGAACCTTTCCGTTAGCGTTCCATAAACCTTACGGGAAGCTTCCATGGAAGATTTCAGCGTAATCCTCTTGGAAGCTTCCGTTATATCATTAGGCGAGTTTTTATTTTATATGCCAGGAAGCTTTCTGGGTTGCTTCATCGATTCTTCCATAGAAGCTTCCTTTCAATTTTCAGTGGAAGTTCCAAAGGATGCTTTATGGAATACATTTCAAAAGCTTCCAGTAAGCTTTACGTGGAATTGAACTTATCGTGTTCCCAGAAGCTTCCGTTTAGCTCCCAGGAACCTTCCATGAAAGCTTCCAGTAATCATTTTCTGTAAGTTTCCATGTAAGCTTGTTGGAACCTTTCTCCTAAGTTTAATGTAAAATTTCACCATAGCACTATTGGAACCTTTCCGTTAGCGTTTCGTAAACCTTACGGGAAGCTTCCATGGAAGATTTCAGCGTAATCCTCTTGGAAGCTTCCGTTATATCTTTAGGCGAGTTTTTATTTTATATGCCAGGAAGCTTTCTGGGTTGCTTCATAGAATCTTCCATAGAAGCTTCCTTTCAAATTTCAGTGGAAGTTCCAGAGGATACTTTATGGAATATATTTCAAAAGCTTCCAGTAAGCTTTACATGGAATCGAACTTTTCGTCTTCCTAGAAGCTTTCGTTTAGCTTCCAGGAACCTTCCATGAAAGCTTCCAGTAATCATTTTCTGTAAGTTTCCATGTAAGCTTGTTGGAACCTTTCTCCTAAGTTTAATGTAAAATTTCCCCATAGCACTATTGGAACCTTTCCGTTAGCGTTCCGTAAACCTTACGGGAAGCTTCCATGGAAGATTTCAGCGTAATCCTCTTGGAAGCTTCCGTTATATCTTTAGGCGAGTTTTTATTTTATATGCCAAGAAGCTTTCTGGGTTGCTTCATAGAATCTTCCATAGAAGCTTCCTTTCAATTTTCAGTGGAAGTTCCAGAAGATGCTTTATGGAATATATTTCAAAAGCTTCCAGTAAGCTTTACATGGAATCGAACTTTTCGTCTTCCTAGAAGCTTCCATTTAGCTTCCAGGAACCTTCCATGAAAGCTTCCAGTAATCATTTTCTGTAAGTTTCCATGTAAGCTTGTTGGAACCTTTCTCCTAAGTTTAATGTAAAATTTCACCATAGCACTATTGGAACCTTTCCGTTAGCGTTCCGTAAACCTTACGGGAAGCTTCCATGGAAGATTTCAGCGTAATCCTCTTGGAAGCTTCCGTTATATCTTTAGGCGAGTTTTTATTTTATATGCCAGGAAGCTTTCTGGGTTGCTTCATAGAATCTTCCATAGAAGCTTCCTTTCAATTTTCAGTGGAAGTTCCAGAGGATGCTTTATGGAATATATTTCAAAAGCTTCCAGTAAGCTTTACATGGAATCGAACTTTTCGTCTTCCTAGAAGCTTCCGTTTAGCTTCCAGGAACCTTCCATGAAAGCTTCCAGTAATCATTTTCTGTAAGTTTGCATGTAAGCTTGTTGGAACCTTTCTCCTAAGTTTAATGTAAAATTTCACCATAGCACTATTGGAACCTTTCCGTTAGCGTTCCGTAAACCTTACGGGAAGCTTCCATGGAAGATTTCAGCGTAATCCTCTTGGAAGCTTCCGTTATATCTTTAAGCGAGTTTTTATTTTATATGCCAGGAAGCTTTCTGGGTTGCTTCATAGAATCTTCCATAGAAGCTTCCTTTCAATTTTCAGTGGAAGTTCCAGAGGATGCTTTATGGAATATATTTCAAAAGCTTCCAGTAAGCTTTACATGGAATCGAACTTTTCGTCTTCCTAGAAGCTTCCGTTTAGCTTCCAGGAACCTTCCATGAAAGCTTCCAGTAATCATTTTCTGTAAGTTTCCATGTAAGCTTGTTGGAAGCTTCCAGAATGCTTCCATGGAATATTTCATAGTAAGGTATTTAGGAACGTTCTCAGTTACCTTCTAGAAAGCTTCCTGGAAGCTTACTTAGAAAACTTCCAATGTAACCTTTTTGTAAGTTTCAGTAAGCTTCCCGGAAGGTTCTGTAACGATTCCGCTGTAAGCTTCCTTGGAACTTTCTTCCGGAACCTTTCATGCTATGTGGGATTGTACCAGATACACGTTATTTTATAGACAAATTATTCTATCCTAAAGAAGGCATTGAATATCACGTAGTTTGTCCTGAATGTAACAGTTATATTGCTCAATTCCCTAAAGATAAGCGTTATGTTAGATGTAGGGTGTGTGAAGTGAATGTTCATTTAAAGCCTCCGTCCTATCGTGACTATTTCGCTGTTTTGGATGTACGAATGCAGATCAAGAAATGTATAGAAAATAATTTCATTTACTATGCTGAAATTATGTCAAGATCTGTTGAATATCTTCAAGATATATATGATGGACTGTGCTACAAAAAATTCATTGCATCATTGCCAGATCACCAAAAAAATACTTATGCCACCATTTCATTTAACAGTGATGGATCTCCCATTTTTAAAAGTTCTAAATTTTCTGTATGGCCAATTCAAATAATTGTTAATGAAGTCCCTTTCATCGAAAGAAATAAGCCAATAACATTTGCATTATGGTTTGGGTGCAACAAACCAAATATGACATCTTTTTTAAAGCCTTTCGTTGAAATTATTAATCGCTTGTCAGTAGAAGGAATATCTTGTCAAATAAATAATGAAATTAAAACAATTAGAAGTTATGCTCTGTGTTGCTGCGTAGATTCCATGGCTCGACCGCCAATGAATATTATGGGTGCAATTGGTGTCTACATCCAGGTGAAATGGTTCCACATAACAGAGGATATGCAATGAAATATCCTGTTCTAAACGAAGAGCCTGAACTAAGAACGGAAGCAACAACATTACAGCATCTTTATGAAGCACTACAAACACTTTTACCTTTCTTTGGAGTAAAAAGTGCATCACCACTTCTAAATTTAAACAGCTTTAACATTACTGACGGTTTTGTACCCGATTCTATGCATTGCATAGCACTTGGCGTCACAAAGCAATTCACCGATTACTGGTTAAGTTCGTCAGGCCATCCTTACTCATTATCTAAACAACAAGTTACAATGATCGACAATTTAGTTACTTCTTTCAAAGTACCAAACAGCTTAGCACGATTAACCAGGTCAATTAAAGATAGAAAATATTGGAAATCACGAGAATACGAAAATTGGTTATTATTTTATAGTTTACCTTTACTAAACGAGATCTTTCTTGAAAATCATCAATTTAGAGAGTATATGAATCATTGGGCACTTCTAGTTCGATCGTTTTATATTTTATCACAAAATTCCATCACTATAGAAGAAATTCGCTTCGCTAATTATTTATTAAGAAAGTTTGTTGCTTTAACAGAAATATTATATACAAAAGATGCAATGATGTATAATGTCCATCAACTTCTTCATATTGCACAAAGTGTTGCTAACTGGGGACCATTATGGGCACATAATGGTTACCCATTCGAATCTGGTAATGGGCAGATTATTCGAACAGTTCATGCAGGAAATGGCGTTATAGATCAAATCTGCCGAAATCTTTGTATGTCCAATAGTATCATGATTTTAAATGAACATGTAAAAAGTTACAGTGCCGAATCGCCTGTAATACGATTCTGTTTCGATTTGACCCATAAAAATACCAAAAAATCTGTTAAATTGAATGAATGTAGGTACTTCGGAAGGCCTTGCTTACCCAGTTGCAATATACTTGAAGAAAATGATATTCCATCCACCTATCAAGCTTACCATAGACTACTAAAAAATGGGACTTTATATCAATCAAACAACAGAAGAAATGCTAGATCTAACAATTGTTATGCGCAAACGAATACTGGCAATTTTGTGCAGATAAATGAATTTATAGTAGATCATGTGAATAATAAAGAATTAACTGTATGTAAAACAGTAAATGTACAAGATGCATTTTCTAATGTTTGTACAAACATAAAGAAGATTATTAATATAGAAGAAAACTTTACGGTCATACAAACAGAAGATATTGAAAAAGTGTGTGTTCAAATGCGAACAAATCGTAACAGAAATTATATATCGCCATTACCAAATATTTATTGTTACTCGTGAAAGACTGTACTCAATACTATACTTTCTAAATTACCAATACTATACTTTTTATATCATTTTATTATGTTATTTATAAAATTGTAATATAAGTTCAATCCATAAATCAAAGTAATTAAAATACTAATTGTGATCCTACCTACAATTTATTTAAGTTCCTATTCCAAAAAGCTGAAAGATAAATGAAATATGACTACAAAAAAAGACACTAAATAATTTAATTTTATCTTTAGTTTAAAATTTCCGGAAAACCCTATCCAAATCCTTGTAAGTCCCAAAATGTAGTACATATGAATATCAATTAACAAAAGATAGGACTTCATCGATGTACAATCGACAGAAACTGAAATAAAAATCTACTCGAAGGTAAGACTCTAATTGAACGTAAAAACGTACGTGAACGTTAACATATATTTAAACGCGAAAATCTACTTGATATCACGTGAGGATAGACATAATCCAGGGCTGAGACGTATAAAATGAACATCTAACCGAAAATTTACTTGAAAACAGGTGGAAATCCATGCAAATGGCCTGCAAGGATTGCATGGATTTCCATCTCATAATAACTGGGACTCCTTTTAAAATCTATCGCTCTGTACATAGGAATCCCATTTAAAAACAGGTCCTTCACCGCTGCAAAGTAATTCGAAATCTATCTAAAATCGACTTAATTAAAGGAGAAAATCCTTTCAAAATCACTCGTCCCGTACATAGGAATCCCATTTAACAACGGGTACGATTCCTTCACCGACCCAAAGTTCTGGGAAGTCTATCTAAAAATCCACTTAATTATAGGTGGAAATACCTTTAAAATCTATCGCCCAGTACATAGGAATCCCATTAAAAACGGGTAGGATTTCTTCACCGCCGCAACGTACTGGGAAATCCACTTAAAAATCTACTGGAACGTACGTGGAAATCCACGTAATACAGAGCTGGGCACTAAGGCACGGAAATCTACCTAAAAATCCACTTAATTATAGGTGGGAATTCTTAAAAAATCTATCGCCCAGTACAGAGGAATCCCATTTAAAAACGGGTAGGATTCCTTGACCACCGCAAACCAGATGGAAATCTACCTAAAAATCCACTTAATTATAGGTGGGAATCCTTATAAAATCTATCGCCCAGTACAGAGGAATCCCATTTAAATGGGTAGGATTTCTTCACCACCGCAAACCAGATGAAAATCTACCTAAAAATCCACTTAATTATAGGTGGGAATCCTTATAAAATCTATCGCCCAGTACAGAGGAATCCCATTTAAAAACGGGTACGATTCCTTCACCACTGCAAATCAGATCGAAATCTACCTAAAAATCCACTTAATTATAGGCGGGAATTCTTTTAAAATCACTCGTCTCGTACATAGGAATCCCATTTAAAAATAGGTAGGATTCCTTAACCACCGCAAAGCAGTTGGAAATCTACCTAAAAGTCTACTTGAACTTACATGGAAATCCACGTAATACAGAGCTGGGCACTATGGCACGGAAATCTACCTAAAAATTGACTTATTTATAGGTGGAAATCCTGTTAAGATCACTCGTCTCGTACATAGGAATCCCATTTAAAACTGGATAGGATTCCATCACCGCCACAATGTACTAGGAAATCTACCTAAAAAAACTACTTAATTATAGGTGGGAATCCTTTCAAAATCACTCGTCCCGTACATAGGAATCCCATTTAAAAACGGGTAGGATTTCTTCACCGACGCAAAGTTCTGGGAAATCGATCTAAAAATCCACTTAATTATAGGTGGAAATACCTTTAAAATCTATCGCCCAGTACATAGGAATCCCATTTAAAAACGGGTAGGATTCTTTCACCGGCGCAAAGAACTGGGAAATCCACTTAAAAATCTACTGGAACCTACGTGGAAATCCACGTAAAAATGTACTCGAACTTACGTGGAAATCCACGTAATACAGAGCTGGGCACTAAGACACGGAAATCTACGTAAAAATCCACCTAATTATAAATGGGAATCCTTGCAAACGATTGGTAAGGATTGCATGGGTTTTATCTAAAAATAGGTGGGAATCCATGCAAATTACTAGTCAACATTGCGTCGGTTTCCATCTAATAATAGGTGGGAATATTTCCACATTCCGACGAGGAATCCAACTTGGAAATCCACTAAAATCTAGCTAGAATCTAGCCTTTCCTAGCTAGATTTCCCATGTAGAAAATCCATCTAGATTTCCCAGCTAGATTTTTTTGACCGGGACACCAGAAACCAATTTCTTTTTTCATTAGATTTCTTATTGTCATGAAGGTTGGTGCATTCATCTGAAGTTAAAAAGATTTTTATCCCCGCCCCCACCTACATTTAAGCGCGCTCGCGTACACATTCATACGAACGCTCATACACCGATCCCGAATTACCGTTATTTAAAAAAAACTATACGCTTATACGTGTACCCCATCTACTTTTAGTTTGATATGTCTTCACTAGGATGCTGTGTGTGATACGTTACATCCGAAACCTATTTATTTCTTTATTAGATTGCGTATTGTCATGATGGTCGGTTCATTCCCGTGAAGCTAAAAAGATTTACATCCCCATTCCCACTCACATTTAAGCGCCCCCGATGATTTTCTACGACAATCGAAAAATCATGTCTTTTTTTTTTTTTTAATTAATTTACAACTGTTATTAGTGTACCATCCGAAGCACACAAACGAGACAGGGTTCAACATCATCAATTTTTACGTAGAAAACCAGTTCTCTAATCTATATTAGTGCGCCACGTACGGCACAATGCAGAGATATCTTACAATTAGTATAATAAACAATAATCTCAGGTACGATCCCAGTCTCAGGATATTTACTTCGAATTCTACTTTATTTGATCTAACTAGTAAAAGCTCTAATTTCTAAATCACTACAATATTAATTATAAAAAAATCATTCGACCAACAGTTTACCAACATATTTTGTTTTCTCAAGAACGTTCATTTATTGCAGAATAAGTTACAATTAATAAGAAAGCCTCCTGTATACATGTAAAAATAATCAGTTGCTAAATATCAGAAATGAGTATTATAAAAAGGCTAATAATTTTAAAAGTTTGGTTTTAGAAAATCATAACAATTTACAATATTTTATGATATCTATTGTTAATGTGAATATGCTTCAAGAGTTGATGGTGTACAATGATAAAAAATTTGTAATAAAACTTCAAAATGTTTATTAAATTTCAGTTAAATTTAACTGAATTGAAATTTCAAGTTGAACTTGAAACTGAAATTTAATAAAAATTTAGAAGTTTTATTACATAATTTATCTTACATTTCATAAAATTTTTAACAGATTTGATGTATTCATTGGTTTCCAATAATCTACAATGGATATTATCCCCCAAATAAAAACATGTTCAGAAAGACTACAAATAGTATATTACAGAACTATAGGTAGGTAAAAAGTCGGCCAGTGCAGAGCATGTATAAATTGCGACCCGAGCCAAAGGCGAAGGAGGCAGACATATGCTCTGGGGTGGCCCTCTTTATCACCGTGTCGCGTATACGATTTTTCACCATACCCAGGCTGAAAATACCGCATTCCCGTTTTTGAGCCAGGTGCGAAAGTGGTACTTTCGGCCAGAGTATGGTGAAAAAGGTATGATCTCAGGTTAGATATCGGAGTTAATTTTCGTATTCCGTGAAAAAGTCTTATATTATAAAGGTATAATGTCAAAAAGTTTATAATAAACGTCGCACGTGAAACAATGAAAAAGAGAGAGAGCTAAGCTCGAGGAGCTTGTAGCTGAGAGCTGCTTGCTCAAGTCGATGGTCGAGAGAGACTGTTCTTCTCCTCAGCTGCTCTACCCGGATGCCCCCTTGATGATTGGTTCTCGGCACTTCGTGGACGAGAGGGGTGATGCCGGTTCGGTGGGGACGCTGCTTGCCGGTGCCTCTCTGCTCTTGGTCTTAATCTTAATGATGTAAACATCCTCGATCGAGTGGCTAACGCGGCTCATTGTAGTCGGGTTAGTGTTTCGATCGAGCATATTTTAACAGAGATTGTTATTTTTCTTATGCTGATAACTTCTTTGCGCATATCCGATACGTCTGTAAGGAAGGTAATCAATAGTTATTAACTTTGAGATAAAGCGTATCGTATATGCGGCATTCCTAAATTATATTTCACTGGCACGTTCGAAAGAAGTTTACATAAGCTTGTGTGGACGTGCCAAGTGTCTTATTCTGCATGTATGCTCTTTTGATTATTCATTTTATTACAGGATGTTATTTTAGCGGCGGGCCATGCAATATCGGCCGGCTTACATTATTGAATAATAGTTATTTTTGCAGTGATTATTTATGAAGGCAGATCAGCCTTATATATATATATGACCAGAGGAATCTGTATATAGATAAAAAGTGTGTCAATGCACATGTGTTTCTAAGAACAATCACAGATTTCTCTCTCCTATCTTATAAGATTAATGATTAAAGTTAGTTACTTATAATATTGCTTAATAATATAACGTGCGCATATGTATATAGGAACATATGTGCTCGTGTACAGTATATGTAAATTCATGCAAATGAGCAAGTGCGCTCTCGAGACAAGTGACTTGCTTACGATAAGTATATCGACTCGAGGCAGTAAGGATTAGAGACCCGGTGACTGGTAAGGTGCCGGCTCGGGATAAAAAGATTGGTCAATCTTCTCTATTATTTCTAAGTGAAAAAGATCTGAGCGCGTATTCACGTTCGAACGTTTCACCCCCCTGGTTAGGATTAAAGTCGGGAGCTGTAGGCTTTCGGCTTGAATCGATTGTATTTTTAACCACGTTCCGATCTTCATTTAAATCGGGGTAAATTCGTATAGGTGGTTGATTCAAAGTTCTTGGTGGGATGTACGGAGGCGTGATAGCAGGTGGATTTTCCAGGAGTAGAGGTGGTGTTGACGAGAATTTGAGCGGTCGTTCTGTTTCATTCGCGGATTCTTTTCCGGGATTTTCCTCGTTTTCAATGTCTACAACTGTAGTTTTCGTTCTCCGCGAGCGTCTCGGCAAAGGTCCTTGGCCTAAATGTACGAGTATATTCGCTACTGTTCCCCAGAAAGCTCCTAGGAGTTTAATACTTGCTCCGTATATCGCGTAGAGCGTATAACCGTGTATAATAGTGTTAATCACATATTTACAAGAATTAAAAATAAAAATTATAGCCATAATGGCCGCACTGGCGGAACCGAAGGTGATGAAGTAGTACCATATTTTAGACACGGCTCTTTCTGTAAATTTATCGAGGCTTTCCTCGTTCAAAAATCCGAGTAGATCTAAACTAGGATCGGCTACCGCGTGTGCCGTTGCTCCGCGCGCTATTTGGTTTAGCACTGCTGGTTTATCGGCGGGAAACATCATTGCGTTTCTATAGCTTTCGAGGTCGGCTTCTGAGTATATGCCGCTTTCTGCTAGTTCACCGGGTTCTTGGTATGCCACGTTGGTTTATTTAGAGGTTGCAAAATTTGTGGCGGATCCGTTTTTGATGGGTGCGGATTCAATTGGTACCATTTATTATCTATTTCAAATACGGTCGGGAGTATACGACTGCAATCGCGTTCCGTTCCGTGTGTAGTAAGTACGCGTGATTTAGTGGTTAAAAAGTAAGAACGGTTGCCATGAGAAACTGGCAGTTCCACGAAACAAGAGTTATTTGTATTTCTTAGTTTCACATTAACAGGTGTGCATTTAACTAAGTGTGCTACATCGCCGGCGAATACGGCCATATAGCCTGCTTCTTTCATTATAGTGTACGCGAATTCGTCCGGGTTGACCGACGATTGGGATAATGAATTTTTTATGACTTGTTGTTCTAGGATACATCGGTGTGTAATAATATCTTTATATAGGGATGTTATTTCATTTTTAAAATGGTTAGCTATGTACATTATCTTTGTGTTAAAATGCGCGGTGAGCATAATGTCTTTCGCGCCTACTTTATAATTTCTCGTTGGAAAAGGGTTATTTGCCGTAGTTTCGTAGATAAAAATTTGTTTTTGCTCGGTCATTTTTAAATTGATTCCACATAGCGTCTTGCTACCGTGATCTGTAAAGGCAAATTTCTTTTCGTCTGTAGCGTTAGAAAAATAAATTGTCGCAGTGTCGAGTTGTTCGTCTCGCGTTTTGATGGCATGTCCTTCGTAAATTATTGCATATGTGTCTAGTTCACACATACTTCGCGAGATTTTATTCCAAAATATAAATGACTCGGTTGTGTCGCGACACGTTTCTTTTTCATATTCGCAATTGACTCCTGAAGGGAGTAAGAGAATGTTCGTGGGAAATCTCAAAGTGACTTCACCTTTTGTGTAATAAATTTCGAGTTCTGCGGTCACTATCATATTCTCTTTATCTCGATAAATTCCTCCTTTGCAATAAGAATTGTGTTCTATGATTCCGACTATTTTAATTGTTCTAAAATTTGTCTGTTCCGAGACAAGATCTTCGATTATTGTATCTCCGATTTTTATTCGATTTGTTGTTATTAGAGAGTCGCACATCTCTCGCGTTAGTTGGAGGTACCGCGTCTTGTCTGGGATAGGAGAAAGGGATACATGGGAATGCATACCGCAATAACGAGCCCTGCGGGTCGATTTTATTTTGCATTCTTTTATAGGGACTTCCGCGTGCTCTAATTTTTGAATGATTTGAATAAATGTGTCGTCACTTTTTATTTTTATCGTCTCGAAGTCGCACTCACCCACTTTCCTTAGAGAGATGGTCGTGACGTTTGGTGCGTTCGATGTACTGCAGTTGTATCCAACCAAAGAGTGGATCGGTGATAGGAGCGCTGCGGTGAGTATCAGCAATTTATGAAGGTCTCTGCTTGGCGAGTGCGCTGCCATGTTGTATTTTTCTGAAAAGGTGATTTTCATTCAGTACTTGTTTCGCTTGTACCGAGGTTCGTAAGTTGTAATTTATTCGCGTGTACGACACGTGTTCCATTTTTGTACGTAATTTCAATATTACAGTCGTTATCGAAAATTTTTATAATTTTATGGGGACCTGTGTATTCAGGTTCGAAGGGGCCCTTTTTGGGTTCCTTCAGCAGAAGAACGCGGTCACCGATTTCGAACTTGCCTGGATTATTTTTCCTGTCATAATATTCTTTCGACCTAATTTTTGCTTTACTTAAATTTTCATGAGCTAGCGTTTGGATTTTGCTAATTCTTTGTTTTAAATCGAGAAGGTATTCAAAGTAAGACTCGTTGTTTCCGGGGGGAATAGGTTTATCTATTGGTGTTCGTGCTATATTTCCGAAAACGCATTCGTATGGTGTCAGTCTAGTTCCCTCGTGCACGCTTGTGTTATATGCGAAAGTCGCGCAACTCAGCCATTCGTCCCAAGATTTTTCGTTTTTTACGTAGTATTTGAGATATTCTTTTAAAACGTGGTGCATACGCTCGATTGAGCCATTGCTCTGCGGACGATAAGCCGTGGTAGTGTATTCGGTTATTTTGCAAAGTTTCGCTACGTTTTTCATTAGGCTTGAGGTAAAATTAGTGCCTTGGTCGGTTAATAGTATTCGCGGCGATCCGTATATACATACGAAGTTATTTAGAAATGCCGTCGCGATTTGCATTGAATGAGTTTCCGCGAGTGGGACGGCTATCACGTATTTCGATAAAAGGCACTGCATGGTTAAGATGTGAGTGTTCCCATTTGTTGTCGCGGGCAGTGGACCTACGACGTACATTGAGATTTTTTCGAACGCCTGCCCAGGTGTGTCTGTGAGAATCATTGGTTGGTGCACTTTTCTCCTCACCAGTTTATTTTTTTGGCAGGTTTCACAGCGGCTAATGTGGAGTTGTACGTCCTTTTTCAAAGATGGCTAATAATATTCCTGCCGAATCCTGAGATATGTTTTATTTACGCCTTTGTGGCCGTTAATAGGACTCGCGTGGGTTTCAGCGACAATCCGTCTCTTCTCCTCACTATCATTGGGTGTTTTTACCAGGTTTTTGCAGAGCAGTATTTTACTATTGACGTGAGAAAGCACTGCTCTGAGGCGTTGTGTGAATACGCGAACTGAAAAGTCGTCTATTGCCTGTAGTATCGAAACTCTTATAGATTTGAGTTTTTTCTCGTTGAGAATATTTGTTAAATTCTCTAAAGCGAAATCGAGTGTCTCTTCGTCTACCCGTGAGTGTCTATCAGCTTTAAAGTCACTGCTATATATACTTTCCGAGCGACGAGATACGTCTTGACTGCGCCGGGGTCTCGGTTACACTGAACTGGCAGTCCTCCGTGCTCGGCCAGCTCGGTCGCACCGGAGCATAGCGGCTGATTGTCACCGGATACAAAGTATAGTATGTTATCCTTGTGTATGAAGAGACCGTCTCTAATCTCGATTACATTTTCTCTGGACCGACGTATATTTTGATCATACGGTACGCACGGATCGTTGATGATACTTGATGATTCGGCGGATGTTTGGGATCTAATGTCCGTCGAGCTCTGGACCGATAAATTATCGTCATTGTTTATCGTCTCGTGTCCACTGATAGAGCTTTGGTTTGTTTCGACGTTGGGCGGATGTATATCTTGAGGTGGAGTTACCGGGCTCTTGTTTTCATCAGGCGATGAGTTATTCGAAACGGGCTTTTCTGCATGATATTCGCCTAATCTTATTTTTGTTTTTCGGCTGATGGTGGCCGGTTTGCCTGACGTATCGTAGATATCGAACTTAGGGTTTGCGGTTCTTTCCCTTACAGGGTAACGACATGCAGGGGTTTCGTCAAGATCGGTGGATGTCATAAATATTCGGTTGTTTTCGATTTCGATCGGGTTTCGCGATAAGGCGTCGGCCACGAAGTTCGTCTTGCCTTCTTTATAGACCACGTCGTAATCAAATTCTCGGAGTTTAAAATAAAATCTTTTTAAACGAGACGTCGGATCTTTGATATTGTGCACCCACACGAGGGGCTTATGATCGGTAAAGAATGTAAATTTCCTTCCGTATAAACAGTATCTAAATTGAAACGCGGCAGCTACCATGGCTAAGAGTTCCTTCTCAATAGTGGAATAGTTTAATTCCGCATTCTTTAAATGTCTCGAAAAATAAGCTAGAGGTAAATCGTGTGGCTTTAATTCAATTTCATAGATTTGGCTCAACACGGCGCCGATCGCGTAACACGAAGCGTCGCACGTTACAAGAAAAGACTTAGTGAAATCGGGGTATCTTAACAATGGGGCGTTCGTGAGACTACGTATAAGATAAGCGAGAGCAGCTTTTTGCGGCTCTTTCCAATAAAAAGTGGCTTCCTTTCTTCAGAGTATGGATAGCGACTTTGTCTCTTTTGCGTAAAATGGTATGAATTTTCTGTAATAATTTGATAACCCTAATAACTGTCTGATATTCTTTTGGTTTTTGGGAGTTGGGAAGTTTACTAATGCGGCTATTTTCCGCGGGTCTGGTCTTACTCCTTCTGCGGTGATTACATGACCTAGATACGCGACTTCTAACTTATAGAATTCACATTTGTCGGGTTGGAGGCGCATACCGGCGCTGCGAAGTCGTTCAGCTACTTTACGGAATTTTGCGTCGTGTTCCTCAATAGTTTTTGAAAAAATAATACAGTCGTCTACGTAAATAAATACTTCGCGGTCCTGTAATCCGCGAAACAGGGAATCCATTTGCCGTTGGAAGGTGGCAGGCGAGCTTTTCAATCCGAAAGGCATTCGCGTAAATTGATAATGACCGTAACGGATCGAAAAAGCAGTTTTTGCTTTGTCTTCCTCTCGCATCGAAATTTGGTGGAACCCCGAAGCAAGATCGAGTATACTAAAATATTTCGATTCGCCTAACTGGTCTATTATCTCATTGATGTTCGGTATTGGGTAGGCATCGCTGATTGTTTTTTTATTTAATTCGCGGTAGTCTATCACTGGCCGCCACCGCTTGTTGCCTTGGCTGTCCGGTTTTTTCGGCACGATCCATAGGGGGCTGTTATAGGGTGAGTCAGAGGGCTCGATAATGCCTTCTTCCAGCATTTTACTAACCTGCCCAGTGTGGCCAGGTAAACAATATATATCGTAATACTACGCATGTAAAAGTGGCGATTTATCGCCACAACCTGGTCACACTGAACCTGCCTTTCAATTTCATTTTTTAATATAGGCGGGTACCTGTATTGTTTTACGTTAATCGGTACATCATCGGTGGTCGTTATCTTATGTGCAGTCATATGCGTGGCTCGCAACTTCTCATTGGGAAGTTGGAATATATCTGCGTAATTTTCGCAAAGCGCTTCTACTAGGGGTCGCGTGTTTTCTTCGAATTTGTCGAGATTGATCAAGGTTTTCACAATCTCCGCTCTATGCTGCAAGTTCGAATTCGGGACTGTTTCAATGTTAAAAATTTTTAATTGTTCTACTCTCGCTTCATCGTAAGCGAACACGGTTTCTCTATTAAAATCGAGATCTTCGTCGAGTCGAGTCAGTATTGTAAAAATGTCATAATCCGTCGCGATTCCCTCATCCGTAGTGCAATATTCAATCGCGGCTTGATATTCTTCTGTTTCTTCCGAGTTCGGGCACGAGAAAGAATCTACGAATTACCTGACATAATTTTCGTAATCATAAGTTTCTCGCGATTCTGTGTTTTCGACGAAACTGTCTGTTTCACGGTTTTCATTCGCGGTTCGATTCGCGGTTTTTGTTCGATCTGTGTTAATGTCGATATTCAAAAATATTTCAGACGAACGGCGAGGAGTTCGTGATAATGTTTTGTTTTCGTTATTTACCGATTTTTGATCATCATTATCGACAAAAATTAGTTCAGGCATCTGATCGGAGAATTCGCTCCACATTTCGTTCGTTGGTGGGCGATCCGTCGGAGGTACCTTTGATATTGAGTTTGATTTGGAAAGATTGTCGATTGACTCGATATCTTGATGGCCCGCGCGTACCATTTCCGCGTTTGTCTCGCGCTCCGGATTCCGCGTCTTGGTCAATAGTAAGCTCGGGTTTGAGCTGAGAGTCTCGGTGACATTTCCGTGTTTTATGGTTTTCTCATAAATTACGCTCGGAGGTTTTAATTCCCCGTTCACCGAGAGAGTATGGGCTTCGCCTCGCATCTCGAGAGTGATACTCTCGGCAGGGACTGTTTCTAGTCCTATCAAGCTGCTTGCGCAGCTAAAATGTAATTTTTCCCCTTTTTTTAAATTTTTAGGTGGATCAATTTTTGAGGAAGCCCCGTCCGCGCTTTCTTCCTGTTTCGCGGTTGGGCGTCGTTGCAGTTGTTTCTAAGGACCTTTTGGCCGGACTCATCTATGTTAATTTTGCGTTTAAATTCACGATTCGATATTTTATGATTCACTCCGCTTTCGTCAAGTGTTCCGCCCGCGTTACTCGAAGGGTGTGCTGCGTTTGTGCAGTCGTTAAGTGAGAATGGCGCGTTTAGGATTCTGCTTGCTTCGGTCGAGTTACTGGAACTCTCTTGAGCTGTCTCGATTTCCCCCTTTTCGGTATATTTAATCATAGCCGGGGTGAGTGTCGGTACTCTGATTCTAATATCATAGTTGTTCTCGTTTTTAAAGGCACGTAAATAGTCAGATCGTCGGTCGATATAACATTTTTTCCTCCTAAAAAGATATTAGGGTAAACTTCGCGTTTTTCAAGGTATTTTACGCGATGGTGCTCGGGCACTGTCATTTGCATCCATATAGTTTCTCTCGCGCGACATTCGGCGACTGTTTCTTCGCCTATAATAATTTGAGTATCTTTTAATGTCAGCCTATCGCGTTTGAAATCTAAAATCATGCTACTGCTACGGCAAAATTGTGCTCCGATGAGCAAATCCGTTTTTATGGGAAAAGTGTCGGGGACTACGACAAATTTCGCTTCCGCTTTTAAATCGTCTAGGTATAAAAATGTTGTCCCTAGTGTGTCTATTCGCGTAGTAGTAATGCCTGTTAGTTTAGGTTGGCAATCGCTGTTTATTGGGGTGTCTGGCTGTAACGCAGAAAGTTTTACGGCATTAGGCTGGACGCCCGTGTCTATCATAACCTCAGCGTGATTTCCGCGTAAGTTTCGCGACCTGAGACTAATTACGGGGATGGCCCCTAACATGTTGATGGCCGTAAAATAAATTCTGTGTTTGGGGTTTCCTCCGGGGATTCCCTGTTTTCGAGTGACATTACTGGACGGTCGGCCTTCCTCTCCCGGGCGCCGTCCTTCGCCACGGGTGTTTCCGCGTTTTCCGCGTTTTTAGCGGCCTGTTCTTTATTCTTTAGAGTATAACACTCATCTATAGTATGGCCTTTCTTTTTACAATACGCGCATACTTTGGAAGGGTCTCGCGGGGGCCTTCCTTCCCGCTGCTTTCCGGGTGGCGCGGAGTCTACTTTCTCTCCATCTGCTTTGTTATCTTTCTCTCCGTCGTCGCGCCTGTCATTTGTTTTCTTCCACTCGCGTTTTTCTTCGCGTCGCGTCACTTCATTGCCGTGGTTTCGGGGGCCTTTTCGGAGAAAGTCTCCATATATGTTCTGTTTGCCGTATTTTTCACCGTCGATGTTAATTCGTTTTTCAGCCTGAATTGCTTCATTAAACGCCGTGTGTAATGTGTCAACGCGTTGGTTTACGTAAAGACGATAGAATGGCGGGAGGGCCAAGAAAAATTCATTAATTACCTCTTTCTCTATCTTTTCTTTTCGCGAAGCGGGCAGTTTGTCTATATTCTCATCGAGACATGTACAATCGATGATGGCTGTATAAATTTCTGAAACGCGGTCGATGAGTTTAAGTATTGTCTCATTTTCGCGCTTCGCGAGTGTGGCTGACTGTCCCCTGTAATAATTACCTGAGTTGCGATTACTAAAAGTGCGCTTTAAGTTGGTTAAAAAATCATCTAGAGTTTCGGAGTCATCATATTCAATGGCCACGGCGACGTGGTCTTCCAGTTTAAATTTTAAAAGTCGCGTTATTTCTAATTGAGCGCATTCTGGAAATTGATTTTTTATTCGATTAACAGCGCGTACGAATTTATAGAGATTCGTTCCGTGGAATTTCGGAATCACTGCAAGGCTTTCCCTGATTATCGCGTTTGAGGGCATTAGGCTTGATTGATGGGTTTCGCGCGACGGCGACCGGCTATGCCGCGAGTTTCGGCTTGAATGACTTGGGAGGCGTCTGCGTATTCGTGGTTGATCGTTCGGTCCGTGATTTATTGAGCGATTAATTAGCGCACTTTCGCGTCGTTCTGCTTCCGCGACAAACCGATCTCTTTCCCTTAACTCCGCGGTTAATCTTTCCTCAGCGGTCCTACGTCTTTGCCGTTCTTCGTTGAGGAGCCTCTCGGCGTCCTCGGCTCTCGCGTGCATTTGCTCGAGTATTTCCTCGTTTTGGTTTTCTTGTACTTGCCTAAGCCTACTTTCTAACTCATTTTCGCGTGAATTTAACCTTTTTTCGCGTTGCACTATTTCTTGGAAACGCATTTCCAACTCTTCGACACTGAGTTGTTTGTGCGCCATTTTTCTAATTATTTTTCACTTTCACTGATTTTATATTAAACAAAACGGTGTTTATGAACGCTTTTTGTATTCCGGTAACTAATTTTTCTAATTTTAACGAGATTTCACACTGATTTTACGTATTTCTGTATAAAAACCCTGCGCCAGGTGATTATCCAACACCGCTGTCACCAGTTTGTTACGTCCCCGCGTGTGAATTTAGATTTTGTTTTTACACTCGCGTACGCTGACAGTATGAAAGGACTTAGCTTTGGTTATGTTGGCCTTGATGCGTGGCTTGGCCGTCTCGGTGGCGGGCCCCTGCGTTCGAGGGCCTCCTGAATGGCGTTCTGCTCGGCGGGTTTGCTGAGATGCCGTCCTGCTTGGCTGCCGACGGTTCTGCTTCTCGGTGGATGGGAGTCTCCGTATGAGTGTGTGTGTTCTCGTGGCTGCTGTCACCACTTCCTGGTTTGTCCCGGGCAGGAAGATCCCTGTTGCTCGGCTGGCTGCCGCTGGTCGTCGTCTGTGAGCTGCTCTGAAATAGACCGCGATGCGTTCCGTCGGACGAGGTAAAAGTGAATAAATTGGAATCCGCGTTCTTTTAGTTAAAAAGTTAAACTTATTCACATTTATTGAGTAAAAAGATATAAAAATACAGTATTCCGTGAAAAAGTCTTATATTATAAAGGTATAATGTCAAAAAGTTTATAATAAACGTCGCGCGTGAAACAATGAAAAAGAGAGAGAGCTAAGTTCGAGGAGCTTGTAGCTGAGAGCTGCTTACTCAAGTCGATGGTCGAGAGAGACTGTTCTTCTCCTCAGCTGCTCTACCCGGCTGCACTGAAGGAGAGCGTGGAGCGTGGGTGGAAAACCCTTCTTTGTGTCAAGGTCCCCCTTGATGATTGGTTCTCGGCACTTTGTGGACGAGAGGGGTCATGCCGGTTCGGTGGGGACGCTGCTTGCCGGTGCCTCTCTGCTCTTGGTCTTAATCTTAATGATGTAAACATCCTCGGATCGAGTGGCTAACGCGGCTCATTGTAGTCGGCTTAGTGTTTCCATCGAGCATATTTTAACAGAGATTGTTATTTTTCTTATGCTGATAACTTCTTTGCGCATATCCGATATGTCTGTAAGGAAGGTAATCAATAGTTATTAACTTTGAGATAAAGCGTATCGTATATGCGGCATTCCTAAATTATATTTCCCTGGCACGTTCGAAAGAAGTTTACATAAGCTTGTGTGGACGTGCCAAGTGTCTTATTCTGCATGTATGCTCTTTTGATTATTCATTTTATTACAGGATGTTATTTTAGCGGCGGGCCATGCAATATCGGCCGGCTTACATTATTGAATAATAGTTATTTTTGCAGTGATTATTTATGAAGGCAGATCAGCCTTACATATATAGGACCAGAGGAATCTGTATATAGATGAAAAGTGTGTCAATGCACATGTGTTTCCAAGAACAATCACAGATTTCTCTCTCCTATCTTATAAGATTAATGATTAAAGTTAGTTACTTATAATATTGCTTAATAATATAACGTGCGCATATGTATATAGGAATATATGTGCTCGTGTACAGTATATGTAAATTCATGCAAATGAGCAAGTGCGCTCTCGAGACAAGTGACTTGCTTACGATAAGTATATCGTCTCGAGGCAGTAAGGATTAGAGACCCGGTGACTGGTAAGGTGCCGGCTCGTGATAAAAAGATTGGTCACTCTTCTCTATTATTTCTAAGTGAAAAAGATCTGAGCGCGTATTCACGTTCGGACGTTACAGTCATCTGTGAAAGTTTGTCTAATTTTCAAAATTTTCTAGTGTACTCCTTTCGTCTCTTGATATATTTTGAGGTTAGGAATTCTGTCGTACAAATAGCATCAGCCTTAATTTAATGAGATTTAATAAGATTTTGCTGGTGCAATGACTTATGCAAATTTCTTTTATTTGATTTTATTGGTTACTTTCAACTGGGAAGTTTCTTCCATCTTTTTGAAACAATTTTCATTTTGATTTTGAAGGTACTACACATATTTTAAAATAATAGCTTTTACCGGCTAATATTGATTGAATCAACATCAACTTTATTATAATTCATATATAATATGAATAAGACCAATAAATTATTGGCTCTTGCTAAACGTACGTCCAGAGCGCAAAATATAGGTATAAAATCTGCTGACAAATAAGGAAAATCTAACCTTTAATTTCTTTAAGGGGAACAAAATAGTCAAGAATTGATGTTTGATTAAAGAAGTAATAGTCCCTTCCATGTCAGACTTTCGAAACAGTTTATTTTGTTATTTGTACGTCATACCTGTTGTATGTCCCTTCCATGTCAGATTTTCGAAACAGTTTATTTTCTTATTTGTACGTCATATCTGATGTACATTTAGCAGAGGCGTAAATTATTCAGCTACTTCAGATCATACATTGATATATTTTTGTTTAAACAAATAAATCCAAATCTGTACAAATGAGATTATTATTTCTGTTTAATTTTTGACGATAAATTCTTTTAGAAATTTTCACTTTCTCCAGCTGCATGTGCTGGTAGAAATGCCCGTTAAGTTTCTACCATCTTTTTGAAAAAATTTTCATTTTGATTTTGAAGGTTCTACACATATTTTATAATCATAGCTTTTACCGGCTAGTATTGATTGGGTCAACATTAACTTTATTATAATTCAAATATAAATATGAATAAGACAAGTAAATTATTGGCTCTTGCTAAACGTACGTCAGGTGCGCAAAATATAGGTATAAAATCTGCCGACAAATAAGGAAAATCTAATATTTAATTTTCTTAAGGGGAACAAAATAGTCATGAATTGATGTTTGACTAAAGAAATAATAGTCCCTTCCATGTCAGACTTTCGAAACAGTTTATTTTGTTATTTGTACGTCATATCTGATGTACATTTAGCAGAAGTGTAAATTATTCTGCTACTTCAAATCATAAATTGATATTGACTTTTGTGAAACAAATAAATTCAAATCTGTATAAATGAGATTATTATACAGAAATTTCTGTTTAATTTTTGAGGATAAATTTTTTTAGAAATTTTTACTTTCTCCAAATGCATCTGTTGGTAGAAATGCGCGTTAATTTTCTTCCATCTTTTTGAAAAAATTTTCATTTTGATATTGAAGGTACTACATATATTTTAAAATCATAGCTTTTACCGGCTAATATTGATTGGGTCAACATTAACTTTATTATAATTCATAAATAATATGAATAAGACCAATAAATTATTGGCTCTTGCTAAACGTACGTCCGGAGCGCAAAATATAGGTATAAAATCTGCCGACAAATAAGGAAAATCTAACCTTTTATTTCTTTATGGGGAACAAAATAGTCAAGAATTGATGTTTGACTAAAGAAGTAATAGTCCCTTCCATGTCAGATTTTCGAAACAGTTTATTTTGTTATTTGTACGTCATATTTGATGTATGTCCCTTCCATGTCAGACTTTCGAAACAGTTTATTTTGTTATTTGTACGTCATATTTGATGTACATATATCAGAGGCGAAAAAATTTTCATTTTGATTTTGAACTAATATTGATTGGGTCTTCATTATTCACAATTTTCTGAAATTACAAAAAGTAGAAAGTAATAATAATTTGTTTACCTTACTTGAAGTTTTCCAATAGAAATACCTCGTCTTTTTCAATAAAGTACCTCGTCTTTTTTAATAAAATACCTTGTCTTTTTCAATATGCGTGGCGGGATGATTTTTGCTGGAAGAAGACAAAATGTCTTGTTTTTAGAGAACGAGAACACGTGACGTGATCACGTGACTCGTTAATTCTCACCATCTAACCCTAAAGAAGCCTCCACATCAGTCTTCTGCACGTATAATGCACTGTTGTTATGAACTGTGTTCGCGACGGTTGCGTGAACTAATGGTTCGATATTTAGGGTCACTCTACAGTAATAATTCCTATTTTAAATATTAAATATAAAACCAATTAATAATAAACGTATTCGCAGAAAACAATAATCTCGAACTAGGATTTAAATAATAGAACCATTAATTGTTTAATTAATCGAATTATAATCAAGTGAGAAATAATAACCTGAATAGGAATTAATAATAAAACAGGCGATAACGAAATTATTAAACTATTAACTTTAAGAATGAATAATAATTGCGCTAGTAATTTTGCGATGGTATACTTTTACTATATATTTAAGTTAATTAAACTCTATAGTTGCCCGGTATACGTCAAATAATTTTCACACTCTCAACTCACTCTCGTTCACTTACCAAAAGCGAGTTCGGCCGTATTTCCTCGTTCGGGCTGCGAAGAACCTGATGATTGTGGGTGAAGGTTGCGCAAATAAAGCATGGAAACAAATCCAATAATCTGTACAATTTCTAAGAACCGCGCGCCGCACCTAGCGTCTAGACCCCGGCTCGGACGCCTCGCGGCGTTCGCAGCGCGGCACCTCTCTCTCTCTCTCTCTCTCTCTCTCTCTCTCTCTCTCTCTCTCTCTCTCTCTCTCTCTATTTAAATTCGCGTGATTCCCCGAATCGCGCACCTCGCGACGTTCACAACGCGGCACCTCTCGCTTTCTCTCTCTCCTTCTTATCCGCGATCCACGAAAATTCGACTCTAACGAGGTCCACCGCAAAGTATCTCTCGTGCTCTCTCCCCCTCTCCCTCTCTCTCTTTATATGATTGGAACGATTCGCAGAAGCGCGAACCGCACAACTCTCGCAGCAACCCCTCTCACACTCTGTCTCTTTATTTGGGCGCACACTTCTCGGTTCCGAGTACCTACGCAATCTTCGCACAGAAACTCATTTCCTCTCTCTCTCTCTCTCTCTCTCTCTCTCTCTCTCTCTCTCTCTCTCTCTCTCTCTCTCTCTCTCTCTCTCTCTCTCTCTCTCTCTCTCTCTCTCTCTCGCTCTCTCTCTCTCTCTCTCTCTCTCTCTCTCTCTCTCTCTCTCTCTCTTAATACTGACTGATAAAAACGATACGGCACTAGACTCTAGGAACAAATGGCTGCCCAGTTTTGGCAAACATAGTGTAATAGATGTCACTATGAACATCTACGCTCCTGCATCAATAAAGGAAGCATTTTCATATCGAGACTTTAAGAGTATAGACTCTGCCTCATTAGTAGAGTTATTATCTAAATGCGACTGGGTCTCCATGAACCATGAATTCCATAGAAAGCGATCTGGAGGGTGTGTTATCTAATCTTAATATAAATTTAAATTCCGTTATTGAACAATTGGCACAGCTAAAGCGAGTTTGCCCGTAAAAGAAGTATGCTCCCTGGTTTGGACCAGAGTTGAAGTCGCTAGTTGACAAACGGAACGCTACGCACAGACGTTACAAACGTTCTGGGCGAGCGGAGTTACTCAGCGAGTTTCTGAGGCTTTGCAATGAGGTCGACATGAGTTCTTCACAAGCTCGAAATAGCTATCTACAGCAACATCTACGTGAAGCTCTTGATGACAACAAGAACGTCTGGAAAGAAATGCGCAACCTCGGCCTTTTGCCCAAGAGCAATGAGGAGGAATTGCATGGGTTCACGCCAGGGGAACTTAATGAACACTTCATAGGGATTTCCGCTTCTCCCCTGGAGAATATAGAAGATGCAATGGACATTATTCTAACGGCGAGCGAGGAAGGCTTTACATTCAGTCCCGTAAATTTAAATAATGTTGTCCTTGCCATTTCACATTTTTCCTCGCAGGCTAGGGGGGTTGATGGGATTCTGCAGGAGGTTATTGTTAAGCCCCTCCCAATAATTGGCGATTATATTGTTAAAATTTTTAACTCCTCTTTTGCTCAGGGGGTTTTTCCGGATGTTTGGAAGAGGGCACAGGTTATAGCGTTAAAAAAGAAAAGTGCCCCTTCTAATGTAACTGATTTCCGTCCGATTGCACTACTGTGTTTCCTCTCTAAAGTACTCGAAAAGATCGCCCACTCCCAAATCACGGAGTATCTTATTAAAAATAAAATATTAAATACCCTCCAGACCGGTTTCAGAAAGCACCACAGTACACAAACCGCGTTATTAAAGCTAACTGAAGACATACGTATGGCCATCGACAAAAAAAGGGTGACGCTTTTGCTGCTGTTTGATTTCAGCAATGCGTTTGACACCATCTCACCCACAAAACTCTTGTCTAAGCTCCGCCAGCTGGGGTTCTCACGGATGGCTCTCTCGTGGATCAAATCCCACTTGCAAAGGCGCACGCAGATGGTGACTACCAATCATAATGGAAATTCTGACTGGCTGGAAACTAATCTCGGTGTTTCACAGGGTTCCGTCCTGGGTCCCCTGCTGTTCAGTTTATACGTAAACGATTTTCAAAATATTTTAGATGGTCATAATATCAAACATCTTTTCTATGCGGATGACCTTCAAATATATCTGCACATCACTAAAGATAAATTCATGGAGGGTATGGCTAGACTAGCAGAAGCGGCACGGCTGATTTCTGACTGGGCGGGGAGCTCCGGCCTGCGTCTCAACCCTGACAAGACTCAAGCTATTTTCTTTGGATCGAGGAAGAATGTTAACGATATAAATTCATGGAGTCTTTCAGGAATTGGGATTCAGGACGGAGTGATTGTCCCATTTAGCGATACAGTCGTGAGTCTCGGAGTAACACTTGATAGTAAACTAACGTGGAAGCCGCAGGTAGATACCATCACGAAAAAAGTAAATAAGTCCCTCTACAGCTTGCGCTCTATAAGTGAATGTACTACCGAGACTCTCCGCAGAAGGCTAGTAGAGTAATTGGTTCAACCTCATCTTGACTATTGTACTGTGGTGTACCTAGACGCATCGGACAAACAACGGATTCGCATTCAGCTGTTGAGTAATTCTAGTGTTCGATACATCTTTGGGGTTAGGAGAGACGAACACATCACTCCCTTCAGAAAGCGCCTAGGCTGGCTTAGGGCTGATTCTCGTAGGCTGTATTTCACAGCCCTTCTTTTATATAGAATTACTCGGTTACGAGAACCAGAATACTTGGTGTCTTTTTTTAATGAGCACAAGCCTAGACCTTCTTCGAGGGGTATCCCTCCTGAATTTAATATCCCTGCGGTTAGTACTGAGAGGGGAGCCAGAGCTTTCCATGTACAAGGGGTCAAATTTTGGAACTCCTTACCATCTACCTTGCACCACTCTCCATCACTGGCATCTTTTAAAAGGGCGGTGCGTCAACACCTTCTCGACCTTGATCCTTGACTTCCCTATGTGCGATAGATGGCATTTGCAATCATTATGACGAGGTTTTCTATAAACTGTGATAGAAGTGACGATGGCATTTCAACCATCTACATGTTTTTATTGTTTATTAGGCTAGAAATATTTATGGGTCTTATCCCTTTCATTCGACTGGACCACTCGGTCGCCTTAACGTGATATTTTTATACATTCTAGTCATTTGTTATACTATTTTATTTTACTGATACCTATTTGATCAGCGTACTTTGAGAGAATATTTTTAGTCACTTATTCGCCTTGACCAAAGAGATAATGTAAATAATTTATGTATATATAAATTTTGTAATTCTTGTATATAATATTGTAATTTTTGCCCTCGAGGCGAAATAAAAGGTATTCTCTCTCTCTCTCTCTCTCTCTCTCTCTTTCTCTCTCTCTCTCTCTCTCTCTCTCTCTCTCTCTCTCTCGCTTTACCTTCGGATGGCGGTTCCACATACCGGCGGCTGCTGACATCTCTCCGACAGGGTATATAAAAAGAAACGTTGCAGCTTAGATATAGTAAGTGTACTTACTGGCCGGTTGATCTCGGTGGCTGCCTCATTCTCGCTATCTCTCTCTCTCTCTCTCTCTCTCTCTTTATCTCTCTCTCTCTCTTTCTCTCTCTCTCTCTCTCTCTCTCTCTCTCTCTCTCTCTCTCTCTCTCTCTTTATCCCTCTCTCTCTCTCTCTCTCTCTCATTCTTTATTCCTACTACTTTTTTCCCCTACTCCGCCCGCTACGACGCGGCTTCCTCGGGACACGGGGCGGCTGGAGGAATCTGTATCATCTACGATTCCGATGATGTTCACTATGGACCTCGCTCCTCTTTCGTCACATGCGTACCTCGGAACGTTCATTTTGGGCTCCTCTGCTCGCAATATGGCCCTCCATAACCTTTCCCGTAGGCAATCCACATTCCCTTTGGTATTAGCCCTTTTGGCTTCCAGTTCAGCTACAACTTCGGCTGGGTGAAGCTCCGATATCTTCCGCTTCCAGTACCGACCCGCTCGCGTGCCTAGAAGACCTCCCATCCTCTCTGCATGGTCCCCCATCCTATCTTGTTGTGGCGTCGTATCTCTCTCTTTACCCGTTCTTCGCTCTTCCTTGCTCCCTCCCACCTTCTCTCTCTTTATTCCCTCGCTAACTCTCTCTCACTTTATATGGTATGTGTATAAGTATGTAGGTATATTATGATTATAACAAAATTAATATAAAGTATAAGAATAATAATATCCAAGAACACCGGAACAACTAGCAGACTATCATTGAAATTATTAATTTTGATTAATGTTGTTAACTCGTCGTTGTTCGGATGTTACTTGTCACCATGCACTTCGCTTATGTACTACTTTATCGCTCGCTTTCGCCTAACTGTATAAATTTTGCTTTCGCCAATTTCCTTTTTCTCACCCTCACACTCACTCTCTTCCCGACGCCCCTCACTCCACAATTTCACGGCCGAAAATCCCCACAAGGAATGCCAATTTGCGATGGTATACTTTTACTATATATTTAAGTTAATTAAATTCTATAGTTGCTCGGTATACGGCAAATAATTTTCACACTCTCAACTCACTCTCGTTCACTTACCAAAAGGGAGTTCTGCCGTGATATCCTCGTTCGGGCTGCGAAGAACCTGAAAATTGTGGGTGAAGGTTGCGCAAATAAAGCATGCAAACAAATCCAATAATCTGTACAATTTCTCTTTATTTCCTATCCCCTACATACTACCTTACTACATTCACTTCATTCCCTCCCTTATGATTACTTGTTACCGCGCCCTCCCAAGAGTTACGTAACCCCCTCTTTTCCCCGATGTTCTCCGCGCACGCTAGCCGGCTGTCGGTTTCTTCTTCTCGCTCTCTCTCTCTCTCTCTCTCTCTCTCTCTCTCTGCACTCAAATGGTACGATTCGTGGAAGCGCGAACCGTACGATGATCGCTCGCAACCCCTCTCACATTCGCTCTCTGTAGGAGTGAGGGATTCACGGAATTCTTCACTACCCGTCGATCGTGGCCCCTCGTCTTTTCACTCTCTCTCTGTATGTGCGCGCGATTCTAAGAACCGCGCGCCGCACCTAGCGTCTAGACCCCGGCTAGGGCGCCTCGCGGCGTTCGCAGCGCGGCACCTCTCGCGCTCTCTCTCTCTCTCTTTATTTGAATTCGCGCGATTCCCCGAATCATGTCTTTAGAGTACATGTTTTACGAAAGTCTATTTACAATCTTTACTAATATAGAGCTATAGTACGAGAGATGCGTAGATATATTTATATATACAAAAGACTGTACTCGTAAAATAAATGAACATTGTGACAAAAAAATTGCCACATCACATTTTATATACACACGTAAGATGTGTTTTAGATTTTAGGGCGAAAAAATAACAAAAAAGTAAAAAGAAAGCGAGAGTACTGCTGTGTATTGCGTATCTAGAGAACATGTTCGAGCGATTATAATATTTAACCAAATATGCACAATAAACCACATCTCTGTCTATTACTTGTCAAATTAATATTTTTGAGTAATTTCGTTTTCGTTTTATAGTGAAGAAACTGTAAAAATTGTGATAATAAAATATGTATTTATTGATATACTTGTATAATTCTTGTTAAGTTCAAATTCTTATATTGTTTAATGAAATAATTTTTAGAATTAATCATATTTTAAATACTAGATACTAGTTAAATAATGGGGATTTGGATTTCGTTTTTCAAAAGATTTTCATTTAGATTTTCAAATACTTCCATTTATTTTCGTATTTGAATAAGAACAATTTGAAATTACACACTAAAATACATTAAATCTTTTTATATCTTCCAGTACATTTAATTTTGTTTTTCACATGACTCACACTCGCATTCATTTTCTTGGAAATAATCTAATCCATAATAAGTTGTGATTTCATCACCTATGTAAATATCAGTAACTGTTTGTAAATATATTTCGTTATAGTTTTTTAAAGAGTACATCCTTGTATTCGGTTGGCAGTCATGATTTACGTAATTACCAGGACCAAGCCATAATTGGGTTTTCTTACGGGATGTGCTTACAGTTACAGAAAAATCTAAATTGTGCTGGGATAAATAAAGTACTTCATCATCTTTCAAATTAACTGTATATCCATTCACGTAATCTAAAACTGTATCCTTAGGCCAAAATTTTGTTGCAACCACTTTCACTCCAAAATTGTTTTCTCTGGAATACCTAAAGAAATTATATTTTATGTTTTTTCACCATGTAAATAAAAAACTTTACAAATATGAAAATGCTTATGTCTTATTAACTGAGGTAAGAATATTTATTTATATAATTTGTAAGAGTTAAATAATTTTCAGTTACACCCAATTAAAATACACAAAATTATACATCTATATTAGTTATAATATTATTGTAACATACCTGTAACAAGGTGCTAAGGTAAAACCTGAATTTGGTTTCAAAAACTGTAAATAACAAGATATTTGTTTTTTCAACTTATTTAATGAAATTTCTAAATCAGGAACACATATACTAATGGCATTTGCTATATTATTTGAAGATTCGTTAAGATTAATTTTTTTATTGATAAAGCTACTTATTTCTTCATTTTTTTTTTTTTTTTTCAAATCTGCATTATTTATCAGAACATCTGATATACATTTGTTTGTTTTGTGACTAGTCAATTTCATATAAAACGTATCAACAACTGCAAATGTAGCAAGGTCATCAACAATACTTAATTCTAATGCACGATTATGAAGACCAATTTTAGCCCTTAAAATTTCACAAAGAACTATTAAGCATATATACTTGATCATTTGTACACGTACCTATATATTTGTTTATCATTTTTTTAATATTTACTTACAATAAGTGAGAAATGGAAAAGTTTGATTTTTCACCAATGTTTTTGCGAATACTTGATGTCTTGATTTCATTAAGAGCTACAAAATAAAGTAACAAATGTATCGGAATGAATTAAAAAATATTTTATAAGTATTTATTTTAGCAGCAGTTGTTCAGATGTTAGAATCAAAATTGTGTATTTGAAACAATTCTGTGGTTACTAGATACAATCTATATATTTTTTCATGTACATATATTTAAAGAGAGTTATAATAGTGTATTAAATAATTTTTGAGACTTTAATAAACAAAAAGTTTGTGTTTATATTCATTATGTACATGTATATGTCCAGTATAACAATAACACGCAAAAAAATTTTATATTTTTTATGGATTCAATTTTTATGGGTTTCAATTTTCCACGGTTTTGATGGATCCGGAATAAATTCTAATACATTACACATTTATATTTATTTTGTGACATAAAAAATAACCTCAAAAATAAGAATGACTATGAAAATATGCAGCGCATAAAGATTTTTTTTTGAAATATTAAAATTATATATACTCAGTATATTAATATTCAGAGAGAATATAGTTTGAAATACATGATTTTCAAAAATTAAAATTAAATAAAGTACAATAAAAAAATTAGGTTTTCAATAAATGAAAGCTTATACTTACTCTCGTAAAATACATGTTCCATATCTTCAAAACTGCATAATTGGTGAAATTTACTATTAGCTTCAATGTCACTACTTTTAAATAATTGTTCAATATTTTGAACATATTGTCGAATTAGGTACCTGTATGGTATCAACAAATCCAATAATGAACAATAATAATTCTTAGTTTCTTTAGAATAAATTACGTGTAAAATATTCTGCTTTATACGTGTAGGTATTTGTTTAAAACCGCTCATGAAGATATTCAAATCACTATTCTTATTTGATATAAAAATTAAAATAATTATTTTTTTAAAAAGAGATATTTGATCACGATCATCTGAAAAATAAAATCATATAAATATCGTATAAAAAATCATATTTTTTTTTATTAAAATAATTACCATTTTGCTCGTATAAATGAAATACAACACCTACATTTTCATTTAAGATAACTGTTGAACGACAAAATAATATTTTGAGATATTTTCAATAAATTATAAATATTAGTAAAGCATTCCAGATAGAATACAATAGAATCCCTCTGAAATTCACTGTAATCCAACTGGATATTTGCTTACCAAATTCTCTAAACTTTGTCATTTTTTTTGTGTTTTTCTTTCTAGAGTCAAGTAGAAAATTAGAATCTGAGAGATAATTTTCTGAAAAAACTTTTCTATTGTTAATAAATGGAGTTGCATTTTCATTATCACTCAGAATATGTTTATGAATATTAATATTAGATTTCTCTTTTGAAGTAATATTTACAACAGAATTATATTTTTCATTCGTGGCTTTAGATTCAAGTATTTCCAGCTTATTAAATCCATGAAAAGATCCATTTTCATTTTCTGCATAAATTAAATTAGAAACTATATTATTGTTATTAGTATATATCTTTTTAAATCCTTTGCATATTTCCAATCTATTGTTTAATAATGTATTGTCCAATTTCTTTAGCATCCACTTTTCATAAGAATCATTTGTTATATTATAAATATCATTTAAAATTACTTTTTTAACAGCAAGTGATATTTTATATGACGGTTCCTTCATCAACTTGAATATTTCTGTTCTTATGTGATCATATATCATCAGAGTGTAGCGTTTTACTTGTAAAAACCTTCTTATAATTACCATAGTAGATTAAATTTTTTTAGGTCCCGTTAAGAGACTCAATAAGTTAAAAATTGGCTTGCCGTAGTGAAATATGAACGATTGCAAGCTTTCGACCTTTAATTCTAGTTTTTTCTGAAGGGCTCCATCAAGTATTCCGTTTTCATCAGAGCGTAGTGTTTTACGTGTCAAAACCTTTTTATAATTACCATGATAAATTAAATTTGATCACGCCCAGTTAAGAGAGCCAAGAACATAAACAATCTCCTTGACATAGTGAAATATCTATGTTTGCAGGCTTTTCACCTTGGGATATATAAATATATATTATAAATATAAGGGATTTTTGCACCCGCCTCGGGAGTGAATGGATTTTTTTGCCCATCGGTCGCTAGGTTGGAAAACGACGAAAATCGTGCATGTGCTACAAAAAATTTTTTTACGCTCCGTTAAGAGAGTCAAGAAGTTAAAAATTGGCTTGACCTAGTGAAATATGTACGTTTGCAGGGTTTCCACTATTAATTCTAGTTATTTCTGGAGGGCTCCATACAGCGTTCCGTTTTCATCAGAGCGTACCGTTTTACTTGTAAAAACCTTCATATAATTACCAAGGTAGAGTAAATTTTTTTAAATCACGGTAGGAGAGTCAAGAAGTTAAAAAAATTGGCTAGACGAAGTGAAACATGAACGTTAGCAGGCTTTCCACCTTTAATTCTAGTTATTTCTGAAGGGCTCCGTACAGTATCACTTTTATCAGAGCGTAGGGGTTTACATGTAAAAACCTACATACAATTATTATGGTAGATTCAGTTTTTTTACGCCCCTTTAAGAGAGTCAAGAAGATCAAAAATTTCCTTGACATGGTGAAATGTGTACGTTTGTGCCTTTAATTCTAATTATTACTAATGGCTCCATACAGTATTCGGTTTTGATCAGAATGTAGCGATTTATTAGTCAAATGATTCGTATAGTTATCATAAGGCTTACCATTTTTGTACGCTTCGGTAAGAGAGTCAAGAAATTCAAACATTTTCTTGACATAGTGAAATATTTGCAGGATTTCTGCCTTCAATTCTAATTATTTTTGAAAGGCTCCATACAGTATTGCGTTTTCATCAGAGCGCAGCATATTACTTGTCAAAACCTGTTTATAATTACTATGGTAGATTAAATTTTTTTACCGTTAAGAGAGTCAAGAAGATAAATAATCTCCTTGACATAGTGAAATATGTACGTTTGCAGGCTTTTCACCTTTAATTCTAATTATTTCTGAAGGCTCCATATAGCATTCCGTTTTCATCAGAGCGTACCGTTTTACTTGTAAAAACCTTCTTACAATTAACATAGTAGATTAAATTTTTTAACGCTCTATTAAGAGAGTCAAAAAGTTAAAAATTGGCTTGACCTAGTAAAATATGTACGTTTGTAGGCTTTCGACCATTAATTCTAGTTATTTCTGAAGAGATCCATACAGCATTCCGTTTCCACCAGAGCCTACCCTCTTACTTGTAGAAATCTTGATATAATTATCAACGTAGATTAAATTTTTTTAAGGCGCGGTAAGTGTACTAAGAATTTAAAAAACTGGCTAGACGTAGTGAAATATTTACAATAGCAAGCTTTCGACCTTTAATTCTAGTTTTTTCTGAAGGGCTCCATACAGTGTTCCGTTTTCATCAGAGCGTAGCGTTTTTCTTGTAAACACCTTCTTATAATTACCACGCTAGATTAAATTTTCTTGCGCCCCGTGAAGAGAGTCCAGAAGTTCAAAAATTTCCTTGACATATTGAAATATGTACCTTTGCAGGCTTTCCACCTTCAATTCTAATTATTTTTGAAAAGCTCCATACAGTATTCCGTTTTCATCAGAGCGTAGAGTTTGACTCGTAAATACCTTCATATAATTACCATGGTAGATTCAATTTTTTGACACGGCAGAATGAGAGTCAAGAAGTTCAAAAATTACCTTGACATAGTGAAATATGTAAGTTTGCAAGCTTTCCACCTTTAATTCTAATTCATTCTGAAGGCTCAATACAGTATTCCGTTTTCATCAGAGCGTACCGTTTTACTTGTAAAAATCTTGATATAATAACCACGATATATTAAATTTTTTAAGGTGCGGTAAGTGTGTCAAGAAGTTGTAAAGAATTTGCTTGACGTAGTGAAATATGTACGTTGGCAGGATTTCCACCTTTAATTCTAGTTATTTCTGAAGGGCTCCATACAGTATTCCGTTTTAATCAGAGCGTATGGTTTTACTTGTAAAAACCTTCTTATAATTAACATCGTAGATTAAATTTTTTTACGCCCTGTTAAGAGAGTCAGGAAGTTAAAAATTGGCTTGACCTAGTGAAATATGTACGTTTGCAGGCTTTCCACCATTAATTCTAGTTATTTCGGGAGGGCTCCATACAGCATTCCGTTTTCATCAGAGTGTACCGTTTTACTGGTAAAAACCTGCACATAATTACCAAGTTAGGTTAAATTTTTTAAGGCGCGGTAAGAGAGTCAAGAAGTCAAAAAACTGGCACACGTAATGAAATATGTACGTTAGCAGGCTTACCACCTTTAATTCTAGTTATTTCTGAAGGACTCCATACAGTATTCTCTTTTCATCAGAGCGTAGCGATTGACTTATAAAAACCTTCATATAATTACCGAGGTAGATTAAATTTTTTTACGCCCTATTAAGAGAGTCAAGAAGTTAAAAATTGGCTTGACCTAGTAAAATATGCACGTTTCCAGGCTTTCGACCATTAATTCTAGTTATTTCTGAGGGAGATCCAAACAGAATTCCGTTTTCATCAGAGCCTACCGTTTTACTTGTAAAAACCTTGATATAATTACCAACGTAGATTAAATTTTTTTAAGGCGCGGTAAGTGTACCAAAAATTTAAAAAACTGGCTAGACGTAGTGAAATATTTACGTTAGCAGGCTTTCAAACTTTACTTTTAGTTATTTCTGAAGGGCTCCATACAGCATTCCGTTTTCATTAGAGCGTACCGTATTACTTGAAAAAACCTTCGTATAATTACCAACGTAGATTAAATTTTTCTAAGGCGCGGTAAGAGTGTCAAGAAGTTGAAGAACTGGCTAGAAGTAGTGAAATATGTACGTTAGCAGGCTTTCGACCTTTAATTCTAGTTTTTTCTGAAGGGCTCCGTACAGTATTCCGTTTTCATCAGAGCGTAGCGTTTTTCTTGTAAAAATCTTCTTATAATTACCACGCTAGATTAAATTTTCTTGCGCCCCGTGAAAAGAGTCCAGAAGTTCAAAAATTTCCTTGACATATTGAAATATGTACCTTTGCAGGCTTTCCACCTTCAATTCTAATTACTTGTAAAAACCTTCATATAATAACCGAGGTAGATTCAATTTTTTTAAGGCGCGGTAAGAGAGACAAGAAGTTAAAAATTGGGTTTCTGTAGTGAAATATTAACGATTGCAAGCTTTCGAACTTTAATTGTAGTTTTTTCTGAAGGGCTCCATACAGTATTCCTTTTTCATCACAGCGTAGCATTTTACGTGTCAAAACCTTTTTAAAATTACGATGGGAGATTAAATTTGTTTACGCCCCGTTAAGAGACTCAATAAGATAAACAATCTCCTTGACATAGTTAAATATGTATGTTAGCAGGCTTTTCACCTTCAATTCTAATTATTTCTGAAGGCCCCATACAGTATTCCGTTTTCATCAAAGCGTAGCGATGAACTTGTAAAAACCTTCATATAATTACCATGGTAGATTCAATTTTCTTTCACCGCAGAAAGAAAGTCAAGAAGTTCAAAAATTACCTTGACATAGTGAAACATGTAACTTTGCGAGCTTTCCACCTTTAATTCTAATTCTTTCTGAAGGCTCAATACAGTATTCCGTTTTCATCAGAGCATTGCGTTTTACTTGTAAAAACATTCTTATAATTACCATGGTCGATTAAATTTTTTTATGCCCCGTTAAGAGCGTCATGAAGATAAACAATTTCCTTGACATAGTGAAATATGTACGTTTGGAGGCTTTTCACCTTCAATACTAATTATTTCTGAAGGCTCGATACAGTGTTCCATTTTTTCTATATCATACCCTTTTACTTGTAAATCGCTTCATATAATTACCATCGTAGATTAAATTTTTTTAAGGCGCGGTAAGTGTACCAAAAATTTAAAAAACTGGCTAGACGTAGTGAAATATTTACGTTAGCAGGCCTTCAAACTTTAATTTTAGTTATTTCTGAAGCGCTCCATACAGCATTCCGTTTTCATTAGAGCGTACCGTATTACTTGAAAAAACCTTCGTATAATTACCAACGTAGATTAAATTTTTCTAAGGCGCGGTAAGAGTGTCAAGAAGTTGAAGAACTGGCTAGAAGTAGTGAAATATGTACGTTAGCAGGCTTTCGACCTTTAATTCTAGTTTTTTCTGAAGGTCTCCATACAGTATTCCGTTTTCATCACAGCGTAGCGTTTTACTTGTAAAAACCTTCTTATAATTACTACGCTAGATTAAATTTTTTTGCGCCCTGTTAAGAGAGTCATGAAGTTCAAAAATTTCCTTGTCATAGTGAAATATGTACGTTTGCAGGATTTCCGCCTTCAATTCTAATTGTTGCGAGAGGCTCCATACAGTATTCCCTTTTTAATCGAGCGCAGAGCATGAAAATGTCAAAATCTTCTTATAATTACCTTGGTAGATTAAATTTTTTCACACCCCGTTAGGAGAGTTAAGAAGATATAGTACATTACGATACAAGTGCGATAAGTGGCCCATTATTTCACGGCGTGAATGGGTTACTTAACGCACTAGTATCGTATAATTTTTTATAACACTGCCTGCCTTAAGTCCGCTGTCAGGCCTATCCGTGCGCCAAGCAGTTCATTATTGCACTGTGACGTTAGCGGACGAGCGTAGCGAGTACGATAAACACGGTGAAATAATGGATTACTTATTGCACGGATATGCGTGACATAAGTGCGGACTTAAGTCACGCAGTGCTATAAAATAATTTCCTTGATATAGTGAAATATGTACTTTTGCAGGCTTTTCACCTTCAATTCTAATTATTTCTGAAGGCTCCATACCATATTCCTTTTTCATCAGACTGCCGCGGTTTACTAGTCAAATAATTCTTATAGTTATCATGAGGCATACAATTTTTGTACGCCTTGGTACGGGAGTCAATATGTTAATCATTGGCTTCACGTAGTGAAATATGTACGTTGGCAGGCTTTCCACCGTAGCGTAGCGTTTTACTTATAAAAACCTTCTTATAATTACCATGGTAGATTAAATTTTTTTACGCCCCGTTAAGAGAGTCAATAAGATAAATAATCTCCTTGACATAGTGAAATATGTACGTTTGCAGGCTTTTCACCTTTAATTCTAATTATTTCTGAAGGTCTCCATACAGTATTCCGTTTTCATTAGAGCGCAGCGTATTACATGTCAAAACCTTTTTATAATTACTATGTTAGATTAAATTTTTTTACGCCCCGTTAAGAGAGTCAAGAAGATAAATAATCTCCTTGACATAGTGAAATATGTACGTTTGCAGGCTTTTCAGCTTTAATTCTAATTATTTCTGAAGGTCTCCATACAGTATTCCGTTTTCATCACAGCGTAGCGTTTTACTTGTAAAAACCTTCTTATAATTACTACGCTAGATTAAATTTTTTTGCGCCCTGTTAAGAGAGTCATGAAGTTCAAAAATTTCCTTGGCATAGTGAAATATGTACGTTTGCAGGATTTCCGCCTTCTATTCTAATTGTTGCGAGAGGCTCCATACAGTATTCCCTTTTTAATCGAGCGCAGAGCATGAAAATGTCAAAATCTTCTTATAATTACCTTGGTAGATTAAATTTTTTCACGCCCCGTTAGGAGAGTTAAGAAGATATAGTACATTACGATACAAGTGCGATAAGTGGCCCATTATTTCACGGCGTGAATGGGTTACTTAACGCACTAGTATCGTACAATTTTTTATAACACTGCCTGCCTTAAGTCCGCTGTCAGGCCTATCCGTGCGCCAAGCAGTTCATTATTGCACTGTGACGTTAGCGGACGAGCGTAGCGAGTACGATAAACACAGTGAAATAATGGATTACTTATTGCACGGATATGCGTGACATAAGTGCGGACTTAAGTCACGCAGAGCTATAAAACAATTTCCTTGATATAGTGAAATATGTACTTTTGCAGGCTTTTCACCTTCAATTCTAATTATTTCTGAATGCTCCATACCATATTCCTTTTTCATCAGACTGCCGCGGTTTACTAGTCAAATAATTCTTATAGTTATCATGAGGCATACAATTTTTGTACGCTTTGGTACGGGAGTCAATATGTTAATCATTGGCTTCACGTAGTGAAATATGTACGTTGACAGGCTTTCCACCGTAGCGTAGCGTTTTACTTATAAAAACCTTCTTATAATTACCATGGTAGATTAAATTTTTTTACGCCCCGTTAAGAGAGTCAATAAGATAAACAATTTCCTTAACATAGTGAAATATGTACGTTTGGAGGCTTTTCACCTTCAATTGTAATTATTTCTGAAGGCTCCATACAGTATTCCCTTTTCATCAGAGCGTACCGTTTTACTTGTAAAAACTTCATATAATTACCAACGTAGATTAAATTTTTTTAATGCGCGGTAAGAGTGACAAGAAATTGAAAAACTGGCTAGACGTAGTGAAATATGTACGGGAGCAGGCTTTGCACCTTTATTTCTAATTATTTCTGAAGGGCTACATACAGTATTCCGTTTTCATAAGAGTGTAGCGTTTTACTTGTAAAAACCTTCTTATAATTACCATAGTAGATTAAATTTTTTTACGCCTTGTTAAAAGAGTCAAGAAATTAAAAATTGGCTTGACGTAGTGAAATATGAACGATTGCCAGCTTTCGACCTTTAATTGTAGTTTTTTCTGAAGGGCTCCATACAATATTTCGTTTTCATCAGAGCGTAGCGTTTTACGTGCCAAAACCTTTTTATAATTACCATGGAAGATTAAATTAGTTTCCGCCCCGTTAATAGAGTCAAGAAGATAAACAACCTCCTTGACATAGTGAAATATGTATGTTTGCAGCCTTTTGACCTTCAATTCTAATTATTTCTGAAGACAGCATATAGTATTCCGTTTTCATTAGAGCGTAGCGATTAGCTTGTAAAAACCTTCATATAATTACCAAGGTATATTAAATTTTTTTTAAGTCGCGTTAAAAGAGTCAAGAAGTTAAAAAACTGGGAAGACGTAGTGAAATATGTACGGTACCAGGCTTTCCACCTTTAATTCTAGTTATTTCTCAAGGCCCCATATAGTATTCCGTTTTCATCAGAGCGAAGCGATTACCTTGTAAAAACGTTCATATAATTACCAAGGTATATTAAATTTCTTTAAGTCGCGGTAAGAGAGTCAAGAAGTTAAAAAACTGGCAAGACGTAGTGACATATGTACGTTAGCAGGCTTTCCACGTTTAATTCTAGTTATTTCTGAACGGCTCCATACAGTATTCCGTTTTCATCAGAGCGTAGCGTTTTACGTGTCAAAAACTTTTTATAATTACCATGGTAGTTTAAATTTGTTCACGCCCAGTTAAGAGAGTCAAGAACATAAACAATCTCCTTGACATAGTGAAATATCTATGTTTGCAGGCTTTTCATCTTCAATTCTAATTATTACCGAAGGCCCCATATCGTATTCCGTTTTGATCAGAGCGTAGCGATTAACTTGTAAAAACCTTCATATAATTACCAAGGTAGATTAAATTACTTTGAGTCGCGGCAAGAGAGTCAAGAAGTTAAAAAAACTGGCTAGACCTAGTGAAATATGTACGTTTGCAGGCTTTCGACCATTAATTCTAGTTATTTCGGAAGGGCTACATACAGTCTTCCCTTTTAATCAGAGCGTAGGGTTTTACTTGTAAAAACCTTCATATAATTACGAAGGTAGATTAAATTTCTTTGAGTCGCGGTAAGAGAGTCAAGAAGTTAAAAAAACTGGCTAGACCTAGTGAAATATGTACGTTTGCAGGCTTTCGACCATTAATTCTCGTTATTTCGGAAGGGCTCCATACAGTCTTCCCTTTTAATCAGAGCGTAGGGTTTTACTTGTAAAAACCTTCATATAATTACCAAGGTAGATTAAATTTCTTTAAGTCGCCGTAGGAGAGTCAAGAAGTTAAAAAAACTGGCTAGACCCAGTGAAATATGAACGATTGCAAGCTTTCGACCTTTAATTGTAGTTTTTCCTGAAGGGCTCCATACAGTATTCCGTTGTTATCAGAGCGTAGCGTTTTACGTGTCAAAACCTTTTTTAAATTACCAAGGCAATCTATTTCTGTATTTGCATTAGTTATGCTTGGAAATGCATCCAAATGCGTTTTTATACATATAATAAAGTTTTTCCCAACGTGCATTCAAATCTGCATAGTTTTGTGTGATACACAAACATATACCGCACCAGATACCGGTTTTGACGAGTCTTCGTTTACAGTCCTTGAAATAGGAAACCGTTTCATTTTTTTATTTTTCAATGTGCATTAAATTATTTACACAATCGATTCATACATTGATTTATAAATACCATACTTTTTTTCACAGTTAAGCCATTGCTAGGTCTTGAATATCAAACTCGTAAAAGACGATAGATAGTCCATAAAATATCGATATATCGTAACTTAATAATGCATTTCGTACATATTGACGGATAATTAATGGTGATTAAATTGGAAAAATTTCAAGTCAATCTACTTCTGTGTTTATCTTAGTTATGCTTAGAGATGCATCCAAATGCGTTTTCATATATGTAATAAATTTTTTACCCACGTGCATTCAAATCCGCATAGTTTTGTGTGATACACAAACATATATCGCACTATATACCGGTTTTGACGAGTCATAGTTTACAATCCTTGAAATAGAGAGCCAATCCATTTTTTTATTTTTCAATTTACATTAAATTATTCAAACAATCTATTCACATATTCAATTATGTATCCTATCCATTTTTTACACATTTAAGGAAATGCTAGGTCGCGAAAATCAGTCCCGTCAAAGATAATAGATAGCCTATAAAATATTCATATGTCATAACTAAATAATGCATTTCGTATATATTGACAGATTATTAAATGTGATTAAATTGGAAAAATGTCACGGCAAGCTACTTCTTTGTTTATCATTATTTATGCTTAGAAATGCATCCAAATTCGTTTTCGTATATGTAATAAATTTCTTCCCAAACGTGCATTCAAATCCGCATAGTTTTGTGTGATACACAAAGATATACCGCACTATGTACCGGTTTTGACGAGTCATAGTTTACAGTCCTTGAAATAGAGAGCCGATCCATTTTTTCATTTTTCAATTTACATTAAATTATTCACTTAATCAATTCATATACTAATTTATGTATACCATACTTTCTTTCACAGTTAAGCCATTGCTAGGTCTTGAATATCAAACTCGTAAAAAACGATAGATAGTCCATAAAATATCCATATATCATAACTTAATAATGCATTTCGTACATATTGACGGATAATTAATGGTGATTAAATTGGAAAAATGTCAAGTCAATCTACTTCTGTGTTTATGATTAGTTATGCTTAGAAATGAATCCAAATGCGTTTTCATATATGTAATAAATTTTTTACCCACGTGCATTCAAATCCGCATTGTTTTGTGTGATACACAAACATATATCGCACTGTATACCAGTTTTGACGAGTCATAGTTTACAGTCCTTGAAATAGAGAGCCGATCCATTTTTTATTTTTCAATTTACATTAAATTATGCACTCAATCTATTCACATATTCAATTATGTATACTATCCTTTTTTTACACATTTAAGGAAATGCTAGGTCGCGAAAATCAGTCCCGTCAAAGACAATAGATAGTCTATAAAATATCCATATGTCATAACTAAATAATGCATTTCGGATATATTGACAGATTATTAAATGTGACTAAATTGGAAAAATGTCACGGCAAGCTACTTCTGTGTTTATCATTAGTTATGATTAAAAATTCATCCAGATACGTTTTCGTATATGTAATAAATTTCTTCCCAAACGTGCATTCAAATCCGGATAGTTTTGCGTGATACACAAACATATACCGCACTATGTACCGGATTTGGCGAGTCTTCGTTTACAGTCCTTGAAATAGGGATCCGTTTCATTTTTTTATTTTTCAATTTACATTAAATTATTCACTGAATCTATTAATACAATGATTTACAAATACCATACTTTTTTTCACAGTTAAGCCATTGCTAGGTCTTGAAAATCAAACTCGTAAAAGACGATAGATAGTCCATAAAATATCCATATATCATAACTTAATAATGCATTTCGTACATATTGACGGAAAATTAATGGTGATTAAATTGGAAAAATGTCACGGCAATCTACTTCTGTGTTTATCATTAGTTATGCTTGGAAACGCATCCAACAACGTTTTCGTATATGTAATAAATTTCTTCCCAAACGTGCATTCAAATCCTCATAGTTTTGCGTGATACACAAACATATACCGCACTATGTACCGGTTTTGACGAGTCATAGATTACAGTCCTTGAAATAGAGAGCCGATCCATGTTTTTATTTTTCAATTTACATTAAATTATTCACTTAATCAATTCATACACTAATTTATGTATACCATACTATCTTTTACGGTTAAGCCATTGCTAGGTCTTGAAAATCAAACTCGTAAAAGACGATAGATAGTCCATAAAATATGCATATATCATAACTTAATAATGCATTTCGTACATATTGACGGATAATTAATGGTGATTAAATTGGAAAAATGTCAAGTCAATCTACTTCTGTGTTTATCATTAGTTACGCTTAGAAATCCATCCAAATGCGTTTTCATATATGTAATAAATTTTTTACCCACGTGCATTCAAATCCGCATAGTTTTGTGTGATACACAAACATATATCGCACTATATACCGGTTTTGACGAGTCATAGTTTACAGTCCTTGAAATAGAGAGCCGATCCATTTCGTTATTTTTCAATTTGCATTAAATTATTTACTCAATCTATTCATACATTGATTTATAAATACCATACCTTTTGTTGGCGTTTATCACAGCTTCATGCCGCCCGCGGTAGTACTTGAGAGCGAGGCGCCACCTTACGGACGCTCAGATAACATCATGCAGGAGAGCGCCGCAGAGCCGCTACTCGCCGCACGCCCCTTCCTCATTCTCGCGGGAGACATTGTTCGCTACGGAGCGCCTTTTCCCTTTCTATTGATTTTTATATTAAGTACTATAACAAAGTGTAATCCGAGTGTCATCGGAGGTTGGTTAAATAAACTAAAGTTCATTGTGTGTACTTGTGAGTATTTTATTGTGCCTGCCACCCTCCAAACGATCCACTCCAACAGGTTATCGGCCCACGCCACGCTTCCACGGAAAAGTTTTTTGTGTGCACGAGCCTTCTTCTGTGGGGTTTTGGAGGTCAGTGGAGCAGAGCAGGAAGGTCAGGAGATTAAGAGTGAGTAAAAGTTTTTTTTGTGCGTCAGAGATAATGCCGCGCCGCGTGTGAATAAAATTCGCGAGTGAAATCACGTACCGTTCGCGGGAGTGTTTACGATGCGATTTTTTTTTTAAATTCAGAGACGGCTCGCGAATGTAAATTTTTTAGAGACCGCGGAGAGTGTGCATTTCGTTCTACAACGAACGAGGCACAAAAATTACGAAAACGAGTGTGAAATTCAGAGTCGTAAGCCGCGGAGAATAAAAGCCGTCAACAGAGAATTCCGAGAAACGGCCGGTTCAAACATGAACTTCTCCCGCGGAGCGTGCGCTGCAGATATCGAGTGTTCAGAGAAAGAAAAGTGCGCGACGATCGAGACATCAAAATTCGAGTGCATGCATATAGAGAATTCACGAGTGAATTTACGTGCCGGTGATGAGTTTGCTCGCGGCGCATAAAAATTTAATCAGAGGCAACGCGAAATCGCAGCGATTCAGAGAATTTAAGAGGTGTGCGTTATACGATACGTTCCGTCGCAACGATTATGGCACATAAAGTCATCAGAGTGCGTGAAAAATTCAGAGTTGCGAGCCGCGGAAAACAGAAGCCGGCAGCCGAGATTTCCGAGAATCGGCTGGCTCGCTTCGAAAACAAGCTTCTCCTGCGGAAACGCGTGCTTCAGTGGTCGAGAGATGGTGGCGCGTCGAGTTAGCGGTGCGGCTTTAGGTAGCACGGGGGCTAGAGCGGCAGCCATGTTAGAGAGAGAGAGAGAGAGAGAGAGATAACAAAAACAAAATCGCGCGCGTGCTACTAATATGTCGCGATGATCATTGTGCGTGTTTCGACGTAAACAAACAAGTCTCTTCTGGACGAACGGGACGCCGTAAGTTTAGAAGCCACAAAGCGCTGTGCGTCATGTGGTATATGACGAGTTTATACGCCGGGCATTGCGCGATGTTAGTCGCGAGTAATATTGACACAATTATTTTCTCTAATATCAGAGTGTATGTATATATGAATATAAAGGTATATACTTGCAGACTAAAATATTAATTCAGAGAATATTTTATTTTTTTTAAATGTGTAAAATAAATTATGTACGATCAGCTCGTGCAGACTGAGCTCGTGTATGCGATCGCCCCCACCCATAAAGTAACGGCGAAACCGCGGTGCGGCTAGTCGGTTTGAGAGGGAGTACATAAGTGCCGAATGCATTAGGGCATAAAGGTCGGAATATTGACTTGCTGTGCGGTTAATATTCATGTGTGTATAAATAGAGTAAAGAGTAAATGTTTGGCAGCTCCAGAATTAATCCAGAGAAATGGCTGAAGATAAAATCACCAATCCCGAGATTTCAGAGGAAACAGATGAATCATCTACCAAAAGGAAAGACTCAGAGTTAAGTCAAAATTCACGGAGATCATCAGGTAAACTGAAACTAACAAATCAAAATATTTTTTTATTCAATACACACATACAAAGATAAAAATTATCGATAAAATAAATAACAGAGAAAAGAGCAGACAATACTTTACATAAAAGTCAGAGATCAGAATATGGATCCATGATACGTATATGTTTACAATAGAACGCAAACATATGCGCACTTTTTTTTGAGATGATGATACGTATATGTTTACAATAGAACGCAAACATATGCGCACTTTTTTTGAGATGATGATACGTATATGTTTACAATAGAACGCAAACATATGCGCACTTTTTTTTGAGATGATGACACGTATATGTTTACAAAATCAGACATATGCGATTTTTTTTGAAAGACCTAACAATTTTTTTTTCTTCATCTCATAAGAAAAATAAAATTTCAGAGTCAAAATCAGAGCATGACAAAGAGGTCAATTTGGAACCGGCCCTGCGGTGTCTCACCGGTGCCATAAAGGATAATACCGAGGTAGCGAACAAAATGAGACGAGCAGCTGCGTGTTAGCAAGACTTGCTTAGCCGAGGCAAAACTCTTGCAGAGCAAGTAAGAGATAAATATTCAGAGAACGGTAAACAATCTATCTAATTCTATTTTAATCGAGACAAATCAGAGTAATAGTTTCGAGAACTCAAATCAAATAAATGTTACTATGGAAAATTAAACAAAACGTTAGAATCAAACAATGGTAAAATTCGCATTAAAAGGAATTATACCCTAAATAACAAAAGTGATATAAACGTTTGGTTAGATCAGTTGCACTCAGAGTTATCAGAGTATGAATTAACAGAGTACATAAATAACCCAGAGAAATCCCGAGATGACGTGACAGAAACGACGACTAAAATTAAAATTAAAATAAGAGGGATTATTTTAAGTCATGTTGATACAAATTATTATAAAAAGTTATTGAACATAAAAGATCCAAATGAAATTTTAAATAAAATCAAAGAAATAAGATGGATTGAAACAAATACGACGGACATAACTGTTAGACAAAAATTATATAAAATAAAAAAAAATAAGAAAGAAAAAGTATCAGAGTTTTGTGATCGTTCCAACGACATGATTAAGGAGTACGATACATGTATTACAAAAATACCACTATCGGAGGAAGAGACAAGAGCCGCCTTTTATAATGCAGTGTGTGACACTAGCCAAGAGCTAAGATCCACCTACTTAATAAAGAGCCATTCGGGTTCAGAAATGACGAAAGAAGATATGATTAATTGTTTATTACAGATGGAAGCTCAGACACAAACCGACCCAGAGGTGAGAGCGAACCAGAGCAGACAGAGTCACCAGAGCCGTCAGAGCAGCCAGAGTCACCAGAGCCGTCAGAACAGCCAGAGTAACAAAGAAACCAGAGACTGGTCAAACAAATGCCACCGATGCAACAAATTTGCTGGGCACTGAGCTTTAGAATATGCCCTAGCCAAGTTCAATTCTTGGTATTGTTATGTGTGCAATGAGGTGAGAGGACACAAAGGAGACCAGTGTCCCAACAAGGATAAAAGGTATAATGATCAAAGTAATTATGATAATAATAGAGGTAGAGGTAGAGGCAAAGGCAGAGGTTCGTTCAGAGGTAGAAATAATTATAGGGATAAAAATAACCGATACACTCCATACGACAAAAACAGGAGACAAGACAACAAAGAAAAACAAGCAAAAGCAAATTTAGCAGGTAAGAATTTAGCGTTAAATAATACAAATAAAAATATAAGTTTTATAGCAGACTCTGGTGCTACAGAGCACTTAACAAATAAAGGGTTTTTACTTAAAGATTTTGTTAAGAGCACAGAAGGAGAAATTAAAACGGCTGATAAAAATAAGAAAGCAAACATTAAAATTGATGGGAAAGGTAACTTATATGTAAAGAATTCAGAGAATAAAATCATAATGTTATCGAATGTTGTAGCAGCCCACAATTTATCAGAGAATTTGCTTTCTCTTAGAAAATTTGTACATGCAGGGTATGGTATATACCTAGATGATAAAGAACTAGCAATATTCAACAGAGAAACAAATGAAAATTGCATTACAGGAATATACCAGAAACCAAACTGGATAATTAATATGAACATCCAGAGTAATTCAGAGTTACAGGAAGAGAATGATATGTACATAGCCACAGCACATCTGGTTACCTTGGAGGATTTCCTGTCACAAGCTCAAGAAAAATCAGAGGAGCTTGATAGCACAGACAACAGGCTTGAGCTTGGGAGGGAGAATCAACAGGAAATTGAACAAGAGAAATCACTTACCAAAGACAAAGTTACAGAATTTGGCACAAATGAAATCTATTTGGACAGAAAGATACTAGATTTAAATCAAACAGTATCACCAACAGAAAGAGAGAAGCCAGAGAAAGTCCAAGAAAATTGTGATCCAAAAGAAAATGTAAAAAGAATAAGTGAAGGCATGTTATGGCACATAAGACTTGGGCATGCTTCATTAGAGTATCTCAAGCAACTCCAGAAATCAGAGGAGAGACTGGAGAAAGTCAAATTTGAAAAAGAAATTTTAGAGTGTGAGATATGTATAATAGCCAAAATGGAAAATCTTCCATTCAGAGATAAGAGATCGAGAGCAACCAGAGCATTACATACCATACATACGGACACAATGGGTCCTATTAAACCAGTATCATTTCCAGGGGATAACAAGTTTATCATTGTGTTTATAGATGACTACTCGAGATACGCCAGAGCATATTGCGTCAAACACAAAAACGAAGCTGGAAAATGTTTAGAGGAATTTCTGATTCATATGAGAAATTTAATAGGAAAACAACAGAAAGTATGTTTCATCAGAGCAGACAACGGAACAGAGTTTACCGGAGGAAAGTTTTCAGAGATTATGAAAAAGGAAGGTATAAGCAGTGACTTTGCCCCTCCGTACACACCAGAGTTAAATGGAACAGCTGAACGGTTTAACAAAACCATCCAGCAGAAAATCAGAGCCTTGATGTTTGATTCAGGTATACCATCAACAATGTGGATCACAGCCACAGAAGCAGCGATTCACGTATACAACAGAACTCCACACAAGAGTAATGAGTTTATAACTCCACTGTCAAAAATCTGATGTGAGGAGATTTGGATGTATAGCCTATGTGAAAATACCCATCTCAGAGAATAAATTTTCAGAGAAAGCTTTAAAAGCCTTTTTGATCGGGTACACCCCAACGGGATACCTTTTGTGTCACGCACAAACGAACAGATTTATAAACTCGAGACACGTCAGATGTAACGAGAAAATGGTGTACAAAAATCTAAAAGAATTGTCAGAAAAACCAGTGTTTCAAATTTCAGAGAACACAGAGAAACCAGAGACATCCGAAGAGGAAAACACTGACGCTAATCAGAGATCAGAGATCTCAGAGATACCAGAGCTCCCCAAGCCAAAAAGAGGAAAATCGCTCAAAAGAAAAGAAGCAGATAAAGAGGAAACAGAGCCTTCACATAAAATCAGAAAATTACCTACCAGAGAAGCAAAAATAAATCCAAAAAGAGATTCAGATTTTGTATACAGAGTTCAGAGTGACGGCGGAAGTGAGGTTTCAAAACAAGAGGAGGATGAAGCGATTTTTGCGGGACTGGCCGAGATCAATAATGATCCAGCTAACTACAGAGAAGCCTTGTCATCTTCAGAAAAACTGAATTGAGAAAAGGCCATAGAGGAAGAACTACAGTCAATGAGAGTAAATGATGTCTGGGAAATCGTAGACAGACACGCTTCAAATCAGAGTAACAGAAAACCAAACATAATAGATTCAAAATGGGTCTTTAAGAGAAAAATAGACGAAAATGGACAAGAGAAGTTCAAGGCCAGATTGGTCATAAGACGATTTAAGGATAAGAGTGTCTATGAACTCAGAGAAACATATGCACCAGTGTCAAGACTGGCAGTTATCCGAGCTTCCTTGGCCATCATAAACAAATACGATCTGAACGCAGTACAACTTGATGTTAAAACTGCTTTCCTGAACGGAATCTTAGAGGACGACGTATACATGGAAATTCCGGAGGGTGTTAACACCAGAGATTCAGGAAAATCCAGAGTTTGCAAATTAAAGAAGACTTTATACGGCTTGAAAGTAAGTCCAAAAAGATGGAATCAGAGATTTACAGAGGAGGTAAATAAACTTGGATTACAGAGAGATATACACGATCCATCCTTATTTACTTGGAGGAAAGAAGGATCTATGGCATTCCTAGTGCTGTATGTCGACGATATTATACTTGCCAGCAATTGTACATCTAAGAGTCAAGAGATCACTGCACGATTGTGTGAAGTGTTCAAAATGAGAAATTTAGGAGAACCAAAGATGTTCCTAGGAATGCAAATAACCAGAGACAGAGAAAACAGAATCATGAACATTCAACAATCAGAGTATACAGAAAAGATCCTCAAGAGATTTAATATGCAAGAAAGCAAACAACAGAGCACGCCCATGGTAACAAGACAGGTGAAAAATAGAGAAGGCAAGATTACAGAGGAAACTGTGGAAGAGTCGCCCTGCAGAGCCCCTTACAGAGAAGCGATAGGCAGTTTACTGTACTTAGCTGGTGCAACAAGGCCAGACATAGCATTTGCAGTCAACTTCCTCTCCAGAAAGCAGAGGTCACCTACAGAGAATGATTGGAAGGACGTAAAAAGAATACTCAGGTATTTAAGAGGAACGACTAATTTGGGCTTGACTTTCAGAGCAAAAGGAGAAAAACTTGAGGCATTCCCAGATGCTAGCTTCAGAGACTATGAAGACTCAACTTCAACAGGTGGCTACATCATAAAATTGTACGGAGACACAATAGCATGGAGAAGCCACAAACAGAGTTGTGTAACCCTCTCAACGTGTCAGGCTGAATATCTTGCAATGAGCGAATCATGCCAAGAGATGATCTCGCTAGGTAAGGCAATCAGAGATGTTACAGGAAAAACCTCGTATCCTGTCACATTGTGGTGCGACAACATGTCCGCTGGGAAATGCACTCAGAAGGACGGAGCACACAAGTTGAAGAGTTTCGATGACAGCGTTTCTGACATTCAGAGAAATTTCAAAGAAAGAGAAATCGGAGGTAACAAGAGTCACATAGCTGATACGCATGGAGACTTTGTTAAGAGATGTGTATTGGAAAACAGAGTCATTGTAAAATGGATACAGTCTAAAGAGAACCAGGCTGACATAATGACCAAACCTTTGCCGATACAATCTTACTCATATCTCAGAGAACAAATATTGTAAATTATATTTGAAATAATTCAGAGTCAGAGAAATTTTCTTTTATCTGTTTCAGACTCCCAGAATAGTGCTATGGAGGCAGCATGAAGGGAGGGAGTGTTGGCGTTTATCGCAGCTTCATGCCGCCCGCGCTAGTACTTGAGAGCGGGGCACCACCTTACGGACGCTCAGATAACATCATGCGGAAGAGCGCCGCGGAGCCGCTACTCGCCGCACGCCCCTTCCTCATTCTCGCGAGAGACATTGTTCGCTACGGAGCGCCTTTTCCCTTTCGATTGATTTTTATATTAAGTACTATATCAAAGTGTAATCAGAGTTTCATCAGAGGTTGGATAAATAAACTAAAGTTCATTGTGTGTACTTGTGAGTATTTTATTGTGCCTGCCACCCTCCAAACGATCCACTCCAGCATCTTTTTTCACAGTTAAGCCATTGCTAGGTCTTGAAAATCAAACTCGTAAAAGACGATAGATAGTCCATAAAATATCCATATGTCATAACTTAATAATGCATTTCATACATATTGATGGATAATTAATGGTGATTAAATTGGAAAAATGTCACGGGAATCTACTTCTGTGTTTATCATTAGTTATGCTTGGAAATGCATCCAACTACGTTTTCGTATATGTAATAAATTTCTTCCCAAACGTGCTTTCAAATCCGCATTGTTTTGTGAGATACACAAAGAGATACCGCACTATGTACCGGATTTGACGAGTCTTCGTTTACAGTCCTCGAAATAGGGAACCGTTTCATTTTTCTATTTTTCAATTTGCATTAAATTATTTACTCAATCGATTCATACATTGATTTATAAATACCATACTTTTTTTCATAGTTAAGCCATTCCTAGGTCTTGAATATCAATCTCGTAAAAGACGATAGATAGTCCATAAAATATTCATATATCATAACTTAATAAGGCATTTCGTACATATTGACGGATAATTAATGGTGATTAAATTGGAAAAATGTCAAGTCAATCTGCTTCTGTATTTATCATTAGTTATGCTTAGAAATGCATCCAAATGCGTTTTCATATATGTAATAAATTTTTTACCCACGTGCATTCAAATCCGCATAGTTTTGTGTGATACACAAACATATATCGCACTATATACCGGTTTTGACGAGTTATAGTTTACAGTCCTTGAAATAGAGAGCCGACCCATTTTTTTATTTTTCAATTTACATTAAATTATTCACTCAATCTAGTCACATATTCAATTATGAATCCTATGATTTTTTTACATATTTAAGGAAATGCTAGGTCTCGAAAATCAGTCCCGTCAAAGACAATAGATAGTCTATAAAATATCCATATGTCATAACTAAATAATGCATTTCGTATTTATTGACAGATTATTAAATGTGATTAAATTGGAAAAATGTCACGGCAAGCTACTTCTGTGTTTGTCATTAGTTATTGTTGGAGTAGGTGAAATAAGTTGGAAGGCGTAGGCGGTTTAATTAGAAATTGAGCACAGCTCTTTATTTGGCAAGGCGAAATAATAGCGTGAACAGAGTGAGCAGCGAAGCGGGAGAAACAGGCGTGCCTTCGTGCAGCTCGGCAGTTGACAAGAGAGAGAGAGAGAGCGCATGCGGTCAGCGAGCGGCAGCAGGCACGGCGTCGGTAGGGGAGAACACAGCGGCAAGTCCGCTGCGCTACTCTGCTGTAGAGAGGCGCCATCTGCTCTTCATGTTCTGAAATATGAGAGAGCGTGGACTCGAAGTCCTTTATATCTCGACACTCCCTCCCTTCGAGTGTACGCTCTGTCTAGCTTCTATATATATGTAAAATATTCTAAAGAAAATTAAAAGAAATCGAAGTCTATGCTTAGTTCAAAATACTTTTATTCAAACAAATACATTTATTTATATGAAATACATTCTAAGTTTAAGAATATCTCTTTTTCTCTCTTTCTAAATACTCACATCCCCACCTGGGACTTGTGGAGTTGTCTTTGAAAAAAAAGAATTTTGTTAACATCTAAATTTGCATCAAAATCAGTATGTTTGTGTTTTGTGTGTTTTATGTATGGTGCCGTTTTTCTAATTTATATTTCAGTCTAAATTTAGGGTTTTATTACTCAAATATTTATGTGTATCAAAAGGAAGCGGTTTTGTCATTATATCGGCTTCATTTTCCTTTGTGGAAACCCATCTAACTATAACTTTTCCTTCAGCTACACATGATTTTATATAATCACCATGGGTAATAGCCATGTGGCTTTTGCTTCCAGTCTTTTCTCTGTTTTCTAAGTTATTTTTAATTGCTTCTAAATTATCATCGAAGTTTTTAAGTTTATGACTACCGTCTTTCTGAGTGCAGTCTCCGGCAGATTTATTATCACACCATATAGTTACTGGGTACATCGTCTTCCCTGCGAAATCCCTAATGGCCTTATCTAGAGAAACAAGTTCTTGGCAAGCTTCGCTCATAGCGAGGTATTCTGCTTGACATGTGGACAGAGTGACATATGTTTGTTTGTGGCTCCGCTACATTATTGTGTCACCAAATAATTTTAAAATATAGCCACTTGTAGAAGATGAATTAGACCAATCTCGAAAATTTGCGTCTGTCATAGCTTCTAAAGCTTCATCTTTGGCTTTATATGTCAGTCCAAGGTCTGAGGTTCCTCTAAGGTATCTAAATATTCGTTTTACCTCTTTCCAGTCATTTTCTGTTGCGTTTAATTGACGTCTAGATAGATAGTTTACTGCAAAGGCTATATCGGGTCTCGTGGCACCTGCTAAGTACAGCAAACTTCCAATAGCTTCTCTATAAGGTACTTTAGTTTTGTGCGGTGCATCATCTGGTTTGTCTGAGTTTTCCTCATTTCTTAATTCTCTATTTTTGACTTGTCTAGTCACCATTGGAGTCCTTTGAGCCTTGCAGTCTTTCATATTAAATCGTTCTAGGATTTTCTCAATATATTCTGTTTGTTTTAACATCAAGATTTTATTCTGTCTTTCTCTGATGATTTTCATACCGAGAAAATTCTCTGGTTCACCTTAAATGCAAGACTTAGTTTGCTTTTAACTTCATCTAGTTTTTGTCGATCATTACCAGCCAGGAGTATATCATCTACATATAAAATTAGCAGAACTAATTTTCCTTCTTTTCTCCATGTGAATAGGCATGGTTCATTGATGTCTTTCTCGAGTCCTAGTTTTAACGCTTCTTCCGAGAATCTGACATTCCATCTTTTCGGACTTATCCTTAGGCCATATAGAGATTTTCTCAAAACACATACTTTAGTCTTTCTAATTTCAGGGTCACATTCTAGGCCATCGGGGATTTCCATGTAAATTTCTTCTTCTAGTACCCCGTTTAGAAAGGTTGTTTTTACGTCCATTTGGTGTACTTCTAGATCGTATTTGTTAATAATCGCGAGCGTTGCTCTGATTACTGCTAGTCTGGAAACAGGTGCATAAGTTTCTCTTAACTCATATTCTTTTCTATCTTTAAATCCTCTAATTACGAGTCTTCCTTTATACACTGTTTCTCCATGTTCTTCAGATTTCTTTTTAAATACCCACTTGGAGTCTATGGTATGTATCTTTTTGCCATCTATAGTTTTAGTAGGTCTGTCAACAATTTCCCATACTTTGTTTTCCTGCATCGAGTTCAGTTCTTCATTTATAGCTCCAAGCCATTTCATTTTGTCTGTAGATTCCATAGCCTCTCGATACGAGATGGGATCATTATTGATTGATGCTAATAATACATGTCCTAATTCGTCATCTAAATTGTTTTTGTTGTTTCTATTTTCAGAATCTTCACTGATGATAGTGAGGCTTATATCTTCTATTACTTTTTCTTTTTGTGTTCTTCTAGTGGCCATCTATTTTTCTCTATTTTTCAGAGTTTTAGCATTTCTCCCAGGTACTTTTCTTTTCTTAACTTCTACATTTTTGGCATTTTTATTCTCAGCTTTTCTTTTCTTTGGCATCGCTTCTGTTTGTTTTTCCTCTTCTTGCTGTTTGTCCTCTGAATTTTCTATGTGAATATTTTCTTCTATATATTCTTTTTCCTCTGGATTTGACTGTGCTTTTTCTATTTCTGTTTCTTCTAAATTTTCTGTTTCATCCAATTTATTGCACATTTCTGATTTGTCTTGTTGTGTGTTTTTGTAAACTAATTTTTCGTTGCATCTAACATGTCTCGAATGAAGAAATTTTCCAGTTGGTGGATGCCAAAGTACATAGCCTGATGTCGAGTAACCTACCATAATGGCTTTGATCGCTCTTTCTGAGAATTTTCTTTCGTTTATTGGAATCTTGGCATAGGCTATGCATCCAAATCTTCTTAATCTATCTAAATGGCATTTGGTCTTTGGAGTCAGCATTTGTATAGGTGTTTTATGGTTCAATGATTTATGCGGAGTTCTGTTGTAAACATGAACCGCAGCTTCTAGTGCCAATATCCACATGCTCTCCGGTAGGCCAGAATCAATCATCAAAGATCTGATTTTGTTCTGTATTGTTAAACCTCTCAGCTGTTCCATTGAGTTCGGGTGTGTGAGGAGGTATTACATTGGATTCTATCTTTTCTCTATTCATTACTTCTAGAAATTTTCCTCCAGTGAACTCTGTTCCATTATCAGCTCTTATGTAAAAGACTTTTTCGTTCTTTCCTAGTAAATTTCTGGTGGTCATAAGGAATCTTTCTAGACATTCGCCTGCCTCATTTTTGTGTTTGACTGCGTAAGCTTTAGCAAACCTTGTATGGTCATCTAGAAACACAATTATAAATCTATTTCCACCAGGAAATGAGGCTGGCTTTATAGGTCCCATTGTGTCGGTGTGTATCATCTCTAAAGGCCTCGATGCTCTGGTTCTATTGTCAGAGAAAGGCATTTTCTCCATCTTTGCCACGATGCACACCTCACAATCCATAATAGATTTTTCAAACTTAACTCCTTTTAATTTTTCTTCTACTTTCTGCAGTTGTTTAAGATATCCTAGGGATGCGTGGCCTAATTTTATATGCCACAGCATGCCCTCGTCTAACTTGTCTATTTTGTCGTCTTTTATTTTTAAATTATACTTTGCTATTTCAAGAGATTCAATAATATTCATACTATCTAAATTATGAATTTTTCTGTTTAGTTTATTTTCATTTAAATCAAAATCGACATTGTTTTGGGAGTTGTTAATGTTTTGAGGTGTTTGAACGAGTTTTTCCAAATTCTCCCTCCCAATCTCAGACGTGTTATTATTAATTTGTTCTAAATTCTTTTCTGTATTTTTATCTAACTCTAAGTTTAAAACATCCGTCTGAGATTGTCGTAAAAATTCGTCCAAAGTAACTAATCTAGCCTTGCATGAATATTTTTCGCGTTCTAAATTCTCAACTGCATCGCTACTTTGTTTCTCGGCATCTAGAGTTATTAACCAATTAGGCTTCTCATATTTCCCTGTTAAATATTCTACTCCTGTATCTTTATCAAAAATTTGTAATTTTTCATCATCTAAATAAATTCCTAGCCGTACATCTGCAAATTGCCTAAGGGAAATGAGGTTTTCTGATATATCTTCTGCAGATATTACATTCTTTAAAATGATTTTATTATCACTATTTATGTTCGATCTAAGAATTAAACTACCTTTACCGTCTATTACTATATTAGCCGAATCATTTTTGTTAGCGCTTCTAATTACTTCTCCCGTGCTTTTTTTAAATTCGCTTAAAATAATGCCTTTATTTACAATGTGATCGGTAGCGCCTGAGTCCGCGATAAAAGTAATTTGTGTTTGAGTGGGTATATCTAATTTGCTAATATCCATACCTGCGATGTAAGCCCTTGCTCCTTGTGCTAATGTAATTTGAGATCCGCCGCGTGCGCCCCGATTTGCACTCCTTTTAAAAACCCCCTACTTCTAAAATTACCTTTACCACCCCCTCTACCTGCAATTCTACCACCTTTGTTCTGATTACCTCTTCCTCTAGAATGGTTATTCCCTCTGAACTGTCTAGTGTTGTTTTGTGTAGTGTTATTTTTATTTAGATCTTTATTTACGAACCTGTTCTGGGTGACGGCTGTCCCTTTATTGGGACAATCGGTTCCCTTATACTTCTTTTCATCCTGGCAAACATAACAGAACCACAACCCATATTCCGCCAGAGGACACGCGGAGGCCACGTGCCCGGGTCGGTTGCACCGAAAACACTGGTTGTGTCCTCCGCGCGCCCTTCCGACGAAGCATGGGCCATGTTTGCTTTTGTGGTTTTGTTTCCATCCTCTAAATTCTTCTTTTCTGCTTCTAACTGTAACAAGAATGATTTTATTTCATCTAATGTCATTTCTTTGTTTTCAGCTTGTCTGCGAATTAGAGAAGCTGACCTCATTTTGGGATAGTTGTTGGATACAGCTTGGTAAAAGGCTGATCTCTTTTCTTCTTCCGTCAGTGGCACCCTCGTATCACAATTTTCATAATCTCTAATGATAGTGTCAAATCTATCGCTAAAATCATTTACTTTTTCCTTGTTATTTATTTTTATGTGATACAGTTGTGCTCTGACCGAAGAAGCTGTAACATTAGATTCTACTTTTCGAAATTCTTTTACTTTTCTTATAATTTCTTTTGGATCTGTTATATTTAAAATTTTCTTATGGTAATATTCATCTAAATGGTTTATAATGATATCCGGAACTAAGGATTTTCTCTTTTCTAAGTCATGCTTTTCTAGGTTAGGAGTTTGTGTTACTGTATCATCAATGACATTAAGCAGGTCGTTTGATCTTAATTCAGAATTCAAGTAGTACAGCCAGACATTTATTGCTACTTTTTGAGTAAGTTTGTAATCTCTTTTAACATTCAACTTAGTATTTTTATTTTTCGCTTCTAAGGATTGTCTCAAATTTTTAAATGTTTCATTTAATTCCCCCAATATACCCGGCTGGATTACTGAATTATTTGCGTCAATGTCTGAATTTATGTTATCTTCTATATTACCGGTGGTGGAATTGTATAAGGGTGGGTTTACCTCTAGACGTCTAACTGTATTCCTCTCGATCTCGAGGAATGTCTCGGCTAGCTTCTGCTGGCCCTCCAGCAGCACCTTCATATCCGCCATTAATTTTTGTTTATTACTTCCGTTCTGTCGCATCAAAATAAGCCACTCCTCCAACTCAATCCTTGCCCTTTCTGTCGGGCTTGTAAAGAAGTAGGGGCCTCTTACCCTATTTGATGGTGGGCCAGCTGGCGTGTGTGGGCTGTTGGCGACCGAGTTGGTGTTATCATCTAAATATTGTAAACAATTGATCTAGTAAATGTTTGGTCTTTTTATTTCATCTATCTATCTAAATGCATGCCGAAAAAAAAATTATCACATGCTCGAAAAAAGGACAGATCTGTATTCTATTTTCTCTTAATTAATTGTTTACATTCTATTTCTAATTTTATTTTTCAATAAATAAAAAATTTATATTGTTATAAATTTATTTATATAAATATGTAAGCATGTGTAACACTGAATGAATGAATTTTGTTTTTATTAAAGCAGTTATGTGCTTGATTATATGTGTAAACATATATATGTATATATATATATATATATATATATATATATATATGTATATGTATATTAAGGAGAATTACTTTGCTCGTCGACAGTTCCAACATTCCTTTCCGGAGTTCTCTCTCCAGTCGACATTCTCGTCGAAAAACTTCTAACTCTGCAAATGCCAAACATTTATTCTACGTAATTAAAGTTTTATATATATATAATAAAATAATATTGCTTATCGCCAAACTAGACCGCACAGCAAGTCTAGTTGGTTCCAAGCTAGTCTCTATTCCCGTAATCCACCGGGCCCGCGCCGGTGCTCCCTCCGAACGTAACGTCACGCACAGCAATGGCGTCAAAAATGTCGGAGAGCCGGCCGTACACCAACGCATGTCACGACACGCACTAAGAATTAGAAACTAACATGAGGTCGAGAGTCCTCTGCACGGCAGTATCATCTCTGCCTCATGTTGTCATTCCAGTGTTTATTTACTTTGATGCTTTTATTGCGAATTGCGTGTATACGTGTATGCGCGCGACAGATTGAGAGAGAGTAACTCAATTTCGTCTGGCTTCTATTAATTCAATTTCGTCTGGCTTCTATTAAACAACTCACTTTTAAACATCCGAAAAAATTGTATATTATGTGTTTTTAAATTACTTCGCTTTATTTCTAAGTATGAAAAAACACTTAACTTCCTAACTTCTATTAAGTTTCTCAGAAACGCTGCGCTTCTGGGAAATGTCGCGAGTGCACATATTTCGCGTTTCACGCCAGCCCCACGCCACAGTTTATTTCGAGAATAAAATTACATCTTTTTGCAGATTTCTTTATATTGATATCTAATCTACTCTACTGAAACATTCTTTATTCCGGCATCTAATCTAATACACTTAAAGGAAATTTTATCTAAGTCTAACCGTCTAAAACTAATCTCGCGTCTATTTCTAGATTCCCGCACACGAGCTATTTCAAAATGGCCGCGCGTCCCAAGTTACCCAAAAAACGGACTCAGGTACTTACCGAAACACACTTCTAATAAACCCTTCCTGGCGTTGCCGGGCCGATAACCTGTTGGAGTAGGTGAAATAAGTTGGAAGGCGTAGGCGGTTTAATGAGAAATTGAGCACAGCTCTTTATTTGGCAAGGCGAAATAATAGCGTGAACCGCGTGAGCAGCGAAGCGGGAGAAACAGGCGTGCGTCCGTGCAGCTCGGCAGTGGACAAGAGAGAGAGAGCGCGCATGCGGTCAGCGAGCGGAAGAGAGGCGACGGCGTCGGCAGGCACGGCGGCAGCAGGCACGGCGTCGGTAGGGGAGAACACAGCGGCAAGTCCGCTGCGCTACTCTGCTGTAGAGGGGCGCCATCTGCTCTTCATGTTCTGAAATATGAGGGAGCGTGGACTCGACGCCCTTTATATCTCGACAATTATGCTTAGAAATGCATCCAAATACGTTTTCGCATATGTAATAAATTTCTTCCGAAACGTGCATTCAAATCCGGATAGTTTTGCGTGATACACAAACATATACCGCACTATGTACCGGATTTGGCGAGTCTTCGTTTACAGTCCTCGAAATAGGGAACCGTTTAATTTTTTTATTTTTCAATTTGCATTAAATTATTTATTCAATCTATTCATACATTGATTTATAAATACCATACTTTTTTTCACCGTTAAGCCATTGCTAGGTCTTGAAAATCAAACTCGTAAAAGACGATAGATAGTCCATAAAATATCCATACGTCATAACTTAATAATGCATTTCGTACATATTGACAGATTATTAAATGTGATTAAATTAGAAAAATGTCACGCCAAGCTACTTCTGTATTTATCATTAGTTATGCTTAGAAATGCATCCAAATACGTTTTCGTATATGTAATAAATTTATTCCCAAACGTGCATTCAAATCCGCATAGCTTTGCGTGATACACAAACATATACCGCACTATGTACCGGTTTTGACGAGTCATAGTTTACAGTCCTTGCAATAGAGAGCCGATCCATTTTTTTATTTTTCAATTTACATTAAATTATTCACTCAATCTATTCATACATTGATTCATAAATACCATACTTTTTTTCACAGTCAAGCCATTGCTAGGTCTCGAAAATTAGTATCGGCAAAGAAGAGAGATAGTCCATAAAATATCCATATATCATAACTTAATAATGCATTACGTACATACTGACGAATAATTAATGGTGATTAAATTGGAAAAATGTCACGGCAATCTACTTCTGTGTTTGCACTAGTTATGCTTGGAAATGCATCCAAATGCGTTTTTATACATGTAATAAATTTTTTCCCAACGTGCATTCAAATCTGCATAGTTTTGTGTGATATACAAACATATACCGCACTCGATACCGGTTTTGACGACTCTTCGTTTACAGTCCTTGAAATAGGGAACCGTTTCATGTTTTTATTTTTCAATTTGCATTAAATTATTTACTTAATCTATTCATACATTGATTTATAAATACCATACTTTTTTTCACAGTTAAGCCATTGCTAGGTCTTGAAAATCAAACTCGTAAAAGACGATAGATAGTCCATAAAATATCCATATATCATAACTTAATAATGCATTTCGTACATATTGACGGCTAATTAATGGTGATTAAATTGGAAAAATGTCAAGTCAATCTACTTCTATGATTATCATTAGTTATGCTTAGAAATGCATCCAAATGCGTTTTCATATATGTAATAAATTTTTTACCCACGTGCATTCAAATCCGCATAGTTTTGTGTGATACACAAACATATATCGCACTATATACCGGTTTTGACGAGTCAAAGTTTACAGTCCTTGAAATAGAGAGCCGATCCATTTTTTTATTTTTCAATTAACATTAAATTATTCACTCAATCTATTCACATATTCAATTATGTATCCTATCCTTTTCTTACACATTTAAGGAAATGCTAGGTCTCGAAAATCAGTCCCGTCAATGACAATAGATAGTCTATAAAATATCCATATGTCATAACTTAATAATGCATTTCGTATATATTGACAGATTATTAAATGTAATTAAATTGAAAAATGTCACGGCAAGCTACTTCTGTGTTTATCATTAGTTATGCTTAGAAATGCATCCAAATACGTTTTCGTATATGTAATAAATTTCTTCCCAAACGTGCATTCAAATCCGCATAGTTTTGCGTTATACACAAACACATACCGCACTATGTACCGGATTTGGAGAGTCTTCCTTTACAGTCCTTGAAATAGGTAACCGTTTCATTTTTTTATTTTTCAATTAGCATTAAATTATTTACTCAATCTATTCACACATTGTTTTATAAATACCATACTTTTTTCACAGTTAAGCCATTACTAGGTCTTGAAAATCAAACTCGTAAAGGATGATAGATAGTCCATAAAATATCCATATGTCATAACTTAATAATGCATTTCGTACATATTGACGGTTAATTAATGGTGATTAAATTGGAAAAATGTCACGGGAATCTACTTCTGTGTTTATCATTAGTTATGCTTGGAAAGGCATCCAACTACGTTTTCGTATATGTAATAAAGTTCTTCCCAAACGACCATACAAATCCGCATAGTTTTGTGTTATACACAAACTGATAGCGTACTATATACCGATTTTGACGAGTCTTAGTTTACAGCACCTTAAATAGGGAACCGTTTCATTTTTTTATTTATCAATTTACATTAAATTATTCACTCAATCAATTCATACACTGATTTATGTATACCATACTATCTTTTACGGTTAAGCCATTGCTAGGTCTTGAAAATAAGTCTCGTCAAAGCCAATAGATAATATATAATGTAAACATATTTTTGATATTTTTGTATCACAACATAATAATGCATTTTCGTATATCTTCGGGGATAGTTAGTTGTGCTTAAATTGGAAAAATGTCACGGCAATCTACTTCTGTGTTTGCATTAGTTATGCTTGGAAATGCATCCAAATGCGTTTTTATACATGTAATAAACTTTTTCCCAACGTGCATTCAAATCTGCATAGTTTTGTGTGATACACAAACATATACCGCACTAGATACCGGTTTTGACGAGTCTCCGTTTACAGTCCTTGAAATAGGGAACCGTTTCATGTTTTTACTTTTCAATTTGCATTAAATTATTTACTTAATCTATTCATACATTGATTTATAAATACCATACTTTTTTTCACAGTTAAGCCATTGCTAGGTCTTGAAAATCAAACTCGTAAAAGACGATAGATAGTCCATAAAATATCCATATATCATAACTTAATAATGCATTTCGTACATATTGATGGATAATTAATGGTGATTAAATTGGAAAAATGTCAAGTCAATCTATTTCTGTGATTATTATTAGTTATGCTTCGAAATGCATCCAAATACGTTTTCGTATATGTAATAAATTTCTTCCCAAATGTGCATTCAAATCCGGATATTTTTGCGTGATACACAAACATATATCGCACTATGTACCGGATTTGGCGAGTCTTCGTTTACAGTCCTTGAAATAGGGATCCGTTTCATGTTTTTATTTTTCAATTTACATTAAATTATTCACTCAATCTATTAATACAATGATTTACAAATACCATACTTTTTTCACAGTTAAGCCATTGCTAGGTCTTGAAAATCAAACACGTAAAAGACGATAGATAGTCCATAGAATATCCATATGTCATAACTTAATAATGCATTTCGTACATATTGACGGATAATTAATGGTGATTAAATTGGAAAAATGTCACGGGAATCTACTTCTGTGTTTAGCATTAGTTATGCTTGGAAAGGCATCCAACTACGTTTTCGTATATGCAATAAAGTTCTTCCCAAACGACCATACAAATGCGCATAGTTTTGTGTTATACACAAACAGATAGCGTACTATATACCGATTTTGACGAGTCTTAGTTTACAGCACCTTAAATAGGGAACCGTTTCATGTTTTTATTTATCAATTTACATTAAATTATTCACTCAATCAATTCATACACTGATTTATGTATACCATACTATCTTTTACGGTTAAGCCATTGCTAGGTCTTGAAAATAAGTCTCGTCAAAGCCAATAGATAATATATAATGTAAACATATTTTTGATATTTTTGTATCACAACATAATAATGCATTTTCGTATATCTTCGGGGATAGTTAGTTGTGCTTAAATTGGAAAAATGTCACGGCAATCTACTTCTGTGTTTGCATTAGTTATGCTTGGAAATGCATCCAAATGCGTTTTTATACATGTAATAAACTTTTTCCCAACGTGCATTCAAATCTGCATAGTTTTGTGTGATACACAAACATATACCGCACTAGATACCGGTTTTGACGAGTCTCCGTTTACAGTCCTTGAAATAAGGGAACCGTTTCATGTTTTTACTTTTCAATTTGCATTAAATTATTTACTTAATCTATTCATACATTGATTTATAAATACCATACTTTTTTTCACAGTTAAGCCATTGCTAGGTCTTGAAAATCAAACTCGTAAAAGACGATAGATAGTCCATAGAATATCCATATATCATAACTTAATAATGTATTTCGTACATATTGACGGATAATTAATGGTGATTAAATTGGAAAAATGTCAAGTCAATCTACTTCTGTGTTTATCATTAGTTATGCTTAGAAATGCATCCAAATGCGTTTTCATATATGTAATAAATTTTTTACCGACGTGCATTCAACCCGCATAGTTTTGTGTGATACACAAACATATATCGCACTATATACCAGTTTTGACGAGTCGTAGTTTACAGTCCTTGAAATAGAGAGCCGATCCATTTTTTTATTTTTCAATTTACATTAAATTATTCACTCAATCTATTCACATATTCAATTATGTATCCTATCCTTTATTACACATGTAAGGAAGTGCTTGGTCTCGAAAATCAGTCCCGTCAAAGACAATAGATAGTCTATAAAATATCCATATGTCGAATTTAATAATGCATTTCGTACATATTGACAGATTATTAAATGTGATTAAATTGGAAAAATGTCACGGCAAGCTACTTCTGTGTTTATCATTAGTTATGCTTAAAAATGCATCCAAATACGTTTTCGTATATGTAATAAATTTCTTCCCAAACGTGCATTCAAATCCGCATAGTTTTGCGTGATACACAAACATATACCGCACTGTGTACTGGTTTGATGAGTCATAGTTTACAGTCCTTGAAATAGAGAGCCGATCCATTTTTTTATTTTTCAATTTACATTAAATTATTCTCTCAATGTATTCATACATTGATTCATAAATACCATACTTTTTTCACAGTTAAGCCATTGCTAGGTCTCGAAAATTAGTATCGTCAAAGAAGATAGATAGTCCATAAAATATCCATATATCATAACTTAACAATGCATTTCGAACATATTGACGGATAATTAATGGTGATTAAATTGGAAAAATGTTAAGTCAATCTACTTCTGTATTTATTATTAGTAATGTTTAGAAATGCATCGAAATGCGTTTTCATATATGTAATAAATTTTTTTCCCACGTGCATTCAAATCCGCATAGTTTTGTGTGATACACAAACATATATAGCACTATGTACCGGTTTTGACGAGTCATAGTTTACAGTCTTTGAAATAGAGAGCCGATCCATTTTTTATTTTTCAATTTACATTAAATTATTCTCTCAATCTATTCATACATTGATTCATAAATACCATACTTTTTTTCACAGTTATGCCATTGCTAGGTCTCGAAAATTAGTATCGTCAAAGAAGATAGATAGTCCATAAAATATCCATATATCATAACTTAATAATGCATTTCCGACATATCGACGGATAATTAATGGTGATTAAATTGGAAAAATGTCACGGCAATCTACTTCTGTGTTTGCAGTAGTTATGCTTGGAAATGCATCCAAATGCGTTTTTTTACATATAATAAATTTTTTCCCAACGTGCATTCAAATCTGCATAGTTTTGTGTGATATACAAACATATACCGCACCAGATACCGGTTTTGACAAGTCTTCGTTTACAGTCCTTGAAATAGGGAACCGTTTCATTTTTTTATTTTTCAATTTGCATTAAATTATTTACTCAATCGATTCATACATTGATTTATAAATACCATATTTTTTTTCAAAGTGAAGCCATTGCTAGGTCTTGAAAATCAAACTCGTAAAAGATGACAGATAGTCCATAAAATATCCATATATCATAACTTAATAATGTATTTCGTACATATTGACGGATAATTAATGGTGATTAAATTGGAAAAATATCAAGTCAATCTACTTCGGTGTTTATCATTAATTATGCTTAGAAATGCATCCTAATGCGTTTTCATATATGTAATAAATTTTTTACCCACGTGCATTCAAATCCGCATAGTTTTGTGTGATACACAAACATATATCGTACAATATACCAGTATTGACGAGTCGTAGTTTACAGTCCTTGAAATAGAGAGCCGATCCATTTTATTATTTTTCAATTTACGTTAAATTATTCACTCAATCTATTCACATATTCAATTATGTATACTATCCTTTTTTTACACATTTAAGGAAATGCACGGTCTCGAAAATCAGTCCCGTCAAAGACAATAGATAGTCTATAAAATATCCATATATCATAACTTAATAATGCATTCCGTATATATTGACAGATTATTACTTGTGATTAAATTGGAAAAATGTCACGGTAGGCTACTTCTGTCTTTATCATTAGTTATGCTTAGAAATGTATCCAAATACGTTTTCGTATATGTAATAAATTTCTTCCCAAACGTGCATTCAAATCCGGATATTTTTGCGTGATACACAAACATATACGGCACTATGTACCGGATTTGGCGAGTCTTCGTTTACAGTCCTCGAAATAGGGATCCGTTTCATGTTTTTATTTTTCAATTTACATTAAATTATTCACTCAATCTATTAATACAATGATTTACAAATAACATACTTTTTTTCACAGTTAAGCCATTGCTAGGTCTTGAAAATCAAACTCGTAAAAGACGATAGATAGTCTATAGAATATCCATATATCATAACTTAATAATGTATTTCGTACATATTGACGGATAATTAATGGTGATTAAATTGGAAAAATGTCAAGTCAATCTACTTCTGTGTTTATCATTAGTTATGCTTAGAAATGCATCCAAATGCGTTTTCATATATGTAATAAATTTTTTACCGACGTGCATTCAACCCGCATAGTTTTGTGTGATACACAAACATATATCGCACTATATACCAGTTTTGACGAGTCGTAGTTTACAGTCCTTGAAATAGAGAGCCGATCCATTTTTTTATTTTTCAATTTACATTAAATTATTCACTCAATCTATTCACATATTCAATTATGTATCTTATCCTTTTTTTACACATTTAAGGAAATGCTAGGTCTCGAAAATCAGTCCTGTCAAAGACAATAGATAGTCTATAAAATATCCATATGTCATAACTTAAAAAGGCATTTCGTTTATATTGACAGATTATTAAATGTGATTAAATTGGAAAAATGTCACGGCAAGCTACTTCTGTGTTTATCATTAGTTATGCTTAGAAATGCATCCAAATACGTTCTCGTACATGTAAGAAATTTCTTCTCAAACATGCATTCAAATCCGGATAGTTTTGCGTGAGTAGTATACCCCTCGCTATGGCCCGTCACAACAAACTTGAACTCGACTACAGGCGTTAGCTGAGGTCAAGGCCAAGAAAGCCGATCCGGACACCATAGCGAGGGGGTCGAAGCAAGCAGACGCTGCATCAGCACACACTCACAAACACACACACACATACACACACACACATACACACACACAAATTTTAAATATTTTACAGAATCAGAATGAATGAGAGAAAGAGCGAGAGAGAAAGAGAGAGAGACAGAGCGGGAGAGGTAGACGACATGCTGTGGAGCGAAAGCCGATCCGAACATCAAGCATGCACTGCATCAGCAGAGAAACACTTACACACACTCACGCGCACACGCGCACAATGCACACATATTTTGAAATGTATAGAGAGAGAGAAAGAGAGAGATCTGGCGACAACCATAGCCCCACAGCGCGGCATGGACACATTCCAACACACGCACACCAACAAACATATTGTGGAGAGAGACTGGCGACGCACGGGAGAGAGAGAGAGAGAGAGAGAGAGAGAGAGAGAGAGAGAGAGAGAGAGAGAGAGAGAGAGAGAGAGATTATAACTTTTGTGTATAGCTTCTCTGTATCATGGCAAATATACCTACAAAAAAAATTGATGGGGTTTTTATTGGGGTTTTCGATATTTTATCGGATTATCGAAGCTAGCGGTACATGATTCATGAATATATGGTCTTATGGGGTGTCTATGGGTTTTTATGGTGTATTTCATAACTTTTGCGTATAGCCGCTCTGCAACATGGTAAGTGTACCTACATAAAAATTTTCTGATTCATGGGGTTTTTATGGGGCTTTTATGGGGTTTTGATATTTTATCGGATTTTGGAAGCTAATGGTACGTGGTTCATGAATATATGGTTTTACGCGGTGCTTATGGCGTTTTTATGGTGTATTTTATAACTTTTGTGTATAACCTCTCTACACCATGACAAGTGTACCTATCCAAAACAATTTAGATTCATTGGTTTTTTTAATGATATTTTAGAACTTCTCTGTATGTAACCTCTCTGTACTGTGCAGCGTGCGGCCAACATCCACGCGCAGTATCTAATCACGCGCGCACGACTTGAAAAGACGGAAAAACCTTAACCTCATGGATATCCCATAAGGCCACTTCATCATAGATCACACTTCCACGACATTCTCGAGGAACTGCACAGCCGAATTTCAGCATTGAACCACTATCTACATAACGTACTCGCGCACAACGTTTGTATGGGGCACAAGAATGGCAGCAGACGCACTTCAGAATCCGCACAATACACTGATGATACTTTGCGACCGAGATGTTTACGCGACAACACAATATTCGCGACTGGCAGTTGCCGACCGCTCTCGTCTTTGCCACGGATGATCTCATTCCACGTGGTCTCTCTGCTGCTGAATTACATCGTCTTACCTCGAATTAGTCATAACTTACAGTCGACGAAATTATATCTTGAAGAAACGCGTCGACTCTTTTCTCCTTTATTTAATCGGGCGTCTCTATAGAATTTTGCTGATTAATGAGAAAAAGTCACGTAAATTGTGTTGCAGTTGCACATTATTTTCACTATTTAAGTACATATGGAAAAAAATTTTTCTCGAGGAAACTCTGGAGGAAAGCAAGTTGAAATGCGTATACGCGACAATGCTACATACAACCATATACATACACACACGCACGTCAATACGTTCACGTTCCAATAAACATACACCAGACTCTGGTGTTGTTCGGGTGGTTGATGGAGTAAGGGCCGCAAGGTCTTTTCAAACCCCTCTCACGGATGACCAGCGGTATGTCGGCTGTTTGGAAGACGGCCGTTGGCTGCGGGAATTCGGCTGTGGCTGATGGACGCCGACGGTTGTCTGCAGGAAGTAGTTGTTTCAAATATACTGTTTCAGTTATCCATACGGCTACACTGGGACGGTCCGTCTACTACTGAGCCCCAGGGGACCACACCTTGGAAAGTTAGTGGCGCTGGTGTAGCAATACAAAAAACGCACTCGTGGCCGATGACGACACAGTGTAAAAACAGTTCATTGGCTAGCGATGTGTCTTCATGATTGTGATTAGCGGCGGCAATGCATCAGAAAGCAGCTCATTGGCTGCCGGTGCGTTCCCAACAAGCTGATATAGCGGCCGTGGGAGGCGCTGCACCTACGAGCTCATCGGCCACCACCAAGAATCTGTGAAGATCACTACGTCACGTTTTTGAACCAATTTATTTTTTCTAAATAAAAGTTTTTAATATCTCTCAATTACAGGTTATATATTTATAAAAAAAGATGTATAATTTTATCAAGTTAAAAAGAACAACGTTTTATTTACGTCTTATAAATTATACACACTTTATTTACAGATCAATTATAATTTATAGTGCTCGAACATTTAAAAAAAAGTCATTTTCCACTAATCTCAACACTTGAACCTCCATTGTAAATCATAAATAGTTCATGCTTGTTCGCGGCGTCCTAGAGATTGGTGAAGAAATTTTCATCTTGAACAAGAGCTTCCGAAACTCTTTTTGCCATGAATACATCATATTCACTCTCCAATTCAGCCACAACTTTCCTTCCGTATTTGGTACTCACAGTCTTTAAACTTGTTATTATATAACGCTGGTTTTTGGTTAAATCGACCAACCTTTTCGTTGGGAGGTATCCTTCACAGGCGATCCCATTTAACTTCGAAATATCCATCTGTAACAAAAAAGTTTGTAAATGATTAATATTAAATTAAGCACAAAGAACCGAAAAGAAAATAACTTTTAATAATAAGATGCCTACCTTAGAATTCTTTCAATTTTTATTTTTGGCTCGTTGATAGAGTAAGGATCGCAAGGTCTTTTCAAACTATTCCCGAGCAGCGGATGACCGGCGAGAAGTTGGCAGTCGGATGTTGGAAGTCGGCCGTTCGCAGCTAGAAGTCGGCTGTCGTCTGTTGGAAATACCCGCTTCAAATACTGTTTCAGTTATCCATACGTCCACATCCGCGGTCCGGCTACTACAAACGCATCAGAGAAGCACACTCTCAAAAGTTAGTGGCGCTGGTCTTGCAACGCAAGGAACGTACTCTTGATCGGTGCCGACACAGTATAAAAGCACCTCATTGGCTACCATTGTGTCTCCATTGTTGCATTTAGCGGTGCCGGCGCACTAGAAAAGAGCTCATTGGCTGCTGGTGCACCCCAACAAGCTGATTTAGTGGCCGCGGGAGGCGTATCAACTCAAAGCTTATTGGTCACCGATGCGACGGCAAAAGAACGGGCTTGCCGCAGAGCTAGCCCCACCATAAGGCTCGCGGACTCGCGAGCGGTCGCGCATGGGGGACACCGGGTGCAGTTATAAGTTCTCCGGGAGAAGTGTTTCAGACTGCCCAGTCAGTGCGAATTATGGACACACGTTGGAAACATCCGTGGACTTGTACGTTGAGCGGACCTACCGGTTGCAGTAAAACTTATATTATATTCATCATAGAGCTCAATTACTATTTGTCCTTGATACTGTCTCAAAAGACATGACTTTAACATGATACCCACTTTTTCAGTGGACTATTTCCCCGGTTTGACGACTATGTAGTTGAATCCTGATAATAGCATAGTCATAAATAATGCATATGATAATCATGAATCAATCGTCCAATAGATCAAATAATGACATTATTTTATGTAAAACTACTAAAATGATACGTCTATACTATTGTAAAATCTGTAAGATAAAACTCGTCGAAAAAATAGATAGTGCAGTATATATTTATGTATCATACAAAATGAAAGTGCTTGGACGCATATTCAGGTTTACCGAATCATCAACACTCGAGTAGCTGCCATTAACATTTTCTCCTAATTTGTGCTAATCAATTACTTATTTGATCTCTTTCATGGTGTGGCCAATTCCAATATTTTGTGTATTAGAGTTTTATTTCTAAACAGTAGCTTTATGGTATAAGAGTTGTTACGGTCCTGCGGAAAAAATAAAATTCACTTTTTCATCAATTAATAAAAGAGTTTGGTAAATTCCACGACTATTAGTGATACGAGTTTTTATAAGGACATATTAATCATATTGCTTGATAAGTAGTTGACCTCGTAGCTATCTTAAAAGACACGATTTTGTCATGATACGTAATGATACAGTGCTCTATCGGCCGCTTTTGACGAGTCTGTTTTTGTATCCTGCCAATAGCTTATTCAGAATACAACGCATGGTTTTTATGAATAATTCACAAGATAAATTAAAAACCACTTTATTGTAAACAAAACCACAAAAATGATACGGCTTGGCTATTCTACGTCATATAACATAAAACTCGTCGAAAAAGGTTGATACTACAGTCTATATTTATGTATGTTATAAAAGAACCGTGGTTGGATGCATATTCCGGAATCGCTAATCATCAACACATAAGTGACCCATGACATTTTGTCCAATATCGGTATGATTATTTATTTATTCTATGTATCCCTAGATGCACACGTCAATTTATTATCCGTAGATGGTAAAAATATTTCGTATATTACTTCGTGTCTTAACCAGTAATTTATACATACTCGATTAGCGTCAATTACGATACCAGGTATAGTAAGTTTCACCTCCTTTTATGTCGTGGAAACATGTGACATTATATTAATCATAGAGGTCAATTACTATTTTTCCTTGATTCTGTCTCAAAAGACATGACTTTAACATGATACCCACTTTTTCAGTGGATTATTTGCCGGATTGACGACGATATAGTCAAATCCTGCTAATAGCATAGTCATAAATAATGCGTATGAGTATGATTAATCAATCGTCCAATAGAAGAAATACTTAGATTGTATTAAGTAAAACAACTAAAAGGTTACGTCTAGGCTAATGTAAAATCTGTAAGATAAGACTCGTCAAAAAAGGTAGCTAGTGCAGTATACATTTATGTATTATTCAAAAATAACGTGTTTGGAAGCATATGACATTATATTAATCATAGAGCTCAATTACTATTAGTCCTTGATTCTGTCTCCAAAGACATGACTTTAACATGATACCCACTTTTTCAGTGGACTATTTGCCGGGTTTGACGACTATGTAGTCTAATCCTGCTAATAGCATAGTCATAAATAATGCGTATGAGTATCATTAATCAATCGTCCAATAGAACATATACTTAGATTGTATTAAGTAAAACAACTAAAAGGTTACGTCTAGGCTAATGTAAAATCTGTAAGATAAGACTCGTCAAAAAAGGTAGATAGTGCAGTATATATTTATGTATTATTAAAAAATAACATGTTTAGATGCATATGACATTATATTAATCATAGTACTCAATTACTATTTGTCGTTGATTCTGTCTCAAAAGACATGACTTTAACATGATACCCACTTTTTCAGTGGACTATTTGCCGGGTTTGACGACTATGTAATCGAATCATGCTAATAGCATAGTCATAAATAAGGCATACGATTATCATGAATATCAATCGTCCAATAGATCAAATAATGACTTTATTTTAAGTAAAACTACTCAAATGATACGTCTAGTTTATAGCACAATCTGTAAGATAAGACTCGTCGAAAAAGGTGGATAGTGCAGTATATATTTATGTATCATATAAAATGATAGTATTTGGACGCATATTCAGGTTTACCAAATCATTATCACTCGAGTAGCTGCCCTTAATAGCTTCTCCTATTTTGTTCTAATCAATTACTTATTTGATCTCTTTCATGGTATAGCCTATTCCAATATTTTATATACAAGAGTTTTTTTCGAGGCGGTAGCTTTATGGTATACGATTTGGTAGTGTCTTGCGAAGAAAATGAAAAACCCTTTTTTATCAAATAATAAAAGAGTATAGTAAATTCCACGTCTATTAGTGATACGTGTTTAGATAAGGACATATTAATGATATTGCTTAATAAGTAGTTGACCTTGTAGCTGTCTTAAAAGACACGGTTTTGCCATGATATTTAATGATACAGTGCTCTATCAGCCGCTTTTGACGAGTTATTGTATCATGCCAAAAGCTTATTCAGAATATAGCGCATGGTTTTCGTTAATAATTCACAAGATAAATTAAAAACCACTTTGTTGTAAACAAAACCACAAAAATGATACGGCTATGCTATTCTACGTCATATAAAATAAAACTCGTCGAAAAAGGTCGATAGTACAGTATACATTTATGTATGTTATAAAAGAACTATGTTTGGATGCATATTCCGGAATCGCTAATCATCAACACATAAGTGAGCCATGACATTTTGTCCGATATCGTTATGATTATTTATTTATTCTATGTATCGCTAGATGCACATGTCAATTTATTATCCGTAGATGGTGAAAATATTTCGTATATTCCTTCAAGTTATAACCAGTAATTGTACGATCAAACGAACTTACCTTAAGTGAAGTTCGATCGCATTTATATGGAGAGCCTCGTTCGAAGAGATTATAATTCTAGTCCCCCTTCGTCCCCCAGGATTCACAGCGTTTTTAGAGTGATATATAAGAAAACTAAGGGCCGAGCGCCGCCGTACGACAGTAGCGCCGCGCCGCCGTGCCACTACGCCACTCGCGTCGCCTGGTCCGTCGTCATTTCTTCAGAGTATTTGTTTTAAAAATTGGTCATTATAAAAGGGTATATGGGTCTGTATATGTAAATATATTTTTAGGGAGGGTTTCTAATCTCTTCGAACGAGGCTCTCCATATAATTGCGATCGAACTTCACTTAAGGTAAGTTCGTTTGATCGTACAATTATATTTCGAGCCTCGTTCTCGAGATTATAATTGTAGTTATTTAGAGTAATGGCAATTTATTAAAATACGTTACATTATTTGTTAAACAAACGAAACTCTTATTACATTAATCAGGTAACATTACACATTTCTACATTATGTATCTAATATTGCAGTTGCAAAATCTTGATTTTCTGGTTGTATCGGTCTACTATAAAACTTTGCAAATGATTGTGAATTAGCCGACCAACCAGCCGTGCGCCTAATAGTCTCTAAATTAATCCCTTTACCTAATGCTGATGATGTTGATGCGTGTCTAGTCGAGTGAGCAGAAAAAATTGACACATCAACACCACTTTTTTGTAATGTTGATTTGATCCATATGCTTACCGTTTGTGCACAAATCGGTTTAAATGGCTTTTTAGTTACTATGAATAAGAGGTCTTCTCTATCTCTTATTTTTTCTGTAACCTCTATGTATCTGTTAAGCACTGTTGCTACACATATAGTCTTATCTTTATGAAATTTTGGCAACCATAACAGTGGCTGAAAACGTCCTGGCGCCGCAGTTTTAATTCTATCTGGTACTCTAATTTCCACACCTGCGCTCATAATTTTTATACTTGAAATCCTAATTTTTGCTAGAGTCTGTGCTCTATGGACTGTACATAAAGCTAATAATGTAATTACTTTCTCACTCAAGTCCTGTAAACTTAACTCTTCTAGAGGACACCGAGACTTTAAATAGTTTAATACAATAGACACACCTCATGTGTATGAGTATTTTGATTTTGGCGGTCTTAACTTAGAAATACCTTTAAAAAATCTATTGATATACATATCATCACCTACTTTATTTTTAGACAGCAAGGACAGAGCCGACCTATATGTATTTAAAGTTGAGTACGAACTACCTTTCTTAAACTGATCAGTCAAAAAACTTATTACACTATTGCGTGTCGGTTCACTAAAACTAACATCGTTAACATTACAAAATTGTTTCTATTTTTTCAGTGCTGACTTACATTGCTTTAACGTAGACTCTGTTAAAGAAGCTATCAATATTTCAATTGACTCCCTCGGCAAATTTTTTCTTATAAAGGCATCGATGAGACTCTGCCTGCAATCAAACGAAATCCTTTGCTCTGGGATGTATCTTTAACCTGCATGGAGATAATAATAAATTAATGTGCGGCTCGAAAATTAACGGTTCTTTTATTAATAGACTTTTTAACAGTGGATACCACGGCTGATTGGGCCAATTTGGTGCTACAAAAATACCGGATGCACCATCCTTCTTTATTTTAACTAATGACTTCAGAATTAAATTAAATGGCGGGAACGCATAAAATTTAAATCTGGCCCAATTTTCCGTGAAAGCGTCCACCTTAAAAGCTTTAGAATCTGGTAACCATGAAAAAAAGATTTCACATTTTGAATTATATTTGTTTGCAAACAAATCTACTTCGGGAGAACCGTATCTTCTTACAATTTTATTGAAAGCCGAGTCACACAATTCCCAATCTGTGTCATAGTTTTTAATTCTAGATAAACTATCAGCTCTAATATTTTCTGATGATGATATATATGATGCGTACAAAAAATTTTTCTTCCGTTCTGCCCATTGCCATATCTCTCTAACCAAGCTATTATATTTCTGAAATATGGTACCCTCCATTTTATTTATATATGAAATGGCTGTAACATTGTCTACTCTAAGCAATATTTGGCAATTATATAAGTCATCCGCTAATTGTTCTAATCCAAATTTGACCGCCAAAAGCTCTCTATAATTAATCGATTTTAAATGTGTTGTAAGCGCTCGTGGTGCTATCTTAATAGTTTTGAATTTTTAATCGGACTTCAACGAGCAAATCTCTTATGCGTTAGTCGAATGTCTATTCTCAAATCGTGAAAGGTAGCTTTTGTTTAAGCTTCCTCCTCTCTCGATAAGAATTTCTTGACAAACGGCGACACACATAAGAGAAAAATTTTTTTTAAAATGAATAACTATTAATTTCGGAATAAAATATAATATCGGGGAGTTTCGTCCTTGTCGTTCTTGGTGGACTCTTCAGGAAAACCCAAGTAGACATATCTTCGACTCCAAAATAATGAAATTACTGTGAATTCTTATAGTGTGTAAGTTGTAATTTTATATGTGGATTTGAAAACTTGGTTGCCATCTAGTGTTAAAAGGTTGGAACTAAGATTATACAAGAAAAGGCATTTTAGTGTCCGAATGCCATTTGATTCTAAATGTGTTGTAAGCGCTCGTGGTGCTATCTTAATAGTTTTGAATTTTTAATCGGACTTCAACGAGCAAATGTCTTATGCGTTAGTCGAATGTCTATTCTCAAATTGAGAAAGGTAGCTTTTGTTTAAGCTTCCTCCTCTCTCGATAAGAATTTCTTGACAAACGGCGACACACATAAGAGAAAAATTATTTTTTAAATGAATAACTATTAATTTCAGAATAAAATATAATATCAGGGAGTTTCGTCCTTGTCGTACTTGGTGGACTCTTCAGGAAGACCCAAGTAGACATATCTTCGACTCCAAAATAATTAAATTACTGTGAATTCTTATAGTGTGTAAGTTGTAATTTTATATGTGGATTTCAAATAGTGTGTAAGTTGTAATTTTATATGTGGATTTCAAATCCACATATAAAATTACAACTTACACACTATAAGAATTCACAGTAATTTAATTATTTTGGAGTCGAAGATATGTCTACTTGGGTCTTCCTGAAGAGTCCACCAAGTACGACAAGGACGAAACTCCCCGATATTATATTTTATTCCGAAATTAATAGTTATTCATTTTAAAAAAAATTTTTCTCTTATGTGTGTCGCCGTTTGTCAAGAAATTCTTATCGAGAGAGGAGGAAGCTTAAACAAAAGCTACCTTTCTCGATTTGAGAATAGACATTCGACTAACGCATACGAGATTTGCTCGTTGAAGTCCGATTAAAAATTCAAAACTATTAAACGATTTTGTTTTTTGTTCTTCAGACCAAAAACCAAAAACGTTATTAGAGCCATTTGTTGCCCCCCAACCTGAGTCAGAAGCATCTGTGAAGATTTCTATTTCAAATTCTAACGTCTTAATCGGGTTAACACAATGATCTAAAACCTTTTCCCACCAAAGTAAATCAGATATTATAGTCTTTAGAATTTCCATACTTGCTTCATAGTCATCACCATTATTCCATAATGCTAATAATTTTTCTCTCTCTAACAATTTTGTATACAACATTCCATACTCAAATCCTGTACAAGCTGAAACCAAAGACCCCACCAGTTGAGCAAATTCTCTTATCGTACAATAATTTAATTTAAGAAATTTTAATACAAGCTTTTTTAAATTTTTTCTTTTTTCCTCAGTAATTTCAATTCTATATCTCATTGAATTTATCACAAATCCTAAATAAGTACATATGGTTGAGGGCAACAAATTACTCTTTCGCCAATTTATAAGAAAACCTAACTCAGTAATGCTAAGGTTGTCTTCACATTATCTTGCCAGCTTTTAAAATTCTTTGCGACGCATAATATATCGTCTAGATCAATCACTGACATATAACCTCTAAGACGTAAAAATCTTATTAGAGGTTTACATATTTTTGTAAAAATAAAAGGTGCGGATGATAAGCCATTTGGTAAATACGTAAATTCATAAACTTTTCCCAAAAACTCAAATCTCAAGTACTTTCTACTTTTAACATGGACTGGCACTAAAAAGTAAGCCTCTTCTAAATCTATATTTGCCATGTAATAATCTGGGAAAACTAAATTAGTGGCTGTCCTAATATTTTCCATTTTAAAGTGATCCACATTTATATATTCATTTAATTTTTTCAAATTAAGAATGAACCGATATGACCCATCCGATTTTGGCAATAAAAAGTAACTAGATAAGAACTGTGTCTTACTCGGTTTGCAATTTTTAATAACCCCTTTATTTAATAAATTAATAATTACTTTTTGATAAATTTCTATCTCTGTTTTTGAGCTTAACTTTAACTTTGGATATTTGCTTTGACATATTTTTCCATTAAATTCTATTTTATAACCTGCTACGCAATCTAATACAAATTTGTCGTTTGTAATACTTTTCCATTTTTCATAAAAATACTTAAGTCTACCAGCCGTCTTAAAACTTACAGATTCTACTTGGTATTGGCTTGCTGAAGCTGTTGCTGATGTTGTTGATGTTGATATGGCATTTGAGCCCTGGGCCTTGGCCTGCTCTGGCCCTAGAATTGCCAAAACCGTGTTGGCTAATTTCTGTCTTTCAATTATGAAATTATCTCTTTTCAACGCACTTTCTTGCAGTTTCGCAGCTATTTCTGCATTTAACGCAGGAATAATAAAACCCTCTAAGCTTGGATACGATGTTATCAATTCTTCTTTCTCGTCCTTAGCCAAACCTTTCGAGTTGAAAAACTTCCATCTTTTGTAAATTGACGAGTGCAATTTGAGATGCCCAACGTCATTCCGAGTCGGATCAGCGCCAAGAGCCTGTTCAATATTTTCATCAAGAGGTTTCTCGGAATCCTCCTCAACCTCAATTTCCTTAGAGTATTTTTCGTCTGATTTTTTGTCCTTGTCCAGAGTCTATGCGGTTTCCAAACCCTCGAACGAAAACATGTTTTACATTTGTCCGCAACGTGATCCAACGTAAGTATATTGCGCGTGGCAATTTTTGCGGCTAGCGCTCAAAGTCAATGCCGGTTTGTCATACCGCACGCGTATGCCCACCGGATTTCTCGCCTATATATCCAACCCCTCGTGCTGGCGTATAGGTATTTATGATTCGCTACGTATTTATGACCTTGACCAAGACTCACCCAAACAATGAAAAAACCCCGCTCGTATTTACTTTCTTTCTCGCTATCATCGGGTGCCTCTGAGAGGTTAGCATCCTCGTCCTGCGGTTTCATCTCTTCCGAGAGAAGTAAAAGGCGGGCCTGGTTATCTGCTCTTCTCTTTTCCATCTTTCACCACGAGTTTCGTTCTTGTAACGTAATCACTCAAACGTGTTTTCTTCTGTGCGGAGCAAAAAGGAATGACGACGGACCGGGCGACGCGAGTGGTGTAGCGGCACGGCGGAGCGGCGCTACTGTCGTACGGCGGCGCTCGGCCCTTAGTTTTCTTATATATCACTCTAAAAACGCTGTGAATTCTGAGGGACGAAGGGGGGACTACAATTATAATCTCGAGAACGAGGCTCGAAATATAATTTATACATACTCGATTAGCGTCAATAGCGATACCAGGTATAGTAAGTTTCACCTCCTTTTATGTCGTAAAAAAATATGTCATTATATTAATTATAGAGCTCAATTACTATTTGTCCTTGATTCTGTCTCAAAAGACATGACTTTAACATGATACCCACTTTTTCAGTGGATTATTTGCCGGGTTTGACGACTATATAGTCGAATCCTGCTAAAAGCATAGTCATAAATAATGCGTATAAGTATCATTAATCAATCGTCCAATAGAACAAATACTTAGATTGTATTAAGCAAAACAACTAAAAGGTTACGTCTAGGCTAATGTAAAATCTGTAAGATAAGACTCGTCAAAAAAGGTGGATAGTGCAGTACGAGGGTCATTTGACAAGTACCTAGCCTCACCGCCAGATGGTGCCACTATCGGACCAGAAATACACTACAGTGCAGTATCTTCCTGTAAACGATTACAGACGAAATTTCAGCCGGATCGGAGTTGTAGTTTATTTTTGAGAGCGTGTGAAAGCAAATGTGTCCGTTGATTTTTGAAAAAATGGAGAAAGAACAATATCGGTCGGTGACTCGATTCTTGTTTTTGGAAGGGAAATCGCGCAGTGAAATTAAAGAACGCTTGGATGCAGTGTATGGGGATGCTTCTCCTTCGATGGCGACCGTTAAATTTTGGTATAACGAGTTTCAACGTGGTCGTACGTCGGTTTTTGATGATCCACGCCCAGGTGCTCCGAAAACAGCCACTACGGAGGAGAACGTGACAAAAATACACGATATCGTTTTGTCAGACCGCCGATTAAAGGTGCACGAGATAGCTGCGATAGTAGGCATCTCAGAAGAACGCGTGTGGCATATCCTACATGAGATTTTAGGCATGAGGAAGCTGTCAGCAAAGTGGGTGCCGCGTTTGCTGACTGCAGACAACAAGCGCATCCGTGTGACCAGTTCAGAGCAGTGTTTGGAGCTGTTTAATCGCAATCCAAAAGAGTTTTTGCGTCGTTACGTGACCGTCGACGAAACATGGATTCACTACTACACTCCAGAGACCAAGGAGCAGTCAAAACAGTGGACCTTACCCGGTGAACCTGCTCCGAAGAAGGCGAAGACGGTCCCGTCGGCCGGAAAGGTGATGGCCACTGTTTTCTGGGATTCTCAAGGTGTGATTTTTATTGACTATCTGGAGAAGGGCAAAACGGTCACAGGACAGTACTACGCCGAACTATTGAGCCAATTTGACGCCGTGTTAGAAGAAAAACGGCCCCATTTGTCTAAAAAGAAAGTGCTTTTCCACCACGATAATGCACCGGCTCACACTTCTGCACTCGCCACGGCTAAATTGGTCGAATTACGCTACGAACTGCTGCCCCATCCACCGTATTTTCCAGATTTGGCTCCGTGCGACTTTTTTTTGTTTCCGAACCTAAAAAATTCGCTCGCCGGGAAGAGATTTCACTCCAATAACGAAATAATCGCCGCCACGGAGGCCTATTTTGCAAACCAAGAGAAAACATTTTTTTCAACGGGGTTAAAAAAATTGGAACACCGCTGGACAAAGTGTATTCAACTAAAAGGAGACTACATTGAAAAATAAATTTTATTTTTTGTAAAATTTTGGTGTTTTCATTTGTAGGCTAGGTACTTATCAAATGACCCTCGTATATATTTATGTATCACACAAAATGAAAGTTCTTGGACGCATATTCAGGTTTACCGAATCATCAACACTCGAGTAGCTGCCCTTAACATTTTCTCCTATATTGTTCTAATTAATTACTTATTTGATCTCTTTCATGGTGAAGCCGATTCCAATATTTTTTGTATTAGAGTTTTATTTCTAAACGGTAGCTTTATGGTTTAAGAGTTGCTAGGAACCTGCGCAAAAAATAAAATTCACTTTTTCATCATTTAATAAAAGAATTTGGTAAATTCCACGTCTATTAGTGATACGAGTTTTCATAAGGACATATTAATCATATTGCTTAATAAGTAGTTGACCTCGTAGCTATCTTAAAAGACACGATTTTGTCATGATACGTAATGATACAGTGCTCTATCGGCCGCTTTTGACGAGTCTGTTTTTGTATCCTGCCAATAGCTTATTCAGAATGCAACGCATGGTTTTTATGAATAATTCACAAGATAAATTAAAAACCACTTTATTGTAAACAAAACCACAAAAATGATACGGCTTGGCTATTCTACGTCATGTAAAATAAAACTCGTCGAAAAAGGTAGATAGTACAGTACATATTTATGTATGTCATAAAAGAACCGTAGTTGGATGCATATTCCGGAATCGCTAATCATCAACACATAAGTGACCCATGGCATTTTGCCCCATCTCGTTATGATTATTTATTTATTCTATGTATCCCTAGATGTATACGTCAATTTATTATCCGTAGATGGGCAAAATATTTCGTATATTACTTCGAGTCATAACCAGTAATTTATACATGCTCGATTAGCGACAATTACGATACCAGGTATAGTAAGTTTCACCTCCTTTTATGTGGTGGAAAAATATGACATTATATTTGTAGTGTCCTATTCCTCACTGGCTTGACAGTACACACGTATCGTCTCTCCCCGCGTGTGTCCCGCGCTCTCGAAGAAGTGAGAGTATCTCTCCCACTTGATACGTGTGTATACAAGACAGTGCGTAGTCGATAATGTAGATATCTACATATGCTACATCCCTTCCTTATTTAAATAACTCAAATTAGAACTTTATTCTACGATATATATATTTACTCAATGAGATGGTCGTCATAAATAAATTTATATTCTTACGTATCTGTTGTTTAATTACAGTGCATGAAATTATTTATTTTTTATTTTGATTTAGCATAAATAAGTACACGCTATTTTCTCAACTTTCCTCATCCCTGTTTTCTCGTTCTTCTACAGGTTTGTCGTTGGCTGGTTTCCATACTCCTTCCACTCGTTTTAAATGCAGAATGTTTCGTCTGTAAGCTTGTCCTGTTTCGTCATTCCTTACCATTACATCCCCTTCGTTCCTCTTTTCTACCGTATAAGGAGTTGGATCGCAATTAGGACAAAGCTTGTTTGTTTTCTCCATTACTTTCACGTATACCGTATCACCTTCGGTTATATCGGAAAAAGTAGCTTTTCTCTTCCTATCTCCATATTCCTTTCCTTTTTGTTTTTGTTCTTTGTCTTTATCTCTGACTTCGGCATCATTTTTATTAGGACATTGTTCTTCAAATACTGGGATTTTGTCTCTACTCTGACGACCAAAAAAAAGTTCTGCTCGCGTTTTTCCTGTTACTGAGTGTGGCGTATTATTATACATCAGTAAATAATTCCATAAGCTTTCTCTCATATCTTGCTTTTCTAAACGACTTATTTTTAACCGTTTCAAAATGTCGCGATTTTGCCTCTCCACCTCTCCGTTTTGCTGAGGCCAATACGGAACTGTGTTATACAGTGTAATATTACATTCTCGGCAGAAGGATTTAAATTCCTCGCTTACAAATTGCCTCCCATTGTCCGCTGTAATCGAGAATGGGTAGCCTAAACGGCTAAATATCTCTTTAAGTAAACTGATTATTTGACTACTTGTTATTATTTTTGTCACTTTTACTTCTTTATATCTACTATAAAAATCTACAATTACAAACAAATAATCGTTACTGGGTAGAGGTCCCAATAAATCCATTGCTACATCTACCCATGACATAGTCGGAAGTTCACGTCTTTTCATTGGAACTGGGGGTATCGGCAAACCTACTAACGTACACGCAAGTTTTTACTAAATTCTCACCATCTTTATCGATACGTGGCCACCAAACTTTTGTTCTTAATCGGGTCTTCATCGCTACGATGCCTGGATGACCCTCATGTGCGGCCTCCAGGACCTGTTTTCTGAGTTCCATGGGTACTACGATCTTATTACCTCTAAGTAAGACATCTCCATAAAAACACAGTTCCTTTTCGAATATTTTATAGCCTTTAATGGATTCATCCCAGATATTTTGATAGATACCATTTTTTACCTTTTGTATGTCTGAATCACTTTCTGAACATTTTTTTATATCTACCATGGGTACTGCCACTGGTCTAGAGTGTTCCACTATCTGTTGGACATACGAATCTTTGTTCTGAATTGAACAGTCAGAATACTTACATAATCTAGACAATGGGTCCGCGATATTTGTTTTGCCAGGTCTGTATTGTACCCTGTAATCATACGACTGTAATTTCAGTACCCATCTTTCAATCCTTGCGCAGGGTTTCGATTTCTCTCCAAACAAAACTTCTAATGGTTTACGGTCTGTGATTAAATCAAAACATTTACCGAATAGGAATATATCAAAATGTTCTACAGCCCAAACCAAAGCTAATGCTTCCTTTTCGGTTTGACTGTATCTTCGTTCACATTCCGTTAATGTCCTATTACCATACGCTATAATTCTTGGACCATGTTCATTAATTTGTACCAGAACCAACCCAGGCCCACAGGACTGGCATCCGCAATTACTAATGTTTTATCTTTCACATCATAATAGCCTAGAGATTGTATTTTTGTGAGCCATTCTTTCAGTCGGGTAAATGTATCATCTTGTACTTTTGACCAATGTTGCTGTAAATCGCTATTTTTCCCAATTTTTTTTCTCAGTAGTCCTTTCAAAGGTTCCGTAAGAGTCGATAAGTTAGGAATCCATCTATTTATGTAGTTTACTAAACCTAAAAAACTTTGTAATTCTTCAATAGTCTTTGGAATCCTAAACATCATTATACTCTTAACATACTTTTCAAACGGTTTGACTCCTAGTGGCGTTAATTCATGTCCTAAAAATTGTATTGTTTGCACTTTAGTTATACATTTATCATCATTTAGTAATACATTATTGCTTTTTAACACCTCTAACAGTATTTTTAGCCTGGTATCATGTTCCAATCCTGTGCTGCCAAAAACCAAGATATCATCTATGAAGTTTAAGCAGCCTTCACAGTGTATTATCATTTTTTCTAAGATTTTTTGAAAACATTCCGGCGCGCATGTAATGCCAAACATTAGTCTTTTACATTGATATAACCCTTTTGATGATATAAAAGTCGTAATTTATCTACTATCCGGGCCAAGTTCTATTTTGTGAAATGCATTTCAAATGTCTAATTTACTAAAATACCTAGCTTTTTTAATCTTAGGTAACATCTCTTTCATGGTTGGTAGAGGGTGATTTTCTCTTAATACCGCTGCGTTTGCACGTCTCATGTCTGTACATAGCCTTAGCTGTTTGTTTTTCTTTAAAATAGGTGCTATCGGTGACACCCATCCTGAAGGTTTTTTCACTTCTTCGATAATATCGATATCCTTCAATTCTTTTATTTTTTCTTCCACCATTTGTTCTAGGGGAATAGGGATTCTCCGATATGGCTGTGAAACTGGCTTTATGGTTTCGTCTATAGGTATCTCTAAAAGTACATCTTTAAATTTGGGAAATGGAGTTTTATTTCCTACTTGATTTATTCTAAGTCCTATTTTTAACACTCCCAAACTTATTGACGTAACTTTACCCAGTAAATCTTTAGTACCACCCGAGATTACATACACCGTTGAATACACTGATTTTCCATTTGCTTCAAATAATGTTTCGAATGAACCTTTAATATCTAATGGAACCCTGCTTCCATAAGCATATAATAACTTCTTAGGCCGTTCAACTTGGTTATGCACTCTAATTTTCTTGTTTTTCAACCTTCCTCACGTCCGATCCGTTATTAAATTCAACTTACAACCAGAGTCTATTAACATTTTTGTGCTTACACCGTCAAGCAAACATTCTATGCTTTCATCTCCATCAACATAAAATACATAGTCTACTTCTTCTCCAACATAATCAGTTTCTTTTTTCTCTTTATTTTCTTCATACCTGTTCTTTTTGGTTGTTGAGTATAGGTTCTTTTTCTCGCGTGAGTGGTCGTACTCTCTTTTATGTGGTACTTTAGTTTTACAATATTGCCGAAAATGTCCCATTTTCTCACATCGATGGCATTTTTTGTCTCTTGCAGGGCAATTTTCATCTTGCGATGCATGCTTATTACTTCCGCACCTACCGCATTTTCTCTGCATATTTTGTTTGGGCTTACTGTAACTACTCCCTTGTCCATATCCTTATCTATTATTTTATTTACATCTTGGGGTTTCAATTTATTCTCGTAATCTTCCAATTGATGATTTACGATTTCTAATGCATTTGCCTCTTTTGAAATTTTATCCAATGTAACATCATCTCCTAATATTGACATTCTCTTACGTGACTCTGCTGATGTATATTTTTCTGCTATTTGATCTATTATGTGCTCTTCTGTTTTATCAAATTTGCACTTTTCTGATTCATTCCTAAGTCTAATTAAAAATTTGTCAAACTTCTCATTTTCCTCTTGTTTTAAAAGTCTGAAAACATCGCGTTCGTAGATTTTGCTTTGCTTCGGGGAGAAATACTCCTCTAATTTTTTTATTGCTACCTCGAACACGTCCTTCACTACCTCTGAAGCTTCCACGTTCGCCCCGGGTAAATTGTAATAAATTTCTTGCAATGCCAATCCACCGTGATGTAATAAAGTTGTTTCTTTTCCGGTGTCTTAATATCCGCTGCTTCAAAATAAATGTTCAGGGATCTTTTCTATTTCTCCCATCTCAATCCGATGGAAGTACCATCTCCTTCTAGATCAAATCTTTCCAACGATTGTAATAAATTTGCCATTTTGTTGTGCTCGTGACTGACTAAATTCTAAAATAAAATTGTATTTCTTTAGTTTATTATATCATAATCATTTTATTTTAAACCGTCACGAAATTCCATTCTTTTTATTAAACTATCTTTCAAATCCAATTCAATGGAAACCCTTTTCAACACATATTCATACAACTTCCAATTGAATGGAGCTTTTCAGCGAATTTCGATTTAACGAGTCTAATACTTACACTCCGATCTCAGCTGTTTTGCTTATACGCAATTTCCAATTAAATGGTCGTATTTATTTTATCGTGATTGTTCCTTCCAAACATCCAATCAAATGGGAATTATGTTTCTTTGCATCATTCAATCTAATGAAAAGACCTATTAGTCACTTCAATTTGCCATGAAACAACGACTTGCTTTATCAAGATGTCAGCTTTTGTCTCTACACTAACCTTAGGTGCTCCACCGGCCGGCTTTACCTAACCTCGCCTCAAGCCAACCACGCCGTATTACCCTTGTTTTACCAATGTGACTTTTCTGGCTTTAAGTACTTGTTAAATAACTCAATTTCCAAATAATGATGCTCAATTTTCACCTCGTCACCAAATGTAGTGTCCTATTCCTCACTGGCTTGGCAGTACACACGTATCGTCCCTCTCCGGGTGTGTCCCGCGCTCTCGCAGAAGTGAGAGTATCTCTCCCACTTGATACGTGTATATACAAGACAGTGCGTAGTCGATAATGTAGATATCTACATATGTTACAATATTAATTATAGATCTCAATTACTATTTGTCTTTGATTTCGTCTCAAAAGACATTACTTTAACATGATACCCACTTTTTTAGTGGACTATTTGCCGGGTTTGACGACTATGTAGTCGAATCCTGCTAATAGCATACTCATAAATAATGCGTATGTGTATCATTAATGAATCGTCCAATAGAACAAATACTTAGATTGTATTAAGTCAAAGAACTAACAGGTTACGTCTAGGCTAATGTAAAATCTGTAAGATAAGACTCGTCAACTAAGGTAGATAGTGTAGTATATATTTATGCATTATTCAAAAATAACGTGTTTAGAAGCATATGACATTATATTAATCATAGAGCTCAATTACTATTTGTCCTTCATTCTGCATCAAAAGACATGACTTTAATATTGACGACTATGTAGTCCAATAAAATAAAACTCGTCGAAAAAGGTAGATACTACAGTCTATATTTATGTATGCTATAAAAGAACCGTGGTTGGATGCATATTCCGGAATCGCTAATCATCAACACATAAGTGACCCATGACATTTTGTCCGATATCGGTATGATTATTTATTTATTCTATGTATCCTTAGATGCACAAGTCAATTTATTATCCGTAGATGGTAAAAATATTTCGTATATTACTTTGTGTCATAACCAGTAATTTATACATACTCGATTAGGGTCAATTACGATACCAGGTATAGTAAGTTTCACCTCCTTTTATGTGGTGGAAACATGTGACATTATATTAATCATAGAGGTCAATTACTATTTGTCCTTGATTCTGTCTCAAAAGACATGACTTTAACATGATACCCACTTTTTCAGTGGGATATTTGCCGGGTTTGACGACTATGTAGTCGACTCCTGCTAATAGCATAGTCATAAATAATGCGTATAAGTATCATTAATAAATCGTCCAATAGAACAAATACTTACATTGGATTATGTAAAACAACTAAAAGGTTACGTCGAGGCTAATGTAAAATCTGTAAGATAAGACTCGTCAAAAAAGGTAGATAGTGCAGTATATATTTATGTATCATTTAAAAATAACGTGTTAGAAGCATATGACATTATATTAATCATAGAGCTCAATTACTATTTGTCCTTGATTCTGTCTCAAAAGACATGACTTTAACATGATACCCACTTTTTTAGTGGACTATTTGCCGGGTTTGACGACTATGTAGTCGAATCCTGCTAATAGCATAGTCATAAATAATGCGTATGTGTATCATTAATGAATCGTCCAATAGAACAAATACTTAGATTGTATTAAGTAAAACAACTAAAAGGTTACGTCTAGGCTAATGTAAAATCTGTAACATATGACTCGTCAAAAAAGGTAGATAGTGCAGTATATATTTATGTATTATTCAAAAATAACGTGTTTAGAAGCATATGACATTTTATTAATCATAGAGCTCAATTACTATTTGTCCTTGATTCTGTCACAAAAGACATGAATTTAACATGATACCCACTTTTTCAGTGGACTATTTGCCGGGTTTGACGACTATGTAGTCGAATCCTGCTAATAGAAAAGTGATACATAATGCATATGATAATCATGAATCAATCGCCCAATATATCAAATAATGACTTTATTTTAAGTAAAACTACTAAAATGATACGTCTATACTATTGTAAAATCTGTAAGATAAAACTCGTCGAAAAAGGTAGATAGTGCCGTATATATTTATGTATCACACAAAATGAAAGTGCTTGGACGCATATTCAGGTTTACCGAATCATCAACACTCGAGTAGCTGCCCTTAACATTTTCTCCTATCTTGTTCTAATCAATTACTTATTTGATCTCTTTCATGGTGAAGCCTATTCCAATATTTTTTGTATTAGAGTTTTATTTCTAAACGGTAGCTTTATCGTTTAAGGGTTGCTAGGAACCTGCGCAAAAAATAAAATTCACTTTTTCATCATTTAATAAAAGAATTTGGTAAATTCCACGTCTATTAGTGATACGAGTTTTCATAAGGACATATTAATCATATTGCTTAATAAGTAGTTGACCTCGTAGCTATCTTATAAGACACGATTTTTTCATGATACGTAATGATACAGTACTCTATCGGCCGCGTTTGACGATTCTGTTTTTGTATCCTGCCAATAGCTTATTCAGAATACAACGCATGGTTTTTATAAATAATTCACAAGATAAATTAAAAACCACTTTTTTGTAAGCAAAACCACAAAAATGATACGGCTTGGCTATTCTACGTCATAGAAAATAAAACTCTTCCAAAAAGGTAGATAGTACAGTATATATTTATGTATGTTATAAAAGAACCGTGGTTGGATGCATATTCCGGAATCGCTAATCATCAACACATAAGTGACCCATGGCATTTTGTCCGATCTCGTTATGATTATTTATTTATTCTATGTATCCCTAGATGCATACGTCAATTTATTATCCGTAGATGGGCAAAATATTTCGTACATTACTTCGAGTCATAACCAGTAATTTATACATGCTCGATTAGCGACAATTACGATACCAGGTATAGTAAGTTTCACCTCCTTTTATGTGGTGGAAAAATATGACATTATATTAATCATAGACCTCAATTACTATTTGTCTTTGATTTCGTCTCAAAAGACATTACTTTAACATGATACCCACTTTTTTAGTGGACTATTTGCCGGGTTTGTCGACTATGTAGTCGAATCCTGCTAATAGCATAGTCATAAATAATGCGTATGATTATCATGAATCAATCGTCCAATAGATCAAATTCTTAGGTTGTATTAAGTAAAAGAACTAAAAGATTACGTCTAGGCTAATGTAAAATCTGTAAGATAAGACTCGTCAGAAAAGGTAGATAGTGCAGTATATATTTATGTATCATTTAAAAATAACGTGTTTAGAAGCATATGACATTATATTAATCATAGAGCTCAATTACTATTTGTCCTTCATTCTGCATCAAAAGACATGACTTTAACATGATACCCACTTTTTCAGTGGGATATTTGCCGGGTTTGACGGTTATGTAGTCGAATCCTGCTAATAGCATAGTCATAAATAATGCGTATAAGTATCATTAATAAATCGTCCAATAGAACAAATACTTAGATTGGATTAAGTAAAACAACTAAAAGGTTACGTCTAGGCTAATGTAAAATCTGTAAGATGAGACTCGTCAAAAAAGGTAGATATATTTATGTATGATTTAAAAATAACGTGTTTAGAAGCATATGACATTATATTAAGCATAGAGCTCAATTACTATTTGTCCTTGATTCTGTCTCAAAAGACATGACTTTAACATGATATCCACTTTTTTAGTGGACTATTTGCCGTGTTTGACGACTATGGAGTCGAATCCTGCTAATAGCATAGTCATAAATAATGCGTATGTGTATCATTAATGAATCGTCCAATAGAACAAATACTTAGATTGTATTAAGTAAAACAACTAAAAGGTTACGTCTGGGCTAATGTAAAATCTGTAAGATAAGACTCGTCAAAAAAGGTAGATAGTGCAGTATATATTTATGTATTATTCAAAAATAACGTGTTTAGAAGCATATGACATTTTATTAATCATAGAGCTCAATTACTATTGGCCTTGATTCTGTCACAAAAGACATGAATTTAACATGATACCCACTTTTTCAGTGGACTATTTGCCGGGTTTGACGAGTATCTATAAGACTCGTCGAAAAAGGTAGATAGTGCATAATATATTTATGTATCATACAAAATGAAAGTTTTTGGACGCATATTCAGGTTTACCAAATCATTAACACTCGAGTAGCTGCCCTTAACATTTTCTCCTATTTTGTGCTAATCAATTACTTATTTTATCTCTTTCATGGTGTAGCCGGTCTTCAAACCCAGTAAAACGCTTCAAAACCGGTATACAGTGTCCCGAAAAACTCGAAAAATATAGTTTTTCAATAGAGACTCTTCAAAAGCGGTAACTAACATACTTACTATTTTGAAGAGCTCTTCAAAACCGGTTAAGAATATACTTTCGGTTTTGGAGAGGTCTTCAAAACCGGTTATAATCATATTGCCGGTGTGAAGAGGCTCTTCAAAACCGGAGAAACTCGTCAAAACCGGTATATACTATCTCGAAAAACTCGTCAAAACCGGCTAGCGACATACATATATATGTATGTGTATATATATATATATATATTGTAACGGCAGGCGCGTCTGTGTGTGTGTATGTGCGCGAAGACGGAGCTCGGATCGAGCCGATCTCCGACGCATGGTATACACACAGGTAGTTGACCGAAAACATAAACATATCGCGGCCTTGGAGAAGGCAAGGCCGACAATTGCTGCATGAGGATTCGCAAGGAGAGTCGGGCTTGTTCTCGGATGACTCCGGGGGCTTGCGTGCGTGTGTGTGTGTGTGTGTGTAGTTGCTCGCACGTGTAGCTGTGCGAAAAGTACCGAGCGCAACTACGACACACAATGAGCCCCGAAATGAAAACTCGCGACAACCTTGCGCGAGGGGGAAGGAGAGCGAGAGACAGAGCCTGGCAGTATCGCTTCTGCCGTAGCTGAGGCAGCTGCTCGTCCCCCGTGCGCGACGACTTGGAGAGAGAGAGAGAGAGAGAGAGAGAGAGAGAGAGAGAGAGAGAGAGAGAGAGAGAGAGAGAGAGAGAGAGAGAGAGAGAGAGAGAGAGAGAGAGAGAGAGAGAGAGAGAGAGAGAGAGAGAGAGAGAGAGAGAGAGAGAGAGAGAGAGAGAGAGAGAGAGAGAGTCGAAGTGAAGTGCACGAGGATCACGGAGTAAATGCAGTGTAGTGCACGAGAGTGAGAGAGAGAGACGCAGCACGGCTCCGAGAACCTCGTTCGCCGATGGTTGAGGGAGAGGGAAAGAGAGCCACACTCGGCCGAGGCAGCGAAGAGAGAGCAGCGCGGTGGAGCTCACTCACGGGAGCGAGTGAGAGAGAGCATCGCGGCCGATACTCGCAGGAGCGAGAGAGAGAGAGAGAGAGAGAGAGAGAGAGAGAGAGAGAGAGAGAGAGAGAGAGAGAGAGAGAGAGAGAGAGAGAGAAACGCGAGGCCCGTAGCAGCGAAGAAGGAGAGAGAAGAGAGACAGCGACGCGCTGCAGCAGGCACCGCCGAGCGTGTTCAACCGCGTCTTCTCGCTGCAACTGAGGAGGTAAGTCCTGGCCAGGTAAGCGCGCGCTTCCCCCGCGGACGACGAGCGTCCAGGAAGCGGAGACGGGCGAGCGAGCGAGGCCGCCGATGCGCGCGTGAGCGCCGATCGTGCGCGGCGATCGGCCGACGTCGGCGCGAGCCGTTTTTGTGCGTACGGGTGTGCGGCAGAGCACACACGTACTTCGCGTGCGCGGGTGCACCACCCGAATCGGCGCGTACCTAGAGTACGCGCCGCGCGTGTAAATAGTGAACAGCCTCCAGGGACAATAAAGATAATTCTTTGCTTTTACTTGTTCATGTATTATTTCACGCATCCTACTTTCAATTCCCTATTCGGTGGCACGGTGAAGAATACTGCTGGCCTCCGCGGTCGCGAGTACGTAGTACTCGCGTGATAACTGAGCAGCTGGGGCAGCACGCTCGAGAGAGAGCGCGACGACGAAGTCGCGCGTTGCAACGGGTCGAAAAGGCGCGGCTGCTGCTGAAAGCAGCCGACGGCGAGCAACAGCACGGAGCTGACGGGCTGCTAATCGTCGAGGGTTGGCACGAGTAAGTGCTCGCGCCTGTCAATTGCTGCGCCGTTCATCGGCAAGTCCGCGTTGAGATATAGCGCACCGGGGAAAGCTTTTAGCCCGTTACAATATATATATATATATATATATATATATATATATATTATTACAAATAGCAATAATTTACTATAATGACCTGCAAAATTTATTTGTTTACAATTTATTTTTAGATCATTTTCGGAAATGGTTAAGTGATGTATTTTTTCGAAATGTTGGAAAAAATAGTATATTATTGCTAGATTCTTGGAGTGGACATTGCACAGAAGCAGTCGAAAGAGAAAAACCTGATGATAAAAACATCAAACTTTTGAAAATTCCTAAAGGTACAACTGGAAAAATACAACCGCTGGATGTGTTTGGTTTTCGTATATGGAAAAATTTTGTGAGACACTTTTCCGATAGTGTAATTTTGTTGGATAAGAATATAAGTTTGCACGTACGAAATAATGTAATTAAATTGCACTCTCTGGTGCACAATCAGTTATCTTCTCCTCGATACGTAAATCTTTCTAAATACTCTTGGCATAAGAGCGGTTATATCGATAATAAATCAAATGAATTTTTAAATCCGGTGGACTTTAGCTTTGGTGGATCCCAAGCTGATTGTGAGGTACCGGGATGTAAAAATACTGCTATTATAAAATGTTCATGGTGTCAGAAATCACTCTGCTTAAAACATTTTTTTGAAGATTTTCATTATTGTTCAACCTATAATGCTTAAACAAAATTAATTGCGATAAGAACTAAATTATAAGCTCATTTGTATAGAGTTTCTTTGAATATTTTTTGACTATTTGTGAAAATATACCTATATTTTACTTTTAATAAAAATTAATTACATAATAATAATTAATATTTTATATTATATTTTTCTATTTATATTTTAATTTTTTTATTTTTATTTATATTTTTCTATTCGTTAGATTAGTCAATCATTTCACTCACCTATTCTTTTCCCAGTTCCATCCTTTTTATTTACCTATAAATACGAACAAAATATTCGAATATAAATTACACAATAAGTATAAGATTTTATAAGTGACTTCATTAATTACGCTATCTCGATAAAAAAAACTGACACAAAAATAAACTAAATCTGCATTATACACCTCAAAATATTTATTTCAATGGTTCAATTGTAAGTATACTTGTCCAAGGGGCTGCTAAACCCCGATAATGTTTTATTAGAAAAAATCCTAAAACAAGTCAACTTTGATTTTGAATTTTAATAATAATTATTTAATTTTATTGCCAATATTGTATACAAAAGAAATTAAAAAAAAGAAATTTTTCCGAAATAAAATATAAGGGTAGCTAATTTGGCATTTCAAAGAGAAATATTTTTCATTTTGTTTCATTTTAAATTTGAATCTGAACTTGGGATATTCAGATAAAACCTATTTTAGAGGTGATTTTTAAGGGTGCGTTTTACCCCTTTAATAGGAAATTGGGCCCATAGAAAAAATAGCCCAAATAAAAATAAATTATGCATTATATATAACTTAAAATATTAATTTTAATAGTTTGAAAGTATTTTGTGCCTAAAGGGTTGTTTACCCCTGATGACGTGTTTATTTGAAAAAACCCTGAAACACGTAAACTTTATTTTTTATTTTAAGTCAAAAAATGATTTTTATAATAATTAATTAATTTTATTGCAAATATTATATGCAGAAATAGTTTAAAAAATAAGGTTTTTCTAAAATAAAAAGTAAGGGTTGCCACCCTCGAGGACCAAACTATACTTGATGGTTTATAACGAGGTTCCAAGATAAAATACGGAGAAGATAAGCATCTCGGTCCTCCGTATTCTATCGAACCCGTTAGGCTCTCGTTCCCGCGAATTCGTATATCTCGAGCGAGTATTGACATCGCTCGGACGATGTATTCGCGTTAGCTACGCGCGGGACAGGCGCGACTTTGACCGTTGCTAAGTCGCGCCCGATTCTTTTTGAATCAGATTCTCTCGGGCTGTCAAACCGCGCATACGCGAGTTAATTTGATCGTCCGCGAAGAAAACGGTATCGTGCGTCCTCACCGGTGCCGAGCAGCGCCCGTACACGTACCGACCACGAAGAGCAGCGCACGTGAGCAATCCGAGCCACTCCTGGGGTCCGAAGCGTCTGTAGGTGAACGCTGGACGTTAGGACTCGGCTTGAATACTCCGAAGTCGACCGGAGGATAAGGCCTGACGCAGGAGCGGATTCGTGAGCGAGCGACGAGGGGAGTGCACTCCCCTCCCGGTAAGACTCTTCGCCTATTTTCCGCGCAGCGACTGATTTGTATTTCCCGCTCGCAGCGGCGAGCGGCCGGTGTCTTGATCGCCGGCCCAGCGAAAAACAATCACATCGATCCGCCCGCGCCGAGCGGCGGATTTCCCGCCTTCTTGTCAACGCGCAACGCGACGCGTATTTTGTATAGGATAATTTAGAATAGATCTTGGTATAGTTTTGAATGTAACCAAGACCACTCGTTATTTATTAATCTTCACCTAACCTTCTCCCGGATACCGCCGCCTCCGCGGGATCGTCGAACCGAGACGACGATCATTCTGAGTGGCCGAGCCTAGCATCTAGCTAGCGCGAGTATTAACCCTTTCCGGCACGCGGAAAAGTCGAGTTCAATCGTGAACTCGACATTTGTAAACAGGGATCCAGAGAACATCAACCCCGAGTGCTCGTCGTAGAAGTAGCACTCGACGGCGCCGTGTTCTAGGGTTCGGTTCGCGGAATTACAAAAGATTTCCCCAGGCCTCCCGTTACAGGTTACATAATTCAAGGAGAAATATTTTCCATTTTGTTTCATTTCAAAATATCGATTAGAACTTAAGATATTAAAAAAAAACCGTTTTCGGGGCTAAACTTTAAGGGCGGTTTCCACCCCTTTAATAAGGGATTGGGCCGATAAAAAAAATTGCGAGTCTCTTATTTTTCGGTCCTCTACAACATATCAAAAATTCAGGAAAATCGGAGGCGGACACCTCGATCGGTTTCCTTGTTAGAAATGGGTAACATTAAGATTTTGCGTGCCTATAAGACCATTGTACGCGTCTGTAATTTTTACGTGGATGTCGGAGAGGCTTGATGAGAAATACGTGACTTTAAGATTTTACGTTTCTATAAGACCGCGGTGCGTGTCTAATTTTTACGTGAATGTAAGGGAGGCTAAATGAGAAAAACGTGGCTTTAAGATTTTACATATCTATAAGACCATCGTAAGTGTCTGTGATATTTACGTGAATGTAAGAGAGGGTAGTTGCGAAATACGCGACTTTAAAATTTTACATATCTATAAGACCGCCGTGCGTGTTTGTAATTTTTACATGAATGTAAGAGAGGCTAAATGAGAAATACGCTACTACAAGATCTTACGTTTCTATAAGACCATCGTACGGGTCCGTAATTTTTACGTGGATGTCGGAGAGGGTAGATGAGAAATACGTGACTAAGATTTTACGTTTCTATAAGACCGCGGTGCGTGTCTAATTTTTACGTGAATGTAAGGGAGGCTAAATGAGAAAAACGTGACTTTAAGATTTTACATATCTATAAGACCATCGTAAGTGTCTGTGATATTTACGTGAATGTAAGAGAGGGTAGCTGCGAAATACGCGACTTTAAAATTTTACATATCTATAAGACCGCCGTGCGTGTTTGTAATTTTTACGTGAATGTAAGAGAGGCTAAATGAGAAATACGCTACTACAAGATCTTACGTTTCTATAAGACCATCGTACGGGTCCGTAATTTTTACGTGGATCTAATATAGGTTAGCCGAGAAATATGTGACTTTAAGATTTTACGTGTCTATAAGACCGTGTTTGTCGTTCATTTTTACGTGAATGTAAGAGAGGCTAAATGAGAAATACGTGACTTTATGATTTTACGTGTCTATAGGATCATTATACGTGTCTGTAATTTTTACGTGGATGTAAGACAGGCTAGCCGAGAAATACGTGACTTTAAGCTTTTACGTGTCTATAAGATGTACTGCAATTTTTACATGGATGTAAGCCAGGCTAACTGAGAAATACGTGAGTTTAAGATTTTAGGTGTCTATAAGACCGTCGTGCGTGTCGGTAATTTTTACGTGAATGTAAGAGAGGCTAGATGAGAAATGCGGAACTTTAAGATTTTACGTGGCTATAAGATCGCCGTACGTGTCTATTCTGACGTGGATTGAGTGCAAATAGCTACAGCGTTAAATTAAAGGAATATATCTTCAATGGACCTCAAATTAGCGAAATGTATACGAAAAGTTTGTCAAAAGTATGAATGATACAGAGATGGTGGCCTGATTGAGCATCAAACATGTCGAAAAAAAATGTTTGGCGAATAACAAGGATGAAAACTATAGTAGCATCGTAAAAAATATGGTAGACATCTTTAAAGACGTAGGCTGCTTAAGGAATTTAAAGCTCCAATTTCTTGATTCGCACCTTGATGAATTTACATAAAACCTTGGCGATTTCAGTGAAGAGCAAGGTGAAAGATTTCATCAGGGTCTGAAGGAATTTGAACGTAGATGACAAGGAAAGCGGGTCGTGAATATGATGGCAGACTATTGCTGGATGCTGAAAAGAGAAACACAACGAAGAGGCAAAAAACGACGGAGAAACCCCTTACATAGGTCGTTCGATGACAAACGCATACGAAAGCGTAAACCAATTTAGTTCTCGTTCATAAGATCACCTTCATTTAAGGACTCATGCAGGTTTTCAGTTACTAAATTCCGTTACAGTAATCTTCAGAGCATCAAGCTGGACTTACAGACGACAACCATGCGAGTATTGCCAAATTTTCCCGCTCTCAGAGGTATAACCATGCCATCTTCAGATTTGTCTTAAGCCTGCTGTTGTCTTCAGTCTTTCTTATAGTCTATACTGCAGGAAGTTACCTGTAGCATGGACTGGAATAGCAGCCAATTTATTATTAAATGGAAAAATTTCACATGTAACGTTTAAATAACCATTAAATATTACTGAAGATACAAACTGGAATATAAAACCTAATTTTGAGTATGGAAAAACACTACAAAATATTTAACTTATTATGCGTGATAAAATAACGATGACATCAAAACATGCATTTGAAGCTGTAGACAGATTATTTGGAGACTTTTGTAAAAATAATATTATTTTTGGAGGTAAAGTATTGATTGTTTCTGGAGATTTTCGACAAACATTACCTGTAGTTAAACACGGTAATAGGACAAAAATTATAGAAAACTGTAGAAAGTAGTAAGTTATGGCTTTGTTTTCGACACATATCTTAAAAATATAATCTTAGAGTACATGACAATGATTTGTAATTCAAACAATGGCTCTTAAATATTGGTTATGGCAAATGTTTTTGTGATTTTGATGAAGAGAATGAAGCAATTCAAATTCCAGAAGAATTTATAATTAACCAAATATAATTACAGGAATAATTGAATGTCAATGACGAGGAGATTCGCAAGAAAGCAATTTCAGCTCCGAGAAATGTAGATGTACAGACTATTAATAACGAAATATTATTAGAAATAGAAGGAGATGTAAAAGAGTACATTAGTATTGATTCATCTAAAGATGATAATGATCAAAATTTAGAAGAAACTTTACCAGTGGAATTTTTAATTCACTAACACCAAATGGCTTACCGTCTCATAAACTGCAATGATAAGAGGGTGCTATAGTAATTCTTCTTTGAAATATTAATTTGAATGATGGTCTTTGTAATAGTACTAAAATTAATGAATTGTTGTATTAGTGCTGAAATTATAAGCGATTATAAGATTGGGAATATTGTTTTAATACCACGAATCGGCTTGACTTCCTCTAAAGAAGAAATTCCATTCGAAATTAAAAGACGACAATTTCCATTAAGATTAGGGTATGCAATGACAATTAATAAGTCTCAAGGGCAAACTTTTAATAAAGTTGGAGTAAACCTAACAAATCCAGTTTTTACCCACGGTTAATTATATGTAGCACTTTCAAGAGTAACTTCAAAAAAGAATTTAAAAATTTTGCTTGCAGACAATTCAACATTTTATAATGAACGTGAAAAAAGTAAATTGAAAAGTATTTATACAACAAACATTGTTTTTCATGAAATTTTATAATAGAAGATTAAGCGTGGCAACTAGTAACAAATGCGTTGTAAATTAGAAAAAATGCGCAATCAATTACAAAATATAATGCGTTATAAATAGAAATATGGCAACAAATGCAAAATGAAATGTGCCGTTAATTGAAATATATTCGGTAGTATGTAAGATATATAATACGCTGTAGAGTAATAAAAAGTGGCAGTGTATAAGCTTTATAATGTCTGTAAATTAAAAAAACACGTCAAGAGTTTCAAAATAAAATGCACTGAAAATAAAAAAAGCGGCAGCATACAAGATGTAACATCAACTTTTGGATGTTACAATATTTGAATTCTCGCCTGCCCTAAGAGAAGGCTTAGTTGCGTCTTATAGCTATGGTCTCTCTCGTATCTTCCTGTTCCCGGTTGTCTCTCTCGTCTCGTATCGCCATTTGGACAACTGCACCTCATCGATGACGTCGGGGGCAGCAGCAAAGGGCCTTCGCCAACGTCAACCACAGGGCTCTACAAGCCGTAGCTCGCGAAGCGCATGCGCGCTATAGAGCGCCGGTCGATAAGGCATCGGCAGTCATCGACGTACGAGATCGTCATAGACGGGAGAGAGTGAGAGAGAGTGAGAGAACAAGCGAGAGACAGAAGAGATAGAGAGAGAGCGAGCCATGTGACGCAACGACGGCCAAGGGAGCAACGCGAATTCGGGTGTCGGCTTCGATACTCTGTCCTGGGCCACTAACCCGCTTACCTTGGCGTGTCTGCGCGCACCACCTGCAAACAGCCACCGGCGTGCCTGCCAGCTATCGTCATTCGCCCAACTTGTAAGTAAGTAGTTTTGGTGCTTTCGTGTCCTAAAAGGTAAATCAGTGCGCGTTCGCGACGTCGAGCCTCGCGTTAGCTATTATTAAGATTTTCGTGCTGCGTACAAGCGGCTGGCGCTCAACATCGAAACCCGTTAATTTAATAAATAAATAGTTTTATTTTATTATATCTAAAATACAAGTGTTTGCGCACATTCATTTGCGCGCCTTCCAAAATTACCTTTTCCCTCTTTTCCACCCTCACACACCTCTCCCCCTTAACTAAATTCTCCGTTACAAGATATATAATGCGCGGTAAATTACAAAATACGCGGCAGTAGTTACAAAATAAAGTGCGCTGTAAGTTAAAAAAAAAGCGGCAGGAGTTACAAAGTAAAATGCGCTACAGGTAGATAAGGCATCTATTACGTCTAACAATAAGAAGGTATCTGTTTTGATATTGAAAGTCTTACGGAAGAGTCCAAATAAGAGATCTGGGACGAAACGCATCATATCGACGGCTGAGCGGAAGAAGAACGTATCTCAGCATGCGGATGAAAAGCGACGCATCTCGGTGTGAGGATGAAGAACGACGTATCTCGGCGCGCGGATGAAGAACGACGTATCTCGGCGCGAGGATGAAGAACGACGAATTTCGTCGTATACTGGCCGTGTACTGGTCGTAAAAGCATCAAGATACGTCGTTCTTCATCCTCGCATCGAGATGCATCTTTCTTCATCCTCGCGCCGAGATAGGTCATTCTTCAACCGCGCGCCAGGATACGTTCTTCTTCCACTCACCCGCCGATGTACAATATCAACCATTATAAAAAACATCGGAAACTTCTTGTAGACAATATCCTGGTGTCGGGTGACTGCCAGATCGACGAAACATCGACTACGAGGGAGATTACCAGGTGATTAATTAGAACTTTCGAAAATACCGGAAACTCCCTGTAGATGATGTCCAGGTGTCAGGGTGACCTCCAGGTCGCCGACACATCCTCTAGGGGGAAGGACACCAGGTACTCTATGAAGATGATGTCTACCTGTCTGGGGTACCTATAGACATGAAGTTATTGGGTGGCTGACATGACGTCATAGACGGTACACAGCCCCCGGCACACGGCACACGTAAAACTGCTTAATATAATAGTAGATAGTAGATAGATAGATAGTTATATTGCAATTATTCATGGACAAAATTTTGTTGTCAGAAATTAATTTTTGGCATTAATATTTTACAAAAGGAATCAATTCATTAGATTGAGGAAACTATGTGCTGCCGAATTGGCAGCGGCCTTGACATTAAGGGCGTTCTTTTGGTTGAAACAGCAGTTTTCGAATTTTTAACTTTCAAATAATGTTGAATTAATTTAATAATCCAGTAGTAAGTACACATAACAAATATACATTAGAGGAAACATAAAACAATTTTTTTCAAACGAATTCAGGCAATAGTTACTATGATATTTTTAAAATTAAAGACAAAAACTTCAATAAGTTATCTAATTTTTTTTCTTTCTTATCCAATATTAACGAAATAAAGCTTATTTTGTTCGTTAAGAAATTTCAGGGGGAGTGTCGATGGGGAAATTTATGATACGAGTTACCAGTACGGCGTAATATCAATTTGTTTAAGAAAAGTAAATCAAGTTTTAATAAACAAATTGATATTACGTCGTATTGGTAACTCGTATCATAAATTTTCCCATCGATACTCCCTCTGAAATTTCTTAACGAACAAAATAAGCTTTATTTCATTAAGATTGGATAAGAAACAAAAAAAATTAGGTAACTTATTGAAGTTTTTGTCTTTAATTTTAACAATATCATGGTAACTATTGCTTGAATTCGTTTTAAAATTTTTTTTTATATTCCTTCTAGTGTATATTTGTTATATGTACTTACTTTCGGATTATTAAATTAATTAAACATTATTTAAAAGTTTAAAATTCGAAAACTGCTATTTCGACCAAGAGAACGTCCTTAATTATATCATAAACGGACACTAATCTACAATTAAAAGAAAACGCATTTTAAATATATTGTAATTATTTTGCTTCCTCCTAGAGGAAGCCTTGTAATAGTAAAATTTTCAACTTCGTTAAAACTCTCTATACACATCATTAGAGGTGTTAGAAGTTTGTTTCACATGATTTCAGAAAATGTCTGTATGGATGTGTGTGTGTGTGTGTGTGTGTGTGTATGTATGTATGTATACCGCTTTATCTCCGGATCTACGCGGTCGATTTTAACCATCAGGTTCTCATTTTTTTTTGTTTTTTTTATTCCGAATTTGGGAAGAAAATAATTTTTGATGATTTACTGATTCATTTTTCTTTTATTTCAAATTTTTGATTTTCGAAAAATTTATTTTTGATTTTTTTTAATGATCGGATTTAAATTTTTGAATCGGATGGGTCTCATTCAAAAGAGCATAAAAAAACCTATAATTTAAAAAAAAATTATCTAGCTATCACGGTTCTCTTGTCATTAATAAAAACGTGTTTTTTTTAAAAAGCTAATAACTCCTAAATTAAACTGTCAATTTTTTGGAGAAAATTCACGATAATGCAGAATATAAATTGCTATAATCTGTGAAAATTTTAATCCATTCTGTTGGTTAGTTTTTGAGAAAAAAATTAAAAAATGGAACAAATGTGTTCTCTATGTCGCACGTTTTATGGAGTAAACCTGGATTAATCGCTTTGTAATTTCTTATAGAGGTAGATTTTGGATAGATCTCGGCTAAGTTCTTTGGGCTATATGATCGGTTCATAAATTTCTGAGATATTTGAGGTTAAAATTTGTTTAACCTTCTTTTCAAATCGAAATTTCTCGAAAACGGCTCTATGTATCTGAATCGGATGTGTGGCATTCGAAGGCAAATTTAAATACCTATATTTTCTAGAAAAAATTATTTTTCTAGCTATCACGGTTCTTTTGTTATTAATAAAAACGTAAACTAGAAAAATGAAAAAAAAAAATGAGTTTGGTATGTCTAACCATTGCGGGAGTAAAAATTGACTTAATCGCTTCAAAATTCCTCGTAGAGGTGGATTTTGTATAGCTTTAGGTCGAGTTATTTGGGCAAAATGATTGGTCCATAGATTTAAGAGATATTTGAGGTTAAAATATTTTTAACCTTTTTTCAAATCGTAATTTCTCGAGAATAGCTCTATCTATTCGAAGGGAATGGGTAGCATTCGAAATAGAATTAAAATAGCTATATTTCCTAAAAAAAAAAATTCTTTTATAGGGTATTCTGTTAGTATAAAAAAAAACTTAAGCATTGAAAAATGAAAAAAATAAAAAAATGAGTTTTGTATGTGCAACCATTGCTGGAATAAAATTGACTTATTCGCTTCAAAATTTCTTGTAGAGGTGTATTTTTTAGATTTTTATGTCGATTTCTTGGGGCAAAATGATTGGTCCATAAATTTCAGATATTTGAGGTTAAAGGATTTTTAGTAAAATTAATAAATGAAAAAAATTGAGCTTTGTATGTCTAGCGATTTTGGAAGAAAAAATCAGAAAAGTAGAAATAATTATTAGATGCAATTAATAATGTGTCAACACAAAAGTATTTATGTTAAGATATAAATAATACAAAATAACCTACCTACTTGGAACGCAACTAATACACATTCAATTCACGATATATAAAAACCTTTTTCATAATTAATATTACCTCCAAATTTTTTTTATTAAGATGGTACAAGAAATGATAAGATCAACAATCAACTATATTTTATTGAAAATAAAAGAAGAGGATGACGAAAATTATAACGGACCATTAAAAAAATCAAAATTAGAAGTATAATTTCAATTTTTAAAATATGTACACAATTATTTATAATAAAGATACACAATTATTGAATAATAATATATTTATAATGTAAAGAATCGAGTTATTATACATGATTTTGAAAATGTGAATAAGTTTATCTCAGGGTAAATAGCAATTTTTTAATTTATATTTTAAGATATTACTTTTTTTTAAATAAAATAAGTGTCAAATAACTAATAATTTCAATAATAAGAAAAAATATGCAATTATTTAAATATTAATAAATTATTAAATCATTGAAAAAAAAAGTATAATGAATAAACATATTTTATATTTAAAATATATACTATACATATAGGAACGATACACTAATTTGGAGGAAGCTATGTGCCAATTAATTGGCAGTGGTTTTTTTTTTAAATTCAAAAGATGTGAAAGAGCGGTGGAGACTAACGATATTAGAACCGTTGCCCCCCTTATCTTCGCATCCTCTAGGCCCTTCAAAAAAAGTAATTTATTGTTATTTATAATCATGTAAGGAATACGTCATTAATAATTCAAGTTTTGCCATTCAATATTTTTTATATTAGATTATTTATGTTAAAACCAATAAGTCATTTTGATAGATCCATCAGAATCCCTTTGAGTATCCATTACGCTTGATTGGCGAACTAATCTCTGAATATTTCTTCGATTTTGAATATTTTCTATGAATACATCTGGAGCATTATACATTTCTAAATTCTCGATGTATGATAAATCTTTGTAGGATGAATTTTTCGTATCACACCTAGAAAAATATGATTTTTTTTATTATGGTATCTTTTACCTTATTTTCCTAAATATTTAAGTTTTCACAATTTTTCCATGTATATTGCAAATAAAGCGTTTCAAATATGAATTATAATAACTTAGTTTCCAATATTTTCATGAACATACTAATTTACATGTATAACGGTTGCTCCTCCCCGTGCCGAACGCTCAGGAGTTTACCAGGGTGTGGAAAGGAGGAAAAGGAGTATCAGGTGGGTTAAGAAACAAGAATAGATATGTATAAAAAATAGAGAAATGATATTTATTAAGTCTAAGTAAAAAAAAGGTAATTTAACTGTATATAATTGTGCACTACCAGTAACTGGATGTGGTCGCCTTAGTTTGCTACCTGAAAGTGTAAACCAAACAAGCGTGCTTACTTCAGCATACTACCAAGCCCGCGGAACTTAGAGACTAAATACTATCGCAGCGTCCTCTCGCAGAAGGGTCTAGGTAACGCTAAACCTCGATTTAGCGCATGCGTTGAGTCACGGGGGTGTCGGTGCGGCGAGTCGGCGTCAAAGTCGTAAAGTCGCTAGTCCTGTTCCGGCATCTACGGCACGTGAATGCCCCCTTTCCTTTAGTCACGTGTGCAAACGTCGACTAATGGAACGGTAGCCTTGGGCACGCGGTCTGAGTCTACCTCGTATGCTCACGACGGTAGAATCAGTGCTCGTTCCGATTCCTGTTCATATTCCGGTGTCTATGCCACGTGAATGCCCCCTTTCCTTTAGTCACGTGTGCGCACGTCGACTAAGGAAACGATAGCTTTGGGCACGCAGCCTGTGTCTACCTCGTGCGCCCGCGACGGTAGAATCAGGGCTCGTTCCAGTATTCCAAATACAGGACGAGAGGTTCGTGTTGCACTAGTCATGTGTGCGCACGTCGACTAAGGAACAGCGTTTCCGGGTACACAGTCTGTGACTACCTCGTATGCTGACAACGGTAGTAACAGCAGGTGTGCCGAGGGGTCAGTATGCGAGAAACGGTCGTTCATTTTCCTCTAGTCACGTGTGCGCACGTCGACTAAGGAACAGCGGTTCCGCGTACACGGCCTGTGACTACCTCATGTTCCCACGGCGGTAGTAACAGCAGATGTGCCGGATGTCATTATGCGAGAAGCGATTGTTTGTGTTCCTCTAGTCACATGTGCGCACGTCGACTAAGGAACAGCGATTCCGGGTTCATGCCTGTGACAACCGCATGTGCCCACGAGTGTAGTAACAGAATCTCTCCTGGTGATAGGTGGTGTCCTAAGGCTGGCAATACGCGAGTTCCTCACGTGTGCTCACGAGCGGAAGGCGCTAGGTCCAGTCTATGAGATGATCGGTCACGGTCTGACGCTCTGTGGTGTCGACCAGGCTTATATAGGCAAACTTTCCGCACGAAGCTGTCTCAGAATCTTCCTCAAAGGCCATGGGGCTTGATGGCCTCTCCGTTCCGATGCTAAAGCTTGCCCTTCCTTACTCCATCCCTCACTTCACGAACCTCTTCAATATCTCTGTCGCCTGTGCAACTTTCCCCTCCAACTGGAAAAAAGCCATCATTAGACCGCTCGCCAAGTCGAAAGCGATGTCTCTGCCCTCCGGCACACGACCGATAGCCCAGCTACAAGAATTATCCAAGGTGCTTGAACGTCTGGTACATAATCAGCTCCAGGACTACCTCGAAGCTAATGGCATACTCCACCAAGGCCAAGCAGGCTTCCGTCGCGGGCATAGTACTCAAACTGCTCTCCTAGAAGTCTTTGATGACATGCGTCATGCCATCGACTTGCGTATGTTTACCTTTCTCATTCTCTTCGACTTCTCAAAGGCCTTCGACTCGATCCCCCACGCTGCCTTGCTCACCAAACTCAGATGAATCAATTTTTCCACTCATGCCCTGCGGTAGTTTTTCACATATCTGGCCGATAGGCTTCGGGCTGTTATCGATTCTGGTGGCAAAATTTCGGACTGGCTTCGTGCCGCATCTGGAGTTCCGCAAGGGAGCGTTTTTAGCCTGCTACTCTTCGCCATCTATATAAACGACCTCCCATCCGTGGTCCGTTTCTCTAGAGTCATGATGTTTGTTGACGACACGCAGCTTTACTATAATTTTTTCCCGTCCAATTTCCATCTAGTTCTCGATTGCGTTATTAGAGAAGCCCAAGTGGTCACAGACTGGGCCCAGGCAAACGGCCTCGCTCTGAATGACGGCAAAACAAAGGTCATGATCCTGGGCAGCGATGCCTACACTCAGGTGCTCGACCTTGAAACCTTGCCACGCATCGTTATTGACGGCACCTACCTCCCGTACGTGATGGAAGCGCGGAGTCTAGGCGTCACCTTTTCTAATACTCGCAACTGGCAAGCTCATGTCAAACACGTCACGCGCAAAGTGTTTTGCTCGCTATACACCCTGCGCTTCTTCCGACATGCACTGTCGAGAGACGTTAGAAAGAACTTCGCCGAAACGCTCGTCTTCCCTCAGCTCGACTATGCTGCCCCTGTGTACAACCACCTTGACAAGGAGCGTGTGAGAAAGCTCGAGAAAGCTCTTAAAGCCTGCGTGCGGTTCGTGGTTGGAAACATCCCGCGTCGCGACCACATCACGCCCTACGGGCTTGCTCTTGGCTGGTTGTCCGCCCTGCGAAGACGTCAATACCTCATCGGCATTCAGGCCTTCAAGGTAGTGGCCAACGCGTGCCCATTGTACCTCGTTGATCGGTTCAGCTGTCGGTAAAGCGTTGATCTGGACCTACACCGCTTTGAGCGCCACGACCGTTTGGACCACCTCCGCGGCGAACAGAAGCTTTCAAGCACTCGTCCACTTTCGAAGCAATTGACTTGCTAAACTCGGTGCACGTCACTGATTTTTCCCCTGCCAACTTCCTGTCATTCAAAAATTCCTTTCGAGAGACCCTCTTTAGCCGCAATGTGGCCGATTGGAACCTGCGCGTTCGTAATGAAGGCCGGCCTGCGTGTTTGCGCTACCGCCTGCCACCACCAACAGCTGTCCCACGTGCTCATCTATAGAGCTTGCATCCACCTTCGCGCGCTGCAACATTTGCGTCATTCATCTCATTTTTCTGTACTCACCCTCATAATCTCTTTCCCTGCATTTCCTCGTTTCCTTATTTTCCTGTTTGTTCTTACCTTCATTTTTCATCTTTCACCTTTCTGTTTCATCTCTCCTTTTTCATTTTCATTTTTTCATTTTTCATTTTTGTTTCTTTTTTCATTTTTCATTTTTTCATCTTTCATTTTCCTTTTTCATTTTTCATTTTCGCTTTTTTCATATTTTTATTTATTGTTATTGTTGCCTAAGCGTTAGATATATACTCACTTATTTGCGTCTATTATTACTCTTGTTATTCTTGTACCTGCGATTTTATAATCATACTACTCGTTTCGTTTTATTTCTCGCAATTGCGCTCTTCGTTTATTGTCGCTTATTTTGTTTTAATTTGTTTTTTCTATTTTATATCATTAATTTATATCATTATTTTTTCTACGACATTGTCATGCTATGTATTTTTTCTTAAAGTGACAGACGGGGTCTCACCCCATGGTGCCAGTAAAGACATAATCTCTCTCTCTCTCTCTCTCTCTCTCTCTCTCTCTCTCTCTCTCTCTCTCTCTCTCTCTCTCTCTCTCTCTCTCTCTCTCTCTCTCTCTCTCTCTCTCTCTCTCTCTCTCTCTCTCTCTCTCTCTCTCTCTCTCTCTCTCTCTCTCTCTCTCTCTCTCTCTCTCTCTCTCTCTCTTTCGTTCACCGGTTTATAGACGATAATGGGCTACACAACATTCCTTATGGGGCGACGTATCATAGGGGTACCTCCGATACCTGGCTCGACCTCTGTCTTGTGGACAACCAGGACAAAGTCGTTGATTTCTGGAAATCTGAGTCACCCTTTGCAGATGGTCACGACTTGCTCACTGCCACTTTAGGTCTGCACATGCCTAATCCTCCTCAACCCTCGTTCTCTTATCGTGATTACAAGGCCATCTGTGCAACTACACTTATAGAATATCTTAAAGGTTTGGACTGGACTGCGGTCGAGTCAGCCCCACTTGAAGAGTGTGTCTCTGTCCTTCAAACGCACATCAAAGGGGCAATCGAGAGAAATCATTTCACCACGTAAAAAACGCCATCCATGGTTTAACACCGAACATCACTCTATGATTCAAGAGCGCGATCGCCTTTACAAACGTTTTCGTAGGACTAGACTACCACTGGACCTCTTAGCTTACAGACAGGCACGCGATGTAGCTCATCGTACCATTGAAGAGACGAGACTAAACTACCATCACGCTCGGCTCTCCTCGCTTACAGACCCCAAGGATATATGGCGTGAGCTCGAACATCTTGGCATCTCTAGCTCCAAAAAGAAGTCGTCCGCCCAGCCTTTCACTACCACTGAGCTCAATGCTCATTTTAGGGGTGTCTCATTCGATCAAGACACTCCACCTGTCGCAGACTTCTTGGACTCTTTGGCCACCTCTACTCATAATGAGCAATTTTCATTTGATGAGATTCAAGTTTCTGATGTTGTAGCCGCAGTAGCACATTTTAAAACCCAGGCCAGAGGGCCAGATGGTATTCCACAACATGTAATAAAACTTGCTCTTCCTTTCTTAGCGCCTATCATCTGCAGGATTTTCAATCGATCTCTGCGAGAAGCACTCTTCCCATGTGATTGGAAGAAATCTATCGTGATTGCTTTGAGTAAGGTAAGCTCTCCTTCGTGCCTAAGTGATTTTCGCCCTATATCACTCTTATGCTTTTTGTCTAAAGCCCTCGAATGGCTAGTACAACGGCAATTATCTGCTTACCTAGAAGCACGATTATACCTAGATCCGCTCCAGACTGGCTTTCGCTCGGGACATAGCACACAGTCATGCCTGCTTAAGCTGACTGATGACATCAGATTTGGAATCGAAAAACAACATGTAACCTTACTACTTCTTTTCGATTTTAGTAAGGCTTTCGATTCAGTCTGTCATGTAAGATTCCTTAAAAAGTTGCTTGACTACGGTCTCTCCAGACTTGCTATCCGTTGGTTAGCATCCTACTTAACAGGTAGAGAGCAGGCGGTTATTGATGGCATTGGAAACTGTTCCACCTACCTAAAACTCAATACAGGAGTCCCGCAGGGCTCTGTGCTAGGTCCCTTACTTTTCTCAATTTATGTCAACGATATATCTTTGTGCCTGGATCACGATATCTCTCACCTCATGTACGCGGACGATCTCCAAGTTTATATTCGCTGCCCTCTAGGCGAGCTTGATCGCGTTTCCGCTATAATGAGTGCAAACGCCATCCGAATCATGTGCTGGGCCACTCAAAACCATCTTAGACTAAACGTTGGAAAGACAAAAGCAATGGTTATTGGCTCGCCATACTATATAAACAGACTATCGGCAGTGGCCAGAAACTACCTTGATATAGGTGGTGACCGTATCGTCTTCGAATCGTCGCTACGGATCCTGGGAGTGATATTGGACTCCAAGCTCTCTTGGAAAGACCACATCGCACAGACGAGCCGACGTGTGCGTTCCCTCATGTGCAGGCTATACTTCTTTAGAAAAAGCACAAATCTCAGGCTACGTAAGCACTTAATATTAATGCTCCTCTTTCCAATCATAGACTACTGTTGTCTTGCTTACTGTGACCTGACATTGGATCTAGATGATAAACTCCAAAAGCTTGTCAACACTGGGATTAGATACATCTATGGTGTGCGAAGAAGTGAGCACATCACACCCTACAGACGCGAACTGGGCTGGCTAACCACATCTGGACGTAGAAAATATTTTGCAGCAAACCTACTGTGCAGGCTATTCAACACTGCTACTCCATCATATCTGCTAGCATTTTTCAACTTCCGTTTCACTACTCGTCCAATCAGGGGTAATGCGGCAGCCTTAGACATCTCAAGCTGTCAAACAGAGACACTGATAAGGTCATTTCACATCAGCTCGGCATATCTGTGGAACTCCTTACCATCTCACCTTCGCGATATCACCTCCATCCCTCACTTCAAATCACTACTTCATCATCATCTCCTTGAATCCGTATAATACAAGTAGTATATGGTCAGATATAGCGAGACATATCATATTACAAGTGGGGGAGGGGGGCTCGCGCCTCGGGAAGGGTCATTAAGTCAAGTGTTATGTAAACAGTAGCTGCACAGTAGCTGTCCCATGTCAATGGGCCTATTGTTCTCAACCGCAACTGTTGTGTAAACAAAACACCCATTGACATGGTTAATTAGCTACTGTTTTTACATAGTACTTGACTTAATGACCCATACAGAGGCGCGACCCCCCACCCCACTTGTAATATGATATGCCTCGGTATACCCGACCATATACGAGAGAGGAGGTGGAAGGCGGGTGAGGGGGAGGCGGCGGGTGTTGGGTGATGGGGAGGCGGTGGGTGGTGGGTGAGGGGAGGTGGTGGGTGGTGGGAGAGGGGGTGGTGGGAGGTGGGTGAGGGGGAGGGGAGGTGGTGGGCGCCGGTGGGTGGTGGGTGAGGGTAGAACTGAAAAAATGTTTATAAAAATATTTTATTTTTGTACACACACACACACACACGCACACACACACACATACACACGTACAAATTATGTGGCTTACGCGGACGCATCTCACACACACACACACACACACACACACACACACGCGCGCGCATACGCAAGAGAGAGAGGGAGAGAGAGAGAGAGAGAGAGAGAGAGAGAGAGAGAGAGAGATCCTTTGTGTGGTGCAGGTATGGGCCTGCATTCCTAGTCCTCCGACGTTCGACGGTCAGCGCAGCGGGTGTCCCAAGCGGTCAAAGTATAAGAAATAGAATTGTATACGTAATAATGAGTTTGTGGCCCTGAAAAGGGCCGTTTTTTTTTTGTATTAAGTTTTAATTATATCGTGAATAACCTTGTTTTTTGGGAAAGGAATTGGTATTGGTTGAAAAAGATTTATATCGCGATGAATCTTTATCCGATGATGAATAATCTTTCTTTTGTTTATCAATGAGAGGCTGTTTATCCTCTGGTGTCTGCTTGCTGAATAGTGGCCCCATGATGTGTACTCCGTGAAGGCTGCAGACCTTTTGCTCTCGTGACTGTGCTACTATTAGCTTATATCTAAGATCGAGTGAGCGATGGTGGGGAAGGGGGCGTAAGAGTAGGATTATGAAATAATGAAGAAGGAGAAGGCAATTCAATTAAAATTTGTATTTATTGATTATTAACGGTTTCGTATACATCTTTTTCTAGTGTCGGTAAATAAAGACATTTCATTTCTACATACAGTCTTTCCACATTCGAACTACCAAAGTTTGAATAAATCTTTAGGTTTTTTACATTAGATATTAACACATCTTTGTGATCATTATAAAGATTAGAAAATGTGGAACCGGCGAAACATTTATCAATATCGCGGCTTTCCTCGAGTACTTTCAAACTGTCTATTATTACATCATACATTACATTAACATACGTGGACATATCCTCTAACTCTCGAAGGCGCAACTCGATACACTCACGCATGCTTTTTAATATTATAAAAGTATTACGCATAATCACAACACTAGGAAGTCTTTCAGCTTTTCTCTTCTTTTGCGCTGGTGCGTTCTCGTTGTCGTCGTTCCCAACCCCTGCGCCACTGGATGTATCGATATGCAAGCCGTCGGTGGTGTCCCAAGCCTGCGCCTCATGCCGATACACCCGGCTCCGTAATGACACGGGCTCCGATGTTTTTTTCTTCTGAATGATTCCAAGTACTCTCGAGCTATACGCAGTGGTCAAATCAAGTTGTTTTCGATCGTGGATTAATCGATCTTCCGATTTTTACTGACATAAGCAACGGACGATCGGAACGGCTTGGTAAGTTTAAAATATTTCAAAACAAAATTTCAAACAAAATTTCAAACAAAATTTATAATCATTGACATTTTGCGGTATCTCGTCATGGTTCATTTTGAAGCAGTCGTCACAAACTTTTTTTTTTTAAAGAAATACTAATGCACTGGTAAAGATGTCGTGTTCTCGGAGCTGCTGATGCTGCAGTGAGCTCTAACAGAATGAAGCAGTGGTGTTGTATGTGGACGAGTGCACTTTGTGTAAAGAAATACTGTGATGCTGACTGCTGCTGCTGGTGCGGTGTGTTCTACTAGACTGGCGCAACGTCACCGCTAGCGCTATTCGTTTGGCTGTGTACCCCCCACTATGCCGATATGTGGGTGGGGGGGGGGCGGCGGCGGCGATGGCGCGCGAGCACGACCAACGAGAGCACTGTTACGTGTATGACGTAGCGTGTCGTGTGGCAGGGGGACTATGTGACGTAAAACGTTTCGAGAAAAATATAGATTTATGGTTATGATTGTATCCGATAACAGTGGAAATCGTTTCTAATTACTTGTCGTCACACTATGAATGCGTCAATCATGTACTCTCGTGAAAGATTTTTATGGCTTTCGTGAGAAGGAAATGCGTGCCGCGACATGTAACCGATAACAGCGGTAACCTAAACACTCCACACCATCGCTATGAACGCGTCCATTGTTCAGCGAGTTTTAACAGGCAGTTTCAAGAGGGGGGTGCTCTCGATGACGCCTGTGGAGATTTTACGAGTCAAAGTGTATACATTGATAAATTTTTCACGTGAATGCGTTCTTTGTTCAACGGTTTTTAAGAGGAGTGCGGTTTAAGTTACGCGTAAATGTGTATATGATGATAAATTTTTCACGTATAAGCATTTTGAATACTCTCTCGCGGGAGGAAAATGAATTTAACTGTTTTTCAGGAGTGGGAAAAATGAAAAAGGTCTGTAAATGAAAAAAGTGATTTGGGTGAAATTTTTTTATTCAATCAAACTTACAAACTATGAATACATAAATGTGGAAAGAAACAAAAACTTACAATCTTCGAATACATATGGTTAAGCCGAGCGACGCTTAAAATTAATTACGGGTGCATAATAGTGCACAGGAATCGCAGCTGATTCATGACAGAGCAAACAGCTCTTTTTCAGTATTAAGTTAAAATATACACACATACACACGCAATATATATTAGCTTACAAATCTAGGCCCAAAGTAATTTAAACAGCAATGCAAAATGTATCTTAAAGTTAGAGCTTAATAATTAGTCATAGGCCTACATGCCTGAGAGCACGAGCCGTGCCCTCGCGAAGTAGCACGCGGGAAATTGTACGCACGCCCTACTTTTTTAAACTTTTTGTCCTTTATAATGTTATAAAATTTACCAGCTATTTTATCGTTGGAGCGAGTATCAGACGTAAAGATGCTGCAAAATTTTCGTAAAGTAAAACCACTACACATATAATGCAAAAACATAACACAATATTCGCCGCACACTTTAGAATCGAAACTTTGCAACTTCTTCTTGTTCCACTTGAACCACTTGCAATTTCTTCTGAGGCGGGCGAGGTGATGTCGCGAAGATGGTGGTACTCCATAGCTATCGAAAAAGGTACCTCTTGCCTGGTCGTCTATGTAAAAAGCCATCCAGTGAGAGCCGGGCTTGTCTGATGTGTCGAGATTTGCAACGATTGCCGCTGGCTGGCTCAAGCGACTTGGGATGTGATCGGCCGCGTAAACGCCGATCGAATTAGCAGAGAGCTCTCTGATGGCTCGTGTTATTTCATATGTGTTCATTTTTTTCAGTCTGAAGATGTGAATCCGTTGACGACTGAGTAGTTTATGTCATTACTATCAGAGTCGTCGCTATTTGTATCTCGCCGCGGGTACTCGTAAACAGACGTAAGGAACATGTCACTTGTCACTCTTTCTTTAGGGAGGGCTTTCCATTCTGGTGGAAGTATCGAACGCAGCCACTATTTTAACTGATTAACTTTGTAAAGAGCACAAAACTGTTTTTTTTCTGACGGAAAGATTTTAGCTGAATGTGTGGCGCAAAGTGCGCTGTCCGGGAACGCTGTGCAGAGTTTTTTAAACGATGGCGATTTAAATTTTTCCAAATTGATGACACGACGACCGAAAAGCGTCTCAATGTAACGGGCCTTCTCTTCGCCACGTACGTAAATTGTACACGATACTCTGGCAATGTTGTATAGATGCCGATGTAGCTGGCGCAGAGTTACTTCGCCGTCAAACCAATGAAGTCCGTGAACTTCGACACTGAGAAATGTGTTTGTCTCTTTGATGTCGTCTGGCAAATCGCCAAAACTATGCGGTGCTTGCACTATCCAATGATCACAAATTTTTTTTTGTAGACACACGATAGCTACTTCCTTGGGTAGAAGCTTTTTTTCCGAATCGCGGAAGCCTTGAATATCTATTACGTAGTCCATTGCAAGATGCGCATGTGCGTGTGTGTGCGTGTGTAAGAGAAAAAGCGAACTGATGTGTGAGAGCTGTGCAAGTCTGCGTCAGAGTGCACGTACCCCCACCCACTTTTTTACGCATACAGTAGTGCCACCAACACGCAGCGTCATGTAGCGACCTGTCGCTGGCGATAAGCGGGAGCCTTCTGCTGCTGCTGCTCTATCACTTAGGCGCTGAAATCCGTTAAAATTTGTCGAGTGGAGTCGATTTCAAGAACGTTATCGTACTCTGCGTAAACAATGCAGTTTATTGTAATTGTTGGCGCCGTCTCGAAGCCCACTTCAATGCGTACACTGCCTGAGCGTACGAGATTCCAATGAGAGTGGCAGTGTGCTGATAAATCGGGCGTGAGATCGAATGCCGTAAGAAAATGACCCATTGAATAGTTGTAACGGTTTATGCCTAGGCCCTCGTTGAGAAAATGTATTCCGGTGCCTGTGTAGAGTGTTTGGAATGTCTCGATAAAAGCTGGAGCGGTGCCTGTAAAATGAGGCTGTAATGATTTGCTCGGTATTTGAACCCCATCGATATATATCGAGAGATAATTTATGTCAAAGTGTCGAAAGTTGAATGGATTGAACGCACGATTTCCATTGAACGCTCTGTTATCGACGAAACCGATTATTATACGTTTCGGCAGTTGGCCCAGAATCGCATTATCGATGCTATCACCTAGTATACCAGTGTGAAGCGTAAATGTTTTCACTTCGACGCATGTAACGGGATATTTGGCTGTGGCTTTGGCCAGTGTATTGGCGTGTGCGATCAAAATACCCGGATTTATTTTGACACGGCGAACTATGAGAGTAGCTTCTTTTATTTTTATTCCGAAGCGCCCGTCGTTTGTGGAATCCATCAGGCAAAATGCATCCTTGCTACGCACCAGTCGCACTCTCATTTCGACACCATTGATGAGCATTTTATCCTGATTAAACAAGTCGCAGTGCAGATGACCAATCATATCGAATGCTTTTCCGTCTTTCGTAAAATATTGCCTGTGATTGAGGCCTTTGTTCGCTCCGACTCCGTGATTTTCCGGTGCACCCTCATCGTACCAGAGGCTCGCTGTGAGATGAGATTCTTTGGCCGCGGGGGAATAGCTCAGCAATGACTCTATGTAAGCTCTGTACGGGTACGCGTTGTTGGGCGGTGACGCAAGCTTTTGATTGAGAAAAATATCAATTTGATTGAACATTGAATGTAAAACGTTGTTTACGGGGCCAACTTTCAGATTTGTGTCGGGCTCCTCGACGGGCAATATTTGTGCCTTGACGAAGAGCATAGTGTGCGCGAGGTCGATGTAATGCTCGCTGGCGCTGGGTACGACGAATTCGATGGGTGCATCACTCTCATCGGTGATCGAAGAGACGGGCTTATAGTTCAAAAAACTGCTCCCTTCGATGGAGGTTTGAGTAGCGGGGAGGGTGAAAAGGTCGAGTTCGCTCGACATACACTCTGACGAGTGAGAGTGCAAGAAAGCCATTTTTAAGATTTACTTTGGTCCAAAAATATCGTTAATGGGGCGAAAAGTCGGGGTTTTGCGCTTTCTCTTGCTTACTTTACGAGTTCCACGCGACGCGGTGGGCAATTTTTTTTTCTTACGTTTGGATCGCGAGGTACGAGCGGTCGCGCGTGCCTTTGTCGACTGACGCGGCCGTTTGATGCGGCTTGTAGTTTTATAGCCCGAACCCTTCATGATTTCTGTAATTTTCTCGGCAGCTTTTCTCTTGAGATGTCTCCTCGATTCTCCGACTCTCGATTTTATGGCCTTCTTGAAATTGACACCATTGTTTGCGACATCGTCTACGATTTTCATACCTGCGCGCAACGTCTCTTTCCCGACCACCTTAGCACCACTCCTGACGTATGGAAGAATACGGCGAAAGAGACCCCCCAGCCAAGAGTCGATGCCACGCCCTCTCTGAAAGGGTGCGCCAGCGAAAACGTTTCTCACACCACCCCCGCCACCTATCTGCTCATCGTAGTATCTAGTGTAATGAGACATCTTAACGACTTCGTCTGAAATGGAGTGTCACGGTCAGCGTACCGTACTCGAATGGAATGCGCTGCCCGTACTGGTCTCTTATATCGATGATAATATTGTGAAAATTGTGATAGAGAAGCGGTATGTAGTGAGTGGGTGTGAAACGCTGCACAGCACTGCAGCCGTATTTGAATTTTGAGTTATCCAAGGAAACGATGCGCAAGAGGGCGGCCTGTGTGTCCCCCACTGTGTAGGGCTCACAAATATCTGTATAAACGTACAGTTGGTCAGGTATGGCACGAGAAAGCGAGGCTGGCCTCTCAGCTACAATTTCCCGCAGTGCGCCATGGTTAAAGGTTGTAAACAGAGTTTTTTTCCCGGGTTCGTCATCGAAGCCAAAAATGCGCATAATTTTGTCATTGAAATGAGTCGCATGTGGCTGTTGACAGTCGCACTTGCGTCTGATGGCATAATAGCCATTGCTCTCCTTTAGGGGTTCAAGCATGTGATGCTTATAAGTGTCATTCGAGTTGTTTATGGCGTCTGCCAGCTGTTGGAGAGAGTCGTAAATGCCGACTGGAAAACGGCAGAATGTTTTCTCAGTCTGTTCGTTGTCGTCCACGCTGTACGAACTAAAAGTGTAAAAGGCGTCATTTTCTTGAAAATGCACGATGCTACAGGGTACGTGAATTTCCACCAGTCCAACGTGCCACTCTCCGTGTAATTTGATCTCGTGAGGCAAGTGTGTGGTGAAACTGTTGAATATTGTGAATATTTCGCCTTCTGTATATGAGCGTAGCTATGAGACATAAACAGCGCGACACACGTATACACACATGTAAGTCTTCCCTCCCTAGTGTGTCTGCGACTATGAAGGTGCGTCGAGCGACAGCGAGCGACGCGATATACTCTCTCTAGTCTCGGACGCCCAGCATGTAGCATCTCGCGCATGGCGTAGGCAAGCGCCTCTTTATATTCACACTACCTAATAAACTAGTCATTTCTTTAAGTATAACCCAGAGTATTTTTACTACACCTATCCACCAACTCCAACATGGTAGCAGAGGTCCGTGGTTGGTAAGTAAAAAGAAAACTGACTCAATACAAGCTTCGGCAAGTATTGCGGCAGAATCAAGCACATGGCTCGCGGAAAATTGACAGTGAAAAATATTGAAGGAAAAGTGCAAAAGTAAGAAAAATACAAGTGTGAATAAAGAATAAAACATATCTTCAAGTGATAAAAGAAAGAATTTTTGGAAAATTACGAAAATTCAAGCCGATGCGAGCAGATTAAATTTCGTGTGTGAAGCACGCTGCACGATGCAAGAATAGAGCACGTGGCAGAATTTGAGGTTATACATGTGGTAAATGGACACTAAAGGAAAAGCAAAAACCAAAGAAGAAGTAATACTATATGACGTTGAAGATGAAAGCGGAGAAATAATTGAGGAAAAGAATGCTGAAAAACGTTTTGTGAAAATAGTGCAGAAAGTAATTACGCTAAATAAAGTAATAAAAGTGTACGAAGATATTAAATTAAAAAAAGTCGAGATGGCTAAGCAAGCAAAATTCGAAGATATAGTAATTCCCATTTTTGATGGTGCAAACTATACAAGTTGGAAATTTCGCTTAATGACTCTATTAGAGTATAAAGAGTGCAAAGAGCAAACTGAAAGAGAACGGGCTGAGACAGATAAACCAGATGAATGGAAGAAAAAGGATTTAAAAGCAAGAAATATTAATAAGCACTATTTCAGACAAGCAATTAGAATATGTTTGTGAATGCAATACAGCTTACAAAATGATGGAAAAATTCAAGAGCATGTACTCTACTAAATCTAGAGCGCTGCAAATAGTATGCAGAGGTCAACTAGAAGACATTAAACTCAAAAATTATGAGAAAGTTGAAGAATTTTTTGTAGATTTCGAACAAGCCTGCAACAAATTTAAAGCAGCTGGAGGCACATTACCAGAAAAGGAAAAAATGAGGTATTTAATTAGAGCACTACCAGTAAGCTACAGCTTTATTGGGAGTTTAATTGATCTCGTCCCAGAAGCTCAACAAACAGTAGACTATGTTAAGTCCAAAATACAAGAATAAATAATGACAGTGCCTGACAACGAAAAAAGGAAAAATGTAAGTACATTCAACGTCAAGACAAAGGGACAGTGTTATAACTGTGGCCGGGAAGGTCATTTCAAGAAGGACTGTTGGAGACCACTACAGACCAGCCAGAATAGAGGAGCATTCCAAAGCAGAGGAGCATCCCAGAGCAGAGGTCGAGGTCAACGAGGATCCCAGCGAGGATATCAACGAGGCAGTTCCAGAGGACGTGGTCGTGGCAGAGGAGCAGCCCAGCAGAGGCAAGAAGACTCCAGTCAACCCAGCGAAGACCCAGCAGCTGAGACCTGGATGATCGAGGTCAAACACGACGAAGTGAAAAGTGAAATTGTGAGTGATGTGTTCTATAGTGAAGTAGAATCTAAGCATTATCATTATCACAATCCAAGCTTCGGCGAAGATTGTGGTAATAAAAATAGAATAACGAATGTTTATAATTATAGTTGTGAAAAGAATGGTAAATTCAAAGAAATCAGTTGGTTATTAGATAGCGGATGCACTGATCATGTTGTGAATGATGAGAGAATGTATGAAAAATTTATTGTATTAAAAAATCCAATTGAAGTAAAGTTACCAGATGGTAAAAATTTAAAGGCCACAAAAGTAGGCAATATAAAAACATATTTCAAAAATTATTATAATGAAAAATTAATAGACTTAAAAAATGTTTATTTTGTAAAAGGAATTAATAAAAATCTATTAAGCGTTTCAAAAATTACAAGAAACAGTACTATTGTTTATAAAAATGAAAATGCAAAGATATATAACAATAACAGAGAATTAGTTGCGGTAGCAAACAAAATAAATGATTTGTATGTCATGAAAAGTAACATATATAAGGATTTTGAAAATGATTTATACGTAAACTCTGTCAAATTAACTGAAAAAGAAAAGTGGCATAGAGCATTAGGCCATGTCAACTTTCAATATTTAAACAAATTAGTAAAAGATAAATTGGTAGATGGTTTACCAGATAAATTAGAAAATAATGAAATGAAATGCGCAAATTGTATTCAAAGTAAAATGGCTAATGTACCGTTTAAAAATGAGAGAAGTAAAACTTCAGAAATTTTAGAGTTAATTCACACTGATCTAAAGGGCCCACACAGAACAACAGGTTCTGGTGGAGAAAAGTTTTTTTTAAGTTTCATTGATGATTACAGTAAATGTAGTAAAGTTTATTGTATTAAAAGCAAATCAGAGACTGCAATTTGTTTTAAAGAATATGTAAATTTAGTTGAAAACAAATTTAATAAAAGAGTTAAAAAATTAAATTGTGATAATGGCAAAGAGTACTTGAATAAGGAAATTTATCAATTTATAAATGAGAAAGGAATAGAATTATTACCTTGCCCACCCTACGTCCACCAATTAAATGGAGTAGCGGAAAGATTCAACAGATCAGCTATGGATATAGGAAGATGTCTGTTAAGAGAGGCCAAAATACCATTAAAATATTGGCCAGAAATCGTTAAAACAGTCTCTTATTTGAAAAACCGTACAATAGCTAACTCAAACGAAAATAAAACCCCTTTTGAAATACTTTTTGGAAATAAACCTAATGTACAAAACTTAAAAATTTACGGAAGTAAAGTCTTCGTTAGAAAACCAGAAGTTTTGAGAAAAGGAAAATGGGATGATAAAGCTGAATTAGGTATATTAGTAGGATATACGCACAATGGTTATAGAGTCTTGTTGAATAACAAAGTAATAAATGCCAGACATGTACGCATTGTCGAAGACGGCACAGAAATAATCTGTTTGGAAAAGGTTAACGATGAAAATATTATTGAATTCAATATAGACGAATCAAACGATTCAAGTAGTGATACAAGCAGTATTATTGAAAATAATTATGACAATGAAAATTTAATTAATAATAACGATCAAATTGAAAATATTTAAAATGAGAATGAGAACATCGATAATGCTTTCAATCGTTCAAATGAAAATTTAAAAGTTAAAAGAACATCAAACAGAAAGAAAAGTCCGGTACAAAGATACGGAAACCCTGTAACACATTATATTTATATACATTATGTAAACGCAAATGTACCGAATACATTTGAGGAGGCGTTAAACTCCAGTGAATTCAAAGAATGGCAAAAAGCTATGAATTCAGAAATTAAATGTCTAAAGAAAAATAATACATGGGTTGTAGTTGATAAACCTCAAAATAAAAAGATTATTGATGTAAAGTGGGTCTATAAAAGAAAAAGCGATGACTCTCTGAAGGCTAGGTTAGTTGTTAGAGGTTTCCAACAAAGAGAATGTCAGGAAAATGTTTATTCGCCAGTAGGGAAAATGGAAACGTTAAAAATTTTGTTAAGTTATTGTTGCGTAAATAAACTGTTCATAGAACAAATGGATGTAGAAACAGCATTTCTTAATGGAAAAATAAAATCAGAAGTTTATATTCATGAACCACAAGGTTATGAAACCGGCAAAAATAAAGTTTGCAAATTATTAAAAGCACTATACGGATTGAGAGAAAGCCCAAAGGCTTGGTATGAGACATTTGATAAATGAGTGAGTGAACTTGGGTTCATAAGAAGCAATTACGATTACTGTTTATATGTAAACAACACAGACGATGATACTATATACATGTTAGTATTCGTAGACGATCTCTTAATATGCTGTAAAAATAAAGATAGAATCAATGAAGTTAAATCTGCTTTAATGAAAAGATTTGTAATGAAAGAGCTAGGAAAAATTAAATCATATATAGGAATCGACATTGATTATAATAACGAGAAAGGTATAATGACCTTAAGTCAACAAAGATATATAGAATCATTGGCTGTGAAGTACAACTTAGAAAATGCGAAACTTTATGATACTCCGATGGAGACAAATTTAAAACTCGAACAGGCTAATAAAGCAGATGAAACAATAAAATATCGAAATTTAATAGGTGAATTATTATATATCAGCACAGGTACAAGACCTGACATAACTTACAGCGTGAACTACTTAAGTAGATTTCAGAGTTGCTACGATTCAACACATTTTAAATACGCGATGCGAATATTAAAATATCTATACAAAACAAAAAATTTAAAATTAACTTATGGTTGTAACTTAAATAAGGATAAACTCGATTGTATGGTCGATTCAGACTTTGCAGGTGATAACATTGATAGAAAATCAACTACCGGATTTGTTATAAGAATGTATGGAAATATAATATATTGGAAAGCACAGAAACAAAAAACTGTGACTAAAAATTCAACATTTGCTGAATACATTGCATTGTCTGAAGCAACAACAGAAATATTATTTATAATTAATCTCTTGAAAGACGCCTTCAATACGACATTTACAAGTCCTGTCAAAATATACGAGGATAACTCAGGCGCAGTAGCAATAGGTAAATTCGGTAACTTAACAAAAAATTCTAAGCACATTGAAGTACAATGTCATTATGTAAATGAGAATTACGAAAAAGGTGTTATCGATATTGTAAAGATAGAAAGTGAAAAAAATATAGCGGACATATTCACTAAGAGTCTATGTAAGGATAAATTTATTAAAAATAGAAACGCGCTGAAATTATTATAGAAGATTATAAATAAAAGTCGAAAATTCAAGGAGGCGTGTTGAATATTGTGAATATTTCGCCTTCTGTATATGAGCGTAGCTATGAGACATAAACAGCGCGACACACGTATACACACATGTAAGTCTTCCCTCCCTAGTGTGTCTGCGACTATGAAGGTGCGTCGAGCGACAGCGAGCGACGCGATATACTCTCTCTAGTCTCGGACGCCCAGCATGTAGCATCTCGCGCATGGCGTAGGCAAGCGCCTCTTTATATTCACACTACCTAATAAACTAGTCATTTCTTTAAGTATAACCCAGAGTATTTTTACTACACCTATCCACCAACTCCAACAGAAACAGTTGGTCGTGTTATCGGAAAAGTAAGACATACTGCTGTTGCTAGGCAGTACTATGTAAAAATCTTCTTTCGCGTCCATACTTGCTCGCTGTTTTTCTACGAAATGCTCTCGAGTTGACTGACGTTCACCCAAGAATTAAATTTATCGGGATAGCCTAACCACTTGACGAGCGCTTGTTTGTTGGCGCCGCGACCTTTCGTGCGTACGATACGCTCGATTTTGAAGCTCTTATCGTCTGCCAGACGATCTTGCCCGACCAAAACGAGCTCTTCGTTGTAAAAGAATCCGTCGATTATTTCCCCGTTCAAGTCCGCCAATACGTACGTGTACAGTCCTTGTCGCGGTGATACGCGTATTATCTTGAAAATCTCCTCGCTGAAATTTTGTTCGTATCCTCGCTCGAAGGTGTTCTTTGAGCGACTGACACGGACGAGGTCACCTACGGCAAATTTACAGTGGGGCGCTATGCGGCGGCACCGATAATTGGAGCGCGCACGTTTGTCCAAGTTTACGCGCGCGCGCGCAACATTGTAAAGGTTGACCTCACCGGGCCGCATTCGCGTGCCACTGTGCAGGGTGTGATTGTACGCGTACACAATTTTTTGCAGAACATCGATGTAGCGCTTGGTGTTCCGATGCGAGAAATATCTCCATATGCGCTCCATATGTTTGGCGACATATTCCCCGACGACAGCGCGCATTGCGCATACATGCCCAAATACTTTAAATCACACTGATTCACGTGGACGATCATCAGTCGGAAAAAAAACTATGGCCCCGTACGGTCGTCGCGCCTCTTGTCGCGGCACATTACCACGGGGTAAGCATTTTTCCAAGAAAAATCTCGCACTACTCGGCGCACTCTGTCACGGCGATAAGAAACATCGCACTGCCATAACCCGGGCGGCTGACAAGCCACTTGTCAAGTGTATATGTGAGTGTGCATTAAACGTTTTACACGGCGTCATAAAATTATCCGATAGCGAGAAGAGACGCTTGAGCAAACATAAACACGCGCTGCGCAAGTTATCGCACTCAAGTGGAAACGAAGACGATTGGCGCACAAAGAAGCGAGTGATTATTCAGAACGGCGGGTCGTTTCTACCAATCTTATTAGCCCCACTCGTGAGTACTCTCATATCGAAAATATTCGGATCGGGTGACACGCACTAAGATGGAACGAGCACGTAAAATGATCCTTGTGCCTGAAGGCTCGATTGGCCCACCGAGACCCGCATCCGGAGCCACCGCCGCCGCCGCCACTGCCACATCCGTGGATGTCGAGGAAAAAAGTTTACAAACGCGCGGTGATAATTTTTCTCGCTTAGACAGCGAAATGTATGACGTTTTACGCTCAAAGGAGGCGCACGATGATTATGAAAAATGTCTGAATTATCTGCAGATTTTACGACGTTATCTTTTTTTCCGCGACAACGAGCGTGTCGTCGAGCCGAATCACGAGGTTGACGAAATCGAAGAGACTCTCGCACCGCTCAGCGAGGAAGACATTCTCCAGGGTATACCCAAAGTACACGCACGCAAAGCGCGACTCTTGCTTCGGCACTGGAGGACTGCGGTTCCCGAGCGCTTAAAGTGGGACAATGCAGGCACTGTGAGCATCGATGGTCACCAGGTACCCCGCTCGGACATAAGCGAGTTACTCATCGACACGTTGAGCAAAAAGAACACGGGAGACGAAGCACCTGTCGGTCGCGTTGAGTTTGCAAAATTTCTCAAAACTAGCGAGACACCCGTTAATCTCATAGAAAATGCCAAAGTTTTGAAAATTGGGAAAATATTGACCACACCAGAGAAAACGGCCAAACGGCGCCTGCCGCGTAGAGAGACTATAGCGGGTGTAGAAAATATAGCCCCGTCCCCAGTCTCACCCATTCTAACGCGCAGTAAAAAACAAGCCAAGAAAAAATGGCTACACTTTGATATGTAAACACGAAATGCCTTACGGAAAACAATACTACAATCTCGAGCATGAGGCTGGTTACGCAGGTGCGCGAAACCTCCTGCGCGTAAATGCCAAAAAGGAGAAGAACAAAATTTACGCGTGGCTAAGCAATCAAGACGCCTACACACTTCATCACCCGATAAAAAGAAGATTTCCGCGTCTGTCGTACAATGTAACAAACGTCGATGACGTGTGGGAGTGCGATCTACTTCAGCTAACATCGATAAAGGATTACAACGACGGGTACTGCTATATTCTCGTGGTCATCGATGTACTCGGCAAGTTCGCCTGGGTTGAACCGTTGAAAGATAAAACAGCTCGCAACGTTGCCAGCGCTTTTGAACGAATTACCGACAGAGCGAAACCGCGCGTGCCCCTGTGCGTGAAGTCCGATCGTGGCAAGGAATTCCTTGGTGCCGCTTTTCAAAATTTTCTCAAGCGCATGGAGATCGGTTTTCGCGTCGCTAGAAATCCGGATATCAAGGCAGCGGTGGTCGAGCGGCTCAACAGAACACTGCGCGAGCGCATATGGAGATATTTCTCGCATCGGAACACCAAGCGCTACATCGATGTTCTGCAAAAAATTGTGTACGCGTACAATCACACCCTGCACAGTGGCACGCGAATGCGGCCCGGTGAGGTCAACCTTTACAATGCTGCGCGCGCGCGCGTAAACTTGGACAAACGTGCGCGCTCCAATTATCGGTGCCGCCGCACAGCGCCCCACTGTAAATTTGCCGTAGGTGACCTCGTCCGTGTCAGTCGCTCAAAGAACACCTTCGAGCGAGGATACGAAAAAAATTTCAGCGAGGAGATTTTCAAGATAATACGCGTATCACCGCGACAAGGACTGTACACGTACGTATTGGCGGACTTGAACGGGGAAATAATCGACGGATTCTTTTACAACGAAGAGCTCGTTTTGGTCGGGCAAGATCGTCTGGCAGACGATAAGAGCTTCAAAATCGAGCGTATCGTACGCACGAAAGGTCGCGGCGCCAACAAACAAGCGCTCGTCAAGTGGTTAGGCTATCCCGATAAATTTAATTCTTGGGTGAACGTCAGTCAACTCGAGAGCATTTCGTAGAAAAACAGCGAGCAAGTATGGACCCGAAAGAAGATTTTTACATAGTACTGCCTAGCAACAGCAGTATGTCTTACTTTTCCGATAACACGACCAGCTGTTTCACCACACACTTGCCTCACGAGATCAAATTACACGGAGAGTGGCACGTTGGACTGGTGGAAATTCACGTACCCTGTAGCATCGTGCATTTTCAAGACAATGACGCCTTTTACACTTTTAGTTCATACAGCGTGGACGACAACGAACAGACTGAGAAAACATTCTGCCGTTTTCCAGTCGGCATTTACGACTCTCTCCAACAGCTGGCAGACGCCATAAACAACTCGAATGACACTTATAAGCATCACATGCTTGAACCCGTAAAGGAGAGCAATGGCTATTATGCCATCAGACGCAAGTGCGACTGTCAACAGCCACATGCGACTCATTTCAATGACAAAATTATGCGCATTTTTGGCTTCGATGACGAACCCGGGAAAAAAACTCTGTTTACAACCTTTAACCATGGCGCACTGCGGGAAATTGTAGCTGAGAGGCCAGCCTCGCTTTCTCGTGCCATACCTGACCAACTGTACGTTTATACAGATATTTATGAGCCCTACACAGTGGGGGACACACAGGCCGCCCTCTTGCGCATCGTTTCCTTGGATAACTCAAAATTCAAATACGGCTGCAGTGCTGTGCAGCGTTTCACACCCACTCACTACATACCGCTTCTCTATCACAATTTTCACAATATTATCATCGATATAAGAGACCAGTACGGGCAGCGCATTCCATTCGAGTACGGTACGCTGACCGTGACACTCCATTTCAGACGAAGTCGTTAAGATGTCTCATTACACTAGATACTACGATGAGCAGATAGGTGGCGGGGGTGGTGTGAGAAACGTTTTCGCTGGCGCACCCTTTCAGAGAGGGCGTGGCATCGGCTCTTGGCTGGGGGGTCTCTTTCGCCGTATTCTTCCATACGTCAGGTGTCGCGCTAAGGCGGTCGGGAAAGAGACCTTGCGCGCAGGTATGAAAATCATAGACGATGTCGCAAACAATGGTGTCAATTTCAAGGAGGCCATAAAATCGAGAGTCGGAGAATCGAGGAGACATCTCAAGAGAAAAGCTGCCGAGAAAATTACAGAAATCATGAAGGGTTCGGGCTATAAAACTACAAGCCGCATCAAACGGCCGCGTCAGTCGTCAAAGGCACGCGCGACCGCTCGTACCTCGCGATCCAAACGTAAGAAAAAAAAATTGCCCACCGCGTCGCGTGGAACTCGTAAAGTAAGCAAGAGAAAGCGCAAAACCCCGACTTTTCGCCCCATTAACGATATTTTTGGACCAAAGTAAATCTTAAAAATGGCTTTCTTGCACCCTCACTCGTCAGAGTGTATGTCGAGCGAACTCGACCTTTTCACCCTCCCCGCTACTCAAACCTCCATCGAAGGGAGCAGTTTTTTGAACTATAAGCCCGTCTCTTCGATCACCGATGAGAGTGATGCACCCATCGAATTCGTCGTACCCAGCACCAGCGAGCATTACATCGACCTCGCGCACACTATGCTCTTCGTCAAGGCACAAATATTGCCCGTCGAGGAGCCCGACACAAATCTAAAAGTTGGCCCCGTAAACAACGTTTTACATTCAATGTTCAATCAAATTGATATTTTTCTCAATCAAAAGCTTGCGTCACCGCCCAACAACACGTACCCGTACAGACCTTACATAGAGTCATTGCTGAGCTATTCCCCCGCGGCCAAAGAATCTCATCTCACAGCGAGCCTCTGGTACGATGATACACACGGCTGTATGGAGGGTGCACCGGAAAATCACGGAGTCGGAGCTAACAAAGGCCTCAATCACAGGCAATATTTTACGAAAGACGGAAAAGCATTCGATATGATTGGTCATCTGCACTGCGACTTGTTTAATCAGGATAAAATGCTCATCAATGGTGTCGAAATGAGAGTGCGACTGGTGCGTAGCAAGGATGCATTTTGCCTGATGGATTCCACAAACGACGGGCGCTTCGGAATAAAAATAAAAGAAGCTACTCTCATAGTTCGCCGTGTCAAAATAAATCCGGGTATTTTGATCGCACACGCCAATACACTGGCCAAAGCCACAGCCAAATATCCCGTTACATGCGTCGAAGTGAAAACATTTACGCTTCACACTGGTATACTAGGTGATAGCATCGATAATGCGATTCTGGGCCAACTGCCGAAACGTATAATAATCGGTTTCGTCGATAACAGAGCGTTCAATGGAAATCGTGCGCTCAATCCATTCAACTTTCAACACTTTGACATAAATTATCTCTCGATATATATCGATGGGGTTCAAATACCGAGCAAACCATTACAGCCTCATTTTACCGGCACCGCTCCAGCTTTTATCGAGACATTCCAAATACTCTACACAGGCACCGGAATACATTTTCTCAACGAGGGCCTAGGCATAAACCGTTACAACTATTCAATGGATCATTTTCTTACGGCATTCGATCTCACGCCCGATTTATCAGCACACTGCCACTCTCATTGGAATCTCGTACGCTCAGGCAGTGTACGCATTGAAGTGGGCTTCGAGACGGCGCCAACAGTTACAATAAACTGCATTGTTTACGCAGAGTACGATAACGTTCTTGAAATCGACTCCACTCGACAAATTTTAACGGATTTCAGTGCCTAAGTGATAGAGCAGCAGCAGCAGAAGGCTCCCGCTTATCGCCAGCGACAGGTCGCTACATGACGCTGCGTGTTGGTGGCACTACTGTATGCGTAAAAAAGTGGGTGGGGTTACGTGCACTCTGACGCAGACTTGCACAGCTCTCACACATCAGTTCGCTTTTTCTCTTACACACGCACACACACGCACATGCGCTTCCTGCAATGGACTACGTAATAGATATTCAAGGCTTCCGCGATTCGGAAAAAAAGCTTCTACCCAAGGAAGTAGCTATCGTGTGCTTACAAAAAAAAAATTGTGATCATTGGATAGTGCAAGCACCGCATAGTTTTGGCGATTTGCCAGACGACATCAAAGAGACAAACACATTTCTCAGTGTCGAAGTTCACGGACTTCATTGGTTTGACGGCGAAGTAACTCTGTGCCAGCTACATCGGCATCTATACAACATTGCCAGAGTATCGCGTACAATTTACGTACGTGGCGAAGAGAAGGCCCGTTACATTGAGACGCTTTTCGGTCGTCGCGTCATCAATTTGGAAAAATTTAAATCGCCATCGTTTAAAAAACTCTGCACAGCGTTCCCGGACAGCGCACTTTGCGCCACACATTCAGCTAAAATCTTTCCGTCAGAAAAAAAACAGTTTTGTGCTCTTTACAAAGTTAATCAGTTAAAAAAGTGGCTGCGTTCGATACTTCCACCAGAATGGAAAGCTCTCCCTAAAGAAAGAGTGACAAGTGACATGTTCCTTACGTCTGTTTACGAGTACCCGCGGCGAGATACAAATAGCGACGACTCTGATAGTAATGACATATACTACTCAGTCGTCAACGGATTCACATCTTCAGACTGAAAAAAATGAACACATATGAAATAACACGAGCCATCAGAGAGCTCTCTGCTAATTCGATCGGCGTTTACGCGGCCGATCACATCCCAAGTCGCTTGAGCCAGCCAGCGGCAATCGTTGCAAATCTCGACACATCAGACAAGCCCGGCTCTCACTGGGTGGCTTTTTACATAGACGAGCAGGCAAGAGGTACCTTTTTCGATAGCTATGGAGTACCACCATCTTCGCGACATCACCTCGCCCGCCTCAGAAGAAATTGCAAGTGGTTCAAGTGGAACAAGAAGAAGTTGCAAAGTTTCGATTCTAAAGTGTGCGGCGAATATTGTGTTATGTTTTTGCATTATATGTGTAGTGGTTTTACTTTACGAAAATTTTGCAGCATCTTTACGTCTGATACTCGCTCCAACGATAAAATAGCTGGTAAATTTTATAACATTATAAAGGACAAAAAGTTTAAAAAAGTAGGGCGTGCGTACAATTTCCCGCGTGCTACTTCGCGAGGGCACGGCTCGTGCTCTCAGGCATGTAGGCCTATGACTAATTATTAAGCTCTAACTTTAAGATACATTTTGCATTGCTGTTTAAATTACTTTGGGCCTAGATTTGTAAGCTAATATATATTGCGTGTGTATGTGTGTATATTTTAACTTAATACTGAAAAAGAGCTGTTTGCTCTGTCATGAATGAGCTGCGATTCCTGTGCACTATTGTGCACCCGTAAGTAATTTTAAGCGTCGCTCGGCTAAACCATATGTATTCGAAGATTGTAAGTTTTTGTTTCTTTCCACATTAATGTATTCATAGTTTGTAAGTTTGATTGAATAAAAAAATTTTACCCAAATCACTTTTTTCATTTACAGACCTTTTTCATTTTTCCCACTCCTGAAAAACAGTTAAATTCATTTTCCTCCCGCGAGAGAGTATTCAAAATGCTTATACGTGAAAAATTTATCATCATATACACATTTACGCGTAACTTAAACTGCACTCCTCTTAAAAACCGTTGAACAAAGAACGCATTCACGTGAAAAATTTATCAATGTATACACTTTGACTCGTAAAATCTCCACAGGCGTCATCGAGAGCACCCCCTCTTGAAACTGCCTGTTAAAACTCGCTGAACAATGGACGCGTTCATAGCGGTGGTGTGGAGTGTTTAGGTTACTGCTGTTATCGGTTACATGTCGCGGCACGCATTTCCTTCTCACGAAAGCCATAAAAATCTTTCACGAGAGTACATGATTGACGCATTCATAGTGTGACGACAAGTAATTAGAAACGATTTCCACTGTTATCGGATACAATCATAACCATAAATCTATATTTTTCTCGAAACGTTTTACGTCACATAGTCCCCCTGCCACACGACACGCTACGTCATACACGTAACAGTGCTCTCGTTGGTCGTGCTCGCGCGCCATCGCCCCCCCCCCCACCACCCACATATCGGCATAGTGGGGGGTACACAGCCAAACGAATAGCGCTAGCGGTGACGTTGCGCCAGTCTAGTAGAACACACCGCACCAGCAGCAGCAGTCAGCATCACAGTATTTCTTTACACAAAGTGCACTCGTCCATATACAACACCACTGCTTCATTCTGTTAGAGCTCACTGCAGCATCAGCAGCTCCGAGAACACGACATCTTTACCAGTGCATTAGTATTTCTTTAAAAAAAAAAAGTTTGTGACGACTGCTTCAAAATGAACCAAGACGAGATACCGCAAAATGTCAATGATTATAAATTTTGTTTGAAATTTTGTTTGAAATTTTGTTTTGAAATATTTTAAACTTACCAAGCCGTTCCGATCGTCCGTTGCTTATGTCAGTAAAAATCGGAAGATCGATTAATCCACGATCGAAAACAACTTGATTTGACCACTGCGTATAGCTCGAGAGTACTTGGAATCATTCTGAAGAAAAAAACATCGGAGACCGTGTCATTACGGAGCCGAGTGTATCGGCATGAGGCGTAGGCTTGGGACACCACCGACGGCTTGCATATCGATACATCCAGTGGCGCAGGGGTTGGGAACGACGACAACGAGAACGCACCAGCGCAAAAGAAGAGAAAAGCTGAAAGACTTCCTAGTGTTGTGATTATGCGTAATACTTTTATAATATTAAAAAGCATGCGTGAGTGTATCGAGTTGCGCCTTCGAGAGTTAGAGGATATGTCCACGTATGTTAATGTAATGTATGATGTAATAATAGACAGTTTGAAAGTACTCGAGGAAAGCCGTGATATTGATAAATGTTTCGACGGTTCCACATTTTCTAATCTTTATAATGATCACAAAGATGTGTTAATATCTAATGTAAAAAACCGAATGATTTATTCAAACTTTGGTAGTTCGAATGTGGAAAGACTGTATGTAGAAATAAAATGTCTTTATTTACCGACACTAGAAAAAGATGTATACGAAACCGTTAATAATCAATAAATACAAATTTTAATTGAATTGCCTTCTCCTTCTTCATTATTTCATAATCCTACTCTTACGCCCCCTTCCCCACCATCGCTCACTCGATCTTAGATATAAGCTAATAGTAGCACAGTCGCGAGAGCAAAAGGTCTGCAGCCTTCACGGAGTACACATCATGGGGCCACCATTCAGCAAGCAGACACCAGAGGATAAACAGCCTCTCATTGATAAACAAAAGAAAGATTATTCATCATCGGATAAAGATTCATCGCGATATAAATCTTTTTCAACCAATACCAATTCCTTTCCCAAAAAACAAGGTTATTCACGATATAATTATAACTTAATACAAAAAGAAACGGCCCTTTTCAGGGCCACAAACTCATTATTACGTATGCAAATCTATTCTTGGGACACCCGCTGCGCTGACCGTCGAACGTCGGAGGACTAGGAATGCAGGCCCATACCTGCACCACACAAAGGATCTCTCTCTCTCTCTCTCTCTCTCTCTCTCTCTCTCTCTCTCTCTCTCTCTCTCTCTCCCTCTCTCTCTTGTGTATGCGCGCGTGTGCGTGTGTGTGTGTGTGTGTGTGAGATGCGTCCGCGTAAGCCACATAATTTGTACGTGTGTATGTGTGTGTGTGTGCGTGTGTGTGTGTGTGTGTGTGTGTGTACAAAAATAAAATATTTTTATAAACATTTTTTCAGTTCTACCCTCACCCACCACCCACCGGCGCCCACCACCTCCCCCCCCCCCCACCCACCTCCTACCACCCCCTCTCCCAACACCCACCACCTCCCCTCACCCACCACCTACCGCCTCCCCATCACCCAACACCCACCGCCTCCCCCTCATCCGCCTTCCACCTCCTCTCTCGTATATGGTCGGGTATACCGAGGCATATCATATTACAAGTGGGGTGGGGTGTCGCGCCTCTGTATGGGTCATTAAGTCAAGTGCTATGTAAAAACAGTAGCTAATTAACCATGTCAATGGGTGTTTTGTTTACACAACTGTTGCAGTTGAGAACAATAGGCCCATTGACATGGGACAGCTACTGTGCAGCTACTGTTTACATAACACTTGACTTAATAACCCTTCCCGGGGCGCGAGCCCCCCTCCCCCACTTGTAATATGATATGTCTCGCTATACCTGACCATATACTACTAATACAATTATATTCTGTCTGAGCAATTAACTGTATTTAGCTTCTCTCACACTGATTATGCTTCTTTACCTTTATACTTAGCTCCTTTAAAACTATATTTTGCCTTGCGTAACTTATTTATATATTGTAAAATTTTTGCTCCATGTACTCTGTATTTTTGCTTGCGTTAACTTAAAACTTGTAAACTTATATATATGTATATTATAATTCTTTATTTAACTTGTACAACATAATGTACAGATAATAAAACTATATAATCTAATCTCTCTCTCTCTCTCTCTCTCTCTCTCTCTCTCTCTCTCTCTCTCTCGCTCTCGCTCTCTCTCTAACTCCAGGCACCCCGGGCTCTCTTCCCGCGCACGCTGACCGCGAACCACATGTTTCCCACCTGTTGATACATGATAGACAATAAATGCTGAATGGTTTTTACCTAATCGATCGCGTGTTGTTACTGACGCAACCCTGTTCTCTATCCTTTATTTAATCATTAAGATTCGCAAGCGGCGAACGTTGCACGAGGTGCGCTAGCCTCACCGTCGCATGCATCATTTGTAATCGGATAATCTTCGAGTAGCCGGAGAATTATTTATCTATTACAAATTGGTGCCCCTCGGAAAACCCACAGTTTTCGAGAACGTGGGTAAACAATTTGAATTCGCGTGCATCTGGAGTGCCAAAGATTGTAGCGTGCAGTGACATTAGTGCACACAGCACATTAGTGTATTAAACACGAGCAATCAAAGACCGGTGGAGTGGATGCATTAAGCATCACCGCACTCCGGGAAAGCCAGCGAACGCGCATGGCATTTCAACGCCATTGTTTCAAAGTATATTATACAGCCGTCGTGCACACAGCGACACCAACCGCGGACAGTATTTACATCGCACTCCGACACAGGACTTGGGCCGCGCGAACGTAAACAAAGCACGCCTTTCCAGCACACGAATTTTCGTACTGTCTGTTGGAGAGAGATAGATGACTCCGAATATTATATTCAGAGCAATAATTATTTCGTGCGCTGCTAAATATTATTTCGGCTTAGGCGCTATTCACGGGAGAGTCAATACGCGACGCGCATGTGACAACAGTGCGTATTATACACTAATTCTTTTATACTGTTCGATTACGTGTCTTGAAAGCGATCTCGTAATAATAAGCGTTGATTAATTGTATATATTTTGGCACGCGTTAGTGCAAAATTAATAGAACAAATTGTTAGTTGTTTAAACAAGTTAACCTTTATTGTACTTAATAGTTAATAGAATTTTTTTTCCTCCTTTGTCGGTAATTCGTCACCGACATCAATTTAAACTGAAGTAAATTAAAATGTGGAATTACTTTCAAAATCATTAAATTTAATAATCAGATTAAATCAAAACTTGGATTATTGCAGAAATCATAAAAATTGTAATAAGTGGGAAAAGAAAAATTGGCCAACGCGATATAACGCATATGCGAACTCGCCGATCAAAACTCAGTATTAAGATACACGCAACGTAACTTGCGAATCGTGATACACAGCAGCGTGGAAACAGCAACAACTGATCGCTCAGAAACTATTGTACCCCAACAGCGAATAACGCGAGTGCTGTATAGTCACCTAGTAGGCAGCTAGCATAAACTTTAGAAATCGAATGGGAGCTTTCACAACGCCCTGTATTTAAGACAGTTCGAAAAATTAGAAACATTTACCTTACAACCTATTAGCATATCTTTAAGACAAGCGAAATAATTCAGAATTAATAGCAAGAATGCATAGACGTTCTAAACTATTTCAGAGAAATTCGAGTCACTAAATTTATTTAGATAAAACGAAAAAAAAAATTTTTTCTTTCTTATATTGAAGTATTAAGCCTTCAATAAATTTTAAGAAAATAACCTTTGGAATTTTAAGGTAAACCAAACACTCTTCCAGTTAAATTTAACACCCCCAAAAAAATAAGCAGTTTAATAATTTATTTTATCTTTTGGGGCGATCGTGATTGTTTGGCATCGACCTGGAAAAATTTATTTTCGAAGAATATTATTATTCTTCGTAATTTAACACTAATTTTTTTTTATAATAAAGAGATAAAATAATTTAATTGCCATCTTCAATAAAATATTCTGGGAATTTATTTACAGCGATTCACGCAAAATATATTCACAGAAGTTAATGAAAAAAATTTATTCGTTATAATAATTTATTGAATGCGTATGTCGTAAGCGCAAATCTGAATGCGACACATTTAGACAAACCGCAAACGATCCCATACAACAGCTTCATCAATTATTTTAATTTATTTTTGGTTTCACAACAAATTTTCTTTCGTAAATTCAATTTTTCTCATTGTTAAATTATTAAACAAGAAAAAAAAATAAAACTGGAAGATGTAAAATTTTTTTTCTGCTTTGTTTTTTCTCCTTTCCGAATTAAATAAGGAAACATTAAAACTTTCATTCTCCTTAAAGATAGAAGAGAATTGACCAGCAATTAGGGCAAATAAAACTTAAAAACACCAAATGCAATAAGTTAAAAATTAAAACTTCAAAACCCGCATTCCTCCGCGAAGCGCATTAGGGATTTTCAGGTCAACAACATGCCACTCTTAGACGACGATACCTTCGAGGATACCATCGGGGTAGAAATCCAAGGCTGAATAATGAACCTGTCGGGTGAGCCGCTCGGCAATGCGCTCGAAAAATTAGAACTTCGGAAAAGCAGGACACCGTTTGCAAAAGCGGATAGATTATATAGGCGAGTGCGAGCCGATTATACGGCGAAAGATTTCATGCGAAAGGAAGAAGTAGAAGACGAAGCAGAAGCGTTCAGCAGAAGAAACCGGAAACTGGACACTCTGATACAAACTCTGCCGTTTGACACACGCACACAGGACGAGCTGACGGAAAGGCGTAAAGCTACAAGACGCACACACCACACGCAAAAACGTCAGTCGCCAACACCACTATATGATGCCCTTACACTCCTGCACCAAATAGAAATGTCGCTCACCGAGGTACAAGGAGACAACGCCGGCGCGACAGCGCTAACGACAACCGCAGCGCAAATATGGACCGCGACGACGCCAAGTCAACAAGGATCGAGGCCAACGTTGCAACAACATATTCTCGAAGCGATAAACCTGGGAAAAGCGATAGCCGAAGGTAGATTTCCGACGCCTATCACAACACAGTCAACGTGGGTAAATACGTTAACGACCACGACGGCAACGGCGACTACAACCGTGGCCAGCACTACGGGCACGTACACAATACATTCAGTCCCGAAATCGGTTTTAACGACACGAACAGCAGCTACAACCGATGATCCTGTATAATGCACGCTCACAAACGGCAAAACATATACAATGCCAAGAGCAGTAGCATGAGAAATGGTGAGAATGCAGGGAATCGTAAAAGACTACGATCAAGAAATAAGGCAGCTGCAAGAGAAGATGTTAGATCTGATAGCGAGTACCCGCCTGTATGCGGTGTCAAATAGAACGACATGTAACTAAGGGGACTGGCAAAAACATAAAACTGTGAACTTCCGGGACATGTACAGATTAGAGTACCTCGACGAAGGAAGTACACTATTGGACTCGCGCTACACAGCGACGAACGCAAACGCACGACAGCCACCAGCACTAAACCCAACAGCGCAAAACTTTATACCACAAATGAACTATGCGAACGAGCGTGGTTCCCAACGACATCCTCAGCCTCATGCCCGCAACCGGAAAGATTCTTGGGGGAGGGGGAGTCTCCCGAGTAACTCGCAAAGCAGATACTCGGGTGAAGGTACCACGCTCCACCAAACTATAAACATGGACGTTGGCAGAACGGTGTAGCAGTGGAAACTATAGTTTACCGGCGAGAAAGACAGCAGCATCGACGAATTTCTAGAGCGGGTCAACGAATCCCGCTCGCTCGCGCGGATCATAGACGACGATCTGCACAACGCCATGTCCGAGCTGACATCTGGCGTGGCAAGGCATTGGTGCCCCCATGCTCGCAAAAATTGGAGAACTTGGGAAGATTTCTGCGTCACCGTGCGCCGCTGCTACGGGGTCGACAAGCGATTCCAGCAACGAGTCGCCGGCGTAGCGTAAGCCCGCACCCAAGGCAGAGATGAGCCTATAAGGGACTATATTATATGCTTCCTTATGATTTTAAGTAAGTCCGAGGAGCTTTGGAATGATGAAAGGCAAAGCAAGCTTGCACGAGAAGCAGAGGGGGCGCGTCGATGAGGTCCCTCCCCCCTTCAAAACCTGATGTGACCTCAAATGGGCCACCACAAGGCGTCCCGGCAGCGCCCGTGGCAGCAACCTCTACCGACTCGGAGGGAAAATTGAGTACCCCGAGTCAATCAGAATACTCACGATGGTATTTACCCGTGGGTGTTGGCGGATTTGGCATACGCGTGCTGCATGATTCAGGCACATCTCGCACCACAGTAGGCCCGATTGCCTTGCACATTGCGACCGCATGGGGCAAGAAAATTACGCTGCACCGCGAAATTAGTGCACGCCGCCCCAACGGCGAAATCGTGCTGTGCTGGGCCACGTAGACCTGCCCTTTGACGTGGCAGGTGCGCGCTTTACCTCGACGTGCTGATCCTCGAGGTATTGCACGCAGACTGTCTGCTTAGTGCAGACATCATGAGAAAATTTAATGCCGTGCTGTGGCCGCGTGAATCGAAGCTTAGCATCGAAGGAGTTGAAGAGCGAATTCCGCTAGAATTAGCATCGCTAGCGTATGACAAATCAAGTGCTGTCGATCTCGCTTCACTTGGTCTCGCCGATGTTGCCGAGGTCCAACGGCGACAGTTGCAAGAGTTGCTCGACCAACTGCTGCAAGCGAGTAACGCCCTATTAGCATGAACCAGCTGAGCCGAACACAACATCGAAGTCTCAAGCACTAGGCTCATAAAGCAGAAGTATTACCGTGTATCGAAAAAGCTCGAGAAGGAAATGCACAGGCAAGTGCGAGAGATGCTCGAGGTGGGCACTATTGTCAAATCGACTAGTGAATGGTCGTGCCCAGGACTGATGCAACGGAAAGCGAATCGCACGTACTGATTCTGCATCGATTATCGCAAGCTGAATGCGATAGCGAAGGCGAGCGCGTACCCGCTCCCTCACATGGACGTGATTTTACGCAAGCTCCAAGACGCTCGATATATCTCGACGATCGATCTGAGCAACGTCTGCCATCACATTCTGTTGTGGAAGGAGTCGCAGGCGCTACCCGCGTTTACTGTCCCTGGAATGGGCCTCTTCGACTTGACCCGAATACCATACGGGGTAGTGGGCGGCTCGCTACCGACCTTTCAGGAGCTTTCGGATCGCGTTATCGGCCTGGAGATTGAACCTCATGCGTTCTCCTACCTGGATGATATCATCATCGTCACGGAGACGTTTGAGAAACACCTCAAGTGGCTCAGCCACGTTCTTCAGCGCATTGAAGACGCAGGTCTCACAATTAACCGTGAGAAAAGTGAATTCTGTTGAAGCGTGGTCAAGTTTCTCGGTGTCCTAATTAACCGAGACGACTTTAAGCCTGATCCGAGCGAGATTGCTCCAAGTCTGTAGTATTCAGCGCCGAAGAACCTCAAAAGTTGAGGAGGTTCCTTGGCATAGCGTTGTGGTAGCGCAAGTTCTTGCCCGACTTTACGACGATCGCAGAGCTGCTCAACCAGCTAACAAAGCACAACGTTGCGTATGTATGGAGTGACGCGGAGCAATCCGAATTTGAGCAAATCAAATCATTCAAGATGGCTCCGTCGGACGGAACGGAGCCTCCCGACGGGAGCTCTAACAAAACTTATAAGTGCTGTAGTAAAACTAAAGCAAAAACTCTAATTTGTATAATATGTGAGACGCCGTATCATGTGGCACATTTTAAACCTATAAATGGAGCTAAAAGAATTAGTGATGCATTTATAATTTGTGGTCAGCACACAAAATTGGATCTAACCTCTAAATTTGACCATGTGCTCGTGGCAGCAGAGGTTAGAACTATGATTGCACAAATAAAACTGGAAGCAAAAAACTTGGTAAGACAAGACTTATTAGAAGAAAGACACGAAGAGACCCAGAAAGCACTCAACGAAACTATTGCCGACGAAAACGATGACATAGAACAAAATTTATTAATAGAAACAACCTTGCTGAATCAACTAAACGCTGAATTGATCGACAAAAATACCATTCTCAAGCAGCTTAACGAAGTATTAACAGACAAAAACAACCTGTTGATACAAAAACTAAATTACAAATTAATAATCTACAGATATCTAATAGTACTTATGCACAAATACTTACAAATACCAAACCAAAACCAAAACGTGTGCCAAAAATTGTTATAAAAAAAACTAAAAAAGAAGAAAAAATGGAAAATTTGGAGAGTGCCGCACAGTGTTCTATTTTGAAAAAAAGTGGACAAAATGAAATATCTCGCGAACGGATATCGATAGCCGGATGAATCCAACTGCATTTTAAAGTTGAAGTAATGTACAATAAAGGAAAAATAGTCCAGTACTGGTCATTTGACCCTGTGACCTTGGAAATGAAAAATGAAAGTCGAATAAATAACGTATTTTCGGCTTTTTCATTGTAGACTTTCTGGCTATCAATTTTTTCGATCAAAAAAATATGTACTCCTGTAGTGTTTGATGCAAGGAATCCGAATTTGATGTCAGAATTGTCCTATCGCACACCAATTTGTTTTTAAATCTGAAAACTCCATAAAAAATACGAAAAATTCACCCTGAAAAAATGGAGCATTATTGAGTAATTTCGACTTCAAATTCGGATTCAGTGAATCACAATACATGGCTACATAAATACAAGTACACAAATTTGTAGGTGCATATATGAATTATTAAAATTTAAGGGTTATTAAAAAATGGCATTTTTTACAATATTTTCATGCCCTTTAATAAAATTATATTAAATACAAGCGTTTGTGTACCCATGTATTACGATAAGCTGAATCCAAATCCGAAGTCGAAATTACTCAATAATATTCCATTTTTTCAGGGTGAATTTTTCGTATATTTTATGGAGTTTTCAGCTTTAAAAACAAATTGGTGTGCGATAGGACAATTCTGACATCAAATTCGGATTCCTTGCATCAAACACTACAGGAGTACATATTTTTTTGATCGAAAAAATTGATAGCCACAAAGTCTACAATGAAAAAGCCGAAAATTCGTTATTTATTCGACTTTCATTTTTCATTTCTAAGGTCACAGGGTCAAATGATCAGTACTGAACTATTTTTCCTTTATTGTACATTACTTCAACTTTAAAATGCAGTTGGATTTATCCGGCTATCGATATCCGTTCGCGAGATATTTCATTTTGTCCATTTTTTTTCAAAATAGAACACTGTGTGCCGTTACTCGCTGTCTAATTCAAGAAAAATCAATACAGGCTAAAAGAATATATAAGAAAAACAATGATGAACTAATTATATCCTGTCTAGAAAAAGAAAATGTTAATACAGCGCTCAATCTATTAAAAAATCGAGAATTAGGTGTAATCTGTGAAGTACAAAAGGAACAAGTTTTAAACCCTAAAGTGAGAGTGACTGGCATAGATAACATCCTAGAATTGGATGACTCAGCACTCGAAGAAGATTTCAATTTGAGAAATTTCAAAAACTTTGATAAAAAGTGCCACATACTACATTCATATACGAACAACAAAAGTAAATTGCAATCAATCGTCTTGGAAGTTACAGGTGACATACACAAATTTATTAAAGAAAATAACAATAGAATTTTTGTGGGGTATCAAAATTGTAAAGTGTACGATGTATTAAACGTTGCTCCTTGTCGAAAATGTGCAAGATATGGACATAATACATCAAAATGCAGAAATGAGCATGTGTGTCTTAAGTGCGAAGATAAACATGAAACAAGTAAGTGTAATGGTGAAAAAGAAAACAAGTGCATAAATTGTGACTATACAAATAGAAAATATGGAACACATTATGATACGAAACATATAGCAACGGATAGCCACGCATGCAAAATTTTGCTAGGTAAGATACAAAAGTTAGTCGACGCCACTGACTACACCATCAAACCCACTATTCCAAGACACATGGGTAATGTAGATAGCTACCAGTACCAATATATTGTAACGAAGATCTCCAACTTATCACCGGTAAAGGGGACGTCCAATTTATCACCGTCAAAGCTAAGGTTAATGAACGAGAACATCGTAGCTAAGCAGACTGGACAAACGACACCAACACACCACAATGGATAAAGAAACTCATTTCAAAGATACAAATCACGGAAATCAAGAACTATTTGATAGTGAAAATATTATTTTGAATGAAATAAGCGTAAGTGATACACAGAGTCTTAATAAGAAAATTAAAAATAGCCGCAATCTTATATTATCTGTAAATATTAGAAGCTTAAATGCAAACTTTTCTAAACTTGAAATGCTTATTGAAAATCTTATTACAAAACCAAGTGTCATAATATGTTTTGAAACCTGGAACTTGGAGTATTATCAATACTACCAAATACCAGGATATAACATTTATTATAATGAAAGTAAAATAAACCAAAACGATGGCGTTGTAATGTATGTAAAAAATAATCTAATTGTAGCTACTGAAATAGTAATTATTGGTAAGCTAAGTATATTAAGCGCTCAAATAAAACTCGAAAGCAACTTATTTGTAAGAATATCTGCAATGTACAGATGTCATAATATGACAAAAACCGAATTTAATTACAATCTTGAGAAGTATCTAAAAATTAATAGGATTAAAAATACAAACAATCATATTCTTGCTGGTGATTTCAACATAGATATTTTGCATAGTAATATTAAGAATAATGAAGTGACTGATAGTACAAATAATCAAGAATTTATCAATAACTTATTAGAAAATGAATATTCTCCATGCTTCACAGACATTACTAGACCTGGAGATAATAACAGAGGATCTTGCATTGATAATATATTCGTTAAATCTAACACTTTTGAGACTACATCTTACAAACTAACAAACCCTATTACAGATCATTACACACTACTCGTAAATATAGATAATATTACATCATCAACTGATACCTTTCATAATTTGAAATCTGTAAATTACGGAAAACTAATACATATTGCAAATAGTACTAACTGGAATGAGATATTGTCTATACAAGATCCTGAACTTGCTGTAGAAAAATTGATTGAACTAATACAGGAATGCACAGATAAAGCTACAACATTCAATAAAAAAAAATGGTACATTAAAGTCTAGTGCCAAGAAAAAAATGGATCACAAGCGCAATAATGAAATCCTGCCAAACAAAAGAAACATTATATACTTTATGGAGAAGCAATACTGATAATGTAACATTAAAAAGTGACTACAAGGCCTATGTCAAATTATTAGATAAGGTCATAAAAAATGCTAAAATTAAACATGAAAAAGATCAAGTGGAATCTTGTAGTAACAATCCTAAAAAATTATGGAAATTTATAAACTCTAGCTTATCTAAGAAAAAAAAAGAGGTAAATAGTATAAATAGCCTCACAATAAATAATGAAATATTAAATAACAAATATGATATAGCTAATTACATGAACATATATTTCTGTGATGTAGGTTTAAATTTAAGTAACAAAATTAAACGTCTTACTAATGCAAATATCAAATTACCTCGAACAAATCCAAAAACAATCTTTATCAATCCTACAAATCAGCTCGAAGTCAGTGTTGGGCCAGCGATTATTTCAATCTGCACCACGCGGCTAACTTCAGAGCGCACCGACGTTCTCGACGCTATCGCCCCCGGTAGAGAACGGCGCGGCAACGAAACTCGCTGCCGCGGCGGTGCGGCCGTCTGCAGCGCCAGGGGCGTATGGGGCAAATCGGGATCGCACTCTCAGAGCGGGCGTGAGCAGGTTAAGTTTTTTTTATACTCCAATTTAAAGAAATTGGAGTGATGATGTTTTGACATTATCAGTGTGCAAAAATACATTTTAGCAACGACGGAGAGAAAATTAGATAAGTATTACTTATTATTTAAATTATTTTGTGTATTTGAATAATAATTCTGAAAGCAATATAATACTTTTGCATAATTATTCAAATAATCAAAACATTCTTCAACCGATATCAATAATTTTTAGAATAGATCCTTTGTGTGTATATCTTTTCTTTTATTTCAGAAGATTGTACATTTGTAACGCATATGGACAAAAAAGTATATAAACTGAATGAAGAAGATAATACGGATGTGCATTGAGTTTACAACTGTGCTCAACCATCAAGATTGTTAATCAGTTATAAAAAATATTTTTGTGGATAGTGAAGAAAAAAACATTAGAAACAAGAAGATCAGTACGTAAATCAAATCAATCACCAAGAAAGATCAAGTTTCCTGAAAGAAATATTTTTTTAATAGAAAAAACTACGTATAAATCATGAATTTTATGAATTTTCATGTTTTTTTTATGGATTTTAAAATTACAAAAATTTTAGTTTCCAAAAATGTTACATTTCCAACTTTTAGATAGAAAACTGGATGGATTTAGAGTGTTTTAGGCATTGTCCCGTGAAAATTTGTCGAGTACTTGCATTTAAAAGTAACAACAAAGGAAAAATCTTGACAATGCAATATCACTGAGTAAAATTGGTCTACAAATAATATCTCGGGCCATTTTATCAGAAATTGTGCCTACTTATGATATACTATTAGTATATGTGACTAATTATATTTTATTTCTTTTTTTCAGGATAATACGCCAGAATCAATTTTTAAAAATCATTAACATAATCTACGATTCTTTACAATTATTTCCAAGCACAAAAACTAGTAAAAGTCTATTATTTCTATGCAAGTTCTACGCAAGAAAGTGAAGGCACGCAGATGTGCTATCCCTAAAATTAATAATCTGATAATTTCTAAACCAAAATAGACAGGAAAAGCGAGTTCTACTCACAAAAGTGGAGGCACGTAGACGAGCTCATAATAAAATTATGAATCAAATATTTACTAAACCTAAGTGGGCTGCGACTTCCACGCAGAAAAGTGGAAACGCGCAGACAGGCTATCTATAAAATGAATAATCAAACAATGTCTAAACCAAAATAGGCGGCGGAAGCGAATTACACCCACAAAATCGCCTACTTAAATTTACAAATTATTTTACTGATAATTTAATTACTAGCCCATCTGCGCGACTCCACTTTTGTGCATGGAACTCGCTTCCCTTGCCTACTTTAATTATAGGTTTATAAATTATTTGGTTATTAATTCTGTAGATACCTCGTCTGCTAGCCTGTATTCTGGAGCTACAAACTCTATCAAAATAAGTTGATAATTAGTTTTATGTAAGCCCCTCTGCGCGCCTTTATTTTAGTGAAAAAGACACGCTTCCCTTGCCTAGTTAGAATTAGAAATTATTCGATTATTTATTTTATAGGGAGCCCGTCAACATGCTTTTATTTTGGAGCAGAGAACTACTTTCCCTTCGCCTATTTAGGTCTAGAAATTATTTAATTAGAAATTTCATTACGAGTCCGTCGGCCGACCTCCTCTTTTGAGAGTGAAAATCCATTCCCCTGCCTAATTTATAGGTTTAAGAATGGTTTAATTATTAATTGTATACTTAGCCTAGCTGCGCACCTTCGTTTTGAGCAAAGAACTCGCATTCCTCGCCCAGTTTCGTTTATAGATTATTTGATGAGAATGTTATTTCTAGCCCGTCTGTCTGCTTCCACTTTTCAATGTGGAACCCGCGTCCGCTGCACTTTGGTTTAGACATTCCTTCATTATTCATTTTATAGCTAAACCGTCTGCGTGCCATCATTCTGGAGCAATAAATTCTATCGAAATGATTTGATAATCAGTTTTATATGAAGCCCGTCGGCACGCCTTTATTTTAGAGCAAAGGACCCGCTACCCTTGCCTAGTTAGGACTAGAAATTCTTCGATTATTAATTTTCAAGGTAGCCAGTCAGCATGCCTTCATTTTGGAGCAAAGAACTCTCTTCCCCGCCTATTTAGGTCTAGAAATTCTTCGATTATTAATTTTCAAGGTAGCCAGTCAGCATGCCTTCATTTTGGAGCAAAGAACTATCTTCCCCGCCTATTTAGGTCTAGAAATTCTTTAATAAGAAATTCTATTAATATTCGAAGTGGAAATTCTTTCCCCCTGCCAACTTAGGATAAAAAATTATTTGATAATTAGATTTATAGGAAGCACGTTTTTATGCCAGAAAATAATTGTAAAAAATCGTAAATTATGTAGGCGAAGGATGCTTGTTCCACGCGTATACGGAAGCGCGTCAGACGGGTATACATGGCAAAATAATTATTTAAATATTTCTTAACCCTAAGTAGGCGGGGATTGCGAGTTCCACTCGTATACGGGAGCGCGTCAGACGTGTATAACGGGCAAAATAATTATTTTAATAATTCTCGACCCGAAGTAAGCGGGGAATGTAAATTCCACGCGTATACGGGAGCGCGTCAGACGTGTATAACTGGCAAAATAATTATTTAAATAATTCTCAACCCCAAGTAGGCGGCGGATGCGAGTTCAACGCGTAAACAGGAGCTCGTCAGACGTATATAACTGGCAAAACAATTATTTGAACAATTCTTAACCCCAAGTAGGAGGGGGATGCGAGTTCCACGCGTATACGGGAGTATTAAGTCCGGAAATAAGTGGAAATAAGTAGTAATTGGTTTTATGTAGGTTTATTATATAAAATACAATAATTTATTACCAATACAATCTGCTGGCTTCTGGTAGATCGATGTGTTGTAATTTCAATTACAATTCTTTTCTATAACACTTGCTTTTATAAATTTACTATAAATAACTTATACGATCTGCTTACTAGACGAGTAAGGCTTACGATTACAATTTCAGTAACTTATAAAATCTGCTTACTAGATGTGTAAGGCTTACGGTTTCAACTTCTCGATGTCGTAGAGGTACACGGAGTTCGCCAGGTTTCTTGTACGCTGTCACTGATTTGCGTGATGCATTTCGCAGTTTTATTATGCGGTTTAATTGGGTTATAGATGATAAATTGAGATCATCTTTATTAAGAAATTTTCGGTTGCGGCTTATACGCGTAGCATTTAAGTGGTAGCATTGTGAAATGCTGATTTGTTAAAAATTTACACGCCACTGTCTTCTGGAGGTCGATGGCTCTCTACGTCACACGGTCTACGGTACGATGCCTGAGCGAAATGCTGCGTTGCATTCTCGCGTTTATATGTCAGGAAATATCTGATGTGAATAAACTTTCAGAATGAAATTCTAAATCTATAATACGTCTCCGGACGTAACACCTCCCCCCTTAGACTGTTGAATGTCATAGAGATTCAACAATGTTATTATGCATCAGAGATTTCCCGTTACAAAAATTTATTGATAAATAAATGATAAAATATAATAATACGGGTTATGAATGATAATAATTACAGTAAAAATAATAATAATAATAAAAATAATGATAATAATAATAATAATAATGATAATAATAATAATAATAATAATAATTATTATTATAATAATAATAATAACAATAATAATGATAATAATAATAATAACGATAACAATAATACTCGTCAGTTCTACTTTGATTTAGTGGTTATCAGGTTTAAGTTTCAAATGACCCTTTCAGCATTTTTGAGGTTGTCTGGTCGAACGTTGATTTGACTTTATATGTAATAATTTTTTTTGTTTTGCTGTATTTACATAAAATAGTCATTCATTAATTAAGCTTAGAAATAATGTGCTTATTAAATAATTTTTTTTTTTTTTTTTTTAGTAAATAAACGATGAGAAATATATAGGGAATGATTCAAGTGATCATTCACTTCCCTTCCTGCTTAGATATTTGGCAAGGGATATGTTTTTTCTTTCCTCTCTTTGTTTAAGTAGAATAACATTAAAGGGCTTTTGATGTTATCATAACAAAATTATTTTAACAATCGTATTATAATTATTTCCAAAAGAAAAATACAATTATATATGGTGTAGGTTTTTTTCGTAAAAAGGAAGTGAATAATTGGAATGATATTGATAAATTTTGACTTGTTATTGCTTTTATGCATCATTGTATTTTACCTTTGTTTGAAAACTTTCAGTCATTTCAAAAGTTCATTTTAGAACTTGAACTTTTGTTTCGGCATAGGTAGCATTCACATATCTGCTTTAAAGAATACGCAATCTGTTAGAGTAGAAAAATGTTTTACATACTCAATACAGTGCAGAATAGTGTATCTTATATAGGATGATCATGTTAGTATATGACAGAACTGATCATTCCAAATACATATATTCTATTTAATCTTAGCAATGTGAACGTAGCTACCTGAATAATTTTTTTTGTTCTGAAACTCTTTAATAAATTTTGATGAGTATCAACAATTTTTTTCCTTTTTTTTTCCTTTTTTTTTTTTTTTTTTTTGTAGGTAAATACAGTTTAATTTTGCATAAAATTAGTCAAATTATTATTATCTTTTTTTTTTATCATACGTTAAAAGGTTTAGGAATCGGTTCTACTTCTTTTCCTTTTGGATTAGTTCTATACTTTGTTATTCAAAGATAAAATCATAAGCTATTAAATTGATCATAAGTTAATTCGTCCCTGTAATGTTTTCTACTTTGTGATTAAATAATTACTTTATATATTTTTATTATTTAATAACACATCATTTTCACATGTCAAATTTTTTTGATTGTTTGATTGTTATAAGACCAAAGTTACTTTGTATTAATATCTAATCGCAATATTTATGTATTATTTTTAAAATTTCATTATTCAAGTATATCTTATTTCAATCGCATTTTTCTAAAATTATTAGCTTTCTTAGGGGATATAGTTGCTTTTCATAAAATACTGACAAGTTGATACGAACAATTGTAGACAAACGGATAAGTGGTTATAATTTTAAATTGTATATTTGGTAAAATCTGGATCACCTTAGGGTTATATATTAGTTGACCAAGAAGTAGGATGGTTTTGCTTCAAATGGAAAAGTTCAGCTGCAATTATAATCCTGTATTAAATTTGGAAAAATAAGAAGAGATTATGATAGATGTTAATATTGAGTATGTTGTCCACATCCTAAAACAAAAATGTTATGTTATTATTTGTTATAATATTGCTTTGCTTGTTTTTCATAATTAGTTAAGATATTATTTTGTTCATTTTAATAGCGTTGAAAATTCTTATTATGCTGATCGTTTTGAAATTTATTCATATTTGGTTCTTTAATAGGCCATGTTTTGTCTCTCTTTTTAAACCTTTTTCTGATAGCAAATTTATTGTAGTAACCTTTAGATTTTAATTTTAGTTTTGTAATTTTTGAGAATTCTTTTAAATATTTTTTATAATTAGATATCCATTTTAGTTTTCTGACGTTTTTATTAGATTCTACTTTGATAGGATAGTTAAAAAATAACTGCAATTGGTGTACTTTATTAGGATTTGTATTTAGATTGATTATTACGTTATGATCTTGATTACCCAAAGTTTCTTTTAGTTGATTTTTATTGTCAAGCTGTTCTTGGTGTTCTTGATTATCAAATATTTTTAGATGACTTTTATTCTCTAAATGTTTTTTTAGTTTTTGATTATCAAACATATCTTTTGGTTGATTTTCATTTTCGAAAACTACTTTACTATTATTTAATAAGTTCTTTAGATTTTTTGTATCATTTAATAAAGACTCTTCTGAATGTATTGATGCTATATTCTCTTTTAACGAATTTTCAAGCGAGTTTTGTTGGAATTTAGTTTCCATTTGATCATCTTCGGAAAATGGTTCAGCTAAAGCAAAAGTTATGTCTAAAATGACTTTAAGATCATCATAAAAAGTTACTGTTTCCAACGAATTATTACCTTCTTTATTATTTTCATTCGAAATTTCATTCTTTTGGTTATTTATATTGGATTCATTAAAATGAATTACATTAATTTCATCACAATCCTCATGAGTTTTTAAATTAGATTCGTTGAAATTCATTTCTTCATTAGTCTCATAATTTTTTACAGTAGATTCAATAGAATCAATTAAATTTGTTTCCATAATTTCTTCAATTTCATGATTATTTTTGAAAATTTCGTTAAAGTCTATAAAATTAATTTCATTAGTATTTCCATGATTTTTTATAATCATATTATTATCTTTTGGTTCATCAGTGATTTCATGTATTTTTATAAAAGGTACGATAATTAAATTGATTTCTTTATCATCATTAATTATTGTAGATTCCTCTATGATATTAGTTTCCTGTTTAATTTTATTTACTTTATTTTCTGTAATTAGTTTATTACCATTATACCTTTCAATATTCGTTGTATTAACTTTGTTTTTCTGAATTTTTGATTCGTTAATTGTTTCTTTCGTAACATTATGGTATGATTCATCAGTATTAATACTTGGATATTGTTTGATTTCCTCACATTCTTCAGTAGTATGATCTGGATTTTTACAAAGATCACAATGATTTCCCATTGCATTATATTGCATCATAAGATTTTTAAGTTTTCTGCAGTTGTCGATGTCATGTCCAATTCTTTTGCAATAATCACATTGAATTCTTTTCCTATTTACTGTATTGGGTTGTTGATTATTAAAAATCGTGTTTCTTGGCTTGTAATTTGGTTCTTGAGTTTTGTTAATGAATCGGTTATAATTTCTTGTAGTATTTGGTAATTGATGAATTTCTTTATTTTCTAAAATTTTGTAGTTTGTGCTATTTTGAGAATGAGCATTTCTTTCTGGGCAATACTTTGCTGTATGTCCGATTCTGTTGCAAATTTGACAAATTATTCTATTTCTTAAAATCGCACGCTTGCAATCTGATGAATCGTGGTCTTCTTCCTTACATAACGCGCACCACATTATTTTTTCGTTTATAGGGCAATATTTTATCCAGTGCCCGAGTTTATTGCATTTCATACATACTGCTGACAGACAGTCTTTAGTTGAGTGACCCGTGCTTCCGCAATACTCACAATCAAGTTCATATTTCTTTATAACAGGGCATTGAGTAGCTGCATGTCCTATCATTTGACAGTATTGGCAATAATCTTCATTTGTTTGGTTAAATGTACACTTCTCTACAGAATGTCCTCTGTGATTACAGAGTTTACAAAAAAGTTCTATTTTATTTTTAGCATTGTTGCAAAAATAAGATATATGATCTTTACTTTTACAATAAACACAAACTGCATTAGAGCAAAACAATGCTTCGTGATATTGATCTCGGCAAATTTGACAATGAAATACTTTAGTATAATAATGGTTTTGTTGTTTAAAATTATAAAATGTATTAGCTTGATTATTCATCATAGTTTTTTCATTTTATTAAATGTTCGTAATTATTATTGTAGTTTATTTTTGAATTTATCTTTTATTTTGTTTATTATTGTCTTACTTTCATTTTCTCGTTTGAGTATTGTTTATTTTTTATATTATAATATTTAAATATTTTTCATTTTCTTATTTTATTATATTCCCTTTTGCAATGTAATATTTTATTGTAATTTTTTTTTGGTATGATTCTTCATTATAATATTCTTACTTTTATTGTAATACTTTTCGTTTGTTTAGTTATTTTTTATTATTATTTTGATTTCCTTATTTTGATAAAAAATGACTTGGTTATTTTATACACTGATTATATCTCTCATATGTTTTCTATTTTGTATTGTGTAAATTCTCTATTATTTATTTCCCTTTATTTATTTCTCTTCATTCATTTCTTATGTTTTGTTCTTTATTCTTTTTATTTATGTATCAGTATACTTAATATTTATTTTTAAATATCTTTTATTATTAGTTCAACTATATATTTTTTGTGTATTATTTATTTGGCAATTTATTTATTTATTTGCCAATTTTATATCTCTATTCTTAATGTTTTTCGTGTAATTTGATTTCTGATATTCTTATTTCTTGTTTATGTATAATATTTATCCATTCAATGATCATTATTTTGTATTATTATTTCATTTTTCTCCTTCGTGTTGGATTTGTTTTATTTATTTCAATTTCTTTTTATTTATTTATTCATTTGTTTATTTGTTTATTTTTTTTCACTAATATTTTAGTTATTTGTTTTTACTGATATTATTTAATTATTTGTTTCTTAATGTTTCCCTATATGAATTTTTCACTTTAAATTTCTTGTTTGTTAAATATATTTGCGTGATGCTATTTACTTATATATTTTGATTTATTTTGATTTTATCTTTATGTGAAATCTTTTTTTTTTTTATATTCGTTTACGTTATTTGTATTTGGGTTATCCTTTCTTCTTTCCCTATTTCTATAACATCGTCTATTTTCCCTTTTTTTTTATTTATCTGTTAATATGTTAGTAATCTGGACGAGCCGTACACGTTCATCTTCAGAAGTTTAAACGATCATGCTACAATGATCCTCTCAACTACTTACTGCAAAACGAGAAGCTCGGAATCAGTTAGTAGTGATATTTTTAGTAATTTTCAAATACTATTCGTTTCCTCTTACTCCGGTCTTATTTTTCGTATAAATCTAGTGAACTTACGTTCGATTCGTACCGGAACCACTGTTAAGTCCGGAGAAAAGTTATATTTATTCTTTAATTTGAAATAGTCTAGTGAACGATTGTTCGACCGGTACCGGAACCACTGTTAAGTCCGGAAATAAGTGGAAATAAGTAGTAATTGGTTTTATGTAGGTTTATTATATAAAATACAATAATTTATTACCAATATAATCTGCTGGCTTCTGGTAGATCGATGTGTTGTAATTTCAATTACAATTCTTTTCTATAACACTTGCTTTTATAAATTTACTATAAATAACTTATACGATCTGCTTACTAAACGAGTAAGGCTTACGATTACAATTTCAATAACTTATAAAATCTGCTTACTAGATGTGTAAGGCTTACGGTTTCAACTTCTCGATGTCGTAGAGGTACACGGAGTTCGCCAGGTTACTTGTACGCTGTCACTGATTTGCGTGATGCATTTCGCAGTTTTATTATGCGGTTTAATTGGGTTATAGATGATAAATTGAGATCATCTTTATTAAGAAATTTTCGGTTGCGGCTTATACGCGTAGCATTTAAGTGGTAGCATTGTGAAATGCTGATTTGTTAAAAATTTACACGCCACTGTCTTCTGAAGGTCGATGGCTCTCTACGTCACACGGTCTACGGTACGATGCCTGAGCGAAATGCTGCGTTGCATTCTCGCGTTTATATGTCAGGAAATATCTGATGTGAATAAACTTTCAGAATGAAATTCTAAATCTATAATACGTCTCCGGACGTAACAGGAGCACGTCAGACCACTATAAAAAGCAAAATAATTATTTAATTATTTCCTAACCCTAAGTAGGCGGGGAATGCAAGTTCCACGCTTATACGAGAGCGAATCAGACCACCATAGAAAGAAATGTAATTATTTAAATAATTCTCAACCCCAAGTAGGCAGGGGATGCGAGTTCTGCGCGTATACGGGAGAGCATCAGACCACCATAGAAAGCAAAATAATTATATAAATATTTCTTAACCGTAAGTAGGCGGGGGATGCGAGTTCCACGCCAATACGGGAGCACGTCAGTCGTTTATACATAGCAAAGTAATTATTTAAATAATTCTCAACCCCAAGTAGGCAGGGGATGCGAGTTCTGCGCGTATACGGGAGAGCGTCAGACGTGTATACATGTCAAAATAATAATTTAAATAATACTAAACCCCAAGTAGGAGGGGGATGCGAGTGCCACGCGTATACGGGAGCGAATCAGACCACCATAGAAAGAAAAGTAATGATTTAAATATTTCTTAACCCTAAGTAGGCGGGGGATGCGAGGTCCACGCGTATACGGGAGCGCGTCATATGTGTATAACTGGCAATATAATTATTTAAATAATTCTCAACCCCAAGTAGGCAGGGGATGCGAGTTCCGCGCGTATACGGGAGCACCGTCAGACCACCATAGGAAGCAAAATAATTATTTAATCATTTCTTAAACCTAAGTAGGCGGGGAATGCGAGTTTCACGCGTATACGGGAGCGGGTCAGATCACCATAGAAAGCAAAGTAATTATTTAAATAATTCTCAACCCGAAGTAGGCAGAGGATACGAGTTCTGCGCGTATACGGGAGAGCGTCAGACGTTTATGCATGGCAAAATAATTTTTTAAATAATTCTTAACCCCAAGTAGGCGGGGGATGCGAGTTCCTCGCGTATACGGGAGCGCGTCAGACGTGTATACATGACCAAATAATTATTTAAATAATTCTTAACTCCAGCTAGGCGGGAGATGCGAGTTCCACGCGTATACGGGAGCACGTCAGACCTCCATAGAAAGCAAAGTAATTATTTAAATATTTCTTAACCCTAAGTAGGCGGGGGATGCGAGTTCCACGCGTATACGGGAGCGCGTCAGACCTCCATAGAAAGCAAAGTAATTATTTAAATATTTCTTAACCCTAAGTAGGCGGGGGATGCGAGTTCCGCGCGTATACGGGAGCACCGTCAGACCACCATAGGAAGCAAAATAATTATTTAATCATTTCTTAAACCTAAGTAGGCGGGGAATGCGAGTTTCACGCGTATACGGGAGCGGGTCAGATCACCATAGAAAGCAAAGTAATTATTTAAATAATTCTCAACCCGAAGTAGGCAGGGGATACGAGTTCTGCGCGTATACGGGAGAGCGTCAGACGTTTATGCATGGCAAAATAATTTTTTAAATAATTCTTAACCCCAAGTAGGCGGGGGATGCGAGTTCCTCGCGTATACGGGAGTGCGTCAGACGTGTATACATGACCAAATAATTATTTAAATAATTCTTAACTCCAGCTAGGCGGGAGATGCGAGTTCCACGCGTATACGGGAGCACGTCAGACCTCCATAGAAAGCAAAGTAATTATTTAAATATTTCTTAACCCTAAGTAGGCGGGGGATGCGAGTTCCACGCGTATACGGGAGCGCGTCAGACCTGTATACATGGCAAAATAAGTATTTAAATAATTCTTAACTCCAGCTAGGCGGGAGATGCGAGTTCCACGCGTATACGGGGGCGCGTCAGACCTCCATAGAAAGCAAAGTAATTATTTAAATATTTCTTAACCCTAAGTAGGCGGGGGATGCGAGTTCCGCGCGTATACGGGAGCACCGTCAGACCACCATAGGAAGCAAAATAATTATTTAATCATTTCTTAACCCTAAGTAGGCGGGGAATGCGAGTTTCACGCGTATACGGGAGCGGGTCAGACCACCATAGAAAGCAAAGTAATTATTTAAATAATTCTCAACCCCAAGTAGGCAGGGGATACGAGTTCTGCGCGTATACGGGAGAGCGTCAGACGTTTATGCATGGCAAAATAATTTTTTAAATAATTCTTAACCCCAAGTAGGCGGGGGATGCGAGTTCCTCGCATATACGGGAGCGCGTCAGACGTGTATACATGACCAAATAATTATTTAAATAATTCTTAACTCCAGCTAGGCGGGAGATGCGAGTTCCACGCGTATACGGGAGCGCGTCAGACCTCCATAGAAAGCAAAGTAATTATTTAAATATTTCTTAACCCTAAGTAGGCGGGGGATGCGAGTTCCGCGCGTATACGGGAGCACCGTCAGACCACCATAGGAAGCAAAATAATTATTTAATCATTTCTTAACCCTAAGTAGGCGGGGAATGCGAGTTTCACGCGTATACGGGAGCGGGTCAGACCACCATAGAAAGCAAAGTAATTATTTAAATAATTCTCAACTCCAAGTAGGCAGGGGATACGAGTTCTGCGCGTATACGGGAGAGCGTCAGACGTTTATGCATGGCAAAATAATTTTTTAAATAATTCTTAACCCCAAGTAGGCGGGGGATGCGAGTTCCTCGCATATACGGGAGCGCGTCAGACGTGTATACATGACCAAATAATTATTTAAATAATTCTTAACTCCAGCTAGGCGGGAGATGCGAGTTCCACGCGTATGCGGGAGCGCGTCAGACCTCCATAGAAAGCAAAGTAATTATTTAAATATTTCTTAACCCTAAGTAGGCGGGGGATGCGAGTTCCACGCGTATACGGGAGCGCGTCAGACCTGTATACATGGCAAAATAATTATTTAGATAATTCTTATATAGTTTTTTTAGCAGCAAATGGTAGTCAGATTAGAATATATTAGTAGGTAAGCTAGGAGAGTTCTGCCCCACTCTTATACGTGGGCAGCATATCTATGTATAGTATTTCCCCTAGACACCACTGCGCATGCGCGTACTTTCCCGCGTTGATTCAAATATCTGCGCCCACTGATCTCTGTAATTTGAGAGGGTCTTGTTGGGATAGTATATCTATAGTTTTCCCCTAGATACCACTGCACGTACCCCCTACCCGCGACACCCTCGTGTAATTCAGATTATCTCGTTCTCTCGTGTAAGATATACATGACACTATGTATGTGTGTGTGTGTGGGGTGTGTGTTGTGTGTGTGGTGTGTGTGTTGTGTGTGTGTGTGTGTGTGTGGTTGTGTGTGTGTGTGTGTGTGTGTGTGTGTGTGTGTGTGTGTGTGTGTGTGTGTGTGTGTGTGTGTGTGTGTGTGTGTATGTGTGTGTGTGTGTGTGTGTGTGTGTGTGTGTGTGTGTGTGTGTGTGTGTGTGTGTGTGTGTGTGTGTGTGTGTGTGTGTGTGTGTGTGTGTGTGTGTGTGTGTGTGTGTGTGTGTGTGTGTGTGTGTGTGTGTGTGTGTGTGTGTGTGTGTGTGTGTGTGTGTGTGTGTGTGTGTGTGTGTTTTGTGTGCGCATCGGTTTTTACGTACAAGTCTGAATATGCACCTAAATTTGTTATATTAAGTGCTATCCAAACATTTTTTGCATGTTCATAATCTTCATCAGATATGTGACTGCTATTTAATTTGCTATAAAATTCATCTTTCGTTAGCAGTCTTGAAACTTGAAGTTTTTCTTTAGAGTCTAGATAATCATAAGGAAAGACACCCTTTCTTCTCAACAGTTGAAATTTTTCTTCAGTTAATACTTTATCTTTAGAGAACTCTTGCCGCAAAATTCTAAATTCCTCGAGGTATGACGATAGTTTATCCAGCGATGATGCCATGAATCGGTAGGAGTTAATAAATCTAAAGTTTATGTCATTTCCTTCCTTGTGCTTGGCAAATGAGATGAAACGTTCATTATTTAACGGTAAAAGATTAACCCGACCAGGAAAACCTTGAGCAATAGCCTTGACGAGAAAGTGGGCGTCATAGCCAGTTAAATTGTGGAATATAACCGGAATACTGCATGACTCTTGGTAATTGAGGTTACATTTTTCATGCGCTGCTCCTCGATATCTGAAACATATAACAATAATAAATTAAAGTAATATGTTTAAGTAATAAGGATGCATATTTAACCTTCCCTTCCAGTCAGATGACAGTGATCTCGAACACGCTCCTCGCCCAAGGGTTTCTCATAAATATGACAAATTTTTGTGCATTGGAATGCTTATTCTTGTTCCAATGTTAACATTTCCATGGGTATTGCACATTCTAAGGCAGTCTCTACATTCTCAGCTAAAACTTGCAATTCCCTTGCAAACCATTCAGCAGGGCTCGGTCCTCTGTAGCTACGGTAATATGATAGAGAGTTATCATAGCTACATTTTAAGTAGTACGCCACACTGAATGCCTCATGCTTTTGATAAGCGTTCCCAACTTGTATAGGTTTCAAGAGACACTCAAAATCTGCATAAATGTCAAATGGTACTTTTTCTTTATTATTATAATTTTTAAATTGTAAAATTTGGTCTCTTGATCTAGGTAAGTTCACTCTACACTTATTGATTTGCGCACAATCTTGTTTATGATATTCTACTTTAGAGATATCTCTAAAGTAATGTAGACATCTATCACATAAATATTTTCGGCCATTACGTTTTGAAAGTTGTGAAGATACCAAGCGAGATGAGTCTTTGATACAATCATAATGAGATATAACTGTAGTATCTTCCTCCAGCTCTTCTTCTTCATCCTCATCCTCATAATTATTTTGTATCAGAAGAAGGTTTACATGTATTTCCTTCTTAAATGTTGTTATATGCAGTGACGCAACTTTAAATTTTCCAGTAAACTTTTTTGAAATATAAATATTCGTCGAGAGATTATTTTGTTTTTCAAACTTTGGAATTTGGTTTGGTCTTAAAGGAAATTCTATTCCTGTAAAATTTAATTCGTTCTCATATTGCTTATATTCTTTCACTCGAACTGAATGGTGCAGAGAATGCAAGGCCGATAGTATTGCCCATTTGAAACATGCATTGTCTTCATTTTGCACATTAACACATGCTTTTTTCCTTTTTATAAAATCTGGTAAGTCAATGTAATAACTTCCATGAATTGGATTAAATTTATTTATATGTACACTCAAGTTAAGAATTGTATGCAGCGACCATCCTGAATCCCGCTCTTCAAATTCTTCCATATCTCTTAATATGCGCTGTTTAACGTTTGTCGTAAACCATTGTTTTAAATCTGTTGTTTGCGAAATCGATTCAGCTTTCGTATTAAAATATTTCATTTCAATTATTTCTTCATCAGCTTTCGTTATCACATATTCAGCTGCCAGCACTGTATATACTATAAGATTATTTTCTTTCTTCAATGCATTTATAATTCGAATCCAGTAGCGTCTAAGTTCTTTAAGTTTGTAATAACCCCCGATCTGATTCATTCATTAAATGCACATTTAAGATCTTGCCATTTTACTCTGTCTAGTAATCTTTTGCGTAAACCCTCTCCTCCTTTTAGTAAACTTTTTAGTTTCAATTGATGAGATTACTATAATCCAATCGTAGATAAGTATTTTTGTTTCTCTGGAACTGTAGCTTCAACTTTTCGCAATAATTTGCTCAAAATTTGGATATTTTGTGTTGTATATTTTATCCATTTTGGAATCTCGCTTTTATCAATTTTACCACTTTGTAGCAATTGCGCAACGTCTCGCGTACGCTCAACGATTTTTTTACACTCGTAAGCAGACATGTTGATTCTTCTAAGAACAGTTATCAACTATTCGAAAACGCGTTGTGTGCGCTCTTTTATACTTTTACTAGTGTTAATTTGCCTCTCTTCGCTGCTTCTCGATTTCTGTTGGATTTCGAGATCGATTCGAGATTTCGAGATACCTCGCAAAACCGAACGAATATCGATCGCTTAAGGAAATTCAATAATAATGATAATAACCCCTGAAAGAGATTCTCTTTTACACTGAAAGAATTGCAGCAGCTACGTCGTATTTATAGGGTCTGTATGACGCAAAAATTGATTGGAATCTCTGATAATATCGTTCTAGAACCTTACAAAAATAAACTGTTTACAAAACCCCCTTTTAATTTGATATCCTTCGCATACATTCAAGAGACACAACCTGCAAAATTTTAAGAAGTGCGTTATACCCTTTGATATACCGCAAACACATGCAAATGCTTAAATACAGAAGAGTTGTTGACAGGAAACGGCTGTAATTTGATACCTCTTCAATATGTCACACCTATTTATCATACAGAATTCTTCGCAATATTTCTTTTAACTTGATACCCATACACTTGTTATCTACAAGTCAAAGCATTGGAACGTTTACCCTTTGATATACCGCAAAAATTCTTTAAGCAAAGACTTGTTGACAATAAAAGGTTGTAATGTAATACCTCTTCGGTATATTGTTATTGTTCCAAAATTCCAGGAACTATTAATAAAATTAATATAAATTTAGTAATATAATAAGAAGTTTGGATGAGGGGATTATAATTTCAAAGAATTAAGTTTATTATGTATTGTATGAATTTTATTGTAAATTAAAGTATTAAGTAGCTAATAAGAAAGAGCACCTTCTTACAAATGCACAAATTATTAAATTTCATTTATATATCTCAAAATTGTATGCGAAATCTCAGCAATAAACTCATGCTCAAATAAAATAAATTCTATACCTCGCGAACGGCTTGAGAAACGATTATAAGGGCTGGCAATTCATTGGTATTGTCGTATAAAACTTTTATTAATAACTTAAACATTTTTAATTCTGTAAGTAAGCCGAAAGAGTGTGGATAAGGAGAGCGCCATTGAAATACTCTCGAGTTCCAAGAATCACGCCGTACGAATATCGGAACAAAGAGGAGGTGCGATAGATAAGGCATTGCATGTACGTGGACATCAATATACGTTCGTTAGAAGTTAGTGTGTATCAAGATGATGATACATTCCTTTTCACATACACACACACGCGCACACACACACATACACACACACACACACACACACATGGTGTAATATTTTGCCTATTAAAAATTCTCCTTCTGACGAACGTATATTGATGTCCACATACATGAATTGCGTTATCTATCGCACCTCCTCTTTGTTCCGATATTCGCACGGCGTGATTCTTGGAACTCGAGAGTATTTCAATTGCTCTCTCCTTATCCACACTCTTTCGGCTTACTTACAGAATTAAAAATGTTTAAGTTATTAATAAAAGTTTTATAGGACAATACCAATGAATTGACAGCCCTTATAATCGCTTCTCGTGAGAGAATCAAAATTCGCTTATTTTTTCGATATCTCAAGCCGTTCGCGAGGTATAGAATTTATTTTATTTGAGCATGAGTTTATTGTTGAGATTTCGCATACAATTTTGAGATATATAAATGAAATTTAATAATTTGTGCATTTGTAAGAAGGCGCACTTTCTTATTAGCTACTTAATACTTTAATTTACAATGAAATTCATACAATACATAATAAACGTAATTCTTTGAAATTATAATCCCCTCATCCAAACTTCTTATTATATTACTAAATTTATATTAATTTTATTAATAGTTCCTGGAATTTTGGAACAATAACAATATACCGAAGAGGTATTACATTACAACCTTTTATTGTCAACAAGTCTTTGCTTAAAGAATTTTTGCGGTATATCAAAGGGTAAACGTTCCAATGCTTTGACTTGTAGATAACAAGTGTATGGATATCAAGTTAAAAGAAATATTGCGAAGAATTCTATATGATAAATAGGTGTGGCATATTGAAGAGGTATCAAATTACAGCCGTTTCCTGTCAACAACTCTTCTGTATTTAAGCATTTGCATGTGTTTGCGGTATATCAAAGGGTATAACGAACTTCTTAGAATTTTGCAGGTTGTGTTTCTTGAATGTATGCGAAGGATATCAAATTAAAAGGGGGTCTTGTGAACAGTTTATTTCTGTAAGGTTCTAGAACGAGATTATCAGAGATTCCAATCAATTTTTGTGTCATACAGACCCTATAAATACGACGTAGCTGCTGCAATTCTTTCAGTGTAAAAGAGAATCTCTTTCAGGGGTTATTATCATTATTATTGAATTTCCTTAAGCGATCGATATTCGTTCGGTTTTGCGAGGTATCTCGAAATCTCGAATCGATCTTGAAACCCAACAGAAATCGAGAAGCAGCGAATAGAGGCAAATTAACACTAGTAAAAGTATAAAAGAGCGCACACAACGCGTTTTCGAATAGTTGACAACTGTTCTTAGAAGAATCAACATGTCTCCTTACGAGTGTAAAAAAATCGTTGAGCGTACGCGAGAAGTTGCGCAACTGCTACAAGGTGGTAAAATTGATAAAAGCGAGATTCCAAAATGGATAAAATATACAACACAAAATATCAAATTTTTGAGCAAATTATTGCGAAAAGTTGAAGCTACAGTTCCAGAGAAACAAAAATACTTATCTACGATTGGATTATTGAAATCTCATCAATTGAAACTAAAAAGTTTACTAAAAGGAGGAGAGGGTTTACGCAAAAGATTACTAGACAGAGTAAAATGGCAAGATCTTAAATGTGCATTTAATGAACGAATCAGATCGGGTGTTATTACAAACTTAAAGAACTTAGACGCTACTGGATTTATGAAAGATGCTGAGACATTGTTTAAAATTCGAATTATAAATGCATTGAAGAAAGAAAATAATCTTAAAGTATATACAGTGCTTGCAGCTGAATATGTGATAACGAAAGCTGATGAAAAAATAATTGAAATGAAATATTTTAATACGAAAGCTGAATCGATTTCGCAAACAACAGATTTAAAACAATGGTTTACAACAAACGTTAAACAGCCCATATTAAGAGATATGGAAGAATTTGAAGAGCGAGATTCAGGATGGTCGCTTCATACAATTCTTAACTTGAGTGTACATATAAATAAATTTAATCCAATTCATGGAAGTTATTACATTGACTTACCAGATTTTATAAAAAGGAAAAAAGCATGTGTTAATGTGCAAAATGAAGACAATGCATGTTTCAAATGGGCAATACTATCGGCCTTGCATTCTGTGCATCATTCAGGTCGACTGAAAGAATATAAGCAATATGAGAACGAATTAAATTTTACAGGAATAGAATTTCCTGTAAGACCAAAACAAATTCCAAAATTTGAAAAACAAAATAATCTCTCGACGAATATTTACATTTTAAAAAAGTGTAGTGGAAAATTTAAAGTTGCGCCACTGCATATAACAACATTTAAGAAGGAAACACATGTAAACCTTCTTCTGATACAAAATAATTATAAGGATGAGGATGAAGAAGAAGAGCTGGAGGAAGATACTACAGTTATATCTCAGTATGTTTGGATCAAAGACTTATCTCGCTTGGTATCTTCACAACTTTCAAAACGTAATGGCCGAAAATATTTATGTGATAGATGCCTACATTACTTTAGAGATATCTCTAAATTAGAATATCATGAACAAGATTGTGCGCAAATCAATAAGGGTAGAGTGAACTTACCTACATCAAGAGACCAAATTTTACCATTTAAAAATTATAATAATAAAGAGAAAGTGCCATTTGTCATATATGCAGATTTTGAGTGTCTTTTGAAACCTATACAAGTTGGAAACGCTTATCAAAAGCATGAGGCATTCAGTGTGGGGTACTACTTAAAATGTAGCTATGATAACTCTCTACCATATTACCGTAGCTACAGAAGACCGAGCCCTGCTGAATGGTTCGCAAGGGAATTGCAATTTTAGCTGAGAATGTAGAGACTGCCTTAGAATGTGCAATACCTATGGAAATGTTAACATTGGAACAAGAACAAGCATTCCAATGCACAAAAACTTGTCATAATTGTGAGAAACCCTTGGGCGAGGAGCGTGTTCGAGATCACTGTCATCTGACTGGAAGGTAAGGTTAAATATGCATCCTTATTACTTAAACATATTACTTTAATTTATTATTGTTATATGTTTCAGATATCGAGGAGCAGCGCATGAAAAATGTAACCTCAATTACCAAGAGTCATGCAGTATTCCGGTTATATTCCACAATTTAACTGGCTATGACGCCCACTTTCTCGTCAAGGCTATTGCTCCAGGTTTTCCTGGTCGGGTTAATCTTTTACCGGTAAATAAAGAACGTTTCATCTCATTTACCAAGCACAACGAAGGAAATGACATAAACTTTAGATTTATTGACTCCTACCGATTCATGGCATCATCGCTGGATAAACTATCGTCATACCTCGAGGAACTTAGAATTTTGCGGCAAGAGTTCTCTAAAGATGAAGTATTAACTGGAGAAAAATTTCAACTGTTGAGAAGAAAGGGTGTCTTTCCTTATGATTATCTAGACTCTAAAGAAAAACTTGAAGTTTCAAGACTGACAACGAAAGATGAATTTTATAGCAAATTAAATAGCAGTCACATATGTGACGAAGATTATGAACATGCCAAAAATGTTTGGATAGCATTTAATATAACAAATTTAGGTGAATATTCAGACTTGTACTTAAAAACCGATGTACTACTCTTGGGAGAGGTGTTTGAAAATTTTCGCAACAGCTCTCTTAAAGCCTATGGCTTAGATCCAGCACACTATTATACAACTCCAGCCCTAACTTGGGATGCCATGTTGAAGTATACAAATATTACAATGTATTTATTTTATAACTCTCTCCCGCTCCCCTCTCTTTCTCTCCCTCAACAGATGTCAAACTCTGTACCAAGAACTTTAATGAGAGCCTAAATATTTTTTTTTAAACAATCAGTAAAACAAATAGTGGCTAAGGCAAATGTATGAGTTTTCTCTGTATAATTAATCAACATCTGTCACACTCTGAACCAAGAACTTTAATGAAAACCTAAATATTTTTTTAAAACAATCAGCAACACAAATAGTATTATTAATGTAACAACACAATTTGTCTAGTCTTTTTATTTTTCTAGTCTCATCTATTCAATAAGCACTCTCTACAAATGGTAATAATTTTTTCATGACTGTACTAATAATAATAGTGTTGATATTTAAAACTTTCTACGAAAGTGTAAAATAAGGCAAGTATAGAAGTTTTTTCTGTATAATCTATGTATAATCTAAATATAAAACTTTCTACGAAAGTATAAAATAAGGCAAGTATAGACGTTTTTTCTGTATAATATACTCTTCCTCTCTCTCTTCCCCCGCCCTCTCTCACCCTCTCTCCCCCCCTCTTTCTTCCTCTCTCTCTCTTAACATCCGTCAAACTCTGTACCAAAAACTTTAATCACAGCTTAAATATTTTTGTTTAATACAATCAACATGTTTAAAAAAAAAAATAATTCCTTAAGTACGTTACCTACGTTAATTAAACACAAGAAAGTACTGAAATCAATTATATTGTAGTCAAGTACCCATAACTTAACTTGACTGACATAATACAACTTTTCGTACCTACTCAAAAATATTCAGCTAGCGGGCATGAAGTACTATTTAACACCCAAGAGGCGTAATAGCTCTCATACTCCTACAAAACTTTATAGAACCTACGCACTTTACGTCCGTGTGGGCAAAAATTATTTAAATTATATATAACTATCTTTTACTTCGTCGAGTAAATGTATACTGAACAAATTATATGTATGTAGATTCAAATTCTTCATTGCAAATCAAACAAACGAAAGTTGTGAAATCAATTACCGATAGTCAAGTAATGCAAACAACTCTCCGAAACAACTGTATGACTGATCTCAGAAATATATTATTCTAATTTGTTCATTCTTCTATACAAATTAAACACAAGAAAGTACTGAAATCAATTTATTGTAGTCAAGTATACCCATAAGGTAACTTGACTGAGATAATAGAACTTTTAGTACCTTGCGTGTAAAATTACATTTCACGCCCACGTTGTAACTTCAAAAATATTCACCCAGCAGGCATAAAGTACTACTTAACGCCTAATAAGCGGAATAGCTCACATATTCCTACAACACTTTATAGAACCTACGCACTTTACTCCCGGGTAGACGAAAATTATTAATTAATTACTATTATGCCTTCTTTTTATTTCTAAAATTAATAAGAATTTTATCAGATATTTACGAAGTCAATGCCTATATAAAAAAATTACATAGTTACCAACACATCCCCATTTTTCATTATTTTTTCTCAATTTTGAAATTTCTATAATATTACGCATCTTGGGAGGACACGAGAAGTCTAGAGCTGCTCTAGCAGGGGTGGTCGTCCAATCTTCCATACATACTTGGCGGGCCCGACGGTTTGCAGTTTACCGGTGAGCTTTGTAAATGTAGAATACTAAATTTTTGCATATACCTATAAGTCCACCATAAATACCGTTTAAATATAATATCCCTACATGTACTGTGTGCATAATCATGATTTACTTTTATTACCTAAAATATTTTTCCTTGTGTTCGTCTTTTTTTATATGGGAATGAAATAAAAATATACATATAAATTCATAGTCTATTCAAAAGAGCTTTAAATTTTACTAACTATTTTATGAGCCACCTATTTTTATCCTTTTCCCGCGTGTAAATATCATATGAGATCTTATATGAGTATTTCGGACATCAGATCAGATAAGACATCATGTTATGAGTATTTCGGACATGACATCAGATAAGACTCATATATGTTATGTCATCTGCAATTTTATATGTTATGGGATCTCATATGTGATCTCATATGGGATCTGATGTCCGATATTCTCATATGAGATCTCATATGAAATTTTCATCTGTGTTTGGACTTTTCTATTTAAAAAGAGTAATATATTCACGGATCAGTATTTAATATCTAGAAGCAATTGATTTATACATTTTATCTGATCTTTAAACGTATGAATATTCATATGAAAATGACAATGTCTACACCTTAAACTGCAAACCGTCGGGCCCGCCAAGTATGTATGGAAGATTGGACGACCACCCCTGCTAGAGCAGCTCTAGACTTCTCGTGTCCTCCCAAGATGCGTAATATTATAGAAATTTCAAAATTGAGAAAAAATAATGAAAAATGGGGATGTGTTGGTAACTATGTAATTTTTTTATATAGGCATTGACTTCGTAAATATCTGATAAAATTCTTATTAATTTTAGAAATAAAAAGAAGGCATAATAGTAATTAATTAATAATTTTCGTCTACCCGGGAGTAAAGTGCGTAGGTTCTATAAAGTGTTGTAGGAATATGTGAGCTATTCCGCTTATTAGGCATTAAGTAGTACTTTATGCCTGCTGGGTGAATATTTTTGAAGTTACAACGTGGGCATGAAATGTAATTTTACACGCAAGGTACTAAAAGTTCTATTATCTCAGTCAAGTTAACTTATGGGTATACTTGACTACAATAAATTGATTTCAGTACTTTCTTGTGTTTAATTTGTATAGAAGAATGAACAAATTAGAATAATATATTTCTGAGATCAGTCATACAGTTGTTTCGGAGAGTTGTTTGCATTACTTGACTATCGGTAATTGATTTCACAACTTTCGTTTGTTTGATTTGCAATGAAGAATTTGAATCTACATACATATAATTTGTTCAGTATACATTTACTCGACGAAGTAAAAGTTAGTTATATATAATTTAAATAATTTTTGCCCACACGGACGTAAAGTGCGTAGGTTCTATAAAGTTTTGTAGGAGTATGAGAGCTATTACGCCTCTTGGGTGTTAAATAGTACTTCATGCCCGCTAGCTGAATATTTTTGAGTAGGTACGAAAAGTTGTATTATGTCAGTCAAGTTAAGTTATGGGTACTTGACTACAATATAATTGATTTCAGTACTTTCTTGTGTTTAATTAACGTAGGTAACGTACTTAAGGAATTATTTTTTTTTTTAAACATGTTGATTGTGTTAAACAAAAATATTTAAGCTGTGATTAAAGTTTTTGGTACAGAGTTTGACGGATGTTAAGAGAGAGAGAGGAAGAAAGGGGAGGGGGGAGAGACGGTGAGAGAGGGCGGGGGAAGAGAGAGAGGAAGAGTATATTATACAGAAAAAACGTCTATACTTGCCTTATTTTATACTTTCGTAGAAAGTTTTATATTTAGATTATACATAGATTATACAGAAAAAACTTCTATACTTGCCTTATTTTACACTTTCGTAGAAAGTTTTAAATATCAACACTATTATTATTAGTACAGTCATGAAAAAATTATTACCATTTGTAGAGAGTGCTTATTGAATAGATGAGACTAGAAAAAATAAAAAGACTAGACAAATTGTGTTGTTACATTAATAATACTATTTGTTTTGCTGATTGTTTTAAAAAATATTTAGGTTTTCATTAAAGTTCTTGGTTCAGAGTGTGACAGATGTTGATTAATTATACAGAGAAAACTCATACATTTGCCTTAGCCACTATTTGTTTTACTGATTGTTTAAAAAAATATTTAGGCTCTCATTAAAGTTCTTGGTACAGAGTTTGACATATGTTGAGGGAGAGAAAGAGAGGGGAGCGGGAGAGAGTTATAAAATAAATACATTGTAACTAGCCACACTACTGCAACACAATCCGCTAGCAAATTAAAATATTGGTTGCAGATAAAAAAGTAGCCATTACAGTAATTTATATATTATGGTTTCATATACGGTAATTCACAGAACAGATAGCTACTCTGAAACATTTGGCGCCCATCACGATAAGCCAATCACTATATAATAATTACATTATATTTTCAACTCTTAGATTCGTTGAAATTTTAACTAGAAACCAGTTGAATTAATAACCAATCAGACACATCTTGCAAAATTAAACACAAAAGTTTATGAACTAAGAATCATTGAGAGAAAAAAGCTTTCTCCATTCTTTTAAAATATAAAACATCTTGAAACATCTTGAATTTCTGATAATAAAAGCTTCCGTAACATTCTTGTATACTTTTTGAAATAATTATCTGAATCTTGTGTAGAAAAATATTTACTGAGAACTCCTCTGAAACATTTTGACGTCTCCCACCGTGAGAAAATTATAAAATTAGATTAACTGAGCACTTTTATCTGTAGACATTTTCACAATATTTACTGAGAACTCTTCTGAAACATTTTGACGTCTCCCACCATGAGAAAATTATAAAATTAGATTAACTGAGCACTTTTATTCACAACAATAACACATCATTTTTTCTTTTTTCTCTATTTTATTGTTCACTTAACATAATCTTTTAATTGATGTTTAAGTAAATAAATATGCACAGCGCCAATATCAACAAAGTTTCTTGAAGTATAGACAAAAAATGTTTTTTTTTAACCAAGGCTCTGACCAATATTTTAAATTCTGATTTTAAGTAGAGGTTAGAAATTTGTTATCAACACTTCATTTAACACATCATACCGATACTTTATTTTATTTATAGGCACCCATTGCCATAAGCCAATCACTATATAATTACATTATATTCGACACTTAGATTCGTTTAAATTTTAACTAGAAACCACTTGAATTAATAAGCAATCAGATACATCTTGCAAAATCTTATATATCACTATTTCCGGGTTTTAATAATGCTAGTTTACCTTTAGAAATCATAGGGCCAGTAAAGCATATCCACAATTAAAACACCATAAACTAGAACGAGGCTTGATCTGCTAGAGCGAATATTATCAGCAACAGTATTTCTATTTTTTCTACTACAGGAGGTTGCATGCTTTGACAGACTTGAACATAATTAATCTTTTGGTGGCCTTAAAATACAAAATAATAATTTTGAACTCTTCTATGTTACATACTATTTAAAGATGATCTACTTGTCAATTATCCTTGTTCTGATATCTCTGTAATAACAAAAAAAAATATTTCACAAAGTAACAATACTTATATTAATAACATTATTTTTTTTATTTTATAATGATAGTTTGCTACTTATCTGAAAATATATCTGAGATATACCAAGTCCATTTAATATCTATCGAATTTCAATGATGTAAAAAGTCTTGAATATAACTTGTATATAAATGATGATTGTATATGGACCAATGCGTAATATTGAAAGTTTTATGTATACATAAAATAATAAGGTTAGGTTGGTTGACCAGATATATATATATACCATATACGGATTCTCTCTCTCTCTCTCCGTCGCTCTTCTCTTTCCCTCTCTCTCTCTCTCTCCGTCGCTCTTCTCTTTCCCTCTCTCTCTCACTCTACCCCCTCACTCACTCTCTCTCTCTCTTTTGCCAGTCGGTCGGACAAAAATGCTATACTATGTACCGGTCGGACAAAAATGTATAGTTTGTGCGTACTGAAGAATATGGAGATTCGGAGATTCGGAAATAGTACATAAAAATATTCAGATCTCTAAATCTTTTGAATGAGACAATCTTTTTAAATGAAACCTTTCGATTTGAGTAGAGCAATGAAATGGCTTTCGATTAATAGGGATATGTTATATAGTTAAAACTAACGCAATAGGTATATAATCGCATTGAATTTCTCGTACATCCATTTCAAAGTATATAATCACGCGGTCGTCCTAAGGCTCTTCTATACTTGCCTTCGGAACGCTCCCGCGTTCCTTGATACAGCTTGAGTTGCTCACTGATATTGATCAACTTATGTTTATTGAGCGTGGAATATGAGGTGGAATAAGTCAGTGTTCAAATCGTTATGCCCGAGCTAATAACAAATACATGGGTAGTGACTATGATGTAGATAAAAACTTTAAGCACCTCATGTATTTCAATGTAAACAATCTTTATGGTTGGGCTATGCAACAGTCTGTACCATATGGCGGCTTTCAATGGATTGAAGATATAGAGCATATAAATTTCAATATTCCAGATGATGCTCCAATAGGCTATATACTTGAAGTTGATTTGGAATATCCAGAAAATTTACATAATGTACACAAAGATTTACCATTTTGTGCAGAGCATAAGAAGCCAGCAGGCTCCTCACAAGCTAAATTGCTTACAACTGTTGAAACAAAATTGCGATATGTACTTCATTATCGTAACTTAAAGCAAGCTCTTGCAAATGGATTAAAAGTAACAAAAATTCACAGAGTAATGAAATTTAATCAAAGACCCTGGCTAAAAGAATATATCGATCTAAATAGTAAAATGAGACAAGGAGCTAAAAATGACTTCGAGAGAAATCTCTACAAATTAATGAACAATGCTGTTTTCGGAAAGACTATGGAAAATGTAAGAAAAAGAGTTAATGTTAAATTACTGACCAAATGGGAAGGTCGATATGCAGCAGAAGCTCTTATTGCACGACCAGAATTCCATAGCCGTACAATCATTAATGAAAACCTTGTTCTCATAGAATTAGAGAAGACAGAAGTATACATGAATAAGCCAATTTATGTAGGTCTTTGTGTATTCGATTTATCAAGGACTTTGGTATATGATTTTCACTACAACTACATGAAGAAGCAATTCGAGGATCGCTGCAAACTGTTGTATACCGATACTGATAGTTTAATATATGAAATAAATGATGAAGATATATATATATATATATATAAAGTGATAAAACGTGACATTTCAAATTTTGATACTTCTGACTACCCAATTGATACATTTTTGGAATTCCTCAAGTCAATAAGAAAGTTGTAGGCCTAATGAAAGATGAATGTAATGGCCAAATTATGTCAGAGTTCGTTGGGTTACGTGGTAAAATGTATAGTATTCGTGTAAATGGCCAAAATCATGTTAAAAAAGTTAAAGGTGTTAAAACTGGAGTTGTTGATAGAACCATTACTTTTGATGACTATGTTGATTGTTTATTAAATTTGTCAACACAACACAGAGAGCAGTGTATAATACAATCTAAAGCACATGTAGTACAAACTGTAAGACAAAAAAGGTTAGCTTTAAGTCCCTACGATGATAAGCGATACTTAATACCTGGGGAAACAGATACTTTACCTTGCGGGCACTATAAAACTATTGAAATTAATGAAGATTGATTGTAAATGAAGGTTTATAAATAAAAGAATTTATCTTATATATCACTTGTATTCAATGTAATGCTAATATAATATGAAAAACTGTAAAAATTATGTTTAATAAACTTCATGAATATTCTATATCACTGTTTCCTTCAATTGATAAATAAATTCTATATTACTACACACACACACACACACACACACACACACACACACACACACACACACACACACGCACACACACACACACACACACACACACACACACACACACACACACACACACACACACACACACCACACACCACACACACAACACACACACCACACACACAACACACACACCACACACACAACACACACCCCACACACACACACACATACATAGTGTCATGTATATCTTACACGAGAGAACGAGATAATGTGAATTACACGAGGGTGTCGCGGGTAGGGGGTACGTGCAGTGGTATCTAGGGCAAAACTATAGATATACTATCCCAACAAGACCGTCTCAAATTACAGAGATCAGTGTGTGCAGATATTTGAATCCACGCGGGAAAGTACGCGCATTCGCAGTGGTGTCTAGGGGAAATACTATATATAGATATACTGCCCATGTATAAGAGTGGGGCAGAACTCTCCCAGCTTACCTACTTATATTGTAGGATAGGACGTTAATGGTTCTACTGCCCATGTAGTAAAGAAAACAAATTGCAATTATTTATCCAACGTTTCGGACGATTTATTTTCGTCCCTCTTCAAGGTCTATAAACAATATACAAATAAAAAACACAAGTCTACATAAGAATCGCATACTTAAGACGAATAATTTACAACGCTTACCAACACATAACGTAAAAAACTATGTTTAATTGGGCATCCTAAGTGACCACTAGTCAATATGAAATTATATGTACGATTTCTTCGTATTTATACTAGACTATGCCACAGTGTGAATCAAGCAAGGGAGGCGGTAAGAGAGATATGCTATTGTACAACGATGACACGCCGCGTATATGTAAATGTGAACAGTATTATTATTCGAAACATAGAATGGATTTTATAGCTATAGTTTATAATTATTAATAAACGTTTTATATTCTGACTTTAGGAAATTAGTATCAAACTGTCTGTTTAAGCTATTATGTTGTGAGTGAATGTGGAGCATTTCTGATAATAATCTTTTCTTTAAATTTTGTTCCTGATCTAGAATTTTAATGTTATTGAAATCAATTTTATGATTTGTATTCGCTATGTGTTCATGTAAAACTGATCTGTCTCTCTTAAAATTACAATCACTTGCATGTTCTTTACTTCTTCCAATTAATGTTGGTCCCACGTAAGAAGCATCACAATCGCCGCAGTTAATTTTGTAAACAACATGAGCTTTTTCATTTTTTTGGTATTTGTCTTTTCCTAATCTAATTATCTGATTGAATTTATTGGAAATTGAGTTGATCATGATTAAGTTATTGTTATTGCAGATATTTTTTAATTCAGAGTTAAGATATTTAATATAAGGAAAAACCAAAATGCTATTGTAATTGATATTCTTAGAATTACAGGTATTTTTGTTATTATTTTTAAATTGTAGCAAACGTTTATTTATGTGTTTATTTATAAAATAAATATGATAATCGTTTTCCAATAATAAATCTCTAATTAGATTAAGATTATTCTCATGAAACTGCATACCAGCTAAGTTAATACATTTATCAACTAATGAACAAATTATACCAATTTTATTACTAACAGGATGGTGAGAATTAAAGTTTAGAAATCTACCTGAAAAAGTTGGTTTCCTGTACCAGTCCATGGAAATTTTTTATTTATTTTGAATAATCAGAATGTCAAGAAAACTTATTTTATTGTTGTTAGACCTCTCCACTGTGAATTGTAAATTATTATCAAAACTATTAAATAAGTTAACCTTATAATCTATCATCCGCACCGGTACACAAATAATGATATCATCCACATATCTATAGTAGAAAGGCACAGGAAAGCAAATTTTTCATAACACTCGATTTTCTAAATCCTCCATAACCATATCTGCTAAGATCGGGCTTAAGGGGTTACCCATAGCAGCACCAACAATTTGTTTATAATACATATCATTAAATATAAAATAATTATTATGGAGGATAAAACTAATAACATTGATAAAATCGCTACAACTAAGTTTGCAAAAGTTATACAATTGATTCCATCACTTTTCTAATGAGTCCAAAATTAAGTAATCCGCAACGTTTATGAACAAGCTAATAACATCTAAACTAATAATAGTGTATCCAGCAGGTACAGATACGTTTTCGATTTTTTGTTTAAGATCTAGGCTGTTATTTACATGTGAAGTCGGTCTTTTAAGATTATTAAAGAGAAACTTGGCTAACATTTTGGGTAAGTAATATGTTGGTGTGTTAATCGCAGAAATAATCGGTCTAACAGGAAAATTGGTTTCGTGTATTTTTACAAGACCATAAGCTCTAGTTATTGTACATTTGTTTGAGATAGGTTGTAATTTTTGAAAGATAGTTGTATGTTTTAGGTTTTTTATAAGAGCATCAGTTTTTTTTTCCAATAAAGGAAGAGGATTTTTCTTGATAATATTGTAATATTTAAAATCAGAAAATTGGTTGATCATTTTTTCGACGTATTTGTCTTTTTCAATAATAACAGTACTATTGCCTTTATCTGCTCGAGTTACAAAGAGATTATTTTCTTTGATTACAAATTCTTTTGTGTTTTTAAGTCAATCTTAAGTTTTTTAACGAAAAAATCTAAACTAAATTTTTTATTATCATGTTTGTTTAATATATTGGTTATCTTATTTCTTATGTTTTTGGAATATTTTGAATCTACTGTTTTTTCATTTAAAAAATATTCTAGATTTTTAATAATTTCTAGAGTCTGTTTTTGTTTAAATCGACAGTAAAATTAAATTTGTCCCCAAGTCGTAATATATTTATAAAGTACACAGGTAGTTGGACATTTGACAAGTTCACTAACCATTTGTCATTAGACATAAGAGAACGAAGTTCATTCACCTGTGTATTATTTTGATTAGGGGCAATAGCACTAGTATTACATGAAGCTTCACCTCTATATGTGTTTTTGATTAAAATTCACTTATATTTTAGATAATATAAGTTTTTTAATTTTGTGTCAAGTTTCTCTTGAACCTTTTTCATTATAAACCTTAATTTGGTATTATAACATTGGTGATTCTTCTCACAAGGAAACCGATCGAGGTGTCCGCCTCCGATTTTCCTGAATTTTTGATATGTTGTAGAGGACCGAAAAATAAGAGACTCGCAATTTTTTTTATCGACCCAATCCCTTATTAAAGGGGTGAAAACCGCCCTTAAAGTTTACCCCCGAAAACGTTTTTTTTAATATCTTAAGTTCTAATCGATATTTTGAAATGAACCAAAATGGAAAATATTTCTCCTCGAATTATGTAACCATCAGGTATAGTTTGGTCCTCGAGGGTGGCAACCCTTACTTTTTATTTTAGAAAAACCTTATTTTCTAAACTATTTCTGCATATAATATTTGCAATAAAATTAATTAATTATTATAAAAATCATTTTTTGACTTAAAATAAAAAATAAAGTTTACGTGTTTCAGGGTTTTTGAAAATAAACACGTCATCGGGGGTAAACAACCCTTTAGGCACAAAATACTTTCAAACTATTAAAATTAATATTTTAAGTTATATATAATGCATAATTTATTTTTATTTGGGCTATTTTTTCTATGGGCCCAATTTCCTATTAAAGGGGTCCAACGCACCCCTAAAAATCACCCCTAAAATAGGTTTTATCTGAATATCTCAAGTTCAAATTCAAATTTAAAATGAAACAAAATGAAAAATATTTCTCTTTGAAATGCCAAATTAGCTACCCTTATATTTTATTTCGGAAAAAATTTTTTTTTTAATTTTTTTTGTATACGATATTTGCAATAAAATTAAATAATTATTATTAAAATTCAAAATCAAAGTTGACTTGTTTTAGGATTTTTTCTAATAAAAGCATTATCGGGGTTTAGCAGCCCCTTGGACAATTATACTTACAATTGAACCATTGAAATAAATATTTTGAGATGTATAATGCAGATTTAGTTTATGTTCGTGTCAGTTTTTTTTATCGAGATAGCGTAATTAATGAAGTCACTTATAAACTCTTATACTTATTGTGCAATTTATATTCGAATATTTTGTTCGTATTTATAGGTAAATAAAAAGGATGGAACTGGGAAAAGAATAGGTGAGTTAAATGATTGACTAATCTAACGAATAGAAAAATATAAATAAAAATAAATTAAAATATAAATAGAAAAATATAATATAAAATATTAATTGTTATTATGTAATTAATTTTTATTAAAAGTAAAATGTAGGTATATTTTCACAAATAGTCAAAAAATATTCAAAGAAACTCTATACAAATGAGCTTATAATTTAGTTCTTATCGCAATTAATTTTGTTTAAGGATTATAGGTTGAACAATAATGAAAATCTTCAAAAAAATGTTTTAAGCAGAGTGATTTCTGACACCATGAACATTTTATAATCGCAGTATTTTTACATCCTGGTACCTCACAATGAGCTTGGGATCCACCAAAGCTAAAGTCCACCGGATTTAAAAATTCATTTGGTTTATTATCGATATAACCGCTTTTATACCCAGAGTATTTAAAAAGATTTACGTTTCGAGGAGAAGATAACTGATTGTGCACCAGAGAGTGCAATTTAATTACATTATTTCGTACGTGCAAACTTATATCCTTATCCAACAAAATTACACTATCGGAAAAGTGTCTCACAAAATTTTTCCATATACGAAAACCAAACACATCCAGCGGTAGTATTTTTCCAGTTGTACCTTCAGGAATTTTGAAAAGTTTGATGTTTTTATCATCAGGTTTTTCTCTTTCGACTGCTTCTGTGCAATGTCCACTCCAAGAATCTAGCAATAATATACTATTTTTCCCAACGTTTGGAACAAATACATCCCTTAACCATTTTCGAAAATAATCTAAAAATAAATTGTAAACAAATAAATTTTGTAGGTCATTATAGTAAACTATTGCTATATATATATATATATATATATATATATATATATATATATATATATATATATATATATATATATATATATATATATATATATATATATATATATATATTATATATATATATATATATATATATATATATATATATCGATTTATTACATGATATCAAAGTAACAAAAAGAAATAATGAAATTCATTGATAAGTTATAAAAACTTTTTTATAATTTTCTGAGTTTAGGTTAAAATACCTTATTTTAAAAATAATTTACTAATTATTGTAAATCTTTTTTAATATGAGTCTACTGAAATTAAAAGTTTACAAGTAAAATCTTTAAAATAGATATAAGCTACAAGTTTACGAATACAAGTACACTTTATTTAATTTCACTCACATGATGTCATTTTTCCAGATTTAGATGCCATCAAACATATGTTATCTGGCTGAAATAAATTTTTTTGTATTATTGGTCCAAATTCATCTTTAGTCTCTTTTAAAACTATAAATAATGGAGAGAGCAATTTTTCAGCAGCATTAATTTTAGGTAATATTGTATAACTATGTGTTGTTGATGAAACAGATTGCACAACACATTCAACAGTCTTTGTTCCTTCTTCTGCTAATGTACGACCAGTATGTAATTCTAATTGAAATCGACTTTGATCAGCATTGTAGGTATTTTCAGTTCCAACTTCTGAAATCAGTAGTTTGATGTCGGCTACAAATTTACTGGCTTCTTGATTTACAGTTTCTTTGTCCTCAAGAGTTTTTTTTTTTATAAATTTGTTGATTTTTCTACTGACAATTCTGTGAGCTTTCTTAAATTTTCGCAGCCAGAAATCACTTGCTTTGAATCTAACATCATTAAATTCTAAATTATTTTTAGCTTCTAAGACCCACCTACGTATATCAATATCGAGGATAATATGGCCACCTTCGAGAGATTCTTTGAGATTTTTTAAAACAAATTCAGAAATTTGATATAATTTTTCTTTGTAAGTTCCACCTTTGTTGATTTGACTAGCCCATCGACGCAGTTGCCGTTCTGAATTAACTAATTTAAATCGATGTTTAACACTTTCTATACTGCGATTTCTTTTAGTTTTACCTGATCTCCAATATTCGACTGCTCTTTTTTTATAATCGAAGCTCAACTCTTCATCATCGTATGAACATACATCATCATCTTTTTTTTCATTGAACATTGCGTCATCTTCAATGGCTTGTACTTCATAATTTTTAAATTGCTCTTGAAAATCTAATGTTTCTTCTTCCATTGTTTCAATCGCATTAAAACTATTCATACTGTCGTATAAAATATTTTCGAATTTTTCAGCTAAATCCATTTCAACAAGATTAACAGGACTTTCTGGTATCTGAAGCCCTGAGAATGCTGCCAATAATAAATTTATGACGTTGATAGGATTTACCTTCATTTTTTCTATTCTTTGATTTTTATGAAATAATAAATTCTATTGTAGGAAAAAAACATATAGCGGACTCTCGAAAATTTGTACCTCGCAACAGAACCGATAAAAATATACTGACTAACTAATCCGTTTTTAGGCAGCCGTGGACTCCAAGCTCACTTGCGTCATCTTTGCTTATGCATGTTTACAAGATGGGCTTACAAAAAATCGCTTATTCATAAATATAAATAGAAATCAGGAAAATATTTACTTAAAAATAAGTATTTAAAAAAGTACAAATGAAATATAATGTGATATGCCTAAATACGCAAACATAAATATTCTAAAATTATAAGTAAACTATAATTATCAAGCAGTGATATATAAAAAAAAACTAATTGCAAAATATACCATGAAAATAATTTTAATCCTGGCTCAGCTTTTAAAAGCTTTTCTGCATACAAATATTTATGCAGAAATAATAAAAATATAGTCATGTAATTATTTATTCCTCTATTTATCTTATGCTATTATATTTTGAACATTAAAATAACGAAATTGTCAAATTCTTTGTCAGTGATTTTTATTCATTAAATAGAAAATTGAGCCTATAGACAAATCAATCTGCAATAAATAAAATATCCATGATTATTTATTCTGATTATACGCACCATACACCTCAAAATATTTATTTCAAAGGTACTAATTGTAAGTATACGTGCCCAAGGGGCTCTTAAACCCCAATAATGTTGTTATTAGAAAAAATCCTGAAACAAGTCAACTTTGATTTTGAATTTTAATAATAATTATTTAATTTTATTGCAAATATTGTATACAAAAAAAATTAAAAAAAACATTTTTTTCCGAAATAAAATATAAGGGTAGCTAATTTGGCATTTCAAAGAGAAATATTTTTCATTTTGTTTCATTTTAAATTTGAATCTGAACTTGGGATATTCAGATAAAACCTATTTTAGAGGTGATTTTTAGGGGTGCGTTTTACCCCTTTAATAGGAAATTGGACCCATAGAAAAATAGCCCAAATAAAAATAAATTATGCATTATATATAACTTAAAATACTAATTTTAATAGTTTGAAAGTATTTTGTGCCTAAAGGGTTGTTTACCCCTGATGACGTGTTTATTTGCAAAAACCCTGAAACACGTAAACTTTATTTTCTATTTTAAGTCAAAAAATGATTTTTACAATAATTAATTAATTTTATTGCAAATATTATATGCAGAAATAGTTTAAAAAATAAGGTTTTTCTAAAATAACAAGTAAGAGTTGCCACCCTCGAGGACCAAACTATACTTGATGGTTACATATTTCAAGGAGAAATATTTTCCATTTTTTTTCATTTCAAAATATCGATTAGAACTTAAGATATTAAAAAAAACCGTTTTCGGGGGTAAACTTTAAGGGCGGTTTTCACCCCTTTAATAAGGGATTGGGCCGTTAAAAAAAATTGCGAGTCTCTTATTTTTCGGTCCTCTACAACATATCAAAAATTCAGGAAAATCGGTGGCGGACACCTCGATCGGTTTCCTTGTGAGAGATGTCACCATAATTACCAAATAATACGCAAGTTTTATATTTTTTAATTTTTGATACTTCCTATTGTTAGCTTTTCTTTAAGATGGATTTAGAAGAAGCGCTTACGAAAAGATTGGACTTCAAACTTAGTTATATTTTACATTTAATTTTCAAAAAATTTTGTATTTGTATAAAGAAAATCTTCTGGAAATTTAGTAGTCTATTATACGATTATAAAAAATCGTGTTGTCAATGTAGGTTCTTGTTTAAGTGCAGATTTTACGATTTAATACCTATACATATTAGCAATAGTACTAAGAACTTATCTTATCTTTTGATGCACTCCAAAAAAGAACATCGTAGTCTTCAAAAAATTATTAAAACAACAGAAAAAAGAATTTTGAATATAGAGATTGCTGATATCAACTTTCATAAGAAATTTCTTACGGAAAAAATTGCCAAATTTAAGAACGTATTAAACAAACACACGAATTCCTATTTGATTGATTTGTTTACGAACTTTTATAATACCCAATTAAGGTTTATAATGAAAAAGGTTGAAGAGAAACTTGACACAAAATTAGAAAACTTATATTATTTAAAATATAAGTCAATTTTAATCAAAAACACATATAGAGGTGATGCTTCATGTAACGCTAGTGCTATTGCCCCTAACCAAAATAATACACAGGTGAATGAACTTCGTTGTCTTATGTCTAATGACAAATGGTTAGTGAACTTGTCAAATGTCCAACTACCTGTGTACGTTATAAATATATTACGACTTGGGGACAAATTTAATTTTACTGTCGATTTAAACAAAAAGAATACTCTAGAAATTATTAAAAATCTAGAATATTTTTTAAATGAAAAAACAGTAGATTCAAAATATTCCAAAAGCATAAGAAATAAGATAACCAATATATTAAACAAACATAATAATAAAAAATTTAGTTTAGATTTTTTCGATAAAAAACTTAAGATTGAAAGCACAAAAGAATTTCTAATCAAAGAAAATAATCTCTTAGTAACTCGAGCAGATAAAGGCAATAGTACTGTTGTTATTGAAAAAGACAAATACGTCGAAAAAATGATCAACCTATTTTCTGATTCTAAATATTACAATATTATCAAGAAAAATCCTCTTCCTTCATTGGAAAAAAACACTGATACTCTAATAAAAAACCTAAAACACACAACTATCTTTCAAAAATTACAACCTATCTCAAACAAATGTACAATAGCTAGAGCTTATGGTCTTGTAGACAAAACCAATTTTCCTGTTAAACCGATTATTTCTGCGATTGACACACCCACATATTACTTATCCAAAATGTTAGCCAAGTTTCGGTTTAATAATCTTAAAATACCGACTTCACATGTAAATAACAGCCGAGATCTTAAACAAAAAATCGAAAATGTATCTGTACCTGCTGGATACACTATTATTAGTTTAGATGTTATTAGCTTGTTCACAAACGTTGTGGATTACTTAATTTTGGACTCATTAGAAAAGCGATGGAATCAATTGTATAACTTTTGCGAACTTAGTTGTAGCGATTTTATCAATGTTATTAGTTTTATCCTCCATAATAATTATTTTATATTTAATGATATGTATTATAAACAAATTTTTGGCGCTGCTATGGGTAAGCCCGATCTGAGCAGATATCATTATTTGTGTACCAGAGCGGATGATAGACTATACGGTTAACTTATTTAATAGCTTTGATAATAATTATAATTCACAGTGGAGAGGTCTAACAACAATAAAATAAGTTTTATTGACATTCTGATTATTCAAAATAAACAAAAAATTTCCATGGACTGGTACAGGAAACCAACTTTTTCAGGTAGATTTCTAAACTTTAATTCTCACCATCGTATTAGTAATAAAATTGATATAATTTGTTCATTAGTTGATAAATGTATTAACATAGCTGATATACAGTTTCATGAGAATAATCTTAATCTAATTAGAGATTTATTATTGGAAAACGATTATCCTATTTATTTTATAAATAAACACATAAATAAACGTTTGCTACAATTTAAAAAAACCGCTGCCAATTCATTGGCATGTAGCTTCCCAAACTTAATTTATTGATCCCTTTAATTAATTTTTACTTCTAATATTTAAAATTTAATACTTTATCTTGTACGGTTAGACTAACTAGGAGAGGGTCATGGGTCCGGATTCAGCTTAAACTGTGCGTTATATCTTTTTTCGTAATGAACCGATTTTTTTGGGCAACGAACTTGATCTGAAGATATATAAAAGCTACATCTGTGCCAAATTTTAGGACGATTGGATAATTTTTGCTCTTGTTATCGTGCGACAACAAAAACGCAAATTTTTTCTAAAATAATTTTTTTCTAAAAAACAAATGAATATAATCTCCTGAAATTTTAACCAAGTATAGTCTTCTATAAATTTAATAAGTGGTTAAAATTTTAAGTCGATAAATCAAGCATTTTTTGAGAAAACGCGATTCGAAAGTTTTTTAACAAAATTTTTTACCTCAAATATCTTTTTTCGTAATGGACCGATTTTTTTGGGCAACGAACTCGAAGATATATAAAAGCTACATCTGTGCCAAATTTCAGGACGATTGGATAATTTTTGCTCTAGTTATCGTGCGACAACGAAAACAAAAATTGTTTGTAAAATAATTCTTTTCTAAAAAACAAATGAAGATCATCTCTTGAAATTTTAACCAAATATAGTTTTCTATAAGTTTAATAATTGGTTAAAATTTTAAGTCAATAAATCAAGTAATCTCTCAGAAAATGCGATTCGAAAATTAAAAAAAAAAATTTTTTACCTCAAATATCTTTTTTCGTAATGGACCGATTTTTTTGAGCAACGAACTCGATCTGAAGATATATAAAAGCTACATCTGTGCCAAATTTCAGGACGATTGGATAATTTTTGCTCTAGTTATCGTGCGACAACGAAAACGCAAATTTTTTCTAAAATAATGCTTTTCTAAAAAACAAATGAAGATCATCTCTTGAAATTTTAACCAAATATAGCCTTCTTTAAGTTTAATAATTGGTTAAAATTTTAAGTCGATAAATCAAGTAATCTCTGAGAAAATGTGAGTCAAAAATTAAAAAAAAAAAATTGAAAACAAAAATATACACATCTGATGAATTTGTATAACGCGGACCATTGTTAAATTTTAAACATCATTCTACCATCGGAACACGAAAATAGCAGAAGGTTTCGCGCTTGACAGCGATAATAAATTGTTTTATAAGTGGAAAAATGAAATTTATAAAAAAAATTTGTATGTGGAATAAACAATATATTTGTGAAATTTTATTAAGAAATATTATCTATTAATTATACAAAATATCACAGTAAAATAATTTGGAGGTAATATTAATTATGAAAACGGTTTTTATATATCGTGAATTGAATGTGTATTAGTTGAGTTCCAAGTAGGTAGGTTATTTTGTATTATTTATATCTTAACATAAATACTTTTGTGTTGACACATTATTAATTGCATCTAATAAATGATTTAGAGAAGCGATTAAGTCAATTTTACTTCCAAAATCGCTAGACATACAAAGCTCAATTTTTTTCATTTCTTAATTTTACTAAAAATATTTTAACCTCAAATATCTGAAATTTATGAACCAATTATTTTGCCCCAAGAAATCGACATAAAAATCTAAAAAATACACCTCTACAAGAAATTTTGAAGCGAATAAGTCAATTTTATTCCAGCAATCGTTGCACATACAAAACTCATTTTTTATATTTTTTCATTTTTCAATGCTTACGTTTTTTTTTATAATAACAGAACACCCTTTAAAAGAAAATTTTTTTTTTAAGGAAATATAGCTATTTTAATTCTATTTCGAATGCTACCCATTCCCTTCGAATACATAGAGCTATTCTGGAGAAATTACGATTTGAAAAAAGGTTAAAAATATTTTAACCTCAAATATCTCTTAAATCTATGGACCAATCGTTTTGCCCAAATAACTCGACCGAAAACTATACAAAATCCACCTCTACGAGGAATTTTGAAGCAATTAAGTCAATTTTTACTCCCGCAATGGTTAGACATACCAAACTTTTTTTTTTCATTTTTCTATGCTTACGTTTTTATTAATAACAAAAGAACCATGATAGCTAGACAAATAATTTTTTTTAGAAAATATAGGTATTTAAATTCGCTTTCGAATGCCACCCATCCGATTCAGATACATAGAGCCGTTTTCGAGAAATTTCGATTTGAAAAAAAGGTTAAAAAAATGTTAACCTCAAATATCTCAGAAATTTATGGACCGATCATGTAGCTCAAAGAACTTAGCCGAGATCTGTCCAAAATCTACCTCTATAAGAAATTGCAAAGCGATTAATCCAGGTTTACTCCATAAAACGTGCGACATAGAGAACACATTTTTTCCATTTTTTAATTTTTTTCTCAAAAACTAACCAACAGAATGGATTAAAAATATCACAGATTATAACAATTCATATTCTGCATTATCATGATTTTTCTCCAAAAAATTGACAGTTTAGTTTAGGAGTTATTAGCTTTTAAAAAAAAAAACATGTTTTTGTTAATAACAAGAGAACCGTGATAGCTAGATAATTTTTTTTTTAATTATAGGTTTTTTATGCTCTTTAGAATGCGACCCGTCCGATTCAAAAATTTAAATCGGATCATTAAAAAAAATCAACAATAAATTTTTCGAAAAACAAACATTTGAAATAAAACAAAAACGAATCAGTAAATCATCAAAAATTATTTTCTTCCCGAATTCGCAATAAAAAAACAAAAGAAAATGAGAACCTGATGGTTAAAATCGACCCAGTAGGTCCGGAGATAAAGCGGTATACATACATAAACACAGACACACACATGCATGCAAACATTTTCGAAAATCATGTGAAAAAACTTCTAATACCTCTAATGATGTTTATAGAGAGTTTTGACGAAATTGAAAATTTTACTATTACAAAGCTTCCTCTAGGAGAAAGCAATAATAACAAAAATACCTGTAATTCTAAGAATATCAATTACAATAGCATTTTGGTTTTTCCTTATATTGAATATCTTAACTCTGAATTAAAAAATTTCTGCAATAACAATAACTTAATCATAATCAAATCAATTTCCAATAAATTTAATCAGATAATTAGATTAGGAAAAGACAAATACCAAAAAAATGAAAAAGCTCATGTTGTTTACAAAATTAACTGCGACGATTGTGATGCTTCTTACGTAGGACAAACATTAATTTTGTGAAAGATTAGAGGATTATTCGTATTGGTGATTGTTGAATAAATAAACTCCTTCTTCTTGACCCAACGAACCAAATCTTTATTTAACTTAACCCAACGTTTCGGACATGTATTATGTCCCTTCTCAAGGCTCTATCAATAAATTAATAGGTTTATAAAACCATCGTTAAAAAGTACGTAATAATGTCTCACAGAGACTCGTCTCAAAACTCCAGACGAGTCTCTGTGAGACATTATTACATACTTTTTAACGATGGTTTTATAAACCTATTAATTTATTGATAGAGCCTTGAAAAGGGACATAATACATGTCCGAAACGTTAGGTTAAGTTAAATAAAGATTTGGTCCGTTGGGTCAAGAAGAAAGAGTTTATTTATTCAACAAACATTAATTGTAAGAAGTAAAGAACATGCAAGTGATTGTAAGTTTAAGAGAGACAGATCAGTTTTACATGAACACATAGCGAATACAAATCATAAAATTGAGTTGAATAACATTAAAATACTAGAACAGGAACAAAATTTAAAGAAAAAATTATTATCAGAAATGCTCCACATTCACTCACAACATAATAGCTTAAATAGACAGTTTGATACCAATTTCCTCAAGTCAGAATATAAAACATTTATTAATAATTATAAACTATAGCTATAAAATCCATTCTACGGTTCGAATAATAATACTGTTCACATTTACATGAACGCGTCGTGTCATCGTTGTACAATAGCATATCTCTCTTACCGCCTCGCTTGCATGATTCACACTGTGGCATAGTCTAGTATAAATACGACGAAATCGTACGTATAATTTCATATTGACTAGTGGTCACTTAGGATGCCCACTTAAACATAGTTTTTTACGATATGTGTTGGTAAGCGTTGTAAATTATTCGTCTTAAGTATGTGATTCTTAAGTAGACTTGTGTTTTTTATTTGTATATTGCTTATAGACCTTGAAGATGGACGAAAATAAATCGTCCGAAACGTTGGATAAATAATTGCAATTTGTTTTCTTTACTACATGGGCAGTAGAAGCATTAACGTCCTATCCTACAATATATTCTAATCCGACTGCCATTTGCTGCTAAAAAACTATATAAGAATTATTTAAATAATTATTTTGCCATGTATACAGGTCTGACGCGCTCCCGTATACGCGTGGAACTCGCATCCCCCGCCTACTTAGGGTTAAGAAATATTTAAATAATTACTTTGCTTTCTATGGTGGTCTGACGCGCTCCCGTATACGCGTGAAACTCGCATCCCCCGCCTAGTTGGGGTTAAGAATTATTTAAATAATTATTTTGCCATGTATACAGGTCTGACGCGCTCCCGTATACGCGCTGAACTCGCATCCCCCGCCTACTTGGGGTTAAGAATTATTTAAAAAATTATGATGCCATGTATACACGGCAGACACGCCCCCGTTTACGCGTGGAACTCGCATCCCCCTCCTAGTTGGGGTTAAGAATTATTTTAATAATTATTTTGCCATGTGTTACATGACAACTGATAAAGGTTGTCACGCTACTTGTTTAATGTTTTAAATATTTCGGTTGATCCCCTAAGGGTATCAATTCACCCTTACCTGGCAGGAACCTGGCCGCTATCCTGGTCACTCTTACACTCCCATACGAGTAAGAGTGCGGCAGATCTACTCTCTTATGATTATTATTTTCGGTATCTTTTTATATACGGGAGGTGGGGAGAAAGCAAATATACTACCTTCAAATTCAAAGCGTAATTTATTTCTATAGTCTTACTCAATACAATTCTAAGCGTATCTAGTTTTACGCATATTCCGATAAACTAGGTAGGTTGGGTGATCACGATATTTCAATCAGCACCAGGGTACGATTCGTGCCCTTGAGAGTCACTAGATAGTTAATTAAGCCCTTCACGAGCGTCAGTAAGGCAAAGAAAACCCAAAAAAAGATATCACCGGGTGCCTGTGGCACAACCTTGGCTCGTGATTGCAGAAGATTGCGACCTCGCACCATTAAGGGTCGACTGCGTTCGATGGGAAATGGACGGAGTTGCTCGGATTGTAATGATGAGGACCAGTGAGGGAAGGGCCGTCCGTACCTGGCTACAAGCGGGTCTACTATGTCTTGGGTATTTTGCCGCGAGCCCCCGTGCTCGTCTCCAATCCCGACGTAAGAAAGCGCAAGCGAGCTTTAAGACAATCTTGAGGCGGGAGAGCCTTATAAGACAGTGTTCCGTGGAGGGGCCTGGCTTCGCCGCGCGCTGAAGTTAAGTGGTGAGCGGGCCATGCGAAGATCCCCACAAAGCGAAGCAGCCGATAACTGTTAGCGCGCTCCCGTCCCGATACACTTTTCCAATTGGAGGCCGCGACGGCTGCAGCGCGCTGCTGTAGTGGCGAGCGGGCCGTGCGAAGATCCGCACAAAGCGGAGAGGCCGATAACTGCTTGCGCGCTCCTATAGTGGCGCAGCTCCGACAGGAGAGAGACAGCGGCTCCGCAGAAGGCCCGCACAAAACGAAGAGACCGATAACTCGTGCTTGCTGTTCAGCCACTCGCTTTACCCAGACGGGGAAGAAAGAAGAAGATGTGAATATAAGGGAAAAACTCAATGGAAGAGAGATGACCCTCAAAGATGCGCAGTGATTCGGTCGATGCTCTTGGTTTTACAATAGTTATAATGGGGCCCGAACCCCGGTTCAATCTCTGGAGAAAGAGACCTCCCAAACTACAAGGACTATTCAGCGGTCGCGTGTTCGTCACGTGGCGCTGTTTGAAATATGCATGTATATATATATTGTATCATCCTCTTAAGACGCGTCGCACAAAAATAACGGGATAATGATATTTTCGATTAGGGCGCACACACTTCCCTGGGGTACGGCACGATGGGTTATACTTAATCGCTAATACTTAATAGTAACTAAAACTACCGCAGATGATCGTTCTAGGAATCAGGTATCGCTATTCACAAAACAGTTAAAATATGTAATCGGGAGACAGAGAATTCTTCGTTGTTTTAAGAGAAAAAGGTGCTCGCCCCTTTTACATGATATTGATTCCCCAACTACACGATTTTTATTAACAATATTTCACCGTACAACATATAAAAGTTGACAAAGAAGACAAAAACCAGAAAAGTGTAAACCCAAATTATTTATTTCTTTTTAGATTATTGCTTAATCTAAAATAGCGTCGAAGAAAAGAAAGAAAACTATTTTTATTTCCTCTTAGTGAATCTTGTCAAACCTAAATTTGCAAAGCGTCAATTTCGGATAATTCCAAAAGGGTTAATATTAATTTGACTTGCGAATCCAACTTAATACTTAAATGCTAAGGAAAAATGGAAAACCAAAATTTTCCCCCCCTAAACCTACTGTTAGAATTTTATGCAATTTTCGGATTATAGAATGATTAATCCCGCTGAATTATACAATAGCATGCATGTATTTTTACATTAATAGTAACGCAAAATGCAAAAATTAGGAGTATATGTACGTATACCTTAAGATATGAATGTGCACGCACACATACGTACAATATATATATATATAAATATATATATATATATATATATATATATATATATATATATATATATATATATATATATATATATATATATATATATATTTTCACCTATTATTTTAACAGTAACGAATTATTTATTTTGGCTCGAACTTATAGAAACTATATATATTCATATGTTAAGATATACCTATATGTATATGTCTACTCCTATCGATCCGTAACAATATGCGCCTAATAATGATGGCTATATATGGGAGCGTCCAGCAGAAACGGGCCACCGAGCGCGCGCGGTGCCTTTTTTCGCGTAAAAGGCGCTCTGTTTAACTCGTTCATAATCGTATGCTGCGTCTTTGAAAAAAAAACCAAGGACCTATATCGATAGATTTTTTCCTGCTCTTTCCAATGGTGCCATTGTTTTTATTGCAAAACGCTTTCTTCCGGACGAAAACTCGAGTTGAATATTGAAAACCATTTTTCTCAAAGTATATCACGTTTTTTTTTCAAAATAAACTACACCATTGGAAAGTACAACTCTTAAGCTTCAAAACCCTATCTTGGAGAAGTTGGAGAAATAAAGGGTTTAAAAGTAACAACATGAAAAAGACAGCGCCGAGGGTCCGTGCGAGCCCCTCGCGCCCGTGCGTACGGCACGTTAAGTGCACGCTCTATTCAATTCGCTAATAATCGTGTACCAAGTCTCTGAAAAAAGAACTAAGGACATATATCGATAGATTTTTTCCTGCTCTTTCCAATGGTGCTATTATTTTTATTCCGAAATGCTTCTGTTCGGGATTGGTACCCGAAGTTTGTTATATAAATGAACAGAGTTCATTGTAATATTATACTAACTGTTACAACTAGATCCACAAAATTATGTCCACGCATTGGCATTGTAAGTTATAAAACATTTTACATTTACAAAAAAGAAAGGGCGAAATAGCACATCGCGTGTATTAATCCGCCCTTGAGCATAGCGTAAAAAGTTCGGGCAGCCGCTGTCTTTTTGATCTTACTATTTTTGAACTTTTCATGTTTCAACTTAAAAATATAATATTTTATAGTTTAAGACTTGTACTTTTGAAAAATATAATTCATTTTGAAGAAAAGACTGATTTTTTATTGAAAAAATAGAGTTTAAACATTTAAATGGAATTTTCAACTAGAAGGACGCATTTCAGAATAAAAATAATAGCACCACTGGAAAGAGCAGGAAAAAATCTATCGATATATGTCCTTAGTTCTTTTTTCAGAGACTTGGTACACGATTATGAGCGAGTTAAACAGAGCGCCTTTTTCGCGAAAAAAGGCACCGCGCGGGCTCGGTGGCCCATTTCTGCTGGACGCTCCGATATATATAATATTAAGACAATTATGATTCTTATAGTGCTATAATATAGTAAATGATACCTTTGAATTTCTCCTTTTGTTATCCCTTCGTTTTTTAGTGTGATTATAGGTCCTTTCCCTGAATTTCCAGAAATGCAATTGCTTAGTGCCTGATATTGATTCTCGATATTCTCGAGATTTGCTGATTTGGATTTCGTATATTTCTCTCGCTTATATTTCTGTCTACTTCTGTATAACTTCACACTTTCACAAAATTGTTATATCTATATTATTAATTCAACACTTCTAGTCCTATACGCTGTATTTATTATTTTTTCTTTGTATTGTATTATTATTTATACTTCGACAAAGTATTTGGGTCCGCACTTATGCGAGCATCGGGTACCGTATGTACTCTTCGCTTTTCGAATCGACTCGCACTGCCGCGCGGCTGAAGTTAAGCGCCAATGCATGGCTTCCCCTGCGCGTCCTTCTCTCTCGCACTCGTGTGCTCAGGAGTGTCGGTAACCGGCCTGCGCCTGATAGGTGCTGCCCCCGGTGAAGTTATCGCAGCATCAAGCGGTTTTTCAAACACGTGCAGCGCTAGCTGTTGCTGCGTGGTCAGCATCGCACGAGCAGCTCGGCTACCTCCCCCACGAGCACGACCGGACGAGGGTTTTACATTTCTTAAATGATATGCTCGAAAGAATGCGCTACTTACGTAGTCGGAAACGCTCACAAGGAACGCATTCCTCATTTCGTTATGTCAAGTAAAAAAAACGGAAAGGAAAATAATCTATCGAAATAAAATAAAAGAGCAAAATGTTTATCTGTCACGTAACACCGTGTATACAGGTCTGACGCGCTCCCGTATACGAGTGGAACTCGCATACCCCGCCTATTTGGGGTTAAGAACTATTTAAATAATTATTTAGCTATGTATACACATCTGACGCACTCCCGTATACGCGCGAACTCACATCCCCTGTCTACTTGGGGTTGAGAATTATTTAAATAATTATTTTGCCAGTTATACACGTCTGACGCGCTCCCGTATACTTGGGGTCAAGAATTATTTAAAAAATTATTTTACGATGTATGCACGTCTGACACGCCCCCGTTTACGCGTGGAACTCGCATCCCCCTCCTACTTGGGGTTAAGAATTATGTAAATAATTATTTTGTCATGTATACAAGTCTGACGCGCTCCCGTATACGCGTGGAATTCGCATCCCCCACCTACTTGGGGTTAAGAATTATTTAAATAATTATTTAGCCATGTATACACATCTGACGCACTCTCGTATACGCGCGGAGCTCGCATCCCCTGCCTACTTGGGGTTGAGAATTATTTAAATAATTATTTTGCCAGTTATAGACGTCTGACGCGCTCTTGTATACGCGTGGACCTCGCATCCCCCGCCTACTTAGGGTTAAGAAATATTTAAATAATTACTTTTCTTTCTATGGAGGTCTGATTCGCTCCCGTATACGCGTGGAACTCGCATTCCCGCCTACTTAGGGTTAAGAATTATTTAAATAATTATTTTGCAATGTATATACGTCTGACGCACTCCCGTATACGCGCAGAATTCGCATCCCCTGCCTACTTGGGGTTGCTAATTATTTAAATAATGATTTTGGCAGTTATACACGTCTGACGCGCTCCCATATACGCGTGCAACTCGCATCCCCTGCCTACTTGGGGTTGAGAATTATTTAAATAATTAATTACTTTGCTTTCTATGGTGGTCTGACTCGCTCCCGTATACGCGTGGAACTCGCATTCCCCGCCGACTTAGGGTTACGAAATATTTAAATAATTATTTTGCTTTCTATGGTGGTCTGACGAGCTGCCGCATACGCGCGGAACTCGCATCCCCTGCCTACTTGGTGTTAAGAATTATTTAAATAATTATTTTTCCATGTATATACGTCTGACGCACTCCAGTATACGCGTGTAACTCGCATCCCCTGCCTACTTAGGTTTGAGAATTATTTAAATCATTGTTTTGCCATGAACACAGATCTGACGTGCTCCCGTATACGAGTGGAACTCGCATCCCCCGCCTACTTGGGTTTAAGAACTATTTAAACAATTATTAGGTTATGTATACACATCTGACGCACTCCTGTATACGCGCGGAACTCGCATCCCCTGTCTACTTGGGGTCCAGAATTATTTAAATAATTATTTTGCCAGTTATACACGTCTGACGCGCTCCCGTATACGCGCGGAACTCGCATCCCCCGCCTACTTGTGGTTAAGAATTATTTAAAAAATTATTTTACCATGTATACACGTCTGACACGCCCCCGTTTCCGCGTGGAACTCGCATCCCCCTCCTACTTTGGGTTAAGAATTATTTATATAATTATTTTGCCATGTACACACATCTGACGCACTCCCGTATACGCGCGGAACTCGCATCCCCTGCCTACTTGGGGTTGAGAATTATTTAAATAATTATTTTGCCAGTTAAACACGTCTGACGCGCTCCCGTATACGCGTGGAACTTGCATCCCCCGCCTACTTATGGTTTAGAAATATTTAAATAATTACTTTGCTTTCTATGGTGGTCTGACTCGCTCCCGTATACGCGTGGAACTCGCATTCCCCGCCGACTTAGGGTTACGAAATATTTAAATAATTATTTTGCTTTCTATGGTGGTCTGACGAGCTGCCGCATACGCGCGGAACTCGCATCCCCTGCCTACTTGGTGTTAAGAATTTTTTAAATAATTATTTTTCCATGTATATACGTCTGACGCACTCCAGTATACGCGTGTAACTCGCATCCCCTGCCTACTTAGGTTTGAGAATTATTTAAATCATTGTTTTGCCATGAACACAGATCTGACGCGCTCCCGTATACGAGTGGAACTCGCATCCCCCGCCTACTTGGGTTTAAGAACTATTTAAATAATTATTTGGTTATGTATACACATCTGACGCACTCCTGTATACGCGCGGAACTCGCATCCCCTGTCTACTTGGGGTCCAGAATTATTTAAATAATTATTTTGCCAGTTATACACGTCTGACGCGTTCCCGTATACGCGCGGAACTCGCATCCCCCGCCTACTTATGGTTTAGAAATATTTAAATAATTATTTTGCTTTCTATGGTGCTCTGACGTGCTCCCGTATACGCGCGGAACTCGCATCCCCTGCCTACTTGGGGTTGGGAATTATTTAAATAATTATTTTGGCACGTACACGCGTCTGACGTGCTCCCGTAGAGGCGTGGAACTCGCATCCCCCGCCTACTTACGGTTAAGAAATATTTAAATAATTATTTTGCTTTCTATGGTGGTCTGACGTGTTCCCGTATACGCATGGAACTCGCATTCCCCGCCTACTTAGGGTTAAGAATTATTTAAATAATTATTTTGCCATGTACACGCGTCTGACGTGCTCCCATATAGGCGTGGAACTCGCATCCCCCGCCTACTTACGGTTAAGAAATATTTAAATAATTATTTTGCTTTCTATGGTGGTCTGACGTGTTCCCGTATACGCGTGGAACTCGCATCTCCCTCCTACTTGGGGTTAAGAATTATTTAAATAATTATTTTGGTATGCATATACGTCTGTCGCACTCCCGTATACGCGCGGGACTCGCATCCCCTGCCTACTTGGGTTTGAGAATTATTTAAATAATTGTTTTCTCATGTATACACGTCTTACGTGCTCCCGTATACGCGTGGAACTCGCATCCCCCGCCCACTTACGGTTAAGAAATATTTAAATAATTATTTTGCTTTTTATGGTGGTCTGAGGTGCTCCCGTATACGCGTGGCACTCGCATCCCCCTCCTACTTGGTGTTAAGAATTATTTAAATAATTATTTTGCCATGTATATACGTCTGACGCTCTCCCGTATACGCGCAGCACTCGCATCCCCTCCCTACTTGGGGTTGAGAATTATTTAAATAATGATTGTGGCAGTTATACACGTCTCACGCGCTCCCGTATACGTGTGCAACTCGCATCCCCTGCCTACTTGGGGTTGAGAATTATCTAAATAATTACTTTGCTTTCTATGGTGGCCTGACTCGCTGCCGTATACGCGTGGAACTCGCATCCCCTGCTTACTTGGTGTTAAGAATTATTTAAATAATTATTTTTCCATGTATATACGTCTGACGCACTCCCGTATACGCGTGGTACTCGCATCCCCCGCCCACTTACGGTTAAGAAATATTTAAGGGGGCTAGACACCTTTTTTCTCTGAAATAAGAAGTCACATTTTAATATATAAATGTAAACTAATTATTTCATACTTTTTACATATCAAAGTGGGTATATTTAGTTTACCTTAAAACTTTCTCCGATGGGCCTTTTATATGGTCCAGAACCTTAGTCATCGATGAAACAAGTTTTTACACTATCCGTAAGTTTTGAAATTTTCCTGTGGAAGGATTGACTCCAGATTTGAACTAAATTACTCCTGAATAGTATAATTCTCATATGAGTGTAGGGATTTAGGATTAAATGTCGGAAAAAATTTTTACTTCAGAAAAATTATGAAAAAATATAAAAAATTTAAAAAAATTAAAAAAAAACTCTTGAAAAACTGCACAATTTTTGTTTTCTCATTAGATCAAAAATCCCTACACTCATATGAGAATTATACTATTCAGGAGTAATTTAGTTCAAACCTGAAGTCAATCCATCCACAGGAGAATTTCAAAGCTTACGGATAGCGAAAAAACTTGATTCATCGATGACTATGGTTCTGGACCATATAAAAGGGCCATCGGAGAAAGTTTTAAGGTAAGGTAAATATACCCACTTTTATATGTAAGAAGTATAAAATAATTAGTTTACATTTATGTATTAAAATGTGACTTCTTATTTCAGAGAAAAAATGTGTCTAGCCCCCTTAAATAATTATTTTGCTTTTTAGGGTTGTCTGACGTGCTCCCGTATACTCGTGACACTCGCATCCCCCTCCTACTTGGGTTTGAGAATTATTTAAATTATTGTTTTGTCATGTATACACGTCTGACGTACTCCCGTATACGCGTGGATGTTGCATCCCCCGCCCACTTACGGTTAAGAAATATTTAAATAATTATTTTGCTTTTTATGGTGGGCTGACGTGCTCCCGTATACGCGTGGAACTCGCATCCCCCGCCTACTTGGGGTTCAGAATTATTTAAATAATTATTTTGCCATGTATATACGTCTGACGCACTCCCGTATACGCGCGGGACTCGCATCCCCTGCCTACTTGGGTTTGAGAATTATTTAAATAATTGTTTTGTCATGTATACACGTCTGACGTGCTCCCGTATACGCGTGGAACTCGCATCCCCCGCCCACTTACGGTTAAGAAATATTTAAATAATTATTTTGCTTTTTATGGTGGTCAGAGGTGCTCCCGTATACGCGTGGCACTCGCATCCCCTTCCTACTTGGTGTTAAGAATTATTTAAATAATTATTTTGCCATGTATACACGTCTGACGCTCTCCCGTATACGCGCAGCACTCGCATCCCCTCCCTACTTGGGGTTGAGAATTATTTAAATAATGATTTTGGCAGTTATACACGTCTCACGCGCTCCCGTATACGTGTGCAACTCGCATCCCCTGCCTACTTGGGGTTGAGAATTATCTAAATAATTACTTTGCTTTCTATGGTGGTCTGACTCGCTGCCGTATACGCGTGGAACTCGCATCCCCTGCTTACTTGGTGTTAAGAATTATTTAAATAATTATTTTTCCATGTATATAAGTCTGACGCACTCCCGTATACGCGTGGAACTCGCATCCCCCGCCCACTTACGGTTAAGAAATATTTAAGGGGGCTAGACACCTTTTTTCTCTGAAATAAGAAGTCACATTTTAATATATAAATGTAAACTAATTATTTCATACTTTTTACATATCAAAGTGGGTATATTTAGTTTACCTTAAAACTTTCTCCGATGGGCCTTTTATATGGTCCAGAACCTTAGTCATCGATGAAACAAGTTTTTTCACTATCCGTAAGTTTTGAAATTTTCCTGTGGAAGGATTGACTCCAGATTTGAACTAAATTACTCCTGAATAGTATAATTCTCATATGAGCGTAGGGATTTAGGATTAAATGTCGGAAAAAATTTTTACTTCAGAAAAATTATGAAAAAATATAAAAAATTTAAAAAAATTAAAAAAAACTCTTGAAAAACTGCACAATTTTTGTTTTCTCATTAGATCAAAAATCCCTACACTCATATGAGAATTATACTATTCAGGAGTAATTTAGTTCAAACCTGAAGTCAATCCATCCACAGGAAAATTTCAAAGCTTACGGATAGTGAAAAAACTTGTTTCATCGATGACTATGGTTCTGGGCCATATAAAAGGGCCATCGGAGAAAGTTTTAAGGTACGGTAAATATACCCACTTTTATATGTAAAAAGTATAAAATAATTAGTTTACATTTATGTATTAAAATGTGACTTCTTATTTCAGAGAAAAAATGTGTCTAGTCCCCTTAAATAATTATTTTGCTTTTTAGGGTTGTCTGACGTGCTCCCGTATACTCGTGGCACTCGCATCCCCCTCCTACTTGGGTTTGAGAATTATTTAAATTATTGTTTTGTCATGTATACACGTCTGACGTACTCCCGTATACGCGTGGATGTTGCATCCCCCGCCCACTTACGGTTAAGAAATATTTAAATAATTATTTTGCTTTTTATGGTGGGCTGACGTGCTCCCGTATACGCGTGGAACTCGCATCCCCCGCCTACTTGGGGTTAAGAATTATTTAAATAATTATTTTGCCATGTATATACGTTTGTCGCACTCCCGTATACGCGCGGGACTCGCATCCCCTGCCTACTTGGGTTTGAGAATTATTTAAATAATTGTTTTGTCATGTATACACATCTGACGTGCTCCCGTATACGCGTGGAACTCGCATCCCCCTCCCACTTACGGTTAAGAAATATTTAAATAATTATTTTGCTTCTTATGGTGGTCTGAGGTGCTCCCGTATACGCGTGGCACTCGCATCCCCTTCCTACTTGGTGTTAAGAATTATTTAAATAATTATTTTGTCATGTATACACGTCTGACGCTCTCCCGTATACGCGCAGCACTCGCATTCCCTGCCTGCTCTCCCCGCGGGCCCTCCCCGCTCACCGCGCACCTCCTCGCGCAGCCGACGAACTCGGTGTTTTGTTTACGTTTTCACTTACTTCTTCCCCAAATGCCCTGTAAGCGGTCAAGATCCCTCTACGTTTTTATTCTTTGATTATTTTTCTATTCTAATAAAGATCATTTAACCTAATCTCTTAACTTTTTATATGAGATTTTTATGTCCAAAGATCACATAACCTCACTCTCCCATAAGAGCCTATGTTAAAAACTCGATTTTCATGAATTTTTTTTCTCGAAAAAATGCTCAGTATAAAATATTGAAAAAATTCAAGCTAACTTTACTTTATCTAAGTAATGATATATTAAAATTTCAAAGACTTCTGTTAACTTTGCTGTAACCATTGAACATCCTTAAGTCTCACGAATAATCATATCGATGAGGGTATAGTCAAAATTGCATGATGACCACGGTGTTCGATGACAGTGACGCTCCAACTATAGATTCTCTTCTCTATACTTATCTGTAAGTCTCTTCCATAGAAACGGCTCTTTGAAGAGACAGTGGTTCACTATTATCCATTAGAGAGAGTAATTCGTTGAAGACGAAATTATTCACGGAGCCGTGGGCCGCATGATGCTCGAGAAATTAGAGTGACATCTGCCTCATGTCATAGAGTAACACCGTTTCGAACTTTTATATTATGAAGTAATGCCTTTTTAAGACATAGAGTGGCACCTTCTCAAACTTTTATGTTATAGTGTGACACTTTTTTTATCTTACAGAGTGTCACCTTTTTCTATGTTATAGAGTAACATCTTTTTTGTCATAGAGTGACACCTTTTTATGTTATAGAGTATCATCTTTTTTATGTCATAGAGTAGCGCCTTTTTATGTCATATCACCTTGAGATAAAGAGTGCTATGTTTTTATACTTTTATGCTATAGAGTTACACCTTTTTATGCCATAGAGTAACACCTTTTTTATGTTATAAAGTAACACCTTTTTGTGGTATGGAGTAACACCTTTGATTTTTTATGTGATAGTCTAACACCTTTTTTGTGATATAGTGTACCACCTTTCTTACGTTGTAGTCTAATACCTTTTTATGTCATTGAGTAACACTTTTTTTATTTGATCGACCTTTTTTGTTATAGAGTAAAACTTTTTTATGTCATAGATTATACCTTTTGTATCAGAGAGTAACACATTTTTGAACTTTTATGGTATAGAGTAACACCTTTTTAAACTTTTATGCTATACACAAAACATTTTTTATGTCATAGAGTAACACCTTCTATACCATAGAGTAACACCTTTCGAAGCCATGTAGTCGAATTGGGCAGAGCACCTACAAGCGTTCGCTTGGAGGATTGGCTTCTATCCACGTCGTAGGCTTACCATCACAACTACCACCGTCATCATAACCACATATTATATAGAAAAAGCTTATGGGTAAGGAGACGCCATCACCACCATCACCGCCATCATCACAACTTATTTTGCACGAACAGTTTATGAGTAGAGAGACGTCCTCATAAAAGGTGTTACTCTGTACCATAAAAAGGTCTTACTCTATGACATAAAAAACGTGTGACGCTATAACATAAAAAAGGTGTCACTCTATGACATAAAAAAGGTGTTACACTATGAAATAAAGAAGGTGTCACTCTGTCATAAAAAAGGTATGACTGAAATATAAAAAAGATGTGACTCTATGACATAAAAAAGGTGTAACTCTATGACATAAAAAACATGTCACTGTATGACATAAAAAGGTCTTATTCTATGACATAAAATACGTGTAACGCTATAACATAAAAAAGGTTTCACTCTATGACATAAAAAAGGTGTTACACTATGACATAAAAAAGGTATGACTCTGTAACATAAAAAAGATGTCACTCCATGACATAAAAAACATGTCACTCTATGACATAAAAAAGGTGTAACTCTATGACATAAAAAAACATGTCACTCTATGACATAAAAAAGGTTTTACTCTATGACATAAAAAAGGTGTTACTCTATGACATAAAAAAGGTGTTAAACTATGACATAAAAAAGGTGTTACTCTATAACATAAAAAAGGTGTTACTCAATGACAAAAAAGATGTTACTCTATGACATAAAAAAGCTGTTACTCTATGACATAAAAAAGGTATGACTCTGTAACATAAAAAAGATGTGACTCTATGACATAAAAAACATGTCACTCCATGAGATAAAAAAGGTGTAACTCTATGACATAAAAAAGGTGTTACACTATGACATAAAAAAGGTGTTACTCTATGACATAAAATTTCAAAAATGTGTGACTATATAGCAATGAAAAAGGTGTTACTCTATAATATAAAAAAGGTGTCACTCTATGACATAAAATTTCAAAAAGGTGTGACTATATAGCAATGAAAAAGGTGTTACTCTATAATATAAAAAAGGTGTCACTCTATGACATAAAAAGGTATGAGTCTGTAACATAAAAAAGATGTGACTCTATGACATAAAAAAGGTGTAACTATGACGTAAAAACATGTCACTGTATGACATAAAAAGGTTTTACTCTATGACATAGAAAAGGTATTGCTCTATGACACAAAGTTTAATGTTTTAACTGTATGACATAGTAGGTGTTACTCTATAACATTGAAATGTGTTACTCTATAGCATAAAAGTTCAAAAAGATGTTGCTCTATATCATAAAAGTTCAAAAAGGTGTTACTCTATAGCATAAAAGTTTAAAAGTTTTGACTGTATGATATAGAAGGTGTTACTCTATAATAGTATAAAAGTGTAAAAAAGGATGTTGGCGGTATATTTATTCAGTTGACTCGAAACTAATGAAGCATAGACATGTCAAACACGCTGGATGTTATTAGCAAATTTCAGGATGCAGTAGTATAAAAATCACAGTCTTTATTAGGTTTGACAAAAAGTGCTAAATCTCTGGATACAGCTGATGATATGGAAACTTCTGAAATCAAACTATCTTATATGAGCCCTGACCATAATAAAATAGCTAGCTCCAACAATGGTAAATTTGCAAAACGAGTCAAGAAATATGTAACGAAATTAAACGGAAATTCTAGGAGATATCTCGATAATATTTATGGTGTTTACAAGCGAGGAAATTTACTTATGATCAGAAATTCTCCAATAAAATTTGAAGGCGACTTTGTCTAGATAAACGAACGAAACTATCGTTTGTCCGTAGGATTACTGCAATTACTATTCAAAAAACTTCCAGATGAAAGTCTTATCAATTCAGTTGATTTGGATAATTATCGTATGATTATTGAGGTTTCGAGCGCTCACAAAAAGCACTATTGCGTGAATGAGTCGATTCGAAAACTAACGAGTAACAAATTTTATAATTTTATTACTCCAATGTTCGAAAAGTCGTCTGTAAAATGTATCTCACCATTATCTCGAGAAGATAATGTTAATGCAAGAGAAAAAAGTGAAAGTGTTGAGCAAACTTATCCAGTGGCAGCGAAAAAGATAATTGTTGATACACGAGTTAACTCGCATTCTAACGAGACCGATAATTATTATGAAGCTGATCATTCTAGTGAAGATGCATCAGATTTCTCAACCAATGAATATTTACCTAGAAGAATTCGTAAGAATTATAACTTTATGAATTGGAGATATCAACGTGAAAGTAAAAAGAGACAGTGGACTAGTGATGATGAAGAGGAAGGACTTGTTCCCAAAATCTCGCGAGTAGATGTTACAACTGCATACGAACTCGACGTCTGGGATGATCCTAACAAATTAGTTGATCGCTTACAAGTACTCGTTGCTGAGCAAAACATGGGAATAAGATCTAACTATGGTGAAATCCGTTTTATTCTTAGTGAACTTCGCAATGCTAGTATCATAAATTAATCTTTCAAAGTTATATTGTACTAGATTATCTAAAAATTGAGATATTGGCTAAGCCACATGTTAATTTTCAATAAAATTATTTTGGTAAACAAATATTTTCAAATTCCCTGTCATTTTTTTTCTATTTCCCGCCATGCTCTGTTGACAAATGAAGAGCCTGGAAATACCGATTATTTAAGGTGAATGATATAAAGAATTCAGAGTCGCGGAAAACTGCAGTGACTGCCGAGCTCAGATCACGAACTCAGATTTTCAACTGCGTAGCAGTTCATGTTTTGCGTACCTGAGTTTTCCGAGTTATACATGTTAAGCCCTAATCTGCAGAACAGGTGGGTGTCCGGGACAGTATTAAATTGATCATCCAATAAATAAAAGTAAAAATTCCCTTTTCAACCACCTCATTCATTTCAATTTTAAAACGATAAAAGTCATCTGAAAAATTATGTATCTTTCTTTCTTTGAATAATGTTTATACTTTCGGTTCGTTCATAAACATTCGACTATTATTCAAGATATGAAAATTGAATGCCTCGCTAAATTTTAAGTATATAGGGTGTCTATAATTGAGTAATATTTATTTATTTATTTTACCGATAGCATTGCCATTTTCTACAATAAATTTGAGCATTTATTATTTTATAAGACTTATTACATGTATAAACTGTTTATGATAGGATAATAAAAATGAGTCGCTAAATACATTTTATACTCTGAATAGAGGTGGTTCAATAATCTTTTTTTTTTACTATAATTTTGCAATAATTATTTGCAGGCAAAAAAACATCATTTTTAGTATTTGTAGAGTGTTGAAAATCTAATATTAACTAGCAGAACCTCAAATTATCCTACTACCGGCTGTTTGTCTCACTTTTGCTAAAAAAAAATCCTATCCCACTAAAGGGACCACCTACGTATTTCTTTTTTTTTTTTTACTTGTGTAATATGTTAGTAATATTTTTTCTGAAATCAAATAAATAAACTATTTGCTGCAATTTTTATTTCACTTTGAGAAGGTTTAAAACACCATAAATAAATCGTATATGACCTTGAATAGTTTGCATTCAAACATAGGTATTATTTTTCAAAAGAGAGAGAACTAGCTGAAATTAAGCGCACACTATATATGTTTTAATACATTACATTTCTTTTCTAAATATTAAAAAAGTATTAATTTAAACTTCTGTGATGCAAAAAATGTTGGAGTAATCGCAAAAGAATATTAGTATTATTTTTATAATACAAAGGTCTCAAACTATTTTCTATATTGTGAGTTAAATATTTTAAATTTTCGCGCCTAACCACATCAGTTGAGTCATGCGGCCCGTTCATAACATCTATAATTTCCATGCGGGTGCCAGCCTATTTTTTATAATTTTCCCATGAATATTTACACTGTCTGTATATGGGACTGTTAAATTCGGAAGCGTAATTTGGATGATACTTCGAAAAATAGGTCATAAGCCTAGGTTTAGATAAGTATTGAACAAGCATTAAAATTTTAAGGCAACCTGTTCAAGGCCTGCCGTATGCATCCCGACAGGGCTGGGGCGTTTTATCTACCTCTGAGGGGTATCTCATATTTGTCCATTGAAAGAATTTTTGAAAACCAGTGGTGGGGGTAGAAATTTTTGTTTCTTGCTTATAACTCGAGAAGGAGCGCTCGGATCGAAAAACGGACGAAATTTTGCTGGTATAACAATAGGGGGGACATACTTTTAATATACTATCTAATGTCGTTGACGGAATTTCCAAAAATCGGTGCTGGGGGTAGAAATTTTGGTTTTTCGCTTATATCTCGAAAAGGAGCGCTCGGATCGAAAAACGGACGAAATTTTGGGGGTATAACAATAGGGGGGGACATACTTTTAATATATTATCCGACAACATTGACAGAATTTCCAAAAATCGGTGGTGGAGGTAGAAATTTGGGTTTTTTGCGTATATCTCGAGAAGGAGCGCTCGGATCGGAAAACAGATGAAAATTTGGGGGTGTATTTCAATAGGGGGGGCTCTCACTTTTTTACATAGAACCATATGCTATATACAAAATTTTCATAACCTCAAAATTGTGCAAAATATTTTGTGCGCGCAGCATCTTCGTAATTCAGCTATAAGTATATATATGACTCGATAGCCTAGTGGTAAGGTGGCTGCTCAGTAATCTAAAGATCGTCAGTTCAAATCTAACCTCCGTCGAATTTTTTTTTTCTTAAAAATTTTTTAAATTAAATATTAATGTTTATCACTAAAGTATATTAATACAGTATTCTACCTTACCACCGTGAACATTGAGGCCTTACGCGTGCTATTAGATACAAATTCAGATATTAGTATATACATATGTGTCGATAGTCGAGTGGTAAAGTTGCTGCTCAGTAATCTGAAGATCGTAGGTTCGAATCCACCCTTCGGCGTTTTTTTTTTCGTGAAAACTTTTTATATTAAAATATTAATGTTTATCGGTAAAGTATGTTAATTTATCTACAGTGTTCTACCTTACCGACGGCACCACCGTGAAGGCGTCGCGCTATAAGAATACAAATTAAGCTGTGAGTATACATATGCCTCGATAGCCGAGTGGTAAGGTGGTTGCTCAGTAATCTGAAGATCGTAGGTTCGGATCCACCCTTCGGCGTTTTTTTCGTGAAAACTTTTAAATATCCGCAATGGTACTAACCATAATGGAGTGTATAAAACTAATTGTGCTCTGTACAACATGGAAGAGGATGACGAATAAAAAAATATTTGAAGGATAATGAAGAGGTTAATAGACAGGTAGAACCTCACAGGATAGGAGCAAGGTGGGGCTCTTATCCTCCTTCAAATTCTGACCGCCAGATGACTCGCAAACAGTTAGTCAAGGCTTCGGTTATATAAGCGTGTTGCGGTCGTTAGAAGCTTTCATTCCATAACAATGGGGCAAAGCAGCTCGACCGTTGCTGCTGAGCAACAACAACTGATACAAAACGATACAAAAAGTCGCAGTGGAAAAAATGTTCGGAAAAAATTTCTACAAACACATATTCTTTGCCCGAGCAAAAGGGTTATAAAAAGTTCTAAATATTTCTAGTAGATAAGAACGGCTGGCCGAGTGCTGCAGGCTGACAAGCAGCAGGCCACCCCCGCCGACCGCTAACCGCCCGTCGCTGCCTGCTAGCGGTTCGCCGCCAATAGCTCCCTGTTTGCATTGCATATGGTCCAAAACCCTATGACGCTTCTGGACCAGCAGGTCACGATTTGTTTTGGGTTAATGGCGTCCCGTGCAATTGCGGGAGGGGGGGGGCAAAAACTCTATGACGCTTCTGGACCACCAGAGTACGAATAGCGGGGGAGGGGCAGGGTGAGGGAGGGGGCGGGGACCCAAAAACCCTATGATACTGCCCTCTATCGTTCTACAGCTGCTGTAGCTAGTCAAGGCTTGGCCTCCTAGAGGACATCGGAAACGGGGAGTAGGTAGTCATCAGCCGCTTAAGGTTAGATCAGCGGCATTGTACGGGAACACCGGCAACACCTGGTAAGGTTAGGCAGCAGCCGGAAGTTGGCGAACCGAAGTTGGCAGCAACGGCAGCGCGCGCCGCCGGCTCGAGTAGAAGGTGGCTTAGGCCTTCTACAGTGTAAGCCGGGCGCGCTCGCTCGTGGCCCGTGCCGCTACGCACGCTGCAGCCCGCAGGGGGATTTTAGAATGGCGAGCTCCCCAGGCGTATAATACGCCCGTATATTACTCCGAGAATCCCCGAGAGGGATTAATATCCTCTCCTAGTAATACCTTGTTACAACGCAAATGTAACAGGAACGTACGGTTTATTTTCTCATTGGGGTTCAAATAAAAAATTGCCAAAGTACTTCTTATGAAGTAATAACAATTAAAAAATGCACTAAACAGAGAAATTTATTAGAAAGCTCTACTTTAGAATGTAAGTTATAAAAAAAATGCAATTAAGAAATGACGTATAAGTGCACAGTGAAAATAGTGAAAATATTACAGTGCGAAAAACAGTAGCAATAAAAAATGGAAAATTGGCCTTATTGCAAATAATGATTTTGATGAAAACAATATTACTGAAAATTATTTAGGAGAAATGTATAAAATATGTATATATTGTGATGCGACACATTTTGCTTGTTAAACGAATGCTGAGAAATGCGTTACTAATTGTTGTCATAAAGGAAAAGTTTTATTTAATAATGAAGACTCATATCCAGAACAACTAAAACAACTAATATATAGTAACAGAAAAGAAAGCAAAACTTTTATGAATAGCATCAGAATATATAATAATTTATTGGCATTTCCAAGTTTTGGTGCAAAATTAGTAACATTTTCTACTGCAGGACTACAAGTTTTTCATATTTGCGGACAAACTTCTCACAATTCATATTCATTAAATCCAGAGAGAGAAAAATCTCGTAAATACGGGCAACTATATTTAATAGATAACGAATGAGCAAATAACATAGTAAAAACGGTTCACTAAACTTGTTAAATAAATTAGATAGTTTAATACGTACTATCAATCCCTATTCTATGGCATATGGTTTATATATGTCATATAGTCTACATATAGTTCTTTGAGTGCCTAGGCAGTAGTTCATTCGCATACGCACGAAGGGGAGTTATGTAAGAATGATGGTGACCCTCAGGCGTTTGGATGTCGGGTCTATTTCTAGTGCCGGAATTTTCCATTACGGGGGCCTCACTTACTGTCCATGTTATCTTTTCGACTGCAGCGGGGGAGTCAGAAATGGGCTCTTGAATTTCTAAACAACTGGTTAGTGGTCGTTCTAGGGATATAGTTGTCAATATATCTGTGGTGGTGTTGGTGAAAACCTGTTCTCGGCTGTCATTATTGAAGGGTATAGGGACGATGTGTGTCCGTACATTGTGAAAATTAATTGAATGGTTGGCAAAATTGGTCTCCGGGCGTATTTCTGGCTTGGTTAAGATAGTTGCTTCGTAGGATATCGGGGGTTCCGTAGTATCGTGGGTGTTTAACTGGAGAATGCTATATTCCAAATTGATGCTACGATGGTTTTGAACTTGAAATGGTTTGGCGAAGCGTTCTAATCCTAATTTTAATGCATTAGTCATAATAACTGGGCATTCTGTGACACCGTGTTCGACGATGACGGGGGTGTTAAAATCAGAACTTACTTCGATGGCCTCGATCGTGACTGGATTGAGTGCTGTTAATGTCAGTGGTTCACATATCTCTATCAATTCTGTAATATTTTGTTCTTCTGAATAACTTAGCGGTGAGACGGTATTCCGAACACTGCTATCATTAGAGATTCCAGCGGTCGAGCGTTGGCATGGAGGTCCAATATCAGCAACAATATTTTCATCTTCATTGGGGTCATCATGCTGATAATTTCTAGATAAATTTCTGGCGTGATTGTCATTGAAAAACCCACCCAACTCGTCTAGAAGGTCCATATGATTTCTGGACCCGTTAATATATTCTATGGATTCTCTTGCCTTACCAATTAATTTTTCTAGAAGAACGTCTAGAAACATTACATAAAATCGATGTGGTACGCGAGATGCGGTTTTCGTCACTTCATAAGCAAAGTCCTGGAAGGAAAGGTTATAGCCGTCATATAAGGGCAATCAGTCCCTAAGATCGTCCCGAAATATCTCTTCGCAACCGGATTGCTGGCCAAAATGATCGTAAAGGAGATTCTCGACGTCTAAGTAATGTTTATAGGAATATTGGAGAGCGATATTTCTTGCCTCCCCACGGAGACTGCTTAAAATATCGGTTATGAAATTTTGCATAAATAGGGATGATACTCCTCTGGCCTCATGCTCGATTATTTCTATAAATTCATCATCGAGCATATTATATCCGTCGAAAATAGGAAATACCATGGTGAAAAGAAATAGTAGTGATACGCAAGATTAACCATCCCTTCAGAAAATTCCACCTGAGTCCGACAAGCAAGGGCAGGAACAGGCGAAAGATACGAAAGGTAATAAGAATAAGCAACGCGGTTTGAAAACTTTCAATATTTGAGGAATTAACAAATGATAAATAGAAGAGGTATCGATAGAATGCCAAATAATAAAAAAAATAACCTAATGCTGGGTTGTTGATAAAAATCGTTCTCCTTAAGTTAAGATACTCGCACGTAAGGGCAGAACCATAAATTATTTTGGGATGTCGCCCAGGACATCTATCATTCCTTTTACCTAAGAGATCCTAATCGCCTTACTACGGGTATCTAATGACGGTATATTTTGATCGTAGAGAAAGGACTGATAGTTCATTCTTCTTCATGCGCTTGCCTTTGTCTTCATAATCCTGGCTTTTATTCTTGTTGATCTAATGCGCGTATTAGTCCTTAGTCTCGACGGATCGTACACCTGAATCTTCGGAAGTTTAGACGATCATGCTATAATGATCCTCTCAACTTCTTAATGCATGAGGGAAATCCGGACTAGGGTTTAGTAAGATGGTTTTATGGTAGTTAGGTTAGATTAATGATTAATTATTAGGGAAAAAAAGGGTTAAATTCATTAACAACTATTTGTAAAAAAAAAATTAAGGTTATTATCATATTATTGTTACTAATATTGTATATTTTCGTTATTATTAATTACTATATTATTAGATTATTACTAATTATTAAGTTTCTATTGTTATTAATTATCGGTAATCCGCATTAACAATTTATCGTAAATTATTAGTTTAACGAGCAAAATGCTAATAACGAAGTCGCACGGCACTAGAAACCCTGATCCATTACCCCGTAGTTATGGCCGGTCTCACAGTAGTTTTATAGAATTTGCGGAATAAACGCTCCGATATTAGCTACAAATAACAAGTACGCGATTAACAACAATTGAAAATTATGAACAAATGCCCGAAAAAAACAATCTTTAAAATTCTTGCACGCGAACGAATAATTCCCAAATGAATGAATTGTTATAAATAAAGATTCTCACCTTTTGTTGTAACTCGATGGATTCCTTGAATAATGGAATAATGTGTGGAATTATGGGTTTTCGGAAATTGAAATGAAATATTCACCAATATGTCAGTTTTTTCCTTTTCTTTTATTTTTCCTTCAAGTATGGTCCAGTGGTCCCGTATAACAGTGATAAATTTGGTAATATTCTAATACACGATGTCAATATTCTAGCGCCTAACGAACTTATAAAAATTACTCTTAAACAACATATATTCCCGATAAAAGTTAACGACTGTACTTTTTGACTAATTATTTCCGACTGTCGTGGCAACGAATTTTCGCCGCCCGCACACCTGGATCCGCGAAAATTCGCTCCCACTACGGTCGTTCGCTGTCTCTCTCGCTCCCGCAGCAGCTATCGGCGCAGGTAAGGCAGGGAGCGCGAAAGGTGGCCGGGAGGTGCTGCCACTGATCGGGCGCGGCGCCTGTTCTCCTCGCGCTCGTATGAGTTTCCTCGCGGTCGTCGCGCAGGATCAAGGCCGTTGCTCCGCTAGCGCAGCGATTTCTGGACATCGCGCGATTCTTATTTCTTTTTGCGCAATGGCAAGCTACTCGGCTAACAATAAGTTGAATAAATTAAAATCAATACATTAAGAATAAAAATATTGGCACGTAACATCACCCCCCTCTTATTTTACTTGTCGTCCCGGCAAGTGTTTTGAATAAGAGGTTACAATAATATGATTACAAATAGAATTTCCGCTAATTTTTGACGCAATGTGAGTCCTTGTCCGGTTGTTATTAAGAGCTAGTACGGAGATAGAAGGTCGCTATTAAGATTAAAGAGGTACAAGTGATCTTGGAAGAGTCCGTCGATTGAGGGTATTCCACGTATGTGGATAGCCGGGTTTACAAAAGCACTGTTAATCTCTTAGTATGTAGGTAATTGTGAATCACAGATTTGACTGAGATAACTATATGCTTCCTAGATCGCCTGATATCTTAATTTATATAATTAATTGATTGGCGGATCATATCCAGAGGAATTATCCTTAGTTCGGTTAGAAGCCTCAATTTGGACTGGCCATATTCCAGGTATGGTATATTTATACCGCGGCTACCTCTTGTGGTTTGTCTCTCAGATTATTAGGTTACCTGGACCCTTCCATACCTTCGAAGGTGACTCTCAATAGCCTCCATCTTTGATAGCCATTTTCCTGGAACAAAAAAAAGAAAAGGAGCGAAGGGGAACATGTTAAATGAGATTATTAGCGAGGTAATGGCCTAGGGTAATATAATATCAATGGGAAATAAAGGGAATTCTAAGGGTGTAGGGACGTCCGGATGTCCATGAGTTCTACGGTAGTTTGTTGCTCAGTCTTAGACGGGCAAAAGATGAGGTCAAATCATTGATTTGTTCCTCCACATTATTGACTCGGCCGTCGAGAGCAGTTAGTCGTTTGAGGGTTGAATTGGTGAGCTGACCTAGATGCTGCCGAACTTTGTCCGATTTAGCGAGCACTTTATGCATTGTGTTCTTCATCACGGTTCGTTCTGTGAAGAGTACACCAAGAATCATGGCGTTTTTTTTTAACATTTCCTCATGTTCCTTCACCTGATCCGCCAGGTGACTTATTGTTCCCCATTGATCATCGTGGACGGCCCTTAGTCTCACCAATTCTTGCTCCAATTCTATGACTCTATAGGTCAGTCGACTTTCTGCGAAAACATGATGACTGTCCGGTGTCATTTTGGTCTGAAACAAAAGAAAGTCCTTTTTTTTTTTTTTAGGTTTTCGGGGGGGAGGAAATTTCGGGATCGTCCAAGGGAAATGAATGTCAAAGTCCAGGAAGGGAGGAAGAAAAAAGTGAATATCCTCTAAATATCTTTAGAAAGACTGTTAGAGAAATAAACACTTTGCCAGAATGGAAAACTCGCCAACTATCCTGAAAAGGAATTTTGGGGAGGCACCCGAAGAAAAAAGTGAATATCATCTAACTATCTTGAGAAAGATTGTTAGAGAAATAAACACTTTGCCAGAATGGAAAACTCGCCAACTATCCTGAAAAGGAATTTTGGGGAGGCACCCGAAGAAAAAAGTGAATATCATCTAACTATCTTGAGAAAGATTGTTAGAGAAATAAACACTTTACCAGATTGGAAATCTCGCCAACTATCCTGAAAAGGACTGTTGGGTAGGTATCCGAAGAAAAAAGTAAATATCCTCTAACTATCTTGAGAAAGACTGTTAGAGAAATACATTGCCAGAATGGAAAACTCACCAACTATCCTGAAAAGGACTCTTGGGAAGGCAGCCAAGGAAGAAAGTTCCAAAAATTATTGTAAAAAATGTGAGGAGTATATTATGTTCAAGTTGATTCGACTCTTACCACATTGAAAGAAAATGAATAATTTCTTCAACCATTATTTCAAAAGTAAATATACACAATTGAATCCAATTCGATGGACGTTTGAAAAATATGTCCGCCATTTTGGATTCGCCAGGTTGAATTTTTCAAATCTGATTTCAGATTCGTTATCAGCGACCCAGAAAACCCCTGTATATCAAATTTTGCCCAAATCGGTTGACTTTTGAAAAAAATGTTCGCCATAATGGATCCGCCATCTTGAATTTTTCAAATTCGATGTCAAATTCATCATCAGCGACCTCGAGAACCTCAGTATGTAAAATTTGGTGTAAATTAGAAGATTTTTGACAAAAATATGAAGTTTCCTATTATTTCATGATGTCACAGGTGCCATCTTGGAAAATTTTTCGGGAGAATTCGGAAACATCAAATGTTTGAACAATAATATCATTTGCAACATGAATCCCTATCAAGATCTTCGTTGAATCCGTTTTATTCTAAACAAGCATGTCAAAATGTTAAAAAATGTATTTCTGATTTTTCATCAAATTCAAACCGCCACTTTGAAATTTTCCAATGGAAATTTCAAAATTCTGACTTCAGAATCGTAAAGAGCGCAAAATTTTACTTCGGAAAGGTGCTATTGTTTATTATTATTTTTTTTCGACAATTTTTTAGGCAAAAAGCCAATCGACTATAAAATGGCTGCTTGGGAAGAAATGGGTTAAGTCGGTTAAAAAAAAAAATAAAGAAAAATATGGAATAATCGAAAATAATTTCTTTTGGCTTTGGGTTTGGATATTGGTCGGAAGTAGGCACATTTTCTGAAAGGTCTTGAAATGTCCTATCTATCATATTTTTTTCGGTCCCTTGAACAACTTCAGTTGCCTCCGTAATCCTGTAATACATCGTTCTACAAAGTTTTGAGGCAAGAAAAAACGACACCTTTGTTTATTCTTGGAACAAAAATTAACGAAAATCAATGAAATTTCGTTCCAAGAATAAATAAAGGTGTCGTCGTTTTTTGCCTCAAAATTTCGAAGAACGATGTACCATAGGATTATCGAAGTGCAACTAAATTTGTTTAAGACGTAAATAGCTATTCTTTTTTTTATATCAATTATTTTTGCATGTTCCGCTAGTAAAACAGGTTCAATTATAAAGCAGAACTTTTATTATATTTAATTACATTTATTACATTTTATTACATATTATTTACTTACATATTTAAATAGACCTCGGAAACGAGCTTTGATTTGCGCAAAAAGCTAATATATAATATAGATATTATACATCAAATAATTCAGTTCATTAAAATGAGTAAGCAGCAGTAATACCTTCAATTTAAACATTACACGCGAAACACGTTTGAATTTCGCGGGAAAAATATCGGAAGTAAGAACATTTGCCCGCGCAAGCGTTGGCAAAGGGCAACACCACGCTTTACTCTATACCTATCTCGCACCCTGCATGAATACTAGTAATATATATCTGTACATATTACACATACAGATATACACCGCTGGTATTCATACAAGGTACGGGTAGGGGTAGGATAATAGTGTGGATTTCCAAACCGACACAGCCCAACAGCCGACTCGTACCGAGTGGCGGAGTTGCTGTCAGGGGCGGATTAAAGGGGGGACTAGCAGGGACTATAGCCCCGGGCCCCAACTTCCAAGGGGCCCCACGCGATTGAATAATAAATTACGATACAAGTAACATAGTCTAGAGAAGCTCGGGCAACAAAAAAGTGAGTGCGGCTACACCTATGCAGCGCACGGGTATCATGTACTATTGTTCTAAACGTATGCGCAAAGGTACGTTTCTCGTATTTTTAGTTTGCCGAGAGCAAAGTGTTTACTTTCTACAAAGTAAAAACTGTGCACACTGCAAGCTAAAAATATGAGAAACATATCCCTTATGCACGTCAAACAGGAATAGAAAATCGAGTTTTGGGCCCTTACCTCAAAAATAAAAACCGCTGCTAACTGCGTTAGCAGAATGCTTTCTCAAAGAGAATTGATAAATTACATCAAATAATTTTTTTAAATGTATATTTTAATATCAAATTTCATTCTTCTGCATATAACTAACTTAGTGATTTTTAATGATTTTGTATCTGAAGCTTTATGTAACAATTTATACAGATTTCTCAAAGGCTTTTGATAAGGTGAGACATTATCATCTGTTATTCAAACTTTGGAATGTTGGTGTGCGAGGAAATATTTTTAATGTTATTGTGTCATATTTATCGGGTAGGTCACAAGCTGTAAAAATTGGAAATAGTGTATCGAGTTCCATTCCTATTACATTCGGTGTTCCGCAGGAATCACACTTAGGTCCTTTATTGTTTTGTATATTTATAAATGATTTAGTCAGTAGAATTAAGAATGTTAATATTTTGTTGTATGATGACGATGTCAAACTTTTTTGTACGATTAATTCACCAAATGATATTATAAATCTCCAATGCGACATTGACGCGCTGTATGTCTGGTCTATCGAAAACGAGCTTGACCTTAATATAAAAAAATGTCACACTATCTCTTTTTACAAATGTCAAAACTCATTACTACCTGATTATTTCATAAATAATGTAAAACTGGATAGAGTGAATGTTATTAAGGATCTTGGAGTTTATTTAGATACGACACTATCGTTCTCATACCATATCGATACGATTGTCTCGAAGTCGCTAAGCCTCGTTGGTTTTATTAAGCGCACAACATTTAATTTTTTAAGACACACAAGCGATTATTCATATTTACAATATGTTAGTTTTACCTAATTTAATATACTGTTCTCCCATCTGGTCACCACATGTTTCAGTTTTAGCAGATAAATTAGAATCAATTCAGCATAAATTTCTCCGTTATATCTCTTACAAAATTAATAAGCCTATGCATAGATTCAATCATGATTACACTGAAATAGCCTTATCCGTCAACATTCAAACTATCAGTTCATTGTATTATTATTATGATTGTGTTTTTACATTTAAAGTTTTAGATGACTTAATAAATTATGTTTCAATTGGTGATTTGTTTACCGAACGTGAACTCGCGTACAACTTACGTCATTTCTGACCATTATGTGAACAAACCTGTAGCTCGAATACCGGTTTATACTCTACAAGCGATATTCAAACGCACTTCGCGCATACTTTTCTGTTTTTGAGGTTACGTATGCTACCTTCATTACGTTTTACTTTTAACTTATTTAAGTATTTTTTCAAAGTCAGAACTGAATCATTTTCATACTACTCTAAACATAAAAATTCCATTAAAAAATTCAAACATTAAATTCCAAACAGTAAACTTCTCGCGCCTTCTTCTTATCGACCAATCAAAATCAAGCTTTCAGATGCTTCAATATAGCCGCTCATCACTTTTTTAAGAAGGGACTATTAATCATTTAAAACGCTGATGGAACACCCTCCCTTCTCACATTACAGCGATTCTTAATATTTCGCTTTTTAAGAGTGCCACCCGATCTCTCTCTATTAAATATTAAAATATTACATATTTATTACTTTATGATAAGCAAGTTTGTAATCCTACCTCCTGTATTTATCTTTTACCTTCTGTACAAAGGGTTTTAGCCTGTCTAATAAATAAATAAATAAATAAATAAATATCTGATTTTCCATAAATACAATTATTCAAAATAATCAAGAAAATTATATTTAAAATAGTTATGTAGTAATTATTAAATTGCAAATCAAAAAGTTTAAGGTATTATCACATGCTATTTATTGTATTTATAAATTAATTGCATTTCCTCGAAATTTCTTCGGCGTTTTCTTCAAAAACCTGTTACTCGGCGATTGCTTCAAAACTCCGCCAACTCAGCGAAGACTTCGTAAATCCACCAACTCATAGAGTGGTTTAAAAAATCATATAATTCGGCGAAGATTTCAAATATCCTCTAACACAAGGGCGTTCTTTTTCCTTAATTTTATAGTGGTAGCTATAGGATGTTAAAGTACAATTTCTGTATAAGTGATGAAAAAAATTATTTTCGATTTTTCCATATTTCCCTGTATTTTTTTTTAACCCACTTAATAATATCCGATCGGGCCCACAAAAATATGAGTAGATAGGAAATTTCAAGACCTTTCAGAAAATGTGCCTACTTCCGACCGATATCCAAACCCAGAGCAAAAAAAAAATCATTTTCGACTTTTCCATATTTTTCTTTATTTTTTTTAACCGACTTAATAATATCCGATCGGGTCCAAAAAAAATATGGATAGATAGGAAATTTCAAGACCTTTCAGAAAATGGGCCTACTTCCGACCGATATCCAAACCCAGAGCCAAAAAAAATTATTTGCGATTTTTCCATATTTTTCTTTATTTTTTTTTAACCGACTTAATAATATCCGATTGGGCCGAAAAAAATATGAGTAGATAGGAAATTTCAAGATCTTTCAGAAAATGGGACTATTTCCGACCGATATCAAAACGCGGCGAAGAAAAAAAATTATTTCGATTATAGCATATTTTCCTTTATTTTTTTTTAATCGACTTAATAATATCCGATTGGGCCGACAAAAATATGGATTGATAGGTAATTTCAAGACCTTTCACAAAATCGGCCTACTTCTGACCGATATCCAACCCCCCCCCCCCCCCGGGGAAAAAAATTATTTCGGTTTTTCCATATTTTTCTTTATTTTTTTTAATCGACCTAATAATATCCGATCGGACCGTCAACAATATGGGTTAATAGGTAATTTCAAGAGCTTTCAGATAATGGTCCTATTTCCGACCGATATCCAAACTCAGAGCCAAAAAAATTATTTTCCATTTTTCCATATTTTCTTAATTTTTTTAACCGACTTAATATTATCCGATCAACTATATAATTGAACTTGCACAATTTCAAAATAAGCTAACTGGCACAGATAAACTTGATATCTTTGGCCAGTTTCGAGTTATGCTACGGACAAATTTATAACACACACATACACACGCACCCACGCGCGCGCGCACACACACACACACACACGCACACACACACACGCACGCACGCACGCACGCACACACACACACGCACACACACACAGTTTCTAGAAAATGCATATCTCGACTCAGGGAGCTCAGAAATATCGAAAATCATCGAAATCTCAAGGTCGAAAAATTTCACCGTTATCATGCTTTCTCTTTGAGAAAGCAAAATATACGTAATTTAATTTTGCGCATCTAACCGTACGCGAAATTAAAATTTATATATGAAATATAAATATAAAAAAGTTACATACTTTTTTAAAATATAATTACTAAAGTAAATGCGTTCAGATTATCTTATATTGTTTTAGCTAAAAGCGCTTTACTGGAGCAGAAAACGTCCCTCTTATAGCTGAGTATTATACGGATACATATTTGTATATTGAAAAAAATAAATGATTCAAAGACTATTTACTTAACGTTTTCTCTGATTCGCGCTACAATCGAAAAATAGATTTTGAAAATCTTGAACTAATTATTTGAGCAATTAGTATAGAGTGAAACATCATGAAAAAATACCGAACGTATCGAAATTAGTTTGGAAGAGACTGTAGCAACGGCACCTTTATGTCTCACTATCGCTTACGCTTCGAGGCTTATAGCAGAAGCTACTTGATGGGTTTTTCATTTCGCAGAAAACGTCGTAGTGACGGCGCCGACGCGCGGGTCGTTGCGGGCATCACTCGATACACAGAAAAACAATGAAGACAAAGTTCATACAGGCTTTGCCGTTCTTGTGGCGGCAGTGTGCATGCTTCTGACTATGGTCCAGAAAGTTTACACTACCAAAATGTTGAAACGAAAGTATCCAAGCGGGGCAGAAAAGTGCAAAGTAAAAAAAGTAAAGGAGGAATCAGTGAAAAAACGACCTACTGTGGCTGATTTCTATAAACGATCTATCGTAGAAACTGAAGATCAATCAAACCAAATAGAAGTTGGCACAAAGAGCGACTCGGTTAAGGATGACAGGGCGATTGATATAGGTGGAATTGGAAATTCAAAACCATCTATCACACCATTTATCACACAAACTGAAGATACAGATAAAGATCAATTAAGCCAAGTGCTAGTGTGCGAAGAAAGTGATTCTGTTGCCGAAAGGAGCACAATTTGTGCACTTAACAATAGCAAAAGAGGTATTTTAAACAGTGTTGAAAGAAAATATAATTTTTGAGATATTTTGATACATATTTATTGTCTTTTCTAATTTGTCACGCAAACGTTTATATAAAATTACATTTTCACTCTTACTCTTAATTGGCTTTCAGACTAAAAAAATAATTAATTGTTTTCACTGGTATTTATATTATATTTAATTAAAATTTTACTATAAGAAAATTCGAAATAAATAGTCCGATAAAATGTTAATTCGTGTACATAATGTATAGTCTAAATATAATATGACTTGAAGTTTCTTTTTTTTTTAGAAAACAAATTATATTTTCCCTTTTTTAGATGCGTTACACCAAGACGTTGCAGAATCTTTATTAGAAGAAAATAGTTTAAATAATAGCCGATTTGATGACGATTTATCTTTCGATGTTAGTAGCTCGAGAAAATTTGAATTAGCAAGTGACATTATTACAGATATGAGGTTACACTTATATACATTCGAGTAATAAATTATCGCATGATAAGTAATATTTTGTTTATAGATGTGCACAAAGATTCTGCACATGATAAGTAATATTTTAAAATTAAACGAAAATGGCTACGAACGTCAAAAATATTTACGAAAAGGATAAGGCTTTTTTCAAAACAAGAATTATAATTTTAAGCTATCTAAATGAGAGTATAATAAGTAGAGTAGATATTTCTCACCAACTTATTTTCAGCGAAATTTACAGAATGGAGAGAAGTATGAAAGAAAATGGCTTACGTATTCAGAATCGAAAGCTCAATTTTGTTGCCATGTTTGCAAACTATTTTCGAAAGACCACGATAACAAATTGGTTAAAGAAGGCTTTTCAAGTTGGAAGAAAATAGATGAAGGCATTAGGTCTCACGAAAGTAGTAAAAAACATAACAGCTGTATGATGAGTTATATCGAGTATTTACAGAAAGATTCGAATATAGAAGCAAGTGTCACGTCGTGTACGGCTGATCGCCACCGCCCTTATAGATAGTGGAACCTCCACACACCTCTAGCCCTCCTCCTTATACCCCGTCGATACAGCGCCGGCGGTCGGTAAATTGCCTACTGCCCGTAAGAGCCTGAACGACAGCTCATACCATAGAGTAACCGGGCGCTCGTATTGATTACTCACCGAGCAGGGGCTGTTGATTTCACCCTTGCACGTGCCGTATTAGCGGAGGCTGTTGATCTCACCTCTGCACGTGCCGTATTAGCGGAGGCTGTTGATCTCACCTTTGCACGTGCCGTATTGATCGTTCACCGAGCAGAGGTTGTTTGTCTCACTCTCGCACATGCCCCAACATTTGTTTGTCTCACTCTTGAACGTGCCGTATTGATCGTTCACCAAGCGGAGATTGTTTGTGCACATGTCCCAACATTTTTCCGGAGACCTCCCCCACAAACCCACCATAGCCTCAATATTATAATTCCTGGAAAACCTCTCCCACATATCTCTCCCACGTATTGATTTAAGGGGGCTAGACACCTTTTTTCTCTGAAATAAGAAGTCACATTTTAATACATAAATGTAAACTAATTATTTCATACTTTTTACATATAAAAGTGGGTATATTTACCTTACCTTAAAACTTTCTCCGATGGGCCTTTTATATGGTCCAGAACCATAGTCATCGATGAAACAAGTTTTTTCACTATCCGTAAGCTTTGAAATTTTCCTGTGGATGGATTGACTCCAGATTTGAACTAAATTACTCCTGAATAGTATAATTCTCATATGAGTGTAGGGATTTAGGATTAAATGTCGGAAAAAATTTTTACATCAGAAAAATTATGAAAAAATATAAAAAATTAAAAAAAATTTAAAATAAAACTCTTGAAAAACAGCACAATTTTTTTTTTCTCATTAGATCAAAAATCCCTACACTCATATGAGAATTATACTATTCAGGAGTAATTTAGTTCAAATCTGACGTCAATCCATCCACAGGAAAATTTCAAAGCTTACGGATAATGAAAAAACTTGTTTCATCGATGACTATGGTTCTGGACCATATAAAAGGCCCATCGGAGAAAGTTTTAAGGTAAGGTAAATATACCCACTTTTATATGTAAAAAGTATGAAATAATTAGTTTACATTTATGTATTAAAATGTGACTTCTTATTTCAGAGAAAAAAGGTGTCTAGTCCCCTTAAGCCCAAATCCCCGCTTTTTGACAATGTCCTAATTAGGCGCGCAAGTATAAAAGCGACCGCACGCCTCCACTCGATGCAGAAGCTTTTCTTCATTTCCTTTCGTAGGGCGAAGCCCTTGTCCGACGAATATTCAAATTATAATCGTGGACTTAGAATAATTTCGACAATTTATATTGTATCGGGACTTAGAATATTTTCGAGCCGAATTTACTTAGAATAATTTCGAGTAAAATTAACTTAGAATATTTTCGTCATTGTAAATTCTGACTTAGAATATTTTCTAACAGAATTAACTTAGAAACTTTATTGTAACGCTTCTCTGATTGTAGTGTCGCGAATAATTGTTGATATTATATCTCCACTACAATCAGTATTTAACCAGTTGTACGTAACTTTGATCTATTTAATAAACATTATTAAATTACATTTGGACTTAACATTATTTCGCCGAGCCTGTCCTTCTGCCATTGAATCTCCCGCTGACATTGGGACTATCTGAGACAACGAGCTACACACGTCAGTCAGAAAGTAAGTTATCTGTTCCAACTGCTGCTGCCGCTTGTCGCTTATTAGTTTCGCGAGTGTTTATATTATTATTTAAAGTCCGAACTGCTACTTTCGCGCGTTCCTACTCCCGTGGTTATTACGTGTAGGTGTAGACCGAAACAGGAACATTTATCGCGCCGACTTTACCGTCATCGTGACATTGTAACACGGACATTACACAAGTATTATAAGAGACATGGAAAATGAAGTGCAATATTGGATTAAAGTTTTGAAAAGAGTTGTAGTAGGGATTCGGTATCTGACAGAACGGGGGCTTCCACGAGGAGAAAATGAAGTAATAGCATCCCCTAATAATGGGAATTTCCTCAGTAGCATGGAATTGATTGCTGAATTTGATTCCTTTATGGAAGAGCACATTAAATTGTATTCTCATAAAGGTCATGGTACAGTATCATACTTATTAAAAACCGTTTTTGAAGAATTCGTAGAGTTAATGGCTACAAAAGTATTAAATCATATTATAAGTGAAATAAAGAGTGCAAAACATTGGGACATTGTGGTAGATTCTACTCCCGATGTATCTCATATTGATCAGTTGCCAATCATTTTTCGATACTAATTAAATGGCCATGTTTATGAACGCTTAGCAATGTTGTGTTAGACATATTACAAAAAAATGGTATTGATATTGAAAATTGCCGAGCTCACACCTATGACAACGCTTATAATATGTTCGGGAAATACTCCGGCCTTCAAGCTCGATTTAAAGAAAAAATAAATTAGCAAGCTACGTTCCTTGCGTCGGTCATTCACTCAACTTGGTAGGAGAGTGTAGCGTCGACAAATGTCTTGACGCCACGAATTTCTTCGGGATCGCGCAATTCTTATATGTTTTTTTAGTGCATCAACACGATGGGACGTTCTATTGACTAAAAAATCTAGATTAACCAGCTTATCACAAACGAGATGGTCATGTCACGGAGATGCCACAAAACTTATAGTCAAGGATTACGATGGCATTTATGAGGCTTTACAAATATTAGCTAATGATATTGATCAAAAGTGTGATACACGTCAAGAAGCTTTAGCTTTATTGAGTCATATAGTTAAGATTGAAAATGTTTTTATGGCGGTTTTATGGAATTTCATTTTCCAACGATTTAACGCAACTAGTCAAAATCTTCAAAACATAAATGTAGATTTAATTTCTGCTAATAATATGCTGCTTTCATTAGTAGATCTTGTTAAGGAATTGCGTGATAAATTTTCTGATATTGAAAAAGAAGCTAGGGAATTAAGTACTTATGTGAACCAAGAATATTCGAATTTAAATAAAAGAAAAATCACTCGTAAGCTTGCAGACAAGGAAGTACAAATTGATAGTTTAAGTGCGTCTGATCATTTTAGAATAAATATATTTTATGTTATTATAGACAAACTTGTGGCCGAGTTACAAAAACGAAGTGAAGCGTATAGCCATATTATAAACTTATTTAGCTTTCTTACTCAATTATTATTTATAGAACCTAATGAATTAGAAACGAAAATAACAAATCTCATTAAGGTATATTCAGATGATTTATAGAATGAATTATTATTATTAGAATTAAAACAATTTATACCTCGCTTGAAACTACAACCAAAAGGTTTTTTTTCTAATCGATCGGAGAAAACAACTAGTGAAAATGACCAAACCGTGTGCCCTTTGCAAGTTCTCAATTGGATTGTAAATATGAATATGATTGAAGTATTTCCAAATGTTTACATCGCTTACAGAATTTTAGTTATAATTCCAATAGCAAACTGTGAATCTGAAAGGTTATCTTCAGTTTTAAAGAGGATAACAAATATGTATAGGTCAACTATGTTAGATGAAAGATTATCTGCTTTGACGAGGTTGAATTACTTCGATCGATTGACTTTGATGACTTGTTAAGTGACTTTGCCAGAGCAAAGTCGAGAAAAAAATATTTTTAATTATATATTAACAATTTATAGTTTTTAATACACAAGCATTAAAAGAAAAATATTTATAATAATAAATTATAAAAATAATAACGTAATTTTTATTTATACTTCCAACATGATAATTTTGTGGTACACTTAAGTAGGCCCCATCTTCATATTAGTCCCGAGCCTCGTAAATATCTAATCCGCCCCTGGTTGCTGTGTCTCGCGCCGACACACTCACCAGAATCTGACCCCTGGTGACAAAACCATACTTTTCTCCATTCGTTTATACTCTATATAGATGTAGGTTTGACTGTCACGCAGAAGTGTGACCGGTCAGGGTCAATTGTCAGTCAAAATTTTTTTTGTTAGGTCAGGGACATGACGATCAATTGACCAGCTCACATCACTGTCTAAAACCTACTAAAAAAAAATAAAAATATCGTGCTGCGCATGCGCATAATCATCATTTCTGCCGAGACAGTAAACACAGTTCTGTGTCATCATTTGGTGTATGTCGGGCCGACACGCTCACCAGAATCAGGCACCAGGAATGGGCTGCTTCTTGCATAGAGCACATGTTTTCGTCATCCTTGACTTATTATTTAATATAGACTGTTTTGTACGAAAAGACTGCTCTGTAAAAAATATGATAGAATAAACTGTTTCATCAAAATTTTGACCGTTTTTTTATTCTTTTAAACTTTCTGACCAATGACCGTTCAGAAAGCTCACTGACGGTCATTTTTACATTCAGGGATTGTAAATCGTGACTGTCAATGACGGTCAACTTTTTGTGAAAATGTCCGTCAAGTCAGAAAATTTTGTCTGACCGGTCAATCCACATCATTGACTATAGGAGAATAGCAACGGGCACGATATAGTCAGGCTGTGCGCGCACGAAAAAAACGGGCAGCTGGCACCCCAGGCGCGTGGAAAACTGCTGCGCGACGTACACGAAAACCATCTGGAAGGAGCAGTGGTTTCCCGCCTTGCCTGAATGGACAGGGGATGCGCTTCGAATGAAGCGGTTGGTGTCCGCTAGCGGGCAGCTGGTGCGCTAACGTTTTTTCAGTGTATCTACCTATATTTTTTTCGGCCCGATCGGATATTATTAAGTCGATTAAAAAAAATAAAGAAAAATATGGAAAAATCGAAATAGTTTTTTTCTTCACCGGGATTGGATATCGGTTGGAAGTAGGCACATTTTCTGAACGGACCTAAAATTTCCAATCTACCCATATTTTTCTCAGCCCGATCGGATATTATTAAGTCGGTTAGAAAAAATAAAGAAAAATATGGGAAAATCGAAAATAATCCTTTTAACTCTAGGTTTGCATATCGTTCGGAAGTAGGCCCATTTTCTGAATGGTATTGAAATTTCCTATCAACCCATATTTTTCTCACCCCCCGATCGGATATTATCAAGTCCGTTAAAAAAAATAAAGAAAAATATGGAAAAATCGAAAATAATCTTTTTTATTCTAGGTTTCCATATCGGTCAGAAGTAGGCCCATTTTGAAAGGTATTGAAATTTCCTATCTACCCATATTTTTTGCGGCCCGACCGGATATTATAAAGTCGATTAAAAAAAATAAAGAAAAATATCGAAAAATCGAAATAATTTTTTTTTCTTCGCCGGGTTTGGATATCGGTCGGAAGTAGGCACATTTTCTCAAAGGTATTAAAATTTCCTATCTACCCATATTTTTTTCGGCCCGATCGGATATTATTAAGTCGGTTAAAAAAAAATAAAGAAAAATATGGAAAAATCGAAAATAATTTTTTTTGGCTCTACGTTTGGATATCGATCGCCAGTAGGCCCATTTTCTGAAAGGCCTTAAAATGTCCATCGATCTATATTTTTGTCGGCCCAATCGGATAATAGTAAGTAGGTTAAAAAATATAAAGGAAAATATGGAAAAATCGAAAATAAATTTTTTCCTCTGGGGTTTGGATATCGGTTGGAAGTGGGCCCATTTACTGAAAGGTCTTGACATTTTCTCTCTACCCATATTTTTGTCAGCCCGATAGGATAATATTAAGTGGGTTAAAAAAAAATAAAGAAAAATATTGGAAAATCGAAAATAATCCTTTTAACTCTAGGTTTGCATATCATTCGGAAGTAGGGCCATTTTCTGAATGGTATTGAAATTTCCTATCAACCCATATTTTTCTCACCCCCCGATCGGATATTATCAAGTCGGTTAAAAAAAATAAAGAAAAATATGGAAAATCGAAAATATTTTTTTACGGCGTTGGATTTGGACATCCGTTGGACGTAGTCACATTTTCTTATAAGTCTTGAAATTAACTATCAATCCATATTTTTGTCCATCGAAATGGATAATATTAAATCGGTAAAAAAAAATAAAGAGAAATAGGGAAAAATCGTAAATAATTTTTTTATAGAGAAATTGTACTTTAACATCCTAGAGCTACCACTACAAAATTCAAGGAAAAAAAATGCCTGTGTTAGAGGATATTTGAAACCTTCGTCAAGTTATGTGGTTTTTGAAACCGCTCTGAGTTGGTGGATTTTCGAATCTTCGCTGAGTTGACGGGGTTTTGAAGCCAACACCGAGTTAGTAGGTTTTCGAAGAAAATGCCGAAGAAATTTCGAAGAAATACAATTAATTTATAAATTCAATAAATAGCATGTGATATTATCTTAATCTTTTTAATTTGCAATTTAATAATTACTACATAACTATTTTAAATATAATTTTCTTGATCATTTTGAATAATTGTATTTATGGAAAATCAGATATGCAGAAAGAATGAAATTTTATATTAAAATGTTCATTAAAAAAAATTATTTGATGTAATTTATGAATTCTCTTTAAGAAAGCATTCTGCTAAAGCAGTTAGCAGCGGTTTGAGGTTGGTTCCTATACCATGGCATGCACCTTTGCCATGCGCCGTGGCATAAAAATGCCACTCAGTTGGAACACCAAAATCTTTCTCATGAAAAAGATTTAGAAAATTAGATTTATTTTTAAAATGCTGACCTGCTCCATCAGTCAAATAATAGACTTTTTTTACCATGAATTTAGTTTTGAGGTAAGATATTAGAACTTTTTGATATTCATAAACGGCAACAGTATCATGGTTTAGATTGTCGGAAATCACAGCAATGCTTACACGTTTAAGCTTTTCATTTTCTTTATAATACACAACAACTATAAAGATAGTTGCTTGGTTGTTGTTCCAGTGGAACGATTGTGTAGAATTTTGTTTAACAAACGCATAATTTTCGGCAAAATAACAACACACAAGAAATTCTCATGTTGAAGGTTGTTTTTAAGTCACTTACAAAAAGTGATTGATTCATCGCAAAAAAAATCGTGAGATTTTAATTTTATCAATTTTTCTCCCAGTATGTCTATAAATTCATGAACATTTACAGTTTTAGAAGCTATTGTTTACGCAAATGTTTACGTAATATAGACATATTGGGGCAACTTAAACAGTCACCCAAATAGCATCTATCGTGTGCATCATTACACATAATTGCTTGGATGCAATCGTGGTAGTTTTTAAGAGGCAATCTAGTATCTTTTGTTAAATTTTCTAGATACATAGCACTTAGCATGAGCTTTACGTTTTCGTGATGTACACACACGCATACATTATGCGTACCACCACTTCCATCTAAAACACAATGTGGTAGCCTCAATTCTGTAAATTTAGTAAAATCAATATTAACGTGTTCATTTTCTTTTTTATATAAACTATACAGTTCATTTAAATTACCAAGCAGTAATCTTTTTTGAACATGTTATCTTTTACCATTGCTCTGCTTAACATATATGTAATCTTTTAAACCTGGCATAATTCGGCTTACATCATCTTTTTCATAAAATGTTTTCACTGAATTTACAGTTTCAGCTGAAAGTAGTTTGCCACTTTTATTAGCAGGTATTGAAAAAATTCCACTTTTAGCTACTGAATTTTTTGCTTCTCGAGCTTCCCGTTCAGTGCAAGCGAATTCTCGCATTAGGTCCCTACGAGACCAAAACTCAGACGCAAGAGTTAGTAACTGAATTTTCTCTTGCTTATTTGTTGATTCTGAAAATTTTTTCTTTATTTGTTCAAGAACTGCAAGACCAGCTTTGTGATACTCATCGTTACACACTATTTTAGCTTTTTTAGCATCAGCTGGAGGTAAACTTGATTTATGTTTGTAAATTTGGTGTTGAAAGTTGGAACAAATTTTTGCTTTTTCTGGTACTAAGGGATATGCGCTTCTTAAATGTGTTGGAAAGTCGATCAAATCTTTTATTTTTTATGAAGGGTGATCATTTTTATTTAAAGGAGTTATGCATTTTAATTTCCAAGTTGAATCCATTTTAGTTGCTACAATAAACGAAAGAAATTACAAAACAAAGAGTTACCGATGATTTAATCATCAAATACACGAAAGACACTATGAAATCCAAGTTTGATTGTATCGACAGAAATTCGAAAAAATTTCGAAGAGGAATAAGATGAAAAGTCATTGCAATTATATACTTTCGATGTGACGATTCACATACCGATAGAAAATTCCGATATGAAAGCCACCTATCTAAAGAAAAATGAATCATGCAGTGCCGCACGACGTCCCGCGCGCAGGAGAGCCGTTGCGCTACTCTTTCGCGTTCTATTTCTCGAAGAAAACATCCTGAGCAAATTATGAAAAAAATCATTTCCTATGTAAAAAATGCTCAGGTTTCGATCTAAATGGTCAAAAAAAATATTAAAAATACACTTTTTGAGATATAAGATATTTTGTACTTTTTGAAGGTAAAAATGGAAAATTTCGGAAAACTGCCTACACCATAGGAAAGCTGAAGAAAAAATACGTCGGAAACGCTTATGAAACAATTTTGCTTCCTCCTAGAGGAAGCTTTATAATAGTAAATTTTTGAGTTGTCGTAAAAACATGTTATAATTGTGTTCCGAGGTGTTAGGAATCAAAATACATGGTTTTTGAAAAATGTCTGTGGATGTGTGTGTGTGTGTGTGTGTCTGTGTGTGTGTGTGTGTGTGTGTGTACGCCTGGATCTCAGCTTCTACTCGGTCGATTTTGACCGGACAGGTCTCATTTTTTTTTTGTTTTTTTTTTGCGTGATGGCGGGTCAAAAATCCGTTTTTTGATTGGGGCGATGCGTTTTTGTTTCTTTTCAAATTTTCGATTTTCTCAAAACAGTTTTTTAATTTTTTTTAATGATAGGATCACGTTATTCGAATCTGATGGGTAGCGTTCGAAAGAGAATTAAAATACCTATATTTTCTAAAAATAAAAGGTTTCTAGCTATCACGGTGTTTTTTTTTTTAGATGCTTATAACTCCTAAACTTAACGGTCAATTTTTTTGAGAAAAATCACGATAATACAGAATATAAATAGCTATAATCTGTTAAAATTTGAATACATTCTGTAGGCTAGATTTTGAGTAAGAAATTGAAAAATGAAAAAAATCAGTTTTGTATTGTTGGATATATGTATATATACGAACTCGGAAAGTTCTTCTGTTTAGCGGCATTTCCCCCTCCCCTCTACTAGTATCCATGCCAGCGCGAGCGAGCGTGTCAGTCAGTCGGGTAATGTCAAGCCTTGCGAGAAGTCGCGCATATATAAGAGAAGAAAGATTGTATTACATTAATAGTTTGTATAGAGGAGCAGTAATAACTACCATAACATATTAGTAATTACACCTTTTGTTCTTATTTCTCCGCCAGCAAAATGCCTAAATACCAACAGGTTATGGGCCCTGGCACGCATTCCCTGCGTTCGGAGAAAAAGATTTTCGTTAGCGCGCGCGCGAGTGAGTGATAAAAAAGGTGATAGTTTATAGAAAAGAAGTGTTTAGAAATGTAGAAAAGAAAAACAGCATGGAGAAGAAAGGACGAGAGGTAGAGGAGAAAATTGAGAAGGTGTGTAGAAGGACATCGAGAGATGACAAAACGTCACCAAGGACAATCAGGCAGCCTGAAACAATGGAGCTCATAGAGAGACTCACTCAAGGTGAAAATACATTTTATGTAAGTAGGTAAGAGTGAGTAGAAAGTGATAATGACGCGAAATAAATAGAAATAGATGCGGTAGTTAATAATGAGTTCGAGACGCGAAATAAATAGAAATAGATGCGGTTGTTAATAATGAGTTCGAGACGCGAAATAAATAGAAATAGATGCGGTAGTTAATAATGAGTTCGAGACGCGAAATAAATAGAAATAGATGCGGTAGTTAATAATGTGTTCGAGATGCGAAATAAATCGAAATAGATGCGGTAGTTAATAATGTGCTCAAGATGCGAAATAAATAGAAATAGATGAGATAATTGAATTACGCAAGAGCGAGTTGAAAGAAAATTAGACAGAAAGGAGAGAGGAAAATGCGAAAAGAAAATAGCGTAAAAAGTGCGATAAATTTATCAGATAAAACCGTACAAGTGAAGAATTTCCATAAAAGTGCGCGTTTTGAATAGAGTAGCATAGAGTTGATAAATTCTAAAATCCGCATGTCAAAAGACCGAAAACGCGTAGTGGCATTTTGCCGATTCTTGGAATCGGCACCGGCGTGAACAACAGGCTCGACCGGGAAACAAGCGCGCGTGGCGCAGCGCGTTGAACATGGCCGCCGCGAGGGGCACGCGTCTCCTTCCCCCTTCCGTCTCGCTTACAAGGGTCGACCCACCATATTAGATAGAGTGTTGAGAAGGAGAGTGGAGGGAGGGGAAGGAGCACGAAAAGCGCGAGTATAGTCGAGAGCTCGCGCGATGCCGCGACAGCCCCACGCGTGCGTATATATATAGAGAGAGAGAGAGAGAAAGTCCCGGCGACTCGCGCGGCAGCCGAGAGCGCCCGGCGCCGCGGCACCCCCGCGTGATGTATATACACATATATACACAGAGAGAGGAGTCCGAGGCTCGCTGACACAGCCGCGCGCAGACATATATATAGATAGAGACGGTGGCGCGCAGCGAAAAGAGACTCGGAGGAGCGTACGGCGCTGAGCGTACATAACACATAGATCAAACACAGAGCGGCAAACGGTGACGTCGGCGAAAATTTGTTATGTATAGATACTCGAGTACGGGAGAGGTTATAACCGAACAACAACAATGAACAGATCAGAGATGTAGGAAGGTAGAGAGGGAAATAAATAAAATCCATGGTATATTAGAAAGTACGAGTATATTACGTAGATGAGAAATAAAATGATTTAAACTCGTAAATATATTGATGTATAGATGGGAAATCAAATAGAAATGATATGAATTTATAAATTAAATTAAAATTAATTATTAATGAATAGTTCATGAATATGAGAAAAGTAATCTATATAGATAATTAAAGAAGACAAAAATGAAAATAAATATTCGAATAAAATTCTAGTACTATGAAAATTAAAATTCAATTGTGAGAAAATAATTAAGCTTAAATTAAAACACATGGCCTGAAAAATATAACATAAAGAGCCTATAAATAAATGAATTATTATACTCATGTATAAAATAAAATGGCTCTATTAAATAAAGAAATGAAGCTTCATAAAACATATATATACGTATTCTGCAATAACAAAAACTCTGAGGCTTATTCTTGTATGCAGGAATAAAGAGTTAGATATCGCATTATTTAAACAACAAGCGATTGTCATGGATAAATAGATAAGTAGATAGATGGACCGCTAGATAAAATAGCCTTTCAGAGTTCACTGCTGTGGTGATGGGCACCGTGTGTCATATATCTGCAGTAGTGAGAGCTTTGCAGTGTGCCTGAATGTTTCAGTGTCCGTTGCTCTGCTCATTGTCGTATAGTATTGCTAATGTTTAGTGTGCTGTACGGCAAACCATAAGAGTTTCAATTTTGGTCATAACAATTTGATATAGAAATATTAGAACTAGATATAGAAATATTAGAAATAGAGATGTGAGATAAAGGAGATGTTAAGTGAATAGAACTGTAGAGAAAGTAATGAAAAATAATAGAACTGTACAGGAGCCAAACAACGTAGATGTGGTAGAGATGGGCAGCGCTGTTTTACTTAGAGCCTGAAGTACAGGGGCTGAAATTAGAGAAGAAAAAATAGAAGATGTAGATCGAAAAGGCAAATTAGACAAAGATAGCTAGAGGTGACAGGCCTAGAGAAGGGCGAACTTAAAATTGGAGAAGTACATTATTGGAAATATGACAAATACATAACAAATAGCAGAAATAAGACCATTTATTCATAAAATTGAAACTCAGCGAGTCCATATTAGAGACGAGTTAAACTACTGAATCTAGAGAAGTGTTAAGTAATTATGAAAGAAAATATAGAATGTAATGAAAAATAATATTACAACCTTTTATCTTTCAGATAAAAAGGCGCAAATAGAGGTGTTATTTTTATAAAACATGACTGCTGTAAAGCAGCACAAGACTCCAGACTGAGCTGAAAAGTTATATGAGAATAGTCAGGTGGACGATACATCTTTATTATAAAATAATGGATAGACAGGTAGACAAAGATTGATGAGATTTGAGATAACAACATATTTAGCAAAGTTGACTGAGTTGCATCCGAATAGAGTAGATGAAGCAAAATCAGGAAAATTTAAAATTAAACACGAAAGAAAAAGGTGAATAAAATTCGAAAGGACACTTTTCGAATTTAAAAGCATAGATCATAATAAATTAAAATTGAGTAGTAATATCAAATTAAAAAAGTTGACTAGGAGAAAAACGGTGTTTACTCAATTTGACTGTCTTTTAGAGATAGTAACTGTAAAAGATAGCCTCAAATTTAGATTCATAATAAAACCGTGATTTTCGGCATAAAAATAGATGTTTTCTTAACTGATTGGAAACAAGGATTGAGATCTTAAATTTATTATGTATAATAAATAAGATAAGTAAAATGAAGAAAGTATAGATAAAGATAAAATAAAGTATACAGTCTATACAAAAGTTGTATAAAAGTATTGAATGGAGTAGACGATATAGAAACAGACAATGTAGAGGAGAATATATTGGAATAAGATATTTTGAAGTCAAAGATATTATAATAAATAAATAGAATGAGAACAAGTTAGATTTATAACACAAAACCATAGATAAGAGAGAACAAACTAAATTTTAGAAAACTTGGAGCAGATTAAAATTACAAAATGATTATAATGTCAGTTTCAATGAAACTGAAATTGTATAGTTATTGTTTAGTTTATAATCATAGCAAAGAAAAAGCCGCAGTATATATAGAAAAATATGAGAAACTCATTGAACTGAATAATCACAATATTAGGAGAAAAACATTCTTAGAGAAAGAAATTAGAGATGCTTTTTATAATTCGATAATTCGGAGTTCTTTATATTGAAATTTTGGAAATATAGAGAAGAATAAAGCTTATAATGCATAATGCATAGAGCCTTTTATCATGCGACGTAATATTGACAGTGCAATCATAAATAAGTTCTTTAAATATACAGACAAAAAAGTTAATATCATTTTAGCCAAACATAACACGAAGTTAAAGAAAAAATTTAAATTCTTATACAACAGATTATTGCAAATCTCAGAGCCAACTACATCGTCTACATCTTCCAAACGTTTTTTCAAAAATATTACGAATGTACATATACCGACTGATGTAGTAGAAATAGTATCTTTAGGACCAAAATTTAGTATTAATGAAGAGATAGATAAAAAAGACATTATTGACACCCTCAAAAATATTGAGTCTAGCTTAGACAACTCTGAATTACCTATTAGGAAAAAATTAGAAATTAGGGAAAAAATTGTATCTAATTTAAAAATGGGCCTCAATAAACAAAAACACGTAAACTCGCAAGATAGAAATATGAAAATTAAGTTAAGAAAAACTAAAGATTTCATGAAAAGTAATCCTGACATATGGTTCACTACTTCTGATAAAGGCAATGTGACGGTCTGTTTACTTAAGACTGAATATTATATAAAAATGGAAAACCTTCTATCTGATAAAACTACGTATGAATATTTCAAAAAGAATCCTTTAAAAAAATTACAAACAGACACCTCTACGATCCTAAAAAATCTAAATGACAATAACTATCTACACACAAAATTTCATAATAACGCACTTTCCTGTACCAATACGACACTAACAAAATGCTACGGTTTACCTAAGATACATAAAAAAGATGTACCATTTCGTCCAATAATTTCATTGATCAACAGTCCGCCCCATTTTTTAGCTAAAATAATTTACAATGAGATTAAACATTCTATAAAAATACCCGCATCTCACATCAATAACAGCTTACATTTAAAACAAAAATTAGAATCAGTTATTATTCCAGATGACCATATACTACTCTCTTTAGATGTCATCTCTTTATTTACTAACATATCACTACTGTTAGTATTAGATAGCCTAGACAGAAGATTTGAATATGTACATAACAAATGTAAAATTCCTTTTCACGACATCGTTACTTGCACAAAATTTTTGTTTTCTAATACTTTTTTCTCGTTCAATAATAAGTTTTATCGACAAATTGAAGGTACACCTATGGGGTCTCCCATTTCACCCTTGTTCGCAGATGAGGTGTTAGATGACTTAGAAACAAATTGTCTAAAAAACTTAGAAGATAACTATAACGTCAAACCTCTCTTTTACTTCCGTTACGTAGATGATACCCTTATGTGTATTGAGAAAAAACATATCGATCTAGTTATAAATATCTTTAATTCATACAATAAACGTTTACAATTTACGTATGAACTTGAACAAGACAAAAAAATCAACTTTCTAGATATTTCCTCAATTCGTCACAATAATTCTATTATTACAGATTGGTTTAACAAACCCACCTCTTCCGGTAGATTGATTAATTATCTCTCCAACCATCCCACTCAACAAAAAATAAACATAGTCTATAACATCGTCGATAGGGCTATTTCTCTTTCTCACAAACAATTTCATAACAAAAATCTAAAAATGGTCTATCAAATCCTAAGAGGCAATAATTACCCTAACAAATTTATCAACCGTCATACACGTATTAGGATGCACACAATTAAACATAAACAACCCCAAAAAAGTACACCATTACACAATAGATCTATCTCTTACATCTCTTTACCGTTTAATGACCAATACGAAAAAATAGCAGCAATTTTAAAACCCTTCAAATTTTGTACTCTACCCATAGTTAAAAAAAGTTTCAACTCAGTTATCAAACTAGGTAAAGACCATACCGATAAATGGGATCGGACTAACCTAGTATATAAATTCTTCTGTAAGTCATGCCCAGCTTCATATGCAGGGGAAACGAAACGTACTCTAAAAACGAGAATTAAAGAACATCAAAAAACTAATAACCCAGAAGCAGTAGTAAAACAATATATGAACAAATTCTCACATGACTTCGACTGGAAAAATTGTAAAATTCTAGATTACGAAACAAACTACAAAAAACGCACTCTATCTGAAATGATCCATATTAAATGCGATAAAAACAATATCAATAAGAAAGAAGATGTAAAATCATTAAACAGTTTGTATTTTCCGTTACTGCGCCTTTTAAATTAATACTATGCACCGCTCTGTTTATTTTTGGCCTTGTTTGTAAATACAAGGATCTTACGACTATAAATACGAATGCACACCACTGTATTGCTTACATTGACGTTATGTGCTAGGTAAAATAAGGTATATACTATTCCTTTATACAAGTGATAGTTCTTTTTTTATATATTGTAATTAAAAACCTTTTTGTTAATAAATTATAGCCTGAAGAGGTTGGCGGAACATGCCAACGAAACGTTGCACAAATTTAAAGTAAAAACTTGTTTTTTCTTTTTACCTGCCTCCTTTGGATCGATCCATTATATTTCAAATAAACAATTGGAGAGTAATATTCATATTTAACTCAACCTAGAGCCTTTTATATTTGCTACGAAATTCGAAGGATGTAAATTAGCAGTAGAAATAGAGAAATAGAGCGGCTTAGAGACCAATATCGGAAATGTAACAATATAGAACATGTTCTTAAAAACTGCCCTCCGAAAAGAGAAAAGAGTTTTTGACTCTGGAAATACAAGGAACAGTAAAATAAATAATTCTAGAGATGGTAAGTTTAAGGACTCTTATGAATTTAGAATTGGTAAAAGTAAGAAAACTTTAGAGAAGTGGTAGACAACAAAATAGAGGTGGTAGTAGGATTCTCGAATGACAAAACCCTTATTACGATAATCAGCCCAATAGTAAAGTATTTAGAGAAAGATATGGAAATCGTAAACACAAAGGGCATATAATAAGAGGCAGACGGGGAACGCAAAACAATAACAATAATAAAAACACCGATAAAAAGACTAAAAATGGAAAATCGAAAGAAAATGAATATAACAAGTTGACGGCTTGAAGACTGGTTTTGAAAATAGAATGGGTACAAGCTTAAATAGAGGAGACAATCATATGTAGCCGATTCTGCTGCCACTGAACATATGTCAAATTCAAAATTGATATTGAATCATTGGAACTAAAAATAAATGTAGAAGTTAGATGTGCAAACAAAAATAATTATTCAATCATTAAATCGGAGGGAGAAGGTAAAGTAGTGAGATTTAATGATGAAAATAAAAAGTCCAATGAAGTTTCAATAATGGGAATATATTAAAGCCCTTATTGGAGAATAGAGGTGAAAGTAGAAGGGATGGATAATATAAGCAAGGACAGGGAAAAAGATACAATATTTGCTTATGTAGACTCATAGAGAAGCAGCCAAAGAAAGTGTGGTACAATTGGAAGGTTAAAAACTTTGAGGAGAATGAAAACTCAAATCAACAAAAGTTTTACTGACATGGCAATTGATAGAAAATAAGCTAACATTAATAGCAAAATTATAATTAGAGAAGATACAGCTAAATAGTTTCGAGTGACAGTTAAAATGAAAGATAAACATGTAATTAAGAAAAGCTTCAGCATAGAAGACTTCGATATGAGGTGTTATATGTAAAAGAAATACAGTCTAAATGTAAAACATAGAGTAGCATGATAAAATTAAATTGGATAAGATGACCTTAGAGTGTGAAATATGTCTGGTGTTCAAATTAAATAAAGTGCCAATTAACAAGACTAGAGTGGAAACAACAAAACTTTAATAACGAATAACTGTGTAATATCCAATGAAGTCAATAGATGAAATAAACAATCAATCAAGCAGAAACACTTACTATCAGCGCAAGAGATTAGATGGGTTGAGATGAAAAGTTAGAGCAGATCAGAGCAGTGATTTTATTGGTAACTTTACTCTAGAGATGTTAGAAAAGATTATTACAACTAACCAACTAGATTTGGTACATTAGTACATTTTAAAGATCAAAGAAAACTGTGTTTCAAGTACAGCAAAATAACAAAATGAGTAGGGCTAATATAATACAAATTGGATTGACGTAGTTGTTGTCCTGAAGAAAGAAAGTATAATAAAACGTAGAGAGGTAAAATTGGAAAGAAAAATATGTGTTTGAAGATAAATACAGCAAAACGAAAATTGAGAAATGAGAGTGACTAAACAAACGAACAAAAAGAGCTGGCTATCAGAATTTCACGAGAACTTAGATGAAGATAAAGAAATATAGAAAACGGAGGGAGAGCTCAAAGAAAGAGATCAAGGAAAAATAAAATAAATTAGTGAAGAGCAACAATTAGACGTGCCAGAGAAAGAGAATACAGAATTAGAGAAGGAAGAGATGTAGACACTGCTTGTTTCATTAAATGAAGATCAAACCTCTTATAGAGAAGTACATTTGAAAGAAACCAATAAGCTATTCCTAATAGAAAAGGATGAAAATCTGTGTAAGAAAATAAAGTCTGGAAACTTACATAAAACCTAAAATAATAAATGGAAAGGAGCCCGACATGATAGATTCTGAATGGAATCTAAAGAAAGAGAAAAGCAAATATTAAAGATAAATGAAATGTTATGTTGGTAATTGGAATATTTGAGAAGAGAAATGATTATGATTTGAGTGGAACATATGCTTCGATATTTAGACTATCTTTGATTAGATTAGTCCTTGTCTATACCGATATATATATATATATATATATATATATATATATATATATATATAAAACATAACATTTCTCAATAATAGAAAAAGAGAAATAAGTAGAAATACTGAAAGGTATAGACTGTTGACACTAAATGAAAAATTCCAAAGATTATAAAGGGCACTAAACGATTTAAACAACCCATTAGAAATTAGAATGGCAACACAGAACTGGGCTTGTGTATTAATAGTAGACAAGGAAAATTATTAATTTCAATATTTTATGTAAATGATATAGTTATAACAAGTAATAATAAGAATGATTTAGAAATGAATAAAAATAAGCTGAAACAAAATTCATAATGACCAATTTAAGATAGCCGCTTCCTTAGTATGAGAGTAGACAAAAATAGAAAAGGCATAGAGTTGAAACTTACACTGAATGAATATATGGAATGTATACTTAAATATTTGGACATTGCAAATGCATTCACAGGAAACGCCTTTGATAACTAACCAACTCAATGGAAAGTCACGAGATAGAAAAGATGAAATAAGCAAAGAAAAGTTGAAGAAAGTAACTAATACGGAAATTACAAAATACAGAGAGTTAGTTGAAATACTGCTGTACCTTTCAAACACTGTGGGAGTAATATAACGTCAGCTAGAAATATATTGAGTGGACACTAAAGAACCTAACAGAAGCTGAATTGTTATTAGCAAAAGGAGTCTATAGATAAACACTTGAAACAGACTTAAAACACATGACATAAATCTTAGAAAAGAAACTAATGGATTAAAAATTATACAGAAATAATACGATTGTATGGAAACTAAATAAGCAACACCTTCTTACCTTAACTGTCGAGCAGAGCATGCGATGATAAGTAATGCCAGTCAGAAAACGATATGCTTAATCACAATTCATTAAAATAGTTATTAGAGAAGAATTATTTTCTGCAAACTTATATAGTGGCAATAGAGCAGAAGAAGCGAGCATAAAAATACAAGTGTCACATAGACATGTGCTGAACTTAGAGACGCTATGTGAAAGATTGCGTAGAGAAGAGATTGAGCACTGCCAAATGGTACTCAGACGATTGATATGTAGAATACTGAATATAGAGTAGATAAACAATAGTTATATTATTCTATTAACAAATTCTTTGATTACATATACTAGAACATCCAAATATAGCAGAATAGAAAAGGAACTTCCCTCGGGAGGGAGTGTTGGATATATGTACATATACGAGCTCGGAAAGTTCTTCTGTTTAGCGGCATTTCCCCCTCCCTTCTACTAATATCCATGCCAGCGCGAGCGAGCGTGTCAGTCAGTCGGGTAATGACAACCCTTGCGAGAAGTCGCGCATATATAAGAGAAGAAATATTGTATTACATTAATAGTTTGTATAGAGGAGCAGTAATAAATACAATAACATATTAGTAATTACACCTTTTGTTCTTATTTCTCCGCCTGCAAAATGCCTAAATACCAACATGTATGTCCGACGATTACAAGAGTAAAATTGACTTAATGGCTTCAAAATTCCTTTTAGAGGTAGATTTTTTATAGTTCTCGGTCGAGTTCTTTGGGCAAAATGATTGGTCCATAAATTTCAGAGATATTTGAGGTTCAAAATTTTTTAAGATTTTTTAAAAATCGTAATTTCTCGAGAACGGTTCTATGTATCTGAATGGGGTGGATGGCATTCGAAAGAGAATTAAAATACCTATATTTTCTAAAAAAATTAATTTTCTATCTATCACGGTTCTTTAGTTATCATCAAAAACAAAAACGTGTTTCTTTTTTTTAAACTCATAACTCCAATTATGTTATCATCAGTATATTATAAAAGTATATATTATTGGCGTCAAAATGTAATATGTTTAAATTTTCAAGATTGAATTCTTGAGTTTAAGTATTCAAAACTGATTAATAATTAAAACAGTATAAGAGTAGGTGGCGCTCCGATCGGGGTAGCGTGTAGTGCAGTATGTATTCCGGCCGGGTCCAACAAGCTGTGGGTTAGTCACGAATCCCGTAGTACTGCATACACGCCTACACGGTGCGGTGCGTCGTGCGTTGTGCGTACATATAAGGGATTTTCTAGTGCTTTGATAATTTGTTGCCATATTGGAAACATAATTTTAGAGCAGAGAGAATGAATTTCTTTACACGATAGGTAAAAAAAGTCACTTTTTAGAATATATTTTTATGTAGGAAAACGCCGAAAATCATTCGTGTGTTACAAAAATTAATTTAATCTCTAAATTAAAAAAGATTTATATTTTATTTTTAAAAAACGCGCAGTGATATCTACCGCTAGGTGGTGTGGAATGAGGAAACGTCATTGAGTAGGCATTCGATGATTTTTTTTTAATTTTCAAAAAACCAACCAACAAAATGAATTAAAATGTTTAAAAATTATATCTATTATAATCTATTATAATTATGAATTATGCATTATGAATGCATTATATTCTGCATTATAATTTACTTGTGAGTTATGAACTTTTTTAAAAAAACACGTTTTTGTTAATAACAAAAGAACAATGATAGCTATAAATTTTTTTTTTCTTAAAAAATATGAATTATGAAATATAAAAAAAAACACGTTTTTGTTAATAACAATACAACCGTGATAGCTATTTATTTTATTATAAAATATAGATATTTTACTTCTATTTCAAATGATAACTGTATTTATCAGCTCAAAATTTATATAAATTTGTTATAAATAAATAATAAATAAATAAATAAATTCAAAAATTAACAATTTTTAATATTCATAAATGAATTTAATTATAATTATGCAATAAATTTTTTAAAAAATTATAGATTTTGTTATTAAAAATTAATTAAAGGAATCAACAAATTACGGTTGAGGAAGCTACGGGCCAATGAATTGGCAGCGGTTTTAGTTACATTTTAGTATCATAAACATGAGTTAGAAATAGCACGATTTGGCGCTCGCGCGCGGCTCTGGCGCAGTTGACGTAAGACGCCTCATATGTATATTACTTAGATATGTATAAACATTCGTTTATATTGATTATTATTGACTACCATCGTAATAAATGAAAATTTTATTGTATTTTTTTTTTTTTTTTCTCATTCTATGGGCAAAAATACAATATACGACATACACAATTTGGTAGGTATTAACACCCCCTATCTTTATCTAAAAGTTATGCATTTTTTTACTTTTATGCAAATGTCATGCAAGACATGAAGGAAGGCGCTAATCTGAGTAAGATCGCGTATAGTTTACTCAAAAACTTAAAAAACTCGTAAATTGGCAGCTGTTTGAAAATGACCTTAAAAAATAAAATTTGAAAGTTAGGATTTTGTAAAAAATTTTTGACATTGCCAACCGGATGTCATTTTAGTGCAATCGAAAAATGAAAAAATACTTGTTGAATAATTTTTTGCGAAGAACAGCAATACTTTGATTCCAAAATGATCGGTGCGGTAGGCATACTCTGGCCGTTCGTTTTGAGATGGATGCGACCATTAATAACTTGTGATGGAATATGAATATCAAATAAATTTTTAACCCATTCTTCTTTCTTACTTTGATAAAAAAGTGTGTGTTCTCTTGTTCCTAACTATGTTATCAAATTTTATGTTCAGCGTTTTTTCCAATTTTTGAAAAATATTTTGAGTTTTATATTCAATAAAATTTTTGAAATTTTCCAGAGTAGTAAAGTCAATTTTGGACAGTATTCATAATATACACTATCACATTGAGATGTTTCCTAACAAAATTAATATAAACATACAAATCATCAATTTCAAATTTAAGTATTTTTTACTCTGTAAATTAATCATGGAACTGTGTTGTCTGTGACAAGTATTACTGTTAAACGTACACATACGTGTGTAGCTATTAGATATATGTGCTGGAATAACCTCTCCGCGTCTGCATTTGTTTAAAAATAATAATGTAGCGTTGGACTGTCACAGATCATATCTGAGTGTAGACCATCTTTTCAATACAATAACAGTTTGGCAACCATATTTTTGTGCAATAGATTCATAGAAACTCAATCTTCCTTGAGTTTGGCCATTCTTCCTTTGTAGGCCGTAATTACAATTAGTAATAAATGTACTCTTCATGTTGTATCGATTAGAAAAAATTTGCAAAGGTAAGAGAGTCAACCCAAATAATAAAAACTTAACATATCATAATATCGATAACGTTTTTCTGGTTTGGTTTCCAGCCTCTTCAGATCTTTATTAAAAACAATAACAAATGAATCACATTAAAAAACGAAATTGCGTATGATTGCTAAAAATTATTAATACGCACATACCATAACAATAAAATAATAATACTTGTAAGATCACATAGTAGTCATAAAATAATGAGAAGATTGTTGTGTACCATTAATGAGTCATAAACTTTATAATATTGTTAAGCTAGGTAAGAACAAATCGGAAAAATGGATGGAAACAAGTGTTGTTTATAAATTTTAATACGGTAGTTGTCCAGCTACTTATATTGGTCGGACGAAAAGAAACTTGAAGAAAAGAATTAACGAACACAAAATGACACCTTTAGAAAATTGTTCCCAATTCTAAAACATTTGAAAGAAAACCCTTCTCATAGTTTTGATTTTGAGAATGTACGGATTGTGGATAGAGAGATTAACATAGGCTATAGCGGGATAAGATGGTCAAAATTGCACTCACCTGGATTTTTTTTTCGGATTGACCATTCGAAAGTACATTATTGAAAACCTCTCTAGTCAAATTTTCAGCTCCCTAGGTTATGATTTGAGTCTCCTAACCTAAAAAATGTATTTTTTCAAAAACTTTTTTTCCGCTCGACCTTTTCTTTTAAAAAAATCTGAAAAAATTCACAGACGTGTGTTTTTGAGCAAGAAAACAGTCTGATTTTTTTTCAGATTTTTAAACAAAAATTGAGCTCAGGAAAAATTTTTTAATTTTTCAATGATTTTTTAGGTTATGTAGGTAATTTTTGGCTAACTTGTAAATAATGATTTTTTTTGTATTTTTCCCATTCTTTCAAATGGCGGTGTCCGAATTTGCGTTTTCGAGCCGGAACATACTCAAAATTTGAAAAAACCGAATTTTTAAGCATTTTTCCCATGTTTTTGGCACATAACCTCAAAACCAATAGCTAAATAAGTGTTTATGAACAATTTTTTCAATTTCTTTCTATATCTTCGAATTCCACTGTCAGAACTGCCATTTTTGCATCAAATAATGCTATAAAATCAAATTATAAACATTTTCTTCGTGTTTTTATCATGTTTTTGGAACATAACCTCAAAGAAGATCGTTCAATACGTGTTAGAGCATACAAAAATATTCTAAAAATTTTTAGAATCGAGTATTACTTCATCGATAGCTACAAAGGGCCTGATATAGCCTTTTAATTAATTATTTTTATTCAAATTCATTTGTAGATAAATAAAAATGAGTAAATATTTCTAATAAAAATTAATTATTATAAATATGTTATGAATATTTTTGTGCTTTTATTAAAACAATAAAATAAGTATGTACCATTTCATATTTGACCTTTATTCTTGCGAGAATTGTTTTTAGAAGTTCTATTTGACAAAATTACATGAGTAATAATTTTTAATATTGAATTATAATAATATTTTTAATCCTCGTCACTATCTTCGTCTATTACAGGACCAATATCTGAAATAGTAAATAATTCGGAAAGAACTTTCGCTGGTCTAATAATTTTTGACTTATATCTTGCATTACTGAGATAATATATGACTGCAGCAATGTGAGAACAGGATCCTACAGTTCGTAATCCATTGGCACAGTCACACGCATGGCGTAGGATACCACTGTATCCAATTGAGTTAGGTTTGTATTCGATGTAGCATTTGTAAGTCTTACTGTTAATATGCCTGGACCTTATTAATACTTTAATGATATTTGGTTTGATCTTAATATATTCCAAATTGATATTGTTACTATCATCCATTAACTCAGCCAAATAACATACGGCTTGACCTAATTGATAGGTACCTGAAAAAAATATTTTGAGATCTCTTTCAGTCATCTCCGGAAAGTCAATGATTTCTTGGGATGTTAGCTTGATCGTAGTAGTGGGCCGTCTAGACCATCTCGTTGTCTCAGCTTCTAATGCTAAAGTGTTTTCACTTTGATTAGATTTTAACATTCTTTCGATGATTATACCTTGTAAGCCACCGTCATCTTTATCGCTATTCAAACGCTTACCAAAAAGGTTGTTGAGAAAACATGCAATTCTACAATATGCACCAGCTTTCAGTAAAAGTTTATTATCTAATTGCTGGTGAAGAAGCTTATACTTTTTACCAAGAATACCATGAACAGCGTCTACAACCCATCTCAATTTCGTAACGTAACGAGATTCATTCGATTCAGTCGTACTCAAGTTGGGTCTATTTCCCTTTAAGGCAGGCATGAGAATCTTAAAGCCAAGACTTTTTAAATAAGGTATCACATCCCTAAAACCTCTATCTACAACGCAAACATCACCTTCTCTCATGATAGTTCTTATACCATCTGGATCATCCATTACTTTCTTCATGATGCTTGAATCATTTTCTATGGCTAAAAACGGACCAGGGACATCAACAACGAATCCGTCAGTGGTGGAAATAGTGAATGGCTTGGCCAAAAGATATTTCTTTTGACCTGAATATGACTTTCTTTGGTATTCATTATTTTTACTTTTTTGGTGACGTAAGTAAGTTCCATCAAAAACCAAAACAAGCTCGTTCTCCAATTTAAACAGTTTTTTTGCATAAATGGAAGTGTGATCGCGTATGAGATCCTCCCTTTTAATACTTTTTACTCCAAAATATTTTCGTAGGACATCTCTTTCAAATGAATTAATTACTGATTCACAAAAATCTGAAACTTTTATTTCGTTTTCTATTGCGAAAATAGACGAAATAAAATTATTCGACGATCCAGTTCGTAATTTAAATAAACATATAACCAGGGCTTGTGTAACATCTTTAGAATCCGATGATCTTATGGAAACTAATAATTTTCTCAGTTCTTGCAATTGATCAGTCGAAAGACTAGTAAAAGAGAATAATTGTTTTTCGCTAAGCTCTGATGATTTTATTTTATCTAAAAATGTTTCCGAGGCTAAATCTGAAATTTTTTTAAAAATAAACATATTTCATCTGCAGTTAAAAAACTCGTGTTACTGTATATCTGTATTAGTTTCAGGTCATCATCAAAAAATCGTTTTCTTATTAAATGCTCGGTACAAACTCGATTGCCATTTGGAACAAAGATTTGCATTTCTTTGAAACACTGCAGTCTTGCAGTCAATGGTACACAAGTCAAGTTATTTTTGTTTCTACAAACGCAACATGCTGTATGAGAAATCATAGTTCTTTTGAGGGGAAACTCGGTGGAAGGTTTTTTTTTCTACAGTTGGTTTTAATACTACCTCAACAACGCTCCCTGAACTCTGAGAGCTGGGTATTTCCGAGCTTGACTGCGAACTCATTGGCTGACTTTGATCACTGGTTGAAGGTTCTACTTTTTGTGTCCCAAAAAAAAACAAGTCTTCTACATTTATCGCAAAGTTTAAACCCAATGTCAACATTATCTACATTTAACTGCTCACAAACTGCTTCGACTTCACTAGCTGAATTAATGATCTTAATCTGAGCTGATATTTTACTGAGATTTCGCTTGAACCAGTTGCAACATTGATCAGTATCATCAAATTCATCCATGTTCGATGTAAAAACTAAAATGGAGAATATAAGATATATTATTGGATCATGCATATAATTACAAAAAATATCGGTGATCTTTAAACAGTTACTTGTGTAATAATCAATCTTTTTTAAAGCTAAGCCATTATGTAATTATCACGAAATTAATGAATTTGATTATTATTTTATATTAAAATGATTTTTTTCACCAAGAAATATAATGCACTTAAAACTATTTTGATAATAATTAATGAATGGTAAAAAATTAAATATTTCTTGAAATGTGGACTGTATTCTGCTTTTTGTTAGGTATTGTCGGAAATTGAGATGGCGATCTATTCTAATTGACTCGAAAGTACAAGTATAGACGTAGATAATTTAAGCAAAACGAAACCTTTATAAAGAGAGGGTTCTCTATTAAGAGAGAGCTTTTAGATACACTTCTTTTAACGCACACCTTTGTAAGAATGATATTATCTATATATAAATACTTTTTTGGCAACTTGCTTGCGGAAAGCTAAGCAACATCTAGTGATTACAATCCCATACAATCACTAAAAAACAGAGATATGTTCTTAATTATTTATAATATTGTTTAAAACCTGGACCATCATTATTATCAATTTCCTTTAATATTAACTACTATTAAAATACTATTACAATACTAATAACATGTTGTGAAATTATATAGTGCAATATTTCATTATATGTAGGCTAGGCTTAAAACTGTGCATGACAATGCTTGATAGCAAGTTCTTATAAATAAAATATATGTTTTCAATGAAAAGATTTGATCTTTTTTTATTATTTAATACAAAATTCATTGGATTTGCAACATATTCCAAGAAACTAAAAGTTAATTAAATCTATACAATATTGTACTTAATCATCAATTAAGTTACCAAATATGTTGCACAATGGGTGCATTTCTCAATTTAATAAAAACCTCTACTCATTGGAAAAACCCATTTTATTTATGAGAAGATGATATTAATTATAGTGATACGAATTCTTAAATCCCACATCTAATATTTTTAAAAACTTTCCAGACAAAAAAAGCTCGATTTATGACTGCATTACACAATGTTATTTCACAACGCATTCGAAAAAATTAGTAAACTGTTCAAGATTTGTTGAGGTTATACAACATGGTAAATGAGATAAAATTAAAAAAAAATTTTGATCGCTTTACCTAGAAAGCATTAAAAGTTTACAGAAATGAAATATTTAATAAACTCGATGCTAGTAGATTTTATATATTTTGATAATCACCAATTTCTATCAATAGTATGTTCGTGTACTTATCGAATTAAATTTTGCAATAAACAGTGGTTTACAGAGTGGTTTTCAAAAACATACTTTAAAAATGTATAACCTGGCAATTAAATATTTAGTTTGTGTAATGGTGCAAAATAACCGATACTTTCCTTTGATAAAATTAAATAAGAAAAAAAAGAATAGTAATATTCTTCATACATATATCCGGAAAAAACTTACAACATACAAAACAGATGCAAAAACTAGCTGGCTTTGCAACAAAAGTTGTACTTAAATATTTGAGAAAAAATTAATAAGTTTTCGACTATCCTTTTAAATAGACTTGCAACTAGCAAGAAATTGTGATGTACTTTTTTAGTAGCAAGTATTTAAAAAAGTATTGTTCTTCATTTTAGATAGACACTATACTCACTCAAACTCATTTCAATAGGCCCGTTACACTCAAAAAAATATAAGGACCAGATACGGAAATACCATGGGTTAGTATATCTACATATATGAGGAACAGTGCTTATTCCCGCTGTTCCTCGTATATATAGATATACAAACCCATGTTATTTCTGTTCGTTTAACAAGTGAACAGATCATTCCGGTCGTTTCTTCTGTCTAATTAACAAAATAAATTAGTTAAAATAGTCAATTTGAGTTAAATAGAATGAAGAAAAGTAACATTTTTTTATTTTATTTTATTATATTTTAACACAATTTGTTCGGGATTGTAGTACCCGAAGTGTCCGCCAGATGGCAAGCGCCAAGCGCAACCTTCAATGAATAAACATCACCCGCGTGCTTAAGTAGAGACCTACTCCTCGCACTCAATCTTATCATATTACGCATACTACTTTGCCTATACCTTTTGCCTATACTTACATTACCTATTTTTGGTGTCTTACTTGCGAGTAAGACATATTATTACCTATTTACACGAACGCGCTTCGTGTACACATTTCCTTTGCTACCACTCTACTTGCGAGTGCGTAGGAGCAAATACTTTAAGTTTTTACGACTTATTATTTTCTCTCGGCGATAAACCCTAACAATATAAACTCCGTATACGTTCATTCGTATACACAATTTGTCTATTTCAACTCTTTTTTTTTATAACTAGACAGCAGAATCGACCAAAATAGTCGGTTCACTAGCGAAACGACCAATAAAAAAACGCACCCCACATGTTGATATTCAATTACTGAACTATTTCAATCGTTTGTTACTTTAAAGCATATTTTTATCATTATAATTATGCAGATCGGTAGTTGAACTACAGATGAATATATACTCCATGCGGCACTTGACTATCTGCACATCAACTCATAATAATTAATATTAATGCATAGTTACAAATACATAGATATGTTCATATGTTTCACGAATAATTCTGTAATATGCAGTTTCCCTGCGCCTGAAAAAGGCTATATCAGGCCCTTTGTAGCTACCGGAGAAGTAATACTCAATTCTAAAAATTTTTTTTCATTAAAAAAATTTTTAGAATATTTTTGTATGTCCTAACACGTATTGAACGATCTTCTTTGAGGTTATGTTCCAAAAACATGGTAAAAAACACGAAAAAATGTTTATAATTTAATTTTATAGCATTATTTCATGCAAAAATGGTAGTTCTGACAGTGGAATTTGAAGATATAGAAAGAAATTGAAAAAAAATTGTTCATAAACACTTATTTAGCTATTGGTTTTGAGGTTATGTACCAAAAACATGGGAAAAATGCTTAAAAAATCGGTTTTTTCGAATTTTAAATATGTTCCGGCTCAAAAACGCAAATTCGGACACCGCCATTTGAAAGAACGGAAAAAATACACAAAAAATTATTATTTACAAGTTAGCCAAAAATTACCTACATAACCTAAAAAATCATTGAAAAATTAAAAATTTTTTTCTCAGCTCAATTTTTTTTTTTAAAATCTGAAAAAAATCAAGCTGTTTTCTTACTCAAAAACACATGTCTGTAAATTTGTTCAGATTTTTTTAAAGAAAGGGTCGAGCGGAAAAAATTTTTTCCGAAAAAACACGTTTTTTAGGTTAGGAGACTCAAATCATCACCTAGGGAGCTAAGAATTTGGCTAGAGAGGTTTTTAATAATGTACTTTCGAATGGTCAATCCCAAAAAAAATCCAGGTGAGTGCAATTTTGACCATCTTATCCCGCTATAGCCTTTAGAAGATTAATTTCAGAAATGATTTATATTAACACACATAGTCATACTATTAATAGACAGGAAGATACACAATTTTTAGTAAGCAATATCAATTTCTATCAAAGATTTTATAGATTTCTCACTGATTCATAATTTATTTACAAAATGTACAAATTTATTTACAAACGGTTACTAATTAATTTCATTAATGTTGTTCCACTGTGTACATAGTAAGTCAATGTCGAAATGTAACATGGACTTTTGTTTGTGGGAGTATCATGATCTACATAGTCTACATACTCTATGCGCGTATTAATCACAGTGTTCTCCGTTTCTTAGTGTACTATTCACTCTCGATACAGCATGACCTGTCGTTGTTGATCAGTATGTATATATTTTGAACTTATTTACTGTTGACGAGAGAATTGTATTCTCATAATTTTATGACTACTATGTCATCTTACACGTATTATTATTTTATTGTTATGGTATGTGCGTATTAATAATGTTTAGTAATCATGTGCAATTTCGTTTTTTAATATAATTCATTTGTTATTGTTTTTAAAAAATATCTGAAGAGACTGGAAACCAAACCAGCGAAACGTTATCGATATTATGATATGTTAAGTTTTTATTATTTGGGTTGACTCTTTTACCTTTGCAAATTTTTTCTAATCGACTATTTATCTGGTTTTGCAGATGTTTTCAACCCGGTAATTATCAGATGCAATTTTAAGCAGGTATGAAATGTGTATTAGTTTTTATCTAAAATTAAATGTAAATGTAAATTATAATTGATAATTACAATAAGGCTTATTGTACAATCCTAATAGTATTCAAAAAAGATTTTTTATGTTCTATTGGATGTTCTAACAAAATTAAGTGATTTGATGCATTTCATGTCATGTATGAATAATATTAAATCTCTAAATCAACCATATTATCAAATGCTACTTATTAGTTTTTCTTGATATTTCAAAAAATCATAACTTTTTTCAATTCGCTTGGCCAACTTTGGATAAAAAAACATTTTGAAGAGTTTTAACAGAAGAATTAAAAAAAATTTGTCGAACAAAAAATTTTAAGGCGCAGTCTCAATATTCTTCAATGAAGGTACATAAAAAACCAACCAAACAGAGATTTTCAAAAAGGGTAATAAAATAAATACTGGCACATTCTACAGATAACATGAAACCTTTTTTCCAATCAATGTTCTATTAAAAAGTTTCAAATTTTTGAGTAAAAAAATGATAAATTTGGATTTTAACCAAAAATTGCAAAAAATTTGAATTTTCAATTTTGCATAGAGTTTTTGTTTATGCAAATACCGATCTAAAATTTTAGGAACATGTTTTTTTTCACAAAAGACTAAAAGTAATCAAAAATTTTGAGCGATTTTAAAATTTTGACCTGCTCACTTCATGTGAAACATCTCATATATATTGTGACAGAATCACATGCAACTGCTTGCCCGGCGCTGGCAGAACGCGAAGACTTGTTTAGTGAGCGCTGTCCTGTTGTTGTTGCCAGCGTTGAGGATGATCAGCAAGATATACACACATACACACACTATCATTGTCGGGTCGAGAGAAGGCGCAGAGAGCGAGGGTCGAGAAGGGGGTCGCATGCACCGGAGAGTCGCGCAACCCGGAGCGCGGTCGTGAGAGCGGCGCGGAGAGAGAGAGAGAGAGAGAGCGAGAGAGAGAGAGAGAGAGGCGGAGAAAGAGATGTAACGTACGCGAGAGAGAATAAGTAGCTGAGCAGTCGACGGATAACAGCGTGGGCTACACGCAACTATCAGCGCGCGCGTTGAGAAGAGGGGCGCGCTGATATAGTACGAGCTGCCGCGTAGCTATCGCGCATAAGAAAGAGAGGGAGCGCGGATAGTGGGGGAGAGAGAGCGGGAGAGAGGGAGACAGAGAGAGGCAGCGAGCACTCAGCTGTAAGTACACTGCGTGCACCGATAAGTAGAGAGAGAGTGAGAGGTAGAGATAGAGCGCGAGAGAGTGAGCGAGTACTTAACCGCTCGATGAGTATGACGCGCGCTAGTCACCGCGTGTAACAATGGGTGACTGCTGAGTTGCGAGTTGTGACGGCGTTTGAATTTCGCGCGTCTCGAGTGTCAAGTAATTAACCACCCGGGAGGGGAGTGGCCAATCGCTGAAGATGATTCATCCCCAAAGTGGCTCATGCGAGGATATGAGCTGGAGGAGACAAAGACGAGTGCTCTCTTGATCATCGGCCAGCGAAGAGGTAGTTAGCTCTCTCTTGATTAATTCGACGAGTTAAAAGTACATAGTGTGAGTAAGTGTTGCCGGAAGATTGGATATGAAGGAAGTGGCTGCCGATCACGAAGGAGTTTAGGTACGTAAGTGTAGGTTGTTCCAGGTTGGAGCCGATGAGTTGTACGAGTGGAGCTGTGGCGTGCTGAATGTTTCGTCGTGGGTCGAGTGAGGAGTTGAGGTCGAAGTTTTGGGTCGTGCCGGTTGTTGCGTCGGGGTTCGAGTTGTGAATTGCAGGGTCGAGTTTCGGGTTACTAAGGAGCTGCTAGAGTGTGGCATTTTCCCCGTCCGTGATCCAGGATTGTTCAGGTTGCGAGCCGGGGGCAGTTCGCTCGGGCATTCGGAACCAGATTCTTGTTTTAACAGTTTCAGCAGTGGACTTGGCCAGAGGAGACCAGCGAGAGCCACGCAGATCAAAGAGACGCTCTCAGGACACGTAATGGCGAGTACCACCATCTTGATTTGAAGTTTCAATAAACTCCATTTTACCTCCTACGTGTTTGTTATTATTAGCGAGTGTGCAATTCGCTGTGTGCGTGTTGGTTATTGCCGAGTCATGGCTACTCCCTCTTTGAGATACTAGTCGCAAGCCGTGGCGTGGCTCCGTAAATAGAGAAGTAACGGAGAAAATAGTGGCTAAATCTTAGTTAATAATTATTTAGATTCTATTGGTGGTTTTAAGCTAATACACAACGTTACAAATGGCGCCCGACGTGGGGCCACCCTAACGACAGCAATAACGAGGAGGTTGATTCGAGTTCGGGTCTAATCGAGATTATGAGTGTCGCGTTCTTGTCCCTCGTGAAGTGCAGTAAAGCACCCAGAATTTCGAGGTAGAGCCAAACCGAGTAGAGTCGTGGACTAACATAGAACTACTCTGTGAAAAGACGTAGTCGAGGTGATCTCAACTGTCACTAGGAAGTTGAGGAAGAGAGTACGTGGGTCGAGTATCTTTTCATCGATCGGAAGGAATTCTCTTTGAATAATTATACCAGCATACCCTCCTGGATTTTTAGCTGGAAATTATTGGAGGAATAGAGGGTCGAGGTGCTGTTTGTATACAATATAACCGTTCATAAGCTCTCGAGTAAACAAAATACAAAATCGCCAGCTAGAGGGTCGAGTTTCTTTTTTTCAGGAAGATCGGAGAAGACTCAGACTGCTTTCGTTGTGGAATTTTGAGACCTGATAGTTTATCGAGAAATAGTGTTCGTGGTGGATCGAGAGTGTAGGGAGAAGGAACTATATTGACGATGGCTCGGACCACTAATGTTTCGGATGCAGGTGTCGATCTTGCAGACTTCTTGCCACTCACTTCAGGGGAGGCATTTATGTCCATTTCGCGATCAGAGTCTATCGTAACCATGGCCTCATCACACCAGACGACGGTCCTTCGATTTTCAGGAGGAAGATGTTCCACCTTGCGTACCTGCGAATACCAGAGATCCCTGGGACCGACAAATATCGGCACAATCCCTCGAGTATCTCTTTGAGAGAATGTTGAGTCAGTGATGGGTGGCTGTGACAGACTAGATCACGGTAATCTGGGCGCACGTTACGTATTGAGGCCGTGATGATTGCAAGATCCACCTCGACGCAGGAAACGAAAATCCCACGTCGAGAGGCAAGAAGAGTGGCGAAGTGAAGTAGGCGATGAGTTCCCTCAGCCTGGAGAAAAGTTCGTTCGAGTAAATGCTAGAATTGAGTCTCCTCGTACAGCAGCTCGCCCGCAGAAGCAAAGACGATTTTTTCTGCCGAATAGGACCAATGATTCTGAGTCTGAGGCAACCTTAGAGTCGCCATTCGGATTTTCGAGCCGACTGAGAGCAGACTTTCGAGACATCTGTCTCACTAGTTCGCATTGTCCTAGTTGAGACAGTTTGGTTGTACGGCGCACAGTGAGAACAAAATCAATGATGTCCAGATCGGGTAAAGATATCTTCAACTTTTTTTTTTTTAAATAAAGGTGACGATATGTAGAATATGGAAAAACTATTCCCGATATGGAATTTTTATATCCTAACCTCAAAAAACTTGCCTAAACATGCATACTTTCGAAAAAAAACAGAGAATTCGAGCCAAAAAAAAAAAATTTTTTTTAGTGACAAGACACTTTTTCGATGTATTTTGATCCGCTGAACACGATTATCCTGGTCTTATTAACCAAAAATCAAAACATTTTAGAAAATAGCGACAGATATCCACAAATATCGCCAAATATCTACAAATATTGCTTTTTTCCTAAAATGTTTTGATTTTTGGTTGATGGAACCAGGATAATCGTGTTCAGCAGATCAAAATACATCAGAAAAGTGTCCTGTCACTAACAATTTTTTTTTTTTTTTGGCTCGAATTTTCTGTTTTTTTTTGGAAAGTATACATGTTTAGGCAAGTTTTTTGAGGTTAGCATATAAAGTTCCATATTGGGAATAGTTTTTCCATATTCTACATATCGTCACCTTTATTTTTTTAAAAAAGTTGAAGATATTTTTACCCGATCTGGACATAATTGATTTTGTCACAAAAAAAACGATTTGTTCCCACTGTGCGGCGCCGGAGAAATCAAAGGGAGCGAAATAATCGTGGTTGGAGGAGATCGCGCAGAGAAAGTCGTCAAGAGGCACGCCACGGGTTCAATGATAGCAGCCTCCACGTTATCCAATAAAAACGATAAACAGTTGGGGAATTCGATTTTCCGGGGAAGTCCAAGGCTCTGCTGAACAATTATTATCCCGACTCAAGACATGTAGGCGAGCCACAGGGATTCTTGACATCGAGCTGCTGTTGTACTTGCAAAGTGTGCTAGACAAAGAAGAAAGTGACTGGTACGAAGTGTACCAAGATGAAATCCTCACTTGGGACTTCGAAACCTTCGAGAGAGCTTTCAGGCGGCAGTTCGTTGCAGAGCTACATCACGATGATATCATGGAAGAGTTACGTGCTCGGTATCAGGGCATGAAAGAGAAGGTCACGCACTTTCTTACCAAGTTCCGGCGAATTCTCGGCTACTTGAAGAGACCCCCTTCGATGAGAGAGCAGCTTAACCTCGCTTTCTCCTACTTGCATCCAGAATATAAGGACTATCTGTGTGGTAAAACCTTAGATAGCTTCGAGGCGATTGAGCGATATGGACGAGAGTTTGAGAGGAAAGAGACAACTAAAGAGAGATACAGGCCACCACTACGTCGTGAGAAGTCGAGAATTCGAGGCCCTATGAACAACGACTCCCATCAAGTGTCGCATCAAGTCGCCGATGTTGTCGAGTCAACGGAAGAGTACGAAAAGAACGGAGTTGAACGACGGCGGGTGACGAATGAGTCGGAGAAAGAATTGTCAGAGAAGTGCGAAGGGGAAATCGCGACCATAACGATCTGACACTCCCCTGCGTCGCTTTCCGCGTTGTCGCCCGAAGCGACGAGTCCGACGGGTGAATCCATCTTCTATGGGCCGTGTTTTGTCTGCCAACTGGTAGGACATCGAGCAGCGCAGTGCCCTACACGGATGTGCTACTCTTGCAGACAGACAGGCAGCATTTGTTTCGAAAATGCCCACGGAGGATCGTAGTTGGAGCCATAGTGTGCCAAGGATGCGGCAGCGCGGGTAATGCACTGAGAGAATACCCTGAGAGAATACCCTCAAGTTAACTGTAGCCACCTTGTCGTGATCTTGGGAAACGGGGGTGCCGGGACGTAGTAGAGCCCCCTTCGTTCTGTGCAGATCTTAAAGGGACTCAGGAATCTGATGGAGGAAGTTGTATGGTAGTGCATGGAGTCGAGCCCGTGTCGAGGGAGGACAGGGATCAAGTCAGCGTACTATTATGTAAAGAGAGTAGGGGAGAACCTCATCTAGTGGCTCAGAGAAAGAGAAATAACGAGGCTGGTGAAGGAGTGAAGGAGTTTTGTACGATGGCTCCGAGAGAGAGTATGTTGAAGTATTGTGTCACGGCTTCGAGAGAGAGTATGTTGAAGTCTTGTGTGATGGCTTCGACAGAGAGGGTGCACGAGCCTTGTGTGACGGCTCAGGGAGGAAGCAAGTCTTGTGTTACGGCTCAGAAGAGGGACAAGTCTCGTATGACGGCTGAGAAGAAGAGGAAGTTGGAGTTTCGTGAGATCACTATGGAGAGAACAGAAGCAAAGTGTGGTAGAGCAACTTCTCGGGAGAAAAAACTTATACGGATTAGTTGGCTACCTTCAAACAGTGAGGATGAGAGCGATCTCAGAAGTGAAGCCGAAGAAGAACTAGGAGAGACCCAAGTATCGACGATGTATTTGGAGGAATGGAGTCCTTCTGAATCGGAGGGAGAGAACGGTTACTCTTCTCAACTGGGAGTTGCGACCCCATACGCAAGGGAGTGTTGGGGATCGAGTAAGAATATCGAGGATTTTGGTGGGGAAGAGAAAGCTACTCATGAGAATAGCTGAGAGGTGGGAGAGATCATGGAACTAGAAGAAGTCGGAGAAGAGGTCGACAGAAACTCCATTCGAGTAATGATGGGGGGCGAGCCCTACTTAGGCTTGTTAGATCTCGCTTCCTCGATCCCGCTCGTGGGTCCGCGAATCCTAAACAAAAATCGAGAAAGACTTCAGAAGGTTCAGAGTCATGTTACAACGGGGTCGGGAAGTCCAATGGAAATCCAGGAAATCCTACAGACCTTTATTGAAGTCGGTGGTCATGTCGGTCAGTTAGATCTTCGAGCCACTGGAGATCCGTTATCGAGCGAGACAGTGGAGGTGCGGAGAACAAGAACAGTGGCATCCCTTTGTAACAACACAAGAGGACACGTCGAGTAAAAGTAAAGCCGTTAATTATGGGATAGTTATCGTCTTAGTGGGGGATATTGTGACAGATTTACATGTAACTGCTTGCTGGGCGCTGGCAGAACGCAAACACTTTTTTAGTGAACGCTGTCCTGTTATTATTGCCACCGTCGTGGATGATCAGCAAGACATACACACAAACACATACTATCATTGTCGGGTCGAGAGAACGCGCAGAGAGCGAGGCTCGAGGAGGGGCGTCGCGTGCACTGGAGAGTCGCGCAACCCGGAGCGCAGTCGCGAGAGCGGCACGGAGAGGGAGAGGGGGAGAGAGAGAGACAGAGGCGGAGAAAGAGATGTAACATACGCGAGAGAGAATAAGTAGCTGAGCAGTTGATGGACGACAGCGCGGGCTACGCGCAACTATCTGCACGCGCGCTGTAGAGAGGGGCGCGCTGATAGACTATGAGCTGCCGCGTAGCTATCGCGTGTAAGAAAGAGAGATGGAGCGCCGATGGTGGGGCAGAGAGAGCGGGAGAGGGAGACAGAGATAGAGGCAGCGAGCACTCAGCTGGCGGTAAGTACACTGCGCGCCGGTGATTTGATTTGATTTGATTTGGTCTTTATTGACACTTTGGGGTAAATACCCTGTCTGGTGCTTAAGGAAAATACATAAGCATATAAGATACAAAATGAATAATACAAAAGAAATATAAGAGTATCTGGTTCACGGATACATCGCAAAAAAATGGAGGTACATAAGAAAGATAAAGCGTAAGCGTAAACATAATATAAAAGACGCAGATTAGAAAAGTAAATAAAAATAAACACAAAGACAAAAATAATATACAGCAATCAGAATTATAGATACAAGGATAGAATACGTGCGTGCAAATGTGCGACGCAAGCGCGCATCTAGAGGCGGGCAGGCGGTGGAGCCAGCGAAGGCGTCAGGTAATGGAGCATGCAAGATGGCAAGGCTTCGTCTCGACACGCTTGTTCCTGTCCCCGACGCCGTGTCTGAAGAGGGCGTCACGCAGCATTCGCTTGAAAGCCGCGATGCTAGCGGCGAAGAAGTCGACGAAATGGACAGAATGTAACAGGTTCATGGCTTCAAGGGCGAAAGCATGCTTATAAGCCTCTAACAGAGCGGCGCAGGTCTATGTCGACATTCAACCTACAGTTAAAGCGCCCGACGATGTACTGCGGGTGCGCATTTGCCACAACTTTATAAGCGTGGAGGCCGATGGCATATTCACGTCTCCGTTGGGCTGAGAGCCACCCGAGCGCGAACCTGTAGGGCGTAACATAGTCACGGCGAGGTATGCTTCCAACCACGAACTGTACGCAAGCATTTGAGTTCCCTCAAGTTTTTTTACGCACTCCTTGTGGAGGTGATTATAAACCGGACAGGCATAATCGAGCAGCGAGAAGACAAGACTCTCCACAAGGTGCTTTCTGATGTCTCTGGATAAGGCATGGCGAAAAAAGCGCAAGGTGAAGAGTGTGCCAAACACCTTGCATGTGACATGCCTCGCATGCATTTGGCAATCCAGGCTGTTTGTGAAAATCACCCCGAGGCTCCGCGCTTCGGTGACATATGGGAGTGTGTGACCATCGATTACTGCCAGCGGTAGGGTCTCGAGATCGAGTTCGCGGGTATAAAACTCGCAGCTGATGATGATGACCTTGGTTTTACCGGGATTTAGAAGGAGGCCGTTCTCGCGGGTCCAGTCTGCGACCGCTTGGGCGTCTTGGTTATTGCGTCCGAGTGCGCGATGGAAGTCAGTCGGGAAAAAATGATGGTATAGCTGCGTGTCTTCGGCGAAGATCATAACCTTGGCAAATCGTACCGCTGCCGGAAGGTCATTTATAAAAATGGCGAAGAGCAGTGGACCAAGGACGCTACCTTGCGGAACCCCCGACGCGGCACGCAGCCAGTCAGAAATTTTGCCGTCCAGGTCGATAACGGTCTGAAGCTGGTCAACTAAGTATACGAAGAACCACCGTAATGCAGGGGTTGATGACTCTAAGTTTGACGAGGCGAGTAGCGTGCGGAATTGAGTCGAAGGCCTTGGAGTCAAACAGAATGAGGAAGGTGAGCAACCGTTTGTCGATGGCGTAGCGAATATCACCAAACACCTCCAGGAGAGCGATCTGGGTGCTATGCCCACGGTGGAAGCCTGCTTGGCGAGGGTGAAACAGGCGGTTCACCTTAAGGTAACCTTAGAGTTGGTTGTGAACTAGCCCTTTTAGCACCTTTGAGAGTTCAGGCATCTGGGCAATAGGCCGCGTATCCGAGGGCTACGTCATCATCTTGGACTTGGTGAGCGGCCTGATTGTTGCGCTTTTCCAGTTAGTTGGGAATGTCGACAAACAACCGAGGTGTTGAATAGGCTCGTGATGTGTGGGAGAGAATTAGATACGGTTAACTTCAGCATTGGCACGGAAAGACCATCATGCTCCGTTGATTTCGAAGAGGCACTCTGGAGGATGTCTGCCATTTCACGCTCAGAGAAGGCGCGAAGGCAGAACAGACAGCCGAGAGAGGGTGTGAGGGGCTGTTCAGCGACGAACTCGAGATCATGCTCGGTGACTAGAGTGTGGCGGTTCACGGTGGCAGCGTAGTGGGCATTGAGAACCACAGCGTCGAACCTAACAAGCGGTGATGGTAGATTATGATGACTGACGCGCAAACGCCGGAGTTCGCGCCACTTCGCATCTGCAGATGGCGCAACGGCAAGGCGAGAGGCCATGTGCCTGTTCTTCACTCCATCCAGGGCGCTGCAGGTTTCAGAGCGTAATGCACGGACGCGGGAGAGGTCAGCAGGGGCACCTGTGGTGCGCACGACTCTATACGTACGATCACGGGACCTGATCAAGGCCCTGATTTGCGGGTTTACCCAGGGCCTGCGACAATATTATGACAGCACTAGTTTTTGTAGGGGGCCATTGTGTCGAACACATTTACAAAGGCATTAGTAATCGCACGCTCGGCAACATCAGCGCTAGCGGAGCTGGGGCCTAAGACAAGTTCTGAGGTGTTAAAGGTGGCTATGAACATGTCAGGGGGGAAAGGTGCGAGGGGTAGGGGGTGGAGAGGTGATGTAAGAGGGCTTGGTTCAGTGACTCTGGATTGACTCTCTTAAAGTCACGTGACAGGATTGTTTTATCGATCGATGGAGGTTTTACACAGGCGAGTGACATTTAGATAAAATCGTGCCCTGCAATGACGGTGGCGGCTGATTTGGAATAAGCCATGACACGATTGTCGCTCCGGACTATGAAGAGATCAATCAATGTGTGCGAGTCTCGCCATAACTGGCGGTGCGTGAGGTCGGAATGGACGAGGCGGAGGGAATTTGTGACAAGGTAGTCTTGTAGTCGAATAGAGGCAGGAGCAGAAGGAGCAGCCATGTTAACATTAAAGTCACCGGTTACTATGACGGAGTTAAAATGAGGGAGGTAGGTTAAGAGGTGATTAAAAAAGGTATGTGGATAAGCGGCATGAGGTCGGCGATAGACAGCAGCAAAGAGTAGTTTCAGATGTTCGCGTTTAATTTCATAGATGATGAACTCCGAGGTGTTGTCGTAAATCAGATCGGTGCTAGCAAGAACGTGGAGGCTGAAGCATTCACGGACTTAGAGGCCAATGCCCCACCGCCCATTCCCTCTCTATCAACGTGAAAAAAATTAAACCCGTCGAGGCTGAGGTGGGAGTCGCTAGCACGCGGGTCCTGCTTAGTCTCGGAGATCGTGATAGCATCAAAGTGAGATTCAATGACCTTAGCCTCGAGCATGGAAAAGTGAGTCGGGAATAGACCGTTTACATTAATATGGTCAGCGATAAATGCATCAGCGCGTGCGCTTCCGGGGGGACGGTTGATCGGGCGTCAAGACGAGGTTTTAGACAGCGCATCGAGGTCTGTCTCCTGGTAGATTTGGGATGAGTGGGCTATCTTTTGCAGGCTTCATGAAGACGGTGAGGTTCTTCACAATGGGCCGCAAATAGCCAAGCGATTTGTGCGTCGCTGTTGCGCGCTTCAAAAGCTTATGAACGGAGTCAGGCCACAATGCGTTGACCGATAACTCTGAAGTACCCACGGCGCCAAAGATGGCCTGGCAGTCGAGATTCTTCAGACTTGGGATTCTTCTGAGGATGTCATCACGAGCTGACGGGCACGCAAGCGTGAAAATGAGTGTTGGCTGCTGCTTCACGGAGTTGGGATCGGTGGCAGTCGCCTGCTAGTTTTGCTCGTTGCGGGCTGGAGGATTCCAGGTGCGCCAGCTGACAATGAGTGGCACGTGTTGCTGAAGCTTAAGGGCTGTTAGGAGCCTGGAGGCGAAATGCAGCGGTTCGTGGCGCACAGCTGAAGGGATGCCTCTCACCAGTATCTCGCGCGGGTCCTCAAGTATGCTCCGTTGTGTCTCTTGATTGTCAGCAGCGATCCGCGTTATATCCGCTCGCACTGCGTTCAGACCGGCGTCGTGTCGAGTGACCAGAGCTTGCTGGCTGAGTTCTACCGCGTTGACGCGAGAGACGAGATTAATAGTACACGCATATTCTCCGCTAGAGCTCGCATGTTCTCTGTTAGGGCAGCGGTGAGGGTAGCGTGTGACCTGATGTAAAGCTGAAAGAAACCCTTAAAATAGGGCGGGGCCTCATTAAGCGTAGTCTTCATCCTTTCGGTAACGTTAAGTTCCGTTTTTGGTTCGGTGCTTGAGGCGGTGGCCGGTCCTCCTTGTTCCATCTCCATCGCGGCCGACGGAAGCGACAGTATAGGAGGGGTAGCGTCAGGGCAGTGCGCCTTTGACACTGGTGCAATGGACGGAGAAGGAGTTGATGTGCGTCTCTTCGCCATCTGGTGAGTGTCAGAGGGCGAGACCGAGTGGACTGATTCACTAAGCACGAGCGATGATGATTGCGGAGACACGTGGTTACCACTTTCGGGTCCAGTAGGTTGGCGCGATGGTTCATTGACACTCAAAGACAGCAAAGATTGGCACGGGACCTCTGATGTACAGCAGCAAATAGACTCGCTATCAATAAACCAGCTACCAACAGCGCACATTTTGTGGTAAGGTTTATTACAGACAACGCACCTATAAAACACACTACCAGTACGTTTTCTGCATGTCACGCATGACTTACGCATCTAGCAGGAACTGACGATTAAAAGTCACATATAAGAACAAAATAGATAACGCAGACGTCAACGCCAAGTACAGTACACAATAGACGGGGTAACAAAAATATGCAATATATACAGAATTAAAAGCTAATAAATAGATACGTTCGCGTACAAAAGAATTTACGTACAGAAAATAAATAAAACTAAATTAAATTAAAATAAAGACAGATTATTCGTTGGTTATCAGAATTGCAAAGTTTACGATATAATAAATGTGAAACCATGTTATAAGTGTGGTAGATTGGGTCATAATGGCCAAAGGTGTAAAAACAGCCCAACCTGTTTAAAATGTGCGGGAACGCATCTAACAGAAAAGTGCACATCAGAGAAACAGTGCTGCGTCAACTGTAGCTTCTCAAATAAGACATTTGGAAACGACTATAATACTGATCATGTTACCACTGACAGACAAGAATGCAAAATTTTGAATGCTAAGGTAAACAAGGCTATGAACACTACTGAATATATAATAAAACCTGACTTGTCGAGATACCTCGGTAAGGTAGATAACTTCAAGAAACGGACGCAAGAGTTAACTAAATCACCAACTACATTACAAACTCAGGTGGGCGGAACTGAATTAATACTGGCAAAACCCAGGCTTGGAAGTTCGTCTTCACTTACATCGATAACAACAAGATCTAGATTCTACTCACAACAAGACCTCAGCCTCAGTTCGCCTACCAAAAATACGCAAGAGGGATCAACAAACTTTTAATTTAAGTGATACAAACTTTGGCAGTGAGATTGAAAATTTTAAAAAAGCTCTATTGCAAAAGTGTTAATATGAAACATGAACTAAAAAATAAACTCAAAAATATATATAATAAACAAATGTATACATATTGTTTTACTTGCGTTAAGTTTTGAGAATTCTATTGACAATATTAAATGTTTAAGGTTTAAATATTTAATACTTAGTATATAAGCTTTAGTGTATAAGTATAGTCTTAAGTATTCATGTACCAGCCCTCGTACAGGTAGTTAATATCTATCTCTGAGGACTTTACTCTATGTAATTTTGTTCTGGTTTAATAAATAAATAAATAAATAAATAAATTGACAGAAAAAACGAACGCCACTACTGATAAAATCGATCTCGATTCGATCGGCACGCTATCGATAGTAACAAGTAATAAGTTGGCGAATGAATAAAAATTCTCTCTCTAATCTAATGTGATGGTAAGTCAGGTACCTAGGATACTAGATAAAATCGTTGTGGCAAAAAACCAACCTCAAAAATTCGAGAGAAAATGAAAGTAGAGCTTCCAACTTGCTGATCTGATGATGATGTAGGCCCAAGCTGGAGTCATCGATATGAGTCGCAAGTTGAAGTACAGGCTACAGTTGTAGGACAGATGTAAGCAGGGTTGGCCGTTCGTTTTGAGGTTAGGAAATTGCATCGTCAAGGCAAAAAGCTCCAGGCTCATAAAAAAGCACCGCCGAATGTGCAGTTTTTAGGCTGTGAGCTTGAGAGCCGGCGGAGCCTTCTACTTGTGTGCAAAAATCACTCCACGGAGTAAAAGGGTAGTTAAAAACCAGAAAGACCGCAAGAGTACAGACGGATCGAAGTATACTACCGGAAAGGGAGAGTAGAGTGAGAGGGAGAGGTAGAGATAGAGCGCGCGAAGGGGCAGCGAGTACTCAACCGCGCGATGAGTATGACGCGCGCTAATCACCGTGTGTACCAATGGGTGACTGCTGAGTTGCGAGTTGTGACGGCGTTTGAATTTCGCGCGTCTCGAGTGTCGAGTAATTAACTATCCGGGAGGGGAGTGGCCAATCGCTGGAGACGATTGATCCCCAAACTAGCTCATACGAGGTTATGAGCTGGAGGAGATGAAGACGAGTGCTCTCTCGATCACCGATCAGCGAAGGAGCAGTTAGCTCTCTCTTGATTAATGCGACAAGTTAAAAGTACATAGTGTGAGTAAGTGTTGCCGGGAGATTTGGTACAAAGGAAGTGGCTGCCGATCACGAAGGAGTTTAGGTGCGTAAGTGTAGGTTGTTCCTCGGAGGAGCGGATGAGTTGTACGAGTCGAGCTTTGGCGTGCTGAGAGTGTCGTCGTGGGAAGAGTGAGTAGTTGGCGTCCAGGTTTTGGGTCGTGCCGGTTGTCGCGTCGGGGGTCAAGCTCTGAATTACGGGATCGACTTCCAAGATCACCAGGAAGCGCGGTCGTGAGTCGAGTTGTGAGTTGCAGGGTCGTGTTTCGAGTTATCAAGGACCCACTAGAGTGCGGCATTTTCCCCGCCCGTGGTCCAGGATTGTTCAGGGTGCGAGCCGGGGCTGTTCGCTCGGGCATTCGGAACCAGGTTCTTATTTTATATATATATATATATATATATATATAGATCCTCAAAAGCTGCATTTGATATATATCTTTCTATATTATATAGTTGTAAGAAAATGTTTACGACTCAGCACCCCCTCACCCGCCCCTCGCGCCTCCTCGCCCCCTCCACAGCGCCCCCCTCACCACCATCTCAAAATAACGTAAAAATGTGACTGGTTATACGTTTCTTTGAAAGAAATTGTTAGAGGCTCGCCCCCCTCACGCCCCTCACTTGCTTCAGTTATAAATCATGATATAATTAATTAGAAGAATTGTCGAGTATCGCAAGTTCTATGTAATAATATTGATATTCACTTATTTGTATATTTATTTTTTTTTTTAAATTGATTTAACTATAAAGATTGGTTGAAGAGACGAACAGTTTTCCACGTCACCCTGGAGGTACTGTTCATTGACGCGTTGGATTGTTATTTTAAGTGGTATCTCTCGCCAATAGCCATATATAACCACTCTCATAATAGTATCTCATTGTTCTGAAGAAATGGACACTATCAAAGGACAAAAAGTTTTTGTTATCGGGGACATTTTAGAATAACAAAATAATGTATTATATTTACACGTGCAAAATTATAATAATATCGAAGTTGTGGATACTTCTATAACTCCTTTGGATAAACTTTAAGAAGGATATAAATCTATAGTCAGTAGCACTGAATATTTATATTATTAAAAATTTTATCATTGTTCTGAAGAAATGGACATTATCAAAGCACAAAAAGTTTTTGTAATCGGGGACATTATAGAAGAAATGGAAGATATATCGAACATGTAATAAGGAATATTTAAAGCCTCTAACAATTTCTTTCGAAAAAACGTATAACCAGATACATTTTTACGTTATTTTGAGGGGGGGTGAGGGGAGCGCTGAGGGGGGCGCTGAGGAGGGGAGCGAATGGATGCGAGGGGTGGTGAGGGGGCGCGAGGGGGGGCGAGGGGCCGCGAGGGGAGTGAGGGGGCGCTGAGTCGTAAACATTTTCGAGATTTTTAAAAAATTCTTATCTTTGGCCTTTGTTTAAAATTTTCCATTAAAAAATAAACATTCGTACTCAAGACAATGCTTTTGCATCATTTTTATTAGATATTGGAGAAGGAAAAATTGATCACTTTAAAATTCCAGATAAATGGAAAACAAATGATGTTTGTCATGAAATATATAAAAATATTAATAAAAATTATCATTTTTCAAAAAATGTAATATTAAGTTCACATAATGAAAAAGTAAATATATTAAATAATAAAATATTGAACTTAATTGAACATAAAACTGTAACATATTATAGTATAGATTATGCAACACATAAAGGAGTAGATCAAAACGGATGAAAATATATATTTAAATTTTCCGATAGAAATGTTAAATAATATATGAGAAGGTTTACCTCCATATGAAATAAAATTAAAAAAAAATGCAATTGTTATGTTAATTTGTAATCTTAGCATCGTTGATGGACTATGCAATGGAACACGATTAAAAATAACAAATTTATATAAATATAATATTGAAGCTGAAATCATTACTGGAGAAAATAAAGAAAATAAAGTATTTATACCACGCATTACACTAAATACTTGTGAATCATCATCGTTACCATTCATTTTATATAGAAAAAAATTTTCAATTGTATTAGCATTTGCTATAACTATTAATAAATCACAAGGACAAAGTTTTAATAGTGTAGGAATATTTAAAAAAAACAATTATTTTCCCATGGATAATTGTACGTAGCACTTTCATGATGTAAAAATCCAAACAATATATATATACAAAATGAATCTGAAAATAAAATAGAAGTAACAAATATTGTTTGGAAAGAAATATTAGATAAGTAATTTAAATAATAATATTATAATATAATAAACTAATAATGGTATAAATAAAATAATAACATTTTAAAATTTAATAGATATACAATAAAATATTCATATGATATTTTAATAATATGATCTTCTTAACGGTATTAGAATAATAACATAATATAATTGATCAAAATAATTTAAGAAAAAATATAAAACAATAATTAATTACATAATATAATTAAAATTTACTTTAATTATACATTTAATGTAAATTACTTTTCTTAATGTAATTAACTATTATTTAGTAAAATATAAGATGACTGAACAAGGTGATTCAAAACCTAGTCCATTAAGATGGGATCCTGTGCAAAATATGTATATTGAATTGTGAGTAGTATACCACACGCAAGAGAATTAGATGAATTAAACGAACAGTTACAGAATCATATAAATGAATAAAACGAATGTGAAATACATTTAAATAATTATATCAATGAATATAATAACAATATTACTATGATACAAACACCGTTAATTTGGGATCCAACACAAAATAAATACATAGAAGTATATAATTTAAAAGATGCTACAAAGTTAGACAAATTGAATGAAATAATAGAAATCCATGAAAAAGAAGAAAACAAGTATAATAACTATTGTAATAATTTACTTATAGTATATGATTTAAATTATTTACAAAATTTAATTAAAAAATATGAAAAATAAAATAAATCAAAAGCAAACATAATATTTTCAATATTCAATTTAAACTCAATTCCTTAGTATAAAATATTTGAAATTTCACAAAAATAGTATTAAGTTATATTAATTTTTAATTCTATTATTTTACATTAACTTCTTTCACGTATCTTATATATATATATATATATATATATATATATATATATATATATATATATATATATATATATATATATATATATATATATATATATATATATATATATATATATATATATATATATATATATATATATATATATATATATATATATATATATATATATATATATATATATATATATATATATATATTAATTTTTATCGAATCCTGGGAGAAAGTTGCGCCTTTATCTTCCGATCAGGAATGGCAGTGCGTGGGTAGAACGTGGCGCAATGAGTTCTATGGCGGGTGGATCCTTAGTTGTACATACGTGGCTGGTCATACGGTGACACGGATATCACCCAGTTGATCCCCACGAACGTGGAAGCCCTCCCGTAACGAAAGGTAGGGCAGCACACTCCTGTGTTGTACACTGATGTTGTATTCAAGGCCCGTTGGCCTAACCCAAAATTGACAAAGTTCGAAGTTCGGAATTCGGATGTTCTATACACTGATATATTCGAGGCCCGGAAGTCTAACCAAAATTTGACAAAGTTCGAAGTTCGAAATTCGGAGATAATTATAATGTGAATCTAATTATGTATAAATCCCAAAAATAAGACAAAGAGCGGAGCTGAATATTTCTTAAAAAACGGAAATTCGAATGTTCTTTACTCACATGAAAATAGGAAAAAATACGAAATGCCGAATTTATTTAGGATACCATAGGAGGAAATGACTGATGGGATTTGGAAAAATAAAAAACACGAACAATTTTGATTTTAGACGAAAATAACTTAAATTTATGATACAGTTTATTAAATTCAAAAGCAAAGAAAGAATTTTGACATTAAACAATATTACCGGTTATACGCCGCGACTTATAAGTACTAATACAAGAGACAATCGTAAGGCAGTTACAAAGCTAATTTTTCGCGACGTGATTGCAGAGATGAATTTTACGGTTTCGGAGTTCAGACGCGATTGACTGGATGCACTGCAACTCCCTGCTCCTAGGACCTCTTCCCCATGGTGGTGCTTCCGTTGATCAGCTACAGTTGGTCAGTTGTCGCTTTCTGATTCGTAGAGAACAAACATCAGAGAGTGGACTTAGGCACGTACGCCCCAGTCCAGACGCTGCTGCTGCAGCTATACGATATCTTCTTATCCGCCTGTTAGTACTTCGCTTCTACTGTACGTTATACTTTTATAACTTGATTTTTCTCACGCCGTTATTACTACGTTATTGTTGCCTCTAAATGAATGTTGATAGCACGTACACAGAGAGAAGAAAATCCTTGTATAAAAAAAAAACGCATGATTTCATTTACTCTAAAGAAATCCTCTCTTAAAAAAGTGATGGAGGAAATCTGTCATCACAATAAGACTGTTTTGATTGGTTGTTGCTGGCTCATTTGATTGGTCTACATAATAAGCGCTAAAATCGAGTATGTTTGAATTTTGAAGATTGGATTCTTGACTTTGAATATTTAAAACTGAATAGTATAAGAAAAATTTCATGATTTTATTTATGAGACTTACGTTATTATCGTATAATTTAAACTATTTAAAACAAACTTTTAAAATGAAACTTGATCATGTTCATAACCTCAAAAACAAAAAAACAAAGAGATATATGATACGCGCGAAGCGCGCTAAAAGTAGCTAGTATTGTTTAATATAGAGAGATTTCGTTAACTATTATGGCATATAATTTTGGCACAACTATCATAATTTTATAATGTGAAATATTATACTTGATCCACAATTTATACAAAATCCTTTTTTTTCTCTATGTCCGGCAGTTTCGAAATACAGTTTTTGCTTATTCTACGCGGCTACAAAATTACAAAATTCGATTCTAATGATCACGACATAACAGTACATTACTTTTCACGTTGAAGATTATTTTATTCTAATCAGATTTGGAAATTTTATAGTGACATAGTAGATTAGGCCTACTTTAAAATAAAACGCAGCTTTCTATTTACCTCTAGGCTGAAAAAATAGAATAGAATTTACAATTTAATGACTTTCTAAAAATCGGAGGTTGACGAGCGGAGCGAGTAGGGGGGTATCCCCACAGTATTATATATATACATATATATATATATGTGTGTGCAAATCCGCGGACTACAGACAACAACTGGGGTACAAAAACGGACAAAATTTTTTTTGAGGGCACACCTACCGCATAAGGTTTTTTCGGTTCTTTGGGGGTCCCTCAACATGAAAATACTCGTGTACACTCATTATCCGTTGCCAAACTTTTTTGCCGACGAAATCAATTTTTCTTATGGAAATTTAACATGGGAAAAATGGACGAAAAGTAGTCATTGATGATTAACCAATAGCAAATTATTGAAGAGACCAAACCAAATTCCACAAAAAACCGATTAAAGTTGAAGAATAGAGCTTTCATTTGAGATGAGAATCGTTAAAATCGGTCGATTCTGTGCAAAGCTACGTGAATTTGAAAATGGCGAATAATGACGAAAACGAGAGATATTTTTCAAACCCACGTAATTCTTCAAATTTTTGTCATTTTTCGCCATTTTCAACTTCACGTAGCTTTGCACAGAATCGACCAATTTTTACGATTCTCATCTCAAATTAAAGCTCTATTCTTCAACTTTAATCGGTTTTTTATGGAATTTGGTTTGGCCACTTCAATAGTTTGCTATTGGTTAATTATCAATGACTACTTTTCGTCCATTTTTCCCATGTTAAATTTCCATAAGAAAAATTGATTTCGTCGGCAAAAAGGTTTGGCAACGGATAATGAGTGTACACGAGTATTTTCATGTTGGGAGACCCCCAAAGAACCGAAAAAACCTTATGTGGTAGGTGTGCCCTCAAAAAAAATTTTTTCCGTTTTTGTACCCCAGTTGTTGTCTGTAGTCCGCGGATTTGCACATATATATATATATATATATTTCTCGAAAGGGGTTTATAAAGCCCGTTTTTTAGATATAGGCGTTTATCGTGCTCGATTTTGATTATGCAGCCCGCGCTTCATAATATTTCTAAATATAGGGGTTTATGCGGCCCGACCTAGAGTCTATAACCCCAGGGTCCATTATTTCTTTAGTCACTTGCCATAGGGAACTCTGGGCTGTAGGTACTAATATACAGTCTTGGGCTACATAAACCCCGATAAGTATATATATTATATATATGGGGCATTCTCTGTCAACGCGACACCCCCTCTGCCCAGAACAATTTTGATCCAAATGGGGTCTACCTGGGCTCAAATGAAAGCTCTTGACTTCTACTTTCGAACGCCGTCTGGCGATTCCGAAAATTTAAAATGGCGGATCCAATATGGCGGATGAAAGTCTCGGAATGGTGGAAAAACAAGTTTTTCTTCACTCTAATAGCGAATCTGATACGAAAATTGTTATTTCTTGCCACTAATATGAAGTTTGCGACATATTTTCTTACTACTACCGTTCAAAGCGAGCGGTTAAAATTATATTTCAAGGTCATTTTGAAGGTCAAAAGTTATTTTCTGGATTTTCGGACTAGTATTCCACGAAACTAGTAGAAAACTTGATTAAGATCATAACTAGACTTGACCTTGGATCATTTTTCAAGGTCATTTTCATGGTGAGTTCTATTTTTAATAAACCGATTCTTTCGCAGTTATACTTCTTCAATTCGCTATCAATCGGTTCTAATTCGGAACAGTAACAGAAAAACTGTGGTTATATCCACACTTTGAAACATTTCAGAATCACTGAAAAAAGTTTGGTGGAGAAGAAACACGTTAGCGTAGAGTATCAGTACCAAATGCAAGAATTGTTTCGTAACTAAACATTAAGTCCTTTACTCTCCCATTTTAGAGCAAATGTTGCACTAAAATTGTTCTGCATTTAATCTATTTCATTGTTCTTCAGGAGTACAAAAGTTTAGGGCAGAAGAAGCACTAAAAAGTGTGGCAATGGTACAACACATTTGTGCTGCTACTGCTTTTTTGATTTGGTGCTCCTCCTGCACAAAAATCGTGCAGTATAGGCACTGAGAGAAAAAACCGACGTGACGCCGTGGATGCTATAGTTGGTGTAAGACCGTGTGACTATACACGTATACAATGCGATCAAAAATTGCAAAATTTTTGAATTTTGCAATTTTTGAATTGACTTTGAAGGTCAACGACGAGGTCAGATTCAAGGTCATCAGACCAGACAAATCCTCGTTGAAAATTACTTACGGTATGACCTTAGCTTTTTCAAAAAATATCGTTTCTGGGAAAATACGGGGGTCCCATACTTTTTGATAACCCTGTAATTAAACTTTACAATAGAACATTTCTAAAATCTTTCTAACTTTTTTTATTCCTCTTTCGAAACTCTTTAAGTACCGATGCTTCTCTAAAAGTTTAGTGCGGCTGTTACTTTAACTCTTTGGTGTATCTGCGGTTCTATATTTCGTGCATTATCTTTCCTAAACGTTTCGTACATATAGTTCCCATCGATTTTCGAGAGAATTCAAATTAATTCGAAGACATTTTTCACAGCACCTGTTCTAACAGTCCTACGTTATTATATTCGAGTATTATCACTTACTTAGATGGATTGAATATGTCTACTGTAGCACGGTCAGATCGTTGTATCAACCCTCTCAATGGTAAGGGTCACATAGGTAATGATTTACGCTTGTTGTCGAACAACTTCAAACGAAGATTTCCAGATTTGCCAGATAATTAAAAAATTTGTAGTAAGTGTAGAAAGTTATGTGGATCTCCCATTTCATCTATTGGTACAAGAGATAACGAAGGCAACAACGAATATGAAAACATGGATATAGAGACGACATCAGAAAACACTGGTATTGATAAATCTGTTCAAGAAGCTACACGATCAGCTAGAGAAATCGAATTGGAAGACATGTTTTCAGAATTAAAAGAAAAGTTTTCTAGATTAGCAGTTAATGACCCTTTGAAACTAACTATACTTACAATCGCCCCATCAACTTGGAATATTAGTCGAATTTCCCGTGAATTCAATACATCAAGACATTTAGTAAGAAAGTCGAAAAAACTCAAAGCCGATGGAGGTATTTTAGCTACAACAACGGCTAAACATGGTAAAACTTTGTCAAAGGCAGTGATAGAAGTTATTGTTGAATGTTATAATAACGATCTGCACAGTCGGATGATGCCGGGTCGAAAAGATACTGTCTCTGTTATTATTGATGGAAAGCGGACTCAGGTGCAGAAACGTCTTTTATATTTCGATTTACGAGAACTTTACGAATTATTCAAGATAGCAGAACCAACAGTGCAAGTAGGATTCAGTACTTTCGTGAAATTACGACCAAAACATTGTGTTCTTACTGGTGCTAGAGGAACGCATAGCGTCTGCGTTTGCACCATTCATCAAAATTGTAAATTGATGTTGGATGCAATCGATATTCAGAAGCTCACGAAAAATCAAGAAGAATCCATTTGTAGTTATAAAGATTGTTTACAGTAAATTATGTGTAAGAATCCTACACCTGACTGTCACTTGGATGAATGTTCGAAGTGCCCTGGTTCTGAAAATCTTACGTCCCGTTTACTTGAAATATTGGATGGGGCAAATATCTCACAAATTGAGTACTGTGCGTGGTCAGGAACGGATAGATCAACTTTGCAGAATTTAACTCTACCAGTTGAAGAATTTGTTGATGAATTATATGCCAAATTGGCGATACTCAAACCCTACTCATATATTGCCAAAGAACAAGGTAATTTTATTGCTCAAACAAAAAGTAATCTAGGCAATGAAGAAGTTCTGGTAATGTTCGACTGTTCTGAGAATTACTCTTTTGCAGTTCAAGATGCATCTCAAGCCTTCCATTTTAATAATGACCAGTGTACTGTTTTTTCAGCTATTTACTATTATAAAGAAGATTCAGAGCTGAAGCATGAAAGTTGTGTATTCTTGTCGAATAGTTTGAAGCATGACACTTCTTCTGTCTATACTATTCAGAATTTATTGATTCCAGAAATCAAGAGAAAAGTAAAAAAACTTAAAAAGATTATTTACGTGACAGACGGAGCAAAACAGCATTTCAAGAACCGCTTTCAGATAGCAAATCTTCTTCATCATGAGAAGGATTTTGGTATTGAGGCAGAGTAGCATTTTTGCGCCACTGCTCGTGGTAAAAGCTGTTATGATGGTCTTGGTGCAATATTTAAAAGACAAGCTTATAGAGCTAGCTTGAAGGCGAAACCGAAAGATGCTATTCTGACGCACACATCTCTTGTGAAGTGGGCTAAAAATCATTTTGAAAATATAAGGATTTTTTATTTTACGCAGACTGAACATGATAAATTCAAAAGGAAACTCAATCGTAGGTTTCAAGATGCATTACCTGTCCCACAGATTCTTAAACATCATTCTTTTCAATTATGAAGTGACGGGAAAGTTATCATGAAAAGGTACTCGAATGCTGCTAAGTCTGTATCTGTTCTACTTTAATTTTCAATGGGAAAATATACTGAATTTTTTTTATAATATTCAAGTTTTTGTATTTTTTATCCTCCTTTTTTTAATTTTTTTTATGTTCTGAGAGAAGTAGTACCTCCACGTGGTTCAGAATGGGTTATGTTAAAACTATTTGATAGTTCTATTGTGGAACTTTATCTTCTCTAAGGATTTTATACATGAAATTTTTAGATCGCCGGTCCCACGATATGCACAAAGGAACAAATGTCTCATAGGAGGTTACGTTCAACAAAACATTAATTATGCAGAGACAGAAATCATGACCTTGAAAAATGATCCAAGGTCAAGTCTAGTTATGATCGTAATCAAGTTTTCTACTAGTTTCGTGGAATACTAGTCCGAAAATCCAGAAAATAACTTTTGACCTTCAAAATGACCTTGAAATATAATTTTAACCGCTCGCTTTGAACGGTAGTAGTCAGAAAATATGTCGCAAACTTCATATTAGTGGCAAGAAATAACAATTTTCGTATCAGATTCGCTATTAGAGTGAAGAAAAACTTGTTTTTCCATCATTCCGAGACTTTCAGCCGCCATATTGGATCCGCCATTTTGAATTTTCGGAATCGCCAGACGGCGTTCGAAAGTAGAAGTCAAGAGCTTTCATTTGAGCCTAGGTAGACCTCATTTGGATCAAAATTGTTCTGGGCAGAGGGGGTGTCGCGTTGACAGAGAATGCCCCATATATAACTGAATTTTGTAAGAAGTAACTACGATTACTGTCTATACGTAAATAATACAGGCAAAGAATCAATATATATGTATATAATATATACACTTATCGGGGTTTATGTAGCCCACGACTGTATGTTAGTACCTACAGCCCAGAGTTCCCTATGGCAAGTGACTAAAGAAATAATAGACCCTGGGGTTATAGACTCTAGGTCGGACCGCATACACCCCTATATTTAGAAATATTATGAAGCCCGTGCTGCATAATCAAAATCGGGTTCAATAAACCCCTATATATAAAAAACGGGCTTTATAAACCCCTTTCGCGAAATATACCGGGTGTCCCATTTTAAAACCACCAGGCAAATATCTCGAAAACTAAGGGAGATGGAAAAAAACTTTTAATACAAAAGTTGTAGGGCTCAGAGGGGCCCAACTGGTCGTGACCTTGGTTATGACCTTGAGGTCAATTATCAAAGTCAGTTGAAGGTCAAATCGATTTTTTCAAATGGGAACCCCCACTTTTGACCTCGTAAATGGAAAGAGCAGAAAATTTTACGTTCAGATATGTCCTTGAGTTAAGGTCATGGTCATGGTCATGTTTAAAATCAAAATCAATCAACGCATCAAAACATTCCCATAATTAGGCATACGAGACAAATTGTTAAATACAAAAGTTGTAGGGTTCAGAGGGGCCCAACTGATCGTGACCTTGATTATCACCTTGAGGTCAATGATCAAGGTCATTTGAAGGTCAAATCGATTTTTTCAAATGGGAACCCCCATTTTTGACCTCGTAAATGGAAAGAGCGGAAAATTTTACGTTCAGATATGTCCTTGAGTCAAGGCCATGGTCATGGTCATGGTCATGTTTAAAATCAAAATCAATCAACGCATCCAAACATTCCCATAATTACGCATACGAGTGTTAAATACAGAAGTTGTAGGGTTTGGAGCGGCCCAACTGATCGTCACCTTGGTTATGACCTTGAGGTCAATGATCAAGGTCATTTGAAGGTCAAATCGATTTTTTCAAATGGGAACCCCTATTTTTGACCTCGTAAATGGAAAGAGCGGAAAATTTTACTATTTTTACTATTATCAATATTTACCAGGGTTAACCACTTATATCAAATAATAACAAAAGTTAATAAGTGTTGACCACCTGTATCCAATAGTGACCGGTAGTATTCAGCATTGATCGGTAATAGTCAATAATTATTACTGTTTACATCAAATTGTTTTCAAATTGAGCACACTTATATTGGCACAGAAAATTAAACTTTTTCATTTTAAAATATTGTATAGTATAATAACATATTATTTCTTTTGTGGTGTGTTTTGATAAATAATTGCATTTACAACTAAAAAAGAATGCCTGACTATTCTGCTAATGAAATAGTTGACATTCTTCTTATTTTAGGAGAATGTCGACGAAACTATCGAGAGGCAAGCAGATTGTATCGTGCTCGGTTCCCTCAACGACAACATCCTGATCATACGGTAATACGTGACATTGAACTGCGCGGTCGACAAGGAAACTTCGTTCGAAGAAGGAGGACACTGAATGAACACGATTATGAAAATAATCCTCGCTTTCTTACTGTTCTAGCCATGGTACATTTAAATGTTCATGTCAGTTTACGCGAAATCGAGTTAACAATGGCTATTTTAAGATCTACGGCCAGTAGATATTTACGATATGCGCGTTACCATCCTTACCACATTACTCTAAATCAAGCTTTAACTGTGGAAGATTATCGACGGAGAATAACTTTGCCAATGGGCAACACAACAAATTACTGATGATGAAAATTTCTTTAACAATGTTCTTTTTAGCGACGAGGCTACATTTCAGAGTACTGGTATGTTGAATCGCCATAATTGCCACTACTGGTCTCCTGTTAATCCTCATTGGATGCGAGAAGTTGATCATCAGCATCACTGGAATGTAACGGTATGGTGTGGTATTATTAACGGATGTCTGATTGGACCTTATTTTTTTGAAGGTCACGTAACTCAACATACTCATTTACAGTTGCTGAGAGACGAGCTGCCACTCTTTCTAGAAAACGTTGATCTCCATACAAGGGCCAGAATGTGGCTACAACAAGATGGTGCTCCTCCACATTATGCCAGAATTGTCAGAGATTTTCTTAATGAAAGGTTTAACGGTCGATGGATCTGACATCTCCAGATTTTTATTTATGGGGCTTCCTAAAAAATACAGTCTACCGCAACAGGCCAACTACAAGAGATGATATGATTCAAAGGATTACACAAATCTGCTTAAGTATTCCACGTCAAGTATTATTAAATACTGTTAGAAACTTTAAAAGGAGAATAGAATGTTGTCAACAAGTAAATGGTGCAACTTTTGGTCAGTTTCCGTGCAGTTAAATGGTCAGTTTCCGTGCAGTTAAGAGCAAAGTCGGAGATGACCCAGTCACCTAAGGCAAGGTCGGAGATTACCCGGCCAGTTAAGGCAAGGTCGGAGATGACCCGGTCAGTTAAGGCAAGGTCGGAGATGACCCGGCCAGTTAAGGCAAGGTCGGGGATGATCAGGCCAGCTAAAAATTCATTGGAAAATTCCACGTTCATGTGTATTTAGTCATAGGATCCAAGTGTTTCGGTCACCGTTTACTGAAGAAGATGCTCAAAAGTTGCACCATTTACTTGTTGACAACATTCTATTCTCCTTTTAAAGTTTCTAACAGTATTTAATAATACTTGACGTGGAATACTTAAGCAGATTTGTGTAATCCTTTGAATCATATCATCTCTTGTAGTTGGCCTGTTGCGGTAGACTGTATTTTTTAGGAAGCCCCATAAATAAAAATCTGGAGATGTCAGATCCATCGACCGTTAAACCTTTCATTAAGAAAATCTCTGACAATTCTGGCATAATGTGGAGGAGCACCATCTTGTTGTAGCCACATTCTGGCCCTTGTATGGAGATCAACGTTTTCTAGAAAGAGTGGCAGCTCGTCTCTCAGCAACTGTAAATGAGTATGTTGAGTTACGTGACCTTCAAAAAAATAAGGTCCAATCAGACATCCGTTAATAATACCACACCATACCGTTACATTCCAGTGATGCTGATGATCAACTTCTCGCATCCAATGAGGATTAACAGGAGACCAGTAGTGGCAATTATGGCGATTCAACATACCAGTACTCTGAAATGTAGCCTCGTCGCTAAAAAGAACATTGTTAAAGAAATTTTCATCATCAGTAATTTGTTGTGTTGCCCATTGGCAAAGTTATTCTCCGTCGATAATCTTCCACAGTTAAAGCTTGATTTAGAGTAATGTGGTAAGGATGGTAACGCGCATATCGTAAATATCTACTGGCCGTAGATCTTAAAATAGCCATTGTTAACTCGATTTCGCGTAAACTGACATGAACATTTAAATGTACCATGGCTAGAACAGTAAGAAAGCGAGGATTATTTTCATAATCGTGTTCATTCAGTGTCCTCCTTCTTCGAACGAAGTTTCCTTGTCGACCGCGCAGTTCAATGTCACGTATTACCGTATGATCAGGATGTTGTCGTTGAGGGAACCGAGCACGATACAATCTGCTTGCCTCTCGATAGTTTCGTCGACATTCTCCTAAAATAAGAAGAATGTCAACTATTTCATTAGCAGAATAGTCAGGCATTCTTTTTTAGTTGTAAATGCAATTATTTATCAAAACACACCACAAAAGAAATAATATGTTATTATACTATACAATATTTTAAAATGAAAAAGTTTAATTTTCTGTGCCAATATAAGTGTGCTCAATTTGAAAACAATTTGATGTAAACAGTAATAATTATTGACTATTACCGATCAATGCTGAATACTACCGGTCACTATTGGATACAGGTGGTCAACACTTATTAACTTTTGTTATTATTTGATATAAGTGGTTAACCCTGGTAAATATTGATAATAGTAAAAATAGTAAAATTTTCCGCTCTTTCCATTTACGAGGTCAAAAATAGGGGTTCCCATTTGAAAAAATCGATTTGACCTTCAAATGACCTTGATCATTGACCTCAAGGTCATAACCAAGGTGACGATCAGTTGGGCCGCTCCAAACCCTACAACTTCTGTATTTAACACTCGTATGCGTAATTATGGGAATGTTTGGATGCGTTGATTGATTTTGATTTTAAACATGACCATGACCATGACCATGGCCTTGACTCAAGGACATATCTGAACGTAAAATTTTCCGCTCTTTCCATTTACGAGGTCAAAAATGGGGGTTCCCATTTGAAAAAATCGATTTGACCTTCAAATGACCTTGATCATTGACCTCAAGGTCATAATCAAGGTCACGATCAGTTGGGCCCCTCTGAACCCTACAACTTTTGTATTTAACAATTTGTCTCGTATGCCTAATTATGGGAATGTTTTGATGCGTTGATTGATTTTGATTTTAAACATGACCATGACCATGACCTTAACTCAAGGACATATCTGAACGTAAAATTTTCTGCTCTTTCCATTTACGAGGTCAAAAGTGGGGGTTCCCATTTGAAAAAATCGATTTGACCTTCAACTGACTTTGATAATTGACCTCAAGGTCATAACCAAGGTCACGACCAGTTGGGCCCCTCTGAGCCCTACAACTTTTGTATTAAAAGTTTTTTTCCATCTCCCTTAGTTTTCGAGATATTTGCCTGGTGGTTTTAAAATGGGACACCCGGTATATTTCGCGAAAGGGGTTTATAAAGCCCGTTTTTTATATATAGGGGTTTATTGAACCCGATTTTGATTATGCAGCACGGGCTTCATAATATTTCTAAATATAGGGGTGTATGCGGTCCGACCTAGAGTCTATAACCCCAGGGTCTATTATTTCTTTAGTCACTTGCCATAGGGAACTCTGGGCTGTAGGTACTAACATACAGTCGTGGGCTACATAAACCCCGATAAGTGTATATATTATATACATATATATTGATTCTTTGCCTGTATTATTTACGTATAGACAGTAATCGTAGTTACTTCTTACAAAATTCAGTTATATATGGGGCATTCTCTGTCAACGCGACACCCCTCTGCCCAGAACAATTTTGATCCAAATGAGGTCTACCTAGGCTCAAATGAAAGCTCTTGACTTCTACTTTCGAACGCCGTCTGGCGATTCCGAAAATTCAAAATGGCGGATCCAATATGGCGGCTGAAAGTCTCGGAATGATGGAAAAACAAGTTTTTCTTCACTCTAATAGCGAATCTGATACGAAAATTGTTATTTCTTGCCACTAATATGAAGTTTGCGACATATTTTCTGACTACTACCGTTCAAAGCGAGCGGTTAAAATTATATTTCAAGGTCATTTTGAAGGTCAAAAGTTATTTTCTGGATTTTCGGACTAGTATTCCACGAAACTAGTAGAAAACTTGATTACGATCATAACTAGACTTGACCTTGGATCATTTTTCAAGGTCATGATTTCTGTCTCTGCATAATTAATGTTTTGTTGAACGTAACCTCCTATGAGACATTTGTTCCTTTGTGCATATCGTGGGACCGGCGATCTAAAAATTTCATGTATAAAATCCTTAGAGAAGATAAAGTTCCACAATAGAACTATCAAATAGTTTTAACATAACCCATTCTGAACCACGTGGAGGTACTACTTCTCTCAGAACATAAAAAAAATTAAAAAAAGGAGGATAAAAAATACAAAAACTTGAATATTATAAAAAAAATTCAGTATATTTTCCCATTGAAAATTAAAGTAGAACAGATACAGACTTAGCAGCATTCGAGTACCTTTTCATGATAACTTTCCCGTCACTTCATAATTGAAAAGAATGATGTTTAAGAATCTGTGGGACAGGTAATGCATCTTGAAACCTACGATTGAGTTTCCTTTTGAATTTATCATGTTCAGTCTGCGTAAAATAAAAAATCCTTATATTTTCAAAATGATTTTTAGCCCACTTCACAAGAGATGTGTGCGTCAGAATAGCATCTTTCGGTTTCGCCTTCAAGCTAGCTCTATAAGCTTGTCTTTTAAATATTGCACCAAGACCATCATAACAGCTTTTACCACGAGCAGTGGCGCAAAAATGCTACTCTGCCTCAATACCAAAATCCTTCTCATGATGAAGAAGATTTGCTATCTGAAAGCGGTTCTTGAAATGCTGTTTTGCTCCGTCTGTCACGTAAATAATCTTTTTAAGTTTTTTTACTTTTCTCTTGATTTCTGGAATCAATAAATTCTGAATAGTATAGACAGAAGAAGTGTCATGCTTCAAACTATTCGACAAGAATACACAACTTTCATGCTTCAGCTCTGAATCTTCTTTATAATAGTAAATAGCTGAAAAAACAGTACACTGGTCATTATTAAAATGGAAGGCTTGAGATGCATCTTGAACTGCAAAAGAGTAATTCTCAGAACAGTCGAACATTACCAGAACTTCTTCATTGCCTAGATTACTTTTTGTTTGAGCAATAAAATTACCTTGTTCTTTGGCAATATATGAGTAGGGTTTGAGTATCGCCAATTTGGCATATAATTCATCAACAAATTCTTCAACTGGTAGAGTTAAATTCTGCAAAGTTGATCTATCCGTTCCTGACCACGCACAGTACTCAATTTGTGAGATATTTGCCCCATCCAATATTTCAAGTAAACGGGACGTAAGATTTTCAGAACCAGGGCACTTCGAACATTCATCCAAGTGACAGTCAGGTGTAGGATTCTTACACATAATTTACTGTAAACAATCTTTATAACTACAAATGGATTCTTCTTGATTTTTCGTGAGCTTCTGAATATCGATTGCATCCAACATCAATTTACAATTTTGATGAATGGTGCAAACGCAGACGCTATGCGTTCCTCTAGCACCAGTAAGAACACAATGTTTTGGTCGTAATTTCACGAAAGTACTGAATCCTACTTGCACTGTTGGTTCTGCTATCTTGAATAATTCGTAAAGTTCTCGTAAATCGAAATATAAAAGACGTTTCTGCACCTGAGTCCGCTTTCCATCAATAATAACAGAGACAGTATCTTTTCGACCCGGCATCATCCGACTGTGCAGATCGTTATTATAACATTCAACAATAACTTCTATCACTGCCTTTGACAAAGTTTTACCATGTTTAGCCGTTGTTGTAGCTAAAATACCTCCATCGGCTTTGAGTTTTTTCGACTTTCTTACTAAATGTCTTGATGTATTGAATTCACGGGAAATTCGACTAATATTCCAAGTTGATGGGGCGATTGTAAGTATAGTTAGTTTCAAAGGGTCATTAACTGCTAATCTAGAAAACTTTTCTTTTAATTCTGAAAACATGTCTTCCAATTCGATTTCTCTAGCTGATCGTGTAGCTTCTTGAACAGATTTATCAATACCAGTGTTTTCTGATGTCGTCTCTATATCCATGTTTTCATATTCGTTGTTGCCTTCGTTATCTCTTGTACCAATAGATGAAATGGGAGATCCACATAACTTTCTACACTTACTACAAATTTTTTAATTATCTGGCAAATCTGGAAATCTTCGTTTGAAGTTGTTCGACAACAAGCGTAAATCATTACCTATGTGACCCTTACCATTGAGAGGGTTGATACAACGATCTGACCGTGCTACAGTAGACATATTCAATCCATCTAAGTAAGTGATAATACTCGAATATAATAACGTAGGACTGTTAGAACAGGTGCTGTGAAAAATGTCTTCGAATTAATTTGAATTCTCTCGAAAATCGATGGGAACTATATGTACGAAACGTTTAGGAAAGATAATGCACGAAATATAGAACCGCAGATACACCAAAGAGTTAAAGTAACAGCCGCACTAAACTTTTAGAGAAGCATCGGTACTTAAAGAGTTTCGAAAGAGGAATAAAAAAAGTTAGAAAGATTTTAGAAATGTTCTATTGTAAAGTTTAATTACAGGGTTATCAAAAAGTATGGGACCCCCGTATTTTCCCAGAAACGATATTTTTTGAAAAAGCTAAGGTCATACCGTAAGTAATTTTCAACGAGGATTTGTCTGGTCTGATGACCTTGAATCTGACCTCGTCGTTGACCTTCAAAGTCAATTCAAAAATTGCAAAATTCAAAAATTTTGCAATTTTTGATCGCATTGTATACGTGTATAGTCACACGGTCTTACACCAACTATAGCATCCACGGCGTCACGTCGGTTTTTTTCTCTCAGTGCCTATACTGCACGATTTTTGTGCAGGAGGAGCACCAAATCAAAAAAGCAGTAGCAGCACAAATGTGTTGTACCATTGCCACACTTTTTAGTGCTTCTTCTGCCCTAAACTTTTGTACTCCTGAAGAACAATGAAATAGATTAAATGCAGAACAATTTTAGTGCAACATTTGCTCTAAAATGGGAGAGTAAAGGACTTAATGTTTAGTTACGAAACAATTCTTGCATTTGGTACTGATACTCTACGCTAACGTGTTTCTTCTCCACCAAACTTTTTTCAGTGATTCTGAAATGTTTCAAAGTGTGGATATAACCACAGTTTTTCTGTTACTGTTCCGAATTAGAACCGATTGATAGCATGAATTGAAGAAGTATAACTGCGAAAGAATCGGTTTATTAAAAATAGAACTCACCATGAAAATGACCTTGAAAAATGATCCAAGGTCAAGTCTAGTTATGATCTTAATCAAGTTTTCTACTAGTTTCGTGGAATACTAGTCCGAAAATCCAGAAAATAACTTTTGACCTTCAAAATGACCTTGAAATATAATTTTAACCGCTCGCTTTGAACGGTAGTAGTAAGAAAATATGTCGCAAACTTCATATTAGTGGCAAGAAATAACAATTTTCGTATCAGATTCGCTATTAGAGTGAAGAAAAACTTGTTTTTCCACCATTCCGAGACTTTCATCCGCCATATTGGATCCGCCATTTTAAATTTTCGGAATCGCCAGACGGCGTTCGAAAGTAGAAGTCAAGAGCTTTCATTTGAGCCCAGGTAGACCCCATTTGGATCAAAATTGTTCTGGGCAGAGGGGGTGTCGCGTTGACAGAGAATGCCCCATATATATAATATATATACTTATCGGGGTTTATGTAGCCCAAGACTGTATATTAGTACCTACAGCCCAGAGTTCCCTATGGCAAGTGACTAAAGAAATAATGGACCCTGGGGTTATAGACTCTAGGTCGGGCCGCATAAACCCCTATATTTAGAAATATTATGAAGCCCGGGCTGCATAATCAAAATCGAGCACGATAAACGCCTATATCTAAAAAACGGGCTTTATAAACCCCTTTCGAGAAATATATATATATATATATGTGCAAATCCGCGGACTACAGACAACAACTGGGGTACAAAAACGGAAAAAATTTTTTTTGAGGGCACACCTACCACATAAGGTTTTTTCGGTTCTTTGGGGGTCTCCCAACATGAAAATACTCGTGTACACTCATTATCCGTTGCCAAACCTTTTTGCCGACGAAATCAATTTTTCTTATGGAAATTTAACATGGGAAAAATGGACGAAAAGTAGTCATTGATAATTAACCAATAGCAAACTATTGAAGTGGCCAAACCAAATTCCATAAAAAACCGATTAAAGTTGAAGAATAGAGCTTTAATTTGAGATGAGAATCGTAAAAATTGGTCGATTCTGTGCAAAGCTACGTGAAGTTGAAAATGGCGAAAAATGACAAAAATTTGAAGAATTACGTGGGTTTGAAAAATATCTCTCGTTTTCGTCATTATTCGCCATTTTCAAATTCACGTAGCTTTGCACAGAATCGACCGATTTTAACGATTCCCATCTCAAATGAAAGCTCTATTCTTCAACTTTAATCGGTTTTTTGTGGAATTTGGTTTGGTCTCTTCAATAATTTGCTATTGGTTAATCATCAATGACTACTTTTCGTCCATTTTTCCCATGTTAAATTTCCATAAGAAAAATTGATTTCGTCGGCAAAAAAGTTTGGCAACGGATAATGAGTGTACACGAGTATTTTCATGTTGAGGGACCCCCAAAGAACCGAAAAAACCTTATGCGGTAGGTGTGCCCTCAAAAAAAATTTTGTCCGTTTTTGTACCCCAGTTGTTGTCTGTAGTCCGCGGATTTGCACACACATATATATATATATGTATATATATAATACTGTGGGGATACCCCCCTACTCGCTCCGCTCGTCAACCTCCGATTTTTAGAAAGTCATTAAATTGTAAATTCTATTCTATTTTTTCAGCCTAGAGGTAAATAGAAAGCTGCGTTTTATTTTAAAGTAGGCCTAATCTACTATGTCACTATAAAATTTCCAAATCTGATTAGAATAAAATAATCTTCAACGTGAAAAGTAATGTACTGTTATGTCGTGATCATTAGAATCGAATTTTGTAATTTTGTAGCCGCGTAGAATAAGCAAAAACTGTATTTCGAAACTGCCGGACATAGAGAAAAAAAAAGGATTTTGTATAAATTGTGGATCAAGTATAATATTTCACATTATAAAATTATGATAGTTGTGCCAAAATTATATGCCATAATAGTTAACGAAATCTCTCTATATTAAACAATACTAGCTACTTTTAGCGCGCTTCGCGCGTATCATATATCTCTTTGTTTTTTTGTTTTTGAGGTTATGAACATGATCAAGTTTCATTTTAAAAGTTTGTTTTAAATAGTTTAAATTATACGATAATAACGTAAGTCTCATAAATAAAATCATGAAATTTTTCTTATACTATTCAGTTTTAAATATTCAAAGTCAAGAATCCAATCTTCAAAATTCAAACATACTCGATTTTAGCGCTTATTATGTAGACCAATCAAATGAGCCAGCAACAACCAATCAAAACAGTCTTATTGTGATGACAGATTTCCTCCATCACTTTTTTAAGAGAGGATTTCTTTAGAGTAAATGAAATCATGCGTTTTTTTTTTATACAAGGATTTTCTTCTCTCTGTGTACGTGCTATCAACATTCATTTAGAGGCAACAATAACGTAGTAATAACGGCGTGAGAAAAATCAAGTTATAAAAGTATAACGTACAGTAGAAGCGAAGTACTAACAGGCGGATAAGAAGATATCGTATAGCTGCAGCAGCAGCGTCTGGACTGGGGCGTACGTGCCTAAGTCCACTCTCTGATGTTTGTTCTCTACGAATCAGAAAGCGACAACTGACCAACTGTAGCTGATCAACGGAAGCACCACCATGGGGAAGAGGTCCTAGGAGCAGGGAGTTGCAGTGCATCCAGTCAATCGCGTCTGAACTCCGAAACCGTAAAATTCATCTCTGCAATCACGTCGCGAAAAATTAGCTTTGTAACTGCCTTACGATTGTCTCTTGTATTAGTACTTATAAGTCGCGGCGTATAACCGGTAATATTGTTTAATGTCAAAATTCTTTCTTTGCTTTTGTATTTAATAAACTGTATCATAAATTTAAGTTATTTTCGTCTAAAATCAAAATTGTTCGTGTTTTTTATTTTTCCAAATCCCATCAGTCATTTCCTCCTATGGTATCCTAAATAAATTCGGCATTTCGTATTTTTTCCTATTTTCATGTGAGTAAAGAACATTCGAATTTCCGTTTTTTAAGAAATATTCAGCTCCGCTCTTTGTCTTATTTTTGGGATTTATACATAATTAGATTCACATTATAATTATCTCCGAATTTCGAACTTCGAACTTTGTCAAATTTTGGTTAGACTTCCGGGCCTCGAATATATCAGTGCATAGAACATCCGAATTCCGAACTTCGAACTTTGTCAATTTTGGGTTAGGCCAACGGGCCTTGAATACAACATCAGTGTACAACACAGGAGTGTGCTGCCCTACCTTTCGTTACGGGAGGGCTTCCACGTTCGTGGGGATCAACTGGGTGATATCCGTGTCACCGTATGACCAGCCACGTATGTACAACTAAGGATCCACCCGCCATAGAACTCATTGCGCCACGTTCTACCCACGCACTGCCATTCCTGATCGGAAGATAAAGGCGCAACTTTCTCCCAGGATTCGATAAAAATTAAGGACTATATTTATCTTCCGAAAAATTTCGATTCAGATCCATAATAGCATCCAAATAAACGTCAGAGCTATTTCGGTAGAATTCACACCGATTTATATCGAAGGCCCAGGACATAACAGTACCTGTCATATATTTATTATTTTTTCTAATAGATTTTATTGCTTCCTAATAGAGGAAGCTTTGTAACGGTTAAAAAAAATTTTCGAAAAAAAAATGTTCAAAAAAATGTTTAAGGCGACATATGTCTATATTAGTTGATTTAGATAATTTCTGTTTTCGTGGATGTGTGTGTGTGTGTGCGTGCGTGTGCGTGCGTGTGTGTGTGTGCGTGCGTGCGTGTGTGTGTGTGTGTGTGTGTGTGTGTGTGTGTGTGTGTGTGTGTGTGTGTGTGTCTGTGTGTGTGTGTGTGTGTGTGTGTGTGTGTGTGTGTGTGTGTGTGTGTGTGTGTGTGTGTGTGTGTGTGTGTGTGTGTGTGTGTGTGTGTGTGTGTGTAAACTCTTCATATCTCTGAAACGAATCAACCGATTTTCGTCGGGTAAAGCTTATTCTCTTTGTCTCGCGAGAAAATAAAGTTACCCTGATGGATTTGAGTTTTTATTGATTTTCTTTTGTTTTATAACCAAAAAACTATTTTGAATTTTGAGTTTTTTTGATTTTTCATATCTTACAGCCATTATTACATAACATAATAAACTTTTCTTGAAAGGTATTTAAATTACCTATATTTTCCTTTTTTAAAATTTAAAATATCTTCACTCTGTCATTTGTTTGTAAGGAAAACTTTTTTATATTTCATAAATTAATTTCTCAAAAAATATTTTATTTATCGACTTGAAATTTTAACCAGTTATTACACTAATTGAAGACTATATTTGGTTAAAATTTCAAGAGATTATCTTCATTTGTTTTTTAGAAAAGACTTATTTTAGAAAGCATTTGCGTTTTCGTTGTTGCACGATAACAAGAAGAAAAATTATCCAATCGTCCTGAAATTTGGTACATATGTAGCTTTTATATATCTTCAGATCGAGTTCGTTGCCCAAATAAATCGGTCCATTACGAAAAAGATATTTGTGGTTAAAAATTTTTTTAAAAAATTTTCGAATCGCGTTTTCTCAAAGAATACTTGATTCATCGACTTAAAATTGTAACCATTTATTAAATTTATAGAAGACTATATTTGGTTAAAATTTCAGGAAATTATCTTTATTTGTTTCTTAGAAAAAAATGATTTTAGAAAAAATTTGCGTTTTCGCTGTCGCACGATAACAAGAGCAAAAATTATCCAATTGTCCTGAAATTTGGCACATATGTCGCTTTAATATATCTTCAGATCGAGTTCGTTGCCCAAATAAATCGGTCCATTACGAAAAAGATACTTGTGGTTAAAAATTTTTTTAAAAAATTTTCGAATCGCGTTTTCTCAAAGAATACTTGATTTATCGACTTAAAATTGTAACCACTTATTGGACGATCGAGCGAGCCCGCCGAAGGCGGGCGAAGCTCGATCATAATTATGCAGAGGGTCTCGTTCGAGAAGATCACTAGGTAGTACCGCCAGTGTACACAGATGTCGCCACAAACTTCAGCTATCCCCACTTCTAAAACTCGGCTGCTGGCTCGCCTCGCCAGGCCGGCCGGTCTCTCTCGTCATATAGTTTACAGTTGCTATGTTGTCCATATGTTATCAATGGGTGGGAACGTTCTTAAGATAATGTTAAATGAATAATATATGTTATTATATGTATTTTTATGTTATAAATTTTTATTAAAATTTATTTAAGGGTGGGATGTGATCTTCTCGAACGAGACCCTCTGCATAATTATGATCGAGCTTCGCCCGCCTTCGGCGGGCTCGCTCGATCGTCCAATTATGCTTCGTGTCTCGTTCTCGAGGTCACTAGGTAGATGTTCAGAGTGACTATTCAGTCTTTTATTTCAGCAATTCTAAATTCTAGACAATTACGAACTTCGTTTGAAAAAGAAAATTATTTAACTTAAGTACTTTAAGTATCAGAATCAGCTACTGGGCTAGCTTTATCAGAATCTACCACATGTAATAGTTATGTTTATAAAATCGAACTACATCCCACTGTTTATCTTAATAATTAAATCATTTGAACTAAAACACTTTCAAACCTAACATTTTAGTTTCTAGGTTTTGACTGTGATATTATAACATAGATACGATATTGAGGAGACTGAAAATTAGTCGTTGACACATTGAAATCTCAATGTACAAGCGATAATCAAACGCGCTTCGCGCGTACTTTTCTGTTTTGAGGTTATGTATGCTATCTTCATTACGTTTTACTTTTAACGTATTTAAGTATTTTTTCAAATTCAGAACTTAATCATTTTTATACTACCCTAAATGTAAAAATTCCATTAAAAAATTCAAACATTAAATTCCAGACAGTAAATTTTTCGCGCCTTCTTCTTATCGACCAATCAAAATCAAGCCTTTTGATGCTTCAACATGGCCGCTCATCATTTTAAGAAGGGATATTGTGTATTTCTTATGTTTTTATGTAATTTTCTCGTATTGAAAAAGATGTTATTATTATACGCAATGTTCTAAAACTTTTTAAATCTTTTACATATGCAGTAAACGACTATTATTATTATTCAATCACTAGAGTCTCTCAAAACTTGTTGTTATTATTATTATTATTATTATTATTATTATTATTATTATTATTATTATTATTATTATTATTATTATTATTATTATTATTATTATTCACTTAATAATTTGATTAACCCAACTGAAATCAACCATACCTCATACTCTTGTAGAATATCTTTGTTCTCTAAGACTATGTACGATATTTCTTTAGAATTTTGTAATAAAAAAAAAGAATTATAATTATGTTAAATTATTACAACAAACTCGCGAGATTTTTTCTTATATAAATATATATTGATTAAATACACAAAATACTAAGTATTTAGTAATACTAAAGTCAGATTACGGATAGACACTACTATCGTTCTATTTTACTTGAATAAGAAGGAAAAGTTCCAATTCATATTATTAAATGAAGAGAATTATAATATAATATTAAGACAATCATTATATATATTTGAATTAATGAGTCGTGTAATAACTTCAATGACGCCTCAATTCTTTCAATTACTTTTTCTTTCAATAAAATGTATTTAAATGATTCAATTGGAAATTTTTTTTTTTTTTTTCAGTGTATAAACGAATAATCTACGGTAATTCACCTGATATTTTACCTTTATAGAAAAATTTAGACGCACTAAAGCATCGAAATAAAATTTTGATATAGATTTGGTGTTGACTGAGACCACCAGTTACTTGATTCAAATAATAGTTTATCCATATCACTTTGTAAGAATCGTGAAGGGGTTGTTAAAAACGCCTTTATAAGACCTAGACATCAACTACAATTGAATATTCATCGATTACTCGAACCCATATCATAGGTCAGTAAGAAATTAGGCAGTATATATACTTTAAGTAGCGTAACAAATACTTAAAGTCAAAAATTTAAGATTATGATACCTTGGTTGATTAATAAATATGAAAAATATATAAATAACCTTAAATGTATATAGCCTTAGCTAATGAGTAATAAATATGATCTAAGTTGTTAATCGTATTCACGGTCGACAAATCCGTCGACGAAACGTCGCAAATATTTAACATCTTGAGAGATTTATTTTCTTCCTCGCTCCCAACGGATCTAGTCAGAATTGACTAAAAACATTATCAGTAATACATATGAGTAAAGAATAAATTATACTCTTTATAATAATATAATTATTATTTGTAAGTTGATAATTGCGTTGACAAAATTTAGTAACAGAAATGTTTGAATTCGATATCTCGTAATTCTTGAAGAGTAACTTTTATACCCGCAAGAAATCCATATTGAAAGACTCGAAATCAAACCACGATAATTATCGTTAATTAACTTAAAATTAAAATTTTGACATATTTTGATTTACATATGTACGACCAGTATAATAACCAACGAACGTCAGCCTGTTTTCAAAACGTTCTAAAGAATCTGATGCTATGCATTTACAATTACCTTTTTATTACAATATTATAATCATAGTAATTATTATATAATTTTGCGTTAATTGGAGTGCTATGCACACAAATGTTTATTTATTTATTTATTTATTTTTTGTTTTCAATAATTTATTTCGCAATCGATTGATATAATCTTGAATCGTACTATTTTATGAAAAAAAAGAATTAACGATCATCAAAAACATGACAGTGCACTGCTTGGCAATATATATAAGAAATTGAAAAGGAAGTGAGCGGGGTCGCAAAGCACCCTTTATACTTTATTCTATCAATTCTTTGATCAGGCTAGAAAGATTCATGCACGCTTCACGCGCCAATGTTTCTCTTGCCAAATGCTTTCAAATTAGAAATAAAATTTTCTTTAGACGAACCAGTCCTTACGGCTTTTTTTTTTTTTTTTTTTTTTTTTTTTTTTTTTTTTTTTTTTTTTTTTTTTTTTTTTTTTTATAATGGCTAACGTTAACTGGCGCGCTACGCACACCTGTGTTTGTCTTTTCCTCGAAAATTTTATTCGATTGCTTACATGATCGATAAGACGACAGTCCAAGAATAGCATTTTTATATTTCTATATATTTTTATATATTAAGAATATGCTTTAAAATGTAACACTCCAATGGCGCAGCATTAAGGTTAAACTTCATGACCATTCAGTACATGAGTTATATAGCACTAGCTGCATGCGCCTATCGTTCGTATTCAGCGAGACAAACAGTAGATCGAGAACTGTGTATTGCTGCAGTAAAATCGATCCTGATTTGGGAAACGAACCTGCTCTCTCTGGTGCAGGGACTTTTTTCCTCCCATCGCCTTTATGTATCTCGCTTGAGATGGTTCTCGGCCTCTTACTCATTGAGGAAATTAGGAGGAAGATTATATTCCTTTAATCGTACATTCCGGCATAGCCATCTAAGTGCGCTTAAGCGAAAAAACCGTCGAAATGTTCGGCAGTTTCTTCCTTGAATAAGTTGGTAATGTAATCGCATAAAACCGATAGTCTTTTACTCAATGAAAAAGCCTATCATTTATTTTTACTCATTATAAATGAGATAAGGAAAATTACCGGTAACTAAATTCCGAGCATTTCCTTGTTTTTCTGAAAATTAATTTGTCTTTTCAGACTCTGTCTCTACCAGATTCTTGTAAGCATAAGCTGCATTAGCGTTGCGAGATTGTGATTCTTGTTTACCCCGCCGCCATCTATCAACTCACTTGCGAATCTGGAAGAGCAATATGCAGATCTAGGTTATGTGCTGTCTGTAGCCAGACGCATTACATTACTCTAGTCAAATTGTACAGTTTGTCTCACCTCTCGTGTGAGCTCACTGCCAACAAAAGATCATGTTAATACAGGTTATGTACAGTTTGTCTCACCTCTCGTGTGAGCTCACTGCCAAACAAAGGATTATGTAGTCATGATAATACAGGTTATGTCAAACATACGACCTGTTTCACCTCTCGTGTGAGCTCGCCGTAAAACGAAGACTACAACCCAAACCGTCTAACGGCTTAAAAAGAACACAATAAAGATCTATAGTTTATGCAGTTTATAAGAGAAGTATATTTTTTCTTTTCTCTTACACATGCATAATTACAGTCCATTGAGATTTGGGCGGCATGTCTATAACTTCTCGTGTTAACACGCCGCCGCACAAAAACGTCCTGGAACGTATACTTACTTATTAATCCAAATAATGCCGATTCTGAATCTGAGACATCGTCCAAAAGGTTAAGCACTATTTATCTGTTTCCACAGTTGAATACGGCGGTCGGGAAATCTTCATCAATAATCCTTCCGTAAAGGATGAAAAACGAAGGCTTCTCTTCTACCGCCATGTAGCTAAAGCGTGGCACACTCTACGCGCACAAAAAGCGTTATGACGAGAGAGACCGGCCGGCCTGGCGAGGCGAGCCAGCAGCCGAGTTTTAGAAGTGGGGATAGCTGAAGTTTGTGGCGACATCTGTGTACACTGGCGGTACTACCTAGTGATCTCGAGAACGAGACACGAAGCATAATTAAATTTATAGAAGACTATATTTGGTTAAAATTTCAGGAGATTATCTTCATTTGTTTTTTACAAAAAAAAGGTTTTAGAAAAAATTTGCGTTTTCGCTGTCGCATGATAACTAGAGCAAAAATTACCCAATCGTCCTGAAATATGGCACAGATATATCTTCAGATCGAGTTTGTGGTCCAAAAAGATCGGTCCATTACGAAAAAAGATATTTGAGGTTAAAAATTTTTTAAAAAAATTTTCGAATGGCATTTTATAAGAGAATACTTGATTTATCGACTTGAAATTTTAACCAATTATTACACTCATTGAAGACTATATGTTGTTCAAATTTCAAGAGACTATCTTGATTGGTTTTTTAGAAACAAACCATTTTAGAAAAAATTTGCGTTTTAATTGTCGACGATAACAAGAACAAAACAGGAGCACTTTCGATGATCAATTTGAAACTTTTATAACTTTGGATGGAATCGATATTTTTTATTCTTTAAAAACGCAAATGATAGCTCGTTTTCTCTAGTTTTATTTTCTCTACTTGAAATTATACTTAAGACTTTCTAAAGTTTAATAGTTGCCATTTTTAGAGGAGGTTTTTTTCAACACTTTCTTCAAAATAAAGCTAAAGGTCCCAGAACTTTAGTTTTTTTTAGCGTTAGGGTCTAATATTGCAGCTTTCTTCATATTTATATATCCAAAAACATATACCACAGTTTTAGCTGAATCTGGACCCTCTCCTTGTTAGTCTAACCGTACAAGATAAAGTATTAAATTTTAAATATTAGAAGTAAAAATTAATTTATTTATTTTATTTATTTAACCAGAAAAGTTACAATGCAGTTTACAAAGTAAAATCTATTAGAGGTAAACATTGTTACCTGTACAATAGTCTGGTTGCATACAACTAATACTATATCTATAACTTAAAACTAACAGATTACTCATTAGAGTAACATAAACATTTTCAAAAACTTTATTTCATTTAACAATTTATATATTCTATAAATAAAATCCGCCAAAACGTAATATTATAATCTTCATTTTTCCAAAAGTAAACAGTGAAAATGATATGAAGTTGTGCGTAATGTTACAATTAAATGTTATTATCGAAAGAGCTTTTGTTTTAATTTGTACTTAATTGTACTCTTCTTATAATTTAAAATTTTGAGATCATTAGGCAATTCGTTAAATACCCTCATAGCTTCTACCAGACTATCTTTATCACTAATAGCTTTGGTCATTTTAGGTAGTTGTAGTGATTTTTTTCTAGTATTGCGTTTTATTGTAAGAAAAGCATCTTTTAGATTATTATAATGATAGCATAAGGATTCTAGAGTGAACATTTGTTCTATTTTTAGCGGAGTGTTGTGCACCTGGAATTTATTTTTAGCAATGATTTTGAGCAATTTATTTTGGATTTGTTGTATTATTTTAATTTCTGTTCTACAAGCACCCCCCCAAGCAATGATGCCATAGTTTATAACATTATGAAAGAAGGAGTAATAAATGATCATCAATGTGTTTGTATCCATAATTTTTCTTAGCTTTGCGAGTATAAATATTAAATATTTTGTTCTGTTAATTAAATATTTAATGTGACTATCCCATTTCATATTAAAGTCGAAAATTAATCCCAAGTACTTGTAACATTCTGTTCTAGTTATTTGCTGATTTTGTATATTTATATTTACATTAATTGGGACACTATCACGATAGTTACCGAAAGTTATAAACTAATTTTTTTGTATATTTAGGGATAGCTTTCTTAAAGCAAGCCATTCCGCCGCTTGATCTAGTAGTTTGTTTATTCTATCCTGCGCCATTGACCACGTGTCTTCACTAGAAATGATGACAGTGTCATCAGCGTAGGACAGAATAGACCCTTCCGGCATATCTCTCAATAGATCGTTTACATATAATATAAAAAGTATCGGTCCTAATATTGTTCCCTGTGGCACCCCACAAGATACATATTTGTATTCACTTATTTGGTTTTGTATTCGAACTTTTTGTTGTCTATCGGAGAGATAGCTTTTGAACAAAAGTAAGACCTTTCCTCTTATTCCATAACGTTCTAATTTGCTAAGTAATATGTCATGGTTAACAGTATCGAACGCTTTTGCCAGATCTAAAAAAGTAGCAATAATACGTTTGCTTTTATCTAGATTTTGATAGATTTTATGTGTTATGTAGTTAAGTGCATCCGCCGTACCTTTGTTTTTAACAAAGCCATATTGGTGTTCAGAAAGTATTTGATGTTTTTCCAAAAAAGTATAAAGTCTGTTATAAAGTATTTTTTCAAAAATTTTGGCAACATTGGATATTAGAGATATTGGTCTGTAGTTAGAAATGCATGATTTGCTTCCAGCTTTGTGGATAGGGACAACTTCGGTACTTTTGAGATTATCTGGCCAGATAGACTTTTCAATACTCAAGTTGTATATATGTTCTAAAGGAATAATTATGTAGTTTGCTAACGTCTTTAAAATTTTTGTATTTATATTATCTACACCTCCAGCTTTGTTTTTCATGTTACGTATAATTGTATTTATTTCAAGTGCATCAGCGGGTTCTAAAAACATTGATTTGTTATTTGGTTTAGGCATATTCAATCTTTTATTTGTAGGTTGTATAATTTTTTTACTTAGTTCAGATCCTACTTCACAAAAATACTTATTCATAACATTAGCAATTTCCCTTTGATCTTCTATTTTTTTATTGTCTTGATCGTAAATATTAGTTATATTATTTGATTGCACTTTGTTTTTTCCTAATTTCTTATTTATTAAGTTCCACAGTTGTCTAGGATTGTTGTCACATTTTTTAAACGTTTCGAAGTCAAATTTGTGTTTGGCATCTTTAATAATCTTATCTAATATTTTACAATAGTCCCTGTATTCTTTTTTTGCGGATTCACTAGTTGGGTTTCTTTTAAAAATATTATATAAAGTTTCTTTAGTTTTACATGATATTATAATTGCGTTTGTGATCCATATCTTTCTAGGAATCATATTTTTTTGTTTATTTTATTTTTGTGAAAAAGTTGCCTTCTCAACACATCCATTCACTAGTTCAACTAATAACTCTGAGGCAGAGTTAGGATTTTGTATAGTCAAAATCGAATTCCAGTCTATGCTTCTAGCTACGTTAATTAGTTTTTTATAATTTATGGTTTTATTGTTCTGCTTTCTTGAGTCGCTATGTATTATATGATCGAAAGTTAAAAACAAAGGGTAGTGATCAGTAAATGGAGTAGTTATTTTGTAGGCTTTTGTTGTTAGATTTTTACTTTTTAGATACATATTATCGATACATGAACCCCCGAAGATATTTTCTGGGTCTGGTCGTGTGACTCCAAGGAAACATGGGGTATACTCATGTTCTAAAAGATGATTCAAAAAATCTTGGCTTAAAGTCATGTCATATGCACTATCAAGAGATTTGCTCATTATATTAATATTGAAGTCTCCGATTAACCAATGATTTTTACTGTTTATATAATTCATAATGTATTTCTTTACACTCAAAATAAATTCTGTTTTCGAGATGTCATGGCATCTGTAGACAGCCGAGATTATTATCTCATCTTTATTTTTTAGTCTAATTCTGGAACATAGAAAACTAACTCTATCAATTACTATTGTTTCTGTGTCTTCAAATATTTTACTATTTATATATACAAGAACCCCGTCGTTTTGGTTAATTCTACTATTATTATAAAAAATTTTGTAATTAGGTAATTGATATTGTTTATAGTTTTCCAGTTTTCTAGTCTCTGTACAAACAATTACACATGGTTTAACATACAGACTCTCAATAATAATTTCTAGATTTTTTAGATTAGCATTTATGCTTCTTATATTTACATACATAATTAGATTATTTTGGCCTGTTAGATTATTGTTGAGAGTCTGCATGTTAGCGCAGCTACATTCACGTTGTAAGAAGTTTTCAATGTCTTGCTGGACTTGATCCATTATCATTTAGCGATTCTCTCGAAGACTGCAAGCCCAAGGGGGCAATGGATAAAACAGATTGACTCATTGACATTGCAGTAACAGTATGTGGCTGTGTTTGATTAGTTGTAATTTTGATGTTTTCTACTTTACCGATGAGTCTGGGTACATAAGGCCTCACTGGGTAATCTGTCATATCTATATCTCGGTTGATTTTACCTTTTAAGATTTTGCATTTCTCACTGTCATTCGCCATGTGGTTAACCTCAAAATTCGTTTTATATTTAGTATTGCTGTAGAAACAATTTACACATGTGAAATTATCTTTTATTTGACATTGTGCTGATATATGAGATCCTGCACATTTTAAACATGTTAAATCATTAGAGCATTTATTTAAATTATGTCCAAAACGTCCACACTTGTAACATGGCTTGATATTTATTAAGTCATATATTTTACAGTTTTGATATCCTACGTAGATTTTATTATTATAACATTCTCTTATTATCTTGTATATCTCCGAAGGAACTTCAATAATAGCTGTTATTGTATTATTTTTGGTATTTTTATAAGTACTTAACACTACACATTTTCCATCACAGTCTTTAAAATTTCTTGTGTTGATGTCACTTTCTAATTCTTCATCATTGATATTTTCAAAATTGTCTATACCCACCACCTTTATTTTCGGTTTAGAGATGCTTTCTGTTCCTATTTTACACTTATCCGACATTTTACTACTTAAAATTTTGGCTGCTTTATTGGTACTATCTTCGTTAAGGCAGTTAATGTTGATTTCCTTGTTATTTTTTACCTGTAAACTTTTCGTCTTGATTGTTTTTTCTTTCGTTAAATAGTGGGTAACCCTTTTTTTAATTTTGTTTATGTCGTCGTCCTCATTTTTCATTTGAATAATTATTTTCGGTATGCGTTTTTTTAAGGGTTTACTATTAATTGTAGCTTCAGCAAACGTTTTCTTGTTAGTTGTTACTTCTGAGTTTACTTTTTCTTTTTCAGCATTTAGAAGTTCCCTGAGTAAATAATTTTTCTCTTGTAGCTCCTTGTTAAGTTCTCTTAATAGAGTTGTTTCAATTTTTAAATTTTCCAGTTCAGTGTTATTATCAAAGATTGTTTCATTATGAGGGTCTTCAACGTTAGTACTATTGGCAGCTGCAATTTCATCTAGTATTTCTTTTTGTATTACCTCTTTTCGTGTAGCTTTTATTTCCGCTATTATCAATTTTACATCGTCACTCAAGGTATCCACGTTGAAATTTGAGGTTAGTTTCAGATGCGCATGCTTCGGGCATACTGCCAAGATTTCACCAATTCTTTTTGTGTTTTTCAATCTATCAAAACAACTAAAGTGGTAAGGATCCTCACAAAAAAAACAAACTATCGCACCAAATCTGGCACTAGAATGACACTTATAATATTTATCAGGCGGCTTACCGGCGGGGGCTGTATGCTGCCCCGCCATCTTGACTTTTTTTGTGGGTAGTGTCAATTAAAGGGATTAATAAATTAAGTTTGAGGAAGCTACGTGGCAATGAATTGGCAGCGGTTTTTTATATTATATATTAAAACATAAATGCCATGAAAACAAATCCTTGGTGTATCTTTTATACTTACCTATTATTTAATACAACAACCTGCATGAGTATTATACATAAGTATTAAACAATATTATTAAATAATTGTAAAAAGGATAACGCGCGAATAATATAAGTATATCTTTCTATTTTTTATTTTAATGTTTGAATAGTAAAGAAAAAATATGAACTTTAAATATAAATAATTCTGAAATGAAAGATTTTTTATTAATTCCATTTACAGAATCGCGTAGATCTCATCGCGGCATTTTGATTAAGAAAACAAGTTTGTGTCTACGGCAAATAGTTGCTGAAAGAAAGCAATTTGAAAATTTGTCTTTTTTGAAGCGCATGTTTTCAAGCAGTACCCGTGAGAGCGAGAGAGAGAGAAAGTGTTTTGCGAGAGAGACAGAGTTCCCTCACCTCTCCTTGACGGCGCGGCGGCGCACAGTGCTCCAGCGAGCAAAAAAACCGGTCAATATTCGTGCTTGTCTTGAAATTTGAGTAAAAAGATAAGTTTGACAGATAAAAAGGTTCTTTACACAGCCTATATTATGATCCCGTTTCCCTCAGTATAATCCCAATTGATATATCTTTGTATATCAATTGATATACACGGCAATTATATCAAAATCATATTTTGGGGCAAAACCATTTTATTTTCGATCAATACGGAACGGAAAAAATTTATTTTATGTATACATATTGATAATTTTAAGAAGATGACGGCCTTGTGACTACCAATATCAGTGTTTTTTATAGTGAAATGTTTGTAGAATAAAACACCGTTTTTTAATTAATATGTCGACGTTTCGCACATTTATTTTCTATATGTCCCTCTTCAGGAATCATCTAATACAACAGATAATAATACAAACAGTTTATAACAAATTATAATCCCGTTGACAAACACATTTTTATAATACAAACCAACAGTAAAGACTTATAATTAATACGAAGTCAAGTGTATGTTAGCGGGAGACAATCTGCTCGTCAATGACCTTAAACATTATGAATGTCGGCTTCTATAGTGTGACTGTTTCTAGTGTGTGTGTAAATTCGTGTTGTACGCGTGGTTAGGTATATTAACGAACATACACAGTATGTGCGTATATATTGTAAATACAAATAAGTTCCCGCCGTTTTTTTATAAAAATTATCAATTTATTGTAAAAAAAATATACGTTCCATTTTATTCAAAATATTGTCCGTCATTGGCAACCACTTTTTGCCATCTTTCTGGCAGTATTCGGATGCCGCGTCGAAAAAACTCTTCATCTTTTCAGGCTATCCATGAATCGACCCAATTTTTAGTTTCTTCGTAAGAAGTGAAGTGCTGCTTGACCAGGGCGTGAGCCATCGACCCGAACAAGTGGTAGTCCGAAGGAGCAATACCTGGTAAATAAGGTGGGTGGGGTAAGACATTCCATTGTGAAGCTTCCAAAGTATCCTTGACGACTTTTGCAACATGTGGCCCAGCGTTGTCGTGCTGAAAAATCACTTTGTCATGTCTTTTGGCATATTGGGGGCGCTTAAGCTTCAATTCTCTGCTCAATTGCAACAGTTGCTGTTGATAACGTTCTCCAGAGATAGTTTCGTTAGACTGGAGTAGCTCTTAATAGATTACTCGGAGCTGATCCCACCAAATGTACAACATTAACTTTTTGCCATAAATATTCGGTTTGGCCATTGAAGTTGGTACATGGCCGGGCTTACCCCATGATTTCCTATGCTTTGGGTTGTCGTAGTAGATCCACTTTTCATCCCCCATCACTATTCGATGCAAAAAACCCTTTCGACTTTGTCTTTGGAGAAGTTGTTCGCACGTGAAAAGACGGCGCTCGACGTTTCTAGGTTTCAGTTCATGTGAAACCGAATTTCCTTGCTTTTGTACAATACCAATGGTCTTGGGACGGTGTGAAATCGCTTGTTGAGTTCCTCCCAAGCTTTCTGCGAGCTGTTCTTCAGTTTGGCATGAGTCTTGGTCCAATAATGCCTCTAACTCAGCGTCTTCAAACTTGACTGGCCTTCCTTCGCGTTCTTTATCTTTCACGTCAAACTCGCCGTTTTTAAACTTTTGAAACCACTCACGACAACTTCTCTCACTTAAAGCAGCATCACCGTAAACTTCTACAAGCGACCGATGCGCCTCAGCAGCAGATTTCTTTAAATGAAATAAATAAATTAAAACTTCCCGCAAATGACGCTTATTCGGTTCAAAACACGACATTTTCGAACAAAAAAATATATATACTGCCAATGCAAAGTCAATAGTATTTTAAGGTTATGTTGTTGCCCCGTCTCCAAACTTTCTATGTGACATTTTACATCTGACGATTTCAAAGTAATCTTGTCGGTGGAGCCATCTCTTGAAAACGGCGGAAACTTATTTGTATACTCAATATATGAGGCGTTTCACGTCAGCTCTCCAGGCGCGGCGCGCGAGCGCGAAATCATGCTGTTTTCAGCTTGTGTTTGAAGGGCTAAGATGTATCTAAAAAAATAATCCCCAGGTGATTTCGATGTATGTTTTCCTCAGCTTTCCGATGATGCTATTAGTTTCTCAAAATTTTTCAATTCTAACCTCAAAAAAACATAAAACGTGTTATATCTCAAAAACTATATTTTTAATATTTTTTTTATCTGCTAGATTGAAAGAAGAGGAAATTTTACATGGATATAGCTTTTTCTACATAGGGGTTTTTTGATTTTTTGAGATATTATTCAAGAAATACTTAGAATTGAAAAATTTTGAGAAACTAATAGCACCATCGGAAAGCTGAGGAAAAAATACATCGAAATCACTTTGGGATTATTTTTTTTAGATACATCTTAGCCCTTCAAACACAAGCTGAAAACAGCATGATTTCGCGCTCGCGCGCCGCGACTGGAGAGCTGACGTGAAACGCCTCATATATACCTGGTCATTATATCAGTTAGGAAGATAAAAATTCGCATGTTAATCAAAATCCTGTATTCTTTTGGTAATATGGCTATTTCAAATTGTTTGTTCATAAATCTTTTTTGGCTATGTATGTGAAATGCTTCAGAAAATAATCTTTTTTGTATTTTCCGTTCCGTATCTAATATTTTAACATTATTGAAATCTATTGTATGATTGTTTTCTTTTTTGTGTATGAACAATGCTGAATTTTTATCTCCCTCACTATATTTCTTTTGATGTTCTTTTAATCTTACAACTAGTCGTCTACTCGTCTGTCACACATACGAAGTGTTACAATCAGCGCAATTTATTTTATATACAATATTATTACTATTTAATTTAATATCCTTACCTAACACTATAATATTGCTCATTTTGTTGATCATACTATACACGACATTAGTGTTAATTTTCTTAAAAAAGTTTTTTGTGAAATAATCAATTTCTTTTGCAAATAGCACGCATATATATGTTTTTTCTAATTTATTATTATCTAATTTATTCTTCTGTGATCCTTTCTGTGTATACATATTTATTATATTACTATTCGACTCTGGTCAGAAAAAGGTACATATGATTATATATAAATTATATGTAATTATATATGGTTATATAATATGGTAATCTACATGACATAATAGTATTCTATATCGAATTTGATCTTAAATAAGTATAGTGTATGATTGTGTGTGTGTGTGTGTGTGTGTGTGTGTGTGTGTGTGTACATACACATACATACACAGACACACACATACACACACACACACACACATACACGCACATATATACACAGGCAATTTCTAGAAAAGGCATATTTCGACTCAGGGAGCTCAGGAATATCGAAAACCATCGAAATCTCGAGAACTCATTTCTTGTAATCGAAATTTATTGGTTCATCTCTATACAAATAAGCAGGAATCTCTGCATAATCTTGAGATATGTCACTTTCGTCAATAGCTTGTGAAAAGATATCACTGTCATAATCGTTAAAATGTAGTTGTATCTCTTGATCAATTCCAATAGGATTATCGATCCTATGTCGTATTATATCTTCTATATAATCATGTAGAAGTTGTTCATCTGCGTTTACTTTTGAACGGTCAATTTCGATTTTATTTGGATTAAAAATTAAAGATAATAATGTAACAACAGTTATTGCATTAATAATCATGGTAAAAAAACAAGAAAAACAAATAAAATTATTGAATATAATTTCAACAGTATTACGTTGGTTACAACTTTCTTCTATGCACAAGCAGCATATATTGTAGTGGTTTTCAAATTATTGATAATCTACTACATTTTTTGTAATCTACTATATTTTCAGATTATTTATGAAAAATTGGGAAATCTATAAAAACGGAGAAATATGTATTATTTTTCAATTTGGAAAGTAAAAATATTTTACAGTTGATTTTAAGAATTATTTTTAGATGGCAAGAATAAAAAAAAGTACGTATCGAATATTTTTAGTATACGCTTGGATAAACAGAAATCTAAATCAATTATAACTCGGATCCAGCGTCAGCTGCTTACAAATAGTATATCACAGTCGTATGATGTGTGAATAGAAAAATCAACATTAACCAATGAATAATGATTTTTTTTTAAATGTCATACTTATAACACGAATACTAGCCATTATGCAACAAGAAAGTATAGTTGGAGATTATTCCCGCAGGTGTCTATAAGGCAGTAATCACTCGAGGAAATAATCGATTTTACTCCGTGCTGCATGTACCGTGAACTGTATTCAGGACCTAATTGTGTAGCTCCATTTTGTTGTCATGAAAGACCTCCTCCCCCACCCCCGTTGTTATGACCTTGAAATAACCTCTGGGACCTCCTTGACCAAACCCATGATGACGTATTTAAACATAGAAAATTTCAGGTTTATGTCAGGTAAATGAAATATGGGTTTCTATTAAAAAAAACGAAGTTGACTTTGGAATGACTTTGAAATTGGACCCCAAGTTCAAAGCGGGAAGCACCGCTTGATGACCTTGTCTAATTATTAAAAACATTTTTTTAAATGCGGTTCTAACGAGAGAATAGCGTTAATAAATGAAAATTGGGCACTGAATATTTGCATTTGTAAGGGCGGCTTTTACTCGCTATATAGACTCGAAGGAAAAACCGCTGCCAATTCATTGGCCCGTAGCTTCCTCAACCGTAATTTGTTCATCCCTTTAATTAATTTTTAATAACAAAATTTATAATTGTTTAAAAAATTTATTGCATAATTATAATTAAATTCATTTATGAATATTAAAAATTGTTAATTTTTTAATTAATTTATTTATTTATTATTTATTTATATCAAATTTATATAAATTTTGAGCTGATAAATAAAGTTATCATTTGAAATAGAAGTAAAATATCTATATTTTATAATAAAACAAATAGCTATCATGGTTGTTTTGTTATTAACAAAAACGTTTTTTTGCTTCCTCCTAGAGGAAGCTTTGTGATAGTAAATTTTTGAGTTGTTGTAAAAACATGTTATAATTGTGTTCCGAGGTGTTAGGAATCAAAATACATGGTTTTCGAAAAATGTCTGTATGGATGTATGTGTGTGTGTGTGTGTGTGTGTGTGTATCGGGGTAGCGTGTAGTGCAGTATGAATTCCGGCCGGGTCCAACAAGCTGTGGGAACTTTTTTAAAAAAACACATTTTTTTTAATAGTAAAAGAACAATGATAGCTATATATTTCTTTTTTTTTAAAAAATATGAATTACGAAATATAAAAAAAAAACACGTTTTTGTAAATAACAAAACAACCGTGATAGCTATTTGTTTTATTATAAAATATAGATATTTTACTTCTATTTCAAATGATAACTTTATTTATCAGCTCAAAATTTTTATAAATTTGATATAAATAAATAATAAATAAATAAATAAATTTAAAAATGATCAATTTTTAATATTCATAAATGAATTTAATTATAATTATGTAATAAACTTTTTAAAAAATTATAAATTTTGTTATTAAAAATTAATTAAAGGAATCAACAAATTACGGTTGAGGAAGCTACGAGCCAATGAATTGGCAGCGGTTTTTTTTTTATATTTCATAATTCATATTTTTTAAGAAAAAAAAAATTTATAGCTATCATTGTTCTTTTGTTATTAACAAAAACGTGTTTTTTTTAAAAAGTTCATAACTCACAAATAAATTATAATAATGCAGAATATAATGCATTCATAATGCATAATTCATAATTATAATAGATTATAATAGATATAATTTTTAAACATTTTAATTCATTTTGTTGGTTGGTTTTTGAAAATTAAAAAAAAATCATCGAATGCCTACACAATGACGTTTGACATACATTTTGACGCCAATACTATATACTTTTATAATATACTGATGATAAAATCATTGGAGTTATGAGTTTTAAAAAAAAAAACACGTTTTTGTTTTTGATGATAACTAAAGAACCGTGATAGATAGAAAATTAATTTTTTTTAGAAAATATAGGTATTTTAATTCTCTTTCGAATGCCACCCACCCCATTCAGATACATAGAGCCGATCTCGAGAAATTTCGATTTTTAAAAAATGCCAACAAATTTTTAACCTCAAATATCTCTTTAATTTATGGACCAATCATTTTGCCCAAAGAACTCGACCGAGAACTATAAAAAATCTACCTCTAAAAGGAATTTGGAAGCCATTAAGTCAATTTTACTCTTGTAATCGTTGGACATACAAAACTGATTTTTTTCATTTTTCAATTTTTTACTCAAAATCTAGCCTACAGAATGAATTCAAATTTTAACAGATCATAGCTATTTATATTCTATATTATCATGATTTTTCTAAAAAAAATTGACCTTTAAGTTTAGGAGTTATAAGCTTCTAAAAAAAAAACACGTTTTTGTTAGTAACAAAAGAACCGTGATAGCTAGAAACTTTTTTTTTTTTTTTTAGAAAATATAGGTATTTCTCTTTCGAACGCTATCCATCAGATTCGAATAACTCGATCCTATCATTAAGAAAAATGAAAAAACAGTTTTGAGAAAATCGAAAATTTGAAAAAAACAAAAACGGATCGCCCCAATCAAAAAACGGAGTTTTGACCCGACATCACGCAAAAAAAAAACAAAAAAATGAGACCTGTCCGGTCAAAATCGACCGAGTAGAAGCTGAGATCCAGGCGTATACACACACACACACACACACACACACACACACACACACACACACACACACACACACACACACACACATCCATAGAGACGTTTTTCAAAAACCATGTATTTTGATTCCTAACACCTCGGAACACAATTATAACATGTTTTTACAACAACTCAAAAATTTACTATCACAAACCTTCCTCTAGGAGGAAGCAAAAATCAGAAACACGTGTCGAATATTTTTTGTTTCTCTTTCGAGTCATATAATCATAATAATTATTTATTACTATTTTCTGTCTGAAACTTATGCGTTTTTAATGCCGAAAATACCCATTTTTATCAATTCGGGGATGGTTTTAACCCCCTAAACCAGTCTCTTCAAACTTGTGAGAATAATTCTCAAAATTGTGCATAAAAAAGTAATGAAATCAAATATATAAAGTGGACAAGTATTTTTATCCCTTGTTTAATTGTTGTATTCGATGGTTTAGTAAATATTATTATTACCCCGCATAATAACGTAAATGAAAAATTATGTAGAAAACTAATTTTTCAATCATTATTAATAATTCTCACACGCTTTCTCTCACCATCATCCATGGCAATTAAGGGGGTGTCAAACCCAATTTTTACCGACCGAGCAAAAAATATATTGTTTTTAATAGAAAAAAATATATATAACGATATATGAAAAATAATGAGTGCATTGCCCTCCGTAATTACATTATTAATCATTCTGCAAAATGCCAAGTCAATATTCAAAAGCGTCTAAGAATGGCATTTGAACAAAAATTTCGTTCAAATGCCATTCTCAGATGCCTTAAAATATCGACGTGAAACTTTGCAGAGTGATTCATAATGTCATTACGGAGGGCAATGTACTCATGATTATGCATAATATTAAAAAAAAAAAAATAGATTATTGTACCATATGGGTAATATGTAGCATCGCGAGATTCGCGAGTCGGCGACGGCAGCGACGGCAGCGGCCAGCGGCGCTGCCTTGCCCGTGTGTGTGTACGCGCATGCGCTGCTGGCTGCAGCACAGCTGAGCTGTCCATCGCCGATGCCTGGGCCTAGGTTAGGCCCTCCGGGAGGCGATCCCGTGTTGCCGCCACCACCTCCGCCGCCACCTTCGCCACCTGTGCCCTCCTCTATCCATTGATGCTTGTCGACGTGTCATCGGTGTGCCTGCCGCCTGGACCGCTCGCAGACGGCGCAGCCTAGAGCGCCGCATGAGCCGCCCACCTCGCAGACCATAGCGTCCGTACCGCACCGTGTGCGTGCACACCCAACGGACCGTGCCGCTTGGACTTGACCCCGCCGTAAGACAGAAAAGAAAGTCATTCAAGAATTTATTTATTTTACGGCGTTGTTATTTGTACGACAGATCTGTCGTACAAATAACCTATAACCCACTTAGAAACGTGTAAAAATCACTGTTTTCAAAGTCTGACATGGAAGGGACTATTATTTCTTTAGTCAAGCGTTAATCCTTGCCTATGTTTTTCTTTAATCAAGCGTCAATTCTTCGGCTAAAGAAAATTGAAGGTTAGGTTTTACGTATATATAGGTATACTTATTTACAGCGATCTGGCGCAGAAATAACAACGGCCAACTGTAGATTTGATGCGCTTTTTCGACTTTTCATTCCAAAGATTACAGATCTAAATAATCAGCAAGGGTGGAGATACTGCATTTTCTGTGTATTTTTCAAAATATTCTCAAGAAAAGTCATTTCCTCCAAACTGGCTGATTGAGTAGATCTTAAACCTAATATACAATGCCTCAGCATGTACTGGATTGTGTGTAAACATTCTCATAAACTTTAAGCGAGGATGAGGAGGTCTACATTGGAAATGAACACGCGCTTTTCCGACTTTCCATTTCCAAGATCCCTTTCCATTCTCAACAAATATTTCAAACTTTACACACACTATGTAATACATGCTGAGGGACTGTTTATCAAGTTTCAGATCTAAATAATTAGCAAGTGTGGAGATATTGCAATTTGTATGCTCTTTTTAAGAAATGTTCAAGAAAAAAAGTTATTTCGCCTACACTGGCTCATTGAAAAGATCTACAATTTAATATACAATGCCTCAACATGTATTGGATTGTGTTTTAACATTCTGGTAAACTTTAAGCGAGGGTGAGGAGGTCTTAGTTGGAAATGCACATGCGCTTTTTCGACTTTTCATTCCAAAGATCACTTTCCATTCTCCACAAATATCTTAAACTTTACACACACTATGTTGTACATGCTGAGGGATTACATATCAGGTTTCAGTTCTAAATAATCAGCAAGAGTGGAGATACTGCATTTTCTGTGTGTTTTTCAAGAAATTTAAAAAAACGTTATTTTCTCCATACTGGTTAATTGAGTGGATCTGAAATTGGATATACAATCCGTCAGCATGCATTGCATAGTGTGTATGTAATTCTAGTAAATTTTAAGCGAGGGTGAGGAGGTCTTAGTTGGAAATGCATATGCACTTTTTCGACTTTTCATTCCAAAGATCTCTTTCCATTCTCTACAGATATCTTGACTTTCCATCTATCTACTCCCTCTGTTTCTGGCAGGTCGATACTGCTATCCTCAATCCTATACAGATTAACACTTTATTAATATATTCTGTTTTGCCCTAGGCGAAGAGCTCCTGCAGAAGACAACACGTCTTCATATAATTCTACTCTCCTCCAGGGCAGCCAACGCAACTACCACGTCCTGAAGACATCAGCTAGACAAACATATCGTAGAAGTGAGAGCGAAGGTATATATAAATATAGTTTGATCTCCTGTGCCAGACTCGAGTAAGTACTTCACTTCCGATTTGGACTTTATCTTGTAGTACAGCCGAACCTAGTCTCTAACTTTCCATCGGTCTACTCCTCTGTTCCTGGCAGTCCGATACTGCTATCCTCATCCCTACTCCTTAACACATTATTAATATATTTTATATTGCCCTAGGTGAAGAGCTCCTGTAGAAGACAACAAGTCTTCATATAATTCTACTCTTCTCGAGGACAGCCAACGCAACTACCACTTCCCGAGGACATCACCTAGGCGAACACAACGGAGAAGGGAGGGCGAAGGTGTAGTTGAATGTAGTTCGCGCTTCCGTGACAGACTCGAGTAAGTACTTCACTTCGGATTTGGACTTTATCCTGTAGTATAGCCGAACCTAGCCTCCAACTTCCCATCTGTCTACTCCTCTGTTCCTGGCAGTTTGATACTGCTCTCCTCATCCCCACTGCCTAAAACATTATTAATATATTTTGTTTTGCTCTAGGCGAAGAGCTCCTGCAGAAGACAATACGTTTTCATATCATTCTACTCTTCTCGAGGGCAGCCAACACAACTACCACTTCCCCAGGACATCACCTAGGCGGACACGACGGAGAAAGGACGACGAAGGTATACTTGAATGTCTGCGATCCCGCGACAGACTTGAGATGTAGTCTAGGCGCCAGGGGGGTTTCCGTGGCCGATGGATGTCCACACTTCCACCAAAGCTTTTCTTACGTATTTTTGTCTGCTGATTCTGAATTTCGAAGGTGGAACGTCGCCAGACTGTTAGTTTTTTGTTATTAACAATTTAATTATTTAAATTGCTGCCAAATCAATATGATTAATTATAACTGAATCCTAACTGCCTAAAACTGTAGTAAATTGATCTAGAATATGCTCGTTTTTTCAGAATTGAAAAATTTTGATTAGAACCCGAATTATTGCAAATTTAGTGCAATAAGTCGCGAATTCGAGCGCAAACGTGCATAATTCTAGATCAATTTACTACAGTTTTAGACAGTTAAGATTCAGTTATAATTAATTATATTGATTTGGCAGCAGTTTAAACAATTAAATTGTTAATAACAAAAAAACTAACATTCTGGCGACTGTCCACCTTCGAAATTCAGAATCAGCAGACAAAAATACGTAAGAAAAGCTTTGGTGGAGGCGTGGACATCCATCGGCCACGGCCCCTGGTGCCTAGACTAATGTCAGTATTTAGGGCACACCTGATTTTTAGGTACGAATTATATCTCCCCAAAAAGTAACAGTTTTCTGCGGGTGCACACGGAAAGAAAACTCTTACTGCTACAGTTAAAACGGCTTACTCGTGGAGTATAGGAGTTCCTTTACTATATAAGTAAGGTGGTTTGAGCAATCTTAGTAAGGGACCCATACTTTTACGGTATGGGTCGCTTATACTTTTAAAGTATGTTGCTTTTCATACTACAACAGTTACACAATTATACGATCGTTGGATCAGCGGCATATACCGACGTAACAGAGTCACACGATTTTAGTATACATTGCTTCCACCTTCAATTGTAAGGAAGAAATACTGTAGCGGTAACGGTTGCTACCTGCTAATACAGAAATGACAACTATTATAAGGAAGTGTTACTTATCGATAATTGAAAGCATCGAATGCGTCGTCTAGGTCCTTGAGGTGGTCAATGATGGAGTCGAGGTGATGCGCTCCGAAGTTTTTTGCGTTTAGATCTCAGGGCGCATCTAAAACGTAGTCCAAGTGTTCGGGGTAGCCGATGATGATGTCTAGGTCGTGCGCTCCGTGGTTTTTTGTCTCTAGATGTTGGAACGTATCAAATGTGTGGTTTAGGTCTTTAGGATGGCCGATGATGGAGTCTAGGTGGTGCGCTCCGTAGTTTTTTGCATTAAAATATCAGGGCGCATCTAATACGCAGTGCAGGTGTTCAGGGTAGCCGATGACGAGGTCTAGGTGGTGCGCTTCGTAGTCTTTTGCGTTTGGATATCAGGGCGCATCTAATACGTGGCGCAGGTCTTCGGGGAAGCCGATGACGATATTTAGGTGGTGCGCTCCGTAGTTTTTGGCTAATAGGTGTTGGACATGTCAAAACTTAAAGTATTACTAATCACGTAATTTTATACTATAAGTAAAAATCGTGATTATAAATAAATACTTATTCGAACGTAATTACGTTCAAATTGACATGTGTTTGTAATAAAAAAAATAGTGAATAAAAAAATGCGTATAGGCGAAATACGCACAATTATTCATAATAAAAAATTCATACAAGCGAAATACGCACAATTATTTACAATATCAAAAATATGTATAAGCGAAATACGCACAGTTGTTTATAATGCAAAAATGCGTATAGACGAAATACGCACAATTATTAGTTATAAGGAAAGGTCTATTGGCGAACATATTTAATTATAACAGAAAAGAATTACAATTACATGAGTTTATTTAGTTATCTATTTATAAGAAACTAGATGTCTTGACATAAAATTAATTCTTTTCCGTTTTTTTTCAACAAAACTCATAAAATTTGAAAAGAAGCTAAAGAAACTTATGAGCCTAGCTCAATGAAATTATAGTAGCTCTACTTTTGTCAACCATTCAGTAGCATGACAAGTATAATGCAAAGTAATTATTAATGACAATACTTCTAAAAATACAAATTTTGTTAAAATGTTCAATTTGCAGTTATGCGTTTATATGATGGAAGGTGTATATTTTAAAATGCGGATCAACTTAAATACCATACTCAGGTTCATTTGAAGTTCAACCCTTGGTCTCAAATTTTGTTACACCCTCCTGTTGTTTCAGGTATATGGGATATTTCACGTGAAGTCAGCAGCTCAAAATTTTAAAATCCCGCAAAACTCGTTTTCTTTTAGTTTTTATGAACAAAAAATGTTCCTCAAATTTTAGGTCGATATTTGCAAAAATAAAAAAGCTATGCAATATTGAAAATTCAATTTTTTTGCAATTTTTGGTTAAAATCCAAGTTTATTCATTTTTTAACTGAAAATCTTGAACCTTTTTGTATAGTACATTGATTGGCAAAAGGTTTGAATTTTTTCTGTAGAGTGTGCCAGTATTTATTTTATGAACATTTTTGACAGTCTCTGATTGGCTGCTTCTTAGTATACCTTCATCAAAGGATATTGAGGCTGCGGCCAAATATTCTTTATTCAACAAATATTTTTGTATTCTTCTTCGAAAACTCTTCAAAATGCTTTTTTGATCAATACTGGCCGAGCATAGGGAAAAAAGTTACAATTTTTTGAAATATCAAGAAAAATCCAAAATTTCAATTTTTGATAACATGATTAATGAAACTGAATATTATTCATACATCTTGTGGCATGGACCGAACCACTGAATTTTGTTAGAGCATCAAATAGAACATTAGAAATATCTATTTTCAATAATATTAGGCTTACACAATAAGCGATACCTAATTATGAATGAAATTATCAGTCTGTTGCCTGATTTCATTTTGACAGCTTTATAGGAATTAACCTCTATAGCTTAATTTATTATTAATTCATAGTTGGGTATTGCTTATTGTGTAAGCCTAATATTATTGAAAATAGATATTTAGAATGTTCTATTTGATGCTCTAACAAAATTCAGTGGTACGGTCCATGCCATAAGATGTATGAATAATGTTCAGTTTCATTAATCATGTTATCAAAAATTGAAATTATGGATTTTTCTTGATATTTCAAAAAATTATCACTTATTTCCCTTTGCTCGGCCAGTATTGATCAGAAAAAGCATTGTAAAGGGTTTTCGAAGAAGAATACAAAAAAAATTTGTCGAATAAAGAATATTTGGCCGCAGCCTCAATATCCTTTGATGAAGGTATACTAAGAAGCAGCCAATCAGAGACTTCCAAAAAAGGTCATAAAACAAATTCTGTCATATTCTACAGAAAAAATGCAAGTTTTTGCCAATCAATGTTCTATACGAAAAGTTTCAAGATTTTGAGTTAAAAAATGAATAAACTTGGATTTTAACCAAAAATTGCAAAAAATTTGAATTTTCAATGTTACATAGTTTTTTTATTTTTGCAAATATCGATCTAAAATTTGAGAAACATTTTTTGTTCATAAAAAACTAAAAGAAAACGAGTTTTGAGCGATTTTAAAATTTTGAGCTGCTGACTTCACCTGAAATATCCAATATATTTTTAGCAGCAAATACTTAAAATCTACCAAAAGATAACTTGATTTCATATTGATATTTTTTTTATGGTTAGATTGAATAAAAAAATAAAAACATTGAAATTTGTTTAAATTTCAATAAACAATTAAACCCTCAACCAAAAAAATAAAAACCAAATCTAAATATCTCTTGATAGAAATTTTGTAAACTACATCCAGAATATGTACAAAAAAGTGCAGTACCGTGCCACAAAATTTCAGATGCAGGTAATATTTTGAAAATCATAATATTAAATTGGACTCCATCATCGGCCATCTAAACACCTAGACCTCACATCCGACCTGTCCCTTCACCTGGACACAAAAACCTACGGAGCGCACTACCCGGACTCATCGACCATCTGGAACACCTAGACCTCGCATTCGATTTGTCCTGGCCTCTGGACACAAAAACCTACGGAGCGCATCACATAAACTACATCATCGTCCACCTGGAACGCTCAGACCTCGCATACGATCTGTTCCGACATCTGGACACAAAAATCTTCGGAGCGCATCACTTACACTCTATCACCGGCCACCTGGAACAGCTAGACCTCGTAATCGAGCTGTCTCGACACCTGGGTACAAAAACCTATGGAGCGCATAACCCGGACTCCATCATCGGCCATCTAAACACCTAGACCTCGCATCCGATCTGTCCCTTTACCGGGACACAAAAACCTACGAAGCGCACTACAATTTTTAAGAAAGCAGTTGCAATCATGCGAGGCGACGTCCTGAATTTTGAAATGTCAATAATAACTGAGACTATATAATAAAGTGACGAATCTGCATCTCATTATTATAAGAAATGTGTATAGGTGAAATGCGCACATTTGTTTATAATAGAACATGTGTATAGTCGAAATACACAAAATTATTTTTTAACACACCCCATCATAAAGTTCGTACTTTATTCCCGCCGAAGTGGGAAAAAAGAGCTACGTTCATTCCCTACCCCCACTCTAGTCCCCAGCGCCACGCACATGTGCCCTCGCAAACGAGGCAATGAATAAAACGCAAACAGTGCGTTGCGCTGGAAACGAGAGTGAGGTTAGGGAATCAATATGCAGCATTTTTTCCCTTTTCAGCGGGAAACAAGTACGAACTTTATGATAGTTGTGTTAAAAAGTTGTATATTGCACTCGTGAATACAGTGGGTTGTGCGAACCTGCGCGTTTGTCGCCCTCGCTTCGCTCAGGCGACAACTCCCGCGCAGGCATCACACAGCCCACTTTATTCCCTTGGTGCATAATATACTATATTATAAAATGCGTGTAGGCAAAATGCACACGATTACTAACACTGAAAAGTGCGTATAAGCGAAATACGCATAATTATTTATAATAAAACATGTGTATAGGCGAAATACACCAAATTATTTATTATAAAATGCGTATAGGCGAAATGCGCACAATTGATAACACTGAAAAGTGCGTATAAGCGAAATACGCATAATTATTTAGAATAAAATATGTGTACAGGCGAAATACACCAAATTATTTATTATGAAATGCGTATAGGCGAAATGCGCACAATTATTTGTAATAAATATGCGTATATATGTGAAATACGCACTATTATTAAAAATAAAAATGCGTATACGCAAAATACGCATAATTAATTATAAAAAGAAATACGTATACGCGAAATACGTACAATTGTTTGTAATAAAAAAACGCGTATCTTTAATATTTTTGAAGTATGTAGCGCCATCTATGTTAAAATCTATTACGATTTTCCAGAGATGGCGCTTGTGTCATATTTCATCAATAGTATGTACTTCCTACCTTACCGACCTATGGGTCGGTCAAATCGCAGAATTGAGTTTGACACCCCCTTAAGTTTGTTAGAACAAAACAAGAAATGTTTTAAATAAGAAAAGTCATGCTCTTCAAACTTAGCTTGAAACCTTCCCAGAGCCCGTCCTGAGTCCGTCTCAGCAGCTATGGATTCGGAAATTAATACTCTAACCACCTTCTAAAACAAGTTTATTTTTTGTGAAACATCAATTGAGAAACGTTACGTTTTATTTACTTGCCTGGCCCTTCATATTTTATTTGAAAGCGGTATTAGTATCTCATTTCAAGATTTATAGTACCATTATTCTTATTCAAATTTTAAATTTACACAAAAAATTTTTAAAATAAACTTGAATTTTCTGTGTGCAGTTCAATAATTCTTCTTTAGACGAACTGTAACTTTATAGATAACGGAAATATAAATGGTTTATAAAAGTAACTTGTATAACCTTGATAGATAATAGATATAAATTGTAGATTGGTAATTGGGGTAATAAACTTTTTAATATTATGAAATTTGTCAGAAAGCGAGACCAAATAATAATAATAATAAAATAATGAATTTTTTGATATAACAAGTACGAATTTAATTCAAGTGTCGAAGCGATCTGATCGTCATTCTGATCTTAAGCACAGAAATAGTGCACGAATTTCAGAATATGATTATTATTTGCGCTGGTACTGTTTTCTTTACTGTATAAACGTTGTAAACGAAGGAAGATTTTGTTTACGTACATAATAAAATGTGAAGGGCCAGGCAAGTAAATAAAAAGTAACATTTCTCAATTGATCTTTCACAAAAAATAAACTTGTTTTGAGAAGGTGATTATAGTATTAATCTCCGAATTCATAGCTGCTGAGATGGGCTCAAGACGGACTCTAGTAAGGTTTGAAACTAAGTTTGGAGAGCATGACTTTATTATTTAAAAAATTTCTTGCTTTGTTCTAAAAACTTAATTGTCATGGATGATCGTGAGAGAAAGCGTGTGACAATTATTAACAATGATTAAAAAATTATTTTTCTTTATAATTTTTTATTTACGTTATTATGCGGGGTAATAATAATGTTTACTAAATTATTATTTTTGTATTTTTAATGATATCGTCATCTATACTGTTTGGAATTATTGTATATTACGTTGGGTTTGTTCATTTATATTAAAAAGTAATTTGAAAGTTGTATGTACAGTTTACCATCTGGTAACAAATTAGCAGCAATGTATGTCCAAGCTACCGTTAAATAATTAATTTTAATAAATTTTAAATAGCTAATTAAATTATTAAGTAAATAACTTTTGCCACTTCCTCCTGGCCCATCTACAAAGATACGTTTATCGTCACATTCATGATTTAATGAATTAATTATTAATTGAAATATTATTCGTTGAGCAACTGTTAACCAATTTAGTATGTCATCTAAATTGAACTTATCACCTCCTACACATATACTATCTACATAAGGTTCCTCAAAATATAAATTATTTAAAACATGTAAACCAAAATCAGATAAACTAACTAGGAGAGGCCGCGAACACCGGATCATGGATTCCGCTCAAACTTTGCGATATGTTTTTGGATGTAGAAATATAAAAAAAGCTGCAATATTAGACCCTAACGCTCAAAAAACTGAAGTTCTGCACCTTTTTAGCTTTATTTTGAAAAGAGGCTTGAAAAAAGCCTCTTCTTGAAACGGTAACCATTTAACTCCGGGAAGTCTTAAATATAATTTCAAAAATAGAAAATGAGCTTTCATTTGTTTTTTTAAGAATTACAAAATTTTGATTCCTTCAAAAGCTATGTATGTTTAAAATTGAGCATAGAAAGTGCATCAAAATATGTTTGTAGTCGAACAATTTAATTTTAGGGATTAAACAGTTAAAACTAGAGCATTTTCGATGCTCTAGTTTAAACTTTTATAACTTTGAAAGGAATCAACATTTTTTAATTCTTAAAAAAGCAAATGAAAGCTTATTTTCTCTAGTTTTATGTTCTATTTTTGAAATTATATTTAGGACTCGCCGGAGTTAAATGGTTACCGTTTAGAAGAGGTTTTCTTCAAGCCTTTTTTCAAAATAAAGCTAAAAAGACGCAGAACTTCAGTTTTTTTAAGCGTTAGGGTCTAATATTGCAGCTTTCATTATATTTCTACATCCAAAAACATATCGCAAAGTTTGAGCCGAATCCGTGATCCGGAGTTCGCGGCCTTTCCTAGTAAGTCCATGTGAATTTAAAACATTATGTATTACATTTGAAGCATATTGTTCACCTATTTTTTCTTCAATTTTTGGTGTGTAAAAATTAATCTTATATTTATTAAATAATTCACGTGCATTAATTGGAGTTTGAAATGCGCAAATATAACCAAACAATTCTCACATGTTTTTTTGAAATTTGTAATGCGATCATTGTAAACATTTATCCTATTGTGCAACAGTGTCTGTTGCAATTAAATTTCTAGCTGTTGCTGCATCGGCAAAGGTTGAATAAGTAATACCATCGTAAGTTCTTAAACTTTTAAAATAAGTTGCTACTTTAACATGTAATAAAAGTAATCTAATAAAAAAAACCTTGGTGCTGTTGCCCACCGCCACCACGTGGAGGTGCCCTGGTTACGGGTACAAGCAATAGGTCGTAATTTGAAGAAGCCAAAGCTGAACTAATGTATTCAATAAATACTTTTATCCGATATGATAAAAAATTTATTAAACCAATGATATAGTCTGCTTCAACATGGCAAATTGATTGCTATGTAATAAAAGTCCTTATTCTTTTTGTTTTGTTTCTGGATAGTATGGGATTGTAAAATGTTGTAGATCTTTCTCAAACAGTTTTAAATCAAATTACTATGAATGCTTTGGTGTTGAAATAGCCAATTAAAATGAAAAGTGGGTACCACAAAAAATTTGCCTTAAAAGATAAACAACAACTGAACTTAAAATTTACAAAACCAATGAAATGGTCTGCTCCAACAAGCCAAAAAGACTGCTATTTCTGTATGACTAACACTACTGGTTTTAACATGACCACTAAATCTAGAATTGTGTATGCAGACGTTTCTTCAATGAAAAAGCCTGAAAAAATAGTAGTCGAGGATGAAACTGGGACATCCGAATGCATGGATGTAGGCAATTCAGGGGTAGCAGAGGAAATGGAAGTTGAGGAATTATCTGAGGAAGAAACTTCCGAGAGTGAAGGAAGCTCTGAAGATCAATACTTGCGAGATGGAGAATGAAAAGCTCCTCAAACCTTCAATCAAAAGGAGTTGAGTGATCTTATTCGAGATCTAGGACTGCCTAGAAATGGAGCCGAATATCTAGCCTAGGTACTCAAAAAGAAAAATCTGTTGGCACAAGGAACAACAGCTTCTTTCTACCGAGGTAGAGAAAAAGGATTTCGAAAATATTTCACAAACGATATAGAAAACTCTTTAGTATTCTGTACAGGTGTGAAGGGGTTAGTGAATGAGTTAAAACCGAACTCATATAAAGACGAGGATTGGAGGCTTTTTATTGATTCATCAAAACGAACTCTCAAAGCTGTGTTACTTCACAACGGAAATAAGTTTGCATTTATTCCTATAGCTCACTCGACTAAACTGAAGGAAACTTATGAAAATTTGGAGATAGTATTGCAAAAAATACTCTGAATATCAATGGAAAGTTTGTGGCGATCTTAAAATTGCAACCATGATATTAGGACAACAATCAGGTTTTACTAAAAATCCCTGCTTCTTGTGTTTGTGGGATAGCAGGGACAGGCAGAGTCACTATGTTCAAAAAATATGGTTGACTAGAACAGATTTTGAATCAGGATCGAAGAACATTATACGTCCACCATTGATTGACCCATCAAAGTATCTCCTTCCTCCACTTCATATCAAACTTGGTCTAGTAAAACAGTTTGTTAAAGCTCTGAATAAAGATGGCGATTGTTTCAAGTATTTAGGAGAAAAGTTTTCCGCAATAAGTGACGCTAAATTAAAAGAAGGTATTTTTGATGGTCTCCAAATTCGTACTCTATTTGAAGACAAAAATTTCATGACAAAAATGACTGTCAATGAGAAAGCTGCATGGCAAAGTTTCAAATCTGTATGTGAGAACTTCTTAGGAAATAAAAAGAGTGAGAACTACAAGGAACTTGTCGAAGAAATGTTGAAAAATTTTAAAAATTTGGGTTGCTTGATGAGCTATAAAATGCATTTCTTACATTCTCATCTAGACTACTTCCCTTCTAATCTTGGAGACTTCAGTGAAGAACAAGAAGAACGATTTCATCAAGATATAATTGTAATGGAGAATCGATACCAAGGAAAATGGGACGTTAACATGATGGCAGACTTTTGTTGGATGCTTAAAAGAGACACTGTGTGTAAGAGCAAAAAGAGAAAAAGGAATCCCTTGCACCGGTCATTTGAAGAAAAAAGAGTTCGTTACAAGAGAAAAAAGGAGTAGAGCAAACAGAGTTGACGTAGTAAGTATAAGAAAAAGAAAAGAAAAAGAAAAAGAAAACAAAAACCATATTTAGAAAAGAGAAAGAACTTCGTCAATGACACGATTTATTTTTATTTTCCTTTCTCACCATATAATGTTATTTTTAAGTGAATTTACAAGATTTTTTGACATTTTTTCAAAGTTGTGAGGATATAAAAGTCAAATACTCACCAGATCTCATTTTGGACGCCTGAAATTTACATAAATCATAAATGAGACACTCACAAAGAAATGTATTGGAACGAAGTTATGCTATTAAATGCAGATTTTCACGATTTTCCGTAGTTTTTCTCGATTTTTCACGGTTTTCCACCATTTTTACAAAGATTAAAGGGCGTAGGGGTAAAATAAACCCTGGATTCAGATTCAGCGAGTCAAAATACACAAAAATCATGTATAAAATATAAATGTATATTTCACAGTTTTTCAACAATTTTTCATACTTAGAAGGGTGTACGGGCAAAATAAACCCCGAATTCGGTTTCAGCGCGTCAAAATACATAAGAATACATAGGTCTGGTTCCCAGAACAGACCACTTTTTTTTTTGTGTGCCGGTGTAATTTTATTCGGAAAAAACTTGAGAACTAGAAAGTATTTATAAATACTTATAAAAGTAATCATACATTTTATCATATAAATGATATATATATAGTATAAATATATGTAGTAACAGTATATTGTATTTATACTGGTACTGAATTTACCAGGTACGGTACTTACAATTTTCTCGATGAGAACAAACGGCAGAAAAGAGAAAGACTATCTCGATTTCTAATGATTCTCGGGTTTTCGCTACGGGATGCCGACCAGCGGTATCAAAATCACGCGAGGCCGGCATCGAGCGTGCCCTCAAATACTCAATGGTAACCACCTTGGTAAGAGTTGGCGACGACCGTGAGATAGGGTTTGCGTACCCAAGGTCCCCAGCACACACATATGCACTACACTAGCGTGTTGACATGAACGATGCATGAATTAAAATTATCCACATTGTCCTTTTCAATTTGATATGTATGGTTTGCAAATGATATAAACAAGTGCTACTTAATTATTATCACATACCTCTGAATTATAAGAAATAATTTGAAATTTATTGCTAAATGGGTTTTCTCTTTTGCTGTAACTTATATAACAATAACTTTTGCTTTTATAATATAGATACTTGCAAATCATAAATATTAAATTTTAAAAAATCAGAATGACTTGTTACACCTCAAGACACGCACATGTCAATACCCTTTAATATATGTGAAGTTATTTAATAAATATATGTGAATTGGCAATAAATATAAATGCTTTCTATGGTCTTGTACTAAATCAACTGATATTCAATCTTTTTTGTCAAGAATAATGTACCTTAGGAAAATAAGCTAAAATGGAATTAATGTAGCTTAGTTCTTACATGCTTATGACACGAGAGATAATATGAAAGAGTGTTGGCATTTTGTAGGGCTTTACTACTGATGATACTGCTGCTACTGCATCTTTATTATACTGATAGTTATAGTAAAAATTGATTAGTATAAGCTTACAAATTATGAGGCAGGAAATTGAAAAAATTGAACATCGGACAAACATGTATTGGACATGCTAGTTTATTCCAGCCTAACACCAGGCTGGAATAAACTAGCGTATTCAATATAGTTCGTCTAATGTCGAATTTTTTCAATTTCCTTTATCATACTTATACGGACAACTCAAAATACACCGTACAAATTATGAGGAATTTTATAAACTCTAATTAAATGTTCTTATTACAACTAAATAATTTTCCATCAATCATTCTCAATTAAAATATGTCAAGTTGAAATTCACTATAATAAAATAGGCTAGGCAAGAAAACTTTTATAGTAATAATCTTTTTATGTAAGATCTATAATCATATAAACTGTCAGTGTTCTTTCATACTGCTACCTGAGACATAACAACGATATAAATTGAATATTAGTTGTGCGTATCTTGACCTGTAAATAGTCATGATATTTTTTCTTTTGTTTCTTAAAGTTAATGTTATAGTTATGTATTGCAAGTATTCTACATATAGAATATTACAAGTTATTTATTATATAACTGTCATTGTTAGATAAAACCCATACGTTACTACTAAATGCTACTTGATCATTAAAATATAGCTTACAGCTTGTACTCTAAATACAGCAGTAAATTTCAAACAATATTATCAAGGAGCGCGGGCGCGCTCCGAAGGCAAGTAACTGTCCAATGTAGAAGAAGCTTGAGGGACGACCGTGCTACATATACATTGAAATGGGTGTGCGAGAATTTCACTATGTTTTTATGACTTCGCATTATGTTTTTTCTCATACTTGAATATATCAACGGATAGCTTTTCTGATATACTACATGTATAAAAAATTTCAATTAAAAATATCGTTTCGTTTTGATGTATATCGAGTTCATAATTTCCGATGGCTGTTTTCAGATCGAAAAATTTTCTTCTTCTTCTTTTCTCTCGTCGATCAGCTGTTTTGTTCCGACCGCTGCTCGGTTGTGATTGGTCAAGCTCCTACCTACTATGATATATATAACTATATATACACGCAGAAAGTGAGAGAGAGAGAGAGAGAAACATGTATATTTTTTTGTATATTTATATAAATACACATATAATGATAATACATACAGTAATAACATAACCTATCTATATGTCTGTGATATATTTATTATTATATACCACAATATCACTGACCATCGCGGTAGATTGTTTATTTAAATAATTAATTATTAAAGGTTTCGAGAACTCCACTGACAAAAAGAATTTATTTACGAGCATCAATAGGGTAACAATTGTTTTTGGATAAGTATTAAATGGTTAACTGTTAATTGGTAATTTTAAATAAAAGAATTGATACTTTGTGAAAATTTTTGTTTATTTTTTACAGAGTCAAGAAGATTTTTGTTGGAGTCAGTAAATACTCTAAAAGCTGAAGATAATAGGTAATAAGAATATTATTGAAATTAGAATCAGAAAGCAGATGCAAATGAAATAGATGAAAACGAAATGCCAAATACAAATAAAAATATTTCTCCTGCTCGTCTTGAATTTAAAATAAAAACTTTGATTAGAACACCTAGTAAATCTACAACACCGAAAAAGGATCTGCAAAAAAATTTCAAATACCAATTATGTGGTACAACTCAAAAATTATATCTCTAAAAGTTGAAAATAGTAATAAGAATACTATTAAAATAAGAACCAGAAAGGAGATGCAAATGAAGTAGATGAAAATGAAATGTGCCAAATACAAATAAAAAATTTCTCCTGCTCGTCTTGGATCAAAAACTTTGATTAGAACACCTAGTACATTTACAACACCGGGAAAGGATCTATGTTCGGGATTCAACGTGATCAGCCGAGAGCATTCCCCTACTCCGGCAAAACATACATGCGTGAGAGAGCCGTACCAGTTAGTGCTCTCCACGCGTCTCTCTACCGCCCCCCCCCTACTACCAGGTACTCCGATCGCACTTCGCAGCGCCGGCCGGCGGCAGTTCAGCACGCGACGGCAGAGAGAACAGCAACACCTGTACGCTTACAGTGGCGCGACGGCAGATTCAATAAATCACTTTTATCTCTACACGGAAGTTTTTCAATTTACGAACCAGCCTGACTCACGATCCATCTTCCTTCATTACATCATAAAACAATTGATCCTTCGAGCCGGATCGTGGGAGAAGAGGACATTGCAATGGCCACATCGAGGAGGAAAGTCTTTTCTTTCTTCTATGTCCACTTTCGAGTGGCATAGAGAAAGCTACTTTACTTTCAGGTACGCATCAAAGTGCTCGTGGTCGTGAGTGCCGATATAGTCGCATGCTCCGCATGTCGACTTCGCACGTACGTTGCTGTCTCTCTCTCGCTAGAATCTCGCCGTCGCGTGTACCCGGAAGCCACATTCTAAGGCTTCCGAGGGGAAAATAGCACATCAATTGCTATTCTCCCCATTTCTGAAAGCGCCTTGGAGTGCGTGTCTATCGACTCCAAGACGTCGCCAAGAGCGTGCGCTGTAAAGCCAGCTCTAGAATCACCGCGCTCGTACGGTGATCGGCAGCCATCTTGTTGCAGCCTAAGAGTAACAAGTGGCAATCTCGAACCGAGAAGAGCTTACGTTGTAAAACCCGCTCAAGAGTCATCGCCTTCATACGATGACCAATTAAACGTTGCAATCAAGGGCAACTACTCTCGGGGCTCAAACGAGCCAGCATACAGACAACCCGCGTGCAGCGTACACGCTACGGGGTCCACATCAGTCAATACAAGGAGTACCCGCGTGGAGCCTACACGCTACGGGGCTCACACGAGTCAAGCCACGGAGTACCCGCGTGGACATCGCTCGCTACAGCAACGAGGAGTGAGGCGTTCACCGGGCATACAGGCAGCTTTCCACGAAGGAGGAAGAGACATCTTCAAGAGGACGACCATAAGGACGCGTTACGTCCAGGACGCCACGTACGTCGTCACCAAGCATAATTGGAGGGGACGAGTCCATTTTCATAAGCCAGGGGGCGCGTCAGCGGAACAGAGCTGTACATGGACGAGTCCATCTGCTTCGCTCGCTCCAGCCGGTTGAGCCCACCTGCACCGCGCTAGGATTGCGCTCGGATGCTTCGTCCTAATACTTGGACACACGTATCGTTCCAATTTTATTTAACTTTATTATGTGCGACTCGTCGTCTAGCTCATTCTAGTCTCTTCACTCGTCATACCGATTTAACGAAATCAAGCATACTTAGTTAAAACTTGCGTGCGTTTGATTGAAAGTAGAACTATTTAATTGAGGTTAAGGTTATTTCAAATTTAACTTGTAGTCTTTAACTTGTCTTGAGAAAGTTGAATGCATTATCTGACTTAGCAAATACTTATGTTATGTGACCTTGCAGTTTCATTGGACAACGACTGCGCTTAATAAGAGGTTTTATTGCTTTCAACTGAGAATCACGACTGATGCATTGCTGATTCAGTTGCTGACTACGCTGCAGGGATAGCTGAATACATCGTCGGCAGTAACTTCACTTCGTGCAGTCAACGCTGTGGATCATCAGCTGATTCACCGTGGGAACGTTAGCAGACGCACTCAACGTTGCATCTTCAAGCACATCTACGTTCATACTAACATAAGTATTATAACCTAGGTTAAGACTTAGATGTAATAACTCTTACTATTTCTTGTTCTACTCTCGAGTGGGCAAGAATAGTTAACTCAATACCAAATGTTAAATAGTCAAATTTGCTACTAGTCTAATTAACTTGATCTCAAAATGGAGGCGTTTCATGCTAAGCAGACGGCACTCCAAGTTAAAATTGCAAATTCCTTCAAAAATTTCAAATCTAAGGGTAAAGATAACATGACTGAAGGTTATGCAGAATCGTGTCTAACCAGACTGGAAACAAATTATGCGACTTTCCGTTCAAATCACGAGAACCTCATGCAGATTGAGGATCTTGATACAACCCATACCTATTTTACATCTAAACTCTGTGATCTGGTTGAGGATAGCTTTTACGACCGAAGAGGTGATTTTCTGGATTTTTTAAAAGCCTGTAGAACGAGAAATGCTGATCAAGACCCTTCTATGTCTACTGCTGCCCCAGCCCCGCCAAGCCTCCCTCAAGCCACTAAGGTTGCGTTTCAATCGCTACCTAAGATAGATCTACCCAAATTTTCTGGCAAATTGTCGGATTGGGAAAATTTTAGGGATGTCTTTCGTTCAGTCATTCATTGACGCGAAGATTTAATACCTGTCTTGAAATTGCATTATCTTCGCACTCACCTTACAGGTGACGCACTTGAGAAAATTAAATCTTTGCCCATTGCGGGTGATAATTATGAACGAGCCTGGGCAGCTTTAATCGAATATTACGAAAATCAACGGCGTATTGTTGGCTCTCACATTTCAGAAATCTTCTCAGTCAAGCCCATGAAGACAGACTCTTCTTTGGAAATTAAACGTATTTACAGGGAACTTTACAACCCTGTAGCCCGTCTAATATCCCTTAATAGAGCGGATTCTTTAGGTAGTGATCTGATGTTTCATTTCTCGCTTAAGCAGCTTGATTTGAATACTCTTAAAGAATGGGAAAGACATCTTGGTGATAGTGTTGATCCACCCACATTGGAACAACTTCAAGCCTTTCTTCGACGTCAAACCCTCACTCTAGAGGCCATAGAAGCTGGCACTAGAACGTCTTCAACAAATAATTCAAAAGCTCAATCAACAAATTCAGAACCTCGTAAATCAGAGCATGACAATGCTCAGTCGGTTTATTCGCATCAAACCTCACCTTCGAACCCAACAAAAAAGAAATGTTCGATTTGTAATCAACATCATTTTACGAATAGATGTGAACGATTTCTCAATAAAACGATTCCTGAGCGAAAGGAATTGATCAGATCTTCTAATCTCTGTTTCAATTGTTTAGGAAAGCACAACGTTAAAAATTGTACTTCCACGTATCGATGCTTTCTTTGCAGAGCTAAGCATCACACTTTGGTGCACACTGACAGCAATCAAGTAATCAGTTCATCGCATACTGATCAGATTGACTCTGTGTCCAGCACCCCTAGCCCAAACTGTAGCAATCTTGTCATTTCAAAAGACATTCAATCTGCTCAGCAAGCAGTCTCCCTTAATCGTGGAGAAAGTACTAAATGTACAGGAGTACTTTTAGCTACCGCTAGGGTTAAAGCCTTGATCCTAACGGAACCAAAATCCAAGTTCGTGCGCTCATTGACCCCGGATCTCAAATCTCACTTGTTACACAAGCTTTGTGTAACTTGCTCTCATTAGATTGTAGAACCAGTCATACGCACATTCAAGGTATAGGCGAAAAGACAGCTGCTGTATCTTCTAAGGTAGCTTGTCTTTCTATACAACCTCATTTTGATTCAACCTTCTCTCTAAAGGTTGACTCGATAGTCTTGCCAAAACTCTCGTCTTATAAGCCTCCCGTCGTAGGGGGTAATACAAATTTCGAATACTTGAGAGGGCTGCAACTAGCAGACCCCAAGTATCTCGAACCTTCACGTATCGATATTCTACTCGGTGCTAGCGTTTATGCGCAAATCATTGAAAATCAAATTGTTAAGGGCCAAAGTCTTCAGCCGATAGCACTTAGTTCCAAACTTGGATGGCTCTTGACAGGTAATCTCTCCTCGTCAACTTCAGTAATAGGGTTAGAATCAATATCTCTTCATTGTTCGGACAGCTGCGAGCATGAAGCCAAACTGTTGGAGTTCGTTCAAGATTTTTGGTGGGCGGAGGAGATAGTCAATGACAAAAAATCTTACTCGCCTGTCGAACAAGCATGCGAGGATTTTTATCGAAAAACAACTCGTCAAGATGAAACAGGGCAATATATAGTAAGTCTACCCTGGAAAAGTCGAGACCAGTTGAGTTCTGCTCATCTCGAGAGCTCTCACACTGCCGCATTATGCGCACTCAATCGTCTCGAAGCAAAGTTCGCTAAAGACGAAAAACTGAAATTAGCTTATACTGAATTCATAAAGGAATACATTGACTTAGGTCACATGTCTCTCTCTTCGAATTTTGATTCATTTACGAGCAAATCTCAAGCCTTCTTACCACATCATGGTGTGTGGAAGGAAACAAGTACAACTACCATATTACGTACTGTGTTTAATGGCTCGAGTAAATCAAAAACAGGGGTCTCGGTCAACGATCTTCTACACGTTGGACCCAATCTTCTTCAGAATCCCGTCGCTTTGATCTGTACCTGGCGTAGGTATACGATCGCACTTTCAGCTGACGTGGAATAAATGTTCAGACAAATTGGTGTCGAACAATGTGATCAACCTTTTCAGTCGATTTTATTGCGTTTTAACAAGAGTGAACCCATTAAAGTTTATCGACTAACCATAGTGACATAAGGATTGGCCTCTTCGCCGTTCCTAGCCATACGCACACTCTTGAGACTAGCCGAAGATTATGGCAAAACTTATCCGATCGCAGCTGAAGCTGTTCGCTCAGAAATGTATTCTGATAATGTGCTTTCTGGTGCACACTCTTTTGAAGAAGCTTTGCAGAAACAAGATGAGTTAATTCAACTCTTCAAGCAAGGTCATTTTAATCTTCGAAAGTGGACTTTGAATAATGCTGAAGTACTTTCTTATTTACCCTCGAATATGTTAGCTGCTAGTTGGTACATCTGTACCAATTCTAGGTATAGATTGGCAACCTATCACAGATTACTTTAGTTTTCATATCGAAGATGCTCCCGTTGATTCGGCATATACCAAACGTTCGGTTCTCTCTAGAATTGCTCGCATCTTCGACCCCATGGGGTGGTTGGCTCCTATCGTAATAACCGCTAAGATTATTATGCAATCTTTATGGATTCTGAAGGTTAGTTGGGACGAAGAACTGTCTCTTGATATCTCAAATCGGTGGCAGGCTTGGTTGCAAGATCTTCATTCACTTAGTCTGATTAAAATCCTTCGCTGGAGCTGATACACTCCCCAATGTGAATTACTTGAGATTGACGGATTTGCAGACGCCTCTAAATTTGCGTATGGTGCAGTAGTCTACCTGCGCTTGATCCAAACTCAAGAAGCGCTTGTCACACTTCAAGTGGCTAAAACGCGAGTAGCTCCACTTTAGACGCTAAGCATACCTCGCTTAGAACTTTGCGCTGCGTTGCTACTTGCTCGACTGGGTCACACATTCCTCGAATCTTTCCCAATAAAGGTTGAGAGTGTTCTTCTTTGGTCTGATTCTGCTGATGTGCTCTTCTGGTTAAAAGACCACCCCTCTAGGTGGGGCGTTTTTGTCGCTAACCGGTGCTCCGAGATTTATACCCTGCTACCTGATGCGTTCTGGCATCATGTACGATCAAGTGATAACCCCGAGGATGTTATTTCCCAAGGTATTGAGCGCTCAAAACTAGTTTTGTATAGTTTATGGTGGAAAGGTCCAACCTGGCTCTCCGATAATCATGAGTCATGGTCAAAGGCTCATGATCAGCTCAATTTTACAGTAAATAGTCTGAATCTTCGACCTAGCCACTCTTTAGTCGCTAGCAAGGGCACTCCAAATTCTGTCGAGAATACCCCAGAAATTTGGAGTCTTATTAACAAATATTCGTCATTAAATAAGTTATATCGTATGGCATCGTACTGCTTTAGATTCATCTTCAGAATCTGCTCGAAAACTGAACGCGAAGCGACTTCAAGTTCGGTTGTTAGTTTTCGTACTGTTCTTCAATCCCTACTATGCCATCACACTCCGGATTCTAAGGGAATAAGTGCTAGTGAGATTGAGAACACCAGACTTTGTCTGATACATCTAGTTCAAACGGCTTATTTTAAACTTGAACTCCAACAGTTACAAAGAAAAGGTAAACTTTCGACCAAAAGCTCTCTTTTACCTTTAAACCCCATGATACAAAATCAGTTGCTCAGGGTGGGCGGTCGACTTTCTCACTCTCTTCTCGAAGAAGATGCTAAGCATCCATTTATTTTACCTGCTGATTCTCACTTTACCACTCTATTAATTGAGGATGCTCATCTACGTACTCTCCATGGTGGTGTTCAATTAACACTTGCCACGCTAAGACGACAGTATTGGATAATGAAAGGTCGATCCGCGGTTAACAAAGTCATCAGAGCTTGCCTCACATGCACTCGCCATGCTGCTCGAGTGCCTTCCCAATTAATGGGCGAGTTACCCAAGTCTCGCGTCCGACACTCTTCACCCTTTGAATGCTCAGGTGTCGATTATGCCGGCCCTATTCATCTTCGCCTCACTAAAACTAGAGGAAAGGGCACGATGAAAGGTTATATAGCCATCTTCATTTGTATGGTCACTAGAGCTGTTCATATCGAGGTTGTCGAGGATTATTCTAGTGAAGCGTTCATCGCTGCTTTTCATCGGTTCACTGCTCGTAGAGGTCATTGTAAAAAATTATATTCGGACCAAGGAACCAACTTTGTAGGTGCCGATGCTCAATTAAAGCAGATGATCGTCACTTCTTCTTCTCTTACATCGACAATTGTTAAGTCTCTCGCTCAAGAAGGAACTTCGTGGATCTTCAATCCTCCCAATGCGCCTCATTTTGGAGGTATTTGGGAAGCCGCAGTTAAATCGGCAAAACATCACATGCGCCGAGTCCTTGCAGATCAAGTTCTCACATTTTCGGAGCTTGCGACTCTTATGTGCAGAATTGAGGCTTGCCTTAACTCCAGACCATTAACTGCTCTCACTGATGATCCTTCTGACCTTGAATTCCTTTCACCTTCTCATTTTCTCATACAACGTTCGTCATTCATAGTTCCGGAAGAAGATGTCACCAACTTCAATGTTCCTCCAGGAAAGCGTTGGCTCTTGATCAGCCAGCTGACACAACACTTCGGTGCCAGGTGGTGCAGCGAGTATCTGACGTCTCTTCAATCCCGCATGAAGTGGAGACAGCCGCAACCACCAGTCACTATGGGCCAGCTCGTACTCGTTCGCAACGAGCTTACGCCTCCAGCCAAGTGGCCCATCGCACGCATCACCGCTATTCATCCAGGGAGTGATGGAATCACTCGCGTGGTCGATCTGCGTACGGCCACCACAACTTCGTCGCCCCATCGCCAAGGTTGTCCGTCTTCACTCTTCTGAATAAGGACCATTAGCCAGTTTGGCGAAGGTGGGCGGAACGTTCGGGTTTCAACGTGATCAGCCGAGAGCATTCCCCTACTCCGGCAAAACATACATGCGTGAGAGAGCCGTACCAGTCAGTGCTCTCCACGCGTCTCTCTACCGCCTCCCCCCACCTACTACCAGGCACTCCGATCGCACTTCGCAGCGCCGGCCGGCGGCAGTTCAGCATGCGACGGCAGAGAGAACTGCAACACCTGTACGCTTACAGTGGCGCGACGGCAGATTCAATGAATCACTTTTATCTCTACACGGAAGTTTTTCAATTTACGAACCAGCCTAACTCACGATCCACCATCCTTCATTACATCATAAAACAATCTACAAAAAAATTTAAAAGACCAATCATTTGGTACACCTCAAAAATTATGAAAGACATAATCTAAAGAACATATATGAAACGAATTAAGTATAATGAACATGCTGATGATTCTATGTATAAATAAGTTAATGAAAGTGATGAATATAATGGTGATGTGGAAGAAGAGGATGAAAGTGAGAGTGAGAATATAAGTGAGAGTGACAGTAGCGCTAGTAAAGTTCCATCTATTAAAGCTGCACGTTCTATCTATTCAAGTTCTTTCAAGTTCTATCTATTAAAGCTGCTTTATAAGTGAATTTTCTGGTGCTGGCAAAACATCTACCGTAAATGAAGTAATATGTTATTATACAAAATAAGTATTTATATGTATAACATGTAACCTCTCTATTTGTATGTGAAATAATATACACATATAAAACATAATATATACTAAATATATTCAGATAAGTAGCAAACTTTTATTAGAAAATAATTAATCGTATTAATATAAAATATATAAAAGTTCTTGTTACTTTGTGAAATCTTTTTTTATTACAGAGTATTAGAACGCAAGAATTATTTTTTTTTACCACTATACTACGTCATAGAAGAGAATTGAAAGAATTATATTTTTAAACAAATACATTACAAATTCTATTACTATTACAAGTTTTTTGTTTCAAAATGTTTCTGGAAGTAAAAATCATTATAAAAAAAAATTTGTGAAGTATTTATAACGACATCTGAAATAAGCAGGATATCAACTTATTAAAATCTGGAAATAGTGAGATGTAAGATTTTCTCAGACTTTAAAAGTATATCATATACTCAATATTTTTACATATATACTAAAAGTGTAATAATATTATTTATTTAATTATATTAATTCCTTCAGACCTAGGCTTCTCTTTGTTTTCAGATAATTATATGTCATTAATGCATACACGTACATTTTTTATAAATTTTTCTTGTTGGACGGTGTTCTCGAATCACTATGTATCATGGTCACCAAAAGATTATTATGATATTCAAGTCTATCAAAGCACACAACCTCCAGTCCTCCAGTAGCAGAGGCAGAAATATTGTGGTAGTTGTCTCCAGAATTAGAGCCTCGTTCTACTTTCTGGTGAATGTCAGTATTATTATGTATAAGAAGTTCTAATTAGGTACTACTGAAAAATCTAATTATAAATTTGCAAATTGAGCGATTGTCCTCATGACCCTGGTGCTTATATTATTAATGGAAAGGCATTTGCCATCTGTAAGAAGCTTAGTTGATATCAGTGCTTTACTGCTGTACATATTTACTCAAGCACCAATTAAAAGATTATGTCAAATGAAAAAAGCAAAATGGATTTGTTATATTGTGAAAATTTCAACAAATAAAAGTGCTCAGTTATTCTCGTGTATTATATGATTTTTCCAGGGTGGGAGAAGTCAAAAGTTTAATCTATTATACAAGACTTTAATGAGAACTTAAATATTTTTTTAAAACAATCAGTAAAATAAATTGTATTGTTATAAAACTTTCTACGAAAGTATAAAATAAGGCAAGTATCTGAGTTTTTCTGTGTAATCTATAAAATATATAGTTATTTTATTAAATCTATAAAATAATATAAATTATAATTTTTTAAAGAAATCAAATAAATACTAGGAAAACAGTCTTTTACATTATTTATGTTAGAATGTGTGACTTTAAATTTACCCGCGCTTTATTATTTTGAGTGTTAAAAGAGTGGCGCTCGTGTTGCGCACATGATGAACGTTAAGAGTTATGTATTACATCTCAGAAGGTACGAGATGCTCGCCCGACATGCGACATGTACAGATAAAGACTTTTTATACTAAAAATAAAGTTTATTATATTTTCTTTGTAAAATGAGAATCTGTTTATTTGAGTACCGTCAAAATAAATCCTAGACATTCCCATTATTTCAACATGGTAGCAGTAACTGGTTTCATTGAACTCTCGATGCGAAGTAAGAAAAAGTAAAAAGAAGCCCAGGAGAACATATTGGGACATGTTAATTTTAGAGACTTAAACTGTTTGCGTGAAAATCAACTTTTAAAAGTAGTGCCTTTAAAACTTGAAAAAGAATACTTAAAATGTGAATTGTGTTTAGAAAATAAGATGACAAATTTGAAATTCAAGAATGATCGTACCAGAGCAAATGATTTACTAGAAATAGTGCACACAGACGTTCATGGACCAATATCTCAAACTGGTTATGATGGTGAAAGATATTTTGTCTCCTTTATTGATGACTTTAGCAAGATTGCTATGGTATATTGCATAAAACAAAAAAATGAAGTTTATGATCAATTTGTTAAGTATATAAATTTGGTTCAAAATCAAACTGGAAAAAGAATCAAACAGATACGATGTGACAACGGAAAGGAGTATATAAACAGAAATTTTTTTGAACTGGCCAAGAAGGAAGGAATCTGGCTAAAACCTGGTCCAGCGTACACTCATGAGTTAAATGGAGTAGCTGAACGATACAACCGAACTATAATGGATCGTGCTCGCTGTTTATTAGCTGAAGCAGGTGTCGATAAGAAATGGTGGCCAGAATGTATATATACTGTTGCTTATTTAGATAACAGACTTTTAACAAATACAGAGATTAAAAAGACACCATATGAGATATTTTTTAATAGGAAACCAAATGTTTCAAATCTACATTTATATGGTTCTACTGCATTTGTAAGAATTCCTGAGGAGTGCAGGATTTCTAAATTTAATCCAAAGGCAAAAAAGGGTATTTCATTAGGTTATACCGATAGTGGATACAGAATTTTAGTTGATGACAAGATAGTAATTAGTCGACATGTTCAATTTATTGAAAATCCATCAAGATATGTAACGATGGATAGTTATGACTCAAAAGAAAGTGATAAAGAACAAGATGAAGATCTAGAGAACGAAAGCAGTGTCGACAGTGATGATGATAAAAAATGTGAGAATGAGTCAATTGAAAAAGAAAATCTGATTGAAGAGAAAGGTAAAAGTTCACGTCCAAAGAGAGGAATTAAAATTCCTAAAAGGTATGACGACCATGTAGTCTATGTAAATTTTTGTAATGCTACAGTACCTGAAACTTACGAAGAAGCTGTAAACTGTAAAGACTCTCAAAGATGGAAAAGCGCAATGAACCAAGAACTTGAAAGTTAAAAAATGACTGATATGTGGTGTGTAGTTGATCCACCCAAAGACAAGGAAATCATAGAGGTTAAATGGATATATAAAATTAAATTAGATGGTATTTATAAAGCTAGGATTGTCGCAAGAGGCTTTCGACACAGTTATGAGGATGACGAAGAATATTACTCACCAGTTGCTAGGATGAGCACATTAAAAATATTATTATCAATTGTTATTGTAAAAGGTTGGATCATAGAACAATTGGATGTTCAAACAGCGTTTTTCAACGGAAAGATAAATAAAGAAGTTTATATTTACCCACCTGAAGGCTCAGAGATTGATTCAAATAAGGTATGTTTACTTAAGAAGGCGTTATACGGTCTAAGGAGAAGTTCAAGGGACTGGTATAATTGTTTTCATAGTTATATAATAAGCTTAGGATTTAAACGATCAGATTATGATTGTTTTTTGTATATAGGAGTTTTTGATAATGTCAAGGTTTATATAATTTTGTATGTAGATGACCTGTTGATTTGTGGTGAGAACAAACATGTAATAAATAAAATTAAATTATTATTAAGTAAACGCTTTAGAATGAAAGATTTAGGTTGTGTAAAGCAATATTTAGGAATTGACATGGAATATTGTAAAGAAGAAAAGAAATTATTTTTGAGCCAAACAAACGATATTGAAAATCTTGCTGAGAAATTCAGAATTGAAAAGTGTAAAAAGGTAAATACACCTATGGATATAGGTTTAAAGTTAACACCAGCTGAATACAAAGTTAAAGTACAGAAATTTGATTGGAGCGTTGCTGTATATAGCAAATGGAACTCGACCAGATGTGACATTCGCTGTTAATTATTTAAGCCGTTTTCAGAATAATTATAATAGTACACATTTCAGTTATGCTCTACGCATTTTAATGTATTTATATCACACTAGATTTATGAAACTTGTTTATGGTTCAAACTTTGATGAAGAGATAGATGCCTTTGTGGATGCTGATTTAGGAGCTGATGTGACAGATAGAAAATCGACAACTGAAATCTTGATACGTGTATTTGAAAATACAATTTTGTGGAAGTCAAAGAAACAGAAGATAGTATCAAGAGCATCTACACATGCAGAATATTATGCATTAGCTGACTGCGTAGGAGAGATTATACCGCTTAAAGGAATTTTATCAGATTTTGAAATAGAGACTAATGCCGTGAAGGTTTATGATGATAATAGTGGTGCAATAAGTCTTGCCAAGTATGGAAGGTTCTCAAAGAACTCAAAGCACATAGATATAAGTTATTATTTTGTTCATGATTATCAAGACAAAGGAATAGTTGACGTTAAAAAGATTTCAACGGAAGATCAAATTGCTGATGCATTAACGAAGTCATTGGGCAGAATGAAATTCGAAAAATTTAGAAAACTAATGGGCATAGAGATCATAGATAAGTAAATCTGTGAAATTTGTATTGTGTAAATTCAAAATCAATTAGGCGTGTTAGAATATGTGACTTTGAATTTACCCGCGCTTTATTATTTTGAGTGTTAAATCTTATTATCTTCGACCTGCGTCGAAGATAAGTCTACCGGGATCTTCCTGATGAGTCCACCCGGTACGACTAAGTACGAAACGCATTTCATTTCCCTGTATTTTGTAAATTTGTAATTTTTATTAAAGTATTTTCTATACTTCTCTTACCAGTGTCGCCGTGTGCTAAAATTTTCTATCAAATAGTGCGTGCTATAAAAATGTAGCACACTATTTCGATTTGGGAAAGGTATTACGACTAACTGTAAGAGAATTTGCTCGTGGAGATCAATTTAGCCATTTTATAGAACTATATTATTACGAGCGTATAAAATTTATTAAGAAACCCTAACTAAATTGTTAAAATAATGGGAATGTCTAGGATTCATTTTAACGGTACTCAAATAAACAGATTCTCATTTTACAAAGAAAATATAATAAACTTTATTTTTAGTATAAAAAATCTTTATCTGTACATGTCGCATGTCGGGCGAGCATCTCGTACCTTCTGAGATGTAATACATAACTCTTAACGTTCATCATGTGCGCGACACGAGCGCCACTCTTTTAACACTCAAAATAATAAAGCGCGGGTAAATTCAAAGTCACATATTCTAACACGCCTAATTGATTTTGAATTTACACAATACAAATTTCACAAATTTACTTATCTATGATCTCTATGCCCATAAGTTTTCTAAATTTTTCGAATTTCATTCTGCCCAATGACTTCGTTAATGCATCAGCAATTTGATCTTCCGTTGAAATCTTTTTAACGTCAACTATTCCTTTGTCTTGATAATCATGAACAAAATGATAACTTATATCTATGTGCTTTGAGTTCTTTGAGAACCTTCCATACTTTGCAAGACTTATTGCACCACTATTATCTTCATAAACCTTCACGGCATTAGTCTCTATTTCAAAATCTGATAAAATTCCTTTAAGCGGTATAATCTCTCCTACGCAGTCAGCTAATGCATAATATTCTGCATGTGTAGATGCTCTTGGTACTATCTTCTGTTTCTTTGACTTCCACAAAATTGTATTTCCAAATACACGTATCAAGATTCCAGTTGTCGATTTTCTATCTGTCACATCAGCTCCTAAATCAGTATCCACAAAGGCATCTATCTCTTCATCAAAGTTTGAACCATAAACAAGTTTCATAAATCTAGTGTGATATAAATACATTATAATGCGTAGAGCATAACTGAAATGTGTACTATTATAATTATTCTGAAAACGGCTTAAATAATTAACAGCGAATGTCACATCTGGTCGAGTTCCATTTGCTATATACAGCAACGCTCCAATCAAGTTGCTGTACTTTAACTTTGTATCCACTACTTCAGCTGGTGTTAACTTTAAACCTATCTCCATAGGTGTATTTACCTTCTTACACTTTTCAATTCTGAATTTCTCAGCAAGATTTTCAATATAGTTTGTTTGGCTCAAAAATAATTTCTTTTCTTCTTTACAATATTCCATGTCAATTCCTAAATATTGCTTTACACAACCTAAATCTTTCATTCTAAAGCGTTTACTTAATAATAATTTTATTTTATTTATTACATGTTTGTTCTGATCACAAATCAACAGGTCATCTACATACAAAATTATATAAACCTTGACATTATCAAAAACTCCTATATACAAACAACAATCATAATCTGATCGTTGAAATCCTAAGCTTATTATATAACTATGAAAACAATTATACCAGTCCCTTGAACTTCTCCTTAAACCGTATAACGCCTTCTTAAGTAAACATACCTTATTTGAATCAATCTCAGAGCCTTCAGGTGGGTAAATATAAACTTCCGTATTTATCTTTCCGTTCAAAAACGCTGTTTGAACATCCATTTGTTCTATGATCCAACCTTTTACAATAACAATTGATAATAATATTTTTAATGTGCTCATCCTAGCAACTGGTGAGTAATATTCTTCGTCATCCTCATAACTTTGTTGAAAGCCTCTTGCGACAATCCTAGCTTTATAAATACCACCTAATTTAATTTTATATATCCATTTAACCTCTATGATTTCCTTGTCTTTGGGTGGATCAACTACACATCACGTATCAGTCATTTTTAAACTTTCAAGTTCTTGGTTTATTGCGCTTCTCCATCTTTGAGAGTCTTTACAGTTTACAGCTTCTTCATAAGTTTCAGGTACTGTAGCATTACAAAAATTTACATAGACTACATGGTCGTCATACCTTTTAGGAATTTTAATTTCTCTCTTTGGACGTGAACTTTTACCTTTCTCTTCAATCAGATTTTCTTTTTCAATTGACTCATTGTCACATTTTTTATCATCATCACTGTCGACACTGCTTTCGTTCTCTAAATCTTCATCTTGTTCTTTATCACTTTCTTTTGAGTCATAACTATCCATCGTTACATATCTTGATGGATTTTCAATAAATTGAACATGTCGACTAACTACTATCTTGTCATCAACTAAAATTCTGTATCCAGTATCGGTATAACCTAATAAAATAGCCTTTTTTGCCTTTGGATTAAATTTAGAAATCCTGCACTCCTCAGGAATTCTTACAAATGCAGTAGAACCATATAAATGTAGATTTGAAACATTTGGTTTCCTATTAAAAAATATCTCATATGGTGTCTTTTTAATCTCTGTATTTGTTAACAGTCTGTTACCTAAATAAACAGCAGTATATATACATTCTGGCCACCATTTCTTATCGACACCTGCTTCAGCTAATAAACAGCGAGCACGATCCATTATAGTTCGGTTGTATCGTTCAGCTACTCCATTTAACTCATGAGTGTACGCTGGACCAGGTTTTAGCCAGATTCCTTCCTTCTTGGCCAGTTCAAAAAAATTTCTGTTTATATACTCCTTTCCGTTGTCACATCGTATCTGTTTAATTCTTTTTCCAGTTTGATTTTGAACAAAATTTATATACTTAACAAATTGATCATAAACTTCATTTTTTTGTTTTATGCAATATACCATAGCAATCTTGCTAAAGTCATCAATAAAGGAGACAAAATATCTTTCACCATCATAACCAGTTTGAGATATTGGTCCATGAACGTCTGTGTGCACTATTTCTAGTAAATCATTTTCTCTGGTACGATCATTCTTGAATTTCAAATTTGTCATCTTATGTTCTAAACACAATTCACATTTTAAGTATATTTATTACATAGCCGTATACAAACTGTAAACTGTATTTCAATGAAAAAGTACGAAAAAGAAAATGATAAAATGGCATTTAGCAATACGGCAAGGTTTGCTCTTCCACTGTAAGTTATACAACAATAACTTATACTTTTATATGTGGGAAACTGGCAATCCATAAATATTAAATTATACAAAACAGAATAAACAATTTGAATCAACACATGCACCTGTGAATACTCTTTAATATGTGAAGTTATTTTATAAATATATGTGAACTGGTAATAATTATAAATGCTTTGTTAATAAAAAAAAACCTTCTATTTTTAACAATAAATCATTTGAAAAATACTTACTATACCAAGTGTCATCCTTGGAAATGCATACACAGATAAGGCGACCAAGCCATCTTTAATAACGGAAGCCACCCAGTCAACCCTAGAAGAATAAACAATGCTTGAAGTAACAATAGCAAACTATTAAATATTGGAATGTTACTCACCAGTTGAGGAGACGGCAACAAATTTGCAAAAAGGACTTCTCTAGCATCAAGTACATTGTAGCAGTAATCAGGAAGAAGAATTTGCCATTACTGGCAGAGAAGGGAGAAATAGCTTTCTCTAGGTAATGCACAGCTCCCTCGTAGCACAACTAGCATAGGAAAATGAAGAAACATGACACAGATGCAAACATACATGAAAGTGTGGGTGCACTGGTCTCACCTAGATGTAAACATGCGTAACATAACCACGGATATGATAGCTATACTCGACCGGCAACGTCAGCACGAATCTCGGCACATCCTCGGAGATGACAGCGTGGATATCAGCAGAAGGTCTTCTTCGTTATTAACCTTTAGAGGACGGGATGGCCCCTATACGGGCCATGCCCATGATCGACCCTTTACATGTGTTAGTTTTGAGATGTGAGACATCACAAAAACTCGATTTCTATAGAAAAGTGAGAGAAAACAGTAAACCCAAATCCCCGTCCTCTAAAGGTTAAAGATGGCTTGGTCGACTTATCTGTGTATACATTTCCAAGGATGACACTTGGTATAGTAAGTATTTTCCAAATAATTTATTGTTAAAAATAGAAGGTTTTTTTTATTAACAAAGCATTTATAATTATTATCAGTTCTCATATATTTATAAAATAACTTCACATATTAAAGAGTATTGACAGGTGTATGTGTTGATTGAAATTGTTTATTCTGTTTTGTATAATTTAATATTTTTGGATTGCCAGTTTTCCACATATAAAAGTATAAGTTATTGTTATATAACTTACAGTGGAAGAGCAAGCCATGTCGCATTGCTAAATGCCATTTTATCATTTTATTTTTCATACTTTTTCATTGAAATACAGTTTATAGTTTGTAAAAGGCTATGTAATAAATATAATATTGTTTGAAATTTACTGCTCTATTTAGAGTACAAGCTGTAAGCTATATTTTAATGATCAAGGAGCATTTAGTAGTAACGCATGGGTTTTATCTAACAATGACAGTTATATAACAATAACTTGTAATATTTTATATGTAGAATACTTGCAAAGCATAACTATAACTTTAACTTTAAAAAAAAAGTAAAAGCAGAATGACTATTTACAGGTCAAGACACGTACAACTAATCTTCAATTTATATTGTTGTTATGTCTCAGGTAGCAGTGTGAAAGAACACTGATAGTTCATATGATTTTAGATCTGACACTATCGCTGCTATCCTTTCAACACCACACTTATGTATTATTCGTTAAAACGAATAATAGGTGAATTACTATAAAAATTTTCTTGCCTGGCCTAGTATCTTATTATAGTGACTTTCAACTTGACATATTTCAATTGGTAATGATTGATGGAAAATTATTTAATTGTAATAAGAACATTTAATTAGAGATTATAAAATTCTTCATAATTTGTACGGTGTGTTTTTAATTGATCGTATAAGTATGATTAAGGAAATTGAAAAAGTTGTACATTAGACGAACTATATAGAATACACTAGTTTATCCTAGCATGGTGTTACGCTGGAATAAACTAGCATATCCAATACAGTTTGTCCGGTGTCCAATTTCTTCAATTTCCTACCTCATAATTTGTAGCTTACCTTCTCAGCTTAAAGTTTGTGCTCTGTCATAAATATAGTATTGTTTTAGATTTACTGCTGCATTTAGCGAACAAACTCTAAGCTATATTTTATTGATCAATTAGCATCTAATTAATGTATGGGTTTTTTTCTTTCGTTGTAAGTTATATAAAAGTAGCTTAGGCACACACATGTCAATAATCTTTAATCTATATTATAAAGCACAAGTTATTGTTATATAAGTTACAGCAAAAGAGGAAACCCATTTAGCAATAAATTTAAAATTATTTCTCATAATTCAGAGGTATGTGATAATAATTATGCTTCGTGTCTCGTTCTCGAGATCACTAGGTAGTACCGCCAGTGTACACAGATGTCGCCACAAACTTCAGCTATCCCCACTTCTAAAACTCGGCTGCTGGCTCGCCTCGCCAGGCCGGCCGGTCTCTCTGGTCATAACGCTTTTTGTGCGCGTAGAGTGTGCTACGCTTTAGCTACATGGCGGTAGAAGAGAAGCTTTCGTTTTTCATCCTTTACGGAAGGATTATTGATGAAGATTTCCCGACCGCTGTATTCAACTGTGGAAACAGATAAATAGTGCTTAACCTTTCGGACGATGTCTCAGATTCAGAATCGGCATTATTTGGATTAATAAGTAAGTATACGTTCCAGGACGTTTTTGTGCGGCGGCGTGTTAACACGAGAAGTTATAGACATGCCGCCCAAATCTCAATGGACTGTAATTATGCATGTGTAAGAGAAAAGAAAAAATATACTTCTCTTATAAACTGCATAAACTATAGATCTTTATTGTGTTCTTTTTAAGCCGTTAGACGGTTTAGGTTGTAGTCTTCGTTTTACGGCGAGCTCACACGAGAGGTGAGACAGGTCGTATGTTTGACATAACCTGTATTATCATGACTACATAATCCTTTGTTTGGCAGTGAGCTCACACGAGAGGTGAGACAAACTGTACATAACCTGTATTAACATGATCTTTTGTTGGCAGTGAGCTCACACGAGAGGTGAGACAAACTGTACAATTTGACTAGAGTGATGTAATGCGTCTGGCTACAGACAGCACATAACCTAGATCTGCATATTGCTCTTCCAGATTCGCAAGTGAGTTGATAGATGGCGGCGGGGTAAACAAGAATCACAATCTCGCAACGCTAATGCAGCTTATGCTTACAAGAATCTGGTAGAGACAGAGTCTGAAAAGACAAATTAATTTTCAGAAAAATAAGGAAATGCTCGGAATTTAGTTACCGGTAATTTTCCTTATCTCATTTATAATGAGTAAAAATAAATGATAGGCTTTTTCATTGAGTAAAAGACTATCGGTTTTATGCGATTACATTGCCAACTTATTCAAGGAAGAAACTGCCGAACATTTCGACGGTTTTTTCGCTTAAGCGCACTTAGATGGCTATGCCCGAATGTACGATTAAAGGAATATAATCTTCCTCCTAATTTCCTCAATGAGTAACAGGCCGAGAACCATCTCAAGCGAGATACATAAGGGCGATGGGAGGAAAAAAGTCCCTGCACCAGAGAGAGCAGGTTCGTTTCCCAAATCAGGATCGATTTTACTGCAGCAATACACAGTTCTCGATCTACTGTTTGTCTCGCTGAATACGAACGATAGGCGCATGCAGCTAGTGCTATATAACTCATGTACTGAATGGTCATGAAGTTTAACCTTAATGCTGCGCCATTGGAGTGTTACATTTTAAAGCATATTCTTAATATATAAAAATATATAGAAATATAAAAATGCTATTCTTGGACTGTCGTCTTATCGATCATGTAAGCAATCGAATAAAATTTTCGAGGAAAAGACAAACACAGGTGTGCGTAGCGCGCCAGTTAACGTTAGCCATTATAAAAAAAAAAAAAAAAAAAAAAAAAAAAGACAAGCCGTAAGGACTGGTTCGTCTAAAGAAAATTTTATTTCTAATTTGAAAGCATTTGGCAAGAGAAACATTGGCGCGTGAAGCGTGCATGAATCTTTCTAGCCTGATCAAAGAATTGATAGAATAAAGTATAAAGGGTGCTTTGCGACCCCGCTCACTTCCTTTTCAATTTCTTATATATATTGCCAAGCAGTGCGCTGTCATGTTTTTGATGATCGTTAATTCTTTTTTTTCATAAAATAGTACGATTCAAGATTATATCAATCGATTGCGAAATAAATTATTGAAAACAAAAAATAAATAAATAAATAAATAAACATTTGTGTGCATAGCACTCCAATTAACGCAAAATTATATAATAATTACTATGATTATAATATTGTAATAAAAAGGTAATTGTAAATGCATAGCATCAGATTCTTTAGAACGTTTTGAAAACAGGCTGACGTTCGTTGGTTATTATACTGGTCGTATATATGTAAATCAAAATATGTCAAAATTTTAATTTTAAGTTAATTAACGATAATTATCGTGGTTTGATTTCGAGTCTTTCAATATGGATTTCTTGCGGGTATAAAAGTTACTCTTCAAGAATTACGAGATATCGAATTCAAACATTTCTGTTACTAAATTTTGTCAACGCAATTATCAACGTACAAATAATAATTATATTATTATAAAGAGTATAATTTATTCTTTACTCATATGTATTACTGATAATGTTTTTAGTCAATTCTGACTAGATCCGTTGGGAGCGAGGAAGAAAATAAATCTCTCAAGATGTTAAATATTTGCGACGTTTCGTCGACGGATTTGTCGACCGTGAATACGATTAACAACTTAGATCATATTTATTACTCATTAACTAAGGCTATATACATTTAAGGTTATTTATATATTTTTCATATTTATTAATCAACCAAGGTATCATAATCTTAAATTTTTTACTTTAAGTATTTGTTACGCTACTTAAAGTATATATACTGCCTAATTTCTTACTGACCTATGATATGGGTTCGAGTAATCGATGAATATTCAATTGTAGTTGATGTCTAGGTCTTATAAAGGCGTTTTTAACAACCCCTTCACGATTCTTACAAAGTGATGTGGATAAACTATTATTTGAATCAAGTAACTGGTGGTCTCAGTCAACACCAAATCTATATCAAAATTTTATTTCGATGCTTTAGTGCGTCTAAATTTTTCTATAAAGGTAAAATATCAGGTGAATTACCGTAGATTATTCGTTTATACACTGAAAAAAAAAAATTTCCTATTGAATCATTTAAATACATTTTATTGAAAGAAAAAGTAATTGAAAGAATTGAGGCGTCATTGAAGTTATTACACGACTCATTAATTCAAATATATATAATGATTGTCTTAATATTATATTATAATTCTCTTCATTTAATATTTGAATTGGAACTTTTCCTTCTTATTCAAGTAAAATAGAACGATAGTAGTGTCTATCCGTAATCTGACTTTAGTATTACTAAATACTTAGTATTTTGTGTATTTAATCAATATATATTTATATAAGAAAAAATCTCGCGAGTTTGTTGTGATAATTTAACATAATTATAATTCTTTTTTTTTTATTACAAAATTCTAAAGAAATATCGTACATAGTCTTAGAGAACAAAGATATTCTACAAGAGTATGAGGTATGTTTGAGATGTGAATTTATCGCCCTCCATATTATTCATGTTTGAAAGATACTTATGGATCAGGATGGGGCTTTTTTGATACAAAAAAAGAGACTTGATCTTTTTTTCTGTAAATGCTTCAAAGCGACGTTTCGTCGGCTTGGTCTGCCGACCTCTTCAGGCTAGATGTTTATTAAATAAAAATACAGAATTACAAATCACGTATCACATTCGGTAAAAAAACCAATGATATATAAAAATCGTCTATTTTGATAGCGTTGTGTATAAATTGATATGTACGTTAATGTTCTTTGCCACTAGCCGTAAGTGTTAATATGACTGTACATCGTTATCAATTTTGACTCGTTGACTTGTGCCAACGTTTAAGGTAAATAGGGTTCGTTTCCTTTTTTTATATATCATTGGTTTTTTTACCGAATGTGATACGTGATTTGTAATTCTGTATTTTTATTTAATAAACATCTAGCCTGAAGAGGTCGGCAGACCAAGCCGACGAAACGTCGCTTTGAAGCATTTACAGAAAAAAAGATCAAGTCTCTTTTTTTGTATTAAAAAAGCCCCATCCTGATCCATAAGTATCTTTCAAACAAGTATGAGGTATGGTTGATTTCAGTTGGGTTAATCAAATTATTAAGTGAATAATAATAATAATAATAATAATAATAATAATAATAATAATAATAATAATAATAACAAGTTTTGAGAGACTCTAGTGATTGAATAATAATAATAGTCGTTTACTGTATATGTAAAAGATTTAAAAAGTTTTAAAACATTGCGTATAATAATAACATCTTTTTCAATACGAGAAAATTACATAAAAACATAAAAAATACACAATATCCCTTCTTAAAGTGATGAGCGGCCATGTTGAAGCATCAAAAGGCTTGATTTTGATTGGTCGATAAGAAGAAGGCGCGAAAAATTTACTGTCTGGAATTTAATGTTTGAATTTTTTAATGGAATTTTTACATTTAGGGTAGTATAAAAATGATTAAGTTCTGAATTTGAAAAAATACTTAAATACGTTATAAGTAAAACGTAATGAAGATAGCATACATAACCTCAAAACAGAAAAGTACGCGCGAAGCGCGTTTGATTATCGCTTGTACATTGAGATTTCAATGTGTCAACGACTAATTTTCAGTCTCCTCAATATCGTATCTATGTTATAATATTACAGTCAAAACCTAGAAACTAAAATGTTAGGTTTGAAAGTGTTTTAGTTCAAATGATTTAATTATTAAGATAAACAGTGGAATGTAGTTCGATTTTATAAACATAACTATTACATGTGGTAGATTCTGATAAAGCTAGTCCAGTAGCTGATTCTGATACTTAAAGTACTTAAGTTAAATAGTTTTCTTTTTCAAACGAAGTTCGTAATTGTCTAGAATTTAGAATTGCTGAAATAAAAGACTGAATAGTCACTCTGAACATCTACCTAGTGATCTCGAGAACGAGACACGAAGCATAATTGGACGATCGAGCGAGCCCGCCGAAGGCGGACGAAGCTCGATCATAATTATGCAGAGGGTCTCGTTCGAGAAGATCACATCCCACCCTTAAATAAATTTTAATAAAAATTTATAACATAAAAATACATATAATAACATATATTATTCATTTAACATTATCTTAAGAACGTTCCCACCCATTGATAACATATGGACAACATAGCAACTGTAAACTATATGACGAGAGAGACCGGCCGGCTTGGCGAGGCGAGCCAGCAGCCGAGTTTTAGAAGTGGGGATAGCTGAAGTTTGTGGCGACATCTGTGTACACTGGCGGTACTACCTAGTGATCTTCTCGAACGAGACCCTCTGCATAATTATGATCGAGCTTCGCCCGCCTTCGGCGGGCTCGCTCGATCGTCCAATTAAGTAGCACTTGTTTATATCATTTGCAAACCATACATATCAAACTGAAAAGGACAATTTTGATAATTTTAATTCATGCATCGTTTATGTCAACACGATAGTGTAGTGCATATGTGTGTGCTGGGGACATTGGGGGTACGCAAACCCTACTCCACGGTCGTCGCCGACTCTTACCAAGGTGGTTACCATTGAGTACTCGAGGGCACGCTTGATGCCGGCCTCGCGTGATTTTGATATCGCTGGTCGGTGTCAAGTAACGCAAACCCGAGAATTATTAAACAGCGAGATCGTCTTTCTCTTTTCTGCCGTTTGTTGTCATCGAGAAAATTGTTAAGTACCGTACCTGGTAAATACAGTATCAGTATAAATACAATATACTGTTACTACATATATTTATATGATATAATGTATGATTACTATTGAGGTTTTATTCTAAGATGGACTTTTGTGTGGGTTAATAATTAATAACAATAAACATGTTTACACAATACTTTATTACCGAGCTAAACTTCCTTCGGACTATATACAATGTAGATCCTCTAATCAGATAAGGGTGTACAGCAGTGAACTATATAAACGCATATAAACACAGAGCGGGCAAACGCGCGTGTTGCTCTTACGGTGGAACGTGACAGAGAGAGCTCCGCGAACGCGCGCGGCTCAGCGCCGGCCCTCGCCGGCGACGGACGGCTTAGACCGATGAGTGGAGGAAACCAACACGGTCCCCGACACTCATCACACACACACATTCATATCAGCGCGACCGCCGTCCACACGCAGGAATTCTTCTCGCATACACCTAACACTCCCTCCCGAGCAGATTTCTGTCGAGCACATATGGCGATTAATCAGGCTTGATTTGACTTCTTCAGGCTTGGAGACTGGCGATCGAGCTTAGGCGTTAGTGTCTGAAAAGATATACAAAACATTAATATTAGTTTAATTTATTTTTCATAAGTAATTCAGTCAATTTAGCATGTAGTTCAAAAGGCAATGCCTTTGTGAAAATGTCAGCTACTTGCTGTTTAGAGGTAATCAAACTTATTTTCACCAGATTTCTGGCTACACATTCTCGGACATAGTGTTCTCTAACTTCGGTCATGTGTCTAAGTTTGTTAGTGCAGCTTACTTGAGTGCTGGCCTCAGCAGCTTTGTTGTCGCACCAGAGTGTCATAGGCAAAAAAGAACGTGTTAATATCAAGTTTAAAGAACTTTGCAAGGACACCATTTCCTGGCAGGCCTCGCTCATAGCAACGTACTCTGCTTGACAGGTCGATAATGCTACGTATGATTGCTTGTGTATTTTCCAGGCAACTGTATCTCCGTACAGCTTGATTGCGAATCCACTCGTTGTTATTGAACCTTTGCAATCAGCGAAGCTTGCATCAGAAAAACCTTGTAGATTATCAAGCTTTCCTTCAAACATGAGACCCATATTTTTAGAGTATTTAAGGTATGGACAAGTTCGTTTGACCATTTTCCATTCTTCTTCTGTCGGGCTAATCTAGTGTCTGCTCAGAACATTTACAGTATATGCGATATCTGGACGAACAGTGTTCGCAAGATACAAAAGTGAACCTACAACCTCTCGGTAAGGACTTCTTGTTTCGTCTGATGTTTCGATCTTGTTTTCAATTTTTTCCCTGTCTCGTCTCTCTCGATTTGCAGCCTGGTTTGTCACCATAGGCGTCCTCTGGGGATGCATTTCACTGTACCCAAAACGCGTCAGCATTTTCTCAATGTAGCTTACGAGTGTAAGTTTCATTGTTCGGTTTTATCTGTCTTTCTGTATCTCAATGCCAAGGAAGATCTTAGGCTCTTCCATGTCAGACATTTCAAATTCTAGCTTAAGTTTTAATTTTATTTCATTTAGCTTATTTATGTCGTTACTAGCTAACAATATGTCATCGACATATAATAACAGCAACAGATGTTTTTCGTTGTTTCGCCAAGTAAATAAGCAAGGTTCAGAGTCATGGGATTTCAATCCAAATTTTGATGTTGCTTCAGTGAATCTTTCATGCCATCTCTTCGGACTTACTTTCAAACCATACCACGCACGTTGTATTTGACAAACTTTCTCTTTTCGGATATTTGGTGAAGCATCAATACCTTCAGGTATTTGCATGTACACTTCGCTGTCAATTTTCCCGTTCAGAAAAGCTGTTTTGACATCAAGCTGGCATAGTTCTAAATAGCTAAAGTTGATCTGATTAACGGTAAGCGTGAGACTGGTACATACGTTTCACTTAGTTCATATGAATTTTTATCTTTGAAACCTCTTATTACCAAACGCGCTTTGTATTTGGTTTCCTTTTCCAATCCAATTTTCTTCTTCAAGACCCATCTTGCGTCAATGATGTTTGGCTTTTTCCCATCTGAACTTGATGGTCTGTCAACTATTTTCCAAACTTTGTTTTTCTCCATTGACTCCAGTTCACTGACGGCTTTTTGTTATTCAAGCTTATCCTCAGTATTCATAGCTTGTCTGTATGAACCTGGATCATTTTGAATAGTTGCTACAAGTGCACATTGTTAGTCATTTTCGATCAAGTTCAGATCCGATTCAAGCTCATGTGATTCTATCGGTTGTTTGATTACTTTCTCTTTCCTTGGGCGACATCTTTTCTGTTTTTCTCCCTCCGTTTCAGAGATCAAAACTTCATCCTCTTTGTCGAACTCTACAAACCAGGTTCGAGGATCCTGATTTTCCAGCGGATTTGCCCAGTCTTTGATGCTACGTTTGTTGTATTGGTTACCAAATGTAATTTTTTCATTAAATCAGACATCTCGGCTTTCATAGTATCTTCCTTCTTCAGGTTTCAAAAATAGGTATCCTGTTGGCTTGTAACCAATAAGTACAACTCGCTTTCCCAGCTGTTCAAACTTAGGTCCCGTTTTCCTCTGTAGTTTAATGTAGGCGATCCAACCGAAACGTTTTAGTTGTTCTAAGTTAAGTTTGAGATTCGAATTGAATTTTTCTAAGGGCGGCGTCATATCATTTGAACTGTGAGGAGTTCTATTATAAAAATAGACAGATGCGCTCAAGGCTAGATCCCACATATTTTCTGGTAATCGTGTATCATACATCAGAGCTCTTGTCCTTTTCTGAATCGTTTGGTTAAAACATTCAGCGACACCATTATGTTCAGGTGTATCGTGGCTGGTCAATTTCAGTTCAGCTCGAAAGCTTTCAAGTACTTCAAGCGTATATCCTCCTGTGAATTCTGTACCTTAATCATACTGTAGATAACAGAATTTTGCGTCATATCCCAGCAAGTTTCTTGAACTTTTAATGAATGACTTTAAACAATGACCGGTTTCATTTTTATTTTTCATTGGATATGCCATTGCAGTTCGAGAATGGTAATCAATGATAACTGATATATCTATAACCCCTGGGGTGTGATATCGGACTGATCGGGTCCATCGTATCAGCATGAATAACTTGTAGCGGCTCAGTAGCTCTCTGTCTAGTGGAACTGAAAGGTAATTTGTGGAACTTAGCTACAATGCAAACTTCACAATCTGACACAGAGTTATCAAAATGAACATCCTTCAAGCCTTTTATATATGGATATTTCCTTTGAAATTCTTTTAGATATTTTAAAGAGACATGTTCCAATCTAATATGCCACAACATAGCTTCGTTCGTATAAAGCCGACTTTTATTTTCTTTAATATCTGATTCAGAATCCATCCTTTTACTGTCAATCAATTCATTTAAATTACTTATTTTTCTATCTCTCAAGGTATTTTCAAAGTTAGAATAACCAGAGCACAGCTCATCGTTTTCTGCTTCTACAGATGAGTTTGAATTTTCATCCACTTGCATTGGGTCATCCAGCTTATTATTTTCGAGTGCAAGTTCTGATTCAGACTGATTTTGTTCAACAGAAGTTTTACCTTTTATTGGGTACTCACGTTTCCGTGTGGTTATGTATGCAACAACCTTGTTTGATTCAAGATCACTGTGTTCTTCTTTGTTCAAGCTATTCGTGTTTAATTCAATTATCCAATAAGGTTGCTCATATATACCAGAAATTAAGGATTTATTTGACACAGGATCAAAGATATCAATGCGCGTATTATCTAAGTAAATACCTAACCCTTTATCAACAAATTTTCTTAACGACAATAAATTTTCTGACAGTGATTCAGCATAAATTACATTTTTCAAGCTTAGAAATGCGTCATGGTTGGTGTAACCAGACACGTCACCTACTCCCTCCGATTTTATAATCGCTGAATCGCTGTCATTTGCACATTTAATGTCAATTCTTTTGGTGTTGTCTAGAGTTTCAAAAATTAATTTGGAGTTAGTCATGTGCTCTGTAGCACCTGAGTCAGCCAGAAATCTAATTAATTGGTTTTCGTCGTTATGTTTTATACTATCGAGCTTGCCGTGTGTGTGCAGTCCTACATACTCACCAGATTTTGTCTTTAGATCAGAAGCGTTGTTCGCTTTAGCTTCTTGCGCTCTATTGCCCCTTCTATCGGGTCTGGCTCTTCCTCGCGAATGTCCTCGAGCTCGTCCTTTGTCAAACCTAGGTCTTTTTGACTCGCTACTATCTGGCGCATTATAATTTTTGCTCTTCATTCCTCGATCGTGTCCGCCCCGATTAGAAGGAGATAGTTCATACCTTTGCTGACGCACGTTTTCCTGCAGGATCTTTTCCAGCTGATCCCCTGAGTACGGACAATCCGCACGGACGTGGCCTTCGTAGCGCTTGCATTGGTAGCACATTTTGCTCTCCTCGAACATTCGCTCCAATAGTGCCCTTTATTGCCGCACTTGGTGCAGAGCACCCCTGGGTGTGGCACATGGTAGGCGCTAGCTTCAGCTGTGTCATCCTTGGGCTTTGATGGTCCTTTGGGTTCATCTCGAGCTGCTTTTTGCTGTACAATATAGTCTGTAAGTTGATCGGTTGTCAGCAATTTACCCGTGGCATTTTTGCTAATGAATTGAGTTTCGCGGACATGAGGAAGATTTGTGACAATTGCTTCAAAGAGCGCGTCTCTTATTTCTACTTCGGACAAATCAGGCGTATTCGTCAGTTTATTATATTTTCGTACTATCTCATCAAACTTGTCCCAAAAGACAGAAGCTTTTTCTTTATTCGGATTGTATTTGATACTATGCAACTGTTTTCTCAAGCTGGCTGTAGTTACATTAGTTTCATTTTCTTTGATGTTTTTGATTTTATTCAGCAATTTAAGAGGGTCACGAATGTTAGTAACTTTAGAATGATATGATGCATCAATTCTGTTTATAAGAATGTCTCGAACTTTAATTTTATTCTTTTCTAATTTGACTTTATCCAAATCTCGAGCTGGTAATGAAGGGGGATCAATTACATACATCAAATCACACACAGTCAGTTCAGAAGTTAAGTAATCCATAAAGGAATCCATGTCTGACTTAGGAGTCAATTTGCAATCTCCACGAAAAGCACTTTCACTGTTGGTCACTTCAATCTGGATTTTGTCAGTGCCTTTCGTAGGATTAGTTTTATTCAACTCCTCTTGAATTATTTGTGATATGTAATCTTTACTCACATTTCCGGACCTGTCAGTCAAGCTTGTCACCGAATTTTTGGTTACTCCAGCTGTACTCCCAAGCGCCGTCTCTGGCTCCTGGTAATTATCCTCCCAGGCTCTGATCTGATCCTCCAGCCTGCTTATCCTATCGTTTATGTCGTGCTTGAATTCCAGCATCGTTTTTGCATTCTCATCGAGATGCTGTCCAGTTATTTCGCACTGCTCTTGGAGATCTGTTCTTATTTGTCCTCGAAACTTGTCGTTGTCCTTCTCTAACTTCTCCAACTTTTGCATTATAACTGGAGAAATAAGTATATTATCAGAATTTGGCGAATTTTCATGATTATCTTTTACAAATTCCATAGTCCTCGGTTTCTCATGGATTTTAAACAGTTTCAAATCCAGTTTAATATTTTTGTTTGATTTAACTACTGGGGTGGATTTATTACCTTCGAGCTTCAGTTCAAAATCATTATCAAAGCTAATCAAATTTCCAGTTGGGTTAATCGGCCGGCTACCATCAGGTTTGTTCTCCTTTATTTCCAGCTTAGAGGACTGAGTCTCCTCATGTTGACTCGAGGATGACTGTATTCGAAGCCACCTCTCCGATCCGCATCCTTTGTATTTCTCTCTTCACTGACTGCAGAGTTTCTCCCTCTATTGTTGAGTTATCTGAGACGGAAGATTTAGTTTTATAAATAAACAAATTTCACCATACCGAACAACAAGCAAGGAAAATTGTTTAAAAGCAAAATGCAATCAACGAACACAATTAAAAGAAAATGTCTTATCACAGATGGTAATGTTGAAATATAGCAAATAGTCTAATAACGAACAACAATTAAGAGAGTAATGCTGATTACTTATGTATTCTCTGATATAATAGTAAACGCAATGCAGCCGCAACTACAGACACGGTACCGCATGTACCGGCCAAAACAAAATTTGAAACTGATTTTTATTTGTATAGCTATTTAATTTTTATATGTACATATTTTTCAAGCTGTTCACCTATTTCGAATTTCGTCCCTCCGGACGTCATTATAAAGACATTTTCCGCATCATCCATGTCCAGATAAATATATTCATCTGGATGCTTCTCGGTGATATCCAGCTCTTGATCCTGGTTCAGCAGAAATAATCTGAGATTTCTCTCATCTATATAAAATCAAGCGTATCAGTTTACTGTTTCAATTTATCAAACTTAATTTTCAAATTATTTATTAAACTAAATTTTCAAATTATTACTTTATCAAATTTAATTTTCAAACTATTTATTAATCTAAATTTTCAAATTATTACTTTATCAAATTTAATTTTCAAATTATTTATTAATCTAAATTTTCAAATTATTACTTTATCAAATTTAATTTTCAAACTATGCATTTATTGAACTAAATTTTCAAACTATTAATTGCAATTATTTTAATATCAATCAGACTGATTCGTAGTTTTATATTCCGTTACCAATTCTCGATATGTCAGCAGCGCGTCACTACACATTTCGAGCGTCTTATACGTATTCACGAATTTATGCGCGACGCGGCCGCGATAGTAAAACCGTAGTGAGAGCGACCCCCACCATCAGGCCTAGCTAGTATGATGCGGACGTACAACGTCGTCCATGTCGCTCCGTCTCTACGCTCTTCCAAGATGCGCAGCATGGCCCCTACCGTGTTTAATCATATAATACACTGTAACGGCAGGCGCGTCTGTGTGTGTGTATGTGCGCGAACACGGAGCTCGGATCGAGCCGATCTCCGACGCACGGTATACACACAGGTAGTTGACCGAAAACATAAACATACCGCGGCCTTGGAGAAGGCAAGACCGACAATTGCGGCATGAGGATTCGCAAGTAGAGTCAGGCTTGTCCTCGTATGACTCCGGGGGTTTGCATATGTGTGTGTGTAGTTGCTCGCACGTGTAGCTGTGCGAAAAGTACCGAGCACAACTACGACACAAATGAGCCCCGAAATGAAAACTCGCGACAACCTTGCGCGAGGGGGAAGGAGAGCGAGAGACAGAGCCCGGCAGTATCGCTTCTGCCGTAGCTGAGGCAACTGCTCGCCCCCGTACGCGAAGACTTGGAGAGTCAGAGTGTAGTGCACGAGAGGGAGAGAGGGAGACGCCGCAACGAGCGGTGCAATAGTGCAGCGAAGGAGAGAGAGACGCAGCACGGCGCCGAGACCCGCGTTCCCTTGTGGTTGAGAGAGAGGGAGAGAGAGCCACGCTCAACCGCGGCCGAGAGCGCAAGTGAGAGAGGAAGGGAGCATCGCGGCTGAAGCCAGCTACGGCCGAGCCGACTCGCGGGAGCGAGAGAGAGAGCGAGAGCCCCGTGGCCGAGAGAAGAGGGGAGAGAGAGAGAGAGACGCCGCAGCACACGGCAGCCGACACCGCCGAGAGGGTCCGATCAAGCCCTGACTATAGGCGACGGAGGTAAGTCCTGGCCAGGCGATCGCGTGCCTCCCCCCGAGGACGACGAGCGTCCGGGGAGCGAGACCCGCGCGAGTGAGTGAGGTCGCCGACGCGCGCGCGAGAGTCGATCGCGCGCGGCGATCGGCCTACGTCGGCGCGAGCTGCTTTTGCGCGTACGTGTGTGCGACCGCGCACACATGTACTTCGCGTGCGCGGGCGCACCACCCGAGTCGGCGCGTACCTAGAGTACGCGCCGCGCGTGTAAATAGTGAACAGCCTCCAGAGGCAATAAAGATAATTCGTTGCTTTTACTTGTTCGCGTATTATTTCACGCATCCTACTTTCAATTCCCTATTCGGTGGCACAGTGAAGAATACCGCCGGCCTCGGCGGTCGTGAGTACGTAGTATTCGCGTGATAACTGAGCAGCTGGGGCAGCACGCTCGAGAGAGAGCACGACGACGAAGTCGCGCGTTGTAACGGAGCGAAAAGGCGCGGCTGCTGCTGAAAGCAGCCGACGGCGAGCATCAGCACGGAGCTGACGGGCCGCTAATCATCGAGGGTTGGCACGAGTAAGTGCTCACGCCTGTTAATTGCTGCGCCGTTGATCGGCAAGCCCGCGTTGAGATATAGCGCATCGAGGACAGCTTTTAGCCCGTTACAACACGTGATTTGACATGTAATTAATCATGTGATTAATCACGTCAATATTTTCGGTAGGGTTATACTAAATTTTAAATATTGATTAGAATTATATCATAATTCATGAATACATCTTCATTCTATATATAAATAAAAAAAAAATATTTTTAATAGTGAAAATATATTATACATACACCTTATATGGGATTTTTTACCGAGCGGTCTGTAAATCCATTTGATCCAAAGATATTGAGATTTTAACATTTATATCCTGCCGTAACCTACAGGCTGAACTATTTGATATTTCTTAATGGGATATGGGCCAAAATCTTTTATTTTTATATCTCCTTTTACTGAAGCTATTTGCATACCTTAATTATTCCAATTAATATTTTTAAAGTAAAAAATTTGATTTAAAACCCACGTTTTGGAAGGAATTTTTAGAAAATGTTGAATTTTAACTCAAATTTTTATCTTTAAAAATATTAATTGGAAAAATTAACAGATGCGAATAGCTTCAGTCTAATATCTTTGAATCAAATGGGTTTGCAGACCCATGGTAGGGCCTATTTCATAAAAAATAAACTATATTGGTATTATACATACATATATACATATATATATATATATATATATATATATATATATATATATATATATATATATATATATATATATTTATATATATTTCTATATTATATAGAGGAATGTTACCACGTAGCCCCCCTCACCCCCTCCCCAGCGCCTCCTCACCGCCCTCAGCGCCCCTTCATCACCTCCTCAGCGCCCCCTCACACCCCCTCACATTCTCCTCAGCGCTCCACGTCCCTCAGCGCCCCCATCAGCACCCACCTAGAAACCCTCAATGTCCCCTAAACAATGAAATGAAAGAGTACATTCTCATAGTTTTTACACAAAATTTGTAATATTAAAAATGTAAATATTATGTAAAATTTAATATTTGGAAGCAAAAAAATTATAGTTGAAACGAAAAAACAGTTTTTTCCACGCCACGTCCCTGGAGGTACTGTTAATGGACGAGTTGGATTTTTATTTAAAGTCGCATCCTTCGACAATAGCCCTACATAACCACTTTTCCTGTTAGAAAAATTTTTAGAAGGATATAAATGTACAGTTAAAAGCAATTCCTTTGGAAAAACTTTTAGAAGGATACAAATGTATAGTCAGAAGCAATTCCTTTGAAAAAACTTTTAGAAGGATACAAATGTATAGTCAAAAGCAATTCCTTTGGAAAAACTTTTAGAAGGATACAATCTGAGACAGTCGAGAGTCTCGGGGTGGTGCTGGACCGTACACTTTCTTGGACATCGCAAATTAATCGAATTACTCTAAGAGTTAATCGTGTACTGTACACACTTCGTGCCGTGCGCTCTTGTACCACTCAGTCGCTCCGATAGCGTCTTGTTCAGGAGCTAATTTTCCCTCATTTTGATTACTGTTGTACCATCTTACTTGACGCCACCGTTGAATAGAAGACCAGATTACAAACATTGCATAATTCTTATATCAGATTCATTTTTGGATTAAGGCGGTTCATATAACGCCCTACCGCGAGCGTTTGAATTGGATGCGCACGGACACTCGGAGAATATACTTCACTGGTATACTTCTTTATAAAATCTTCAACTTTCGTAAACCGTCCTATTTGCTTAGTATGTTTACTGCTCGCCAATCTGAGCGTCTGGCTAGGGAGGTTACTGGAGACCTTACAATTCCACAGATGAGCTCCCAATTTGGCATCTGGTCCTTCCGATCCCGAGGAGTTCATCTGTGGAATTCCCTTCCTAGATCTATCAAATATCTTCCAAGCTTATCGCGTTTTAAGAGCGCTTTTCGAGCTCATTTACTAGCGCTAGACTAAGTAAATACGATGTCATCTTTGTTAGTTAATTATTTATTTATTTGTTCTAAGAATAACTGTTATCTATATCACGATTTACTTTATACACTTCTCATGACTCTTAATTTATTGTAAATACTTTATGTGCACATATGACTGAACTCTGTACGTTTTTTGGAATTACTAAAAATAAATGCAATAATAATAAATAATAATAATAATAAAATCGTATAGTCAGACGCAATTCCTTTGGAAAAACTTTTAGAAGAAATCAAATGTATAGTCAGAAGCAATTCCTTTGGAAAACCTTTTACAAGGACACAAATGTACAGTCAGAAGCAATTCGTTGGAAAAATTTTTAGAAGAATCTAAATGTATAATCAGAATGTATTGAGGAGTAAAGGAGTTGTATATTACAATATATAATTGTAATATAAAATTACATTTTAATAATTCAAATAATATTCATTCATTTGGAAACAATTCAAATGATTTTAAATTAACTTTATTATTTACTGGCAATTATGATTCAGGTCATTACGATATTATGTAAAGTTTAATATTGGGGAGCAACAAAATTGTAATTGAAATGACAAAACAGTTTTTTCCACGCCACGTCACCCTAGATGCACTGTTAATATGCGCGTGGGATTTATATTTTAAGTGGTATCCTTCGCGAGTAGCACTACAACCACGTTCTAAAAACTTCGGAAAAACTTTTAGAAGAATAAAAATAGGATACCGTGATCAAAAAGGTGATTGCTCTAGGGCAAGGCTTTTGTTAATAGTCAAAAAAACCTCCAACTTTAACACAATATGGATTTGAGCAAAATCTAAGCTTTTTTCAAACTTTCAATCGCCATATTGGATCAGCCATTATGAATTTCGGAAGTCTGTTAGCAAAATCGTGATCAGCGACTTCGAAACCTCTGTAATCAAATTTTGAGAAAAACCTAAGCTTTCTTCGAACTATTAACCGACGTATTGGATCCGCCATTTTAAATTTCGAAAGTACAATAGCAAAATCTTGATCGGCGATCTCGAAAATCCCTGTATACCAATTTTCAACAAAATCTGAGCATTTTTCGAAGTTCTAACGGACGTATTGTATGCACGATGTTTAATTTGAATAGTTTTATAGCCAGATTGTAATTAGCGACCTCGAAATATAAATCTTGATCACCGACCTCGAAAACCTCTGTATATAAACTTTAAGCCAAGTCTAAGCTTCCTTTCAACTTTGAACCGTCAAATTGGATCCGCCATTTTGAATGACGAAAATTTTGAGAAAAATCTAAGCTTCCTTCGAACTTTTGACAGACCTTTTGAATTTTGGAAGTCTGTTAGCAAAATTATGATCATCGACTTCGAAATCTGTGTATTCAAATTTTGAGAATAACCTAAGCTTTTTTCGAACTATTAACCGCCATATTGGATCTGCCATTTTGAACTTCGAAACTCCAATAGCAGCATTTTGATCAGCGACCTCGCAAATCCCTGTATACCAATTTTCAACAAAATTTAAGCTTTTTTCGAACTTCTAGCGGCCATATTGAATCCGCTATTTTTAATTTGAATAGTCTTATAGCAAGATTGTGATTAGCGACCTCGAAAGTCACGGTATAAAAATTGTTAGCAAAATCTAAGCTTCCTTCGAACTTTTGACAGCAAAAAGGTAATTCCTCTAGTGCAAGGTTTTTGTTAATAGTCAAAGAACCTTTCAACTTCAAAATAATATAGATTTGTCGATACAAAAGTATGGGACTATAGTCAACGAGGTTATTGCTCTTAGGCAAGGCTCTTGTTAACTGGCAAAGAACCTTATTAATGTACAATATGGATATCTCAGGTGTATAATATTTCAACAATTTGTTGAAAAAACTTTCAAAAGGGTTAAATATATAGTCAGAAGCAACTACATTCCAAAAACTTTTAAAAGGATATAAATAGTATACAGTAATTTAAAAGGTGGATCCCTTAAGGCAAGGCTTGTGTTAACAGTCAAGGAATCTTCATACTTTAAGAAAGGAAACGAAAAGAGGTGCTTCCTCCAGGGAAAGGCTTATGTTAACAGCCAAGGAATCTTCAAACTTTAACAAAAGAAACGCAAAAAGGTGGTTTCTCCAGGGCAAGGCTTATGTTAACAGTCAAGAGAGCTTCAAACTTCAACAAAGGCAACGTAAATTACGCGTTACAATTGAAAAAAGCAGTTGTCTCAAACAATATGGATTTCTCAAATCATTGCACTATGGTCGAACTGGCCCTTGTAAATATCCCTAATGTATCTCGGACATATAATATATCCCTAATATATCTTATGTTAGACATATAATAAAAAATAAATGATATAAGAAAAGGAATTAGATCTTTTTAATAAATAGTAATGTAGGAACAAAAGTATATTGCTGAAATAATAAGGTACTTCTCGCTACGGTCGAATTCCCGTTTTTTATTAACTCGATAAAATATCTGATAAAACATTTTTATATAAAACTTTGATATATTATTTTATTTCATTAAAAAAAAGTTTTTATCTACGGCTTGGACATGAATAGCTTCTATTTTATTACCAAAGGGTATGACCAGTCATCGTACATTTAGATTACCTTTAGATTTAAGTAATATTGAAAGTGCATTTGTAAAATTAGATTCTGATAAGAAAAAATTGAGTCCATTTAAGTCCAGTGGAAGCTGCATGGTGATTACAACAATTTCCGTTGTGTGGTAGAAGTCATACAGTTATAAGACAAGTATAGGATAAGCCTGAGGATCGACCGCGCCACATATACATTGAAATGGGTGCTCGAGATTTTGAAATATTCACTGCGTTTTTAAATCGCATTTATATTATACCAATTAAGTATAAACAAGATTTATTTTTGTTATACTATGTATAAAAAAAGTTTCATACAAATAGATGCTCTCATATTAGAGTTATCAAGCAATGAAAAATTTTATGTCCCGTTTCCGATTTCACATTTTCCCCATGTTTCATCAGTCTTCCGGTTTCTTCCGACTTCCGCCATATGGATGTTTTATATATATATATATATATATATATATATATATATATATATATATATATATATATATATATATATATATATATATATATATATATATATATATATATATATATATATATATATATATATATATATATATATATATATATATATATATATATATATATATATATATATATATATATATATATATGCTGAATAGAATCCTCAAAGGATCCAAAAGATATATATACACACTATATATATATATATATATATATATATAAATATCTTTAAGCGTTATTTCTGGGACGTTTTTTGTATATATACCCGTTATTTCTGGGACTCCACGTTATTTCTGGGACGTCCCAGTTTTACACCCCCTGTTTTTGCGTTATTTCTGGGACCCCGCTAGAGTGTCGGTACTAAGAGAGGGATTATTTCTTTAGTCACTTGTATGGCGCAACTCTGAGAAAACGGACTATATAACACTGTATAATCCCAGAAATAACGCTTAAAAACATTTATATATATAAATATATATTTTTCCGTAAAAGCGGGTGCCGCAGGCGTCGTGGTGTTAGTCAATAACCTTAGGGTCATTATTTCTTTAGTCACGCGCTTGTTTATTGGTTGTTTATAACAATGTTTATATTTGTGTCACCACTGTTGTACAAATTCTTTATGAAATCCTCAAAATACTGTACAATGATATTTATATATATATATATATATATATATATATATATATATATATATATATATATATATATATATATATATATATATATATATATATATATATATATATATATATATATATATATATATATATATATATAGTATGTATATATATCTTTTGGATCCTTTGAGGATTCTATTCAGCAACATACCAATACTTTGAGGATTTTTCGGCACTTTGAGGATTTATCCTCAAAGTGCCAAGGTATGGAACGGTACTTTTGAGGATCTATATTAGTACCTTCTACCCAGAGAGGGGATTATTTCTTTAGTCAAGCGCGCAAGACTCTGGCGAAAGAAACTCTAGATCCTCAAAGTTACGGGTATGAATAATGTATATATATATATATATTCCTATATTATATAGTTGTTTCAGAAAGTTGACCGATCAGCCCCCCCACGCCCCCTCGCCGCCCCCTCCCTCCTCACTATCCCCCACACACCCCACCCCCCTCAAAAAACCGTTAAAATACGTCTCTATATATGAGTTTTAGACTCTCCAAAGGCCCCTCAATCCCCCCCCGCAATGTCCCCCCTTATACCCCCTCAGATCCCCCCCTCAATTCACCCCCTTAATTCCCAACATCTTTCCCTCGATTATCTTTTAATAAAGGCAACAGGTATAAACAAAAGAATAATTTTCACTTTTATAGATTGTTCCCTTTATTAAAAGAAAAGAAAGAGTGTTAATAGTTAAAAGCTTCCTCTCATTAGCATATTTTATTATAAAGGGAATAAGCAAAAAAATAGTTTTCCACGTCACCATGGAGGTACTATTCATAGACGTGTTGGATTTATATTTTGATATATTTCTTTTAATAAAGGGAATAGGTACGCAGAGACAGAGACGTAGAGACAGAGACGTAGTGTCAGGCCAGCAGAAACAAAGTCATAGAGACCGAGTCGGAGAGACAGAGACATAGAGGCAAAGACGAAAACATAGAGACGTAGAGATAGACGCGTAGAGACAAATGCATAGAGACAAAGACGTAAAGACAGAGTCGGAGAGACAGAGACATAGAGGCAAAGTCGGAGAGACAGAGACGTGGAGATGGATACGTGGAGCTTGAGACGAAGAGACAGAGATGTAGAGACAGACGCATAGAGACAAATGCATAGAGACAGAGACGTAAAGACACACTTGGAGAGACAGAGACATTGAGACAGAGTCGAAGCGATAGAGGTACTAACCAGTTCTTCAAATTTTGTTCTGATTTAAAATCGAGAGAACTCCCTTAAGCTATTCCTTAAACGATTATTTGTAATATAAAGGGAATAGGTATAAACAAAAGAATAGTTTTCACTGTTATAGATTGTTGAAACGAGTGTTAATAGTCAAAGGCTTTCTCTCATTGGAATATTTTATTATAAAGGGAATAAGCATAAGCAAAAGAATAGTTTTCCATGTCACTTTAGAGGTCTGCATGGATATATATAAACATACGTGAATATACATAACCATACTTGATCATATATGGATTTTGTCTCTATATAAAAAACACATGTTTGTATAAACAAGTATAGTCATAGATGACTATATATGATCATATATGGATATATATAATACTTTTGTATGTCATCTTCATACGTGTCCATATACATCCTTATATCATCGTCGGGGGCTGACGAGCAAAGCGAGTAGGGGGGTACCCACCCTAATATATATATATATATATATATTCACATCTGGGACGCATTTTGAGGATTATATAAGTCATATATACCGAATTTTGAGGATTTTGTAGGCATTTTGAGGAGTCTCCTCAAAAGTCCAAAGCACTCGAGAGGCATTTTGAGGATTTTTCAGCGGTTTCCACAATAGTGTGTTAATACATCGATTTCGGAAATTCCGTGATATTTTTCCGTAAAAGCGGGCGCCGCAGGCGTCGTGGTGTTAGTCAATAACCTTAGGGTCATTATTTCTTTAGTCACGCGCTTGTTTATTGGTTGTTTATAACAATGTTTATATTTGTGTCACCACTATTGTACAAATTCTTTATGAAATCCTCAAAATACCGTATAATGATATATATATATATATATATATATATATATATATATATATATATATATATATATATATATATATATATATATATATATTGTAACGGATAATTAATTTCCCTGGCTGCTCGGTAATTATCCAGATACAAATATAGTGCATGCGGCGGCGAGGCTAGCGCACCTCGTGCAATGCACACCGCATGCGAGTGTTTGAATTTTGAATAAAGATGGGAGAACGGGGTAGTAAATGAATAATCACTCGCGAGGATTTAATAACAGTAAAGTTTATTGAACGAGTCAAAGAGGGGAAAGTGAGACACGGCGCACAATGCGCGATTCGCAGGCGCGGAAAGGAGGCCCGAGTTGTCGCGAATTAGAGAGAGAGAGAGAGAGAAGAGTCGAGCCGGTACTTACACGGGCGTTGCACGCTGTCGCCGGCCTTGGCTCGCACCGGGTCCACCACCTGGTGCGTCGCTCGCTCTCGGTTACCTCTCGGGGCTGGAACAGGCCACCCCGTCGTGGCCGGGTGCGCACTTACTCACACTCACACACTCTCGGGTCGCACGTCACGAACTTTGGCAGTTTGGCTCTCAAAGGCCAGGAGCTCGGGCGCTACCCAAAACGAGACTGATTGACTCTCTCACGAGTCTAAACGGTTCGCGCGCGCTCCTCGCGCTCTCTCTCTCTCTCTCTCTCTGTCTCTCTCTCGGCCGGGCGTCCTTCCGCGTCGTCTGCACCTATAACAACTGTGAGGAATTAGTACAGGATTAATGCGGGGAGAGAGAAAAATGACGGAGAATAATTTTCCGTCATAATATATATATATATATATATATATATATATATATATATATATATATATATATATATATATATATATATATATATATATATATATATATATATATATATATATATATATATATATATATATGGGATATTTCAGGTGAAGTCAGCAGCTCAAAATTTTAAAATCGCTCAAAACTCGTTTTCTTTTAGTTTTTTATGAAAACAAAATGTTCCTCAAATTTTAGGTCGATATTTGCAAAAATAAAAAAGCTATGCAAGATTCAAAATTCAATTTTTTTGCAATTTTTGGTTAACATCCAAGTTTATTAATTTTTTAACTCAAAATCTTGAAACTTTTCGTATAGAACATTGATTGGCAAAAAGTTTGCATTTTCTCTGTAGAATATGCTAGAATTTGTTTTATGACCTTTTTTGAAAGTCTTTGATTGGCTGCTTCTTAGTATACCTTCATCGAAGGATATTGAGGCTGTGGCCAAATATTTTTTATTCGACAAAATTTTTTTATATTCTTCTTCGAAAACCCTTCACAATGCTTTTTTGATCAATACTGGCCGAGCAAAGGGAAAAAAGTTACAATTTTTTGAACTATCAAGAAAAATCCATAATTTCAATTTTTGATAACATGATTAATGAAACTGAATATTATTCATACATCTTAGGGCATGGCACGTAGCACTGAATTTTGTTAGAGCATCAAATAGAACATTATATATCAATAATATTAGGCTTACACAATACGTGATATCTAATTATGAATGAATAATAAATTAAGCTATAGAGGTTAATTACTATAAAGCTGTCAAAATAAAATCAGGCAACAGACAGTTAGTTATGCAATGTATATTCCAATAACAACACACAAATACTGCTCTATTATAAATTTTATTTATAATTTTATTTATAATTTGTAATTTTATTTTTTTTAAATTTACAATTTTTTTAAATACCAAGCAAAATTCATAATTTCAATTTTTGATAAAAAAATTAATGAAACTGAATATTATTCATACATCTTATGTCATGGATCGTACCACTGAATTTTGTTACAGCATCAAATAGAACATTATAAATATCTATTTTCAATAATATTAGGTTTACACAATAAGCAATACCTAATTATGAATGAAATTATGAGTCTGTAACCTGATTTTATTTTGACAGCTTTATAGTAATTAACCTCTATAGCTTAATTTATTATTCATTCATAATTAGATATCACGTATTGTGTAAGCCTAATATTATTGATATATAATGTGCTATTTGATCCTCTAACAAAATTCAGTGGTACCGTCCATGCCGTAAGATGTATGAATAATACTCAGTTTCATTAATCATGTTATGAAAAATTGAAATTATAGATTTTTCTTGATATTTCAAAAAATTGTAACTTTTTTCCCTTTGCTCGGCCAGTATTGATCAAAAAAGCATTTTGAAGGGTTTTCGAAGAAGAATACAAAAAAATTTGGTCGAATAAAAAATACTTGGCCGCAGCCTCAATATCCTTCGATGAAGGTATACTAAGAAGCAGCCAATCTGAGACTTTCAAAAAGGGTCATAAAATAAATACTGGCACATTCTACAGAAAAAATGCAAACTTTTTGCCAATCAATGTTCTATACAAAAAGTTTCAAGATTTTGAGTTAAAAAGTGAATAATCTTGGATTTTAACCAAAAATTGAAAAAAAATTGAATTTTCAATCTTGCATAGCTTTTTTATTTTTGCAAATATCGACCTAAAATTTGAGGAACATCTTTTTTCATAAGAAACTAAAAGAAAACGAGTTTTGAGCCATTTTAAAATTTTTAGCTGCTGACTTCACCTGAAATATCCCATATATATATACACGTACACTAGGGAGGTACCCCCCTACTCACTCCGCTCGTCAACCACCATTTTAAGTAACAACCCATTTGTTCTATTTTTTGCACATAACACAAGAGGTAAATAAATGAATGCGTTTTTTTAGTGGTATCCCGAGTAGGCCTAATCCACATTTAAATAAATATCATATATAATTTTTATTTTGATATTGAATAAGATTTTTTATAACATCATTTAAATACTTCTATTATATATATTTTTTAATAGGTAGTTTTTTTTAATATATTATATAAGAGTATTATTCACGATAAAAATTTTGATTTGATCCATACTTAAATAAATTTCATATACAATTTTCATTTAGTCGTTGATTAAGATAATATAACATCATTTGAACAATTTCTACTTTATTTTATACTGCTATTGCTTATATTTTATATTGTTAAATTTGTTTTTTGAATAAATAAGAGCATATTCACGTTAAAAATTTTGATTTAAAAATCGTTTCTTTGATTTTATTTGTATTTTTATATGGATCAAAAACCATCTATAAAATTGATTTTATTTATATTTTTTATAAGTTGTTTGAAAATAAATTTTTGATCTTTATTTAATTTTGTAAACATATCTTCGAATATTTCCTAACTAATTAGGTTATGTCAAGACGATACTGTACCGCTAACAGTCCACACGTACATATAATGAATTTAATATTGTTTATGCCGAGGTCAAAGCGTTCCTGTAGATGGCAACGCGCCGTCGATTTGATGTTTCTGGAACTCCTGCTACTTTTTTTGAACATCTGCTGCTCCTTCGCAGTGCCCTCGCAGAATATAGCGCGAGTTTACATTTAAATGTTACAAGTGAAAATGTTCACTATTTAAGGAGGTTCGTTACCAAAATGAATATTATCAGATCATTCAAAAAATTTAATATGTTGTTCTTGGATTGATTTTCTATAAGTGTGGGAATTGTCATATCATTTATCAACTCTGTTATGAAATTATTGAACTTAAAAGATCAACTCTTATACACAGGTTCTTATGGAAGTACCTTTACTAAAACACAAAACACTTAGGTTGTGATTCTTTACAAAATAGAAGAATGTTCCAAAAAACGTACGTACGAATCGTACGTAAGATTCGTACGTTTACAGACCTCGATACTGAGTACTGCGGCAAAACATAAATAAACGATCGAGTTCGTTGGCTGTGTGTGGGGGGGGGGGGGGGGGGGGGGTAAGCGGAGCGGCACGCGCGATGCGAGGGGAAACTTTCCTCCTTCCCCGCACGCTGAGAGGTATCTATCCTTCTTAAGGAAAAATAAAAGAAAAATTAATCAGAAGATACAGGCTTTTCATTCGCCCGTTATAACGAAGACTTCGTTAAAAAAAATTCCCCTTCTAATAATATGAAAAAATACAATGCTTTTTTTCGTACTTAGTCAATCAAGTTTTATTTAAGGTGGTTCCCTGGAGATCAGAGTTGATTCAACACATACTTGGAATTACACACGTAGATCAATAAAGACATAACGAATATCATATGAAATTGCAGAGCATTTTATCGTTTGGCTTCTGAGTAATTGCTGTGTAAAGTTACACGGATTACATGGGAGATATATCTATATATATCGAAACTGTCGCGTTATGAATCTGTTTACAACAATATCTAAGCAACGAGATTCAAGTTAGACTTGGAATTTTATGTACACATAGAATATATAATAAGGAATGTTTTCGCGCAAGAATGAAGTAGATTCAACGTTTCATTATTAAAATAGAACGTCTTAAAAATATCGCTTTCGCAGACTTGATATGTTTCGAGGGTTATCTACGCTCAGCGCTCCAGCGTGCACTCTCTATCTCTCTCGCCCAAAGCTGTCTGTCTCTCTCTTACCCAGGGAACCATCTTAAGTCACAGGGACGCGAAAGGACACGGAGGAACGCGGTGGGATAGTTTTCATTTTGCGGAGGAACAACGCAGAGGGACGATGCTGAGATATGCAGAGGATCGCGGGGGGATAGTTCTCATTTTGCAGTTTTCAATGTGGAGGGACAATGCGGAGGGATGCGGAGGGACGCCGAGGGACGCAGAGGGATGCAGAGGAACGCGGAGGGACACGGAGGGATGCGGAAGGACGCAGAGGGACGCAGAGGGACGCGGAGGGACGCGAAGGGACGCGGAGGGACGCGGTGGGACGCGGAGGGACAACGCGGAGAGACAAGACAGACGGCAAATAACGCAAAAGAAGAGTGAATTTTACATAATTTTGTGGAGGGGACTTTGTGGAGGGGTGCGGTGGGAAGCGGAGGGACGCGGAGGGACGCGGAGGAATGCGGAAGGATGTGGAGAGAAGCGGAGGAGTGGGGAGGGACGCGGAGGGATGCGGAAAGACACGGAGGGTTAGCATCTTAATATATAATTATACCCCCATCCGTTTATGGAGCCCATCCCTGTATATTAGTACTTACAGCCCAGAGATCCCTATGGCAAGTGACTAAAGAAATAATGGACCCTTGGGTTATAGACTGTAGATCGGGCTCCATAAACGCCCGAGAAAAATATTTTATGGGACCCGGGCTCCATAAAAGAAAACGGGCTCCATAAATATGCTCATGTGTATAAAAGGGCTCCATAAATCTGTTAAAACAAATGTATATATATATATATATATATATATATATATATATATATATATATATATATATATATATATATATATATATAATCATATGAACATGGACTTATGCTGACACCAATGTATAAGACCACGTGACCTGTCTGCATAAGTGTAGTACCGTTTATACAAGTGTCTGCACAAGTCTAGCGTGACTAAAGAAATAATCTCTCTACTTATGCTGACGTCTGCATAAGTCGGTCTCTGTCTGCATAAGTCTATTTAAATTTCGGAAAGTGTCTGCATAACTAGCGTTTCATATATTTATAGATATATATATATATATATATATATAAATATATATATATATATATATACTAGGGGGGCTTCGCACCCTGCTCGCTCCGCTCGCCAACCCCCATTTTCAGAGAGAAATTTTATAATAATGAAGTATGAAACTATCAAATTTTGACAATATGAAATTTTGATGGGTAAAATATCGGACTTAAGACGAATCAAAGGTAAAGGATATAATTTTTATGTTCTTTATAATTGCTTCAGATCAATGACATCGTTATATTAATTGAAGAAATAGTGTAGAGAATTGATCATGATACGAGGTGATTTTCGGCAAATTCTTCCAGTTATGAAATGTGGTCACAAAAATAGTATAATTGAAGAAACAATTAAATTTTCTGCGTTATGGTCACTTTTTAAAGTTTTAAAATTAAATCAAAATATTCGTTCGGAAAATAAAGAATTTGCTTCACTATTGTTAGAATTGGGTGAAGGAAAAATTAATCCATTTATTATTCCAAATAAATGGAAAACGAATAATATTTTTAAAGAAATTTATAGTATCATTAAGGGGTTATATCTGGTTGGAATTTTTTTTTTTTCCATTTTTTTTTATTGGCTTAAAGTATGGTAAAACATCCCTAGATTTATGATCAATAATGTCCAAACATGAAAGAAACTCAGACAAATTTTCAAAATCGGCACGCAGTAAAACCAAGTTTTAAAACCAAGTTTTAAAACCAAGCAGTAAAACCAAGTTTTCAAAATCGGCACGCAGTAAAACTCGATGAGTTTTCATCCGATTGATTTGAAATTTTAACTGTAGCTTCTTCATTAGATTATCTGTTTAAGTACACACGATTTCAACGATCGATAAACAATTAAAAAGTTATAAACAATTTAAGTCGATTTTTTTCGTCGAAAACGCAACTTTTTGTTTGAACAACCGCCATTTTGCGAAAAAAATTCCCAAAAATATAATCGTGTGTACTTCAACCGCAAAACTCATGTATATATGAAAAAAATTTTTTTATTGTTCCAGATGGTGATCCAGAGGACTTCTACTGCGTGCCGCAGAGATACTTTTTCAAATACTGCTTTACATTTATTGACAAATAGCCGCCATTTTGTAAATTTTCACCAATAAAAAAATTTTTTTATATTCCCAAAAAAGAGTTGCTTAACCGATTCATATATTATTTATTTATGCTCATTTAAAAACGAGATAAAAAAAAATATGAAAAAAGGCCTTTTTTTTTGAGCTCCAACCAGATATAACCCCTTAATATTAAAACTTCAATAGATCTTGTAATCTTAACCGCTCATAATAAAGATACTAAAATTATTAATAATAAAGTTTTAGAATTATTGAATAAAAAAGTACATACGTACTATAGTTTAGATTATGCAACTCATAAAGGAGTTGATAAAACAGACGAAAATTTTCATTTAAATTATCCAATTGAAATGCTTAACAATATTAGAGAAGGTATTCCACCTCATGAATTAAAATTGAAAGTAAATGCTATTGTTATGTTAATTAGAAATATAAGTATTGTACAAGGAATGTGTAATGGTACACGTCTAAGAAAATAATTACAGGCGAAAGAATTGGTGAAGAGATTTTTATTCCACGAATAACATTAAATACTGCAGATTCATCTTCATTTCCTTTTATTCTTTATCGTAAACAATTTCCAATTGTATTAGCTTTTGCCATAACAATAAATAAATCTCAAGGACAGAGTTTCGATTCTATTGGAATTTTTATTAGACGACCACTATTTTCACATGGTCAGTTTTATGTTGCTTTATCCCGATGTAAAAATCCTAACAATATATTTATTGAAAATTGTTCAGAAAATTCTTTAATAATAGATAACATTGTATGGAAAGAGATTTTTGAAATATAATCTATAATTTAAACTATAAGATTTGATGAGTGAAAATTTATGTCGTATTTGTATATGATCTCAATTTCTCCTAAGCTCAAGGAATTTATAACAATAATCATTTTAATTAAAATATTACCCTTTGTGAAAATATAAGACATGTTGTATCTTCTCATAAGTTTAATATCATTCATAATCTGAATATTGTTGTACATTTAATAAAAAATTTTTTCATAATTATTTAATATATTAATGTGAAAAATTTGTTTATTAAATGTAATAAACATGTGACTTAATTTTCATTAAATGTTTAACTTTGCACAATTTTTATTTTAAAGAAATTACAATAATAAGTAATGAAAATTAAGTCACATCTTACACGGTGGAGGAAGGAAGGGCTAGGTTGGAGCCAAAGGTAAAGACGAATCAAAGGTAAAGGATATCATATTTATGTTCTTTATAATTGCTTCAGAGCAATGACATCTCGTTATATTAATTGAATAAATAGTGTAGAGAATTGATCATGATAGGAGGTGATTTTCGGCAAATTCTTCCAGTTATGAAATGTGGTCACAAAAATAGTATAATTGAAGAAACAATTAAATTTTCTGCGTTATGGTCTCTTTTTAAAGTTTTAAAATTAAATCAAAATATTCGTTCGGAAAATAAAGAATTTGCTTCACTATTGTTAGAATTGGGTGAAGGAAAAATTAATCCATTTATTATTCCAAATAAATGGAAAACGAATAATATTTTTAAAGAAATGAATAGTAACATTAATATTAAAACTTCAATAGATCGTGTAATCTTAACTGCTCATAATAAAGATACTAAAATTATTAATAATAAAGTTTTAGAATTATTGAATAAAAAAGTACATACGTATTATAGTTTAGATTATGCAACTCATAAAGGAGTTGATAAAACAGACGAAAATATTCATTTAAATTATCCAATTGAAATGTTTAACAATATTAGAGAAGGTATTCCACCTCATGAATTAAAATTGAAAGTAAATGCTATTGTTATGTTAATTAAAAATATAAGTATTGTACAAAGAATGTGTAATGGTACACGTCTAAGAATAATTGAATTATATGCTTATAATACAGTGTAACGCGTGTCTAGCTGCGATTCTAATCTACCGCGCGAAGGTAGTGAGCGCGCGCGCGCAACTCCTGCGCAGCCGAATCGAGGCGCGCCGCGCGTAGCGAATCGGTCTCGCGACGCGTAAAATGCCCGTCATCCGTCGCGAAGCTGCTAACTGGTTCCCGCGAGAAAAGGGAGCCATCTTCGTGTCTGCCGTCGCGCAAGTAGGATCTCCTCCGTTCTTCGTGAGTTTACTTGTCCACGCCGTTCGATCGTTTTGTGAGACCCCGCGAGTGTAGTGGAGGCGCCCCAAATAGTGGAGGCGCGCACAAGAGAGACCGAGAGAGAGCGATACCGCGTAGCGTGTGCCACGAGCAGAACGAGCCTGCGAGCGAGGAGTCGGCAGCCAGCCCGCCTGCCGACCCAATACAGCGCGAAGAGAGAGAGAGAGAGAGCCCAACTGCTGTGCGAACGACAGGGAGCGAGAGAGAGAGTCGAGTGCACCGGCTGCTCCTTCCTAACGTAAGTTTTCTACTCTCCTCTCGCGGGTTCATTGTAAAGGCTCGCACGGAAATCGCCCCTTGCAAGCCTTCTGTGCCGTGTACGTGGGGGTGTGTGTCAGCCCGCCGTACTTTAACACCGCGCGCGAAATTAGCAGCTTCGCCGCGCGCCGTGTAGTTCGCGCGTTTGAATATTAACGGTCGCGCGCGAACTAACTCTTTGTTCTAATCAGCACGTGCGTTGTGCTTGTAGAGATTAGTGATTGTGAATATATTGTGATATCTAGTTACTCGTCGCGTTGTTCATTACAACCTGTCTTTCTCCCGGATACCGCCGCCTCCGCGGGAAAACGACTCCGCCGGTCGTTTTCATATCTGAGCATAGCGGCCGCGCGCTTTACTCTTCGAGCGCGCGCTTTTCACTCAGCGATCCAATTAGTTGGAAAGCGAAGTTCGTGTGCGATCTTCGCGTTGTTTTCGGGTTTCCAGGAGCAGATCCCCGGGCAAGTCATTTTAGTCTGACACCCGCGGCACCGTGTTCTAGGGCATCGCTGGCCTGTGGCTTGTTGGGATTTTCCCCCACTAGCCATCCCGTTACAACTGGCGCCACAACGTTTTGGGGGTGGAGAAGGACCTGCGACGCGTACGTGATTCGCGGCGAAGCTTGGCGCGAAGAAGCTGAGCAGCGTAGCTGAGCGTAAGCTGCAAACAAAGGCTCTTCGTGCCGCAGCTCGTAGGCGCGTGTGTGCGTGTGCGTGACACAGCCGTGCTGTTGCGAGAGTGCGGTCGAGAGGTTAGGCGTGCGATAGCCAATAACCCTCGACCTAGTGTGCCGACGAGGAGAGATATTGATCGCGGAATTTTTGGAGCATTGAGGAATTATTGTTAACAATTAAAGTTTTTTAATAACAATTAATTTTTTAACGACAAAATTTTTTTTTAGCGATAATTAATTTTTTTAATTAATTTTTTTTCTCGTCTCGTAAATTTTTTTTTCTTCTCGTCCTCTCGTATTTCCGATACGAATTATTTTTTTTTTGACGAAAAATAAAATTTTTTTTTCTTTTATCGTGCAGTTAGAAGAAGATCGAGAGAAAGTCGGCAAGCACTCTCGGAACAAAAAGTTGACTGTGCGCCCGAGTAAAAACTCGAGCGCAAAAATCCCCTCGAACTTAAAAATTGTTTTTATTTTTTTTTAGGTGAAAATTGTATTTATTTTTTGTGTTTTTGGTGATATTGTCCGTTTTGACACATATATATATATTTTTTTTTCACATATATTTATTTTAAAATTACAAGTGCGAGTAGTGGAGCGTAATTAATTACAAATCGTAATTACTTACAGAAATAGCTTTTATTTTTTTTTAGAGCCGCATAAGGGAAATCCTCGTGCATTATCGAGGTTAAGAGCAACCGCCGTAGCTCTTAGAAAGTAACCCGGGATCGCATTGAAAAAGCTAGCTCACGGGTTGAAAAGGCAAACTCTCTCTGCCATCAATCCGGATACTACTCGCGCTAGTAAAATAAGTTCGTGGGGAAGCGCACAGCCAATTGACACCATGGCCCGATCGTCGCAATTTGCGGAATCTGCGATACTCAATTGGGCGTATACACAGCCCGAAGAGGAAATTATCGAGGCCATGCAAGCCCTTGGTCTGCAGCAGTCAGATCTGCAATCAGTGAATATGCTGACAACGATCAAGTGGCTTATGGGCGATTACAGTGCCGCCGATTTTGTGCCAGAGCCGGAGCTGTCGGAGAAGCAAGCGTTTGCTAAACGCGAGCAGTCCCGAAGGGCGTTCATCGACTTAACGTTGATGAACAAGTCTGGGTCGACTATTGTGGATCCCAATACTGATCCAGACCAACCGCACCCGTTCATTACGCTCCTTGCTGACCCGATAGTGATGCAAAAACTCTCGGAGTCTCGGAGGATGAACGCTCCACAACAAGCACATAATGCAGTGGTGGAGCCAGCGGATGAGGCAAACGGCCAGGAGGGTTCCGGGACAGAGATATTGAGCTCTGCAGCACCCACCGGGACATTTCCAGCCGAAGCCGAGGGACAGCTCCAACAGCAACAGCTTCAACAGCAACAACTGCAGCAGCAGCAAATACAGCAGCAGCAAATGCAGCAGCAGCAACTGCAACAGCAGCAAATGCAGCAGCAGCAAATGCAGCAGCAACAAATGCAACAGCAGCAGCAGATGGAGCAGCAGCGACGGCAGCAACAGCAACAACAGCAGGAGCAGCAGCGGCAGCAAGAGCGAAAGCATCAAGAGCAGCAGCGACAGCAGGCGTTGCTAGAAGAGCAGCGCAGGCAACGACAATTCCGGCGGAGTCAAGAACAAGAGTCGTTGTCGGCACAAAATGGGCAGCACGCGTTCTGGCAGCAAACGCGAAGTCCACCGCAGCCACAGAGTTTTGAGTCGCCAAGTGCGGGGGAACAGCGTACCGCAGGGATTACTGTGGGAGATAACGTAGTCTCAGAACAGCTGCTGTCGGTGATCCATAGACTCGTCAAAGAGGTGGAAGAGCTCAAAGAGAGTGTGCGAATACTCCAAGAAGCTCGACACCCACCCTCAAGCACGCGCTTGGAGGGAGTCCAACTACCGAGTGCGGGCAGGGGACGAGGATCACCACATGTGAACTTTCAGGACACGTTCACATATGTGAATTTTGACAGCAGCAGCCCCAATACTGAATCGCCAAGGGACGCTAGGAGGAATAGCGGAAGAAATCCTACACAGCGTCAGGCGGGGGTGAGCGCTACACTGGACCAGTCTACGAGGCAGACGTACGTGCCTCAACAGACGAACCGTGATGTTGGCCAAATCGGAAGGAAATGGCACATCAAGTTCTCTGGGTCCTTGAAGAAGCAGAGCGTCGAGTTATTCCTCACGAGAGTAGAGGAATGTCGAGCTCTAGCAAATCTGACGTACGACGAAGTACTCTCGTCATTGTCAGAGCTCCTCAGTGGAGTAGCGGCCACCTGGTATAGGAGTAACCGTCATACGTGGTGATCTTGGCAAGACTTCCAAGAGGCCATAATACACATGTATGGCGGTGACAGGGGCCATCAACAGCGAATCCTAGCGGAGATAAACGCGAGGACTCAAGGCAGAAACGAACTCACGAGAGATTACGTAGTGAATCTGCAAGCCTTGATTCTCAAGTTAGTTCCGGTGCCTAGCATGCCCCAACAATTGGACATGTTGCACCGGAACATGCGGCCAGAACTACAAAAAATGGTGATGCGTAATCAAATTACGGATTACCGAGGGCTCCTGGATTTAGCCCGGGAGGCCGAATTAGCGCTCGCGGCAGATAAGGTGTATCACTCGCCACCACCGCCAGAGCGCACTTACTTGCCAGAGTTTGCCTACGTACCTACAGAGCCAACCACGGATCAGCGGAAAAAGCAGATTCCAGGAGTGGCGGCGATGGGGCAACAACAGCAGGAGCCTCGAGAAAGCCTCGAGGCTATGTTCCGTCGGGTGATGGCCGAGTGTTTGTCAAGCTTGACAAAGAAAGGCACCGACGGAAATAGTGGGCAAACGCCAAACCCACAGTCGTTCAAGAAGCCCAAGAAAAAGAATAATTGGGAGAACAGGCAGCGGGAAGGCGGGCAAAGTAATAATCAGCCTAGTGGCGGTAGTAGCGCGACCCACCAGGCTAGGCCGCCAAGTCCAAGGAGTAATGGACCTCCACAAAGGCCAGAGTACCGAAGGGGTTACGGCAACGAGCAAAGGGGAAGCGACCACAACCCCAATGCTGCCGGAAACCAGCAGGGAAACGGCCAAGGGGGCAGGTAAACACGGCCACACGCCCGCCCCCAGCTCTCACATCAGCGACCGAGGGTAACTCGGTCCAATTGCCTGAAGGAGAGAGCGAAGAAGTGCCCGCGACTCAGCAGAACGAAGATAACCAGGAAACATGCTCGCGATGGTGGCTTCAAGTAGGTGTAGCCGGCTACAGGCTACGGGCACTCTTCGATACTGGAGCTTCCTGGACTGGGATGAATTCCATCGGCTTACAGCTCGCTACAGCCTGTGGAAAAGAATTAATCCCGGCCAGCGGCCTAACGGCACGGGTAGCTAATGGGCCGAGCATAGCAGTGGTTGGCTATGTGTATCTACCCATGGTCGTGGCAGGCGTGGGCAAGGATGTGCGCGTCGCAATCATGCCAGACCTAGACACGGAGTGCTACTTGGGGGTGAACTTCATTAAGAAGTTTAGCGCCGTCTTAGACCCCACTGACAATACGCTGCATCTCAAAGATGATGATGCAAGCGTAAAGTTAGAAGTAGCCTCCATAACCGCCAATAATACCGTGTCCGTATCAGCTATAGGGTTGGCGGACCCAACAGAAGAGCAGCGCAAAGAAGCGGAAGCTTTAGTAGCTGAGCTGATGGGAAACGGCCTGGCACCATTAGGGTGTACTTCGTGGGTTGACCATGCAGTAGACGTCGGCTCCACAAGACCCATAAAACAGAAGTACTACCCAGTATCTCGAAAACTCGAGGAAGAGATGCACAAGCAGGTGGAGGAAATGCTACTCGCGGGTATAATAGAACCTTCGACAAGCGGCTGGTCAAGCCCTGTGGTAATGGTACGCAAGTCCAACGGGAAGTTCCGTTTCTGTGTGGACTTCAGAAAAGTGAACGCAGCGTCAAGGCCAGACGCATACCCGTTACCATACATGGAGAGTATCTTAAGCAAACTGCAGAAAGCGCGATACATATCCACGTTGGATTTAAGTAGTGCGTACCATCAAATACCACTAAATCCGGAGTCCAAAGAGACTACGGCCTTCACCGTGCCAGGCAAAGGGTTATTTCAATTTACAAGAATGCCCTACGGTCTTTCGTATGCCGGAGCGTCCTTCCAGAGGCTGATTGACAAAGTCATCGGCCCCGAACTCGAACCTTTTGCTTACTCGTATCTCGATGACATAATAATAGTCACAGAAACATTCGAGGAGCATAAAGAGGTTCTAAAAAGAGTTCTAGATAGGATAAAGGACGCGGGCCTCACAATAAATCGCGAGAAGAGTGTCTTCTGTCGCGATGAGGTCCAATATCTCGGGGTCATAGTAAATAGGGATGGTTTTAAACCAGACCCCGAGAAAATAAAGCCCATTATGGAATATCCGGTGCCGAAAAACCTCCGTCAGCTGAGACGCTTCCTAGGAATGGCCTCGTGGTATAGAAAGTTTTTATCAAACTTCGCCACAATTGCTGAACCACTGACCGTACTAACGAAAAAGGATCGGAAATACGAGTGGTCAACGGCACAAGAAGAGGCCTTCCAAAAGCTAAAAGCACTAGTTGCTTCTGCACCGATTCTCCACAGACCGGTATCTAACGCACAGTTCGTGGTGCAAACTGATGCGAGCGATACAGGACTTGGAGCGGTGCTATACCAGATAATAGACGGCAACGAAAGAGTCCTAGAGTTCGCTAGTCGAACTCTGAGCGCGGCCGAGAAGAATTATAGCGTGACGGAACGAGAGTGTCTAGCAATTCTCTGGGCAATCAAAAAGTTCCGTCCGTATATAGAGGCCTATGACTTCAAGGTCATCACGGATCATAGCAGCTTGAAGTGGCTCCGTGATCTCCGAAACCCATCAGGCAGGTTAGCAAGATGGGCTTTGGAACTACAAAACCACAGTTTCACAGTTGAACACCAAAAGGGCTCTTCGAACAATGTCCCAGATGCCCTTTCGCGGATGTTCGAGGAAGAGGAGCCAGCGGTCGCCGCGTTAGAGCTCGAACGCGATACAAACGACCAATGGTACCTCGAAATTGTGAAAGAGGTTCAACAGCGGCCGCGAGACTTCCCCACGTTCAAGCTAGCGGGGGGGAGACTGTACAAGTACGAACCTGATGAAGTCATAGACGAGTCTCTCGGCGACGATGATGCATGGAAGTTAGCAGTCCCTCACGAAAAGCGACGCGAAGTACTGAGAGAATGCCATGACTTTCCAACTGCTGGGCACTTGGGCCGCGAGAAAACGCTAGAAAGAGTAAAGCGGAAGTATTATTGGCCACACATGTCTCGTGATGTAGCCAGATACGTGAGCCAGTGCCAAATTTGCCAGCAGAGCAAAGTCGAACAGCGCGCTCCAACAGGATTCATGGGACGCCGAATTACAGAGCGTCCATGGCAAATCGTGGCCAGCGACATTATGGGGCCCCTCCCAAAAACCACGCACGGCTACGAATACATTCTCATATTCCAGGACTTGTTCACACGCTAGATTGAAGTAATTCCGATAAAAAGGGCAGATGGTAAATCGGTAATTAAGGGACTCAACGAGCGAGTATGTCTGCGATTCGGAGTCCCGGAGGTGTTTCTCTCAGACAATGGGACTGAATTTAAAAATGCACCATTAGAGGCATTGTTAAAGGAGAGAAACGTGCATCACACGTTTACACCTCCGTATCACCCTCAGGCCAATCCTGTCGAGCGTGTGAATCGAACGGTGAAGACAATGATTATGTCTTACGCAGAGGAAAATCACCGGTCCTGGGATGAGAAACTGAATGAGCTGGCGTTCGCGTACAATACTGCCGAACACAGCTCCACAAAGATAAGTCCTGCCATGCTCATTTACGGCCGACAACCCGACCCACCGAAGACACTAAGGCGGGAGGAAGACAGGTTAGCCGAAGAGCAAGGGCAGCAAGAGGCGATAAACAATTGGGTGGTACGTATGGACAAGCTCCGCGAATTGCACGTTCGGGCGGCGGCCGACGCGCAAGCGGAGCAGGCGAGACAAGCCAAATATTATGACGCTCATCGTCGACCTCTAGAATTCTGTCTAGGCGATCATGTATGGAGAGAGAATAAGGTACTATCCTCAGCAGCTGAGGGGATTTCTGCCAAATTAGCTCCGAAGTACGCGGGGCCCTACACGATTGTGAATATTCTAGGCGAAAACACCTATGAGATCCAAGGTGAGGATGGTCGAACGATACGTCCCGTCCATGCGCAGCAACTCAAGAGATACGTCTCAGCAGAAGTAGCCCAGGCGCTACCAGCGAGGGACTCTTCAGCCGAACGGAACACGTCAGAGGGACACAGAGTTAGCCGGGGGAATGTACAGCCCCGGGCGACGGCTAAGAGGCGCGGTCCACCTCGTAAGACCGCGCTATTAGTTAGGCCAGGAAAGCGTGCGAGCGATGGCCGGCCTATGCGTGTGGCCGGTCCAACAGAACCCAAGCGAGGCCCAGGGAGGCCAAAGGGTTCGAAGAAGAAGCCCGTACTTGCTGATGCCGAACTAATTAGTCCTCGTAGAACCCGAGCGTATAAAAAGCAATAATTGTTCCGTCCAACTTGTGTCGTACGTACTAACCTGTGTTCGTCTTAATTCTCCAGTCCTCAATCTCACTCCTCCCCGGGATCGATTTACCTGTTTCAGGACATGCAAGGCCTGACTCCCGAAATAGCGGAGACGGCGAAGAAGGTGATCGCTGGATTAATCCAGTGCAATCCTGACCCCGCCGTCATCGATTTTTTGGAGCAGGTCGTGGAGGGCATCGACGCTGTGACACTGGCACCCCAGCCAGTGGAAGAGCCCTCCACCGTCATGATCGAGGAGATAGAGGCGCCGAAGCCAAGAAAGGGACCTTCGGAGCCGGCCTGGGCAGAGGCCGGTCCCAGTCCGCTTCGGCGACCTCGTCCCCCGAAGGAGCAGCAGGAAAGCCGGGAAGAACGGCTTTCACAAGAGGCGTCGGTCCGAGCCTCAGAGATGGCGCCGGAAGGAAACGCCGGCGCGGCTCGGGCCGACGAAGAAAGGAAAGAGAGTTCTCCGACCCAGGCCCCCAAGTGGGCACCGAGTGATGAAGTCGGTGCGGCCTGGGTCCCAGTGGAGAAGGCCCTCGAGGAAGCGCGGTGCCTCAGCAAGTCCTCGCGCGCTGCGGAGGACGCTGCCCTGGCCGCACTGGAGGTCTTTCTCCAGTGCCACGGTAAGGCCGGCGAGCGGCAAGCCGGCAAATGGGTCGGAATGGCCCAAGGCCGGCGCGAAGAGCTCGCGGCCGCCGCAGAGGCCAGGGCCGCCAGGCTGCGCCGCACAGCCTTCCAAAAGGCGGAGGAGGCTCGCCTGGCTCGTGCGCAGGAGCGCATGGAAGAGGCCAGGCGAGCCAGGGAAAAGGCGGAGGAGACGGCGCGCCGGGTCAAGGAAGAGGCCCAGCGCCGTCTCCAAAAAGAAGAAGAGCGCCTTAGGAGGGCGCTCGAAGAAGAGCGAGCGGCCCGGGATGCGCTCGACAGTAACGCAATCCCCCGGTGCTTCATGTGTGGCGAGCTTGGGGTGAAAAAGGCAAAACATTGCCCCAAGCAAGCTCGTCACAAGGGGCGCCGATCGTATTCCCGGGCCAGTTGAAGAGGGGTGAAGCCCTGAAGTTTTTTTTATATATTTTTTTTTATAAAAATTTAAAAAAAAAACCGGTGACTCCGATTCTGCAATGTTCCTTTCCGAACCTCCTTCTCCTAATCATTACTACCATATTAGTAGGTACGACGACGGCCATGATTAGCAGAGCTGCTCTCGGTCCCCTAAGCAGCGTCTGGCGGGGGGGTGTAACGCGTGTCTAGCCGCGATTCTAATCTACCGCGCGAAGGTAGTGAGCGCGTGCGCGCAACTACTGCGCAGCCGAATCGAGGCACGCCGCGCGTAGCGAATCGGTCTCGCGACGCGTAAAATGCCCGTCATCCGTCGCGAAGCTGCTAACTGGTTCCCGCGAGAAAAGGGAGCCATCTTCGTGTCTGCCGTCGCGCAAGTAGGATCTCCTCCGTTCTTCGTGAGTTTACTTGTCCACGCCGTTCGATCGTTTTGTGAGACCCCGCGAGTGTAGTGGAGGCGCCGCAAATAGTGGAGGCGCGCACAAGAGAGACAGAGAGAGAGCGATACCACGTAGCGTGTGCCACGAGCAGAACGAGCCTGCGAGCGAGGAGCCGGCAGCCAGCCCGCCTGCCGACCCAATACAGCGAAAGAGAGAGAGAGAGAGAGAGAGAGCGCAACTGCTGTGCGAACGACAGGGAGCGAGAGAGAGAGTCGAGTGCACCGGCTGCTCCTTCCTAACGTAAGTTTTCTACTCTCCTCTCGCGGGTTCATTGTAAAGGCTCGCACGGAAATCGCCCCGTGCAAGCCTTCTGTGCCGTGTACGTGGGGGTGTGTGTCAGCCCTCCGTACTTTAACACCGCGCGCGAAATTAGCAGCTTCGCCGTGCGCCGTGTAGTTCGCGCGTTTGAATATTAACGGTCGCGCGCGAACTAACTCTTTGTTCTAATCAGCACGTGCGTTGTGCTTGTAGAGATTAGTGATTGTGAATATATTGTGATATCTAGTTACTCGTCGCGTTGTTCATTACAACCTGTCCTTCTCCCGGATACCGCCGCCTCCGCGGGAAAACGACTCCGCCGGTCGTTTTCATATCTGAGCATAGCGGCCGCGCGCTTTACTCTTCGAGCGCGCGCTTTTCACTCAGCGATCCAATTAGTTGGAAAGCGAAGTTCGTGTGCGATCTTCGCGTTGTTTTCGGGTTTCCAGGAGCAGATCCCCGGGCAAGTCATTTTAGTCTGACACCCGCGGCAACGTGTTCTAGGGCATCGCTGGCCTGTGGCTTGTTGGGATTTTCCCCCACTAGCCATCCCGTTACAACAGGCATAAATAATTACAGGCGAAAGAATTTGTGAAGAGGTTTTTATTCCACGAATAAGATTAAATACTGCAGATGCATCTTCATTTCCTTTTATTCTTTACCGTAAACAATTTCCAATTGTATTAGCTTTTGCCATGACAATAAATAAATCTCAAGGACAGAGTTTCGATTCTATTGGAATTTTTATTAGACGACCACTATTTTCACATGGTCAGTTTTATGTTGCTTTATCCCGATGTAAAAATCCTAACAATATATTTATTGAAAATTGTTCCGAAATTTCTTTAATAATAAATAACATTGTATGGAAAGAGATTTTTTAAATTTAATCTATAATTTATACTATAAGATTTGATGAGTGAAAATTTATGTCGTATTTGTATATGATCTCAATTTCTCCTAAGCTCAAGGAATTTATAACAATAATCATTTTAATTAAAATATTACCCTTTGTGAAAATATAAGACATGTTGTATCTTTGCATAAGTTTAATATCGTAAATAATCTGAATATTGTTGTACATTTAATAAATAAATATTTCATAATTATTTAATATATTAATGTGAAAAATTTGTTTATTAAATGTAATAAAGATGTGAATTAATTTTCATTATATTTTAAACTTTGCACAATTTTTATTTTAGAGAAATTACAATAATAAGTAATGAAAATTAATTCACATCTTACACGGTGGAGGAAGGAAGGGTTAGGTTGGAGTCAAAGGTAAAGACGAATCAAAGGTAAAGGATATAATATTTATGTTCTTTATAATTGCTTCAGAGCAATGATATATCGTTATAATAATTGAATAAATAGTGTAGAGAATTGATCATGATAGGAGGTGATTTTCGGCAAATTCCTCCAGTTATGAAATGTGGTCACAAAATTAGTATAATTGAAGAAACAATTAAACTGTTTTAAATAAATTTCTTTAAATACATTATTCGCTTTCCATTTATTTGGAATAATAAATGGAATATTTTTTCCTTCACCCAATTCTAACAATAGTGAAGCAAATTCTTTATTTTCCGAACGAATATTTTGATTTAATTTTAAAACTTTAAAAAGAGACCATAACGCAGAAAATTTAATTGTTTCTTCAATTATACTATTTTTGTGACCACATTTCATAACTGGAAGAATTTGCCGAAAATCACCTCCTATCATGATCAATTCTCTACACTATTTATTCAATTAATATAACGATATGTCATTGCTCTGAAGCAATTATAAAGAACATAAATATTATACCCTTTACCTTTGATTCGTCTTTACCTTTGACTCCAACCTAGCCCTTCCTTCCTCCACCGTGTAAGATGTGAATTAATTTTCATTACTTATTATTGTAATTTCTTTAAAATAAAAATTGTGCAAAGTTTAAAATTTAATGAAAATTAATTCACATCTTTATTACATTTAATAAACAAATTTTTCACATTAAAATATTAAATAATAATGAAATATTTATTTATTAAATGTACAACAATATTCAGATTATTTATGATATTAAACTTATGAGAAGATACAACATGTCTTATATTTTCACAAAGGGTAATATTTTAATTAAAATGATTATTGTTATAAATTCCTTGTGCTTAGGAGAAATTGAGATCATATACAAATACGACATAAATTTTCACTCATCAAATCTTATAGTTTAAATTATAGATTAAATTTCAAAAATCTCTTTCCATCCAATGTTATTTATTATTAAAGAATTTTCTGAACAATTTTCAATAAATATATTGTTAGGATTTTTACATCGGGATAAAGCAACATATAACTGACCATGTGAAAATAGTGGTCGTCTAATAAAAATTCCAATAGAATCGAAACTCTGTCCTTAAGATTTATTTATTGTCATGGCAAAAGCTAATACAATTGGAAATTGTTTACGGTAAAGAATAAAAGGAAATGAAGATGAATCTGCAGAATTTAATCTTATTCGTGGAATAGAAACCTCTTCACCAATTCTTTCGCCTGTAATTATATCTGCCTTAACATTATAAACATATAATCCAATTATTCTTAGACGTGTACCATTACACATTCCTTGTACAATACTTATATTTCTAATTAACATAACAACAACATTTACTTTCAATTTTAATTCATGTGTTAAGTCCGGAAATAAGTGGAAATAAGTAGTAATTCGTTTTATGTAGGTTTATTATATAAAATACAATAATTTATTACCAATACAATCTGCTGGCTTCTGGTAGATCGATGTGTTGTAATTTCAATTACAATTCTTTTCTATAACACTTGCTTTTATAAATTTACTATAAATAACTTATACGATCTGCTTACTAGACGAGTAAGGCTTACGATTACAATTTCAATAACTTATAAAATCTGCTTTCTAGATGTGTAAGGCTTACGGTTTCAACTTCTCGATGTCGTAGAGGTACACGGAGTTCGCCAGGTTTCTTGTACGCTGTGACTGATTTGCGTGATGCATTTCGCAGTTTTATTATGCGGTTTAATTGGGTTATAGATGATAAATTGAGATCATCTTTATTAAGAAATTTTCGGTTGCGGCTTATACGCGTAGCATTTAAGTGGTAGCATTGTGAAATGCTGATTTGTTAAAAATTTACACGCCACTGTCTTCTGGAGGTCGATGGCTCTCTACGTCACACGGTCTACGGTACGATGCCTGAGCGAAATGCTGCGTTGCATTCTCGCGTTTATATGTCAGGAAATATCTGATGTGAATAAACTTTCAGAATGAAATTCTAAATCTATAATACGTCTCCGGACGTAACACATGAGGTGGAATACCTTCTCTAATATTGTTAAGCATTTCAATTGATTAATTTAAATGAATATTTTCGTCTGTTTTATCAACCCCTTTATGAGTTGCATAATCTAAACTATAATACGTATGTACTTTTTTATTCAATAATTCTAAAACTTTATTATTAATAATTTTAGTATCTGTATTATGAGTGGTCAAGATTACACGATCTATTGAAGTTTTAATATTAATGTTACTATAAATTTCTTTAAAAATATTATTCGTTTTCCATTTATTTGGAATAATAAATGGATTAATTTTTCCTTCAGCCAATTCTAACAATAGTGAAGGAAATTCTTTATTTTCCGAACGAATATTTTGATTTAATTTTAAAACTTTAATAAGAGACCATAACGCAGAAAATTTAATTGTTTCTTCAATTATACTATTTTTGTGACCACATTTCATAACTGGAAGAATTTGCCGAAAATCACCTCCTATCATGATCAATTCTCTACACTATTTATTCAATTAATATAACGATATGTCATTGCTCTGAAGCAATTATAAAGAACATAAATATTATATCCTTTACCTTTGATTCGTCTTTACCTTTGACTCCAACCTAGCCCTTCCTTCCTCCACCGCGTAAGATGTGAATTAATTTTCATTAAATTTTAAACTTTGCACAATTTTTATTTTAAAGAAATTACAATAATAAGTAATGAAAATTAATTCACATCTTACGCGGTGGAGGAAGGAAGGGCTAGGTTGGAGTCAAAGGTAAAGACGAATCAAAGGTAAAGGATATAATATTTATGTTCTTTATAATTGCTTCAGAGCAATGACATATCGTTATATTAATTGAATAAATAGTGTAGAGAATTGATCATGATAGGAGGTGATTTTCGGCAAATTCTTCCAGTTATGAAATGTGGTCACAAAAATAGTATAATTGAAGAAACAATTAAATTTTCTGCGTTATGGTCTCTTATTAAAGTTTTAAAATTAAATCAAAATATTCGTTCGGAAAATAAAGAATTTCCTTCACTATTGTTAGAATTGGCTGAAGGAAAAATTAATCCATTTATTATTCCAAATAAATGGAAAACGAATAATATTTTTAAAGAAATTTATAGTAACATTAATATTAAAACTTCAATAGATCGTGTAATCTTGACCGCTCATAATACAGATACTAAAATTATTAATAATAAAGTTTTAGAATTATTGAATAAAAAAGTACATACGTATTATAGTTTAGATTATCCAACTCATAAAGGAGTTGATAAAACAGACGAAAATATTCATTTAAATTAATCAATTGAAATGCTTAACAATATTAGAGAAGGTATTCCACCTCATGAATTAAAATTGAAAGTAAATGCTGTTGTTATGTTAATTAGAAATATAAGTATTGTACAAGGAATGTGTAATGGTACACGTCTAAGAATAATTGGATTATATGTTTATAATGTTAAGGTAGATATAATTACAGGCGAAAGAATTGGTGAAGAGGTTTTTATTCCACGAATAAGATTAAATACTGCAGATTCATCTTTATTTCCTTTTATTCTTTACCGTAAACAATTTCCAATTGTATTAGCTTTTGCAATGACAATAAATAAATCTCAAGGACAGAGTTTCGATTCTATTGGAATTTTTATTAGACGACCACTATTTTCACATGGTCAGTTATATGTTGCTTTATCCCGATGTAAAAATTCTAACAATATATTTATTGAAAATTGTTCAGAAAATTCTTTAATAATAAATAACATTGGATGGAAAGAGATTTTTGAAATTTAATCTATAATTTAAACTATAAGATTTGATGAGTGAAAATTTATGTCGTATTTGTATATGATCTCAATTTCTCCTAAGCTCAAGGAATTTATAACAATAATCATTTTAATTAAAATATTACCCTTTGTGAAAATATAAGACATGTTGTATCTTCTCATAAGTTTAATATCATAAATAATCTGAATATTGTTGTACATTTAATAAATAAATATTTCATTATTATTTAATATTTTAATGTGAAAAATTTGTTTATTAAATGTAATAAAGATGTGAATTAATTTTCATTAAATTTTAAACTTTGCACAATTTTTATTTTAAAGAAATTACAATAATGAGTAATGAAAATTAATTCACATCTTACACGGTGGAGGAAGGAAGGGCTAGGTTGGAGTCAAAGGTAAAGACGAATCAAAGGTAAAGGATATAATATTTATGTTCTTTATAATTGCTTCAGAGCAATGACATATCGTTATATTAATTGAATAAATAGTGTAGAGAATTGATCATGATAGGAGGTGATTTTCGGCAAATTCTTCCAGTTATGAAATGTGGTCACAAAAATAGTATAATTGAAGAAACAATTAAATTTTCTGCGTTATGGTCTCTTTTTAAAGTTTTAAAATTAAATCAAAATATTCGTTCCGAAAATAAAGAATTTGCTTCACTATTGTTAGAATTGGTTGAAGGAAAAATTAATCCATTTATTATTCCAAATAAATGGAAAACGAATAATATATTTAAAGAAATTTATAGTAACATTAATATTAAAACTTCAATAGATCGTGTAATCTTAACCGCTCATAATAAAGATACTAAAATTATTAATAATAAAGTTTTAGAGTTATTGAATAAAAAAGTACATACGTATTATAGTTTAGATTATGCAACTCATAAAGGAGTTGATAAAACAGACGAAAATATTCATTTAAATTATCCAACTGAAATGCTTAACAATATTAGAGAAGGTATTCCACCTCATGAATTAAAATTGAAAGTAAATGCTATTGTTATGTTCATTAGAAATATAAGTATTGTACAAGGAATGTGTAATGGTACACGTCTAAGAATAATTGGATTATATGCTTATAATGTTAAGACATAAATAATTACAGGCGAAAGAATTGGTGAAGAGGTTTTTATTCCACGAATAAGATTAAATACTGCAGATTCATCTTCATTTCCTTTTATTCTTAGCCATAAACAATTTCCAATTGTATTAGCTTTTGCCATGACAATAAATAAATCTCAAGGACAGAGTTTCGATTCTATTGGAATTTTTATTAGACGACCACTATTTTCATATGGTCAGTTTTATGTTGCTTTATCCCGATGTAAAAATCCTAACAATATATTTATTGAAAATTGTTCCGAAATTTCTTTAATAATAAATAACATTGGATGGAAAGAGATTTTTGAAATTTAATCTATAATTTAAACTATAAGATTTGATGAGTGAAAATTTATGTCGTTTTTGTATATGATTTCAATTTCTCCTAAGCTCAAGGAATTTATAACAATAATCATTTTAATTAAAATATTACCCTTTGTGAAAATATAAGACATGTTGTATCTTTGCATAAGTTTAATATCATAAATAATCTGAATATTGTTGTACATTTAATAAATAAATATTTCATAATTATTTAATATATTAATGTGAAATATTTGTTTATTAAATGTAATAAAGATGTGAATTAATTTTCATTATATTTTAAACTTTGCCCAATTTTTATTTTAGAGAAATTACAATAATAAGTAATGAAAATTAATTCACATCTTACATGGTGGAGGAAGGAAGGGCTAGATTGGAGTCAAGGAGGATTACGGAAGGATGACTCCCATGGTTTTTAAGGCTACTGGCGATGAATTCCATGGTTGTGTTCGGCTCATTATAAAAAAAATTATTGTGTAATTCTATGATTTCGGCATGTCCCAAAATCATATATATAATTATTATTATTTCTTATTTATAAAACCTAAGCTCAATAAAATCAAAAATTCAACGCGCCTATAACAGTACCTCAGTGGTGATGTGGAAAGCTGTTCCAAATGTGCGAAGTGTGGTAATAGTTGAAAACATAATTTTCTATGTTATTTCTAATAATAATTAGTATATTTTTGAGTTTTTTTAAATGTTAGAATTCAAAGATTTAGTGACGGTTTTCTCTTTGATGGTTTTTCGATTATCATAAAAAACAATAGTCCGGTAGTAGTCCAGAGGTGGAGGGGACGGTGGATGGGATGGTGGAGGGGACTTTAGGTGGAGGGCGGTGGAGGGGACGGTGGGCGGCGGTGGAGGGGGTGGTGGAGGCCGGGGGAGGAGATGGTGGAGTGTGGTGGAGGGGACGGTGGAGGCCGGTGGAGGAGACGGTGGTGGGCGGTGGAGGGGATGGTGGAGGGCGGGGTGGAGACGGTGGTCTGACTGAGATTAAAAAATAACGTGATTTTTGAACGAATTTAACGTTAAAAAGTGGAGGGTCGGTGGAGGGGGCGTCGGAGGGCGGTGGAGGGGGCGTCGGAGGGCGGTGGAGGGGACGGTGGAGGATGGTGGAGGGAACGGTGGAGGTACTGTGTTCAGATATAGCAGTAATGCCTATATAATATAGGGATATATATATCTATATATATATGTATTAGAACAGATTCCAGGAACAAGATCAAGATGTGTCTACCAACTGTCTTTAATAGCGTGCGATGCATAATGCACATTAAGTACACGAACACAATGCCCGAGGCAGAGACCCTATTGTCGGTATTGAAGGCTTAGGTAGTCAGATACTTACATAACTGTTATAATACGGATTTTGAAAAAGATTATTATAATATAATAAGTATAAAAGTAATAATATAAGTATAAAAGAAATAATATAAATAAAGTTTCAAGTAAGTGATTAACGGTTGAAAAAACTACTTCAAAAGGCAAAAGGGATGAGGTGAAAGAAATCAGCTGACAGTCAGATAAGTGTTTAATTTCTCTATTTCAACAGCTGGATTTTATATAAAAAATAGTGATACTTTCTCTTTTTTTGACAGCTTTTTCTTTCTTTCAGAACAGAGCATCGCATTCTTCATGGACAATAAATGTGCCATGGCAATTCTTTTTATAGCAGTAGTCAGATGAGCAAGATATTTTGAAGACAATTCATCAGGTTTTATAAAGAAGCTCAAGCACACAGGCACGGATCCAGAATTTTCGTTTGAGTGTGGGGGGGGCGAATTTTGTTCGGCGAATTTTTGCGTAGGCATGAATCCAGTGCTTCCGTTTGAGGTGGAAGAAGGGGGACTATCTATAAACGTATATATGAAATAAGGCTAAAAAAATTCTAAAACCCTAAACAGTTAGATAAACGGGAAAAGCGATTTCGACTTTCGGAAAAGATATTTTAATAAAAAATAAAAAAATCAATTAGTCGGGGAAATCATCTCCGGCGTAGAAGAGTGTTTACACGCAGATGGGCAGACAAAATATTCCAATTAAAAGTTAATAAAAAAAAGAACATAAAAACTTAATAGGTGGTGGAGCTGGGATCTACATAAAAATAAATACGTATATCCTAAGTTCTAAACTGCTTTACCCCAAGCTAAGCAATTAACAGTAGAGCTTCACGATATTACAATATAATATCGATATCTTATCGTATCGTATCAATTTTCGAGACAATATCGATAAGATATGTAGCAAAATCATTTGAGACGATACGGATATTTTTATTACGAGATTTTCGATATTATCGATCTCGATTAAATAACAATAAACGTAGCCGGGGGACGCGAGATCCACGCATATTAGGGAATTACGTAGACGTGAAACAATAAGCAAGACAATTATTTAAGCAATTTAAACCCAAGTAGGCGGGGTATATGAGGTCCACACATATTAAGGAATTACGTAGACCTGCAACATCAAGACAGACAATAATTTAAACAATTTCTAAATCCAAGTAGCTGGGGGACGCGAGGTCAACGCATATTAGGGAATCACGTAGACGCGTAACAATAAGCAAGACAATTATTTAAACAATTTGAAACCCAGCAGGCGGGGGATATGAGGTCCACGCATATTAGGGCATCACGTAGATATGCAACAATAAAAGATAATTATTTGAACAAGTTTTAAACCAAAGTAGCAGGGGAATGCGAGGTTCACGCATACAAGGGAGTCACGTATACATGCAACAACAAGCAAAATAATTATTTCAATAATTTTTAAACCCATGTAGCCGGAGGAAGCGAGGTCTACGCATATAAGAGAGTCATGAAGACATGAAATAATAAGTAAAATGATTATTTGAATAATTTTTAAACCCAAGTAGGCGGGGGATATGAGGTCCACGCATATTAGGGAATTACGTAGATGTGCAACAATAAGCAAAACAATTATTTAAACAATTTTTAAATCCTCGTAGTCGGGGCCAACGTATATAATGGAGTCATGTAAACGTACAACAATAATCAAAACGGTTATATAAATAATTTTTAAACTCAAGTAGTCGGGGGACGCGTGGCTTACGTATATAAGGGTGTCATATAGATATGAAGAAATAAGCAAAACGTTTCTTTAAATAATTTTTAAACTCACGTAGCCGAGGGACGCGAGTTCCACGGATATAACGGAGTTACGAAGACGTGCAGCAATAGGCAAGACAATTATTTAAACAGAAATTATGCTTTTCTCGATCAGGCGGGGGTAATATACGAAATAAAACAAGTTTATTTCTTAAGTATTATGAGCAACGTTTCGTTGACTAATCTGTCAACCTCTTCAGGCTCTTAACAATTTTTGTTGTATGTTAACCCATGTTAACAAGTCAAAACGGACGACATTATTACGCCGAATTTTTAACTTATCGGAAATGAGGACGGATATTAAACTAAAACTATTTATCGTTTGCCTCCATCTATACGTGTACCTATAGTTACATTTTTACGTGTCACTTGCCTCCACCTTCTATTTGGTGTGTGGATTTTTTATTTATCACATGCCAATGTGTGCATGCATAGATACACTTCTATCAGGAACTCGTCTAACTCGCCTCCTTCTCTTATTTAGGGTTTAGCAATTAATTGTAAAGTTGGTGTTTTTTAGCGACATTTTCTTATTTCAATTATTTATTTATTTTTTATTTATCACAATATGACGCTAGGATTCGGGGACTTCATCCAAGTGAGTTTGGTGGGTATTTATCATTTCACGTTTTTGCAATCGGCTACTTAGCGTTACCTGACAGCTGATGTGCAACAATTAACTAACAATTACGTCAGCTACAAAATATCGATTTGCCTCATATTTCGTGGACATTGTAAGCTAGATCGGTTAGTGGATAGAATAAAATCTCAAACTAAATGAAGCATTTATGAAATTTATCGATTTTTCTCATAGATGAACGGCAATTAAGCAGAATGTAATCATACTAAAGTAATATAAAAATTTTGTTTAAATGGCAATTTGTTAATAAGTTCTATGATTCATTTAAAATTCTAAAATGGCCAATAAGTAAGACAGTCAAGTTTATAGTAAAGTACTATCCTATACATTTATTATCATTGATAATCAAACTAAATATATTGAAAAAAACAATTTTCTTTAGAAGTTTCTGCAGAAGTGTCAACTTAAATTTTCACGAAAAAAAAATTTCCGAGATAGCATGTTTTCCAAATCACAGCGAGATAACACGTTTTCAACGCATCTTCGAGATAGCATCCTTTTCCTCTAACCCGGCGATCTATTATAATCTTATAATGCCAATTTTAGTAACAAAATTATGTAATTTTTATTTCTAAGTGATAAGAAATTTATAAAAAATAATAATATAAACCACCAAAAAGTGACATTAAAGTAGAAAAATATAAGATATCAAAAATGTTGTCCGATTATAATTTCCTAAAAAAAACTTTATATCACGAGCGTCTAATAACACTTCTTAAATATGCTAAAAAGGCTAAAATTGCTAAAAATGGTATCTTCACCCTCTATAGATTAAAAATGCATGCATAACATTTTTTTTTTAATAATTCTTATAATATTAGATATCACCATAGATGAAAATATACCATCATCTACTAATTTTTTTCTCGGGACTCCAGCAACCATCTAGAAAAGTTATACCCTTACCTGCATAGTACATTAGTAGTTATGACAGTGAATAAATTAATCGTTTTAAATTTAATATACTACAGCATAAAAAATGTGATCGGCTTTAGCGACTTAAAGATACTTTTTTACATAGTTTTTGAAGAGAGAACAATGGTTTATAGCGAATAATTCTATTTTTTATTTTGGTGCATTTAAAAAATGTCTGTTCAAAACAAAGTTGTCGCAACAGCATAATAAAATGAAAAGTACATATTTCCTCTACTAATCAGAGCACATCTTTCAAATTCGGCTCATTTTATTTTTTTTACTCCCAAAATAAGCAGAAACTTTTTTAAATTTAACTAAGGTACGGTGCAACTCAGTAAATGAGTTCCTATTATTTATGGTGAGAAATAGTTCTAAAATTTTAACCTTTCGATAACAACGATATGAAATAAAGCACATCCATGGGTAATGAAAAAAATAAAGTTTTTATGTTCTTGTCATATTCTATTATAGTCTGAAAGTATAAAATTATTCCCTCAGGTACGCAGAACTTTTAATATTTCTATGCAATTTAAAAGTTCCCAATAAATTTTTTGATTTTCCATCATTTTCCGTCACATTAATCGTTATATTTTTTTCAAAAATACGTAATATGGTGAAAAAACATACGGAGTTTTTTTTTGAGCAATCCGAAAACATTTGATGACTTGGTGGTTAAAAAATAAATTGTTGATTCGACGACATCTAGAAGTTCTACAAAAGTGAAAAGTTTGTGAGATTTTCTCATATCTCTGTTCAGACAGGCCGTGGTCAGAATGGCGTTAGATCTCATTGTTTATCGAAATTCCAGTGAATTTCGTGAATTTTCGATAAACAATGAGATCTAGCGTCCTTCAGATTGGTTATACAACAATATCGTTACCGCGAACCTACCCTCAAATTTCACAAGGAACAAAATGAGACTCTGATCGATACGATTGCATGTATAATAAAAATTTGCACGGAAGCGACGTGTTAGTAAAATTTCAAAATAATTAGTTTTTGATATTAGCGCCAATACTACGTAATTTTGCATGAAAAAAATGTTTTCTTCTTCTTAAGACACACATCATTTGAATAAACTTAATCTGGTTGTATCAAATATGAAAGACAAAACAAAAAAAAATTAATTACGAATAGCTATATATATTGCTATATATGTGAGATGAACTACCTTGATTCAAATTAACTTGTGAAAGCCAAACGTGACGGTGGCGATTGATCAACGTATTCGACTTTGAAAATGCCTTAACTTTTGTGGTGATATCGCATTCGTCAATTTTTCATACAAGATGAGCCTGACTATAACTGTCTGCTCAGCATTATCGATATTTTATTAAATTCACAAGTATGGTCCATTCACAAATTTTAATTTTTTTCTTCGACACCGTGGAAATTCTATAAAAAATACAGTATTTTAAAATATCGATTAAATATTAAATATTACTAAAATAATAATTTATTTGTGAACTATAACTTTGTACTTCTCTATCCCAGTAGAAACGCCACAATTTATTTATTTTAGTCCACTCCGGAGACCGAAGTTCCGCCTGCCACGGGGACGATTGGATAGCTGCCTCCTGTGCACAAAGGATGTACGAGCACACGCAATTGCACGCCGAAGGATACAAATGTATAGTCAGAAGCAATTCCTTTGAAAAACTTTTAGAAGGATACAAATGTATAGTCAAAAGCAATTCCTTTGGAAAAACTTTTAGAAGGATACAATCGTATAGTCAGAAGCAATGCCTTTGGAAAAACTTTTAGAAGCAATGAAATGTATAGTCAGAATGTATTGAGGAGTAAAGGAGTTGTATATTACAATATATAATTGTAATATAAAAATACATTTTAATAATTCAAATAGTATTCATTCATTTGGAAACAATTCAAGAGATTTTAAATTAACTTTATTATTTACTGGCAATTATGATTCAGGCCATTACGATATAATGTAAAATTTAATATTGGGAAGCAACAAAATTGTAGTTGAAACGACAAAAAAGTTTTTCCCACGACACGTCACCCTAGATGCACTATTAATAGGCGCGTGGGATTTATATTTCAAGTGGTATCTTTCGCGAGTAGCACTACAACGACTTTCTAAAAACTTTGGAAAAACTTTTAGAAAAATAAAAATAGGATACCGTGATCAAAAAGGTGATTGCTCTAGGGCAAGGCTTTTGTTAATAGTCAAAGAACCTTCCAACTTTAAAACAATATAGATTTGAGCAAAATCTAAGCTTTTTTCGAACTTTCAATCGCCATATTGGATCAGCCATTATGAATTTCGGAAGTCCGTTAGCAAAATTGTGATCAGCGACTTCGAAACCTCTGTATTCAAATTTTGAGAAAAACCTAAGCTTTCTTCGAACTATTAACCGACATATTGGATCCGCCATTGTGAAGTTGGAAATTACAATAGCAAAATCTTGATCAGCGATCTCGAACATCCCTGTATACTAATTTTCAACAAAATCTGAGCATTTTTCGAACTTCTAACGGACATATTGTATGCACTATGTTTAATTTGAATAGTTTTATAGCAAGATTGTAATTAGCGACCTCGAAATGTAAATCTTGATAAACGACCTCGAAAACCTCTATATATAAACTTTAAGCAAAGTCTAAGCTTCCTTCGAACTTTTAACCGTCAAATTGGATCCGCCATTTTGAATGACGAAAATTTTGAGAAAAATCTAAGCTTCCTTTGAACTTTTGACAGCCCTTTTGAATTTTGGAAGTCTGTTAGCAAAATTATGATCAGCGACTTCGAAAACAGTGTATTCCAATTCTGAGAAAAACCTAAGCTTTTTTCGAACTATTAACCGCCATATTGGATCCGCCATTTTGAACTTCGAAACTCCAATAGCAAAATCTTGATCAGCGACCTCGAAAATCCCTGTATACCAATTTTCAACAAAATTTAAGCTTTTTTCGAACTTCTAGCGGCCATATTGAATCCGCCATTTTTAATTTGAATAGTCTTATAGCAAGATTGTGATTAGCGACCTCGAAAGCCACTGTATAAAAATTTTAACAAAATCTAAGCTTCCTTCGAACTTTTGACAGCAAAAAGGTAATTACTCTAGGGCAAAGTTTTTGTTAATAGTCAAAGAATCTTTCAACTTCAAAACAATATGGATTTATCGATACAAAAGTATCGGGCTATAGTCAAAGAGGTTATTGCTCTTAGGCAAGGCTCTTGTTAACTGTCAAAGAACCTTACAAATGTACAATGTGGATATCTCAGGGGTATAATTTTTCAACAATTTGTTGAAAAAACTTTCAGAAGGGTTAAATATATAGTCAGAAACAATTACATTCAAAAAACTTTTAAAAGGATATAAATAGTATACAGTGATTAAAAAGGTGGATCCCTTAAGGCAAGGCTTGTGTTAACAGTCAAGGAATCTTCATACTTTAAGAAAGGAAACGAAAAGAGGTGGTTCCTCCCAGGAAAAGCTTATGTTAACAGCCAAGGAATCTTTAAACTTTAACAAAAGAAACGCAAAAAGGTGGTTTCTCCAGGGCAAGGCTTATGTTGACAGTGAAGAAATCTTCAAACTTCAACAAAAGAAACGTAAATTACGCGTTACAATTGAAAAAAAGCAGTTTTCTCAAACAATATGGATTTTTCGAATAATTGCACTATGGTCAAACTGGCCCTTGTATATATCCCTAATGTATCTCGGACATATAATATATTCATAATATATCTTAGACATATAATAAAAAATAAATGGTATAAGAAAAGGAGTTAGATCTTTTTAATAAATAGTAATGTAGGAACAAAAGTACATTACTGAACTAATAAGGTACTTCTTGCTACGGTCGAATTCCCGTTTTTTATTAACTCGATAAAATATCTGATAAAACATTTTTATATAAAACTTTGATATACTATTTTATTTCGTTAAAAAAAAGTTTTTATCTATGGCTTGGACATGAATGGCTTCTATTTTATTACAAAAGGGTATGACCAGTCATCGTACATTTAGATTATCTTTAGATTTAAGTAATATTGAAAGTGCATTTGTAAAATTAGATTCTGATAAAAGAAATTGAGTCCATTTAACTCCAATGGAAGCTGCATGGTGATTACAACAATTTCCGTTGTGTGGTAGCAGTCATCCCTTATATAAATTGAGCATTCGAGATAATTTATTTTGTCCTCGAACAATCTCGAAATCTCGAATAATCGAATCCGTCTCGAATCTCGAAAGGAGAGAAACAAAAGACCAACAAACAGTGGCGCGCGTAGCGCGCTGATTAATTCTAGTACAATTATAAGACAAGTGTCGAATAAGCCTGAGGGTCGACCGCGCTACATATACAGTGAAATGGGTGCTCGAGATTTTGAAATATTCACTGCGTTTTTAAATCGCATTTATATTATATCAATTAAGTATAAACAAGATTTATTTTTTGTATACTATGTATAAAAAAAGTTTCATGCAAATAGATGCTTTCATATTAGAGTTATCAAGCAATGAAAAATTTTATGTCCCGTTTCCGATTTCACATTTTCTCCGTGTTTCATCAGTCTTCCGATTTCTTCCGACTTCCGCATTATGGATGTTTTATATATATATATATATATATATATATATATATATATATAAACATATACTAGGGGGGTACCGCCCTACTCGCTCCGCTCGTCAACCTCCATTTTAAGTAACAACCCATTTGTTCTATTTTTTGCACATAACACAAAGGTAAATAAATGAATGCGTTTTTTTAGTGGTTTCCCGAGTAGGCCTAATCCACATTTAAATAAATATCATATATAATTTTTATTTTGATATTGAATAAGATATTTTATAACATCATTTTAATACTTCTATTATATATATTTTTTATTATGTAATTTTTTTAATATATTGTATAAGAGTATTATTCACGATAAAAATATTGATTTGATCCATACTTAAATACATTTCATATACATTTTTCATTTAGTCGTTGATTAAGATCTTATAACATCATTTGAACAATTTATGCTTTATTTTATACTGCTATTGCTTATATTTTATATTGTGAAATTTGTTTTTTGAATAAATAATAGCATATTCACGTTAAAAATTTTGATTTAAAAATCGTTTCTTTGATTTTATTTGTATTTTTATATGGATCAAAAACCATCTATAAAATTGATTTTATTTATATTTTTTATAAGTTTTTTGAAAATAAAAAACCCCGCACACAATGTATGGAAAATAATCATTCGGTCAAATTGGATCAAACTTGGGGAAAAGATAGATCTTGAGGTCCTGAACAAAAGTTCTCATGGGCAAACCCCCTCAAAATTTGACCGAATGATTTTTTCCCATACATTGTGTGCGGGGTCCTTTTTGATCTTTATTTAATTTTGTAAACATATCTTCGAATATTTCCTTACTAATTAGGTTATGTCAAGAGGATACTGTACCGCTAACAGTCCACACGAACATATAATGAATTTAATATTGTTTATGCCTAGGTCAAAGTATTCCTGTAGATGGCAACGCGCCGTCGATTTGACATTTCTGGAACTCCTGCTACTTTTTTGAAAATCTGCTGCTCCTTCGCAGTGCCCTCGCAGAATATAGCGCGAGTTTACATTTAAATATTGCAAGTGAAAATGTTCACTATTTAAGGAGTTTCGATAGCAAAATCAATAATATAAGATCATTCCAAAAATTTAATATGTTGTTCTTGGGTTGATTTTCTATAAGTGTGGGAATTTTCATATCGTTTATCAACTAGGTTATGAAATTATTGAACTTAAAAGATCAACTCTTATACACGAATTCTTATGGAAGTACCTTTACTAAAACACAAAACACTTAGGATGTGATTCTTTACAAAATAGACGAATGATCCAAGAAACGTACGTACGAATCGAACGTACGATTCATACGTTTATAGACCTCCATACTGAGTACTGCGGCAAAAGACTTGGTGGTTAAAAAATATATTGTTGATTCGACGATATCTAGAAGTTCTACAAAAGTGAAAAGTTTGTGAAATTTTCTCATATCTCTGTTCAGACAGGCCGTGGTCGATCGCGCGTTGCGAGGCGGAGGCACCTAGGTCCCTCCGGATCCGCCAGAGTGAGTTGAAGTTTCTTACGTCTTTGCGAGGAGATAATGACACTCAATTGCGTGGCGCACTATTTTAGCGCGCCATTGCATGTGCTCGTACGAGGAGCGTCAATTACATAATAAAAGATAATAAAGTGTTTGGTCTTATTTAAATGTATATTGTAAGTGTATTTTATGAATAAACCTTCTCCGCACATACGTCCTATGTGCACAGGAGACAGCTATCCAATCGTCCCCGTAGCAGACGGAACTTCGGTCTCCGGAGTGGACTAAAATAAATAAATTGTGGCGTTTCTACTGGGATAGAAAAGTAAAAGTTATAGTTCACAAATAAATGATTATTTTAGTAATATTTAATATTTAATCGATATTTTAAAATACTGTATTTTTTATAGAATTTCCACGGTGTAGAAGAAAAAAATTAAAATTTGTGAATGGACCATACTTGTGAATTTAATAAAATATCGATAATGCTGAGCAGACAGTTATAGTCAGGCTCATCTTGTATGAAAAATTGACGAATGCGATATCACCACAAAAGTTAAGGCATTTTCAAAGTCGAATACATTGATCAATCGCCACCGTCACGTTTGGCTTTCACAAGTTAATTTGAATCAAGGTAGTTCATCTCACATATATAGCAATATATGTAGCTATTCGTAATTAAGTTTTTTTTGTTTTGTCTTTCATATTTGATACAACCAGATTAAATTTATTCAAATGATGTGTGTCTTAAGAAGTAGAACAACTTTTTTTCATGCAAAATTACGTAGTATTGGCGCTAATATCAATAATTAATTATTTTGAAATTTTACTATCACGTCGCTTCTATGTAAATTTTTATTATACATGCAATCTTATCGATCAGAGTCTCATTTTGTTCCTTATGAAATTTGAGGGTAGGTTCGCGGTAATGATATTGTTGTATAACTGATTTGAATGGCGCTAGATCTCATTGTTTTTCGAAATTCCAGTGAATTTCGTGAATTTTCGATAAACAATGAGATCTAGCGTCCTTCAGATCGGTTATACAACAATATCGTTACCGCGAATCTACCCTCAAATTTCATAAGGAACAAAATGAGACGTTGATCGATACGATTGCATGTATGATAAAAATTTGCATAGAAGCGACGTGTTAGTAAAATTGCAAAATAATTAATTGTTAATATTAGCGCCAATACTATGTAATTTTGCATGAAAAAAATGATGTTTACTTCTTAAGACACCCATAATTCGAATAAACATGATCTGGTTGTATCAAATATAAAAGACAAAACAAAAAAGATTCATTACGAATAGCTTATATATATTGTTACATATGTGTGATGAACTACCTTAAGTATAGGAAGATATTAACTATGTGCATCAATTTCGCAGCTTTGCGATATGGTACCATTTGTCAATTATGTACATTCACGTACCTAAACTATACTTCTTATTTTTGCTGAAATTAGCAGTTGAGACCTAAAAAATTAATTTTTTTACCTACTACTTGACGAACCGAGGTGTAGGAACATTTCATGAAATAGTTTAAATTACAATACCTAGACACTCCATTGGATGCGTTACGACACCTAGACGTACAAAACTAAGGAGTGCATCACCAAGATTATATCATCGGTTACCTCGAACACCTAGAGCTCTATTGGATGTGCTACGACACCTAGACGTAAAAAACTGCGAAGCGCACAACCTAGACTCCATCATCGGCGACCCGAAACACATAAACCCCCCATTGGATGCGCCAAGACACCTAGCGGTAAAAAACCTATGAAGCACACCACCTAGACTCCATCATCGGCTACCCCGAATACCTAGACTTCCCATAGGATGCGCTACGACACCTCGACGTAAAAAACTATGAAGTAAAACCACAAAGATTACATCATCGGTTACCGTGAACACCTACATCCTCATTGGATGTGCTACGACACCTACACGTAAAAAACTACAAACCATACAACCTAGACTCCATCACCGGCGACACTGAGCACCTAGACTCCCCATAGAATGAGCTACGACACCTAGACGTAAAAAACTACGAAGCGCATCACCTAGACTCCACCATCGGCCACCCCGAACACATAGATACCCCACTGGATGCGCTAAGACACCTAGACGTAAAAAAACTACGAAGCGCACCACCTAGACCCCATCATCGGCCACACCGAACACCTCGACTCACCATTGGATGCGTTCCGATACATAGACGTAAATAACTATAGAGCGCACCACCTAGACTCCATCATCGGCCACCCCAAGCTTACAAAGACCTGTTACATGAAACGTTGTTGTGCACCGATGCATACGTCAAGACACTTGGATGATATTCAATCGTTGCTAGCCGTTGCGTCGCGCCATCGGTCGCCGCGCCTTAAGCTAGAGAGAGAGACAGGGAGGGAGTGAGAGATAGACTTCAAGATAACGCGATTTCCTCATTGCGTAGCGAAAGACGGCGTCGTAGAGTACGACACGTACTTGCGCCGTCGTGTACCACGTGTCAGGACGCAGCGCTTCCCGTTGAATAGTCGCAGGAGGCTGGCAACGTCTGTAATATTGTTCTTATTTCACCGGCAGTAAAAGCCAAATTTATTTTGGACGCGCGAAAGTTTTTCCCTTCCAGCAAGTGGTAGGTGGTGCGCATACCGCCGCCTTCGCATTACGTTGGGCGACGAAGCGCGCGTGCAGTAAGAGTGGCCAAGAAGATATGTTATTAGCAGCAGATAATTATGCATAGAAGGATCATTTACGAAAGAAAAGCTTTACGTTATATTTTACCGGTACCCTTTTTCAAACATGACAAAAAAATACAAAAAATAGCAGTAAACAGCCATTCGACAAGTTAGTGCTAGAATTTATTTTTACACACGGTAGGATTCTTGTTTTCGCTTATTATTATTATGCATAATAATAATAATAAGCGAATAATAATAATAATCATTAATAGAATAACAATTGTATGTAATATATATAAAAAATTTAATGTAATACCACCGAAAGCGATAACGTAAATTATTAATATCTTTATTTAAACTATTATATCATTCTTTTCGCTAATTATTCATCTTCGATTCCCAAGAAAACGCAGAATGAACATATTGGCGACATCTCTGAGCGACAAACATAAGGTCGTCATGTAAACAGAGCAAGTAACCTCTTTTTTCTGACGCGGCGAGAAGTTACGCATTTCATTTTATTCCTCTATTCCAACAATACCGAACGTTTGAAGCCTCATCCACATTTCTTTCCGTTTGCATCGCAAGATTAATGATTTTGTATATTTATTTAAAAGTAACGCATTTACCGAATTTATACCAAAAACACCCCAATTCTTTTTTTCTGTTCTTTCCGAAAATGCATAAATAAAGTTAAAAAAAAAAATTTTTCCGTGAAAAAATTTCATAACTTCATTAATACTATTCCTTTCGCAGAATAGATGCGACCAATCGATAGATGAGCTCAAAAAACTTAAAATACCGCCTACCCGGTATCAATATTTCAATTCAATCATTTATTACAATGTTTCAAAAGTGGTGCGTTGGTGGATTGTCACTCGGTATAATACCCATGTACAATACCTGTTCCCTATTCCTTCTTGCGTGTAAGGAACGGGCCGTAGTCGATAAGATGGTCGATATAGATGGCTTGATTCAAATGGAGTTTATTATAACAGCTGGACGATTTATTTATAAAATTATATGAGCAAACTAAGTTTAAATATCAAAATTGAATAGTAATTGTGTAGCTTCAAAGGAAATTAGAGACGTAGAGAGGTATAATTGTACATGAACTGGATTTGTCCAAAAGACAAAAGTATTATAAAAAAAAATGCAAAAAACGCTAAATTGTGTTTTTAACGAAAAATGTTAAAATAAATCAAATTAAATAATTATATGAAAATTATGACATTAGGAGTAAGTTTTCGGGTAGAATAATGGCTAAAAAATAGTTTTAAAAAAATCGATTTTTTTTCTAAAAATCGGTACATACTTCCTTTGAACTGAATTTTTACGCTTCCATTTGGGTATGAATATAGGTTGGGTTACATGAGATTAATCCGATTTCGATTTCAGTTTCCTAGGAGTCAAACTTATTCCAAATTTTAAGTTTTTGTGATAAATCGTATTATTAGCCGGCGATTAAAAAGATTACCTTTCATGTTTAAGTTGACAACAGTTTTTATAAGTCCAATCACTTCCAAATAATTCTCCTTCTTCGATCGTCTGAGGCAATCGTTGGTGTAGTGTTTCTGGCAATCTCAATCCTGATATACCTCCTATTACAGAGACTATACCCATTATTACTAGCGGTAGTATCAAATTATCTTTACCCTATAAGCATTAAAAAAACTATAAGATAATGGTATAATAATGAATGGAGTAATGAATTACTGTCACTGATTAAAGTCTTGATAAAAAAAAAATATAAAAAAAATATTTCACATTTTAGTTCATAAGTTTGATTCGTGGAGATATAAAATACTAGTGGGGCTTTGCCCCCTGCTTGCTCCGCGTATTTGTTTTTTTCTGGATCCCAAACCAACGATTTTATTCCTTGCACCTTTCATAAAGGTGTGATCGTAAACAGTAACACATAAGAGGATGATTGTGATGATATATGGGGTTGATTTTGAAATCTTCTTATATAATTAACTTTTGTAATGCCCTTCTTTTGAACTCAAACCCAATTTTAGTATGCGAAAAATCATTGTCTATAGTAACCTATAGTCTGGGGTTTGCATTTTGAAGAAATTCATCCTAATGAATAAACAAATTCTCAGATAAATAATTTTAATAAAATTTACATGGTTCAAGTAACCCTAAGTAACTAAACGAAATTATTTCGTTGCGTACCAACGATGAAAACTTCAGTGACTACAAGAAAGACTCCCGGAAAATGGGCAGACGCTCGGATGAAGTGTGTGAAGGATCCAGAGTCGAGTCGGTACTCGCGCACTTCACTTCGCAAATCTCAATATAATTCAAGTTTTTCGTGCCGGCTAAAATAACCATTATTGTACATGGCACGGCATGGTAAACTGTACACGGCGTTTAAGTCTTTTTATATTTTCGTTACTTTGTATTACCAGTCGTTTCCTTTCAAGCTAAATAAAGTGACATAATTTTTATTTACAGGAAGTGTATCCTTCCTCTAATACCTATAAACAAGCATACAGATATGATTACATGCTTGATTATGGTATCACATGGTAAAATGTATAAAAATCTCTAATGAAAGTATCCTTAATTCTTTTACCTTATTTGATGACGTAAAAGCCCTTAAATTGCTTATTTGGCCATAAAACCTTGCATTTATACCTGTAAATAAGCATTCAGATATTATTATCACTTAAGTTATGGTTTTATATGGTAAACTATATTATAATTTTTCACAAAGATACTATTGTTAAATTTACATTACTTCAAACAAGGTAATGTAAGTTAAGGATACTTTCATTAGAGATTTTTATACATTTTACCATGTAATACCATGATCAAGTGAGTAATCGTGTCTGTATGCTTGTTTATTGATATTAGAGGAAGGTACCCCCGCCAAAACTATAACTTTAGTAGAAAATACCATTCCATTTGTAAATAATTCAAGGGCATATATCTCAGAATCCTCAAAGCATTAGGGTTTAGCACAGGCTTTCATTTTTAGCTAAAAGAAGAAAGATCCTGCGAGCTGGTGAGGATCCATGACCCAGATCCGGGATACACTCCTTGTTCGTTGTTCGTAAAAGCAGATAAGTCGTGTTATTTTTATTTTTTCCCAGAATTTCTGAACTTTCGACATTCCTTCAGAACCTTCAAATTCACGTAAAATATCTGCGTTGTAATGAATTGCTAGTTGACTGGCGACAGTACTTGGTCCATGTATATGTACTGAACTCTGTAGTTGATGTACTGGATTAACACAGTTAATAAAAATTGCTGGACGATACTTCTCCAATACCCATTTTAAAATATGCCATAATACATAGAAAAATCGAATTCTATGTAATATATAAATTATAGCAAATCAGGCCAGACTTTAAACAATTTTATTTAAAATCGAATACCCTGTGCTTAACCAATGATTTTTTGTATGATTTTACAGATGATTTCAAGCTTTTAACTTAGATCGTCAAAACTATCAGCTGCGGAAATTATTTCGTGAGGATCTATATGATAAGAATTGAATTCCGGCGAAGTTATTTCGGACATGGTAAGTGCATATTTTTCTAAAGACGTAAAAGATACATTAATTTTAAATTCATAAAGTTCAGATGAGTTTTTATGATCTTTCACTGTTTAGTGAAACAGGTAACCGTTTCACTATTTTGCGGCAATATATACCAGCTGTACTCATTTTCAAGTGCTGGAATAAAAATTGTTATTTAGATTAAAATTTTCTTTTGTGCAATCTTGTTTTTCTCTGAGTAAGTGAGAATAGCAACTGGATCCTGTCATAACCCTATGTATTTGATTTACTACTTCACATATTTTAACAAAATCTAAAGAAATACATTTTTCAATATTGATACTTGTATATTCAGTCGAATCTGAATTAATTGCAATAGATTTTGGGGAAATATGATCATAAATATAATATTTCGTCCAACCGTTCATAGTTATTGGTGTAAACTTAAAAACACCATACACTGGACCAGTTGGAATTGGCGTATGTATAACGTATACGAATCTTTCACCAGATAACATAATATTTATAACGCTAATTTTCATATATAAAATATAATATTTTAATTCTAACAGAAATGGTAGTTCTGTGAAATATAACTTCTTTCGAATGGTTTAAATAAACTTTCTATACACATTTTGGCGTCACTAATTGTGGCGCAACAACTCCTGTTTTCCACTATTTATTGCTCCAAATACTAGGTCAGTTATTTCTAACAAATGGTCCCAAAAAAATTCTGCTTCCGCAATAGACTCCATTAAATTTGAATTAAAGGAATTTAAATTTATTTGAGAACTGCCTTTTCTTACAATTAATGTTAAGTTTTTAATATCACCTATATGCGTCTTAAATAGCTTATCAAATTGTCAAATTGAGTTTTTTATAATATTTGTCTGATTATTCATAAGTGTTGCTATATTAGCGATGTTATTATAGACGTCGTTAATTTGTGACGTCTGCACGCAATACGCGAAACTCCGACTTTTTCTCATCCAAGCTAGAGGCAAACAAATCTGAGAAGTCGCGCGACTGCATACTTCATCTGTCTTGGCTATATAATCTACGTTCCGCCGAGGCTCGCGCTCTCTCGCACTCCGACAAGCGGTCAGGTCACGCCGCATGTGCGCATCAAGGAAACTTGCCCGCATCTCCCGCCTAGTGCACTTTTTCTTCGATCTGGCAGAAGGAGAGAGAGAGAGAGCGACAAAGAGAGAGAGAGAGAGAGAGAGAGAGAGAGAGAGAGAGAGAGAGAGAGAGAGAGAGAGCACGAAGCGCGCGCGTGCCGCGTGGTCTCGGCAGAGAATAATTTATCCGTTACAATATATTTATTTATTTATTTAGATCAACGGAAAAGAATGCCCTAGGATTAATATAATGTACTGTATAATCTATAAAATAATATTTTTGATATTTTAAAAGAAGTCAAATAAATACTATAGTAGAAAAGTCTTTTACTTCTTTGAGTCAATGTATGCTCAACAAATTATATATAAGTACATTAAAATTGTTCACTGCAAATCAAACAAACGAAAGTTGTGAAATCAATTATTGATAGTCAAGTAATGCAAACCATTCTCCGAAAAACTGTATGACTATGTTCTCAGAAATGTATTCAAATTTCTTCATTCTTCTATACAAATTAAACACAAGAAAGTACTGAAATCAATTAATTATAGTCAAGTACCGGCCATAAGAACTTTTCGTACCTCGCATGTAAAATTACATTTTACGCCAACGTTGTAACTTTAAAATTATTCAGCCAGCGGGCATAAAGTGCTACATAACGCCCAAGGGGCCCAATAGCTCACACAGCTCCTACAAAACTTTATAGTACTTACGTACTTTACGCTCATGTGGGCGAAAATTATTTTAATTATATAACTATAATGCCTTCTTTTTATTTCTAAAATTCATAAGAATTTTCCAGGTATTTACGAAAAGTCAAAGCCTATATAAAAAAATTACATAGTTACCAACACATCACCATTTTTCATTATTCCGCCTCAATTTTGAACTTTCTATAATATTACGCATCTAGGAAGGACAAGAGAAGTCTAGAGCTACTCTAGCAGGGGTGGTCCTCCGATCTCCCTTACATACTTGGCGGGCCCGACGGTTTGCAGTTCAAGGTGTAAGGCATGCTCATTTTCATATAAATATTCATATGTTTTAACCCATTAAAGCCCATGCAAAAATTTGCTGAGATAGCAACAAACGAACTGCGCCATCCTTTGGATAACTGAAAAATAAAATATACGTATTTTTTCTTTTGTCATTTACAATTGTTTATAAAAAATTATTTAAACAAATTACAAACAATTTTATAATTTTCAAAAACTGACTGCGTGAATTGATTCTAGGAGAAAAATCGAGACGAAAACCTATATAACATTTTTTTGTCAGAGTCCAATTTGTTAGAGTAATGTAGGAATAAACAATTGTATGTTGGGGAGAAAAAGTGACTATGTCAAGTCCCAAGCAAAATCTATCTGGAATAGCAACAAACAAACTGTCATCCTTTGCATAACTGAAAAATAAAATATACGCATTTTTTCTTTTTTCATTTGCAATTGTTTATAAAAAATTATTTAAACAAATTATAAACAATTTTATAATTTTCAAAAACTGACTGCGGGAATCGATTCTAGGGGAAAAATTGAGACCAAAACTATATAACACTTTTTTGTCAGAGTCCAATTTGTTATCGTAATATAGGGACTTTTGACATATGTTTTTACTCTTCTGCATGGGATGTAGTCTCACTGATAAATTTTGAGATTGTATACTGAAATTGGATAAGTTCATTTCATTTCGTAAATCCTTCCGTGTTAGAGATCACGTTTGAGTGGCGGGCTAACGGTTGGGAACATAAATACATTGAATTTATATTTGGAAATAATAATTTCGGAATAAACTTTTTGACTTTATATTGTTCTACATTGGTAACGCCACTGATAATGCCGAGACGAAGAATTAGAGATCTACCTGATTTACTTGAAGATTCTGATACTGATGAAGGTCAACATATTGATGTAGCATTCATTCCTAATGAACATGAGAGTTCAGATGGAGATTCGGATGGTGATCTAAATGAAGATACATTATCAAATGAATTACCTTCAGGTTCTTACGAACATGTTAAAAGTACTTACACAAGTACTCAAAAATTGTTGGAACCGAATCATAATTACAATTGGAAAAATGATGCTTTGAATGATATTTCTTCTGATGTCGAGTGCAACTTCAATATTTCACCTATTTCATCATTGCGATCCAAAAATTCTTTGGAGTTGTTTGAGGTTTTCTTTTCGAAATCAATGAAAAATCATATTATTGAAGCCACTTCTGAAAATCATTTCGATTTATGTATGGATGATCTAGAAAGATTTATTACAATCATAATTATTACAAGCTTCAATTATAGAAAAAGTATTCGTGATTACTGGTCAACAAAGCGAATCCTTCAATGTCCAGTAATTGCGGAACTTATGTCGAGAAATAAATTCGTTACAATAAAAAAGAACATACGATTTTATAAACTTCAAGACACTAATCAAATTGATAAAGTCTGGAAGGTTAGAACTCTATATGATATCTTTCGTAAGAATTGTATGCAATTTGGTTTTTTTGACTATAATTTATGAATAGATGAGATAATGGTAAAATACTTTGGAAGGTTTGGTATCAAGCAGTGCATAACGAATAAACCTATCAGATTTGGAATTAAAGAATGGGCACTCTGTTCTTCTGATGGGTATATATATGACCTTGATATTTACACTGGTAATCAGGAATCGATGAACGAAATCCTTCAGTTGCCGTTGGTTTAGGGTCTATAGTAGTGATAAAATTACTTTCGACTTTATTAGAAACAACCCAAAGAGAAGAACTGAAAAATTGTCATATTTATTTTGACAATTTTTTCACGAACCCAGATCTTATGATACATTTGAAAAAAAATGGTTTATTGGCGACGGGATCTATTCAGCAGAATCGTGTCAAAGTGAAAGTCGAAATGCCAAAAAAAGCCGAAAGAGGATACACTATTCCTATGCATGAAGCGAAGTCAAAATTAAATTATATTACAGTTATGGACTCAAAGCCAGTATCGATTCTCTCTTCTAAATATGGGAATAAACCAAAAGTTGAAATGCAGAGATGGCAGGAATCATCAAAAAGTTCTATTCTTTTTCCTCATTGTTTTTCTGTGTATAATCAACACATGGGTGGAGTCGATCTGCATGATCAACACTGCAATGCTTTGATGCCTTCAATTCGAAGTAAGAAATGGACATGGTGCCTTGTATTACGACTCATCCAAGCATCTTTAGCAAACGCTACAGTGATTTACAATAAGTTACATCCAGACGAAAAAAAGGGTTCCAAAGATATTGTTCCAGAAGTTTGTGAATATTATATTGACAAATTATCCTCCAAACGTCCCCCCAAACGAAAGAAACAGAGTGAACCTTCATCTCAAGAACACGTGATGCAACATGGAAGTCTTAGAAAATGTGGAATATCGACATGTCTGACAAGAACGGAATGGTATTGTGAGAAATGTTCTACACCTGTTTGCAAAAAGCATAAAGTAGGATATGGCAATGAACCATAATTCAATCCTACCGAACATATTCACAATGATTTATGTGAATATTGATGGATAAAAGCAATAATTAGCTTGATGCTATAAGATTTTTTTGAGACACTCTCAGGAGGCCGATTGTTTATCCCTATATTACGATAACAAATTGGTCTCTGACAAAAAAGTGTTATGTAGGTTTTTGTCTCGATTTTTCCCCTAGAATCGATTACCGCAGTCAGTTTTTGAAAATGATAAAATTGTTTGTAATTTGTTTAAATAATTTTTCATAAACAATTGCAAATGACAAAAGAAAATACGTATATTTTATTTTTCAGTTATGCAAAGGATGACACAGTTTGTTTGTTGCTATCTCAGCAAATTTTTGCATGGGCTTTAAGGGGGCTAGACACCTTTTTTCTCTGAAATAAGAAGTCACATTTTAATACATAAGTGTAAACTAATTATTTCATACTTTTTACATATAAAAGTGGGTATATTTACCTTACCTTAAAACTTTCTCCGATGGGCCTTTTATATGGTCCAGAACCATAGTCATCGATGAAACAAGTTTTTTCACTATCCGTAAGCTTTGAAATTTTTCTATGGATGGATTGACTCCAGATTTGAACTAAATTACTCCTGAATAGTATAATTCTCATATGAGTGTAGGGATTTAGGATTAAATGTCGGAAAAAATTTTTACATCAGAGAAATTATGAAAAAATATAAAAAATTTTAAAAAATTAAAAAAAAAACTCTTGGAAAACAGCACAATTTTTTTTTCTCATTAGATCAAAAATCCCTACACTCCTATGAGAATTATACTATTCAGGAGTAATTTAGTTCAAATCCATCCACAGGAAAATTTCAAAGCTTACGGATAGTGAAAAAACTTGTTTCATCGATGACTATGGTTTTGGACCATATAAAAGGCCCATCGGAGAAAGTTTTAAGGTAAGGTAAATATACCCACTTTTATATGTAAAAAGTATGAAATAATTAGTTTACATTTATGTATTAAAATGTGACTTCTTATTTCAGAGAAAAAAGGTGTCTAGCCCCGTTAATGGGTTAAAGATAAGATAAAATGTATAAATGGGTTGCTTCTACATATTAACTACTGATCTATGAATCTATCACTCTGTTTTTAAATAGAAAGTACACACCCGCGTGAAAATATCATATGAGATCTCATATGAGATCCCGTAATATGTAAAATTGCATATGACATCACATATAAGATCTCATACGAGATATGCGCTGTCTGAAATTCTCATATGAGATCTTATATGATATTTACACGGGGGAAAAGGATATAAAATATGTAGCTTATAAAACGGTTTGTAAAATGTAAAGGACTTTTGAGCAGGCTATAAATTTATATGAATTTTTTATTTTATTCTCGTTTAAAAAGGACGGATACAAGGAGAAATATGTTTAGTAATGAAATATAAATCATAATTCTGCACATGTACGGATATGTTGCACTTAACAGCATCAATTAAAAATTAGAGCCAATGTAATTATTTATGGTGGACTTATAGGTATAAATATTGTTAATGAATTTCTGCAAAAATTTAGTATTCTACATTTAAGTAGCTCATGTAACTGCAAACCGTCGGGCCCGCCAAGTATGTACGGGAGATCGACGAACCACCCCTGCTAGAGTAGCTCTAGACTTCTCTTGTCCTTCCTAGATGCGTAATATTATAGAAAGTTCAAAATTGAGGAGTAATAATGGAAAATAGTGATGTGTTGGTAACTATGTAATTTTTTTATATAGGCTTTGACTTTTAGTAAATACCTGAAAAAATTCTTATGAATTTTAGAAATAAAAAGAAGGCATTATAGTTATATAATTAAAATAATTTTCGCCCACACGGGGGTAAAGTACGTAGGTACTATAAAGTTTTGTAGGAACTGTGTGAGCTATTGGGCCTCTTGGTCGTTATGCAGCACTTTATGCCCGCTGGCTGAATAATTTTAAAGTTACAACGTGGGCATAAAATGTAATTTTACATGCGAGGTACGAAAAGTTCTTATGGCCGGTACTTGACTATAATTAATTGATTTCAGTACTTTCTTGTGTTTAATTTGTATAGAAGAATGAAGAAATTTGAATACATTTCTGAGAACATAGTCATACAGTTTTTCGGAGAATGGTTTGCATTACTTGACTATCGATAATTGATTTCACAACTTTCGTTGATTTGATTTGCAGTGAACAATTTGAATGTACTTACATATAATTTGTTGAGCAGACATTGACTCAAAGAAGTAAAAGACTTTCTACTATAGTATTTATTTGACTTCTTTTAAAAAATCAAAAATATTATTTTATAGATTATATAGAAAAAACTTCTATACTTGCCTTATTTTATACTTTCGTAGAAAGTTTTATTAACAATATTATTATTTGCACAGTCATGAAAAAAAATTATTACCATTTGTAGAGAGTGCTTATTGAACAGATGAGATCAGAATAAATAAAAGGACTACAGACAAATTGTGTTGTTAGAATATATTTAAAAAATTAGTTTTTGAAAGAACGTGCTGATTATTTTGAAAAAATATTTAAGCTCTCATTAAAGTTTTTGGTACAGAGGGAGAGAGAGACGGGGAAGAAAGAGAGGATGGGAGAGTTTAGTAAATAATGTTTGTTAAGTATAAAACTATGTAGAATAGTAACCAAACTTATTCTTGCCTATAAGTTTTTACTTGTGTAAAAAAATTTTTTAGAGAGATTTCACAACTTTTTAAGAGTAAAAGTACATTGTAAATAATGTTTATTAAGTATATAAAATTACACTTTAATTGATTTCACAATTTTTTTGGGTTTATTATTACTTTGTTCTTCTTCATTGTGCACGGATTCAATAACACTGACATTCAATGATTTATTATAAAATAAATACATTGTAACTAGCCACACTACTGCAACACAATCCCCTAGCAAATTAAAATATTGGTTGCAGATTCAAAAAGTAGCCATTACAGTAATTTATATATTATTGTTTCATGTACGGTAGATTCACAGAACAGATAGCTACTCTGAAACATTTGGCGCCCATCACCATAAGCTAATCACTATATAATTACATTATTTTCAACACTTAGATTTGTTGAAATTTTAACTAGAAACCACTTGAATTAATAACCAATCAGACACATCTTGCAAAATTAAAAACAAAAATTTATGAACTAAGAATCATTGGGAGAAAAAAGCTTTCTTGACATTCTTTTAAAATATAAAACATCTTGAAATAATTATTGACTGAAACTACGTAAATTAATAACTCATGATTGCAACACATCTTGTAAAATTAAAAACAATCAGATTATGAACTAAGAATTTCTGATAATAAAAGCTTTCTTAACATTCTTGTATACTTTTTGAAATAATTATCTGAATCTTGTGTATAAAAATATTTACTGAGAACTCCTCTGAAACATTTTGACGTCTCCCATCGTGAGAAAATTATAAAATTATATTAACTGAGCACTTTTATCCGTAGACATTTTTACAATATTTACTGAGAACTCTTCTGAAACATTTTGACGTCTCCCACCATGAGAAAATTATAAAATTACATTAACTGAGCACTTTTATTCACAAAAATAACACATAATTTTTCCTTTTTCCTGTATTTTAATGTTCACTTGACATAATCTTTTAATTGATGTTTAAGTAAATAAATATGTACAACAGCACAGCGCTAATATCAACAAAGTTTCTTGAAGTATAGACAAAAAATGTTTTTTTTTTTAACCAAGGCTCTGACCAATATTTTAAATTCTGATTTTAAGTAGAGGTTAGAAATTTGTTATAAACACTTCATTTAACACATCATACCGCTACTTTATTTTATTTATAGGCGCCCATCACCATAAGCCAATCACTATATAATTACATTATTTTCAACACTTAGATTCGTTGAAATTTTAACTAGAAACCACTTGAATTAATAACCAATCAGACACATCTTGCAAAATTAAAAACAAAAGCTTATGAACTAAGAATCATTGGGAGAAAAAAGCTTTCTCGACATTCTTTTATAGTAGAGACTCATGATTGCCACACATCTTGTATCAGTTTATGAACTAAGAATTTCTGATAATAAAAGCTTTCTTAACATTCTTGTATACTTTTTGAAATAATTATCTGAATCTTGTGTAGAAAAATATTTACTGAGAACTCCTCTGAAAATTTTGACGTCTCCCACCGTGAGAAAATTATAAAATTAGATTAACTGAGCACTTTTATCCGTAGACATTTTCACAATATTTACTGAGAACTCTTCTGAAACATTTTGACGTCTCCCACCATGAAAAATTCTTCATACAATCTAAAAGAAATCAACACAAAGTGTCAATGTTCATTCATAACAAGGGCTACAAACAAAAAATGTTTCAGAGAAACCACATTCACAACTTAAAAAATAAGTAGAATATAAATTAAATAATTTTATAGTTTTAATAACAAAAACTTTTTATATTGTCATTAAGCTGTATTTTTATATTTTACCTTATAAGTTTATATAATAGATTTTTTTCCACCTCATCATTTGATAGATTTATAAACTAAGAATCATTGGGAGAAAAAAGCTTTCTCGACATTCCTTTATAGTAGAAAATATATAAAATCTTGAAATAATTATTGACTGAAACTATTTAAATTAATAACTCATGATAGCCACACATCTTGTAAAATTAAAAAAAATCAGTTCATGAACTAAGAATTTCTGATTAACATTCTTGTATACTTTTTGAAATAATTATCTGAATCTTGTGTAGAAAAATATTTACTGAGAACTCCTCTGAAACATTTTGACGTCTCCCAACGTGAGAAAATTATAAAATTGGATTAACTGAGCACTTTTATCCGTAGACATTTTCACAATATTTACTGAGAACTCTTCTGAAACATTTTGACGTCTCCCACCATGAGAAAATTATAAAATTAGATTCACTGATCACTTTCATTCGTAGAAATGTTCACAACAATAACACATCATTTTTTCTTTTTTCTGTATTTTATGTTCACTTGACATAATTTTTTAATTGATGTTTAAGTAAATATGTACAACAGCTCAGCGCTAATATCAACAAAGTTTCTTGAAGTATAGACAAAAAATGCTTTTTTTTAACCAAGGCTCTGACCAATATTTTAAATTCTGATTTTAAGTAGAGGTTAGAAATTTGTTATAAACACTTCATTTAACACATCATACCGCTACTTTATTTTATTTATTCACTATAATTATACCATAAAGTAGAACGAGACTCTGCTAGAGGAATATTATCTGCAAAAGTATTTCTTTTTTTTTCTACTACAGGAGGTTGCGTTCTTTGACAGACTTGAACATAATCTTTTGGTGGCCTTAATGCATAATGCATAATAATAATGAGATTTTGAACTCTTCTATATGTTGCAAACTATTTAATCATAATCTACTTGTCAATTATCCTTGTTCTGATATAATCTGTAACAAAAAAAAAAAGATTTCACAAAGTCACAATAACTTATATTAATAACATTATTTTTTATTTTATAATAAAAGTTTGCTACTTATCTGAAAATATATCTGAATATATATATATATATATATATATATAATTGACTTGGTGTATTATATATATATATATATATATATATATACACCAAGTCAATTTAAATCGGATTTCAATGATGTAAAAAGTCTTGAACATAACTTGTATAAATGATGATTATATACGGCCTAATGCGTAATATTGAAAGTTATTTTATGTATACATAAAATAACAAGGTTAGGTTGATTGACCAGATCTATATATATATATACCATATATACGGATCTGTCTCTCTTTCTCTCTATCTCCGTCGCTCTTCTCTCTTTCCCTCTCTCTCACTCTCCCTCTCTTCTCTCTCTCTTCTCTCTTTTACCAGTCGGTCGAACAAAAATGCTATACTATGTACCGGTCGAATTTTTAAGAGATTATGTAAATTTTACTCACGTAATCGTTGGACAAACAAAACGTATTTTTTTCATTTTTCAATTTTTTTCTCAAAAAATAAGCAACAGAATGAATTAAAATTTTTACAGATTAGAGCTATTTCTATTCTGCACTATCATGATTTTCCTCAAAAAAATTAACCTTTTAATTTGGGAGTTATAAGCATTTAACCCTGTTCGTATAGTTTCTTTTCCTATAGCTTTCGCTCCACTGGAGATGTAAGGCAGCATTTTTCGAAACAGGCCACCTAACCATGCTCCCACTCCTCGCCCTCCTCGATAAGTAGAGCCAGCGAAAACTCTCCTAACCCCACACCCTACTTGCTCGTCGTCGTAGCATTAAATGTAGTAACTTATATTGGCTATAATTTATTAGCGGTTGCGTTTGAAATGCAGCGTAACCGTCAACGCACCATACTCGAATGGTATAGGCTGGCCGTGCTGATCTCTTATATCTATAACTATATTGTAGAAATTGTGAGAAAGTAACGAAATTTAATGTATCGGAGCAAAATGCTGCACATAGGTACAACCGAATTTGTAATTTGGATCTGTAACTGAAACTATACGTAGAAGAGATGCTTGAGTGTCGCCAACTGTGTATGGTTCGCAAATGTCCGTGTAAACGTACATTTGATCTGGTATAGCGCGAGACAATAAAGCAGGTCTAATACCCTCAATGTCTCTGGTGCCCTCGTTGACGGTCATGAACATTCCTTTAGTCACGAAATTTTCGATACCAAAAATACGATAAATTTCACAATGACTTGTTCGCTTTACGGCGTAATATCCTAAGCGGCTTTTCATCGATTCCAGTACTTGATGTTGATGTACGTCGTCCAATCTATTTATCTCGGCAGCTAGCTGTTCTATTGTTTTATAAATACCGTCGGGAAAGCGGGACACGTCTTTGCGTACTACCTTATCCCTGTCGTAGGAACAAAACGAATAAGAAGCTTCAGTATTTTGTACGTGGTTTATAGTACAAGGCACCTAAATTTCAGCTACACCTACGAGCCATTCACCGTGCAGCCTAATCTCGCGCTGTAAATGCTTGGTGAAGCAAGTTGTTATATTATCGCTGAAACACATCATACTGCTGTTACTCGGTAACACCATCTAAAATTCATCTTGGTTCTCCATTTTTTTCAGATACTATCGAGATCGTTCGCCTTTATCCAAGAGTTGAATTTGTCAGGGTATCCTAACCACTTGACTAGTAGTTGCTTATTTGCCCCTCGTCCACGCGTACGAACTATGCGCTCCACTTTAAATATTTGATGGTTTGTGATGCGTTCTCGGCCAACCAATACAAGTTCTTCCGTGTAAAAAAAATCCGTCGATAATTTCACCGTTTAAATCTTCGAGACCGTACGTGTAGATATTCTGTCGTCGCGATATCCTATTTATCTTGAAAACTTCCTCGCTGAAATTTTTTTCTTAACCACGCTCGAAGGTATTTTTAGTCAGACTGATTCGAACGAAATCACCCAACTTGAATTCAGGTGTCGCTTGGTGAGCCCTCTTGCGGCCATTTCTCTGCACTACACTTTGTCAAAGAGCACGTTTTTGTAAATTTTCACGGGCTTTTGTTGCGTTGCACAGATTTACGTCAGATGGTTTCATTTTTGTTCCACTGTGCAATGTGTGGTTTTAAGCATATATAAATTTTTGTACTACGTTGACATACCTTTCCGTATTTTTGTGCGAGAAATAGCGTCACATACGCTCTCGTATTGTTCTGTGGAGTCTCTCGACTACTGCCGCTTTGATATCAGGATTGGGTGCTATTCTAAATTGTATGTCATATTTTTTTAGAAGGTTTTGAAAAGCTGAGCCGACCAATTCTTTACCACCGGTACTCGCGGGCTGGCTCTGTCTAGAATTTTTTCGAACACGCCGGCAACGTTGCGCGCTGTTTTATGGCGCAAAGGTTCGACCCACGCATTCTTGCTGAACACATCAACAAGAACGAGAATATAGCAGAAGGGGTCGATATAGTCTTTTATCGAGATTAACTGTAGTAAATCACACTTCCACAGGTCGTCCACGTTCGTGACGTTGTAGCGCAGTCTCGGAAATTTTAGTTTTATAGGATGATGGAGCGTGTAAGCGTCTTGGTTAATAAGCCATGCGTATATTTTAGCCTTCTCATTGGATTTACGTCTCTTCTTATTTACGGGTACGAGATTTCTTGCACCCGCGTATCCTGCCTTGTGCGAGAGATCGTAATACTGTTTCTAGTACATCATGTCTCTGTGCGCACGCGTTTATGCTCGCGCGTGCGTGCGTGTGTGTGTGTGTGTGTGTGTGTGTGTGTGTGTGTGTGTGTGTGTGTGTGTGTGTGTGTGTGTGTGTGCGCGTTTTATATTTGGAATCGTAACCACTTTTTTTACTTTGTTCAGCCTTTCTTCTCCTCGTAAGCACGGGAGAGGGCTCTGCATTAGCGTCTTCCTTATTCAGTCGTTGTTTGGCCGTATTCAAAGGCACTGTGAGTACTCTACCAATTTTTAAAACTTTGCTGTTACCTATTAAATTCGTCGGAGTATCGAAAGTTTTAAGAAATTTAGAAAATTCCATGCGTCCTACTGGTGCTTTTCTGTCACTATTTTTTCCCCTTCTAATCACATCGTTCAGTAATTCTATAATACTTGAACGCTATATCGCGCGGCCATCTATACTCACTGTTCCGATATTGCTCCACTTCAGACGTTCGGGTGCTACTGTTTTCCAATGACGCAACAAAACCCGTACCTTGCGCTGATACGCCTTGGGTACACCATCGATAATGACTTATTCGGTGAGTGGGGCTAGTGTCTCGTCAATTTCGTCGATTTCTCGCTGTGTATCGCTGTTGCTACTGCTGTGCTCGCTTTCACGGAAAAAAAGATAACGTCGCAAAACTTGTAAGTAATTTTGACATTTTTCGTAAACGTCCTTCATCCCTTTTTTCGAGTGAAGAATATCGAACATTTCGGCGTCTAATCTGATCAAATTGTCACCGAAAGTTTGCACGGAATTTACACTGGAGACTTCGCTAGGGGCAATATTTTTCATTGCTCCGACGGCTTGCACGCGTTCGATTGCATCTTCAGGCACGATTACCATTTTACAAGTACGTTCCATACTGCTTCTCTGATTATTTTTTTTTTCACTGCTTTCCTGTTCCTCCAAACAATTTAGATATGAGTGCGCCTACGATTGGCATAAGAAGAGCTGGCAAAAAAGATCCTCCGTTCTGCACTATTGCCCGTTTTTTAGTTTTCCAACTTGATGACTTTTGATTGATTAATCTGCGCAATACGTGCTTGGGCTTATTCAGCTGTTTCTTCTCGCAATCTCTCAATTTCACTACTCCGTGTAAAATATTTAATGCGCACTCGCATATGCACTTGACGAGCGATTTATCTGCCGTGTGAAGGATGATCGAACGCTGTTTGCCGTCACAGTGTGAGAGTGCGCCCAAAAGTGCCAACTGTTTCTTGGGAAAACGTTTAGTACAAGGCAAACAGCATCTAGAATTCATCCGTGTTGCTCCTGCCATCGTTATCTCTCAACTGTGTCGAGGACTCGCGCGTCTGACGTATCTATTTCTTTTTTTTGCGTGATCCCCCTCTCCTTTATAAATATAATTAAACTATCGAAACTTTGAATGTTTGGCATATAAGCGTAGTGCGTTTTGTCGTCGGGAAATATGCAAGAGCGAAATCTAAATTCATCGAGATAGTCTTGCGATAAATCGAGAAAAAGATACGTATGTGAGGTTCGCGTGGCGTCGAGGTAGGCCTCTTGCAGAAATTTTGGATCTTCCGGATACACTTGTCGCGCAAAGTGCTGTATTTGACCACGATCACGCTGGTTTTTATAGAGCACGATGTATTTTGTGTTCAGGCTTATATCGCGCTGTGACTTTCCTTTATGAAAATTATTTTGCGTTATGAATATAACGCTAATATTTTTGGGATGATTGCCCTTCGTGAATAAATCTAATATAACATCGCATGAACATTCACGCATCAAATCATCGAGTATTAACAACTTCTTTTTTATCGCAATCGTTAGAGTAATCACTCGCTTGAGGCAGACCTTCCCGAAATTCGATAAGCGGTGCGTCATTACCATCGGATCTCAGCTCCGCCCGATAGGCTTCTTGCCACTCGGCGTAATAAAAAAGTATGCGATCGAAGCGTACGTTACAGACTGTCGGTAAATTAGCGAGAAATTTTTTGATGAACTGAGTTTTGCCGTATCCGGTAGGTTCGCACATGCAACACGTAAATGGATGTTTCCAACGCGTATCCATTTTCGAGACTGACAGCTAAACCCAATTTGCTCGTGCTTTTATCATTTTTTTTCGCATGAAACAACCAACTGTCTCACCAATGACCCCCAGCGCGCGTTGGCCCCGCGGCGGCACGGTGCGGTACGCACCCTCTCAGCTTATGAGAGTGCGCGCTTTATCAGCTTATACACGAGCACTCTATCAACGTATAGATACGCTCGTGGCGGCGCGGCCCGCGAGCTCTCTTAGCTTTGAACGCGCGTTCTTTATCAACTAATTCTGCGGCGCGCGATTCTCATCAGCTGATACCGCGCACCGGGCACGTGCGTGTATGATATGATATTCACCCCGCGCTTTAAAAGCCTATACTTTACGCGTGCTTATCAGCTGATGCAGCACGTGCGGAAAATTATTTATTCTTAGTTCTAAGATGAATATGGAGAGGAGAAAAACAAACAACAAATAATAGAAATAATACTTTTATTGTTGAGAAAATGTTTAACACTTATAGCCAAAAGGCAATGACAATTCTTTACTAAGATAGCACCGTTTATTCAAGACAATACAACAAGTTCTAAATTCGTCTCGTGTGAAGACATCGTGATCCGGCATTCGTGTTATAGCTCTAAAGTGTAATTTGATATTAGTTGCATTGCCGTCGAAACAATATTCAATCATGCGGTTGATACTGTGAAAATTTATTTTTAAAGTACTAGCGTAATTCAATCTTATTCCTTTAATTTTACAACATTCAAATGTTTCTCCTGTAGAAAGATCGATCGCTCTGTAGGCGTAAAATTTAGGCGCGCCGAATAAGAATGTTTCGATATGTACATTTTGACTGAAACTTTTTAGCTCGTCGGTCATATCGCCCAATAGCGAACCAAGATACGGTCTATATTCTTCATCTTTCACCCTTTCGTTACAAACGAATATGCACGAGACGGTGTCGCAATACAAAAGACGCTGATCGAGTTTTTCTAAGTGATCATACCATTTTAGACGCACTTGAGCTGTAGTATAAGCGGCGATTACTACATTCGTATTTGGCGCTGGCTTCATGGCTTCCGCGATGTTTTGTTAGTTTACGTATAAAAGCTCGTCGTTCATGGGCAATACGCTGACTACTTCTTTGTCAGGAGCCACTAAGAGTTTGAGCAAAGCTTCGCGCGTTTTTACAGTGGCAGTCTGCTTTAAGTTGCTTCGTTGCCCAAATTAACCCCAAAAGGAATTGAGGCAGAGATTTGCCACTGCGCGCAATCCAGAAATTTTTTCAATTTTCGCTCCCTCCAGTCGTATGTCTTCCGCTTTCTCATACTCATTTAAGTAACGCTTTTTGTTCCCCTCGCTCTCCCACCATGCAGGCCACCCGGTAGCTTCTTGTTTCAGTTTCAAAAAGGCATTCACATAGCCGGCGAAAAATCCATCTTTATCACTCTGCTGATCATACTGCGTTATTTTATAGTTCCATATTATATGTATTTCCGTTATTCGATAACATAATTCTATGACTTTTCTTAACTCATCAGCTACCCATGTACCTGAGAATTTACGCTCACGAACGTCTTCGTGATTACAATCATCTTGATGCATCATCTCGCAACAAGAGCGACAAAGAGCAAAAAGTAATTTTCCGTGCATTTTCATTGGTAACAGAGGAAGAAACAAATTGCGAGGAGGTAATATTTTGCATTTGATCAAACCTTCTACTCGTGATAGATCGTTGTTATTTCCTCCCGTCAACGTGTCACACTGATTTCCCACAAATATATCTGGATGTCCGAGCGGAAACCTACCTCGTTTACAGATATACGGATATAATGAGCAAATATCCATATATCTAATTGTTTCACCCTCACTTTGTAATATGATCTTATATTTTCCGTGCGCCTTCCGAAAAATGCGTCACGAGGGTTTAAAATTATTTTACTAATAAGCGGATAATTGTTGACATAATTTGCAATTTCGGGATTTTCAGCTACAATACGATCAAATTCGAATTCCCAAATTTCACGGACCTCGTACCCGTTCGACTTTATTTTGTTTATCTTAGCGCGAGTGTTCTCGTATGCTACATTCGAAGTAAGATTGAAAGCGGTAAGCTTATTATCGCGTTTATTTTTTAAACAGCGCGGGTACCCGTACGCATAGCAACCATGGTACTCGAACACGATCCCTTTTATCCAATGTAGCAGCTGACGATGACGCGGTTGAGACAGCATCAGCTGTCGTCAAGGCCGGTAGTAAATACCCATGTATTAAAAAATCTTCTAGTAACCTATGCTCACTCCCACGACCCGCGTGAATTATCTCTCGTCCGATTTCGCGCTCGCACCGCAATAACCACTCGACAGATTTTTGGGAGTTGTCAGCGCGTCTGTACCCAGCAGGTGGTAAAATCCCTATAGCATTTGGCTTGAGAAAAATTTTCCTGTATAAACAGGAACAAGCCGATTTAATTGTGGCCGCCGAAACAAAGGGGTCTGTGTTGCCGCAAGAAAAATTTTCCGAAGAGCTATGCATGCACGGCGCAATATTTCCACGTCCATACGACAATACTGGACAATTTCGTTTTTAAAGTTAAAAACACAGTCACGCGGCTGCTTGTCATACCATTGAAGAAAAACCGTTCTCTTCTCGGCAGACATAGAATTTGGCGCGTAAGAAGCTGAATCAGGCAAGGGTCCAACGTATTCCTGATTTTCCAAAGTATGGAAAAAATGCGGGAAGTACCCCTTTTTACTACTTTGTGGCAAGGCAAAAGAAGCCGGAAGAGCACTCAATTTCATCTGAAAATAATTCAAGCTGTCTATAAATTTAGTTTTCCCATATCGTATAGAGACGATATTTTCGAAAGACGAATTCACGAATACCGCAAGTGTTGCAAAACTGTGTGACATCATCGATATCGATACAATCAGTACCGACTTGTTGCATTACATACAAAGTAGGAATATGAATTTTTGCGATTCTATGATTTAAATATGCTTCATCTTGACGTGTTTCGAAATCATAGATAATGTATAAAAATTTTGCTTGCGAATATTCACTGTTTACTTTTTTCCTTCGACCATCGGGCTGGTTTTTAATAGTTTGGATATAACAATTTTCATTTATGAAATGATTTTTTTTTACAAAATTTACACCTCATTTGGCGGCACATGTGTCGCCCTCGATAACGATTTGTAATTTTACATCACCTCGTACAAAGTTTTATAACATCACATATTTTTCTATTTTGTTTTGTAACTTCCGTCCTCTAAATGATTTTTATAGCACGTAGCTCCGAAACATGCCCTGTGATAATGTGCAAATTTTATTCAGTCGACGCCGTCTGGTAAGCAAGCAGGAGAAACGAAGCCTTTAGAGCAAGTTTTTCTACATTTACGTTGGTCGATAAAATGAAAACATTTAATCCAATAAGTGCAAAAAAATCTTGTCCTCGCTACGCCTATCACATTTAAGATTTTATCAAAATGTTTCGCAAGTGGATCGTAACATAAATTAATAACGCGTTGCAATTCGCCTTGTGTTTCTACTTGAGCGCGATCGTCGAAAAAAGAAGGCTCGCCGTTGCCGAAAGTTGTTTTATCATAAGTGACAATAGCTACGTTCTGAAGAAGATAATACTATTGAAATGCTTCTATCGCGAAGAATCTACAACCCGCACGAGGAATACGTACGTTAGCAAATTGTATTAAGCGTTTGGCTTGATCTTCCTGTAACTTTCGTCGGCCGCAGCGGATTATTTTCCATTTTTTGCGAACTTCGTCCGAGTCATTCGCACGTAATTTTATATTAGCCTCACCAACTACTAACGCGCGCGGTAAACACAAATTATCATTGTTTTTTATAGATACGATCGATTTCTGGGATACAGCATCAATTGATAATTTTTTATTCCTGGATGCATCAATACCTACCGGGACGTTTATAAAAGCTATTTAGAGCACAAAACTTTCAGCCACTTGAAAATTTTCGTTACTTTGCGTTAGATTGTAAATTAAATTCCAGAGATCATCGTAATAAAAATTTTCAAGTGGACGAAAAGACTGACCACACGCAACATTTATTAAGGTGATGTCGGAGCCACGCTGATCGGTTGAAAATTTCCTAACCTCAAAAACTTCATATCATAAATAAAAAAAAGTGTACAATTGTAAAGCACAAAAATACGGTGATCGCGTGTTCTTGTTATAATAAGGAATGTTTATAAATGTTATACAGCATTTAATAATTTTTAGTTAAACCAAACAATGGGAAATACGACGCGAGGTGAGGATAACGTTTCACATAGAAAATTATAAGATGACCGTCACTTTTACATAATTCCACGCGTCAATTTTAAGAATATTGCATTATATAAATTATTGAACATTTTGATTATTGAAAATGCTGTGATCCCGCGTTCTTTGCACGATAAAAAATCGTTAGCAACTTAATTTTCTGTATTACGAAGTAAATTTCGCGCGGACAATGGGAAATGCGCCTCGAGGTGGAGGTCACCATCGGTAAAGTTCGCTCCTACATCCCCTTAAGTGCTCGCTTTTAATTGCAATACCGAGTAAAACTGCTTCGTCATCGGGTGCCGATGAAATAATGAATGCATGAATATCGCGCATGGCCGATTCTATCCAAACGATCGGATTATTGCATTCTTCAGGCGGATTATTGATGTGCAGTACAATACAATGCCCAATAATTTTAAATCTATGCACGAAATTTTGGCTTTCATTGATAACGCAAAATCTTACGCTTGGTGGTTTTATCTCAAGATTCTCCTCCTGAGCTTCCTCTTCATCTCCTTCTTCTTCTACGTTATCGTTGTTGTCGCCTTCCCCTTCTTCGTTAGAGGTGATACTGCTGCTTTCACGTATGCGCGCGAGTTAAGTGAGGGAGTACGGTGGACAACCAAAAGGAGGTAACACACACAGGTAAACTTAACAATAAGTAAATCAATTGAACTAAAGACGTTTATTGAATACTCTAAATGATATTACATCGTTACAGTATGAACGCCCGACAGTGACTGCCAATTGCCGGTGCGAGAGCAGAGTAAGAATGTATATTCTATTGTCATCTTCATTATCTTCTTATCTTGCCCTTTGTCTTCGCAGCTTCACAGTAAGTCCGGTATGCAACGATAAGGTAGCCGTGGCTGATCGATGCATCCACGCGCAGAGACGTTGAGTCATATAACTCCTCCACGGCCAAGTTCAAAGACGTCCTCGTCTTCGGTTTCTTCTGTAGGTAGTTGATTCTTATTTTGACGCTTGTATATTAAGTAAATTTATGTAATTACTAAGAACAGTAATACAAGTATAATCGAGCTTGTAGACATAAAAAATTCAACTCCGAATTGATTAAAAGTTGGTATAGTCATTGTGGGCAAAATCAAAGCTTTCAAAGGCTCAAAATTCAGCTGATGGTCCTTGATAATCAAAGGTGAAATTAGACTGGACTGTTTTATTTCCCCGAGGTTGTCGTCGGGTCTGTAACCTTGTATCTGTATATCATTTGCTTGAATCTGGTGTGTTCCTCGGGTCGTCGTCTCATCATTATCATGTTTAATTGTAATAAGATAATTGCTCGATACAAGTGTCAAATTTGATGCCTTATATTTTGCGAATATAGCTGTTACAGGAGGTCTAACTATAGATCTATAGATCTTTCGATAAAACTCACACTACACTACACTTCACTTGTTGAGAATATACATATTATATTGTACAGCGCGAGACACACGTATGTACACATGTGTGTCTCGCCACCCCATAACGTGTGAGAGCCGACGGGCGAGCGCGACGCTCCTGTAAACTTGTCGTCAGACTGAGAATGGCCGCGCCAAGTGTAGTCATACTGTATCTTAGCTTAAGTCTCTTAAATAAACTCTTTTATTCTATCCAATTTGTGTGTCCTTTATTCAACATGGTAGCAGAGCGCGTGGTTTGTAAGCGTTAAAAAAGCCTCTGACCCAATACAAGCTTCGGCGAGTATTGGGGGCAGCTTATAAACTCAAATTAAGACGGCGGACACCAAGGAAGAGAAAAACTCCGAGCACGAAGGAACGCTCGAGTCGAAGGAACAAGCCACAACATCGAAGGTCAAGCAAGAAGACGAAATGGATAAAAAGGATGTTTCAATACCAGTATTCGATGGTGGAAACTACAGTATGTGGAAAAAGAGGATCCAAATGTACATAAAGCTCAAAAAATGTGAAATTGTGATAGAAAGAGAAAAGAGTGAAACAGACAAAGTAGAAGAATGGAAACAGAATGATTTGAAAGGAATAAATATAATTTATAGTGCGATATCAGATAAACAATTAGAATTTGTTTGTGAAGAAGAAACAGCATACAAAATTATGAAGAAGCTAGACAGTATGTATTTAAAGGAATCAACGGCGTTACAAATAGTCTGCAGGAATAGAGTGGAGAAATTAAGATTAAGAAACTATAGTGATTCTGAGGCATTTTTCAGTGATTTTGAAAAAGCGGTAAATGAGTTAAAAGGCGCGGGCGCTAAAATAAGCGAAAAAGAAAAATTGAATTATATGCTCAACACGTTACCAGAATCATACAGTTATATAGGTGATTTGGTTGATACATTGAAAGAAGAAGAACAAACGGCTGATTACATAAGAAACAAAATTAAGCTAGCTGAGATGAAGAATCGAAAAGAGCATAACGAGAGAAGTACGAATGTATTTACTGCAAGAAAGGGAAACTGCTATAAGTGTGGAAAACCTGGTCATTTCGCACGAGATTGCCAAGATGGAGGGCAAGCAGGTAGAAACGGCAGCTCATGGAGAGGATCGACATGTGGTCGCAGCCGAGGCACAGCCGGAAGAGGCCATTACGGCAGAGGACGCGGAAAATTCCATGGACAACAAGGAACCAGCACGAGTGAACAGAGCGGCGAAGGTGCGAGCGCATGGATAGCGACGACACACGCTGCGTACACAAACGAAACAAACAGGTCAGGTATGAGCGAGATAGAGTGGATACTCGATAGCGGATGTTCTGATCATATTATAAATAACGAAAATTATTTTGAAAAATGTATTAGTTTAAAAGAACCGGTAAATATTTATCTCGGTGATAATAGAGCTATAAAAGCTACAAAGATAGGAACTATATCTCTTTATTTTGTCACCTTCGGGAAGCAAAATAAAGTTAATATTAATAATGTTTATTTTGCTAAGGAAATGAATGCTAATTTAATAAGTGTTGGAAAATTAACGAATAATAAGAATACGGTAATTTTGAAAGGAAAAGTTGCAAAAATTATAGATAGTGATAATAAATTAACTGCAATAGCATTTAAATTTAATGATACATACAAGATGAAAAGTAAATTGGCAAGGAATATAAGTTGTGTAAATAGTGCCGAACAGAATAATAACATGAGTCAAAAGGAAAGATGGCATAGAGTGTTAGGTCACGTAAATTTTAGATATTTGGATACGATATGTAAACAGCAGTTATTAACGGTCGTTCCAAATGAACTTGAATCTGAATTTATGAAATGTAAAACTTGTATTGAAAATAAGATGCAGAACTTGCCATTTACTAATAATAGAACAAAGGCGAAAGATATATTAGAAATTATACATACGGATGTATGCGGTCCCTTTAAAACTACTGGGTTTAGCGGAGAAAAATATTTCGTTTCTTTTATTGATGATTATAGTAAAATAGCTAAAGTTTATTGCATAAAGACTAAAGAGGAAGTTTTTGATTGTTTATTTCAATTTGTAAATGAAACTGAAAATTTAACCGGAAAAAGAATAAAAATATTGAGATATGATAACGGGAAAGAATTCTTAAATAATCGGTTTTATAAATTTGCCAAAGAAAAGGGTATTATTATTAATAATTGTCCGACTTATGTGCACGAATTAAACGGCACAGCAGAAAGATTTAATAGAACGATAATGGATAAAGCGCGATGTTTACTATCAGAGGCAAAAGTATACAAATGCTACTGGCCAGAAATAATATGTGCCGCGACGTATTTGAAAAATAGTACGTTAGCAAATACGATTGAAAGAAAAACACCTTACGAAATATTTTCTAGAAAGAGACCAAATGTCGAACATTTACGTTTGTACGGGAGTAAAGTTTTTGTAAGAAAACCGGAACAAAAAAGATTGTCTAAATGGGATCAAAAAGCTGAAATGGGAATATTGTTAGGTTATAGTGATGTAGGCTATAGAGTACTTATAAATAATAAAATAATTGTTGTAAGGCATGTGGATATTATAGAAAGAGATGTTAAATGCATTGGTATTGATTATAAAGATAATATTGATAACGATGATAGTACAGAAAATGATGCAAGTACAAACGCTGATTTATCGGATAATGTCTTTGAAAACGCGAATGAATCCGAAGAGCAACAAGGTAAAGTAAAAGAAAAGAATAATTTATCGTTACATCAACCTTCGGGGAAATGTAAAGATACAGAAAACGCAACATTGAAAGTCCCGCGAAAATCTACGCGTGATAGGAAAAGTCCTGTAAGATACCCAGAAAAGGAAAGCTATAATATTTATGTAAGATACTGTAGAGTAGATACGCCTTGTACATTTGAGGAGGCGATGAATAGTAAAGAGAGTAAAAATTGGCAAGAAGCCATTAAAGAAATCGAATGCATAAATAAAAATAAAACTTGGGAATTAGTCGATACAGTACAAAATAAAAAAATTATAGATGTAAAATGGGTTTACACAAGAAAATCAGATAATAGGTACAAAGCTAGGCTAGTTGGGAGAGGTTTTCAACAAACAGATGTAATTGATGACATATATTCCCCAGTTGCGAAAAATCAAACGTTAAAAATTTTATTTTCATATTGCTGCCAAAATGGGCTCAAAATAGAACAAATGGATGTAGAGACATCATTCGTAAATGGAAAGGTAACTATGGAGGTATATGTCAATCAACCAAAAGGTTATGAAGATGGAACCGAATGAGTGTATAAATTGTCAAAAGCGTTGTATGGATTGCGAGAGAGTCCTAGAGACTGGTATGAATGCTTTAATGAATATGTTATGAAACTTGGCTTTAGAAAGAGCAATGTAGAATTATGCCTATATATACATGGAAAAGGCAAAGACATTGTTTACCTATAAATATACGTAGACGATTCGTTGATTTGTGGAAAAGATGAAAAGAAAATACAAAGAATAAAGAAATTGTTATCTGATCGTTCAAAATGAAAGATTTATGTGAAATAAATGAGTATCTAGTCATAAACGTAAAGCATGATTATATAAATGGTAAGATGGAATTAAGTCAAGAAAAATATATTGAGTCACTAGCAACTAAATTTCACATAAAAGATAGTAAGTTATATAGCACTCCGATGTAGACAAATTTAAAAATTGAAAATTCTAAAGAGTTATATGTTAGTTCTGACACTCGACCAGACATTAGTCATAGTGTAAATTACTTAAGGGGGCTAGACACCTTTTCTTCTGAAATAAGAAGTCATATTTTAATACATAAATGTAAACTAATTATTTCATACTTTTTACATATAAAAGTGGGTATATTTACCTTACCTTAAAACTTTCTCCGATAAGCCTTTTATATGGTCCAGAACCATAGTCATCGATGAAACAAGTTTTTTCACTATCCGTAAGCTTTGAAATTTTCCTGTGGATGAATTTGCTCCAGATTTTAACTAAATTACTCCTGAATAGTATAATTTTCATATGAGTGTAGGGATTTAGGATTAAATGTCAGAAAAAATTTTTACATTAGAAAAATTATGAAAATATATAAAATATTTTAAAAATTAAAAAAAAAATTCTTGAAAAACGGCACAAAATTTATTTTCTCATCGGATCAAAAATCCCTACACTCATATGAGAATTATACTATTCAGGAGTAATTTAGTTCAAATCTGGAGTCAATCCATCCACAGGAAAATTTCAAACCTTACGGATAGTGAAAAAACTTGTTTCATCGATGACTATGGTTCTGGACAATATAAAGGGCCCAGAACAAGGTCTAAGGTGAGGTAAATATACCCCATTTTATGTGTAATAAATGCGAAATAATTAGTTAACATTTATGTATTAAAATATGACTTTTTTATTTCAGAAAAGAAGGTGTCTAGCCCCCTTAAGTAGATTCCAAAATTGTTACACAGAGACACATTGGAAATATGCATTACGAATTTTGAAGTATTTGTATTTAACGAAAAAATTAAGTTTACAATATAAGAGAAATAAAAATTGTGAAATAATTGATGGCTATGTAGACGCAGATTGGGCTGGAGACAATGTTGATAGGAAGTCCACATCAGGTTATGTAATTTGAGTTTTTGGGAATGTAATTGATTGGAAATCGCGAAAACAAAAATGTATAACGAAGGCTTCGACATATGCAGAGTACGTTGCGTTATCTGAAATAGTAAGCTAATTGAAATATCTAAAAGAATTATTAAAAACATTTGACTTGGATATTGAAAAACCAATAAAGATTTATGAAGATAATTCAGGTCCGATAAATATAGCGAACTTTGGAAACTTTAAGAAAAATTCAAAACACATTGAGATTCATTACCATTATGTACACGAGGGCGTTAAAAACAAAGAGATTGAAATTGTAAAAATCGACTCAGAAAATAATATAGCCGATGTATTCACGAAAGCATTATGTAAAGATAAGTTTGTTAAATTCAGAGAATTTTAAATGTAAAATGAAAATGATGAAATAGTACAATATAAATGTAAGGAGGCGTGTTGAGAATATACATATTATATTGTACAGCGCGAGACACACGTATGTACACATGTGTGTCTCCCCACCCCATAATGTGTGAGAGCCGACGGGCGAGCGCGACGCTCCTGTAAACTTGTCGTCAGACCGAGAATGGCCGGCGCCAAGTGTAGTCATACTGTATCTTAGCTTAAGTCTCTTAAATAAACTCTTTTATTCTATCCAATTTGTGTGTCCTTTATTCAACATCACTAAATGGACCAAAATTGAAAACATGTAAAGAAAATTCATCCAGCTCCTACAATATAAAAGCCACATGTTAGATTTAGCAGGTGTATTGGCCATTCGATGTTATCAATATTTACCTTGAGGTGATATGTCTTAGTACTTAATTCAAAAAAGTATAAGAATTATAGAAATACGCTCCAGTAATGCATCTTAGACATATCATGTACTTTTCAGTTGACTTTATCATTCTGAAAGTAGATATAAATTAATAAAAAAAATAAAAATATGTAATTTTCAGTTTGACAGTTCAAAAAAATACACGAGCAATGTCTTAGTTAGATCTGAAAAGTTGCATAATTTAATTGTTTTTTTATTAAATTATACCTACTTACAGAAAGATAAAATCAGCTTAAAGATACATGCGATGCCTGAAATACGTTATAGAAGCAGATTTCTGTCATTCATATACTCTTTTGGATGAAGTACTACAACATGTAACCTAAAAGTAAACATCAAACACATCAATGAATGACGAATACACCTGTTAAATCTGGAGGCAGCCTCTATATTGTTACTGCTTTTTCTGGAATGAAAATGAAAACCCGGTAACAAAAAAATGAAGCTATAGCAATTGTCTAAAGGAGTAGATTACAGAAATAACAATTACTCTAAGAAGAGACCACAAAGTGGTCACACTGTATTAAAATAAATACATACTGCAGATCAGGTTCCATGGATAATCTGCAAGAAAATGAAGCTGTCAAGAAGTGTGTTTCAGGAGGTCCTTCACTCAAGGTTAGCCACTGTGATGCCATTATTGAGTTTATGAAAATTGCAGTTCCTTTTGGTGCTATTTTCTTGAAAGCCTCCTGTCTTATTCAATGATGAAGAACCGTACTGCGAAAAAAAAAATTGGTTTAGTAAATAACAGTTGTGATTTTATATTTGAACACCCTAACATGTGTAGAAAAGAAAAAGGAAAAACAGAGAATTTTCTATCAACATGGTATCTTTTGGCAGGAAAAGAAGACAAAAATAGAAAATTTTTTAATTTAATATGAAAAATAATTACATTAAATGTAACGCGTACGCGAGTTAGGTAATTCGAGATTCGAATTACCCGCGCCGAGCAGGTATGCTCACTGGGGGCGCGAGCGCGCGAGCATCCTGACCGGATTAGAACGGTCTCGCAACGCGTAATATTCCCGTCGCGTACCCGCGAAGCTGCTACGGCTTTAGGCGAGTCACGGCAGCCATCTTCGTGTCTGCTATCGCGCCGTGAGCATCTCCCCCGTGTCTCTGGAAAGTTACCGCGTTCGCGCTGTATAGCGTGCGAGTAAGGGAAAGAGAGAGAGAGAGAGAGAGAGAGAGAGAGAGAGAGAGAGAGAGAGAGAGAGAGAGAGAGAGAGAGAAAGAGAGAGAGAGAGCGCCGCTACAAGCAGCACGAGAGACAGCGTGCGAGGAGCCGGCAGCCAGCCCGCCGGCCTGCCGAACCGTTGCCAGCGAGTAGGACCGAGAGAGAGATATAGAGCGCAACGACTGCGCGAGCTAGAGCGAGCGAGAGCGAGCGAGAGAGAGCCGAGTGCACGGGTTGCTCCTTCTTCACGGAAGTTTTCTACTCCCCTCCCGCGGGTTTATTGTAAAGGCTCGCACGGAAATCGCACCGTGCAAGCTTTCTGTGCCGTGTACGTGCGGGTGTGTGTCAGCCCCCCGTACTTGAACACCGCGCGCGAGATTAGCAGCTTCGCCGCGCGCCGTATCGTTCGCGCGTTTGAATCTTAACTGTCGCGCGCGAACTAACTCACTGTTTTAATCAGCACCTGCGTCATGCTTGTACTTATTAGTGATTGGAATATACTGTGATATCTAGTTACTCGTCGCGTTGTTCATTACAACCTGTCCTTCTCCCGGATACCGCCGCCTCCGCGGGAAAACGACTCGGCTGGTCGTTTTCATATCTGAGCATAGCGGTCGCGCGCTTTACTCTTCGAGCGCGCGCTTTTCACTCAGCGATCCAATTAATTGGAAAGCGAAGTTCGCGTGCGATCTTCGCGTTGTTTTCGGGATTCCAGGAGCAGATCCCCGGGCAAGTCATTTTAGTCTGACACCCGCTGCACCGTGTTCTAGGGCATCGCTGGCCTGTGGCTTGTTGGGATTTTCCCCCACTAGCCATCCCGTTACATAAATAAGAAAAAACTAATGAATTGGATTAATAATATTTTAAATCATTCTACTTATAATAAATTATCATACTGTCATCTATGGGTTCGAAAATCTAGCCCTCTTTCTACAAAATATTTAGATGTTAAGTTAGGTTGTAAGTATTTGTAAGTATCGGACCTATGTACAGGTACCATAACTATAAATTATATATATATAATATCTATACATAACTGAATGCTAGCATCAACATTAACACAGCTGTCATCACATAAGTAGTAAGTACTATGATATCAAACTTCTTTATATGGCGTTTCTCAATTAATTTAAGGTATCCGGATTACCATACAAAAAATTTATTAATGAATAAAGACACTGCTTAAGGTCAGGGTAGCTTTAGAAGAAATTTTATACTAAATACATGGTGCGAAAAGAAGCTGTCAAAAGTGAGAAATGTATTTAAAAATGTACATTGCTTCTTGATCTAGATAATTCAAGATAAAAAAGTAATCGCACCATGTTACTTTTTACATTTGAATTAAAAAAAAAAATTCAAAAGTTTGTACAAAATGTAGTAGAAAAGCCTTCCAAAAAAACAATTTCATTAAGTTTCTTTGTCAGAATGATAATTTTAGAATCCCTATTGGAAGGAGACGTATTTTGTAAACATAAAAATACTTTACAAAAACTATATTTTAATTTTTTATTCAATTTCATATACAGAAAGTATTTGCTAAGATTACAAATTAAGACTCCATAATATTAATAAACTAAAGAAATAAAAAGAAGGTAAAAACCTTTTTACAAAAGTCCTCGTCTCTTCGAATCCTCATAAGTTTTCCTATTTAAAATATTGCCTGGTGAGTCCTCGATCTCTTCTTCTTGTTCTGGTTCTGGTTGCCACCTTTCTGTTGTTTTCAGTGTTTTTAATTTCTCACATAATTCAAGAGCATCCTCTATTTGTGTTACAATAGCAAAATAGGCTGTGTTTGTTATTCCTAGACATCTCATACCATGTGCATGGCTCCATTCAGCAAAATGACCTTAAAAAGTTTTTGGATCCTTGTACGTGAAATTACCACAGATTTCACAGCTATAGCTTATTCATATGATCAATAAGGAATGGGTTTTCCATCCCAACCAAGGGGCAAATTCTCAGCTGATGCTCCGAGTTTATGGTTTCTCGATGGCTCGGTTTTTTGTGCAACTTATCCTTGATCCTCGCGTCGGCGAGACGTTCGTGCTCCTCGTGCAGCCGGCGCTGTTACTCCAGGAAGGTCTCCATCGTGAACGATCATCGGCAGGACGACCGGGTGTTGACGTACTACCTATGTTATTAACGTGTAGGGTTAGGATGTACGACAGTCAGCGACGCGGAGTAACTCGACGACGCAGCTGTGCTACAGCTTGCAGCGCATGCGCGTACACACACACACATACACGGGCAACAGTAAGGCCAACAGGCCAATGTCGCCGCCGTCGCGGACATTGCTGACTCACAATGCTTATAAATTATTGAACATTTTGATTATTGAAAATGCTGTGATCCCGCATTCTTTACACTATACATGATAAAAAATCGTTAGCAAATTAATTTTTAATATTACGAAGTAAATTTCGCACGAACAATGGGAAATGCTGCTCGAGTCGGGGGTCACCATCGGTAAAGTTCACTCCTACATCCACAAAATCTGCTGACGGCGCCATCTATGTTCACTTCGGCAAAGGTTGGCAGCTCTTACTTTCCAGCTCAATCACTCAGCACTCTGCGCTGACTGTAAAACAGTCTCACCAACCTTTAAGCATATAGCCTTGAATATATTAATAATAAAATATCAAATTATACTTTTTGTTGAATTTCGATTAGAAAAGGTTGTCCCGCCCTCAGATATCTGTTCAAGATTATCCTCATCAAATTTTAGATAAATCCGATGGATATTCTAACCTGTAGACTCGTTTGAAACTTTTAAACGAGTATAAGTAATACAGACTTGTAAGATACGAACTATAAATTTGATATAATAATCTTAATAGCATTATCGGGGGCGGGACAACTTTCTTTTCCTAGACAAATTGCCATGATTTTTTTAATACTACCAACTTACTTTTTTTATTACTGTTTTACTAGATTATTACCGACATGCCGGTAACGTAGAGATTTTCACTTCAACTCCACATCGCCTTAATATTATCCTATCAACTATATAATTCAACTTGCACAACTTCAAAATAAGCTTTAAATACCTGCCAAAGATAAACTTGATATCTCTGGCCAGTTTCGAGTTATGCTACGGACAAATTTATAACACGCACACACACACGCACACGCACACGCACACACACACACCCATCCACCCACCCACCCACACACCCACCCACACACACACACGCACACACACCCATATATACACACACACATACACACACATACACACACACACACACACACATTCTAGAAAATGCATATCTCGACTCAGGGAGCTCAGAAATATCGAAAATCATCGAAATCTCGAGGTCAAAAAATTTCACCGTTACCAAGCTTTCTCTTTGAGAAAGAATACGAGTAAACGCTGCATATTGATTCCCTAACCGCACTCTCGTTTCCAGCGCAACGTACTGTTTGTGTCCGAGCCGAAGGTGAGAGCACATGTGCGTGGCGCTGGGGACTAGAGTGAGAGTAGAGAATGAACGTAGCACTTTTTTCCCACTTCGGCTAGAATAAAGTACGAAATTTATGATGCGGTATGTTAAAAAATGTAATTTTACATCTGAGGTACAAACAGTTTTATGTTGATACTTGACTACAATAAATTGATTGCAGTACTTGCTTGTGTTTAATTTGTTATATAGACGGATGAACAAATTTGAATAAATTTCTGAGAGCAGTCATACAGTGATGGTTTTTGAGAGTTGTTTGCATTACTTTACTGTTAAAAATATATTTCACAACTTTCATTTGTTTGATTTGCAGTGAACAATGTGAATATATTTACATATAATTTGTTGAGTATACGATGACTCAAAGAAGTAAAAGACTATTTCACTAGCATTTATTTGATTTCTTTTAAAAAGTCATAAATATAGATAGATCTTGAAAAATATTGTGTCATAAATAGTATTTGCCTGCTCTTCCATAGGCTAATATTGGTTTGGCTTTTCTTTCTTGAGTAGTACTATATTCTTACTATCTCTTTAATATGATTCTATTCCTAAGCGTCTGTTATTGTATTAAAATAACTTTTTCTTGTCCATTAATAATAAAATAACCAGCAGGATCATGAGGGCACTGGTTCATTTTTGCTAATTGAAAATTAGATTTTTCAGACAGTACACAGTTAGAACTCCTCAACATTATTGGCTATATTACATATTCAAAATAGAATGAATGAGGCTTTCAGCATTTGTCTACGTTGTAGAACCATCCAAGTGAATTCAAAATCGAATTTCAATGACTGTAAAAAAATCATGTATAATCTGTAAATATCAAACAATTCACACAAAGTATCAATTTTTTTAAAATGATTGTAGCCATTTAACATTTAGCTATTCAATACTTATCTAATAAAAGTTATTTGCCCCTTTGATGCACGTAGGTAAATTCTTATTATGCTTCGTGTCTCGTTCTCGAGATCACTAGGTAGTACCGCCAGTGTACACAGATGTCGCCACAAACTTCAGCTATCCCCACTTCTAAAACTCGGCTGCTGGCTCGCCTCGCCAGGCCGGCCGGTCTCTCTCGTCATAACGCTTTTTGTGCGCGTAGAGTGTGCCACGCTTTAGCTACATGGCGGTAGAAGAGAAGCCTTCGTTTTTCATCCTTTACGGAAGGATTATTGATGAAGATTTCCCGACCGCCGTATTCAACTGTGGAAACAGATAAGTAGTGCTTAACCTTTCGGACGATGTCTCAGATTCAGAATCGGCATTATTTGGATTAATAAGTAAGTATACGTTCCAGGACGTTTTTGTGCGGCGGCGTGTTAACACGAGAAGTTATAGACATGCCGCCCAAATCTCAATGGACTGTAATTATGCATGTGTAAGAGAAAAGAAAAAATATACTTCTCTTATAAACTGCATAAACTATAGATCTTTATTGTGTTCTTTTAAGCCGTTAGACGGTTTGGGTTGTAGTCTTCGTTTTACGGCGAGCTCACACGAGAGGTGAGACAGGTCGTATGTTTGACATAACCTGTATTATCATGACTACATAATCCTTTGTTTGGCAGTGAGCTCACACGAGAGGTGAGACAAACTGTACATAACCTGTATTAACATGATCTTTTGTTGGCAGTGAGCTCACACGAGAGGTGAGACAAACTGTACAATTTGACTAGAGTGATGTAATGCGTCTGGCTACAGACAGCACATAACCTAGATCTGCATATTGCTCTTCCAGATTCGCAAGTGAGTTGATAGATGGCGGCGGGGTAAACAAGAATCACAATCTCGCAACGCTAATGCAGCTGATGCTTACAAGAATCTGGTAGAGACAGAGTCTGAAAAGACAAATTAATTTTCAGAAAAACAAGGAAATGCTCGGAATTTAGTTACCGGTAATTTTCCTTATCTCATTTATAATGAGTAAAAATAAATGATAGGCTTTTTCATTGAGTAAAAGACTATCGGTTTTATGCGATTACATTGCCAACTTATTCAAGGAAGAAACTGCCGAACATTTCGACGGTTTTTTCGCTTAAGCGCACTTAGATGGCTATGCCCGAATGTACGATTAAAGGAATATAATCTTCCTCCTAATTTCCTCAATGAGTAAGAGGCCGAGAACCATCTCAAGCGAGATACATAAAGGCGATGGGAGGAAAAAAGTCCCTGCACCAGAGAGAGCAGGTTCGTTTCCCAAATCAGGATCGATTTTACTGCAGCAATACACAGTTCTCGATCTACTGTTTGTCTCGCTGAATACAAACGATAGGCGCATGCAGCTAGTGCTATATAACTCAAGTTTAACCTTAATGCTGCGCCATTGGAGTGTTACATTTTAAAGCATATTCTTAATATATAAAAATATATAGAAATATAAAAATGCTATTCTTGGACTGTCGTCTTATCGATCATGTAAGCAATCGAATAAAATTTTCGAGGAAAAGACAAACACAGGTGTGCGTAGCGCGCCAGTTAACGTTAGCCATTATAAAAAAAAAAAAAAAAAAAAAAAAAAAAAAAAAAAAAAAAAAAAGCCGTAAGGACTGGTTCGTCTAAAGAAAATTTTATTTCTAATTTGAAAGCATTTGGCAAGAGAAACATTGGCGCATGAAGCGTGCATGAATCTTTCTAGCCTGATCAAAGAATTGATAGAATAAAGTATAAAGGGTGCTTTGCGACCCCGCTCACTTCCTTTTCAATTTCTTATATATATTGCCAAGCAGTGCGCTGTCATGTTTTTGATGATCGTTAATTCTTTTTTTTCATAAAATAGTACGATTCAAGATTATATCAATCGATTGCGAAATAAATTATTGAAAACAAAAAATAAATAAATAAATAAATAAACATTTGTGTGCATAGCACTCCAATTAACGCAAAATTATATAATAATTACTATGATTATAATATTGTAATAAAAAGGTAATTGTAAATGCATAGCATCAGATTCTTTAGAACGTTTTGAAAACAGGCTGACGTTCGTTGGTTATTATACTGGTCGTATATATGTAAATCAAAATATGTCAAAATTTTCATTTTAAGTTAATTAACGATAATTATCGTGGTTTGATTTCGAGTCTTTCAATATGGATTTCTTGCGGGTATAAAAGTTACTCTTCAAGAATTACGAGATATCGAATTCAAACATTTCTGTTACTAAATTTTGTCAACGCAATTATCAACTTACAAATAATAATTATATTATTATAAAGAGTATAATTTATTCTTTACTCATATGTATTACTGATAATGTTTTTAGTCAATTCTGACTAGATCCGTTGGGAGCGAGGAAGAAAATAAATCTCTCAAGATGTTAAATATTTGCGACGTTTCGTCGACGGATTTGTCGACCGTGAATACGATTAACAACTTAGATCATATTTATTACTCATTAGCTAAGGCTATATACATTTAAGGTTATTTATATATTTTTCATATTTATTAATCAACCAAGGTATCATAATCTTAAATTTTTGACTTTAAGTATTTGTTACGCTACTTAAAGTATATATACTGCCTAATTTCTTACTGACCTATGATATGGGTTCGAGTAATCGATGAATATTCAATTGTAGTTGATGTCTAGGTCTTATAAAGGCGTTTTTAACAACCCCTTCACGATTCTTACAAAGTGATATGGATAAACTATTATTTGAATCAAGTAACTGGTGGTCTCAGTCAACACCAAATCTATATCAAAATTTTATTTCGATGCTTTAGTGCGTCTAAATTTTTCTATAAAGGTAAAATATCAGGTGAATTACCGTAGATTATTCGTTTATACACTGAAAAAAAAAAAAATTTCCAATTGAATCATTTAAATACATTTTATTGAAAGAAAAAGTAATTGAAAGAATTGAGGCGTCATTGAAGTTATTACACGACTCATTAATTCAAATATATATAATGATTGTCTTAATATTATATTATAATTCTCTTCATTTAATATTTGAATTGGAACTTTTCCTTCTTATTCAAGTAAAATAGAACGATAGTAGTGTCTATCCGTAATCTGACTTTAGTATTACTAAATACTTAGTATTTTGTGTATTTAATCAATATATATTTATATAAGAAAAAATCTCGCGAGTTTGTTGTGATAATTTAACATAATTATAATTCTTTTTTTTTATTACAAAATTCTAAAGAAATATCGTACATAGTCTTAGAGAACAAAGATATTCTACAAGAGTATGAGGTATGGTTGATTTCAGTTGGGTTAATCAAATTATTAAGTGAATAATAATAATAATAATAATAATAATAATAATAATAATAATAATAATAACAACAAGTTTTGAGAGACTCTAGTGATTGAATAATAATAATAGTCGTTTACTGTATATGTAAAAGATTTAAAAAGTTTTAAAACATTGCGTATAATAATAACATCTTTTTCAATACGAGAAAATTACATAAAAACATAAGAAATACACAATATCCCTTCTTAAAGTGATGAGCGGCCATGTTGAAGCATCAAAAGGCTTGATTTTGATTGGTCGATAAGAAGAAGGCGCGAAAAATTTACTGTCTGGAATTTAATGTTTGAATTTTTTAATGGAATTTTTACATTTAGGGTAGTATAAAAATGATTAAGTTCTGAATTTGAAAAAATACTTAAATACGTTAAAAGTAAAACGTAATGAAGATAGCATACATAACCTCAAAACAGAAGAGTACGCGCGAAGCGCGTTTGATTATCGCTTGTACATTGAGATTTCAATGTGTCAACGACTAATTTTCAGTCTCCTCAATATCGTATCTATGTTATAATATCACAGTCAAAACCTAGAAACTAAAATGTTAGGTTTGAAAGTGTTTTAGTTCAAATGATTTAATTATTAAGATAAACAGTGGGATGTAGTTCGATTTTATAAACATAACTATTACATGTGGTAGATTCTGATAAAGCTAGTCCAGTAGCTGATTCTGATACTTAAAGTACTTAAGTTAAATAATTTTCTTTTTCAAACGAAGTTCGTAATTGTCTAGAATTTAGAATTGCTGAAATAAAAGACTGAATAGTCACTCTGAACATCTACCTAGTGATCTCGAGAACGAGACACGAAGCATAATTGGACGATCGAGCGAGCCCGCCGAAGGCGGGCGAAGCTCGATCATAATTATGCAGAGGGTCTCGTTCGAGAAGATCACATCCCACCCTTAAATAAATTTTAATAAAAATTTATAACATAAAAATACATATAATAACATATATTATTCATTTAACATTATCTTAAGAACGTTCCCACCCATTGATAACATATGGACAACATAGCAACTGTAAACTATATGACGAGAGAGACCGGCCGGCCTGGCGAGGCGAGCCAGCAGCCGAGTTTTAGAAGTGGGGATAGCTGAAGTTTGTGGCGACATCTGTGTACACTGGCGGTACTACCTAGTGATCTTCTCGAACGAGACCCTCTGCATAATTATGATCGAGCTTCGCCCGCCTTCGGCGGGCTCGCTCGATCGTCCAATTAGTTGGCTTTCTTAGATCTTTGAATATATTAAATCAATAAAATATATACTTTCATCATAAAAACAATTTAACGCACGGTGATCGATATATTTTATACAGAGACTGATGCGTATATTCAAAGATGTGTACAATAAGTTTATAGGTTTATACTACTACTATTTTTAACCTATACATACTCTGGCGGTCTCTCTCTCTCTCTCTCTCTCTCTCTCTCTCTCTCTCTCTCTCTCTCTCTCTCTCTCTCTCTCTCTCTCTCTCTCTCTCTCTCTCTTATCGCCATTCATTCATTATTAGTGTATGTGGTCGGACAAAAATGCTATAGTATGTACTGTCCGAAGAGAAATGTATAGTATATGAATCGTATGGAGAAATATGAAGAAATTTTAGAATCGAAAACCAGACATAAAATTTTTTACTATTCAATATCTCTAATATGAGAACATCTTTTTACATGAAACTTTTTGTGCAACATAGTGTAATAAAATAGCATCTTGTTATTTTAATTTGGATGAATATAAAAGCGATTGAAAATTGCAGTAAATATTTCCATTTCTCGGTCATCCATTTTGATGTATATGTAGCGCGGTCGACCCTCAGGCTTCTTCTATACTTGCCTTCGAAGCGCTCCCGCGCTCCTTGATCACGTAATTTTATAATATTAATAAAAATCGTGATTATAAATAAATACTTACTCGAACGTACTTACGTTTAAATTGTCATGTCTTGTTCATATACAATTTTATAAATAAATAATATAAATGGGTGATATTCTGGTATACAAAAGGAAAGCACTACGTGTAAATGTGATAGTAATAATGATAATAATAGTTTTCATTATTAAAATATGAAAACAATAAAACTGTAATTGTATATACGCCAGTAAATTCTCGGTATTAAATATTTATGACATATCAAAAGTATAAAGTATTATTATTAAAAATATTATTTGTGTCGACTGCAACTTACTATCAACTGATGAGAATTTTTCCATCGGTCTTATAGTCTTATAAATTAAATTAAAATAATTAATATTTATGGCAGTCAGATTGCCCTTGTTTATAATCACCCCGAAGAATCTAAAATAAAAACTTAATTAAAACCTGGAAAAGAAAAAAAAACTTTATTAGCAAAGGACTATCTGACTGCCCCCCACCACCAAATTGCCCAATTGCCCAACGTTTTGAGCCCGCTCCGGCTCCTCCTCAGGTACTGAAATGAAACCCGTCATACACCTCCTTATATAATCATACCCAATTATTTCCTCTTACCCCCACCACCATCCACCTTCCCTTCTCCATCTTTTCATTCTCACTTAGATTAATAAAGAATGATAAATGTTATCTAATTTACTTGACTCTATCATTAAATATACATTATTCCGATTCCTTAGATTGTGAATACTTTCAAGGCATTCCCTATTATATTTATTCTTACTACCTTGTTCCAAAATATCCACACTCCCAAAATCGAAAGAATGCAAACTGTTTAAACAATGTTCTTTAAAACCCGATGTAAAAAATCAAATATTTTTCTTACCCATATTGAGAAAAAATTTGATGATAAGGGTTTTTATCGGGATTACAACAAAAGAGTTTCTTAAGATCTACGGAAAAATATTCTCTTTTTCAAGAATAAATTACTTAATTTAGAAATTAGAAATTTGAATTTTGAAATTAATCGTTTGAATAAATATTTATTAGAGCTAGAAAGATATTTATATAATAAAGTAGAACAGAATGATTTGCAAGAATTTTTTCGTGGTCAAAAGAGGCATTTTGAAAAAGTAAAATATAATCATAGGAGTAAATTAAAAAGAAAATTTGAATATTTAAAACAGAGAAAACACTCTCAGGTCAATCAAACTAACAATGTTAATAAAGAATGGTTTAGAAATCTAATGGACAAAGTAATATCAGAAGAAGTTGTAAATATCATATCAAAGTGTGCTAAATATGGAATATCATATTCAAGTAAAGCTCTTCCGATGAAGAATATCATCGCTGAGGTAGAAAGTAGTATTAGTAGTTTTAATCTAGAGTTTAAAAAAGAATGTAGGAGTTCTTTAGTTAAAGTTATTAATAATTTTAAAAGAAAAAATAGATTTGATAATTATTTGAACAGTAATTTGTTGCATAAAAATAACGAAGAAATTCTTGAGAGAGAATCCGAATATGATATTCCAAAAAGCAGATAAAGGAAATGTAACGGTAGTTTCAAATAAAAGGGATTATATAAATAAAATTCAACTTATGTTGGATGATGATACCACTTACGTGAAAATTAGAAATCCACATATCAATAGACTACAAGATAAATTGAAAAAATTATTGATGCATTGGAAAACAAAAGCTTATATTAAGGATAGTATGATTAAATATTTAAAATATGAAAATTGCACTGTAGCTAAATGTTATGGGCTTCCTAAGATTCACAAAGAACAGTGGACATATAGAATAATAATGTCATCGATAAATTTTTCGACTTATAGACTGGCGAGTTTTTTGTCTAATATATTGTTCAAGATAGTGGGTAAAACAAATTCATATATTAAAGATAGTTGGAGTTTTTATGATATAATGAAAGATATTATTATTCCGAATAATCATAGGATGATTTCATTGGATGTAGTGTCTTTGTTTACAAATATACCTCTAGAGTTTTTGAATGATATTATACAAGATAAATGGTCTGAAATTAAAGTACATACCAGTTTAACAAAAGATGAATTTGTAAAGGCACTTAATTTGGTTTTTAGAAACACAATTTTTTCTTTTGATAATAGTTTATATGAGCAAAGATATGGTTGTCCAATTGGATCACCTTTGTCACCTGTTATAGCGAATTTAGTAATGGAAAAATTGGAAAGTGTTGCTTTGTGTAAGTTGGTTTTTGAGCTACTTATTTTTAAAAGATATGTTGAAAACATTTTTGCAGTTGACCTGAATGTTTTGTGGATGATATGGTGGATGTGTTTAATTCTATCCATGATAGAATTAAATTCACAAAAGAGGTCGAGTCACATAATCAATTGAGTGAAATAATAATAATAATAATAATAATAGAGTAAAAAACCTACATGGTTAGGTAGATTTTTAAATTTTGATTCTCACCACCAATTCGGAAAGAAGACAGGGGCGATCAAAGGTGTCATTGATAGAGCGATTAAATAGTCACATAAAAATTTTAGGAAAAAGAATTTAAATTTAGTGTTAGAATTGCGGGTCCTCTTAAGCCGCTGCCGCACTCGCCATCTCATATCTACTCTAGCGTCCCCTTTAGATACTGAGCACGGCTCTGTGCGGAGGGCCAGTCAGTGCTCTACGTCATGTAAATGAAGCGACTGAAAATGAGAAACCACAGTGGGATAGAGAGCGACAGAATCCTTTACAGATCATACATGCTAATGTTTATAGGTATGATAAGCCTTATTACGTAACCAAAAAGATACAAATATATTTCTGTCTTCGTGGATAATTTTTCTCGTTTAGCCATGGTCAATACGATGAAAAGAAAAAATGAGACAGGATACTGTTTTTTTAAATCTTTGAAAGAAGTGCCCGAATTTTTGCTAGGAAAAGATGCAAAGGTTTGCTATTTGCGAAGCGATCAGAGAACAGAATTCACGAGTGAATATGCGACTGAGTGAATATGTTCTGACAAGGAAAGTACCCGAACTGTCAAATTCAAAAAAATTCCAAACCCATATTAAAAAGTAGACCTCCATGCGAGATTCACGAAACCATTTTTTCTATCGGCTGAGAAGCGCTTTATAAGGGTTAAAATCACCCCTAAAGTTTACCCCCAAGAAACGTTTTTTTGATATATCTCGGCTTCTACTTAACTTTTTTTAACGAAACAAAATGGAAAGAGTTTCTTATTAAAAAGTCAAGAAATCCGTGGTAGTATGAACATTAAGGGTTGCATCCCTTATTTTTTAGAGGGTGAAATTGTGTTTTTTTAAGAATAATTTTTGTTGTGAGAATTCATAAAATAATTAAAAATAGGTCAAAACATTATTTTTGCCAACTACAATAAATAACAGTTGGTGTGTTTGGGCATTCTTCGCGAAACAATCCCTTAAGAGGTGGTAAACCACCCCTAACACAAATGAATTAGGTATATTTTTTTGGCAATTATTTTTTTCCTTAAAATGGGTTCTTGAAGTCGTTAATCGGAATCCACAGTTAGATCCACAATAAAAATTTGAAAATAGTGAATTCAATATGGCGAAAAATTTTTTAGAAATATTTTAAATTCCACGAAAAATAGCATGTAGACCCCCTAGCGGAAATTATATTATGTAAATAAGTGTATAATAATGTAACAATGTTTTGTTATGTTATTCTATTATTTATTATTTTTTTATCATACACTTGTTTATCGTACGATAAACAGATACACTATTTTATTAGCATTAAATAGTTGCTAAACGTTATTATTATAAATAAAGTACTACTTCTATTCACTCGTATGAATATTTTTTTACACTTAACTTAACTGATTAAATCGTCAGTATGTCATATTTTATATATTAGAATAACAGTAATGTAACAGTAATTCTAAAAATTAAAATCAAAACATAATTTTTACTATCATAAAATAATTCAATGCATGTATTAAGAGTAAAGTTTCACTATCAAAATATTTACAATTGTTAAAATAAAGATTCTATAATAGATTTTTACTGAATTTGACTTTCTTAACTTCGGCCACTTGTTCAAAATTTATTGTATATTTTGACGAGTTTTATATTTAAAAATGCGGCATTTTATTTAACTTTTCAATATTATATCTATTATATCCTTCTATTAGACATATTTTGAATAATTATGTAGAAGAAAGAAATTTCAATTATATGGTTACTTACGACTATTATTATTGTTGTTATCATTCAATTCAAATAGGATTTCGTACTCGTAAAATGTTTACTTGCCATTAAAAAATATGATGCAAGTACCTCCAGACACTTATATTTTCAATTAATACCCATAAAATAATGTTGACATTGAATATTAATTTAACACGAGCGTAGAAAAACGTTCAGTAACGTATATTTGTTTTCGACTGACCGATGTTTCACTTATTTATGAATAAAAGAGGAGGAATCGGGAGATAAGCCATATCAATGCAAGTGTACGTAATCTTGTATATTGCGCAATAACCATGAATTGCTATAATTATCATTATATTAAAAATTTTGTTCATATTAATTTATATTAATAAATCATAAATAAACTTTTCTTATTAAAACCTATCATAATTTCAACAAGCATGAAAATCTCTCCTAGCTGAAATTATAAAATATGAAAGAAAATAAGAAAATACTTATAAAATGGAATAAATTGTCGAAAAATGTAAGAAATCATACGATACTGGATTTCGGGCATATTTAATAAGTTGTTAAAGTTTCTTACATTTTCTTTCAATTCCTTAGGTTTTCTAAATATTTCCTTGTTTAGCTTATTTTTATGAAATTATAAGGAAGTATTTGTTAGAAAAATCTGTAAGAATTAATTTGTTAGAAAAATCTGTAAGAATTTGTAAAAATTTAAACTTTTATACAGTAACTTACATTTTGTAACATATATTAATTATATTTCTAATACATAATAATTTACATTTTATTACGTTTTAGTATTTTTTCTTTACATCTTTGAAAATATTTTATTTATAGCTTTATTTAAATAAAAGTACAATTATAAATTATTATAAAAGTATAATTATGAACTATTTGAGAAAAGTGTACAAATATGTGATACGATGTAAAATGTGTATCAAAATTTGTATATAAACGTAAAAAGATGTAATTAAAAGTACAAATATATAATAAAATGTAAAAAGATGTACGAAAGTGTAAGAATGCCTATAAAATTTGAATTAAGAGTACAAATTAAAAAGTAATAAAACGTAGACAAATGTAAGGAAAAGTAAGAAATTATTAAAAAATGGTATAAACTGTGGTAAAATGCAAAAGCGTCCGAAATCCAGTAGAAAAGTATAATTTGTTACGTTTTCTTACACTTTTTTACAAACAACTACATTATCATACACTTGTTTATCGTACGATAAACAAGTGTATGATAAAAAAATAATAAATAATAGAATAATATAACAAAACATTGTTACATTATTATACACTTATTTACATAATATAATTTCCGCTAGGGGGTCTACATACTATTTTTCGTGGAATTTAAAATATTTCTAAAATATTTTTCGCCATATTGAATTCACTATTTTCAAATTTTTATTGTGGATCTAACTGTGGATTCCGATTAACGACTTCAAGAACCCATTTTAAGGAAAAAAATAATTGCCAAAAAAATATACCTAATTCATTTGTGTTAGGGGTGGTTTACCACCTCTTAAGGGGTTGTTTCGCGAAGAATGCCCAAACATACCAACTGTTATTTATTGTAGTTGGTAAAAATAATGTTTTGACCTATTTTTAATTATTTTATGAATTCTCACAACAAAAATTATTCATAAAAAAACACAATTTCACCCTCTAAAAAATAAGGGATGCAACCCTTAATGTTCATACTACCACGGATTTCTTGGCTTTTTAATAAGAAACTCTTTCCATTTTGTTTCGTTAAAAAAAGTTAAGTAGAAGCCGAGATATATCAAAAGAACGTTTCTTGGGGGTAAACTTTAGGGGTGATTTTAACCCTTATAAAGCGCTTCTCAGCCGATAGAAAAAATGGTTTCGTGAATCTCGCATGGAGGTCTACTTTTTAATATGGGTTTGGAATTTTTTTGAATTTGACAGTTCGGGTACTTTCCTTGTGAGAAAGTTAAATATAAAATTACAGCTGGCGTGTCCTGATAAGCCGCGCCGTAATGGTGCCGATGAAATGTTTGATAAGATTATTCAGAGATAAATGCGAGTGTTAATATAAAATTCTGTGTCTTAAATACTGCAGTTCATGCATGCAACAGACGCATCACATGTTCAAATAATGTGGCTTCGCCTATTATACCTCTCAATCCACATTGTAATATGGCTACTATGCAACTAAATCGTTTTGTAGATGCATTGCGAATTTAAGTGTAATGACCAAGAGGCCAGAAGTTAATCCAAACATCTGATTCGTTGAATTTGATGTGAAAATTAGAGAACGGAGGGAGAAATTAAGAGAGACTGATGTCTGTTCTTATTGGCTGGAGAAAAACGATGAATCTGCAATTCGTTGAGACATCATGAAGGCGACAGATATATTAAACTTGACAAAGGCAGACATAAGCGACTGGGAGATTGTAAACTCTGAAATTGATACAAACACCTGGTTTGATGAGTTTGAGACTGAAACAACCGAAACGGAGGGAGAGACAAAAAGAGGTCGTGGTCTTTCGCGAAAGGTGAGAGATATCAAATCTCAAGACACGGAATCAATTAAAGAGACGACTCACACTCTACTAGCTGAGAATGGAGACTCCGTGAATTATCAAAAGGCCATGAAAGCGACTGATAGACTCAGATGGATGTTAAGAAAGCATTTTTGAGCGGCCACTTAAATGTACCAGTTTACATGAAAATTCCAAACGGAATCGAATGTGCGACAGAACTTAAGCGAAAGAAAATATGCAAACTGAAAAAGGCCTTGTATGATTTGAAAGTGAGCCCAAAATGCCGGAATGAGGAATTAACTGGAATTGTAACGAAATTTGGATTGAAACCAGATAATAACGAGCATTGTCTGTTTACCTGGCGTGAAGGTAATAAATTTCTGATTCTGGTTCTGTATGTCGATGACATATTACTGGCATGTGACGACAGCGAGAGAATGTGTACAACGAAACAGTCTTAGTAGAAATTTTGAAATGACTGATGTAGGAGAGCTTAAATATTTTCTTGGTCTGGAAATCAAAAGAGACAGAGAAGTGAGGGTAATGAAAATCGACGAAGAAAAGTATATCATAAAAATGAAAACTAAGTTTGGCTTTCAGGACATGCACCCACAACGAACGCCCATGATTACGAATCGAAAGCGAAAAGAGCGAAAAGAGACTGAAAACATTGCTGTACTTATAACGACAGAAAATAACGATAATATACCCTATTACGAAGTTCAGCTCCATTTTGTACTGAGCAAATGCATGCAAGTCCGACATAGCTTATGCGGTTAACGTATTAAGCAGGCACCAAATCATCCTACCGACAGCGACTGGCGAGGAGTGATACGAATGTTCAGATACCTTAAGGGTACTAAAGCTGTAGGCTTGAATTATCTTGGCAAAAGCGACATTCTCGAAAGTTATTCGGATGCGAGTTTTGGCGACCGTGAAAGTTCTCTGACAACGAGCGGCTATATCATTAAACTTCTTGGAGATGCCATTGCTTGAGAGACACGCAATGTGTCTAGCGGAATATGTAGTAATGAGCGACTGTAGTAAAGAATTGATCTCCATACATAATTCCCTAAAATGTGCTATCCAGAGAGTGTACGTTGATTATTTTATGGTGCGATAATCGATCAGCTAAATCAAACGTTAAAACGGGCGACGGAAATGAATTGCGACATATGACCGATGTAATAGAGCATCATGTGAGAGAATGCATTAAGCGACGGCTTGTACATGTAATTTGAATTGCATAAAATTAGCTGGACTAATTTTAATTTTAGAATTATCATTTCATTTTGTTTATATTGATTTTCTATAGTATAGTGTAACATATTATAGACAACAAATAAGGATTTGAAGGGCAGCGTGGCTTAATGTACCCGGGAGGGAGTGTTAGAATTGCGGGTCCTCTTAAGCCGCTACTGCACTCGCCATCTCATATATACTCTAGCGCCCCCTTTAGATACTGAGCACGGCTCTGTGCGGAGGGCCAGTCAGTGCTCTACGAGAGTTGAAGCGAGTGACATCGCGTCCGAGTCAGATTATACTTTTACTTATACTTATGTTTATATCTGTGTTTTATTGATTAGCAAGTGTCGAGTGATCTGTAGTTCTAATAAATTACTTATTATACTTTAATACTCCGTGTGTGCGTGTATACTCATTTGTGTCCTGGATTCCTGCTTCCACCATCCACATATACTTATCATTTAGTTAGAGAAACTTTCATTAAGAATAGTAATCTGGTAAAATTTATTGACAAAATAATTGATGAGAATGTGTGGGAAATTTATAATGGTGGATTGATGAAGCGGGCAGATAATCAAACAAGAAATAGAAATGGAAAGAACTCATATTTTAGTTTACCATATGTTAGAGGTTTGTCGGAAAGGATTAGAAAGGTTTTTAGTAAAGATAATATTCATGTTTTCTTTAGAAACGATAATAATGTAGAAAGGTTATTTAGTAGGTTATTTAGTAATTGTAAAGACAAGGATGATAAAGTTTTAAAATCGGAAGTAGTTTATAAAATTAATTGTAGGGATTGTAATGGATGTTATATTGGTCAAACGGGTAGATATTTGAAGAAGAGAATATATGAACATAAATATTGTAATGTCCTTTGGATGAGGTTAATGATTTATTAACAAACGTGTGTGTTTATTTAAATGTGGTAGTTTATTACTAGTTTAGTACAAAGCTAGTGTAGAACTAGTAGCGCGTGTGTCTCGTATGACGGCGTTGACTCGACTGACTACTGTGCGATACAGTAGTAGATAGTGCTTCTCTTAACTATAGTGTATTTCGCTCTCACACATACTATACACAATTAGGTGTATACGTGACAACTATAGTGTATTTCGCTCTCTCACATAGTATACACAATTAGGTGTATACGTGACAACTCTCCCGCTCTTTTAAATTCGATGCCTCCAAGCTTATACATTGGGATGCAAACGTGGAGAGCGACGCAACGCGGCTGGGTAATTATTCCTTTTGATAATTTGATCGACGTGGCGCTTGTGTACATTGTCATGTTCGTCGCGTACAATAAAGGTAGACGGAGAGATCTGTTTCACGATCTTGCCGGGCACCCGCGTATCGCTATGTACCCGGTAATTGTCAATCATGACATCATCATTCGCGCATAAATCTACCGTGCGGTTACCGCTTCTCGCTGTTATTTGAGCTTTCTGTTTCTCGTCCACCGTTTTAACCACGTTTGGTCGAAGTATATCGAATCTTGTTCTTAAATTGCGACCGTACATTAGATACGCGGGACTTTGACCAGTAGTAGTGTGCGGTATGCTACGATAATAAAACAAAAACATTTTTATCGCCACTTCTACACTTTCTCCCCCTTTTACGATTTTCGATACCTTGTCCTTGAATGTCGGAACAAAATTTTCGGCTGCACCGTTTGCTGCCGGATGTTAAGGTGCCGAGAAGCTTAAATGTACACCATTACGTGCTAGAAAATCTTTAAATTACGCGCTTCGGAATTGAGGCCCGTTGTCCGTAACCACGTGCAACGGTAACCCGAAAGCGCAAATAGCGTACTAAATTCTTCGATTAATCTAAATGCTTTTGTATTGTTTCCAAATTTTATGATTTCAGGCCATTTTGAGTGTGCGTCGGTTACAATTAAATACATTTGCCCGAAAAATGGCCCTGCAAAATCACAATGAATGCGATTCCAAGTGCGTGTTGGCCACGGCCACGTTGTTAACAGTGTTTTTGCGGGTTTCTTTCTTTCAATTAAACAAATTTGTCATTCTTTAACTAGATTCTCGATCGCGCAATCTATACCTGGCCAATACACGTATGATCTAGCAAACATTTTAATTTTTAGAATTCCCATATGACACGCATGCAACTCTTTTAAGATTACCAAACGCATGGATTCTGGAATACAAGCACGCAACCCTCAAAATAGACATCCGGTATCTACGGATAGTTCGTATCTTTTTTCATAGTACGCCTTAATCTCTTCCTTTAATGAATCAAACCTAAAACACTCGGCTAAAACGTACTTAATTATTGTGCTTATAGTATTATCTTTTTTACTTTCATTTTCCAGCATTTTACTGTCGAATGCAATTGTGCTCTGTTCAAAGTAATAAACGTATGAGAAATTAGTGTCGCACAATTCTGTGCTATCGTCTATCGGAAGCCTCGAAAGAGCGTCACAATTTGCATTCGCTTTTGAACTAATATGCTCGATCTTGTACCTAAACCCTGATAAAAAATATGCATATCTTTGCAGTCTATTGTCCGCAGTAATCGGAATCCCTTTCCACGGACCCAAAATAAATTCTAACGCTTTATTGTCGGTACACAGGGTTATTTCTTTCCCAAAAATGTACTGGTAGAATCGTTTGAACCCAAACACGATTGCCATTGCCTCTTTATCTATAATTGCGCGTTTTAGTTCGTTTGTTGGGATTTTCTTGGAAGCGTAAGCAATAGGCTTTTCTGTTCCATTTTTGTATCTGTGCGAAATAATTGCGGATAGACCATAATCTGACGCGTCACACGCAAGAATTATTGCTTCGTTGGGATCGTAATGAACTAAAATCTTATCGGACATGAGTTCGGATTTTACCCATATAAATGCCCTTTCACAATTTTTATCCCATAAGAAATAGATTGCGTTCGATAAGTCGTATAACGGCTTTAAATTATCTGATCTTTTATCCAAGAATCTAGCGTAGAAACTTACGAGTCCAAAAAACGAAGCTAATTCTTTCGTGTTAGTCGGGCGTGGCGCGTTTACCATCGCTTCAACCTTTGAAGCTGCCTTATGCAGCCCGTTTTTATCAATAACGAATCCTAAAACTTCTATTTTCTTTTGCAAGAATTTACATTTTTTCTTGTTCAATCTTAATCCGCATTGTTGCAGTCTAGCGCACACTTTCTCCAAATTTTCCATGTGCTCTTTATCCGTCCTACCTATCATATAAATATTGTCTAAATACGCGGTAGTATAAACAATACCCATCAAACAATCATCTAGTTTCTTTTGCACATCCGCCGGTGCAATCGCGACACCCTCTGGTATGCGTTTATATCTGAAGAGACCTTATGTGTCACGATTGTTAGTAAATTTAAACATTTTTCGTTGACTGGGAATTGCATGTAGCAATGCGTCATATCCAATTCCGAGAAGGAGTTTCCGCCCTGTAATTTTGTAAATATGTCATCTATAGTATGAAGCGGGTATTTATCTATTATTATGTGTGGGTTTAACGTAATTTTGAAATTACCACAAATTCTAATACTCCTATTACTCTTAAACACCAGTACAATAGGCGTTGCCCACTCACTCAGACCCTGTACAGGTTCTAGGTGGCCAGACTCTACTAAGTTTTCAATCTCCTCCTCGATCATTGGTTTTAACGCCGGTGCTACAGTACGGCATTTCATCGCGATAGGGCGTACATTTTCTTTTAAATGAATTACCGTTTTACCTTGATTATATAGCCCGGGTGTTTCACTAAAAAGTTCTTTATATTTATCTGTGAAGTAATTTGATACATTTTTGATTTCCATTTTATTTACAACTGCACTTAGCCCTGGTAAATTAAGTGGCCACAAATCAAACGCGGCAAGCCATTGACGGCCTATTAAAGCTGATCCGGTACTTGGTAACCCAAAACATTCTAGTTTTCTAATTTTGCTTACAAGTTTTACCTCTAAATCCACTAATTTATCCATTGGCTGGAGTGTGCTGTTGTCATATGATTTTAAATTAAAATTTGTTCTTTCTATTTGTAATTCTCTAAAATGGTCATCGAAAATTTTCTTTGAAATAACGGTCGCGTACGTCCCGGTATCAATTTCGAATCTTACGATTTTCCTATTATTAATAATTACATTTATATACATTAGTTCAGCATTTTCATTTTTACATACATCATTCGATTTATTGCTAATATTATAAACATTGCTATTTTTTTCAAAGTCTATATTATTGCTTTCATCCTTACATTCATTTTCATTCGATTCAAGCTTATAAAATTTCATCTTTTTCATCAAATCAATTTTCTCTTCTCGTTCTTCCGCTGACCCTTCGTGCAGTAGATTTACCGATGTTTTCGATTTTTGTTCTTTCGCCTGTTTAATTCTACAGGCACGCTCGATATGACCTTGTTTATTACAGTACTTACACTTAAACTCGCGATACCGGCACTCGCTCTTTGTGTGATTTACTCTTGCTCTTCTTTTGCCTGGTTCAAGACGCATCGCTCCATTGCTTGCGACGGTTGCGGGTGTAGATGGTCTGGCATCATCTTTACCTATTTCGCATATGTTTTAGTACTTAACTCGTCTGGGGCCGTCAGTTGTTCGAACAATTTAAACGTCTCCTCGTCGATGCGCGTTAACAGCGTTGCAACTTTTTGTCCATTATCTTCGATCTTTTTACTTATGAAGTAAAAAAGTCAAGCCTCTTTGCGAAAATTTTCCAGTTGTCTTTTACGAGGCAATATTGCAATTTAACAGTTTCGTTCGACATTGCGTCGTCCTCTTCTGACTCGTGTTTATCGTCCTCAATGCTGTGTCTATCTGTTGCTCCGTGTTTACTCTGTTCGGAGCATCTTCTTCTGTCTTTACCTCGCGCGCTCCTACGTCACTAGATGTGGAATTTTTCGGAGCGCTGTCTCCTTGCTCCCCCGATTTTTGCAAGATGGACTCGTCCACTGTCGAGTCGAAAAATTCCAACGGCGATTTTTCGCCTTCACTACCCTCACCCAATACACTTGCGTCACCGCCGCTTCCCTTTTCAATTTCCGTTTTCGACACTTCTCTTAATGTTTTTCGTAGCAACTCGAGAGTTGCTTCTACGTCAAACTCAACTTCTCTCTTTTTTAACTCTTCTATAACTCGTGATTTGCCGAAACCTTTCTTGTTAAGTTCTGCTAATGTTACGTCAGACATGTGTAAGCGATTTACTCATCAATGCTCTACACTCCTATCGATTTCGCCACAATCGTACCTTGCTACGATTACGTAATACATACGCGACGCACACTTCCTTTCCGGCACCTTCCTGCGCGGTGAGCACGTGTATTTTTCTTTTTTTAACTCGCGTGATCTCCGAAATTCCTCGTCGGCAATTGTAATGTCCTTTGGGTGAGGTTAATGATTTTTTAAGAAACGTGTGTGGTTAATTAAATGAGGTAGTTTATTACTAGTTTAGTACAAAGCTAGCGTAGACCTAGTAGCGCGTGTGTCTCGTATGACGGCGTTGACTCGACTGACTACTGTGCGGTACAGTACTAGATGGTGCTTCTCTTAACTATAGTGTATTTCACTCTCACACATACTATACACAATTAGGTGTATACGTGACAAATATAGTTTACGTAGGACAAATTTTACATCGGGTTTCAAAGAACATTGTTTAAATAGTTTGCATTCTTTCGATTTTGGGAGTGTGGATATTTTGGAACAAGGGATTAAGAGTAAATATAAGAGGGAAAGCCTTGAAAGTATTGACATTCTAACGAATCGGAATAATGTAAATTTAATGATAGAGTCAAGTAAATTAGATAACATTTATCATTCTTTATTAATTTAAGTGAGAATGAAAAGTTGGAGAGGGAAAAGTGGATGGTGGTGGGGGTAAGATAAGGAGCTGTATTGCGGGTTTCATTTCAATCCCTGAGGAGAAGCCGGAGCGGGCTCGAAACGTTGGGCAATTGGACAATTTGGTGGTGGGTGGCAGTCAGATAGTCCTTTTAGATTTTAATTAAGTTTTTATTTCAGATTCTGCAGGGGTGATTATAAACAAGGGCAATCTGACTGCCATAGATATTAATTATTTTAATTTAATTTATAAGACTGTAAGACCGATGGAAAAATTCTCATCAGTTGATAAAGTATTATTAATCTCATAATTTTATATTATGAAAATTGTGATTATATATAAATACTTACTTGAAAGTATTTACATTCAAATTTATTATGTCATATTTATACAGAATTATATCAAGCACAATATATAAATTATAATGATTGAAATGCAATGGTGTTAAAAGCATCAAATCAGGTATTTTCATTACCTCTATAATAAACACTTGTTTACAAAAATTAATAAATATGCAATAATATTATAAATGTTACTGTTACCAAGATATGAATTATGTTTGGAGTAAAAAAATACAGTGGAAATATTTATGAAAATTATAAAAATTTGTATCTATAATATTTTACCATATAAAAAGGAAAAGTAATACGCGTACGTGAAATAGTAATAATGAAAAGAATAATTTTAATTATCAGAATGGCAAATCCGTAAAAAAATAAATCGTTTCTATTAAAAATTTATGGACATGTCAAATCTATAAAGTATTCCTAATCACGTTATTTTATATTATTAATAAAAAAGTGATTATAAATAAATACTTACTCGAACGTAATTATACATATAAGTATATGGAGATATTTTTTATACAATGTGACATTAGATGGAGGAACAAAAATTTTCCCCAAGGCTGCCAATAATTTCACTCGAAACTCAAAAATGAAAAATTATTTTGATTTCGCTGGGAAGAAAACTTCATGGCTTAATAGCTTTAATACAAAATCATCTTTCACTTTGAAACTTTACAGATAGGCTGTAAATGAAAAATGCTTTCTAATTAAGTTCCTCATACGCAGTATCTACGTATAAGAGAAATGTGAGAAAAAAGAGTAAGGTACACATCCAAAGCAATAAAGGGTGCATCGTCGCCCCGGCTTCTTGTGCGTCACTTTGTTCTTTATACTTGCAAAGCAGAGCGCTGCCACGCCCTTTGATTTAGACTAGCAAAATGGTTTTTGAGAAATAGGAATTTCAAAAATCTCTGCGAAATCATTGGCACGGGATGAATAAATATCTCTTAGACCGATTTCGACCCAATAGGACTCATTATTTTTGTTTTTTTTACGTATTAAGGGAAAGCATTAACTTTCTTAATAAAATTCTTTGTTGTATAGATATTTTTGATTTTCGATTTTTGTTTTTCGATTACGTGCCAATGAATTAATAGCACTTTTTTAATTCAATTTCTGGAAAAATTTGATAATAAGAAATTATTGTGATTTATTTGAAATATTATCTTCTATAGATTATATAAGATTCGCATACCCAACAACTAAATAATTTACTTACCAGATAAGTAATGAAAGGTATTATAATCAGTCCCAAACCACTGATATATGCAGAAAATCCAATAGCAATTCCTCGTAACTGCGTGGGATAGAGTTCGCCAGCAAAAGGATAAATGATGAGGAATGATGCAGATATTGCCGATTTTGATAACAGGAACAAAATGAGCGTCGATATAACCGCATCTAAAATATTTATTTACAATATATTGTATAATTATAATAGTTGATAAAACTAATGGATTATATCTATCTCAAATCTAATTGATCATTTTGAAATTGAACGATGTTATTATTCTCTTAGAATCATTTGGCATGTATCTTTTTATTTTTTTATTGTACTTAGATTGGATCTAGTTTACAATGTTCAAATAGTATATTGTGTACCTAGGGCGCAAAGTGGACCTTTTTAGACGGAGTGTGGAGTTTGCAGTACGAGTCGTAGGTGAGTTGGCACGAGCCGAAGGCAAGTACGTTTTGCGAACCGAAGACGAGTACTGAAAACACACGAGGTCAACAGGCCCACTAAGCCCTAGGCGCACACCATATTTTCTGTGACTCGTGTATTGATTTTCGGCGTTTTTGAACCTAAATGGCAAGGCTAAATTGATTTTTTGCGATTTTACGAAATTTTAGAGTAGCGGGCGCAAATGGATTTTTTGCCCCCGCCGGGCGCGAATGGTTGCTTCCTCCTAGAGGAAGCTTTCTGATAGTAAATTTTTGAGTTGTTGTAAAAACATGTTATAATTGTGTTCTGAGGTGTTAGAAATCAAAATACATGGTTTTTGAAAAATGTCTGTATGGATGTGTGTGTGTATACGTCTGGATCTCAGCCTCTACTCGGTCGATTTTGACCGGACAGTTCTCATTTTTTATTGTTCTTTTTGCGTGATGGCGGGTCAAAAATCCGTTTTTTGATTGGGGCGATGCGTTTCTGTTTTTGTTTTTTCAAATTTTCGATTTTCTCAAAACTGTTTTTTGATTTTTTTTTAATGATAAGATCAAGTTATTCGAATCTGATGGATAGCATTCGAAAGAGAATTAAAATACCTATATTTTCTAAAAAAAAAGTTTTCTATCTATCACGGTTCTTTAGTTATCATCAAAAACAAAAACGTGTTTTTTTTTTTAACTCATAACTCCAATGATGTTATCATCAGTACATTATAAAAGTATATAGTATTGGCGTCAAAATGTAATATGTTTGAATTTTCAAGATTGAATTCTTGAGTTTAATTTTTTAATGATAAGATCGAGATATTTGAATCAAATCGATAGCATTCGAAAGAGCATTAAAATATCTATATTTTTCAAAAAAAAGAAAAAAAATTCTCAGCTCTCACCGTTATTAACAAAAACGTGTTTTTTTTACACTAAACGGTCAATCTTTTTGAAAAAATCACTATAATGCAGAATATAAATAGCTATAAGCTGTAAAAATCTGAATTCATTTCGTCGACTAGTTTTTGAGAAAAAAATTGAAATGTGAAAAAAATGAGTTTTGTATGTCCAACGATTACGGGAGTAAAATTGACTTAATCGCTTCGAAATTCTTTGTAGAGGTAGATTTTGCGTAGCTCTCGGTCGAGTTCTTTGGGCAAAATGATTAGTCGAGAAATTTCAGAAATATTTGAGGTGAACATTTTTTTATCCTTTTTTTCAAATCGTAATTTCTCAAGAACGCCTCCGTGTATCAGCTCTAAATTTATAGACAATCTTGTACGTGATATAGATAATATGTGTGCGAGTTTTCATCTAGATCGTACGATTACTTTTTGAGATATATGATTTTGAAAATTTTCGTATTGTACAAAGTCATTTTCTTTGTCACATGATAACTAGAGAAAAAAAAATTGGTTTAATAATGTTGCAATTTTGTGGAGATGTAGAGTTTATATATTATCGTATAAGTCCTTTAGGTAAAAGAATTGCTTCATGATTTTTAGAGATATTTAAATTATTTTTACGTTTTTTTTCAAAATCGTAATTTCTCAATGACTACTTCATGTATTAGCTTGAAATTGATAGACTATTTTGTATGCGACATAGGCAATACCTGTGTAAAATTTCATCCAGATTATATGGTTATTTTTTTAGATGTTTGATATTTAAAATTTTAGTATTTTTGAAAATGACTTTCTTTGTTGTCTCACAATATAACTAAATTGAAATTTTTTTAATTTCTTTGATATTTGGTGGAGATGTAGAGTTTGTATATTATTTATTAGAAGAGTTCTTAGGGTAAAATAATTCGTTTATGAATTTCGGAGATATTTGAGGTTAAAGCTATTTTAGCCCTCTTTTATAATCGCAATTATTCGGGAACGCATGTATGTATACTAGCAAATGGAAATGACATGCGCTATGCGCGCGTGTTGTGTACCTGCTTTTGTTTTGTAATAGCCATTTATTATTTTTAAAGTTAGAACATTTTTCTTACATCGAAAGTTCTAGAAAGAGCACACAAATATGTACAGGCATACTACTAGAGACAAGTACCCTATGTGTGAAATTTCACAAAGAAAATATTATTTGAAGTAAAGGTTATTTAGGAATTTTAAAAGGTTTTGACGATAATATTACAATCAATTATTTTATTTATTTTTCACACATAATTTAAAAGAAAAAATCATACCTATTATTTTAATCATATTTTATACATAATTTAAAAATTAATACTTTTTAATCTTCATAAATGGATTTAATTATAATTATGTCAGAAACTGTTTAAAAAATTATAAATTTTATTATTAAAATTTAATTAAAGGAATAAGCAAATTAAGTTTGAGGAAGACACGGGCCAATGAATTGGCAGAGGTTTTTTATCCAATCAGTAAAAAAAAGTGACTGTAGGACCTCTTTCTAGGTCGAAAAACGACGAAAATCGTGCATGTGTTACAAAAAAATTTTTTGCTGAATCCTGACTGTAATTTTATTTTTCAACTATTTTTTAACTGCAGCCATTTCACTTTAATAAGTTTTTAAGTAAGCTATATAGTATTTGACTCACAAGCGGAGACCAATGAGTCGGGAACTCCAGTTTACATGATACCTACGTGGAAGGTACCACAAGTGTCAGTCGCCGATTTTGATAATATTGCAATATGTTATAGTACTTAGAAAAATAAGAATATACGTATTTTTTTTATTGGCCGATATTCACTTTTAGAGGGTAAAATTTATCTCTAAAGTTCACCCCCGAAAATCGTTTTTCTGCAATATTTCATAAACGAATAAAGATATCTTCATAAAATCAACGCCAAAATATTTAGAATAAAAAAGACTATAAAACTGCACCATTTTCAATTTTAGGGGCTGCAACCCTTATTTTAAAAGAGCAGAATTTTAATTTTTTAAGCGATTTTCGGCTACAAAAATATTAGTACGTTGTATATTTTAAAAAAATGTATTCTATTTGAAAGAATATTGAAAAGTAAAGTTGAAATATCGAGGTTTTTGAAGAAATAATGTTTTTAGGGGTAACTACCCTTAATTATATTATTTTCATTAATTAAGTTTTCACGAGTTTTAAATAAAGTGAGATTGATTTAAAAAAGGTATATTTATTATAAAATTTACTTTTTATAATAAGGATAACATACCCTACTTTGCAAACAATATTAAAGCACTATGGAACATATGTAGAACAATAATGATAATCTTCGAGAAAGTGTTTTAGACAAAGCGATTTTTTGCACCAAGAACATCGAATTATAGCAATATTATTACAACCGTCCATTTCACAATGCGTTCCACATGATTCTCCAAAACTGAAATCTACGGGATTTTCAAATTCCTCTGGTTTATTGACAAATTAGCCACTCTTATACCACGAATATTTAAATAGATTTTGATGTCGAGGAGATAAGAACTGATTATGAATTAACGACTGTAATCTAATTATATTATTTCTCATATGCAAATTTAAGTGTTCATCCATGAGCATCACATTGTCTGAAAAATGTTTAACAAAATTGTTCCATACGCGGAATCCGTAAACATCTAATAGTTGGATACTTCCAGTCGTTCTTGTAGGTATTATTTTTAGATGTACAGTTTTATCGCGTGGCGTAGCTTCTTGTATAATATCAGGACAGTGACCACTCCATGAATCAATCAGCAGTATGCTTGTAGATCGAACATTTGGAAAATATATCTCTTTTAACCACATTTTGAAATGAACTGCAAATGTTATTATTTTTAATTATAGCGTACTGATTTATTTTCTAATTATTTTTTAAGAGTAAGCAAACCGTCATCTTACCTGAAGTTATTTCTCCAGATTTTGAAGGTGTAACATATACGTTTACAGGTCTGAACAAATTTTGTGAGACAACTGGCCCAAACTCCCCGGTTGGTTCCTTCAAAATCAAAAATAAAGGCGATAATAATTTTCCTTCAGCCGAAATTGTTGGTTGTTCTGTATAGCTGTGAGTTGTAGATGAGACTGATTGTACAAGACGATGTACTTGCTTCTCTGCTTCGATCCCCAATGTCCGTCCTGAATGCATTTCTAATTGAAAACCACTCTGATCGGAGATAAATGTATTTTGAATCCCTATTTCATTAATTAATGTCTTTACTTCTATTACAAAATCTGACGCTTTTTTCCAAATCATTTTTATTTTCTACACTTCCTCTTGTTATAAATTTGTTGATTTTTCTTGAAACAATTCTGTGAGAGTTCTTGAATTTTCGAAGCCAGTGTTTAGAAGCTTTAAATCTTATGTCTTCATTTCCTATTAGTTTTTGTGCTTGCAAGGCCCATCTTCTTAAGTCATTATCATGTATAATTGAACCAGATTCAAGAGCAGCTTTGAAATTTTTAATAGTATAATCGCAAATTCTGGCAATTTTTTCCCGATAAGTACCACCTCGATTAATTTGGTGAGCCCAGCGATGTAACTGTCGTCCAGATCTGACTTTCTTAAAATTTTTGAAGTGTTGGTATGGATAAGTTTTTTATTCTTTCCCGATCCTCCAATACTCTACAGCATTTCTTTTGTATTCAAAACTTACTGGTTCGCTATCTCTTATGCATTGATCTGTAGGTGCCTCAGGATCATCAGTAGGTGAATGCAAATGAACATCCTTCACAATATGTGCTCTAGGCTCTTTAAATTCTTCTTGAAAATCTAACGATTATTCCATTATTATATCTACATTTTCAGACCATTCCACTAAATCTAAAAGGTGTTTCTCTATAACATAAAATAGGTGTCATTTTACGACATAAAAGGAGTCACTCTATGACGAAAAGTTCAAAAACGTGTTACTCCACTACCATAAAAGGTGTAATACTCTGACATAAAAACATATCACTCTAAGACATAAAAGGTGTAACTCTATGACATAAAAAGGGTGTCACTCTCTGACAAAAAAGGTGTTACTCTATGACATAAAAAAAGGTGTAACTGTATGTCATAAAAAATATGTCACTCTATGACATAAAGAAGGTGTTGCTCTATGACATAGGAGAAGCTGTTACTCTATGATACAAAGTTTAAAAAGTTTTGATTGTATGATATAGAAGGTGTTACTCTTTAATAGCATAAAAGTATAAAAAGGTTGTTGGCGGTATATTTATTCATTTCATGCTAAACTATTGTAGTATAAACATGGCACCAGATGTTATTAACAAATTTCAGGATGCAATAGTACGAAAATCACAGTCTTTTGCTGAAGAGGGTGACTTAAAGAGTCGACTGTTCGAATGAGCTCCTCCTCCAGCACAACCTCACTATATAGAAGCTCTTTTGCAGTGTTCGACGGCTCGCATTCCCCCTCTCCAACAGCTTCATTCTCATTGGCCAGCTCTTCTACCACTCCTGCTCAGTGCGAAGAGGCAAGTTCCGGAAGCTTCTCGTCCCATGCCGTGTGCCGCTCGTTAAGTTAAGAAGATACCATGTCTTCAGCGTGCAGTTGGCGCGTTCCACCGGATTAGCCTGGGGGTGGTAGGTTGCAGTGTTCGTGTGATGCATACCTCGCTTCTTCAGAAAGTCCTCCACTACGTGGTTCTTAAACTCTGTACCATTATCAGAGAGGAATATTTCCGAGCAGCCGAACCGGAGGAAGATCTTCCGATTCAGTTTCCCTACCACTGTCTTGGCATTGGCCTTGCGTATTAGGGAGGCCTCCACCCACCTTGTAAAAAGGCCTTGGAGTACGAGGATGTACTCGAAGCCTTTGGTGGTGCGAGGCAGGGGTCCAATAATGTCTCCAGCTACAACCTGCTATGGTTTCTCGATGACACGTCGTCTCATTAGGCCGGCTGGAGCTCTCTGTTCTACTTTGCAGCGCTGGTACGTCTCGCAGTTCCGCACATACTCCTGCGTTTCCGCATAGTAGCGCGGCCAGTAGCAGCGCAGCGCTAATCTGGTGAAGGTTTTCTCTCTGTCGACATGTCCAGCGGTTGCGTCACCATGGCATTCCTGCAACACCTTACGACGATGCTGGCACGACCAGTTACCAGGCATCTTCGTCGACGCCGAGGGTTGAGTCTACCTCCGTGTTGGGGCGGTACCGATAAAAATTGCCCGCGACGAGTTTGTACATCGGGTACTCCTTGGGCTGCTCTTTGACCTTGACGCATCATTCTTGATACCACGTGTCCTCGGTGTCAGTAAACTAGGACACCACGGCCACCTCCGGACCTTCCTCGTCCTCGTACATTCGGGAAAGGGCATCGGGCACGTGGTTCAAGGCGCCTTTACGATGTTCAATCGTAAATCTGTGGCCTTGCAGCTCAAACGCCCAACGAGCGAGCCGGCTCGTGGGGTTCTTCATTTGACAGAGCCACCGCAAGCTACTGTGGTCTGTCACGACTTTGAACTCGTACCCTTCGAAGTAGGGACGAAACTTCTGGATCGCTCATACGACCGCAAGGCACTCTCTTTCGGTCACGCTGTAATTCCGCTCTGCCGGTGTGAGCACACGGCTCGCGAACTCTATTACCGGCTCTTGCTCTTCCGACTCCTGAAGTAGTACGGCCCCTAAGCTCACATCACTTGCGTCCGTCTGCACGATGAACAATCCGTTAGGGTCGGGGCGGTGCAGCACCGGCGCGGCCATAATCATCGCCCGGAGCAGATCAAAAGCGTTCTGCTGCACCTCCAGTCACTCGTACCTCTGATTCCTCCTGGTTAGGTTAGTGAGTGGCTCGGCGATGGTGACATAATTCTGTATAAATCTCCTATACCAGGATGACGTACCTAGGAACCGTCGCAGCGCCTTCAGGTTCGGCGGCACCGTGTAACTCTTAATGGGCTCGATCTTGGCCGGGTTCGGCCTCGTGCCGTCCCGGTTGACCAGGAAACCCAGGTACGCTACCTCTGACTTGCAAAACACGCACTTTGCGGCGTTCAGCGTCAGTCCAACGGCTCTGAGCCGTTCTAGCACCATTCGCAAGCACTCCTTGTGCTTCTGGAACGTTTCGGCGACGATGATGATGTGGTGGAGGTATGCATAGACGTACGGCTCAAGCTCGGGACCGAGCACTTAGTCGATGAGCCGCTGGAACGTAGCGGGCGCGTTCGTCGAACCATACGGCATCAGCCGGAACTGGCATAACCCCGTTCCCGGTACCGCGAAGGCGGTGATCGGACGCGCCTCTTCCGCTAGCTGTATCTGGTGATACGCGCTCTTGAGGTCCAGCGTGGAGATGAACTTCGCTTTCCTCAGCTTCCGGTGACTGCATTCATCTTACGCTAGTCGTTGCAAAACCGTCGCGTGCCGTCGCTATTCGGCGTCATCACGACGGGACTCGACCAACCTCTCTTGGAGGGCTCAATTATCCCTTGAGTTAGCATCTCGGACACCTGGCGCTGCACCTCTTCCTCCACTTTATCCGATACCGGATAGTGGCGCTGTTTGATTGGCTGAGCATTTCCCACATGGATCTCATGCTCCACGCCTTTGACGCATCCCAACCCTGGCGGAAGCTTGCCCAGGATGTCGTCGACCATGACCTTCAGCTTCTCTCGCTGAAGGTCTGTAGCATCCTCGAGCCCAATAGCAGGCACAGTGCTACATTCAGAGGTCAAGCTGGCTACCTCCAGCTCGACAGAGGCTTCCGCCTCCTTGCAGAAGAGCCTATCCGTATCCGGGTCAAGTACGGCCCTAAACGCCCGCACGAAGTTGACCCCTAGGTAGCAGTCTGCGTCGAGCTGGGGCATAATGGCGACCCGTATATCGCGTGTTATGCCCGCCACTGTGATAGGCAGGATCACGTGGCCTAAGAGGGGGCTGCGGCTTCCGTCCGTTAGCCTTACCCCCTGCTTTTCGGAGGCTACATAGTCTCTTTCGAGCGCTGTCGCCAGTTGGAGCCCGACGGTATCCATGACTGTCGTCGAGGCTCCTGGATCCAACAGCGCTCGGAGATCGAAGGCGCCGATCCCGATTCGCAGCCACCAACGTGTGTCTGCGGCTGGTGATGGGGTAGCCGAGGCCTCTCCTCGACTATCCTCGGGCGAGCGAGCCTTCTGCTCTATCATGGGCGACTGTCGCGCGGCCACGGCGACCTCCTGTGTAGGGATCTCTGCCTGAGGGGCGGGGGGCGGAACTGATCCCTTCAACCCGCTCCTCTCGGTGTTTCCCGAGCCGTTCGGACAAACACGGCGATATGTCCGGGGAGGCCGCACGAGTAGCAACTCAGTGGCGGCCTCGGCTCGGCCGGAGGATGTCCTGCGCCCTCTCGCCATGCTTCGGTTTCGGAGGCTTCCCGGATCCACCCCGACCTGGGGATCGGCGGCCCCGGCGGGGACGTTCGCCCAGACACTCTACTCTAGGGTTCCCCATATCCGCAAGCCTCTGCTTCAGAACCCTCCGAAGCATCTCCTTAAAGCTCTCCTACTCGGGGTCTCGCGCCTCTTCCACCGCTGCCACCTTGCTCTCCTTGTTACCTTTCGACCTGTGCGACGTCTGGCACTGAGAGGAAGGCTTGTATACCATTTCTGGCAACAAGGTGGCTGCTGACGGTGGCGGCGGTAGATAGGCCTTGGAATACTCCAAGGTTTGCTTGGCATCTACCGTCAGGTCGAGCAGCTCCTCGACAGTGCAGAAGTCCGATCTCCGCACCATCGCTTGCAACCGCGGTTTGAGTTTACGATGTAGCTGGTCCAGCTGATATTCGAGGCTGGGGATGGGTGATATTTTCCTCATAATCACGATGAGGCACGTGATGTAATCCCTCACGGCCTCGTCCACCCCTTGTGTGCGGCTCTTGGCTTCGGCCACTAGCCGCTGCTGGTATCTTCGGCTCGTGTCGTACCAGCGTCGCGCAGCCATCACAAATTCTTGCCACGTGGTCCACTTTTCCTTCTCGTTTCTGTACCACTTGGCGGCCGCGTCGGTGAAGAGTTCCGATAGCGACGATAACACCTCTTCTTCTTTTAGATTGGCCAGGAATCTGCAATCCTCGAGCCTCGCCAAGAATACGTCTATGCTCTGGCTCTTCGTGCCACAGAAGCATATTTGCCACTTCCGCACTATTTGGCCGATGTCTCTCGAGTGGTATAACCCCGACCTCGAGAAATTGGCTGTCGTGCCTGATGCGGAGTAGTTGAGCCAGCTCCTACTTCTCGCCGGATTTCGGCGATCACCCCCTTCCCAGGCTGGGTTTACGTCCCGTAAATTAGCTTGGTCTCTAGGGCGAGGTGGCGGTGGTGATGGCTGCCTACGATCCCATGCTTCGTTCTGATCTAAGGTCGTGAACGTATCTTCAAATCGTACGTTCAGTCCTGGCCTGGTCTCCGCCATCTGTATGGTTGACGCTGTTTGTCGCTGGTGGTCCAGTCTATCCTCCAGCGACCTTAATTTTGTCAACAGCCCTGCTATCTGGATGTTGTCTGCTGCTTGTCGCTGGTGGTCTGCTGTTAGCGTCTTCTCCAGCGGCTTCACTTTTGTTATTAGTTCCACTAATAGCAGGCTGATGTCCTTCGGCACCTGGAACTCTGTTCCGTCTCCCGCTTGGAGACGCAGCATATCTCCTTGCCGCGGTGATTCATCCGCCCGCGCGTCCTCTTGATCTGCATCTTCCTGGTGCACTTGCATGGTTTCTTCAGGAATGGCGTTCTGGTCGCGCGCCATGGATTCCTGAGGGTGTGGGTGTTGGGCCTGCGACGCCGTATCTGCCGTCGTCTCGCTCAGTATCCTCAATATCGGCTCACTCTTCAGTACTACCTCCAGTGGATGCACTTCCCACCTGGAGGTTTCTATAAAGATGCCGTCGTCTTCATCGATGAGTTTGGCCAAAAGACTTGCCCTCAGTGTTTTCTGCCGGGCGATCGCATCTCCCGATCCCACTGGCTCTTCAAAGTCTTCTGGGCAGTACACCCCCAACACCCATTTAGTCAATCTGCCCAGTTTCCTGAACACCGTGCCATGGCGCCTAATTTCCAGTTGCACTAGGCAGTAATCAATCTCATTTTACGTGAGAGAGTACCCCCAGTCCTCCACGGCTTCCTGGATGTGATACATCATCGCGGAGTCGTTCGCAATGTTTATGTGTGCGCAAGGGGATTTCTTATTCAGCTACGCGCAACTTAGGACTGCTTTTACTCTGCCACTGGTATCCTTCACAAGGTTGCACCTACTGCATTACCACTGGCTAAAGAAGTATCGATTTTTCAACTGGTGGCTCGGTCTTCGCTAGCTAGACCGAGGTAACTCGCTTTTACCGACTTACCTGGAGGTTATCTCGCTTTTTACGTATAGTGTAAACGTAATTGTCGTCTGCGCAAATGATTCCGCAGATGCGTAAACGATTTCGCGGGGTTTTATGCCTTCTTTGCAAATTGCTAACCGAGTATACACGCGACCCGAAAATTAGTATGCACGCAAACCAATTTGGCACACGAGCCAACGATTCCCGGTCAAAAAACCGAAATCCGCGATTTCCGCGCTCTGCGCATGCGCGGCACTAAAATCACTATATGTATCGGTACCGCCGCCGCATGCGCAAACGATTCCGCGCGGAAAAACGAAAATCCAATTTTTCGACCTTTTGCGTATGCGCAAAACCGAAATTAGTGAGTGAGCCCACCTCCTCATGGGATGAGCAAACGAATTCGCGATAATGATTTTTCACTTTTAATTTTCGGTTTCTGCGCATGCGCGGGCCTAAAATTACCGCGCGCGCACTCTAGGCTATGCTCCGCGCAGACGTTTACGCGAATTGCCCCTTAAATGCGAAATTTTCGGCGAAATCTCAATATTTGGAAATTGGGTGCGGAATCCGTTACTTTACTCTCCGGCGTGCACGTGTGTTGACAAACACAGAGATACAACGCTAAAACCTATTTTAAACAATAGTTGATCAATATTACAGTATAATAAATAATTAATAAATAATTGCTACCTAATCTCTTTGTTGTCCTCACTAAGTACTTCAACAAATATTCGGCCTTCACAAGCAATGTTCCTCACTAAGTACGTGCAGGCCGGGTTATTTCCTCCAAGCAAGGTTAGGAACCACCATTTGGTTATCCTTGCACACACTATACACTTTTGTATTAATGAATTATCACCGTGATAATTAATTATTCGCAACGCGCGTCTCGACCTGTTAAACAATCTAATTATTTCCTAACCTATGCTTTCCAATACATTAAGGGCGCTAGTTGTAACGGGATTCAGTTAGGGAGAGGGTATTAATCACTCTCAGGGTTTCGCGGGGTAATATACGGGCGTATTGTACGCCCGGACGACTCACCGTTGCAGAATTACCTGTAGTCCGGCAGAAGCGCCTCGGCACAGGTTCGGAACATGCGGCCCGGCTTCTATTGTAGAAAGCTTAGGCCGCTCTCTACTAGAGCCGGCGCCGCGCTCTGCCGCTGCTGTCAACTGCTGCCCGAAAACTACCGGCCGCTCTCTATGACCTAGCGTTACCAGCGCAGCCGGCCTTTCCCGTACAACGCCGCTCGGGCTAACCTCTCAGCGGCTTTAGATATACTTACTCCCGTTACCGCTGCTCCTCTAGGAGGCAATGCTTGCAACTAGCTGCAGCGCTGAAAAGAATGGTATAGGGCGGTATTCGGGGAGCATGCATAGGTTAAGGTCCGCTAAATAAAGACTCGTGACTCGACTATTAAAATAGAGTAAAAGAGTTTATTGAAAAAGGAAAAGGTCGCTATAAGGGTCACGCGCAGGCCGAGGGTTTTGCTCGCGCGTTGCCGCAGTGCAGGAGGCTACAAGTTCAGTGTTGGGGCCGCTCCCTCCGCTCACTCGCTATAAACACTCTAAGACATGGGCTGACTTACCCGGAGCTGGCCAGCCATCGCACGCTATCTCCCCTCTCTCTCTCTCTCTTTCTCTCGCTCGAAGCCTCGCACTCCGCTGGAAGAGGGGGCCGGGGATGGAGCTGACCTCGCTGTCGCCGTTCTTCTGCAGCTGCTGCTCTCGTTGTTTCTCTCTCTGTCTCTCTCTCTCTCTCTCTCCAACTCTCTCTCGTGGTTGGCGGAGGCGCTGGAACGGTCCCGTTCTCGACGGTGGAGGCGCAGCGCACACACAATCTCTCTCTCTCTCTCTCTGATTTATAGACCCCGACATATAGCGATGCAGAAAGACACGGACATGTTCACCATACTCAGGGATCTGAATGAAGAGTATAGCCACAAAGTTATAATGGGAGATCTGAATTCAGACCTGTCGTCGAAAACAGAGAGTGACGCAAAAACAGTTCGAAGCTTCGCAGATGAGCTCTCTCTTCAGATTGTGCAACACGGCCCAACACACCCGCATCCAACTCCTCACAGATGGATTGACGCCATATTTACTGATGACAATGTCGTAATAATTGACTCCAAGAATGAGTGGCAACCTAATTTCGGCAAGCACAGAATCATAGATGTTACCATCAACATCTTTGTACCAGTCCCCGTGAGAGACTCTTTCGTTTCGTGATTTTAATGGTGTATGTTCTACTTCTCTCAATAGGATGCTGTCATGCTGTGACTGGGAGGACATGAATTCTATGGAATCTGATCTGGAAGGAGCCGTAAAAAACTTGAACACTAATCTAAATATAGTTACTGATGAATTGGTACCCTTAAAGACAGTTAGTCCTAACAAAATAAGATATGCTCTTTGGTTTGGGCCCGAGTTGAAGCTACTCATCGATAAACGAAATGCCACGCACAGGCGATACATACGCACTGGGCGAGCAGATTTACTCGATGAGTTTCTTCGGCTCAGCAATGAGGTCGACGAGCGTGTAAGTCGAGAACGTAATTCCTTCATACATGATCATCTTGAAGACGCTCTCGATGAAAATAAAAACATCTGGAAGGAAACGCGTAACCTCGGCCTCTTGCCTCAGCGAAAAGAAGATGATCTTCATGGTTTTACACTGGGAGAGCTAAACGCTCACTTCTCGGGGATCTCTGCCTCTCCCCTCGAGAACATAGATGAAGCAATGGACATTATACGGTCTGCAAGCGAGGAGGGTTTTGTCTTTAAACCGATAAACCTTACTGATGTAGTCCTTGCTATTTCCCACTTTTCCTCGCAGGCGAGAGGGACGGACGGGATTCCCCAGAAGATAATAGTAAAAGCTCTTCCGGCTATTGGTGATTATTTAGTACAAATCTTTAATTCCTCTTTCGCCCAGGGAATCTTTCCGAGTTCTTGGAAGCAGGCACAGGTAATAGCACTTAAAAAAGTTGTAGCACCATCAACAGTATCGAACTTCCGTCCAATAGCGCTGCTTTGTTTCTTATCCAAAGTTCTCGAAAAGATCGCTCACACCCAAATCACGGAGTACCTAAATAGAAATAATCTCCTTGATTCCTTCCAGCCTGGATTTAGAAGACATCACGGCACGCAGACTGCCCTTATTAAATTAACCGATGACATACGCATGGCTATTGACAAGAAGAAGGTGACTTTACTTCTGCTGTTTGACTTTAGCAAAGCCTTCGACACTATTTCACCAACGATACTACTAAACAAACTAAGAGCACTGGGATTCTCAAGGACAGCGCTTTTGTGGACTAAATCGTACTTGCAAGGTCGCTCCCAGTCCGTCCTTTCAAAAAGTGGCGGATTATCTGACTGGCTCGAAACAAAACTGGGAGTCCCACAAGGTTCCGTCCTGGGGCCACTGTTCTTCTGCCTTTACGTAAATGACCTACGCGACATACTAAACGGACGAACAGTAAACTACATTTTTTATGCAGACGACGTGCAGATATATCTGCATACCACAAAAGATAAAATTCTAGAGGGGATATCTCGGCTGACCGTAGTTGCACAACTGATATCTGAATGAGCGGGGGACTCTGGCTTGCGTCTCAATGCTGGCAAAACCAAGGCAATTATTTTGGGCTCAAAGAAAAATATAAATGGTATTAACGAAATGGGCCTGCCTGGTATTGGGATGACGGGGGGAGTTCTCATCCCCTTTAGCGGGGATGTTGTGAGTCTCGGTGTTACTCTTGATTCTAAATTAACGTGGAAACCGCACGTCGATAAAGTAACGAAAAAAGTCAACAAGGCCTTATACAGTCTGCAGTTTATTAGGGCCTGTACCACCGAGACTCTCCGCAGGAGATTAGTCGAGACCCTAGTGCAGCCTCATCTTGACTACTGCACGGAGTTATGCTTAGATGCAACATCTGAACTGCGTATCCGACTACAACGGTTAAGCAATGCTTCTGTGAGATACATTTTTGGGGTCAGGAGGGACGAGCATGTCAGCCCTTACAGGGGACGTCTGGGCTGGCTCCGCTCGGATTCTTGTAGGTCTTACTTTGCAACGCTTTTGATGTATAAAATCACACGTCTACGAGAGCCGAATTATTTAGCTGCATTCTTCTCGGAGTACAAGCCCAGGCGTCCCTGCAGGGGAGTTCCGCAGGAACTTAATATCCCAGAAGCAAGCACTAACAAGGAAACTACCCCAGGTGTACCTCACCGATTTCCTTCATTTTTTGATATGTTGTAGTACATCGAAAAATATTTGATCCGTGTTTTTTCTTTCGTGCTAATTCGGCGATTTAAAGGGTGAAAAATCACCCCTAAACTTCACCCCCAAAAACGGATTTTCCTACATTTCTCGGAAACTATTTCGAATTTCTCAGTGAAACAAAGTAAATATTATTTTTTGTTCAAAAACAAGTATTTCTGTATTATTTTCGACGATAAGGGTTGCATCCCCTTGTTTTTATAAGAGAAAAATTATATATTTTGACACCTTTTCCTACATAAAAATTCTAAAATTTTTCAAATCTGAAAAGAAATCATCGCATTATAAATAAAATTAAGAAATAAAATAAACATTATTAAACATTTTTCCAAAATATCCCTTAGACGGGGTGAACTACCCCTAACTGGGCTATTTTAATAATTTAATATTCCAGGTGAATATCGTCGGATAAATCAACGTATTATATTCAAGTTTATAACTAAAATTTATGTGGTCCGGAATTTTTCAGAAAAAAAACCCTACATAGGGGGTAAAACACCCCCAAAATTACAACCCCTATAATGTATTTTTTAATCTCTCACAATTTTCTTCATTTTTTGATATGTTGTAGTACATCGAAAAATATTTCACCCGTGTTTTTTCTTTCGTGCTAATTCGGTGATTTAAGGGGTGAAAATCATCCCTAAAGTGCACCCCCAAAAACGGATTTTCCTACATTTCTCGGAACCTATTTCGAATTTGTCAGTGAAACAAAGTAAATATTATTTGCTGTTCAAAAACAAGTATTTCTGTATTATTTTCGACGATAAGGGTTGCATCCCCTTGTTTTTATAACATAAAAATTATATATTTTTATACCTTTTCCTAAAAATTCTAAAATTTTTCGAATCTGAAAAGAAATCATCGCATTATAAATAAAATTAACAAATAAAATACACATTATTGAACATTTTTCCGAGGTGAACTACCCCTAAATAGGCTATTTTAATAATTTAATATTCCAGGTGAATATCGTCGGGTAGATCAACGTATTATATTCAAGTTTATAACTACAATTTATGTGGTCCGGAATTTTTCAGAAAAAAACCCTGCATAGCGAGTAAAACACCTCCAAAATTTCAACCCTGATAATGTATTTTTTAATTTCTCAGAAATCGCTTCGAGTTTCTAAATGAAACAAAATGGATAATAATTGTAGTTTGACAGCAAGCATTTATGAAATATTTGTACGCGTAAGGTCCCCTTTCTTATGAAAAAAAAGTAAATAAATACATAAATCTTTCGTCAGTTTTTTCGCTCTGAAAATTTGAAAATTCGTTATCCATTTATAAAATAGCCATGGCGATTAATGTCGACATGGAGGCCTAAAGCATTGTTCGCATGTTTCCCCCGTAACTACTTTTTAATGGTTCCGTGGATCTTCTCCAAATTTTGCACACATGTTGGGTATATTCGTAGGGAGACCGCTTGAAATTTTCAAGAGTTTTTGTCGACTATTTTCTATTTTTCAAATATTTTAGTATTTTTTGTAAATTTCGAAATTAAAATTTTCTTACTTTTCCTGGAAAATAATCGGTAGAAATCCTTAAAATTTTGAGGCACGTTTTTAATACACATTTACTAGGAAAATAATATAAAAAAATTAACGATTTAGTTCCAAAATTTTCAATAATGAAAAACGTACGTTAATAAGGTATACTTTTTCATTAGACATACATAAATGTATTAAAAAATTGATTTTTGTAAAATATTACATCGAATACCATAAAAGAAACCGAAAATTTAACGAAAAATATTAATATTTTCCATGAAAATTAGAAATATGTAAATGGCAAAATTTTCAAAAAATGCAAAAATAGCTCTAAAATAGAAAGTAATTGATAGAAACTCTTGAAATTTTCAAGCCATCTTCGTACGAACATATTGAACATGTGTGCAAAATGTCAAGAAGATCCGCCGAACCGTTAAAAAGTAGTTACGGGGGAACGACATACGTACGTACGTACATACATTCATCCGGACATTTTTTTAAAACTACTTCTTTCGACTCTCTGACCTAAATAAGTGCTTTTAAATCAAAAATAGCAAAAATTTTTTTATTCACCGTCACAAAGCTTTCTCTATGAAAAAGCATAAATGTATAAATGTATATAACTTTTTATAACTTTTCATAATAGTTTTAAACTTTTTTAATAGTCTTAAATCCGACCTTTATAATCTGTTTGCATCAGTTATAAACTTTTTTAAACTTTTATTATAGAAGAAAATTCCTCCTGGGTTGTTTATGAAATAAGAAACGTAAACAAAGTATTTTTGGTTAATCTTTCTCCCAGCCCAAACAATACAGATTATTTTTATCAATTGCCTTTTACTTTCGTTTCTTCCAAACAGTTGCTTTTGAATAATTGCTTAACGCCAGTTCAGAATCAGTTACAGCCAATATCTTTTTTTTACAACATAGCACAGTGCTAGCTAGAACATTTGAAAAATGCTGGAGTAGTTGAATAATACAACGAATAATAATATTATTACAAGTTAAGGTATGTTTAATGTTTCCATAATTTTTTATTAAATAGAAAAATGTATGTAGTGTCACATTTGTTTACTCAAAGAGGATGCTTTGTAATAGTAAAAAAAAAAATTTTTTTCAAATACAAGAAATATACGTTTTTTCGAAATTACATGCTAAAAACCGAGGCCAATTCATTGGCAGAGCTTCCAATTTAACTAACTGTTCTATTGAATTAGTTTTGAATTTGTAAAATAATTCAGAGTTTTATTATTTATCTAAATACATTTATTTGAATAAATTCCATATATTCTATAGTGTATTATTTATGATGAGAATATGACATTATATTTCATATTGTGTAGTAATTATTATTCTTAAGTAGTAGTATATATTTTACTAGGATGCTTTGTAATACTAAAATAAATTTTTGAGAAAACATAATAGATAATATATTTTATCACATTTTAAGTTTTAATTCAACATCTAAGAATATAAATTATATAAATTATATAAATTATACATATGCGCGTGCATATGTGAGCATATGTGTGTGTGTGTGTGTGTGTGTGTGTGTGTGTGTGTGTGTGTGTGTGTGTGTGTGTGTGTGTGTGTGTGTGTGTGTGTGTGTGTGTGTGTGTGTGTGTGTGTGTGCGTGTGTGTGTGTGCGCGTGTGTTTGTGTACGCGTGCGTGCGTGCGTGCGTGCGATATTATATGATTTACTCAAAATTTTCAGTGCTTTATCGCCTTCTGTTTATGAAATCAATTCGTTTAAAAAAAATTATGTTTTTGTAAATTAGCAAGGAATGGATTTATCTGTCATTATGACATATGGTCATAAAGAATTTTTTTTTCTTTTTAATTAAAAATTTTTTTTGCTGATTCTAATGCGCTATCGATATATTCATAAAATTAAAGTTTCTGCAAATGGTATACATCAATGTTTATTTAGTAATTTTATTTTTTACTATTACAAAGCGAGTGCGGTTCAAAATAACGAATTTTCAAAACTCCGACTTTTTTTTAACAATTATTTTTGTAACGAAATTCAAAATAACAATTTTAATTATTCAGAAATTAATAAATCAGACGACCAATGCGACGAATGTACATATTTCGAAATGATAATGACCGAATTCAAAAGTTACGATAATATTTTTTATTCGACAAGTTATCACAAAGACATAAAAGTTCCGACGGTTCAAAATTCCGACTGTGCAAAATTCCGACAGAAAAATATTCAGACGGTTCAAAATTCCGACTGTGCAAATTGAGACGGTTCAAAATTCCGACCCGCCAAATTCCGACGGGACAAAATAACGACGGTTAAAAATTCTGATTGCGCTAAATTCCGACGGGTAAAATAACGATTATACAAATTCAGACTGTTCAAAATTCCGACTGCGCCAAATTCCGACGGGACAAAATAACAACGGTTCAAAATTCTGACTGCGCAAAATTCTGACGGGTCAAAATAACGACGGTTCAAAATTCCGACGGGTCAAAATTCCGAAGTTTGAACGGGGGGGGTCCAGAGTTTCGACGATTCACTATAAAATTGAAGTCAACTATAGACGTGCTCGGCTTCGAAATTACAATTCGTATCACGGGTAATACATCTCCTTTCATACATTCGAATAACTGTATGAATAATGACCAAATAATCGACAGAGTAGATAACAAAAATATATAAATGTAGAATACTTTATAAATCAATTTTAAAAAGGATATTGTTAAAAGAATAGACTAAAAATTATCACGAAAATAAAATAAAAATTCTAGTTTTTCAGTAGAATATGTCTATTTTCGAAAAACAGAAATAGAAAAAATAATATTACTACGTTCTATAACGAGGTTCCAAGATAAAATACGGAGAAGATAAGTATCTCGGTCCTCCGTATTCTATCGAACCCGTTAGGCTCTCGTTCCCGCGAATTCGTGTATCTCGAGCGTGTGTTGACATCGCTTGGACGATGTATTTGCGTTAGCTACGCGCGGGGCAGGCGCGACTTTGACCGTTGCAAAGTCGCGCAGGATTCATTTTTGAATCAGATTCTCTCGAGCTGTCAAACCGCGCGTACGCGAGTAATTTTGATCGTCCGTGAAGAAAACGGTATCGTGCGTCCTCACCGGTGCAGCGCAGCGCCAGTCCACGTACCGACCACGAAGAGCAGCGCACGTGAGCAATCCGAGCCACTCCTGGGGTCCGAAGCGTCTGTAGGTGAACGCTGGACGTTAAGACTCGGCCTGAACACTTCGAAGTCGACCGGAGGATAAGGCCTGACGCAGGAGCGGATTCGTGAGCGAGCGACGAGGGGAGTGCACTCCTCCCGGTAAGACTCTTCGAGTATTTTCCGCGCAGCGTTTTATTTGTATTTTCGGCTCGCTGCGACGAGCGGCCGGTGTTGCGTTCACCGGCCCAGCGAGAATAAATACATTGATCCGCCCGCGCCGTCAGCGGATCACGTCTTCTTGTCGGCGCGCAACGCGACGCGTTTATGTTGTAATAATTTAAGAATAGACCTTGTTATTGTTCTGTGAAGTAATTGAGGCTATTCTTCATTTATCGACCTTAACCTAACCTTCTCCCGGATACCGCCGCCTCCGCGGGAAAACGACTCCGCCGGTCGTTTTCATAGCTGAACTTAGCGGCCGCGCGCTTTACTCTTTGAGCGCGCGTATTTTACTCAGCGATCCATTTAGTTGGAAAGCTCGTGTGCGATCTTCGCGTTGTTTTCAGGATTACAGAAGCAGATCCCCGGGCAAGTCATTTTAGTTTGACACCCGCGGCACCGTGTTCTAGGGCATCGCTGGCCTGTGGCTTTTCGGGATTTTTCCCCAGCAGCCATCCTGTTACAGTTCATATATTCGAAAATAATAAAGTGCGTAAATGAGAATGTAACGATTAGCTAAAATTGCGAAAAATATGTTTAGAATGACCAAAATTTCGAAACGTGTATACATATATATATATATATATATATATATATATATATATATATATATATATATACCCATTTAGCCTATTAAATTCAATCACCACAGATAGATGGAGTTAGCAGTCTGGGCGCAGGACCGATTTGTAGGCTTATTCATGTCTGTGACTCCGTCGAAGCTTTATTTTTTACGTATTTGAGCCTGCATATCGCGAATTGCGAGGGTGAAAAGCTGAAAACTCGTAATCGTACACAATTATTATTTCGTTTACACTCGGTTATTTACACGAGTATTTATAACTTGCGTAATTTGTGATAATTAACTCTGCTTGAAGAAATATATGTGTTTTTTGTGTGTGTTTCAGATGACTATAAATCAATATAAATATCTATTTTCCATACATTAACGTTTGTAACAAATACATTTCATTTCAGATATTCATAATTTTTTCTATAATATTTGCAGCAATTGTCATGTTCTATAAGACAATATGAAAGGTAAGTTAAGTTTGTTATTTTATAATTGACAATGTTATATTGTAAACCGACAGTGTATATTTCACGACAATAAGTGGTTATATTTTTGCAAAAGCCCCGATGCGTCCTACAAATTACACTTGATTATTCGATGTGATTCTATCCCTCCGTAGTATTATAGTATATTACGCAACCTAGGAAGGAAAAAATTTGGACATTTTCGCGTGTAAATTGCCACCAGAGCCGAAGGCGAGGGTGGCAAACACGAGCTGTATGGTGGACAATTTTCCGTCTATGGTGCGTATACTATTTTTCATCATACCCGGGTCGAAAATACTACTTTCGCGTTTTGGAGCCAGGACGGGAAGTGGTACTTTCGGCCAGGGCATGGTGAAAAATTATTATTGTTCTCAAAGCAAAGAGAAGACCGATTACTTTCTCCAATGATAAAATTATTCCAACTACCAGTCCAAATGTGTAATTAAAATTACACACAGGCTGATATATTACACGTTATTACATTGTTGAGTATATAGGTGGATGGCAATAAGTTTTACCTTGGAACGTGTTTCATATAGGTGAACTTTAATATATCGCAACATTTAAAATGTGGAATCCTTAATTTTTTATTTGATTTTGATTTAGAATAGCTCTTTATCATCATTGTTCAATTTCAGGGAGTGGTATCGTTATAAAAATTGGAAAATTATCACAACTTGGAAAGTTACAATTAGTTGTTTATACCACTTTAACCTCAAAATCATAATTTTAATATGATTACTCGGCTCTCGTGGTATAAAATACGGTTCGAAACTGGTGGGTAAGAAGATTTTTAGCTCGTGTGATTTTTCTCACTTGCTTCGGTCGTGCGGAAAACATCACACGAGCTAAATAATCACCTTTCGCACCGGTGTTAAAATGTGCTATTCTAAGTACGTGCATGTTTTTGACAAACAATCAGATGTAATTTTGCAAGTTGTGATAATTTTTTTTTTTTTTTTTTTTCATAAAAGGTAAAAAAAATGGACAGATTCCTAGATTTTTTTCAATGACAATGTCTATCTTAAGATAATTAAATTTTGTACAAAAAAAGTTTTTCGTAACTCGAAAGTGCCGGTCGAAATTATACGAAATAATTATTGTCAAATAATTTTCAGGCTAAAATTGACCAAAAACTCGACTCATTTTTTTTGTTTCAAAAACAATATAAAATCTAATGGAAAATATGATTTAAATTATTTTTAGAATAATTTTTTTTATTTGATTTTTTCAAAATTGTCTAAGAAAAAAAAAATTTGTAGCTAGTTATTTACTTTGCATTATTGTCAAGTATAAATTGTAGAATGTAATTGAAAAAACTGAATGTTTTCGGTTTTTTTACATTTTTCTCAAAACAAAGCGTTTCAATATTTAAAATGTTACTTCCGTATTAATTTTGGATGAAGTCTTGAAATTACCTTCATTCTTTTTTATTTAGAATCTACAATAAAATTGGAGATTCATTTTCACATACATTGAATGTAATATTATTGTAGTCAACTATTTAACTATAAAAATCTTTAAATTTTGATAAATAAAATTAATCCAAATATTTTTCTATGTAGAAATGACTGTAGTTTTTTAAAAGAATTTTAAATAAACTTAGTAAAATACGATATAGAGATCTGTAATTTCAGGTGTTGGTAAGCAATTATATGACGCAGAAAAGTATTACATAAAATATTATTTTTTATGATTTTATTATAAAATAGGTTATAAGTTATAGGTTATAAAATTGTCAACGGCGAGAAGAATATTAGTTTGCAAATAATAAATACATGAATTCTTATACAATCTTCTTATACAATGAACCAACATTTGAAAAATACTACAATGTATACACCATCTTTATAACAACAAATTTCTGGTATCAAACCTTAATTTTAATATAAATAATATGATAAATAGAATATAATAAAATTTGTCACGCCAAGCATGGCGCTGTTGATATTTTTTTAATCATTAAACGTTGAATACTTTCACATACATATTGAACAGTGTCCTACAAAAGGGACATCTTTTTGGATCCATGGCGAGCACTCTTATAGCGCAGGGTTCACAGCAACATTTGTGCCCACATGGTACAAACAAACATTCGCTGCTTTCGGTGAGACAACATACACAGTCGTTTGCTGTAAAAATAAAAGAAATTTAGTATTTATTGTTATTTTTGAGAACCTTTTTTAAGTAAATACGCTTGAGTAATTTTTATTTATTTTTTTTAAAGAACAGATTCGATAATAATGTTAACTTGACAAAACAATACGTTAACTGATAACTTTAAACGAGCCTTTCTTTAAAAAATAATGGCCAGATATTGTAAATCATTTAAAGAATGATCTGATTGGTCTGCGAGGAATAGGCGCGAAGATTCGCTACTTCGTCTAGCAAACCATCATGAAAAATTTTAATTTCTTCGTTTTCTGTACTTATGCACATAAATAAATGTATTTTCTGAAGATAATATTCGCAATTTAGAGACTTACGAGTAATTAATTAATAATTAATAATTATAAATGTTTTTAACAACAGCGCAAGTCCATGCACTGCTTACAACAAACAAAAGAAACCTTATTGCATATTCGTGTGTCTTACTAGTGAAATAAATTTTGAAAGAATAATGGGAGGCCGTGCATTGCGCTCAATCAGTAAAAAGAGCTTCAATACGTACCCTCAACCAAGTCTTAATGGTTAAATAACGGGAGGCCGTGCATTGCGCTCACCCAATAAAAGGAGCTGCAATACGTACCCTCAACCGATTCTTATTAATGAAAGAAATGTAACTAAAAGAATAATGGGAGGCCGTGCATTGCGCTTAACCAGTAAAGAAAGCTACAATACGTACCCTCAACCAATTCTTATTAGTGAAAGAATCTAATTAAAAGAATAATGGGAGGCTGTGCATTGTTCTCAACCAATAAAGGAATCTACAATACCTATCCTCAACCAAATCTTATTCATCCTATCTTTACAAATATGATGAGTTTAAAAGTGAGTTCAGTTTATTCGTTATTTCATTCTCTGAGATTGATTACATGATCATACGAGTTATTAATTTACAAAAACAACAGCGCGCAGAGTGCGTATAGATAAGTCTAGTGAAACTTTTTTGAATAATGGGAGGCCGTGCATTGCGCTCAATCAATAAAAAGAGCTTCAATACGTACCCTCAACCAGGTCTCATTAGTTGGTAAAATATATTTTTAAAGAATAATGGGAGGCCGCGCATTGTGCTCAACCATGAAAAGGAGCTACAATACGTACCCTCATCCTTATAATAAGTGGGAGTCCATTAATCGTGCTCAACTAATTAAAGAAGCTCCGATTCGTATCCTCAACCACTTATTTATTGATTGACTTATTTGAAATAAAAAGAGAAAAGGCCATAGATTGTGCTCGATTCATTAAACGAAGCTCAAAATTATTACTATTCGCATGACAATAAAACTGGAATATCCTTCAAGATACGTGTGCTTTGCCATTAAGAGCAGGACAAACAAGCTTAAAAATAGTTGCAATAATTATTAACGATTTTTGCTTTTGAGCGAAGAGAGTTCCGCCGAGATTGATTAAAATTGACACTGCTGCAGAGAACTGCTGATAGTCCAACCGGCGAAGAGGGGTTTGTGTGAACTAACGAGGTCGTAACGGTAACTAAACGGTTTTTGTACATATTTTGATGTTTACGCTCCGAATCTAAAGGTACCTTTTCATAAAAGTTTAAAAAAATTGTTTAAAAAATTATTTAAAAAATGTTTTTTTACCATTCGTGTATTTTTTTCTCAAAACTTAGGCTATTTTCAGAATAAAAGAACATTCTCAATATCTTCGAAAAATGCAAAGTGACAGTTCCGATTTTTGAAAATTCTATTTCTTAGCTATTTAAGGGGAGGTCTTATACCGATAGAGTTCTCTGCCGTGCCGACCACAATGTTTTTAATTAAATATTAATTGTTATAAGCTTTTTCTTGAATTCTGAGAGTGGACGCACATAGGCAAACTTATTATCCAATTTCCGGTAAAATTTCAGATAAATCTATGGGAAAATAAAGACGTAATTTGAAAAATGGCATGATGTATTTTGAGGCTAATATGATATTATGCGACGTTGCGATTTTTCAAATTTCGTCTTTATTTTCCAATAGTTTTATTTGAAATTTTACCGGGAATTGGATAATAGGTTTGCCTCTGTGCGTCCATTTTCAGAATTCAAGAAAAAGCTTATAACAATTAATATTAAATTAAAAACGTTGTAATCGATACGGCAGAAACCTCTGTCGGTATAAGGCCTCCCCATAAAAAATTGTAATTTTGTCAATTTGCACTTTTCGAAGGTAGATCCAAATGATCTTTTATTTTTAAAATCGTGTAAGTTTTTAGAAAAAAATACTCGGATAATAAAAAACAATTTTTTGTTTAAGCACTGTTAAATGAAGAGGTAATCTAAAATTTCAAAAAACCATAGTTGTAATGTGATTTATCTATTTCAAATTATATAAATAGTCAATGTTTTATAAAAAAAAATCGGTTTTACGTGATTAAGCAATAAGCAATAAGCAAACTTTTTTTAACAGTATCGATATTTTAGAAACAGATATCGTCACCACAAATAATTATTGATAAAACATAGGAATGTCTTTTCTTTCTCAACCGATTTTAGTTTTGGAGGTCTCATTTCATTCAGTGCTAAATGAAAAGGTTACCTAAAATTTTTAAAATCCATAGTTGTAAGGTGATTTGTTTATTTAAAATGACAGAGATAGTCAATATATTATAAATAAAATGTATTTAACATGACTAAGCTAATTTTTTTCAGAAAATGGCGATATTCTACAAACTAGATATTGTCACTACAAACAATTTTTGATAAATTACTGGAAACCTTTTTGTTTCTCAACCGATTTTAGTTTCAAGGTCCCATTTTTCTCCTTAAGTAATTTCATAGGGACTTGCCAAAGGAAAAATTAATAATTATTCAAAACTCAGGAAGTTACAGATAATTGTTAATAAATTAATGCACATCGTTGAAAAAATTTTTTTTTTTTTAATTGGCTATAACTTTTTGAGTCTTGAATAATTATGAATTTTTCTTTTGGCAAGTCCCTATGAAATTACTTAAGGAGCAAAATGAGACCTTGAAAACTAAAATCGGTTGAGAAACGAAAGAGATTGTAAATTGTTTGTAGTGACCATATCTAGTTTCTACAATATCGCCATTTTCTGAAAAAAATTATCTTAGTCATGTTAAATACACTTTATTTATAATACATTGACTACCTCTATCATTTTAAATAAATAAATCACATTACAACTATGGTTTTTAACAATTTTTGGTAACCTTTTCATTTAGCACTGCTTTGACTAGGAAGTCCAAGGAGAACTACCTTAATTAATTTCATGGGGAATTGCGGAAGAAAAAATTCAAAATTATTGAAAACCCATAATGTTGCAGCTAATTTATAAATAGTATATTACGATACGTGGGCCGGAAATTGGATTTCCGGGCCGTGCGTGGTATGACGCCCGAGGCGAAGCCGAGGGCGTCATAACGCACGGCCAGGGCATCCAATTTCCGGTCCAAGTATTGTATACTATTTTTCTTACTCCCCGGCCGAAAGTACGTTCTGTAATTGTTAAATAATTGATAAAATTGCGTTGTCGTCTGCTAGCTGTGTTTGAGTGTTAGTTTTTCTTTCGGCCCGCTCGATAGTAGTGCCTCTGTTGGCCGCTTTGGGTAGCTCGGTCGATATTACCGACTGTTTTTTCTTTCGGCCCGGCGTAGAGAGCTGGTTTTTTGGGCGTCTGCTACTTTCGCTATTGTACAGATGGTCTGATGCCCGCCCGACATTTGCAAGACCGAGGCGAAGCCGAGGTTTTGCTGGTCGGAGCGGGCATCAGAAACACATTCATTAAAAAAAGACAACACCACTTTTTATTTCAATTAACTCTTTTTTCTCGTCACACGTGCACTTTCCTCTGTCTATTTCGTACGTGTCTAACCTTCACACCGCACAAACATATTTTTCTCGGACGCTCCCGTCCATACGTTTAAAAAACAATAACCACGATCAAACAAAACCACTTTTTATTTCAACTAACTTTTTTCTCGTCACCCGTGCACTTTCCTCTGTTTATTTCGTACGTGTCTAACCTTCACACCGCACAAACATCTTTCCTCGGGCATGCGCGCGGGCGCTGAAGCGCCGCGGGTCAGGAAATTTCGGCAGCCAATCAGAGCGCGCGGTTGGTCTAAAATAGGATACGAAAGTTTCTCTTTCGGCCCGGAGATGCGGGCCGAAAGTACGTACTTTCGGGTGGGCGAGTAAGAAAATATATTTGTTTAAACACGTATACGAATTTATGAACAACTAGTTATAACTTTCTGAATTTTGAATAATTTTGAATTTTTTCTTTGTCACGTCCCCGTGAAATTAATTAACAAAACCGAGATCTCAAAACTAAAATCGATTGAAAAAGAAAACAGATTCCTGGGTTTTATCAATAATTGATTGTGGTGACGATATTTATTTCTAAAATATCTAAATTTTATTAAGAAATCTTTGCTTATGTTAAATATAGCTTGTTTATAATACATTGACTATCTATATCATTTGAAACATTTTAAATAAATTACATTACAATTATGGGTTTTTTAAATTTTAGATAATTTCTTCATTTAGCACTGCTTGGAGTAGGAATTCACGTATGTACCCCAGTGGAAATTTTAAATATATGAAAAGGTATCAAAATGTATCAAAAGGTATCAGAGTGTACCTAAGTGTATATAGAGGTTGCATTTCGTAATTTTTGTAGCACACTTTAATACCTTTTGATACCTTTTGATATATTTTGATACCTTTTCAAAAAAATTAAAAAATGTAATATTAATTTATTTATCATTCTATTAAACACATTAACACCTTTTGGTACATTTTAAAACCTTTTCATACATTTTGATACTTTTTGATATATTTGTATACATTTCGGTACAATTTGATACATTTTGATACATTTCTATACATTTATATAAACAAATATTCATTAATACCTTTTGATACATTTTGATACCTTTCTATATATTTCCTATATATTTAAAATATTATTTTTATTATTTTCTATATATTTCCTATATATTTAAAATATTATTTTTACTATTTTCTATATATTTCCTATATATTTAAAATATTATTTTTACTATTTTCTATATATTTAAAACGTATCGTAATGTACATAAATATGTCAAAGTGTTTCTAAATATACAAAAATGTATGAGAATGTAAAAATAATTTAATGTGAAAAAATATTTTTTTCATAAATGTATGAAAAGGTATCAAAAAGTATTAAAAGGTATCAATATGTACATAAATATGTCAAAATGTGTCAAAATGTATCAAAATGTATTACAAGGTATCAAAAGGTATGAAAATGTATTAAAATATATATAAGTGTACCAGAGCGAGTCTAAATGTTTCTTTCATCAATAAATTTTTCTTTTATCAAAAAATGATTTTGTATATAAATGTATCAAAATGTATTAAAAGGTATCAAAAGATATCAAAGTGTTCTACAAAAGTTACGAAATGCAACCTCTACATACAATTTGATACACTTTAATACCTTTTGATACCTTTTGATACCTTTTAATACATTTTGATACATTTTGGTACATTTTGATACATTTTAAATTTCCAGTGGGGTACCTCCTTAAACAATTTTTTACAACTTTTATAAAAAAAATACCTTTGGATTCGGAAACTATGTCTCAAACTACGTTAAAAATTGTTTGGTTACCGTGGCGACCTCGTAAGTCCACTTAAACTCCCCTCATCTCATGGATTATGAATATAAAATAGAATACTACGCTATGCATAATTAAGTAATACAATGATTCGGAAAATAAACAAGAAATAATAAATATACTTTTTACGGGGGAATGGGACTTTTTATACTATTAACTTTGCGAGTAAAATAAAAAATAAAATGATACTTCAAAAATTGAAAATAAATTTCCAGTTATCGCCTTAAAAATCACCTTAAAAAAATAATCAAAACGTGTTAAAATTAAAATTTCTTTAAATTTATATTTTAAGCTACGACGAACGTTAAGGTGGCTCGGGCGTTGAATATATATTCGATGCCTACTTCACATGTTATAATTATGTAATTTTAAAAACAATGTGGTATGAAAAAGGGGTTCTTAAGTAACAAAAAAAATTTTTTCAAAGAAATTTAAATATTATTAAAGAAGATATCGCCAATTGAAAAAAAATCGATAAACTTTCATTCTGTATCCAATTTTAGTTTGGCAGGTCTCATTTTATTCCTTGTACAATTTCAGGTTGTAAAATTCTTGTATAATTCCTTGTTACATTTTCCTGCAAAGATACATATGTTTATAGGTTCATGTATGCTTTTTAGAGAGTTGAGTTCAACAACAAATAGTTGTATCTTTGCAGGTTTAGAAATTTTTTCAATTTTCATTTTGATAACACCACCTGAAATTTTACAAGGAACAATATGAGACCTTGCAAATTAAAATCAGATGAAAAATGAAAAAGATTTATTGGTTTTGTTGATTATTTTTTCAATTACCGATATCTTCTTTAACAATATTGACATTTCTTTGAGAACAATTATTTTTCTTACTTCAAGAACCCCTTTTTCATACTATATTGTTTCTCAAATTATAACATGTGATGAAAACATCGTAAAAAATTTATATATATATATATATATATATATATATATATATATATATATATATATATATATTCAACGACGGAGTGACCTTAATTTGATTATTATTTATTTAATACTTTTGACATTAATCATTTTCATTTCAATAAAGAATAATTATTAAATAAAATGCATATTTAATTTGGAATTGTCGCGCCTTTTATCTAAGAGGCAATCACAGATCTATAGATTCTTAACTTCTTCCGGTCATGACTTTTTTATTTAAAATTAGGTGGGGGGGGCGGCAATAATAACATAATTGTCTTATATATATAAGCATAAAAGATTAAAAATTACTCAAGTTCAAAGTTCTTGCACATTTAAAATGATTAATAATAAAAATAAATACTAGTAATAACATAATAAACTGCATTTTTCAAACCAAGAATTATAAAAATTATTTTATTGTATTTTTTAAAATATTTTAAAATATTTAATTGAACAAAGTTATATGTATAAGTTTAGGAAGTTTTATGTAAAAATAATTATTTACAAATTTATAATTTATGAATTTATTAGAAAAATGCAGTTTTATTTAATTAACGTTATTACCTTGTGGCGGTTCATTATTCGCATTGTTTCCACCGGCTGCTACGGCTACCTGGCCATGGTCTTGAAGCGGTAGTGCACGAGGAATTCTGTGACGTCTTTGCCGTGCACGACGATGACGTCGGCGTCGTGGCGCAATTCTGCTGCTACTCCTCCCGGTCGTGCAAGAGGCATTATCTCTCTGCCGGCTGTATATTTTCAAGTTCATTTCTAATTTCTTCTTCGTGAACTTCAGCATCTGCTCCAACATTCTCTTCAGCGGCGTCATTATTGATTTCATCATCTAAAAAAAGATTTAAAATTAATAAATTAGTTTTATACTTTTAAGAATCTAGCTAAATTCAAGCCCGCTTCGCGCGTACTATTTTCTTTTTGCGATTAACGGAGTACGGCATAGTCTTACCATTACCGACCGAGCAATTGACACAGTTTCAAGCTTATTAAAAATAAAATACGTTAAATAAAAAAAAAATCAAGAGAACACTGCGCTGCAGTTTTGTACGTTCTATCACCCAGTAAAAGTTTGAAGTCGAAATATCAAATGGTTTTTGCAAAAACTTTGAACAAAACAAAAATCGGTTTCGTTCAAAGTTTTTGCAAAAAACCACTTGATATTTCGACTTCAAACTTTTACTGGGTGATAGAACGTTCAAACCCGCAGCGAACTGTTCTCTTGATTTTTTGTGATTTTACGTATTTTATTTTTAATAAGCTTGAAACTGTGTCAATTGCTCGGTCAGTTAAGGTAGTTCATGCGTCAAAAATGTTGACGTTAAATGTAAAATTTTTTTTAACTACATTTTCGCATATTACAATATCAGTGATGATATAATTGGAAAGAAGGGCATTTCAACAAATGAAAAAAATTTTTTTAAACCAAATTCAATTATTGATTAAGGAGATACCATCATCTCAAAAAAAAATTCACAAAACACGGGAATCTTTTTTATTTTTTATCCAATTTCAATTTTGAAAAGCTCATTTTGTCCCATTTTCAATTTCAGAGTGAGGTACTGGCATAAAAATTAAAAAATTATCAATACCTGCCAAGTTACGTACAATTGTTTATCAAAAACTTAGAAATTCTCATAAACAATTGTACGTAACTTGGCAGGTATTGATAATTTTTTAATTTTTATGCCCAGAACACCTCACCCTCAAATTGAAAATGGGACAAAATGAGCTTTTCAAAATTGAAATCGGATAAAAAATAAAAAAGATGCCGGTGTTTTGTGAAATTTTTTTGAGATGATGGTATCTCCTTAATCAATAAGTGAATTTGGTTTAAAAAAATTTTTTTCATTTGTTGAAATACCCTTCTTTCCAATTATATCATCACTGATATTCTAATATGCGAAAATGTAGTTCAAAAAAATTTTACATTTAACGTCAATTTTGACGCACGAACTACCTTAAGAATAGTATATTTCACAATGATTTTGTTTTAATTACTTTAAATGAAAATATAATTAGATATACGTTTAAAGCATAAAATGAAATGATTTTATTCTATTTTAATTATTTAGTAGTTCTATAAATACTTGAGTTTGAAAATTCATATCTAGCACATTTTCAATCTAATTAATTACAATATTCTCGTTTTTTCAAATCACGCCGAGTCTTTAAATGAGCCATTACTTGCAGCTATCATTTTTTAAACAGAGGAATAAGTTATCGTACACTTAACTCACCTGAGTTTTGCACCTCAACTTGTACATTTTCAGGTTCAACTCTAACTTCTTCGGGAACAATTACTGGCGGAAGTCTGGGTTGAAAAAGGGCCATTACTTCAGCATCTGCTCCAACATCTTCTTCAGCGGCGTCACTCATTTCATCATCTATAAAAAGATTTAAAATTAATAAATTAGTCAATAGTTTCAAGAAACTAGCAAAATTCAAACGCTCTTCGCGCGTACTATTTTGTTTTTGCGGTTTCGAACACACTTTTTCATTATGATATTGTTTTAATTAGATTAAATGAAAAGATAATTAGATACATGTTACAAGCAGAAAATTAAATGTTTTTATTATATTTTTAATGATTTAGTAGTTCTATGAATATTTACGTTTGAAAATTATAATATAGCACATTTTCAATCTAATAAATTAAAATATTGGCGTTTTTTTAGATCATATCGAGTGTTAAAAAAAAAAAAAAAAAAAAATTAACATTTATGTGCACAATTTGAATATTATTATTACTCATGTACAAAAATAATGAGAAAAAATGAGATATTAAAGATTTCTACATTACAACGGTCAACGTACCATATTCGATCCCAACGAATGCTTCATTGTATCGCTGGTCAAGTTCTTCACTGAGATGAGCGACCAGTTCGATTTTTCTTCTTATGTCTCCCTTCAGGTTACCAACAATGGTCAATAGTTCCATTTTTGTTAGCCGTTGGTGAGCATACAGCCTCCAGACTGAAAGAAAAAACAAAATTTACAATATAATCTAATTCTATATTATAATAATTTTTATTTTATTATTTTTTAAACTGTTAATTCAAAAGTTGAAGTGGAACATACTTCTGTTTATTTGTACATCACGAAAACGTGATGCGTATCGTGGAATTCGTCGAACTTGAAGTCCGCGCGACATTTTCTCCACATCAACCACAGCTGTATCCAATATTCCGAGCCGTACGCCTACAAAAGAAATTTTCTTTGGAACTTTTGGGCGCTTTTACAAAAATAATGCTGTAAGACAAAAACGGATGCCTTTATTAAAGCAGAAAGCATCCCATTATTATATATATATATATATATATATATATATATATATATAACTAGCTGTCGCCAAGTATCTGGATTCAATGGATGTTTATCGATGACAGCAATAGTATATTACGATACGTGTGACTACAGTGGCTCTTTTTTTCACGGAGGTTAGCGCCCGAGCGTAGCGAGTGCGATAAACACGGTGCAAAAAAGGACTAGGGGAAGGCGGGGCATGGCGTGTCAGGTAGGTAAGTTTGGCACCCTCATATTTTTAATATTAATGAATGCAAAAAATGTAAGTTTTACGTAAACCTAATTAGATATGCTTTTAGAATTTTCCTCTATACTTTTGAGGTTATAGATAATGTTTAACATTTAATTTAATAAGATTGAAAATCGGTGCTTAGAAACAAGGTTGACTTCATTTTTAAGTCGCTTGGAGCAACGAGAAAATGATTTTTTTTCTAAATGAGACCAAACCTATTTGATAGTTTCAACTTTTATCTTTCAAGCCCTGTTTTTGTTATTTTCAGAAAATCTTTATGAATAATATAATTAAAAAATGAAAATGGTATTAAAATGGGGCATGACGTGGCACCCTGGCGGGGCACGCGTGGCACACTCGGGCGTATCAGTGCGCCGCGGCGGCCGCCGAGCGAAGTGATGCAACCTACAAACCAAAAACGGAGCAAGATGGGTTAACAACTACGCAGTGCAATAATTTAGTTTTAACTAGTTTTTAGTTTCAATTATTAGATTAATAAGTAAATAACGATTATTTCAACTGCGTATTAAGTTATAGAGTAGAAAAAACAATGGTAAGGAAGGAATCAATTGTAGATACTCAAACTGCCTTTTTCAATGGTCAGGTAGTTCAAATATGCTACATAGATGAAAATGATGCGAAATCTTTAAATTTAAACTTATTGTAATAATAATGAGAATTTGTTAATCAAACAAAAGTATTATGTTGTGATCATATTTTATAAGAAGGAATTTATAATATAAAATCATTTATTAAAATGTAATAATTTATTTTAAAATAAAAATTGTTATGTTCCTTAATAAAAATAAAATTTTAAATTTTCAATAGACTGATTAATTATTTGATTTTTGAAAATTTTATTATGGCATAATTATTAAAGTATTAATTACTGGAAAAAAGAATTGAAAAATACCTATAGTAAAATATTAAATTTGACCGTGCCATGCGTGCCCCGTCAGGTGCCACAATCCACCCGCCGGTGGGGCACGTAGAACATTTTTTTCAGAATTTCTTTTCTGTATTTTATCAATAATTAAAAGAAAATGAAAGAAAAATTAATAGTTTATTTTATTTTATTTTTTTCTGATCTAATTATTCCGTTTTTGTACATTTTGAAATAATACACGGTTTAGTTGTTATTTTTAATCAAAGTTAGGGTGTCACACGTGCCCGGCCTCCCCTACTTTAGTCACGGATAGGCATGACTAAAGTGCGGTCTTAGGTCACGCAGTGAACAATATAATCTTGACAGTGCGAAGTTAATATCTCCATGTTCGAGAATTAAGTTTTTTCATCAAAAACATACTGACTCAAAAAAATGTTATATTCACAACTTTTCTGGACATAAATATATTAATCACAAGTTATTTCAACTTTATTTCACATCAAAATCCTTCAGTAGATTCTCTCAAAAAGTTGCGCTAAAGTAAAATTATTCTAAATGCTATATCTCTGCATGAAATGGGTCTGGGAACCTCTACTGAAAGTTCCACATTCCCGCCCGGCTCAAAAACGGGAATGTGGTGTTTTCGGCCCGGTTATGGCGAAAAATAGTACACACACCGCGGTAGTAAAATTGGCCAGCACACAGGTCGTGTTTGCCACTCTCGCCTTCCGCTCGGGTGGCAATTTACACGATCTGTGGACTGTCCAAGTTTTTTCCTCCCTACACGGAGCGCTCATTTTAGCTATGGCAGCATAAAGTTACTGCGTGCTAATACATTATACTGTTCGCTGCCACAGGAGCAAACAATGCGTGCGTGGAAAGTAACGCCACCATACCAGTGTAGCTTGGAAACTGTCGAGCGTCAATAGCAAGAGGTTCATACCACGGTATTATGAGATTCTTGCAATCGAGAGGTTGCGTTTGGCACCGTTGCACGAATTCCATACTCTCGTGGTATAAACTTGCTGCTTTCGGTGCATGGGGGTATCTTCTCCTACGGTAGCGCTGCTCTACTATGCTAGTTAAGTATAACAAAAATTGATGCTTCTATAGCGCGAGAGCCCGTACTATCGTAGTTAAATTGAGCTCTCCGTGTAGATGTGTAATATACTATATATTTGTAGTATAGCGCTTAGTTAAATGCTAATTGCATTTAACGTTATATTTTTAAGTGATTTGGACCTTACAGACCATTAGTTGTAAAACTGACTTCATTAGATTTGATAAATAAAATAAAATTACATGTAAACGCCCATGGTGATGGATGTTCCCCCATCCGATGATTTAACCGAGCGTGGTAGCTCTCTATGGCGTTATTCGTTCTCCTTACCAGACCAAAGATGGAAAATCCTTTTGAAGTAACTTGGTTAATCCACTGATTAGTAAAATATGTAAAAAATCTTCTTAAGATACTCCTTATTCTCGGACTTAATGAAGCAATTATCTCATATACTGTTGGTTCAGTATCTTCATGCGGAAGAAATGCCAAGGCGAGAAACTTTTTAATCACCTTGGCAATCTCTGTATTGTTACGCACTATCGTGTGGAGATGAAGGTCTCCTAGTTTATGGTATATGGCCTGTATACGAAAAAGAGCAAATATTTTTTATACGAAAATTAAAACTAATATTATCGTAAACAGTCAGATCCCAAGAGAAGTTTTATATATTTTCTCACATTTATCAACACTAGGATTGACTATGCGCGCTTAGCGTGCCTTTCTTTAATTCTTAAACTACCGATAATGCAAAATATATAGGTTGTATTTGTCCTTAAAGAAAAATAATTCTTATTAACCATAATTAACATTCTTCAGTTTGCGTGAAAATGTACACAAATAACGTAATAAAGTAACTCTTACGGAAGATTGAGATTATGTAGGCTTTAAAAATAAAAATCCCTTACAAAAAAGCAGAAATAAAGTTCAAAAACCTTTATTTCAATAGAAAAATAAACAAAGAATAAAAATACAGATGGGTCTTGGTCGCTTGTATTAAGGTTGTATGACCCGTAACATCTCATTCAAAAGTTAGTTTTCGACACTAAAACTGCTATAAATAATTATTAAAGCAAATAATCAATTGTGCGTTTTCGTGATCTATGTATAAATTCAATACGAATATAATAAGTTTTAAAAATTGAAAATCAAAGCAGAATTGTGGAATTGGCATATCTCGTTTTAAAATCGTCTTTACGTCTAAATTAGCGCGTTTTGGCGATTTTAAAACGAGATATGCCAATTCTACAATTCTGCTTTGATTTTCAATTTTTAAAGCTTATTATATTCTTATTGCATTTATACATAGATCACGAAAACTGAAAATTGATTATTTGCTTTCAATAATTATTTATAGCAGTTCTAGTGTCGAAAACTAACTTTTGAATGGGATGTTACAGGTCATACAACCTTAAACAAAACTCCGAGTTCATTGGCTGCGCGAGGAGGTGCGCGGTGAGCGGACTGTCGCCGCGTGCAGAGGGCCCCCCTAGCCTCGCCCCGCCGCATGACATGATGAAGATACCTTAATAACGAGTTATTTTTACTTAAGATACAAAACAACCTATATAGTATTATAGGTACTACAGTAATTAATGCGCAGCAGCATGCAAAAGACAAAGAAATGCATGTACGTGGAAGAATGTGTTTATAGTGCATTCATATATATATACACACTGTTTATGCGTGGATGTCTATGCACATATCGACGGCTTAGAGGAAGAAAGCGCTATCTCGGCGCAAGCAGCGAATAAGGCGCTGTCTCGGCGCAAGCAGCGAATAAGGCGCTATCTTGGCGCACACAGCGAATAAGGCGCTATCTCGGCGCGAGCTCCTAAGAAGGCGCTATCTCAGCGCGAGCTCCGAAAAAATTGCTATCTCGGCAGCTGAGATACCGCCTTTTTCGAAGCTCGCGCTGATATAGCGCCTTCTTCGCTGCTCGTGCCAAGATGGCGCTTTCTTCCTCTTAGTCGTCGATATACTGATATACTATGTCTAGAAACTTCTTGGACCGAAAAATTACAAATTTTTTTTTTGGAGCACACTGTAAATAAATATTAATAAAGTGAAAAAATATGCGATGAGCGGGCCGAGAACCGACGGACCCGAAGTTTTTAGTCTCGCGCTGTACCACTCAGCAAACGTCGCGATGCTACGAGTGCATGGCGAACTAGTTATGTTTACGCTGACAGAGTTGTTTCTCGACTTACACGTTGCGTCCAACGGAAGCCTCCGTGATAATACCTATCAGAAAAGTTTTTTCCGATTTCTTAGGCCTTCTACTACATGAATAAAATTATCAACACGACCTTTCAATTGCCAAACTTTTTTCCAAGAAATAATCAGATTTTTTTAATGCCTAAAAATATCTTTCTGAACAGAAATCATTTTCTCAGAAAAACTTTTCAAAGAATCAACATTTTTCAATTCTCTTGCTCTGTAGTTTTATTTTCTTTTTCCTAAAATTCATGTACAGTTCTTTTTCATAAAGTGATTTATATTCAAAGTAATGCTATTTTTAAACATTTCAAAAAATCGAATTATTTACTGCCAAAAAGTTTGGCAATCGAAAGGTCGCGTTCACGATATTTCCATCTAGTAGAATGTCTGAAGAACCGGAAAACCCATAGGTGTGCTCTCAAAAAAAAATTTTTAATTTTTGGATTAGAGAAATATATTTCATAAAAAAATTAAAAAATTTTTTTTTTATGAAATATATTTTTTTACACACACACATACACACACACACACACAATTAAAATTCGCATACGCATGGGTCTTGCCAAGTTTAACATCCAATCAAAATTTTAAAGAGTTTCTAAAAAGTTTTGAAGAGTTAAGATAGGAAGATTTTCGAAGTATAATTACCCTGTCGTAGTGTACATTACACCTAGCGACACGAGCTATCGGAAAAATTTCCGAACATGCTGAACGTAGTGCACACTCGAAGTCGCACATTAATATTATCATTCCTTATGATATATTTTAATTCCTGCAGACACATTAGGTATGCTACTTGAGTCTTTCGAGACATTAAAGCTCAGAAGCACGGGATGGCCTGCAAAATATTTATTGTACTAGAAAAATTCCAATTTTAGGTTGTGATCGAACGCAATTTTTCTCTATGATTTTTTTTTAATTATTTTAAAGTAATTAAAATAATATTTATTATAAAATACATTTTATAAAATGTATATCGTAAAAAATATATTATAAATATATACATTATAAAAATCAAACTTTATAAATATTATTTATAAAATTAATTACAAATGACAAAATAATAATTATACTTTAAAGTAAAAAAGCAAATAATCTAACATTATACTTAAACTTAATTGTTTACTTTTAAATATTCAAGTTTAAAAAATTAAATTCAAATGTACACTGAAAAAAGGTAATGAGCGCACAGCAATACTAACTTTACGGTAGGGGGTAATGCTCTGAGAACAAGACCGAAGGTTAAAAAAAAGTACGTCAAGGTACATGTGCAAAAGTAAAGTACAGCTCTTGTAAGATAAACTCAACATGGCTGTAACAGCAATAGGGCCCTTACACAGAAAAAGGAACAGCACACAGATATAAGATTTAATATGGGTTACTATATCTATATATACGAGGAACAGATATAGGGAACAAGATTTAACATGGGTTACTATATCTACGAAGGAACAGATATAGCAAAATTTTCTCGTATATATAGATATAGTAACCCATGTTAAATTCTATATCTGTGTCCTGTTCCTGCTCATACGTGTACATATGGATACTGCGCGAGACGAAGATATTATAACCCCCATTTTTCACGACTTCACTATAACGTCACTATTTTGACCTGAAAAGCGGGACAAAAGTAGCATTTTTATTTATTTATAAACGTTGTCTCATGTAGCCCCGCTTTTTCAAGTCAACAAAGTGGTCACAGTTGAGTCGTGAATAAAGTTCTATATGCTACACGGGACTAAAGTACCAAATTATTTCCGCGGGTGGATTTACTGCCTAAGCGAAGCGAGTAAAATAGTATGCAACCGTGTTGCATAATGTACTATTACATTAAGATCAACATTAAAATAACAAACAATCAATATACGTAATCACCGTTACAATGATATTTTGCAATGAAATTTAGTGCATTGAATCTTTCCAGGGATGAAATCGTAGCACAGCAATACAAGTATAGTTGTTACAGCTAATTATATCATATTCGTATAAGCCTGATAGCAATACTTTTTTTTATTATAAGAGCAAGAATATAGTTTGATTGCATCAATTTTTTTTCAGTGTAATGGATTCTCGCACGTATCACTTATAGACCGATAAAATCAATCTTAAGTGCTTTACAATATCCGATGATTTCTTATTTAAGGGGGTACTTATGTACTCTGTTTTACATAATTCTATATTATAAAAATAAATTTATCGAATTACGTCTTATAACGAGATAGTTGCCCTGCGCAATGTAATAATCTACCATCCTATGTAGTTTGGAGCTGAAATATCAACGGCACTCTAAACAATTTTTCGAACAAAAATAACCGAAATTTCGTTCGAAAATTTTGTTACTGTGCCGTTGATATTTGGGTTGAAAATTACATGGCGCAGGGTAACTATCTCCTTATAAGACGTAATTTGATATATTTAGTTTGATAATATCGAATTTACCTTGTTCTATTGGTAAAACAGAGTGTACGAGTACAACGCTACCTCAATATAAAATAATACAAACAGGAGTTTTAGTTTATGTCAACAATTATCTTACGTGATTATATTTGATGCCAAGAACACTGAGTAACTGGTAGCAATTGTCGATGCGAGGCGTTGCCTTGAACGTAGCATCCACCATAATTTTCTCAACGTTTGAAAATTCGGCTTGTAAAAATTCCTCGTCGTAGAAAATTACGTGTACGTCGCCATTCGCATCAGTTAATTTTCTGGTTCTTAATCTGCCGTGGGCACAATCAAGAATACCCCCATCGTGTATTTGAATCAAAGAGTCTCCGTATGCGGCCATTGACGTCAGGGATGGTGGGAAAGAGATCGCCCTCCATCTGAGCATGCTTGTTCGAATGCTGCTGAAAGATACCAAAGCAGCTGCTTCTGGATAGCTATGAAATTACAAAGCGTACGTTAAGGAGATGCCGGAATAATTTTAAACACCCTCGCCTTCGGCTCGGGCACAAACAGCGCGTTGCAACAGGAAACGAGAGTTAGGTTAGGGAATAAATATGCAGCATTTTTTCCCTTTTCGGCGGGAATCGAGTACGAATTTTACGATAGTTGTGTTAAAAAGTTTTATATTGCACTCATGAATATAGTGGGTTGTGCGAACCTGTGCGTTTGTCGCCCTCACTTCGGTCGTGCGACAACTTACGCGCAGGGAGCGTACAACCCACTTTATTCCCTTGGTGTATAATATACTATTTTTTTCGCGAAGATCTACATTTGAGCTGAGATAACGATGCGCACGCACGCGCGCGCCCGCACACACACGCACACACACAGATTCATACATTTTTATGCACTGACAAAATTTTGGCACAGGAGCAGACTCCCTCATAGTACCCAAGCGCTCCCTCTATTTGGCACGGGGGAACTCCAAATTTCGGCACGTCTCGGATTAAAGTTGTATGACCCGTAACATCCCATTCAAAAGTTAGTTTTTGCCGTTAAAACTGCGATAAATAATTATGTAAAGTAAATAATATATTTTGAGTTTTCGCGACCAATTGTACAATTTTGCTTCGGTTTCAAATTTTTAAAGCTTATAATATTCTTATTACATTTATACAAATATCACGAAAACTCAAAATATATTATTTACTTTACATAATTATTTATCGCAGTTTTAACGGCAAAATTTAATGGTTTGAATGGGATGTTACGGGTCGTATAACCTTAACTCAACCTTACCACTTTTGAGAACTTCGCTACGGGGCAGGAGCTATGTCAAGACATGCGATCGCGCAGTTCCGCCTTTTGGCATAGAGGTTATACTGTCAAGGGTAGCTCCCGTGCCAAATTGTTTTCAGTATAGTTATAAAAATTAAATTTTGATTCAACTTACAGTAGAGACAAACTGTCATATAAGTCGCGTAGCTGATACCAATAGTGTCTTACTGCCTCTCTTAAAGCATTTTTGAATCGCATTATAGTTTCAGTATTTTCATATGGTTCGCACGAATTAGCGTGTTCATGGTAGGGATTTATTATGTCTAAATTATTTAAATGTACCCTTGCGGTTCCGGGGCAGACTCCACTATTTCTACATCGAAGATAACTGAAAGAAGAATATTTTTAAAACAATGTATTGAAATTCGATTCAATAATCGAATAACAAGTACGCGAATCTATTTTTTTTTTTTAATCGAACATTGATTCATTCTTTATAATTAACGATTCATATTGACATAATAATGAATATTCAAATATTCTTACATCAAACCATTTTCACTTCGTCGACTGATCACATAAATGCGGTTTCGATGTATGCGTAGGTGCAAAGGCAGAGTAAATCTCTGTCTGTTCCTCTGATTCATGTTGGACTAACTCCTAATAAATGTTTTGTTAGTACAAGCAATTAAAAATAATAAAATGAAAAATAAATTACAAAATAAATAAAATATCAGATAAAAATACAAATTTATTTCAATACCTCAATTCAACCGAAAAAATCAAGTTCTTTCTATTACAAAAGTTCCTCAGCTCAGTTTGAAATTAGTTAAAATGTTTCTAATCAGATAAATAATCTAATCGATAAAACGAGAAATAATCTCACAAGTATATTTAACTTTTCTTGATTTCGTAAGTGCTCGAATATAATTTACAGAAAATATTTGAGAATTTTAAATTTTCATAGTGGCTAGAAAAGTAGCTACATATTAGTCGAGGAAATGATAACAAAAAATTGACCCGTCAATCCCCTCTTCAGGTAGGCGCTGGTGAAGGTCGTAGCAGAAGCAACAGCAGCCACAGCAGCAGTAGCAGCATCACGCGCGACGACGAGGCTGACGCAGGACCCGAGCGGTTTATTATAGCTGCCGAGGGAGAGCAGTACATGCGTAGGTTTGCTGTTCACGGCCGTACGGTCAGTTTTAATATACGTGACCCACCTGCCGGGGAAAACCCTGTATTATGGCTCGAGGAAAGCATTAGAGACATTTACGAATACATTATATCTAACGTTCCACCTAGCACATTAATCGGCGTGAGTATTCGTAGTGATCGGTTTGCGCGGGGGCCCGGAGGGTTGTCGTTCAGGCCTATTGAAAATTTCAGTTACTTAGATTTATGGAATTTGATAAATTCTATAAGTCAAAGTAACGCAGTTTTGGGTATCGATGACACAATAGCCTTACAAATATATTACGTTGAAATGCCTGTTGGCGCAGGGAGACCATGACCAAAACAAGCGCTAAGCAAAGGTAGTCTTCGTAAACGCTCGATCGTAACAATAAAAGACGAGGACAATTTATGTTTACCGCGCGCGCTCGTAATAGCGAGAGCACACTTAGCTCTTAAAACATCCGAATGCCCGGCGACGCGCGACGAGTGGCGCGTAATCCGCGACGGCCGGCGAAAATTACAGAAAGAGCGCGCAGAGAAACTCGTGCACGATGCAGGAGTAATTTTACCGCTAGAGGGGTGTGGATTCCGCGAGTTGACGGCGTTTCAAGATTTTTTTGCTGCAGAGGGTATTGCTATGGTTATATTTGAAAAGTGTAACCTGGGTAGCGGCGAACCCCCGTTATTTGACGGCCGAAACAAGATTCAAAATTTAAATGCACCGCTTCACGGTGTTATTTATTTAATCTTTGAGGAGCAGTCTAGACACTTTAACGTGATCACTAATTTATTTGCTGCGGCCGGGTCAAAATTTTTTTGCTCTTATTGTAACAAGGGTTTTCGCCGTATTGGGCAACACAAGTGTAAACGAACTTGTGAATCTTGATTTGTTACACCTCCATGTAGGAGTGACGGTGTAGAAATGATAGAGTGCACAGAGTGTGGACGTAAATTTTTCGGGCATGGTTGTTTCGTTAATCACAAGCGCGCGGGTTCGTACAAAAAAAATAATCGCAAAGTGTGCGACGTCGTGCGGCTATGCGAAAATTGTTTAAAAATAGTAAATACGCAGCACAGTCAACACGAGTGTGGTATTAGTTATTGCAAACAATGTTCGAAGCGGCAGCCGTTCAATCATGCATGTTTCATGCAACCAATTGGTGGTGGTGGTGACTTGAAAGCGGAAAAAAATTTTTATATATTTTTTACGATTTTGTGACCCGTCAGGATACGCCGTATGGAGAAAACGCCCGAATTCACGTGCCGAATCTCTGTGTCGCGCATCAGGTTTGCACGGATTGCATAGACGTGGACGACCTTAAAATCATTGGTAGCAAATGCGGCGTGCGCGAGTTCATTTTCACAGACGATCCGGTAAAACAGCTCTTGAGCTTGTGCATTCGAGAAAGCACTGAATTTTCCGAAATTGTGTGCATCGCGCACAATGCCAAGGCTTTTGATGCTCAATTCATTTTAAAAGAATTGGCCGAAAACTCTGAGCGCACAGCCCCCAGCGTCATTTTGAACGGTCAAAATATTACAATGTTGAAGTACGGCCGAACCAAGTTTATCGACAGCATCAACTATTTTCAAATGAAATTGAGTGCTCTACCAGCTACCTTCGGTTTACCCGAAAGTAGTAAGAAGGGCTATTTTCCACATCTGTTTAACACCCTTGAGAACCAGCGGTACGTTGGGCCTCTACCAGCGCTAGAGTTTTATTGCCCTGACACTATGTCGCCAGCTGAGCGGGCCGTTTTTCTCGAGTGGCATGAAAATACAAGTCCTGGCTATATATTTGACTTTCAAAAAGAGATAGTCGAATATTGCCAGATGGACGTGGAAATACTGAGGCGCGCGTGTATACAATTTCGAAAAATTTTTCTCGAGGTAGGCGAAACGGACCCGTTCGTATCAGCGTGTACAATCGCGTCGGCGTGTTCGTACGTTTTTCGTAAAAATCTTTTAGTTCCGAATACTATAGGAATAATTCCACCGAACGGTTATAGGCGCGCTGACAAACACTCGCAAAAATCAATAGAGTGGTTGCTGTATTGCGAGCGCGAGATCGGTCGGGAGATCGTACATGCAGGGAGGACGCGTGAGTTTCGCTTGCCCGAGGGATTTTTAGTGGACGGTTACCTACCTGCTTTCCCTCCCGGAGAGAGGGAAGCAGCTAAGGGAATCGTTTTTGAATTTCAAGGTTGTTACGTGCACGGTTGCCCGCGATGTTTTATGAATAACCGAGAATCGGTAAAAAATAAGTTTAATCAATCGTATGCACAGGCGTACGAAAGTGTACAGGTAAAAGTCGGACGAATGCGGAGTCTCGGCTACGAAGTGCGCGAGATGTGGGAGTGTGAATTCGATGGGATAAAAGGCAACAGCCCGAGTTCGTACGGTATCTGGATACTCACCCGATAATGAGTAGAATAACGCTCAATCCGCGGGATGCGTTTTTCGGTGGGCAAACTGAAAATATAGTCACCTCATGCACTGTAGAGCCGGGTGAAGAGATCAAATATACTGATATTTGCTCTCTTTACCCGTATATATGTAAGCGAGGCCGCTTTCCTATCGGTCACCCGCACATTTACATAGGCTCGGAATGCGCCGCGTTAACGAATGGCCAGAATAACAATCTCGCGCGCGTCGAAGGGCTCGTCAAATGCAAAATTTTGCCACCGCGAAATTTATTATTGCCCTTATTACCGGTAAAAATGCACGGGTGCCTTATTTTTGGTCTCTGTCGTTCCTGCTGTGAGGAAATGCGTCAGGACGACTGCAACCACGAACAAGTCGCCGAGCGTGAGTTTAGCGGGACATGGGTAGTACACGAGTTACAGAAAGCAATCGAATTGGACTACAGCGTGACTGAGATATTTGTCATATGGCAATATAAGAGCACACAGTATGACCAGTGCAGCGGTGAGGGTGGTCTGTTTGCCGCGTACGTAAATACCTTCCTTCGGTTGGAACAACAAGCGAGCGGGTGGTCGTCTTGGGGTACGGACGATACTACCAAGGAGCGTTATATTGACGAATACGAGCGCGAAGAAGGAATAAGGTTAGACCGGGAAAAGATTGAAAAAAATTCGGGTTTACGTTCGGTCGCAAAACTCTGCTTAAATTCATTTTGGGGAAAGTTTGGGCAACGCTCGAATTTAAAACAAACGGATGTGGTCAAAACGCGCGAGGGGCTACTGAAACTGCTCACGACGCCTGAAAAGGAAGTTTTCGATGTGCTCCCGGTTAGCGAGGATCTTTTGTACGCAAATTGGTGCTATAAAGAGGACGCTGTAGAGTCGTCGCCGAACACAAATGTGGTACTAGCAGCCTACACCACCGAGCAGGCGCGTCTCGAGATTTACTCGTATATAGAAAAGCTTTCGGCCAACCGCGTTCTCTACCTGGATACCGATTCGTGTATATTCAAGTGCAGCGAAAAAGACCCTTCAGAGTATAGGCCTCCTTTAGGCACTCTTCTCGGCAGCATGACGGAGGAGCTCAAGGGCTACGGAGAGGGAGCTTATATTACCAGCTTTCTCTCCGGGGGTCCGAAATTTTATGCCTTTCGTGCGATCGTCCCATCGACCGGCATCACTCACGAGGGCTGTAAAGTAAAGGGAATTTCTCTTAATAGCGCCAATACAAGCAAGATCAATTTCGCTAGTATCGAGCGCTTGATCGCAGAGTATTTCGATAACGACGAGAGCTCGCCTATCGTTTTGAAATACAATGCGATCAGACGCACTCGCACGCACGAGGTCATTATGCGCAGCGAAAAAAAATCCTGTTCCATAGTTCTGAGAAAGCAAAGATATTTCCAACACGACGTTTCGCTTCCTTTCGGCTATAAGCGCAATTGAATAATTGTATATTTTAATGCGTTGAATGTTGTAACTTTTGTATATTTTTCATAATAATAATAATAAAAATGTATTGTAGATATTTAAACTTTTTTTATGTGTTAATTATTTTTCTCCCATATCCCCTCATCCCACGTACCTATTTATAGCGGAGATCAGCTAACCCGCGCGCGCGCGCGCGCCGCGGAGATCAACGGAACAATGCATTAAACACGCAGCGATGGTTGCTTATAGCCGCGAAAGTCACCTGATCAACGCGGTAAATATACTTATCCGCGCGAGGGCCGGAGTATGCTAATGACTGCGGAAGTCACCACCGCGGAAGTCACCACCGCGGTGATATGGTGATCTCCGCGCGCGCGCGCGCGCCCGCTCCGCCGCCGCCGCCGCGGGGATCGTAAATATCATAGCATAGCTATATGCGGTGATGTTTTTCACGTACTTCATCATCAGCTGAGCGCGTGAGCGAGTTAAGGGTTTAAAAAAGGCTGCACGCGTGTAATTTTCTTTATTCGCGTCGTAAACATGGACACGCGATGGAAGCATCCTTTTACTTGCTGCGTGTGCGGGCCCACAGGCTGCGGTAAAACTTTATTCGTTAAAAGCTTTCTCGCCTACCTGCCAGAGGTCTGCGACACACGTTTCGACCGGGTCTTATTTTATTACACCGAATGGCAAGACGCGTACAGACGAGATTTTAAACCCAACGGGCCACCCATCGAGTTTCGAGAGGGCCTTCCACAGATGGCGGATTACTCGAGTGACAATGAGAAAAAAGTTACTCATTTTCGACAACCTCATGCGTGAATCGTCGAGCGATGTTATTTTAGATTTATTTACAAAGGGTAGTCATCACAAAAATATTAGCGTAATATTCGTTACGCAAAACGTATTTCACAAAGGTAAGGCACAGCGCGACATTAGTTTGAATACCAAGTATCTGGTATTGTTCAAAAATCCTCGCGACAGAGCACAAATACAGCACCTCGCGAGACAAATTTTTCCGGAAGATTCGGCTTTTCTACGTGAGGCCTATCTAGACGCCACGCGTGAACCTCACTCCTATCTTTTTATCGATCTCTCTCAAGCCTGCTTAGACGAGTTTAGATTTCGAGCAAACATATTTCCCAATGCCGGGACGCACGTTGCCTACGTGCCCAAGTACTTTAAATCGCGGTGAATGAGGCGTGCGTTAATCAGTCGGAAAAAAACTATGGCGCCGATAGGTCGTAAAGCGATAGCCTGCGGTAAACATTTCTCGAAAAGAAACCTTGCTCTCTTGAACGCTCTTTGTCATGGGGACAAAAGACATCGTGTTGCTATAGCGCGCACAGCTGATAAACCTCTCGTCAGATGCATATGCGAGTGTGTGTTGAACGTTTTGCAGGGCGTCGAAAAACTAAGCGATTCCGAAAAGGTCCGATTGCGTAAACATAAGCAAACGCTGCGTAAGCTGATCCGTACTGGTGATAGAGGCAGCGGTACTTGGAAATCGAAGAAACGTGTCATTATACAAAACGGCGGGTCGTTTTTACCACTCTTACTCGCTCTGATCGTAGGAGCGCTTATCTCAAAAATATTTGGCTCGAAACATGGAGCGAGCTCGTAAGATGATCCTTGTGCCGGAGCCGCCACCGGAGACATCGCAATCTAAAGTCATGGAGGAGGAGGGGGCGAGGAATACGAATGAAAAAACTCTGCAAACACCAGATGATCATTTTTCTCGTCTGGATGGTGAAATGTACGATGTTTTACGCTCAAAAGCAGCTAGAGACGATTACGAGAAGTGCGTAAATATCTACAGATTTTACGTCGCTATCTTTTCTTCCGTGATAACGAGCGTAGCGCTGTACGTGAGGAGCACCCTGAAATAGACGAGATCGAAGAGGCGCTTGCACCACTGTCCGAGGACGACATACTCGTGGGGGTACCGAAAGTACACGCGCGCAAAGCGCGTCCCTTGCTTCGCCATTGGAAAGTCACTGTACCCGAGCGTCTCAAGTGGGATAACTCAGGCACCATTACTATAGATGGTCGTGTAATTGCTCGGTCCAATATAACAGAGTTAATCATCGACGCATTGAAAAAAAAGAACAGTAAGGACGAGGAGGCGCCCGTTGGCCGCATTGAATTTGCAAAATTTCTCAAAACTTCCGAAACACCGGGAAATTTAATTAATAATCCAGCAGTTTTAAAAATTGGGCAAATATTGACGGATCCTCAGCGCTCGGCCAAACGACGTCTATCCACACCAATACAGCACGAATCACCCCATCCGTCTATACAGAATCGCAGTAAAAAACAAACGAAAAAAAAGTGGCTCACGCTTGGTTTGTAAAATAAAAAAATGACGTACGAAAAACAATACTACGACCTTGAGCATGAAGCAGGCTACGATGGGGCGCGCAATCTTGTGCGCTTGAACGCTAAAAAGGAAAAGAAAAAAATTTACTCGTGGCTGAGCAATCAAGATGCCTACACGCTCCATCACCTGATACGAAGGCGATTTCCACGATTACGCTACAACGTGACGAACATTGACGATGTTTGGGAGGCTGATTTGCTACAGCTCACGACGATAAAAGATTACAACGACGGTTACAACTACATTCTAGTGGTGATTGACGTACTCGGTAAGTACGCATGGGTGGAACCGATAAAAGATAAGACCGCGCGCAACGTTGCCGACGCCTTCGCACGGATTATCGACCGAGCACATCCCCGTCTGCCTATATGCGTGCAAACCGATCGAGGCAAAGAGTTTACCGGTTCAGCATTTCAGGCGCTCCTCCGCCGAAAAGAGATAACATTCAGAGTCGCTCGCAACCCCGACATTAAAGCAGCTGTGGTCGAAAGACTCAACAGAACGTTACGCGAGCGAATCTGGCGACACTTTTCTCATAGTAACACAAAGAGATACATCGATGTCGTGCAAAAGATTGTACACGCTTACAATCGCACGCTACACAGTGGTACGCGCATGAGACCTATCGATGTCACATTGTACAATGCGCCGACAGCGATCGAAAATTTAGCCAAACGCGCGAGCTACAATTATCGAAGGCGACCACCGGCGCTGCCTAAATTCAAGGTGGGCAAGCTCGTGCGCATCAGTCGTACCAAGAACACCTTTGAGAGAGGATATGAAAAAAATTTTAGCGAAGAAGTGTTCAAGATAATCAGCGTTTCGACGCGTCAAAATCTCTATACATACGTGCTCGAAGATTTGAACGAAGAAATTATCGATGGTTTCTTTTATCCCGAGGAGCTCGTGTTAGTCGGCCGTGAACGCCTCGCGCCCGATAAGCGTTTCAAAGTCGACCGCGTCATACGCACAGAAGGACGGGGCGCTAAAAAGAGAACACTCGTTAAGTGGCTCGGTTACCCTGATAAATTCAACTCGTGGGTAAAAGCAAGCGACCTTGAAAACATCTGAAAAATAAATGGAAACGAGCGATGATTTTTATATAGTACTACCTAGTAACAGCAGCATGACGTATTTTCCCGAAAATACAACATGTTGTTTTACGACCCAGCTGCAGCGCGAGATAAAGTTACACGGCGAGTGGCTCGAAATTCACATACCCTGCAGTATCGTACATTTTCAAGATGACGAAGCAAGTTACACTTTTTACTCGGCTGAGGATAATGCGGGTCTCATCGACAAAAAACTGTGTCGTATACCCGTAGGTATTTACGATTCACTCGAACAACTAGTAGACGCTATAAACGCGGCGAATGACACATATAAGCATCAAATGCTCGAGCCCCATAAAGATCGTAAGGGGTCTTACATCATAAGACGCAAGTGTGACTGCTCGCAAATACATATTACGGATTTCAACGAAAAAATCATGCGTGTATTCGGCTTCGACGAAGCAGGTCAAAAAGGTTCGTTTACAACGCATGAAGGTTACCGCGACATTGCAGCCAGCAGACCTGCCTCGCTTTCTCGAGCCTTGCCCGACCAGATGTATATCTATACCGATATATGTGAACCTTATACAGTAGGTGACACACAAGCTGCCCTACTGCGCATAGTTTCTATAGACAACTCCAGCTTTAAGTACGGTTGCAGTACTGTACAGCGTTTTGCACCTGTTCACTATATACCTCTTCTCTATCACAATTTTCGTAGCATCGTTATCGATATAAGAGATCAACATGGGCAACGTATACCATTCGAGTACGGCACGTTGACGGTCACGCTACACTTTAAGCGCAAACGTTAAGATGAGTCATTACGGGCGCTACTACGACGAGCAGCTAGGCGGGGGTGGAGTGAGAAATGTTTTTGCTGGTTCGACTTTTCAGAGAGGTCGCGGGGTAGGAGCCTGGTTAGGAGGCCTTTTTCGTCACATCCTGCCATACATCACGAGCGGGGCCAAGGCTGTAGGTAAAGAGACACTACGCGCAGGTATAAAGCTTGTTGACGACGTTGCCAACAGAGGTGTCAATTTCAAGGAGGCTGTAAAATCACGGGCCAAAGAATCTGGACGCAACCTCAAAAGAAAAGCTGCTGACAAAATATCTGAAATAATGAAAGGCTCGGGATATAAAACAGGCGTGAATGGCAAGCGGCGGCGCCAGTTGAGAAAGAAACACACTCGGACGCGCACGGCAGGCGGTAAGAAAAAACCCGGCAAAAGAAAGCCCGCTGTGAGAACGAGCAAGAAGAAGAAGAAGAAGAAGAGGAAGGCCCTTCGCAACATAAACGATATTTTTGGTCCAAAGTAAAAAATGGCCTTCTTGCACTCGCACTCTAATGAGTGCATGTCGAGCGAGCTCGACATTTTCACTCTTCCGGCGACACAAACGTCGATTGAGAGTAGTAGTTTTTTACACTATAAACCTGTGTCCTCGCTCAGCGACGGAGGAGACGCGCCCATAGAGTTCGTCATCCCGAGCGCAAGCGAACATTATATAGATCTCGCGCACACCATGCTCTATGTCAAAGCTAGAATACAGCCGAATGCCGAAACCCCTGCTGAAAACTTAAAAGTTGCCCCAGTAAATAATTTACTGCATTCAATGTTTAATCAAATCGACGTTTTTCTAAATCAAAAACTCGTTTTTCCACCCAATAATGCATATCCTTACAGAGCATACATAGAGTCACTGCTCAACTACTCGCCAATCGCAAAAGAATCACACTTAACGGCCGGATTGTGGTACGATGATACGCCCGGTTTATTCGAAGCCCAGCCGCACATTCAAGGTGAAATATCTAACAAGGGTGCTCTCCATCGTCAGCATTTCACACTCAATGGAAAAACCTTCGACATGATTGGCCATCTGCACTGCGACGTCTTTAATCAAGACAGAATGCTCATCAATGGTGTAGAAATGAGAGTACGACTATTACGAAGCAAAGATGCCTTTTGCCTAATGGACACCTCCGAAGATGGTAAATTCGGCCTGAAAATAAAGGAAGCCACGCTCATCGTTCGGCGCGTGAAGATAAATCCGGGAATTTTAATTGCACACGCCAACGCTCTCGCTAAATCAACGGCCAAGTATCCCGTCACGAGAGTAGAAGCTAAAACTTTTACGCTTCACGCAGGTATACATGGCGATACCATCAATAATGCCATTCTTGGGCAATTGCCTAAAAGAATAATAATAGGATTTGTCGATAATAAGGCATTCAATGGCAATCGAACATTTAACCCGTTTAATTTTCAACACTTTTCAATAAATCACCTCTGCCTCTACGTCGATGGGTCTCAAATTCCGAGCAAACCGTTACAGCCGCGCTTTGCTGCTAACGATAGTATGTTTATAGATGCATTTCAAACCCTCTACTCGGGCACAGGTATACATTTCCTCAACGAGGGTCTTGGCATAAGCCGTTTCAACTATTCACTGGGCTACTTTCTCACGGCTTTCGATCTCACACCCGATTTATCGGCCCACTGCGCCTCGCATTGGAATCTCGTTCGCTCGGGTAGCTTACGCATAGAGGTGGGATTTGAGTCGGCTCCAACAAGCACAATAAATTGCGTTGTTTATGCCGAGTACGATAACGTTCTCGAAATAGACTCCACCCGCCAAATATTATCCGATTTTAGTGCCTAGTCGTTAGAAAGGTGGGGGAACGAGGACTCGAGAGGAAGCAGGCGGCGCCCTCAAGCCTCACTTTTCTCTCGGCGCTCGCTACGCACACACGTATAATGGATTACGTCGTGGATATACAAGGGTTTTGAGACACTGAAAGGAAGTTTTTACCAAAGGAGGTGGCGATCATTTGCCTACAGAAACCCATTGTCGACCACTGGATTGTACAAGCACCGTACAATTTCATCGAGCTGCCCGAAGACGTAAAAAATACAAATTCCTACTGCGCTGTCGATATTCACGGTATTAACCGGTTCGAGGGCGAAGTATCACTCAGACAGCTATATCGTTATCTCTTCAATATCGCAAGAGCAGCAAGACGGATTTACGTTCGCGGCGAGGAGAAGGCCTGGTACCTAGAATCTTTACTCGGTCGAAACATATGTAATTTAGAAAAATATGACTCGCCGACGTTCGGAAAACTCAACAACATGTTTTCTGACGTGCTGGTATGTTCTACGCACGCGACTCAGAGGTTTAAAAATAAACAAGATTTTTGCACGCTCTACAAGACGCACCAAATAAAAAAGTGGATCCGCTCTATACTACCCGAAGAGTGGAAGCTGATCAACAAAGACCAAGTACAAAGTCAAATGTTCTACACTGCACTTCATCAGTATCAGCAGAAGCAGCGCAAAAAATTACTCCGTTTTCACCCGGGCAGCGAGCAGTCCACTGAGGAGGAGGAGGAGGAGGAGGAGCAGAACGACGACGGCCGCGATGAGACGGATGTGGCCCCAGAAATAGCAAGTGACAGCGGCAGCAGCAAATATTTCACATTTAGCGAAAACGCAAAATGAATACAAAACAAATCACGAGGGCCATTAGTGGCCTCAGAGCAAACTCGATAGGTGTATACGCAGCCGATCACATCCCCAGAAGCTTGAGTCTTCCAGCCGCTGTTGTAACCAATGTCGATACCTCAGATAAGCCTGGATCCCACTGGGTGGCATTCTATATAGACAAAAATGCAAAAGGAACATATTTCGATAGCTATGGAGTCGCCCCTGTGTCACGACATCATATCGATCGACTTCGAAGAAATTGCGCAAGCTTCAAGTGGAACGAGAAGAAACTGCAGAGTATTAATTCTAAAGTTTGCGGCGAATATTGTATTATGTTTCTTTGCTATATGTGTAGCGGTCGCACTTTACGCGCGTTTTGTAACGTCTTTTCACGTGATTCACATGTAAACGACGCACTGGCCGCAAAATTTTATGAAAATGTAAAAAGAAAAAATCACCGAAAAAGACTCCGTCGTGCGAACAATTTCCCCAGCATTATTTCCAAGGGCGCTGGCTCGTCCGTTCAAACATGTAAAGCATTTATATAAAATGTGCGTGTGCGCGCGCGCGTGTGTGTGTGTGTGTGTGCGTGACTTAATTTTTATTATAATATTTCTATTTAATCCTACGTCACATTCAATTTTTTAGTTTGTAATATTTCTTTTTTATTCAGAAACACATTCAATTTTTAGTTTATATTTACACTTTATGTACATTGTAAGTTTTAGAATTGTAAAAGCTGATGTGTGCGTGTATCCATCTTTCTTAGTTTATAAGGTTTGGTATACTACGTTTGTCTTGGCTTTTTTTAGCTTGTAATTTTATATTATTCATATATTTGTAAGTTTAAAATGTATTTTTTTTAATTTGATCGAACAATAAAAAAAAGTTAAACAAACATCGTATTCATTTAACGACCTTGCCCGCTAAATTTAATTCCTTACCTTTTTTATCTTGAAACGAATATGTCCATGAAGAAATCGAAAAGCATATGCGTAACGATTTTTTCAAGTGGTGAAAAACACAGAAGGCGCTTTCTTCTTTGAGGCTTTGAAACATAATCAGATCGAGTCACCGAAAAGCACATGCGTAACGGTTTTTTCAAGTGGTGAAAAACACCTTAGCTGTTTCCCTTTTTTCAAGTGGTGAAAAACACAGGAGGCGCTTTCTTCTTTGAGGCTTTGAAACATAAGTAGCTTGAGTCACCGAAAAGCATATGCGTAACGGATTTTCAAGCGGTGAAAAACACATTAGACGTTTCCTTTTTTCAAGTGGTGAAAAACACATGTGCCGTTTTCTTCTTCTTCTTCTTCTTCTTCTTCTTTGAAGCTCAAAACCCTTAACGGGGAAAATTTATGCTTCTGTTTCTCAAGGGCTCCGCGAGTTTCCCAACGCTTCTCCCCACTCTCCGATACATACGCGTAAACGTTCATGATTGGGCTCTCGGATTTTACGTAACAATCGACCAGCCAATCGTAACTCGTGGTAGAAAGGAGGGGATTCGCGCTGGAGAGAGAATAAGTACGGGGCCTAGCCGCGCCACCCTCAGTCAGTCAGTCGCTCTACCTCGACAAAGTCGCGACATTTTTACCAAAGTTAAGTCAGTATTTTTTAAAAATGTCTCAAACAAAGCTAGTGCCGAATTTACTGTACAATTCGACTTACGCTCTCAACTATTCGTACTCCAAGTTCGTTTACGTCGGCTTGGATTATGCTGCTGGCTATTTCCGACCCGTCATCAGGTTCGGCGGGCATACATCACCGCATAAATACGAGGGTCATTTGACAAGTACCTAGCCTCACCGCCAGATGGTGCCACTATCGCACCAGAAATACACTACAGTGCAGTATCTTCCTGTAAACGGTTATAGACGAAATTTCAGCCGGATCGGAGTTGTAGTTTATTTTTGAGAGCGCGTGAAAGCAAATGTGTCCGTTGATTTTTGAAAAAATGGAGAAAGAACAATATCGGTCGGTGCTTCGATTCTTGTTTTTGGAAGGGAAATCGCGCAGTGAAATTAAAGAACACTTGGATGCAGTGTATGGGGATGCTTCTCCTTCGATGGCGACCGTTAAATTTTGGTATAACGAGTTTCAACGTGGTCGTACGTCGGTTTTTGATGATCCACGCCCAGGTGCTCCGAAAACAGCCACTACAGAGGAGAACGTGACAAAAATACACGATATCGTTTTGTCAGACCGCCGATTAAAGGTGCACGAGATAGCTGCGATAGTAGGCATCTCAGAAGAATGCGTGTGGCATATCCTACATGAGATTTTAGGCATGAGGAAGCTGTCAGCAATGTGGCTGCCGCGTTTGCTGACTGCAGACAACAAGCGCATCCGTGTGACCAGTTCAGAACAGTGTTTGGAGCTGTTTAATCGCAATCCAAAAGAGTTTTTGCGTCGTTACGTGACCGTCGACGAAACATGGATTCACTACTATACTCCAGAGACCAAGGAGCAGTCAAAACAGTGTACCTTACCCGGTGAACCTGCTCCGAAGAAGGCGAAGATGGTTCCGTCGGCCGGAAAGGTGATGGCCACTGTTTTCTGGGATTCTCAAGGTGTGATTTTTATTGACTATCTGGAGAAGGGCAAAACGGTCACAGGACAGTACTACGCCGAACTATTGAGCCGATTTGACGCCATGTTAGAAGAAAAACGGCCCCATTTGTCTAAAAAGAAAGTGCTTTTCCACCACGATAATGCACCGGCTCACACTTCTGCACTCGCCACGGCTAAATTGGTCGAATTACGCTACGAACTGCTGCCCCATCCACCGTATTCTCCAGATTTGGCTCCGTGCGACTTTTTTTTGTTTCCGAACCTAAAAAATTCGCTCGCCGGGAAGAGATTCCACTCCAATAACGAAATAATCGCCGCCACGGAGGCCTATTTTGCAAACCAAGAGAAAACATTTTTTTCAACGGAGTTAAAAAATTGGAACACCGCTGGACCAAGTGTATTCAACTAAAAGGAGACTACATTGAAAAATAAATTTTATTTTTGTAAAATTTTGGTGTTTTCATTTGTAGGCTAGGTACTTATCAAATGACCCTCGTATATATATATATATATATATATATATATATATATATATATATATATATATATATATATATATATATATATATATATATATATATATATATATATATATATATATATATATATATATATATATATATATATATATATATATATATATATATATATATATATATATATATATATATATATATATATATATATATATATATATATATATATATATATATATATATATATATATATATATATATATATATATATATATAGTAAACTACGGTATACTAGCTTGGGGAGGAGCGTATAATAATAATCGGGATCTGGTACAAAATTTGCAAAAAAAAAAAAAATTTTAAATTATTAATAAAAATAAGTTTATCATACAAGATAATCCTCTAAATTTATAACAGCTATTTACTTTCGAATCTATAAGATTTCACTACTATGATCTCAAAATGAAATACCTCACAGCATCTAGTGTGACAAGAAATAAGAGCCTAATAGTACCTAAAAATAGATTGAGAATTAGTGACAAAAATAGTTATAAAAGAGCCATCATAACATTTAACTCTCTATCAAACGAATTAAAATTTTTAGATATAGATAGAGTACCTCATAAGAAAATATATACTTAAATAGATAAAATAAAAAATATAGTATATATATACTACGGAAAAAAGCATAATAGATCGTTCGTAGTGTCTCTGTCGGCATTGACTTGACAATTTTATAATGTACTCGTGTACAATCCAAAACGACATCCCTTTTCTCGACATTGGGAATAAGAAAACGTTTTTTCTTAATTGCAGAAACAAATGCTAAAAACTTGCCCTTTTTCAAATGCTAACCATTTCCCTTAAAAGTTACGTGAGTTTGAAGGTATGTTTAAGATACACCAAAAATGTTCAAAAGCGGTAAAAGCAATATCTCCAAACTCATGTAACTTTTAAGCACGTGTAAGTTACCGTACGAGCCGAAGGCGGGGCTGGCAAACCTGTGCTTTGGATGGCCCTCTTTATCCCTGTGTTGCGTATATAATTTTTCATCATACTCGGGCCAATCGATATATTGAGTCGGATCGGTGTGAAATTACAAAGAAGCAAGGGCAAATAAAAATTGAATAAAAACGATTTTTCAGCATAATGAGTATAAATTAATTTAAAAATACATCTTTTTTATGTTGAATACTTTTTTCATATAAAAGCTACAAATAGGTAAAAAAACTTGAAGAAAAGCCCATATTTATCTTCAAGAATGTTTAATAAGTAATAAATGATCACTTAAATAATATTTTTAAAACAATTTATATAATGGCAAAAAAGTTTAAAATAGTTTTCTTAATCTAGGGATGTAAAATTAAATACAACAGTTTTAAACAATAATTGCAATTAATAATAAATAAAATTATTAAAATAATTATCAAGTGCAAATCATCTGAAAATAATCTGAAAATGAAGTGATTATCAGATGACTGTCAAGTAATTATCATAGCTTATAATCAGATAATTTGTATCTGAAAATCATGTTGGTATTATTTATTACTAATTATTATTATCATTTATTATTCTTAGTATTAAATTAATTTTTAATTAATTTGACCTTGCGACAAATAAAAAAAGTTTTTTGAAAGTGCATATTGCATTATCCCAAACATGAGTGAACCGTAGATTCAGATAAATAGATAATTATAATTATTTATAATAATAAATGATAAAAATATAAACAAAAATATAAAGCTAATATTCAGGTGAAAACAAGCTGATAATCAGGTGCATTTTGGTATGATTTTCACTTAATTTTCATCTCATTATCAGCAGATAATCAGCTGAGTTTTTTCCATAGCGAACTGTGTGCAGTAGTCTATGCATGTGTGTAGTACTGCTGGCTACTTCTATTTCACAGTACAGATATGGGTGTTAATGTTTTTGTGTGAATCACCGTTCATCGTATAAATTTTGTCTACAAAGACGAAAGTATCATAACAGATCAATCAAAAATACTATCATCAAATTGTAAGCACTATTTCTATTCACTAATATGTTCCATCTATTTTTTATTAGAAATATAATGTAAAAAGTTCTCCAAGTATTCCAAAAAACATATAATTGTAAAAAAATATAATTAACATTAGTTTATAAACATTATAAACTTGTTCAGATTTCTTCTTCTGTCAATACTGGATCCATAGATCATTTATCATACAACTCAGTTTGCTTCAAATATTTATATGTTGTAGTAAATGATACTTATTAAAATACACAAAATGACGTGTATTTTTTCACTGCCAGAAATGTCCACAGATGTACTTCTACACTGGAGAGTTATTTCACAAATGCTAAGTAATAATTACTCTGTGCCAATTTCCAATGTTTATTCCAAATAGTCTTTTCACATACATAAAAGACACATGCTCCAAGATCGACTTACATGTAGGCCGTAGATTCATTTAAGGGGGAGGTAAAGTTTGAAACCTTTTTTTTTTTTCAATTTTTTTTATTTGATATTTTGAATTTATAACACCTCAGAAATATTGTGTTAAATTTTGAGATCAATCCGAGCAAAATTGACGGAGTTATAGCAGTTTGAACGAACCTTGCTCCAACTCAGTTTTACGCACATTTTAGCTACCTGCGCCGAACGGTAAGCGGCAGCTGTTTGGGTCTCTATTGTGCCGGTGACCAGCGTCCCAAAAAAACTACTCAACTGATCGTTTTGAAATTTTGTACACATATTCTACACATATAAAGCTTTCAGGTGACGCTTCGTTTTTTTTTTTTTTATTTTTTTCAATTTTACAATAACAAATAAGTCGTTTTTTTTTTGCAAAAATCGACCTTTTACCTTAAAAATGATGCAAAACATGAAAAAATTTATAAAATTAAAAAAACGAAGCGTCATTTGAGGGAGAAAGGTATCAACTAACCAAAACTATTTACTTTTTTGATTTTAGATAATCCAGCGATGAGCATTCGCGGTCACCGGAAAAAAAACATTTTTCGAGGCATCGGCGAAAAACTGCTATAACTCCGTTGTTTCTTCATATTTTTGCACCAAAATTTTTTTACAAACTTTTTAAATATTGTATAATAACATACTAAATGTTCAAATAAATCGATAATAGCAAAGTGCTCTAAAAAAATTATTGAAAATTTGCCTTTTTTTGACCGAACAAACTTTACCCCCCCCCCCCCCCCCCAACATATTCTTTTTGCTGTATGTCATTTTTTAAAACAAACAAAAAAATGCTATGAATTTCACTAATATAAAAGCCCACAAATTAATTTCACTGGACAGCATCATGGTTTTATGTCATAATACTCAGTGATGTCAAAAATACGCAATGTTTCAGATTTCTGTAAACTTGTTCAGATTTCTTCTCATCTAAATACTGGATCCATAGATTGTTTAAAAATTCACTTATCATACCACTCAGTTACAACTCATGCAACTAGTTGGTTTCAAGTATTTATATTTTTAGTAAATTCCACTTTTATTAAAATACACAAAATGGCATATATTTTTTCACTGACAAAGAAGTCCATAGATTCATTTCACTGGACTGCATCATGATTTTATGTCGTTAAACTAAGTGATTTCACGATCAGGCAATGTTTCATTGTCACTCATATACATTACAAACTTTTTCAGATTTCTTCTCATCTTAATACTGGATCCATTCATTATTTAAAAACTCATTCATCATACAACTCAGTTTGCTTCAAGTATTTATATGTTGTAGTGAATGACACTTTTATTAAAATACACAAAATGACGTATATTCTTTCACTGCCAGAAAAGTCCACAGATGTACGTCACTAGAGAGTTATTTCACAAATGTCAGGTAATCATCATAACTCTGAATCAATTTCCAATGTTTATTCCAAATTTTTTTCACACATATAATAAAGTTATGTTCCAAAGCTGACTTACATATAGACACTGAACCAATTTAATTTATCCTTTTTGCTGTATGTCTTTTTTAAAACAGACAAAAACATGCCATGTATTGCACTAATACAAAAGTCCACAGATTAAATTCACTGGACTACATCATGAGTTTATGTCATAAAACTAAGTGATTTCATGATTAGGCGATGTTTCATTGTCTCTCATATACATTATAAACTTGTTCATATTTCTTCTCATCTTAATACTGGATCCATCCCTCATTTAAAAACTCACTCATCGTACAAGTCAGTTTGCTTCATGTATTTATATGGCGTAGTAAATGCCACTCTTATTAAAATACACAAAATGACGTATATATTTTTTCTCTGGAAAATAAGTCTACAGATCTACTTGACTGGAGAGTTATATCACAAATTTCAGGTAATAGTTATTCTTCGTCAAATGTTTATTCCAAATCGATTTTCAAATACATAATGTTCTGTGTGTGCTATGACTGTGTGCTAAAACTGCATTAAGTAGCCATTGACTCCAGGAGAGTATAATTTGCCATCTGCTTCAACGAGAGCACAAATATCATGCACATGAAGCTGTCTTTCAGTTCAGTTTACTTCTTTGATCCATCAAAGTAAAATCTCCTGAAATAAAAAAGAACACACACAAAGTATCTATTCAAACAATATTTTCTATTTGTCGAAGAATGTTTTGAGTATTTCAATAATTATGCAAAAGTATTTTAATCCTTTCAGAATTATTGAAATACATACAACAATTTAAATAATAAGTAATACTTATCTAATTTTTTCTCCATCGTTGCTAAAGCGTACTTTTTCATATTGACATCAACTGATCGTCACCGAGGTATGTCTCAATCGGAGTCTTGGACAAGAGAGTCTTGGATAAGAGTGATAGACTGCGGGTGCAGGCTAGCGATAATGGCACCTATAACCATGTTCGCGCACATGCGTTAGACGGTGAATCCACATTAGGGAGAAGCCACAAATCGTCGCTTCCCGGTTAAAAGGCGTTATTTAAAAATCGGCCTGAAAAAGGCGTTATTTGGAAATCGACCTGAAGAAGGCTTTACCTTGTAATCAATCTGAAAAAGGCGTTATCTAGAAATCGTCCTGAAAAAGACGTTATCTAGAAATCGTCCTGAAAAAGGCGTTATCTCGGAATGAACCTGAAGAAGGCGTTATCTCGCGCGTAAATTTTTTTTACTCTAATTTAAGTTGGCAACACTGTCAACATTTTCTTTATTTAATTTCAGAAATATGTTATATGATAATAGTGTACAATTTTTTAAGTTAACTATACAAATGCGGGGCGATAGTAAAATTAATATTTGTTTTTTTTTTTATGGTGAAAAATTATATACGCAACACAGGGATAAAGAGGGCCATCCAAAGCACATGTTTGCCAGCCCCGCCTTCGGCTCGTACGGTAATTTACACGTGCTTAAAAGTTACATGAGTTTGGAGATATTGCTTTTACCGCTTTTTAACATTTTTGGTGTATCTTAAACATACCTTCAAACTCACGTAACTTTTAAGGGAAATGGTTAACATTTGAAAAAGGGCAATTTTTTAGCATTTGTTTCTGGAATTAAGAAAAAACCTTTTCTTATTCCCAATGTCGAGAAAAGGGATGTCGTTTTGGATTGTACACGAGTATTTTCCGTTCCTTTATGGTATAAAGGAGTAGTAGAAAAAATCTGTTTGGGAGGTGTGTTTAAAAAAAAATTATATAATATTGGTTATTTTTGACATCACTGAGTATTATGACATAAAACCATGATGCTGTCCAGTGAAATTAATTTGTGGGCTTTTATATTAGTGAAATTCATAGCATTTTTTTTGTTTGTTTTAAGAAATGACATACAGCAAAAAGAATATGTTAAGGGGGGGGGGGGGGGTAAAGTTTGTTCGGTCAAAAAAAGGCAAATTTTCAATAATTTTTTTAGAGCACTTTGCTATTATCGATTTATTTGAACATTTAGTATGTTATTATACAATATTTAAAAAGTTTGTAAAAAAATTTTGGTGCAAAAATATGAAGAAACAACGGAGTTATAGCAGTTTTTCGCCGATGCCTCGAAAAATGTTTTTTTTCCGGTGACCGCGAATGCTCATCGCTGGATTATCTAAAATCAAAAAAGTAAATAGTTTTGGTTAGTTGATACCTTTCTCCCTCAAATGACGCTTCGTTTTTTTAATTTTATAAATTTTTTCATGTTTTGCATCATTTTTAAGGTAAAAGGTCGATTTTTGCAAAAAAAAAACGACTTATTTGTTATTGTAAAATTGAAAAAAATAAAAAAAAAAAAACGAAGCGTCATCTGAAAGCTTTATATGTGTAGAATATGTGTACAAAATTTCAAAACGATCAGTTGAGTAGTTTTTTTGGGACGCTGGTCACCGGCACAATAGAGACCCAAACAGCTGCCGCTTACCGCTCGGCGCAGGTAGCTAAAATGTGCGTAAAACTGAGTTGGAGCAAGGTTCGTTCAAACTGCTATAACTCCGTCAATTTTGCTCGGATTGATCTCAAAATTTAACACAATATTTCTGAGGTGTTATAGATTCAAAATATCAAATAAAAAAAATTGAAAAAAAAAAAGGTTTCAAACTTTACCTCCCCCTTAAATGAATCTACGGTCTACATGTAAGTCGATCTTGGAGCATGTGTCTTTTATGTATGTGAAAAGACTATTTGGAATAAACATTGGAAATTGGCACAGAGTAATTATTACTTAGCATTTGTGAAATAACTCTCCAGTGTAGAAGTACATCTGTAGACATTTCTGGCAGTGAAAAAATATACGTCATTTTGTGTATTTTAATAAGTATCATTTACTACGACATATAAATATTTGAAGCAAACTGAGTTGTATGGTAAATGATTTATGGATCCAGTATTGACAGAAGAAGAAATCTGAACAAGTTTATAATGTTTATAAACTAATGTTAATTATATTTTTTTACAATTACATGTTTTTTGGAATACTTTGGAGAACTTTTTACATTATATTTCTAATAAAAAATAGATGGAACATATTAGTGAATAGAAATAGTGCTTACAATTTGCTGATAGTATTTTTGATTGGTCTGTTATGATACTTTCGTCTTTGTAGACAAAATTTATACGATGAACGGTGATTCACACAAAAACATTAACACCCATATCTGTACTGTGAAATAGAAGTAGCCAGCAGTACTACACACATGCATAGACTACTGCACGCAGTTCGCTATGGAAAAAGCTCAGCTGATTATCTGCTGATAATGAGATGAAAATTAAGTGAAAATCATGCCAAAATGCACCTGATTATCAGCTTGTTTTCACCTGAATATTAGCTTTATATTTTTGTTTATATTTTTATCATTCATTATTGTAAATAATTATAATTATCTATTTATCTGAATCTACGGTTCACTCATGTTTGGAATAATGCAATATGCACTTTCAAAAAACTTTTTTTATTTGTCGCAAGGTCAAATTAATTAAAAATTAATTTAATACTAAGAATAATAAATGATAATAATAATTAGTAATAAATAATACCAACATGATTTTCAGATACAAATTATCTGATTATAAACTATGATAATTACTTGACAGTCATCTGATAATCACTTCATTTTCAGGTTATTTTCAGATGATTTGCACTTGATAATTATTTTAATAATTTTATTTATTATTAATTACAATTATTGTTTAAAACTGTTGTATTTAATTTTACATCCCTAGATTAAGAAAACTATTTTAAACTTTTTTGCCATTATATAAATTGTTTAAAAATATTAGTTAATTGATCATTTATTACTTATTAAACATTCGTGAAGATACATATGGGCTTTTCTTCAAGTTTTTTTACCTATTTGTAGCTTTTATTTTGAAAAATACTAATATTTGAAAAAAGTGTTCAACATAAAAAAGATGTATTTTTAACTTAATTTATACTCATTATGCTGAAAAATCGTTTTTATTCAATTTTTATTTGCCCTTGTTTTTTTGTAATTTCACACCGATCCGGCTCAATATAGGACGGGTCATTAGATGAACATATGAGCAAAAATTTGTCGACATCTGTCGATTTTTCGCTAAGATAATCCGTTTACTTGATTACATACATACCTATGCAGACATACATACACTGAGAGAAATGTTGTAGTAAAATTTATTATAAACATAAGAAAAATTACCATATTTTGTAGGAACGGAGGGACAAATCGAAATTATAACAATTTTTGCTATGCAACATAGTAATTTTTATGAATGACCTTAAATTTCAAAAAATTAAATTTTTTCTCGTTCTTCCTGTTTTCAGAACTATTTTCAGACTCTAATCATACAACATTTAATGTGAAAATAAATTAAAATGAGAGGGGGGGTCCAAAGTTTAGACGACTTACTTGAAAATTGAAGTCAACTATAGACGTGCTCGGTTTCGATATAAGCTACTGCAGATTGTGCAAAATTTCGAAATTCTAAATTACGAAAATCATATTTTCGAATGTAACAATTAACCTACTGTCCAAAACATCGAATTTCATTAATAGAATTTTAATAGGGATACAATAAACATATTTCGAAATAAATCATTAGAAACAAGTTATATTTGCTTTGAAGTCGTATTGATGAAATTCGATGTTTTGGACAGTAGGTGAATTGTTAGATTCGAAAATATGATTTTCGTAATTTAGAATTTCGAAATTTTGCACAATCTGCAGTAGCTTATATCGAAACCGAGCACGTCTATAGTTGACTTCAATTTTCAAGTGAGTCGTCTAAACTTTGGACCCCCCCCAAAATGAGAAATAAAAATATTTTTTTTACGAGCGTTGGGATCGAACCTGCAACCTTCACCGCGGCAATCGGACGCGCTAACCACTTACCCAAATAGGATTCTTGAGTGTAAAATTTTGGAACTTGTATATGTCAAACCATCGATTTCAAGAAAATTTCAGATAATATTAAATAATGACAATAAATAACTTTGATAACACAAAGAAACTTATCATTACTGTGCATAATATAAAAATAAAATAATTGAAGTAAGGTTTTGAATGTTTTGTAAACTTAAAAGCAAGGCAAAGTGAAATTCCCGTAGAAACATAACCTCAATCAGACACGTGGGCGCCTTGAGCTGCGCAGAAAGTACTAATGTTGTAGCAATTTTTACTATGTTGGATAGCAAACTTTCTTATGGCCTGTAGCAATTTTTGAATGTGGCACTTTTTACTATGTTTATAGTAATTTTTAATACGCTACAGAATAAAATTTATACGCTACAAAATAAAATTTAAACACTACAAAATAAAATTTATATTCTATTCTAATAAAAATTAAAAGCATATATTTTAAATTTTGTTATATCACAGTTTTTGCTATGTGTATAGCAATTTTTCTTTTATTTTATAATACTTTCTAATCAACAACTGTCATAAAAATTACAAGAAATTTTGTAATTATTCATACAAATATAATAAAAATGCAGCATAAAGTGTATTTGTCTCACCCTTCCTATACTTTATAGTAATTTTTATTACAGTTATAATAAAATTTACTACAACATTTTTCTCAGTGTACACTTCGGAAAATGCTTAAGGTGGCTCCGTCGTGCTGGGCCGTATCTATGAGGGGCCCCGGGTGGCGGGGGGGGGGGGGCGGCACCAATATTTCTTTTGTCAAACGACCAGTAAATTTTTATTTATAGTAGTACAATATCATGTACTGTTATATGGGAGCGTCCAGCAGAAACGGGCCACCGAGCGCGCGCGGTGCCTTTTTTCGCGTAAAAGGCGCTCTGTTAAACTCGTTCATAATCGTATGCTGCGTCTTTGAAAAAAAAACCAAGGATCTATATTGATAGATTTTTTCCTGCTCTTTCGAATGGTGCCATTGTTTTTATTGCGAAACGCTTTCTTCCGGACGAAAACTCGAGTTGAATATTGAAACCCATTTTCCTCAAAGTACATCATTTTTTTTTTGAAAATAAACTACACCATTGGAAAGTATAACTCTTAAGCTTCAAAACCCTATCTTGGAGAAGTTGGAGAAATAAAGGGTTTAAAAGTAACAACATGAAAAAGACAGGGCCGAGGGTCCGCGCGAGCCCCTCGCGCCCCTGCGTACGGCACGTTTAAGTGCACGCTCTATTCAATTCGCTAATAATCGTGTACCAAGTCTCTGAAAAAAGAACTAAGGACATATATCGATAGACTTTTTCCTGCTCTTTCCAATGGTGCTATTATTTTTATTCCGAAATGCTTCTGTTCGGGATTAGTACCCGAAGTGCCCGCTAGATGGCAAAAAAAATGCATGTGATGGAATAGGTGCTTCCGTGAAAAGCAATGCCAGACGAGAAAGTTTACGGAAAGTATCCGACAATTATATATTGACGCCCCAAGATTTATACAAATGGGCAACTGAGTATTTCAAAAATATTGAATGCTTTTTTTCATCAAAAGACGATTACTTAAAGGCTACAGAAAAGCTACAAAACAGGCTAGCCTCAGCTAAGACAATACCTGGAACTCAGTCGTTTTATTGGATTAAATTATTAAATGATGCCAAAAAGTTAGAACTTAAAAGATTTTCAGCGTCAGAAGATTCTCAATTATATCCACCGATCAAAAAAGAAAAGGTACTTAAAACTCAAACAAAGAAAGAAGCGGATGTCGCAAAAAGGACAATTCTTATAAAATCAAAAAATGTAAAAAAATTAGAATTTAAGCAGAAAAAAATCTATCGATATAGGTCCTTGGTTTTTTTTCAAAGACGCAGCATACGATTATGAGCGGGTTAAACAGAGCGCCTTTTACGCGAAAAAAGGCACCGCGCGCGCTCGGTGGCCCGTTTCTGCTGGACGCTCCCATATGTGGACTTATTATATGTTATGATACATAAAAATAACCACAGTACATGCGATATATATGGGTGTAAAAAGCATGATTTGCGGTTTTTATGAAATTAAATTTAAATTTTGCTGGTGACTTGATATTTTCTTCACAGAAAAAGATTTTGTAGCTCAAATGCTATACTTTCTAGGTGGTTTTATGATGAACAAATTATTGATTTTCATGAAATGACGAGGAAAAATGCTTTTCTCTCCATAAGTGCCTATGTTAAAAATTGAATTTTCGCAAATTTTTTTCTCGGTATTTCACCTACTGGTAACCCTACTTGAGAAAAATGCCAAAAAAAAAGTTAAAATTCGTACTTTTAGTAGGTATTTTTCTTTTTTCTTATATTTATCGACTTCGCTAATTCGATGGAGCCACCTTAAAATGAACTCATTTTACGTGGAAAATGATTTTTATGTTGTAAATTTTCGAAATTTAAAGTGTTACAATTTTCGCTCTGGCGAAACTATAAGGTTCACCCGAGAAGCGATTGTACCTAATAATGAAAATCAATAGGTAAAAAGATCGTTATCTACATTTCCAGCACGAATTTTGAGAACCGCATGATCAGATTGACAATTTATGTGAAATTCATTTTTTATGGCGTTTATTTTCGTTGATAGGTGTATTATTTTTAACTAAAACATTTTAGAAATATACTTTTATTTTATTCATATTTATTATATAAAGAAGTCACCCGTATGATTAAGTTATTACATTATTAGGCACGACCGCTACTCGGGAGAGCCTTATAATTTCACCATAGCGAAAATTGTGCCACTTCAAAAACTAAGAATTTAATATGTGAAAAGTCGTTTCCAGCGAAAGTAGAGGCAAGCACACATGCTACCTATACAATTATCGGTCAAATAATTATTAAACCTAAATAGACGAAGGGCTTAAGGACCACGTTAATATCGGGGTAACACGAAGACATGATTCACTAAGCAACACGATTATTTATGAAAATCTTTATCCTTAATAGCCAGAGGACGCGAGGGCTGCGCACATTTAAGGGAGATATGTAAACGTGCGACAGTATATAAGGAAAACGATTATTTAATAAATTATTATTATTAATAAATTATTATTAATTATTATTAAATTATTATTATTATTTAATAAATTTTTGCCATCGCACGTCTATACGTCCCCTAGATTGTAAGGTTAATAAATTTTCTGAATAATCGTCTTGTTTAATATTGCCTACCTCTATGTAACTCCCGTATTCACGTGGACCTCACGTCCCCCGACTATTTAGATGAGAGAATTTTTTTTAAATAATCGACTTGCTTTCCATCGCACGTCTACACGTAACTCCATTATATTTTTGTGGACCTTATGCGCGTCACCCAGCTAGTTATGTTAATGATTCTTATAAACAATTGTCTTCTTAGTGTCGGCCGTTTACGTAACCCCGTTATATGCGTGAACCTCAGATCCCCTGGTTTTTCAGGGGAAAGAATTTTTGTCTAATCAACTTGCTTGCGATCGCACGTCTGCGTAACTCCCTATTATTTTTAAGGACCTTATGCTTAAAGTAATTTAAAAACTATTTAAAAAAGTAGTTTAAAAATTTGTATATATAATCGACCTACTTGCCATAGCTCGTCTACGAAACTCTATTATTGACGCGGACCTCGCGTCCCCCGGCTTTTTAAATTAGAGCATTTTGAATTTATCGACCTCTTGCCGTCGCACGTCTGCGTAACTCCTTTATATTCTCGTTATCCCGCGATACCACGGTTATTGAGGTTAAAGAATTTTATGAATAATCGTCTTGTTTAGAGTGGCTTATCTATATAACTATATATAGTCTTTATTCACGTGGACCTTGCGCATCACCCGGCTATTTAGTCTCTAAATGTAAAGTAGTAAAAAAAATCACTATTTTGTAGTGAAAAGTAGTCACTTCCGAAATAATGAATATAATCTCAGAAATAGTGGGCATCCACTATTTCGGTTGTGTATATCAACTTTTTCAAATACTGAAATTTCACTATTAAGTAAACTAAAGAATTTGATAAATTATCGTCTTGTTAGTGTCGCCCGATGTAACTCACTTATATGCGTGGGCTTCGTGTCTCCCGCCTATTCAGGTTTAAAAATTATTTAAATAATATTATTGCATGTTTTCGTAATTTCCTTATATGTGTGGACCTCGCATCCTCCGACTACTTGAGCTTAAATATTATGGAAATAATCGTGTTGCTCATCGACTTGACTACTGATCTCTTATATATCCGTAGACCTTGTTATTTAGTAAATTGTGTTGCACGTCTACTTGACTCTTTTATATATGCGTGAACCTTGTATCTCCTTGCTTCTACGGTTTAAAAGTTATTTAAATAATTATCTTACTTACTGCTGCACGTCTATGCAATTCTCTTACCTGCGGCGACCTAGCGTGCCCAGCCTACTTGAGTTTAACAATTACTTAAATTATCGTGTTGCATGTCTACTTGACTCTTTTATATATGCGTGGACCTTGTATTCCCCTGCTATTTGCGTTTGAAAGTTATTTAAATAATCGTGCCGCTCGTCTGCGTAAGTCCCTTATGTGAAACTCGCATCCCCGGCTACTTGCATTTACAAATTATTTACATCATCGTGTTGGACGTCTACCTAAAACCCCTCATATGCGCGGACCTTGTATCCCCCTGCTATTTGGGTGTAAAAGTTATTTAAATAATCGTGCCGTATACGTCGGCGTAACTCTCTTATATGCGTGGTTCTCGATCCTCCGCCTACTTGGGTTTGAAAATTATTTAAATTTTCGTGTTTCACGTCTTCTTGATTCTCTTATTTATGCGTGGACCTTGTATCTCCCTGCTATTTCGGTTTAAAAGTTACTTAAATAATCGTGCTGCACGCCTACTTAACTCCCTCATATACGTGGACCACCCATCCCCTGGCTATTTGCGTTTAAAAATTATTCAAACAATAGTGTCGCCCGTCTACTTGACTGATCTCTTATATATCAGTGGACCTTGTATCCCCCTGCTTCTTGGGTTTAAAAGTTATTTAAATAATCGTGCCGCATGTCTTCGTAACTCCCTTATATGCGTGAACCTCGCATCCCCCGCCTATTTGGGTTTAAAAACTATTTAAATAATTGTCTTACTTACTGCTACACATCTACGTAATTCCCTTATATACTCGAGAGTGTAGTAGGGTTTTTCTTTTCGGCTTTCCTGTCGTTTCATTGCAAGGTTTAAGTAGATGAGCTATAGCGGTTCGAGATCACATAGCGGTTCGAGATCACGTAGGGATTCAGGCTCACGTGGGGATTCGGATTCAGTGAGGATTCTCCGGAGGGGGGGCTTAGGAAGCATTAAAAAAATACAAGAAACAATCAATTCCCTCGTTTAAATATTTTGGTCGCCCTGAAAAGGGCGGATTAATAAAACAAGAAATTAAAACAGGGTCGGTAATACCCAACACAAACGACCTCCGGTGATGAATCGGGTGATTCAACTGTGATCACCACAGGTGTCCGCTGCTGCCGTAGCTGTTCTTGTTGCTGCGGCTGCTTTTCTTGTTGCTGCTGCTGTTCTCGTTGCTGCTGCTGTTCTTGTTGCTGCTGCTGTGGTTCTTGTCGCTGCTGCTGCTGCAATTGCCGCTGAGACTGGGCACCCTGAGGCTCCTCAATATACCGCTGGGTTTCCACGTCATACACCAACATATGATCCGGAGAATCCGGGCCATATGTTGAGGTATGACGCGGAGGTTGTAGCGGTGATTGAGAAGGCTCGGACTCAGCCATTTCCTGGAGCGCGGCTGTAGCAACTGTACAGAGTACATTCAGACTCATCTTGACGAGTGTGCCAAATTCGCGAAAGCGCCCCAGTTTTATACACCAAGCGCGGACCTGCACGTCGCTGTGCGAGAGCTGCCGCCACCGCCGCCGCTCGAGCAAACGCTGTGATTGGTGCGGAGCAGCTCTTCGCCGCCGTCGCCGCCGCCGCTCGGCATTGGCGCGGAGAGGATATGCGGTCGCGCGCCGATTTATGCGGAATAGCTCCACGCCGCGACCGCCGCCGCCGCCGCCGCCGCTCATTGATTCGCGGCGGAGCAGCTTCGACGATCCTTATAAATGAGACGCGCCCGGCTGCAACAACACTTCTCTCGCGCGAGTACCCGAGTGCGGGTCGCTGCGCGAGCCCTCGCTACTCTTCAAATAGCAGTTAGGTGTTTTAACCGACTGCATATTTGGGAATGCGAGAGAAAACGAGGCTCTTCTCGCGCGCGTCTTTTACTCGCGTAAATCCTCCCCGCATGCTATTTCAACGTTTTCAAACAGCAGTTAGGTGTTCTAACCGACTGCATATTTGTGAACGCAAAACTCTTTTCGCGCGCGTCTTCATAACCTTCGCGTGCATGTTATTAAGACGTTTTCTCACATGCGTTTTCAAATCGCAGTTAGGTGTATTAACCGACTGCATATTTGAGAATGTGATAGAAAGCGAGACTTTTTGCGCGCGTCTTCGTAACCTTCGCGTGTATGCTATTTTAATGTTTAAAAATAGCAGTTAGGTGTTCTAACCGACTGCATATTTGTCAACGCGAGATTCTTTTCGCGCGCGTCTTTACAACCTTTGAGTACATGTAGTTTCGAAGTTTTCAAATCGCAGTTAGGTGTATTAACCGACTGCATATTTGAGAATGTGATAGAAAGCGAGACTTTTTGCGCGCGTCTTCGTAACCTTCGCGTGTATGCTATTTTAATGTTTACAAATAGCAGTTAGGTGTTCTAACCGACTGCATATTTGTCAACGCGAGATTCTTTTCGCGCGCGTCTTTACAACCTTTGCGTACATGTAGTTTCGACGTTTTCAAATCGCAGTTAGGTGTAGTAACCGACTGCATGTTTTGAGAATGCGAGACTCTTTCGCGCGCGTTTTCGTAACCTTCGCGTACATGTAATTTCGACGTTTTCAAATAACAGTTTGGTGTATTAACTGACTGCATATTTGAGAATTGCATGCGTCAAAACGCTGGAAGGCTCAAACTTTTTCATGAATCTTTACAATCTCTCTCGTTTTTACTCACAAATGTTTATACCTTTCTCAGGACCAACTCAATCGGTTCTTCTTAGGACCTACAAATCTCAACAAACAAACTTATTCATTATTTCAAGGACCCTGTTATTTTCGACAAAATTTATTATATTAAATGGTTTTATGTATATCGGTCCTTTTCAGGACCTGCAAATTTCAACAACAAACTTATTTATTATTTCAAGCGTAAAGAGCCTTACGATTTTCGACAAATTTATTATATGAAATCGTTTATATAGAAAGAAATAATGATGAAAGTCTTATTATGAAAGGCTATTTTCTTACACTCTCCCATAACACGCTTTCCTATTATGAAACATTTTTTCTTTATTAGCGGTAATTTCAGTATAAATTTAGTTAAAAACTATGAAGAAAATCTTAAACGGATATGAATTCTTTCATAAGTACTTACAACATGCGTGGTTGTAATGTGCGTCGATTGCGTCTAACTATTTTAATTCAAAAACATCATGAATAAACCTATTTTATATTTATTTCTATGCAAATATAGCCGTTTAATCTATATTAGTAGCTCTGATGTACAGTATTGGTAGGTTTAGACACGATTTACAGGTTTATGTACAAATGATGTAAAGTTTAAAAGCACAAATAATTTAAATATTTATATATTTAAACTGTATTGTAAATGAGATTCGAAATAAAATCTCTTTTATACTGTTTCGTAATAGAGACCTGCAGTTCGTTGCATACATATAGTGAAACAGCTAATAAAAATCAGTGAATTAGTATATAATATTAGATGTATATAAACATTTGAAAAAATGACTATAAATGCAAACAGAAACAGTTTCGGTTCAAAGGGCAATCGATTTATATGTCAATAGGTTTCTGGCCCGTGGAGGACCCAGTTGGTGGTCAGCTGGGAAGTGTCTTCACTATAATTAAAAATAGTTTGCTCAGCGTATTTATATTTGGTCGCCCTGAAAAGGGCGGATTGTTACTCTAAATATATATTATCTGGTGGAAACGCGACAGCGCACCACGTTTAGGCTCTTCGAAGGTTCTTCATCATCAATAATCAGCACATTGATTTTATCACTTTTCATCTCAGCGATCGGTATCTCATAGTAAAGTTCTTCTTCCGGATTGTAGAACATCACATAGCCTGGTGAAACTGGCGGCGGCTGAGTTGATGATGTAGGAGGCTCAACACTACTCTCACGCTCTGGAGGTGAACATACCGGCGATGAGAGTAGTGGAGGTTGTGGTGGCGGAGAAGACTCGTGAGCCAACTCCTGCAATGGTGAGGGTGGCGGTGACTCCGAAAATAATGAAGAAGTTTCATCAGCCTCTTCCACATTTGCGAGATTAGCTACGAATTCTTTGTAGAGTTGCTTCCAACGCTCCTCGCACATCTTGACGAGTGTGCCGATGTCGTGAAAGCACGTTTCTTTTATACTCTTTCAAGCCGCTCTACCCCTTCCAGTGCTGTTCGCTGATTGGTCCGGATTAATGCATGAAAACGTATAAAATAACTGTTATACATTTGAAAAGCATCACCTTCCAACTGCACGAAGAAGGGGAAGGAGCCAAAACTTTTAAGGGAATACCAAGTTATACTCCAGTGAGAACCTTCGAACAAGCAATTTTAGCGAAAACATTATCTCAACTCTTCTAAAGCGATAGATGTAACTAACGCAAATTAGCACTTTTCAGAGCTACCACATGAGTTGAACGTAGAACAAAAATTATTCAAATTTCATCAAACATTAAATATAAAAGTAATATAATAGTTATAGTATATTGTAATGTACTGCATAGTTATTTAAGTTATAAACATAAATATATTAGCTATAAAGTAAAATTTGGAAATAAAACAATAGGATAATATTTAATTAACTGGAGTAAAAAACTTATTCAGCATGCTTTGTCAAAGCGATACATTAAAAATAACTTAACTTATTTTAATATAAACCTTTGAAATGTAAAGTTTAAATGTGACCGTTCATTTAAACAGACTAATTATTTACTAGAATATTTCTAAGATTTTCTTCGATATTATTGTTTAATTATAATCATTCAATGGGCAGCGAAAATTTGAAATAATTTTATTTTTAAACAAATAGGACTGATGGCAATTATACTTATGATTACTAGTAATAATAAACATGTGCATATATATTCATTTAGGTAAAAAAACTTTACACATTTATTCTGTGTTAGTTAAATGTTGAGTATTGATGTTTACATAGTCGGTTTATAGCCCTCCAATGAATACACCAATAAATTTTAGTTCGAATATGCATTTACACTCTCTTCTCTCTTTTATCTACAAAAAAAAAAAGAAAACATATACGAGAAAAAACTATTAGAAAGTAAGCTTTCTTTTGAGAAAATAGTTTTTAATACGCTTAAAAATTTGATCGCCCTGAAAAGGGCGGATTAATAAAAGACCGAAAAACTAAAATAGATGACGACGATGACGAGTTTCATTCAAATTCTGACAGCGGCGACACCGTTGATACCTTCTGCATGGAGTTATTTCAGCATCCTCTGAGCTTGAAGATGAATGCCTCTGTGGAGATAAACGCGGAAGCGATGGCGACGGTTGAGACAGCGGATGCAACGGCGGAACTGAAGGCGGCGGTGAGTGCAACTCAGGAGCCGAGTCTAACGATGATGCCAGTTGAATTGGAGACTCTCGACCTGAAGATGTCTGCGGAGGTGGTGAGAGCGGTGGCTCTGGTGATGATGGTTGTGATTCAAAGTCGTCACTCGCTAGCCACTCATGATATGAGCGTAATGAAGGGGGTGCTGGTGGCGAAATATCATCCAAGGCGCGAAGCCGTCTCATCATATCATCACGCATTTTCGCCAACTTCCCAGTCAAATCATCATCGCTATCTGACGAGGAAAATTGCTCCGACTCAATGCCCATGCCCTCTTCCAAGGCCTGCAGATAGCGGTTAGTCTCATCGTGAACTTGCTCATCATTCCACATCTTGACGACTATGCCAAACTCACGAAAGCGCCCCAGTTTTATACACAAAGCGCGGACCTGCTCGCCGCAGCGCTTGAGCAAACGTGCTGATTGGAGCGGAGCAGCTCTTTGCCGCCGTCACCGCTCATGTAACGCGTTGATTGGAGCGGAGCAGATGCGATCGCATTCTGATTGGAGCAGATATTCACGGTCCACTGCTACCCCACCGCTTACGCAGCATATAAATATAACGTCGTGTCGTAATTTTAACACATTCAGCAGAATAATGGAGTCGATGTCTCATCACTCAATTCTCGAAATTATTGAGAGAGAGGCTTCTAATCTGCACCAGCTAGTACTCAATTGTATCATGGAGCTGAAGAAGAGGGCCAGCGTCTCACCTACGATGGTTTTTCCCGAGGAAATGGAGCTGCCTCAGTTGACGCCCGATTTACCACCATACCTAACGCCACCTTTCGGAGCCTATTCACCATCATCATCAACACCCACGCTTCTACAGATGGATCAATCGTTGTCGCTTGAGCCGTCCTACACATCACCATCAATGACAACTTCGACTCCATCAACAACTATAAATAAAGTTTATGATGTTGCGGAGAAACGATACATACAGATATCGAAGAGGACCCTCTCACCTCCAGAGTACATCACAGTGTATGATGCAGCGGATAAAAAGTATTATAAAATACTAAAATTTGCTGCTGAAGAGGAGACACCTCGAAAGAGAATATGTCTCGATAGCGCGCGCCATCGTTTATTTTAATTTTAAGTTGATTATGATTTGAATTTTTATACTTTATAATTTTCAATATTTTGTATTTTCTGTATTGTATTTTTATAATTAAATATTAATCGGCTCTTTTAAGGGACAAAAAAAAAATATGTTTAAACGTTGAAACCAATTTTACATTATATTAAACCGTCCTTTTAAGGATGAATAATATTTGATCGAGGAATAAACATTGTTTTAATAATTTTTACAGAATGAAAACGGAGCATATGCACATCAGCGTATACTTATATTTATAGCGCACGTTGTATTTATATAGATATATTTTTTATACGAGCATATCAGTGCATGTTTTAGAGGTATATATTCTTTTTTTTTTTGCACGTGCACACTGGTTATATTATTTTTTTATTTTTTAACTTTTTAAACTTTTATCAGACATCTTTTTATGTCATAGAGTGACACTTTTTATAGAGTGACCTGTTTTTTTTTATGTCATAGAGTGACAGGTTTTTTATGTCATCGAGTGTCGTATTTTTTATGTCATAGAGTAACACCTTTTTTTGTCATAGAGTGATGTGTTTTTTATGTCATAGAGTGACGTGTTTTTTATGTCATAGAGTGACACCTTTTATAGAGTGACCTGTTTTTTATGTCATAGAGTGACAGGTTTTGTATGTCATAGAGTGACGTGTTTTTTTTTATGTCATAGAGTGACGTGTTTTTATGTCATAGAGTAACACCTTTTTTATGTCATAGAGTGACACCTTTTTATAGAGTAACACCTTTTTTATGTCATAGAGTGACACCTTTTTATAGAGTAACACCTTTTTTATGTCATCGAGTAACACCTTTTTTATGTCATAGAGTGACACCTTTTTATAGAGTAACACCTTTTTTATGTCATAGAGTGACATGTTTTTTATGTCATAGAGTAACACCTTTTTTATGTCATAGAGTGACACCTTTTTATAGAGTAACGCCTTTTTTTATGTTATAGAGTGACACCTTTTTATAGAGTAACACCTTTTTTATATTATTTTAATAATTTTACAGATAAAAAGGTTATCATATCATACATCAACTATATTGAATTAGAAAGTCTACACTTTTACTCGTTTGTGAAATATTAATTTTTAACCTCACTATACAATGCATTAGAATACTTAGACTATTTTCTATTAATCCTTAGCACATATTTCACAAGTAATAGCCTATACCTATTTATATATTTCTTAAAGTAATACAAAGTTATGTTAATAGATTTAAACATTCATTAACTACCATTAATTAGAATAGTTCACTTATTAGTTCTATACATTATTTCTTAATATGTGGTCCGTAAAGTAATACGTAAGACATGTTTAAGTTATTAACTTTAGTCTTTATTTATTCATTATATATACATTGGAATATAATAACTTATACTTTTACTAATTTCTTAATAGTTCTTAACAAATAATACATATAGCTATATCCAAATGATGCGTTCGTAACTAAATATAAGTTCAAATACTCCACTTATTTCTATATACATTTGTTCTTGATGCGCATTTCATTAGTATTACATGACAATATGATTGAGATATTCAATTTTCATTATACATTAACTATATAATAGTTGCACTTTACTAATCTCTAAAACTTTAACTTATATAAATAATACATATACCTCCCTTAAAGCTGTATACTTAAAATATTCGTTAACTATAGTTGAATGTAGGTGCTTGTCCCAATCCTCGAAATCATGCGATAGGAAGAGATCCGCAAGTAGTAATTTTCATTCGTACTCTAGGAGCTTTTAAATTTCTTGTTGGGTGAATTGCTGTTTGTTTCGAAAGTTCTTTTAAGCGATTCATCATCTTCGAACAGCTGTATAAGAGTAAGCAGCTGTTGTTGCATATCACTGATATACTTCTGTGTTGTAGGCTGTTTGACTGCTGCAGCCGTCAGTTGGTTATTTTCTTCAGGCTTAACGTTGAACTTATCCTCTTCATGTAAAGATGATGCTGTAATATGCGGAAGCTCAACTACTTCATCAGCTGCCACTTTGTAATGACCCCATGGAAGAGTGTCTGTTTGGTCAGGCAGCAGATGGCGCTTGTCATCACGGGCACTGAGAGCGATCTTCCTTTCCTTTTCAGTGTGCAACACATGATGTCGTGATCTAATGTTTCGCTGCTCTCGAGTTATTATTATATTTTCCCACAAGCATTGCATGTAGTCTTCAAAGTTAATGGTAGCCTTTACCACCGAACTTTTAACACCTTTAGCTTTTTTAATGGGTTTTTGACCTTGAATCCGAACACTATACATTTTACTTCTTAGACCTACAAATTCCAACATTATTTCACCATTACATTCATCCTCCATTAGACCTACAATCTTTTTGTTTACACGAGGCATATTGAAGGGATTGGTCTCTGGATAATCAGATGTATCAAATTCGTGAATGTCCTGGTGCATGATCTCATAAATGTTGACGTTCGTGATTTCATAGATCAAGCTGTCTGTATCAGTGTATAGAATTTTACAGTTGTCACCCGCACGGGTTTTCATGTATTCATAATGGAATCTATACACAAGTGTTTTTGATAAATCCAAAACACTGAGTCCTACATAAATAGGTTTTCTGATAGATATTTCAGTGCGTAGAAGTTGTATAGACACAAGGTTCTTGTCAAACACGTCGCAGCTATGAAAATTAGGTTTTGCGATGTATGCTTCAGCTCCATAGCGACCTTCCCATTTGTTTACTAACTTCACGTCAACTCGTTTTCTCTCGTTTTCCATAGTTTTTCCGTAAACGGCATTGTTAAAAAGTTTGAATAACATTTTTTCAAACTCATTCTTTGCTTCTTTTCTTTTAGCACTGTTTAAATCTATATACTTTTTAAGCCATGGACGTTGATTAAACTTTATGGCCCGATGAACTTTAGTCAATATTAAACCATGCTTCAACGCCTGCTTCAGTGCTCTATAGTGAAGTACATAACGTTCTTTGTCATGAAGCGTCGTCATAAGTTTCTTCTGCTTAGAACCAGGAGGCGCCATGTGCTCAGCACAGAATGGCAGGTCTTTGTGAGCATCATGGAGTGTTTCGGGGTACCTCAAGTCCACTTCAATAAAGTATCCAAAGTCACAGTCGTTGGGGATGTCAAAGAAGTTTGGCTCATTTACATTCTTGACCCATTCAAAGCCTCCATAGGGTAAGGATTCAGTCATTGCCCATCCATATAAATTGTTGACATCATAATACATGAGATATTTTTCTTCCTCCTCAACATTATAACCTTCGCTCATGTATGGATTATTCGCTTTGGCGTAGCGATTACAGCATTGACTAATTCCTCCCCGTATACCACGTTCGATGAACATCAGCATGTCAATATCTGTGAGAAGCTCTAGTTGTACCTATTAAAATATACAAATATATAAATAAATACAACATATGAGTATACATATATATGCAATCCATACCTCAGTGTACTTTGGCATTGCGTCCCACGTTAATCCAGGTGTCGTATAGTAATGAGCGGGATCCAAACCATAAGCCTGAAGACAGTTCTTTCTGAAATTTTCGAAAACTTCAGCCAATAGTATTACATCGGTCTTCATATATAAGTCAGAATATTGTCCAAGATCTTCAATGTTGAACATCTGCCATACTTTTTCGGCATGTTTATAATCATCGTCGCTGACATGACTTTGATACAAGCTACTGAAAAAATCGTCTTTTGAAGGGAGATTGGTTTCTTTGAGTTTTTCGAATGATGAAACGTAATCATATGGGAAAACTCCTTTCCTTTTCAGTAGCATAATCTGTTTAATAGAGAATCCGTCATCTTGTTGAAATGATTTTTCAAGAATAGGAAGATTCTCTAAGTATGACGCTAACTTGTCCAAGGACGAAGCCATAAACCTGAATGAATCGATGAACCGCAGGTTTATGTCAGTACCTTCCACAAACTTAGTAAAAGATATATATCTTTCTTTAGTTTGCGGTAACAAATAAACTCGACCAGCAAAACAGGTTGCGACCTCTTTAATAAAGAGATGTGAGTCATAACCACTTAAATTATGGAAAACTATGGGAATAGTTCTTGAATCTTGATAGCTAATATTGCAGGAGCTATGTGCAGGACCTCGGTATCTGTAAATCATATAATTTATCAATATTTATTTATAAAATTTTAGTAAAAAAATATAATTAAATACTCACTTTCCCGTGAAGTGGCAGTGATCGCGAACTTTCTGGTCCATTTCAGTAAATGATTTCTGACAAATATGACATAGTTGAGCACTCCTAAACTGAATTTTTTCCGGAAGTGTCATATCTTTCATTGGCTTTGGATTCTTATACATTTCTTCTAATTTTAGTGCCAACGAGTGAAGACTCATCACGAACCACTTAGCAGGAGAATCGTCTTCTTCTTTTTCTCGCCTGTAGCATTTATACTCTGGCAAGCTGTTGTCATAGCTACATTTTACAAAGAAGCCTACACTAAATGGCTCATGGTGCTGATAAGCACGTTCGTGATCATGGGCTTCCTTCAGCAAACACTCAAAATCTGCGTAAATAATCATCCGTACTTGATTCTTATTAGAAAAGTTCTTAAACTGTAATATATTATCCTTTTTTGTAGGAAGTAAAATTTTACATTCATTTATTTCTGAACAGTCAATAGCATGCTTTGTTAGCTTTTCGTTTGACCAGAAAAAATGCAAACATCTGTCGCAGATGTAGGTTTTATGCTCATAAGCAGACACCTGACTTCGTACAAGTCTTGATAAATTTTTTATCCATACATAGTGATTTTTAAATACTATGTCAGTGTCGTCAAGAGACTCGTTATCTTCATCATCGTCTACATAATGATTTTCGACAAGAAGTAAATTGACATGTTTTTCTTTTTTACAAGATGTCAAGTGACGCGGTAAGACGTCAAAAATGTTTCCTTTTTTCTTCAAATAATAGACATTAACCGATACATCATTTTGTTTCTCGAATTTGTTAATTTGTTTAGGATCTACAGGAAATTCAGTTCCCTGAAAGTTAAGTTCATCTTTATACGAAACATATGACGATACTCGATTTGAATTTATACTAACAGGATGTAATGCTGATAGAATAGCCCATTTAAAACACTCGTCATCATCGTTTTTAACGTTAATGCAAGCCTCTTTTTTCTTGATAAGTGGGGGCAAATCTATATAAGTGCTTCCCCTCATTGGATTAAACTTACAAATATTTATCGTTAAGTTTAAAATAGATTTAAGTGACCAGCCTGATTCTCGCTCTTGGAATTCTTCCATGTGTGCGTCGATAGGGTGCTGCAAATTCACAACAAACCACTTATTTAAGTCTGTTGATAAGTATATCGGCGTTGTCTTTGTATTAAAGTACATGATATCGGTAGTTTCTTCATCATTTTTTACCAATCCATATTCAGCTGCCAAAACTGTGTTAACTTTCAGAGCCGAATGTTTCTCAAGAGCTTCATTTACTTTAAGAATAACCAGTTGTTTTGCTTCCAGCATGAAAGTTAATAAGTCAAGATGTCTTAAGTTGGTTATCACACCTATTCTTATTCTATTTTCAAAAATTGACTGAATCCCACACAACATTATTTTCTTGTAAATCGTGGTCTACTCGACGTTCACATAACAAGTGCCGAACAGTGATAATGAGAGCAATAGCGGCTTGAAGTTTTTGCTTATCAGATATTTTTAAATTACTTAATGAATATTGAGTTGATTGTATAGCATTATAACAGTACTCCAACCAAGTGTCAATGTCGTTTTCATCGACGTCACCAGTCAAAGATGCTTGATATAACTTCCATAGCTTATTAGCAGCCTCTCTTAAGTGCTCAGCCATTTTCAACTGCTTCGGATCACTCCAAGACACGAAATGAGTTTTGCAAGTCTCAGTACCTCCTTTTAAAGAGAAGATATCGATGTTGGCGAGAGGTGGCGTCACACGATATGTTTTTGAACTAAAATATTCGACTGCTGTGAGCAGTAAACTAATTCTTTTTTCTTTCAAGTACAACTTCTTTATTTGTGAGTAGTAACGTGACGGCTGGTAATATGGTGAAAAAAACCACTCATGTAAACTTTACGATGTTGCTTCAACTGCTCGGAGCACCAAACTGACTCTTCCTCTCAAATGCATCTCCTTTTATATTAAAATTATGGTGGGGGGGAGGGGGGGGATCAATCGTGATTGGTTGTGAGCAGCATGGCGGGGATGACTTAACTGAATATAAAAAGGTGAACGAAGTTCTAAGCCTCATTCGCTTCTCCGCTCTCGTTCGAGAACCATCACAGCAGTTGCAGCAGTTGCAGCGGTCGCAGCGGTCGCGGCAGTCGCAGCAGTCGCAGCGGTCGCAGTAGTTGCAGTGGTCGCAGCAGCAATCTTTGAACCTCAAAGGCTTAACAAATCATCGTTGAAAGACGCAGCGCAGAATGGTTTTATGCAAAATATGTTTAATTGAGCACAAATAAGGAGTTACATAACGCGTGAAAACCTTAACATAGATAGTATAGAAAGCGCTCATAATCAACCAACGGGAAAGATTTGCTGAGAAAGCAAACAGTTAAATGTATGTAACATTGCTCAGAAATTCTTTTATTCATGCTTACATATAGACATATGAGAATAAAATATTTCGTGATGTTATTCAAAATCAGTAAGTATTACAAAGAGAGTATAAACAATAACATTAAAAAGAGCATAAAACATATATTACACACAAATAGCTTCTCTCATCAAATAATTTATGTGTATGAATTTAACACAAGTTATACAACTTATTAGTATATTGAGAAAATAGTAATGGTTACTGAGCTGACTGAATATTATTAATTACTATAAACTTCAATGATTAACAAATCAAGATAAAAAACTTTATATGTTAGTAAGCGAAATATTGTTTAGACGTGTGCGGAAGCATAATACTTATGCACTCCAAAGCATAATACATTTGTATGTATTCAAGCGTATTACATATATATGCATATTTTAACTGCTCCGAAAGAGCGAAATAGAGAGAGAGAGAGAGAGAGAGAGAGAGAGAGAGAGAGAGAGAGAGAGAGAGAGAGAGAGAGAGAGATTTTCTTTATTGACAGCGTTGACGTGATGCGTTAAAGAGTGATAGCGAGGGGAGACACTCTCGTGAAATGACGAAGACTAGCGCACGCTCATTATATTTATAACTTCAATCGCTCTGCCCCCTCCATGAATTTTTGTCCAATCAGCGCGCTAGCGGCGGCGCCGGCACGCGAGTCGATTGTATAAAAGACGGCACGTTTGCGAGTTCAGCACAGTCTGCAAAGACAATTACTCCAGTATGGAAAAGACTTTTATAAACAACGAGGAGCTGATCCAACGTCATTTGGCGGCGTTGGAGGATTGGGGTGTTACTGAGGAGATTGACCTTAGTGGTTGGTCTCCTCCCTATTCCCCAGAACCAGCACCACCGGTGCCGGATCTTGTACCAGCTCCACCATCGGAATGATTGGGTGGCGGGACGTTGGAGCCAGCAACGCAAACACCATCGAGCTCACTACTCAAGTTCGATGCGTGGCTCATGGGCTTGGAATCACCTAACAGCGTAGCATCAACGTTCGCCCGCTCATCACCGCCAACACCGTCAGCCTCACCTGACTTTATACTGATCTGCGATCCTGTAGAGCAGTTTTATTATGAACTACCGGCGACAGATCTTCGAATGGTTAATAGTGTAGCAGCAGTGGCAGTGGACATCAGTGTTGGTGAAATCGAGGCGATGGACGCTGAGTTTATTGACATAAAGTCGCCTAATACCTAAATTATATATATTACATCGCCCAATTAAAAAAAAAATAATCGGCCCTTTTCAGGGCCACAAATATTTCAAAAAACGTTTGAATAATTATTTATATTTTTCTTTCAGCACTTATACTCATAATTTACACCAATGCATAAACAAATATTGACTAGTCTATAAGCATTGCAGCTGTGATATTATATATAAACTTTATACGTAAACTATTTTTTAATGTTCAATTGCCTAACTCTTGCAATTTCTACTTCACATCTGATGCTACTTTGATAAGCGCACTCTTTAATGTTTTGCATCTGTAGAGAGATTTGTTACCTCTTTGAACGCTCATATCTAGCCATTTAACGTCAAATGATTAGCTGTGAAAACAACGTTGCCGTTATATGTATATTTCTGTATTTACTTATGTGTTATTTCTTGCGATAATTATAATAATCTGAATATGATTAATGCAAAATTTTGTTATCGCGTTACTTCCTGCGACATAAGATAGTTATAATAACAATCTATATATCAACGTAACATTTTACTTTTTTGCATTGTTCGAAACTAAATAAATAACTAGCTAGTATCGAATAACCTAACAAACATACTACGTATATATTTGAGCATATATGCATAAGGATATTATATGTATACACACACACACATTACATATACACTTATGCAAAGTTGCTTTGTCAAATAGTCGTAAGAACTTGACTTCGCATCTGAAAATCATAAAGCGCGCGGCAATACCTGAGAGGGGCACGCGCGCTACCAACGAGAGCCGCCTGTACACGAGTAACGGGAGGGGGCACGCGGTGAGAGGTCTATGCGTGAGCGAGCGAGACACGCACACCAACGGTGAGACGTGCGCCAGCGGCGAGAGGGGAGTGCGCGCGAGCGACAAGAGGGGGAAGGGCGCTTGCACGAGGGCGACCGCATCGAAAGTGAAAATAACGGTCGCGCGAAAAACGTAACGCCTGAAACAAAGAGAGAGAGAGAGTTATGTGTATTTATGATAGCCCTAAAAAGGGCTGATTTAAATTTGACGACGATTTCTCGCCACCAAATTACCGGATTTTCCATTTGACGCACCGTCCGCCTTTCCTCAAACGGAACGAAATCCTCATCGCTTGAATATAAGTTAAACGCAACAGCTGTTCCTCGCCTGCAAACGTTTCCTTAATTCTCTCACACTCCTTGAGTTTCTTATTATTCACGTATGTGGAAATGACTAAATTTTTCCACGCGTTGTCCTCCATCTCCGTACTTACCGCTTCCAAAGAAGGATTAAGCGTCCTTCTCAGGATGCGGTCCATACGGCGACAGAGGGAAATCGGTGGATGGATGATGGGCTGAGGCGATGATAGGGGGGAGATGGGTGACAGCAGAGGTGGTATTGTAGGAAATGTAGGTGGAGGTGTGGAGAAGCGTAAGGGCTGCTGAGGTGCTGGAAGAGACTATTTTGGGGGAGAGAGAAGTGTGATAAGAGTAGGTATTTCTATTGCGTTAGGTGGAGGTGTAGATACATGAGGCGAAGGATGAAGAGGCGAAGGAGGAGGAGGAGGAGGAGTTTGCCCTGATTCAGCCATCATATGACGCATCTCACGCTCATTAAGGCCGGAGATTCGCGGCCAATCCTTGCGGCGATTATTGCGTCGAATCCGACTATTCTCAGAGCGATGTCTCTTGTGCTTTGGACGGTCCATGGCGTTTGAGGAAGGCTGACTGATAGAGAGACACGGGCGCGAGCCTTGTCATAGTCTCGAGCGCGCGCGCAGCGCTCCATGCGGAAGCGTCGCGAGTAGTGGGGATAAATCTACACGGCTGTCGAGCGCGAGAGAAAGAAAACCGCTGTTTATAAACATTGGCTCGACGGGCTCATGTTTTGAACAACTTCGTCATCAAAACAAAAATATGACATACCGTAGTCATGAAGCATGTACCTATAAATAGTGAAAGTTTGTTGGGCCCTGAAAAGGACTGATTGATAAGGTTACGTGCTAGAAAGAGAGTTCTATTCTCTCGGCCTTCTATAATAAGGCTCTTTATCTCATTAGATAGATATAATAATTTAGTTTTGTTTGTTTTGAAAAAAAAATGTATGGGTTACGCTGAGAAAACTATTTTTAATTATAGTAAAGACACTTCTCAGCTGACCATCAACTGGGTCCTCCACAGGCCAGAAACTTATTGACATACAAATCGATTACTGTTTGAACCGAAACTGTTCTGTGTGTAATATTTTTCAAATGTTTAATCAATTTTGAACATCGGCATAAATTTCGATTATATACTAATTCACAGATTTCATTACTACTTTTTATTAACTGTTTTACTATATGCATGCAAACGAACTGCATATAGTAAATAGTGCATAGTATAGTGCATACCCCTATTATCAAACAGTATAAAAGAGTTCTTTTTATTTTGAATCTCATTTACAATATAAATTTTTAAATTATTTCTGCTTTTAACTAAACTTAAAATTATTTATGCATTTATAAATAAACCTGCAAATCAATACTATACATACCAATACTATACATACAAGCTACTAATATAGATTACCCGTTGACATATTTGTATAGAAATATATATAAAATAGGTTTATTCATGACGTATTGAATTAAAATAGTTAAATTTTGTTAAAAAATCGCTATACATTACAACCAGTCATTAAGTATTTATAACAAATTTGTCGGTCATAGACGTTTTAGATTTTTTTTTTTTTTTGGCAACTATCTATAACAAATTTATACCTAAAATAAAAGGATTTCATATAAATACTGCGTTTAAACAACTTTGTGGACTTCGTTGTATACGACTTTTTTTTATCTCACTAGCTTGAAATAATAATAGTTTGTTGTTGAAATGTATTGGTTCTGAAAAGAACCTATGGGTACAAACATTAATTAGTAAAAAACCACAAGACAGGACCTACAAAGCATAAAGGTTCATGAAAAGATTGATTCTCTCAGTGCTTTTTTTTCCAAATACACGACCGGTCATAACACCAACTGCGATTTGAAAAACATAAGCGAATAAAGGACCTACGCGAAAAGAGTCTCGTATTCTCAAATGTGCAGCCGGTTGTACACCTAACTACGATTGAAAATACAAGTGAGAAAAACATGCACGCGGAGAGTAAAAGACTTACGCGAAAAGAGTCTCGTATTCACAAATATGCAGCCGGTTAGGACACCTAACTGCGATTGAAAATACGATTGAGAAAAACATGCACGCGGCGAGTAAAAGACTTACGCGAAAAGAGTCTCCTATTCACAAATATGCAGTCGGTTAGGACACCTAACTGCGATTGAAAATACGATTGAGAAAAACATGCACGCGGCGAGTAAAAGACTTACGCGAAAAGAGTCTCGTATTCACAAATATGCAGCCGGTTAGGACACCTAACTGCGATTGAAAATACGAGTGAGAAAAATATGCACGCGGCGAGTAAAAGACGTACGCGAAAAGAGTATCGTATTCACAAATGCAGCCGGTTAGGACACCTAACTGCGATTGAAAATACGAGTGAGAAAAACATGCACGCGGCGAGTAAAAGACGTACGCGAAAAGAGTATCGTGTTCTCAAATTTTCAGCCCGTTAAAACACCTAACTGCGATTTGAAAACATTGAAATAATATGCGCGGAAAAAGAAAGACGCGCGCGAAAAGAGTCTCATGTTCTCAAATTTTCAGCCGGTTAAAACACCTAACTGTTATTTGAAAACATTGAAATAACATGCGTTGAGAAAGAAAGATATAAAGACGCGCGCGAAAAGAGTTTCCCGTTCGCAGCCGGTTAAAACACCTAACTGCTATTTGAAATTACTTGTGGCGAAAGGTTACGCGAGTAAAAGACGCGCGCGAGAAGAGCCTCGTGTTCTCAAATGTGCAGCCGGTTAATACATCTAACTGTTATTTGAAAACTACCGAGTCTATTCGCGAACGCGAGGGCCCACGTGTCGCGATCCGCGTTCAAGCACTCGCGCGAGAGAAGTGATGTCGAAGCCGCGCCGCCGCGAGTAAGTATACGTGGCCGCATCTGCTCCGCGCCAATCAGCGCGCTAGCCTCGGCTGCTGCGGCGGCGGCGGCGGCGGCGGCGGTCGCGGCGTAGAGCTATTCCGCATCAATCGGCGCGCGACCGCATATCCTCTCCGCGCCAATGCCGAGCGGCGGCGGCGACGGCGGCGAAGAGCTGCTCCGCACCAACCACAGCGTTTGCTCGAGTGGCGGCGGTGGCGGCAGCTCTCGCACAGCGACGTGCAGGTCCGCGCTTGGTGTATAAAACTGGGGCGCTTTCGCGAATTCGGCACACTCGTCAAGATGAGTCTGAATGTACTCTGTACAGTTGCTACAGCCGCGCTCCAGGAAATGGCTGAGCCCGAGCCTTCTCAATCACCGCTATAACCTCCGCGTCATACCTCAACATATGGCCCGGATTCTCCGGATCATATGTTGGTGTATGACGTGGAAACCCAGAGGTATATTGAGGAGCCTCGGGGTGCCCAGTCTCAGCGGCAACTGCAGCAGCAGCAGCGACAAGAACCACAGCAGCAGCAACAAGAACAGCAGCAGCAACGAGAACAGCAGCAGCAACAAGAAAAGCAGCCGCAGCAACAAGAACAGCTACGGCAGCAGCGGACACCTGTGGTGATCACAGTTGAATCACCCGATTCATCACCAGAGGTCGTTTGTGTTGGGTATTACCGACCCCAGTCCGCTCAAGTTGTGCGGCAACTGTTTTAATTTCTTGTTTTATTAATCCGCCCTTTTCAGGGCGACCAAAATATTTAAAAGAGGGAACTGATTGTTTCTTGTATTTTTTTAATGCTTCCTAAGCCCCCCCCCTCCCCCCGGAGAATCCTCACTGAATCCGAATCCCCACGTGAGCCTGAATCCCTACGTGATCTCGAACCGCTATGTGATTTCGAACCGCTATAGCTCATCTACTGGTTTATTTTCATCCCATACCGTCACCTCGCGGTCCGGGCAATTTAGGTTTTAGAAATTTATGGTATTTAAAAATTTTCTTCAACGTTTGGGGGGCGGGGGGCGATCGCCCCTATTGCCCACCTTAGATCCGGCCTGATTACGAATAATAAGCTATCAAAAATGTTCCAAAAGTAATATTTTTCGGGTACGCAAGCAAAGCTCGTCTTCGAGAGCTTGACTCCTCGTGCGCTCTGTTTTGGTTAATTTATATCGCTGATTTTCTCATGCTAGTAAAGAGCGCACGCGCACGAAATTTGTCTCTTTGGAACTAGACTCATCGTAAGCCCTATCTAATCAAATTTTTAACCCTTATTTTCTTACATTCCAACGAATGTACGAGCGCGAAGATTGGCTCCATGAAGAAATCGACTTCGCGTGCGCTCCAGCTACATAAGTTTCTTTTTAACGCATATTTCCTGACTTTTCAGGAAAGGCATGCGCCACCAGGCTCACATTCAACAGCTTTACTATTCTCAAGCACTGACTATGCTTAGTTTCAATGGGGATTTTCTATTATTAAGGACCTTCTCGTGGTTGAATAAGCAGTTTTAGAGTTTTTAATTTTTAAACGTTGTATTAATTTGACAATCCAATAGCAAATACATGTAACAAATATGTACTCGAATAAGAATGCGAAAACAAATTTTAAAGACAAATTTAGACAATAGTTGCTATGTTATTTTTACAATTAAAGACGAAATCTTCAATAAGATGCCGAATTTTTTTTTTGTGTTTTATCCGATCTTAACGAAATAAAGCTTATTTTGTTCATAAAGAAATTTCTGGGGGGAGTATCCATGGGAAATATATCATACGAGTTAGCAGTACGGAGCAATTTAAATTTGTTTAAAACAAGCACGTCAACAAGTTTTAATGAACAAATTGATATTGTACCTTACTAGTAATCAACAAGTTTTGATGATCAAATTTATATTGTACCTCGCTGGTAACACGTATGATAAATTTTCCCATGAATACTATCCTTCAAAATTTTTTAACGAACCAAATAAGCTTTATTTCGTTATGCTGGAATAAAAATAAAAAAAAAATAGGCTGCTCATTGAAGTTTTTGTCTTTAATTGTAACAATATCATAGTAACTATTGCCTGAACTTGCCTGAAAAAAATTGTTTTATGTACCTTATAGTATATATTTGTTACAGGTACTTACTCTTGGGATTATCAAAATAATAAAACATTATTTAAAAATTAAAAATTTTCAAACTGCTGTTTCGACCAGTGGAACGTCGTTAACATCAATTTATAGTTATTGAAAATTTTCTATATTGGAGTAACGTAAACATAACTTGCAGACGCCGATAAACCAAACAAACATAATAATAGCACTATCTGCCGAAAGGTCCACAAAATACTCGTACCGTACGCGAAATGCTTCGTAGCGTACGCGTAATCCTCCACAGCACACATGAATTACTCGTAGCTTACGCGAAAGGCGGCTTAAATGTACAAATTACTTTTAATTAATATAAAAAAATATAAAAAATTAATATACAAATTATTTGTAGTCTACGCGAAATGCTCCGTAGCGTACGCGAAAGGCACGCAAGTAGCGTACGCGAAATGCTAGTTAGCATATACAAATTATTCGTAGCGTACGCGAAATCTTCTACAGCACATGGTAAATAGAAGTAGCCCAGGCAGAAATAAATTAGACACACAATTGTTAATACCTAAATATAATTTTCTTGATGCCCTGGTGGAAAGTACGTGGTTTCGCCATTGTTTTCGATGGCGAAAGAAGGACATTTAACCATTGATTCTGAGTCGGTAACTAGGCAACTGTAGACTTTATTAATAGATTGTTTTAGAGGTTTTGTCAACATATTCAAAGTCATTAACCTATATTTACAACAAAAACTATCACTTCTGATCATCAAGGTACACCCGATGGACATTGATTCTAGCAATGCATGTTCCATTAGTGGCACTCACACATAACCTTTTGAATGTTCATATTATCATTTTCGAGGTATGTTAACGATTTAAATATTATGTGTGACAGTCACTAACGGGGTATGCATTGTCAGAATCAATGCGGCCCATCGGGTATACAAGTGATTTATATTGCTTTCATTTGTGAAATTGATAAAAGATTGTTCGTTAATAATGTCGCACTTTTTGTGAGAATTTCTTCTTGAGTGATCATTTTTTTTTTCAGATACAAATAAAGTAGTTGACTTTGTTGCTGCAAATGGAGCAAAAGTACCGCATGTTTAATAATTGTACGTGTGACAATTGTAACAATTGCACGTAAAATAAAAATATTTTACATGATCTTCAGTAAAATTCACTTATAAAATTATGCACGTGATGTTTTCGATGCCCCCCCCCCCCCGACCAGCAGCACTCGCTGCGCTCGTGCCGCAAATGTCAGGGGCGGGCATCGAACTCAATGCTCTCGAGCCCGTCGGGTGCGTTATCATTGTCAGTGGCAAACGTACTTTCCACCGGACATCAAGAAAAATAGTATACGGTACACGAGACGAAATTTCAAGGCCCGCCACTGCGTGATATAGGCGCCAACTTCACGCAGTAGCGGAACTTCAACTTTCGTCACTTGTACCGTAATGTACTATTTTATTTCCAGTTATTTGTTATTATTTGAACTTTATAAATGCATGATTTGGGACGCTAATAAGTCGTACTAATAGTTATTAAAAATTATTTGCTGTTAGTAAAAATTTGTTGCAGTTATTTGCAGTTATTTTCATTTATTTGCTTTTTTTTATTCATCACATAAAAGTCACGATAAAAAATGCTAATAACAACTATTTGCATTTTTATTGAAAACAAATTTATAACAGATATGAATGATTAATATTTATAATTAATTATTAATATTGTTGAATAATTTATAACTTAATTTCGATTATAACGATAATTTTATGATAAAATTTTATGATAATAATTCATAATTAAATACCGACAAATACTCTTTAAGTAAAACTGTTACTTGAAATTAATACCAGTCACTAACAATAATTATGAGCAGTTATGTGTATTAAAAAGTAATACTTTCTAGAGAGTATTAATAAATTCAAATAAATAATAGTAATAATTAATAACAATAAATAACAGTCAAACTTGATTATTTACAATAAGTCACATTTGATAACAGTTATTAAGAGTTATTTGCTTTTTTGTATCCTAAAACCATTTCTCACATGGAACCATCAGAAAAAGCAAATAAGTACTTACACACACACACACACACACACACACACACACACACACACACACACACGCGCGCGCACATACACACACACACGCACACAGACACACACACACGCACGCACGCACGCACGTACGCACACACACACACACACACACACACACACACACACACACACAGTTTCAATTGTCTGTTACTTATTTCTGAGTTTGCATTCCACTTTCATCAAGGTCTCATTTTAAAAGTAACATTTTGTATCAAATTTTTAGCCTCTGTCGAGGGATATTAATCACGTCACAACCGCCTTAAGCATATTTTGTATGGTATTTTCTTACGTATAAATTAACAATATAATTGGCATCAATCTGGAAAAATTCAGAGCAATTCTACTTACAATTTGGAAACTTTTTCCGATTTAATGTGCTATAGAAAAAGTTTCAAGTTTTTGAGTTAAAAATCATGAAAATTGAAGATTTATGAAAAAATTCAAAATTTTCAAATTTTCAATTAATTCTAACTTTTGAACGATTGAATATTTTGCTCTAAAATTCTAGGGTTGTGTTTTGGGGCTAATTTGGAATTAGTAAAAAATTTTGAGCAATTTCAAAATTTTGACCTGTCACACTTGACATGAAGTTACCCATATATATATATATATATATATATATATATATATATATATATATATATATATATATATATATATATATATATATATATATATATATATATATATATATATATATATATATAATTATCCCCCCACCCGTTTATGGAGCCCATCCCTGTATATTAGTACCTACAGCCCAGAGATCCCTATGGCAAGTGACTAAAGAAATAATGGACTCTGGGGTTATAGACTCTAGATCGGGCTCCATAAACGTCCGAGAAAAATATTTTATGGGACCCGGGCTCCATAAAAGAAAACGGGCTCCATAAATATGCTCATGTGTATAAAAGGGCTCCATAAATCTGTTAAAACAAAGGTATATATATATATATGTATATATTTATAACATTTTTTTACTCTTTATTGGAATACTTAAATGCATTCCATTAGATAGAATCTTTTATGTACTATCAATATCTGCAATTTCATGTTTCAAGATTCTTTCGTTTTCGTATACTTTTAATAGTAAATTTGCCCTCTCAATTTTCATCTCATTTTTCATTTTCTTCGTCGTCTTCGCGTCGTCGTCGTATTTTAATCCTATACCATATATACGTACGTATAGGCACTATTAGACAGTGGTTCTACTTGTATCCGAGAGTGGCGCTATATAAATTTTTCTACAGGGCTATATATATATATATATATATATATATATATATATATATATATATATATATATATATATATATATATATATATATATATATATATATATATATATATATATATATATATATATATATATATATATATATACATACTCATAATCGCATCGACATAACCTCACGCATCTCTAATCTCTAAAACAAAAACAATGTTATTATGAAATATTTACATACACAATATGTATATACTATCACGAATTAATATTTAAATTATATCAAAGATCTCAGAAAGTGGACTGATGAAAAGAATTTATTTACGAGCATCATCAATGAGACAATAACTTTTTAGATAAGTATTTTAAAATATACATTGACAGTAGAAAGCAGAGATCAAGATGTAGTTCTGCTTCTATTTTTTTAAGTACTGTCAGATCAGATCTTAGAAATTGAGTCTATCCCAACTATATGGCTACTACAATACAAGAGTTTAGATAAGTATAATTTTCAAGTAATTTGTCACAAAGACATTATCTCTTATAATGTAGACTAAGCGAGAAGCTCCAAAACCTATTTCATTCATCGTAAAGGATTTTCAATGTTTTATATTTGCAACATGACCAGTCGGGTGAAGGCTTTTCTTGAGACAAAGTTTATATTCTTTGTATAAATGGTTTATAGTTATGATTTGAAAAGTATCAAACATAAAAATTTTCTAATTTTAATTATTTTAAAAAACAAGTTATTTCACAATGCCATTTCACAATAAATTTTTATATTTTCTCAACTTTTCAAATCATAACTATAAACCATTATATGAAGAATATAAACATTGTCTCAAGAAAACTCTTCACCCGACTGGTCATGTTGCATAAATAAAACATTGAAAATCCTTTACGATGAATGAAATAGGTTTTGAACCTTTTCGCTTAACTTATATTATGAGAGATAATGTCTTTGTGACAAATTACTTGAAAATAATTCTAAATATTTTCTTCTTTTATAAATGGGTTATTTGATGTAAAATCAAAAACTGTTATATTCCTCTAACTTGTTAGCCTTACTGTTTGAGGTAAATATATATAATACACTATTCAAGAATGGAAGCAAAGTCGTTTACTAAACTCATCTTACAGTCTCCTTATATTTAATTTATAGTTCTGGTTCAGAAAGTTGTACTTGAATAAAATATTTCAAGTAAGTCATTTCTCAAATGGTAAAAGCTTTACCAGATATGAGAAAAAGTAAAATTAACAAATTTTACTTTTGGAACTTTTCAAATCATAACTATAAACCATTTACACAAAGAATATAAACTTTGTCTCAGGAAAAGCCTTCACCCGACTGGTCACGTTGCAAATATAAAACATTAAAAATCCTTTATGATGAATGAAATAGGTTTTGGAGCTTCTCGCTTAATTTATATTATGGAAGATAATGTCTTTAATAACAAATGTAAAATGTGTTAATTTTACTTTTTCTCATATCTGGTAAAGCTTTTACCATTTAAGAAATGACTTACTTGAAATATTTTATTCAAGTACAACTTAGAGGATTATAACAGTTTTTGATTTTACATCAAATAACCCCTTTAAAAAAAAAGAAAATATTTAGAATTAATTTACACTAAATTGTGACAAAGGCATTATCTCTCATAATATAAGCTAAGCGAGAAGCTCTAAAATCTATTTCATTCATCGTAAAGGATTTTCAATTTTTTATGTTTGCAACATAACCAGTCGGGTGATTCTTGAGACAAAGTTTATATTCTTTGTATAAATGATTTATAGTTATGATTTGAAAAGTATCAAACATAAAAATTTTCTAATTTTAATTATTTTCAAAAACAAGTTATTTCACAATGCCATTTCACAATAAATTTTTATATTTTCTAACTTTTCAAATCATAACTATAAACCATTTATACAAAGAATATAAACTTTGTATCAAGAAAAGCCTTATCACCCGATTGGTCATATTTCAAACATTGAAAATCCTTTACGATCAATGAAATAGGTTTTGGAGCTTCTCACTTAGCTTACATTATGAGAGATAATGTCAAATGTAACAAATTACTTGCAATTAATTCTAACTATATATTTTCTTCATTCTTGAAGGGGATATCTGATGTAAAATCCAAAGCTGTTAATATAACAGCTATAGATGTTAATTCTTAAAACCATATAATGTATCCATAAGGTATTTTAAATATATGGCTTTTGGTATATAACTAATTGAGTGAGGGATGTAAAATCCAAATTGTTAATAAGTATAACAGTTAGAGAAATACCTCTACTTGTTTGCATTACTGATTGAGGTAAATATATAATAATACACTATTTAAAAATGGAAACAAATAGTTTATTTATTTTAATCATATAGTTCTTTATAGTTCTTCATTTTAATCATAGGTTCGAAAAGTTGTACTGGAATGAATTATTTCCATAAGTCATTTATTAAAAAGTAATCATTACAATGGATATGGAAAAAAAATTCAAATTACTTTATTTTACTTACAATTATGAAAATAGCAATGTTTATTTTTATAACAAAACTTTCTACTACGAAAGTATAATATAAGGCAAGCATAAGGTGTTTCTGTAATATATAAAAATATGAATAAAAAACTTATACTCTATGAAAAGGAATTCTAATAATAAATATTTATTTTCTTCTGACAATTTTATCTTACCGGTTCTATACAATAAATTAATTTGTCTATAAAAAGAAGAGTATATATACTATTATTATATATAGCAAAAGGGATTTCTTGATACAATGAAAGTGTTATTCCATTTTTTTTTACAAATACAGCAGCCTCACACGATGCAATTATCATCATGTACCCACACGAAAATTAAATCTATGAAATATGGTATCATCATTCTTTACCGTTATAAAACTTTGTAATTATTATTGAAGCTCTTAGAAACTTGTGGAATCTCCCTAAAATAACACTTTTAAAAAAAGTAAAACATTGGCGAGTATAAGTGTATTTGTAATCTCTCTCCCTCTCTGTCTCTCTCTCCCTATCTCTCTCTCCCTCCCTCTCTCGCTCCTCTCTCTTTCTCTCCCTCTTTCTCTCCCTCTTACTCTCCATCTCTCTCTTTCTCCCCCTCTCTCCCCCAAAAGAATGTCATAATTTAAAACAAACACATGAAAGTAGTGGAATCAATTATTATTTTATATAGACAAGTACATTCTTGTGACATAGAAATATGGAATTATTTTTATAACAAAAAATCGTAAGTACTACTAAAAATAAACTCATGAAACTGGTGGAATCAATTAAGTGCAGGCAAGTCAATTATTATAATAAAGAGAATTTTTAAAATACAATTTGTTTAATATATATTTACTATAAAAATTTGTATAAAAAATAATTACGTCTAACAAAAAATATTACAAAAATACTAACATAATAACTGTAATTGAAACACAAAAAGTTAAAAAATTTTTTGCGTAAACATTTTCGAAGTATAGATCATAGAAGCCACCACCCTCTAAAATAGTTTAACCATGAGCTGTTATACATCATAAATTCATGTAAGTTTTTCTTACACAAGTCAATCTACCTATTATCTGCAAATATGAATTTTAATTAAACATCTTCTTAAACTGTTAATGTAATTTTTTAAATTTTGGGAAATTTTCTTTTAAAGACAAAAGATACTTGCCGGACGCATCGTTTTGTAGTATTTAGGTAATCTATCAATATTTATTTTTATATCATTATTTTTTGGAATAAGATTTATATATTATATTTTATAAAAACTTTTCAATTATATTATATCTATCTATTATATCTACTAATTTCACAAAAATTTTATATCAATCTTTATAATTTCTATAATTATAATTTCATTATAATTTCATTGTAATATCTTCATTATACAAATTGTAATATCTTCATTATACAAATTGAATTATTATTAATTCTATAGTAAGATAATAATATTTTTTTTTACATTGCGTATGTACATCTATATATTACGTACGCTTGTTCCTAACATTATATAACGAACAAGTTTTGTGTAAGTTTTGCTCTAGTCAAATATCGAAATATACTTATTTTCTTGAACTGTTATTACCATTTTATTTTAATTATTTACATACTACGTGATCAATAACTAAATACATAGAAGGTTGCGATTTCCGTCCTGCGCACCTTGAACTACAAAACGATGCGTCCGGAAAGTATCTTCTGTCTTTAAAAGAAAATTTCCTAAAATTTAAAAAATTACATTAACAGTTTAAGAAGATGTTTAATTAAAATTCATATTTGCAGATAATAGGTAGATTGACTTGTGTAAAAAAAACTTACATGAATTTATGATGTATAACAGCTCATGGTTAAACTATTTTCGAGGGTGGTGGCTTCTATGATCTATACTTCGAAAATGTTTACGCAAAAAATTTTTAACTTTTTGTGTTTCAATTACAGTTATTATGTTAGTATTTTTGTAATATTTTTTGTTAGACGTAATTATTTTTTATACAAATTTTTATAGTAAATATATAGTAAACAAATTTTATTTTAAAAATTCTCTTTATTATAATAATTGACTTGCCTGCACTTAATTGATTCCACCAGTTTCATGAGTTTATTTTTAGTAGTACTTACGATTTTTTGTTATAAAAATAATTCCATATTTCTATGTCACAAGAATATACTTGTCTATATAAAATAATAATTGATTCCACTTCTTTCATGTGTTTGTTTTAAACTATGATATTCTTTTTGGGGAGAGAGGGGGAGAAAGAGAGAGATGGAGAGAAAGAGGGAGAGAAAGAGAGAGGAGCGAGAGAGACAGAGAGGGAGAGAGATTACAATATATATTACAATAAAGTGAGTGATTTTCGATAAGTCAGGTTGTTATGGTGCCAACTGAAATGTTATAAGTTTCAAATTCAAATATTTTATTTTTGTCAAAAATCTCGTTCATAAATTATATTGTTTATCTTTTATTTCTATATTAAGAGTTAAAATATTATTTTTAAATTTTTTACAGTATATTAAGACTATAGAAATAAAAAAAAAATTACTCAAAATTATATAAATGTCCTAAACAAGGGGAAAAGTGTAATTTGAACAAAAAAACAAATGAAAGGCGTTATCCGTGTTTTGTGTATATATCCTTAAGGGGATGTGAGTACCGACGTTATTTTTCAAACGAGCATAACTCACGCAAATATCAATAGAATTATTCAGAAAAAAATCTGCATATAGTGTTTGCGTGTACGGAGCGCTTGACAGACGTCTTTTTCCAAAAAAATGATGAGAATTTATTTAATTAAATAAAAACCGTACTGTCGGTAAGTAGGAATCTACAATTGACCTACTTTTCAAACGAGCATAACTCAAGCAAATATCACTAGAATTATCCAGAAAAAAATCTGCATATAGTGTTTGCGTGTACGGAGCGCTTGACAGCCCTCTTTTTCCAAATAAATGTTTGAATGTTGATTTTTAAAAAATATTAAAATTAGGGTGCACATCCCCTTAAAACAAAAATATTACGAGTAGGAGAAATGAAAGAGAGAGAAAAGAATCTGGCGATGGGTCTGAAGCTTACAACGTTGGAATACAACGAAATAAAAAACAGTAATTGATTTTACTTCAAGTTTCTATCAATTAATATTAATTTTGCATGTGAATTTAGTATTTTATAGTATAAAATAACTTTATAAAAGAGGTTCAGATAACATTTTTTAACAATTTTAATTACTTGAAGAAAATTTTTTCTTTGCACTCCAACGATGTAAACTTCAAACCCATGTCTGGCAAGCAAAGCCAGCGGCACAGTGCTACTCTACTAGCCCCTTCGATTACATTCCTCTTACCTGTGCTCACTTCATGTGAAACATCGCATACTTTTATTAAAAAAAAAAAGCTAAGTAGAATTTTTTTTCCAATTTGCGAAAGGATGTGCATTTGAAAATACGCATTATCTTGGGCGTATTCCGTAACTGAACACTAGGTGTAATAAGCCCCTTAGGAAGTATATATCTACACTGGCGGCGAATAATGGGGTGCATCATGGAGGGCATCAAGATGCGTGTTCAAACTGTGCGTACTTGATCAAAAGCTTGACTCCGGTTTAGATACTCTTTCCATCTAAGTACTCGGGTTCGCGCTGTTTGAGCGCTCATCTCGACGCGTTCCATGATGTGCCCACTGTGTAGATATAGCGAGCAGTAGCGCTCTGAAGTAGTATATCCCCCTTTACAAGTGGAAACCTACTTTCAGTTCCAACACATAAAGACACTGCGCCGATCTTTTTCTCTCGCGCGCCAGCGAGCAGGAAAACGTTTACATATGTATCCTCTTACTATACTTACTTGCCCGCGGTGAATACGACAGAAACAGAAAGAAAACGCTTCCTCGTTACCCGGAACGCGCGCGTATTTCGCCAGTACAAAAAAAAGAAACATTTTTCTGAAACGGCGCAATGTACAAGGCTCGATACACCTTCGGGTACAAAATTTAGAGAGCAAAGCCGCGCGCGTGCGGACTCAACCATCCACTACGACTACGTACACCTATACACTTACACACACGTACACACACGTTGCTTTTTACCCGAAAGAAAGAAAAAAGAAAATCGACTTTTCGCACCCTTCGAGAGAGGACGGACGGACGAACGGCACGATCCTTTCGGGCGGAAGGTTTTTCATGCATGCGCAAGCGCGTTACGCGCTATTTCGGAGCTATCGTTTGGAAAGGGAAGGATATATACTTATAAAAATATTTTTTTTTTTGCAACTAAGATGAATACGACAAATTACGTTCCACAGGCACAGCGGATCGAAGTATGGGACTGCGAAAATCGACAAATTGTACGAAAGTTCCTGTCGAAAGCTAAATTGCCCGATGATGTTGACCCCAGATTAGTCCCGGTAGTGGGCACAAATAACGAAATTCGCGTTTTACCAATAGCTTTCTCCACTTCCGATATTGGCCGTTCCGTCGAACAACCTATACGCAAGAAAAAGAAAAAAAGAACTCGTATATCCAAAGGAAGGAGGATGCTGAGTAGAATTTATCACGAAGCTAATGAAAATGCGAAAAATAATAACACTAATATTCGTATTGAAAAGCAAGTGGTTAGTCATAATTCTGTAAAAATGTCTTGCTCTCATTTTTTTTTATGTACTTAATTTTGATTTCTTTTTTAGTTGAAATCGAAATACGAAAATTTAATGAAAGATCGAAAAGATCCAAATAAGAAGCCGTTCATAACAAATGTGGACGATCAATTAATGGAAATTTTTAAATGCCCCATATGCCTGCGGTATCTCTTACCGTTGCCAATTAGGTGCAGTAATTCTCATGTCTTCTGCAAAACATGCCATGCTCGTATAGAAGAAAACAGATGGGGCCAAAAGGAATGCCCATTGTGTCGAACACAGGATTTTCGCGATGCTCTCGATGTCAAAAAACTATCAGAAATGTACAGGTATCCATGCCTGAACGACGGATGTGACGGTGTTTTTAGTTCAGAGGACATACATCAACACCAACTGAACTGTGATAAAGATCCCGACAACACGAGAGCTAAACGCGAACCGAGTCCGGAACAACATATACCGTTCAACCTAACAGACTTTATTGAAGCTGACGAACCGGTACATCGAGCTGTAGCACTAGCACGGAGAGAAATGCCACCATCTCCTTGGCAATTACGAACTTGGCGTCGACTTACAAATATCATACCTTCTGGAGCCGAAAACGACGTAGAAGTCGTAGGAACTCAAAGCGAGCGAATCCGAAAGTATCGTCTTCGGCAGTTAAATCACGCGCGTCACTAACCTTACGCGCGTCACTAACCTTACTTTATAGGTAAAGTAACTTCACCAGCCCGATTAATCGGGCTGTGTGGAGAAATAAATGCCTTGGGAAAGGTTGAGGTGGCGTCGCGCGACGAACGGGAGGCTATCAACGCTCTCATCGTTAAGCCTGTGTCGTCGTCGGCGTGGAAAAGAAGTAAACGATTTATTTGGGGGAAAGTAACATACTCCAGACGAATCAATGTAATTTAGTTTATACATCCAGCAGACAGAGAGAGATTCGAGAAAACCCTCGACGGCTGCAGAGGAGGATCTGCTCTCTTCCCCCTTTTCTCAGATTGTCCAGATCAAGGGTTGTAAGATAATAATACGCGAGGCCGGCAACGATCCTTATAAGGCCTTCGTCGAATTCACAAATCATCAGTGCGGCGCTACGGCCCTCGCCGCTATGAATCAGCGAGTCTTCCTCGACAAGAAGATGAAGGTATGTTGATGAAGCTGATGTGAGGTTAGAAGTAGGAGAATTGAGAGAGAAAAGAGTCTCGCGATGAGTCTGAAGATTGCAACGTTTGAATACAACGAAATAAAAACAGTAATTGATTTTACTTCAAGTTTCTATCAATTAATATTAATTTTGCACGTGGATTTAGTATTTATAAAAGAGGTTCAAGTAACATTCTCATTGTTTAACAATTTTAATTACTTGAAGAAAATTTTTTCTTTGCACTACAACGATGTAAACTTCAAACGCATGTCTGGCAAGCAAAACCAGCAACATACTGCTAATCTACTACCCATATCATATGTTGTCCTCCCTTCTACGTCCGCAAAGTCTAAGCGCTGGCCTTTGACTGTATACACCGAGCGAGTTCTTATACCATGCGCCGGAACAATACATACGCGCCCCGATATGCGTGTGACTTTCTGCACTTTAAAGACTCGTGTAGATCATTTTTACCATTTTAGAGTTTCAATATTCGGTTCATTTTTATTTAAACAAAAATCATAAACATTTTGATGTATATAAATTGATAAGCTTTTGTATTTTCTTACTAATTGCGACGTCCATTACATTACTATAATAATAACATCCATTTTTCATTTTGATAAACATATTAAATGATTTTATATATATATATATATATATATATATATATATATATATATATATATATATATATATATATATATATATATATATATATATATATATATATATATTATAATGGTAAACATGACTTTAAGCCAACAAAATTCAATATTCATTATGTTTGCATCAAAATCGATTCACTATCATCTATCGTTTCAACCTTAAGCACAAATTATATTTATTACCAGGACTTTTCTATTTCAATTTCCTCAGCATTGGATAAGAATGTTCTTTAGTGAAATAGGGAACCCCTGTTTTTTTAGTCTATTGGACTTTTTTCACGTGTGCGTGCGCGCGCGCGCGCGCGTGTGTGTATATGTGAGAAAATTTATATATTATATTTACTATTATATTATAACTACAAATATAAAATGAATTAATTACTTTCTATACGCATCTAAATAATAATAAGATTTAAATAAACAATAAGTAATTAAATTAAGGGGCATAGCGCCATTTAGAAGCGAACCTTTAATGTTCTCCAAAAGAACATCACGCATTAGAGTTTTGTAGCGCTTAAGTCGGTGTTCGATGCCCCACAAAAGGCGATGGCGCGCTCTTATATCGGCACCGCGCTCGTGTGATGCTCTCCGCTTCAAATTGTCGTGTTCTCCAGTTGGAGATTTTCTGTCCGATTTTCAAGGTCCGTGAATACATCTTGACTCGCCCCCCCCCCCGCCCCCCATAAATACGCGCATATTTCTCAATTTCCAGAAACTCAAGAAAATGTATTTTTCCACTTTATATTTCAATAAAAATAATATATTTTTTGTTAATGTCATCATATTACTAAATGGCTAAATTCTTGTTTTGACTATACTTTTCATATTTATGAAGTAGATTCTTCATAAATAATAAAAATTAATAATCATTACCATTCTGCACGTGTAAATAATCGGGTACATATATATATATATTTTTATTAATAAAAACAAATAATCATTTGCGCTGAATAGTTCAAGTTCACTTCCCATTTCTAAGTGAGTATTTACCAAATCGCTCGAGTTCCGAGAATTTCCTTGAAAATTGGCTGCAGCCGGGTCCTCCCTTCGCGCGCTACTTTCGCAGCTCGTTGCGTCACCTACTTCACCCTTATACCCGTACCTGCTTGTTTTTCAGACCGCGGCAAAAAACCCCTATACCCCCCTCCAGCGACAATCTCTTCGCGTCGCTCGAGTCTGCGCTCGAGTCCGCGCGCGAGGACGGAGGACAGCTGGCCTGCGGCACGCTATACCTACCTATAGGTTACAAAGTTGAGCAACACGGCGAAATACAGCGGCAGAGGACGGCGCATCAGTACGTTAAAATCTGCGGCATCGATTATTTCCTCAAAAGGTACTTTTCAATACGTAAGCTATACACAACTTTATTATCCGTTTTATCTGAAATTTGGATTACGCGATTTTTCGACTCTTTTACGTAATGCTCTTTACGACTTTTATAACGTTTGCATTGTGATTCTTGATGTCACGAATATATCATATCAATCGCGAATATATCTTGTGTATAATGCCGATGCAAAATGTTATTGGATTTTGCTATATTCGACTTTTACCATAATCAAAGTCTAACAAACCACTCGAGTTCCCAGAATCCCGTGAAAATCGCAACGGCATTTAGCTCCACCCCTCTCGTTTACCCCCTGAGAGCGCGCAGGAGACATTCACTCTCATTGAGTGTTCCCCTTCGCTTAGAGGGCCACTTTATGGGCTCTTTGCAGCAACGAAATGAAGAGTGTATGTCCGTTTAAAAAAATCGTATTATGGGCCCTGAAATAAACATCACGTTTTTTGATTGAGCAGCCTCTACGTTCAAGAAGTCGCACGCATCAAACCGGGGGGGGGTCCAGAGTTTCGACGATTCACTATAAAATTGAAGTCAACTATAGATATTTTTCAGTTCGACAAATGATAATGCAGATTGTTCTTAATTTCGAAATTCTAAATTACGAAAATCATATTTACGAATGTAACACTTCACCTACTGTCCAAAACATCGAATTTCATTAATAGAATTTTAATAGGGGTACAATATAGATACTTCGAAATAAATCATTAGAAACAGCTTATATTTGCTTTGAGGTCGTATTGATGAAATTCGACGTTTTGGACAGTAGGTGAACTGTTACATTCGAAAATATGATTTTCGTAACTTAGAATTTCGAAATTAAAAACAATCTGCATTATCATTTGTCGAACTGAAAAACGTCTATAGTTGACTTCAATTTTATAGTGAATCGTCGAAACTTTGGACCCCCCCCATCAAACCGACGTTTGGGTAATGGGGCTACGATTACATGTTGCCCACCCCCTTGTCATCCGTCGTACCGAAGCGCTCGCCTTTTACCGTATATAAATCGAGCAAGTTTTTATGCCATGCGTCGTGACAATACATACGCGCCTCGATACGCGTGTAACTTTCCGAACATTCAAAGGCTCATCTACATCATTAAATTTATGTTATTTTTAAGTTTCAATATTTCGGTCATTTTTATTTCAACAAAATTATAAGCCTTTGTCTTTTCTCATTATTCGCGACGATTCATTCAACTGCTATAATAATAATGCCCGACCTATTTTTAATTTTTATATAGTAATAAGCCAACACAAAATTCAATATTCATTCAATTTGCATAGAAATCTTATTCACTATCTATCGTTTCGAGAAAAAAAGTTAAAACTGAGCCAAGCGCATAAGAACGTTTCATCTCGGCTTCGCGCGTAAAAAAGTTCCAACTCGGCTTCGCGCGTAAGAAAGTTACAACTCGGCTTCGCGTATAAGAAAGTTTCAACTCGGCTTCGCTCGTTAAAAGGTTACAAATTGACTTGACGCGTAAGAAGGTTCAACTGTAAAAGTGCAACTCGGGCGCTTTGTTTTTTCATAGACGTTTGAGGTGAGAGAAGCTGTAGAGACCTAAAGAATTTCTCTTCTGTATCCGAGTGTAAGATTCCTTATTCTCTAGGAAAATCAATTTTATAAAAAATTATTTATACTCAAAAGTGTATGAGTATGAGTCCTAGTTGGAACCTTTTTCGGAGTTGTGACCTTTTTCATACGAGCCGAAAAAATTATGTATACTACCAGGATCACAATCATGTAGGTATGTGTTTCATGACATAATTTGGCAAAACGAAGCCTTCCCATGAGCTCAAAGTTTATAATGCTGTATTTCGTATCGATTCCCACGTTGCATTACATTTATACCTTGTATTTTTATCATCTAGGAGTTTTAAGTAATTATCAAATTCAATAATTATTAGCAGTTAGAATTTGAGTTTTGGTTTAGTTCCAAATTCACGGTACTAGGCGCGGGCATAATTTATGTATATTACCAGTGCTTTAACCATTTATGGTTTTCATCGTATAGTTAAAAAAAAAAACAACTTTCTTATTAGTATATGATTAAGGTATTGCATTTTTTTATCGACTCTCACATTTCATTATCTCATTAAACACTGCGATATATAGATTTTTCAATTTCATAAACGTAATGTTTTAACCAATTATAAAATTTTCGATAATCATTATCATTTCGCATCTGAATAAAATTGAGTTTTATGTTTATATCATCAAACGCAAGCATATCTTGTGTATATTGCCGGTAAAAAATGATATTTAAATTAGCTATATTTAAATTTAGAAGTCGGCATTATCAGCAATGAAATAAAGAGCGTAGCTGCTTCCTTTTCAAAGAATTCTTTTATGGACCCTGGAAAAACATCGCGATTGTGTTTTGAATAGCGTCTACGTTCGAGAACTCGAACGTCTCAAGGCAGCATTTGTATATCAGCGCCGCTATCATATGTTGACCTCCCTTCTACATTCGCGAAGTCCAAGCGCTGACCTTTGACTGTATAATATCGAGCGAGTTCTTATACCATGCACCGAAACAATACATACGCGCCTCGCGATACGCGTGTGACTTTCTGAACTTCGAAGACTCGTGTAGATCATTTTTACCATTTTAGAGAGTTTCAATATTCTGTTCATTTTTATTTACGTGAAAACTTCTAGAAACACTTTTGATTACGATGAATTATTTTTCATCAGAATAAAAGTGAACAATAATAAAATTCCTAAAGTAGGATTGTAAAATTTATAATGTAAATTATTTATTACAATGAATATTAATTTAGTATAAATAAACATGATTTTTCTCAGTGAGCGAATAATCCGCCAAAGGAATAATGACAATGACCACAGACAAGAGCAGCAGCAAGATCGTCCTCGGCAGGGAAATCGCGCGCGTCACTAACCTTACCTATAAGCAATCACTTCACCGGCCCAATTAAACGGGCCGTGTGGAGAAATAAATGCCTTGGGAAAGGTTGAGGTGGCGTCGCCCGACGAACGGGAGGCTATCAACGCTCTCATCGTTAAGTCTGTGTCGCCGTTGTCGCCGTGGGCAAAGGTAAACTTTTTATTTGGGGAAAAGTAAAGGGCTTTGGACGAACTAATGTAGTTTAGACACATATCTGGTAAAGTCTAGGAAACGTTTTTTTTTACTTGCGCGTAATGTTTACCAGGCAAGAATATATGGACAGTGACTTCATATGCCCACGTCTCTGTTGGCATGTACGGCCAACGGCTAGTGCCGTTGTATGCGAATTCGAACGCCTGACAAACGACGATGGGTCTCTGTATATCGGCGCCACGTTCATCTTTTGCCCTCCCCTCCAACTCTGCTGTGATCTCGGGCTGGCTTTCAAACCGTCCACGGACCAATTTCCCATGTAATGCGCTTCGACTATATATGGGGAAATCCATGAAACTTTTAACTTTTGTGTAACTATTGTTTTTAAATAATTTACTGCTGCTATTCAAATACCGTGCTAAGAACATTAACGGAAAAGTGTGTAACATCTTTAATTTTTACGTAGAAAACCAGCCCTCTAATCCATATGAGTGTACCTCGCACAGCACAATGCAGGGATGCATTAAACTGTCAAAAAAGGTACCTTTTTAAAAATGGAACCTTTTTTGAGAGTTTTATGCATACCAGCATTGTGGTGTACGTGGCACAATAATACGGATTACAGGACTGGTTTTCTACGTTCAAATTGAAGATGTTATACCCTGATTCGCTTATGTGCTTAGTACGACATTTTAATAGCAGCAGAAAATTACGTAAGAAAATAGTCACACAAAAGTTTAAAGTTTCATGGATTTTCTCCTATACGATAAATATTACGTTCAGCAGAAGTAAATGTTATGATGTTGACTTCGTCATTTTAATGAAAATTATAGTTTAAGGAAAATGCTATCTTGCTAAATCATTGTCTCATTACATAAAATTTTTACAGTATTCAATATTTTTATTTTTAATATGATTTTAAATATAGAAAATTTACTTGTTTTTTAAATGATTAAAGATTTGATTTTATTCTATTTTAACATAAATTTCCTTCAATAAATAAGTTCAAAACGAATTGTTATGCTTCAACAGGCCACAAAACGTAAACAAAATATGTTTATAAAACAAATAGAAAATATTCGAAATTTAATTTTATAGGTTCTTTAGTTGGCGGGTAATGCATCAAAGGATTTGAATGTAAAGCCTATTACACCTAGACATTTACAGCAGGCTATTCGTGGTGACGAAGAACTGGACATAATTACCAACTAGGCACCTTTTGCTGGTGGTGGTATGTTACTTATGCACATTGTAACGATTAGAAAGAGAACAATATGCGCAGCCCCGTCTTTACGGTCAAATCGGCATTCTCGAAGGTATTTTTCAATACATAAGTTCTATATTTTTTATTTTAAATATTTGATTATTTTACATGTATTTTCTCATAATTTTTATGCGTGTCAATGTAGTCTCATTGCAATGTTAATATTTTCAAATTATTCGTTAACTGCTGCTTTGAAAACTTATTGTAAAATATTTCTGAAAAACACTAATTTAAATAATTAGTATAAATAAACATGATTTTTCTCAGCGAGCGAATGATCCGCCAAAGGAATAATGACAATGCCCACAGACAACAGCAGCAGCAAGATCGTCTTCGGCAGGGAAATCGCGCGCGTCACTAACCTTACCTATAAGCAATCACTTCACCGGTCCGATTAATCGGGCTGTGTGGAGAAATAAATGCCTTGGTAAAGGTTGAGGTGGCGTCGCGCGACACCCTGTTTCGTTTATGTGCTTAGTACGTCATTTTAATAGCAGCAGAAAATTACGTAAAAAAAACTTTACGCGCAAGTCACACAAAAGTTTAAAGTTTCATGGATTTTCTCCTATACGATAAATATTACGTTCAATACAGTGACGCCGTACGTTATATCTATTAAAATATAGTCACATGTTACGAACACAGCTAAACCTACTTATATTAAAAATATATTGTAGTTGTGCCTAGCCAAACAGTTTAATTTTATAAAAAACCACGTTTTAGAAATAGTCATTCAATACGCTATACTAAGAGATACAAAAATGCACATATATCAACGACGTCTTGATCTACTCCTTTTTACATAAATGGATGAATTAAAGGAGTTCTCAATACATTGGCATGTGGCTTTATTAGAATATTGCGATACTAGTGCGATAAATCTGATTATTGCACGAGTGTAAGTTTGTCGCCCGAGCAAAGAGAGCGTAAAAATCACAATCATGCGAGAATTATATTTATCGCGTGTATCCAACATTATTTTTTGATACTATCAAAAATAGGATAGAACTAGGGTGGCCGAGTCCCCCTGCGCGTCTTCGACACGCCCCCCTCCCCGTCCCCCGTCCTTACACACAGACCTGTTCCTCACTTCGCTCGTCATCCTCCCCCTCCCTACACGGAGAGAAATTTTGTAGTGAAAATTACAAATATTCGAGACTAAATTACCAGTTTCTATGGTAATGGATGGACAGACTGACAATTTCAAACTTTTTACCAAAGTGCCTTGGTAAAATTTTTTTTTAGTTAATTTAAATTAAAAAAATGAACTTTTTTTATCCATATTGATGGATATATAGTATTTTAATATAGAAATAGAAACAGAAACAAGGATGAAAAAACATTAAACTGAAAAAAATTTTTACGGAAGCGGGATTCGATCCGACGATCTTTGGGTTGAGAGTCCGACGTTCTACCGACTGCGCCACGGAAGCTGTTACCAACAGTCATTTGAATCGCCGTTATTACTTACTGAAAATATGTGTATTGTTTTCATTTTAACGTCGCGCACGCCTCTAGTATCAATCTTCTGAAACACAATAATGCGCAGTGCGCATGCGCGAATACACAAATACCAGGTTATTTGGTAAAATTTATCAGTTTTCTTAGTAAAAATTCTTAGGTTACCTTGTAAAAATGACTAGATCTCAATTTGTACCAGTGTGTCTGGTAATTTTTATTCCGATAATTTGGTATTTTTTTTAAGTGGTTATGGTAGTTTTTTCTGGGAAACTTATAAATTTTATTAGAAACCTAGGAATATCACGGCTTTTGACAGTCTATCCATGCACTACCAAGGCACCTTGGTAATTCTTACTCTAAAATTTCTCTCCGTGTAGTAAAAACTTTGTTTTTACATAATAGGCACGACCGCAATACTCAGGAGAATTTTACAATTTTGCTATTGTAAAATTTGTAATACTTTACTTTCATAATTTTTATTGTAATAAAAATAATCGTTTTTTACAAGGCTGGCTCTTCACGAATTGATTCTGCATGAATTCTTTTTAAATAGTATACGGGAAACTACTGTTTTAGGTGTCTCTTTCTTTCTTTTTATTACTAATGGCTTTTTGGGTACTAATGAGACTCCGTTGTGCCACAATCCATTTAGGTGTGTTTAGTCATTAACTATAGGGTGGGCGAAATGAAAACATGAACACTTCTAATCAATAAAAAAATTCGAACGTAAATTTGATACAGTTTTAACGAATGGTGGGCTCAACTACAGGGGAAAACAATATTCGTGGGTATTCCTATAATTACATATATGGGTAACTTCACGTCAACTGTGACAGGTCAACATTTTAAAATTGTTAAACATAGGTTTTATTAGTTACAAATTAGCCCGAAAACACAAATGTGAAGTTTTAGAGCATAATATTAAGTTGGTCAAAAGTTAGAATGGAATGAAAATTTTAAAATTTTGAACTTTTTCATAAATCTGTAATTTTTATGATTTTTTTCAATCATAAAATTTGAAATTTTTTGTATAGCACATTAAATGGGGAAAAGTTTTCAAATTGCAAATAGAATTCCTCAGAATTTTTCTAGATCGATACCAATAATTTTACTAATTTATACGTGACAAAACACCATTCAAAATATGATTAGAGCGAATGCGACAATCTCAATATCTCTCACCAAAGGGAAAAAATTACACTGAGAGAAAAATGTTGTTATTGTTAACATATTTATCTATTTGATTAGAATTGCAATATTGTAACTGTTACAATCAATATTGTAACTGTTACAATATCAATGTTTACCAGTAACATATGGTATATTAACTGTTACAATGCCTATATTTGGTCATGTTTAAACATACGCATGTTAACAGTTACAGTGCCATGTTAACACTAAACAAATCCTTCTCTCAGTGTAATAAAAATTATTTCCTTTAAAAAAAAAAAAAAAAAAAAACTTGAAGGATAGTATTTAAAAAATACTACTGACATTGACATCAAATGCCTCGACTGATAGCTGAGGTTTTGTAATTCAAAGGTCTCGACTAAAATCTCTTCAAATTTTCTCTCCGTGTAGGTGCGTTATCAAGCGCGGCTCGAGCAGAGGCTTGCCTTCCCGCGAATAGCGCTCCCTTTGCTCCAGCCGCTTGCCATTGGCCGTTACCACGGCCGTTGCTACGATACCACGGCCGTTGCCACGATACCACGGCAGCGAAACGCTTTCCGCGAGGCAGAATCGCCGCTCTCGTGTTTCAGACCTATCTGCTGGCCATCGGCCGCTGGTTTCTCTGCGCGAAGCCGCGGCAGCGAAACGCTTCCCGCTCTTATCGCTCTCTTTGCTTACTCCCAGGAGGAGCACCGAGCACGACGCATCAGCACCAGTAGACTTGGAGCTAGGAGACATCAGGACTTCCAATGACGTCCGCGAAACGCTTTCACCCGCGCTCATAAATTAAGTATTCACATTTTGTCCAGCAGCCGGGCCACCCTGCTGCCAGATTATCGTCCGACACAAGGTAATTCGAAAACGAAATCTTGATCTACTCCTTTTTATATAAAAGAAATCAGTATATTACTTAATAAAATCGCGCGCATCACTCAACTTACCTATAGGTGAAAAAACTTCACCGGCCCGATTAATCGGGCTGTCAAAATATTTCACGAAAGGTTATAAGGAAACATTTTAAAAACATTTCCTGTATCATTGTCTGAAACATTTTAGCAAAGTTTACGCAACGTTTTGATTACGAAATAGACATCGTGAAAAAGCATTTCAAGAAATGTTACTGCAAGTTTTTCCGAAGCCTTCCCGAAATTTTTTTTGAAAAAATTCTTAGAGAAACATTTCATGAAATATTACGAAAAGTTATCAAAAACATTTCTTGGAAATATTTTTTTATGATACTGAAAATGTATAAAATATTTGTGAAACCTTGCCAAAGTATTTCACGAAAGGTTATAAGGAAACATTTTAAAAACATTTCCTGTATCATTGTCTGAAACGTTTTAGCAAAGTTTACGCAACGTTTTGGTTAGGAAATAGACATCGTGAAAAAGCATTTCAAGAAATGTTACTGCAAGGTTTTCTAAAGCCTTCCCGAAATTTTTTTTGAAAAAATTCTTAAAGAAACATTTCATGAAATATTACGAAAAGGTTTTCAAAAGCTTTTTTAGAAAGATTTTTTTATGAAACTGAAAATGTATAAAATATTTGTGGAACCTTTCAAAAATATTTCACGAAGGTTATAAGGAAACATTTCAAAAACTTTTTCTGTATCATTGCCTAAAACGTTTTAGCAAAGTTTTCGCAACGTTTCTGATACGGAATAGACACAGAGGAAAAGCATTTCAAGAAATGTTACTGCAAGGTTTTCCAAAGCCTTCCCGAAATTTTTTTTGAAAAAATTCTTATAGAAACATTTCATGAAATATTACGAAAAGGTTTTCAAAAGCTTTCTTAGAAAGATTTTTTTATGAAACTGAAAATGTATAAAATATTTGTGAAACCTTTCAAAAATATTTCAGGAAGGTTATAAGGAAACATTTCACAAACTTTTTCTGTATCATTGCCTAAAACGTTTTAGCAAAGATTTCGCAACGTTTCTGATACGCAATATCCCACATAGCATGAAAAGTTTTGGTGAAACCTTTCAAGAAATATTTCATGAAAAGCTTGCCACAACCTTGCAGCAATATTACAGAAACCTCTCAAAAATATTTTCAGAAAGATTTCAGGAAACCTTACCGAAACATTTTAAAAACTTTTCAATGAATGTTAAAAGTAGACCATCAAAATATATTTCATGAAATAATACTGCGAGCTTTTCTAAAGCTTTCATGAAATCTTTCTTACAACGTCTCTGAAAAGAAACGTGTAATATTTCATGAAATATTATGGAAAGGTGTTGAAAAAATGTCTCAAAATATGTGTTTGTTCCTACAGAACCATTCAAGAAACATTCTTAAAACCTTACAAAAATATTTCACGAAAGGTTATAAGGTAACCTTTCCAAAACATTTCCTGTCTCATTGTATGAAACGTTTTAGCAAAGTTTACGCAACGTTTTGCAAACGCACTTCAAGAAATGTTACTGCAAGGTTTTACAAAGCTTTCCCGGAATTTTTAGCGCAAACTTCCTATAAAGAAACATTTCATGAAATGTTACGAAAAGGTTTGAAAAAGATTTCTTGGAAGGATTTTTTTATGAAACTGAAAATTAAAAAAAATATTTCCGAAACCTTTTAAAAATATTTCACTAAAAGTTATAAGGAAGCTTTCAAAAACACTTCCTGTATCATTTTCTGAAACCTTTTAGCAAAGTTTACGCAACGTTTTGGATGCGATATTGACATCGTGAAAACGCATTTCAAGAAATGTTAACGCAAGGTTTTACAAGGCTTTCCCGAAATTTTTCTCGCAAACTTTCTATAAAGAAACCTTTCATGAAATGTTACGAAAAGGTTTAAAAAAGAATTCTTGGTAGAATTTTTTTATGAAACCGAAAATGTAAAAAAATATTTCCGAAACCTAGCAAAAATATTTCACGAAAAGTTATAAGGAAGCTTTCAAAAACATTTCCTGTATGATTTTCTGAAACGTTTTAGCAAAGTTTTAGCAACGTTTTGGATACGATATTGGCATCGTGAAAAGGCATTTCAAGAAATGTTACTGCAAGGTTTTACAAGACTTTCCGGAATTTCTATAGCAAACCTTCTACAAAGAAACATTTCATGAAATGTTACGAAAAGGTTTGAAAAAGATTTCTTGGTAGAATTTTTTTATGAAACTGAAAATGTAAAAAAATATTTCCAAAAGCTTTTAAAAATATTTCATGAAAAGTTATAAGAAACCCTTTCAAAAGAATTTCTATATCATTGCTTCAAATGTTTCCACAATGTTTTCGCAATTTTTTGATACGGTATAGACATCATGAAAATGCATTTCAAGAAATGTTACTGCAAGGATTTACAAGGCTTTCCCGAAATTTTTAGCGCAAATTTTCTATAAAGAAACATTTCATGAAATGTTACGAAAAGGTTTCAAAAAGATTTCTTGAAGTATTATTTTATGAAACCTGAAAATGTAAAAAAATATTTCCGAAACCCTGCAAAAATATTTCACGAAAAGTTATAAGGAAGCCTTCAAAAACATTTTCTGAAACATTTTCTGAAACCTTTTAGTAAAGTTTACGCAACGTTTTGGATGCGATATTGAAATCGTGAAAACGCATTTCAAGAAATGTTAATGCAAGGTTTTACAAGGCTTTCCCGAATTTTTTTCGGAAACTTTCTATAAAGAAACATTTCATAAAATATTACGAAAAGCTTTCAAAAAGATTTCTTGGAAGTATTTTTTTATGAAACTGAAAATGTAAAAAAATATTTCTGAAACCATGCAAAAATATTTCCTTTCCCGAAAAGTTATAAGGAAGCTTTCAAAAACATTTCCTGTATCATTTTCTGAAACGTTTTCGCAAAGTTTTCGCAACGTTTTCGATACGATATTGACAGCGTATAAACGCATTTCAAGAAATGTTACTGCAAGGATTTACGAAGCTTTCCCGAAATTTTTCTCGCAAACTTTCTCTAAAGAAACATTTCATGAAATGTTACGATAAGGTTTGAAAAAGATTTCTTGGAAGAATTTTTTTATGAAAATGAAAATGTAAATAAATATTTCCGAAATCTTGCAAAAATATTTCGCGAAATGTTATAACGAAATCTTTCAAAAACATTTCCTGCATCATTTTCTGAAACGTTATTGCAAAGTTTTCGCAACGTTTTCGATATGAATTGACATCGTAAAAACGCATTTCAAGAAATATTACTGCAAGGATTTACGAAGCTTTCCCGAAATTTTTCTTGCAAACTTTCTCTAAAGAAATATTTCATGAAATATTACGAAAACGTTTCAAAAAGTTTACTTGGAAAGATTTTTTTATGAAACTGAAAATGTAAAAAAATATTTCGGAAAGCTTGCAAAATCATGTCACGAAAAGTTATAAGGAAGCTTTCAAAAACCTTTCCTGTATCATTCTTACACGCCCTCCGGTCTTAAAGCCATTTTAACTAAAACGTAGATCCCTAACTTATCGGCACATAAATATTATGTTTTTTATCACATCTAAAAAAAAATTTTAGGAAAAAGCGTTTTTTCACACCCACCGAAATTGGTTTAAGCATACTGTATTAAATTCCCAAATGATTCCATCCATTAGATTTTTCCAAAAACGTTTTCCAAATTAGTAATTAACCCGAACAAAGCATGAAACATTTCAAAATCCATTTTATAAAAATCTAATTAATGCAATGATTTAAAAATTTAATAGGGCATTTCACTTAATGTTATGTCGGAGAGCATGAAGAACGCTTTTTCTAAAATTCTTGTTTAAATACGATAAAAGAATTAAAGTTTAGGTGCCGGTAAGGTAGGGATCATGTCGGTACTTCGCATGGCCTTAACAAAAGAATTAGTTGAGTCTATTAAATATCATAGTCGAAACTACTCAATATGTTGTCTTTTAATCAAATGTTTGTAATTTTTATTCAAGTTTACTCTATACTTAGCTAAAATTAAAATTTTGTACGGTAGAAGCGTTGCGTAGCGTAGTGGTTAGAGCGTCAGCCTTGTAATCCGAGGGTCTCGAGTTCGATCCCACCTTAGGTCAAAATTTTTTTCTGCGTTTTTTCTGTAAGATAATTTGTAAATGCGAAATTGCGAGCGATAATTAATATAAATTAATGCAAATATATAATAATTTAATATTAAAAAACATATCTGATATAATAACTATTCATATATATTAAGTTGCAGGAGTTCAGGAAAGATCATCAACTTGAAAAGTCTACAAGGAAAAAACTTGTTTTCAAAATTGTTAAAAAAAAATATTAAAACATTTCTATTTCCGATTTCTTTTGAAAAATATTTTTTTAAATCTTTTTAAAATGTTTCAAAAACCTTACTTGATGGTTTTGAGACCTCTTAGAAACTTGCGTAAAACATTGTCGTATCCTTTCAGAAATATTTCACAGAACTTTTCAGGAAACCTTTCCAATATCTTTCACAAAATATTTCTTGAAATATTTTTTAAATATTTCAAAAACCTTATGTGATGATTTGGCAACCTCTTAGAAACTTGCGTAAAACGTGGTCGTAACCTTTCAGAAATATTTCACAGAACTTTTCAGGAAACCTTTCGAAAAATATTTTTGTAAATCTTTTTGAAATATTTCAGAAAACTTTCGTGATGGTTTAGAGACCTCTTAGAAACTTGCGTAAAACATTGTCGTAACATTTCAGAAATATTTCACAGAACTTTTTCAAGAAACCTTTCAGATACCTTTCGAAAAATATTTTTGTAAATCTTTTTAAAATATTTCAGAAACCTTTCGTCATAGTTTTCAGACCTCTTAGAAACTTGCATAAAACATTGCCGTAACATTTCAGAAATATTTCACAGAACTTATTAGGAAACCATTAAGATACCTTTCGAAAAATGTTTTTTTAAAACTTGTTGAAATATTTTGAAAAGTTTTCGTGATGGTTTTGAGACCGCTTAGAAACTTGTGTAGAACATTGTCGTAACTTTTCAGAAATATTTCACAGAACTTTTCAGGAAACTTTTCAGATACCTTTCGAAAAATATTTTTTGAAAACTTGTTGAAATATTTTGAAAAGTTTTCGTAATGTGTTGAGACATCTGAGGCACTTGCATAAAATATTGTCACAACCTTTCAGAAATATGTCTTGTAACTTTTCAGGAAAAGCTTTCAGAAAATATTTCCAGAATTCTTTTTAAAACGATTTAAAAACCTTTCATGAAATTTTTGGGCATCTGAGGCACTTTCCTGAAACATTGTCAAAACCTTTTAGAAAACTTTCATGTAACCTTTTAGGAAAGGTGTCAAATATATTTCAAGAAATATTTTTGAACGTTTATTGCACGGACATATGAACCTTTTAGAAACCTTTTTCCGAAATATTTTTGCAAGGTTTCCAACCTTTCATGAAACCTTTTGAAAACCTTGCAGAAACATTTCGTGCTATGTGAGCATTGCCTTACTTAATTGATACAGATTTGAAACGGTTTAGTCAGTGTACTCGTTTTTTGATTTTTTTTCATATTTATAGTGTGGACGTGACAGGTATAAACGGGTTTCCAATGTATACAATCATAATACCAACAATATTGTTATACATACGAACAGGAGAAAAACAAAATAAAAGCTTGTACTAATATGTAATATGTTAACTTTTGCCTAAATTTAAGATTGCCTAAATTTAAATTCTTACGGAGAATTATCTATTTGCATTTATACGACATAGGCGACTTGTTAAATCTTCCAAATTTTTAAAAATCAGTTTTGTGTAATAGTTTATGCTTATTGTGGGAACGTTACTTTTTAAATATTTCAGATTATAAATTTGTTGTAGGGAATTAATTATTTTGAATTTATTTGGCCGTCAAGTTTTGTAAATTAAAATTTGTACAATTATTTTTAAATTCTCATGGGAAATAATGTATTTTATTGCTATTAATCTATCAAAATGTATTTTAAAGAAGTTTATTATTTTTAGTAAATTAACGAATTTATAAGTATCGTTTATTTACAATTGCTTTGAATATTTATATACTTAAATTAATTTATCATCAGTTTTTTTTACAAATTTTTTATCAATTATAATTTCCCCCAATACTCAACATATAACATATGCTGATCTTTATAGAGTCCCTCACTGTTATCTACAAATGCGTCCTTTTTCAAGAGTTTGAGTGACTACTCGTATCGACGAGGCCGTGTGCGCATTATCGCGCTACCCTCTCGAGCTTGTCCGCGCTCCCGTTTTTACAGGCATTCTTCGGGGGTTCTCACGTATACGAATTAGCTGTCTTTACCTTATTTAATTAATAACCATTATGAAAAAGTTTTTGATTTTAGACTATCAATTCTATCGAATTCTTGATGCTAATAGTGACGCGACATCATAAGAATCACGTGTCCGCCGAGTGGCTCATGAACTCCTACCCACGTAGGGATAGCCGACTACCGATGTCCGAGGCATTTTGTCCTCGTCATCATCTTGTCAAGTCAAAAATTTTTTTTACCAAAATCGACTTTAAACATCTAAATTTTCAAAAATCAGCTTTATGTAATTTTTTTTATGCTTATAGTGTAAACATCACTTTTTAAATATTTGAGATTAAATATTTCTCGTGGTAAATTATTTATTTTTAATTTATTTGGACAACGCAAATTTTATAAAATAAAATCTTTTACAGGTATTTCTACTTTTTCACGTTTTTAGCGGGAACCTGACTTTTCTGAAATCTTATTTTTTGAAATTCGCATAAAAAATTATTTATTTTATTGCTATCTAGGGTAGCGGTGGGAGTTACTGTGTGGTTAACATAACCTCTCAGATATTTAGTCCAGTATAATCGTACAGTGAACAATATGTTAAGCATTTAACTCATTTTATTAATTAGAATATATATCTTGATCCATTAACACCTAATGTTTTACTCAAAATCAACCTTAAATGTTGCAATATCAATATGAACTTTGGGTGCTGCGTGCGGCAATTACTGACATCCCATAAGAACACGGCTTTTAATTACGGCGCCTCGGTTACCACGCTCTGTGTTAAAAGATAGGACGCCGTAACTGGGGAGGGCACAGTAACTCCCACATCTACCCTATTTATCAAAATTTATTTTTCGAAGCTTAATTTAAATAGAAGCTTAGAAGCTTTTTATATTAAGTAAATTAACAAAATTCTAAGTATTTTTCGTGTATAATTTTAAAATTGCTTTAAAAAATGTCACTAGTAAATTTATCATTCGCTTTTAACTAATCTTTATTCAAATATATAATGGACGCCCAGCACTCTACGTTATGCTCTTTCCTTTTTATTTATCTTTATAGATTCCCTCACTGTTATTTACGAATACGTCGTTTTTCGAGAGATGTAGTGACTGCTCGTATTGATGACGCCGTGTACGCATTAGTGCCGTCCTCCAGCGAGATCGCGCAACCACTTTTGCCGGCATCCCTAAGAAACTGTCGTGCAAGAGTCTAATGCCTTTGCTTTATTTAATGAACTGCTTTTTATAAAACATTTGTATTTTAAATAAGTAGTTTTATCGAATGGTTTATGTTATATGTATTCCGCATCATGGAATACATATAAGAATGCCGACAACACTGTTATTAATCGGAAAATACATAAAATAATGAAAACATTGATAGATCATAATTTTCGTCAATTTTAGCCTTCAGTTTTCAGTCGTTTTGTAAAACTAGTTTTTGGTTATGTTATAATGTTTCTGTAGAAATTACATTCTGCAATTGTAACTTTTCGACGAACTTAGCTATTGGTATAATATATTCGGCATTTTTAGCTTTCGGCAAATATATTTTCACAAGTCTATCTCCATCCAAAAATATTTGATAAATTTGCGGCTCTTTAATAGTAAAATTCATAAAATTTAAATAATTCAAGAGCGCGCGCAACGTGCCTGCACTCGCTAGTTTCTTTAAAACTCTTATGTAATATTTCATATATATTATCTATTTACGATGTCTTAAGGGGATTTTAGAGCTATAAATATAGCTAACCCTATGATATGATATTTTATTCAGAGATAAGATTCATTTTTAAGATTTTTCCTTTGATGTAATTTTGTGAAGCCAATACTTGATGAATTTTCATGAGACGGGGCCTAAATTACTTAAAATGCATCCAGTTATGGTCGAATCTCTGGATATGTTAAAATTTTAAAATTTTTGATTAGGTTTTGTTTTTAGATAAAAAAAAACATTTTTATATGCTTGATTTTGAAAATTTTTATGATTTTTTCTCGTTTTTCTGAATTTTAAATCAGAGTTTTGACCCATAACTAGATGCATGTCAAATATACCGTATCCCATGTAAATCCATCGAGTATTGAATTCACAAAGTGAAAATCATGGAAATGCAATATCTGTGGGTAAAATAGGTTTAATATTAAACCGGTATCAGAAGATAGTTATCAACATTATTACCATATTAGAACGTATGGTTCTAGTTTTTATTTGTCATAGCTAGTGAAATAATTTGATATTAACATTTTTTGTTTAAACTACTATACGGTAGGTGTTCAAATGTTTTTAAATAGTTGCTACGGTTGTTACAAATAAATCCTTCAAAATAACAGATTACAATATTTGCTGTAATTATATGGGTTATTATGTTCATCTAATTTTACTTTTTCATCTGTAAAGTTATTGCGAAAGAGAAACGTGTGCGTCTGCGATTAATCGGCGTCACGTGACAGAGCTGCTACCGACCCTGACGTTCTTGACCATTTCGACTTCTGAGAGTTTGAGTGCCGTGAAAACGAAGGAATTAAGGGAAGTTGAACCTGAGACTCTTTCTGTGACGCCTCTTCGCGCCTGCTCGATATCGGCAACCTGCTTTTGCACCTCACGCGTCGTCCGCTTTTCCTTATCGAGCTATTTACATATTTTGCTTAACGAATCTATCTGAATTTTTATATCAATTTTTTTATTCTTTTAGTTAATTTTCCATTTATTGATGTTTAAGGTTTATGATATACTTTAACTGCTATTCATATGTTCTCTCCGAAATAATTTCGATTTGCATTTTTGATGTTGTCTTTATATCTAATTTTATACAACTATTTTTATCGACTTATATTAAAATACTTACAAAGTGAGTCTATACACTGAAAGAAGTCGGCACCTTTATAGCTCGTGCATTTCGACTGTCTCGGCAGAATGCAATTTGCACCGCATCGCTGCGCTGGGTGCATTTATACACTGACAAGAAGAGTCCACGGCATTTGGGAAATGCGGATTTTCGCGGGCATTGGAGAGTCGATGTCTGGTACCTAAAAATGAAACCCAGTGCCCACATTTCCGTCTAATAGGTCCTTTTTGTTAAGATGTGCGTAATCTCATCTGAAATATCCTCGATTTCGTTAAAAAATGATGTCACATCTATTAACTGTTACGTTCTAAGTATTTAAGATACGAAAACGACAAAACAAAATTCTAAAAGTAGACAGTAAAACCTAACATTAAAGTTCTGATTTGTTTGAATAATATTGATTTTTCAGGAAATTATAAGCAATCAAAGATAGTGTAAGAAAATAATTAAAAACGCAATCTATTTAATCGCTTAAAATAAAGACAAATTTTTATACATTTTCTTACTCTGTCTTTGATTGCTTGGAAATTCCTGAAAAATCAATATTTTTCAAACAAATTATAGCTTAAATTTAAAGGTTTTACTGTCTACTTTTACAATTTTGTTTTGTCGTTTTCGTACCTAAAATACTTACAATGTGACAGTTAATAGAAGAGACATCATTTTTTAACGAAATCGAGGATATTTGATATGAGATTGCGCATATCTTAAGAAAAAGGGTCCATTAGACGGAAATGTGGGCACTGGGCTTCATTTTTAAATACCAGAAGTCTACTCTCCAATGCTCGCGAAAATCGGTTTCCCAAAGGCCATGGGCTCTCCTTGTGAGATGATCTCGAGACATTTTGCATCGATTTCGGTGTGTAACTTGCCCACTCGCCATCCCATCTGGCTGATCGCGCAATAAAGCCGCCCATAAAATGTCACGTGCACTGACAAAATGATATACTCTTTTAGGTAAAAAGTATTGTTTCTTATGTACTTTGATCCGCAGAATCCGAATCTAAAGGACTTTTTACAAAGTTGTACAAATTGTGTAAAATACAATTATTTAAACAAATTATAAAATGCTTTTTTTAATCGTAATATTTTTATTCATAAAAATATAAACCATATTATGAACAGAAGGTCCTTTGGACTATCGTAAAAAATCTATAAGTATAAGAAGAGTTATCTTTTTTTCAAATTTTTTCAAATTTTGCAATGCAGAACTTTTTTTATTTCTCCTCGCTACCATTTCTTTCCTATTGATTCTTTTGTTTTGAAATTTTAATGAGACCTTTTCGAAAGGAATTCCCGGCTGATAGGGCTAATAAAAAAATCTTAAAATATTTATAAAACCGATGGAAGATTTTTTAAATAACAAAACCCCAGTAATACGATCGATTATCTTCTGCGACAAACCTTGTATTATGAATTTTCGATTTTGCATAATTCAACTACATGCTATTAAAGTTTAGTAGTTATAAAAGCTCTACAAAGTTTCAGATCTCTATAAGATCTTAAAGATGCTGGATTGTTGTGCATTTAGCAACCGCAGCAGACAGCGTACGCGCCAGTTCGATGTGCACTGTCCGACGCCCTCAAGGATTCAACAAAAAATCGCTGTTATTCAGCAATTATTACTACTGGAAGAGATCTAAAACTTTATACAGTGCTTCTGTAACTACTAAACATTAATATTATATAGTTGGATTAAAAAATATATAGCTAAATGCATAGAACTGTAATAATAATATACATAGAGTATAAGATAGTATGTAAGAGGAATTTATCCAATTTTCAATGTGGAGTCTCACTTTTAAAGATTTTGCTAGATAATGAAACTAAAGTTGTGCTACAAATTATTGATTTTGCATAATCCAACTATATAATATTAATGTTTAGTAGTTGCAAAAGCTCTGTATAAAGTTTTAGATCTCTAGCAGTAACAATTTGTAGCACAACTTTAGTTTCAATTATCTAGCAAAATCTTTAAAAGCGTGACTCCACATTGAAAAATTAGATAAATTCCTCGTACACCCTATCTTATACCCTATGTATATTATTATTACAGTTCTATGCATTTAACAATACATTTTTTTTCCTTATTAAAAAATTTTTGTGATCAGCGTGCAGCCAGTTGCTCGCATTACGAACTCTGAGACGACTAAAAGCACCGTCTCATGTACGGTGAAATCAGTGTCCTGGACCGAGTATAAACCTAATTGGTACGTTTTTTGTGAGTCGCTCTTTCCTCTTTGCCCTCCGAGCTATTTAGGCATCTAACTTAGCGAAGCTATATTAATTGATACACCAAATACTTGATATTTCTAATAATTCTTTCATATATTGACCATTAAACTTTATGGTATATTTTAATTATTTTACACATCTTATGTCAAAAATGGTTTTAATCTTAGCTTCACTTTTTTGTTATCATTTCCTCGACTAATATGTAGCTACTTTTCTAGCCACTTTAAAAATTTAAAATTCTCAAATATTTTCTGTAAATTATATTCGAGCACTTACGAAATCAAGAAAAGTTAAATATACTTGTGAGATTATTTCTCGTTTTATCGCTCTGATTAGTAACATTTTAACTTATTTCAAACTGAGCTGAGGAACTTTTGTAATAGAAAGAACTTGATTTTTTCGGTTGTATTGAGGTATTGAAATAAATTTGTATTTTTATCTGATATTTTATTTATTTTGTAATTTATTTTTCATTTTATTATTTTTAATTGCTTGTACTAACAAAACATTTATTAGGAGTTAGTCCAACATGAATCAGAGGAACAGACAGAGATTTACTCGGCCTTTGCACCTACGCATACATCGAAACCACATTTATGTGATCAGTCGACGAAGTGAAAATGGTTTGATGTAAGAATATTTGAATATTCATTATTATGTCAATATGAATCGTTAATTATAAAGAATGAATCAATGTTCGATTAAAAAAAAAAAATAGATTCGCGTACTTGTTATTCGATTATTGAATCGAATTTCAATGCATTGTTTTAAAAATATTCTTCTTTCAGTTATCTTCGATGTAGAAATAGTGGAGTCTGCCCCGGAACCGCAAGGGTACATTTAAATAATTTAGACATAATAAATCCCTACCATGAACACGCTAATTCGTCCGAACCATATGAAAATGCTGAAACTATAATGCGATTCAAAAATGCTTTAAGAGAGGCAGTAAGACACCATTGGTATCAGCTACGCGACTTATATGACAGTTTGTCTCTACTGTAAGTTGAATCAAAATTTAATTTTTATAAGTATACTGAAAACAATTTGGCACGGGAGCTACCCTTGACAGTATAACCTCTATGCCAAAAGGCGGAACTGTGCGATCGCATGTCTTGACATGGCTCCTGCCCCGTAGCGAAGCTCTCAACAGTGGTAAGGTTGAGTTAAGGTTATACGACCCGTAACATCCCATTCAAACCGTTAAATTTTGCCGTTAAAACTGCGATAAATAATTATGTAAAGTAAATAATATATTTTGAGTTTTCGTGATATTTGTATAAATGTAATAAGAATATTATAAGCTTTAAAAATTTGAAACCGAAGCAAAATTGTACAATTGGTCGCGAAAACTCAAAATATATTATTTACTTTACATAATTATTTATCGCAGTTTTAACGGCAAAAACTAACTTTTGAATGGGATGTTACGGGTCATACAACTTTAATCCGAGACGTGCCGAAATTTGGAGTTCCCCCGTGCCAAATAGAGGGAGCGCTTGGGTACTATGAGGGAGTCTGCTCCTGTGCCAAAATTTTGTCAGTGCATAAAAATGTATGAATCTGTGTGTGTGCGTGTGTGTGTGTGCGGGGGCGCGCGTGCGTGCGCATCGTTATCTCAGCTCAAATGTAGATCTTCGCGAAAAAAATAGTATATTATACACCAAGGGAATAAAGTGGGTTGTATGCTCCCTGCGCGTAAGTTGTCGCACGACCGAAGCGAGGGCGACAAACGCACAGGTTCGCACAACCCACTATATTCACGAGTGCAATATAAAACTTTTTAACACAACTATCGTAAAATTCGTACTCGATTCCCGCCGAAAAGGGAAAAAATGCTGCATATTTATTCCCTAACCTAACTCTCGTTTCCTGTTGCAACGCGCTGTTTGTGCCCGAGCCGAAGGCGAGGGTGTTTAAAATTATTCCGGCATCTCCTTAACGTACGCTTTGTAATTTCATAGCTATCCAGAAGCAGCTGCTTTGGTATCTTTCAGCAGCATTCGAACAAGCATGCTCAGATGGAGGGCGATCTCTTTCCCACCATCCCTGACGTCAATGGCCGCATTCGGAGACTCTTTGATTCAAATACACGATGGGGGTATTCTTGATTGTGCCCACGGCAGATTAAGAACCAGAAAATTAACTGATGCGAATGGCGACGTACACGTAATTTTCTACGACGAGGAATTTTTACAAGCCGAATTTTCAAACGTTGAGAAAATTATGGTGGATGCTACGTTCAAGGCAACGCCTCGCATCGACAATTGCTACCAGTTACTTAGTGTTCTTGGCATCAAATATTATCACGTAAGATAATTGTTGACATAAACTAAAACTCCTGTTTGTATTATTTTATACACTGACAGAAAAACCCGGGGAAAAATTCCTATGTTGCTCTTGGAAGTTGCCCACAACTGCTTAAAATCGAAAAATTTACTATCTTTTATATGAAAAAGTCCAATGTCACAAGTAAAACTTCCTATGCCAGCATAGTAAAAATTAACACGTGGCTAATGGAACTTTATCTTTTGTACATTTTCCCAGGCTAGCATGGTAAAAATTGAGAGAGTTTTAGAATAAGAATTCACACGTTCAATCGTAAACAGCCCGCGAGTGCACGAAAAGTTGACCTCTTCAATGTCAAAATAGGAAAGATTCAGACAGATACATGTCAACAAACTCAATCCACCTTGGCAACATCGAGACAAAACACAAACGCTAAACGCAACAACTGAATGTGCCGTTCTAATCCAATATACTTGTTTTTATTTATTTTTTTTTTATTTTTTATGATGAGACAATTTTTAAAATAATTGTTTATTTGTAATATTTTTAAGGAAGGTTGTGAAAAACTATTATATCGAAAATACAAATTCATTAATAAATAAATGAGCTTGTTTAATTTAAGGTATTGGTAATATTTATAAAATGTTAAACAATATTCTTAATATATAACATTTGTAATAAATTACGCTAAAATAGAGAATAGTATTATTCGAGTTAAAGCATAATTTGTTATAAAATTAGCGCGCATATCTTACGTTTGGGGATATACAAGTTCCAAAATTTTGTAGGACATATGTCTTTATAGGTAAGTGGTTAGCGCTCCCGACTACCGTGCCAAGGGTTCCAGGTTCGAGTCTCGATGTCGCCAAAAATTTTTAATTTATTTAATAAATTTTCTTTAATCATGTTTAATTCAAAAATAACTTCTGTATTGTCTAAATATAATAATTATGTGTCTGATACTCGCTCCTCCCCCACTCCTAAAAAAAAAGATGAAATAATTTTTTTCGCTCTTTAAAATCAGTTATAAAAAAATTCCCATGTTAGACTTGGAATTTTTCCTACGTGTATTGCAAATTCTGCTAAAAATCCGACATATGGTCGAGTTACGATTCCAACATGGTAATTTTTACACGACAACATAAGAATTTTTACCAGATTTTTTCTGTCAGTGTATTGAGGTAGCGTTGTACTCGTACACTCTGTTTTACCAATAGAACAAGGTAAATTCGATATTATCAAACTAAATATATCAAATTACGTTTTATAAGGAGATAGTTACCCTGCGCCATGTAATTTTCAACCCAAATATCAACGGCACAGTAACAAAATTTTCGAACGAAATTTCGGTTATTTTTGTTCGAAAAATTGTTTAGAGTGCCGTTGATATTTCAGCTCCAAACTACGTAGGATGGTAGATTATTACATTGCGCAGGGCAACTATCTCGTTATAAGACGTAATTCGATAAATTTATTTTTATAATATAGAATTATGTAAAACAGAGTACATAAGTACCCCCTTAAATAAGAAATCATCGGATATTGTAAAGCACTTAAGATTGATTTTATCGGTCTATAAGTGATACGTGCGAGAATCCATTACACTGAAAAAAAATTGATGCAATCAAACTATATTCTTGCTCTTATAATAAAAAAAAGTATTGCTATCAGGCTTATACGAATATGATATAATTAGCTGTAACAACTATACTTGTATTGCTGTGCTACGATTTTATCCCTGGAAAGATTCAATGCACTAAATTTCATTGCAAAATATCATTGTAACGGTGGTTACGTATATTGATTGTTTGTTATTTTAATGTTGATCTTAATGTAATAGTACATTATGCAACACGGTTGCATATTATTTTACTCGCTTCGCTTAGGCAGTAAATCCACCCGCGGGAATAATTTGGTACTTTAGTCCCGTGTAGCATATAGAACTTTATTCACGACTCAACTGTGACCACTTTGTTGACTTGAAAAAGCGGGGCTACATGAGACAACGTTTATAAATAAATAAAAATGCTACTTTTGTCCCGCTTTTCAGGTAAAAATAGTGACGTTATAGTGAAGTCGTGAAAAATGGGGGTTATAATATCTTCGTCTCGCGCAGTATCCATATGTACACATATGGGCAGGAACAGGACACAGATATAGAATTTAACATGGGTTACTATATCTATATATACGAGAAAATTTTGCTATATCTGTTCCTTCGTAGATATAGTAACCCATGTTAAATCTTGTTCCCTATATCTGTTCCTCGTATATATAGATATAGTAACCCATATTAAATCTTATATCTGTGTGCTGTTCCTTTTTCTGTGTAAGGGCCCTATTGCTGTTACAGCCATGTTGAGTTTATCTTACAAGAGCTGTACTTTACTTTTGCACATGTACCTTGACGTACTTTTTTTTAACCTTCGGTCTTGTTCTCAGAGCATTACCCCCTACCGTAAAGTTAGTATTGCTGTGCGCTCATTACCTTTTTTCAGTGTACATTTGAATTTAATTTTTTAAACTTGAATATTTAAAAGTAAACAATTAAGTTTAAGTATAATGTTAGATTATTTGCTTTTTTACTTTAAAGTATAATTATTATTTTGTCATTTGTAATTAATTTTATAAATAATATTTATAAAGTTTGATTTTTATAATGTATATATTTATAATATATTTTTTACGATATACATTTTATAAAATGTATTTTATAATAAATATTATTTTAATTACTTTAAAATAATTAAAAAAAAATCATAGAGAAAAATTGCGTTCGATCACAACCTAAAATTGGAATTTTTCTAATACAATAAATATTTTGCAGGCCATCCCGTGCTTCTGAGCTTTAATGTCTCGAAAGACTCAAGTAGCATACCTAATGTGTCTGCAGGAATTAAAATATATCATAAGGAATGATAATATTAATGTAATTATGTGCGACTTCGAGTGTGCACTACGTTCAGCATGTTCGGAAATTTTTCCGATAGCTCGTGTCGCTAGGTGTAATGTACACTACGACAGGGTAATTATACTTCGAAAATCTTCCTATCTTAACTCTTCAAAACTTTTTAGAAACTCTTTAAAATTTTGATTGGATGTTAAACTTGGCAAGACCCATGCGTATGCGAATTTTAATTGTGTGTGTGTGTGTGTGTATGTGTGTGTGTAAAAAAATATATTTCATAAAAAAAAAATTTTTTAATTTTTTTATGAAATATATTTCTCTAATCCAAAAATTAAAAATTTTTTTTTGAGAGCACACCTATGGGTTTTCCGGTTCTTCAGACATTCTACTAGATGGAAATATCGTGAACGCGACCTTTCGATTGCCAAACTTTTTGGCAGTAAATAATTCGATTTTTTGAAATGTTTAAAAATAGCATTACTTTCAATATAAATCACTTTATGAAAAAGAACTGTACATGAATTTTAGGAAAAAGAAAATAAAACTACAGAGCAAGAGAATTGAAAAATGTTGATTCTTTGAAAAGTTTTTCTGAGAAAATGATTTCTGTTCAGAAAGATATTTTTAGGCATTAAAAAAATCTGATTATTTCTTGGAAAAAAGTTTGGCAATTGAAAGGTCGTGTTGATAATTTTATTCATGTAGTAGAAGGCCTAAGAAATCGGAAAAAACTTTTCTGATAGGTATTATCACGGAGGCTTCCGTTGGACGCAACGTGTAAGTCGAGAAACAACTCTGTCAGCGTAAACATAACTAGTTCGCCATGCACTCGTAGCATCGCGACGTTTGCTGAGTGGTACAGCGCGAGACTAAAAACTTCGGGTCCGTCGGTTCTCGGCCCGCTCATCGCATATTTTTTCACTTTATTAATATTTATTTACAGTGTGCTCCAAAAAAAAAATTTGTAATTTTTCGGTCCAAGAAGTTTCTAGACATAGTATATCAGTATATCGACGACTAAGAGGAAGAAAGCGCCATCTTGGCACGAGCAGCGAAGAAGGCGCTATATCAGCGCGAGCTTCGAAAAAGGCGGTATCTCAGCTGCCGAGATAGCAATTTTTTCGGAGCTCGCGCTGAGATAGCGCCTTCTTAGGAGCTCGCGCCGAGATAGCGCCTTATTCGCTGTGTGCGCCAAGATAGCGCCTTATTCGCTGCTTGCGCCGAGACAGCGCCTTATTCGCTGCTTGCGCCGAGATAGCGCTTTCTTCCTCTAAGCCGTCGATATGTGCATAGACATCCACGCATAAACAGTGTGTATATATATATGAATGCACTATAAACACATTCTTCCACGTACATGCATTTCTTTGTCTTTTGCATGCTGCTGCGCATTAATTACTGTAGTACCTATAATACTATATAGGTTGTTTTGTATCTTAAGTAAAAATAACTCGTTATTAAGGTATCTTCATCATGTCATGCGGCGGGGCGAGGCTAGGGGGGCCCTCTGCACGCGGCGACAGTCCGCTCACCGCGCACCTCCTCGCGCAGCCTATGAACTCGGAGTTTTGTTTAAGGTTGTATGACCTGTAACATCCCATTCAAAAGTTAGTTTTCGACACTAGAACTGCTATAAATAATTATTGAAAGCAAATAATCAATTTTCAGTTTTCGTGATCTATGTATAAATGCAATAAGAATATAATAAGCTTTAAAAATTGAAAATCAAAGCAGAATTGTAGAATTGGCATATCTCGTTTTAAAATCGCCAAAACGCGCTAATTTAGACGTAAAGACGATTTTAAAACGAGATATGCCAATTCCACAATTCTGCTTTGATTTTCAATTTTTAAAACTTATTATATTCGTATTGAATTTATACATAGATCACGAAAACGCACAATTGATTATTTGCTTTAATAATTATTTATAGCAGTTTTAGTGTCGAAAACTAACTTTTGAATGAGATGTTACGGGTCATACAACCTTAATACAAGCGACCAAGACCCATCTGTATTTTTATTCTTTGTTTATTTTCTTCTATTGAAATAAAGTTTTTTCAACTTTTTTTCTGCTTTTTTGTAAGGGATTTTTATTTTTAAAGCCTACATAATCTCAATCTTCCGTAAGAGTTACTTTATTACGTTATTTGTGTACATTTTCACGCAAACTGAAGAATGTTAATTATGGTTAATAAGAATTATTTTTCTTTAAGGACAAATACAACCTATATATTTTGCATTATCGGTAGTTTAAGAATTAAAGAAAGGCACGCTAAGCGCGCATAGTCAATCCTAGTGTTGATAAATGTGAGAAAATATATAAAACTTCTCTTGGGATCTGACTGTTTACGATAATATTAGTTTTAATTTTCGTATAAAAAATATTTGCTCTTTTTCGTATACAGGCCATATACCATAAACTAGGAGACCTTCATCTCCACACGATAGTGCGTAACAATACAGAGATTGCCAAGGTGATTAAAAAGTTTCTCGCCTTGGCATTTCTTCCGCATGAAGATACTGAACCAACAGTATATGAGATAATTGCTTCATTAAGTCCGAGAATAAGGAGTATCTTAAGAAGATTTTTTACATATTTTACTAATCAGTGGATTAACCAAGTTACTTCAAAAGGATTTTCCATCTTTGGTCTGGTAAGGAGAACGAATAACGCCATAGAGAGCTACCACGCTCGGTTAAATCATCGGATGGGGAACATCCATCACCATGGGCGTTTACATGTAATTTTATTTTATTTATCAAATCTAATGAAGTCAGTTTTACAACTAATGGTCTGTAAGGTCCAAATCACTTAAAAATATAACGTTAAATGCAATTAGCATTTAACTAAGCGCTATACTACAAATATATAGTATATTACACATCTACACGGAGAGCTCAATTTAACTACGATAGTACGGGCTCTCGCGCTATAGAAGCATCAATTTTTGTTATACTTAACTAGCATAGTAGAGCAGCGCTACCGTAGGAGAAGATACCCCCATGCACCGAAAGCAGCAAGTTTATACCACGAGAGTATGGAATTCGTGCAACGGTGCCAAACGCAACCTCTCGATTGCAAGAATCTCATAATACCGTGGTATGAACCTCTTGCTATTGACGCTCGACAGTTTCCAAGCTACACTGGTGTGGTGGCGTTACTTTCCACGCACGCATTGTTTGCTCCTGTGGCAGCGAACAGTATAATGTATTAGCACGCAGTAACTTTATGCTGCCATAGCTAAAATGAGCGCTCCGTGTAGGGAGGAAAAACTTGGACAGTACACAGATCGTGTAAATTGCCACCCGAGCGGAAGGCGAGAGTGGCAAACACGACCTGTGTGCTGGCCAATTTTACTACCGCGGTGTGTGTACTATTTTTCGCCATAACCGGGCCGAAAACACCACATTCCCGTTTTTGAGCCGGGCGGGAATGTGGAACTTTCAGTAGAGGTTCCCAGACCCATTTCATGCAGAGATATAGCATTTAGAATAATTTTACTTTAGCGCAACTTTTTGAGAGAATCTACTGAAGGATTTTGATGTGAAATAAAGTTGAAATAACTTGTGATTAATATATTTATGTCCAGAAAAGTTGTGAATATAACATTTTTTTGAGTCAGTATGTTTTTGATGAAAAAACTTAATTCTCGAACATGGAGATATTAACTTCGCACTGTCAAGATTATATTGTTCACTGCGTGACCTAAGACCGCACTTTAGTCATGCCTATCCGTGACTAAAGTAGGGGAGGCCGGGCACGTGTGACACCCTAACTTTGATTAAAAATAACAACTAAACCGTGTATTATTTCAAAATGTACAAAAACGGAATAATTAGATCAGAAAAAAATAAAATAAAATAAACTATTAATTTTTTTTTCATTTTCTTTTAATTATTGATAAAATACAGAAAAGAAATTCTGAAAAAAATGCTCTACGTGCCCCACCGGCGGGTGGATTGTGGCACCTGACGGGGCACGCATGGCACGGTCAAATTTAATATTTTACTATAGGTATTTTTCAATTCTTTTTTCCAGTAATTAATACTTTAATAATTATGCCATAATAAAATTTTCAAAAATCAAATAATTAATCAGTCTATTGAAAATTTAAAATTTTATTTTTATTAAGGAACATAACAATTTTTATTTTAAAATAAATTATTACATTTTAATAAATGATTTTATATTATAAATTCCTTCTTATAAAATATGATCACAACATAATACTTTTGTTTGATTAACAAATTCTCATTATTATTACAATAAGTTTAAATTTAAAGATTTCGCATCATTTTCATCTATGTAGCATATTTGAACTACCTGACCATTGAAAAAGGCAGTTTGAGTATCTACAATTGATTCCTTCCTTACCATTGTTTTTTCTACTCTATAACTTAATACGCAGTCGAAATAATCGTTATTTACTTATTAATCTAATAATTGAAACTAAAAACTAGTTAAAACTAAATTATTGCACTGCGTAGTTGTTAACCCATCTTGCTCCGTTTTTGGTTTGTAGGTTGCATCACTTCGCTCGGCGGCCGCCGCGGCGCACTGATACGCCCGAGTGTGCCACGCATGCCCCGCCAGGGTGCCACGTCATGCCCCATTTTAATACCATTTTCATTTTTTAATTATATTATTCATAAAGATTTTCTGAAAATAACAAAAACAGGGCTTGAAAGATAAAAGTTGAAACTATCAAATAGGTTTGGTCTCATTTAGAAAAAAAATCATTTTCTCGTTGCTCCAAGCGACTTAAAAATGAAGTCAACCTTGTTTCTAAGCACCGATTTTCAATCTTATTAAATTAAATGTTAAACATTATCTATAACCTCAAAAGTATAGAGGAAAATTCTAAAAGCATATCTAAGTAGGTTTACGTAAAAATTACATTTTTTGCATTCATTAATATTAAAAATATGAGGGTGCCAAACTTACCTACCTGACACGCCATGCCCCGCCTTCCCCTAGTCCTTTTTTGCACCGTGTTTATCGCACTCGCTACGCTCGGGCGCTAACCTCCGTGAAAAAAAGAGCCACTGTAGTCACACGTATCGTAATATACTATTGCTGTCATCGATAAACATCCATTGAATCCAGATACTTGGCGACAGCTAGTTATATATATATATTATATATATATATATATATATATATATATATATATATATATATAAATATATATATATATATATATATATATATATATATATATATATATATATATATATATAATAATGGGGTGCTTTCTGCTTTAATAAAGGCATCCGTTTTTGTCTTACAGCATTATTTTTGTAAAAGCGCCCAAAAGTTCCAAAGAAAATTTCTTTTGTAGGCGTACGGCTCGGAATATTGGATACAGCTGTGGTTGATGTGGAGAAAATGTCGCGCGGACTTCAAGTTCGACGAATTCCACGATACGCATCACGTTTTCGTGATGTACAAATAAACAGAAGTATGTTCCACTTCAACTTTTGAATTAACAGTTTAAAAAATAATAAAATAAAAATTATTATAATATAGAATTAGATTATATTGTAAATTTTGTTTTTTCTTTCAGTCTGGAGGCTGTATGCTCACCAACGGCTAACAAAAATGGAACTATTGACCATTGTTGGTAACCTGAAGGGAGACATAAGAAGAAAAATCGAACTGGTCGCTCATCTCAGTGAAGAACTTGACCAGCGATACAATGAAGCATTCGTTGGGATCGAATATGGTACGTTGACCGTTGTAATGTAGAAATCTTTAATATCTCATTTTTTCTCATTATTTTTGTACATGAGTAATAATAATATTCAAATTGTGCACATAAATGTTAATTTTTTTTTTTTTTTTTTTTCTTAGCAAATGAAATTGATCCTGAATTCGATTACACAATTGCTAATGTGGGTTATCTAACAGAAAGAGAGGTAGCGGAGATCCGTCGACTTATAAATATAGAGGTACAAGACTCAGGTGAGTTTATTTTACAATAATTTCTATGCCTCCCTTTATATGGCTTATTTAAAGACTCGATATGATCTAAAAAAACGCCAATATTTTAATTTATTAGATTGAAAATGTGCTATATTATAATTTTCAAACGTAAATATTCATAGAACTACTAAATCATTAAAAATATAATAAAAACATTTAATTTTCTGCTTGTAACATGTATCTAATTATCTTTTCATTTAATCTAATTAAAACAATATCATAATGAAAAAGTGTGTTCGAAACCGCAAAAACAAAATAGTACGCGCGAAGAGCGTTTGAATTTTGCTAGTTTCTTGAAACTATTGACTAATTTATTAATTTTAAATCTTTTTATAGATGATGAAATGAGTGACGCCGCTGAAGAAGATGTTGGAGCAGATGCTGAAGTAATGGCCCTTTTTCAACCCAGACTTCCGCCAGTAATCGTTCCCGAAGAAGTTAGAGTTGAACCTGAAAATGTACAAGTTGAGGTGCAAAACTCAGGTGAGTTAAGTGTACGATAACTTATTCCTCTGTTTAAAAAATGATAGCTGCAAGTAATGGCTCATTTAAAGACTCGGCGTGATTTGAAAAAACGAGAATATTGTAATTAATTAGATTGAAAATGTGCTAGATATGAATTTTCAAACTCAAGTATTTATAGAACTACTAAATAATTAAAATAGAATAAAATCATTTCATTTTATGCTTTAAACGTATATCTAATTATCTTTTCATTTAAAGTAATTAAAACAAAATCATTGTGAAATATACTATTCTTAAGGTAGTTCGTGCGTCAAAATTGACGTTAAATGTAAAATTTTTTTGAACTACATTTTCGCATATTAGAATATCAGTGATGATATAATTGGAAAGAAGGGTATTTCAACAAATGAAAAAAATTTTTTTAAACCAAATTCACTTATTGATTAAGGAGATACCATCATCTCAAAAAAATTTCACAAAACACCGGCATCTTTTTTATTTTTTATCCGATTTCAATTTTGAAAAGCTCATTTTGTCCCATTTTCAATTTGAGGGTGAGGTGTTCTGGGCATAAAAATTAAAAAATTATCAATACCTGCCAAGTTACGTACAATTGTTTATGAGAATTTCTAAGTTTTTGATAAACAATTGTACGTAACTTGGCAGGTATTGATAATTTTTTAATTTTTATGCCAGTACCTCACTCTGAAATTGAAAATGGGACAAAATGAGCTTTTCAAAATTGAAATTGGATAAAAAATAAAAAAGATTCCCGTGTTTTGTGAATTTTTTTTGAGATGATGGTATCTCCTTAATCAATAATTGAATTTGGTTTAAAAAATTTTTTTTTCATTTGTTGAAATGCCCTTCTTTCCAATTATATCATCACTGATATTGTAATATGCGAAAATGTAGTTAAAAAAAATTTTACATTTAACGTCAACATTTTTGACGCATGAACTACCTTAACTGACCGAGCAATTGACACAGTTTCAAGCTTATTAAAAATAAAATACGTAAAATCACAAAAAATCAAGAGAACAGTTCGCTGCGGTTTTGAACGTTCTATCACCCAGTAAAAGTTTGAAGTCGAAATATCAAGTGGTTTTTTGCAAAAACTTTGAACGACACCGATTTTTGTTTTGTTCAAAGTTTTTGCAAAAACCACTTGATATTTCGACTTCAAACTTTTACTGGGTGATAGAACGTACAAAACCGCAGCGCAGTGTTCTCTTGATTTTTTTTTTATTTAACGTATTTTATTTTTAATAAGCTTGAAACTGTGTCAATTGCTCGGTCGGTAATGGTAAGACTATGCCGCACTCCGTTAATCGCAAAAAGAAAATAGTACGCGTGAAGCGCGCTTGAATTTAGCTAGTTTCTTAAAAGTATAAAACTAATTTATTAATTTTAAATCTTTTTGTAGACGATGAAATCAATAATGACGCCGCTGAAGAGAATGTTGGAGCAGATGCTGAAGTTCCCGAAGAAGAAATTAGAAATGAACTTGAAAATATACAGCCGGCAGAGATAATGCCGCTTGCACGACCGGGAGGAGTAGCAGCAGAATTGCGCCAACGACGCCGACGTCATCGTCGTGCACGGCAAAGACGTCACAGAATTCCTTGTGCACTACCGCTTCAAGACCATGGCCAGGTAGCCGTAGCAGCCGGTGGAAACAATGCGAATAATGAACCGCCACAAGGTAATAACGTTAATTAAATAAAACTGCATTTTTCTAATAAATTCATAAATTATAAATTTGTAAATAATTATTTTTACATAAAACTTTCTAAACTTATACATATAACTTTGTTCAATTAAATATTAATTTTAAAATATTTTAAAAAATACAATAAAATAATTTTTATAATTCTTGGTTTGAAAAATGCAGTTTATTATGTTATTACTAGTATTTATTTTTATTATTAATCATTTTAAATGTGCAAGAACTTTGAACTTGAGTAATTTTTAATCTTTTATGCTTATATATATAAGACAATTATGTTATTATTGCCGCCCCCCCCACCTAATTTTAAATAAAAAAGTCATGACCGGAAGAAGTTAAGAATCTATAGATCTGTGATTGCCTCTTAGATAAAAGGCGCGACAATTCCAAATTAAATATGCATTTTTATTTAATAATTATTCTTTATTGAAATGAAAATGATTAAAGTCAAAAGTATTAAATAAATAATAATCAAATTAAGGTCACTCCGTCGTTGAATATATATATATATATATATATATATATAAAATTTTTTACGATGTTTTCATCACATGTTATAATTTGAGAAACAATATAGTATGAAAAAGGGGTTCTTGAAGTAAGAAAAATAATTGTTCTCAAAGAAATGTCAATATTGTTAAAGAAGATATCGGTAATTGAAAAAATAATCAACAAAACCGATAAATCTTTTTCATTTTTCATCTGATTTTAATTTGCAAGGTCTCATTTTGTTCCTTGTAAAATTTCAGGTGGTGTTATCAAAATGAAAATTGAAAAAATTTCTAAACCTGCAAAGATACAACTATTTGTTGTTGAACTCAACTCTCTAAAAAGCATCCATGAACCTATAAACAAGTAGATGTATCTTTGCAGGAAAATGTAACAAGGAATTGTACAAGAATTTTACAACCTGAAATTGTACAAGGAATAAAATGAGACCTGCCAAACTAAAATTGGATACAGAATGAAAATTTATCGATTTTTTTTCAATTGGCGATATCTTCTTTAATAATATTTAAATTTCTTTGAAAAAATTTTTTTTGTTACTTAAGAACCCCTTTTTCATACCACATTGTTTTTAAAATTACATAATTATAACATGTGAAGTAGGCATCGAATATATATTCAACGCCCGAGCCACCTTAACGTTCGTTGTAGCTTAAAATATAAATTTAAAGAAATTTTAATTTTAACACGTTTTGGTTATTTTTTTAAGGTGATTTTTAAGGCGATAACTGGAAATTTATTTTCAATTTTTGAAGTATCATTTTATTTTTTATTTTACTCGCAAAGTTAATAGTATAAAAAGTCCCATTCCCCCGTAAAAAGTATATTAATTATTTCTTGTTTATTTTCCGAATCATTGTATTACTTAATTATGCATAGCGTAGTATTCTATTTTATATTCATAATCCATGAGATGAGGGGAGTTTAAGTGGACTTACGAGGTCATCACGGTAACCAAACAATTTTTAACGTAGTTTGAGACATAGTTTCCGAATCCAAAGGTACTTTTTTTATAAAAGTTGTAAAAAATTGTTTAAGGAGGTACATACGTGAATTCCTACTCCAAGCAGTGCTAAATGAAGAAATTATCTAAAATTTTAAAAACCCATAATTGTAATGTAATTTATTTAAAATGTTTCAAATGATATAGATAGTCAATGTATTATAAACAAGCTATATTTAACATAAGCAAAGATTTCTTAATAAAATTTAGATATTTTAGAAATAAATATCGTCACCACAATCAATTATTGATAAAACCCAGGAATCTGTTTTCTTTTTCAATCGATTTTAGTTTTGAGATCTCGGTTTTGTTAATTAATTTCACGGGGACGTGACAAAGAAAAAATTCAATATTATTCAAAATTCAGAAAGTTATAACTAGTTGTTCATAAATTCGTATACGTGGTTAAACAAATATATTTTATAAATTAGCTGCAACATTTTGGGTTTTCAATAATTTTGAATTTTTTCTTCCGCAATTCCCCATGAAATTAATTAAGGTAGTTCTCCTTGGACTTCCTAGTCAAAGCAGTGCTAAATGAAAAGGTTACCAAAAATTGTTAAAAACCATAGTTGTAATGTGATTTATTTATTTAAAATGATAGAGGTAGTCAATGTATTATAAATAAAGTGTATTTAACATGACTAAGATAATTTTTTTCAGAAAATGGCGATATTGTAGAAACTAGATATGGTCACTACAAACAATTTTTGATAAACCTCTGGAATCTCTTTCGTTTCTCAACCGATTTTAGTTTTCAAGGTCTCATTTTGCTCCTTAAGTAATTTCATAGGGACTTGCCAAAAGAAAAATTCATAATTATTCAAGACTCAAAAAGTTATAGCCAATTAAAAAAAAAAAAATTTTTTCAACGATGTGCATTAATTTATTAACAATTATCTGTAACTTCCTGAGTTTTGAATAATTATTAATTTTTCCTTTGGCAAGTCCCTATGAAATTACTTAAGGAGAAAAATGGGACCTTGAAAACTAAAATCGGTTGAGAAACAAAAAGGTTTCCAGTAATTTATCAAAAATTGTTTGTAGTGACAATATCTAGTTTGTAGAATATCGCCATTTTCTGAAAAAAATTAGCTTAGTCATGTTAAATACATTTTATTTATAATATATTGACTATCTCTGTCATTTTAAATAAACAAATCACCTTACAACTATGGATTTTAAAAATTTTAGGTAACCTTTTCATTTAGCACTGAATGAAATGAGACCTCCAAAACTAAAATCGGTTGAGAAAGAAAAGACATTCTTATGTTTTATCAATAATTGTTTGTGGTGACGATATCTGTTTCTAAAATATCGATACTGTTAAAAAAAGTTTGCTTATTGCTTATTGCTTAATCACGTAAAATCGATTTTATTTTATAACACATTGACTATTTATATAATTTGAAATAGATAAATCACATTACCACTATGGTTTTTTGAAATTTTAGATTACCTCTTCATTTAACAGTGCTTAAACAAAAAATTGTTTTTTATTATCCGAGTATTTTTTTCTAAAAACTTACACTATTTTAAAAATAAAAGATCATTTGGATCTACCTTCGAAAAGTGCAAATTGACAAAATTACAATTTTTTATGGGGAGGCCTTATACCGACAGAGGTTTCTGCCGTATCGATTACAACGTTTTTAATTTAATATTAATTGTTATAAGCTTTTTCTTGAATTCTGAAAGTGGACGCACAGAGGCAAACCTATTATCCAATTCCCGGTAAAATTTCAAATAAAACTATTGGAAAATAAAGACGAAATTTGAAAAATCGCAACGTCGCATAATATCATATTAGCCTCAAAATACATCATGCCATTTTTCAAATTACGTCTTTATTTTCCCATAGATTTACCTGAAATTTTACCGGAAATTGGATAATAAGTTTGCCTATGTGCGTCCACTCTCAGAATTCAAGAAAAAGCTTATAACAATTAATATTTAATTAAAAACATTGTGGTCGGCACGGCAGAGAACTTTATCGGTATAAGGCCTCCCCTTAAATAGCTAAGAAATAGAATTTTCAAAAATCGGAACTGTCACTTTGCATTTTTCGAAGATATTGAGAATGTTCTTTTATTCTGAAAATAGCCTAAGTTCTGAGAAAAAAATACACGAATGGTAAAAAAAAATTTTTTAAATAATTGTTTAAACAATTTTTTAAAACTTTTATGAAAAGGTACCTTTAGATTCGGAGCGTAAACATCAAAATATGTACAAAAACCGTTTAGTTACCGTTACGACCTCGTTAGTTCACACAAACCCCTCTTCACCGGTTGGACTATCAGCAGTTCTCTGCAGCAGTGTCAATTTTAATCAATCTCGGCGGAACTCTCTTCGCTCAAAAGCAAAAATGGTTAATAATTATTGCAACTATTTTTAACCTTGTTTGTCCTGCTCTTAATGGCAAAGCACACGTAACTTGAAGGATATTCCAGTTTTATTGTCATGCGAATAGTAATAATTTTGAGCTTCGTTTAATGAATCGAGCACATTCTATGGCCTTTTCTCTTTTTATTTCAAATAAGTCAATCAATAAATACGAGGGTCATTTGACAAGTACCTAGCCTCACCGCCAGATGGTGCCACTATCGCACCAGAAATACACTACAGTGCAGTATCTTCCTGTAAACGGTTACAGACGAAATTTCAGCCGGATCGGAGTTGTAGTTTATTTTTGAGAGCGTGTGAAAGCAAATGTGTCCGTTGATTTTTGAAAAAATGGAGAAAGAACAATATCGGTCGGTGATTCGATTCTTGTTTTTGGAAGGGAAATCGCGCAGTGAAATTAAAGAACGCTTGGATGCAGTGTATGGGGATGCTTCTCCTTCGATGGCGACCGTTAAATTTTGGTATAACGAGTTTCAACGTGGTCGTACGTCGGTTTTTGATGATCCACGCCCAGGTGCTCCGAAAACAGCCACTACGGAGGAGAACGTGACAAAAATATACGATATCGTTTTGTCAGACCGCCGATTAAAGGTGCACGAGATAGCTGCGATAGTAGGCATCTCAGAAGAACGCGTGTGGCATATCCTACATGAGATTTTAGGCATGAGGAAACTGTCAGCAAGGTGGGTGCCGCGTTTGCTGACTGCAGACAACAAGCGCATCCGTGTGACCAGTTCAGAGCAGTGTTTGGAGCTGTTTAATCGCAATCCAAAAGAGTTTTTGCGTCGTTTCGTGACCGTCGACGAAACATGGATTCACTACTACACTCCAGAGACCAAGGAGCAGTCAAAACAGTGGACCTTACCCGGTGAACCTGCTCCGAAGAAGGCGAAGACGGTCCCGTCGGCCGAAAAGGTGATGGCCACTGTTTTCTGGGATTCTCAAGGTGTGATTTTTATTGACTATATGGAGAAGGGCAAAACGGTCACAGAACAGTACTACGCCGAACTATTGAGCCGATTTGACGCCGTGTTAGGAGAAAAACGGCCCCATTTGTCTAAAAAGAAAGTGCTTTTCCACCACGATAATGCACCGGCTCACACTTCTGCACTCGCCACGGCTAAATTGGTCGAATTACGCTACGAACTGCTGCCCCATCCACCGTATTCTCCAGATTTGGCTCCGTGCGACTTTTTTTTGTTTCCGAACCTAAAAAATTCGCTCGCCGGGAAGAGATTCCACTCCAATAACGAAATAATCGCCGCCACGGAGGCCTATTTTGCAAACCAAGAGAAAACATTTTTTTCAACGGGGTTAAAAAAATTGGAACACCGCTGGGCCAAGTGTATTCAACTAAAAGGAGACTACATTGAAAAATAAATTTTATATTTTGTAAAATTTTGGTGTTTTCATTTGTAGGCTAGGTACTTATCAAATGACCCTCGTAAGCCGTTGAGGATACGAATCGGAGCTTCTTTAATTAGTTGAGCACGATTAATGGACTCCCACTTATTATAAGGTTGAGGGTACGTATTGTAGCTCCTTTTCATGGTTGAGCACAATGCACGGCCTCCCATTATTCTTTAAAAATATATTTTACCAACTAATGAGACCTGGTTGAGGGTACGTATTGAAGCTCTTTTTATTGATTGAGCGCAATGCACGGCCTCCCATTATTCAAAAAAGTTTCACTAGACTTATCTATACGCACTCTGCGCGCTGTTGTTTTTGTAAATTAGTAACTCGTATGATCATGTAATCAATCTCAGAGAATGAAATAACGAATAAACTGAACTCATTTTTAAACTCATCATATTTGTAAAGATAGTATGAATAAGATTTGGTTGAGGATAGGTATATATATATATATATAGCTTCCTTTATTGGTTGAGAGCAATGCACAGCCTCCTATTATTCTTTTAATTAGATTCTTTCATTAATAAGAATCGGTTGAGGGTACGTATTGCAGCTCCTTTTATTGGGTGAGCGCAATGCACGGCCTCCCGTTATTTAACCATTAAGACTTGGTTGAGGGTACGTATTGAAGCTCTTTTTACTGATTGAGCGCAATGCACGGCCTCCCATTATTCTTTCAAAATTTATTTCACTAGTAAGTAAGACACACGAATATGCAATAAGGTTTCTTTTGTTTGTTGTAAGCAGTGCATGGACTTGCGCTGTTGTTAAAAACGTTTATAATTATTAATTATTAATTAATTACTCGTAAGTCTCTAAATTGCGAATATTATCTTCAGAAAATATATTTATTTATGTGCATAAGTACAGAAAACGAATAAATTAAAATTTTTCATGATGGTTTGCTACACGAAGTAGCGAATCTTCGCGCCTGTTCCTCGCAGACCAATCAGATCATTCTTTAAATGATTCACAATATCTGGCCTTTATTTTTTAAAGAAAGGATCGTTTAAAGTTATCAGTTAACGTATTGTTTTGTCAAGTTAACATTATTATCGAATGTATTCTTTAAAAAAAATAAATAAAAATTACTCAAGCGTATTTACTTAAAAAAGGTTCTCAAAAATAACAATAAATACTAAATTTCTTTTATTTTTACAGCAAACGTCTGTGTATGTTGTCTCACCGAATGCAGCGAATGTTTGTTTGTACCATGTGGGCACAAATGTTGCTGTGAACCCTGCGCTATAAGAGTGCTCGCCATGGATCCAAAAAGATGTCCCTTTTGTAGGACCCTGTTCAATATGTATGTGAAAGTATTCAACGTTTAATGATTAAAAAAATATCAACAGCGCCGTGCTTGGCGTGACAAATTTTATTATATTCTATTTATCATATTATTTATATTAAAATTAAGGTTTGATACCAGAAATTTGTTTTTATAAAGATGGTGTATACATTGTAGTATTTTTCAAATGTTGGTTCATTGTATAAGAAGATTGTATAAGAATTCATGTATTTATTATTTGCAAACTAATATTCTTCTCGCCGTTGACAATTTTATAACCTATAACTTATAATCTATTTTATAATAAAATCATAAAAAATAATATTTGATGTAATACTTTTCTGCGTCATATAATTGCTTACCAACCCCTGAAATTACAGATCTCTATATCGTATTTTACTAAGTTTATTTAAAATTCTATTAATAAACTACAGTCATTTCTACATAGAAAAATATTTGGATTAATTTTATTTATCAAAATTTAAAGATTTTTATAGTTAAATAGTTGACTACAATAATATTACATTCAATGTATGTGAAAATGAGTCTCCAATTTTATTGTAGATTCTAAATAAAAAAGAATGAAGGTGATTTCAAGACTTCATCCAAAATTAATACGGAAGTAACATTTTAAATATTGAAACGCTTTGTTTTGAGAAAAATGTAAAAAACCGAAAACATTCAGTTTTTTCAATTACATTCTACAATTTATACTTGACAATAATGCAAAGTAAATAACTAGCTACAATTTTTTTTTTCTTAGACAATTTTGAAAAGCAAATAAAAAAAATTATTCTAAATAGTATATTACGATACGTGGGCCGGAAATTGGATTTCCGGGCCGTGCGTGGTATGACGCCCGAGGCGAAGCCGAGGGCGTCATGACGCACGGTCAGGGCATCCAATTTCCGGTCCAAGTATTGTATACTATTTTTCTTACTCCCCGGCGGAAAGTACGTTCTGTAATTGTTAAATAATTGATAAAATTGCGTTGTCGTCTGCTAGCTGTGTTTGAGTGCTAGTTTTTCTTTCGGCCCGCTCGATAGTACTGCCTCTGTCGGCCACTTTGGGTAGCTCGGTCGATATTACCGACTGTTTTTTCTTTCGGCCCGGCGTGGAAAGCTGGTATTTTGGGCGTCTGCTACTTTCGCTGTTGCACAGATGGTCTGATGCCCGCTCGACATTTGCAAGACCGAGGCGAAGCCGAGGTTTTGCTGGTCGGGGCGGGCATCAGAAACACATTCATTAAAAAAAGAAAGAAATAAGGTGATGAAATAAGTACAATAAAGTTTGATTTTAATAATTTAAACTTTTTGAATATATTAACATCAAGTATTAATACAATAATTAATACAAGATTTACATTTAAATTAATAAACTTTGGTTTTAACAATTTTAACTTTCAATATATTAATCTCAATATAAAATAAATTTTTTTTGATTTTTTTTCTTTACAAATGATTTTCTTTATCAGATTTGTAATTGTTAATATTCACAATGATATTGCCGTTGATAGTACAATTTTTAAATTTAATATATTTGTTTAAAGTTGAATTTATTTGATCATTCAATGAGTTATTTTGATCTTGATTTTGATTTTTATCTGCATTCAGTGATTTATTTTCATTTTGGTTTTGATTTTCATCTTGAATTTGAGGATTTAAATTTTGAAGAATTCTTTTTGATTCATTGGAGTTGGTTTGCGGTTGAAGAGTTGTCATATTGCTTGTTGTCGTAGTAGGTTTTTGATCTGAAATAAAGTTTGTTACGAATGAAAAGTAGTACAGGTGGCATCGACTCTATACATTAGTATTTTTTATGCTTACCTGAAGTTGAATTGAAATTGTTCGTAGTGATTTCTTCTTCGAAATCTGACGAATTTAAATTGTAATCAGATTCATCTTTGTCGGGTGTAGTATTTGTCAATGGTTTCGAATGAGACATTTCATCTTGAATTTGAGGATTTAAATTTTCAAGAATTCTTTTTTTACATGGAGGTGGTTGAGTAGTTACTTTATGTTCGAATCCTAGTTTCACTAGTGTTTTTAAAAGAAATTTTTTGCTGTGGTGGTTTGTCGAGGGTTGATTTTCATTGTTTTCCGGTGTAAGTATTTTCTTATTGCTGGCTGTGGTAAAATTGAGTTGTTGGTCTGAAATAAAGTTTTTTAGGAATGAAAGGTAGTACAGGTGGCATCGAGCAAACTTATTAAGTATATTAATATTTTTTATGCTTACTTGGAATTGGATGGAACTGGTTCGTAGTGAATTCCTGGTTGGAATGTGACCAATTTGAATGGTAGTGGGAGTCAGCTTCATTGGGTGTAGTACTTGTCGATGGTTTTGGATGAGTGTTTGTCGTAGCTGTACGGATAATACCATTGAAAATCATTTGTCTATTATGCAGTGAATTTTCTATATAGCCTTGTGCTATAGCATCTGAACGCCACCTTCCTAGTTGTTTAATCATTTGCATGTTTGCACCGGATTCAGAAAGAAGCGTTGCTGCTGTTCTTCTAAAGCAGTGACCTGTGTACTTTTTGGATTTTGTAATTTTAAATGAGAAGCAATAGTCTGTGGTACTTCACGTATCTTATTTTTTCCAATGACTTGACGAGTACATTTGCCTTTGTTGTAGTGGATGAAAAATCTGTCTGTAAACTGATCGGTTGGTCTTAAGGAAATGTAATATTTAACCTTGTTATAGAAAAGGTTTCCAATAAGAAACTCGCCAAAGTAGTCGTTTTTGTTATGTTGGATCGATACTAGAAAGGCATCACCCAAATCTTTTAGGTTTTCAAGTTTCATATTAGTTAATTCATCACAGCGGAGTGCACCGCAAATTCCAAATGTAAGTATTACCTGTGAATGTTAAAAATATAGTATAAATTAACCAAATATAAGAGTATTAATTGCGAAGTGAATATATAAATAATGAATTACCTTTGTGGCTAAATACACTTGATCATCGGCTGTTGTCATAAAATTCATAATTTCAGTCCAGGTTAAAGTCTTTGATTTTTTAGGTTTGTAACCTTTACCACAATTTTTTATCATACTTTTTAAAGCGAAGAACTTAGTAATATCAATATTGTCTTTTGTATTTAAAGTATTTCGAAGCATACTCCATATGCTCCATAGAGTTGGCGGTTTCAATTTTAGTTTTAAGGTGTTAAAGTAAACAATTAAATTGTTTTCTTCGGAGTTTGTTGAAAGTGAATTTTTATTTTCTTCTTTCCATTTTTGGTAAGCGTTGTAGACTAGGAGGTAGCGTTCGGAAGACTTCTTTGGTAATGTTTCCGACTCTATAATTATTTTTGCCTCTTGGTCAAAAATTTTTAAGATTTCTTCTTCGTCTTCAGAACCATCGGATGAGGATTCATCTGTGTTTGTTTCTTTGAAAGACATTTTTTATCTCAATCGAAATTGAGAAATTGCACGTAATTTTATTGCTTTCAATCTTGATTTGTTTAGTTAAGCACATTTTAGGTTAGAACGCGGACACTACCACTGCACGTGATCGCAGTATTTATTGCTACATTTCTCGAGAGAATTTGTAGAAAATAACAATTCATTTTTACATTTCTCGAGAGAATTTCTGTCAGAGTGCGTGTCGAGCTATTCATTTTTCTGTAAGATATCGTGCAGACAGAGTGCTGGGACTTGCGTAGTGTGTCACTTAATTGTCTCTACACGACTCGAGAGTACGTGTAGAAGACAAGAAAAAAAACAATGACCACGATCAAACAAAACCACTTTTTATTTCAACTAACTCTTATTTCTCGTCACACGTGCACTTTCCTTTGTTTATTTCGCACGCGTCGACTCGCGCTCGGACGTGCGAGGGAGACAGAGTGGCTCATGCGCGCGGGCGCTCAAGCGCAGCGGGTCGGGAAGTTTCGGCAGCCAATCAGAGCGCGCGGTTGGTCTAAAATAGGATGCGAAAGTTTCTCTTTCGGCCCGGAGATGCGGGCCGAAAGTACGTACTTTCGGGTGGGCGAGTAAGAAAAATAATTTAAATCATATTTTCCATTAGATTTTATATTGTTTTTGTAACCAAAAAAAGTATTCTACATTTACATATTTTTGTTATCTACTCTGTCGATTATTTGGTCATTATTCATACAGTTATTCGAATGTATGAAAGGAGATGTATTACACGTGATACGAATTGTAATTTCGAAGCCGAGCACGTCTATAAATGACTTCAATTTTATAGTGAATCGTCGAAACTCTGGACCCCCCCCCCCTTTTGAACAGTCGTTATTTTGACCCGTCGGAATTTTGAACCGTCGTTATTTTGACCCGTCGGAATTTTGCGCAGTCGGAATTTTGAACCGTTGTTATTTTGTCCTGTCGGAATTTGGCGCAGTCGGAATTTTGAACAGTCTGAATTTGTATAATCGTTATTTTCACCCGTCGGAAATTAGCGCAATCAGAATTTTTCACCGTCGTTATTTTGTCCCGTCGGAATTTGGCGGGTCGGAATTTTGAACCGTCTGAATTTGCACAGTCGGAATTTTGAACTGTCTGAATTTTTTCTGTCGGAATTTTGCACAGTCGGAATTTTAAACCGTCGGAATTTTTTTTCTATCTTTGTGATAACTTGTCGAATAAAAAATATTATCGTAACATTTGAATTCGGTAATTATTATTTCGAAATATGTACATTCGTCACATTGGTCGTCTGATTTATTAATTTCTGAATAATTAAAATCGTTATTTTGAATTTCGTTACAAAAATAATCGTTAAAAAAAAGTCGAAGTTTTGAAAATTCGTTATTTTGAACCGCACTCTTTACTATGAATAATTGTAAATAATATAACAGAAATCAACAGGAAGTAGTCCGAATTACATGAACAATTTGTTTGTAGATAACTCATAAAAAAGATGTACGTCAACCCTATGAATGTAATAAATCTGTTATTGATAGCTTTCCAATCAATGAATTTAAAAAATACCCCTATAAATGAAGATGAAATTATTTTGAAGAATTTTATTGAAAAAATTTTATTAGATGCGATGAATGAGTTTAATAATATTGAAATAATCGACGATAACACCTTAGATTTTGAAGAACCTTATAAAGATGTTAACATGGAAATTGTAGAAGATGACGATAAAGATTGGGCTTACTATGACAACCTTGGACAGTGTACACAAGACGAAGAAGGATTGTCTCATGATTATAAAAGTAGAGCGGTTGAATTCTGGAGAAGCGGAAAAAATAAAAATCTTGCTCTAAACACAGTGCAAAATAGATTTCGTCAAGTTTCATCCATAACCCAATTAAAACGTTGGGCTAAAGCGCTAAATAAAGGAGGCACATACAGAGAGAAAATAGGAAGAATTTGTGATTTTGTTTTGCAGAATTTCAAAAATGCTATACAAGCTGGTCACATAATACACGACAATGATTTACAAAGATGGTCACTACAAGCACAAAAACGGATTGGTTGTGAAGATATACGTTTTAGAGCATCAAACCATTGGTTGACTAATTTTAAAAAAGCTCATAGAATAGTGGGTAGAAAAATTAATAAATTTATTACAAAAAAAACTTTAGAAGGGGCTGATTATTTAAAAAGCCAAGCTGATGCATTTGTTCATGAAATTAAGAATATCATAAGGGAGAAAGGTGCAGCTAACGTTTTTAATACTGATCAAAGTGGATTTCAGTTGGAGATTTATTCTGAAAGAACCTTAGCTGTGGAAGGAGAAAAGCAAGTTCAATGCCTTGTTCAATAAGTCTACGACTCATAGTTACACCTTTCAACCGTTTATTTCTGGGGATGGTCAGCTTATATCGCCACTTTTTGTGGTATTAAAGGAAAAAAGTGGAGAATTTGGACCTGTTGTTCAGGAAGGTCTTTTTCGACCGAACAATGTTTATATTATGGCATAAAAATCTGGAAAATTAACTTCAGGTAAGATTTATATTATGCATTCGTAGAGTTAAATTTCATAACGTACCATCATAAGAAATAATTTTAAGATTAATTTTATTGCAGATCATTTAAAAACATGGCTCAAAGAAGTATATTTTCCGAATGTCGGTTCGACTAATGTTCTTTTACTTGACTCATGGAGTGGACATTGTCCTAAAGTAATTCAAGAAGTAAAACCTGCTGATAAGGAATTTATCGTGAAAGTAATTCCCAAAGGCACTACCGGTAAAATTCAGCCATTAGACGTTTATAGATTCAGAATTAGGAAAAATTACGTTCGACATTTCTCGGACAGTGTCATTCTCATGGATGAAGATTTGAATCTATATTTAAGAAATAACATAATAAAACTCCAATCTCTAGTACCAATCAATTATCTTCGCCAAGGTATAAAAATTTATTCAAGTATTCTTGGTACAAAAGTGGATATGTAGAAGAAAAACCAGAAACATTTATTAATCCGGTTGAATTTGGATTCGAAGACAAATCTAACGTGAAATGTGGAGTCGAAGGCTGTTCAAATGTAGGAATAATCAGATGTTCATGGTGCAAAAGAAATTTATGCCTAAAGCATTTTTTTGAAGACTATCATTATTGTACAAAATATGAAGAGTGAATATAAAAAGTATAACTAACATTTCAATAAAAATGAGATCAAAAACAAACTATCTATCCTGAAATATTTAATATAAAACTATAACATAATTTTAATAAGTGTTTACTTTTTCTTTCAAATTAATAAATTTAGAATTTATTAAATTTATTAACTTTAAGTAATTAATAAAATTGATTTTTACCTACTTGAAATAATTTAAAAAATTACATAGCTTTATATTTTGTTTAATTTAATTTAGTTTATAATGCACTGATTTTTCTCTGATATAACGAATTCTACAATTTTCATAGCGAGAAAACTGACAAAGTTCTTTTTTTTTTTATAAAAAGGGGTTTGCTACTCTTACGCGTAAAAATATTGCATAAACGCTTGCCATCAAACAGCAATTACACAGCTCCAAAAAAAAAAAAATCGAACTTTCGACTGCGGGAACCTGTTACTTTACTATATGTAATTGAGCATGCTGAATTCGAATTCAGTGTTCGTTTGACCTCATTAGGTCAGGATCAAGGTCAGTTGAAAGTCAAATCTATTGAAAAAACTCAAATCGATCCAAAATGTCACTCTTACAGGTTTTTGGGTATTTTATTTTTTTGTTTTTTGTTTTTTTGGTCTTTTTTGTTGTTTTTGTTTGTTTGTTTTTTTTGTTTTTGTTTGTTTGTTTGTTTTTTTTTGTTTTTTTTTCTTTCTGTATTTTTTTTGTGTTTTATGGGTTTTTGGGGTCGCTGAATTCGAATAAGGTGTCCGCTTTCATCCGGCGTCATCTTATTCGAACTCAGCGACCCCAAAAACCCATAAGAGTGACATTTTGGATCGACTTGAGTTTTTTTAATAGAGTTGACCTTCAACTGACCTTCACCCTGACCTGATGAGGTCAAACGGACACCGGATTCGAATTCAGCATGCTCGATTACATATAATAAAGTAGGTCAGGTTCCCGAAACCGAAAGTTCGATTTTTTTGTAGAGCTGCGTTATTATCCATTTTGTATCATTTACAATTTTTTTTTTATGATTTAATTTTGTAAATGGACTCATTGCCCGTATATTTCTTAAATAAATAAATAAATAATACGTTGATTTACCCGACGATATACACCTGGAATATTAAATTATTAAAATAGCTCAGTTAGGCGTAGTTCACCCCATCTAAGGGGTGTTTTGGTAAAGTGTTCAATAATGTTTATTTTATTTCTTAATTTTATTTATAATGCGATGATTTCTTTTCAGATTCGAAAAATTTTAGAATTTTTGTGTTGGAAAAGGTGTCAAAATATATAATTTTTCTCTTATAAAAACAAGGGGATGCAACCCTTATCGTGGAAAATAATACACAAATACTTGTTTTTGAACAACAAATAATATTTACTTTGTTTCACTGAGAAATTCGAAATAGTTTCCGAGAAATGTAGGAAAATCCGTTTTTGGAGATGAAGTTTAGGGGTGATTTTCACCCCTCAAATCGCCGAATTAGCACAAAAGAAAAAACACGGGTCAAATATTTTTCAATGTACTACAACATATAAAAAAATGAAGGAAATCGGTGAGGTACACCTGGGGTAGTTTCCTTGTTAGGAAATTAGCGGATGCAGGTTTTGGCATTTAATTAGCTGATAGGGTTTTAAGAGTTTATGATAAGAGTAATAATAATATAATTCTTTTTGATGGAGTCTGCGAAAAATCGAATTGGATTGTAAGGTTTGAAGTCAGGCAAAGTACTCGAAAAGACAAGAAAGAAGTAGAGTATAAAAAATACAGTTGTAAAGCTAGAATGGTTTCTAGCCATGAGTTCTCGGAACAATCACAGATCGACGTTCAAAACATAGAATTCTTAAGTTGGGAGGGAGAAAAGAAAGAAAATGTTAGTTCTCTGGTTGGGAGGGAGAATGAAGAGATGCTCATGAGCCAGAAAAATAATAAAAATATAAATGCTCAAACAAACAATCCAATGCGGTTCGACGTAAGCCAAGTATCCCGCCAAACGATTAACGTAGACAATTTAGAGGCAGTTGAAAGAATGGAAAATATGCTTACATATAATATATCTAACATTAATGCTTACATATAATATATCTAACATTAATGTTATATATATATTACATATAATATATCTAAGATTATATAAAATTAACTGAAGGGATGTTATGGCATGTTAGGTTAGGTCACGCATCACTAAACTATTTAAAGAAACTTCAAAAGATAGAGAAAAGACTAGAGAATGTGAAGTTTGATGAATCCATTTTAGATTGTGAAATTTGCATTAGAGCCAAAATGGAAAAACTTCCATTTCAAGAGATAAGAAATAGAGCTTCTATACCACTTCAGACCATACACACGGATATAATGAGGCCAGTAAAACCAATCTCGTATCCGGGACAAAAAAGGTTCATAATAATATTTGTAGACGACTTTTCCAGATTAGCAATAGCCTACGCAATAAAGACGAAAGATGAAGCAAGCAAAGCGGTAGAGAAATACTTAATTTCCGCCAGAAATTTACTAGGAAAAGATGAGAAAGTCTGCTACATAAAATCAGATCAAGGCAGAAACTATATTGGAGGTAAATTTTTAGAGATTATGAAGAGAGAAAATATAGAGTCTGAACTATCTCCTGCTTATACTCCAGAACACAATTGTGTGGCCGAGAGATTCAACAAGACACTCCAAAGAAAAATAAGAGCTTACATGTTTGATTTACGTCTGCCTTAGAGTATGTGGGAATTAGCTTTACATGTAGCTATTCACTCCTATAATAGGACTCCTCAAAAGACTAGAATTTCTAACTCCACTCAATAAATTTGCGCCAAATGCCAGTTGTCACTTTGATCAAATAAAAGGGTTTGGCTGCATAGGCTATGTTAAAGTCCCGAAACCTGAATCAAAGTTCGAAACCAGAGCCATCAAAGCTGTGCTGGTTGGATATAGACCAACAAGTTACATCTTGTCGCATCCGAATTCTAAGAGTTTTATAGAGTCACGTCATGTTAGATTCAATGAAAAACAAGTATACAGAGATGTATACAAAAATGACAAATTAGAAGGAAATGAAGAGACAATAGATTGGGAATGGCTGAAAAAGATTGAAGTTGAGCAAATAGAAGAACCGTCCGAACGACTAGAACTACTTAAGCCAAAGAAAAGAGGTAGACCGAAAAAAAGGATAAGGAGTCTGGTATCTCAAAGCCGGAAACATCAAGAAAACAAAATGAAGGACCTATAACTAGAGGAAAAGCTAAGAGGAAAGAGTCATTAGAGGAACAAACTAAACTTGGTAGACCCATACAAGATACAAGCTTCTCAAATTACTCAAAAATACTACTAGACTCTCAGGTTAGTGAGGATGATACAAGACACATATTATTAGCAAATTTACACAAAGATCCAGTGTCTTACGAAGAAGCAATGGCGTCTAAAGGAAAAGAAAATTGGATTATAGCAATAAGAGAAGAATTAGACTCGATGAATATGAATAAAGTATGGACTTTGTTGGGCAGACCCAAGACGTCAACAGATGGTACTAAACCAAATATAATAGATTCCAAGTGGGTATTTAAGAGAAAAGTCGAAGTTGATGGTAGCATAAAATACAAAGCTAGATTGGTAATCAGAGGCTTTAATGACAAGAATCTATGCGACCTAAAAGATACCTATGCACCAGTATCTAGATTGCCAATTGTTAGATCTACTCGAACAATTATTAACAAATTCGATTTATACGCTTGTCAAATGGACGTCAAGACCGCGTTCTTAAATGAAAAGTTAGACGAAACTATTTACATGGAGTTACCAGATGGTTTAGATGCCGATAAGAGTGACCGGAAAACAAAAGTTTGTAAACTTGAAAAAGCTTTATATGGTCTAAGAATAAGCCCGAAGAAGTGGAATAAACTGTTTGCAGAAGAAATGCACAAACTAGACTTAGAGAACGATCTGCGTGAACCATGTCTCTTTACATGGAGAAAAGACGGAAAAATAGTTGTGATATTATTATACGTGAACGACATATTAATCGCCAGCAATGATAAGAATAAAATAGAATACATTTTAAAGAGTTTGAGCAAAACATTCGAGATGAAAGATCTCGGAGAACCAAGACACTTTCTTGGCATATCTATAGAGAGAAACAGGCAAGAGGGCTATATAACACTACACCAAAGTGTGTATGCTGAAAGTATCTTAGAGAAATTCAACATGAAAGATTGTAAACCACAGAGTACTCCAATGGTGACGAGACAAGTAAGTAATCAAAATAAGAGAAATAAAAGAGTTAAGAGAGACTGAAGTAAAGAGATTTCCATACCGTGAAGCCATAGGAAGCCTCATGTACTTGGCAAACGCAACCCGGCCTGACATTGCGTTTGCAGTAAACTACCTCGCGAGAAGACAGTTAGAGCCCACTGAAGAAGACTGGATGGATGTTAAAAGAGCCTTCAGATACATAAGAGAAACTGTCAACTTAGGATTGAAGTTTAGTTCAAAGACAGAAAATTTAGAGGCGTTAACTGACGCAAGTTTTAGAGATTTCCAAGGGTCAACATCCACCGGAGGATACGTTATTAAACTATTTGGAGACGTCGTGGCATGGAGGAGCCACAAACAAAATTACGTGACCCTATCGACCTGCCAAGCTGAATATCTCGCCATGAGCGAAGCGTGTCAGGAACTAATCTCTTTGGACAAATCTATACACTATGCGATTGGAAAGACGTTCTTTCCTGTGACTGTATGGTGTGACAATCAGTCCGCAGGCGATTGCACCAAAATGAATCGAAGCCATAAACTAAAGACGTTTGACAGTGACTTAGATAAAATTAAGAATGAATTAAAACAAAGAGAGGAAAACGGTAGTAGAAAACATATGGCAGATACTTACGGAGACTTCATTAAACAATGTGTAGATGAAAAGAAAGTTACAATTATATGGATTGATACGAAGATACTAGACGAATTTAAATATCTTAGAAACAAAATTATGAATGTAGATAACTAATTAGAGATATAAGATTACAATAAAATAAGATTACACAGCTTATGTTTAATAAAATTTAGTTTTCTTTATTTTTCAGATGAATCCGAAGAGTCCGAGAATTAAAAGGAGAGACACACACCTACAACTCAGATGAATACCAGAGAAAACAGATTATAAGAGAAGATCAATAAATAAAACCAGATCGTACCTGATGTAAAACAAAATATAAAAATTAGATTTATGAATAGTAAAGGAGATTATATATATAAGTTTAAGATTAAGAGCGCATCGAGAGTTACAAAAGGAGGGAGTGTAAGTGTAAACTTTGTATAGACTCGCTGCGCCCTCTGCTTCTCTCTCTTATCTACAGGCCCTGCGAGCGCGGCGGCACGAGCGCCGGAGTCATTCCGTTTAGGGTAACGGTGAGAGTAGGTCGTGCGACCAATAAAGGTATATAGTGTGTCTCCAGAAGTTAGAGTTTTTGTTAAAACCCCTATACCCTGAAGGAGCTCTGCGAATTAATTCCAATACAGAACAAAAACGTCTTAAAATTACACAAAGAATACGATATATTTTTTATATAGCAAAAAATGAAAATTTACCAAATTTTCCCGGAAAAGCGTCTGTAAAAGTTTTCCTGATCATTTCCCGGGAAAACACCCTCGAAATTCGAATTCAGCGGGTCAAAATACGTCAGAAAAACTTTGGTGTAACAGTGGAACTTATCGGTTACGAAATCCCCTTCGTGATACCCAGACGCTACACTCAAGAAAAGCGCTAAAGTATAAAGATGAAAAATGAAAACTTGGTTAGAAAATATCCTTACAATTATTTTTTTAGCAAAAGTACATCTAATAAAGAATCATATCCGCATATGAAATTGCAAAAAGCTTTTTAAATATTAGCATATAATAACTGTGAATATCGGGAACAACATGATTTTTTTCAAACTTTGGGAATTTTTTCACGGAAAAGGATACATTTTTCAGAAAAAGTTGTACAACAAAAATGTCTTAAAATTAGACAAAGAATACGACTATATTTTTTTATAGCGAAAAACGAAATTTTCCTCAACATTTCCCGTGAAAACACTCTCGAAATTCGGATACAGCGGCTCAAAATACGTCAGAGAAACTTTGGTGTAGCCGTAGAGGTTCATCGGCTACGTAAACTCTCGTGGCGCCCGGACTATATGATTCTCATAGTGTTATAAGCATTCTGTATTATCTCTGCTAATGGAGCCCGGGCTCCATTAGCGATTTCGGGCTCCATGAGCCTGAATAATATATAAAAAGGGCTCCATAAGCCGGTAAAAATATATATATATATAGACACACACACACACACACACACACACACACACATTTATGTATAATATTATTATCCAGGACCCGTCTAGGTTTCCTACAATAACACTGCCACATTAAACCATAAACTATGAAAAGTGACTAAAGAAATAATCCCTCTCTTGTTATTGACTAACACCACGACGCGCCCCCTTTCGGTTCCGCAGTGTTTTACGTTGATTACGGAAAAAAATTACGGAAAAGAAGGTTGTGAAAGTAATCCTAAAGGTCTCCGAAACTCCAGGTCATATCCTGGAAACTAACATTAGACATATATAGTTTCCAGGACCTGTGCCCGAAACTAACAAATGTCCTGGAAACTAACGTTACACATAATGAATGTCCTGGATACTAACGTTAAACAGAAATATATATATATATATATATATATATATATATATATATATATATATATATATATATATATATATATATATATATATATATATATGAGCTATTCTTTAATAGAAGAGCCACCCCCTGAGTCCAAAACTGTATGGCAATTAAAAAATCGTAATTAGGCTTAAAAGTTTATTAGCACTATATATATTTTTTGTGCCGTGTGGCTTTTTTGGAATTGCAATATTGCGGCTCCAAAATGGCGGCTCAAACTTGTAGTGTATGTGAAATTATCCCGGAATTTGAAAATTTTCCCGGAATTTAAAAATGTTTTCAACTGAAATAAGTATATTTCTTATGTATTTTGATGCGCTGAATCCGAATCTAAAGTTGGTTTAACTTAAGCGCCCTTAAAATTTTGACTAAACCGCAAACACTGCTCGAAAACGTGAAAAATCGTGAAAATCACAATATTAAGCATGAAAAAAATTAGAAAAAATTTGTTTGACCTAAAATAAACATGTTTCTTATGTATTTTGATGTGCTGAATCCAAAGATAAAGTTGGTTTAGCTCAAGCACCCTTAAAATTTTGAGTAAATCGCAAAAACTGCTCAAAAACGTGAAAAGTCAAAAACGAGTAAAAAGTTAATAAAAATAAACATTGTTAGTTGAGTATTGTTAAATAAACTTTTTCGGTGAAATAAGTCGGCCAGATGTTAATATTTCCACGAGCTATCCCAAATTTGAAAAAAATGAAGTGTTTATGTCAATTAGTTACCGAGATATGAACAATTTTTCGAGCACGTCGGATTTGAAATTGCTATGCCCAGTTTTTTCGCGTGACACTGTCGCTTTCTCCACTTTTATACAAATATTTATATAAACATAATATAAATATTCAGATAAGTATAGCAAACTTTAATTAGAAATTAATATAAAATATAAAAGTTCTTGTTACTTTGTAAAATCTTTTTTTTTTATCATTACAGAGTATTAGCACGTAAGGATTATTTTGACAAGTATTTTACATCATAGAATGGAATTGATGACAAGTATATATCGTAGAATAGAATAGAAGAGTTATTCAACAAAGACATCATTTTTTACAAGTTCTTCGTTTAAAAACGTTTCTGGAAGTAAAAATCACCATGAAAAAAAATTGTGAAGCCTTTGTATCAGCTGACAACATTTAAAATAACGTGGATGTCCACTTATTAACCCATTAAAGCCCATGCAAAAATTTGCTGAGATAGCAACAAACTAACTGTGCCATCCTTTGCATAACTGAAAAATAAAATATACGTATTTGTTCTTTTGTCATTTGCAATTGTTTATAAAAAATTATTTAAACAAATTACAAAAAATTTTATAATTTTCAAAAACTGACTACGGGAATCGATTCTAGGAGAAAAATGGAGACGAAAACCTATATGAGACTTTTTTGTCAGAGCCCAATTTGTTAGTGTAATGTAGGAATAAACAATTGCATGTTGGGGAGAAAAAGTGACTATGTCAAGTCCGAAGCAAAATCTATCTGGAATAGCAACAAACAACCTATCATCCTTTGCATAACTGAAAAATAAAATATACGTATTTTTTCTTTTGTCATTTGCAATTGTTTATAAAAAATTATTTAAACAAATTACAAACAATTTTATAATTTTCAAAAACTGACTGCAGAAATCGATTCTAGGGGAAAAATTGAGACAAAAACCTATATAACACTTTTTTGTCAGAGTCCAATTTGTTATCGTAATATAGGGATAAACTTTTGACATGGGTTTTTACTCTTCTGCATGGGATGTAGTCTCACTGATAAATTTTGAGATTGTATACTAAAATTGGATAAGTTCATTTCCTTTCGCAAATCCTTCCGTGTTAGAGATCACGTTTGAGTGGCGGGCTAACGGTTGGGAACATAAATACATTGAATTTATATTTTGAAATAATAATTTCGGAATAAACTTTTTGACTTTATATTGTTCTACATTGGTAACGCCACTGATAATGCCGAGACGGAGAATTAGAGATCTACCTGATTTACTTGAAGATTCTTATACTGATGAAGGTCAACATATTGATGTAGCATTCATTCCTAATGAACATGAGAGTTCAGATGGAGATTCGGATGGTGATCTAAATGAAGATACATTATCAAATGAATTACCTTCAGGTTCTTACGAACATGTTAGAAGTACTTACACAAGTACTCAAAAATTGTTGGAACCGAATCATAATTACAATTGTAAAAATGATGCTTTGAATGATATTTCTCCTGATGTCGAGTGCAACTTCAATATTTCACCTATTTCATCATTGCGATCCAAAAATTCTTTGGAGTTGTTTGAGGTTTTTTTTTCGAAATCAATGAAAAATCATATTATTGAAGCCACTTCTGAAAATCATTTCGATTTATGTATGGATGATCTAGAAAGATTTATTACAATCATAATGATTACAAGCTTCAATTATAGAAAAAGTATTCGTGATTACTGGTCAACAAAGCGAATCCTTCAATGTCCAATAATTGCGGAACTTATGTCGAGAAATAAATTCGTTACAATAAAAAAGAATATACGATTTTATAAACTTCAAGACACTAATCAAATTGATAAAGTCTGGAAGGTTAAAACTCTATATGATATCTTTCGTAAGAATTGTATGCAATTTGGTTTTTTTGACTATAATTTATGAATAGATGAGATAATGGTAAAATAATTTGGTAGGTTTGGTATCAAGCAGTGTATAAGGAATAAACCTATCAGATTTGGAATTAAAGAATGGGCACTCTGTTCTTCTGATGGGTATATATATATGACCTTGATATTTACACTGGTAAATCAGGAATCGATGAACGAAATCCTTTAGTTGCCATTGGCTTAGGGTCTAGAATAGTGAGAAAATTACTTTCGACTTTATTAGAAACAACCCAAAGAGAAGAACTGAAAAAGTATCATATTTATTTTGACATTTTTTTCACGAACCCAGATCTTATGATACATTTGAAAAAAAATGAATTATTGGCGACGGGAACTGTTCGGCAGAATCGTGTCAAAGTGAAAGTCGAAATGCCAAAAAAAGCCGAAAGAGGATACACTATTCCTATATATGAAGCGAATTCAAAATTAAATTATATTACAGTTATGGACTCAAAGCCAGTATCGATTCTCTCTTCTAAATATGGGAATGAACCAAAAGTTGAAATGCAGAGATGGCAGGAATCATCAAAAAATTCTATTCTTTTTCCTCATTGTTTTTCTGTGTATAATCAACACATGGGTGGAGTCGATCTGCATGATCAACACTGTAATGCTTTGATGCCTTCAATTCGAAGTAAGAAATGGACATGGTGCCTTGTATTACGACTCATCCAAGCATCTTTAGCAAACGCTACAGTGATTTACAATAAGTTACATCCAGACGAAAAAAAAGGTTCCAAAGATATTGTTCCAGAAGTTTGTGAATGTTATATTGACAAATTATCCTCCAAACGTCCCCCCAAACGAAAGAAACAGAGTGAACCTTCATCTCAAGAACACGTGATGAAACATGGAAGTCTTAAAAAATGTGGAATATCGACATGTCTGACAAGAACGGAATGGTATTGTGAGAAATGTTCTACACCTGTTTGCAAAAAGCATAAAGTAGGACATGGCAATGAACCATAATTCAATTCTACCGAACATATTCACAATGATTTATGTGAATATTGATGGATAAATGCAATAATAAGCTTGATGCTATAAGATTTTTTTGAGACACTCTCAGAAGGCCGATTGTTTATCCCTATATTACGATAACAAATTGGACTCTGACAAAAAAGTGTTACGTAGGTTTTTGTCTTGATTTTTCCCCTAGAATCGATTCCCGCAGTCAGTTTTTGAAAATTATAAAATTTGTTGTAATTTGTTTAAATAATTTTTTATAAACAATTGCAAATGACAAAAGAAAATACGTATATTTTATTTTTCAGTTATGCAAAGGATGACACAGTTTATTTGTTGCTATTCCAGATAGAGTTTGCTTGGGACATGACATAGTCACTTTTTCTCCCCAACATGCAATTGTTTATTCCTACATTACACTAACAAATTGGACTCTGACAAAAAAGTGTTATATAGGTTTTCGTCTCGATTTTTCTCCTAGAATCGATTCCCGCAGTGAGTTTTTGAAAATTATAAAATTGCTTGTAATTTGTTTAAATAATTTTTTATAAACAATTGCAAATGACAAAAGAAAAAATACATATATTTTATTTTTCAGTTATGCAAAGGATGGCATAGTTAGTTTGTTGCTATCTCAGCAAATTTTTGCTTGGACTGTAATGGGTTAACATCTGGAAATAGTGAGATGTAAGATTTTCTCAGATGTTAGTAGTGCATCATGCTCAATTATTTATCAAGGAGCGCGGGAGCGCTCCGAAGGCAAGTATAGAAGAAGCCTAAAGGAGCGACCCGTGCTACTCATACATTGAAATGGGTGTGCACGAAATCAATGCGCATATATATATATATATATATATATATATATATATATATATATATATATATATATATATATATATATATATATATATATATATATATATATATATATATATATATATATATATATATATATATATATATATATATATATATATATATATATATATATAGGCGCATTGATTTCGTGCACACCCATTTCAATGTATGAGTAGCACGGGTCGCTCCTTTAGGCTTCTTCTATACTTGCCTTCGGAGCGCTCCCGCGCTCCTTGATAAATAATTGAGCATGATGCACTACTAACATCTGAGAAAATCTTACATCTCACTATTTCCAGATGTTAACCCATTACAGTCCAAGCAAAAATTTGCTGAGATAGCAACAAACTAACTATGCCATCCTTTGCATAACTGAAAAATAAAATATATGTATTTTTTCTTTTGTCATTTGCAATTGTTTATAAAAAATTATTTAAACAAATTACAAGCAATTTTATAATTTTCAAAAACTCACTGCGGGAATCGATTCTAGGAGAAAAATCGAGACGAAAACCTATATAACACTTTTTTGTCAGAGTCCAATTTGTTAGTGTAATGTAGGAATAAACAATTGCATGTTGGGGAGAAAAAGTGACTATGTCATGTCCCAAGCAAACTCTATCTGGAATAGCAACAAATAAACTGTGTCATCCTTTGCATAACTGAAAAATAAAATATACGTATTTTCTTTTGTCATTTGCAATTGTTTATAAAAAATTATTTAAACAAATTACAACAAATTTTATAATTTTCAAAAACTGACTGCGGGAATCGATTCTAGGGGAAAAATCAAGACAAAAACCTACGTAACACTTTTTTGTCAGAGTCCAATTTGTTATCGTAATATAGGGATAAACAATCGGCCTTCTGAGAGTGTCTCAAAAAAATCTTATAGCATCAAGCTTATTATTGCATTTATCCATCAATATTCACATAAATCATTGTGAATATGTTCGGTAGAATTGAATTATGGTTCATTGCCATGTCCTACTTTATTATTCGGAATCGATTCTAGGAGAAAAATCGAGACGAAAACCTATATAACACTTTTTTGTCAGAGTCCAATTTGTTAGTGTAATGTAGGAATAAACAATTGCATGTTGGGGAGAAAAAGTGACTATGTCATGTCCCAAGCAAACTCTATCTGGAATAGCAACAAATAAACTGTGTCATCCTTTGCATAACTGAAAAATAAAATATACGTATTTTCTTTTGTCATTTGCAATTGTTTATAAAAAATTATTTAAACAAATTACAACAAATTTTATAATTAATATATAATAATATATTAATATATAATAATATATATATATATATATATATATATATTATTATATATTAATATATTATAATAAATATATGAAACGCTAGTTATGCAGACACTTTCCGAAATTTAAATAGACTTATGCAGACAGAGACCGACTTATGCAGACGTCAGCATAAGTAGAGAGATTATTTCTTTAGTCACGCTAGACTTGTGCAGACACTTGTATAAACGGTACTACACTTATGCAGACAGGTCACGTGGTCTTATACATTGGTGTCAGCATAAGTCCATGTTTATATGATTATATATATATATATATATATATATATATATATATTATTATATATTAAAATATAATAATATAATAAATATATATATATATATATATATATATATATATATATATATATATATACGTTTTGCTTTAGTTTTTTTAACATTACTCTGAATCGAAAGCCATTTCATTGTTCTACTTAAAACAGAAGATTTTATTTAAAAAGTTTATCTCGTTCAAAAGATATAAAGAACTGAATTTTTTATGTCGACTTTCAGATTCTTAACTTTCTCCATGGGATTCAGCCTCACATCCGGTTTTCCCGACTTCCTGTGACGTATATATATATATATATATATATATATATATATATATATATATATATATATATATATATATATATATATATATATATTAATTAAGTATACACATCGTCATAAGATGAAAATTTTTTATCATTGACAAGTAGATCATGCTGATAGTTGGTGTATAAATTATTATTTCATTTGGAGTTAATTTGGAAAAATATAACCTATATAAGCAGCTGTGACAATCAATGGGCAATAGCAATATTATAATCAGATAACTAGTAAACTTTTATTATAAAGTTATAAATCTCAATAATGTTTATAAGTATTGTTACTTTGTGAAATCTTGTTTTTATTTTACAGATTATATCAGAAAATGTAAGGATATTATATTTTATATTACCAAGTAAATACATAGATCACTGTTTAAAAAATACTTTTTAACAAAGAAGAGTTCATTAATAATAATTATTATTATTTTAATTATACAAGTTTATCAAAACCATTGAATAGGCTAACGGAATCTTGTGTATATCCATGTGAATCTCAAGAAATTTTTAAATCTTCAAGTGAATTGGAAAAAATCTATAATAAGGACTATATTAGAAGATAATGGTGGACAATAATATGCATTTTGTACAGTTTTCTTTACTGCAAAGTGTTACATCCAGTAAAATAAATCTGTGGGCTTTTCTGTCAACGGGTAGTTGATACAGAGTATAAATTTTCATTAAGAAATCAGATAATCGGAACCAGAATGAATATTACATCAATATAACAAGAATCCCTGCAATGAGTTCATATTCTATGTGAGTAAATGTTGTAAAATAAACAATCGAAATTTTAGTTGGCTCGTTATGAAATGACTTGTTTTTGTAACACAAATACCATGGGCTTTCCAGTAAAATATACTGCAGGAAATAGAAAATAGATTTAAAATAGTTGCTGGTAAGATATTATATTTAGAAAATTATCTATTTAGATTGTGAATGTGGATTTTTTTAAACATTTCTTGTAGCTCCTGTAAATACAAGTTTTCAACATCACTTTTACGGATTTTTCTCTTATTTCAGTAATTTGGATTTTAAAACTAATGTTGTTTATCCATACGTTGGCAATAGTATTATAAACAACTGCCTGAAGAAATGGAAATCTAGAAGTGTCATCTACAAGAAAATAACGTAGAAATATTCTGATTTAATTTTCCAATGCATATACATCCAATAGATTCTTAAAATATGACAAAAGCTTTTAGGAATTAGCTACAACTAAGATGTTTAAGACAGTATTGCACGGATAGTGTGAGAAAGGTATGATGATCTCTGCCGAAATGTTGAATAGCTCTAAAAGTCAAGTGAATGATTCGATGGATGCAATGAAGATTCTAAATGCTAAAGCAGCTGAGACATATAGTAAATACGAAATATATTTCTCATCCTGTTTCATACTAGGTATACAAATTAATGAAATCTATATTTTTAACAGCTGATATCTCTATTTTTCTCAAAATGATTATTAATGTAGAATTATTTATTTTTCAGATGTTCCAGGTGAAAAACAGATTATTCCAGCTCAAGTTTTTCGTGGTTTAAAGAATGATGATGATTGAAAGTGAATTTGTAAAAGAATAAAATTTAAGCGTAATGTTTGGCACGTTATTAATACATTCTCTTCTGCCTAAAGCGAAGAGTTACTGCAGAAGACAACACGTCTTCATCTACTTATACTGCCCTCAAGGGACGGCGATGATGCCGAGGCAGACTTAAGTAAGTACTTCACCTCGGATTGAGACTTCACCATGTAGTATCACTGAATCTAGACTCCAAATTTCCATCTGCTTGCCTCTCTATTCCTGGCAGTTCGATACTGCTCTCCTGACTCCTCATTCCTAATGATTGACAAGTTATTAATACATTCTGTTCTGCCTAAAGCGAAGAGTTCCTGCAGAAGACAACACGTCTTCATCTACTTCTACTTCCCTCGATGGCGGCCGACGCATCTACCACTTCTCGAGGACATCACCGCGGCGATCACGACGGACAAGGAACAGCGATGGTGTAGTTGTAGCAAGTCCACGCTTTCGCCTCAGACTCGAGTAAGTACTTCGCTTCGGATTGAGACTTCACCATGTAGTAAGAATAACCCTAGCCTCAAAATTTCCATCTGCTTGCCTCTCGATTCCTGGCAGTTGGATACTGCTCTCCTGACTCCTCATTCCTAATGATCGACACGTTATTAATACATTCTGTTCTATCTAAAGGGAAAAGTTCCTGCAGAAGACAACAGATCTTCATCTGCTTCTACTCCCCTCAAGGGACGGCGATGGTGCAGTCGAAGCAGGCCCACGCTCCCGCCTCAGACTTGAGTAAGTACTTCGCTTCGGATTGAGACTTCACCATGGAGTATGAATAAACCTTGTTTCCAAATTTCCATCTGCTTGCACTCTATTCCTGGCTGTTCGATACTGCTCTCCTGTCTCCTCATTCCTAATAATTCACACGTTTTAATACATTCTGTTCTGCTCTCATCATCCCTAATAATTGACACATAATTAATATTTTGTTTTTTTTTAAAACGAAGGACTTCAGACGAGAATGGTGTCGGGTGACAACGAAGGAGAAAAGTGCAATAGTCTAAACACAGTGATTTTCGATTTATTTTAATTATTTGGTGTGTGATATATTACATTCTGATTGCACATGATGAATGAACAGTATGTGTAGTAATTTTGTAATTTTTTAGTTAGTGCATGGATTGTTTGATTAACTTTTTTGTGTATTTTAAAAAAATTGGTAATATGCAAAATGAATTTATCAATTTAATAATTTATCTAAATAAAGGTAAGAGTTGTGTAAGCTATAATATAATGATAATAAAAATGAAAGCATATTGTACAAAAAGAAAATAGTTTGCATGAATAATAGTCTAAATTGAGATAATATTATATGATACACCTACAAGAAAAATAATACAAATGCTAACACGAAAAGAATAAAATGTATATCTAAAACTGGTACTTGAAATGCTCTATAGCCATAATATATGGCGAATAAGTAGTGCATGCATTATAATTTATTTAACTGTATTTTTATGCACAAAAAATACGACATACACAAAAAAATACGAAATAAAAATGATACAAATGCTAAAATCAATAGGATATAATCTATATCTAAAATTGATAATTGAAATACTATATTCCCAGAATATATGGTGAATGAGTAGTCTGTATATAATTATGTAGTTAGTGAGTAATATTAGTATTAGTATTTTATTTGTTGTAAAATGTGGTTTTACAAATTTAGCATATCAAGATAGAAAATTACAAATCGTAGTGTGTTAAAAAGTAAACAACAGTCAATGACTAATTTCTGTCTTTTTAGATTAATACTGCTCAGAAATATCACTGTCAAAACTTAAATCTATCTAATACTCAATGGTAAGTCAACATTATATAGTGATATCACAAATGAAAATTAGATAGTGTAAAATGACTAGAAATTAGATTTACAGAAATACACGCATAACAATATATATTAGCGTTATTTTCTATTTCATAATGTAAAAAAAAAAAAAATAAAACTGCATATTTACATAAATATCTCGCATTCGCTCGTGCTAATAAATACATTCATACATGTATATGGGACGAATACAAAAATAAATAAATAACACTTAGAAAAATTACACGAGTGATTAATAGGGGTCAACGAAGAAAAATTTTTTATCGCGCAGGCAGACAATTTGAGAGGCGTGTTTCTTGAAACCGGAAAGACCTTTCTCCAATGTCGGTGCACGCCAGGGGTTAGTTCTTTATTTCACCCCTAGGAATATATTTAGGTATATACCTAGAAAAAAGACTTTGTAGGTAATTCTTTGTATGCATGTGCATGATTTTGTACATAAGTACTGCCATAAAATAATGTCTCATCGTATCAGTGCACAGAATAAGAAAATTGAGAATGCATGTTGTAAAAAAATTGATCTAATGAAACTAATACATGTGCCATCATCGCTTTATTCAGTACTATTCTGTACTATGAAATTACTATCAGAACGTGTAATTACATTACACGATAGGATAATTCTAAGATGCATACTTTGATTCGTAAGCCGATTTTCAGCTTTGGAAACGGTTATCGAAAAATATTAATTTTACAAAAAAAATCTTGTACGAGAAGCTATAAATTACACCTTTTCAAATGTAACCTTAAAATTGGAAATGGTTTTTGAAAATATTCATTTTACAAGAAAACAATTATTTGTAGACTTATGACTCAAAAGAGACTAAGTAGATTTTTTGCAAGACTCCTGTCTCTAAATAAGTTAATAGTCTGCTAACAATGTATGACATAAAAAATACGAAATTAATAGTGCATGATATATATCAAATAAGAAAAATTCTGAACTCATGATATATTAGAAATAAGAAAATTCAGAATGCATGATTTACATTAGAAATAAGAGTATTCATAATGCATGTTATAAAATAGTTGTATCAATGATACTACTACATGTGCCATTATCGCTTTATTCAGTACTATGCTGAAATACAAAAACAGTCAGTATGCGATTACATTACATGATAAAATTATTCTATTAAGTTTTTAAGATGTATACTTTGATTCGTAAACCGATTTTCAGCTTTGGAAATGGATTTTAAAAGTATTCATTTTACAAGAAAACAATTATTTGTATACTCATAACTGAAAAGAGATTAAGTTGATTTTTTGTAAGACTCCTGGCTCTAAATAAGTTAATAGTCTGCTAACAATGTATGACATAAAAAATACGAAATTAATAGTGCATTATATATAACAAATAAGAAAAATTCAGAACGCATGATATATTAGAAATAAGAAAATTCAGAATGCATGGTTTACATAAGAAATAAGAGTATTCATAATGCATGTTATAAAACAGTTGTATCAATGATCCTACTACATGTGCCATTATCGCTTTATTCAGTACTATGCTGAAATACAAAAACAATCACTATGCAATTACATTACATGATAAAATTATTCTTTTAAGTTTTTAAGATGTATACTTTGATTCGTAAACCGATTTTCAGCTTTGGAAATGGATTTTAAAAATATTCATTTTACAAGAAAACAATTATTTGTATACTCTAGACTCAAAAGAGACTAAGTAGATTTTTTGTAAGACTCCTGTCACTAAATATCTTAATAGTCTGCTAATAATGCATGACAGAAAACATACTAAATTAATAGGGCATGATTTATAACAAATAAGAAAAATTCAGAATGCATGATATATTAGAAATAAGAAAATTGAGAATGCATGTTATAAAAAAGTTGATCTAACGAAACTAATACATGTGCCATAATCGTTTTATTCAGTACTATTCTATACTATGAAATTACTATCAGTAAGCGAATTACATTACATGATAGAATAATTCTAAGATGCATACTTTGATTCGTAAACCGATTTTCAGCTTTGGAAACGGGTTTCGAAAAATATTAATTTTACAAAAAAAAAAATCTTGTACGAGAAGCTATAAATTACACCTTTTCAAATGTAACCTTAAAATCTATATGTTAAACTATGTTTACAAAGATACTGTTGATACAAAGATAACTTGATATGAATATTATCATAATTTTTTTATGATAAAAAATGATTTGTTATATTATATATGCCATCTGTATATCTTCAGCGCCATCTACCGTTCAATATATAATAGTTGGCTCCACCTGCATTACCGACTGAACAGAACACGATTTTTGTTGAGTATCACATGGTCTTAAATTAGCTAGACAGTTTCAGTAACTCGTATCATTTGATTCTATGAAACTGTTACTTATGTTTATATAAAAGAGAAAAAAGATGTCAGCAAATAATGAATTAAAAGTAAAAGAAGGGTTAAAATCAAATAAAAGAGTTTCAGTAACGTTCGTGTGGTTTCATTCTATTAAACTGTTACCATATGTTAAAAGGCTTGAGCTAAAATAATTTTTAGCATCAGAGACTTCAGAATTAAACTCACCCATCCAAAAAGTGAAATAAAGTTAAGTAAATTATGTTTAGATATAAGAAATTAGTAAATTAAACAAAAATCGCAAGAAATGGAACACAAAGTACTGACTGCTAATCGAAAATTACGATTGAAAAATTGATTATTTAATATTTTTCAAGTATGAAACAACGAAATAGTGAAATACGTTCGTTATGTCTTTTAAATCTCATTACGTATGAACCTTCAATTCTCAAACAATCGTGAGATTTTGAAGATAAAGACCTGTACTTTCGAATGAAAAAATTTATTGACAAAAAAAAAGAAAAAAACATGTTATTCTTTTAGAAAAATCGCTCCGAACTTTCAACTCAAGTTTTTGACAGTAAGAAAGCATTTAGGAAAATAAACAATAGCACTATCAAAAAGAGGACGAGAGTCACTATGTGATTGTGAGCGAGTTGAACCGCGAGCGCATTTTACTCAAAAAAGGCGCCGCACAGTGGGGTCGCGAGCAAAAGAAAGCGCCTAAATTCGCGCTTGCCTCGAAAAATGCATAAAAAAAAAGTTTGAGGCACGAAAGTATTCGTTGTAACCTATATTTTAATAAACCGTTTCCCCCGGTATGATCGTAATCGATATATATGCATATCAGGCGTATATTGAGCACACATACAGTAACCGTATTAAAATGACATTTTCGTGCAAAGCTTTTCATTACTCGATGTATCTACCATAATAACAATATATTTAACACACACACACATATATATATATCATTAGATTATTATTAGACATACATATGAGTTATATCGGTTTGTGTATGTATAAATATTATCTTATATCTCAAAAATGAATAAAATTAAAAAAATGGATTTTGTGGTATGCGACACATACACGTATACATACACACACGGACAAACACGCGCATACACACACACACACAACTATATATGACTTATTATTGATATAATATAATATGCATTATTTGTATTATACCACAGCTACATGTTCAATATTTAATAAATAGTGGATTTCATAATAAGTAATATATCTGTGGTGCCAAGGAAGATGGGAATTAATCCACTCTTTATGAAAATCGAGTTAAAGCCATTTTTCTTTTTTTTGAGGTTTAATACACCATATTTTGAAGTTTTTATTTGGTAAAAAGTTCATTATTCTGTAGTTACAACGTAATTGAAAAAGGACAACTATAGTAGTTGCATTTAAGCTTTATCATTTAAATCGCCATATCTCTAAAACTTTTCCAAGTGATTTGTTCCCTTCTTCCTTAGCACCACAGATATATTTGTGTGTGTGTGTGTGTGTGTGTATGTGTGTGTGTGTGTGTGTGTGTGTGTGTGTGTGTACGCGCGTGTTTGTCCTTGTGTGTATGTATACGTGTATGTGTCGCATACCACAAAATCCATTTTTTTAATTTTGTTCATTTTTAAGATATAAGATAATATTTATATATATGCATATATACTCACATATACGAACCGATATAACTCATATGTATGTCTAATAATAATCTAATTATATATATATATATATATATATATATATATATATATATATATATATATATATATATATATATATATGGGTCGTTCCTGTACTTTTTTTAAAAAGTGTGCGCGGGGGGGTCGTCGATTTTGTCGACGATTTTTTTTATGAAAGTACATATAAAAAAAATAGCTTGTGCAAAATTTCAGCCCCTTATCTCATTCCTAAATCCTGCTGGAATTTTTTTAAACCCTGATTTTGACCTGTTTTTAGCCAGTTTTCAAAAAATTCTAAAAGGCTGAAATTTTAACAAAATGAGGTCGGTGAGGTGTCATTTTTTTTGTCATTCTTCAAATTTTAAGAAAAAAAATACACTGATATGAAATGATGATTTAGGTTTTATTGGCGATCTGTGATATGGCCATTGCATTTCATCATTTTTAGATCATCTTTAAACCTCTATATCTCGTAACTGGTTCCACATTTTTGAGCTCACTAGGTCTCATTTTTTTTGTCTCAACGAGACCTTTAATTTCTTTTTTGAGGACCTAAATTGATTGAATAGACTTCAAGATACAGCCTTTTGAAGTTGACGTTTTTATCAAAAATCGCGAAAATCAACCGTGTTCATGGTCACAGTGTCAACCGAATTTTAATTAAAAATCATTAACAAAAGTATTTTTCATTAGAATATGATGTTATCTAACTATACTCTTTTCCTATCATAGGAAAAAGTCAAAACATAATTTTTTGTCGAGCATTATAATATCTAATTTTTTTCGATACCTAAAATAATCAAAAATGGCTCTCTACTGACATGAATTCTACCATCTTATAATTATTTTTGACACGTGTACGTAACATAGATACAAAGGTGGTTCCTAGACCTTTAAAATCCGTAGTCGCTGATTTTTCTAGGACCACTAGAGTCAAAGTTATAGCCGTTTTTATAAAAAAATATTTTTCAAGTGGTAAAATTAGAGCTTGTGAAATATAGGAAAAGTTTTATTTACAAGATCAACCATAAGTTTGGCATAATTGTCCTAAAAAAAGTGCTGAGGCTACATATTTTGAAGATCTTAGGTCGTGTCTATACTATGCGAGAAGCACGTGCAATCAGCCCAAGCGATGCGAGCAAGCAATGCGTGTTGGACAAAATATTTAAAATACTTAAAATGATAAATAATATCATTTCACTACGACATTATTGACGATATTATTTATCGCTAAATATAGATCTACTAACTGATCTACTACGATTGTTCGGGATTGAAGTATCCAAAGTGCCCGCTAGATGGCAAGCGTCCGATGCGCTCCCACTATGAAAAACATCACCCAGCGGGCTTAAATAGAGTCCTGCGGCGCCTAGTCGCTACGTGCTTTATGCACATTCCTTTTACCTTACCACTTTCCGTTTTACCTTTACAATGCCTTATTGCCGGTTTACTCGTACGCATAAGCGTTCATACCTTTTTCTGCAATCAACTTTCACTTTCGAGTAGAGTTGGTTGCATAGACTCTTGAAGTCTAATTTTCCCGTTTATTTCTTCTCGCTGACAAACCCTAATAATATAAACTCATGTTTACGTTCAATCGTATACAACGATATTATTTATCATTTTAAGTATTTCAAGTACTTTGTGCAAAACGTATGGCTTGTTGCATACGCGCACCGGTTGCGCTTCTCGCATACCTAGTATAGACATGGTCTTAAATGCAGGTTTTCTATAGTTTTACGTGCGTTATACGTATAAGCTCAGGTTAAATGAAACATACATAGATAGTTTCATTTAACCTGTATTGACGTAAGTTAATAGATGACAGACATCCATAGCAGAACCAGCATAGGGTTTCTGGATCACCCGCAATTGTACGGGGCACCAATAACCCATAACAAGTCGTGACTTGTTGATCCAGAACCCGCCTAGGGTTTTTGGGCCACCCGCAATTGTACGGAGGTGACAATAACCCATACATGCGGGCACCCTGCTGTCGGCGGTTCGGCGGGTGACAGCCCGCGACCAGACGACTGCGCACATCGGCTGCGCAGCGGCGGGCGGTCAGCGGCGGGCGGCGAGCAGCGAGCGGTGAGCGGCCTGCTGCTTGCTGATTGGGCCGGAGCAGCTCCGCGGAGTGCGGTATAAATAGCATGCTCTCCTCCGATCGGCAGTTGCGTCGCGCACACGGATCTAGTCTTCTCAATCGTTGCGATACGCTTCCAGCTGTTTAGCTTAGGATACTTCGCAACGATTGAGAAGACTATCGGGCTCGGTGCGCGCGCGAGTTCTCTCTCTCGGTGTCGCGCGGACTTTTTCGTGTCTCGGTGCGGGCGCGGATCTCTCTCTCGTCTCGGGGTGCGCGAGTATCCGCCCTCTCTCGTCTCGGTGCACGCGCGAGTTCTCTCTCTCTCGCGCTTTCTCGCTCTCGGTGTCGCGCGCGCGAGGTTATGTGCAGCTTATGACTGCATTTGACTTTCCTATCGTTGCGTTGCGCTTCCAGCTGTTCAGCTCGGGATACCTCGCAACAATGGAAAAGTCTAATGTAGCCACGCTGCCGCTGCCCTCGTCTTCGCCGTGTGCGCGTGACTCTCTCTCGCTCTCGGTGTCGCTATCCACGTCGCGTGAATTCTCTCGGTGTCGCGCGCGAGGTTGCGCGCAGCTTGTGGCTGCATTAGACTTTTTCATCGTTGCGTTGCGCTTCCAGCTGTTCAGCTCGGGATACCTCGCAACGATGGAAAAGTCTAATGTAGCCACGCTGCCGCTGCCCTCGTCTTCGCCGTGTGCGCGTGACTCTCTCTCGCTCTCGGTGTCGCTATCCACGTCGCGTGAATTCTCTCGGTGTCGCGCGCGAGGTTGCGCGCAGCTTGTGGTTGCATTAGACTTTTTCATCGTTGCGTTGCGCTTCCAGCTGTTCAGCTCGGGATACCTCGCAACGATAGAAAAGTCTAATGTAGTCACGCTGTCGCTGCCCTCGTCTTCGTCGTGTGCGCGTGACTCTCTCTCTCTCTTTCTCTCTCTCGTATCGCGCGTATGACATGTGCTGTCGCTGCCCTCGTCTTCGTCGTCGTGCGCGCGCGAGTTCTCTCTCTCTCGGTGTCGCGCGGACTTTTTCATGTCTCGGTGCGTGCGCGGATCTCTCTCGTCTCAGGGTGCGCGAGTATCCGCCCTCTCTCGTCTCGGTGCACGCGCGAGTTCTCTCTCTCTCGCGCTTTCTCGCTCTCGGTGTCGCGCGCGCGAGGTTATGTGCAGCTTATGACTGCATTTGACTTTCCTATCGTTGCGTTGCGCTTCCAGCTGTTCAGCTCGGGATACCTCGCAACGATGGAAAAGTCTAATGTAGCCACGCTGCCGCTGCCCTCGTCTTCGCCGTGTGCGCGTGACTCTCTCTCGCTCTCGGTGTCGCTATCCACGTCGCGTGCGTGAATTCTCTCGGTGTCGCGCGCGAGGTTGCGCGCAGCTTGTGGCTGCATTAGACTTTTTCATCGTTGCGTTGCGCTTCCAGCTGTTCAGCTCGGGATACCTCGCAACGATGGAAAAGTCTAATGTAGCCACGCTGCCGCTGCCCTCGTCTTCGCCGTGTGCGCGTGACTCTCTCTCTCGTATCGCGCGTATGATATGTGCTGTCGCTGCCCTCGCCTTCGTCGTCGTGCGCGCGCGAGTTCTCTCTCTCGTGTATGACGTGTGCGCGCGCGCATTCTCTCTCTCTCTTTTTCTCGTGTATGACGGTGAGAGCGAGTAATGTGTGCGCGAGGATACGCTCTCGGTGCGTGCGAATCCTCTTTCTCTCTCTCTCGCTCGCGCATGTGCATTATCGATCACATATCAATACTCGCGTACGTCGTAACTATGCGCGGTGACAATTATAAATTAGTATTGTGTATGTGTATTGTGCGTCTGGCTGTTTAGCCTTGATACACATACGCATACACAATATCGCGCGCATACGGTCGAGCATACGAAACTCGCGGTGACAGCCTCTTCGCGCGTGAAGTTATGTGTGTGTATGCGTGTATATGTAGGTGTCTGCATTACTTTTAATATTGTTGTGGAATGCTTCTGGCTGTTTAGCCTAGGATATCTACAACATTATTAAAAGTAATGTAGGCAAAGCAAACACGCTATCGCTCTCTATCGCACGCGCATTATCGAAAGTGACGCACGTGTCGTCATAAAATGTATATCGCGTGCGATAACAACCGAGTAAATATATTCTCTTTCCTCTGAGATCATTTTTAATCAGTCCTTGTAAGGGCTACTAATTTTTATAACGTGAGAGAAGTATTCTTTCTCCTCTGAGAGGTGTTCCTGAAAATCCTCCCCCTCTTCTGCACGCGCGCGCGCTCGATGGCGCTCGGTGGCGCTCGCAGCACTCATATATAGGAACGAGGGCGACTCAGAGCATCAGTCGCGTTTCATCCATTACGATGGGACGCAAAAGACCCCGCTCTGAGCGACAACGCCTCGTCCGCAATCGACGCCGTCATGCGCAACCGCCACCGCCATCACCATCAGCGCCTAAGCCTCCAAAGCCTAGGGTAATGGTTTTTTACGCCGGAAGCTATCGTCCACTTCCATCTGGATGTCAACCACGTCCGACAGTGCTAGCGAACGGGCCGAGGTCGCCCTATCGAGTAGGGCTAACCACTATCGGTGAAGCCGACGTCGCGCGGTGAGAGCGGGAGCGCATCACCGGCATCATCGAGATACCCGCTCATCCAGCGACTCCTCGGAGACGGCTTCCTCAGCAGCCAGTCCTGGAAAAACGCAAGGACCGCGTGAGGAAGCGTCTCTTTGACGGAGAGGCCGGCGGAAGCAAGGACGACGACGACGACGACGACGACAATGACAATAATGACGACAAGGACAAAGACGACGACGACGAACGTTGTTCCTGCGACGACTGCAACAACCGCGACGAGGACAATGACAACAAGGACAAAGACGATGACGATGACAATGACGCATGTTCTTGTGAAGACTGCTGCTAAATAACGTTTTTTCCAATCGGCCCTTTTCAGGGCCAACAAATATTTATTACGTATAACAAATATTCATAATAATAATATTATACCTTCCCTTCCATTCCCTATTATAAATAAAAATAAAAAATAATTATCTCTCTGTCTGCGTGTGTGTGTATACGTGTGCGTGCACGTATGCGTGTATGTGTGTGCATGCACGTATGCGTGTTGAGTGCGTGCGTGTGCGTGTATACGTGTGCGTGCACGTATGCGTATGTGTGTGTGTGTGTGTGTGTGTGTGTGTGTGTGTGTGTGTGTGTGTGTGTGTGTGTGTGTGTGTGTGTGTGTGTGTGTGTGTGTGCGCGCGCGCGTGTGCAGAAAACCGAATTTATACAAGTATGTGCATATTTTCTCTCGCTTTGGCACAAAGATGCACGCGCGGATTCTCTCTCGCTTTATTATATAATAAAATTTTAAATAAATATTTTTAAGCTCTGAAAAGAGCTGATTATAATAATTTTGGCTCTGAAAAGAGCTGATAATAACAAATAATTTTGTTCAGACATTATAAAATATATAGGGCCCTGAAAAGGGCCGATTGGTTTAGCCTTAAAAAAGGCTGATTGGGTTTGGTCCTGAAAAGGACCGATTATATGTCGAGGCGACGACGAGATGGTGATGGCGACATGTCATCGCGAGGATGACGTCGCTTTCGAGGCCTACAACAAAGATCATGCGTGACCTCCATTTCATCGTCAGCATCTTCATCTTCCTCCTTCGGCTGCGGTGATGGATCAGCTGCATGAAACTGTGCAAGCTCCGCCGGCACCTCATAATACCGCCCTTCATGCGGCTCGTACAGCATGTACGATGGTGGCGATGCTGGTGGTGTTCGCATCACGAGGTCCGGAGGAGATTGCGGAGTATGCGGTCTTCGCAATTCATCGAGCTGCGGTGAAGTAGGTGCCCGTTGCTGTCCTTCTTCCTCGAGCTCTAGACCCATGAGCCAGGCGTCAAAAGCGAGAGGAGAGGACAGCTCAGGTATCTCCTCCATCGCAAACGGTGCGCAATCCTCCAACGCTGCCAATCCTTCAAGAATTGCTTCTTGAAGAGACTCGTCGTCAAGAAGATCTTGGAGAAATTCCTTGTTTGGCTCCATTGTGAAGAATGATGCTGAACGGAGAAAAACGCGTTACTTATATCGCCTGTCGCGGAGCTGTTGCGTCCCAATCAGCAGCCGCGAGCGCCGCGGGGGGGGGGGGTGGCGGGGAGGTCCGCGCTTTGTCTATTTAAACAGCGCAGTCAACCGAATAAATAACATTTTGGAAAGGTGGGCTCATCGAGGAACAACCTGGAGACAACGGGAGTGAAGCTGATTTCGATTGGGAGATCGGCCTCGCGATGGATAGCGACGACGAATTTCTTTCGGCGTTGGTGATGCCGCTGGCTACGTCGTCGCCGATTAAGTCGCCGGTTGCGTCGCCAACGTTCACACCACAACGGTTACCTGATCCATCGCCGGTCTTCGTCGAGCGGCTACCCTGCTGTTCGCCGCTAGTGTTGCCGCCACTGTCGCCGCCGTCATCGCTCTCACCAGTACCCTCATGCTTCTCTCCAGGATTTTTGGAGAAGTATGAGTTGAGATCCTCATGCTTTTCTCCAGTGGAGAAGCATGATGATATCACCGGCTCCTCTGGGACGATGTCACCGCAGAAGATGCCACAGAAGCGACCTCGTGACGACAGTGATGAGCCACAACGGAGAATTCGTCGTCGAATAACTATTTAATCAGTCCTTTTCAGGACTAACCAATCGGCCCTTTTCAGGGCCACCAATATTTTTTTAACATATGGACAAATATATTCATTTATTACTATTTCATATACTTTTTTAAATAATATATATTAATATTTCATATATTTTTTTTTTAAATAATATATATTAATATTTCATATATAATTATGCAATGAAAATTTTTGGATAAAAAAAAATATAACAGCAAAATTTAATAAAAAAGAAAAAATGTTTATTAACTCATAATAATAAATATAATTCAAATGTACATGAAATGAAAAGATTCGGATATTTCGTTCATGTTTTTTCTATGCTGCTGCTCGAGCATCCATCTTTTTATAACCAGCGCGTTTCGAAGTGCGCATACTGAAAAGTTACAGGCAGTATGGTTGGTACATGAGACTAATTCTGTAGGTAAACTTTTCAACGAAGGACATCCCATATCCTCAATATTAGTAACTAATCTGTAAATTAAAAAACTTATGAGAAAAACGTTTTTTATGAAAATAATTTATAACCGAAAATAGCTTACTGATCGGGGAAAAATCTCTTCAACCATTTACTTTTCTCCAGTCCCTTCACATAAATCTCTGCTCCGAAGAGTACACCATTTAGAGTATTTTTTAGTTCATCGTATGGGATGTTGCCTGCTCTCCACATTATTCCATGGAAATTTTGTTCAAGCCAACGATTTTCAGACTTGTTTTTTTCCAACAATTTGTCCCATGCATAAGGTGGTCTAAATAGGAAAACTGATGGTGTAGGATCTTCCTCGAGAGGGATGATGGCTACTTCCTTGAACACGAATTCATTCAAGGTAATCTTGAAACCTTGGACATCAACAATATACTTCATCTTGCTGCTGTGACTGTTCTCGAACGAGAGCAAAGGAGCGAATGAGGTTTTCAACGGCTCGCTGTTTATTTTATAGTCAGCCTTCCTATTTTGTTTAACCAATCGCGTTATTTTTACCCTCTCCACAACACCTACGCCCAATCAGAATCGATCTCTTTTCGCGAATTTTTAAATAAAAAGAGGTATGCGTGCGGCGGAGAGTCATTCGACTGCCTCTCACGGTCAAGATGCCTCAGTATTTCAAAAATACCGCTCTTGTGCTATGTAAATCGTATCGGCTTGCCTTAAGTGGTGCGGCTGACCAAGATGATGTGAATAATTGGATTGCGCTTGGTCGCAAAGCTATAGTGGAAGCTGAAAAATTGACTCAGCGCAGGCCCGACGTGACGGACTTAACAGTGGCCGATCGGCAAAAGTTGCAAGCGGCCATCGCGCTTATAAAAAGTATTCTACGCTTGTTGAGTGAACATCGAGTGGTGGGTGCCGGACTGCAAGCGAATGAAAATGGCTCCTCGGTGAGCTGGGATGATGTCGAATCAGCTTTCGAGAATAGAATAAAGACGGGTGTCATCACAAACCGAAGACATCTTGATTTATTAAAGTTCATGAAAGACGCTAAGCAAGAATTTATTGAAAAAGTGCGTGAAATTCTAAAAGAACCTTTGAAAGTGAATACAGTGTTAGCAGCCGAGTACGTGATAGTTAAAGATGGTGAAGAGACAATCGAAATAAAATATTTCAACACGAAAACAGCTCCGATATATTCGACTACGGACTTAAATGAGTGGTTTGTTATGAATGTACAAAATCCCATCGACGTGGATATGGAAGAGTTTCAAGAGCGCGAGTCGGGGTGGTCGCTTAAATCAATTTTAAATTTAGTTGTTAATATTTACAAATTTAATCCGATGAGAGGGAGCTCATACATTGATTTGCCGCCATTCATCAAGAATAAGAAGGCGTGTATAAATGTAGAAAATGAGGACAATGAATGTTTTAAGTGGGCAATTCTATCGGCACTACACTATACTAGGATAAATTCTAATCGAGTGGCGACATATGTACCTCATCAGAACGATCTCAACTTTAAGGGAATCGATTTTCCCGTTGATCCCAGAAAAGTTAGTAAGTTTGAGAAACAAAATGACATTTCTGTGAATGTGTACTATTTAAAGAAAAAAGGAGAAGCGTTTGATGTCTTACCTCGTCACTTGACGGCCGACAAAAAAGATAAACATGTGAATTTATTACTTATTGAAAATAATTATGTTGACGAAGATGAAGATGACGACTCGACTCTCGATGATGTTAACATCGAATTTAAATTCCATTATGTATGGATAAAAAATTTATCAAGACTGTGTAGTAAACAGCTATCTTCGCACAACCGTAAAATTTTCATCTGTGATCGATGTCTACACTATTTCATAACTGAAGAAAAACAAATGAAGCATGTGATTGACTGTGAAAAAATTAATCAGTGTAAAATTACTCTTCCAAATAAGAAAAACAATACTTTAGAGTTTACAAACTTTGGTTTTAAGAATCGTGTGCCATTCGTAATATACGCTGACTTTGAATGTATATTGAAGCCTATGATTGACGATGAACGAGCTTACCAGCATCACGTGCCATTTAGTGTGGGCTTCTTAATTAAATGTAGTTACGATGACTCTCTCTCGGAATATAAGAGTTATAGACAAGAGGATGAACAAGCCGAATCTCCAGCCAAATGGTTTGTACAGAGTCTTCACTCTCTGGCTGCGAAATTGAATGACTCGTATAAAAATCCAAAGCCTATGAATAACCTAACATCGCTCGAAAAAATTATGTTTGACCGAGCACGTCTATGTCATATTTGCGAGAAGCCATTTACTAAGGACGACAAGAGAGTACGTGACCATTGTCATTTCACAGGAAAGTGAGTATTTATTTTCTCTCTCTCTCTCTTTCTTTCGCTCTCTCTCTCTCGCTCTCTCTCTCTCTCTCTCTCTCTCTCTCATAACTAAAAATTATTACAGATATCGTGGACCAGCACACAGCAAATGTAACCTCGGCTTCCAGGACTCGAGAACAATCCCCATAGTTTTTCACAACTTGAGCGGATACGATTCTCATCTCTTTATTAGAGAAATAGCGACATGCTTCCCAGGACGAGTTTCGCTACTTCCACAAACAAAAGAGAAATACATATCTTTTACAAAGTTTGTGGAAGGTACAGATATAAACCTGCGATTCATCGACTCGTTCAAGTTTATGGCTTCATCGCTAGACAAGTTGGCATCATACTTGGAGAAACTGAATACTCTGGAGCGATTGTTTAAAGAAGATGGTCTATGCGATGAACAAATTTCACTTTTGAAGAGAAAAGGAGTTTTTCCATACGACTATGTCTCGTCATTTGAAAAGCTAAACGAGCCAAATCTCCCTTCGAAAGATGACTTCTTCAGCAGCTTATATGATGCTCATATCAGCGATGAGGATTATGAGCATGCTCAGAACGTTTGGCAGAGTTTCAATATTCAAGATTTAGGGCAGTACTCTGACTTATATCTCAAGACAGACGTTATCCTATTGACTGAAGTTTTTGAGAACTTTAGAAATAACTGTCTTGAAGCTTATGAGTTGGATCCTGCCCACTATTACACTACACCCGGATTGACTTGGGATGCCATGCTAAAAAATACACAGGTATGATTCATTTAAATTTAATTAAAAATTCATATTTAATAAAAAAAATTTTTTCACAGATCAAACTTGAGCTTCTTACCGATGTTGACATGTTGCTATTCATCGAGCGCGGCATACGAGGAGGAATCAGCCAGTGTTGCAATCGTTATGCAAAAGCGAACAACCCGTACATGAAGGATGGTTATAACGCTAACGAGGACGAAAAATATTTGATGTATTTTGACGTCAACAATTTGTACGGTTGGGCAATGACTGAATCCTTGCCTTATGGCGGCTTCAAGTGGGTAGAGAATGTCAATGAACCAAACTTCTTCGACATCCCCGATGACTGTGACTTTGGATACTTTGTCGAGGTGGACCTGAAGTATCCTGAAACTCTACACGATGCCCATAAAGATCTGCCGTTCTGTGCCGAACACATGGCGCCTCCTGGCTCAAAACAGTATAAACTCATGACGACGCTTCATGACAAAACTCGTTATGTGCTTCACTATCGAGCACTCAAACAGGCCTTGAAACATGGTCTGGTTCTCGACAAAGTCCATCGAGCCATACAATTCCAACAGAGTCCTTGGCTAAAAAAGTATATCGACTTGAACAGCGCAAAAAGGAAGGAAGCCAAGAATGAGTTTGAAAAAATGCTTTTTAAACTTTTCAACAATGCTGTGTATGGCAAAACGATGGAAAACGAGAGAAAACGCGTTGACGTGAAGCTAGTCAACAAATGGAAAGGTCGTTATGGAGCCGAGGCACTCATCGCACGGCCAAACTTTCACAGCTCTGACATTTTTGATGAAGATCTCGTCGCGGTGCAGCTGCTGCGAACGGAGATCTGTATAAGAAAGCCAATCTACATTGGATTGTCAGTGCTGGACTTATCAAAAACGCTAGTGTACAGGTTCCACTATGACTATATGCGAGATCGTGTAGGAGACAGAGGCAAGTTGTTATACACCGATACGGATAGTCTGATTTATGAAGTTACAGATGTTAACGTGTACGACGTGATGCGACAAGACATTCACGAGTTCGACACATCAGACTATCCTGAAATTAATCCGTTCAACATGCCTCGTGCCAATAAGAAAATCGTCGGCGTGATGAAGGACGAGTGCAACGGCGAGATCATGCTGGAATTCATCGGGCTGCGGAGTAAAATGTACAGCGTGAAAGTACAGAATCAAAAGCCCATCAAGAAGGCCAAAGGAGTGAAAACTTCTGTAGTCAAACTGACCATCACCCCTGACGACTACATGAAGTGCCTTCGAGAGAACGTCATCCTCACTCGAGAGCAAAGAAACATCAGGTCTCGTCGTCACAACATTCACACTGAGAAAGAGAAAAAATTGCTCTCAGTGCACATGATGATAAACGCTGCCTACAGCCCGGGACCACCGATACACTGCCCTGGGGTCACTATAGAGCAGGAGTGGTGGGGAAGAGCCGGCCAATGAGAATGAAGCTGTTGGAGAGGGGGAACGCGAGCCGCCGAACGCCGCTGAGGCATCCCTATATAATGCGGTGGTGCCAGAGCAGGAGCTCATTCGATCAGTCGACTCTCTTCAGCAGCAGCAGCAGATCTCAGCCTCGCCTCCAGCAGTCTGGCAGCAGATACCTACAGACTCGCAGCCGCTTCTCGCTGTCTCACAGCCGCTTCTCGCTGTCACGCAGCCGCTTCCAGCAGCGTCGCTCCTCGTCTTAAAAAGACCTTGTGAGGAAAATACTGAAAGTATTATTAAGAAAAGGAGAGAAATCTAAGGTTTGTATTTTCTTAAAGTAATTTTTTTTTCTTCTATTCAAAAAACAAATCATTTACAAAACTTTCTGTTACAGATGGATTTTTCAAAATTAAACGCTATTGCGCGTGGAGGATTCCTTCCCACAAAAAGACTGGTCGATCTGACCAAGGGCCAGCGGTATATGGTGTCTAGTCTGAAGGCTGTAACGACGAAATATGGAGCAAAAGTCGTGGCTGAACTGGAGAGCGAGTTTGATGTGTTCATGCCGAAGAGAGTATCAGATGCTCTTCAACAAGACGAGCAGTTCTTCTTCAAACTCCAGGATGCCGCTAATAAGTATGAACTATTTATAGTGTACAACGGCGGTTCCAGTGTAGAATTTAGTGGCAAATAATTTTTTAAGTAATGCGAATATACATATATATAGTTAATGTTTAAGTATTTACGAAAAAATATATATTGTAAAATAGTTAAGTATTTGCGAAAAAATATGTATAAGTCTTTTGCGAAAAAATATAATTCTTAAGTATTGCGAAAAAATATTGTTTAAGTATTGCAAAAAAATATTGTTTAAGTATTGCGAAAATAAAATGTTTATTGCGAAAATATATATATAAGTATTGCGAAATGTTTAAGTATTATGAAATATAGTTGAGCGCAAAATGTACATAATTTTTTTTTTAATTTATTAATAAACAACTCTTTTGTTTAACATGAAAAAATTTGTTTTTATTTATCAATTCTATATGTTTACATATCTTTTTTCTCAATCCAACTATTATGTGAATTATCAAAGCCAAGCCATTTTACAAAAATTTTACTTCCTTTTTTCTTAATTACTTTTTCTACAAGATAAATATCTGGATACTTGGCTTTGAGTAGTTCTTGCTCGTAGAAGCCGCCTGAGACGGGCTGATCTTGATAGTCCTTCAGATGGTAAGTTGTAGGATTTGTAGCTGCTATACGTACAATTGTAAATATCTCTGTAGACCAATTGGGAGTATAGCCTTTGTCAAATACTGCTTTAGCCTTGCTCACTCGGACTTTATCACCAATTTTAAATTTTGGCTTAATCTTCTTAGTTATTTTACGGGCAAATTTCCTTAATATATCTGCTTCGTTACTGGTTGTTACATCTTTTGGTTTCGCACCAATAGTACTATGTTTACGATTATTGTATGCAGCAAGTAAATCAGGTAAAATATCTAACCACTTATAGTTGCCGCGCAAGCTGAATTTTTTCCACATTGCACTTTTTAGCGTGCGATTAAAACGTTCACATATCGCTGCTTTTAGATTACTAAAGGTTGAGTATAACTTTATTTTGTGTGTGCTCATAAGTTTTTGAAAATCTGTGTTATAAAATTCTTTGCCTCTGTCGGTGTGGAGATTCTTCGGTACTCTGCCTTTAACAAGCACAGATTTCATAGCTTCTGAGACATCTTTGCCTGTTTTTCTCTTTACAGGAATAGCCCATGCATATTTGGAGAAAATGTCGATTATAGTGAGCAAGTATCTATAGCCCTTATTATCGCGAGCATATGGAATCATTTCAACGAGATCTGCTTGCCAAGTTTCGTCCAATCCACACATGTCAAAGCTTCGACGTGTATAGTTACGTCTTGCAGGTTTGTGTAGTTCTTCAACTAGTCTTTCATGTTCCATGTTTGTGGAATTACTGATTGAATACCTGTGCCAAACTCTCTTTTATAGTCAAAATGTCAGCTTTTATTTGAGATTTCTGTGCATCAAGTTCATTTGTATGATTATCAACTATTACATTCAAATCATCTAGCCGAGTTCTAAGTCTTGTAGTTATATCAATAATTCCTCGAATTTCTATTTGAATAATATTTCGTAGAGACTCTAAGTTTACAGCATCGCTCGGCTGTTGAGGTTCAGCAATATTGCATAATTTTTTATTTTCGATGTCGTAGTGACCGTCAGACGTGACTTTAAAGCCAACGCCAGGTGGACCACGACTGCCTTCGGTTTTTCCAAGATTACGTCCAAACACGTCGACGCTCATTTTGAGAATGATTCGTTTATTCGTGTGCACTTAATATATATAGCCTGCTTCGCGAAGTTCTTCGATTATAGAGTGTATCTCGTTTACATGACTGGGATTTCCGGCAGACCTTTCAGCTACTAGTAAGTGAAGCCGGTCAACGAGCTCGTTTGGATCGTCCCAGTACACATAGTCTAAAGCAGTATGTTTTTTCGCAATTTTATAACGAGGTAATGAACCACCTTTAATCGATTCTCCGGTTTTCGAGGTAATATTGAACATTGGAGCAATAATATTATTAAATTTATTACTATTATGAACACGAATCCTTTCGTTTTTGTTATACTGCTTCTTGTGAGCAGATGATAGTACTAAAATTTTACGATATTTTTTTAAATCATCTGAACTTATATTATTTTTATTTGGTTGTTTCGCTATGAGTAACTCGAGTAATCCTATAGTTTTCAGATATGCTACTCCGTTAACTTTAATTTTATTATTATGAAAGCTAATCGGTAAATTACCAATAAAAAATTTACCATTTTCATTTCGTACTCCATAAATTTTATCAAGATACTGGGGCTGATTGAGCTTTAGGGCCTTGACGTACAAATCAGAGTCATCTTCAATATCGCTACCTGCTGTTTCGAAAGATGTCTCGTGAGCATTCTGTAAAGTATCATCGAACTCATCACTCTCATTCTGTTTGACGCTACTTTGTTCGACTGCTTTATGTTCAACGCTACTTTGTTCAATATTTTTCTGAGTTACAAGTTTTTGAAGCGGATCAACTATTGGTTTGAAAGTTTCACTTAAAATTTTTTCGACATTGTCTTTTCCAAATTTTAATATTCTATATTTGCGTTTAATCGCATCTCGTGCCTTAACAAGTTGACGAAGCACGTTTTTTTCTCGTTGAAAGTCAGCCATGTTGTCGTTTCAACGTTCAGTCTGAAACTGCTGATTATTACCTATGTGCATGCTATATTTATAGCAAAATTATCAAAGCCCTTGCGAAATCTGCCGTCATTTATTCCCCGATCTTTATCGATGACTAGAAAACCGTGCTTATCATCTCTCCAACACTTGGAGCACAATTCTTTAAAATTTATATAAGTCATATCAGTATTTACGTGATCGTCATAGATATGCTTTAGATTTACTTCATCTTGTCGAAAAATAGCAAGTAAGTTTACATTATCTCTGACAAGATGTTTGGGGACATGAGCATAAGTTTGACATAGATAAAAACAATCAACCTTTTTATGTCTGCCCATGCAAAAGAAGGCTCTAACATTATCCTGTTTTTCACAAGCAATATCGTCAAATATCATGATAGAGTTCGGAAGGGCTTGGTCAGGATCGACAACTGCATCGTGCTCGCTGAATGGAAAATATTGTACATCTTCTATAGGTTCTAAGATTTCATTTAAAAATTTATATTTTGGTTGATTGAGAGACTTTGAGTAGACGTATACGTTTTCAAATCTAATGCCATTAGGATGTGTTATGAGAGCAAGTAAACTATTTGTTTTTCCGCAGTTTGAGGGGCCACAGAAGACGGCTCGTATACTATCAGGAAGTAGATCACCGTGCCGTTTTGCTCCTTTATCATGCTCTACAAGTACATCAAAATTTTCTATTGGTAGCTTGACCGACTGCTCTTTGAAGTTCATGATCTTTACTCTATGATAATCAAATCACGACTGATTGCTATGAGTATAAATAGCGGTCTTATATAGCTTTCACCATCAGTTGACCATTGACTTTCGAAGAGTGATGATCATTCACAAACGCGGACGCGGATTTGTTAATAAAATTCTCAATAAACTGCCGTTTGAACTTCATATACCTGGTTATCAGTACTGCGGTCCAGGCACTAAGTTAGCAAAACGTTTAGCTCGAGGAGATCTTGGAATTAATCCCCTAGACACTGCTTGCAAGGAGCACGATATAGCTTATTCTAAAAATCGCGAAAACGTCCAGGCGAGGAACGAAGCAGATAAAATTTTAGCTGAAAGGGCTTGGAATCGCGTTAAATCAAAAGACGTTAATTTTGGCGAAAAGGCGGCTGCATACGCTATAACTAATACTATGAAATTAAAATCTAGACTTGGTATGGGTTTAAAAAATAAGAGTAAGAAGAAGAGAAAGTCAAGTAAGGCTAAAAAATTAAAATTAGGAATGGGTATGAGGAAAAAGAATGGAAGTCAAGTTTCATTGAAAAAAATTATCAAAGCTGGTGCCTTTAAATCAACGCCAAATAACTGTGCTCTAACAGTCATACGATCAGCTTTGAAAAAAGCACGGAGCGCTGTTAAAGAAGCTGGAGGCAAAAAGAATATTAAAATTCCACGTATTTTACCAGTGCCCGCGAAAACCGGTGGCATATTGCCATTTCTCATACCTCTATTTGCAGGCTTGAGTGCAACTGGCGCTCTAGCGGGTGGTGCTGCTGGAATAGTAAAAGCCGTAAATGACGCAAAAGCTGCTAAGGAGCAGTTGGAAGAAACTAAAAGACACAACAAAACTATGGAAAGTGTATCGTTGGGCAATGGCTTATATCTTAAACCACACAAAGTAGGGTTAGGTCTCCATTTAAAAAAAAAAAAAGTTCATGAAATTACCGCAGCGTGCGCTTACCGATGCTGACATATTAAAATATGCAAAACTTTTAAAAATAACTAATTTTCGAGGAGTATTTATGAGAAATGCAATGCCAACTTCTGGACCGCACTATAGTGAATCCGCTATAGTTAATCTAGATGATGCTAGCGGCCCCGGCACACACTGGGTTGCATATAGAAAAAGAGGCAAAAATGTTATATATTTCGATAGTTTTGGCGATCTCCGACCACCCTTAGATTTAATATTATACCTCAGAGTTGACGAAGTTAAATATAATCATGAAAGATATCAAGATTTTGACACGTACAATTGCGGTCACCTCTGTCTAAAATTCTTGTGCGGGGCTATATAAGGAGAGGCGGGGGAAACATTGCATCATTCTTATTTAAGCTGTCATGGAAGGTTCATTAACTCTTACACTTTCAGGTACATCTTCTACACTAGAAGCACAGTATTTTCCACCAATCGAGTTATCGCCAAATAAAAATTACGTTTTAGGGCTTGTTGAACTTTTAACATTTAACTCAATCCCCAATATAGATAGTAACAATAATAAGTTTTACGTAGGTGAAAACATTGTCCTTCTTCCGGTGGGAAGTTACGAAATTGAGGATATTGACAAATTTGTTCGTAAAAAATTAGCGTACAAAGACATTACTTTCAATTTAAAGCCAAATAATAATACTCTTCGCTGTACAATCAAGTGCAGTCAGCCTATAGATTTTCGACCTGAAAATTCACTCGGTCGTCTACTGGGCTTCACCAAACGTATTCTCGAACCGAACGTTGTCCATAATTCTGACTTACCTGTTACAATTCTCAAAATCAACGCTTTGAGAGTCGAGTGTAATATCACTTCGGGAGCATATATAAACGACAAAAAAGTACACACGATACACGAGTTTTTTCCTGCAGTACCTCCAGGGTATAAAATCATCGAAGTTCCCTCACACGTCATTTACCTTCCGATTGCCGTAAAGCGTATAGATCATTTACAAGTACGCATCATCGATCAAGACGGAGATTTAGTAAATTTCCGCGGAGAAGTTATAACTATAAGGTTATTCGACAATCATAATGGGAATCGTTTACAACAAAAACTATATAAGCAGAGAAACATGCCCAACGCGCATCAGTCATCAACGAACTGTGAAGACGCTAACACGTCAGAGCATAAAAAAACTAAAAAGCCTAGGATTAAAAGTAGTACTTGGTGGAAAATAACTTGCATCATCTTTTGCTGCTTTCAACGAAATGGAAGAAATTCTAAGCATACAAACACCTGTAACTTTCGATGAATCCGTAGCGCACTATGAAGTTCACGCTCACCAACCGTATACAACAACATTCAACAACAGTGATGAAATACGTATATCTATTCAACATCAAGATTTATGTCTCTTACCTTCCCGCAGTACATTACATATCTGCGGGCGATTGGTTAAAACTAATAATACTCCCGTTGAAAATACAGAACTTGTGAATAATGCCATTTGTTATTTATTTGAAGAAATCAGATATGAGTTGAATGCTATTGAGATAGACAAGTGCAAAAATGTTGGTTTAACCACTCTTATAAAAGGTTGGGTATCACTCAATCCCACTCAGAGTTTCATCATTGAAAATGCGGGCTGGATCGATGTAGAAGAAACACAAAAGATAATCGATGATGCTGGTTACTTCAATGTATCGATTCCATTGAGTCTAATTTTTGGCTTCGCAGAGGACTATCGCAAAATTGTAGTAAACGCAAAGCATGAACTGGTTCTCATGAGATCGAGAAACGACTTAAACGCCGTTAAACAAAGACCTATGAGAGTAGACAATGCAGAGGGTTACGAGGACTTTAATGTTGAAATAACTAGAATCGAATGGCTTATGCCATACGTAGTTGCATCGAACTCTAACAAAATTCGCTTACTCGATTTCGTAGGAAAAGATCGCCCCATTGCCATGAGTTTCCGCACGTGGGAACTGTACGAGTATCCACTACTGCCGATTACGTCGAGACAGGTATGGACTGTAAAAACGTCAAATCAACTTGAAAAACCACGCTTCGTCATCTTAGGTTTTCAAACTAATCGAAAAGATCGAAGAGCTGCAAATGCTAGCCAGTTTGATCATTGCAATCTTACAAATGTAAAACTCTTTCTCAATTCTCAGTCATATCCGTATGGTAATCTTAACCTCGATGTGAATCGTAATCAATTCGCCATGCTCTACGATATGTACGCTAATTTTCAAAATTCTTACTATGGCAAAGATCCAGAACCTATGTTGAAAAAGTCGCAATATCTCACTTACATACCCCTAATAGTGATAGACTGTTCAAAACAAAACGAATCCTTAAAGAGCGCCCCTGTAGACATTCGTCTGGAATTTGAAGCAAAGGAAAATTTTCCGGCTGGAACTTCAGCCTACTGCTTGATCTTGCACGATCGCATAGTTCAATATAGTCCCGTAAGCGGCGACGTGCAGAAACTTTAAGGAGTATATAAGATGAGTGAGCCTCTGGCTCCTCGTCATTCGACGCCATGGACTACGCAGTGGATATGCAGGGCTTTAAAAAGCCCGGCAATGATTTCATTCTGAAAGAGTTGGCTTTCGTGTCTCTCAACGATGACGATGAGCCAGTAGTGCACCTCTTCAAGCCACCATTTCCTTGGCGAAGACTAACAGACAAGTACAAACGTGAAAATTTGTGGTTAGAACTTTGCTATCATGGACTATCGTGGAATGACGGTGATTACGATTATACTGAAATTGGAAAAATTCTTCAAGATGCATTCAAAGATGCTAACAGAATTTTCGTGATTGGTGAGATAAAAAAGTTGTGGTTAGAGCGTTTCAACTTTAAAGTTACGGATATCACTGAAATGGGCTATCCGGCGTTCGATTATCCAAGATCAGTGACTATATGTACCAACCATAATGGAGCGTATAAAACTACTTGTGCTCGATACAACGTAAAGCGCATGAAACAGTTTTACCTCAACGATTCAAACATGGAGTGGGAAGACATCATGGAATGGGAAGATATTGATGAATAAATTTTTAAGGACAATGGAGGGGTTGATAAACAGGTAGAACCTCACAGGATAGGGGCGAGGTGGGGCTCCTATCCCCTTAAAAAATTTTTTTATTCAGTAGACCAGTAGATGGCGCTCGCAAGCAATCGAGGTCTTATATAAGCATGTTGCAGTCGTTAGAGACTTTCATTCCCTCATAATGGGTCAAACCAACAGCTCGACCGTTGCTCCCGAGCAACAGCGACTCATACAAAACGATTCAAAACAGTCGCAGTGGAAAAAATATTCAGAAAAAATTTCCACAAATACGTATTCTTTGCCCGAACAAAAGGGTTATAAAAAGTTTTAAATGGTTGCATAATAGTTTTTAATGGTTATAGTAGATAAGAACCGCTGGCCGAGAGCAGCAGCTGACAAGCAGCAGGCCGCCGACCGCTGGCCGCCCGCCGCCGACCGCTGCCTGTTTGCAGTAGCAGGCTGGACGCTCACCGCTCGCTGCTCGCCGCCCGCCGCTGACCGCCCGCCGCTGCGCAGCCGATGTGCGCAGTCGTCTGGTCGCGGGCTGTCACCCGCCGAACCGCCGACAGCAGGGTGCCCGCATGTATGGGTTATTGTCACCTCCGTACAATTGCGGGTGGCCCAAAAACCCTAGGCGGGTTCTGGATCAACAAGTCACGACTTGTTATGGGTTATTGGTGCCCCGTACAATTGCGGGTGATCCAGAAACCCTATGCTGGTTCTGCATCAAACAGGTCGTGACCTGTTTGATGCAGAACCAGCATAGCTTATCTACTATCCATTTTTCTGTGCGAGGCACCCGTCATCCGTTACTCGACACACGGCACGGAATGTCCTTAAACAATGAGTACAAGTTACAATAAAAAATGAAATGAATATTTCTAAGTAGAATTGTGAAGGTAGTTGAGCAGAACTATTACCAAGTATATCAGTATTGGTTCGGTTGAGTTTTATAAATTGTACAATTGTGTTTTGTAAGTGTTATCTTCTCAGGAATTGAAAGAAAATGATGTGCTATATTGAAAATTGCATGAGGATGATAAATGTCATTTAGAGCATTACACAAGAAATAAATCTCTTAATCTAATTAGTAATCTTAGTAATGAATTAAAGCTGTATTTATCATTTAGGATTAAAAATTTTGATATTAATGTAGAATATAAATTTATTTGCGACCATCATCTTCATAAATATGATACTCGATATACAAGTAGACAAAGGAAGTGTTGCAATTGTTTTAATAATCATTCAAAATCCATTGAGAATAATTTAGTAATGATTAGTACTGATAAATGTGATAAATTTCGTAACATTTGTAATATAAATTTAGATCCAGGTAATAAGTACTGTAAAAACTGTGAGCTCAAAATTACATCAATAATAACAAAAAATGCAGAAAAAGATGAAAACACTGGGAATGATGGTTTAAACGTAAATAATAATGAGCAGCTTTCTTCAAGTAGTCAAGTTTCTTCAAGTAGCCAAGTGTGGACATCAGAAAGTTCAGAAGATATATTATTGAGCCAAGGATTTCAACGTTAAAATAAAATGCTCGATGGATTTGATGAACCTCCTCTTAAACGAGAGAAACTTAGTGATTATTGCTTGGAAAATAAAACATACAGTGTTTTAGAATCAATGAATACGAAATTTTGTACAACAGTTAATAAAACATTGAATCTTAATTCGCCAACTCAATGCAATCTTAAACAGCTACAAGAGGATAGTATGTCATTTCACGGAATGATTGGAAACATAATTAAGCGTTATAATGAAGAAACAAATCATTGGAAATTTGAACAAGCAAAACATTATTTCCAATGTTCACGTTATATGTTTAATAAAGCAAAAGAACTTAAAATTACTGTAGGTAAGTTAAAAAATGGGTTGTAATAAATTCTTAATATCTTGATTATATACATATAGAATCGATAATCCTTTATACATTAGATTACATATATTATATTACACTTGAGAATTATTAATAGAAAATTTTAGTTTAATTTATTAAAATCTATGTAATTTTTGTTCAAGCAACTATAATGATAAAGGGTACCCCTATAAAATATTTAATTTAAAATCCTCTTAATTATTTATTTATATTACTCATGTATTATTACTTAAGTATTATTATTTATGTATTACTTACGTATTGCTTACGTATTGCTTAAGTATTGTTTACGGATTAAGTAAAATAATACATGAATTGTAATTTAAACATTTAAATGAAATCCGATTTAATTAGAAAGAATCTATATTTGAGAAATCTCAATGTTCTCTCTGTTTACAAGCTGTAATCTCATATTTTTTTTTTTAATTTTTTAACATTGAGGAACGGGAGAAAAAAATAATTTCCAAAAAATGCGATTTTTAGGCGTTACTGGTATAAGGAGGGGAGAAGGTCCCCGGAAAAATCGTAGAAAATTCTTTTTTTAGTATACTTCTTCATAGAAGTATACTAAAAAAGTGATTTCATAATCACTGTCATTTTTCGCTTTCATTAATAGTGGCATTTTGCCTATCTTAACATGGGGTACCCTTCGTTATTCATTATTAGATAAAAAATAATAAAGTAATTATTGGATTTTAAAAGAACTATTAAAATTAATATAAAAAAAAAATAAAAATAATAAATTAATTCTAAACTATTTCTTTTCTTCCAATATAACAAGTCATAGTAATTAAAATAGAATAAGCATTGAGCTAAATTTTATCGTCTTGATAATCGTTAAATTAAAAAACATAATATTGTTATTATGATTTTATTTTGTGATTAAGTATACACTATTTGAAATTAATTTCAAAATATATTTTTCCAGGTGTCTTAGAAACTATTAAGCGTAAAGTGTACAGCATTCATTCTAATGAAGTTAGAGAATCTGTAACTCAGTATTATAGAGATGAAAACAATAGTAGAATATGTAGCGGCATTAAAGATTGCATCAGTGTTAAAAATCCTATTACTAATATCACAGAGAAGTTACAAAAAAGACTGTTGATGTATGATTTGAAGGATCTATACACCAATTGGGTGGAAGAAGAATATGAACAGCATTTTAAAGATCAGCGCAAACCAGGTTTCAGTATATTTGCTTCTTTAAGGCTAAAAGAATGTATTAGTGCTGGAGCACCTGGTATACATACAATTTGTGTATGTCCTATACACCAAAATGTCAAATTAAAATTGTCTGCCATCAACAAAAATTTAGCCTACCAAGTAATTTTAAATGATTGTGTTTGTTCAACAGATTGGAGCGATTGTATGCTACATCTTTGTGAAAACTGTCCTGGTAAAGCAGAAATTCCGAAAATATTGAAATCAAGCTCATGTGAAGATGTTTCAGAGATTGAATATCATAATTGGGTAAATAATGCTGAATCACAATCTAATAATAGAGTCAGTCTTATTATGGTAAAAGAACCTACAAGAAATTTTATTATAAATTTAGCCAATGACTTATGGGAGTTAACAAAGCATCATTATGTGACTGAAATGCAAAAATGTTATTTAAAACATTGCAAAACAATTATTACTCCAGATACATGTATTATACTTAAAGATTTTGCTGAAAATTTCTTATTTGTTTGTCAAGACTCGATCCAAGCATTTTATTTTAATAATACACAAGCAACTGTACACCCGTTTGTAGTGTATTATAAAGAAGACAATAACGACAAATTACAAACCTTATCTGTATGTGTTATTAGTGATTGTTTAAAACATGATGCTTGTGCAGTTAACACTTTTCAAGGGCAACTCATTGCACTTCTAAAATGAGATTTTCCGTTTATTGAGAATGTACATTATATGTCAGATGGAGCACCTACCCAATACAAAAACAAGTAAGAGTACTTTTATTGTAGTATATTAATACGTATTATATGAACAAAATAGACACCTTTAGATTTTTGTTCATTAAATGACCTGAAAAAATTTAATTTTAATTATTAAGAATATGTCAAAGTAATATTCTGAAAGTATATTTAATTTGTGTAAAAAACTATTTTGAGACCCAGAACATCAAAATCCATAAAGATCCTGGACCTGCAGGTTACACCCGAGTTAAAATTTTACATTATGTAGAAAACAGCTTTAAAGATAAAATTACTAAAACAGTTCTTTATTTTTTCTGTATATCAAATTTAAAAAAGCAACAACTTCTACGATGCAAGTTCAAATAATTTGTATTATTATGTACACAATATTAAACAGATTTATTTTATTTTTTATAATTTTTACCTTCAAGATAGTATTTATTTACTGTAGGAACAATTTCATTAATATCTGCCATCATGAGGAGGATTTTGGCTTAAAAGTTAAGTCGCACAACTTTTTTCTACTAGCCATGGGAAAAGTCCGTGTGATGGATGTGGAGCAGTGGTTAAACGAACAGTACGCAGGGCGTCCTTACAAAGAGCATCAGAAAAACCAATTTTAAATCCAAAAGACATGTATGATTACGTTAGTGAAAATATTGATGAATAAGGTAAAAATAATATAATTTAGATTTTTTGACTATATTATTTGATTATGTATTTGAATAATAAATCATTATGTTTTATAAAAATATAGAATATTTGGTTGTTAGATCTATTTGGGTGAGTCAAGAAACAATTGAGAAAAGGCGTAAAGTACTAGAATACCGTTTTAAATTGACCCGAACTATACAGAATACAAGAAAATATCACTGCTTTATACCCATTGATGATTCAACATTAAAAGCAAAACTTACTTCGTTTGATAATGATTATAAAATAGTTAAAATAAAATGAATATTACAAAAAAAATTTTACTTAAATTCTTATTTTCAACTTTAATTATCTATAAACTCTGCATAGGTAATTTAATCAACCTAAAGCCATTACTATCGCTTGCTCGCGTCGCATGCGTGCACGGCTTGCTCGCATCGCTTGGGCTGATCGCACGTGCTTCTCGCATAGTGTAGACACAGCCTAAGATCTTCAAAATATGCAGCCTCAGCACTTTTTTTAGGACAATTATGCCAAACTTATGGTTGATCTTGTAAATAAAACTTTTCCTATATTTCACAAGCTCTAATTTTACCACTTGAAAAATATTTTTTTATAAAAACGGCTATAACTTTGGCTCTAGTGGTCCTAGAAAAATCAGCGACTACGGATTTTAAAGGTCTAGGAACCATCTTTGTATCTATGTTACGTATACGTGTCAAAAATTATTATAAGATGGTAGAATTCATGTCAGTAGAGAGACATTTTTGATTATTTTAGGTATCGAAAAATTAGATATTATAATACTCGACAAAAAATTATTTGTTGACTTTTTCCTATGATAGGGAAAGAGTATAGTTAGATAACATCATATTCTATTAAATTAATTAATTAAAATTAATTAAAATTCGGTTGACACTGTGACCATGAACACGGTTGATTTTCGCGATTTTTGATAAAAACGTCAACGTCAAAAGGCTGTATCTTGAAGTCTATTCAATCAATTTAGGTCCTCAAAAAAAGAAATTAAAGGTCTCGTTGAGACAAAAAAAATGAGACCTAGTGAACTCAAAAATGTGGAACCAGTTACGAGATATAGAGGTTTAAAGATGATCTAAAAATGATGAAATGCAGTGGCCATATCACAGATCACCAATAAAACCTAAATCATCATTTCATATCAGTGTATTTTTTTTCTTAAAATTTGAAGAAAGACAAAAAAAAATGAGACCTCACTGACCTCATTTTGTTAAAATTTCAGCCTTTTAGAATTTTTTGAAAACTGGCTAAAAACAGGTCAAAATCAGGGTTTAAAAAAATTCCAGCAGGAATTAGGAATGAGATAAGGGGCTGAAATTTTGCACAAGCTATTTTTTTTATATGTACTTTCATAAAAAAAATCTTCCACAAAATCGACGACCCCCCGCGCACACTTTTTAAAAAAAGTACAGGAACGACCCATATATATATATATATATATATATATATATATATATATATATATATATATATATATATATATATATATATATATATATATATATATATATATATATATATATATATATAAATATGAAATTCTGGAAGTTTGAGGATTATATTCAGCACCCGCTTGGAAGTTTGAGGGTTATGGGAAGTTTGAGGAGCCTCCTCAAACTTCCAATCTATATATTCAGCATCCGAGCGGAAGTTTGAGGGGTTTTCTAGAGTCTATTTGTCTAGAGTCGGTAACCTGAGGGTTATTATTTCTTTAGCCACTCTGACCGACCGGGGTTGAGCTCCTCAAACTTACTAGCCTAATATATATATATATATATATATATATATATATATATATATATATATATATATATATATATATATATATATATATATATATATATATATATATATATATATATATATATATATATATATATATATATATATATATATATATATATATATATATATATATATATATATATATATATATATATATATATATATATATATATGTGTGTGTGTGTGTGTGTGTTAAATATATTTTTATTATGGTAGATACATCGAGTAATGAGAAGCTTTGCACGAAAATGTCATTTTAATGCGGTTACTGTATGTATGCTCAATATATGCCTGATATACATATACATATCGATTACGATCATACCAGGGGAAACGATTTAATAAAATATAGGTTACAACGAATACTTTCGTGCCTCAAACTTCTTTTTTTATGCATTTTTCGAGGCAAGCGCGAATTTCGGCGCTTTTTTTTGCTCGTGGCCCCACTGTGCGCCGGGTGCCCCTGCTAGTTGGTTTCTGGCGAAGACTCGAGTGTTATAGTTATTTGTATATTCTAATAATAAATTAATAAAATAGTATAAATGCACGTTTTCGTGTGGGTCTTATTCTACCTGTGTTATTCAATGTTAAAAGTTGTCAAAAATTTTAATTAAATGTTAATATTGTGTACTTCTTAAAAATATTAAATTGACAAACCTAATGGAAATAATAAAATTTATGGCTTTTACAATTATAATCCTTTAAATTTACAGCTTGGCAATAACAGCTTCAAAATAAACATCATCACAATATGTATCCATAAAATTTAAGCATTTTCATTTTTTAATCATACTCCCGAATTCGTTTGAGTATCTCATTTAAGCTTACCTTCAATATCTAAAAAAAGCACTGAGAAAAAAATTTAATTGAATCAATACCAATTGCAATCAGACACAATTAAGGACGTTCACCGGTTAAAAACGAACCAATGGGCGAAAATTTATATAATGGGTGTTATAGTTCTAATGTAAAAAAACATTATTCTTATACAATTACAAGGGAATTTACAAGATATAGAAAAATTTCTCAATTGTTTTGTGACTACCTCAAATCGTATGGGGAAGATAATAAGCCCCATTCCATTAAAATCGGATTAAAAATAAAGAATTTCATAATAGATTCTTGTACTTGTACTTTTTTACAAGCAATACTTACACCGGGTACATGCCAAATTTTCAATTATTAAATTTTTTTTATCTCTTGTCAAATTCCTTCGAATGATATAAAAATACCGATTTTTATATAGGTACTGTTACATCCATTATATGAATTTTTGTTAATTTTTATTGAGGGTGTAATAAATTCGTACACCATAGATCCTTTCGAGCATCATAAATTTATTGATACACCGACGTTTCGGGAGTATAATTAACTCCCCTTATCAAGGCTAAACACAATGAGAACATACAAAAAATATTAAACATAACGATAATTATAAAATTTCATGTCACATTAAAGAAAAAACTTTCTTTTCCCTTACCATTCGAGGTGGTATATCAATTTACAAATTTATAAAGCGGCTATTGCGTGGACTCCGCGTGTCAAACAGTTTTTCTTTTTTTTTAAAATAGGTTTTTAATAAATCACCAACATTTGTAAAGCAATACCTGTATAATGAGAATATTTAGAAAAATTAAATTGTACTAAAGAAAAAACCCAAAATAAGAAAAAAGGCATGAAAATTCAAAAAACTTACATGTTATAAATCAGTCGTTTAGTCATAACGTCAAAAGCTGTTTTACCCAGGATGATGTAATCTCACAGTCCAAACGAGACAATAAGAGCATCTCCGGGGCTATTTATACGGAATAAAGTAGTGGGGATAGAAATTTAGTAAGGAAATTGACTTAGTAACGCAGTGCCCACCAATGAAAAACTACTCTCTGCTACGTAACCGACGAGAATTTATGAATTTGTTAGGTTTGTTACGAATGTTGGTTGATCTATTAACAATGTCGACTGTGGATTTATAACAATTTTTTGTTACACCAACAGGCAAGGAGATGCCTGTAACTCTTATTGTCTCGTTTGGACTGTGAGATTACATCATCCTGGGTAAAACAGCTTTTGACGTTATGACTAAACGGCTGATTTATAACATGTAAGTTTTTTGAATTTTCATGCCTTTTTTCTTATTTTGGGTTTTTTCTTTAGTACAATTTAATTTTTCTAAATATTCTCATTATACAGGTATTGCTTTACAAATGTTGGTGGTTTATTAAAAAACTATTTAAAAAAAAAAGAAAAACTGTTTGACACGCGGAGTCCACGCAATGGCCGCTTTATAAATTTGTAAATTGATATACCACCTCGAATGTTAAGGGAAAAGAAAGTTTTTTCTTTAATGTGACATGAAATTTTATAATTGCCGTTATGTTTAATATTTTTTGTATGTTCTCATTGTGTTTAGCCTTGATAAGGGGAGTTAATTATACTCCCGAAACGTCGGTGTATCAATAAATTTATGATGCTCGAAAGGATCTATGGTGTACGAATTTATTACACCCTCAATAAAAATTATCATTGAACGCGAGCAGCTTGGGAGAGCAATAACCTTTTGAATATGAATTTTTGGCCCATCGATTCCTATTCAACCCGTGAACGACCTTAACAGAACAAATACTATTAAATCATTATAATTTATGTTAAAGTATAAAGAAAATCCCATTTGCTTCAAGAGAAATTCTATTGATTTAACAACATTATTACTGTTAAATGTTCACAACTAAAATTGCTGTTAATTTAATTGGACGATCGAGCGAGCCCGCCGAAGGCGGGCGAAGCTCGATCATAATTATGCAGAGGGTCTCGTTCGAGAAGATCACTAGGTAGTACCGCCAGTGTACACAGATGTCGCCACAAACTTCAGCTATCCCCACTTCTAAAACTCGGCTGCTGGCTCGCCTCGCCAGGCCGGCCGGTCTCTCTCGTCATATAGTTTACAGTTGCTATGTTGTTCATATGTTGTCAATGGGTGGGAACGTTCTTAAGATAATGTTAAATGAATAATATATGTTATTATATGTATTGTTATGTTATAAATTTTTATTAAAATTTATTTAAGGGTGGGATGTGATCTTCTCGAACGAGACCCTCTGCATAATTATGATCGAGCTTCGCCCGCCTTCGGCGGGCTCGCTCGATCGTCCAATTATGCTTCGTGTCTCGTTCTCGAAATCACTAGGTAGATGTTCAGAGTGACTATTCAGTCTTTTATTTCAGCAATTCTAAATTCTAGACAATTACGAACTTCGTTTGAAAAAGAAAACTATTTAACTTAAGTACTTTAAGTATCAGAATCAGCTACTGGACTAGCTTTATCAGAATCTACCACATGTAATAGTTATGTTTATAAAATCGAACTACATCCCACTGTTTATCTTAATAATTAAATCATTTGAACTAAAACACTTTCAAACCTAACATTTTAGTTTCTAGGTTTTGACTGTGATATTATAACATAGATACGATATTGAGGAGACTGAAAATTAGTCGTTGACACATTGAAGTCTCAATGTACAAGCGATAATCAAACGCGCTTCGCGCGTACTTTTCTGTTTTGAGGTTATGTATGCTATCTTCATTACGTTTTACTTTTAACGTATTAAAGTATTTTTTCAAATTCAGAACTTAATCATTTTTATACTACCCTAAATGTAAAAATTCCATTAAAAAATTCAAACATTAAATTCCAGACAGTAAATTTTTCGCGCCTTCTTCTTATCGACCAATCAAAATCAAGCCTTTTGATGCTTCAACATGGCCGCTCATCACTTTAAGAAGGGATATTGTGTATTTCTTATGTTTTTATGTAATTTTCTCGTATTGAAAAAGATGTTATTATTATACGCAATGTTTTAAAACTTTTTAAATCTTTTACATATACAGTAAACGACTATTATTATTATTCAATCACTAGAGTCTCTCAAAACTTGTTGTTATTATTATTATTATTATTATTATTATTATTATTATTATTATTATTATTATTATTATTATTATTATTATTCACTTAATAATTTGATTAACCCAACTGAAATCAACCATACCTCATACTCTTGTAGAATATCTTTGTTCTCTAAGACTATGTACGATATTTCTTTAGAATTTTGTAATAAAAAAAAAAGAATTATAATTATGTTAAATTATCACAACAAACTCGCGAGATTTTTTCTTATATAAATATATATTGATTAAATACACAAAATACTAAGTATTTAGTAATACTAAAGTCAGATTACGGATAGACACTACTATCGTTCTATTTTACTTGAATAAGAAGGAAAAGTTCCAATTCAAATATTAAATGAAGAGAATTATAATATAATATTAAGACAGTCATTATATATATTTGAATTAATGAGTCGTGTAATAACTTCAATGACGCCTCAATTCTTTCAATTACTTTTTCTTTCAATAAAATGTATTTAAATGATTCAATTGGAAATTTTTTTTTTTTTTTTTCAGTGTATAAACGAATAATCTACGGTAATTCACCTGATATTTTACCTTTATAGAAAAATTTAGACGCACTAAAGCATCGAAATAAAATTTTGATATAGATTTGGTGTTGACTGAGACCACCAGTTACTTGATTCAAATAATAGTTTATCCATATCACTTTGTAAGAATCGTGAAGGGGTTGTTAAAAACGCCTTTATAAGACCTAGACATCAACTACAATTGAATATTCATCGATTACTCGAACCCATATCATAGGTCAGTAAGAAATTAGGCAGTATATATACTTTAAGTAGCGTAACAAATACTTAAAGTCAAAAATTTAAGATTATGATACCTTGGTTGATTAATAAATATGAAAAATATATAAATAACCTTAAATGTATATAGCCTTAGCTAATGAGTAATAAATATGATCTAAGTTGTTAATCGTATTCACGGTCGACAAATCCGTCGACGAAACGTCGCAAATATTTAACATCTTGAGAGATTTATTTTCTTCCTCGCTCCCAACGGATCTAGTCAGAATTGACTAAAAACATTATCAGTAATACATATGAGTAAAGAATAAATTATACTCTTTATAATAATATAATTATTATTTGTAAGTTGATAATTGCGTTGACAAAATTTAGTAACAGAAATGTTTGAATTCGATATCTCGTAATTCTTGAAGAGTAACTTTTATACCCGCAAGAAATCCATATTGAAAGACTCGAAATCAAACCACGATAATTATCGTTAATTAACTTAAAATTAAAATTTTGACATATTTTGATTTACATAAATACGACCAGTATAATAACCAACGAACGTCAGCCTGTTTTCAAAACGTTCTAAAGAATCTGATGCTATGCATTTACAATTACCTTTTTATTACAATATTATAATCATAGTAATTATTATATAATTTTGCGTTAATTGGAGTGCTATGCACACAAATGTTTATTTATTTATTTATTTATTTTTTGTTTTCAATAATTTATTTCGCAATCGATTGATATAATCTTGAATCGTACTATTTTATGAAAAAAAAGAATTAACGATCATCAAAAACATGACAGCGCACTGCTTGGCAATATATATAAGAAATTGAAAAGGAAGTGAGCGGGGTCGCAAAGCACCCTTTATACTTTATTCTATCAATTCTTTGATCAGGCTAGAAAGATTCACGCATACTTCACGCGCCAATGTTTCTCTTCCCAAATGCTTTCAAATTAGAAATAAAATTTTCTTTAGACGAACCAGTCCTTACGGCTTGTCTTTTTTTTTTTTTTTTTTTATAATGGCTAACGTTAACTGGCGCGCTACGCACACCTGTGTTTGTCTTTTCCTCGAAAATTTTATTCGATTGCTTACATGATCGATAAGACGACAGTCCAAGAATAGCATTTTTATATTTCTATATATTTTTATATATTAAGAATATGCTTTAAAATGTAACACTCCAATTGCGCAGCATTAAGGTTAAACTTCATGACCATTCAGTACATGAGTTATATAGCACTAGCTGCATGCGCCTATCGTTCGTATTCAGCGAGACAAACAGTAGATCGAGAACTGTGTATTGCTGCAGTAAAATCGATCCTGATTTGGGAAACGAACCTGCTCTCTCTGGTGCAGGGACTTTTTTCCTCCCATCGCCCTTATGTATCTCGCTTGAGATGGTTCTCGGCCTCTTACTCATTGAGGAAATTAGGAGGAAGATTATATTCCTTTAATCGTACATTCGGGCATAGCCATCTAAGTGCGCTTAAGCGAAAAAACCGCCGAAATGTTCGGTAGTTTCTTCCTTGAATAAGTTGGCAATGTAATCGCATAAAACCGATAGTCTTTTACTCAATGAAAAAGCCTATCATTTATTTTTACTCATTATAAATGAGATAAGGAAAATTACCGGTAACTAAATTCCGAGCATTTCCTTGTTTTTCTGAAAATTAATTTGTCTTTTCAGACTCTGTCTCTACCAGATTCTTGTAAGCATAAGCTGCATTAGCGTTGCGAGATTGTGATTCTTGTTTACCCCGCCGCCATCTATCAACTCACTTGCGAATCTGGAAGAGCAATATGCAGATCTAGGTTATGTGCTGTCTGTAGCCAGACGCATTACATCACTCTAGTCAAATTGTACAGTTTGTCTCACCTCTCGTGTGAGCTCACTGCCAACAAAAGATCATGTTAATACAGGTTATGTACAGTTTGTCTCACCTCTCGTGTGAGCTCACTGCCAAACAAAGGATTATGTAGTCATGATAATACAGGTTATGTCAAACATACGACCTGTCTCACCTCTCGTGTGAGCTCGCCGTAAAACGAAGACTACAACCCAAACCGTCTAACGGCTTAAAAAGAACACAATAAAGATCTATAGTTTATGCAGTTTATAAGAGAAGTATAGTTTTTCTTTTCTCTTACACATGCATAATTACAGTCCATTGAGATTTGGGCGGCATGTCTATAACTTCTCGTGTTAACACGCCGCCGCACAAAAACGTCCTGGAACGTATACTTACTTATTAATCCAAATAATGCCGATTCTGAATCTGAGACATCGTCCGAAAGGTTAAGCACTATTTATCTGTTTCCACAGTTGAATACGGCGGTCGGGAAATCTTCATCAATAATCCTTCCGTAAAGGATGAAAAACGAAGGCTTCTCTTCTACCGCCATGTAGCTAAAGCGTGGCACACTCTACGCGCACAAAAAGCGTTATGACGAGAGAGACCGGCCGGCCTGGCGAGGCGAGCCAGCAGCCGAGTTTTAGAAGTGGGGATAGCTGAAGTTTGTGGCGACATCTGTGTACACTGGCGGTACTACCTAGTGATCTCGAGAACGAGACACGAAGCATAATTAGATGTTTTTCTCAGTATGTATTTTTATTATGTTCGATTTTTATTTCGCCGACTTCCCTTGGAATTAAATAAGTAACAAAATGAATAAATAAAAACGGCATCGTTGCTGTATCCTTTTATTTCGTGGTAACTTGATTTGAGAGTAATTCAATTGGATTGAAATTTTTCTCGGTATTTTGACTCCCTTCCTTGGATGAATGTGGTTACTTATATCATATAGTTTGTAGAAAATTTGTGTATTTAATATCGACTTTAACGATAGAAGTTAAGGGAATGCCTTATACCAACAGAGTTTTCTGCCGTACCGACCACAATATTTCTAATTAAATATTAATTGTTACAAACTTTTTCTTAAAGTCTGAGAGTCGACGCACAAAGACAAACTTATTATCTAATTCCCGGTAAAATTTCAGATAAATCTATTGGAAAATAAAGACGAAATTTGAAAAATCGCAAAATGTCGTATTTTGGGGTTAATATAATTATATGCGGCTTTGCGATTTTTCAAATTTCGTCTTTATTTTCCAATAAATTTATCAGAAATTTGACCAGAAATCAGATAATAAGTTTGCCTTTGTGCGTCGACTCTCAGAATTCAAGAAAAAGCTTGTAACAATTAATATTTAATTAAAAACATTGTTGTCGCTACGGCAGAGAATCTCTTAATGAACGGAGTTAAACACTGTTTACTAAGAAATATGTACGTGATTCTTAAAAAAAAAAATATTTAAGAATTGTGTAACTTCCAACAATAAATTAGTAAAGAAATATCACAACAAATTATAAAAATTTTTGACAAATTTTTTTTCAAGTTATGTAAAACAAGTTTTGTGTTATTACTGGTACTCATAAATATAAGAAGCATCTCAATACAGCTTTGTTTTTAATTTATACTGCACGTATTTTCGTAGATTTTATATTTGTTATTTTAAACGTTTTGCCGTCACAACACTATTCAAAAAGCTTGTAATAAAAATAACAATGTTGTATTAACTAATTCGAATTCAGAAACAAACGCGGCAAAGTTATAATTACACAAGAAAAACTACTTTAAAGAGTAACGAATTAAATCTAAAATAATACTTTGCCAATTTTTGATGTTGTTCCTAATGAAAATAAAATTATTTTAAAAAATCACGATACATTTTTATCAGGAAGACTAGTATTGTGACGGTAAAACGTTTTGCAATCATGTTGTTTCATTACTTAAATTTACATGATACGTACTTCTTTTGAAAAAAAACTTTGTAATAAAAAGGTTCTTTGAGAAATGCGTTTAGCACGTTTTCTGTTGCGATTATGTTTCTATATTAGTACATTATTTAGTATAAACACAGTTACATGCGTCATATAAAAAAAGATAACGATGCGCAACCAAGTCACACTTTTTCGAATAAATAATATTTTCAAGTTCGTCTATAGTACGCAATATGTTGAGGTGCTTAATAATTTGTTAAACGACACCTCTTGCGGAATGAATTGCATTAAGTAGTACGTGATTTGCTGCTTCAAAAGGAAACGTCGAATGCGTCCATAGTGGTCCCCAGTCCTTGATACTCTTAATTATATGGAGTAGCTGATGGACATTAAAAGTCATTGATTTCAGCGAATACAATTTCTCAGCATCTTTTACAAATTTATGTAATATTTCATCTGCTTCATTCAATGCATCATTGTCGTTATCTTCATTTGTAAACATATGTGAAGAGAATCTACTAATAATCCCCAATGCTGTAACGTTTCAGTGTTTTTTACTACCATGCTTTTTTGAGAGGCAGACTATAATATAAAATCCAATTTTCGTATTCTCGACTTTTCCAGTGCTTGCGGTCCTTAAGAGATCTAGCTAAACAATTGATTTGATATGGCGCCTTTATTTTTGAAAATGATTCCTCGATCTGTTGTATATCGAAGTTTGAGACTGATTCTAAAATATAATTCGTGAATTGTTCTCCTAGACCAGCTAACAAACAATGCATATAATCAGGTGTAAAACCTTTGATTATATCAAAGTTCTTCATACCTAATAATGGTGACGAATTTTTCATTTCGTAAACTGCTCTCCATTCAATTACTGCTTTACGTGCATGTTCAATTGTTGATGTTTTATCTCGTTCAGTTGCTGGAACAGACATATACGAGTACTTCATACTGCCTTCATAGTATTTATAGTATTTACCACGGTGTTGACACCAGTCACAGCCGAAGTAACCGTTAAACTGCACGGTTCCGTTCATTGGTACTCTTGCAGGAGTATCAACGACGTATAATATGACAAATAATTTAATTCGGGAATCTTTCTTTTTGATTGTGCAAGGGATACCAATTTCTGCTAACTGATTTACTTTTTTAACAAACTGCTCTAAATAAACATCCATTTCAGGTTTGTTCTTACCAAACCATAAACCAACCACGATTGAACTATTCTGTCTACTTTGTGCAGGAATTTCATTTAGTATAATATAGATGGGCCAAATTGAATAATTCGAAGATTTGAAAACTGCTGCTCCATTAGTATTAAATGATGACGTAAAATAAGCATATCTATCCTCAGCAGGTAAATTTTCCAAAAATTCTCTATAAGCTTCTCCATCATATATATCTTTTATATGATAACGCTCGTAAACTTCACTTTTCATAACATTTTCGTAGTGATCTTCAAACTTCAGTAAATAATAGCGAACAGCGGCGGATGGATCGATCAATGCGAAAAAGCATGGATTTGATAGGCATGATGTATCAACAATCGTATCACATGAATCACATTTCATTAACTTTATACCGTCAAATACACCTAAATATTTCGTACACCTAGAGCAAACGCTATGAAAAGCAACATCGTTTATGATATTGTTTAGATTACAAAATTTGTCAATTGCATATCTACTTTCAGGTAAAATATTTTGTTCAAATATTGTATTTAACATCTTCATCAATGATGATATCTGTGTAAATGATGATTTGCTAGCTAAACTATGTTTAAGCGACATTAATAGAATCTCTGCAAGACTCTTACCACTATTCAGAGATATAGGTTCAAAAAATTCTTTCTCATTTTTTAATTCGTCAAAATTTTTAGCTTGCTTATCATTTAATTTTTGTATTTCTTCAAACATTTCTTCATCACTCGATATAAGATCATCGTACATAATCGCTTCATTCTCCTCAGAATCAGATTCCTGAAAATATATTTCAATAATTGTAATTTAAATACACTAATAAACTATAAATAATTATTTGCATTATGGATTTTATTAAAATATTTTTAATAGTACATTGTAATAAAATTTTTTAAACTTATTCTTTGACTTGATTCTTAATATTTAATATAATTTATGTATTTTTTATACATATAATGGGATACATTTTTTTTAATCACGAACAGTAGAAAATGGTAAAAAAAATGTGAATATCGTACACATTTTTCCAGTTTTTTTTTAATTAAAATGGCTGCAGTTTTTTTCTGTGAAGGCGTTAGGGTCTATAACTCTGCAGAGGTTCATGTTGATGTATTATTACCTACAACCTCTGCAAGTTTAAGGGTGCCTTTCACTGCAAAACTCAATTTCTACCTATTAATATATAGCCTACCTAAAATCTCTCATCAATATGATACACACTATTTTAAATATTTATTTTTTTTATTTATTTAAAAAAGGGAACAATTTTCTAATTTTACATTCATTATAAAACCACAACAATATTTTCATTATTTTATATTAAAGAAAAGGTATGTGCAGTGGTTCACCATAGACTTTTATTTTTCATCGCCTGGAAGAATTTGAGGAAATTCTATTTTGTAAGACTTTTGTACAGTATTTGTAAGCTAACTAGGACCAATCTTAAAGTTTTATCTATGCCAACCTATCATTTTGTTTGATGTTTTATGTATTATATTGATGAGACATTTTAGGTAGGCTATATTAATATAATCTTATAAATGAATATTACCTATTAAAATATAGGTAAAAGTTGAGTTTTGGAGTGAAAGGTATCCTTAAAGAAAATTGGGGTTCCGGAAACCTGAGCCTCTCCTAGTATGTAATAAGCTACTGATATAAAAATTACAAAGATCATTATTTGTTTTAATTATTCAATTGATTTTAAGTTTGCTAATATCTATCTTATTTATAATTACTACTCTTTTTTACCTATGGAAATCGAGAAAGGGGTTGCCACCTGGCGGACACCGGCGGAACTGATTACTGATGGGGCCCGTCTGAGCTCCACGCCTAGTAGCTCTTTTAACCGCCAGGCGGCAACCCATTTCTCGTTTTCCATAAGCAAATGAACGCCGGCGAGGATACATAAAGCGGTAAGACTTAGTCAATAACGCGACTCTTTTAAAAGAGTTGTAATTACGAGGCTTGCCTCGTTTTTGATATCTCCCTATACTATTTAGGATTCGAAGTTATACGCAAAAATTAAAGTTTAAATATTTATGTAATAGTTCAGTAAAAAAACATTGATTATTAATTTTTTTTAAACCATTTTTTTCACTTATCACGTGAGTACTCACGTGATTACTCACGTGATTACTCACGTGAGAATATCGTTGAAAACCTCACGTGAGAACTCACACGCGTTCTCACGTGAGTACTCACGTGATTTTTTTTAATTGGATCCCCATCTTCATTGTTAAATGCAGTGAGTGAATAAGATTCGGAAACTTCTAATGCACAGCTGTTGCTTTCCGTTACCTATAAAATTATAAATACAAGTTTTTTATTTTATAGTTATCACTTTACATAAATGTAAGGATTTTATGATTTCAAAATTGTTCACTATAAATTATGTAGCAAAGTCAACCTTATTCGCAGTTTAATTTTCTATTCTCCGTTTTAAAAAAATAACGAACTTGAAAGTGACTTCAACTCATTCATTATTTGACTCGCTATAACTATCAAATGCCAATATTCAATATATAATTCAAAATGCAATTCAATATTCAAATCTGCAAAGGCAAGTATGTACACGATTTTTACATCAGAATTTGATTTTTAATGTATGAAAAAGTAGTTATCTGAAATTATGTAATAGCAAATTATGGCATTATAGGTATGTGAAATGTAATAGAAAATAATAGTAGAATAGCAAATTATAGAGTTATAAGATAAAAGCTTGACTTTACCTGATAAAGGTTAATTTTAAATAAAACTTTAGTACTAATAACTAATGATTTTTTGAGTAATTTTTATCTCTGTGATATGATAATGCAAGTGAAACGTTGGGATTACATGTAAGTAAGCAGGATCTATAGCATTTTTTAAGACATCAAAGTATAAATAAGATATTTTATTACAAATTATTTTACTTTTTTAATTCATTGCAATACAAAGATACTCTTTGACATTGTTACTAGAAATAATAAAATAAGTATAACAATAATTTTTTCATAGATGGCTATCTTCAATATATTGTAATACTATATATTATATCCTGCATTTATTTATACAAATAATTCAAATGCATCATTCGCATTAGTAGATTATAGGAATACAAATAACTAAAAATATAAGGATAGTATATAGACTCACATATTCAGGAGTTTCTACAGTACACGGTTCTCCTATGTAATCATTATCCTCTTCATGTGAATCAACAGCTGCCTGGTCCGAATCAATTCCTGCTTCAATAACATTTGATCCAAGAGGGTCAATAGACTGAAAAGAGATATATATTTTAAATAGAATAATTAAAAGTGTTGGTTTTTAAAGTATTTAATTTTCACTATCAAATAATACAATTAAGATAAATAAGGTTATTAAAATAAAATAATTTTTAAAATATGTAATAGTTGTAATATGTATGCGATAATGTAGATTGTTGTTAATTGACACAGTTATAAAATGATAATAGTATTATTATGGCTTACTTGAAACACATCTTCGGAACAGTATGTTTTTTCATCAGTTCCTAGATTGTGATTTTCCACAGGACCAGTTTTTGCTGGGGTAATAAGTGTAGCCTGTAAATTAGCAAATCAACTTAATCTTACTTAATGCATATTTTTCTCATAAGGCGGCAATATTGAATTTAGTTCTACTTTACTAGTGAAAAGTTGTTCCGTTTTTTGTACAAATAACCTACCATATTCACTAGTGTTTATATTGTGAAGCTTATTATCATAAATTTTAAAACAAATAACAATCCATAATCGATACTAATATTTATATAATTTTATAATATTAAAATAGTAAAATGACATAATAAATCTTAATCCCTTAGCTGCCGGAGAAACGTCTTATGCGATTTTCAATGCTTCATGCCAAAGGTTCTTTGCTATTAGCAATCAAAGGGGTTAAATAGATTTTCTAAATAGTAAATAAAAAATTGCTAAAAAATATCAAAGGTACATTTATATACATTTATAGCTTACCCCATCACAAGTCTTTAGAATATTTTTAAATTTCCTTTTTGCGTAATCGGTTAACGGAACATCACTATTCTTGAAATACAATTTTTTCTTCCTTGATCCTGACATTTCTATAACTTATTTACTTTCATCTTTCCATAGCCATAACCAATTAACATGGCGCAGAAGAGCCCGTTCTGTACAGTATCTATACAGTATACAGAGTAAAGCAGGGTTAGCTATAGTTTATCGCACCGCGACACCCCGATGGTCACATGACCGATGTCAGATCCCAAATTCCCAATACTGATTTCTCCTATATACCATCTAAGCACGACTTTTTTCAAATAGAGGTACACGGCAACTTCTTTGATGACAGTATAACAGCCGAAGATTCGTAGTTTAAATTCAATTGCTAAGTCGCCTAAAATATTATAAGTGTAGGTGTGATTCATGTCGCTAGCAACAACGCGCTAATGCCATATACGTCTTTTTAAAACTACGCTATACGGCTTGTGATTGGCTGCCAGGCATTACCTCGGTTGCCACTTGTTTTCATTTGAATTTTGCGCGGCAGTTGCAGTTGAAGAAACTCTTTTGTTTATCATCCTACACACGATATCCTTGTGTAAGTAGTTATAAGTACACTATAAGTATAACTGCCAAAGCGGGAGGACGTTGAACTTACTACTTAATTCGTATCTCATCATTCGAAAAAGTTCGCGAATAGTTTTGCATAGGTATATAGGCTTTTAAAATGCCGATCAAACTCGAAAATGTCGTCTTTTTAGAAGACCGGTGTGAAAAATAGTGCCTATAAAAGACATTTTTTTAAATAAAAATGATAAGAGTTGCATCGATCCGCAAAGTGATACAGATTTTGAAAAAAAATATAGATTTATGTACAGTGGTATTATTGCATAAAAACAGGCCCGAGTAAAGGTTATTGTTGTGCAAAAAAACATAATCATCCACACGATTTTTTCAGGGCTAATGTTTATCATCTAGGAGGTATGTATAATCTAAAATAATTGTATTGTTTTAAGGCGGTCTTACACCTAAAAATTTTGAAAATATCAACTTTTTTTTTATTGAATTTTTTAATTATATATGTCTGAACCTAACAAAACTAGTTTAGATCAAAAATTAAAAAAATTAAAAAAGATATGGTTAAAAGAGCTTTCTATCTTCAAAATGACAAAAAAATTGATGTTTGTTTTATTTTTCTTTTACGCTTCTGATAGGAAAACGTTTACTTAAATGTGTTTTAAAATATCAAAACACATTATTTAAGCCATGCTAGTATAAGGATAACAAAATAATTAAATTTACATACGGGACTTATTGTAAAAGTAAAATAAAACATATTGTGGAATTCGAAATCCAGTGGAATCGTCTTGTGACAATTTTGCACTTCTGTTCTAGTAAAGTGACCATTCCGTGACCAAAATTCGACAGCAACTTACTATATATGAATACTCCCTTTTGTACCTATATATAACTTGTCTGCTAATACCAGTGTAAACACAGTTGCACAGCTGACAGCTCATATAAGCAAAGATACATAACCATGTGATTTCAACAGTTTGTTTTGCAGAGTTTTTGCTTTCTGATAGAGAAAGATTTTTTTCTTATTGCTTGATTATTTGTATTCACAAGTGAATTTAGGACCAAGAATTTAGTGTATTGTGTATATGAAGATATATGTCTGAAAAGTGTAAGTGTAATTATAATACAAGCGAAAAAAACTAGTTGTCCGATATCTAGCATACTCATGACTCATGGCAGAAGTTCAATATGTTATAATCTTCAGCAATGGGTAACAAGTATGCTAGATGTCGGACAACTAATTTTGTTCGCTTGGCACACAAGCACAAAAGCACAGGCCTGTGCCTCTAATGTGTATTCGCTCTAAATGTAACAGAAAAAGTTGTAATTTATTATTTTTACATGATTTAATAATATTTTTTTTGCAGAAACTAAGGAAGAAATTGACGAAAAGAAAGCCAGTACTAAGCGCAAGATTTTTGAAAATCCAAAGTACGCAACAACATCTGAAACTAGTGAGCACGAAAAAAAAAAGAATCTGAGACAGAAGAAGTAAAGAATAAATTAGCTACTATAAAAGAGTATGAAAATTCAGATGAATCTATGGATACAGAGTTGGAGGAAGAACAGAAAGCTTCTGAAAGAAAAAAACAAATAAGGAAGGTAAATGAGTATTTATTAAGATACTCCTCTATTTTTTATTCATAATAATTATTACATTGATATAATCCTTTACGTTTTAGAAGAATAGAGTGGATCGGACAAAGAAGGGAAGTGCTATTCAAGATAGAAGTGTAGCTGCGTTGGATAATTTATCGCAGTCTACAAGTGTAGCTGCATTAGATATTCAGACGTTTCATATAGAAAGTGTAAAGGAAAAGAATGTTCCAGAGCATCAGGAACATTCCTCAAATTCACAGAAAGCTCCTCCAAAAAAATGAAATTATTCAGTATGTTTTATATCATTAAATATATTAATACCACTCTAACCTCAAAATCACAACTTTGGTATGATTTTTCGGCGCTCGTGGTATAAAATACCGTTCGAAACTAGTGCGTAAGTCGATTATTTAGCTGGTGTGACTTTTTCGCACTCGCTTCGCTCGTGCAAAAAGTCACACCAGCTAAATAATCGACTTCCCCACCCGTGTCGAAATGTACTATTCTTAAAAATATACACTAAATGATATGTCATTTTTCATTTACAGGTAGTATCGATGAAACGCAAAATATGGTAATACCTAGTAGCAGCAAAGGTATTAGTAGTAATGTTGCAGAAAGATCTCTAACACCAGACTGGTTGAAAGAAGTGGTATCCACATCTGAGAATGAACCATCTGACAAAGAAGAGAAGACTTCACACAGAAAAAAGAAGTTTGAAATGGTTACACCACCTAAGAGTGAACTGTTTGACAGTGAGGAAGAAAGTGAGCCTTTGAAAACAGTATTGGACAAAAGGAAAGAAAATGATAATGCAGCGGGAGCAAATCGTTCTAAAACAGATCAAATGAATCTTGTTAAAGGTATTTACATGAAAATTTTTCTTATGTAAGGGAGCGAGTCAGTTTTAAATCTAAACAATAAAAATGTTTTCAAGAACTCATACAAAATTACTTCTAATATATAGATATATATGTTTTTATAAGATAAATTTAATTCAAATTCTAGTTTGTAATTTTTAACATACAAAAATGAACTGAAACCAAATAAAATTTAATGAAAAAGTGATAAAGATTAATGTTCTCTGTTTAGAAAAAAACTATTTTGTACTTTTTAGATGTATATAAATGTATGTATTATGATTTATACTATAATAAATAAGCCTTGCATATATTTCAGGCATGACACGCAATAAAAGGAATACAACCTTCAATTTTATTGTTGGTTCAGTTAACTTTTATAGGCAGAAGGAGGGTTATGCGTTTGAGAAACGTAAGAAATGATACACTCCCAACCCAGATAACCATAGTCAAGTAAGTATTTTTTATTAAGGGGTACTACGGTTAAACACTTTTTTTTGGATTCACCTAAAAAATATAAAATTTGATCAGTAATCATTTTTTTTATATATATTATACTAATATAGTTTATTTTTGATAAAATAGACCCAACCAGAGGTCTGCAAACACCCATTTGATCCAAAGATATTGAGATTTTGAAATTTGTACCGTGCGTAACATACAGGTTGAACCATTTGATATTTTTTAATGGGATACGGGCTAAAATCCTTGATTTTTATATCTCCTTTGACTGAAGCTATTCGCATCCCTTAATTTTTCCAATTCATATTTTTAAAGTAAAAAATATTTTTCTGTATAATATCTAAAAACAACACAATTTGTCTAGTCCTTTTATTTCTTCGAATCTCATCTATTCAAGAATTCTAAAAACTCTCTACAAATGGTAATAATTTTTTTCATGACTGTACAATTAATCATATTGTTAATATAAAACTTTCTGCGAAAGTATAAAATAAGGCAAGTATAGCCGTTTTTTCTGTATAATATCAATAAAATAATAATATTTATGATTTTGTAAAAGAAATCAAATAAATACCAGTGAAAAAGTCTTTTACTTCTTTGAGTCATTGTATACTGAACAAATTATATATAAGTAAGTACATTCAAATTGTTCACTGCAAATCAAACAAACGAAAGTTGTGAAATCAATTATCGATAGTCAAGTAATGCAACGCAATCTCGGAAACTACTGTATGACTGTTCTCCAAAATGTATTCAAATTTGTTCATCTTTCTATACAAATTAAACAAAAGAAAGTATCAAAATCAATTTATTCTAGTCAAGTACCAATAAGTTTACTTGACTGAGATAATACAACTTTTCGTACCTACTCAAAAATATTCAGCCAGCGGGCATAATGTACTAATTAACGCCCAAGAGGCGTAATAGCTCCTGTACTCCTACAAAACTTTATAGAACCTACGTCCGTGTGGGTAAAAATTATTTCAATTATATAATATTATTTAAGTACATACAAATTGTTTTTTGTAAATCAGACAAACGAAAGTTGTGAAATCAATTACCGATAGTCAAGTAATGCCAATAACTCTCGGAAACAACTATATGACTGTTCCCAGAAATGTATTAAAATTTGTTCATCCTATATTCATCCTTCTATACAAATTAAACACAAGAAAATACTGAAATCAATTTATTGTAGTCAAGTACCCATAAGTTAACTTGACTGAATAATAAAACTTTTAGTACCTTGCGTGTAAAATTACATTTAACGCCCAAGTTGTAACTTCAAAAATATTCATCCCGCGGGCATAAAATACCACTTAACGCCTAACAGGCGCAACAGCTCACATATTCCTACAAAACTTTATAGAACCTAAGCACTTTACGTCTGTGTGAGCGAAAATTATTTTAATTATATAACTATTATGCCTTTTTTTATTTCTAAAATTCATAAGAATTTTAGCAGATATTTACGAAAAAATCAAAGCCTATATAAAAAAATTATATAGTTACCATCACATCCCCATTTTTCATTATTCTTTCTCAATTTTGAAATTTCTATAATATTACGCATCTTGGAAGGATAATAGAAGTCTATAGAGCTGCTCTAGCAGGGGTGCAGTCCTCCAATCTCCCATACATACTTGGCGGGCCCGACGGTTTGCAGTTTACCGGTGGGCTTTGTAAATGTAGAATACTACATTTTTTAATAAATTCATTTAGAATGTTCATACCTATAAGCCCACTATAAATTATTACATTTGCTCTAATTTTTAATTGATACCGTTTAAATATAATACCCTGCATGTACAGAATCTCATGATTTACCTTCATTACCAAAAATATTTTTCCTTGTGTCTGTCTTTTTTAAGCGGGAATGAGATAAAAAATGCATATTAAATTATAGTCTACTAAAAAGTGCTTGAGATTTTTTTAACCAATTTGTAAACCACCTATTTTTTATCCTTTTCCCGCGTGTAAATATCATATGAGATCTCATACGAGTATTTCAGAAATCAGATCTCATATGAGATATCATATATGTGATGTCATCTGCAATTTTACATATTATGTGATCTCATATATGAGATCTCATATGAAATCTGATGTCCGATATTCTCATATAAGATCTAATATTATATTTCCATGTGCGTTTGCACTTCTCTATTTAAACACAGAATGATAGATTCAATACGGATCAGTATGTAATATGTAGAAGCAACCCATTTATACATTTTATCTGCGATCTTTAAACATCAGAATATTTATATGAAAATGACCATGTCTACACGTTAAACTGCAAACCGTCGAGCCCGCCAAGTATGTATGGGAGATTGGAGGACTGCACCCCTGCTAGAGCAGCTCTATAGACTTCTATTATCCTCCCAAGATGCCTAATATTATAGAAATTTCAAAATTGAGAAAGAATAATGAAAAATGGGGATGTGATGGTATCTATATAATTTTTTTATATAGGCTTTGACTTTTTCGTAAATATCTGATAAAATTCATATGAATTTTGGAAATAAAAAAAAGCATAATAGTTATATAATTAAAATAATTTTCGCCCACGCAGACGTAAAGTGCTTAGGTTCTATAAAGTTTTTATTTTATTTGATTTCTTTTACAAAATCATAAATATTATTATTTTATTGATATTATACAGAAAAAAAGTCTATACTTGCCTTATTTTATACTTTCGCAGAAAGTTTTATATTAACAATATTATTAATTGTACAGTCATGAAAAAAATTATTACCATTTGTACAGAGTGCTTGTTAAATAGATGAGATTAGAATAAATAAAAGGACTATAGACAAATTGTGTTCTTAGAATATGCTTAAAAAATTAATTTTTTAAAGAACGTGTTGATTGTTTTGAAGAAATATTTAAGCTCTCATGAAAATTTTTGGTACAGAGTTTAACGGATATTGAGAGAGAGAGAGGGGGGTGGGGGGAGAAAGCGGGACAGAGAGGGCGAAAGGGAGATAGAGAGGGAGTGAGAGAGAGAGAGAGATTAATACCTGCCTTAGTTTAAACTTTTGTAAAAAGTTTTTCAGATAGATTTCACAACTTTATAAGAGAAAATAATAATTACATAGTGTGAGAATTTAATTTAATTTAATGTGTATAGAACAATGAAGAAATTTGAATACATTTCTGAGAACATTATAGTCATACAGTTTTTCGGAGAATGGTTTGCATTACTTGACTATCGATAATTGATTTCATAACTTTCGTTTGTTTGATTTGCAGTGAACAATTTGAATGTACTTACTTACATATAATTTGTTTAGCTTACAATGACTCAAAGAAGTAAAAGACTTTTTCACTGGTATTTATTTGATTTCTTTTACAAAATCATAAATATTATTATTTTATAGATTATACAGAAAAAACGTCTATACTTGCCTTATTTTATACTTTCGCAGAAAGTTTGATATAAACAATGTTATTAATTGTACAGTCATGAAAAAAATTATTACCATTTGTAGAGAATGCTTATTAAATAGATGAGATTCGAAGAAATAAAAGGACTAGACAAAAATTGTGCTGTTAAAACGTACATAAAAAATTAGTTACTTCAAAAACGTTTTGATTGTTTTAAACAAATATTTAAGCTCTCATTAAAGTTTTTGGTGTACAGAGTTTGACGAATGATGAGAGAGAGAGGAAGAGGAAGAGATGGCGAGAGAGAGAGAGGAGTGGGGGGAAAAAGAGGGAGGTAGAGTAGATTATACAGAAAAAACTTCTATACTTGCCTTATTTAATACTTTCATAGAAAGTTTTATATTAAAAATATTACTATTTGTACAGTCATGAAAAAAATTATTACCATTTATAGAGTTCTTATTGAATAGATGAGATTCGAAGAAATAAAAGGACTAGACAAAGTTCTGCTGTTAAAACGTACATAAAAAATTAGTTTTTTTAAAAACGTATTGATTATTTTTTAAAAAATGTTTAAGCTCTCATTAAAGTTTTTAGTACAGAGTTTGATAATAATTACATAGTGCGATAACGCTATGACAGTTTATTACAGTATCTTTTAATATCATTATTAAATGGTAGTATTGGTATTATTGGTATTAACAAAAGTTTTAAATTTGAATGTTTTTTAAGCTGCTTTTTCTATAGAATGTCTTGTGGGTTCTTTAAAACAAAATATTTAACTAGGAAATTTCTTTTTATCAATTTCTCGATTTCTTCTTTTAATTTGATGATTTCACTTCAATGACTTTTTCGAGGCATGCCTTCGGGATCAGATACAAGTTTTGATACTAGTGCTCTAAAAAGCCAATTTACATGTTAATGTTGAAATATTAAAATATTACAAATATTTGTATCATTATGAAAATTGTGCTAAAATGTACCTATAGCCTTCTATTGCACATTGTAAAGCAGGAATTCGGTAAGTAAATTGGGAGTTTCATTATTTTGGTATCCAGATATTTCTTTTTGCCACAAATAGCATCTTTTTCTGTAGCCTACTTATAAATCTAGATAGTCTGTTCAGAGATTTAATTCTTATAACACGTTCGATTCCACATTTTTGAGACTTTCTTTTCTAAAGCTTTTGGACATTTAAAAGAATCTTTAGCAATTAGAATTATTTCTTCTGTATCTAATTTACGTAACATGGCATCGTTCAAAGTGTTACACATACGTCTAGTTGGTAATAAAAACACGGTATCAGCAGGTAGGCTACTTAAGTACGAACATAATTCTTCGATTACTTCTGCGTCATTTTCCGTATGAAATGTCAATTTTCTTTTTTGTAAACTTTCTATATCTGTATTAGTTAAAACCTAATCGCACTCTAGAAAGAATTTCACTGTAACACTTATCATTTTTTTGCCTCATATTGATAGTTAACTCGTCATAATCAAATAAAGTCCATAAATGGTAAGTATCCATTCCTCCTATATACTTATTGATTTGATCTTTTGTCATTTCCGTAAATGCAAATCCTTCATGGACTGGTGGAAGTTGAAGCAAGTCACCAAAAACAACAATATGTTTCTTTCCAAACCAGCCATCATCACAATCTGAAGTATCAAATATTTCTGTAAGACGCAAATGTATATACATAAGCATAACATTTGATATCATAGATATTACATCGATAATTATCAAATCAACATTTTGTAGACTTTGTCTTGTTGGTTTTAAAGCTGCCGAAGATAATTCTTTATATTTAGCTGTGCAGCCATGCTCTACTGGTAGTTGCAATAATCTATGAACCGTAAGACCTTCAACATTATACGCTGCAATTCCTGTAGGTACTGTAACAGCTGTATCTTTTTGACGCATTACTTTATTCCACGAAACTAAAATTTCAATGATAAAACTTTTACTTGTGCCACCAGGTCCACTAATAAAAATCCTCAAAGTTTTGTCATCAGATTGTAAAGCGTATGAAATTTTATGAAATACTCTATATTGATCTTCATTAAACTTGTCGATAGAATTTTCAATATCTTTTTCAGTTATAACTTTTTCTTCAGCAATATCTTTAAAGTCCTTCATTGCATTTTCTGTTTCAATTGGAACACAATCTTCTGGTAGATTGTCTGAATTTGAATGACAATTATTTTCTTTGTCACTTTCTTCTTCGTCTTTTTTAACTTGTTCCTCCATTCTAAGCATTCCTTCTCGTATGACGTCAAGTTTGTCATGATATTTCATAGCATCAACTAGTTCGTATTGTTTTTTAGCAAAGGCATCTGCATATGTTTCTTCGTTTGCTTTTAACTCGGCATCGTCCCTCCATGGCTGAAATTGCAGCAGCAAAGCATAACAATAACATTCTGGTTGAGTCTTCGGGTCATAATGCCAATGCTTTATTAAGAATGGTTTTGACCTTTTCTTACAAAAAATATTTGGAGCTATTTCGTAATACTCCACCTTGCGAATCGGCTTCTTCTTTATTATATCAAAATATTTAGCAAAGTCATATAAGCATAGTGATTCTAGTACTTTTGGTCTTATAGAATAATAATCGATAAAGGAGTCATAAAATATATCTGTTGAATCAGGTGGAAGCCGCTTGATTTCATTAAATGGTTCCAATTTTTTGCTCTTAATCATTCTTACATCCAACCACCTAAAAACAGTATCTAAATCAGTAACATAAAGAGGATGTCCTAAAAGTGCATCAGCAGCTTCAATAGCACCGCATTCTCTATGATTTAATGCTTTCATAGAGAACGACTATAGTTTACTACATACCGATTTATTTGATTTAATATCTGAAAAATCTACGACACATTTTTCTCCTTTGGTTCCATAACTAGATACATACTTTGTTAAAAGATATGATGATTCACCAATAAATTGAGCATCCATGTTACCTTCCCAAAGTACTAAAAGATTTGGCATATAACCATTAATATTTTGTTCTTCTATTCTTCGAGGTAAATCATAAAATCGAGACTTATTTTTTAATTTCCTTTTGTTAGCGATTGCTATAGAAACGCTTCTTAAAATGAACGATGATGTTACTGGGCGTGGAAATCCAAATCGACAAGCACTTATAAATCCCGTTTTTGTTTTCTTTTTACGCATACAGTAATTGTTATCTCTACAAAATATCTCCAAAAATGGTCCATCACTACATCTTTTAAAAAATCCATTAAGAAATTATTTTACAAAACTTCTACAATCCTTTACAAACTTTTGCAAGCAACGAGAAATTCTTTTCCAAAACCTTTACAATCACTTTACAAAAACTTTTACAAACGATAAGAATTTTTTCGGAAACCATAAGAATTATTTTCCGCCAAGTATGTACGGGAGATCGGAGGACCACCCCTGCTAGAGTAGCTCTAGACTTCTCTTGTCCTTCCAAGATGCGTAATATTATAGAAAGTTCAAAATTGAGGTGGAATAATGAAAAATAGTGATGTGTTCATAACTATGTAATTTTTTTATATAGGCTTTGACTTTTCGTAAATACCTGAAAAAATTCTTATGAATTTTAGAAATAAAAAGAAGGTATATAGTTATATAATTAAAATAATTTTCGCCCACACGGGCGTAAAGTACGTAGGTACTATAAAGTTTTGTAGGAGTGTGAGAGCTATTGGGCCTCTTGGACGTTATGTAGTGTACTTTATGCCCGCTGGCTGAACAATTTTGAAGTTACAACGTGGGCGTAAAATGTAATTTTACACGCGAGGTACGGAAAGTTCTTATGGCCGGTACTTGACTATAATTAATTGATTTCAGTACTTTCTTGTGTTTAATTTTTATAAAGGAATGAAGAAATTTGAATACATTTCTGAGAACATAGTCATACAGTTTTTCAGAGAATGGTTTGCATCACTTGACTATCGATAATTGATTTCATAACTTTCGTTTGTTTGATTTGCAGTGAACAATTTGAATGTACTTACATATAATTTGTTGAGCATACATTGACTCAAAGAAGTAAAAGACTTTTTTACTATAGTATTTATTTGACTTCTTTTAAAAAATCATAAATATTATTTAGGTTATACAGAAAAAACTTCTATACTTGCCTTATTTTATACTTTTGTAGAAAGTTTCATGAACAATATTATTATTTGTACAGTCATGAAAAAAATTATTACCATTTGTAGAGAGTGCTTATTGAATAGATAAGATCAGAATAAATAAAAGGACTATAGACAAATTGTGTTGTTAGAATATATTTAAAAAATTAGTTTTTTAAAGAACGTGTTGATTGCTTTGTTAAAATATTTAAGCTCTCATTAAAGTTTTTGGTACAGAGTTTGACGGATATTGAGAGAGGGGCGTGGGGGGGGAGAAAGCGGGACAGAGAGGGCGAAAGGGAGATAGAGAGGGAGTGAGAGAGAGAGAGAGACTAAAAACTGCCTTAGAGAGGGGGGGAAGAAAGAGAGGGTGGGAGAGTTTAGTAAATAATGTTTGTTAAGTATAAAACTATGTAGAATAGTAACCAAACTTATTCTTGCCTATAAGTTTTTACTTTTGTAAAAAAATTTTTTAGAGATTTCACAACTTTTTAGGAGTAAAAGTACATTATAAATATTGTTTGTTAAGTATATAAAATTACACTTTAATTGATTTCACATTTTTTTTGGGTTTGGCTTTCAGTATCCGCGTGAAAGAAATTTATTTCGACTTTAGAAAGCAAAAATTTATTATTTATTCGTAGAATTCCTTTTCATATAATAAAACTTAAATACTTTTTTAGGATATTGTATAGGTTTCGGAAAATAATTCTTATGGTTTCCGAAAAAATTCTTATTGTTTGTAAAAGTTTTTGTAAAGTGATTTTAAAGGTTTTGGAAAAGAATTTCTCGTTGCTTGCAAAAGTTTGTAAAGGATTGTAGAAGTTTTGTAAAATAATTTCTTAATGGATTTTTTAAAAGATGTAGTGATGGACCATTTTTGGAGATATTTTGTAGAGAAAATATAATAGTGAATAATTTACAGAAATGATTCTGTTATTGAATACTTCATTTTTTAACAAGTTTTCTATTTTTAGGTGCACACAAATGTTCATACATATAGTTGAAAAAAGTACCATTCCACTAATTTATATTATGGTCGCATGTACTATATAATATTATATTCACAGAGCAGATGGCTCCTCTGAAACATTTGGCGCCCCTCACCATAAGCCAATCGTTAATTATATTATTTTCAACACTTGGATTTGTTGAAGTTTTCACTAGAAAACACTTGAATTAATAACCCATCAGACACATCTTGCAAAATTAAAAACAAAAGTTTAAGAATCTGATATCTTGTCCGTACATTTTTCTGACATGAAACACTATTAGGTAATTTTATTTTTAGCTCTTAACCAGTAATTTAGTTTATTTCTTTATTACACAAAACATTTTATTATAACTTGAAACTCGCACTGACATTTTACTTGAATTATATTATATATATTTATGAACACTGATTAGATGTCATTTTTATCAACAATACAATATTACAAAAAACATTTTATTATATCTGATCTGAAAACTTGCACTGACTTCACTATAATTATATTATATATTTATAAACACTGATCACTTTTTAAGAATACAATAAAATATTCGTATCGGGTAGATAGATCACTACGTTACTTTTTATCAGTAAGATTCTAATCACTCTAGAAAGGTACAGGCTGAGCTTATTCCATAAGTTTTCTAAAAAATTCACCAGCTTGAATATGATTTTCAACTAGATAGATGATTTATCAAAATCACAATTACCTTTTTTTATTTTGATTAATTTTACATTTGACTTGTTATTGCATTACACTTTTATGTATCTTATATCTTGTCTGTACATTTTTCTAACATGAAACACTATTAGGCAATTTTATTTTTAGCTCTTAACCAGTAATTTAGTTTCTTTTTATTACACAAAACATTTTATTATAACTGGAAACTTGCATTGAAATTTCACTTGAATTATATTATATTTATGAACACTGATTAGATGTCATTTTTATCAACAATATAATATTACAAGAAACATTTTATTATATCTGATCGGAAAACTTGCACTGACTTATTGTATTATATATTTATTATGAACACTGATCACTTTTTAAGAATACAATAAAATATTCGTATCTGTTAGATAGATCACTACGTTATTTTTTATCAGTAAGATTCTAATCATTCTAGAAAAGTACAGGCTGAGCTTATTCCATAAGTCTAAAAAAAAATTCACCAGCTTGAATATGATTTATTAAAATCACTATTACCTTTTTTTATTTTGATTAATTTTACATTTGACTTGTTATTGCATTACACTTTTATGTATCTGATATCTTGTCTGTACATTTTTCTGACATGAAACACTATTAGGCAATTTTATTTTTAGCTCTTAACCAGTAATTTAGTTTATTTTTATTACACAAAACATTTTATTATAACTGGAAACTCGCACTGACATTTCACTTGAATTACATTATATTTATGAACACTGATTAGATGTCATTTTTATCAACAATACAATAATGTATTTGTATCGGGCAGATCACTATGTTATTTGTCATTAGTGAGTTTCCAACAGTGTCTCAAGAAAAGCACACACTGAGCTTGTTCCATAAATCTTCAAAAAACTCCATCAGCTCTAATCAAAATCTTCTATTAAAATCACAATTTTCTTATTTTATTTCGAAGAACTAATTTTTAAATTAAGTTTTCTCAAAATAATGAACCATCAATTAATGTCACTAGTAAAATACTTGGTAATCTATTCTTTGACGCATTGACCTGTATAATGAACTTCATCAATTTTTGGTGTGTTTTTTTGTTTTTATTTGCATTTTAAGCAAAGAACGGAGTGAAGCCTGAGTCTGAATGAATTAACGTAACTCAAAATATTAATATAAACCAAGAACTACAATGTTTTGAGAAAGTTCCACAAAAATTATTATTTCAAATTTGATATTTACACTGCTATTACACTAAAACTGCATTTTTTCATTTCAAAGATACGAATACTTCTGATCTTGCATCTCACTATTTCCATGTTTTAATTTGACAGACATGTGTAAACTTCTGATCTTGCATCTCACAGTAGTATATGGTCAGGTATAGCGAGACATATCATATTACAAGTGGGGGAGGGGGGCTCGCGCCCCGGGAAGGGTCATTAAGTCAAGTGTTATGTAAACAGTAGCTGCACAGTAGCTGTCCCATGTCAATGGGCCTATTGTTCTCAACCGCAACTGTTGTGTAAACAAAACACCCATTGACATGGTTAATTAGCTACTGTTTTTACATAGCACTTGACTTAATGACCCATACAGAGGCGCGACCCCCCACCCCACTTGTAATATGATATGCCTCGCTATACCCGACCATATACGAGAGAGAGAGGAGGTGGAAGGCGGGTGAGGGGGAGGTGGTGGGTGTTGGGTGATGGGGAGGCGGTGGGTGGTGGGTGAGGGGAGGTGGTGGGTGGTGGGAGAGGGGGTGGTGGGAGGTGGGTGAGGGGGGTGGGGAGGTGGTGGGCGCCGGTGGGTGGTGGGTGAGGGTAGAACTGAAAAAATGTTTATAAAAATATTTTATTTTTGTACACACACACACACACACACACACACACACGCACACACACACACACACACACGCACACACACACACACACACACGTACAAATTATGTTGCTTACGCGGACGCATCTCACACACACACACACACACACACACACACACACGCGCGCGCGCGCGCGCGCATACACAAGAGAGAGAGAGAGAGAGAGAGAGAGAGAGAGAGAGAGAGAGAGAGAGAGAGAGAGAGAGAGAGAGAGAGAGAGAGGAGGTGGGTGTGGGGATGGTGGGCGAGGGGTGTGTGAGAGAATGAGAGAGAGGAGGCGGTGAGGGGAGGGGAGGCGGTGGGTGGTGGTGGGTGTGGGTAGAATTAAAAAATTGTTTATAAAAATAAAAATAAAAAATATTTTATTTTTCTTTTTTTACACACACACACACACAAATTACAAGGCGCTCGCATACGCCGCACGCGCACACGCACGCGCAAGTGTACAAATTTTACGGCGTGCGCAGACGCCTCATTCACACACACACACACACACACACACAAATTACAAGGCGCTCGCATACGCCGCACGCGCACACGCACGCGCAAGTGTACAAATTTTATGGCGTGCGCAGATGCCTCATTCACACACACATACACGTGCGCACTCACTGATGAGTTTTTAACCAGCACTGGGCGATCCGGGCGTGTCCAGCCCTATAACACACGGGCATGTGCCCTCGCGACATGCTCCGCATCGCCAACACTTGCACCGCCAGCACTGATTCCACGACCGTCCCTCCGGGTCGCCGGCGAGGACACAGAACATGATTCCGCAGTCGTTGCAATACGGCGGCGTTTCCTCCTGTTTAATATTCGGCTGCTCCCACTGCTGCTGTTGCTGCGCTGCCTTGTTCGCTCGCTTCAGTTTGGCCTCTAGCTGCCGCACCATCTTCGCAGCCTGTAATGCGTTGGCACGGTGGAGTTGTAGCGCCCGTCGGTGCCTTCGCAGTCTTATCCGCAGGCCCAATATCTCCGTGGCTATGGGGTCGGTGCTGGCGGATGTGGCAGCGCTGACGTTGTCGTCCGCAGGAGTGGAGCCATCCGCTCTCAACATTCTCCGGACGGCCTCTTCCTGGGTACAGGCCCAGGCCTCCACACTGGTGCGCTGCTCCGCGGGCCAAACATTCAAAAATAGCCGGATGTCCTCACAGCATTTGTCCAGTAGTTTCGAATTTTCGCTTATGTAAGCGACAATCTTTCGAAGTAGGCGGTGGTCCCTCGGACTGCTGAAGTCACGGTCAATCCGCGATCTTATAAACGCAGCATCGCGCTCTGCTCGCGCTAGCTGCTTGGTGACGCGCTGCCCGTAGACGCAGACCGTGCACAGCATCTGTATGATGAGCTCGCCTTCCTTTTTCGACACCATGGTGAAGACTGAAGTAACCCATATACACGATCAGCCTCATAGCCTCGGGTACTTGAAAGAAGTAGGTATGGTAGGGGGTGCGTATGCGGCCGTACTGACCCCCAGATGGTTTTAACGCGAGAGGAATTCTCCACCAAAGTATTAGGAAGAAAGCGCGGACACGTCGGAAATGTTTTTCCTCAGGGTCTGTTAATCCGAGAGAAATTTTTTCATACTCGTGACTAGTGGCCGTTTGTCATGTCATTTTTCAGTGGTGTTTACAGCACTACCCCGTCGGCGATTTTTATCAAAAAAATCTTTACGACTTGAGAACGCGGCATATAACGGCAACTCCAATGCACCACAGGAGGGTTTGGAGCATTCCACAGATGTGTCACGAATGTTTTGCTTTCGAGAAGTTTCGAGTATAGAAGGCTCATTGTTTTTAACGAGCATCTCGGGGTCTCCTTTGGAAAAGCGTTGTTTCGTGTCATATAGCGATTTTTTATCAAGCACCCACTGTTTTTTCATACATGCATGTATGCAGAGGGCCGTCTAGGAAAATGCGATTGGTCGTTCCGTGGAAAAGCGCGATTGGATGAATGTCACGTGACACGATGTTGAATTTTTATCGCTCACGCTTGTATAAGAGCTCTTGACAGCGTTGCGCAAACCTCACTCTGTTCGAAACTCCGAGATGGATACGTTCATAAAAATTTCGCTGCGAAAAGCCATACTTCGTCTCTTTGGTAGAGAGATATAGTAGAGGCAGTTCGTGGCTGCAACGCTTGCGCGAGATGACGCGTGACGAGTTGATTCATCAATTACAGAGGGCTCTTAGGACGGCAGGTTACCGCGCGATCGCGCGTCTATATCGTGCGTCTAGGCGTGCCGGTGATGTTTTGCGGGTAATCGAGGAGTTTGTTTTCGATCGTGGATTAATCGATCTTCCGATTTTTACTGACATAAGCAACGGACGATAGGAACGGCTTGGTAAGTTTAAAATATTTCAAAACAAAATTTCAAACAAAATTTCAAACAAAATTTATAATCATTGACATTTTGGTATTTTCAGCTCTGGAGAGTCTACTAAACGACGACGACAGCGACGTTACATATTTTTCCGGCGCTGAGGACGACACACCCTCGCGCTCACGGCGCCCCGCGGGTGTGTTTAATCCAGTCGCTCGCACTCTGAATTTCGATGCCAGTGATACAAGCGATGATGAAGACGGCGCTGGCCCGTCTCTTGTTATAGCTGACGTGCATGCTGACGGTGAGAGGGAGGAGGAGGAGGTTGTCCCACCCCCACGAGAGGTAGAAAGCCCTGCGCTAATTGTAGGGAATATTCGCATGGAGGAGGACGCGGAGGAGGAGGATGATGACGTAAGAGAGGCGCGCGAAGTGGCGAACAAAATCGAGCTTCAAGAGCAAGTCATAGGCGAGTATCTTGCGCCGTACGACCGCCCACCTCTCACCGATGAGGAGTTTCGCCTTCTGTCAAGTCACCCACCTGCTGTAGCGGCTGACGACGATTCTCCCGCCGCTGAGAATGCACGCAGAGAAAGGAGGCACATACTTAGTGTGTTGTGCGCCACAGCTAATCAGCCGTCTTTCGGTTACAATCCACTTGATCGTCTCGACCGTGTAGTTAATGAGTGTAAGTAAATATTTATTTTTATATTTTTAAATGTCCCCGTTTCTTTAAAATAATATTTTCCTGTGCGCAGTTGTACGAAGTCGCGATCGTTCTGTAACGCAGATTGTACCATCGCTCCCGGAGCTTACGCGATTAGTGGAGGTATACGAGCGTGTATCAAGCAATCGAAATGCACGGCTCCAGCGATGGTTTCGCGATCAAGCCGAAGACGAATGCTCTCCTCTGTACACAGAAAACAATCTGCGCGAATTGGTGGATAGAGTATTAGAAAGCTTTGCGGGGGCTGCTGAGCCTTAAAGTAAATCTCACAAAACCATTATTATTTTAATATAGATATATATTAATAAAGGTATCATTTGTTTTGTTACAGCTGAGGGGCGTTCGCCCCTGCAGGTAGGCAGCGGTGTCGGTGATAGTGGTGCAGTTGTGGAAGAGGAAATTTATGACACTGAGGACTACGACAGAGTACGACCGCCCGGTGTGCGATTCACAGCTGTGGTCAAGGGACAGCAATACCTGCGGCGCTTCGGAGTGCAGGGTCATAGGATAAACTTTTCAATTATAGAACCGCGTGCGAATGTAAATCCGGTATTATGGTTAGAGGCGGCGATTAGGGATATACACGATTATACAACCGCGCGTGTTCCGGGTGATGCTCTAATAGGTGTTACAATTTGTAATGAGCGCTTTTCTCGCGGTACGGGCGGGCTGTCGTTCAGACCCGTCGCGAACTTTAATTACGCTGATTTATGGAATTTAATAGCTTCCATAAGTCAGAGTAACGAAATTTTGGGTATCGGCGAGGGGCTCGTGTTACAAGTGTGTTATGTAGTAGTACCTGTAGGCGCGGGTGGGAGCGGTGGTTTAAAGTTGAGCGATTTACGGAAGCGGTCAATCGTCGTTATCAATAATAACGATAATTTATGTTTACCGCGTGCGCCTGCGGTCGGCAGGGTATACATTGCTCTCAAGGCACAGCCTTGCGATGAGGTGCGCGCAGAATGGCAAGCGATTCGGGACGGCCGCCGAAAATTGCAAAAAGAGCGCGCGGAAAGTCTCGTGATCGTAGCAGGGGTAAATATTCCGGATGATGGATGCGGGTTTGACGAGGTCACGTGCTTTCAAAATTTTTTTCTCGCAAGCGGTATAGCATTGGTTGTTTTCGAGAAAGAAAATTTTGGAAGTGGCGAACCACCGCTCTTTGACGGTCGAAATACTCTCCACGAATTAAATATCGCACTTAGTGGTATTATTTATTTGATGTTTGAAGAGCGTGCGCGTCATTTTAATTTAATTACCAATTTATACGGAGCGGCCGAATCGCGTTTTTTCTGCTCTTATTGCAATAAGGGGTACCGTTATGTACAGCAGCACAAATGTACACAGACATGCGCGTGCTGCTATGTTTCGCCGCCCTGCCGTACCGACGGTGTCGAAATGATAGAGTGCGTGGATTGCGGGCGTCAATTTTTCGGTCACAATTGTTTTACGAATCACAAGCGTGCGGGTTCATACAAAAAAAATAATAAAAAAGTGTGCGATGCTGTGCAGCTGTGTAAGGATTGTATGCGCATTGTAAACATGTGTCAGAAGCAAAAACACGAGTGCGGTATTAGCTTTTGTAGACACTGTCAAAAGCAGCATAGCTTTAATGACATGTGCTTCATGCACCCGATTAATGTTGACGAGGCGGGTAAAACCAAAAATATCTTTATATTTTTTATGATTTTGAAACGACACAAGACACCCCGTATGGTGAAAAGGCGCGCGTCCATGTGCCTAATTTGTGCGTCGCCCACCAAGTATGCACGGACTGCATCGACGTGGACGATGTACAAATAACTTGCCCCACTTGCGGTGTGCGTGAATTCGTTTTCAGGCGCGATCCCGTTAAACAGCTCTTGGAACTCTGTGTGCGCGAAAAGACGGATTTTTCCGCAATTGTATGTATAGCGCACAATGCTCGGGCATTCGATTCTCAATTTATATTGAAAGAACTTGCGGAAAGTTCCGAGCGCTGTTCACCCCGTGTAATATTAACCGGTCATAATATTACACAGCTAAAGTACGGCCGCACCAAGTTTATTGATAGTATTAATTACTTTCAATTGAAACTGAGTGCTCTCCCGGCGACATTTGGCCTGCCCGAGAGCGCTAAGAAAGGTTATTTTCCGCACCTTTTCAACACCCGTGAGAATGAGCACTACAGGGGTCCTCTACCTTCGCCCGAGTTTTATTGCCCTGGCACCATGTCCGTGACTGAGCGTGCCGCTTTTCTCGAGTGGTATGAGAATACACCCCCAGACTACGTATTCGACTTTGAAAAAGAGATTGTCGAATACTGTAAAATGGACGTTGAAATCTTGAGACGGGCGTGCATACGGTTTCGCGAAATTTTTATAGAAGTCGCGCAAACAGACCCATTCGTCTGCGCGTGCACAATAGCGTCCACCTGCATGTATATATTTAAAAAAAATTTTTTGCAGCCTAACACTATCGGGCTGATACCACCAACCGGCTATAGGCGTGGAAATAAGCACTCGCAACGTTCTGTAGAGTGGTTGCTTTATTGCGAGCGCGAGTGCGGCCGTGAAATTATACACGCAGGGCGTTCGCGCGAGTTTCGTTTACGCGAGGGTTTTCTAGTAGACGGGTATCTTTCGCCGCTCGGTGAGTCTGTCTTAACAGACAAGGGGACTGTTTTTGAATATCAAGGGTGCTACACGCATGGGTGCCCGCGCTGCTTTATCGCCGATCGGACTGTGAAAAAGAACAAATATGGTCAGACATACGCACAGGCGTACGAGGCCACGTGTGCAAAAGTCGCCGCTATGAAACGTCTCGGATACGAGGTGCGCGAGATGTGGGAGTGCGATTTCACGCGCTTAAAAAGTCAACAGCCGGAAATTAATCAATATTTAGCGGCTCACCCGATCATGAGCAAAATATCTTTAAACCCTCGCGACGCTTTTTTCGGTGGACGTACGGAAAATATCGTCACTTCTCGCACTGCTGCGCCGTGTGAAGAGATCAAATATACCGATATTTGTTCGCTTTACCCATACATTTGCAAGAGGGGACGTTACCCAATCGGGCATCCGCGTATTTACGTTGGCAATGAATTCTGTGAGTTGACAGGCAGCTGTAACAACGATCTCGCGCGCGTGGAGGGGCTGATAAAGTGCAAAGTTTTACCGCCTCGTAATTTGACACTGCCTGTGTTACCGGTAAAAATGCACTCGCGATTGATTTTCGGTCTCTGCCGCTCGTGCTGTGAGGAATTGCGCGAGTTTGACTGTAATCACGAGCATCCCTCTGAGCGTGAATTTACAGGCACATGGGTTGCTTGCGAGTTACAGAAGGCGATCGAACTTGGGTACAGTGTCACAGAAATATTTGTTATTTGGCAGTATGAGACCACACAGTTTGATTCTGTCACGGGTGCGGGTGGCCTGTTTGCATCCTATGTAAATACTTTTCTCCGTCTAAAGCAGCAGGCGAGCGGTTGGCCCGCTTACTGTACAGACGACGAGAGTAGAAAGCGGTATGTCTACGAGTACGAGCGCGATGAGGGAATAAGTTTAGACCCTGAAAAAATAGAAAAAAATCCGGGTTTGCGTTCTGTCGCGAAATTATGTTTGAATTCGCTGTGGAGAAAATTCGGGCAACGCTCAAATTTGAAACAAACGGCTGTTATAAAGACGCGTGAGGCTCTACTAAAACTTCTTACGGCGTCGGAAAAAGAAGTATTCGACGTTCTTATGGTCAACGAGCAACTTTTATATACAAATTGGCGCTATCGCGATGATGCTATCGAACTTTCGTGTAATACAAATGTAGCAATAGCCGCGTATACAACAGCACAGGCCCGTCTCGTGTTGTATTCTTATATTGAAAAGCTCACATCAGCGCGTGTTTTATACATGGACACGGACTCGTGTATTTTTACATGTAAGAAAGACGACCCTACTGAGTATACGCCCCCTCTGGGTTCTTTACTCGGCAACATGACGGACGAGCTAAAGGCCTACGGCGAGAGGTCCTACATTACAAAGTTTCTCTCAGCAGGGCCAAAATTTTATGGTTTCCGCGTGGTCGTACCTTCTACAGGCGAAACTGTCGAGTGCTGTAAAATTAAGGGAATTAGCCTCAATAGCACCAATTCACGTATAATAAACTTCGACAGTATCGAACGTTTGATCGCAGCGTATTTTCAAAACGAAAGAGACCCAATCGTTTTGAAATATAAAGCGATCAGGCGCACGCGTGAGCATGAAGTAATCGCCCGCGATGAAAAAAAATCGTGCTCTGTTGTACTTAAGAAGCGTAGATACTTTTCCAACGCTGTATCACTACCTTTTGGTTACAAGACTGACACATAGTATGTATGTATGTATATTTTATAAAACCTGTAAATACGTGTATTTATGTAAAAAAATAAAAATTGTTCTTTTTATATTTTTAATAAAATTTTACCTGCAAAATGTTTTATCGTGCCCAAATACTTTAAATCACGGTGATTTGCGCGAGCGAACGTCAGTCGGAAAAAAACTATGGCGCCGTACGGACGAGCTGCCTCTTGTCGCGCTACGTTACCTCATGGTAAACATTTTTTCAAGAAAAATCTCGCGTTACTCGGTGCACTCTGCCACGGTGATAAGAAACATCGCACAGTCATAGCCCGAGCGGCTGACAAACCCCTCGTCAAGTGTATATGCGAGTGCGTGCTGAACGTTTTACACGGGGTCGTAAAATTATCCAACAGCGAGAAAAGGCGTTTGAGTAAGCATAAAGCCGCGTTGCGCAAGTTATCACATCCGAGTGTTGGAAACAACGACTGGCGCACAAAGAAACGCGTGATTGTTCAGAACGGCGGATCATTCCTACCTATCTTATTAGCTCCAATCGTGAGTACTCTCATTTCAAAAATATTTGGCTCGCGTGACACGCAATAAGATGGAGCGCGCGCGTAAAATGATTCTCGTGCCCGAAATTTCGATGGCCGCTGCCCCAACCGCCGCCGCCGCCGCCGATAACGAGGAAAAAAGTTTACAAACTCAGGGTGATAATTTTTCTCGCTTGGACACCGAAATGTACGATGTTTTACGCTCGAAGGCGGCGCGCGATGATTACGAAAAATGTCTGAATTATTTGCAAATTTTACGTCGTTATCTTTTTTTCCGCGACAGCGAACGTAGCGCCAAGCGCGAAACGAATCACGAAATAGACGAAATCGAAGAGAGTCTCGCGCCGCTCAGTGAGGACGCCATTCTCCGAGGTATACCCAGAGTACTCGTGCCCAAAGCACGACTCTTGCTCCGGCACTGGAGGACAGCGGTTCCCGAGCGGTTAAAGTGGGACAATGCAGGCACTGTGACCATCGACGGGCGTCATGTGGCGCGTTCGAACATAATCGAGTTACTTCTTGACACACTACAAAAGAGCACGCCTGCGAGCGAGGAGACGGACGTGCCTGCTGGGCGTTTTGAGTTTGCGAAATTTCTCAAAACTAGTGAGACGCCTGTTAATCTCATCGAAAACCCCAAAGTTTTGAAAATTGGAAGAATATTGACAGCACCCGCGAAAACTGCCAAGCGCCGACTGCCCCGGCACGACGCTATAGCGGCTGAAGAAAATAGCACAGCTTCGCCCATGCAAACACGCAGTAAAGCGCAGATCAAGAAAAAATGGCTGCGGTTTGATATGTAAATGAGATGTCTTACGACCAACAATACTACGATCTCGAGCATGAGGCTGGTTACGCGGGTGCGCGAAACCTTCTACGCGTGAATGCCAAGAAGGAGAAGAAAAAATTTACGCCTGGCTGAGCAATCAAGATACCTACACGCTTCATCATCCGATAAAAAGAAGATTTCCCCGTCTGTCGTACAATGTAACGAACGTCGATGACGTGTGGGAGTGCGATCTACTTCAGCTAACGTCACTAAAGGATTACAACGACGGATACTGCTATATTCTCGTGGTCATCGATGTACTCGGTAAGTTCGCCTGGGTTGAACCGTTGAAGGATAAAACGGCGCGCAACGTTGCCGACGCTTTCGAACGAATTACCGACAGAGCGAAACCACGCTTACCTCGGTGCGTACAATCCGATCGCGGCAAGGAATTCCTCGGCAGCGCATTTCAAAATCTTCTCAAGCGCTTGGAGATCGATTTTCGTGTCGCTAGAAATCCAGATGTCAAGGCGGCCGTGGTTGAGCGCCTCAACAGAACATTGCGCGAGCGCATGTGGAGATATTTCTCTCACCGTAACACTAAGCGCTACATCGATGTTCTACAAAAAATTGTGTACGCGTATAATCATTCTCTCCACAGCGGTACACGAATGCGCCCCGCAGAGGTCAACCTTTACAATGCTGCGCGTGCGCGCGAAAACTTGGCCAAACGCGCACGGTCCAATTATCGGCGGCCTGCTGAGCCTCACTGTAAATTTGCCGTGCGTGACCTCGTACGCATCAGTCGTACAAAGAACACCTTCGAGCGAGGATACGAAAAAAATTTCAGCGAGGAGATTTTCAAGATAATACGTGTATCGCGGCGTCAAGGACTGTACACGTACGTATTGGCGGACTTAAACGGTGAAATAATTGACGGCTTCTTTTACAACGAAGAGCTCGTATTGGTCGGGCAAGATCGCGTGGCTGACGAGCAGAGCTTCAAAATCGAGCGTATCGTGCGTACGAAAGGCCGCGGTGTCAACAAGCAAGTTCTCGTCAAGTGGCTAGGCTATCCCGATAAATTTAATTCTTGGGTAAAAGCGAGTCAACTCAAGAGCATTTCGTAGAAAACCACGTGCAGGCATGGATGCGAGCGAAGATTTTTACATGGTACTGCCTAGCAACAGTAGTATGGATTTCTTTCCCGATAACACAACCAGCTGTTTCACCACGCATTTGCCGCGCGAGATCAAATTACACGGAGAGTGGCAGGTCGGCCTGGTGGAAATTCACATACCATGTAGTATCGTGCATTTTCAAGACAATGACGCCTTTTACACTTTTAGTTCGTACAGCGAGGACGACAACGAAGAGACTGAGAAAACACTCTGCCGTTTTCCAGTCGGCATTTACGACTCTCTCCAACAGCTGACAGATGCCATAAACAACTCAAATGACACTTATAAGCATCACATGCTTGAACCCGTAAAGGAGAGCAATGGCTATTATGCCATCAGACGCAAGTGCGACTGTCAACAGCCACATACGACTCATTTCAATGACAAAATTCTGCGCATTTTTGGCTTCGATGACGAACCCGGGAAAAAAACTCTGTTTACGACCTTTAACCATGGCGCACTGCGAGAAATTGTAGCTGAGAGGCCAGCCTCGCTCTCGCGCGCCATACCTGACCAACTGTACGCTTATACAGATATTTGTGAGCCCTACACAGTGGGGGACACACAGGCCGCCCTCTTGCGCATCGTTTCCTTGGATAACTCAAAATTCAAATACGGCTGCAGTGCTGTGCAGCGTTTCACATCCACTCACTACATACCGCTTCTCTATCATAATTTTCACAATATTATCATCGATATAAGAGACCAGCACGGGCGTCGCATTCCATTCGAGTACGGTACGCTGACTGTGACACTCCATTTCAGGCGAAGTCGCTGAGATGGCTCATTACACTAGATACTACGACGAGCAGATAGGGGGCGGTGGCGGTGTGAGAAACGTTTTCGCGGGCTCGCCCTTTCAGCGAGGGCGTGGCATTGGCTCTTGGTTAGGAGGCCTCTTTCGCCGTATTCTCCCGTACGTCAGAAGTGGCGCTAAGGCTATGGGGAAAGAGACCCTGCGCGCAGGTATGAAAATCATAGACGATGTCGCAAACAATGGTGTCAATTTCAAGGAGGCCATAAAATCGAGAGCCGGAGAATCGGGAAGGCATCTCAAGAGAAAAGCGGCCGAGAAAATTAGCGAGATCATGAAGGGTTCGGGGTATAAAACTACCAGGCGCGTCAAACGGCAGCGGTACCACATAGCTTTGCCGAATTGCCGGACGATCTCAAAGAGACAAACACCTTTCTCGCTGTCGAAGTTCACGGCCTTCAATGGTTTGACGGGGAAGTAACACTTCGCCAACTACATCGTCACCTTTACAACATAGCCCGAGTGTCGCGAACGATTTACACACGGGGTGAGGAGAAGGCCCGCTACATCGAAGCGCTTCTCGGACGCCGCGCCATCAACTTGGAAAGATTTAAGTCACCATCGTTTAAAGAACTCGTGAGAATGTTCCCGACCAATACACTGTGCACAGCGCATTCAACGAAAACATTACCGGCCAAACAAGAGCATTGTGCTCTTTACAAAGTTAATCAGCTAAAAAAGTGGCTCTATTCGATACTTCCTGTAGAATGGAAAGCGCTCCCTAAAGAAAAAGTGGATAGTGAGATGTTCACTAGAGCGATTTACGCCTACGCGCGAAGGGATACAAATAGCGACACCAGTAGCGATAATAATGACATATACGTCACGGCCGCCGAGTACGACGCATCCACCGAATGAAAGAATGAACACCAATGAAATAACTCATGTCATTGAAGGACTCTCTGCTAATTCAATCGGAGTTTACGCAGCCAATCACATCCCTAGACGACTGAGCCACCCAGCGGCAATCATTGCAAATCTCGACACAGCGGACAAGCCGGGCTCTCATTGGGTGGCTTTCTACATAGACAGTCATGCACGAGGTACCTATTTCGACAGCTATGGACTACCGCCATCGTCGCGACATCATCTCGATCGACTCAGAAGAAATTGCAAGTGGTTCAGGTGGAACAAGAAGAAGTTGCAAAGTTTCGATTCTAAAGTGTGCGGCGAATATTGCGTTATGTTTTTGCATTTTATGTGTAGTGGTTTTACTTTACAAAAATTTTGTAACATCTTTACGACGGATGCTCGATCCAACGACAAAATAGCTGCTAAATTTTATAAAATTATAAAGGTCAAAAAATTAAAAGAAAAAAAAGATGCCCGCGCGTACAATTTCCCGTGTGCTACTTCACGGGGGTACGGGTCGTGCACTCAGGCATGTATGCCATTGAACCATTGTTATTAATCTTTCTAACTTTAAGATATATTTTGCATTGCTAATATATGTATGTATGTATGTATGCGTGATTGTTCATTACTTGTAAAACTTAATACTGAAATGAAGCAGACCCCTGTTCAAAAAGTGTAGTTAATTTTAAGCATCGATTGTGCCTGTCTCGGTTATACCATATGTATTCGTAGATTGTAAGTTTTTGTCTCTTCCCAAAATTTATGTATTCATAGTTTGTAAGTTTATGTATTCATAGTTTGTAAGTTTATGTATTCATAGTTTGTAAGTTTGATTGAATAAAAAAAAATATTACATAAATCATGTTTTCATTTACAGACCTTTTCATTTTCCCACTCCTGAAAAAAGAAAAAAACAGTTAAATTCATTTTCCTCCCGCGAGAGAGAGAGAGAGAGTATTAAAACGTTTTGTTACGAAATGCATGTGTAACTTAAACCCCGCGACACTTAAATGTCGTTGAACAAAGAGTGCGTTCAATGTATGCGCTTTGACTTTTAAGCAGTTACACATTTTTCTTTCTCACGCCCTCTTGAAACCGGCCGTTAAAACTATTAAACAATTGACACATTCATGATGATGGTGAAGTGTTCTTAGAACCACTTAACGCTGTTATCGCGTACATATCACAGCGCGCATTTCCTTCTCATAGAACAAAGAATGCATTTGCCTCGTAAAATTGAGAGCACATTCTTGAAACTGACCGTTAAAGTCGTTGAACAATTGACACATTCACGACGAGAGTGAAGTGTGTTTAGAACCACTTAACGTTGTTATCGGGTACTGTTATAGTTACACGTCACAGCGCGCATTTCCTCCTCACGAAAATCTTTGTCGTGAGTGTGTGATTGGAAGCGCTAAACAATGGACGCATTCATAACGACAATTATTGGAAACACTTATCGAATACAGTCATAAACCTAATATTTTTTTCTCGCCGTCTACCCCCACCACCGGGTACGTTGCGTCACACGCATTTTCATTGGTGGCGCGACCGCCTCCCACTGCTGGCAGCCCCTACCACATCTCGACGCGCACGCCCAAATGAATAGCGCAGCCGTCGACGTTGCGTCAGTCTAGTAGAACACGCTACACCAGCAGCAGCAGCAGCAGCAGTCAAGTCAGCTGTAGAAAGTACATCTCAGTATTTCTTTACACACAAAGTGAGCCAGTACAGCTTCATCGCAACACGCTACACCAGCAGCAGCAGCAGTCAAGTCAGCTGTAGAAAGTACGTCTCAGTATTTCTTTACACACAAAGTGAGCCAGTACAGCTTCATCGCTTCAGTCACGTGAATTAGTATTTCTTTTTTAAAAACAAGTTTGCGACAACAGGCTTTAATAATGATGAATCAAGACGAGCTTCCACAAAACTTGCTTTTTAATACAAGTTACGCACTCAATAAGTCTCACACGAAGTTTGCATACCTTGGATTGCAATATTACGCCGGCCATTTCCGTGCTGTGATTCAATTCGGCGGCGATACTTCGCCACGCAAATACGTAACCATGGAAAGCAGCGCCTGGGAGGAATTCACCACACATTTTTCTGCAATAATGTATCATCTCTACGGGCCCAAGCGGGCGGATGTAAAAATAGATCTAACAGAGCACGAGCTTGATTTGACCACTGCGTATAGCTCGAGAGTACTTGGAATCATTCAGAAGAAAAAAACATCGGAGCCCGTGTCATTACGGAGCCGGGTGTATCGGCATGAGGCGCAGGCTTGGGACACCACCGACGGCTTGCATATCGATACATCCAGTGGCGCAGGGGTTGGAAACGACGACGACGACGAGAACGCACCAGCGCAAAAGAAGAGAAAAGCTGAAAGACTTCCTAGTGTTGTGATTATGCGTAATACTTTTATAATATTAAAAAGCATGCGTGAGTGTATCGAGTTGCGCCTTCGAGAGTTAGAGGATATGTCCACGTATGTTAATGTAATGTATGATGTAATAATAGACAGTTTGAAAGTACTCGAGGAAAGCCGCGCTATTGATAAATGTTTCGACGGTTCCACATTTTCTAATCTTTATAATGATCACAAAGATGTGTTAATATCTAATGTAAAAAACCGAATGATTTATTCAAACTTTGTTAGTTCGAATGTGGAAAGACTGTATGTAGAAATAAAATGTCTTTATTTACCGACACTAGAAAAAGATGTATACGAAACCGTTAATAATCAATAAATACAAATTTTAATTGAATTGCCTTCTCCTTCTTCATTATTTCATAATCCTACTCTTACGCCCCCTTCCCCACCATCGCTCACTCGATCTTAGATATAAGCTAATAGTAGCACAGTCACGAGAGCAAAAGGTCTGCAGCCTTCACGGAGTACACATCATGGGGCCACCATTCAGCAAGCAGACACCAGAGGATAAACAGCCTCTCATTGATAAACAAAAGAAAGATTATTCATCATCGGATAAAGATTCATCGCGATATAAATCTTTTTCAACCAATACCAATTCCTTTCCCAAAAAACAAGGTTATTCACGATATAATTAAAACTTAATACAAAAAAAAAACGGCCCTTTTCAGGGCCACAAACTCATTATTACGTATACAAATCTATTTCTTATACTTTGACCGCTTGGGACACCCGCTGCGCTGACCGTCGAACGTCGGAGGACTAGGAATGCAGGCCCATACCTGCACCACACAAAGGATCTCTCTCTCTCTCTCTCTCTCTCTCTCTCTCTTGTGTATGCGCGCGCGTGTGTGTGTGTGTGTGTGTGTGAGATGCGTCCGCGTAAGCAACATAATTTGTACGTGTGTATGTGTGTGTGTGTGTGTACAAAAATAAAATATTTTTATAAACATTTTTTCAGTTCTACCCTCACCCACCACCCACCGGCGCCCACCACCTCCCCGCCCCCCTCACCCACCTCCCACCACCCCCTCTCCCACCCCCCACCACCTCCCCTCACCCACCACCCACCGCCTCCCCATCACCCAACACCCACCGCCTCCCCCTCACCCGTCCTCCACCTGCTGTCTCTCTCTCTCTCGTATATGGTCGGGTATAGCGAGGCATATCATATTACAAGTGGGGTGGGGGGTCGCGCCTCTGTATGGGTCATTAAGTCAAGTGCTATGTAAAAACAGTAGCTAATTAACCATGTCAATGGGTGTTTTGTTTACACAACAGTTGCGGCTGAGAACAATAGGCCCATTGACATGGGACAGCTACTGTGCAGCTACTGTTTACATAACACTTGACTTAATGACCCTTCCCAGGGCGCCCCCCTCCCCCACTTGTAATATGATATGTCTCGCTATACCTGACCATATACTACTTCTCACTATTTCCATGTTTTATTTTGACAGACTTGTGTAATAATGTATTATACAATTTATGTATTTTAATGAACTCTTCTATGTTACAGACTATTTAATCATGATCTGCGTGTCAATAATCCTTACGTTCTGATACTCTGTAATTCTTGTATAGATAACTTTTTGAAATTATTATCTGAATCTTGTGTAGAAAAATATTTACTGGTGACATCTCTGAATCATTTTGACATCTCTCACCATGAACAAATCATAAATTAGATTAGCTGAGCACTTTTATTCGTTGAAATTTTCACAATGACACATCATATTCGCTTTTTCAGTAATTCAATTTTCGTTTGTCATAATATCTTTTAAATGGTGCTTGAGTAAATATGTACTACAGCACAGCACTGATATCGACTAAATTTCTTGAAGTAGACAAATTGTTTTTAAACCAAGGCTCGGACAAATATTTCAAATAAGTATCATAAATTTTTGAAGTTTTCACTAGAAACCACTTGACTTAAAAATCCATCATTGTTAGACATCTTGTAAAATGAAAAACAAACAGTTTATGAACAAAGAATCATTGTGAGAGAAAAGCTTTCTCGGCATTCTTTTATCGTAAGAAATACTAGCAATTGTAGCCTATGAAGAGCTTGCCGATGTAATGTGAGGTTACTGGCATTACTACTGGTGCTACTTCTTCGATAAGAATCTATTCCAGAGCTTAAAGTCTGTGAGAATTGTATAATCTGAAAATGAAAAAAATTTCACAAAGTATCTAGTTTTTGTTTTTATTTTAAGAATATATTTATGAAAAATAAACTTTTCAAAACTTGCATTCTAATTCAAGTTCTACCCTTTTCAGAATACCTTTTTCACACTTTCTGTGCAATACTGTCTTAAACATCTTAGTTGTAGCTAATTCCTAACAGCTTTTGTCATAGTTTAAGAATCTATTGGATGTATATGCATTGGAAAATTAAATCAGGATATTTCTACGTTATTTTCTTGTAGATGACTCTTCTAGATTTCCATTTCTTCAGGCAGTTGTTTATAATACTATTGCCAACATATGGATAAACAACATTAGTTTTAAAATCCAAATTACTGAAATAAGAGAAAAATCCGTAAAAGTGATGTTGAAAACTTGTATTTACAGGAGCTACAAGAAATGTTTCAAAAAATCCACATTCACAATCTAAATAAAATAATTTTCTAAATATAATATCTTACCAGCAACTATTTTAGATCTATTTTCTATTTCCTGCAGTATATTTTACTGGAAAGCCCATGGTATTTGTGTTACAAAAACAAGTCATTTCATAACGAGCCAACTAAAATTTCCATTGTTTATTTTACAACATTTACTCACATAGAATATGAACTCATTGCAGGGATTCTTGTTATATTGATGTAATATTCATTCTGGTTCCGATTATCTGATTTCTTAATGAAAATTTATACTCTGTATCAACTACCCGTTGACAGAAAAGCCCACAGATATATTTTACTGGATGTAACCCTTTGCAGTAAAGAAAACTGTACAAAATGCATATTATTGTCCACCATTATCTTCTAATATAGTCCTTATTATAGATTTTTTCCAATTCACTTGAAGATTTAAAAATTTCTTGAGATTCACATGGATATACACAAGATTTCGTTAGCCTATTCAATGATTTTGATAAACTTGTATAATTAAAATAATAATAATAATAATTATTAATGAACTCTTCTTTGTTAAAAAGTATTTTTTAAACAGTGATCTATGTATTTACTTGGTAATATAAAATATAATATTCTTACATTTTCTGATATAATCTGTAAAATAAAAACAAGATTTCACAAAGTAACAATACTTATAAACATTATTGAGATTTATAACTTTATAATAAAAGTTTACTACTTATCTGATTATAATATTGCTATTGCCCATTGATTGTCACAGCTGCTTATATAGGTTATATTTTTCCAAATTAACTCCAAAATTCAAAATGAAATAATAATTTATACACCAACTATCATCATGATCTACTTGTCAATGATAAAAAAGTTTCATCTTATAACGATGTATATACTTAATTAATATAAATAGATAATAATATACATATATATAATATATGTATATAATATATATAGGGTAGCAGACAGTTCGGCCAACAGGCATGCGCATACCATAAAATATATATATAAATATATATATATATATATATATAACATCACAGGAAGTCGGGAAAACCGGATGTGAGGCTGAATCCCATGGAGAAAGTTAAGAATCTGAAAGTCGACATAAAAAATTCAGTTCTTTATATCTTTTGAACGAGATAAACTTTTTAAATAAAATCTTCTGTTTTAAGTAGAACAATGAAATGGCTTTCGATTCAGAGTAATGTTAAAAAAACTAAAGCAAAACGTATATATATATATATATATATATATATATATATATATATATAGGCGCATTGATTTCGTGCACACCCATTTCAATGTATGAGTAGCACGGGTCGCTCCTTAGGCTTCTTCTATACTTGCCTTCGGAGCGCTCCCACGCTCCTTGATGTTTGTGTTGCTGGTATGCTAGAACACGTCGATTAAGTTCAGGAGAAATACGTTTATCAGGTATACGACACGCAATATGGTGTAAAATAAAATCTTGTATTTCTTGATTACTTAATTTACCATAGATGGGTGCATCTTTAATCCAAAATAAGCAATGAAAATGTAGCAAACCTCGACCTTGATAATATTCACAAAAATAATAATAATGTATAACCTTTCCTATTGGATTATCAGAAGAAAGAATATATATCAGCATTGCTTGAAATTCATTGTGTATATACCTTGAAGCTGATACTGGATCTAAAGCTATTAATTCACTTATAGATCGTGAGTCATTTTTCCAGCTACTTACATCACGAATATACTCACCTAGAGACGACCACATCCATTCACCAGGACTTAAAGTAACAAAAAAAGTTGCTGGTCCACATTCTTTCATCATGCAATCTAAATCACTCCGTGGTCGTTTCCAATATGTTCCCGTTCCTCTCAAACGTGCAGAAATAGTTTCCATATTCGATTCTAGCTGTTTTTTTTCTAATTCTTGTAAAAGCTCTTTAGCTGTATATTTCTGACGAGGATTGACAACGTTTAATTTGTAAAAAATCCCAGCACTGATTTGCCGAATATTATTATCGTTCAATAAATAAAAGAGGTATTGTTTATTTTCTCGATATTGAGAATGTTTAGAAATTAATCTTGATCTAATAAAATCATAGTCTCTCAATCTTACAAGTCTTTGTTCCTGTTGTCAATACATACCAAAAGGATATAGATCTGGAAAACATTTTAAATCTAAATCCTTACCGCGGACATCTAAGGCTGCAGCAATTAATTTGAGCATTTGGTATAACTCTGTATCAGTATTATTCATTTTCTTATCATGTAAAGGATAAATAGAGCATTGCTCATAAAACGGGTCTAATTGATCCTTTTGAGTCAATAAAGCAGCTGGTTGCAAATTCGTTGGCACATTTTCATTTTCTTCTTCATTATCATCTTAAGTATTTAACATTTGTTTGGGAGAGGGAATAATAATTTCAGCGTAAAGTGGGTTCCAACATTTAAGCCAATGTAAAGCATTCCATATTTTTTTAATGTCAACATAATCCTCCCATATAATTTTTCCTTTTGTAGGGTTACTCCGAATCAAGACAAAGAGTTCGTGATTAGTGTTTAGAGGATCAGTATCTGGACAGATTTTTTTTAAAGTTTCTAATGGCAAAGGTAAATGAAAAGTTCTCCCTTGAACTTTATCAACTTTAACGTGATTTGGTAAATTTTTGTTCATTACTGTACCCATTTTGACAACAGTTTGGAAAGCTTTAGCTCTCTGAATTATTATTTTTTCATACATACTTAAAGTTAGTACCTCCTCGGGAGTGTCTTTAACAAAAAGGCCATTTAAAATACACGTTGATGGCAATGAATTATTTTTTAATTTATTCATACAGAATTGACACATAAAACCACTATTAAATTCTTCAGAATCTTTATAATAGTCCTTGAGTTGTTTCCAATAATCAGGTAGTTCAACATTTACGTCAAGCAAATGCTTCATCAATTCCAAATTAGATTTATAGCTATTAACGGGTACAACCTTTCGAGAACAACAAAGTCTCTCCCAAGAAACACATGGTATTTTAGGTGGGTCCATTTCTATTTTAGTGTATTCTTTTAAACCCCTGCTGTACTTTTTTTTAATTTCATTTTCATCCAAACAGATTTCAGTGTTATTATTCTTGAAAGGCATTGCCAATCGATCAGCTTCGGACAAAATATTTTTTAATTCATCAACATCACTGTTATTCAAAGCATCTTCAATTCTTTGTATATCAACATAAAAATGTTTTACTTTATATATTTGCCGTTTTATAGTGCGTAAATGAGGATAGTGATATGATAAAATATTTAATTTTAAAAATTTAGATGAGCATAGAAGAGGTTGCGCATAACAAATTATTGGATGACCAGATTTATTTGGATCGCGAGTTTCAGCAGAGCATATATCAATCTGCTTAAGATGAGAATTCGCATCAACATATGTAAAGTAGAGAAGATCTTCAAATAGTTGTTTAAGATCTTTTAGAATATCTGTATCAACCACTTTACAATAATTATTACAATTCCAAGTTTTTTTATTTTTAGTAGAATCTGTTAGAGGGAAGATATTTATGGATTGACCTTTTTCGTTCAGAATAATAACGTTTGATTCTTCTATATTTTCAGTGCAAAGGCCCTCTTTAAAATCATATGCAGCTTCCGAAAAATACGGTTCCGCTGTTGAACAATGTTTTGGAAAACCACACAAGGCTGTTAGAGCAGCGTGTTCATTTTCATGAATGGGCATGATGCCCAAGCGAGTCAATGAAATCGAAACCTTATCTTTACAGGATTGTAAAACTCTTTTTAAACGCAAGATGTAAGTATCCCCTACGTAAATAGCAGTAGAAACCAATGAATCCGCTTCCATTCTACGATCTGCCTCATTAGAGGTAGAATCTAATTTTTCCATAACATTTCTCATGTATTTTTCCTTATTCTTTAGTAATTTAATAGTATCCTGTTTTAAAATTATCCTATATTTTTTTTCTATCTTCTTTGCTACAGTGTCTTTAGTTTTTATAAGCTTTTGTTCCTTATTTAAATCACAATATTTCTTTTTTCAGTCAAAGTATAATTTTCTTTTCTTTTCGCAGATTTGTTCTTTATTTCGTTTATAATAATTACGAGATTCTTGTAAAAATTTGTTCTTGTTTAAGTCATAAGCTTTTTTCTTTGATTCTGATAGTTGCTCTATTAATGTATTTTTGTTAGCTTCGTAATACAGTTTATTTTTCTTTGATATCATTGATATCATAATACGATTTTTTTTTATATCTTTGTTTTATGTGATTTAGAATACGATTTTCTATTCTTCGATATCTTTGTTTTATATGATTGATAATATTGAGCGTTAATTTTTCTTTTACGACTTTTCTCAGACACTGACACAGCACTACTAATAATAGTAGTTTCAGCAGTAAGAGTGCTTTCAGTACCAATTTCCATATTATTATTTAAAACATTATGATTGATTAAATTAGAAGGGTTTCTTTCAGTACAATCATTGGCAGTACTTATTTCATTCTCAGGTACTATCACGACACTATTAATAGTAGTAGTTTCAGCAGTAAGAGTGCTTTCAGTACCAATTTCCATGTTATTTGACACATTATCATGGATTGAATTAGAGTAATTTCCTTCAGTACAATCATTCACAATACTTATCTCATTTGTATTTTCGAAAACAGAATTCTTTTCAAAGGAACTCCTTATTTTTCCATTTATAAATTTACTTGAGCAATCAACTAGTCCCAATTCAACAGATGTGTTAGGCACAATGATCATGCCAGCTGGTCCTTTTATATTATCAACATTTTTTACAGTCTCATTTAATTTTATGTTTTTGAATATATTTCTCTTCGTATTGTAATGCAATTTTCGTTTTCCTAATATGTCTGCTTTATGTGATTCATAATATTTAGAATATCTGTTGTTTTTGTGTACAGTATTACAAGATTCAGGTATATTAACGACAGGGACATTTAAAGAATTATTATTATTATGAAAGCTTTTATTTTGTTGATTAAGACAAGTATTACTTATTATGTAATTATTGTGTTCGATTAATTTGTTAGCAATATATCTATTCGTATGAACTTGATTGTTATTAGTCTGTTGAACAGTTCTTAATTGATCATCGTTTTTATCGCTATGAATAGACTTACTTACTTCAATCAAATTATTTTGTACTAAGGACTGCGGTAAAGCTTGTTTAGAAACTTCTTCCAAAAATAATACGTAAACATCTTTGCTGGTCTCCGGCCAGGAAGTTCGCTTGACCGTTAAATCGTCTACTTTTAACCAATAGTCATTTACACGTAACATTGCAGTATAATGGCCTAAAAGTATCGTAGGGCCATGATGAAATAGACCACTTATTACTTTGTAATGTTTTTTGTTTATGACCACTATTTCTTTATCTAAATTCTTTATAATTAGGCTATCTTTCTTTCTTACTGTACGATTACTATCTACAAGAAACAAGTTCAATTGTAAAATTAGAGTTTTATTATTCGTACGTAGCAATGTCTTTTCATCTTTGAAACTTTGGCATCCATTATTACAATGGATATCAGTGCAGTTCCATTTATTAATATTAAAATTGATAATATCCTGCAATTTAACATCATTGAAGTTTGGTAAATTCAAACCTAAGATGTAACTATTGGCAGGTTCATCAGTTCGTGCATTTGTACAAGTAGGACAGCGCCTTTCAACTATTAATTCATGTTTCAAAACAGTATGTAGGCTATCAGACTTGTCACAAAGATGTTTAATAAATTCTGCAACATCTTGTTGCTCTCTTTCAATATATTGTTTATGGGCGAATCCTCTGAAAGCCATCATATTAACCTGGCGTCCGGAAACATATTCCTGTAGCGCAAAATATAAGGGATTTTGTTCTGGTTTTTCTAATAATTTCTGTCTAATTGAAGTACAATGCAATAAAGTTTGGAGAGATGCATTTGCATAACACTGAATGTCTGGATTAGGAAGTCCAATAACATTCCAAAGTAAACGCACTTCCTTAGAATTGTCTTTTTTCATAGCGCATTTTTCACTATTACACATAGAAAATCTGGAGTTTTGTTCCCCAAAGTTATGGAGTAAACACAATATTTTCAGCCAGAATATGATACTGTTACGTCTGTGACGTATCTCTAAATTCAATTTAACAATGCATATTTATCGCCAGTAATTTTCTGACATACAAATGTCGTATATTTCGTATATGTTTAATGACGTTATTAAATCTCAATATTAATTTCTTTGACCCACAAAACGATGCGAGTGCGAATTTTAACAGTACAGCAATTTCGGCTACGCAACAGCCAGCATGACGTAGCGAGCCACTGACCTTGTGAAACCAACCGCTCATCGCAATTTTGTTTAGAATCAGCACTTTTAAATGTGAAATCGAAAGGATGATATTTAAATGTTTACTAAATTTGTTTAAAAAAAGGATTTTTACTCAGCGTCAAAATCATCTTTAACCCAAATTAACCGCTTAATAAATACGGCGACTCTCAACACACAAATTAGTAATCGTGCAAAAGTCGCGAGCTCCGTACCACTCCAGCCGACAAGAGGAGAAGCGAATATTTTATACGGGTCAAATACCCTACATTCAATTACGAAGAGAATTTCTTATATCAATAATTTCAATAATCTATCGGTATTATATATTGTTTAACAAAGTTAATAAGTTGTAAATCGCATAGTCTTATTTATAAACCTTATATCTTTCAATAAACAGCTGATTAGTTAGATGCACTATTTATATATAATATCTTGTTTGAACATCGCATTTCGACAATTAAATTATTTTATTACGCTAATGTATAATAAATTTTGTTTTGCTGGTTTTACATAAATTAAAGTCATTGATTAACTGAGTTTAGAAATAATGTGTGTATTAAATAATTTTGTAATAAATAAAATGTGAGGAGAAATATAGGGAATGATTCAAGTGATCATTCATTTCCCTCCCTGCTGAGATATTTGGCAAAAGATATATTATTTTTTCCTCTTTGTTTAAGTAGAATAACATTAAAGGGTTTTTGATATTATCATTATAAAAAAATATTTTTCAACCGTATACTGAAAAAAATTATAATTATTTCCAAAAGAAAATTTTAATTATATTGGTAAGTATTTTTGATAAAAAGGAAGGTTAATAGGGTGGAGTGACTTTTGTTAATTTTGACTTGTTATTACTCTTATGCATCATTGTATTGCTTTTTTTTCCTAGAAATTTTCAGCCATTTCAATGTTCATTTTAGAACTCAAGATTTTTTTCTGGCATGAGTACTATTCACATTATAGAGTGCATTATAGAGTACGCAGTGCGTTAGAGTAGATATTTGTTTTACTCAATACAGTGCCGAATAGTGTATCTTGTTGGATGATCATGTCAGTATATGATGAAACTGATCACTTCCAATACATTATATTCGATTTAATCTTAGCAATGTGAGTATAGCTACTTGATTTCTTCCTTTTGTTCTTATAAGTGCGAACAATTTTTCTGAAGGCAAATACAGCTTAATTTTGCATAAAATTACAGTCAAATTATTTTTATCTATGTTTGTTAGGGTTGCAAGGTTTAGGAATAGTTTTATTTTCTTTTTCCTTTGGATTAGCTCTATAATTTCTTATTCAAAGCTATAGATAGAATAATAAGTTATTAAATTGATCCCTGAAATGTTTTCTACTTTGTGACTAAATAATTAATTAAATATTTCTATTATTTAATAACACATAATTTTTACAAATAAAACTTTTGCTTGTTTCATTAGCATCCAAAAACTGAGGTATTTTAATATGTAATCGCAATATTTTTGTTTGTTGTTGTTAAAAAAGAAAAGAACAATGTATATTTTTTTTAATTGTCAACGATGTTATTGTTAGTCGTGGCATTACTTCTAAAATCTTTCATGTGTGAATCTTTTTACTGTCTTCGTAAAAATTTCTTAGAATTTCATTATTCAAACTTATATTATTGCGATCGCATTTTTATAAAGTTATTAACTTTCTTAGGAAATATAGTTACTTTTCACAAAATTCTGACAAGTTGATGCGAACAATCGTAGACAAACGGATAAGTGGTTATAATTTTAAATTGTATATTGTAACAGGATGGCTGCTGGGGAAAAATCCCGAAAAGCCACAGGCCAGCGATGCCCTAGAACACGGTGCCGCGGGTGTCAAACTAAAATGACTTGCCCGGGGATCTGCTTCTGTAATCCTGAAAACAACGCGAAGATCGCACACGAACTTCGCTTTCCAACTAAATGGATCGCTGAGTAAAATACGCGCGCTCAAAGAGTAAAGCGCGCGGCCGCTAAGTTCAGCTATGAAAACGACCGGCGGAGTCGTTTTCCCGCGGAGGCGGCGGTATCCGGGAGAAGGTTAGGTTAAGGTCGATAAATGAAGAATAGCCTCAATTACTTCACAGAACAATAACAAGATCTATTCTTAAATTATTACAACATAAACGCGTCGCGTTGCGCGCCGACAAGAAGACGTGATCCGCTGACGGCGCGGGCGGATCAATGTATTTATTCTCGCTGGGCCGGTGAACGCAACACCGGCCGCTCGTCGCAGCGAGCCGAAAATACAAATAAAACGCTGCGCGGAAAATACTCGAAGAGTCTTACCGGGAGGGGAGTGCACTCCCCTCGTCGTTCGCTCACGAATCCGCTCCTGCGACAGGCCTTATCCTCCGGTCGACTTCGGAGTGTTCAGACCGAGTCCTAAAATCCAGCGTTGACCTACAGACGCTTCGGACCCCAGGAGTGGCTCGGATTGTTCACGTGCGCTGCTCTTCGTGGTCGGTACGTGGACTGGCGCTGCGCTGCACCGGTGAGGACGCACGATACCGTTTTCTTCACGGACGATCAAAATTACTCGCGTACGCGCGGTTTGACAGCTCGAGAGAATCTGATTCAAAAATGAATCCTGCGCGACTTTGCAACGGTCAAAGTCGCGCCTGTCCCGCGCGTAGCTAACGCAAATACATCGTCCGAGCGATGTCAACACACGCTCGAGATACACGAATTCGCGGGAACGAGAGCCTAACGCGTTCGATAGAATACGGAGGACCGAGATACTTATCTTCTCCGTATTTTATCTTGGAACCTCGTTATAATATTTGGTAAAATCTGGATCACCTTAGGGTTAGTTCACCAAGAAGTAGGATGGTTTTGCTTCAAATGGAAAAGTTCAGCTGCAATTATAATTCTCTATTGCTGTATTAAATTTGGAAAAAATAAGAAGAGATTATGATCGATGTTAATATTGAGTATGTTGTCCATATCCTAAAACAAAAATGTTATGTTATTATTTTTTATTATTAACAAGGCTTAATTTATTTATATGGACTGTTTTTGCCTTTCCTTTATAGTCTATGACAACATTATTATTTTCATTTACTTTAATAATGTCAAAAGGGCCATGATAATCATCTTTTTCAAGTTTCCCTGGTTTAGGTTCTTTGATCAACCATACTTTATCTCCCATTTTAAATACTCTTGGGTTAATAAATCTGTCATAATATATCTTTGATTTTTCTTTTGACATTATAAATCTTTGTTTTGCTATTAAGGCAATTTCTCTCATATTATTAATCAGTTTTTCTAAATATCCATTATAGGTCGGTAATAATTCTGATTTTTTTACTGGTTCGCTAGACGGAATTCTAGCAGGACAGGCAAAAACTAGTTCATATGGTGTGAATTGGTGGCTAGTATGTACACTAGTATTATAATGAAATTGTGCAAAATCCAATAGTTCATCCCATTCATATTTCTTTGTAGAAAAATTTTTTAAATATTCACACAACGGGTGGTGTACTCTTTCTAATGAATCATTAGATTGCGGCGAGAAAGCTGTACTTTCAATTTTATCAAATTTAAACCTTTTAGCTCTCTGTTTCATTATTTTACTCGTGAAATTTGCCCCTCTATCGGTTAGTACTATCTTTGGACATCCAAATATACATATAAATCTTTTTATAAAAGCATCTGAAACCGATTCTGCTGTTTGATCTTTTAAACATATTAAAATTACAAATTTTGATAATTGATCTTGTATAGATAAAATATATTTATTATTATTTTTAGTAATGTTAAATGGTCCTACAATATCCATTGCGATTTTATCGAATATTTTCCCCGGTGTATCTGTGATAATCATTGGATGTTTAGTCTTTTTCCACTTTAATTTATTTCTTTGACAATCTTCGCATTTTTTTATTCTGTTTTGGATGTCTGATTTTAAGTTTTCCCAAAAATATTTTTCCTTAAGTCTATTGTATGTTCTATTTACACCTGAATGTCCTCCTATCATAGAGGAGTGATACATGTTAAAAATTTTATCCCTGTCTTCAATTTTTACATATTCAATATTATTTAAACATATTATTACCTTTATATTTGTATTGCTAAATATTTCTTTTAATACTTCCTCTATTTCTAACCAATTTATATTTAAAATTTCTATATCCCTAGAAATACTATAAATACATATATTCTTAGTAATTAATAATTCTTTTAATTAATTAAATAATTTCGCTAAATTTTCTTTTATTAATTTACATGATACGGACGTATCTATGTATAACATAAATAGTTTTTTATTCTCTATATTTATTATATCTATACTATCTTTTGTAAATGATAGTTTTGGTTTTATGTTTTTACTTTTGATTAATAATTCAGTATTTTTATCTAATGATTTTCCTTTTAAATTTATTAAATGAACAATATTATCGTTTCTAAATTGTATAGAATTTTTAGAATAAATGATATTATTAATTTCCGGTATATTTTCTTTGTTTTCCTCAATTTTCTCTTCTTTTCTACCTGTAGTCATTTTTTTGTCATTTTTCCTAGGCCTGCCCCTTTTTCCTTTAATTTTCTGTCTATCTTCATTCATTACTTTGATTTTGTCATCGTTACTAAGAATTCTAGGTTGTTCGTTATTTTTATTTAATATTTTCTTATTTTGTGCACTGGTAATAACAAATATCTCTACTGGATTCCTAGATAGAGCATCTGCATTTGCGTTCTGTTTTCCTGTTTTGTATACGATATCAAATTCATAATCTGATAGTTTTAGTCTCCATTTTTGGACTCTTGTATTATTATCAACTGATCTTAACGATAACAGCGGTTTGTGATCAGTAACTATTGTGAATTTGTTTCCATATACGTAATTTTTAAACGTTTTTATGGCAAACATTATTGCCAATGCTTCTTTTTCATAGGTGTGAAATTTAGTTTCCGCTTTATGTAGACTTCGTGATGCGTAAGCTATCGCTGGGTCTTTGCCAATTTTTCCTTGCGACAAAACTGCACCTAAAGCAAAATTTGAAGCATCCGTTGTAATAATGAATGGTTCGTCAAAACGTGGATATTCTAAGATTGGTGCTGTGCATAATAATTCTTTAATTTCCTCAAAGGCTTTTTGTTGGTCTTTTTCCCAATGAAACTTCACGCCTTTTTCTAGCAATATATTTAAGGGTTTTGTTACTTTTGCGTAATTTTTTATAAATCTTCTATAGTAACCTGAAAGCCCTAGAAACTCTCTAATATTTTTAACATTTTTCGGTGTAGGAAATTTCTTTACTGCTTCTATTTTCTTTGGATCAGGTTTTATTCCGTGTTCACTAATAATGTGACCTAAATAACATACTTCTTTTTTAAAAAATTCACATTTTTCTGGTTCTAATGTTAAATTCGCTTCTCGTAATTTTTGTGCAACTGTATTGAATCTTTCGTTGGCTTCTGTCATAGTTTCGCCAAAAATAATTATATCGTCGATGAATACGAAGCATATCTTACCGATTAAATCGCCTAAGACTTTATTTAAAACTCTTTGAAATGTACACGGTGAGTTTCTTAATCCGAAAGGTAATACTCGAAATTCAAAAAGTCCCAATGGGTTGATGCTAAATGCAGTTTTATGTATATCACTTGGTTTCATAGGAATTTGGTGAAATCCCGACTTTAAATCTATAACGTGATAAAACTTAGTTTTCCCCAATTGATCGAATATTTCTGTAATGTTTGGGAGTAAATATGGATCTGGAATTGTCTTTTCGTTTAGTTTTCTGTAATCTATTACTAAACGCCATCGTTTTTTTCCGTCTGCTAACTGTTTTTTTGCTACAATCCATGCTGGAGCGTTAAAAGCACTTTTTGAGTTTCGAACTAGGTCATTTGTTATTAATTTTTGAGTTTCCTCTATCGCGATTTCTTTTAATTTATGAGGTAAAGGAAATTGCTTTACGTATACGGGTTTATCATCTGTTAAATTTATTTCATGTTGTTCTACATTACATGATCCTAAACTGTCTCCCTCTAGCCAAAATATATCCTTATTTTTCAATACTAGATCCTTAATCATTGTTTTACTATTTCCAGGCAAGTTTTCGTAACATTTTTTTTCTAATAATCTTTCTTCTCTATTATATTCTTTCAAATCTTGTACTGACTCATTTTTTCCTATAAAATTTATTGATCCCAAATTTAAAATTTCATTTTCATCTATGTTAAAGTCTTCTGTTATCTGAAAACCTTCAGGTAAATTGTCTATTTCATAAGATATAAAGCTATATTCTTTTTCATTTCCATAGAGTTTATTATAATCTTCTAAATCTACTTCAATCTTTTTATTCATTATTGTCAAAAATTGTTTATAATCTGTTGATTCGATTTCCTCAAAATCGATTGCTTGGTCATTATTTTCAAAAGCAATATTAATATTATTTATTAATGACTTAATATTATTTTCGTCATTTTCCAAAATTTCCTCATAATGTAAATCATTTATATTTTCTGGTAGAATTTCATTTAACATTTTTTTTTGTAAATCCTTTCCTTCTGCATATAATATTGGAATCGTATTTAAAATTTTCATAACGTCATCATATAATGTTATTTCTGAATTTATATTTACTTCATTTTTATTGATTAACTCAGGTTCATAAGATATTAAACAAGATGATTTCTCCATTTCATCCTCAATTTGAAAATTTTCAGTTTTTTCGTTTATTTGTATTACTTGTTCGCAATTTTCATGAATTATGGGTATTAAGCTTTGTTTTTCGTCCGTATTTTCTAACATTTTCTTTAAAACTTCCTTCTGTTCTATTGTTATTCTTGATTTTAATTCTTTATCCGTTTTTTGTGACTTCTCAGATACTGTATTAAGATTATGATTTAATTTATGGGCTGTTTTCAGTTTGATCTTACTATGATTTATTTGTAAATAGCCCTCGTCTAGTCTTAATTTTTGTTCAGTAAGAATTTTGATTCCTAAAATCCCGTCGTAAGGTAAACAAAAATTTGGTGGTGCTACATGGAAATCAATATTCAGTCCATTTATATTCATTTTAATTACTCCTAATGTTTCAATTGTTTTATCTGTAATACCAGATAAATGAATTTTCCTATTTTCTAAAATTATATTAGAAGGTATCTGATTTCCCTTGATAATATTTAACTGAGCCCCACCATCTACAAGTAAATTACATTTTTTATTTGTGTAGTGGTTTTCTATTTCAATATACTGCAGTGAGTTTTCTAATTTCAGAAAATACATTGCAATTTTGGTTGCTGCTATTCTTTCTTGTGTTTTTTCATTTTTAATACTATTTATTTCAAAATCACTTAAATTTATTTCGTTATTATTTATAATTTCTGATCTATTTATTGCCTTATTTTTCTCGATGTTTTCCGTAATATGCTTTAAATTCTTTGTAATCAATATATCGATGTCCGTGTCTTTCCCTCCAATGATGGTGATACCATCACTATTAAATGTACCTACTTTAATATCTGCGCTATCTTTGAGTGGTTTTTTGTTAATCCTTCTAGTCCACTCATTTCCAGTAAGTACTGATCGTGACGCATATTCCTCAGTTGTGTGATTCGTGTTTTTACAAATTTTACAAAATTTATCTAATTTATTTTGTAGCATCTTGATTTCATGGCAATTGTTTATTTGATGTCCATTTTTATTGCAAAAAGAGCATTTAATTTGTGCCGTCAGATTTTTTAATTTTCTACAATCTTCCAATGTATGCCCGGTGAAATTACAATATTCGCATTTTATACTTTGTGTATTAAAGTTCCCCCGATAATTACTGTTTGAATTCCTTGAAAAATGATTGCTGTTCTGGTTCTTTGTTCGGAAAAATCCATTCCTATTTTTATCTCGATGTTCATAGGATTTATTTAAGGCATTGTAATTGTTACTTGGGAATGTACATTGTTGGTTATTGCTTATTTTCCTACAAGTTTTTGCTGAATGCCCCGGCATCTCGCAAAATTGACAAACTTCTTTATTCTGAGAGTTTTGTTGTCTATTTTGCATAATTAAAACTTTTACGTTCTCGCAATCCGCGGTTTCGTGACCTTCATCTGCACATATCGCGCACAATATCGTTCCTTTGTTTATCGTGCAGTATTTCATTAAATGCCCGAGGTTGTTGCACCTCTTACACAATGCTGACGGGCAATTTTTAGCTGTATGTGACGCGCTGCCACAGGCGTCGTATACTTCCGTAATTCTTACCGAATTATTGCACGTAAGCGGATCGTGTCCTCTTTCCTTACATCTCCAACACAGCTCGTATTCTGTAATAGTAGGACATTGGGTAACCTCGTGCCCCATATTTTGGCAGTATTGACAATGATTACTCTGCATCTTATTTAACTTATACGCATCTATTGAGTGGCCTTCCGTACTACACAATTTGCAAATTAATTTTATTACGTGCTTAGCTGTTCTGCAATCATATGATACATGCTCCTTACTTTTGCAATAAAAACATACAGCTTTCATGCAAAATAATGCTTCGTGATTTATTTTCTTACATAATTGGCAAAAAACTTGTTTAATTGTGTTTGGAATTGGAGTTTCGAAATTAAACAATATGCTTGTAGTATCATTTCTTAAGCTATTTTGCTTTTTTAAGTTTGATTCTATTTCAATTGCTTTTTGTACTGCGTTATCCATGTCTTGGTGTTCTCCGAATTCGATTCTAATTTCTTGTTTTAATCCTTTTTTAAAACTACTGAGTATGTCGGTTTTTAATCTAGTTTTATATTCTGTTAGAATTTCTCCTGTTACATTAGGTTCTAATTTTTTTAATTCTATTATTTGTGTACCCAACACTCGTAATTTGTTTGCAAAACATAGTACATCTTCATCTGATTTTTGAATTTGTTGTGTTAGGTTTCCGTATAATGAATGTATATTATCCGTTGATGGATATATTTTACGTATTGTTTTAATAAATGTTTCAATACTTTCAATTTCTACATTTGCTAATGCTTTATAAATTTCTCCTTTGAGCTTTATTTTGAGGATCTGTACTAGGTTCGATTCATCATTATTCGATATTATTCTTTTTGCTTGCTTTAATTTTTCTATATATTCCTCTAGTTGGATATTTTTCCCGTCAAAATCCGGTACTAACTTTGCAACTTCTTTAAGTGGTAATTTTAATGCTTGATTTGCCATTTCTGGTTCTAGATTTATTAAATCTTCGTTTATTTGAATTTATGGCTGTTCGTTATTACTTGTATTATCTCTAGCCAAAATTAAACTTTGTTCATTAAAAAATCCTTCTATATCCGTGTAGTCGTATTGCCTACTGTTTTCTACATATATTGATTCTTCAAAAAATGCTGGGCTCTGACTTGGTGTGTTTGGAGTATGAAAATTTGTTGGTGATAATATATCCCGTTTTATTTCCGGAATAAAAAGATTATTTATATTTTTATTTGATATATCTTTTTTTTGTATGGGGTTTTTAATATTCTGTTTTTTGACTGAATGTTGTGCATCTAGTTCGTTATGGTCTATTTTTGAAGTTGATGGAATTGAAAGTATTTCCTCATTTTCCTGTGTTTTTGAGTTAATGTAGATATCCGATGAAGTTCTATTTAATTGTGTATTTAGAGGTGATCTTGGTACTTTTGGTCTTCTTTCAAAAATGTTCGTTTGTTTATTTATATCATCTACTTGCTTTTTAAGTTCTGGATTTCTTTGGGTAGTCCGTCTGGTTATAATCACTTCGTCTCCCTTATTTTCTATACCTTTCTGATTTGACATGACATATTACTTCTTTGTTTATACTATACTTAATATATCTTTTAAAATATGTTTTTATTATTAATTCCACTATTTTTCTGTATATATTTTGTAATTTTTTATTTCACAATATAATTTATTTATTTATTTGTCACTTTTATAAATTTTTTCCTTTCCTTAGTTTTTAGTGTTTTATCTTTTATTGTTTAAACTGTAATGTTTATTTATGCAATTTTTATTTAATTGATCAATTTGTTTAATATTATTATTCGTTTTCTTGAGCTGCGTTGATCATTATTCTATCTTTATTTTTCGTGTGCTGTATTTTCGATTTATGTGATCGTTGTTCTTAATTTTTTTGTAATTATAATTTGTCTTTATGATATTTTGTTTTATCTATTGTATTTTCTTTTGGTTTTACTTTTATATCTTTTTATTATTGATTTTTTTCAATTTCTTACTTGTATTAGACTGCTATTTTCGCGTAATATATCTTGATTTCACTCTGTAAATTTATCTTTTCACTTGCTATTTCAGCTATAATTTGTTATATAATTTGTTGTTAAAAGTTTTTCTTACTTCTTTGTTTTATTACTCCTTGTAGTGTCGTAACTTTTTTCGTTTGTATTTTTATTTTTCAATTTTCTAATCTGTGTTAGACTGTATTTGTATTTTGCGTAATATATTTTTGAAAAAAGGCATTTGTTTTGTAGAAATTTTTCTTATTTCCGTATTTATCATTTGTTGAATACTTGTTAATAACTCGACGAGCCGTACTTGCTTATCTTCCGAAATTTGGGCGATTCATGCTACAATGATCCCCCCAACTTCTTACTGCAAAGCAAGAAGCTCGGACTTATTCTATGTTAGTTGTATTTATATAAGAATATTTTCCTCGTCCTTCAAGAGCTTATTTTATCTACTTTAAAACATTTAAAGTTTGATTTAGCTGATCTAACGAACTTTTCGTTCGACTGTGTACCGGAACCACTGTTAAGTCTTGAGTGTCGAGGAATCTACTCTTATATGTGTATTGAAATTTGTATGGTTTATCTTCAAATTATATTTGAATGATATATATACATGTATATTATATTTTCAATTGATATTTGATTTATATTACCTTTATTTTGGGCGTAGGCTCTCGTAAATAATAAACAGCTGATTAGTTAGATGCACTATTTATTGAAAGATATAAGGTTTATAAATAAGACTATGCGATTTACAACTTATTAACTTTGTTAAACAATATATAATACCGATAGATTATTGAAATTATTGATATAAGAAATTCTCTTCGTAATTGAATGTAGGGTATTTGACCCGTATAAAATATTCGCTTCTCCTCTTGTCGGCTGGAGTGGTACGGAGCTCGCGACTTTTGCACGATTACTAATTTGTGTGTTGAGAGTCGCCGTATTTATTAAGCGGTTAATTTGTGTTAAAGATGATTTTGACGCTGAGTAAAAATCCTTTTTTTAAACAAATTTAGTAAACATTTAAATATCATCCTTTCGATTTCACATTTAAAAGTGCTGATTCTAAACGAAGTTGCGATGAGCGGTTGGTTTCACAAGGTCAGTGGCTCGCTACGTCACGCTGGCTGTTGCGTAGCCGAAATTGCTGTACTGTTAAAATTCGCAGTCGCATCGTTTTGTGGGTTAAAGAAATTAATATTGAGATTTAATAACGTCATTAAACATATACGAAATATACGACATTTGTATGTCAGAAAATTACTGGTGATAAATATGCATTGTTAAATTGAATTTAGAGATACGTCACAGACGTAACAATACAAAACATAATTTTCTTATAATAATTCGACCAAAATGAACAAAAATTAGTTAATATTTATTTAAAGAGGCCAGCCTAAATTATAATCACGAAAAAATCGAATTTTTTTTACTTGTAATAGTGAAATACAAAAAATGTTCGCTCACGACAGCTCTCACACGAAACACAACTTAGCAGATGTGTGTGTGTGTGTGTGTGTGGGTGGGTGGGTGGGTGTGTGTGTGCGTATACCGTTTTATCTCAGGATGTATTCGATCGATTTTAACCGAACAGGCCTCATTTTTTTTTGTGTGAATAGGGGAAGGAAATCCTCTTTTTGATTCGCCTATGCATTTTTGTTTTATTTCGAATTTTCGATTGCGGAAAATTCATTTTTGCATGTTTTTAATGATAACATTGAGATATTTGAATCGGACATATAGCATTCGAAAGAGCATAAAAAACCCTATATTTAAAAAAAATTACATTAACTATTGCGGTTCTTTTGTTATTAACAAAAACTTATTTTTTTTTAGAGATTATAATTCCAAAAATAAACGGTCAATTTTTTTGAAAAAAAACATGATAATGCAGAATACAAATAGCTATAACCTGTGTGTGCGTGCACGCGTGTGTGTGTGTGTGTGTGTGTGCCACAAAATTTTGTTTTATTTTTACCCGCGCCTTTAAAATAAACAACTGATTCGTAGATTGGCCATGAGATTTAAATTCATAAGTTTATAATAAATACTAACAGAGTTTCAAAACAAATTATATTGTAGATTCTTTAAAATATAGTGATAGTTTTAAATAGGAGGATTCAGGACAAATAACACCTTTGTAATGAATCGCCCAAATAGCGTCTTTTGTAGTAGGCCACTCAAATTACATCTTCCTCCTGCACCCAACGATTTCTAGTATTAATAAATAACGAAGAAAAATAATGAAAAGTAGCTAATTCCGAGAGTTTTCATAATATTTCAAAAGTTTTCATAGTTCTTTTTATAGTTATTCAAAGATTTTCAGAGTTTTCCATTAAAAATTTTTCTGCCAGGATAATGTTTATTTTTGTACCTTTTATATACTTTTTATGAAAAGTATTTTGATTCTCAATAACTTTTCATACTATTAGCATTACATTTTTTGTATAACGTAAAATATATAATATAAAATCTGATAAAATTTGACAAACATTCTTTACAATGTAAACAATAATTTTTTTTATGTTTAATTGTGAGTTGATGTATAGAATTCAAAATAAAAACAGGTGAATAATACGTTTAATAATTGAACGATGAATGATAATATATATTTGCAATACTAATTTTTACTCGAGATGTAGAGGACAGGAACAGAATGTCAGCTGGTGCAAATACAAAATTTACAAATGCGAGATTTTTTAAAAATAAAGAAAGAATTTAACGACTGAAGAAAAAAATATAATACACCACCTGAGGTATCTTTGTTCATCCAAAAGTATTTCATGAAAGAAAACTATAAATAATGCTCATAATTCAACTCAATAAAAAACAGAATTGACATTAGGACTATATTTTTAATGTAATAGATAACAAATTTAAATACAGCAAAAAGTACATTTTTCTAAGGAAATGGATTGACTTGAAATTTTACTGAACATTTCCTACACATTCTTCTATAAACTTAATATATTATATAAAAAGTCAAATATAATTTTATGGGTATACCTTGTTATTACCAACTTACACACTAATTCACTTTAACATTTGCAATAGCTTGAAATATTAAAAAATATTCCCCTTAAATTCCAATATCTAATTTTGTTATTTTTATAGATGCGATGGTATGAAATGATTTTAGTCTCGAAGTCGAAAAAATGGACAAACATTTTGTGAAAATCAACACTAGAGGTACACTAAAATCTGTAATTTAAGATAAGATTACTGGAGTAAGCTATGCAACATTAATCAAAATTAGCTAATTCTGACCTGATTAATATATTGTTGCTAAAAAATGTTTATGATGTATCAAAAAAAAATTTGTTGGTTAAAAAATTTAGATAAACATGAAAAATTTGAGGAATGTTTTTTCTAACCTAATAAATTAACCTCCACAATCAAAAAAGTAATTCATAAATCATATCCTGAAATTTTACATAATACAATATATAATATAATATACAAATATAATCAATATATTTATTTTATGTTGCACAAAGCATACTTCACTACAAAGAAAATGATTTTATTACTTTGTTTTGCTTGTTTATGTTTTCAGTCAATACATCAAAAATTCACTAATTGTAAGAATTTTATATTCAAAACAATTTATACGAGCTTTTCTAGTATAAATTGTTTAAATATTAATAAAATATATAATTAAGTTTCAAACAATTGCATAAATATATATTGAAATTTACATGAACTAATTTAATTGTTCAAAATAAAATGGATGACTTATACATGTATCAGGAGAGGTTTGCGAACAGTATCTGCTATAATAAAAAAATACCTGTACAAAATTTCAGTAATGGTTTATCATTATCCGCATTCATTTATTCATGTAGTAATAAAAAAATAACTACACTCGTTTTAGGAGAGGTATACGAACAGTATATATCTATAAAACTTCAGAGAAGGTTTAACAAATACTGGGGTTAGCTTTCATGAGCGATAATGTCTATGCGACGATAAACCCAAAACATAAGTAGTGCACGAGATTCTCATGCGCGAATCGCGATCCCTCTTTACAGTGATTCGGTGATCGTGTTTTGTTCTGTGTTCTGGACCGCCTGCCGGTCTGTCCGTATTAAGCGCCGTACACTTTAAAAAGAACAGAGCACAAACACAAGAAACAATAAGGATCGTACACGAAAAAAGGAACAGGATATAAAGAACAATAGCATGGGTTAGTGTCGGCGGTATACGGCTTCATGCCGCCTTCTCTGCGAACGCGAGAGAGAGGCGCCACCTCTTGGGCGCGGAGCCAATCTCACGCTCGAGAGCGCCGCGGAGCCGCTGCTCGCCGCTCACCCCTTCACTCTCGCTTGAGACCTTTTATAGAACAGAGTGCGCAGCGTTTTTACTTATATATCTGTCTTTATATACATTGAGAAGTGTTTTTGTATTGGATTTATTCAGAGATCCTAATAATTCAGAGAAAGATTCAGAGAAAGATCAAAAAGACAGCGGCTGCCCGAACTTTTTACGCTATGCTCAAGGGCGGATTAATACACGCGATGTGCTATTTCGCCCTTTCTTTTTTGTAAATATAAAATGTTTTGTAACTTACAATGCCAATGCGTGGACATAATTTTGTGGATCTAGTTGTAACAGTTAGTATAATATTACAATGAACTTTGTTCATTTATATAACAAAATAACGAACAGAAGCATTTCGGAATAAAAATAATAGCACCATTGGAAAGAGCAGGAAAAAAATCTATCGATATATGTCCTTAGTTCTTTTTTCAGAGACTTGGTACACGATTATTAGCGAATTGAATAGAGCGTGCACTTAAACGTGCCGTACGCACGGGCGCGAGGGGCTCGCGCGGACCCTCGGCGCTGTCTTTTTCATGTTGTTACTTTTAAACCCTTTATTTCTCCAACTTCTCCAAGATAGGGTTTTGACGCTTAAGAGTTGTACTTTCCAATGGTGTAGCTTATTTTGAAAAGAAACATGATATACTTTGAGAAAAATGGCTTTCAATATTCAACTCGAGTTTTCGTCCGGAAGAACGCGTTTCGCAATAAAAACAATGGCGCAATTGGAAAGAGCAGAAAAAATCTATCGATATAGGTCCTTGGTTTTTTTTTCAATGACGCAGCATACGATTATGAGCGAGTTAAACAGAGCGCCTTTTACGCGAAAAAAGGCACCGCGCGCGCTCGGTGGCCCGTTTCTGCTGGACGCTCCCATATATGCCTACAAAGATCAAACATATATTTTTTAAGACCAAACACTTTTTTTCTCTCTTTCTTGACTTCATGAGAAAAATAAAATTTCAGGCTCAAAATCAGAGCATGGAAAAGAGTACGGTCTGGAACTGGCACTGCGGTGTCTCACAGGTGCTATAAAAGACAACACCGAGGCAGTGACCAAAATGAGTCAACACCAAAAGAGGACATCAGAGCTGCTAAAAAGCCTAGCTGACGATCTCAAAAAGAGGGGAGAAGAGCAGCTCCGGGTCAGCAAGATCTGCTTAGCCGAGATGAAAACTCTTTCAGAGCAAATTAAAGAGATAAACACTCAGAGAACGGTAAACCCTCTATCTAACTCTACCTTACTTGAGACAAACCAGAGTAATAATTCAGAGAACTCAAATCTATTGAATAAAACAATGGAAAAACTTAACAGAACTTTAGAGACAAATAGTGGAAAAATTCGCATTAAGAGAAACTTTACATTAAACAACAAGAGTGATATAAACGTTTGGTTAGATCAGCTAAATTCAGAGTTATCAGAGTACGAATTAACAGAGTACATAAACAATTCAGAGAAATTCAGAGATGATGAGTCAGAAAATACAATTAAAATGAAAAATAAAATCAGAGGTATCATATTAAGTCATGTTGATACAAATTACTATAAAAAGCTATTAAACGTTAAAGACCCTAATGAAATTTTAAGTAAAATCAAAGAAATAAGACGTATTGAAACGAATACGACTGACATAACTGTCAGACAAAAACTATATAAAATCAAAAAAGCAACAAAGAGAAAGTATCAGAGTTTTGTGATCGTTTCAACGACATTATTAAAGAGTATGACACCTGTAATACAAAAATACCACTATCAGAAACAGAGATAAGAGCCGCTTTTTACAATGCAGTGTGTGACACTAGCCATGAGCTAAGATCCTCTTATCTAATAAAAAGCCAATCGGGTTCAGAGATGACGAAAGAAGATATGATCAATTGTTTATTACAGGTAGAAGCACAAAGGCAATCGACAAATTCAAAGGTCAAAGCCAATCAGAGCAGCCAGAGTCAGCAAAGCCATCAGAGTTACCAAAGTCAACAGGGTCATCAGAGTACCAGAGGGAAAGATCTGTCAAAGAAATGCCATAGATGCAACAAGTTTGCAGGGCACTGGGCAACCGAGTGTCCCCTGGCCAAGTACAATTCATGGTTCTGCTACGTTTGTAACGAGGTAAGGGGACACAAGGAAGACCAGTGCCCCAATAAAGTTCAGAGGTATGCTGATCAGAGTAATATAAATAATAATAGAGGCAGAGGTAGAGGTAAAGGTAGAGGTTCGTTCAGAGCCAATAAATGCCATAGGGGTAAAAATAACCGACATATTCCATATGACAAAAGCAAGAGATCAGAGAAATCAGAAAATCAAGCTAATGCAAATTTAGCAGGTAAGAGTTCAGAGTTAAATAAGAAAAATAATAATGTCAGTTTTATAGCCGACTCCGGTGCTACAGAGCACTTAACAAATAAAGGCTTTTTCCTCAAAGATTTTGTTAAGAGCACAGAAGGAAAAATTAAAACTGCTAATAAAAGTAAGAAAGCAAATATTAAAATTGATGGGAAAGGTAACTTATACTTTAAAAATTCAGAGACCAAAACCATAAAGTTATCAAATGTTATAGCAGCCCACAATTTAACAGACAATTTGCTCTCTCTTAGAAAATTTGCAGATGCAGGGTATGGCATATAGCTAAATGACAACAAATTAGCAATATTCAATAAAGAAACAAATGAAAATTGTATTACAGGAGTATATCAAAAACCTAATTGGATAATTAACATAAACGTTCAGAGTAATTCAGATTCTGAGGAGGTGAGTGATACATACACAGACACAGCACACCTGATTACCTTGGAAGATTTCCTGTCACAAGCTCAAGGTGAATCAGAGGAGATTAATAGCATACCCAGAGGACTTGATCTTGGGAGGGAGGAAGATCAGGAAATCACACGAGGAAAACCAGTAATTATTAGCGAAGATACAGAGTTTGGCCCAAGTGAAAACAACCTGGACAGAAAGATACTAGATTTAAATCTAATAGTATCACAAACAGACAGAGAGAAGTTAGAGAAAGTCCAAGAAAATTCTGATCCAAAGGAAAATGTAAAAAGAATAAGTGAAGGCATGTTATGGCATACACGACTAGGACATGCTTCACTAGAGTATCTCAAACAAATCCAGAAGTCAGAGGAGAAACTGGAGAAAGTGAAATTCGACAGAGAAGTTTCAGAGTGTGAGATATGCGTACTAGCTAAAATGGAAAATCTTTCATTCAGAGATAAGAGATCTAGAGCAACCAGAGCATTACATACCATACATACGGACACAATGGGTCCTATTAAACCAGTATCATTTCCAGGGGAAAATAAGTTCATCCTTGTGTTCATTGACGATTACTCCAGATACGCCAGAGCATATTGTGTTAAACACAAAAACGAAGCTGGAAAATGCTTAGAGGAATTCCTGATTCATATGAGAAATCTACTAGGAAAACAAGAGAAAGTATGCTTTATCAGAGCTGACAACGGAACAGAATTTACTGGAGGAGAGTTTTCAGAGGTTATGAAAAAGGAAGGGATAAGTAAAGACTTCGCCCCACCTTACACACCAGAGTTGAACGGAACAGCTGAACGGTACAACAAAACCATTCAGAAGCAAATCAGAGCCTTGATGTTGGATTCGGGTATACCATCAACAATGTGGATAACAGCCACAGAAGCAGCGATTCACGTATACAACCGTACTCCGCATAAGAGCAACGAGTTCAAAACTCCACTTTCAAAAATATGTCAAGAGAAAAAGAGTCACTTAGAGAATATAAGGAGATTTGGATGTATAGCGTATGTAAAAATACCTATTTCAGAGAATAAATTTTCAGAGAGGGCCATAAGAACTATTCTAGTCGGGTACACTCCAACAGGATATCATTTGTGGCACCCACAAACAGATTTATAAACTCGAGACATGTAAGATGTAACGAGAAAATGTTATACAAAAATCTAAACGAATCGTCAGAAAAACCAGAGTTTCAAATTTCAGAGAACACAGAAAAAGCAGAGACATTCCAAGAGGAAAATACTGACGCTAATCAAAGGTCAGAGATCTCAGAGATACCAGAGCTTCCCAAGCCAAAAAGAGGAAAACCGCTAAAGCGAAAAGGAGCAGATAAAAAGGAAACAGAGCCTGCTCACAAGATCAGAAAATTACCTAACAGAGAATCAAAAATAAACCCAAAAAGAGATCCAGAGTTTGTATACAGAGTTAAGAGTGTCAACGGAGATAAGGTAACTGAATCAGAGGAAGATGAAACGATTTTTGCGGGACTGGCCGAAATTAACCAGGATCCGTCGAACTACAGAGAAGCAATAGAATCTCCAGAGAAGGAGAATTGGAAAAGAGCCATAGAGGAAGAACTGCAGTCGATGAAAGAAAATGATGTCTGGGAAATAGTAGATAGACCCACTTTTACTCAGAGGTACAGAAAACCAAACATGATGGATTCAAAATGGTCTTTAAGAGAAAAATGGACGGGAATGGACTAGAAAAGTTCAAGGCCAGATTGGTCATCAGAGGATTTAAGGACAAGAACGTCTATGAACTCAGAGAAACCAATACGCTAGTATCAAGACTGCCAGTAATCAGAGCTTCCTTGGCCATCATAAATAAATACGATCTGGATGCAGTACGACTTGACGTTAAAACTGCTTTCCTGAATGGAATCTTAGAAGATGACATATACATGGAAGTTCCAGAAGGTGTAAGTACCAGAGATTCAGAGAAGTCCAGAGTTTGTAAATTAAAGAAGACATTGTACGGTTTGAAGGTCAGCCCAAAAAGATGGAATCAGAGATTTACAGAGGAAGTAAATAAACTTGGATTACAGAGAGATATACACGACCCATGCTTATTTACTTGGAGGAAAGAAGGATCTATGGCATTCCTAGTATTGTATGTTGACGACATTATACTTGCCAGTAATTGTACATCTAAGAAACAAGAGATCACTGAAAGACTGTGTGAAGTGTTCAAAATGAGAAATTTAGGAGAACCAAAGATGTTCCTAGGAATGCAAATAATCAGAGACAGAGAAAACAAAATCATGAAGATTCAACAATCAGAGTATACAGAGAAGATCCTAAAGAGATTCAATATGCATGAAAGTAAACCACAGAGTACGCCGATGGTAACGAGACAGGTGAAAAATAGAGAAAGCAAAATTACAGAGGAAATTGTGGAACAGTATCCCTGCAGAGCCCCATACAGAGAAGCAATAGGTAGTCTGTTATATTTGGCTGGCGCTACAAGACCAGACATATCATATGCAGTTTTTTTCCTTTCCAGAAAACAGAGGTCACCTACAGAGAATGATTGGAAAGACGTTAAAAGAATACTGAGGTATTTAAGAGGAACGTCAGACTTAGGCTTAACTTTCAGAGCAAAGGGAGACAAACTCGAAGCATTCACTGATGCTAGTTTCAGAGACTGTGAAGACTCATCGTCCACAAGTGGTTATATCATAAAGTTGTATGGAGATACAATAGCCTGGAGAAGCCACAAACAGAGTTACGTAACCTTCTCAACCTGTCAGGCCGAATATCTAGCAATGAGCGAATCATGCCAAGAGATGATTTCGCTAGATAAAGCAATCAGAAATGTTACGGGAAAAACTTCGTACCCCGTAACTATGTGGTGCGACAACATGTCCGCAGGCAAATGCACCCAGATGAACGGAGCACACAAGCTAAAGAGTTTTGATGATAGTGTCCCAGAGATTCAGAGAAAACACAGAGAAAGAGAAACCAGTGATAACAAGAGTCACATAGCTCATACACATGGAGACTTTGTTAAAAGATGTGTATTGGAAAATAGAGTCATTGTAAAATGGATAGAGTCTAAAGAGAACCAGGCTGACATATTGACCAAACCTCCGCCGATGCAATCTTACTCATACCTCAGAGAACAAATATTGTAAATTATATTTGAAATATTCAGAGTTGGAGAAATCTTCTTTCTATCTGTTTCAGGCTCCCAGACTAGTACTATGAAGGCAACATGAAGGGAGGGAGTGTCGGCGGTATACGGCTTCATGCCGCCTTCTCTGCGAACGCGAGAGAGAGGCGCCACCTCTTGGGCGCGGAGCCGATCTCACGCTCGAGAGCGCCGCGGAGCCGCTGCTCGCCGCTCACCCAAGGTTGGCGCCTCGATTATTCTATGTGATACCGAATGGCTAACTTCAGATCGATCCAGCCGAAATAATACCGAACAGCTAAGTTCAGGCGTATCAAGTCGAACGAATCGCGTCTGGAACGCTGGAACGACTGTTGTTTACATTTCCACGAGTTTTTTCAACTACTTATTCACCAGACGAAGTGCACCGTGTTAGTTACGACGTAAGTGAATCCGACGACGACGAAGATGTTTCACCAGCCTAAGTACGGTGTACAGATATTCGCCTTATTTTCATTGGAAAAAATTGTTTTGGGTTCATCAGCGGATAAATCATTTTTATTAGATAAGTATTACATAGATAAAAATAGTTGTAGCGAACTTGATACTTTGTGTCAATCTTTTATATTTTTTCAGGCTATACAAAAGAAGTTTTGAAGTAATCTTGTATTTCATCAGTGTGGCTGTTTAAATCATAGCTAGACAAAGCAGAAGTTTTAATTGACGAATTTAAACTTATTGAAGAAAATTGTGAATAAATTATAACGCTTATTGGAGAAAGAAGCTACATTTTTTTGGAAATAGGAATAGCATTTTAGCATATATATTGATGGAATAATAATAAAAGTAAATAAAGTCTATAGATGAACAAAGAAATATGAAAGATGACTAGGACACATTCGTTATAATTATATGTGAGTGAAAATTCAGTAATAAAAAAATAATCAACAAATATCAATAGCATTGATAAAGGAAATATTAGCTGTCGGATTTGTGATAATCATATATCATCATAGAAAAGAAGAGTTAATTAACATAAATACATAAATTTCTCAATAATTAATGTATAACTCTTGGTTTAGAATTGGTTCCGGGTACTTTCAGACTCAGATTTCACTCCTTGAAGAAGATATTAACATAAATGAAAAGAAACACTAAAAATTGATAAAGTTTATTGCATGTCAATGCGTTAAAGAATTGATTGCCAAGTATTTTTTAATAGTGACATTAATTTGAGAAAACAACGTGCAAACATATTAGTAAACTGTTTAGACTATCTTATTTTCATAGACAACTTTAATTGTGTGGTTAAAAGATAGGTTGTTGTGATGAATGTATTATTATTATTATTTATTATATTACAATAGAAGAAGTGGATAAATAAGTGAATTTAAAAAAATCATTTAAAAATATGTCTATTATGTTGGTGATCTATGCAAGGGCTTACGTGAGTGAACACGAGTTTGTTACATGTATATGTGTATAGGTGAAAAAGCTATTTAAAATAAACAATAAATGTTAGTACACAGAAATAAACATTTGGCATTTGAGAAATAACTTGTTTTTTGTAATATAAAAACATGATGATTTCCAGTGAAATACATTTGTGGGTACATATGTCAGTGAAATGTACGTTATTTTGTGTATTTTGATAAAAGTTTTGTAAAGTGGAAAACATAAATGATTAAAATAAAAGGAGTGAATAAATAAATCAATTTAAAAAATAAATTTAAAAATATGGTTACTGTGTGATCTATATGGATGTAGAGTCTATATGCAATTGAACATGGAACAAGTTTATTATATGTGCGGTTTATTATATACTTATTAGCAAACTGATTAGGCTGTAGCTTCTATTCATAGATAACTTTAACTTATTGTGCTTAAAGTTAGATTGTTCTAATAAGAGTTGAACATATATAGTACATATGAATTCGTTACAAATTTTTCTTGTTGGATGGTGTGAATCAAACCATTATCCATTAAGGCGACCAAAAGATTATGTTCAAGTCTGTCAAAGCACACAACCTCCTATACTAGAGACAAAGAGACATACTGTTATATGGATATTCCTTTAAAGGTAAGCCAGCGACTCTACCAAAGAAAATTTGCCCAGTACCTGAGTCTAGTTACAAAGGAAGTTTTATCAATCTGTCGAATATAGAAGTGCAAGAATCTTAATAAAAGTATTATAATGTAATACTAACCAGACCCTCCCAGACTGAAATAACTTATATGCACAAAATTGTTAATAACTAAATATAATCTTTATTTGCAGTTATGTGCTATTATTTGCTGTTTATAAATGCATGATTTGGGATGCTAACAGCACTATTTGCTGTTAGTAACAGTTCTTTACAGTTATTTTTAGTTATTTGCATTTATTTATCTTTTTTTATTCATGAAATGAAAGTCATGACAAAAAATGCTAATAACAGTTATTTGCATTTTTATTGAAAAAAAAAAATTTATAACAGATATGAATGATTATTATTTATAATTAAACATTATTATTCTAGTAAAATTTAACTTCAAACATGGTCTATCTCTATATCACATCTTTTAAAAAATCCTTTGATGAATTATTTTACAAAATCTGGACAATCTTTTAAAAACTTTTGCAAGCAATGAGAAATTATTTTCCAAAACCTTTACAATCCTTTTTCAAGAACTTTTGAAAACCGTAAGAATTTGTTTTCGAAACCTACACAATCCTTTGAAATTATTTACGTTTTATTTTATGAAAAGGAATTCTACGAATCAATAATAAATTTTTGGTGTTTTTAATTTAATTTCTTTCACGCGGATAAAAAACCTCGCCAGTGGAAGTGAGGTCTACGCATATAAGGGAGTCATGTAGACATGAAAAAATAAGCAAAACGATTATTTAAATAATTTTAAAACCGAAGACCCGGGGTTTGCGAGGTTCACGCATAATAGAGAATTACGTAGACGTGCAACAAAAAACCAGACAATTATTTAAACAATTTTGAATCCCAAGTAGGCAGGGGATATGAGGTCCACGCATATAAGGGAGTCATGTGGACATGAAAAAATAAACCAAACGATAATTTAAATAATTTTTAAACCCAGGTAGGCGGGGGATATCAGTTCCACGCATATAAGGGAGTCGTAGGCGGGGGATATGAGGTCCACGCATATAAGGGAGTCATGTAGACGTGCCACAATAAGCAATACAATTATTTAAACAATTTTTAAACACAAGTAGGCGAGGGATCTGAAGTCCGCGCTTATAAGGGAGTGATGCTGACATAAAAAAATAAGCAAAAAGATTATTTAAATAATTTTTAAACCAAAGCAGCCGGGGGACACTAAATCCACGCATATTAGGGAACTGCGTAGACGTGCAACAATAAGCAAGATAATTATTTAAACAATTTTAACCCAAGAAGGTGGGGGATATGAGGTCCAAGCATATAAGGGAGTCATGTAGACATGAAAAAATAATCCAAACGATTATTTAAATTATTACTAAACCCAAGTACCCGGAGATACGAGATCTACGCATATTAGGGCATTACGCAGGAGTGCAACAATAAGCAAGATAATTATTTAAACATTTTTGAAACCCAAGTATGCGGGGGATATGAAGTCCACGCATATAAGGGATTCATGTAGACATGAAAAAATAAGCAAAACGATTATTTAAATAATTTTTAAACCAAAATAGCCAGCGGCGCTAGGTTCACGCATATTAGGGAACTGCGTAGACGTGCAACAATAAGCAAGACAATTATTTAAACAATTTTAACCCAAGTAGGTGGGATATGAGGTCCAAGCATATAAGGGAGTCATGTAGATATGAAAAAATAATCCAAACGATTATTTAAATAATTATTAAACCGAAGTAGCCGGGGATACGAGGTCCGCGCATATTAGGGCATTACGTAGACGTGCAACAATAAGCAAAACAATTATTTAAACAATTTTGCAACCCATATAGGCGGGGGATATGAGGTCTGCGCATACAAGGGAGTCATGTAGATATGAAAAAATAAACCAAACGATTTCTCGTTCTACTGGTTTTATCTGCCTTGAATGCTTTTGCTCATTCTTAGTGTTAATTTATTAATTGTGGGAGTCTTCTCTATTAATTTATTAGTTGTGAGAGTTTTTATATGTTAATTTATTATTAGTGTCGGTTTTTTTATGTTTATTAACCGTCTTAATTTATTAACAATGTACATTGAGGTATTTGATAAAATGAAAAATTAGAAAAGAAAAAAGCTCTGTCATTTTCTAGAAAAATGTGACGAAGTGTAATACTGATGTTAATTAGGACTTGAAAACGATAGCGATCAAGCTATCGACACGTCATATATTTAATTTAAATCAGTTTTACTCATTAACATCAATAGATTCCCACACAAGAAAAACCAAACGATTATTTAAATAATTTTTAAAGCCAGGTAGCCGGGGGATATGAGGCCCACGCATATAAGAGAATCATGTATAGACATGAAAAAATAATCCAAACGATTATCTAAATAATTTTTAAACCCATGTAGGCGGGGGATATGAAGTCCACGAATATAAGTGAGTCATTTCGACATTAAAAAATAAAGCAAGCGATAACTTAAATAATTTTTAAACCCAGGTAGGCAGGGAATATTAGGATCACGCATATAAGGGAGTCATGTATAGACATGAAAAAATAAGCCAAACGAAAATATAATAATTTTCAAACCCAAGTAGGCGGGGGATATGAGGTCCACGCATATAAGGGAATGATGTAGACATGAAAAAATAAGCAAAACGATTATTTAAATAATTATAAAATCCAAGTAGCCGGGGATGCGAGGTCCACGCATATTAGGGAATAACGTAGACGTGCAACAATAAGCAATACAATTATTTGAACAATTTTGAAACCCACGTAGGCGGGGCATATGAGGTTCACGCATATAAGGGAGTCATGTAGACATGAAAAAATAAATCAAAAGATAATTTAAATAATTATTAAACCGAAGTAGCCGGGGATACGAGGTCCGCGCATATTAGGGCATTACGTAGACGTGCAACAATAAGCAAAACAATTATTTAAACAATTTTGCAACCCATATAGGCGGGGGATATGAGGTCTGCGCATACAAGGGAGTCATGTAGACATGAAAAAATAAACCAAACGATTTCTCGTTATACTGGTTTTATCTGCCTTGAATGCTTTTGCTCATTCTTAGTGTTAATTTATTAATTGTGGGAGTCTTCTCTATTAATTTATTAGTTGTGAGAGTTTTTATATGTTAATTTATTATTAGTGTCGGTTTTTTTATGTTTATTAACCGTCTTAATTTATTAACAATGTACATTGAGGTATTTGATAAAATGAAAAATTAGAAAAGAAAAAAGCTCTGTCATTTTCTAGAAAAATGTGACGAAGTGTAATACTGATGTTAATTAGGACTTGAAAACGATAGCGATCAAGCTATCGACACGTCATATATTTAATTTAAATCAGTTTTACTCATTAACATCAATAGATTCCCACACAAGAAAAACCAAACGATTATTTAAATTATTTTTAAAGCCAGGTAGCCGGGGGATATGAGGTCCACGCATATAAGAGAATCATGTATAGACATGAAAAAATAATCCAAACGATTATCTAAATAATTTTTAAACCCATGTAGGCGGGGGATATGAAGTCCACGAATATAAGTGAGTCATTTCGACATTAAAAAATAAAGCAAGCGATAACTTAAATAATTTTTAAACCCAGGTAGGCAGGGAATATGAGGATCACGCATATAAGGGAGTCATGTATAGACATGAAAAAATAAGCCAAACGAAAATATAATAATTTTCAAACCCAAGTAGGCGGGGGATATGAGGTCCACGCATATAAGGGAATGATGTAGACATGAAAAAATTAGCAAAACGATTATTTAAATAATTATAAAATCCAAGTAGCCGGGGATGCGAGGTCCACGCATATTAGGGAATAACGTAAACGTGCAACAATAAGCAATACAATTATTTGAACAATTTTGAAACCCACGTAGGCGGGGCATATGAGGTTCACGCTTATAAGGGAGTCATGTAGACATGAAAAAATAAATCAAAAGATAATTTAAATAATTTTTTACCTAAGAAGGCGGGGGATATGAGGTCCACGCATATAAGAGAGTCATGCATAGACATGAAAAAATAATCTAAACGATTATTCAAATAATTTTTAAATCCAGGTAGGCGGGGGATATGAAGTCCAAACATATAAGGGTGTCATGTAGACATGAAAAAATAAACCAAACGATAATTTAAATAATTTTTAAACCCAGGTAGGCGGGTGATATGAGGTTCACACATATAAGGGAGTCATGTATAGACATGAAAAAATAAGCCAAACGAAAATATAATAATTTTAAACCCAAGTATACGGGGGATATGTGGTCCACGCATATAAGAGAGTCGTGTAGACATGAAAAAATAAGCAAAACGATTATTTGAATAATTTTTAAACCCAAGTAGCCGGGGGACGCGATGTCCACGCATGTGAGGAAGTTAGGTAGACGTGTAGAATAAGCAAGATAATTATTTAAACAATTTTTAAACCCAAGTAGCCGGGGACCCGATGTCCACGCATATAAAGAAGTTATTTAGACATGCAACAATAAGCAAGACTATTAATTAAATAATTATTAGGCACCGCGAGGTCCACGCACAGAACGGAGTCGAGTTATAGAGGTTAAGAATTTTTGAGGTTAAACGTCTTGCTTACCTCGCACGTCTACGTAACTCGCGTCACCCGGTTACTTGCGTTTACAAATTATTTAAATAATTGTTTTGCTTATTTTTTCATGTCTACATGACTCCCACATATGCGTGAACCTCATATCCCCCGCCTACTTGGGTTTAAAAATTGTTTAAATAATTGTCTAGCTTATTGTTGCACGTCTACGTAATTCTCTAGTATGCGTCGACCTCGGACTCCCGGCTACTTGGGTTTAATAATTACTTAAATAATCGTTTGGTTAATTTTTTCTGGTCTACATGACTTCCTTATATGCTTGGGCTTCATATCCCCCACCTACTTGGGTTAAAATTGTTTAAATAATTGTCTTGCTTATTGTGGCACGTCTACGCAGTTCCCTAATATGCGTGTACCTAGCGTCCCCTAGCTATTTTGGTTTAAAAATTATTTAAATAATCGTTATGCTTATTTGTTCATGTCTACATGACTCCCATATATGCGTGGACCTCATATCCCGCGCCTACTTGGGTTTAAAAATTATTTAAATTATCGTTTGGTTTATTTTTCATGTCTACATCACTCCCTTATATGCGTGGTCCTCATATGCCCCGCCTACTTGGGTTTCAAAATTGTTTAAATAATTGTCTTGCTTATTGATGTCCGCCTACGTAACTCCCTAATATGCGTGAACCTCGCACTCTCGGCTAATTTGGTTTAAAAATTATTTAAATTATCGTTTGGTTTATTTTTTCGTGTCTACATCACGCCCTTATATGCGTGGACCTCATATCCCGCGCCTACTTGGGTTTCAAAATTGTTAAAGTATTTGTCTTGCTTATTGCTGCACGTCTACGTTATTCCCTAATATGCGTGGACCTCGCATCCCCGGCTACTTGGGTTTAATAATTATTTAAATAACCATTTGGCTTATTTTTTCATGTCTACATGACTCCCTTATATACGTGCACCTCATATCGCTTCGCCTACTTGGGTTTCAAAATTGTTTAAATAATTGTCTTGCTTATTGTTGCAGGTCCACGTAATGTCCTAATATGCGTGGACCTCGCATCCTCGGCTACTTAGTTTTAATAATTATTTAAATAATCGTTTATATTATTTTTTCATTTCTACTTCACTCCCTTATACGTGTGGACCTCATATGCCCCGACTACGTGGGTTTCAAAATTGTTTAAATAATTATCTTGCTTATTGTTGCACGTCTACGTAATTCCCTAATATGTGTGGACCTCGCATCCGCCGGCTACTTGGGTTTAATAATTATTTAAATTATCGTTTGGCTGATTTTTTCATGTCTTCATGACTCCCTTATATGCGTGGACCTTATATCCCCCGCCTACTTGGGTTTCAAAATTGTTCAAGTAATTGTCTTGCTTATTGTTACGATATAAACGGATCTCATATCGTAACACTTCCTTTGACCTACTAACTTCTTGTTCTGTTACCTGCGTCAAAGAGAGTTTCTGATTGGATGACGTTCACAAGGCATCCGTCCGCCTTGCTCTCACGAGGACCTCTCGTTCTCAGCTTTTTCGTCACACGCCCCCATAAGGGTGCGATATAGGGGATAGTTCAGTGAAGCGATTGTGTCCAACAAAATTCCGAAGATTAGAAGGATTAGGGTATGATTGTAGGGCTACTCGACTGAACAATAAAAATTAACAGACCTGTGAAATTATTTCAAGTTCTTATCCCTTTATTATAATCATTTATACAATCCAAAAATGATAACTAAAACTAAACCCTAATTCCTCAAAGGAGTTCGGCAATTCCCGTCTTACGCATATGTAAACGCGCTTTAAGGTTCAAGAAAACGCGGGAGCGCGGAGAGTCTACTTAACTAATGATTATATCCCGGGATCCTTCTTCTGAAATACACTAAAGCCCCGTTGCAGAAATGATGACACGTTCACCCCCTATTGGGGACACCGCAGTAGAGAATCACGAAGTGTGATGATACCCGTTATTACTTATTTGTGTAAGCGTGGATATATAAGAGCCTGTCTCGTGGCGTGAAGTATAAACTAGACTGTCTAAACGTTAACTACTATAATTTAGACCAAGCGCGACCCTAATACTATGTCCCTATGTGAACGCACCTTGATGTCGGAGAGGCGGCGCAGCACCGTCGTATAGTCGCATATGTCGCGGGTGGCGCGCGGCCTTCTATGTAGAGCTATAGTCGCAGGCAAAAGCAGCAGAACAGCCGTCTCGCTCCCCGCGGCAGCCGAACGACGACGCTGGACACCCGGGTGGCACGAGGAGGGTGTTGTCCGAGGGAACGGAAAGGGGTGGAAAACCGCAAGATATTCGATACCTGGCTGAGCGGATCCCTGCGGCGAAGATATCTCTGATGTCAGTTAAGTGCCTCCTTTTTGATGGTTATTTATTAGTTGAAAATCCCAACAAGAAGGACTGAGTACTCTGTGTGATGTTGTTTTTCCTTTGATTTCTTCTAGTTACAGCAGAGAGGAAATCTGAAGGTGCGGGTCAAGGGCCAGAGGACTCCTTCCACCCAGTGTATTGCTTCAGCTGTAGTGTATTTGTATTTATGCGCCTACATATGGGTATGCATAGTGAGGCGTACTGCTGTGTTTATATATATATATATAATGTGAGTGTGGATATATGCATCTAGATTCTAATCTACTTGATGCTTCACTGCACTGTGTGTTCAAAACCTGTGTGGCTCCATCGGATCAGGCTGCGTTGCTATGATGTTCCCATGTGCTCCGCTGTCGTGCTACACTCACCAGTATCTGCGGAGGGGATGATGCTAGGTGTCGATTAAGGAAAGGCGGAGGGTTGACTGACACTCCTTCGAGCTCCGACTCTTGTCGAAGAATCTGAACTCCTATAGGGCGAGGAAAGAGAAGGTACAAGGGGAAGCAGGACAGTTGAGGATGTCACCTGGCCTTCGTCCACCACTACAGGGAGCAAGACCGCAATTCCCTGGTTATTGCAGGGAGGTGAGTCAAAAAAAAGAAAAGCTGCATATTAATTGTATGCGTACAAGCGGCTAACATCAGTTCACGGGTACCTACGCACTTATGAGTACATGCATGGTATACCTCTCACTGATGGTATATGCATGCAATGACTATTTTACTATGCGACTTAGAGCTGAGGCTTATTTGACGTACATACAAGGTATTATATTGATAAGCGAGATATCGATATTTATGATGAACTTTATGATAATATAAATAATAAAAAGTAAAAGAAATATATAATAATAAAAAGTAAAAGAAAAGTGAAAAAAAAGGAAAAGGGAAATTTTTGCACTTATGCCGGATAGATGATCCTAAGTCTTATTTGTTTATTTATTATCCTATTGATTCTAGGGGTGCAGCTAGAGAAGAGGAAAAGGGAAAAGAAAAAAAAGGGAGACGTAGAGAGGGCTCCGTCACAAGCTCCCCAGCGACCTACTCGAAGGAGCTTCTACTACAAAAAGTGATCTGGTGGAGGTGCTTCCCCTGTCGAATAGCACTTCCGAGTTCAATGAATCGCCTTTGGTATCTGGTATGAGCCCTGGAATGGAACAACTAACAGCCTCATATTCTTTAACCAGCTGACGGATGAGACTAGGAACCAACAACTCTGATCTGAGGACTAGTTAGTTATTCTCGCTTCAAGGACTCGGGATTCCTCAATAAAACCCCTTTTATTGCGGCAAGGGTAACACTCGCGGCCTACACACATACACAAATCTCTACCGCGCGCTAGTTCACAACTTTGTTCGGAGAAGTCTATACCTTAAGGAAACAGTAATATGATACGAAAGGCAACTTACTTTGTGTAAATGGTGAATCACTCTAGTGGTGTTTCTCTACTGTGGTTGCAAATTATTTGATTATTATCGTTGATAGTCCGAGTTCGGTAGGATCTGCGTGCGATTTGTATTTGCGTGTAGTAATATTCGCCGTATTATAATGCGCTATACTATGGTGGAATTTTTAAAACAAAACTGATGATCCGGGTTTTTTAATAATGTAGAAACATGTGCGAATAAAAAGAAAACTGTAAAAAAAAAATAGTTTTGGCCACTGCGACTCTTTCAACGTATATATAACTGGTTCTGGTAGACTTCGCTTAGTCTAAGCGTGAAGGCTGCTAATTTCTGACTGCCGAGTTGGCGTGGCATCGTCGAGCTGCCCGTCGCCTTGCCCCCTAATTGTCCTCGCTTTCTCTCTCGCACCCACGCACCATATGCCCCTTGACGACAATGTCGCACCGCTGTGCGACGCTTATCGCCGCTAAGGGGTGTCTTATTACTCGGCGCGTGTAGGAATGCGATTTTCGGCTACGAGGGGAGAGTGCTGCGTGGACGCAACTTGTTGCAGCTTTGGGCGATAAGCTCTTAACTAGGATCGCGTATACAAATTTTAAAATTTTACTGCGGGGAAAATATATGTTCCAATGAAAATCATTGTACTCATTATAATTTTAACCAATTAAAGAAAAAAGGTAAAGCCAAAAAGTTGTCACGTAACACTTATTGTTGCACGTCTACGCAGTTCTCTAATATGCGTGGACTTAGTGTCCCCCGGCTGCTTTGGTTTAAAAATTATTTAAATAATCTTTTTGCTTATTTTTTTATGTCAACATCACTCCCTTATAAGTGCGGACCTCATATCACTCTCCTACTTGGGTTTAAAAATTTTTTAAATAATTGTATTGCTTATTTTGGCACGGCTACATGACTCCCTTATATGCGTGGACCTCATATCCCGTGCCTACTTGGGTTTAAAAATTATTTAAATTGGAGGGGCCAAAGTTTAGACGACTCACTTGAAAATTGAAGTCAACTGTAGACGTGCTCGATTTCGATATAAGCTACTGCAGATTGTGCAAAATTTCGAAATTCGAAATTACGAAAATCATGTTTTCGAATGTAACAATTCACCTACTGTCCAAAACATCGAATTTCATTAATAGAATTTTAATAGGGATACAATAAACAAAGTTCGATATAAATCATTAGAAACAAGTTATATTTGCTTTGAAATCGTATTGATGAAATTCGATGTTCTGGACAGTAGGTAAATTGATAGATTCGAAAATATAATTTTCGTAATTTAGAATTTCGAAATTTTGCACAATCTGCAGTAGCTTATATCGAAACCGAACACGTCTATAGTTGACTTCAATTTTCAAGTGAGTCGTCTAAACTTTGGACCCCCCTTTAAATTACCGTTTGGTTTATTTTTTCATTTCTACATCACTCCCTTATATGTGTGGACCTCATATGCCCCGCCTACGTGGGTTTCAAAATTGTTTAAATAATTATCTTGCGTATTGTTGCACGTCTAGGTAATTCCCTAATATGTGTGGACCTCGCATCCGGCTACTTGGGTTTAATAATTACTTAAATTATCGTTTGGCTGATTTTTTCATGTCTACATGACTCCCTTATATGCGTGGACCTCATATCTCCCTCCTACTTGGGTTTCAAAATTGTTTAAATAATTGTCTTGCTTATTGTTGCCCATCTGCGTAACTCTCTAATTGCGTGGACCTCGCACTCCCGGCTAATTGGGTTTAATAATTATTTAAATAATCGATTGGTTTATTTTTTCATATCTACATGACTCCCTTATATGCGCGGACCTCATATCCCCTGCCTACTTGGGTTTCAAAATTGTTTAAATAATTGTCTGGCTTATTGTTGCACGTCTAGGTAATTCCCTAATATGCGTGGACCTCGCATCCCCCGGATACTTGGGTTCTAAAATTATTTAAATAATCGTTTTGCTTATTTTTTCATGTCTACATGACTCCCTTATATGCGTAGACCTCGCGTCCCCCGGCGAGGTTTTTTTTATCCGCGTGATAGAAATTAAATTAAAAATACCAAAAATTTATTATTGATTCGTAGAATTTCTTTTCATAAAGTAAAACGTAAATAATTTCAAAGGATTGTGTAGGTTTCGGAAACAAATTCTTACGGTTTTCAAAAGTTCTTGTAAAAGGATTGTAAAGGTTCTGGAAAATAATTTCTCATTGCTTGCAAAAGTTTTTAAAAGATTGTCCAGATTTTGTAAAATAATTCATCAAAGGATTTTTTAACAGATGTGATACAGAGATAGACCATGTTTGAAGTTAAATTTTACTACAATAATAATGTTTAATTATAAATAATAATCATTTATATCTGTTATAAATTTTTTTTTTTTCAATAAAAATGCAAATAACTGTTATTAGCATTTTTTGTCATGACTTTCATTTGATGAATAAAAAAAGATAAATAAATGCAAATAACTAAAAATAACTGTAAAGAACTGTTACTAATAGCAAATAGTGTTATTAGCATCCCAAATCATGCATCTATAAACAGCAAATAATATCACATAACTGCAAATAAAGATTATATTTAGTTATTAACAATTTTGTGCATATAAGTTATTTTAGTCTGGGAGGGTCTGGGTTAGTATTACATTATAATACTTTTATTAAGATTCTTGGACTTCTATATTCGACAGATTGATAAAACTTCCTTTGTAACTAAACTCAGGTCCTGGGCAAATTTTCTTTGGTAGAGTCGCTAGCTTACCTTTAAAGGAATATGCATATAACAGTATGTCTCTTTGTCTCTACTATAGGAGGTTGTGTGCTTTGACAGACTTGAACATAATCTTTTGGTCGCCTTAATGGATAATGGTTTGATTCACACCATCCAACAAGAAAAACTTGTAACGAATTCATATGTACTATATATGTTCAACTCTTATTAGAACAATCTAACTTTAAGCACAATAAGTTAAAGTTATCTATGAATAGAAGCTACAGCCTAATCAGTTTGCTAATAAGTATATAATAAACCGCACATATAATAAACTTGTTCCATGTTCAATTGCATATAGACTCTACATCCATATAGATCACACAGTAACCATATTTTTAAATTTATTTTTTAAATTGATTTATTTATTCACTCCTTTTATTTTAATCATTTATGTTTTCCACTTTACAAAACTTGTATCAAAATACACAAAATAACGTACATTTCACTGACATATGTACCCATAAATGTATTTCACTGGAAATCATCATGTTTTTATATTACAAAGAACAAGTCATTTCTCAAATGCCAAATGTTTATTTCTCTGTACTAATATTTATTGTTTATTTTAAATAGCTTTTTCACCCATACACTTATACATGTAACAAACTCGTGTTCACTCACATAAACCCTTGCATAGATCACGAACATAATAAACATATTTTTAAATGAATTTTTTAAATTCACTTATTTATCCACTTCTTCTATTGTAACATAATAAATAATAATAATAATTATACATTCATCACTCATCACAACACCCAAACTTTTAACCACACAATGAAAGTTGTCTATGAAAATAAGATAGTCTAAACAGTTTACTAATATGTTTGCACGTTGTTTTCTCAAATTACTGAACCATCAATTAATGTCACTATTAAAAAATACTTGGCAATCAATTCTTTAACGCATTGAAATGCAATAAACTTTATCAATTTTTAGTGTTTCTTTTCATTTATGTTAATATCTTCTTCAAGGAGTGAAATCTGAGTCTGAAAGTATCCGGAAACATTTCTAAACCTAGAGTTATACATTAATTATTGAGAAATTTATGTATTTATGTTAATTAACTCTTCTTTTCTATGATGATATATGATTATCACAAATCCGACAGCTAATATTTCCTTTATCAATGCTATTGATATGTGTTGATTATTTTTTTATTACTGAATTTTCATTCACATGTAATTATAACCAATGTGTCCTAGTCATCTTTCATATTTCTTTGTTCATCTATAGACTTTATTTACTTTCATTATTATTCCAACAATATATATGCTAAAATGCTATTCCTATTTCCAAAAAATGTAGCTTCTTTCTCCAATAAGTGTTATAATTTATTCACAATTTTCTTCAATAAGTTAAAATTCGTCAATTAAAACTTCTGCTTTGTCTAGCTATGATTTAAACAGCCACACTGATGAAATACAAGATTACTTCAAAACTTCTTTTGTATAGCCTGAGAAAATATAAAAGATTGACACAAAGTATCAAGTTCTCTACAACTATTTTTATCTATGTAATACTTATCTAATAAAAATGATTTATCCACTGATGAACCCAAAACAATTTTTTTCCAATGATAATAAGGCGAATATCTGTACACCGTACTTAGACTGGTGAAACATCTTCGTCGTCGTCGGATTCATCTACGTCATAACTTACACTGTGCACTTCGCCTGGTGAATAAGTTATTGAAAAAACTCGTGGAAATGTAAACAACAGTCGTTCCAGCGTTCCAAACGCGATTCGTTCGACTTGATACGTCTGAACTTAGCTGCTCGGTATTATTTCGGCTGGATCGATCTGAATTCGGTATCACATAGAATAATCGAGGCGCCAACCTTGCGCTCACCCCTTCACTCTCGCTTGAGACCTTTTATAGAACAGAGTGCGCAGCGTTTTTACTTATATATCTGTCTTTATATACATTGAGAAGTGTTTTTGTATTGGATTTATTCAGAGATTCTAATAATTCAGAGAAAGATTCAGAGTTCATCTTTAATTGAATAAACTAAATTAGTGCATATAAGAGTGTTCTGTTAATTACTACCACCATCCAACTTCCCAAAGGCGTCCTGTCCAACAGGTAGTATATCTATAATAATAATATATGGGGAACAGCGATTTTGTTCCTCGCTGTTACATAACTTTTTTATTTTCCCATTATTTATTAAATTATAATTTATATTTTTTATATATTTTTTATAATGTTAAAAGTATTAAATAAAAGAAACATGTTTAAAGTAGTATAGCTTGCAGTAATTGTTTCAAAATATATTTAAAAATAAATTTTTACTAAAATATAATATTTTTTTCAGATACGACAGGGAAAACGAAGAGAGGGACAAGGGCTGGGGCTAAGAGGAGAAATAATTTTTATTATCCAGTATCCCATTATCAGAAACAACAACATGCAATTGTCGCATCGTTGATTTCGCAACTTGCTAATATAAATCAGTCAAATGTTGGTGGAGGATTATACCAACAAGATGGTTTCAATAATTATGGACAAGGGAATCTGCCGCAAAATCAGAACCAATATGGTAATATTGCTGGAGGATTAAACCAACAAGGTGGTAACAATAATAATTATTTACAAAGGAATCTGCCGCAAAATGAAAACCGACAACCATACGGTAACCAGAATAATATTAATAATAGAGGCTACTATTATGGTAATAACCATGGCCAAGATTACCATGGAGACGTTAATGATCAAGAGAATCGTTATGACGAAGGTCCAAACGGCCAAGGCAATTTGGATTAAAAGCTATAATATGTAATAATTATAAAAATGTGTAAAAAATAATGTAATTTTTTAAAAGACAATAAAAATGTTAATATTACTAAAAACCTAATACTATAAATATTTATTAATGGTTTTATTCCATTCTGTCAGCAAATATTTTTACAAAACTTCTAAAACTGTTATCTATAATGCTTTTTATATCAGACGTATAATAAAATAATTCTTGCACATTTTCCATAATAACCATAAATTCTGGTATGTTGTATAAAAGTTTCCACAAAGTTACATTTAATAATTCTTTAACTTTAATTAATATTATTAGTATTTGTTTTAAAACTTTGATACCTATTATCTAAAATTATATTTCTTATTGCTTTCTTCCAAACCTTGATGATATGTTGTGTACGTAAAAATCTGTATGTTATATTCTGGTTTTTTGTATTACTTTTATTCTTTTATATTATTTTTTTATTAAGAATCTTTCTTGTTTTTCTATATCCGACAGATCGATAGACCCTCCTTCATAACTAATGTCATACTTTAGATTGCTGTTCGACAAAAAAACTTCTAAAATGTTTGTCTATAATGCTTCTCATATTCAGACGAACATAAAAAATAAGATTCTTCTTTTCTATATCCAACAGATTGATAGAACCTCTTTGATAATTAATATCATATTTTAAATTGCTGTACGACAAAAAACTTCTAAAACTTTTGTCTATAATCCTTTTCATATTCAGACGAACATAAAAAATAAGATTCTTCTTTTTCTATATCCAACAGATTGATAGAACTTCCTTGATAATTAATGCCATACTTTAAATTGCTGTATGACAAAAAACTTCCAAAACTTTTGTCTATAATCCTTTTCATATTTAGACGTACATAAAAAATAATTCTTCCACATTCTCTATAAATAACCATAAATCTGGTACGCTGTAAAAAAGTTTCCACAAAGTATAACAAAATTCTTTAACTTTAATTAACATTATAGTATTTATTTTAAAACTTTGGTACTTATCTAAAATTATATTTTCTTATTGCTTTCTTGTAAACCTTGATGATATCATGTTGTGTACGTAAAAAATCTGTGTGTAATATTCTGGCTTTTTTGTAGCTTTTTTGTATTACTTTTATTCTTTTATATTATTTATTTATTATCATGTTGTGTACATAAAAAATCTGTATGTAATATGTATATTCTGGCTTTTTTGTATTTCTTTTATTCTTTTATATTATTTATTTATTAAGATTCTTGTTTTTCTATAGCCAACAGATTGATCCTCCTTCATAACTAATGCGATATTTTAGATTGATGTACAACCAAAAACTTCTATAACTTTTGTCTATAATGCTTTTCATATCAGACGTACAATAAAATAATTCTTGCACATTTTCTATAAATAACCATAAATTCTGGTATGCTGTAAAATAAAAGTTTCCACAAAGTATATAACAAAATTCTTTAATTTTAATTAACATTTTAGTATTTGTTAGTATTTGCTTTAAAACTTTGGTATACTTATCTAAAATCAAGGAGCGCGGGAGCGCTCCGAAGGCAAGTATCTGTCCAATGTAGAAAGAGCCTGAGGGACGACCGCACTACTTATACTTTGAAATGGGTATGCGAAAAATTCAATGCGCTTTTACGTATATTGCATTAGGTTTTACCATATAACATCTCACTCTTAATCGATAGCCATTTCATTGCTTTACTCAAATCAAAAGATTTCATGTCAAAAGGTGTTCTCATATTAAAGATATTAAATAATGAAAAATTTTATGTCTCGTTTCCGATTTTTCTCAATTCTCCATTTCTCATCGTAAGACTTCCGTTTTATATCTTACGACACTTCCGGTTGTCGTCTATCTTGCGCTTGTATTATCTACTAATATATACACACACATATGTGATCGACCTAACCTTATATATAACATGTCAGTATATTTATATTTTTTATATACAAATGTTGTTATCATAATCGTGAGATAGTTAATAACATATATATATATATACACACACACATATGTGATCGACCTAACCTTATATATAACATGTCAGTATATTTATATTTTTTATATACAAATGTTGTTATCATAATCGTGAGATAGTTAATAAACATATTTCAAAGATCTCAAGAAGTTGCTAGATTGTTTAGGTTAAGAACTTATTCTCAGCAATCTAAGAAGAAGAATTTTTATCTATCTATACATCATCGGGGTTTTTTACATTAGATAAGTATTTTAATAAATTTGTTAAGTGACTATAATCATTTAAAAAAAACTCATACTTTTTGTGATTTTTTTTATTACAGTTACAGATTTTATGACTTTTTGAAGTCATTAAAAAATAATGTAAAGTAAAACCAGGATGCATTCTAGTGAAATTTTTTATTATCAACTTAATAATACAAAGCTAATCTATGAATCCAGAATCAATATGAAAAAAAAGCTGGAACACGAGTTCGTGAAATTTATTTTATAAAATATAAGAAAGTATAAAATAAGGCAAGTATAAGTTTTTTCCTGGAATATATAAAAATAAAAAGAATTATTTTCATATATGACTTCACAATTAATAGTATTGTTAATGAAAAATGTTATACTAATTTTAGATGGAAGATATCACCACATTCCAATGATTCGTGGTAATATGTATGGAAGGCATACTGCTGGTGATGAATAATGATTCCAGTGTTAGTACCCAAAAACCATACAAAAGAGAAAGCCGTAATACAATAGATTATTCTTCGTTATCGGATAATCTGACAGATGTTGACAAGGATGATCTTACAACTGTGTAAAAATGCTAAGAAGGCGAAGACACAGTTTGAGAAGGTCTAGAAAGAACGATATGATAGGTTCACAACTTCCCATTTACAAGGTATAGAAATATCAAGATGTTTTATATTTTCTACTATAAAAGAATGTCGAGAAAGCTTTTTTCTCTCAATGATTCTGAGTTCACAAACTTTTGTTTTTAATTTTGCAATAATATAATTAATTTCAAAATAATATAATTAATGATTGGCTTATGGTGAGGGACGCCAAATGTTTCAGAGAAGCCATCTGTTCTGTGAATATATAGTCCATGAAACTATAATATAAATTTTACTATAATGGCTACTTTTTGAATCTGCAACCAATATTTTAATTTGCTAGTTGATTGTGATGCAGTAGTATGATTATTAGATCTAGTATTTTCATCTACTTCAAGAAATTTAGTCAATGTCCGTGCAAAGTACTTTTTTGGAAAGCGATTATATATCAGATAAGTTTAAACGTTTCTTTTCGTTTTTAAACTGTTCTTTTTTCAAGAGAATTGTTGCTTTGTGTATTGTTTGTTATGTTTCTGACTAGTAGATCTCTTGAAGGCATTAAAATTCTACATGGTTTTAGCCGGAAAAATAAATATAACTTAAAAAAAAAATAAAAAATAGATACTTTGTGAAAATTTTTTTCATTTTCAGATTATAGAATTTTCTCACAGACTTTGACATCTGGAACAGATTCTTATCAAAGGAGCAGCACCAGTAGTAATACCAGTAACTTCTCATTACATCGGCAAAGTCTTCATAGGCTACAAGTAATACAATTAGACAGACTTTTAGGAGGTGGAATAGAAACAGGATCTATTACAGAAATCTTTGGAGAATTTAGTTTTAATAGATTATCTAGTTGAAAATCTAGGTGAAAATAGTGTGCTTTTTTGAGGGATTGGAAACTCACTGATAACAAACTCAAAAAAAGAACGTAGTGATCTGCCTGGTACAAGTGTATTATTGTCAAAAAGTGACATCTAATCAGTGTTTTGCGTTAAATTAAATAAAGTACTAGTATGATGTGTTACATGATGAAATAAAATCAATATTTATAATTAACAATTTAAATAAGTAGTGTAAATAAACAGTGTTATAACCAAAAATAAATAGTGATCTTCCCGATACAAATGTATTATTGTATCACTGATAACAAACTCAAAAAAAGAACGTAGTGATCTGCCTGGTACAAGTGTATTATTGTCAAAAAGTGACATCTAATCAGTGTTTTGCGTTAAATTAAATAAAGTACTAGTATGATGTGTTACATGATGAAATAAAATCAGTATTTATAATTAACAATTTAAATAAGTAGTGTAAATAAACAGTGTTATAACCAAAAATAAATAGTGATCTTCCCGATACAAATGTATTATTGTATTGTCAAAAAGTGATATCTAATCATTGTTTTGTGTTAAACAAAATAAAGTACCAGTATGATGTATTACATGAAATTAAATCAGTGTTTATAATCAACAATTTAAATAAATAAAAAAATAAAATAAAAAATAATAAATAAAATCAACTTAATTTAACTTTTACTTTTTAAATTTGAGTTTCAAATATTTTGAGAGTAGCTCAAGTGTGTATTCATAAATAATATAAAATCTCTCTCTTCCTCTCTCCCTATCTATCAATATCCGCCAAACTCTGTACCAAAAAATTTAATGAGAAATTTAACAACACAATTTTTGTACAGACCTTTTATTTCTTCGAATCTCATCTATTCAATAAGCACTCTCTGCAAATGGTAATATTTTTTTCATGACTGTACCAATAATAATATTGTTAATATAAAACTTTCTACGAAAGTATAAAATAAGGCAAGTATAGATGTTTTTCTGTATAATCTAAAAAATAATAATATTTATGATTTTTTAAAAGAAATCAAATAAATACTAGTGAAAAAGTCTTTTACTTCTTTGAGTCATTGTATGCTGAACAAATTATATGTTAGTAAGTACATTCAAATTGTTCACTGCAAATCAAACAAATGAAAGTTGTGAAATCAATTATCGATAGTCAAGTAATGAAACAACTCTCGGAAACAACTGTGTGACTGTTCTCAGAAATGTATTAAAATTTGTTCATCCTTCTATACAAATTAGACACAAGAAAGAACTGAAATCAATTTATTGTAGTCAAGTACCTATAAGTTAACTTGACTGAATAATACAACTTTTCGTACCTACTCAAAAATATTCAGTCAGCGGGCATAAAGTACTACTTAACGCCCAAGAAGCGTAATAGCTCCCATACTCCTACAAAACTTTATAGACGCACTTTACACCCGTGTGGGCAAAAATTATTTCAATTGTATAATATGTAAGTACATTCAAATTGTTCATTGTAAATCAAACAAACGAAAGTTGTGAAATCAATTACCGATAGTCAAGTAATGCAGACAACTCTCCGAAACAACTGTATGACTGTTCTCATGTTCAAATTTTGTTCATTCTTCTATACAAATTAAACACAAGAAAGTACTGAAATCAATTTATTGTAGTCAAGTAACCATAGGTTAACTTGACGGACATAATAGAACTTTTAGTACCTTGCGTGTAAAATTACATTTTACGCCCACGTTGTAACTTCAAAAATATTCAGCCAGCGGGCATAAAGTACTACTTAACGCCTAACAAGCGCAATAGCTTACATACACCTACAAAACTTTATAGAACCTACGCACTTTACGCCCGTGTGGGCGAAAAGTATTTTAATTATATAACTATTATGCCTTCCTTTTATTTCTAAAATTCATAAGAATTTTATCATATATTTATGAATAGTCAAAGCCTATATAAAAAAATTACATAGTTACCACCACATCCCCATTTTTCATTATTCTTTCTCAATTTTGAAATTTCTATAATATCTTGGGAAGACAATAGAAGTCTATAGAGCTGCTCTAGCAGTGGTGGACCTCCAATCTCCCATACATACTTGGCGGGCCCGAAGGTTTGCAGTTTACCGGTGGGCTTTGTAAATGTAGAATACTAAATTTTTGCATAAATTCATTAACAATGTTTATATCTATAAGCCCACTATAAATAATTACATTGGCTCTAGTTTTTAATTGATACCGCTTTTACTTTCATTACCCAAAATATTTTTCCTTGTGTCCGTCTTTTTTAAGCGGAAATGAGATAAAAAATGCATATACATTTATAGTCTACTCAAAAGTGCTTTAGATTTTATTAACCATTTTGTAAGCCACCTATATTTTATCCTTTTCCCGTGTGTAAATATCATATGAGATTTCATATGAGATCTCATATGATATTCTCATGCGGGTTTGTACTTTCTATTTAAAAACAGAGTAATAGATTCAATACGGATCAGTATTTAATATGTAGAAGCAACCCATTTATACATTTTATCTGGTCTTTAAACATATGATATTTATATGAAAATGACCATGTCAACACCTTAAACTGCAAACCTTCGGGCCCGCCAAGTATGTATGGGAGATTGGAGGTCCACCACTGCTAGAGCAGCTCTATAGACTTCTATTGTCTTCCCAAGATATTATAGAAATTTCAAAATTGAGAAAGAATAATGAAAAATGGGGATGTGGTGGTAACTATGTAATTTTTTTATATAGGCTTTGACTTTTCATAAATATATGATAAAATTCTTATGAATTTTAGAAATAAAAGGAAGGCATAATAGTTATATAATTAAAATACTTTTCGCCCACACGGGCGTAAAGTGCGTAGGTTCTATAAAGTTTTGTAGGTGTATGTAAGCTATTGCGCTTGTTAGGCGTTAAGTAGTACTTTATGCCCGCTGGCTGAATATTTTTGAAGTTACAACGTGGGCGTAAAATGTAATTTTACACGCAAGGTACTAAAAGTTCTATTATGTCCGTCAAGTTAACCTATGGTTACTTGACTACAATAAATTGATTTCAGTACTTTCTTGTGTTTAATTTGTATAGAAGAATGAACAAAATTTGAACATGAGAACAGTCATACAGTTGTTTCGGAGAGTTGTCTGCATTACTTGACTATCGGTAATTGATTTCACAACTTTCGTTTGTTTGATTTACAATGAACAATTTGAATGTACTTACATATTATACAATTGAAATAATTTTTGCCCACACGGGTGTAAAGTGCGTCTATAAAGTTTTGTAGGAGTATGGGAGCTATTACGCTTCTTGGGCGTTAAGTAGTACTTTATGCCCGCTGACTGAATATTTTTGAGTAGGTACGAAAAGTTGTATTATTCAGTCAAGTTAACTTATAGGTACTTGACTACAATAAATTGATTTCAGTTCTTTCTTGTGTCTAATTTGTATAGAAGGATGAACAAATTTTAATACATTTCTGAGAACAGTCACACAGTTGTTTCCGAGAAGTTGTTTCATTACTTGACTATCGATAATTGATTTCACAACTTTCATTTGTTTGATTTGCAGTGAACAATTTGAATGTACTTACTAACATATAATTTGTTCAGCATACAATGACTCAAAGAAGTAAAAGACTTTTTCACTAGTATTTATTTGATTTCTTTTAAAAAATCATAAATATTATTTTTTAGATTATACAGAAAAAACATCTATACTTGCCTTATTTTATACTTTCGTAGAAAGTTTTATATTAACAATATTATTATTGGTACAGTCATGAAAAAAATTATTACCATTTGCAGAGAGTGCTTATTGAATAGATGAGATTCGAAGAAATAAAAGGTCTGTACAAAAATTGTGTTGTTAAATTTCTCATTAAATTTTTTGGTACAGAGTTTGGCGGATATTGATAGATAGGGATAGAGCGAGAGAGATATTTTATATTATTTATGAATACACACTTGAGCTACTCTCAAAATATTTGAAACTCAAATTTAAAAAGTAAAAGTTAAATTAAGTTGATTTTATTTATTATTTTTTATTTTATTTTTTTATTTATTTAAATTGTTGATTATAAACACTGATTTAATTTCATGTAATACATCATACTGGTACTTTATTTTGTTTAACACAAAACAATGATTAGATATCACTTTTTGACAATACAATAATACATTTGTATCGGGAAGATCACTATTTATTTTTGGTTATAACACTGTTTATTTACACTACTTATTTAAATTGTTAATTATAAATACTGATTTTATTTCATCATGTAACACATCATACTAGTACTTTATTTAATTTAACGCAAAACACTGATTAGATGTCACTTTTTGACAATAATACACTTGTACCAGGCAGATCACTACGTTCTTTTTTTGAGTTTGTTATCAGTGATACAATAATACATTTGTATCGGGAAGATCACTATTTATTTTTGGTTATAACACTGTTTATTTACACTACTTATTTAAATTGTTAATTATAAATATTGATTTTATTTCATCATGTAACACATCATACTAGTACTTTATTTAATTTAACGCAAAACACTGATTAGATGTCACTTTTTGACAATAATACACTTGTACCAGGCAGATCACTACGTTCTTTTTTTGAGTTTGTTATCAGTGAGTTTCCAATCCCTCAAAAAAAGCACACTATTTTCACCTAGATTTTCAACTAGATAATCTATTAAAACTAAATTCTCCAAAGATTTCTGTAATAGATCCTGTTTCTATTCCACCTCCTAAAAGTCTGTCTAATTGTATTACTTGTAGCCTATGAAGACTTTGCCGATGTAATGAGAAGTTACTGGTATTACTACTGGTGCTGCTCCTTTGATAAGAATCTGTTCCAGAGGTCAAAGTCTGTGAGAAAATTCTATAATCTGAAAATGAAAAAAATTTTCACAAAGTATCTATTTTTTATTTTTTTTTAAGTTATATTTATTTTTCCGGCTAAAACCATGTAGAATTTTAATGCCTTCAAGAGATCTACTAGTCAGAAACATAACAAACAATACACAAAGCAACAATTCTCTTGAAAAAAGAACAGTTTAAAAACGAAAAGAAACGTTTAAACTTATCTGATATATAATCGCTTTCCAAAAAAGTACTTTGCACGGACATTGACTAAATTTCTTGAAGTAGATGATTATATATATTTTCTTATTGCTATCTTGCAAACCTTGATGATATCATGTTATCTACGTAAAAAATCTGTATGTAATATTCTGGCTTATTTGTATTACTTTTATTCTTTTATATTATTTATTTATTAAGATTCGTCTTTTTCTATATCCGACAGATTGGTAGAACCTCCTTCATAATTAATGCCATACTTTAGATTGCTGTACGACAAAAAACTTCTAAAACTTTTGTCTATAATGCTTTTCACAATCAGACATACATAAAAAAAATAAGATTCTTCTTTTTCTATATCCAACAGATTGATAGAAGCTCCTTGATAATTAATGCCATACTTTAGATTGCTGTACGACAAAATTTCTAAAACTTTTCTCTATAATGCTTTATTTCATATTCAGATATACATAAAAAAATAATTCTTCCACATTTTCTATAAATAACCATAAATCTGGTACGCTGTAAAAAAGTTTCCACAAAGTATAACAATTCTTTAACTTAAAAGCTTTCTCGACATTCTCTTATAGTAGATAACTTAATCGTGTGTATATCATGTACTTACAGAGATGTGCTTTACTGGAGAGCATCATGTTTTTATATAACAAAAACAAATTATTTTACAAATCATACGTTCTGATACTCTGTAAAAATAAAAACAAAATTTCACAACGTAACAATACTTATTATTATATTAATAACAGTTTTCTACTATATAAATGTTTGCTACTTATCTGAATATTTATATTTTCATTTCAAAGTACAAATATACTTCTGATCTTGCATCTCACTATTCCGTGTTTTAATTTTTTGACAGACTTCTGTAATAATATTGTAAGTATTTGTTAATGTTTGTTGTTAAAAAATAAAACCAAATAAACACTTGATGTATAAATGTTAATTAAAAGTTACACAAGTTTTTGAGTGTTGCAAAATAATAACATACATATACACTGATATAACCTATTTCACAAACATCAACAAAATATAGAAGCAGACGGACACACGATGAAGAGCTACGTGTGTGTATATATATATATATATATATATATATATATATATATATATATATATATATATATATATATATATATATATATATATATATATGGGTCGTTCTTATACTTTTGGGTCATAACCGGTCGCAGGGGGTCAACCGTTTTCCTCTCTGATTTTTCCTGTGAAAGTAAGACTCGTGAAGTTAGCGAAACTAAATTATAATTATAAATATCAATATTTTTGATTAATCTTTAATCCAATCGATTCATCCAGTTTTGCCGAATTAACCTCCGCAATTATTTTTATTTGCGTATTAATAGTTTAAAAGTTATTTGCAAACAAAATATTGCATAGCGGGCGCGGCGCTAAATTAAATTAAATTATTTTATGCGATATATGTTTAAAAATTAATTATTATAAAAATACGATTAGAAAGCTCCGTTCTTGCGGATTATGGTAATATAATAAACGTTGTGATTTTTTATTACGATTAATAAATAAAAAATATTTTCTTTTCATAGATAAATATAGTTTCATTTCCTAGTGACTTTTCCTAGTGAGTTTTGTAGACGCAAATAGTACATTTCGACACGGGTGGGGAAGTCGATTATTTAGCTGATGTGACTTTTTGCACGAGCGAAGCGAGTGCGAAAAAGTCACACCACCTCAATAATCGACTTACGCACTAGTTTCGAACGGTATTTTATACCACGAGCGCCGAAAAATCATATCAAAGTTGTGATTTTGAGGTTAGAGTGGTATAAAATAATTTATAGCACTGTGTGACCTAAATCCGCACTTAAGTCACGGCTAGCTGTGACTTAAGTAGCCCATTATTACACTATGAAATAATGAATTTACTTAAGTCACATGCACGTAATTAACGCCAATTATCTACCAAAACTATTCAAAAATACGATTTTACATATAAGAATGAACAGGAAAAGAAGTAAAATTTCGTTAATAGTTGACAAACCACAAAGAATAAATAAAAATGATGATAATAAGGCTTGTCTATATTATAGGTTAGTTTCATCTGCTATGGGATAGCAGACCGCGCGCTTTTTAAATATTCAATATTAAACTGTATGGATTTTAGTTTTAAAAGTCTTTCTCTTTAATGACATAACGTATACAAATCTTTCACTTTCATAAACTTCAACTTATTGTTAAAGATACAAATCAAATTGCCAAGAATCTAGTTTTATGATTTTTTTATCTATATATTCAATATTCTAGATTCAATAATAACCATATTCTATATCAGGTATTCTATTATTTAAATAACGTTTTATTAATTTTTTTCAGGGCTGCGCCCCCCCCCCCCCTCCGCCCCACACTTCTCCCACCCCACTTCCAAGTTCCAACTATCATTATAAATAAGCACAAATAAATAAAATAAGAATATGGCGGATTTATGTCACGCGAGCTATAAAATAGTATACGATACTCGTGACTTAAGTGGCTCATTATTACACGGCGTTTAGCACCCTCGCTGCGCTCGGGCGCCAACCTCACGCCGTGCAATAATGGGCCACTTAAGCAGTGTTGGGCCAGCGATTATTTCAATCTGCACCACGCGGCTAACTTCAGAGCGCACCGACGTTCTCGACGCTATCTCCCTGCAGCGCCAGGAGCGTATGGGGCAAATCGGGATCGCACTCTCAGAGCGGGCGTGAGCAGGTTAAGTTTTTTTATACTCCAATTTAAAGAAATTGCAGTGATGATGTTTTGACATTATCAGTGTGCAAAAATACGTTTTAGCAACGACGGAGAGAAAATTAGATAAGTATTACTTATTATTTAAATTATTTTGTGTATTTGAATAATAATTCTGAAAGCAATATAATACTTTTGCATAATTATTCAAATAATCAAAACATTCTTCAACCGATATAAATAATTTTTAGAATAGATGCTTTGTGTGTATATCTTTTCTTTTATTTTAGAAGATTGTACATTTGTAACGCATATGGACAAAAAACTATATAAACTGAATGAAGAAGATAATACGGATGTGCATTGAGTTTACAACTGTGCTCAACCATCAAGATTGTTAATCAGTTATAAAAAATAGTTTTGTGGATAGTGAAGAAAAAAACATTAGAAACAAGAAGATCAGTACGTAAATCAAATCAATCACCAAGTGCAGTTGCAATGTCTACAAATTACAGTGAAAAGTATAATTTATTTATACCCTGTGCTGTGTTAAAGCAACCTCTATAAAAGAATTTTAGAAACTCATAAATGATGCAGCTGACTCGTCCAAAACATCAGTCTTAGATTAAACTTTAACATACAAGAGTTTTTGTCTTTACTTTTTGTTTAAAATAGAGGAACGTAAATCACATGTACAATATATACTGTGTGCGCTACACATTATGGCATATGTAGAATACTAAATATGTTACAATGGTATCCAAACCGATAATGAAAGGTACATCTAAAGTGATTAAAAAATAACTTTTATAAAATGTGACTAACTAAAACAAAACACTAGAAGAAGATATTTTCATTGTATTAAATATCTATCAAACTTGGAAATGTGTTTGTGCGTGCTTCTAATCATCCACTGAAATCCTTTAAATGCAAAGAATAAGCTTATTTGATTACTTTTTTATTTATTGAAGACGCAACTGGCTTAGTTAGGTGATTAAAACTTATTATTCATATAATGAAGACTCGTTTACAACTACTGGCTTGGATTAAGCATTAGATGTCAAGAGCTTGTCAAAAATGTAGAACCATAAATCAGTTAAATTGAAATGGCCAACGCCAAAGGAAGCTGTATAGTGTAAAATCCGAAACCAGACATAAAATTTTTCACTATTTAATATCTTTAATATGAGAACATCTTTTTACATGAAACTTTTTGTGCAACATAGTATAGCCACATAGCATGTTATTATTTTAAATTTAAGTTAAATAAAAGCGATTGACAATTGCGGTAAATATTAGAAATTCTCGGTCAGGCATTTCAATGTATATGTAGCACGGATCGCTCCTTCAGGCTTCTTCTATACTTGCCTTCGGAGCGCTCCCGCGCTCCTTGATTAATATTTGACGTATTCTCAATGAAAAAAATAAAACAGATTAAGTATGTTCATTTTAAATTACAGGAATAGCATTAAAAAGGTGTAGTACATATAATACTATGTTGGGCAAATGGATGATGGATTTCTCGCATACTATTTCTGAAGTAAGTTTAAAAAATAAATTAAATAAAATCTATAAATTATAATTTTACAAACAACAAGAGACTAATTTTAAAACAAAATACCAGAAGAAGATATTTTAACTGTATTAAATATCTTCAATCTATCAAATTTAGAAATGTGTTTTTGCTTTCAACTTATGGGTCTGAAGTTTGCATCGTTGGAATGCAACGAAATAATTTTTTACAATTGCTTAAAGTTATTAAACAATGAAAATTTTATCCAAACCTTCGTTATAAAGCTATTTTATACTATAAAACCCTAAATCTACACATAAAATTAATATTGATTAGTATAAACTTGAAGTAAAATGGATTATTTTTTTATTTCGTTGCGTCCCAACGTTGCAAACTTTAGACCCATTTCAACTTGCTCTGGAATCATTTAAATAAAACTTTATTCAAATCACAACTGGCTCACATAGTTGATTTTAAACTTATGGCTGATAAAAGAGACCCGTCTACAACTCTGGCTTGGATTACAAGAGTTTATTGCTTTACATTTTGTCGCAGAAGTGGAACGATAAATCAGTTTAATTGAAATTAAAATTATGAACATTATTTTCAAAAGTGCAAAGTGAAGTCATCAATGTACGTATGGTTATGAGCCTCGCATTGTGGTTTGGCAAAAATACAATTATTGTTTTAGTGACTCAGTTGTGGCATATTAAAATAAAAGTATTTTCAACAAACAATTATGTTGAATTATGTTGAATTACCAAACTAGCATAAGAACTGCATATATATGTAATAAATATAGAACAATCATGTGTAAGCCGATGATGAATTTCTTGCATTGTATTTCTAAAGTAAGTTTCAAAAATATAATTTCATAAAATATATTGGTAATTTTTTTCTTATACCTTGTTCTAAACATCATTTTACAAAAAAAAGGTAATTTGATTGGTAATTGTTATTAAAAATCTTTAATCAATTAAAAAAAATGATTATTCAATCACTTTTCATTTATTCGAGTCCAACTCGTTTAGTTGTTCAAACTAAATTTCAATGAAATATTCTATCATCTAGGGAGGTCATAGACCTAATGGCCCCTTTGATGCCAAAACCACCTAAAAAAATAAAATATAATTAGTCACATATACTAATAGGTACTATATCATAAGTAGGCACAATTTCTGATAAAATGGCCCGAGATATTTTTTGTAGACCAATTTTACTCAGAGATATTGCATTGTCAAAATTTTTGCTTTGGTGTTACTTTTAAAAGCAAGTACTCGACAAATTTTCATGGGACAAGGCCTAAAACACTCTAAATCCATCCAGTGTTCTACCTAAGAGATGGAAAGATCAAGTTTCCTGAAAGAAATATTTTTTTAATAGAAAAAACTACGTATAAATCATGAATTTTATGAATTTTCATGTTTTTTTATGGATTTTAAAAATACAAAAATTTTAGTTTCCAAAAATGTTACATTTCCAACTTTTAGATAGAAAACTGGATGGATTTAGAGTGTTTTAGGCATTGTCTCGTGAAAATTTGTCGAGTACTTGCATTTAAAAGTAACAATAAAGGAAAAATCTTGACAATGCAATATCTCTGAGTAAAATTGGTCTACAAATAATATCTCCGGCCATTTTATCAGAAATTGTACCTACTTATGATATACTATTAGTATATGTGACTAATTATATTTTATTTTATTTTTTCAGGATAATACGCCAGAATCAATTTTTAAAAACCATTAATATAATCTACGATTTTTTACAATTACTTTCAAGCACAAAAACTAGTAAAAGTCTATTATTTTTATGCAAGTTCTACGCAAGAAAGTGAAGGCACGCAGACATGCTATCCATAAAATTAATAATCTGATAATTTCCAAACCAAAATAGACAAGAAAAGCGAGTTCTATGCACAAAAGTGGAGGCACGTAGACGAGCTCATAATAAAATTATGAATCAAATATTTACTAAACCTAAGTGGGCTGCAAGTTCCACGCAGACAAGTAGAGACGCGCAGACAGGCTATCTATACAATGAATAATCAAAGAATGTCTAAACCAAAATAGGCGGCGGAAGCGAATTACACCAACAAAATCGCCTACTTAAATTTACAAATTATTTTATTGATAATTTAATTACTAGCCCATCTGCGCGACTCCACTTTTGTGCACGGAACTCGCTTCCCTTGCCTACTTTAATTATAGGTTTATAAATTATTTGCTTATTAATTCTGTAGATACCTCGTCTGCGTACCTGTATACTGGAGCTACAAACTCTATCAAAGTTAGTTGATAATTAGTTTTATGTAAGCCCCTCAGCGCGCCTTTATTTTAGTGAAAAACACTCGCTTCCCTTGCCTAGTTAGAATTAGAAATTATTCGATTATTGATTTTATAGGGAGCCCGTCAACATGCTTTTATTTTGGAGCAAAGAACTACTTTCCCTTCGCCTATTTAGGTCTACAAATTATTTAATTAGAAATTTCATTACGAGTCCGTCAGCCGACCTCCTCTTTTGGGCGTGAAAATCCCTTCCCCTACCTAATTTAGAGGTTTAAGAATGATTTAATTATTAATTTTATACGTAGCCTAGCTGCGCACCTTCGTTTTGAGCAACGAACTAGTATTCCTCGCCCAGTTTGGTTTATAGATTATTTGATGCGAACGTTATTACTAGCCCGTCTGTCTGCTTCCACTTTTCAATGTGGAACCCGCGTCCGAGTTCCATGCGTATAGGGGAGCACGTCAGACCACAATTGAAAGCAAAATATTTATTTCAATATTTCTTAACCGTAATTAGGCGGGGAATGCGAGGTCTACGCGTATACGGGAGCGCGTCAGACGTGTATAGCTGGCAAAATAATTATTTAAATAATTCTCCATCCCAAGTAGGCAGGGGATGCTAGTTCCGCGCGTATACGGGAGCACGTCAGACCACTGTAAAGCAAAATAATTATTTAAATATTTCCTACACCAGAGTAGGCGGGGAATGCGAGTTCCACGCTTATACGAGAGCGAGTCAGACCAACATAGAAGAAAAGTAATTATTTAAATAACTCTCAACCCCAAGTAGGCAGGGGATGCGAGTTCTGCGCGTATACGGGAGAGCGTCAGTCGTGTACACATGGCGAAATAATTATTTAAATAATTCTTAACCCTAAGTAGGCGGGGAATGCGAGTTCCACGCGTATACGGGAGCGAATCACACCACCATTGATAGAAAAGTAATTATTTAAATATTTCTTAACCGTAAGTGGGCGGGGATGCGAGTTCCACGCTTATACGGGAGCACGTAGGACGTGTATAACTGGCAAAACAATTATTTAAATAATTCTCAAACCCAAATAGGCAGGGGATGCGTGTTCCTCGCCTATACGGGATTGCGTCAGACGTATATACATGGCTTAATAATTATTTAAATAATTCTTAACCCTAAGTAGGCGGGGAATGCGAGTTCCACGCGTATACGGGAGCGAATCAGACAGCCATTGAAAGAAAAGTAATTATTTAAGTATTTGTTAACCCTAAGTAGGCAGGGGATGCGAGGTTCACGCGTATACGGGAGCGCGTCAGACGTGTATAGCTGGCAAAATAATTATTTAAATAATTCTCAATCCCAAGTAGGCAGGGGATGCGAGTTCCGCGCGTATAGGGGAGCACGTCAGACCACCATAGAAAGCAAAGTAATTATTTAAATAATTCTCAACCCCAAGTAGGCAGGGGATGCGAGTTGTACGCGTATACGGGCGCGTTACATACGTGTATAACTGACAAAATAATTATTTAAATAATTCTCAACCCCAAGTAGGCAGGTGATCCGAGTTATGCGCGTATACGGGGAGCGTCAGACGTGTATGCGTGGTAAAATAATTTGTTAAATAATTCTTAACCCTAAGTAGGCGGGGGATGCGAGTTCCACGCGTATACGGCAGCACGTCAGACATGTATACATAGCAAAATAATTATTTAAATAATTCTTAACCCCAAGTAGAAGGGGGATGCGAGTTCCACGCGTAAACGGGGGCGTGTCAGACGTGTATACATGGCAAAATAATTTTTTAAATAATTCTTAACCCCAAGTAGGCCGGGGATGCGAGTTCCTCGCGTATAGGGGAGCGCGTCAGACGTGTATAACTGGCAATATAATTATTTAAGCAATTCTTAACCCCAAGTAGGAGGGGATGCCTGTTTCACGCGTACAGGGGTGCACGTTAGACCACTATTAAAAGCAAAATAGTTATTTAAATATATCATAACGCTAATTAGGCGGGGGATGCGAGTTCTGCGCGTCTACGGGAGAGCGTCAGACGTATATGAGGCGTTTCGCCTCAACTCTCCCAGCGCGGCGCGCGAGCGTCAAATCATGCCATTTTCAAGTCGTGTTTACGATATCAATATGAATTTCAAAAAATTATGTGATAAGCGTTTCCGACGTATTTTTTCCTCAGCTTTCCAATGGTGTAAGTGGTTTCTCCGAAATTTTCCATTTTCACCCTCAAAAAGTATAAAACATACTATATCTCGGAAAGTATATTTTTAATATTTTTTTTTATCATCTAGATCGAAAGCTGAGCATTTTTTACGTCGGAAAGGATTTTTTGCAAAATTTGCTCGAATGTTTTTCTTAGAGAAACAGAACGCGAAAGAGCAGACGCAGCGTCTCCTTCGTGCGCGGTATGCGGCGCGCTGTACAGCGCGTGGACTAGATGTATTTCGCTCTCTAGTAACCTTATTATTTTTATTTATCATTTTTAATTCTTTATGGAATATCTTTTTGCACTTCGAATTTCACTTATATGCACGATTGACATTTTCATAGGTTATTTCGCAAAAAAAAAACTGCTGCCAATTCTTTGGCACTTAGCTTCCTCAAACTAATTCATCGTTTCCTAATTAAAAATTGAAATTCTGAAAATACATTTTTCATAAAAAGGAATGCTAAAGAATTTCAATAATACTTTGAACCGATGCGTCTTATACCAGTTTCTTGCAAAATAGTATATTACGTACCTATTTTAAAAAAAGCTTTGACAGACCACCAAGTTTAAAAAAAATTTAGATTAAAAAGAGATAAAAGAAGGGGCTAAAAATGGCACTATTAATACGTTTTGATATTTTAATTTACTACATTATATAAAAATATTAAAATGATAGTTCTCGAAAATAAATGTATAATATATATTCATATAGATAATCACTTAAAATTGCAACACAATATTGCCACCAACAAGTGTAATAAGTAACAGTTAAAATTTCAAGTCGATAAATAAATTATTTTTTGAGATATTAATTTTTTAAATATAAAAAAGTTTTCATTAATAACAAATGACAGAGTGAAGATATTTTAAATTTTAAATTTTAAAAAAGAAAATGTAGGTAATTTGAATACCTTTTAAGAGAAGTATATTATTTTATGTAATAATTACTATAAGATACGAAAAAATCAAAAAAACTAAAAATTCAAAATCGTTTTTTGGTTATAAACCAAAGAAAATCAATAAAATCCCAAATCCATCAGGGTACTTTCCTTTTGCCGCAAGACGAAGCGAATAAGCTTTACCCGACGAAAATCGGTTGATTAGTTTCGGAGACATTAAGAGTTGAAATATACACACACACACGCACACACACACATACATACATCCACGAAATCAAAAATCATCAAAATCAAATAATATACACATATACCACCATAAAACATCTTTTTGAAGACTTTTTTTTCGAAAATTTTTTTCACCGTTACAAAGCTTCCTCTTTGAGGAAGCAAAATGTAAGAGATATGCTTCAAGAGCACGCAACGTAGCAGGCCGCTACGCCTTACACACACAGCGAGGAGCTGGCGTTGTATGCCAGCGACTATGGGAGGGCGCCACGTCTCCAGCAGAGCAGCGCAGCGGACAGCCAGCCTTCTTCCCCTCTACCCCACTCACCTACCACATGAGAGCGCGAGTGACGCCGCTCTCTCTCTCTCTCGTGCCGAACGCCGAAGAAAACGGACGCATCGCTTTCGCTACTCAATTGTGCCACCAACCTACTCAGAGTCTCAATAAAGAGTTTTATTATTTTATATAAAGTATTTTGGGCTCCTTAATTCTACCCATCCAACAGGTTATAGGCTCAGCCACGCTGTTTTTTTAGACGGACTCAGAAGAAAGGTGGTAAGTACCTGAGTTTTGCGAGGCTAACCTACAAGCGCGGCCATGTTGAGTTTCTGACCGCATGGCAGTTTTTTTCAGACGCGGGTTTTTTTCAGACGAGCTAGTTAACGTAGAAGCGATTAATTTAGAATACGCGACAAATAGCTCTCTTGCATTAGAATAAATAAAATAACTAAGACTAACTAAATAAATTTAACATTAAGTATTCAGAATAAAATCTATTAAGAAGCAGAATCAGACGAGATTTTGACGGGGCGTGTGGGGTTTTTTAAGAATTGTGGTGCGCGCGTGAGAATCAATTAAGTGAGATGTGCATGTGGATCCAGGTTTAAACAACTTCATGTGAAAAATTCAGAAATTCGGAGGGAGTGCGAAAAATCGCTGTGACGTACATGCTGTGTGCACGTACGGACGCGCTCGCGCGGTCGAGCCGCGAAGAGAAAACCAGACGCCATTTTGTCTCAAATAAGTATTTTCTCTTAGACGGGCGCGCACACGCACACATACACAATTCTCAGAAGTAAATTTAGACGCGAGATAAAACACTGTAATGACGACATAAGGCGTAGAGGATACTGCCGTGCAGAGAATTCTTGCCTTCATGTAAAGTTGTTGCAACCTTGTGAATTATCGGGACTGTGTAAGTGCACGGCCAACTCTCTGACACTATTGGCGTCATTGCTGTGCGTGACGTCACGATCGGAGGGAGCACGAACGCGGAAACGATACACACTGGAGTAACGACTAGCTTCAAACTTACTAGACTTGCTGTGCGGTCTAGTACGGGGAGAAGCAATAATACAACTAAATAGATAAAAGATATTATTTTATACAGAATAAATATTTGGCATTCCAGAATCAAGAAGTTCAGAGGTTAAGAAGAGATACACAGAATGTCAAACAGAGGAGACAAAACACCAGAGAGAGACACTCAGCCCGGAGACGTACAAAGTAATTTGTTTTAATATATATATGTATAAATATTAAAATATAAATAAATAATTACCTCCATCTTACATTAAATAAAGTCATTTACACAGTGTAACAAAAATAATATTAATATATTACGATTATTATAAAGAAAACATAACGAGATTAATATTGATATTATTCAGAACAGAATGTAAATAATTAATATAAGAGAATCAGAATACAGATCTGTAAAATTGTTTTTTAATTCAGATTATTCAGAAAGACCAAATATTTATAAGAATAATTATTTACATGCAAACAGACGAGAACACAACATCTCCACATACGCCGCCCGGTCTACCACACCCTCCACCAATAAAGCCGTCAAAGAGAGCGAAGCATGACGTGGATGTGTGGTTTCGCGCAATGAAGGAAAACCATCAAGAAATGAAGGAGATGATGGCAAACATGAAAACTTTGATGGAGGGGCAGCAAAAGCTCATGGAGACGATGCTCGAGGTGGAAACGGCGAGAATCAGACGACTAGAGGTACCTCAACCCATCCATAATTCCACCACCGTAATCCCAGATGAAAATACTAATTCAGAATCAGAGAATAACAATACACAAACACCTCAAAACAGCATGATAGTAGAAATAAATGAAACTTTTAAAAACTTAACTCAGACGTTAGAATCGAATAAAAATAATCAGAAGGTTAACATCAAAAGAGATTATAAATTAACACAAAAGGTAGTTTTAAATGTGTGGTTAGATTACCTCTATTCAGAATTAAGAACAAATGAATTAATGGACATAGTTGATGATAATATAGAAACACCAACAAATTTAACAGAAAAAGAAATAGAAAAGAAAAAATTAGTAGTCAGAGATATCATCATAAATCATTTGGACGAATACTACCACAAGAAAATTTTGAACTTAAAAGATCCAAAAGAAATTCTAATTAAAATCAGAGAATCCAGAAAAGTAGAAGCAAACATGACAGCTTCCTCAGTCAGGGCTCAATTGTATCGTCTAAAAATAAATAAGAAAGAAAAGATAAACGAATTTTGTGATAGATTTGATACAATTATAAGAGAGTATGAGAGTTGCGATACAATTGTGCCACTTTCTGAGGAAGAGAAAAGATCAGCCTTTTACCAGGCGGTTTCAAGCGATAACTCTGAACTCCGTTCAGCCTATCTAATCAGAAGACAAACTGACAATAAAGAAATGACCTTAGAAGAAATAAAATCATTTCTTTTACAGCTGGAAGCAGAGAAGAAGAGCTCAGAGGAAACCAGAGGTCCCAGAGCGAATTTAATTCAGAGTACACCAGAGTGGCAGTTAGGGCCGCATGCCAAATGCTTTCGGTGTAATCAAAGGGGGCACATGGCACCGAACTGCCCGTTGAAGGCGCAAAACAGATGGTTCTGCTACTACTGCAATGCTGAAACCGACCACAAAGGCACTAACTGTCCCAACAAGGGGACAGTGCAGGCACCCAGAAGGTTTGATAACAATTATAATAAAGATTATACCACACAGAACAAAACAAACAATTACACACAACTCAGAGGTAATAAACATATCAGAGGGAGAGGTAATAACAAAGGCAGAGGTTTTGCTATAAGAGGTGGTGGAAAGGGAAATTTCAGAAATAGGGTTTTTAAAAGAGGTAGTAATCGAGGCCCGAGAGGTGCGTCACAAAACACCGTAAAGCAAGGAGCAGCAGCGTATATAGCAGGTACGACTAAAGATTTTAATAAACTAAAAACTCAGACACAGATAGCGTTCATAGCAGACTCAGGTGCTACCGATCACATTGTAAATAAGGGTATAATATTGAGCGATTTTAAAGAATGCACGGGAGAGGTAATCAGAAGCGCGAATAAAAATGATTTGGCAAATATAGAAATAGACGGAAAAGGAAATTTAATTGTAAGATCAAATATTAATACAGATGAAATAATTATTTTGGAAAATGTAATATCAGCAGAAAACATATCAGAGAATTTAATCTCACTCAGACGCTTTGCAGACGTAGGTTTAGGAATTTACTTAGATGATGAAATCTTAAAAATCTTTGATAAAAATACAAATGCTGAATATATTACAGGGAAGTATGAAAAACCAAATTGGATAATAAACTTAGAAGTAGAAAAACAAAGAAATAGTAAGAATGTAAATTCAGATTACGGAAAATATTCATGCATGGCTAGGTTCGTAACTTTGGACGAGTTTCTGCAACAATCTCAGACGGATGTCATGAACTTAGACTCAAACAAAGTATCAGAAGAGAATACAAAGATACTTGAGACAAGCACATCTGAGATTGGGAGGGAGAATCGAGAAAAACTCGTTCAAACAAAATCAAATATCAGAGGCCCTCAAACTAGCGACTTCGATTTAGATGAAAGAATTTTAAACAGAAAAATATATAACCTAGACAACATGAGCATAAATGAGTCAATGGAAATTTTGGAATATAATGAAAAATCAGAGGATAACAAAAAGAGCAAGTTGAATGAAGGTATGCTATGGCATATCAGATTAGGTCATGCTTCTTTAGGCTATCTCAAACAGATGCAAAAATCAGATGAAAAACTAAAAAGAATTAAATTTGACAAAGATATTATGGATTGCGAAGTGTGTATCATGGCGAAGATGGAAAAATTACCTTTCTCAGAAGACAGAACCAGAGGATCCAGACCCTTGGAAATAATACACACGGACACAATGGGACCCATAAAGCCAGCTTCATTTCCTGGTGGGAACAGGTTTATAATAGTGTTTATAGATGATCACACGAGATTTGCTAAAGCATACTCTGTGAAACATAAAAATGAGGCTGGGAATTGTCTAGAAAAATTCCTAATAACAATGAGAAATCTATTAGGCAAAGATGAAAAAGTCTGTTATATCAGAGCAGATAATGGAACAGAATTCATCGGAGGAAAATTTCCAGAAGTAATGGAAAAAGAAAAGATAGAGTATAATGTAGCACCACCACACACACCCGAATTAAATGGAACTGCAGAAAGATTTAATAAAACGCTACAAAATAAAATCAGAGCTTTAATGATTGATTCTGGCTTACCAGAAACCATGTGGATATTGGGAGTAGAAGCTGCAGTTCACTTGTACAATAGAACACCACATAAGTCGTTAAACTCAGAAACTCCAATAAAAATGCTAACTCCAAAAGGTAAAAATCACTTAGAGAAAATCAGAAGATTTGGATGTATAGCATATGCCAAAATACCACTAACCGAAAGGAAGTTCTCGGAGAGAGCAATTAAAGCTATAATGGTAGGGTACTCGCCAACAGGCTACGTCCTCTGGCATCCTTCAACTGGAAAATTCCTTCACTCCAGACATGTCAGATGTAATGAGAAACTGGTTTATAAAGATATCTATAAATATAATTCAGAAGAGAACAACAAATCAGAAGAAACAGAAGAATCTAAGGATCCAGAAAAAGGAATAGTACCAGTACACTCAGGAGAGAAAGAAACTCAAGCAGAAGAGATTCAAGAAAATAAACCAGAGGAAAAACAATCAGAAAAGAAACAAAAAGATGAAAGGCCAAAGAAGAGAAAAGCAGAAAACAAAGAACCAGACAACTCAGAAGCAAAGAAACGCAAACAACCTGGAAGAAATGCGAAGACCATGGAAAACAGAGAAAAATACATAGCAATCAGAAGAACCCAAATAACAAAACAATTAGAGGATACAAGCTTAAAATTAAACAATAAAGTAACAACATCAAATCTTGAAACAACAAGCGATAGAAACAATTCAGAGGATGAAATCAGACATGCTTTTATTGCAACCATCAATAAAGATCCAACAACATACTCAGAAGCTATGGAATCAAAAGACAAAAATAGGTGGTTGGAAGCTATAAATGATGAAATAAAATCAATGGAGGAAAACAGAGTATGGCAATTTGTTGATAGACCCTCTACAACAAAGGATGGCAAGAAGGTACACATAATAGATTCGAAATGGGTCTTCAAAAGGAAGACAGGAGAGAAAGGTGAAAATGTGTACAAAGGCAGATTAGTAATCAGAGGCTTCAAAGACAGAAATGTATACGAATTGAAAGAGACATACGCACCAGTATCCAGATTAGCGATAATCAGAGCGGCGTTAGCCATAATAAATAAATACGACCTAGAGGTATTTCAGATGGATGTCAAAACCGCTTTTCTGAATGGAATACTGGAAGAGGAGATATACATGGAGATTCCAGATGGTATAAACTGTGATGCAGAAATCAGAAGAACAAAAGTATGCAAACTACAGAAAGCTCTATATGGTCTGAGAATCAGTCCAAAAAGATGGAATGTAAGGTTTTCAGAAGAAGCACTAAAACTAGGATTGGAAAAGGACATAAATGAACCATGCCTGTTTACCTGGAGAAAAGATGGAAAAGGAGTTATGTTAATTCTATACGTAGATGATATACTACTAGCAGGTAATGACAAACAAAAATTAGAAGAAATCAGAGAAAAACTAAGTCTTGTATTTAAAATGAAAAACTTAGGAGAACCAGAGAACTTCTTAGGAATGAGAATAATCAGAGACAGACAAAATAAAACCTTGGCATTAAAACAGACAGAATACACAGAGAAAATCTTGGAAAGATTTAACATGACAGAATGCAAAACTCAGAGAACACCCATGGTGACAAGACAAGTTAAAAATAGAGAACTCAGAAGTGAAGAAAACTCGAACGAATCAGAAGAACCAAAAATAAAAACCAAAGCACCATACAGAGAAGCCATTGGAAGTTTATTATATCTGGCAGGAGCTACGAGACCAGATATCGCATTTGCAGTCAACTATTTATCCAGACGACAAGTAAATCCAACAGAAGAGGACTGGAAAGAAGTAAAAAGAATTTTCAGATATCTCAAAGGAACTTCTGATCTTGGGTTGACATACAGAGCAAAAGACGAACACCTAACGGCTATGACAGATGCAAGCTTTAGAGATTGTTCAGATTCATCTTCCACAGGTGGTTATATAATAAAACTATTTGGTGATACAATTATGTGGAGAAGCCATAAACAGACGTATGTGACACTGTCAACTTGCCAAGCAGAGTATCTTGCCATGAGTGATGCATGTCAAGAACTTGTATCGTTAGATAAAGCAATCAGAGATATAACAGGCAAAACCATGTATCCAGTCACAATATGGTGCGACAATAAGTCAGCTATTGATTGCACTCAGATGGATGGCAGTCACAAACTGAAAAACTTTGATGACGATCTAGAAACTATCAGAAGTAACTTAGAAAATAGAGAAAAATCAGGGAGTAAAAGTCATATGGCAGTCACTCACGGTGACTATATAAAGTCATGTGTCTCAGAAGGAAAAGTAACAGTCAAATGGGTTTCTACTAAAGAAAATGAAGCAGACATAATGACTAAACCACTTCCCTTTGATACTCATAAATATTTAAGAAATAAAATAATGAATTCAGAATAGTTTAAAAATCAGAGAATCGGCACTATACACTAATACACATAAAATATAATAATAAATATAAAATCAGATGGATATAATATATATATATATATATATATATATATGTGTGTAATTTTCTTCATTTCAGAGATGACTCCAAACAACGCAAATGAAGGACATATTCCTTAAGTTTTTACCAGATGTAAAGTTTGTTTTTTTGATAATATAAATAAAATTCAGAAATTTATCCAGAGTAATTAATTTATTTAGATTGAGTTTAATACGTACAAATATATATACACATATACAAGACTCAGAGTATAATTCTATAATATAATCAGAATATACGATAATCAGAAGTTGCGTACCCTCGAAGGGAGGGAGTGTAAGAGATATGCTTCAAGAGCACGCAACGTAGCAGGCCGCTACGCCTTACACACACAGCGAGGAGCTGGCGTTGTATGCCAGCGACTATGGGAGGGCGCCACGTCTCCAGCAGAGCAGCGCAGCGGACAGCCAGCCTTCTTCCCCTCTACCCCGCTCACCTACCACATGAGAGCGCGAGTGACGCCGCTCTCTCTCTCTCTCGTGCCGAACGCCGAAGAAAACGGACGCATCGCTTTCGCTACTCAATTGTGCCACCAACCTACTCAGAGTCTCAATAAAGAGTTTTATTATTTTATATAAAGTATTTTGGGCTCCTTAATTCTACCCATCCAACACAAAAACATTACAATCAATTTGAAATAGCAGACGCAACGCTTCTCACTTACTTTTTACCCGATAGGTGGCTTGCGTATAGAAAATTTTTGCCCGAGAGTAATTTGTTGTATCCAATTATATAAGTCTGATGAATTTTCGATCTTTGTTATCCTTGAAATTGTTTAAGAATTTTAACGCTGTTTCCGTTATATTTGTGTTCTTCGTGTGTTTGCTGATTAAATCATAATTTATTTTTGGTTTATTTATTGCATTTATTTTCTCGCTACTGAAATGGATCCAGCTTTGAAGCTGAAATGCATAAATCCTTTTAATAAAATTAATCACTCTGTGCGTAAAAATTTGTCGAATTTTCCTTCAATATTTAGGAGTGCGTATCCCCTCGTATCAGAAAACGCGAAAATTTGTTCCAACTGTCAACTTCAACTTTATAAACATAAGTTAGATTTACCTTCATGCGATGCCAAAAAAGCTAAAATTGAATGTACTGATGAATATCATAAAGCAGGCGTGGAAGTTCTCAACCAATTAAAAAAAAAATTTTTAGAATCACCGGGTAAGGTAGATAAAATTCAGCTACTCACGCTTGCTCCTGATTTTTGGGCTCGCAGAGACTTAATCAGAGAGTTCGGTTGTACTGAGTGGGAAGCTCGAGAAGCGAAAAAGTTAGTAACTGAAAGTGGAATTTTTTCAAAACCTAAAAAGAAAAGGGGCAAAATATTTCTAGTTGAAAGTGTAGATTCAGTTAAACGTTTTTATGAGAAGGACGATATTAGTCGTGTAATGCCCGGATTAAAAGATTGTATATCTGTTAAGCAGGATAATGGTAAAAGAGAACATGTACAGAAAAGGTTACTACTTGGTAATTTACGTGAAATTTATTGTTTATTTAAAAAAGAGCATGAATCTGTTAATATTGGGTTCACTAAATTTACTCAATTGAGGCCGCCGCATTGTGTCTAGCGGGAAGCAGTGATACGCATAATGTATGCGTATGTGTACACCACGAAAATATCAAGCTGATGTTAAATGCTATTAATTTACAGAGTTTAACTGAAGGTACTCGACTATTTCTTAAAAACTACCACGATTGCATCCAAGCAATCGTATGTAGTAATGCTAGTTCGAAATGTTACTTGGGAGACTGTTTAGATTGCCCCAATATGCCTGTATTACGGAAACATTTGCTTGAATGTTTTGAGAGAAATGATATTTTTCAAATACAGTATGAGTCATAGCTTCAGACAGATCGTTGCACAATAGTATCTACAACTGTAAATGTTTATGAATTCATGAACATACTGGGAGAAAAATTAATAAAATTTAAAACTCATGACTTCTTTGCGAGAGAACAATATCTTTTCTTAAGCGATTTGAAAAAAAACCTTCAAAAAGGAGAATTCCTTGTTTGTTGTGATTTTGCAGAAAAATATGCGTTTATAGTGCAAAATTCAACACAATCGTTCCACTGGAACAATAATCAAGCAACAGTTTTTACAACAGTGGTATATTATAACGAAAATCAAGATCTTAAACATATAAGCATTGCTATAATTTCTGATAATCTAAATCACGATACTGTTGCTGTTTATGAATATCAAAAAATTATAATATCGTATTTAAAAAGTAATTTCATAGTCAAGAAAATTTATTACTTAACTGATGGAGCAGATCAGCATTTTAAGAACAAGTCTACCTTCCAAAATCTTCTGTTTCATCAAAAAGATTTTGGAGTTCCTGCTGAATGGCATTTTCATGCAACAGCGCACGGTAAAGGTGCGTGCGATGGTATAGGCGCAAATTTGAAAAGAGGGGCGAAAAGAGCAAGTCTTCAACTCTCTTCGAGTAATCATATTTTAACACCAGAAGACCTTTACAACTGGGCTTTACGTAATTGCAAAGAAACTAAAGTTTTTTACAGCACTAAAGAGACCTATGAAAAAGCCGTTTTGAAACTAAAATCAAGGTTAAGTAAAATTAAATCTATACCAGGAACTTTACAGTACCATGCCGTTATTCCAATGAATAAAACAACATTAATACTAAAAAAAACGTCAATGAGTTCAGAATATCAAATCTTCCCTAAAAAACTCGTAAAACAAAACAAAATAAAATTATCTACTTTAAAAAAAAAGAATTATTAATATAAATACTAGTTTATTGTTGCTATTATTAAGGAAATCAAAATTTTAAGTGGTTGTTAGAGAGCGAAATGCATCTAGCCCACGCGGTGTACAGCGGGCAGAAAACCGCGCGCGAAGGAGAGGCTGCGTCTGCTCTTTCGCGTTCTGTTTCTCTAAGAAAACATTCGAGCAAATTCTGAAAAAAATCCTTTCCGACGTAAAAAATGCTCAGCTTTCGATCTAGGGGGTAAAAAAAAATATTAAAAATAATCTTTTCGAGATATAGTATGTTTTATACTTGTTGGGGGGGAAAATGGAAAATTTCGGAAAAACTACCTACGCCATTGGAAAGCTGAGGAAAAAATACGTCGGAAACGCTTATCACATAATTTTTTGAAATGCATATTGATATCGTAAACACGACTTGAAAATAGCATGATTTGTCGCTAGCGCGCCGCGCTGAGAGAGTTGAGGCGAAACGCCTCATATACATGGCAAAATAATTATTTAAATAATTCTTAACCCTAAGTACGCGGGGAATGCGAGTTCCACGCGTATACGGGAGCGAATCAGCCCACCATTGAAAGAAAAGTAATTATTTAAATATTTGTTAACCCTAAGTAGGCAGGGGATGCGAGGTTCACGCGTATATGGGAGTGCGTCAGACGTGTATGCATGGCAAAATAATTATTTAAATAATTCTTAACCCCAAGTAGGAGTGGGATGCGATTTCCACGCGTATACGGGAACACGTCAGACCATCACAGAAAGCATAATAATTATTTAAATATTTCTTAGCCGTAAGTGGACGGGGGATGCGACGTCCACGCGTATACGGGAGGGTATTAGAAGTGTATAACTGAGAAAATAATTATTTAAATAATTCTTAATCTCATGTAGGCAGGGGATGCGAGTTCCGCGCGTATACGGGAGCACGTCAGGCCACCATAGAAAGCAAAATAATTATTTAATCATTTCTTAACCCTAAGTAGGCGGGGAATATACGGGAGCGAGTCAGACCTGTATACATGACATAATAATTATTTAAATAATTCTTAACCCCAAGTAGGAGGGGGATGCGAGTTCCACGCGTATACGGGAGCACGTTAGACATGTATACATGGCAAAATAATTATTTAAATAATTCTTATATGGTTTTTTAGAACCAAATGGCAGTCAGATTAGAATATATTGTAGGATAGGACGTTAATGGTTCTACTGCCCATGTAGTTAAGAAAACAAATTGCAATTATTTATCCAACGTTTCGGACGATTTACTTTCGTCCCTCTTCAAGGTCTATAAACAATATACAAATAGTTAAGAATCACATACTTAAGACGAATAATTTACAATGCTTTCCAACACATATCGTAAAAAACTATGTTTAAGTAGGAAACACATATCGTAAAAAACTATGTTTAAGTGACCACTAGTCAATATGAAATTATATGTAAGATTTCGTCGTATTTATACTAGACTATGCCACAGTATGAATCATGCAAGGGAGGCGGTAAGAGAGATATGCTATTGTTCAACGATGACACGACGCGTATATGTAAATGTGAACAGTATTATTATTCAAAACATAGAATGGATTTTATAGCTATAGTTTATAATTATTTATAAACGTTTTATATTCTGACTTTAGGAAATTAGTATCAAACGGTCTGTTTAAGCTATTATGTTGTGAGTGAATGTGGAGCATTTCTGATAATAATCTTTTCTTTAAATTTTGTTCCTGATCTAGAATTTTAATGTTATTGAATTCAATTTTATGATTTGTATTCGCTATGTGTTCATGTAAAACTGTTCTGTCTCTCTTAAACTTACAATCACTTGCATGTTCTTTAATTCTTACAATTAATGTTTGTCCCACGTAAGAAGCATCACAATTGCCGCAGTTAATTTTGTAAACAACATGAGCTTTTTCATTTTTTTGGTATTTGTCTTTTCCTAATCTAATTATCTGATTAAATGTATTGGAAATTGAGTTGATCATGATTAAGTTATTGTTTTTGCAGATATTTTTTAATTCAGAGTTAAGATATTTAATATAAGGAAAAACCAAAATGCGATTGTAATTCATATTCTTAGAATTACAGGTATTTTTGTTATTATTTTTAAATTGTAGCAAACTTTTATTTATGTGTTTATTTATAAAATAAATAGGATAATCGTTTTCCAATAATAAATCTCTAATTAGATTAAGATTATTCTCATGAAACTGTATATCAGCTAAGTTAATACATTTATCAACTAATGAACAAATTATACCAATTTTATTACTTACAGGATGGCGAGAATTACAGTTTAGAAATCTACCTGAAAAAGTTGGTTTCCTGTACCAGTCCATGGAAATTTTTTGTTTATTTTGAATAATCAGAATGTCAAGAAAACTTATTTTATTGTTGTTAGACCTCTCCACTGTGAATTGTAAATTATTATCAAAGCTATTAAATAAGTTAACCTTATAATCTATCATCCGCTCCGGTACACAAATAATGATATCATCCACATATCTATAGTAGAATGGCACAGGAAAGCAAATTTTTCATAAACGCTCGATTTTTTAAATCCTCCATAACCATATCTGCTAAGATCGGGCTTAGGGGGTTACCCATAGCAGCGCCAAAAATTTGTTTATAATACATATCATTACATATAAAATAATTATTATGGAGGATAAAACTAATAACATTGCTAAAATCGCTACAACTAAGTTTGCAAAAGTTATACAATTGATTCCATCGCTTTTCTAATGAGTCCAAAATTAAGTAATCCGCAACGTTTATGAACAAGCTAATAACATCTAAACTAATAATAGTGTATTCAGCAGGTACAGATACGTTTTCGATTTTTTGTTTAAGATCTAGGCTGTTATTTACATGTGCAGTCGGTCTTTTAAGATTATTAAAGAGAAATTTGGCTAACATTTTGGGTAAGTAATATGTGGGTGTGTTAATCGCAGAAATAATCGGTCTAACAGGACAATTGGTTTTGTGTATTTTTACAAGACCATAAGCTCTAGCTATTGTACATTTGTTTGAGATAGGTTGTAATTTTTGAAAGATAGTTGTGTGTTTTAGGTTTTTTATAAGAGCATCAGTGTTTTTTTCCAATGAAGGAAGAGGATTTTTCTTGATAATATTGTAATATTTAAAATCAGAAAATAGGTTGATCATTTTTTCGACGTATTTGTCTTTTTCAATAATAACAGTACTATTGCCTTTATCTGCTCGAGTTACTAAGAGATTATTTTCTTTGATTACAAATTCTTTTGAGCTTTTTAAGTCAATCTTAAGTTTTTTATCGAAAAAATCTAAACTAAATTTTTTATTATTATGTTTGTTTAATATATCGGTTATCTTATTTCTTATGTTTTTGGAATATTTTGGATCTACTGTTTTTTCATTTAAAAATATTCTAGATTTTTAATAATTTCTAGAGTATTCTTTTTGTTTAAATCGACATTAAAATTAAAATTGTCCCCAAGTCGTAATATATTTATAACGTACACAGGTAGTTGGAAATTTGACAAGTTCACTAACCATTTGTCATTAGACATAAGAGAACGAAATTCATTCATAATTTTTATTGAGGGTGTAGTGAATTCGTACACCATAAATCCTTTCGAGCATCATAAATTTATTGATACACCGACGTTTCGGGAATATAATTAACTCCCCTTATCAAGGCTAAACACAATGAACATACAAAAAATATTAAACATAACGGCAATTATAAAAGTTCTTGTCACATTAAAGAAAAAACTTTCCTATCCCTTACCATTCGAGGTGGTATATCAATTTACAAATTTATAAAGCGGCCATTGCGTGGACTCCGCGTGTCAAACAGTTTTTCTTTTTTACAATAGATTTTTAATACATCACCAACATTTGTAAAGCAATACCTGTATAATGAGAATATTTAAAAAAATTAAATTGTACTAAAGAAAAAACCCAAAATAAGAAAAAATAAGAAAAATTAAGTAAAAAGGCATGAAAATTCAAAAAACTTACATGTTACAAATCAGTCGTTTAGTCATAACGTCAATACGTCGTACGAATTCACTACACCCTCAATAAAAATTATCATTGAACGCGAGCAGCTTGGGAGAGCAATAACCTTTTGAATATACAGGCATTGGATCTGAACTATGATGCCAAATTGTGAAGAGGAGGCAATGAACTGCAGATATAAACAAAAGACGCAGCCTACGGCTATGATAAACACCGAGCGAACGTTGACATCTATGCGGATTTTGACATCTAAGACACGTGCGAATATCAATGCTGAATTATACTTTCTCACACAGAGTGATCAGGTTAATAACTTAGTTATTTTTCGTTTTATACAAACCGAAATTAGTATTACCGCAAAAAAATCGTTTATTCAACTTTCAAAAATTTTACATTCGATAACAAAAATTAACTGTGATATAGAGTTTTTATCCAAATGTAAGAAATATCACGTTTTTTCTAAACACATTGTTAGGCTAGGGCAGAATTTTAATTTTACATGCAATCCGAGTCAGAACACATATTTTCAAATTCTTAAAAATTTGGATTGTTATATTACAGACGTGTCTGATGAATCTAATAAATTACGTGGTGAGTTAGTTAACTGTGTAAATTCCTTTGCAAAAAAGAAATTACATTTGTCACATACAGATGCAGTTATTATGAGTAAAATTTCAGCTACTGACAAATTTGTTAAAGATAACAAAAATATATTATTTACTAAAGTTGACAAGGGAAATGTTACGATTGCAATTGACAGGGAAAATTATAATAAAAAAGTCCTTGAAGTTCTCTCGGATGACAGATATTATAAGCAACTTTCCAAAAGTCCACTTAACATTCTAAAAAAGTCAGTAGATTTATTAATAAAAAAGTGGATTAATCGTGGCGTTTGTGACCTTGATTCCAGCTTTGACATTTTGAAAACAAACAATAACAATACAGATCTAGCGCGTGCATATGGCTTAATAAAGATCCATAAAAAAGATTTGCCAATCAGAATTATTGTTTCGACGGTTAACTCGCCAACGTATAAACTTGACAAAGCTATTTCTACGTTTTTTATAAAGTATTTGCCGAAACCTAAATCCTCACTTAAAAATAGTTACGAATTATTAGATTCTGTCTCAAAAATTAACGTACCCGATAATTGTAGATTAGTTTCTTTTGACATTGTTTCATTATTTACTAACTTAAATATTGATTAGTGCTTACGGGGATCAGACGTAAATGGAAATATTTAAAGTGCAGAATTAATTTAAGTTTACAAGAGTTTCTTGATGGTGTTCTTTTTCTTATGTCTTCTACATATTTTAAATTTGATGGCAAGTACTTCAAACAAATTCATGGGGCTCCTATGGGTGGTTTTTCTAGTCCGTGGTTTGGAGAGTTAGCTCTCGAAAGTTTAGAACTTCATTGTCTCAATGTCCTTAAAAATAGTGTTGTTTTCTATAAACGTTATGTTGATGACTGTCTATTGATTATTAAGGAAAATGATATAGATCGATGTTTATGTGAATTTAATGAGTTTAATGAACATTTGAAATTCACGATGGAAAATGAAGAGAATAAATCTATCAATTTTTTAGAAATGTCTCTAATAAGAGAAGGTAATACAATTATTTCAAATTGGTACAGAAAAAGTACTTATTCTGGTAGATTCGTTCACTTTGATTCGCATCATCCTTTATCACAAAAAAGAGCGATTGTTTATGGTTTGGTTGATAAAGCTATTAATTTATCACACAGTAGATTTCATGTACAAAATTTAAATATTGTAAAACAATTACTGGTTGAGAATGGTTATCCGTTAAAATTTATTAACGAGGGTATACAACGTAGGTTATCTTTTACAAAAAAATTACAAACTGACATAAATGATTCGAATACTGCAGATGATTCTAAAAAATCGCTCATCGTTATCCCATACGTCAAACATCTCAGTTACAAATTAAAATCAATTCTGTCTCGTAATAGCTATAAGGTTATACAAAAACCATGCAATAAACTTTCTAAATACATTAAATTAGGTAAGGATAATGATGATAATTTTGAAAAAAGTGGTGTAGTTTACAAAGTGAATTGTGCTGATTGTAAAATGTCATATATTGGACAGACAGGTAGACAATTACGATAACGCATTAATAAACACAAGCGTAGTGTTAAGAATGGTGACACCACGTCGGCTTTAGTCGAACATGCAAACTTTTAGAATCATAAAATAGATTTTAATAAGGTCAATATCGCTGATCACGAAAGTTATAAGAATAAAAGATTGTTTTCTGAGATGTTACACATTTATAGTACCAATAATAATATGAATAGACAGTTTGATACTATCAAACTAAAAAATTGTTATAAATCCACAGTCGACATTGTTAATAGATCAACCAACATTCGTAACAAACCTAACAAATTCATAAATTCTCGTCGGTTACGTAGCAGAAAGTAGTTTTTCATTGTGGGCACTGCGTTACTAAGTCAATTTCCTTACTAAATTTCTATCCCTACTACTTTATTCCGTATAAATAGCCCCGGAGATGCCCGTAACTCTTATTGTCTCTTTTGGACAGTGAGACTACATCATCCTGGGTAAAACAGCTTTTGACGTTATGACTAAACGACTGATTTGTAACATGTAAGTTTTTTGAATTTTCATGTCTTTTTTCTTAATTTTTCTTATTTTTTCTTATTTTGAGTTTTTTCTTTAGTACAATTTAATTTTTCTAAATATTCTCATTATACAGGTATTGCTTTACAAATCTATTGTAAAAAAGAAAAACTGTTTGACACGCGGAGTCCACGCAATGACCGCTTTATAAATTTGTAAATTGATATACCTCCTCGAATGGTAAGGGAAAAGAAAGTTTTTTCTTTAATGTGACAAGAAATTTTATAATTGCCGTTATGTTTAATATTTTTTGTATGTTCATTGTGTTTAGCCTTGATAAGGGGAGTTAATTATACTCCCGAAACGTCGGTGTATCAATAAATTTATGATGCTCGAAAGGATCTATGGTGTACGAATTCACTACACCCTCAATAAAAATTATCATTGAACGCGAGCAGCTTGGGAGAGCAATAACCTTTCGAAATTCATTCACCTGTGTATTATTTTGGTTAGGGGCAATAGCACTAGCGTTACATGAAGCATCACCTCTATATGTGTTTTTGATTAAAATTGGCTTATATTTTAGATAATATAAGTTTTCTTATTTTGTGTCAAGTTTCTCTTCAACCTTTCTCATTATAAACCTTAATTTGGTATTATAACATTGGTGATTCTTCTGAGTGATGTCACCATAATTACCAAATAATACGCGAGTTTTATATTTCTTAATTTTTTACTCTTCCTATTGTTAGCTTTTCTTTAAGATGGATTTAGAAAAAGCGCTTACTAAAAGATTGGACTTCAAACTTAGTTATATTTTACATTTAATTTTCAAAAAATTTGGTATTTGTATAAAGAAACTCTTCTGGAAATTTAATAGTCTATTATACGATTATAAAAAATCGTGTTGTCAATGTAGGTTCTTGATTAAGTGCAGATTTTACGATTTAATACCTATACATATTACCAATACCCACATAGCATGAAAGCTTCCCAGTGAAAGATTCAAGAAATATTCCAATGGAAGCTTTCATCAACCTTTTTAAAAGATAACTGAAACTTTCAGATAGATTCCATTGTAAGGTTTCTTGTAAGCTTCCCGGAAGGTTGAAGTAATATTACAATCAAGATTGCCAAATGTCCTTTCGACGAATATTACATGAAAGCTTCTAGAAAGCTTACGGGAATCTTACGTGAAATATTCCAAGAATCAATACAGGAATCATTCACGAAAGGAAACAGCAATATTACAGTAAGCTTTTAGAAAGATTACACTGTTATCTTTGTTGAAAGCATACGCTAAGATTGCAGAAAAGATTACCAAGACCTTGCAGGTATCAATCCAGGAATCCTTCACGAAAGGAAACAAAAATATTACGGCAAGCTTTTGGGAAGATTACACCGTTATCTTTGTTGAAAGCTTACGCTAAGATTGCAAAGGAGATTCCAAAATCCTTGCAGTAAAGATTCCACTGAACACAAATAGAACCTTTCATGAAAGGTGTCAGTAAGCGTGAATGAAAGATTACCGAAAAATAATGCAAAGAGCTTAAAGGAAGGTTCCGGCAAAACTTACCAGTAGCGTTACCTTTCAATGCTCCACGAAAGCTTCCCGTAAGTTTTCGGAAACCAACCAAAAAAATTCCAGCTATGCGATTCCGTAACATTCCATGAAAGTTTTTGAAAGGTTACCGACATCCACCATGAAACATTTTAAGAATCGATACTGGAGTCTTCCATGAAAGATAACTAGAAAGATTACAGTAAGCTTACTGAAAGATTGAACAGGAACATTTCTTGCAAATCTTCCGAAAAACTTTTGAGAAAGATTGATGAATGCGTTCCGGGAACATTCGACTAAACAAAAATGGAACTTCTCATGAAAGATTGCAGTAAGCATGAACAAAAGATTACCGAAAAATAATGCGAAAAGATTAATGGAAGGCTCCAGCTGAAGCTCTCAGTAGCAATACCTGGAAATGTTTCACGAAAGCTTTCCGTAAGTTTGACGGAATCAACAAAAAAGATTCCAACTATAAGACTCGCGTAACATTCCATGAAAGGTTTTGAAAGGTTCCCGGATCCTTACATGTAACCTTCTCAGAATCGATACGGACTCTTTCATGAAAAGTAATGAGAAAGGTTACAGTAAGCTTACTGAAAGATTAGAATGGAACATTTCTTGCAAATCTTCCGAAAAACTTTTGAAAAAGATTCATTAATACTTTCGGGGAAGATTCCACTATACATAAGTGGAACCTTTCATGGAAGATTACAGTAAGCATGAACAAAATATTACCGAAAAATAATGCGTAAAGCCAGTAGCGTTACGTTGCAATGTTCCACGAAAGCTTCCCGTAAGATTCGCAAAAACAACCAAATGATTCTAACTATTCACCAGAGTAACATTACACGAAAGCTTTTGAAAAGCTGACAGAATCTTTCATGAAACATTCTAATAATTAATACTGGAATCTTTCATGAAAGAGAACTATAAAGGTTACAGTAAGCTTTCTGAAATATTAAACTGGAACATTGATTTCAAATTTTCCAAAAACCTTTTGAAAAAGATTTATAAATACTTTCAGGGAAGATTCCATTATACCTAAATGAAATCTGCCATGAAAGATTGCAGTGAGCATGAATAAAAGATTATCGAAAAATAATGCGTAAAGCTTAATGGAAGGTTCCCACGGAACTTTCCAGTAGCGTTACCTTGCAATGTTCCACGAAAGCTTCCTGTAAGTTTTAGAGAACCAACCGAAAAAATTCCAACTATGCGAATCCGTAACATTCCTACCCACATAGCATGAAACCTTCCCAAAGAAAGGTTCAAGAAATATTCCAGCTGAAGCGTTCCTTAATCTTTTAAAAAGTTAACTGAAACATTCAGAAAGATTAAATTTTAAGGTTTCTTGTATGGTTTCAGAAAGGTTAAAGCAATATTCCAATCAAGATTGCAAATGACCAATCGACGAATATTACATGTAAGCTTCTGGTAAGCTTACGGGAATTTTACATGAAATATTCCATGAATCAATATACGAATCTTTCACGAAAGGAAATAACAATATTACAGTAAGCTTTTGGAAAGATTACATTGTTATCTTTGTTGAAAGCTTACGCTAAGCTTGCAAAACAGATTACAAAATCCTTGCAGGAAAGATTCCACTAAACCTAAACAGAACCTTTCATGAAAGATTACAGGAAGCATGAACAAAAGATTACAGGAATTTTTTACGAAAGAAAATAACAATATTACAGTAAGCTTTTGAGATGATTACATTTTTATCTTTATTGAAAGCTTACGGTAAGATTGCAAAACAGATTTCAAAATCCTTGCAGGGAAGATTGCACTGATCATAAATGGAAACTTTTATGAAAGATTGCAGTAAGCATGGATAAAAGATTAGCGAAAAATAATGCGATATGCTTAATGGAAGGTTTCCGACGAAACTTTCCAGTACCGTTAACTTGCAATGTTACACGGAAGCTTCGCGTAAGTTTAACGGAATCAACAAAAAAGATTCGAACTATAAGACTCGACCATATACAATGAAAACTTTTGAAAGGGTTCCGGAACCTTACATGAAACATTCTCAGAATTGATACTGGAATCTTTCATGAAAGATAACTAGAAAGGTTACAGTAAGCTTACTGAATGATTAAATTGGAAAATTGATTAAAAATCTTCCAAAAGCCTTTTGAAAGAGATTACTGAATACTTTCAGGGAAAATTCTACTAAACATCAATAAAATCTTGTATGAAAGATTGCAGTTAGCATGATTACCGAAAAATAATGGAAAAGCCTAATGGAAGGTTCCGGCGAAACTCCCCAGTCGCGTTCCCTTGCAATGTTCATGAAAGCTTCCCGTAAGTTTTGTGGAACCAGATAAAAAAATTCCAAATGTGCGATTCAGTAACATTCCATGAAAGCTTTTGAAAGGTTTCCAGAATCTTCCATGAAACATTCTAATAATAGATACTTGAATTTTTCATGGAAGATAACTAGAAAGGTAACAGTAAGCTTACTGAAAGATAAACTGGAACATAAATTGCAAATCTTCTGAAAAATTTTTGAGAAAGATTCATGAATACTGGAATCTATCATGAAAGGTAACCAGAAGGGTTACAGTAAGCTTAGTGAAAGATCGAACTATAACATTCATTGCAAATCTTCCGAAAAACTTTTAAAAAAGATTTATGAATACCCCAGGGAAGATTCTACTCAACATAAATAGAACCTTTCATAAAAGATTGCCGTGACAATAAGTCAAAGATTACTGGAACCGTAACATATTCTGGTAAGGTTCCGCGAAAGCTTGCCGTAAGTTTAATGGAATAACAAAAAATTCCACCTATGCAACTGAGCAACATTTCATGAAAGCTTTAGAAAGATTTCGGGAACCCTTAATAAAATATTCCAAAAATGAATGCTTTAAGGAGATGTTGGATACCGACATCATCTTCCAACGAATATACTTTATCAAAATTATAATAGAATGGCTATAAAATAATTCTATGTATAGTATTTAAATATAAGGAGGGCGTTAAAATTGTGGTTTTCCAAACAACTGTTTAAAAACTTTTTAATTAAAAATAATTTTAATGTTGATAAGTAGGAATCTGCATTTTTGTCATTTTGATCCAATTTTTCAACAATTATCTCTCATAATAGTACTCTCATAAGAATTGCCAAATGAATTCTGAGTATTGTATTTGCATAAAAGGAAGACGTGTTTTTCCAAATGAATGTTTAAAATTAATAATTAAAGTTAATATTTTCTTTGTTTAGAAATAGTACAGTTTGATACTAACGCGTGTACCTTTTCGCTTGTGTATCGAACAGTATCTTTTAACACGATGTGTACAAAGCTTGATTTAGCGTATGCTTTTTCATTCAAAAAACAAGCGTGCGCGAAGTCGCGCTTTGCGCACGGAGAGTCAAAATAATACAGATAAATTTCGATGCTAGTGCGTCAAAGTGATTTTATCCTAGTGTGGACGTTTGCACCTGAGCGAAGCTAGGGTGAAAAGGTCACACAAGGTTCAAATCACCTTCTCGCTCGCGTATCGAACCGTATTTTTGTATACGACGTGTACAAAGCTTGATTTAGCATATGCTTTTTTATTTGAGTGTGTGCGAAGTCGAGCTTTGCGCACGGAGTGTTAAAATTTATTCAGTATACGAATTTTATTTCTCCCTATTGACACTATATTTATTTCTCAAAGAGAAAGCGTTGTAATAGTGAAAATTTTCAAAACAGAGATTTTGATGAATTTCGATGTTTTTGAGGTTTCTGAGTCAGAATAATAGGTTTTAAAAAAATGTATGTATGTATGAATTTATGAAACGAAATTTTGTCCCCGGCATAACTCTTGAACGGATAGACGTAATGAGCTGAACTTTTGCATGCATCTTACGTATGTCTTAACTCAGAACTGATTAAATTTTGGAGTCAAATGAATGACAATAAGGTCTTATTTTGATAAAATAACAATTTTGCCAAAATTTTTTGTTTCAGAAATAATTTTCTTTTTAATTGGTTCTTCAGGTATAGAAAATGGATACCGATATTCTTAAAGTACAGTTAATTTCATTATAAATTATGTATTTATAACTACTCACGAGTTATTTTGGTCTTAAAATGTGATTTGAAAAAGCAACAACTTTTTCTAAATACATAATAGTTATATGAATTGTAAATAACTTTTTCGCCATTTCATCTTAAAGATGCATCTAATATAAACACATATTCTTGCAATATGTTTAATCCCCTCTCTTTTCATCTCTTTTGAGACTATTTTGAAGTTATTTTTGAGTTGAAAATATAGATTTGAAGATTTCATCAACTTAGAACAAAATTATGCTTTTTTAATGAATTGAAAAATTTCTTTATCCATTTATATTAAACATATATAGAATATAAGCAAATATAAATAAAGTAAATTTGATAATATTTTAATACATTTATAATTGATTTTATAATGTTTTAATTGAAACTTGATTTTATAATACCGTTTTAACTTTGAGGCCATGTTCAACTCAAACGTAGATCCCTAGCTTATCGGCACCAAAATTTTATTTTTTTTATTACATCTAAACACAAACTTTAGGAAAAAGCGTTGGATTTCCGTAAAAGAACGCTTTTCTCTGAAATTTTTGTTTAAATACGATAAAAAAAATAAAACTTAGGTGCCGGTAAGGTAGGTATCGTTTCGGTATTTTACATGGCCATTTTAAAGCCATTAATATTTTAGATGAATAATCGAAATAATAACATGTATGTTAGGTATGTATGTATGATATTATTTAATAACAATTAAATAATCGTAGATAGTGCACCTTGTTTGGATGAAAATGTTCCAACTCCTTCAAGCGAGCGATAGCGTAACGGATAGCATGCGTGCGTAGTAACCCAAGGGTTGTAGGTTCGATTCCCGGTTAGGTAAAAAAATTTTATGTAAAATTTTTTCTGCGATGAAAAAATTGCGATTAATATAGTAATAAATTCTAAATAATATGCGAGAATTGTAATAATAGTTATACTTTAGAGTAATGTATGTAATATGTATGGCTTTAAGTTCCAAAGTAATCTTTCAAGAACTTGAAAAAAGGTTCGTGAAAGGTTTCTTGAAAGATTACTAGAATGTTTCGTAGAATCTTTCTGAAAGATTGACAAATCTTTCACAAAGCTTCCAGTTATTCTTTTAAAAACTTGATGAAAGGTCCTGAAAAGTTTTCCGGAAATATTAATAGATTTTTTTTAAAGCTTTTGCCAGTAAATTGGGCAGAATTTTAAGCTTACAGGAATCTTTTATGTAAGCTTTCTGAAAGATTTCAATAAATCTATCAAAAACCTTACAAGGATCTTTACAGCTACCTTACTAAAGTCTTATTGGAAGATTTCCTGTAAACTTACCGTATCCTTTCGAGAAAGAATTGGGCGGAATTTTAAGCTTACAGGAATCTTTCATGTAAGCTTTCTGAAAGATTTTAATAAATCTATCAAAAACCTTACAAGGATCTTTACAGCTATCTTACTAAAGTCTTGCTGAAAGATTCTCTGTAAACTTACCGTATTCTTTCAAGAAAGCTTCCATAAAGATTGACAAATCTTTCACAAAGCTACCAGTTACTCTTTTAAAAGTTTGATAAAAGATCCCGGAAAGCTTTCTGGGAAGATTAATAGAATCTTTCCTGAAAGCTTTTTGTGAGAAAAAAGGGCGGACATTTTGAGCTTTCAGGAATCTTCCATGTAAGCTTCCTGTAAGATTCCGAATCTTTCTTGGAAGCTTTCATAAAACTTCCAGGAAGCTTTCATGCTATGTGGGTAGTACTAAGAATTTATCTTACCTTTTGATGCACTCCAAAAAAGAACATCGTAGTCTTCAAAAAATTATTAAAACAACAGAAAAAAGAATTTTGAATATAGAGATTGCTGATATCAATTTTCATAAGAAATTTCTTACGAAAAAAATTGCCAAATTTAAGAACGTATTAAACAAACACACGAATTCCTATTTGATTGATTTCTTTGCGAACTTTTATAATACCAAATTAAGGTTTATAATGAAGAAGGTTGAAGAGAAACTTAACACAAAATTAGAAAACTTATATTATCTAAAATATAAGTCAATTTTAATCAAAAACACATATAGAGGTGATGCTTCATGTAACGCTAGTGCTATTGCCCCTAACCAAAATAATACACAGGTGAATGAACTTCGCTGTTTTATGTCTAATGACAAATGGTTAGTGAACTTGTCAAATGTCCAACTACCTGTGTACGTTATAAATATATTACGACTTGGGGACAAATTTAATTTTACTGTCGATTTAAACAAAAAGAATACTCTAGAAATTATTAAAAATCTAGAATATTTTTTAAATAAAAAAACAGTAGATTCAAAATATTCTAAAAGCATAAGAAATAAGATAACCAATATATTAAACAAACATAATAATAAAAAATTTAGTTTAGATTTTTTCGATAAAAATTTAAGATTGAAAGCACAAAAGAATTTTTAATCAAAGAAAATAATCTCGTAGTAACTCGAACAGATAAAGGCAATAGTACTGTTGTTATGGAAAAAGACAAATACGTCGAAAAAATGATCAACCTATTTTCTGATTCTAAATATTACAATATTATCAAGAAAAATCCTTTTCCTTCATTGGAAAAAAACACTGATGCTCTAATAAAAAACCTAAAACACACAACTATCTTTCAAAAATTACAACCTATCTCAAACAAATGTACAATAGCTAGAGCTTATGGTTTTGTACACAAAACCAATTTTCCTGTTAGACCGATTATTTCTGCGATTAACACACCCACATATTACTTATCCAAAATGTTAGTCAAGTTTCTCTTTAATAATCTTAAAAGACCGACTTCACATGTAAATAACAGCCTAGATCTTAAACAAAAAATCGAAAACGTATCTGTACCTGCTGGATACACTATCATTAGTTTAGATGTTATTAGCTTGTTCACAAACGTTGCGGATTACTTAATTTTGGACTCACTAGAAAAGCGATGGAATCAATTATATAACTTTTGCGAACTTACAAGGAAACCGATCGAGGTGTCCGCCTCCGATTTTCCTGAATTTTTTATGTGTTGTAGAGGACCGAAAAATGAGAGACTCGCAATTTTTTTTATCGGCCCAATCCCTTATTAAAGGGGTGAAAATCGCCCTTAAAGTTTACCCCCGAAAACGGTTTTTTTTTAATATCTTAAGTTCTAATCGATATTTTGAAATGAAAAAAATGGAAAATATTTCTCCTTGAATTATGTAACCATCAAGTATAGTTTGGTCCTCGGGGGTGGCAACCCTTACTTTTTATTTTAGAAAAACCTTATTTTTTAAACTATTTCTGCATATAATATTTGCAATAAAATTAATTAATTATTATAAAAATCATTTTTTGGCTTAAAATAAAAAATAAAGTTTACGTGTTTCAGGGTTTTTGCAAATAAACACGTCATAAGGGGTAAACAACCCTTTAGGCACAAAATACTTTCAAACTATTAAAATTAATATTTTAAGTTATATATAATGCATAATTTATTTTTATTTGGGCTATTTTTTCTATGGGCCCAATTTCCTATTAAAGGGGTAAAACGCACCCCAAAAATCACCCCTAAAATAGGTTTTATCTGAATATCTTAAGTTCAGATTCAAATTTAAAATGAAACAAAATGAAAAATATTTCTGTTTGAAATGCCAAATTAGCTACCCTTATATTTTATTTCGGAAAAAATTTTTTTTTTAATTTATTTTGTATACAATATTTGCAATAAAATTAAATAATTATTATTAAAATTCAAAATCAAAGTTGACTTGTTTTAGGATTTTTTCTAATAACAACATTATTGGAGTTTAGCCCCTTGGGCACGTATACTTACAATTAGTACCTTTGAAATAAATATTTTGAGGTGTATGGTGCGTATAATCAGAATAAATAATCATGGATATTTTATTTATTGCAGATTGATTTGTCTATAGGCTCAATTTTCTATTTAATGAATAAAAATCACTGACAAAGAATTTGACAATTTCGCTATTTTAATGTTCAAAATATAATAGCATAAGATAAATAGAGGAATAAATAATTACATGACTACATTTTTATTATTTCTGCATAAATATTTGTATGCAGAAAAGCTTTTAAAAGCTGAGCCAGGATTAAAATTATTTTCATGGTATATTTTGCAATTAGTTTTTTTTTATATATCACTGCTTGATAATTATAGTTTACTTATAATTTTAGAATATTTATGTTTGCGTATTTAGGCATATCACATTATTTCATTTGTACTTTTTCATAAATACTTATTTTTAAGTAAATATTTTCCTGCTTTCTATTTATATATATGAGTAAGCGATTTTTTGTAAGCCCATCTTGTAAACATGCATAAGCAAAGATGACGCAAGTGAGCTTGGAGTCCACGGCTGCCCAAAAACGGATTAGTTAGTCAGTATATTTTTATCGGTTCTGTTGCGAGGTACAAATTTTCGAGAGTCCGCTATTTGTTTTTTTCCTACAATAGAATTTATTATTTTCTAAAAATCAAAGAATAGAAAAAATGAAGGTAAATTATCAACGTCATAAATTTATTATTGGCAGCATTCTCAGGGCTTCAGATACCAGAAAGTCCTGTTAATCTTGTTGAAATGGATTTAGCTGAAAAATCCGAAAATATTTTATACAACAGTATGAATAATTTTAATGCGATTGAAACAATGGAAGAAGAAACATTAGATTTTCAAGAGCAATTTAAAAATTATGAAGTACAAGCCATTGAAGATGACGCAATTTTCAATGAAAAGCTTCGATTATAAAAAAAGAGCAGTCGAATATTGGAGATCTGGTAAAACTAAAAAAAATCGCAGTATAGAAAGTGTTAAACATCGATTTAAATTAGTTAATTCAGAACGGCAACTGCGTCGATGGGCTAGTCAAATCAACAAAGGTGGAACTTACAAAGAAAAATGATATCAAATTTCTGAATTTGTTTTAAAAAATCTCAAAGAATCTCTCGAAGCTAGCCATATTATTCACGATATTGATGTACGTAGGTGGGCCTTAGAAGCTAAAAATAATTTAGAATTTAGTGATGTTAGATTCAAAGCAAGTGATTTCTGGCTGCGAAAATTTAAGAAAGCTCACAGAATTGTCAATAGAAAAATCAACAAATTTATAACAAAAAAAACTCTCAAGGACAAAGAAACTGTAAATCAAGAAGCCAGTAAATTTGTAGCCGACACCAAACTACTGATTTCAGAAGTTGGAACTAAAAATACCTACAATGCTGATCAAAGTGGATTTCAATTAGAATTACATACTGGTCGTACATTAGCAGAAGAAGGAACAAAGACTGTTGAATGTGTTGTGCAATCTGTTTCATCAGTAACATATAGTCATACAATATTTCCTACAATTAATGCTGCTGGAAAATTGCGCTCTCCATTATTTATAGTTTTAAAAGAGACTAAAGATGAATTTGGACCAATAATACAAAAAAATTTATTTCAGCCAGATAACGTATGTTTGATGGCATCTAAATCTGGCAAAATGACATCATGTGAGTGAAATTAAATAAAGTGTACTTGTATTCGTAAACTTGTAGCTTATATCTATTTTAAAGATTTTACTTGTAAACTTTTAATTTCAGTAGACTCATATTAAAAAAGATTTACAATAATTAGTAAATTATTTTTAAAATAAGGTATTTTAACGTAAACTCCGAAAATTATAAAAAAGTTCTTGTAAATTATCAATGAATTTCATTATTTATTTTTGTTAATTTGATTTCATGTAATAAATCGATATATATATATATATCTATATATATATATATATATATATATATATATATATTTATATATATATATATATATATATATATATATATATATATATATATATTTATATTTATATATATATATATATATGTTTTATGTTAGTTTCCAGGACATTCCAGATGTTTAACGTTGGTTTCGAGGACATTTGTTAGTTTTGGGGACAGTCCCTGAATCTACATATGTTTAACGTCAGTTTTGAGGACATCGGCCCCCATAAGAGACATTATTTCTTTAGTCACGTATAGGTATACAGAAAACATGGGGTCCTGGGAACTAACGTTATACAAGTTTATATATATATATATATATATATATATATATATATATAAATATGAAATTCTGGAAGTTTGAGGATTATATTCAGCACCCGCTTGGAAGTTTGAGGGGTTATGGGAAGTTTGAGGAGCCTCCTCAAACTTCCAATCTATATATTCAGCATCCGAGCGGAAGTTTGAGGGGTTTTCTAGAGTCTATTTGTCTAGAGTCGGTAACCTGAGGGTTATTATTTCTTTAGCCACTCTGACCGACCGGGGTTGAGCTCCTCAAACTTACTAGCCTAATATATATATATATATATATATATATATATATATATATATATATATATATATATATATATATATATATATATATATATATATATATATATATATATATATATATATATATATATATATATATATATATATATATATATATATATATATATATATATATATATATATATATATATATATATATATATATATATATATATATATATATATATATATATATATATATATATATATATATATATATATATATATATATATATATATATATATATATATATATATATATATATATATATATATATATATATATATATATATATATATATATATATATATATATATATATATATATATATATATATATATATATATATATATATATATATATATATATATATATACAAATGGCAATAGTTTACTATAATGACCTGCAAAATTTATTTGTTTACAATTTATTTTTAGATCATTTTCGGAAATGGTTAAGGGATGTATTTTTTCCAAATGTTGGAAAAAATAGTATATTATTGCTAGATTCTTGGAGTGGACATTGCACAGAAGCAGTCGAAAGAGAAAAACCTGATGATAAAAACATCAAACTTTTCAAAATTCCTAAAGGTACAACTGGAAAAATACAACCGCTGGATGTGTTTGGTTTTCGTATATGGAAAAATTTTGTGAGACACTTTTCCGATAGTGTAATTTTGTTGGATAAGGATATAAGTTTGCACGTACGAAATAATGTAGTTAAATTGCACTCTCTGGTGCACAATCAGTTATCTTCTCCTCGATACGTAAATCTTTTTAAATACTCTTGGTATAAAAGCGGTTATATCGCTAATAAACCAAATGAATTTTTAAATCCGGTGGACTTTAGCTTTGGTGGATCCCAAGCTCATTGAGAGGTACCAGGATGTAAAAATACTGCTATTATAAAATGTTCATGGTGTCAGAAATCACTCTGCTTAAAACATTTTTTTGAAGATTTTCATTATTGTTCAACCTATAATCCTTAAACATAATTAATTGCGATAAGAACTAAATTATAAACTCATTTGTATAGAGTTTCTTTGAATATTTTTTGACTATTTGTGAAAATATACCTATATTTTACTTTTAATAAAAATTAATTACATAATAACAATTAATATTTTATATTATATTTTTCTATTTATATTTTAATTTTTTTATTTTTATTTATATTTTTCTATTCGTTAGATTAGTCAATCATTTAACTCACCTATTCTTTTCCCAGTTCCATCCTTTTTATTTACCTATAAATACGAACAAAATATTCGAATATAAATTGCACAATAAGTATAAGAGTTTATAAGTGGCTTCATTAATTACGCTATCTCGATAAAAAAAACTGACACAAAAATAAACTAAATCTGCATTATACACCTCAAAATATTTATTTCAATGCTTCAATTGTAAGTATACTTGTCCAAGGGGCTGCTAAACCCCGATAATGCTTTTATTAGAAAAAATCCTAAAACAAGTCAACTATGATTTTGAATTTTAATAATAATTATTTAATTTTATTGCAAATATTGAATACAAAATAAATTAAAAAAAATTTTTCCGAAATAAAATATAAGGGTAGCTAATTTGGCATTTCAAAGAGAAATATTTTTCATTTTGTTTCATTTTAAATTTGAATCTGAACTTGGGATATTCAGATAAAACCTATTTTAGGGGTGATTTTTAGGGGTGCGTTTTACCCCTTTAATAGGAAATTGGGCCCATAGAAAAAATAGCCCAAATAAAAATAAATTATGCATTATATATAACTTAAAATATTAATTTTAATAGTTTGAAAGTATTTTGTGTCTAAAGGGTTGTTTACCCCTGATGACATGTTTATTTGCAAAAACCCTGAAACACGTAAACTTTATTTTTTATTTTAAGTCAAAAAATGATTTTTATAATAATTAATTAATTTTATTGCAAATATTATATGCAGAAATAGTTTAAAAAATAAGGTTTTTCTAAAATAAAAAGTAAGGGTTGCCACCCTCGAGGACCAAACTATACTTGATGGTTACATAATTCAAGGAGAAATATTTTCCATTTTGTTTCATTTCAAAATATCGATTAGAACTTAAGATATTAAAAAAACCCGTTTTCGGGGGTAAACTTTAAGGGCGGTTTTCGCCCCTTTAATAAGGGATTGGGCCGATAAAAAAAATTGCGAGTCTCTTATTTTTCGGTCCTCTACAACATATCAAAAATTCAGGAAAATCGGAGGCGGACACCTCGATCGGTTTCCTTGTTAGTTGTAGCGATTTTATCAATGTTATTAGTTTTATCCTCCATAATTATTTTATATTTAATGGTATGAACACTGAGAGAAGAATTTTGGAATATTTACAAAGAACTTAGAGAAATTTTACTACATTAGTTTTTGATTCCGACCACAGACTGTCCATCTAGTAATTTTTATTAGGCAGTATAGTAATTTTTGTAAAAGTCCGAAAAATACAGAAAAAAATTATTTTTACCAATTGTTATATATACTTTCCCACAAGAGAACGCATATGAATACATATCACACACACACAACAAATAAATTATAAATAAATATTATGATGAAAAAAAACCTCCGGGGCGGGGAATCGAACCTGGGTCTCCTAGTTGAAAGGCGAACTTTTTACCGACTGTGTCACCGCGTACACTTGCGTGTTTATAATCCGAATCGTCTACATATGTTACATTATACTGACACTCTTAAAGTTAATTCGTTCTTCACGTATTTTTAAAATAATTTTGTAATGAATACATAGAGAATTATTTGAATGAATTAATTAATTAATTATACGAGTGTTAATTAAAGTTATTTATACTGAAATTATATCGTTTTAAATTAGTTGTTAGGGCTACATCATTGTAGGTTATGACGAGTTAAGCGCGCATGCCCTCGTGTTTTGTTTATAGCACGCATGCGCAGCGCTGCAAATATACTGTATATATCGTAAAAATTACTATACTGTCTTGTAAATTCTGTCAGCTCTATAGGAAAATTTCTTATAAAGTCTAAGAATATTTGCCAGTTGCCTGGTAAAATTTATGACTTGTGATTTTTACTATACTGTCTAATAATTTTTCCAACTTTTTTATGTTAAATTTTACAATACTTTTCTTGTAGGTTTTCTTAGTCAAACTGTAAAAATTATTAGAAATCTAATAAATAGGTCACTTTTACTAGTCTGTGGTCAGATTGCGCTGTAAGTATAGTAATTTTAACCAATCGTCTCATAATTATTCCAAAAAATTTTTCTCAGTGTATTATAAACAAATTTTTGGCGCTGCTATGGGTAAGCCCGATCTTAGCAGATATGGTTATGGAGGATTTAGAAAATCGAGCGTTATCAAAAATTTGCTTTCCTGTGCCTTTCTACTATAGATATGTGGATGATATCATTATTTGTGTACCAGAGCGGATGATAGACTATACGGTTAACTTATTTAATAGCTTTGATAATAATTTACAATTCACAGTGGAGAGGTCTAACAACAATAAAATAAGTTTTCTTGACATTCTGATTATTCAAAATAAACAAAAAATTTCCATGGACTGGTACAGGAAACCAACTTTTTCAGGTAGATTTCTAAACTTTAATTCTCACCATATTGTTAGTAATAAAATTGGTATAATTTGTTCATTGGTTGATAAATGTATTAACTTAGCTGATATACAGTTTCATGAGAATAATCTTAATCTAATTAGAGATTTATTATTGGAAAACGATTATCCTATTTATTTTATAAATAAACACATAAATAAACGTTTGCTACAATTTAAAAAAACCGCTGCCAATTCATTGGCACGTAGCTTCCTCAAACTTAATTTATTGATCCCTTTAATTAATTTTTACTTCTAATATTTAAAATTTAATACTTTATCTTGTACGGTTAGACTAACCAGGAGAGGGTCATGGGTCCGGATTCAGCTTAAACTGTGCGTTATATCTTTTTTCGTAATGAACCGATTTTTTTGGGCAACGAACTTGATCTGAAGATATATAAAAGCTACATCTGTGCCAAATTTCAGGACGATTGGATAATTTTTGCTCTTGTTATCGTGCGACAACGAAAACGCAAATTTTTTCTAAAATAATTTTTTTCTAAAAAACAAATGAAGATAATCTCCTGAAATTTTAACCAAATATAGTCTTCTATAAATTTAATAAGTGGTTAAAATTTTAAGTCGATAAATCAAGTATTTTTTGAGAAAACGCGATTCGAAAGTTTTTTAAAAAAATTTTTTACCTCAAATATCTTTTTTCGTAATGGACCGATTTTTTTGAGCAACGAACTCGATCTGAAGATATATAAAAGCTACATCTGTGCCAAATTTCAGGACGATTGGATAATTTTTGCTCTAGTTATCGTGCGACAACGAAAACGCAAATTTTTTCTAAAATAACGCTTTTCTAAAAAACAAATGAAGATCATCTCTTGAAATTTTAACCAAATATAGCCTTCTATAAGTTTAATAATTGGTTAAAATTTTAAGTCGATAAATCAAGTAATCTCTGAGAAAATGTGAGTCAAAAATTTTTAAACAAAATTCAAAACAAAAATATACACATCTGATTAATTTGTATAACGCGGACCATTGTTAAATTTTAAACATCATTCTACCATCGGAACACGAAAATAGCAGAAGGTTCCGTGCTTGACAGCGATAATAAATTGTTTTATAAGTGGAAAAATGAAATTTTTAAAAAAAATTTGTGTGTGGAATAAACAATATATTTGTGAAATTTTATTAAGAAATATTATCTATTAATTATACAAAATATCACAGTAAAATAATTTGGAGGTAATATTAATTATGAAAAGGGTTTTTATATATCGTGAATTGAATGTGTATTAGTTGCGTTCCAAGTAGGTAGGTTATTTTGTATTATTTATATCTTAACATAAATGCTTTTGTATTGACACATTATTAATTGCATCTAATAAATGATTTAAAGAAGCGATTAAGTCACTTTTTTACTTCCAAAATCGCTAGACATACAAAGCTCAATTTTTTTCATTTATTAATTTTACTAAAAATATTTTAACCTCAAATATCTGAAATTTATGAACTAATCATTTTGCCCCAAGAAATCGACATAAAAATCTAAAAAGTACAACTCTACAAGAAATTTTGAAGCGAATAAGTCAATTTTATTCCAGCAATCGTTGCACATAAAAAACTCATTTTTTTTTTTCATTTTTCAATGCTTACGTTTTTTTTTATAATAACAGAATACCCTATAAAAGAAAATTATTTTTTTTAGGAAATATAGCTATTTTAATTCTATGTCGAATGCTATCCATTCCCTTCGAATACATAGAGCTATTCTGGAGAAATTACGATTTGAAAAAAGGTTAAAAATATTTTTTCCTCAAATATCTCTTAAATCTATGGACCAATCATTTTGCCCAAATAACTCGACCGAAAACTATACAAAATCCACCTCTACGAGGAATTTTGAAGCGATTAAGTCAATTTTTACTCCCGCAATGGTTAGATATACCAAACTCATTATTTTTCATTTTTCTATGTTTACGTTTTTATTAATAACAAAAGAACCGTGATAGCTAGAAAAATAATTTTTTTAGAAAATATAGGTATTTAAATTCGCTTTCGAATGCCACCCATCCGATTCAGATACATAGAGCTGTTTTCGAGAAATTTCGATTTGAAAAAAAGGTTAAAAAAAATGGTAACCTCAAATATCTCAGAAATTTATGGACCGATCATGTAGCCCAAAGAACTTAGCCGAGATCTATCCAAAATCTACCTCTACAAGAAATTGCAAAGCGATTAATCCAGGTTTACTCCATAAAACGTGCGACATAGAGAACACATATTTTCCATTTTTTAATTTTTTTCTCAAAAACTAACCAACAGAATGGATTAAAAATTTCACAGATTATAGCAATTTATATCCTGCATTATCAGGTTTTTTCTCCAAAAAGTTGACCGTTTAGTTTAGGAGTTATTAGCTTTAAAAAAAAAACACGTTTTTGTTAATAACAAGAAAACCGTGATAGCTAGATAATTTTTTTTTTTTAAGTATAGGTTTTTTATGCTCTTTCGAATGCGACCCATCCGATTCAAAAATTTAAATCCGATCATTAAAAAAAATCAACAATAAATTTTTCGAAAAACAAAAATTTGAAATAAAACAACAACGAATCAGTAAATCATCAAAAATTATTTTCTTCCGGAATTCGAAATAAAAAAAAAAAATGAGAACCTGATGGTTAAAATCGACCGTGTAGATCCGGAGATAAAGCGGTATACATACATACACACACACACACACACACACACACACACACATCCATACAGACATTTTCTAAAATCATGTGAAACAAACTTCTAATACATCTAATGATGTTTATAGAGAGTTTTAACAAAGTTGAAAATTTTACTATTACAAAGCTTCCTCTAGGAGGAAGCAATAATAACAAAAATACCTGTAATTCTAAGAATATCAATTACAATAGCATTTTGGTTTTTCCTTATATTAAATATCTTAACTCTGAATTAAAAAATTTTTGCAATAATAATAACTTAATCATGATCAACTCAATTTCCAATAAATTTAATCAGATAATTATATTAGGAAAAGACAAATACCAAAAAAATGAAAAAGCTCATTTTGTTTACAAAATTAACTGCGGTGATTGTGATGCTTCTTACGTGGGACAAAAATTAATTGTAAGAAGTAAAGAACATGCAAGTGATTGTAAGTTTAAGAGAGACAGAACAGTTTTACATGAACACATAGTGAATACAAATCATAAAATTGAATTCAATAACATTAAAGTTTTAGATCAGGAACAAAATTTAAAGAAAAGATTCTTATCAGAAATGCTCCACATTCACTGACAACATAATAGCTTAAACAGACAGTTTGATACTAATTTCCTAAAGTCAGAATATAACACGTTTATTAGTAATTATAAACTATAGCTATAAAATCCATTCTATGTTTCGAATAATAATACTGTTCACATTTACATATACGCGTCGTGTCATCGTTGTACAATAGCATATTTCTCTTACCGCCTCCCTTGCATGATTCACACTGTGGCATAGTCTAGTATACATACGACGAAATCGTACATATAATTTCATATTGACTAGTGGTCACTTAGGATGCCCACTTAAACATAGTTTTTTACGATATGTGTTGGTAAGCGTTGTAAATTATTCGTCTTAAGTATGTGATTCTTAAGTAGACTTATGTTTTTTATTTGTATATTGTTTATAGACCTTGAAGAGGGACGAAAATAAATCTTCCGAAACGTTGGATAAATAATTGCAATTTGTTTTCTTTACTACATGGGCAGTAAAACCATTAACGTCCTATCCTACAACATATATTCTAATCTGACTGCCATTTGCTGCTAAAAAACTATATAAGAATTATTTAAATAATTATTGTGCCATGTATACAGGTCTGACGCGCTCCCGTATACGCGAGTCACTCGCATCCCCCGCCTACTTAGGGTTAAGAAATATTTAAATAATTACTTTGCTTTCTATGGTAGTCTGATGCGATCCCGTATACGCGGGGAACTCGCACCCCCCTCCTACTTGGGGTTAAGAATTATTTAAATAATTATTTTGCCATGTATACAGGTCTGCCGCGCCCCCGTATACGCGTGGAACTCGCATCCCCCGCCAACTTGGGGTTAAGAACTATTTAAATAATTATTTTGTCATGTATACGCATCTGACGCACTCCAGTATACGCGCGGAACTCGCATCCCCTGTCTACTTGGGGTTGAGAATTATTTAAATAATTATTTTGCAAGTTATACACGTCTGACGCGCTCCCGTATACGCGCGGAACTCGCATCCCCCGCCTACCTGGGGTTAAGAATTATTTAAATAATTATTTTGTCATGTATACACAACTGACGCACTCCCGTATACGCGCGGAACTCGCATCACCTGCCTACTTGAGGTTGAGAATTATTTAAATAATTAATTTGCCAGTTACACACGTCTGACGCGCTCCCGTATACGCGTGAAACTCGCATCCCCCGCTTACTTAGGGTGAAGAAATATTTAAATAATTACTTTGCTTTATATGGTGGTCTGACGCGCTCCCGTACACGCGTGGAATTTACATCCCCCGCCTACTTCGGGTTGAGAATTATTTAAATAATTATTTTGCCCGTTATGCACGTCTGACGCGCTCCCGTATACGCGAGTCACTCGCATCCCCCGCCTACTTAGGGTTAAGAGATATTTAAATAATTATTTTGCCATGTATACCCGTCTGACGCGCTCCCGTATACGCGTGGAACAAGCATCCTTCGCCTACATAATCACGATTTTTTTATAATTATTTACTAGCATAAAAACGTGCTTCCTATAAAACTAATTATCAAATAATTTTTTATCCTAAGTTGGCAGGGGGAAAGAATTTCCACTTCGAATAGTAGAAGTGGGCAGACGGGGCAGAAAGGCTATAGTAATAGAATTTCTTATTAAAGAATTTCTAGACCTAAATAGGCGGGGAAGGGAGTTCTTTGCTCCAGAATGAAGGTATGCTGACTGGCTACCTTGAAAATTAATAATCGAAGAATTTCTAGTCCTAACTAGGCAAGGATAGCGAGTCCTCTGCTCTAAAATAAAGGCGTGCCGACGGGCTTCATATAAAACTGATTATCAAATAATTTCGATAGAATTTATTGCTCCAGAATGATGGCACGCAGACGGATTAGATATAAAATGAATAATGAAGAAATGTCTAAACCAAAGTGCAGCGGACTCGGGTTCCACATTGAAAAGTGGAAGCAGACAAACGGGCTAGTAATAACATTCTCATCAAATAATCTATATACCAAGCTGGGCGAGGAATGCGAGTTCTTTGCTCAAAACGAAGTTGCGCAGCTAGGCTACGTATAAAATTAATAATTAAACCATTCTTAAACCTATAAATTAGGCAGGGGAAGTGATTTTCACGCCCAAAAGAGGAGGTCGGCCGACGGACTCGTAATGAAGTTTCTAATTAAATAATTTCTTGACCTAAATAGGCGAAGGGAAAGTAGTTCTCTGCTCCAAAATAAAAGCATGTTGATGGGCTCCCTATAAAATCAATAATCGAATAATTTATAATTCTAACTAGGCAAGGGAAGCGAGTCTTTTTCACTAAAATAAAGGCGCGCTGAGGGGCCTACATAAAACTAATTATCAACTAATTTTGATAGAGTTTGTAGCTCCAGAATACAGGCACGCAGACGAGGTATCTACAGAATTAATAACCAAATAATTTATAAAGCTATAATTAAAATACGCAAGGGAAGCGAGTTCCATGCACAAAAGTGGAGTCGCGCAGATGGGCTAGTAATTAAATTATCAATAAAATAATTTGTAAATTTAAGTAGGCGATTTTGTGGGTGTAATTCGCTTCCGCTATTTTGGTTTAGACATTGTTTGATTATTCATTTTATAGATAGCCTGTCTGCGCGTCTCCACTTTTCTGCGTGGAACTCGCAGCCCACTTAGGTTTAGTAAATATTTGATTCATAATTTTATTATGAGCTCATCTACGTGCCTCCACTTTTGTGCGTAGAACTCGCTTATTCTGTCTATTTTGGTTTAGAAATTATCAGATTATTAATTTTATGGATAGCATGTCTGCGTGCCTTCACTTTCTTGCGTAGAACTTGCATAGAAATAATAGACTTTTACTAGTTTTTGTGCTTGAAAATAATTGTAAAAAATCGTAGATTATGTTAATGATTTTTAAAAATTGATTCTGGCGTATTATCCTGAAAAAATAAAATAAAATATAATTAGTCACATATACTAATAGTATATCATAAGTAGGCACAATTTCTGATAAAATGGCGCGAGATATTATTTGTAGACCAATTTTACTCAGAGATATTGCATTGTCAAGATTTTTCCTTTGTTGTTACTTTTAAATGCAAGTACTCGACAAATTTTCACGGGACAATGCCTAAAACACTCTAAATCTATCCAGTTTGCTATCTAAAAGTTGGAAATGTAACATTTTTCGAAACTAAAATTTTTGTAATTATAAAATCCATAAAAAACATGAAAATCCATAAAATTCATGATTTATACGTAGTTTTTTCTACTAAAAAAATATTTCTTTCAGGAAACTTGATCTTTCCATCTATTAGGTAGAAAACTGGATGGATTTAGAGTGTTTTAGGTCTTGTCCTATGAAAATTTGTCGAGTACCTGCTTTTCAAAGTAACACCAAAGGAAATATCTTGACAATGCAATATCTCTGAGTAAAATTGGTCTACAAATAATAATATTTCGGGCCATTTTATCAGAAATTGTGCCTACTTATGATATAGTACCTATTAGTATGTATATGTGACTAATTATATTTTATTTTTTTAGGTGGTTTTGGCATCAAAGACTTATAGGTCTATGACCTCCCTTGATGATAGATTATTTCATTGAAATTTAGTTTGAACAACTAAACGAGTTAGACTCGAATAAATGAAAAGTGATTGAATAATCATTTTTTTTAATTGATTAAAGATTTTTAATAACAATTAACAATCAAATTAACTTTTTGTTTGTAAAATGATGTTTGGAAGAAGGTATAAGAAAAAAACGACGAATATATTTTATGAAATTATATTTTTGAAACTTACTTTAGAAATACAATGCAAGAAATTCATCATCGGCTTACACATGATTGTTGTATATTTATTACATATCTCTCTCTCTCTCTCTCTCTCTCTCTCTCTCTCTCTCTCTCTCTCTCTCTCCCTCTTTCAAAATCGGTCAAAAACGTCTTTTAAAAAACTAATTTTTTAAGTACATTCTAACAACACAATTTATCTAGTCCTTCTATTTCTTCTAATTTCATCTATTCAATAAGCACTCTCTGCAAATGGTAATAATTTTTTTCATGACTGTACAAATAATAATATTGCTAATATAAAACTTTCTACGAAAGTATAAAATAAGGCAAGTATGTCTATGAAATATCTATGAAATAATAATATTTATGATTTTTAAAAGAAATCAAATAAATACCAGTGAAAAAGTCTTTTACTTCTTTGATTCACTGTATGCTGAACAAATTATATGTAAGTAAGTACATTCAAATTGTTCACTGCAAATCAAAAAATGTAAGTTGTGAAATCAATTAGCGATAGTCAAGTAATGCAAACAACTCTCAGAAACTACTGTATAACTGTTCTCAGAAATGTATTCAAATTTGTTCATCGCCATATACAAATTAAACACAAGAAAGTACTGAAATCAATTTATTGTAGTCAAGTACCCATAAGTTAACTTGACTGACATAATACAACTTTTCGTACCTACTCAAAAATATTCAGCCAGCGGGCATAAAGTATTACTTAACGCCCAAGAGGCGCAATAGCTCCCGTACTCCTACAAAACTTTATAGAACCTATGCACTTTACGCCTGTGTGTGCAAAAATTATTTCAATTATATAATATGTAAGTACATTCAAATTGTTCGTTGTAAATCAAACAAACGAAAGTTGTGAAATCAATTACCGATAGTCAAGTAATGCAAACAACTCTCCGAAATAACTGTATGACTGTTCTCAGAAATGTATTCAAATTTGTTCATTCTTCTATACAAATTAAACACAAGAAAGTACTGAAATCAATTTATTGTAGGCAAGTACGCATAAGTTAACTTGACTGACATAATAGAACTTTTAGTACCTTGCGTGTAAAATTACATTTTACACCCACGTTGTAACTTCAAAAATATTCAGTCAGCGGGCATAAAGTACACTACTTAACGCCCAAGAGGCGTAATAGCTCTCGTACTCCTACAAAACTTTATAGAACCTACGCACTTTACGCATGTGTGGGCGAAAATTATTTTAATGATATAACTATTATGCCTTATTTTAATTTCTAAAATTCATAAGAATTTTTTCAGATATTTTCGAAAAGTTAAAGTCTATATAAAAAAATTACATAATTACCACCACATCCCCGTTTTTCATTATTCTTTCTCAATTTTGAAATTTATATAATAATATTACGCATCTTGGGAGGACAATAGAAGTCTATAGAGCTGCTCTAGCAGGGGTGGTCCACCAATCTCCCATACATACTTGGCGGGCCCGACGGTTTGCAGTTTACCGGTGGGCTTTGTAAATGTAGAATAATAAAATTTTTGCATAAATTCATTAACAATGTTTATACCTATAAGTCCACTATAAATAATTACATTGGCACTAATTTTTAATTGATACCGTTTAAATATATTATCCCTACATGTGCCAAATCTCATGATTTACTTTCATTACCCAAAATATTTTTCCTTGTGTCCATCTTTTTGAAGAGGGAATGAGATACAAAATGCATATAAATTTATAGTCTACTCAAAAGTGCTTTAGATTTTACTAACCATTTTATAAGCCACCTATTTTTTATCCTTTTCCCGCGTGTAAATATCGTATGAGATCTCTTATGAGAATTTCAGACATCAGATCTCATATGAGATATCATATATGTTATGTCATCTGCAATTTTATATATTATGGGATCTCATATGAGATCTCATATGAGGTCTGATGTCCGATATCCTCATACGAGATCTGATGTCCGATATTCTCAAATGAGATCTGATGTCAGATGCGGGTTTGCACTTTGTATTTAAAAACAAAGTAATAGATTCAATACCGATCAGTATTTAATATGTAGAAGCAGCCCATTTATACATTTGATCTGATCTTTAAGCATATGAATATTTATATGAAAATGAACATGCTATACCTTAAACTGCAAACCGTCGGGCCCGCCAAGTATGTATGGGAGATTGGTGGACCACCCCTGCTAGAGCAGCTCTATAGACTTCTATTGTCCTCCCAAGATGCGTAATATTATTATATAAATTTCAAAATTGAGAAAGAATAATGAAAAATGGGGATGTGGTGGTAATCATGTAATTTTTTTATATAGACTTTAACTTTTCGAAAATATCTGAAAAAATTCTTATGAATTTTAGAAATTAAAATAAGGCATAATAGTTATATCATTAAAATAATTTTCGCCCACACATGCGTAAAGTGCGTAGGTTCTATAAAGTTTTGTAGGAGTACGAGAGCTATTACGCCTCTTGGGCGTTAAGTAGTGTACTTTATGCCCGCTGACTGAATATTTTTGAAGTTACAACGTGGGTGTAAAATGTAATTTTACACGCAAGGTACTAAAAGTTCTATTATGTCAGTCAAGTTAACTTATGCGTAATTGCCTACAATAAATTGATTTCAGTACTTTCTTGTGTTTAATTTGTATAGAAGAATGAACAAATTTGAATACATTTCTGAGAACAGTCATACAGTTATTTCGGAGAGTTGTTTGCATTACTTGACTATCGGTAATTGATTTCACAACTTTCGTTTGTTTGATTTACAACGAACAATTTGAATGTACTTACATATTATATAATTGAAATAATTTTTGCACACACAGGCGTAAAGTGCATAGGTTCTATAAAGTTTTGTAGGAGTACGGGAGCTATTGCGCCTCTTGGGCGTTAAGTAATACTTTATGCCCGCTGGCTGAATATTTTTGAGTAGGTACGAAAAGTTGTATTATGTCAGTCAAGTTAACTTATGGGTACTTGACTACAATAAATTGATTTCAGTACTTTCTTGTGTTTAATTTGTATATGGCGATGAACAAATTTGAATACATTTCTGAGAACAGTTATACAGTAGTTTCTGAGAGTTGTTTGCATTACTTGACTATCGCTAATTGATTTCACAACTTACATTTTTTGATTTGCAGTGAACAATTTGAATGTACTTACTTACATATAATTTGTTCAGCATACAGTGAATCAAAGAAGTAAAAGACTTTTTCACTGGTATTTATTTGATTTCTTTTAAAAAATCATAAATATTATTATTTCATAGATATTATACAGAAAAAAACGTCTATACTTGCCTTATTTTATACTTTCGTAGAAAGTTTTATATTAGCAATATTATTATTTGTACAGTCATGAAAAAATTATTACCATTTGCAGAGAGTGCTTATTGAATAGATGAAATTAGAAGAAATAGAAGGACTAGATAAATTGTGTTGTTAGAATGTACTTAAAAATTAGTTTTTTAAAAGACGTTTTTGACCGATTTTGAAAGAGGGGGGGATAGAGAGAGAGAGAGAGAGAGAGAGAGAGAGAGAGAGAGAGAGAGAGAGAGAGAGAGAGAGAGAGAGAGAGAGAGAGAGAGTTTACATTTCTTCAGGCAGTTGTTTATAGTATTCAAAAGTAGGTTTTTCTACCACCAACATATAGTCAAACAACATTAGCTTTGCAATGTATTGGGCACATATCACTACGTTATTTGTTATTAGAGAATTTCCAACAATCCCTCGAGAAAAGCACAGGTTGAGCTTGTTCCATGAGTCTTCAAAAACTTTACCAGCTGTAATATGATTTCCAACTAGATAGATGATTTCTCCTTCTAAAATCACAATTTACTTATTTTATTTTGAAGAACTAATTTTTGAAAACTTGTATTCTAACCAAACTAATTCATTCATTTTTATAATACTTCTTTCGCACTTTCTGTGCAATACAGTCTAAAACATATTAGTTGTAGCTCCCAACAGCTTTTATCACATTTTGAAGATCTATTGAATGTATACGAGTTGGAGAATGAAATCAGGATATTTCTACATTATTTTCTTATAGATTTCCATTGTAGATTTCCATTTCCCCAGGCAGTTGTATAATATGCAAAAGTAGGTTTTTTTACCACCAACATATGGCCAAACCACATTAGCTTTGAAATGTATCGGGCAGATCACTATACGTTATTTGTTGTTAGAGAGTTTCCAACAATCCCTCGAGAAAAGCTCAGGCTGAGCTTGTTCCATGAGTCTTTAAAATACTTCACCAGCTCTAATTAGATTTTCAACTAGATAGATGATCTCTTCTATTAAAATGACAATTTTCTTATTTTATTTTGAAGAACTAATTATTAAAAACTTGTATTATAATCAAACTAATTCTTTCATTTTCATAATACTTTTTTTGCACTTTCTGTGAAATACCGTCTAAAATATCTTAGTTGTAGCTCCCAACAGCTTTTGTCACATTTTGAAGATCTATTGAATGTACACGAATTGGAGAATGAAATCAGGATATTGCTACATTATTTTCTTGTAGATGACGCTTGTAGATTTACATTTCTTCAGGCAGTTGTTCATAATATTCAAAAGTAGGTTTTTCTACCACCAACATATAGTCAAACAACATTAGCTTTGCAATGTATTGGGCACATATCACTACGTTATTTGTTATTAGAGAATTTCCAACAATCCCTCGAGAAAAGCACAGGTTGAGCTTGTTCCATGAGTCTTCAAAAACTTTACCAGCTGTAATATAATTTCCAACTAGATAGATGATTTCTCCTTCTAAAATCACAATTTACTTATTTTATTTTGAAGAACTAATTTTTGAAAACTTGTATTCTAACCAAACTAGTTCATTAATTTTTATAATACTTCTTTCGCACTTTCTGTGCAATACAGTCTAAAACATATTAGTTGTAGCTCCCATCAGCTTTTATCACATTTTGAACATCTATTGAATGTATACGAGTTGGAGAATGAAATCAGGATATTTCTACAATATTTTCTTATAGATTTCCATTGTAGATTTCCATTTCCCCAGGCAGTTGTATAATATGCAAAAGTAGGTTTTTCTACCACCAACATATGGCCAAACCACATTAGCTTTGAAATGTATCGGGCAGATCACTATACGTTATTTGTTGTTAGAGAGTTTCCAACAATCCCTCGAGAAAAGCACAGGCTGAGCTTGTTCCATGAGTCTTCAAAAACCTTGTTCTGATATAACTCTGTAATAATAAAAAAAAAGATTTCACAAAGTAACAATACTTATATTTAGATTAATAACATTATTTTTTTATTTTATAATCAAAGTTTGCTACTTATCTGAATATATGTGAAACTTTAAGCAGAAAATGGAACGGAGCCTGAATCTGAAAGAATTTATGTAAAATGTAAAATTAAAGAATACTTGAGCATGATGCACTTTTAACTTTTAATAATCTGAGAAAATCTTATATATCACTATTTCCGGGTTTTAATAATGCTAGTTTACCTTTAGAAATCATAGGGCCAGTAAAGCATATCCACAATTAAAACACCATAAAGTAGAACGAGGCTTGATCTGCTAGAGCGAATATTATCAGCAACAGTATTTCTATTTTTTCTACTACAGGAGGTTGCATGCTTTGACAGACTTGAACATAATTAATCTTTTGGTGGCCTTAAAATACAAAATAATAATTTTGAACTCTTCTATGATACATACTATTTAAAGATGATCTACTTGTCAATTATCCTTGTTCTGATATCTCTGTAATAACAAAAAAAAATATTTCACAAAGTAACAATACTTATATTAATAACATTATTTTTTTTATTTTATAATGATAGTTTGCTACTTATCTGAAAATATATCTGAGATATACCAAGTCCATTTAATATCTATCGAATTTCAATGATGTAAAAAGTCTTGAATATAACTTGTATATAAATGATGATTGTATATGGACCAATGCGTAATATTGAAAGTTTTATGTATACATAAAATAATAAGGTTAGGTTGGTTGACCAGATATATATATATATACCATATACGGATTCTCTCTCTCTCTCTCTCTCCGTCGCTCTTCTCTTTCCCTCTCTCTCTCTCTCTCTCTCCGTCGCTCTTCTCTTTCCCTCTCTCTCTCTCTCTCCGTCGCTCTTCTCTTTCCCTCTCTCTCTCTCTCTCTCTCTCTCTCCGTCGCTCTTCTCTTTCCCTCTCTCTCTCACTCTACCCCGTCACTCACTCTCTCTCTCTCTTTTGCCAGTCGGTCGGACAAAAATGCTATACTATGTATCGGTCGGACAAAAATGTATAGTTTGTGCGTACTGAAGAATATGGAGATTCGGAGATTCGGAAATAGTACATAAAAATATTCAGATCTCTAAATCTTTTGAATGAGACAATCTTTTTAAATGAAACCTTTCGATTTGAGTAGAGCAATGAAATGGCTTTCGATTAATAGGGATATGTTATATAGTTAAAACTAACGCAATAGGTATATAATCGCATTGAATTTCTCGTACATCCATTTCAAAGTATATAATCACGCGGTCGTCCTAAGGCTCTTCTATACTTGCCTTCGGAACGCTCCCGCGTTCCTTGATATATGCAGTTCTTATGCTAGTTTTGTAATTCAACATAATTCAACATAATTGTTTGTTGAAAATACTTTTATTTTAATATGAGACAACTGAGTCACTAAAACAATAATGGTATTTTTGCCAAACCACAATGCGAGGCTCATAACCATACGTACATTGATGACTTCACTTTGCACTTTTGAAAATAATGTTCATAATTTTAATTTCATTTAAACTGATTTATAGTTCCACTTCTGCGACAAAATGTAAAGCAATAAACTCTTGTAATCCAAGCCAGAGTTGTAGACGGGTCTCTTTTATCAGCCATAAGTTCAAAATCAACTATATGAGCCAGTTGTGATTTGAATAAAGTTTTATTTAAATGATTGCAGAGCTAGTTGAAATGGGTCTGAAGTTTGCAACGTTGGGACGCAACGAAATAAAAAAATAATCCATTTTATTTCAAGTTTATACTAATTAATATTAATTTTATGTGTAGATTTAGGGTTTTATAGTATAAAATAGCTTTATAACGAAGGTTTGGATAAAATTTTCATTGTTTAATAACTTTAAGCAATTGTAAAAAATTATTTCATTGCATTCCAAAGATGCAAACTTCATACCCATAAGTTGAAAGCAAAAACACATTTCTAAATTTGATAGATTGATGATATTTAATACAATGAAAATATCTTCTTGTGTTTTGTTTTAGTTAGTCACATTTTATAAAAGTTATTTTGTAATCACTTCAGATGTACCTTTCATTATCGGTTTGGATACCATTGTAACATATTTAGTATTCTACATATGCCATAATGAGTAGCGCACACAGTACATATTGTACATGTGATTTACGTTCCTCTATTTTAAACAAAGAGTAAAGACAAAAACTCTTGTATGTTAAAGTTTAATCTAAGACTGATGTTTTGGACGAGTCAGCTGCATCATTTATCAGTTTCTAAAATTCTTTTATAGAGGTTGCTTTAACACAGCACAGGTTATAAATAAATTATACTTTTCACTGTAATTTGTAGACATTGCAACTGCACTTGGTGATTGATTTGATTTACGTACTGATCTTCTTGTTTCTAATGTGTTTTTTCTTCACTATCCACAAAAATAATTTTTACAACTGATTAACAATCTTGATGGTTGAGCACAGTTGTAAACTCAATGCACATCCGTATTATCTTCTTCATTCAGTTTATATACTTTTTTGTCCATATGCGTTACAAATGTACAATCTTCTGAAATAAAAGAAAAGATATACACACAAAGCACCTATTCTAAAAATTATTTATATCGGTTGAAGAATGTTTTGATTATTTGAATAATTATGCAAAAGTATTATATTGCTTTCAGAATTATTATTCAAATACACAAAATAATTTAAATAATAAGTAATACTTATCTAATTTTCTCTCCGTCGTTCCTAAAACGTATTTTTGCACATTGATAATGTCAAAACATCATCACTGCAATTTCTTTAAATTGGAGTATAAAAAAACTTAACCTGCTCACGCCCGCTCTGAGAGTGCGATCCCGATTTGCCCCATACGCCCCTGGCGCTGCAGGCATCGCCGCGGCAGCGAGTTTCGTCGCCGCGCCGTTCTCTGCACCGGGGGCGATAGCGTCGAGAACGTCGGTGCGCTCTGAAGTTAGCCGCCCGGTGCAGATTGAAGTAATGGCTGGCCCAACACTGCACTTAAGTCACACGTATCGTAATATACTATTCCTATAAATAGTTCAAATAAATCAAATTGCACAAAATATTTAAATTAATGCGTCACTTAACGATTTCTCCACATTTGCCGATTAATATTTCTTAAGATTCGTACCATTTTAAAGTATGATTAATTTCAGATTATAGAATTTTCTCACAGACTTTGACCTCTGGAACAGATTCTTATCAAAGGAGCAGCACCAGTAGTAATACCAGTAACTTCTCATTACATCGGCAAAGTCTTCATAGGCTACAAGTAATACAATTAGACAGACTTTTAGGAGGTGGAATAGAAACAGGATCTATTACAGAAATCTTTGGAGAATTTAGTTTTAATAGATTATCTAGTTGAAAATCTAGGTGAAAATAGTGTGCTTTTTTTGAGGGATTGGAAACTCACTGATAACAAACTCAAAAAAAGAACGTAGTGATCTGCCTGGTACAAGTGTATTATTGTCAAAAAGTGACATCTAATCAGTGTTTTGCGTTAAATTAAATAAAGTACTAGTATGATGTGTTACATGATGAAATAAAATCAGTATTTATAATTAACAATTTAAATAAGTAGTGTAAATAAACAGTGTTATAACCAAAAATAAATAGTGATCTTCCCGATACAAAAGTATTATTGTATCACTGATAACAAACTCAAAAAAAGAACGTAGTGATCTGCCTGGTACAAGTGTATTATTGTCAAAAAGTGACATCTAATCAGTGTTTTGCGTTAAATTAAATAAAGTACTAGTATGATGTGTTACATGATGAAATAAAATCAGTATTTATAATTAACAATTTAAATAAGTAGTGTAAATAAACAGTGTTATAACCAAAAATAAATAGTGATCTTCCCGATACAAATGTATTATTGTATTGTCAAAAAGTGATATCTAATCATTGTTTTGTGTTAAACAAAATAAAGTACCAGTATGATGTATTACATGAAATTAAATCAGTGTTTATAATCAACAATTTAAATAAATAAAAAAATAAAATAAAAAATAATAAATAAAATCAACTTAATTTAACTTTTACTTTTTAAATTTGAGTTTCAAATATTTTGAGAGTAGCTCAAGTGTGTATTCATAAATAATATAAAATCTCTCTCTTCCTCTCTCCCTATCTATCAATATCCGCCAAACTCTGTACCAAAAAATTTAATGAAAAATTTAACAACACAATTTTTGTACAGACCTTTTATTTCTTCGAATCTCATCTATTCAATAAGCACTCTCTGCCAATGGTAATAATTTTTTTCATGACTGTACCAATAATAATATTGTTAATATAAAACTTTCTACGAAAGTATAAAATAAGGCAAGTATAGATGTTTTTTCTGTATAATCTAAAAAATAATAATATTTATGATTTTTTAAAAGAAATCAAATAAATACTAGTGAAAAAGTCTTTTACTTCTTTGAGTCATTGTATGCTGAACAAATTATATGTTAGTAAGTACATTCAAATTATTCACTGTAAATCAAACAAATGAAAGTTGTGAAATCAATTATCGATAGTCAAGTAATGAAACAACTCTCGGAAACAACTGTGTGACTGTTCTCAGAAATGTATTAAAATTTGTTCATCCTTCTATACAAATTAGACACAAGAAAGAACTGAAATCAATTTATTGTAGTCAAGTACCTATAAGTTAACTTGACTGAATAATACAACTTTTCGTACCTACTCAAAAATATTCAGTCAGCGGGCATACAGTACTACTTAACGCCCAAGAAGCGTAATAGCTCCCATACTCCTACAAAACTTTATAGACGCACTTTACACCCGTGTGGGCAAAAATTATTTCAATTGTATAATATGTAAGTACATTCAAATTGTTCATTGTAAATCAAACAAACGAAAGTTGTGAAATCAATTACCGATAGTCAAGTAATGCAGACAACTCTCCGAAACAACTGTATGACTGTTCTCATGTTCAAATTTTGTTCATTCTTCTATACAAATTAAACACAAGAAAGTACTGAAATCAATTTATTGTAGTCAAGTAACCATAGGTTAACTTGACGGACATAATAGAACTTTTAGTACCTTGCGTGTAAAATTACATTTTACGCCCACGTTGTAACTTCAAAAATATTCAGCCAGCGGGCATAAAGTACTACTTAACGCCTAACAAGCGCAATAGCTTACATACACCTACAAAACTTTATAGAACCTACGCACTTTACGCCCGTGTGGGCGAAAAGTATTTTAATTATATAACTATTATGCCTTCCTTTTATTTCTAAAATTCATAAGAATTTTATCATATATTTATGAAAAGTCAAAGCCTATATAAAAAAATTACATAGTTACCACCACATCCCCATTTTTCATTATTCTTTCTCAATTTTGAAATTTCTATAATATCTTGGGAAGACAATAGAAGTCTATAGAGCTGCTCTAGCAGTGGTGGACCTCCAATCTCCCATACATACTTGGCGGGCCCGAAGGTTTGCAGTTTACCGGTGGGCTTTGTAAATGTAGAATACTAAATTTTTGCATAAATTCATTAACAATGTTTATATCTATAAGCCCACTATAAATAATTACATTGGCTCTAGTTTTTAATTGATACCGCTTTTACTTTCATTACCCAAAATATTTTTCCTTGTGTCCGTCTTTTTTAAGCGGAAATGAGATAAAAAATGCATATACATTTATAGTCTACTCAAAAGTGCTTTAGATTTTATTAACCATTTTGTAAGCCACCTATTTTTTATCCTTTTCCCGTGTGTAAATATCATATGAGATTTCATATGAGATCTGATGTCCGATATTCTCATATGAGATCTCATATGATATTCTCATGCGGGTTTGTACTTTCTATTTAAAAACAGAGTAATAGATTCAATACGGATCAGTATTTAATATGTAGAAGCAACCCATTTATACATTTTATCTGGTCTTTAAACATATGATATTTATATGAAAATGACCATGTCAACACCTTAAACTGCAAACCTTCGGGCCCGCCAAGTATGTATGGGAGATTGGAGGTCCACCACTGCTAGAGCAGCTCTATAGACTTCTATTGTCTTCCCAAGATATTATAGAAATTTCAAAATTGAGAAAGAATAATGAAAAATGGGGATGTGGTGGTAACTATGTAATTTTTTTATATAGGCTTTGACTTTTAATAAATATATGATAAAATTCTTATGAATTTTAGAAATAAAAGGAAGGCATAATAGTTATATAATTAAAATACTTTTCGCCCACACGGGCCTAAAGTGCGTAGGTTCTATAAAGTTTTGTAGGTGTATGTAAGCTATTGCGCTTGTTAGGCGTTAAGTAGTACTTTATGCCCGCTGGCTGAATATTTTTGAAGTTACAACGTGGGCGTAAAATGTAATTTTACACGCAAGGTACTAAAAGTTCTATTATGTCCGTCAAGTTAACCTGTGGTTACTTGACTACAATAAATTGATTTCAGTACTTTCTTGTGTTTAATTTGTATAGAAGAATGAACAAAATTTGAACATGAGAACAGTCATACAGTTGTTTCGGAGAGTTGTCTGCATTACTTGACTATCGGTAATTGATTTCACAACTTTCGTTTGTTTGATTTACAATGAACAATTTGAATGTACTTACATATTATACAATTGAAATAATTTTTGCCCACACGGGTGTAAAGTGCGTCTATAAAGTTTTGTAGGAGTATGGGAGCTATTACGCTTCTTGGGCGTTAAGTAGTACTTTATGCCCGCTGACTGAATATTTTTGAGTAGGTACGAAAAGTTGTATTATTCAGTCAAGTTAACTTATAGGTACTTGACTACAATAAATTGATTTCAGTTCTTTCTTGTGTCTAATTTGTATAGAAGGATGAACAAATTTTAATACATTTCTGAGAACAGTCACACAGTTGTTTCCGAGAGTTGTTTCATTACTTGACTATCGATAATTGATTTCACAACTTTCATTTGTTTGATTTGCAGTGAATAATTTGAATGTACTTACTAACATATAATTTGTTCAGCATACAATGACTCAAAGAAGTAAAAGACTTTTTCACTAGTATTTATTTGATTTCTTTTAAAAAATCATAAATATTATTATTTTTTAGATTATACAGAAAAAACATCTATACTTGCCTTATTTTATACTTTCGTAGAAAGTTTTATATTAACAATATTATTATTGGTACAGTCATGAAAAAAATTATTACCATTGGCAGAGAGTGCTTATTGAATAGATGAGATTCGAAGAAATAAAAGGTCTGTACAAAAATTGTGTTGTTAAATTTCTCATTAAATTTTTTGGTACAGAGTTTGGCGGATATTGATAGATAGGGAGAGAGGAAGAGAGAGATTTTATATTATTTATGAATACACACTTGAGCTACTCTCAAAATATTTGAAACTCAAATTTAAAAAGTAAAAGTTAAATTAAGTTGATTTTATTTATTATTTTTTATTTTATTTTTTTATTTATTTAAATTGTTGATTATAAACACTGATTTAATTTCATGTAATACATCATACTGGTACTTTATTTTGTTTAACACAAAACAATGATTAGATATCACTTTTTGACAATACAATAATACATTTGTATCGGGAAGATCACTATTTATTTTTGGTTATAACACTGTTTATTTACACTACTTATTTAAATTGTTAATTATAAATACTGATTTTATTTCATCATGTAACACATCATACTAGTACTTTATTTAATTTAACGCAAAACACTGATTAGATGTCACTTTTTGACAATAATACACTTGTACCAGGCAGATCACTACGTTCTTTTTTGAGTTTGTTATCAGTGATACAATAATACATTTGTATCGGGAAGATCACTATTTATTTTTGGTTATAACACTGTTTATTTACACTACTTATTTAAATTGTTAATTATAAATACTGATTTTATTTCATCATGTAACACATCATACTAGTACTTTATTTAATTTAACGCAAAACACTGATTAGATGTCACTTTTTGACAATAATACACTTGTACCAGGCAGATCACTACGTTCTTTTTTTGAGTTTGTTATCAGTGAGTTTCCAATCCCTCAAAAAAGCACACTATTTTCACCTAGATTTTCAACTAGATAATCTATTAAAACTAAATTCTCCAAAGATTTCTGTAATAGATCCTGTTTCTATTCCACCTCCTAAAAGTCTGTCTAATTGTATTACTTGTAGCCTATGAAGACTTTGCCGATGTAATGAGAAGTTACTGGTATTACTACTGGTGCTGCTCCTTTGATAAGAATCTGTTCCAGAGGTCAAAGTCTGTGAGAAAATTCTATAATCTGAAAATGAAAAAAATTTTCACAAAGTATCTATTTTTATTTTTTTTTTTTTAAGTTATATTTATTTTTCCGGCTAAAACCATGTAGAATTTTAATGCCTTCAAGAGATCTACTAGTCAGAAACATAACAAACAATACACAAAGCAACAATTCTCTTGAAAAAGAACAGTTTAAAAACGAAAAGAAACGTTTAAACTTATCTGATATATAATCGCTTTCCATAAAAAGTACTTTGCACGGACATTGACTAAATTTCTTGAAGTAGATGAAAATACTAGATCTAATAATCATACTACTGCATCACAATCAACTAGCAAATTAAAATATTGGTTGCAGATTCAAAAAGTAGCCATTATAGTAAAATTTATATTATAGTTTCATGGACTATATATTCACAGAACAGATGGCTTCTCTGAAACATTTGGCGTCCCTCACCATAAGCCAATCATTAATTATATTATTTTGAAATTAATTATATTATTGCAAAATTAAAAACAAAAGTTTGTGAACTCAGAATCATTGAGAGAAAAAAGCTTTCTCGACATTCTTTTATAGTAGAAAATATAAAACATCTTGATATTTCTATACCTTGTAAATGGGAAGTTGTGAACCTATCATATCGTTCTTTCTAGACCTTCTCAAACTGTGTCTTCGCCTTCTTAGCATTTTTACACAGTTGTAAGATCATCCTTGTCAACATCTGTCAGATTATCCGATAACGAAGAATAATCTATTGTATTACGGCTTTCTCTTTTGTATGGTTTTTGGGTACTAACACTGGAATCATTATTCATCACCAGCAGTATGCCTTCCATACATATTACCACGAATCATTGGAATGTGGTGATATCTTCCATCTAAAATTAGTATAACATTTTTCATTAACAATACTATTAATTGTGAAGTCATATATGAAAATAATTCTTTTTATTTTTATATATTCCAGGAAAAACTTATACTTGCCTTATTTTATACTTTCTTATATTTTATAAAATAAATTTCACGAACTCGTATTCCAGCTTTTTTTTCATATTGATTCTGGATTCATAGATTAGCTTTGTATTATTAAGTTGATAATAAAAAATTTCACTAGAATGCATCCTGGTTTTACTTTACATTATTTTTTAATGACTTCAAAAAGTCATAAAATCTGTAACTGTAATAAAAAAAATCACACAAAGTATCACTTTTTTTTAAATGATTATAGTCACTTAACAAATTTATTAAAATACTTATCTAATGTAAAAAACCCCGATGATGTATAGATAGATAAAAATTCTTCTTCTTAGATTGCTGAGAATAAGTTCTTAACCTAAACAATCTAGCAACTTCTTGAGATCTTTGAAATATGTTTATTAACTATCTCACGATTATGATAACAACATTTGTATATAAAAAATATAAATATACTGACATGTTATATATAAGGTTAGGTCGATCACATATGTGTGTGTGTATATATATATATATATGTTATTAACTATCTCACGATTATGATAACAACATTTGTATATAAAAAATATAAATATACTGACATGTTATATATAAGGTTAGGTCGATCACATATGTGTGTGTATATATTAGTAGATAATACAAGCGCAAGATAGACGACAACCGGAAGTGTCGTAAGATATAAAACGGAAGTCTTACGATGAGAAATGGAGAATTGAGAAAAATCGGAAACGAGACATAAAATTTTTCATTATTTAATATCTTTAATATGAGAACACCTTTTGACATGAAATCTTTTGATTTGAGTAAAGCAATGAAATGGCTATCGATTAAGAGTGAGATGTTATATGGTAAAACCTAATGCAATATACGTAAAAGCGCATTAAATTTTTCGCATACCCATTTCAAAGTATAAGTAGTGCGGTCGTCCCTCAGGCTCTTTCTACATTGGACAGATACTTGCCTTCGGAGCGCTCCCGCGCTCCTTGATTTTTTGCGATGATAACTTGATTGATCCCCCCTGTTCCGTCTAGTCCAATATTCCTGCGTCGCGCCATCTCGCGCAGGTGTGAGTCAACTCTCATTAGACTCTCGTGTCTCGAACGCTGGAACGCAGGCATTGTTAAGACCCGAGTCGGGGTCTTTTAGTCGAAAGGCATTTCTACAATGGTCGCCGCGTTGACCAATTAGATTGTGGAATTCGTTCGTTCAATTAAGCGCTGAAGCGCAAGGAGCCGCGGGAAATTTGAAATAAAACTCGAACTCGAGAGAATTAACTTTAACTTGATGTTTATTGAATCAGTCGAGAACTTGTTACTTTTAACAAACAAATTGACTTAAAAGCGTGACTCTATACAATTCAAACGGCATAATTGCAATTGACACAGTGACGTGATCAGGGCGCGTGCACTAGTGCAATTGAACAAACTACGAAGCTTATCATGTGCTTGGTAGCGACTGACTCGAGGCCGGCGGTGAGGCCCAATTTATATTATGGATCGTAGGTGGAGCTTCAGGTTGGTAGTGGGAGGCAGTATAGTGTAGAGGCTGTAGGGCGCCAGGTTGCCTCAGAGGCCTTCTCCACTCCTAGGTAGGAAGAGCGGCGATGGAGGGGCCCCAGGTCAGAAAGCAGGGTCGAGAGTGATGATCAGCGGGTGATGGACCTCCTCCTTCGGTGGCGTGGGGCGCCGCTAGTCCGTCATTATTTGCTGGGTTGCCTGGCCGTTGCGTTCTGTTGCGCAATCATTCCGGGAATTGGTTGTTTCTGCTTGGTCGTTGGGTTGCCCTTGAGGTGACCTTCCCTGCTGATTGCCAATTGTCTCAGGAGTAAACAGCTCTCGGACGTGTTTACCTCTTCGTTAATGGATTCGTAGAAGTGTTTACTCCTCTTCGCTAATGGATTCGTAGAAGTGTTTACTCCTGCGGGTCGCGTCCGCTAATGCATTCTTGAAATTGTTTGTCCTGGTAATCCCGTCCTCTTTGTCCTTGAGGTGGGTCCTGTAACAGAGCTGTCCCTACCCGAGCGAGCTTCCCTAATTAATTATTGTTACACGCGACTTTTATTATTTATTGATTCGTTAATTATATTTATTCCAAAATTGCTTATTTAATCGCAAGCCATTGAATTATCATCTACTCAGATATCGCAATGACTCAATGCATTTGCCTCGCAATTGATAGTTTAAAAAATTCGTTATCACTTCATTATTAATTCTTATTGGGGTTACTATTTATTGCCTATCTATAATCCGGTTAATTAATTAATGATAACTTTCGTTAAATGCTAATGTATTGGGATTAAATGGTTATTAATCTGTTCCTACTGTAATTGCAAGCTATTAATTATTTGTTCATTTAGAAAATCATTTCTTTAATTAAACGGAATAAATTATTTATGTTCGTAACGGGTAATTGCGGTTAAAATGCAGGTTAGTATTGTAGAACGACCCTAAACGTCACGTCGTTCACCTATGCGAACGCAGTTCATAACAGCATTAAAAATTCGAGATTTCGAGCTTCGAGATTTTCAAGAAAATCAACATGGCGTCGGCAGTGCGCATTAGTGTGCATGTCGAAGCTGCATTTAATTTTGAGATTTTGACAGAACTAGGGTTAATTAGCGCGGTATATACACGCACCAATTAATAATAATATATATGATATTAATAATGAAGTGGAAAATTCTGTGCTACGATTATCATCGATTTAATGGATATCAACTGAAAAGTAAAAGAAAAAAGAAACAGTTCATACCGGATCTCTCCCCTGTTCAGATAAGTTCATAATATTTTTTGTATTTTGTTCAGTTTATTAAATTATTATACAAGATACTTTGTGAATATTTTAACTTTCAGATGAAAAAGAAGTCCATAGCCAATAAAAACAAAGAAGAAGAAGAAGAAGAAGAAGAAGAAGAAGAAGAAGAAGAAGAAGAAGAAAAAGAAGTCGTAGCTAAAACGATATCATACAGATAAAACACAACTTCTTGGTAAGCTGTATGTCAGACTTCTGACATAGAGCTTACCAAGAAAATACTCGAGTGATAAGCATGACTAACGAATAATGGAAAACAGAAAAATAGGCATGTAGGTACAGCACAATTTTATTTTAATGAAATTCTTTTTCTATAATTTGAATGAACTATATTTTTAGAAAAACTGTGCTCGACATCGACCAGGAGAAGGAGAAACTAGTTTGAAAATAAATGGAAAGTAAAAGTACAGCTGATTACACATCGAGTTTCCAGAAATCCTTAGCTTGATTACGGCATACCTGCTGATCAGTTGTGGTTCAAATTTTCATCAGGATGCTACTTACACACAAATCTATTAAATAGTAATTCTTTAGGCATATGAGATTCAATAAATTATAGAGTCATATAACTATAAATTCATATAATTATTATCAAATTTTTATGAGAAGATGAATGTAACATTCAAAGTTGTGTTGGCTATATGCAATTGGCGTGAAAAGTTAAATCATAATGTTGCACTTCATTTTCAACTACGTCTACTTAACAATAACTTCAATCCAGAAAAATCTTTTGGCAAAGTGATTTCTTTGAAGTCATTGTTGAACGTAGTTGAAAATGAAGTGCAATATCATGCACAAAACTTGAATAAATCTAATAAGATACCTATGGGAGGAAATAATCTGGTATTTAAATTTTTATAATTTATAAATTGGGAGATATTGTTGGTTAAAATATGTCATTGCTTATATGCTTGGCCTGCTACTGATATTTGTAAGTTTCATTTTTATTTTTTAGTTAATACTTTTTTTCTTTTTATTATTAATATTATTATATAGATTCTAAATATATTTTTTAATATAAAATTGGAATTATTCTTAGGTGATTCACATACTTCAACTATACAGTGTAAACAATTATATTTAGCTACTCTTCAATCAACAGTGCAAGTATCACTCAGATAAAAGATCATTGCATTTTGCAATGTACAGTATTTTTGTTAAATGTGGCTGAGTGGAATTCTTAGACAAGTTTGGAAAAAAGCAGTGGAGCTGTTTTAAATTTACTCCAGCTTTAAGTAATGCAGCAAGATATAAAGATTAAAAGTTTTCAAAGGAAATTTGGGGTATGTACTTGTAAACCAAATCGTGATTTACCACAAAACTGTAATTGTGGTAATAGTGAATATTAGAATTGCTCTTATTTATTTATTTTTTTTTTCATAAATTAGCATATTTGCAGGCTGGACCGGGGTCGGTTGTCAACTCTCACTAGACTCTTGAACGCAGGCATTAAAAATTCGAGATTTCGAGCTTCGAAATTTTCAAGAAAATCGACATGGCGTGAAGCTGCATTTTTGATAGAGAGAATAATTTCAAATTACTTATACTGATGAAGTATTAATTATTCACGTATAATATGCATGCACCAATTACGGTTGTTATTCTTTTCTATTTTTACCTGCACAGAATAATATAATAATATGATATTAATAATACTAGCGTTAATTAGTGCGCTACGCGCGAATGCTCAATTTATATAAGGGAAAGTGGAAAATTCTGTGCTACGATTATCATCGATTTAATGGGTGTCAACTAAAGAAAAAACAATTCATACCAGATTTCTCCTCTGTTCAGATAAGTTCATAATATTTTGTGTTTTTTTCAGTTTATTAAATTATTATACAAGACACTTTGTGAATATTTGAACTTTCAGATGAAAAAGAAGTCGCAGCTAAAAAGTTATGTAATTGAAAGATGAAACACAATTGCAGACTTTTGGCATGCAACTTACTAAGAAAATACTCGAGTGATAAGCATGGCTAACAAATAATGGAAAGAAGAAAAATAGTCATGTAAGTATATGGCACAATTTTGTTTTAATAAAATTCTTTTTCTATAATTTTAAGGTACTCTATTTTTAGAAAAACTGTGCTTGGTATCGACTAAGGGAAGGAGAAACTTGTATATGAAAATAAATGGAAAGTAAAAGTACAGTTGATTACTTATCAAATTTCGAGAAATTTGAACAAACTGATCACTAACACTTTCAGGAATGTAAATTAGTACACATCAGTAATCATATTATTTAGAATTTAAATAATAAATTAACACTAATATCATTTTTATCCTTAGCCTCTGATTACGCATACCTGCTGATTCCAATTGTGGTTCAAATTTTTATCAGGATGATTATACTAGACCCAAAGCTATTATTAAATAGCAACTCGAATCCAATAGTCGTTCAAATTTTTATCAGGATGATTATGCTAAACATAAATCTATTAAATCGCAACTATTTAGGCTGCCAATATTTAAATATTAGATTTAATGAATTATTGAATCATATAATTATAATCAAATTGTTGAGAAGATAAGTGTAATATCCAATGTAAAAGTGACGAAATTACATAAAGACTAAATCAACTGAAGTAAGTTTTTAAACATTTATTTATACTTTAACCTTGATAACAAAAATTTATACACATTCTACATACATTAATATAGCAATGCTGATTGAGTAATTTTTTAGATATTTAATTTTTTTTTATATATTATCTTTCAAACACCAATTATTTCTTATAGTTCTACACAAGGCTGTCCCTACTGAAAAAAACCACATGGGATCCCACGTGGAATCCCACACGAGATCCCACGTGTGAATTTGATATGGGATCCCATGTGGCATCCCACATTTGAACTCGAAGCATGAATTCCCACATGAGATCCCACAAGAAGTCCCACATGGGATCTCATGTGGGATATCATGCGTTTAACTTGAGTATGGGATCTCATGCAGATATGGCGTAAAATTTTGAGTTCCCCATTGTAAGTAACGGGGTTATCAAAAACAAGGCAAGCCTTGTAATTAGGACGCTTCGTACAGAGTCATTTGAAGGGTTGGCTTACACGGCTTATATACTCTTGGCCACAGATAGCACTACCGAAGCGCCGCATAGTGGATAAATAGCCGAAGCATACTTATAGAGAGCCGTCCATCACAAGTTCTGGTTTGTCACCGCTATGGGACGCTTCGATAGCGCTTTCTGTGAATACACTGGATGGCCGGGAGTATATAAGCCTTGTAAGTCAGTCGTTCAAATAACTCTTTACGAAGAGTCCTAATTACAAAGCTTGCTTTGTTTTTGATATCCCCGTTACTCCCAATGGGGGACTCAAAGTTTTATGCCATATCTGCATGAGATCCCGTACTCAAGTTAAACGCATAATATCCCACATGAGATCCTATGTGAGATCTCTTGTGGGATCTCATGTGGGAATTCATGCTTCGAGTTCAAACGTGGGATGCCACATGGGATCCCATATCAAATTCACACGTGGGATCTCGTGTGAGATTCCGCGTGGGATCCTATGTGGGATCCCATGTGGTTTTTTTCAGTAGGGGTGTAATGAATTAAATTTTTATTAAATTTTGAATATTCATACGCCACGGCACCCACCAATATGAAAGTTTTCTTTTTTACTGTCATTCGCACAGGAATCTCTTGTAAACAGCATTTACAATTTTCATAAAAGTCATTAACATCAACATATAAATAATCTTCAATATCGTTTTCATCTGATATACAATCTTTAATATAATCAGTCAGTTGCGTAATATTTAATATTTCGGTATCAAATTTTTTTTGTAATCTTAAATAGAACGTATTTTTCGTACAATCTTTGAATATTTGATTTATTAAATCTCCAATTCTGTATCTGTAATAGATTATTCCATTTTTTATATAAAAATATTCTAAACAAAACTTTAATCTATTGTTAAATAATTCTTGTTCATTTCCAGTTAATATATAACTAATCATTATTCCCAACAAACACATCTTACTTTTACAGGAATCATTTATAGATGACTGATATTTGATGTGGTTTCAATATACAGATTCACATAATTCAACAATGGTATCAAATAAGCAGGAACTTTTATAAACATACATTTTTCCATTGTAGATTATAGGGTCACATAATATTCCATTTTTAATAACATTTTTTAATGGTTTCATTTTTGGTCTAGTGTATTGAACAGTAATGTCAAGGCATGGCTCAAGGTATTTACCTCTTTTTTTATGTTTTTTAATCGTAGAATTCTGTGACGTAGACTCATCGATATCTAAACCTGCAAGTTTAGATTTATTTAAGTCAATTGATTTTTGGATCACCGGGGACTGTAGATTTTGATTTTCTAGAAATCCTCTGGCAAGTTCTATAGTTCCATTTAAGAAATCAATGTATAAAGATAAAAATAGATGGTCTGAAATGGGTCTGTTAATGTTTGTCACATGTCTTAGATCACAGAAGAGTGATTCAGATCGTCCTGAAGTAGCTACCGTATTATTCGATTTAAAATGATTTGTCATAATGTTTGTCCACACAGCAAATTCAACGCATAATATAATAAAATTTTTAACTAGATTCGGACAAAAAAATTGATTATTACCACTATCAGTAATATAATTAAGCGCATCCTTTTGTACATTTTTAATTTCTTTTTTAATCATCTTTAAATTATTTCCTTCACTTTCTTTATCTTCGATCTCTATCACGTGTTCGATGCCAAGTTTGTATTCATTACAAAAATCACAAATACAATCCTCTGCACAATAACTAATAGTATGAAATTTTATTAATTCAAGTAAATGTTTTGTATTTACATTCACTTCCGAATTGTCATCAATCCCTTTGCTTTGAGAAACAATGAAAGCCGACTTTATTATAGCTTTAAATTCGCAAAAATTGTCTAATTTACTTAAGTATCCAATTATTCGTAAATAAAAATCTTTTACTTTAAGGTCAACAGTTTCGAAGCAAGTCCATCTAGATATAGATTTAATCAAATGAGCAATGTCTGATCGTAAGAAACAAAACGGTAATTCGTTTATGGTTCCCATGATGTAATTATAACAGGAAGATAAATATTGTTGATAAGAACAATTACTGAAGCTTAAACAAACAGCATTTTGCAAAGCACTAGAGCCATCTGTAACGACTTCTCTTGGTTTTGGTGCGCCTGATTCAATCCATTTACAAAGACAATGTTTAATAAATATTGCAGCTTGATATTCTGATATAAACTGAATTATTGGGTAGATCCTACCCCTTGTAGATACACTAAGAATATACAAAAAAATATCAGCTGTGATTTCACTTGTAGTTTTTATTTTTTTTTCACTGATAAGAATTTTTCCATCGGTCTTACAGTCTTACAAATTAAATTAAAATAATTAACACCTATTTTATTTATTTTTTTTTTTTTAAACGACCAGCTGCATCAATCGATACTGAGACATTGTCTTGACTTACAATTTTCCATAAATCCAATTGTTCTCTTGTACAAAAAATTACATGGAATGGAAAATCACCAATCTCTTGAATAGTATGACACCACTTTTCTTCTGATTTCATAGATACTGTTGCTTCTATGATACTTTCCGTTGGCTTCACTCCATACTTTTCAAAAACCGCATCTTGACGAATTTTTCGTAGAACTGGGGTATTATGGACAAGAGGCCCTTCAACTTTTCCATATTCCATATAGGTTTGTGCTTCTTGTCTTTTAAATTTCAGAGCTTTGACATGCAAAAGATCTATTTTGCTTTTTTCTCGCAACGTTGTTGATAAAGGCCTCTTTTTATGATGATGGATGTTCCTTGAATCTCGTGTAGTAATATCAAATTTAGGATGTTCCGAAACAGCATTACATATTCCTTGTAAAGAATTCCCACATTCACGGCAATAACCATTAAATTTAATGGATTGACCACTTGTAGACACATAGCCTTTTTTAAACGTAAATGGACATGGCAATTTTTGTGATGTCCAAATTTTTTTAATAAAGGCGTGGGGCCATCCCTTCTGCAATACCTTCTTTTTTGGATCATCCTCTTTTAATTTTGGTTTGATTGAGTCCCATTCCTTTTTGCCAAAGTCAATTACAAAGGTAAATTCTTGACAATTATCTATAATTTTCTTTTCTTCTGTCTTGATGTTTTTAATAATTGTACAGACTTGTTGAGACCAATACTTTTCTAATTTATATTTCAGTCCATTCCAATTCTGGCAAACATAAAAATACAATGTTGTGCTATCAATTACTTTCTTTAGTAAATAGCTAGCCTTTTTCCAAACTGCATCTGTCTTCTTCTTAATGCTTCGATTTTCATTAAAAACGTTTTCTCTTTGCAAAGATCCAAATATTTCTTCAACTGAAGCAGCTGGTTTTCGAGGCATTGTATCTCTGTGAAAAGATAAATTAACATAATCAGCTATACATGATTTTCACAAAAAGACTTTTTACAAAAAGACTGTAAATCAGAAGTTAAAAAAGAAATAACTTCAATACTATCCATGCGGTATTATGTTCAAATGATTTGAAATACACAATTATCATCTTAACTTCATAGCTTGAGACTACAATTTGTTAAATTTTTTGTATATTTAAATTTGTTATTTTAGTGTATGTAAATATTTATCATACAATGTAAATATAGAACAAGAATGATTTAATCATAAAAATAAATTGATGACAAGTACTCGGATAAAGTAATTTTATTTATAATTTATGAGCATAGTAATTATTCGAAAAGAACATCAGAGCTGAGTAAACCAAACAACATAAAGTGTGATATATCATCTTATCATTTTTGTGAGTTTTATTAAATTGATGAGGCTCACCTGATGTAACTGCTAAATATGAAAATTTGATAATCTGCTTTAAGTGAAATGTAACATTGTCAATGGTGAGTAATTTCTCCAAAATAGATTTCAAATATTCAGCAAAAAGTATAACCTTGCATATCTGAAAAGGAAGTATAATTTAGTCACTACAAAAGACGTTTAAATAATCTTCAATATTTTATGTGTTAGAATTGCGGGTCCTCTTAAGCCGCTGCCGCACTCGCCATCTCATATCTATTCTAGCGCCCCCTTTAGATACTGAGCACGGCTCTGTGCGGAGGGCCAGTCAGTGCTCTACGAGAGCTAAAGCGAATGACATTGCGTCCGACTCAGATTATACTTTTACTTATACTTATATTTATATCTGTGTTTTATTGATTAGCAAGTGTCGAGTGATCTGTAGTTCTAACAAATTACTTATTATACTTTAATACTCCGTGTGTACGTGTATACTCATTTGTGTCCTTGATTCCTGCTTCCACCATCCACATATACTTATCATTATGTCATGATTTGCTTACCATGTAAGTTTCATAGATAAGAATAATATACTCATTATCCAATTTGCTATTACTTTAATTTTAAATAAATTAAAAAATGACTAAATTTAAAATTTTTTAATCCATGGATCGACAGTTCTCCAATAAATAATCTGAAAATGTGTATATTAAATTCTGAAATTAATGTTATATTATATAACAAACTTGTTTTTAAGAAAAAATAACACCTTTAATTTTATAATTGTACTGGGGTAATTATTTTCGTTGTAAAAATTTAATTGCTGATGTGGATATTTTTTCTTCTGCATGTAGAGTACTGATGTAAGTAATGAAGATTCGCATGAGTCAAATTGAATGAACAATTCTGTACTTATAGATGTAATGGTTCTGAAAATAAAAAGTGAAAATAAAAATATACGTATAAGTAAAATGTTACGTTGACAAGTATATTATTATTGTATCATACATAAATTCAGTATTAAATTATAGTCAATCTATTAAAAACAAATATAGATATACTTAAGAAACCCATGATATATATACACACACACACACACACACACACACACACACACACACACACACACACACACACACACACACACACACACACACACACACACACACACACACACACACACACACACACACACACACACACACACACAAACACGCACACACACACACGCACATACATACACACACAATAAAGTATAAAGAGAATCAGTGTAAATGAATTTAATAAAATTTAATAAAATTAAAATGACATATAAATAATTTATTATTCACCTATATGATATAATTGATCAACATAATTCATAACTTATATGTAAGTATATTTCAATACAAAACATATTAACCTAATAATAGTCTTATCTTATAGATATAAAATAGTTTTCAGAATATATCTCATGCACTGAATTATAACACACAAAATGTGATTAAAAGTTTATAATCCATAGTTCAACATTCACATTAAACAAATGAATTTATATTATTTACCCAGATTTATCCAATTTGAGAGAACCCGATTTATTAATTGTATTTTATATTCTATCGTGTGTCTATAGACACGTTGCAATTTCATCAAATTCCAAGAAATACTGTCCCGGAAATACTGAACACTATCTTATTTGTCACAAATCGCACGAAAATATAAGTTCTTTTTAAATTATTTATTGTTTATCATTGATAAAATAATAACTGTAAGTCCATACACAAATCAGTAGTATTTTGAAAACTCAACAAATATCAGAATCTAAATTACCAACATACTGCTGCCAGGCACACTTCGTTTTCTTCAATCTATCTCAGAAATTTGGCGATGTCATGCGGCGATTCCTACATTACCCTGTGAAAGTTTTGTAGATGGCGATGAGAATGATTTCATTTAGGGCGCGGCCACAATTCCGTCACAGCGGTGTGATGTCTCGAGTGATAACCAATCCCAGGTTGGCTCGGAGTATGAAGTCCGCTTGAGTAAATTGGATTGGTTGTCACTCGAGGCATCACACCGCTGTGGCAGTATTGTGGCCGCGCCCTTAGTCGTATGAAATAAAGTGATGCCATAAAGTGATGAAATCTGTAAGATTCCGAGAACCGTCGAAGTCTTGATTGAGAAAAACATTATATTTATTTTAATATAAATAATAGTAATTTTTAATAGACTTACATTCATTACATAATGATTTTTACTATTAAAAAATTGGTAATTTAAATACTCCTTCAGTGCAACTTTCGATAATGTAGGAATCTTCCATCGGTATTAAAATGTACATACCACCAGTTAGATGATTTTGGCTCCTATTCTTGGTAACACTGCAACGATTATAACGATATACTAAGTTGAGAGATTCTTAAAAAATAAGTATTTTCATTTTCATTAGAGTAAAAATCAGATACATCGATAGTGCGTGAGAAGTTCAGTTAGAGTAACTATAAATTACAAATACTTATTAAAATAAATTAATCAATTCTTATTAAATAATCTTGCTTTCAATAGTTCATTCAATAATATTACTGTTATTACAAAATACTATATTAATTATTTACAGGAATTTGCATTTCTAAGCAATATGACTGGGAAGCGTGAAGCAGTTCAACATGATAAACGGTTTGAAATCCTCAAAAATTTTAGTCTTTTTGATGAAGATAAAAATTTATTACCTGAAAAAAATGAAGTTTGGGAAGGTCCTTGTACAAGTCTGAATTTAAATAGAAGAAATTTATATCAATATCTTAAACAAAATCGAGCGAACGTTAAAACAAGATTAATACAATATTTAGATGACAAAAATATTACTGTGATAGCTGAGAAAGATATTATAAATGAAGAAAATGATAACAATAGTGACAAAGGTGATAATAGTGATGAAGAAAGTTCTGAAGAGGAATGTTTTGAATTAAAAGATAGTGAAAAAGAGATAACAAACTTTACTACTAGAAATATTACAAAAAACTTGCAGAAAATGAGATTAGATATTCAATTCAAGAAATTTATTCGTTTAACTTCTTGCATAGATTTTTGCATTATGTATTGGAGTCCTGAGCAACTTGTGTTTTATAAAACTATTCTTAAAATGCTTACACGATTAGAAATTGTTTTAATGAAAAACTGTATGATACTTGTTAATCAAAATAAGGAAATTTATGTTTATTCAGTGGTTGGTAATGTAAATGGTAAGCAAACGTATTCCCTTTGTAACATGTTAACTGAAAATGTTAGTTATTTGTACTTATTTTTAACGGAATGGTTGAAGTCTGGAGCATTAGTACCAAAAGAGATTTATTGTTCATGTGAATATAAAATTATTTTCATAGTCATTGATGCTCTGAATCAGTCTATGAGTAGTGAGAAATATATATTGTTTTGTTTTTACTATTTACAGAATATGATGACAAAAGTAGCTGGTATTTTACCAAAATGTATTGTACGCATAAATGCCATGGATATAATTGTCTGGATTGAAGATTTGAATTGTTTTCAAAATCAGAATGTAAAAAAGTTTTATGAACATTGTATTTTATACTTAAGTAAAATCAGCGATTGCAAAAAATTCATTCAAACTTTAGAAATGATATTCGTTCTTTCATTAAGCAACTGTGAAAATAAACACTGTTTGAACTTTAGGCAAAACCTAATAGAAAATTTTGAATTACAGACTGAATTTAATTTAGAGGTACCTGAAAATGAACATACCCTGGCAGAAAATAGTTCTATTTTTTTCTGTTTTTTTTCTGTTTTTATGTATTTATTCTTATTTGTTTCGATTTTTAAAAATTTTTTTCTGTTTTATTCTGTTTTCTTCTGTACGAATTGAAACATTGGGTATAGAAAATAAACAGAAAAAAACAAAAAATAATAAAAATAAACAGAAAAAAACAATAATATATAAAGAAAAACAAAAACAAATAGATAAAGACAATGACAAAATTACCAAACTCTATTTTATTAAAGAATTTAATTAAACAGTAAAGAACAGAAAAAAACAGAAAAAACAGAGAAAAACAATAATATATAAAGAAAAACAAAAATAAATTCATAAAGACAATTGCGAAATTAACGAACGCTATTTCATTATAATATATTACGATACGTGTGACTAAAGTGGCTCTTGTGAAAAATAGTAATATATATGGGATCTTGTGAGGGCCATTATTGGCCCTCACAAGATCCCATATATATTACTATTTTTCACATTAACAATGGAGGATGCCTCTATCAACTTTAAAGTGGCTCTTTCTTGCACGGGGTGAGGTTAGTGCCCGAGCGCAGCGAGGGCGCCCAAAGTAGTCCTTTTTTGCACCGTGAGGTTAGCGCACGAGCGTAGAGAGCGTGATAAACACTGTGCAAAAAAGGACTACTTTACTCACGGATAGGCGTGACTAAAGTGTGAGCTTAGGTCACACCGTGCTATAAAATGATAAATGTAATAGGTCACTTATAGCACTAGTATCGTAATGTACTATAATTTATATGTAATGTATAATTATTAAAAGGGATAGGAAAGAAAATACTTGTATTTTTATGATTTTTATTTTTATATATAAAATAAATATATATTTATTTATTCCAGTAGAAAATACATTATATTACAATAGTATGAAATCCTTTAGAGATATAAAACTAATATTAATCTCCAAAAGAACTCTTACTTAGACTACATATATAATTTTTGTTACTCAACGACATAAGTACACATTGAGTTTTTAAATCTTTCGGTGTGCATAAATATATTTCCTTTTCATCAGTAATACACTCTTTCAAGTAATTAATGTTTTTCAAATTCCAGACATTTTCACTTTTTAATTTAATTCTATTGTAAAAAATTAAAATTGTGCTCTCAGAATCATTGTCAAATAAACAAATATTTTTCACAATTCCTCTGGCACCAGAATACATTTCTATCACAGAGTCATTAAATTTAAAATTTTCCGTGTAATCACTTGTTGTATACCTTATTCCATTGTAAATAATTTTTTTATAACTTTTACAAGTACCATGGTAACCTAATTTCTGTTCGTCGTCATTAAATTCATAGTTTTTACCAGATATTAAAACAGCTTGTTTAACTTTGACATAAAATTTTATTCGATTTTCGAAATTTTCTGAAAATTCTATCACTCGGTTGCTAATGCTAAATTGTGTACAAAACGAAGGTATGGATTTATAAAACAAATATCTTTTCGAAATTTGGACTGCCTTCTCTGTTGGACTGTTCACCATTTGTAAAAGTAATCTGTTTTCATTCTCAAAACTAAATGCGTCATGCATTTGCAGAGGACCTAAATTGGCTACACTACGTACAAGATGATATAATAAATGGATATTATATGTCATTTCACGTTTTCCGAAATATTTTTGAAAATAAACAACAAATTTAATAAGTAAGACATGGGCTTCTTCCAATTTCTTTTGAGAAATACTCTCACTCGATAAAATTTGTATTGCAGATACAAGTTGAGATAAATGTTGAAAATATTTTTGTGGAAGTATTCCATGTAAACATATAAGACAATATACTAATAACCAAGCACGCCATTCTGAAGCCTTCCACATATTTCGCGTACTTAATGATCTAGGTGTTCTTGTAATGATTGTAGGAGGCTTTATTGATAACAGACGATTATCTATCATTTTCACAACATTTGAGCTTCCAATATAATATGGAGCATTGACATTATTTAGAATTAAATTGGTATATTGTTCTACTACTCCTAAATAAACAGAGTGCATGCTATCAGGCGTCATTCCGTCACTCAAATTGAAGTATTTTAAATTCATAAGTATCGTTGGCCCCTTAATTCCTTCAATTTCCTTTATGTTTATTTTTCCTGTTTCTTCATTTATCGAACGAGTTGCTATCATTTTCTGTATAATATCATTGTGTGTTTTGAGACTATAAACTGTTTCAGTTATCGGATACTTTCTTGATCCTTCAACATTTTCTGTCGGGTGGTAACAGAATGTGCATCCATAAATGCCATTAAACTGTTTCATGTTTAATATGGCACATCTGCATACAGAATCGACACTGCAGCATAATGGGATTATTTTTGATGTAATCAGTTCATCGTTCATTTTCCATTCTATGCCATCTGTTGCTATTTCATTTAATTCTTTAATTATTGGCTGCAAAAAGGTGTTCATTGGTGGTTTTTCTTCGTTGACCCATATACCAGCCAAAATCATATTGTTATCTCGCTCTTTTGGAGGTAATTCACTTAATTTTAAATAAACTGGCCATGCACTAACTTTACTTGAATCACCGGTTTGACATCCATCAGTGTTGAAAATATAAGAAAAATTCCATTTATAATTTAATATGTTACCAGGTGAAGACAAGTTTTGATACAACTTAGCGTCATAAATATCTTCAATATTATTTGTATCATTTTTTATTCTGTTAAATCTATATAAAAGATCTTTGTTTATAAGCGGAGACTCCAAAAACTGTTTAAATTGTGTTTTTATATTTAATGTTATGAAAAATGGTGCTTTTTTAGTATCACTAATTACCATTTCACACGATGGACAAAGCACAGTATCACTTAAATCTGAACGATTGCCAATATAATTTTTGCAAGTTGGACAATATATGTGACATACCCAATCATTATTAACAGAAACATATTGGAATAATTTGTATTTACTTATATTCAAAACATCCTCACTGAACAGTTTATTAATTAATCCAAATATATCTAGCATGGCAGCCCAATTAAGACTATGACGCATTCCTAATAAAATACACATTAGAATTATTTCTCCATGTGATATATTTGTTGTCTTGCATAGTTTCTTATTTAAATATCTCTCTTTCTTCAGTTTTTTATTTAATAACTGCAAATAAATAAAAATATGTTAATTAAACAATGAAGGGAAAAGTAAAATTAGTATAGTTGTGGTAAAACTTATCTAACCTTAGATTCTTCTTGACTTTCATTTTCTTGATCACTATTCGATGCCATCTCATCAAATACATCATTGCTTTTGTTGCTTACGAACAGCTAAAAGGATATATATAATTAATTAAATCTCATATTGAATATTGCTTTAAGAAACCTGATCATTATTAAAAAGTTTTATTAAAATTTCTATTACGTAACTTTCTAAATATTGATATTATATTTCAGTATTAATTAAAAGTTTTTATGGAAATATATTTACCTCTATCCAATCTTCAGCGTTATAAATATCAGGTTCATTATTTGACTCAATAAATTGACCACGTCCTACATTTTCATTATTTCCACTAATAGTTGGTACAGGTGATACATTTGGAGAATAATTTTGTTGTAAATTATATTGATCCTCATGTTCAGATAACACTTGACTGTCAGATTCACTTGAACTTTCATTGCTTTCATCATGCAAAATATCCTGAAAGAAATAGCACGAATTTATCATATAGTACTTTTAAGTATTATCAGGCATAATGATTAATAACTATCACATTTAAAATTAATAAAATACTCGTTCTTACGTAAGAAATGCAATTCATTTTTTAACCAAATCGTTAATTATTATATTATTTCATAAACTACAAAACTCTTCCTTATTTTAAAATTTAAATTTGGATAAAATTTAGTATTATTATACTTACCAATAATTTTCTTTTTTTTTGTTATATGCAGTTGTGCGTGGAATAGAACTGTTATTGGTCGGATCCACCCAATTTTTGTATCCTTGTCTTTTTTGTGACATGATAAATAATCAATATCTAATATATGTATATATATATATGTTTTCTTTCTTGTAGACGTATAAGCTCCAGGTTACATACTCATCCAAATTATGTCCAATTCAACTTATGTCACTGGAAAATAATGCTATCTTCAATTAATTACTAAATAGATGTTATTACTAACATTACCAAAATTTCTTTTCATAAAAATTTCATAACCACTTCTTCATATCCAATTAAATTCTTCACAATTAATCAAAAAAATATTCGTTGCTTTCCACAGAAATTTAGGTGGTTGAATAACAATATTATTCATATATTATTTAATTATTCAATCAATCAATTCAATCAAGTTAATCAAATAATTATAGAATAAAAAGTATAATACATATGTAATTGTATAAGGTTATAACATGCAAGAAATATTGAAACGATATACTTTCTACATATGTTCTTTTGTCTATGGTGTATTCCGTCCTATCCTAAGGCATTGTCTACATAAGCGTTGTGCTGCGCTCCGCTGTGCTGTGTGTTTCGATTTTAATAACAGAGAAGCTCGATCATTTTAATTTACATTAGTTTAGATAGTCTATGACTGGCTTTGAAGAGTCGTAATTACAATCATCTTCATGGTGTAATTTTAGATCTATAGTTGATGCTCCAGATTCCGCTTTTAGTTTTATCAGTTAGTTCCGCAATTTGCGTTTGGACGGAACCCTTAAGAGCGGAATCCGTTCACGTGAGCTCCCCCTTACCCTACAGCTGCAGAATTGCAGATTCATGCTACCTTTTGTACTCATGTAGGACATATATACGTTATCACAGTAAAACCGTGTCTTGCCTGCCTTATAACTTTCTCTAAGGAAAAAGAAAGTCAAAGAAGATTTAATTTAGAAAAAGTATTGTGTGCGTGTATTATAGAAAGCAGTACAAAATGTATGCTTACGTTTTTATTAAAAATAAAAATAAATATTTGACAATAAAAGATTCGGACATAAAGAACTTCTCATATGATACCATTGGAAGGCAAAGCAAAAGCTTTGCAAAAAAAGCCATTTAAGTGCCTTATTAATAAGGGAAAAAGCAATGAAATTCGTGAGATTTGCCAAATACTGATTATTGGAGGTATGTCATGATTACATTTTTCTTTTATAATAATAATATATAGGTTATTTAAAATCTTATAGATAAAAAACAATTATTTTAAATACAGCGTATATTATTAATTTTGTTATACATATGTTATAATAAGGGCTGTTGTTAAACGTCCGACAGATGTAAAAAAATATTATGTTCCTATCGTAAAAAGTTGAAAAAAACACCATAACATTAAGGGCAGTGTCATAATAATTAAATATTGGCATAGACTGCCAAAATATAACTCAAACAAATAATAAATCAGTAATAAAACTCAAATCTGTTGTAGAGCAGAAGCGTTTATATTAAGTGTAAAAAAACAATAGCTTTAGACAAAAAATATATTATTAAGCAATGCTCTTGTTAGATACGCATCTTATAACCTTAAATAAAGCTCATATTATTTCATTTTCTTTTATATTTTTATTTTTTGATGTAATAAGGGTATTAATTTATATATATATATATATTTTTTTTTCAGAATCAGTAGAAGAAATAGAAGAATTAGTCCAGGAACGCAGACTCCATGTGCCAAAGTTAAGTGAGTCAGATGTGCCAGTAAGTTCTGATACTAATACTGCTGAGGATGAAAAAATAAAAGCTAATGAATACAGAAAAAAGATTGCAAAGAAGAAGAAGGCAGCAGCTAATGAAACATGTTCACAAATTATACAAGCACATGAAAATGTACAAGTACTACAACCTCAACAATCTGATCTTCCTAGGATACCGTCCTTCAAAATAAATGCACAGAGAAACTATCTGCATGTAAGTATTACATCAATATTATTTTTTAGAGAAAATGATTGTATTGGTAGCCATTATTGTAGTATGTGAAGACGTTATTGAACTGTCCTTATTACCTACTGGTTTAAATATTAAAATAAAACAATATTGTTCGTTGTATTTTTATGTGTCGACGTTTGAGACACTTTTGTGTCTCTTTTCTAAATAGAGTTTTAACAATGATTAAGAAAATTACAAGTTAATATGTGCATGAAAATCGCCAGTCAAGAGACAAAGTATCTAAATGTTCAGAGACCTAAAAATACAACAAACAATGTAGTTGTGTTTGATTTTAACGTCTCATCAGTGGGCAGCTAAGCCAGTCCAATCACTGTACAAATATTATTTATTCTCAATATTTGTATTTCTATGATTCCTTCAATTATGAGTCTGAAGTTTGCAACGTTAGAGTGCAACGAAATGAAAAAAAAAATTATTTTGCTTTATAGTTATACTAATTAATATTAATTTTCTGCGTAGATTTAGTGTGTTATAGAATAAAATAACTTTATAACAAAGATTTAGATAAAATTTCCATTGTTTAATAACATAAATTAATTATCAGAAATTATTTCGTTGCATTCCAACGATGCAAACTTCAGACCCATCTTCAATTTGGGTGGGACTAGATATATCGAAAGGCTGTTAGTAAAATGCCTTATCCTTGAGAAAATTAAAAATAGAACGCACATACACCATCAGCATAAGCATGTTTTTTATACAGAATTTAATACATACAGTACGATTAACAGAATGCAAAAATACATAAATGTATTTATAGAATAAACTATTTACATATTGCGACATTTCTAGAAAACATATAGTATGAAAGGCGTATTTGTAGAGAATACATAAGAAAAATGCAATAATTATAAAAATAACCGTATTTTTTTTTCTATATAAAGTATAGCATTCTCTGAATTCATTACATTCGTCTTATGTATTTTCTATAAATGCACCTTTCTTACTATGTGTTTTCTATAATTGTGGCATTATAAAATTAGTGTATTCTGTAGAAATATTTATGTATTTTCGCATTCTATTAATCGTGCTGTCTGTTTTAAATCTTGTATGACAAGCGTGCTTCTGCTAATGGGGTACGCGTGTTCTATTTTTAATTTTCTGAAAGGTAAGGCATTTAAGATTTGTCTACCTATCAGCCTTTCGATATATCTAGTCCCACCCTTCAATTTAGTTATTACTTTTTTTTTAATAACAGAAGTCAAATCCAACAGAGGATGTGGATGAAAATATTGGCAATACTCAACGATTAGATGATGATGCACTTCATAATTGTAGTCCGATAGATGATTTGGTAAAAAACCTTTTAGAAAACATGTTTATAATTTTTAAAAAAATTGTTAATATATAATGAAATTTTATTATTTGTTATAGCCAGAAGAACAGTGGACCCAAAACAATACGTTACAAAAACAACTCAAAGAGGAGAAGGATAGAACAAGAACATTGGCTAAGGCGAACCGGTTATTGCAAGATAAATGCATTGCTCTGAAGGAAAAATTAGACTCTGCAGCCAATACGAGTAAGTCTATGTAGATTCTTTAAAAATATTCACAGTAGGATTGTTCACACTATCATAACATCAACAAAAGATTTTTATAATTTTTATACAAGAGAATTATTTCTTTCAGAAAATAATATATATCAAAATAATAAATACTATGAATTTTAAATTTGAATTGGCTAAAATAACAATATTTTATTCTTATAGGTACTGAACCAGAGCATGCAGTAGTAAAAACATACCCCGAGCCAATTAATACTAGAAGTGGGGTTCAAGTTCGCAGGAATGCCCTAGATGAGGCGTATTCAAAAGATGAACCCTCCACCTTCTACATAAATATGTGCTATTCAGTCTGGGGATATCAAGACTTAGCAAAGAGGTGTGTAAAAAAACAAAAAAAACCTGTGCAGAATATAAAGTATTGACACCAAAGAAGAGGAGAGTCGCCAAAGCTCACTTGGCTCACTTCCTGCAGTTTTACAAGTATCCTGATTCACTGCAACAAAAATATTTTAGAAAAATTAATGCATATGCGCATCGAGCAATAGTACATGCCAGGTCTCACATGAAACTAATTGAAAAATATCCCGAACTAGATGATAGTACAAATGAAGACATTGAAATGATTAATATTTGAGCAGCTGGTGAAAAAAACAGTATTAATAAAAATATTAACAAAATTTAAGAAGTTCGCATATGTAAGAACGTAAGACTGATTAAATACCACTGATTATAATCACTATAGTGTATTTAAACGTGTTCGAGATTAATAGTTTAATAGTTTAAGAATCATATAATTATTTAAAAAACGTCTTTAATTAAATACCATTTATTAATGTATTTAAACATATTCAAGTAACTTCAATAGTTCAAGAATAAGATAATAATTTTTAAAAAATGACTGCGATTGATTAAATACTACGGATTAATGTATTTAAACATATGTAACGATTTTGAAAATTTTATTATACGTTATAAGAATAAAATACTTAGTTTATTTAAAAAATGATTTATTTATTTCTAAGAAATCCTTAAAAATAAAAATATAATTTTCACCATACCCTGGCAGAAAGTACCACTTTCGCTCCCGGCTCAAAAACACGAATGTGGTATTTTCGGCCCGGATATGGTGAAAAATCGTATACGCAACACGGGGATCAAGAGGGCCACCGCAGAGCACATGTTTGCCACCCTCGCTTTCGGCTCGGGTGGCAATTTACACGTGCTCTGGCCTAGCCAACTCTTTACCTCCCTAGTTGCGTAATATACTATTAATTATTCTAAGTAAAATTAACTAACAAAAATTTGTAGAATAAATTGGGTGTTGTATTTTCCTGTTAGTTGCTATTTTTTATTATTAATTCTCGTTTATTTCTATATATTAAAATTTTTTTCTATATGTTCAAATTTTTTTCTGTGTATTTTTATTTTTTTCTGTTTATTTTCGTTTTTTTCTATTCCTATTGTTCCAATTCGTACGAAAAAAAGCAAAAAGGAACACAACTTGGAAGAAAAATAAATAGAGAAGCACAACGGTAAACAGAAAAAAACAAAAAAAAACAGAAAAAAACAGAAAAAAACAAAAAAAAATTATAAAAAATAGAAAAAAACAAAGAAAAGCAGAACTATTTTCCGCCAGGGTATAAAAGCACTTTTAGGATTAAAGGTTCCAGACAAAATAGTCCAGTATTTTGAAAATATAAAAGTTAATGTAGAACACTTATGTTCAAAAGGAACAAATTTTTGTGATGCTCCAAATGCGTATTTCTGTAAAGAATTTACATGGCACTTAATTGCATTATGTGGCTATTTTCCATTATGGTCAAATGTATTAAGAAATAAGATAATAATGCAGACTCTATTACCACATTGCACACCCTCAAATTCCATTGAAAGTTTATATGCTCACGAATTTGTTCAAAGCATGTGTCAATTATAGACAGTCAAATGAAGTTTGGAATATCTGAATTATGTACAACAATAGATGAAAGTCATTCGAATAGTCTTATAGAACAAAGTTATTTATATAAAGTAGAAAACTGGATGGGGCTGGGTACTGACGATTGCAATTGCATAAATGAAACCAAAGAAGTAGATGATACGATAAATATAGAGCATGGTGGTGGAAGTGTATCAATAATTGATCATGAATTTAACAGCTTTTCATTTTCAATAAATCATGAACTTGTTTCTGACAAAAATAATGAAAAGCTTGAAATAAAAAGTGAAACTGAAAATGATTCTGTGTTATCGAGTTATGATAAGAAGGTTAAAGCCGGAGATGAAACTATGACCAAAGAATTAAATAACTATGATGAACAGATAAAAACAGAAATTACAAATGAAAGTAATTATATAGAATCAGAGGATTACAATAGACAGATAGATGAGGCTGTAAATAAAAATGAACTTTTAACAGAACAATTAAATAACAATGTAGTGGTAATAAATTTAACGAATGTAATGAAACAAACACATATTGTGAATGGAAATCTTCTTGGTCCTGTTACGTATGAAAACTTGCAGATTTCAGCGAGAAATACACGTCCAATAGATAATATTTATGAACTTATAATTTTTGCATTACTAAGAAATAATTCGATGACAAATTTATTCAATAACTCACTCGATGTTGATGATAGTTTGAATATTTTTAAAACTATGGTGTATTATATTGTAAGTGAATGTTCAATTGATGTTATTTATTATAAAAGAGTGAGAGTAATGCTGCAGGTACAAGACAAGAATAATTTTGTCAGTACAAACAATATATTAAATTGTGCTTGCAATATCAGCGGATTATTTTCAATATTAATTAACTCCACATGTAATAACGTTAGAAAATTAACCTTTATAATTGCAATAATACACTCGAAGAACCTTTACCTGTTGTAACTCTAGGATGGTTGAATATCATATGCAATGGCATATCTTCTTTGGAAGAAGAACTAAGCTCATGCTTAAAAGATCGAAAAGTATTTTGTTCAGAGTGTAAAACTACTGAAGCAATACTATCTTGTGAAATTAATAACTTCATAGCATTGGATGTAGAAGATAGTTATAGAGATGACATTATCAAAGTTTTAAAAAGAAATCCAAAATATGGACATATATCTTCCAAATCGTTTAGGAAATTTATTTTTGAAATTCCTAAAACCATTAAAATTAATGATAACAACTATATTTTAATGGGATTTATTAGTTTCAGTGGCTCAAATGCTAATAATTCTATTGCGCATTATTGCTGCTACAATTATCTTGGCAATAAAAAGTGGGAATTACATGAAGACTTATTGAAAAGCAAAGTAAAAGAATTTAATGAGGATGAGCATCAGAAAAATGTATCGATTGCGTTGCTACTTTATGTTAAAGAGAATGAAATTTAATACTACTAGAATAAGAATATATCAAATGTGTATAAATGTTTCCATTGCGCTACTGTAAATTTTATATTATGCTTAAGGGAAACTAGTCTGTTTAATAAATAATTAAAAAAAAAGTTAATGTTAATGTTAAAAAATACAAATAAATGTCTAGATTGAATTCTTAATTTTTCATAATTGATTAGCACACAACACAAAGGTAAAAAATATTATTACAGCAAGTTGTTTTTGATGATGTTCTCCTCTTTTTGTGTGTAGATTAATTAAATATTCGAGAATAGTTGTAATCCCAAATACAATGATAATATGCATCCAATGCATCATTTGATGCTGCATTCTTTTAAAGCATAATCAATTTCATCTAGGAATTGTCAAAGCACAACTGCTTGTAAATGTGAACAACATTTAATCATTCATCTGTAAACCAAATCATCTATTTGTCCACTTACAGGTAAAGTATATAAGTACGTTGCTACTATGATGGCTTCCAAATAGTATTTATAGCACTTTCATAATAACTTAATATTAAACAAACAAAAAAATTACAAAATATGATAAAATGTTATAAATCTCATTGATAACTTACCAAAATTAAGATCTCATCAGTCTCAACCAAGGGAGAGCTCGCACAGTAAATGGAGCCGCGAGTTCATGAGTGTGCTACTGATACATGTAAATCGCTTACACGTAGGTAAGAAAAACGTCACGTGTCAAAGTCAAATACTTAGAGCATATATACTACTAAGCTCTAAGGTGAAATATCTCTCGCATACGCACAGTGTTTAGGCGCTCACGTAAACGTAAAACTTTGGTATACTAGCAGACCACATATTTCACTATTACCATAATTACAGTTTTGTGGTAAATCAGGATTTCGTTTACAAGTCCATATCCCAAATTTCCTTTGAAAACTTTTAATCTTTATATCTTGCTGCATTACTTAAAGCTGGAGTAAATTTAAAACAGCTCCACTGCTTTTCCAAACTTGTCTAAGAATTCCACTCAGCCACATTTAACAAAAATACTGTACATTGCAAAATACAATGATCTTTTATCTGAGTGATACTTGCTCTGTTGATTGAAGAGTAGCTAAATATAATTGTTTACACTGTATAGTCGAAGTATGTGAATCACCTAAGAGTAATTCCAATTTTATATTAAAAAATATATCTAGAATCTATATAATAATAATAATAATAAAGAAAAAATGTATTAACTAAAAAATAAAAATGAAACTTATAAATATCAGTAGCAGGCCAAGCATATAAGCAATGACATATTTCAACCAACAATATCTCCCAATTTATAAATTATAAAAATTTAAACACCAGATTATTTCCTCCCATAGGTATCTTATTAGATTTATTCAAGTTTTGTGCATGATATTGCACTTCATTTTCAACTACGCTCAACAATGACTTCAAAGAAATCACTTTGTCAAAAGATTTTTCTGGATTGAAGTTATTGTTAAGTAGGCGTAGTTGAAAATGAAGTGCAACATTATGATTTAACTTTTCACGCCAATTGCATATAGCCAACACAATTTTGAATGTTACATTCATCTTCTCATAAAAATTTGATAATAATTATATGAATTTATAATTATATGATTCTATAATTTATTGAATCTCCTATGCCTAAAGAATTGCTATTTAATAGATTTGTGTGTAAGTAGCATCCTGATGAAAATTTGAACCACAACTGGGATCAGCAGATATGCCGTAATCAAGCTAAGGATTTCTGGAAACTCGATGTGTAATAATAATATAATCAGCTGTACTTTTACTTTCCATTTATTTTCATACTAGTGTCTACTTCTCCTGGTCGATGTCGAGCACAGTTTTTCTAAAAATATAGTTCATTCAAATAATAGAAAAAGAATTTCATTAAAATAAAATTGTGCTGTACCTACATGCCTATTTTTCTGTTTTCCATTATTCGTTAGTCATGCTTATCACTCGAGTATTTTCTTGATAAGCTGTATGTCAGAAGTCTGCAATTGTGTTTTATCTGTATGATATCTTTTTAGCTACGACTCCTTTTTCTTCTTCTTCTTCTTCTTCTTCTTCTTCTTCTTCTTCTTCTTCTTCTTCTTTATTTTTATTGGCTATGGACTTCTTTTTCATCTGAAAGTTCAAATATTCACAAAGTATCTTGAATAATAATTTAATAAACTGAACAAAATACAAAAAATATTATGAACTTATCTGAACAGGGGAGAGATCCGGTGTGAATTGTTTTTTTTTTCTTTTACTTTTCAGTTGATATCCATTAAATCGATGATAATCGTAGCACAGAATTTTCCACTTCATTATTAATATCATATATATGTCACGTCCTAAGACACGACACGACTGGATGTTTAACTTAATTAAGAGTTATGCTCTTTTAGGCCCTAGCTGCGCTAGCTAGTAAACCTTGGACGAGCTGAGGAAAGGAGTGTAATATCAAATTCACGGTTAAACGCTGAGATTCAAATTTGACTAATCTTTGGTTTAGGATTTGGCTATCGTAAGGACCAACGGTGAGTAGCACGAACATCTCGTAAAGATCGTTTGGCCACATGTACCCCCGTATGAACTAGGAATAAGGGCACGATTTTCTTTGGATACCTGGAGTTTGAGATTCTTATAACTTTTCCCGGTCTTAGGTTATTCTCAGATTCGCCCTTCCCTATCAAGAGCGGAGCTCGTATGTGAATTTAATTTTTACTTATGAAACTTGTCCCTCTTGGAATTGATATATTATTTTCTTTTTTAATAAATAAATTTTTATCTTAGTAAAGGATAATTTCTTTAGAATTTCCCTTTGATTTTCTTGTTCTTTAAATTTTTTTCAAATATTAGTTGCTTTAATCTGAAATTTCTTATAAATTAAAATATTCCTTGTAAACACAACCAGTGAGGCTTACCCGTAAGGTCGTACAACTGTCGTTATGTTTGCTCAATCCTTTTCTAAACCAATAGGAGTATGCTTACCCGTAAGGTCGTACAACTGTCGTTATGTTTGCTCAATCCTTTTCTAAACCAATAGGAGTATGCTTACCCGTAAGGTCGTACAACTCTCGTTATGTTTGCTCAATCCTTTTCTAAACCAATAGGAGTATGCTTACCCATAAGGTCGTAACAACTATGGTTTAGAGAAGTAGTTTTGAATATAATTTTGATAATTTTGAATTTAGTATGTTTTGAATTCTTCTTAGAAGTTTTGAAAAAAATGAATTTGAAAATTTGATTTTGCAAAAATTTGAATATTTTTATTTGAGGGCTTGAATTTGTGTACAGAGTCTTTAAGCTTGTGAGGCTTGTGTCGATCTGCTGTACAGTCAGCAAAGCTTGTGAGGCTTGTGTTGATCTGACTGACGAACAATGCGCGCTCGGCGTATTTAAATACATTGCTCCTCCTCTTCTTTGGATTGAAAAGCTGCGGTGTCAAATCGGGTGGTTGCGTCATCTTGAGTCATCGAATCATCGATGGTGTTGTTTGGCGGCGGTTGATGCTTTGCATATCCGTAATGTTAAATGGATCGAGTGGTGCGGGAAAGCGGTATCCAATGGTGCGGGGGTGGCATCCCTTCCAAACGTCAATTTTCAGCCGAGTGGGGAAAATCCTATGTTTTAACACAGAGAGCGGCAGAGAGCGGTCGCTCATCTCGTCTCTAGGGTTTTTTCCGGCGGCTCGTATCTTTCTTGAGGAGTGAGAGAGAACGTTATATGTGCGACAGAGAAAGAGCGATGAGAGAGATGAAAGATATATCCTTCTCTTTCTTTTGAGTCAAAAATGACTGGTTTTCTGTTACTTGTTAAAAATTATATAATGTTGGCAGCTTATAAATTATAAAATATGTTATGCTATTACATTTTGTTTTAAAATGAAAATACAAATTTGAACGGAAGTTATCGGTCTATTACAACAGCAGTTAAACGCATTACAAATTTGTTGAACTTAATTATAAGTTTATTGATGAGATTTCTTATGCAATTTTTATAAAAAACATAAGACTATTCATTCTAGCTAATATATCAATCATGCTATTAAGTTATCTTATTAAGTTAATTCGTTTTTCTTAGATTTTCTAATATTTATTTAAAATATTTGGAATTCAATTAATTTGTGTAAATAACAATGTGTTAAAATACAACTGCTGTATAGTAAAATGTTTAATCTAATGTATACAGTTCGTAAAATTTGCATTAACAAATGAGAATCCCCTATAAATAGTCATAATAGTTCATTATTATTAGAGAATGTACGATTTACAATGTATTATTCAAATTCGAAACAGTTTATTATTTTGAACTTAAAGTTGAGTAAATTAATCTAATAGAAGTAAACAAATGGATTATTGTTATTACAAAAACATGTTATAATAACGGTTTTTATTATCTTCTAGTTTTACTTAACATAATACAACTTTTATCTTAAACAAAATTATTTTTCCTACTTATAGTTATGGAGATATTGAGCGTTATTCTAAAATAATATTCTTATGCTATAGTACATTGAGTCCCAAAGGATGCTGGAAAATACGTCACCACGCGGAGGGACTTGAGGAAATCTATTTTTATGCATGCCACGTGCATGCGATGGAGGGTACAGATAAACACTCTCTTTGTCTCGGTTTTTCTTATAATTAACAATTGTGAATGTTTTACAAAATGTGAAATTACCTCTTTTATTGGATAATTGCATGACAACTATTACAATTTTGAACGAAAGTGCTATGATTAGGTTAACGATAGTTATTCGCAATATAAAAGTTATTAATAACTAAAAAAAATCTAAATTACAATGAAATTGTATTCGATAGGTTTATAAAAAAAATAGTCGGTTATCAAAATTAGGCTAATGGTTAACATAAATTGTTGCTTTACATAATGTAGTATTTACTATAATAATTATTTATTATTTGTTAGTGATAATCCGTTTCATGCTTAAGAGTTGTAGTTGCAAAAGTGCAGGTGGTTATTTAAACAGTTATAATATTGAGTTTGGTTATTAAATCTTTATATTATTAACGCGGAAGTAAACAAAGGCTGTATATTGCAGTGAAACATAGAAATATAGAATTTCTTATTTTTCTTAGTTTTCTTACTGCTCTATTTAATATTTGTAGTTGTTAAAACAATTTTATCGATAACGGTTTGAGAAATAATGTAAAATAATATTTCAATGTGTAGTATAAGTCGTGTACTCAAAATTCGGAAAGCGCGTGCCTGCGTGGGAAAGCGTCGTATCTATATTTAGATATGGGCCATGTGTTTTGCAGCCATGATTACGCATCCGCTCGAGGCAAGCGTCCTTTAAAGCTCATTCCACATTTTGAAGGAATATTTTATAGTTATTTCGAACTGAAAAACATTCATTTATTTATTATTTAATTAAAATTTTATTTATTTACAACAAGTAGTTGTATTACTTAGGTAGAGATAATAGTCCTTCAGGAATGTGGCTTAGAGTAACTATTACAACCTTAAATCTATTTTACAATGTTATATTATTCATCCCACGCCTGAACGGTTGTTAATTAAGTCAAACGTATAAAGGAAGAATTACAATTGTGTTTATTGCACAAGGGTTTGTTTAACAATTCGCACTAAACTTATTATTCAGAACATAACTTTATAGAAAATTAGCCATATTCTGCAACTAGAGTGTTAATGAATTATTAATACGAGGGGTGTTCAAAAAGTAAGTTTCCCTAGTCTGCCGTTTTGCCCCAGCGCCGCACAGTGTTCTATTTTGAAAAAAAATGGACAAAATGAAATATCTCGCGAACGGATATCGATAGCCGGATGAATCCAACTGCATTTTAAAGTTGAAGTAATGTACAATAAAGGAAAAATAGTCCAGTACTGATCATTTGACCCTGTGACCTTAGAAATGAAAAATGAAAGTCAAATAAATAACGAATTTTCGGCTTTTTCATTGTAGACTTTGTGGCTATCAATTTTTTCGATCAAAATAATATGCACTCCTGTAGTGTTTGATGCAAGGAATCCGAATTTGATGTCAGAATTGTCCTATCGCAGACCAATTTGTTTTTAAAGCTGAAAACTCCATAAAAAATACGAAAAATTCACCCTGGAAGAAATGAAATATTATTGAGTAATTTCGACTTCGGATTTGGATTCAGCTTATCATAATACATGGGTACACAAACACTTGTATTTAATACAATTTTATTAAAGAGCATGAAAATATTGTAAAAAATGCCATTTTTTAATAACCCTTAAATTTTAATAATTCATATATGCATCTACAAATGTATTTTGATTCGCTGAATCCGAATTTGAAGTCGAAATTACTCAATAATGCTCCATTTTTTCAGGGTGAATTTTTCGTATTTTTTATGGAGTTTTGAGATTTAAAAACAAATTGGTGTGCGATAGAACAATTCTGACATCAAATTCGGATTCCTTGCATCAAACACTACAAGAGTACATATTTTTTTGATCGAAAAAATTGATAGCCAGAAAGTCTACAATGAAAAAGCCGAAAATACGTTATTTATTCGACTTTCATTTTTCATTTCCGAGGTCACAGGGTCAAATGATCAGTACTGGACTATTTTTCCTTTATTGTACATTACTTCAACTTTAAAATGCCTTTGGATTCATCCGGCTATCGATATCCGTTCGCGAGATATTTCATTTTGTCCATTTTTTTTCAAAATAGAACACTGTGCGCCGGAGTTAGTTTAGGATATACCGATAAGAGCGGAACCGGTCTTAGCTGCCGAAAAAATTTTTTTCATCAGTACCGGCTCGGAAACCATGGAGCTACCTGTGAAAAACGTGTCCACCTGTGAGTTGCGTGCAGTTATTCGCTTTTTAACTGCAAAAGGGCTTAATGGCAACGAAATTCACACTGAATTAGTGCATATTTATGGTGACAAATGCATCAGTGTGCAAATAGTGCGTCGGTGGCGTACATATTTTCTCGAGGGACGCGGAGAAGTACATGATGAGCAGCGTGCAGGCAGGCCAAAACCGCCATTACAGATGACACAGTCGCAGCAGTCAAAAAGATGATTTTGGCGGATAGGCGCTTTACAATTGACAGAATTTTGGACTCAATGCCTCCTGAAATCGATATTTGTCGAACTTCAATCCACACAATCATAACAGATCATCTTGGTTACCGTAAAGTTTGTGCGAGGTGGGTCCCACGCCTGCTTTCAGATGATCACAAACAAAAAAGACTTCAGTCTGCAGGAAAATTTCTTGACATGCTTGAAGATGAAGGCGAAAATGTTTACTCACGCATTGTGACAGGGGATGAAACGTGGGTTCACCACACAAACCCTGAAATGAAGCGACAAAGTATGGTTTGGAAGAAATCAGAAGAGAGTGCTCCAAAAAAAGCAAAAATCCAGTATTCTGCTGGTAAGGTTATGGCCACAGTTTTTTGGGACAACGAAGGTGTTCTGTTGATTGATTTTCTTGAATCCGGTACCACGATAAATGCAGATCGTTACTGTGAAGTGCTAAATAAACTTAAAAGTGCCGTTAAACGAAAGCGTCCTGGAAAATTATCGAGAAAAGTGTTGCTTTTTCATGACAATGCACGGCCTCATTCAGCAAAAAAAACACAAACCTTACTGGAAAAATTCAAATGGGAAATTTTTGATCACCCACCCTACTCTCCAGATCTCGCACCAAGTGACTTGTTTCTTTTTCCTAAATTAAAGGAAAGTTTGGGTGGCCATCACTTCAATTCAAATGATGAAGTGAAAGACATCGTTAAATTATTCTTTAAAAAACAGGGCACGGATTTTTATAAACAAGGTTTGTCAGAGCTTGAGAACAGAAATAAAAAATGTATTCAAGTCCAAGGGGACTATGTAGAAAAATAGTTTATAAGTCAAACAATAAATACATATGTTACTTTAACCTAAAAATTGTGTTTTGCTTTTTTCCCGGAGCAGGGAAACTTACTTTTTGAACACCCCTCGTATAATTCACTCAAAGATTTTAAATTTACATGATTTTGAAATATAAAGTTCATTGGTAAAATTGCTATTTCTGACTGACATTTCTATTAAGGTGGATTACTGTTTATTGTATAAAAATGAAACCGTCTTTGATATCACCTTTTTCGTGTTTATTATACCCGGGGATCAAATATAACTTTTATTTCTTATTTGTTATTCGGCATTCATCGGTAAGAAAAGAAAGTTTTAACAATAAGCCAAAGGATGAATTTAAGAAAAGTGAAAACTATAAGATTCTAAACTTGAAATTAATATGTGCGCCGCGTCGTCGCTTCTATGGCAGCTTGAGAAACTCCCCATAGCGCAGGCCACACTAGGCAACCCCTGATGCAGTAATGTCAAGAGGGTATATCAATAGCAGTGGTTAAGGGTCATGACTATGGTTCATCAAAAGAAATAGTTCAACTAATCCTAAATAAGTTGATATATATATATATATATATATATATATATATATATATATATATATATATATATATATATATATATATATATATATATATATATAAATAAAACTTCTTCTACAGTACGTAGACGGTTCCGTCACACCCCCCTACTAAAACGGTTGCTTGGTATTGGCAAGAATAACTAGCAATCGCTTAGGTGTATAACTAGAAATAGAGACTATAAAATTTGCTATTTGAGCGTGAAAAATTCTGATGTAGGTTTAAGTTCACTACCTGCACCTTTGCCTTTTGATGTTGATGCTACAGAATCAGTTGGCTGAGGTTGGAATTGGGTGAGAAGTTCTCGTTCTGGTTCAATGGGTTGTTCTACATCTACGTGATGTGCATTCTCCCTTCGATCTTTATCCAAAAATACTAGCATGTGAGTCAGAGAACTCCATATTGCTGCTAGTAAATGAACTGACCATTCATATACATTATGAAAAATCCATTTATAAAGATTTCAATTATCATTTTAATGACTTGAAAAATCATTATGATAGCTAGAATTCCGGCACTGGCTGTACCAAATGCCATAAATTTTGTCCATGCTCTATCCCAGGTCGATTGAATAATAATCTCTACTGTTTCCTTGTTTAGTAACTTCATTATAGCCCCAGAGTTGAAGGTCATTGGCTGTCCATTCATTTCTCTAGCGATGTCGTTTAAGTAAGTTGTTCTTTCTACTGGGAACATTATATGTTGTTTTAATTGTTCAATATCTTTTTCGCTGTAAATTCCTGCTGTGGCTAAATATTCGGGGCTAATGTAGCGCCAGGTTGCCTTAGACTTAGGGCTAATTTCGACAGGAGCTTTTGTTTCGGTAGGACGAGGTCAAATTTTATACCATTCGGTTCCTAATGAAAAATATGCTGGTAATAAAGCATTACAGCTTACAGTGGTCCCATAGTCTTTTAATATGTGCGTTCTGGGTGTTAGGTAATAAGTTCTGTTCTGACGAGATACTTGCAACTCAGCAAAACATTCTTCTTCATGTTCTACCTTTAACTCTACAGGTACACATTTTACAATGTGTACGACTTCTCCTGCGGCAACGGCCATGTAGCCTGGGCCTTTGATGAGATTGTAGGCGAATTCATCGGACGCTTGGGTGGCTATTGCTAAAGCGTTTTTTAAAGTCTCTCTTTCGAGATTACACCTTTGTATAACTATGTCCTGATACAAATACCCGATTTGACTACGTACATGTTTTTCTACGTAAACAAATTTTTAATTTATGTACGCGAATATATCTAAATTACTTATTGAAATTTTATCGTGATTAGCAAACGATTCTCCTTTTACGGTTTCGAAAATAACGAGTTTATGGTGTTCAGTTCGAATCATTTTATAACCACATACGGATTCTTCAGTTTTACTAGTTAAAGCAAAAGTAATATCCTGAGTTGATAAAGAATATACAACTTGATCGTGATTACCGAAGTAGTCAATTATCTTATTTGCATATCCTTCATACAAAATACCATAGTGGTTAAATTTACAACTGTCAGTTGGTATAGCTTTCCAAAAGGTTGGTCCACCATCAACGTCTATGCAAGTACTATCAGATAATGTGCAAGTAGTACCAGAGCTTAAATGGATTTTATTATTATTAATATCAACGCGAGCCTTCTGGCTTTGAACTGTAATTCTAATGGTACCTTGCACTACGACCGACTCCCATGAACCGTAAGGATCCATGTAAGCGGCGCCTTGACAAACACCGTCATTTTTAATCGAGCCGGCAAATGTCATAGGAAACGCCTGCGTGTGATTCACCTTGATACCGTTGAATACACTATTGCCAATGCGAAGATTTCCTGTGTGAAAGAGATCTTCACATTGCTTACTCGAGATTTCCTATATATATTCACCGGCACCCTGGTATACAACAGACACGTGCGAGTGCATACCACAATAATAGATAGTTCGGTGAACTTCTAATTTACATTGGATAATCTCTGTTTCTAAATACTCATTAATCTGTAGTAGTTGAATATACTTCCGCGTGACGTTAGGTGCGACTTGAGGTATACCACACGGTCCGACATCTAATAAGGATAAAGTTGTTATATTTAATATACGCAAACCACAATCATAACCTATTAACCCTACTACGCTGTGTAGCACGGCGGCAAAAATTATTAAATGGTTCATCTGTAACAGAATAATGAGAAAAATTTGTTGATTATTATTCGGTATCAGAATTTTTCTTTCTTTTCTTTTTGATTATTATTTCTTTACTTATATGCGATATTCTAAGACGATTTGCGTGTACAATTTTGGGTTTTTTATCAATTAAAATTTTTATATTATTTTTGTTGATAATTTCTAATATTTTATGAGGACCTGTATAATGATCTCCTAAATTCTTTGGTTTTGGTCCTTTTAATAAAAATACAAAATCTCCTACCTTAAAATTTTTCTGATTTATATTTTTATCATAATACTTTTTTGATCTCAACTTTGAATTTACTAAATTATCATATACTAATTTTCTAATGCCCGTAAGCCTAGTTACTAAATCTTTTATATAGCCTTGATATGTAGGCACTAAATCACCTTCACGAAGGGGATCACTGGACGTAAGTCTAGCTAAACGTCCAAAAACAACCTCAAATGGTGTATGTTTCGTACTTTCTTGTACGTAAGTATTATAATTTAACATCGCAATATCAACCCACTGATCCCCTTCGTTATCTCTGTCTGCGTATTGTTTTAAAAATTCACCTAACGCATGGTGAGACCTTTCTAGCGAACCGTTCGATTGCGGGTGAAAAGCGGTAGTCTTAATACGTTTTATTTTAAAACGTTGTGCGATTTTCTTCATTAAATTGCTAAGAAAATTTTGACCTTGATCAGTCAAAATAGTCTTAGGGGCTCCAAAAACGCAAATTAACTTTTTGATAAATGCGTCAGCAATTGTAGTTGCTAATGCATTTGTCAATGGTACTGCAAGGCAAAACTTAGATAATTGGTCTTGCATTGTCGGTATATATTCATTACCCGATTTTGTAACAGGCAATGGTCCCACAATATCAAGGGCAACTTTTTCAAAAGTTGTACCCGGTGTATCAGTGATCACCATTGGCGTTTAGTTTTTAGCCTAACTAATTTTTTTTATTGGCATTCTATGCATTGTTAAATGCGTCTTTGAATATCCTGTTTCCAATTTTCCCAGTAATAATCTTGACGTATCTTATAAAAAGTTTTTGAAACGCCACGATGACCTCCAATGGGGCAAGTGTGCATTTCATAAAAAATTTCGTTTCTTATGTTTTCTGGGACATATTGTAAAGTCCCTTTGCAAATAATGATTTTAATTTTACTTTTATCAAACACTATTTTAAAAATTTCTACAATATCATCTCACGCAATATTCTCAATATAAGGACTTCTAGCAATACTAATGCCATCTATTTTTTTCTCTTGTAATAAATTGCGAAGTTTAATTAATATTTCATAAATCCTTTCCTTAATAATTAATTGTGATTCTGGTAAATCGTCGCGAATACATAAGGAAAATAAATATTTATTATTGCTACGTTTTATTTCGTTAATATTTCCGATTTGTAAAATTTGTTTTTCCGGAATCGTATTTGACTCTGTTAGTTTTTGTGCACCCACATCGCACGGGGTGCCATTTATGAAATATATGTTGAATTAATTCTTTATTTTCTATTATGAACATATTATGTTGAATTAATTCTTTATTTTCTATAATTATATTATCAGCCTTATCCGGTGGATCACTTACTATACTGTTACTTTGGTTATTAATATTGCTATTTAAAACCGATTTAATGCTACAATTTGACTGTACAGGTTCAGCTTCCGTATCCCAAAGTACTGAGGTACTAGATTCTATATCCGATTTTTCTACGTTTTTATTATTATTATTTTTATTTTTACAGTTTTGTTTCTTTTTCGGTTTACGTTTAACAGTATCAGTTTGCCCTTTAGTTTGATTTTCATTATCAGTATTACTTGCGGTTAGATCGCGGTTAACAGGTGTATTTGTCATAATTTCCGCTTCTACATCGCTGTTACTTAAATCACTTTCTGCGTAATTAATTCGTTTTCCTCTCGTAACTCTTTTTGGTGGTGTTATTTGAATTTGGGCAACATTAGATTTTTCTTCCGATACCCTTTCCGGAATTATAACATTTTCTAATTGTTTTTGTCTACGAGTAACAACGCTAATTTGTTTTAAATCGATAGGATCTATCGGGTTGCGTGATGAAGCATCAGCATTTAAATTCAATCTTCCCGGCTTGTAAATCACGTCATAGTCAAATTCGGATAATTTAAATCTCCATTTCTGTACTCGAACATTTAATTCAGCTGATTTAAACCAAATTAATGGTTGATGATCAGTGATAATGTGTATTTTACGGCCATAAATATAAGATCTAAATATTTTTACACAATGTATCATCGCGAGAGCTTCTTTTTAGTAAACCTCATATGCTAATTCGGGATCACGTAAAACTCGAGATGAATAAGCAATCGGTAAGTCTTTCTCGATCTCACCCTGAGATAAAACACTGCCTACAGCATATCCGGATGCGTCTGTAGTGATATTAAACGGCTGTCTCAAATCGGGAAATTGTAAAACGGGAGGGTTACATAACTCATCTTTAAGAGCTTCAAAAGCTTCATTAGCTTTATCATCCCATTTAAAAGTTATATTCTTTTGCAATAATCGAGTCAATGGTTTTGCAATATGTGCAAAATTTTTAATAAATCGACGGTAATATCCTGCTAAGTCTAAAGATTGTCTAACGTTTTTCATACTCTTAGATTGAGGGTATAGTTTTACAGCTTCTATTTTTCTTGGGTCAGGATTAGGTCCCTTTTCGCTTAATACGTGTCCCAAATAACTAACTTCATTCTTTAAAAATTCACATTTTTCTATTTGTAACTTTAAATTGGCTTCGCGCAATTGTTTCATAACTAGATTGAATTTTAATTTATGCTATTCCAATGTATCACTACAAACTATCAGATCATCAATATAGACAAATATGTCCTTATCGCCCTGTAATCCATGTAGTACATTATCCATTAGTCGTTGAAATGTCGCGGGCGCATTCTTAAGACCGGAAGGCATTCTTTTAAATTCGTAGTGACCATAAGGTGTACTAAACGCGGTTTTATGAGCGTCCCTAGGGTCCATTTTTATTTGGTGAAATCCGCTAGCTAAATCCAAAACCGTATAGTATTTACAATCTCCGACGAGGTCGAAGATTTCAGAAATATTGGGGATCGGGTAAGCGTCGGCCACAGTCTTTCCATTTAGTTTCCTAAAATCGAGTACTAGACGCCAACGGGGTTTTCCCGATGAATCTGATTTTTTTGGCACTATCCATACTGCCGCATTATATGGAGAGTTTGATGGTGCAATAATACCTGCATCTAACGTCTCTTCAACTTGCCTATCAACTTCCTCTTTTAATGAGAGGGGGTACTTAGACTGTTTAGAATTTACGGGGCAATCGTCTGTTGTCTGTATGCGATGCATTACTAGATCAGTTGACCCTAGTTTTTCGTCCTTTAAATAAAAACAGTCAGAATTTTTCTTTACTGTATAAAAACTTTATATTTTTCCTGTATAAAAACTTTAGTATTATTATCTAAATGATCTAAATTGATTAAATCTATAATATTTATTTTTACGCTTAAACTATAAACCTTCTCTATTTTATTTACATTTCTCTCGCAAGTTGAATTTTCTAAATCATTTGAATTGATATTTAGTTCGTTAAAAATTTCTTCTTGATTTACCGCGAGATTATAATTTGTGCTTAAGTGATCATTATTTAAAAATTCTTCGTATTCAAAAGAAGTCGCGATATCGTGATTATCATAATAAATATCTAAAGTATCTAAATCTTCTAAGTTCCTATTCGATAACGTATATCTATCGTCTGAGTCGTAAAAAACCTTGTTCGAAAAAGAATCATGGCTACAAACTGATTCTGAGAATTTATAATTACTAAAATTCTTAGAGGCTAAACTTGCACTATTTTCAAGGTTTAATGGAGTACTTCTATTCTCTATTTTAAATATTTTATTCTGAAAGTCTATTATAGAGCCGGTTTCACTAAAAAATGAGGAACCCATTACTCCCTCACAAAGTATAAAGAAATTACTTGGCACAACATGCACAAATGTTGTAATTCCGAATACCTTCATTTTAATCGTGCTTAAAGTATTAGCTTCTCCAATTCCTACTCCTTTTAATAAAATGACATCTGCTTTGTTTATAATTCTATCAGGGGGTACTAAATGTTGTTTAATTAGACTAACTTCAGAACCGGTATCAATAAGGAAGCGTCCATATTGTTTATCTGAATAAACAATATCTACGAAAGGTAAATAATAATCATTATTGCTGTTAATATTTGTTATCCTACTAAAGTTCGGTTCGAATAGTTTGTTATTATTTTGATAAAAAGGATAGGTTTGATTCGCTATTGAAAGTGTATTTGACTTGTAGTTAATTTTTGCCTTAGTTCTTAAAAAGAAATCAGAATCAGTTTTCTGGTACGAGGGGATACGCACTCCTAAATATTGAAGGAAAATTCGACAAATTTTTACGCACAGAGTGATTAATTTTATTAAAAGGATTTATGCATTTCAGCTTCAAAGCTGGATTCATTTCAGTAGCGAGAAAATAAATGCAATAAATAAACCAAAAATAAATTATGATTTAATCAGCAAACACACGAAGAACACAAATATAACGTAAACAGCATTAAAATTCTTAAACAATTTCAAGGATAACAAAGATCGAAAATTCATCAGACTTATATAATTGGATACAACAAATTACTCTCGGGCAAAAATTTTCTATACGCAAGCCACCTATCGGGTAAAAAGTAAGTGAGAAGCGTTGCGTCTGCTATTTCAAATTGATTGTAATGTTTTTGCTTCCTCAAAGAGGAAGCTTTGTAACGGTGAAAAAAATTTTCGAAAAAAAAGTCTTCAAAAAGATGTTTTATGATGGTATATGTGTATATTATTTGATTTTGATGATTTTTGATTTCGTGGATGTATGTATGTGTGTGTGTGTGCGTGTGTGTGTGTGTATATTTCAACTCTTAATATCTCCGAAACTAATCAACCGATTTTCGTCGGGTAAAGCTTATTCGCTTCGTCTTGCGGCAAAAGGAAAGTACCCTGATGGATTTGGGATTTTATTGATTTTCTTTTGTTTTATAACCAAAAAACGATTTCGAATTTTTAGTTTTTTTGATTTTTTCGTATCTTATAGTAATTATTACATAAAATAATATACTTCTCTTAAAAGGTATTCAAATTACCTACATTTTCTTTTTTTTAAATTTAAAATTTAAAATATCTTCACTCTGTCATTTGTTATTACTGAAAACTTTTTTATATTTAAAAAATTAATATCTCAAAAAATAATTTATTTATCGACTTGAAATTTTAACTGTTACTTATTACACTTGTTGGTGGCAATATTGTGTTGCAATTTTAAGTGATTATCTATATGAATATATATTATACATTTATTTTCGAGAACTATCATTTTAATATTTTTATATAATGTAGTAAATTAAAATATCAAAACGTATTAATAGTGCCATTTTTAGCCCCTTCTTTTATCTCTTTTTAATCTCAATTTTTTTTAAACTTGGTGGTCTGTCAAAGCTTTTTTTAAAATAGGTACGTAATATACTATTTTGCAAGAAACTGGTATAAGACGCATCGGTTCAAAGTATTATTGAAATTCTTTAGCATTCCTTTTTATGAAAAATGTATTTTCAGAATTTCAATTTTTAATTAGGAAACGATGAATTAGTTTGAGGAAGCTAAGTGCCAAAGAATTGGCAGCGGTTTTTTTTGCGAAATAACCTATGAAAATGTCTATCGTGCATATAAGTGAAATTCGAAGTGCAAAAAGATATTCCATAAAGAATTAAAAATGATAAATAAAAATAATAAGGTTACTAGAGAGCGAAATACATCTAGTCCACGCGCTGTACAGCGCGCCGCATACCGCGCACGAAGGAGACGCTGCGTCTGCTCTTTCGCGTTCTGTTTCTCTAAGAAAAACATTCGAGCAAATTTTGCAAAAAATCCTTTCCGACGTAAAAAATGCTCAGCTTTCGATCTAGATGATAAAAAAAAATATTAAAAATATACTTTCCGAGATATAGTATGTTTTATACTTTTTGAGGGTGAAAATGGAAAATTTCGGAAAAACCACTTACACCATTGGAAAGCTGAGGAAAAAATACGTCGGAAACGCTTATCCCATAATTTTTTGAAATTCATATTGATATCGTAAACACGACTTGAAAATAGCATGATTTGACGCTCGCGCGCCCCGCTGGGAGAGTTGAGGCGAAACGCCTCATATACTCATAGTGAAAGCGGTATATCAATGTCTTTGACATGTCTAACACAGAGAGACCAATGTAGATTGGTTTAGAAATCTTAATCTTTGTGCGAGCAAGTTGGATGGCTACAAGATTCTCTTCGAATATTGCACAACTATGAAAGTTGGGTTGAGCAATGTACATCTCGGCACCATACCGCTCCTCCCAACGATCAACCAACTTGAAATCCACTCTCTTCCGCTCATTTTCCATGGTCTTACAATAGACTGCGTTATTAAAAAGTTTGAACAACATCTTCTCAAACTCATTCTTTGCATTTTTTCGTTTCTCACTGTTGAAATCAATATATGGCTTCAACCAGGGTTTCTGATTAAATTGTAATGCTCTGTGTATCTTCTTTAGTCGAAGACCATGTTTCAACGCCTGTTTCAGAGCAACGTAATGTATTACATAACGCTCTTTGTCATAGAGTGTTGTTAATAATTTCTTCTGCTTTGTGCCTGGTGGTGCTTGATGTTCCGGGCAGAAAGGTAGATCTTTGTGTGTGTCATGAATTTCCTGGGGGTACTCAAGATCAACTTCGAGGATATATCCAGTAGAGTTGTCATCGGCAACCATGGAGAAGTTAGAGTCACTCACATCCTCAATCCATTTGAATCCTCCATATGGGAGAGACTGTGTCATTGCCCATCCATATAAATTATTTATATCGTAGTACATTATGTACTTTGTCTCTTGCTCTGGATGGTAATCTCTCATATAAGAGTTATTTGCCTTGGCATATCTGTTAGAGCACTGGCTGACTCCACCTCGAATACCTCGCTCAACAAAAAGCAGCATGTCAATGTTTGTCAATAGTTCCAGTTTGATCTGCAAAGAGAAAAAAAATTAGTTATAAATATTGAAATGTAAATTTGAATTAAACTAATAATAATAAAAGGTACCTGAGTATACTTCAGCATGGCATCCCATGATAAACCAGGAGTGGTATAATAGTGAGCAGGATCCAAGTCATAGGCTTTCATGCAGTTGTTTCGAAAATCTTCGAAAACATTAGCCAACAAGAGCACATCAGTCTTCAAATAGATGTCTGAGTACTCACCCAAGGTCTTAACATTGAAACTCATCCAAACTTTTTGAGCATGGTTATACTCATCATCTGTTATGTTGCTATCGTACAATTTACTGTAGAAAGAGTCTTTCTCTGGCAATGTTGTAACATCAAGTTTGCTTAAAGAAGAAATGTAGTCATATGGAAACACTCCCTTTCGCTTGAGAAGCTCAATTTACATTGGAGAATATTCATTTTGGAACTCTTTCTCTACAACGTCCAAGTTCTCTAGATAGGATGCCAATTTGTCCAATGAAGATGGCATGAAGCGAAAAGAATCAATAAATCTGAAACTGATGATGTTTCCATCCACTGTCTTTGCAAAGGAAATATATTTTTCCTTATTCTCTGGTATCAAATTTATTGTGCCTTTGAAGGTATTGGCAAGCTCCTTGATGAATAGATGTGAGTCATATCCACTTAGGTTGTGGAAAACGACTGGAATTGTCCTCGAGTCTTAATAGTTGAGGTTGCAACTATTATGGGCTGCTCCTCGGTATCTGCAAAATTATAAATTATTTTTATAAAGAGTTGTTATTATTATAAGTATTAAAAGAATAATCTTACCGTCCACTGAGATGACAATGATCTCTTACTTTAGCATCCTCAGCAGAGAAGGGTTTTTGACAGATGTGGCATAATCTAGCGTCCTTGAATGCCTTTTCATCAACATTGATCATTGAAAGAGGATTCTTGTGCATCTCTTCTAATTCCTTAGCCAATTGGTAAAGTTGTTCCACAAACCATTTTGCTGGATTTTCTTCTTGTTCTGTCTTCTTTCGATAGCTGTAGTACTTTGACTTTGATGTATCATAAGCATATTGAACATAGAAGCCTACACTAAATGGTTCATGCTCTTGGTATGCACGTTTATCTTCTACAGGTGTGAGAACACACTCAAAGTCAGCATATACGACTATTGGAACACGCTCTTTATAACAAAAGTTCTTAAATTCTAATACCTTATCTTTATCCGACTGTGGGAGAATTATTTTACATTTATTCATTGGTGAGCAGTCACCTTCATGAGCTTTTAGTGCATCCACTGTGTGAAGGTAGTGCAGACAACGATCACATACATATTTCTTATTTTTATGCTTTGATACTTGAGAAAAAATAAGAGCAGGTAAATTTTTAATCCATACATAATGAAATCGTGGAACTTGTTTGTCTGGTTTTTCAGAATAATCGTCTTGGATTAAAAGTAAATTTACATGCTTTTCTTTCTTTTCTGCTGTCAAGTGACAAGGTGTAGCTTCATAGCTCTCACCTGTATGGCTAAGCATGAATAAGTTGATTGAAACATCATTCTGTTTCTCAAATCTTGATATCTGTTGTGGTGGCACAGGAAAATCGATTTTGTTGAAATTTAGCTCATTTTCAAACTGTGTATAATTGCTCACTCTATCTTTATGCAAATTAGCTGGATGTAAGCCTGATAGTACTGCCCACATAAAACATTTACTATCATTGTTTTTTACATTCACACATGCTTTTTCGTTTTTTATCACTTGTGGTAATTCAATGTAAGAACCAGCATGCAACGGTTGTAGTTTTTTAATACTGATGGTTAAGTTCAATAACGATCTTAGAGTCCAACCACTCTCACGTTCCTGAAACTCCTCCATGTCACGTTCGATAGGCTGCTTTACATGAGTCATAAAGCACTCTTTCAAATCAGCGGTTTGGAATATGGGCTGACTCTTTGTATTGAAATATTTAATTTGAATCACCTCCTCGTCATTCTTGACAATGCTAAATTCTGCTGCAAGGACTGTATCTACTTTCAATGCGTTGTGTTCTTTCAAAGCTTCTTTCATTTTGAGTTGAAAGAGAGTAGAAGCATCAGTCATGAAGGTGGTAACATCAAGATGTCTCACATTGGTTATAACACCATTTCTGATATTATTTTGGAATGCTGATATTCCATCATCCCAAGTTACACGTTCAGCATCAGATGTAGTAGTATTCTCACCATAATCAGCAGGTTGATGTAATTCTCCACCTCTCTTATGACAAACTTTGAGCATCCTCTGAATGCTGAGTATTTGGCCGTAGGACGTCTGACATATTCTCTTCTCAGGTGGTTTCAAAGATGGCGAATTCATCAGTGTTTCTATCCTTACCAGAGTGTGAGGAATACAATCGAGGAATCGTTGATGTCAGCACTGTCAGCGGTTCCATTTTTGGCACACTCCAATGCCTTCCACAGTGTCTGCACCGTCAATCCAAGATGTCGGTCCATTTTGAGGTTATATATTACACGCTCACTGTCTTTCAGTTTTTGTAAACACTTAGTTTTAAGGTTATATATATATATATATATATATATATATATATATATATATATATATATATATATATATATATACACACACACACAAACTCTTTCGAAGTCTTACATGCGCACTTAGTTTTTTAACTTCACTGTTCAACACTGCTGCTGCTGCACTGGAGCTGTTGTTGCCCCTAGGACTTGCCAAACGGAATGATTTCAGGAGCGACTGCGTTTTCTTATATCGAGTTTCCCCACCACCGCTCGCGAGCCGCCGCAATCATAAGGAGCTCTGATTGGTTCCCTCAAGTCTCCGTCACCACTCGAGAGCTGTGATTGGCTCCCCAACCGCTCGCAAGCCGCCGCCGCAATGAGGAGTGATTAGTTCAAACATCTACCGCTAGTGTTGCATCGGTTCTTTTTCCCGCTAGTGGCGTTGCTGTCGCATAATGTATAAAAGGAGGTTTTGTAGGTTATGATTTCATTCCGATTCAAGATGGAGTATATCGTAGATGTTCAAGGCTTTAAATGCTGTAACGAGAAAGAGTTTATTTTTAAGGAGGTTGCGATAATCTCCCTCTAAGAAGATGCTACTCCATCTGTATTTCTTTTCCAACCTCCTTTTAACTGGAGATACCTGTCCCCAAAGCAAAAGAGTGAGAACAGATGGTTGGAGAATAACTACCTGGGGATGATGTGGAGTTCAAGAGAAATTCCTTACGAGCAAGTACCCGACATTCTCGGCAACGTTCTCGCTAATGCCGTAAAACTCTATGTAAAAGGAGTTCAGAAGAGAGAGTGGCTCAGGAATATATTTCCCAATAAGTAAGTATACAGATTATAATCCATTCAATTTATTTCTCAATTTACTAATTAATTTTTCTTTTAGAATAATTAACAATATGGAGGATTTGGGATGTCCATCATTAAAGAAACTTCCCAAGGAATTCATTTCATGTTCGCATCACGTTTTACGTGGATATTCAATGTGTGCCGTTCAAAATGTTTATATTTTGAAGACATGGTTGTTGGAAGAAAGACGAACATATATATTGCCAGATTTCCACGGAATAGATGAAGTTGACTCTCAAGTTCAAGATAAATTATTGTCAATGTTGAATTAATTTGTGAGCTATGATTGGTTGAAAAGGAGAAAGCGGCGGGGAGTGGTAGTATAAAAGCAAGTTCTAGTCTTATAAAAAATCTCTTTGTAAGTCATCATTCAAGAGATCATCATCGTTTTCAAGATGGCTCCCGAAGAAGAAATTGATTTTGCAAAATGTGAGAAAAATCTGAACCAATCCAACCCACCAATGATGGAGCTAGTTGATATTATTGGAATAATAAGCAGCAAATATAATGTGAACAGTTTATCTGAAGATGAGCTTCATCGGTTAATTGAAGAAGCTCTACAAGATGCTTACAAAAAAGGGTGGATGATGCCAATGTATGTTAATCCATGTAAGAAAGGGAAATCTAGATGCATAAGGAAAGAGAACATTCTAGTGCAACTCCCAACAGAAGTTTATAAAAAACTTATAAAATTGATTAAATTGAACAAACAATCAGAGTGCAAGAAGAAAAAGAAGATGTCTACAAAGAAGCCTGATAATAATTTTGCATGTATAAGGAAATGAGCATGTCCAAACAAGATTTCAACTTCAACGCGTAAAATATAATAATTTAAAAGATGTAGAAATATTATATATTTTGCAAGTTAAATGTTGCTTATTGTATATAGTATTTAATAAATATTATAGTTCTATAATGTAATACTTATGTTCTATTCAAATACCTATTACATCATTTCCTATAATATTTTATCCTATTAAAAAATAAGCACCTTATAAGCGTAGAATCTTGATTGTTTATATATTTTACAATATTAAAGAGAAAACTTAATAAGAGAAATAATTAGAAAAAAGATTTCAATTTTTACTAATAATACGAGGGTCATTTGATAAGTACCTAGCCTACAAATGAAAACACCAAAATTTTACAAAAAATAAAATTTATTTTTCAATGTAGTCTCCTTTTAGTTGAATACACTTGGTCCAGCGGTGTTCCAATTTTTTTAACCCCGTTGAAAAAAATGTTTTCTCTTGGTTTGCAAAATAGGCCTCCGTGGCGGCGATTATTTCGTTATTGGAGTGGAATCTCTTCCCGGCGAGCGAATTTTTTAGGTTCGGAAACAAAAAAAAGTCGCACGGAGCCAAGTCTGGAGAATACGGTGGATGGGGCAGCAGTTCGTAGGGTAATTCGACCAATTTAACCGTGGCGAGTGCAGAAGTGTGAGCCGGTGCATTATCGTGGTGGAAAAGCACTTTCTTTTTAGACAAATGGGGCCGTTCTTTTTCTAACACGGCGTCAAATCGGCTCAATAGTTCGGCGTAGTACTGTCCTGTGACCGTTTTGCCCTTCTCCAGATAGTCAATAAAAATCACACCTTGAGAATCCCAGAAAACAGTGGCCATCACCTTTCCGGCCGACGGGACCGTCTTCGCCTTCTTCGGAGCAGGTTCACCGGGTAAGGTCCACTGTTTTGACTGCTCCTTGGTCTCTGGAGTGTAGTAGTGAATCCATGTTTCGTCGACGGTCACGTAACGACGCAAAAACTCTTTTGGATTGCGATTAAACAGCTCCGAACACTGCTCTGAACTGGTCACACGGATGCGCTTCTTGTCTGCAGTCAGCAAACGCGGCACCCACCTTGCTGACAGCTTCCTCATGCCTAAAATCTCATGTAAGATATGCCACACGCGTTCTTCTGAGATGCCTACTATCGCAGCTATCTCGTGCAGCTTTAATCGGCGGTCTGACAAAACGATATCGTGTATTTTTGTCACGTTCTCCTCCGTAGTGGCTGTTTTCGGAGCACCTGGGCGTGGATCATCAAAAACCGACGTACGACCACGTTGAAACTCGTTATACCAAAATTTAACGGTCGCCATCGAAGGAGAAGCATCCCCATACACTGCATCCAAGCGTTCTTTAATTTCACTGCGCAATTTCCCTTCCAAAAACAAGAATCGAATCACCGACCGATATTGTTCTTTCTCCATTTTTCCAAAAATCAACGGACACATTTACTTTCACACGCTCTCAAAAATAAACTACAACTCCGATCCGGCTGAAATTTCGTCTGTAACCGTTTACAGGAAGATACTGCACTGTAGTGTATTTCTGGTGCGATAGTGGCACCATCTGGCGGTGAGGCTAGGTACTTGTCAAATGACCCTCGTACTTAATAGAATTCGAACAAGCTTTAGAACATTAAAATATATAATGTCTAATCATAAAATATTCATATAAATGTATACGCTGAACTTTAGTACTATGAAATCTGATTTTTGCATATGCTCGTAGCGGAGCCATTTTATATAAAATGTCATAACTTTAACTATAATTAAGATATTGAGCTGAAATTTTGTTTCGTGGTATATCTTACATTAATAAAGAGATTGAGCTACTCGGATATATTGTAGCAAAAGGTTTTAGCAGAATCACATAGAACCCTCTGTCTAAAATTTGAAGAAATCTTGAAAGTCAACTTCGAACGTGAATTTTACAATTATTGCTTAATTGCAGTAGAGTCAGTTTTAGAGTAATAAAACAAAGGATTTAAAACTGTAAAATATTATTATAAATTGATAGAATAAATTTATAGGTTTAGAATTAGGACGATTTATAGGTTAGGCTAGACATTCAAACACGAGAATTAGTAGAAAACGTATAAAAAGTTATTTCTAACTAGGCCGTAGTCTAGTGGTTAGCGTTCTTGGACACTAACAGCAAGATCTTTAGTTCAAGTCCTAGAGACAGCTAATTTTTTTTTTTAGGTATAAATGTTACGTCGGGTCTAACAAAGAAGACCCGATATTTAGTTTAAAAGAAAACTAATAATTGCTCTGTTTAGAGCCTAGGCTAATGAAAACCTACTAGCTCGGGATAGAGCTAGATACTAATGGGATAGGATAGGGTTTGGGCAACAAAGGGCGCGACGCGAATTGATATTGTGGCTTTAATTAAAAGAAACCAGTGGTGTTGCTGGTTTTTGTAATATTTTTTTCTTTTAGTTTGTTTTGACTAGGGAGTGTACCCACAAGAAAGGCCAATTACTGACGACTTGCGGAATAGACTCCCTAGTATATGTTTTAGTCTCAGGATATCTAGGTTGGGTTATTTTTAATAGGTGGATAGAAATAGAAGAAGCACTTTTTTTTTTTTTAGGGAAAGCAAAAACGAATCTGTGAAATTATATTACATTAAATGGGGACAATATGGAGGAAAATTTCTATCTAATAGAAAAGTTTAGATAGTAAAATTGAATTTTGATACTTACTCTTTTTCCTTTTGTTGCTGCTGTTTCCAGAGGATCTCTGCAATCCGTAATGGGAAATTGGAGTGGATTTTAAAAAAAGAATATAATACAAACACGGTGATTTGATAATATAAATATAAGTTTATTTTATTCACTCGCGGGTTACCCTTGTTCGGTAACTTTTACAAGGTGAAGTTGAATTTAAGATGAAACTTTTTTTTTTTTTTTTTAGAGTGGCGCGGGACTCTGTACAATTTTGAATATAGTAACAGTGTGTCGAAAAATTAAAAAAAAAAAAAAAGACCTCTTCGATTGAGGTTTGGAGCTTGACTAGTGAAGGACCTCTTCGGTTGAGGCTTGATGCTTGAGTGCGTGTGAGCGGACGCACAAGTGACGAGCTGCGCTAAAGAAACGATACCTGCGCCTTCCTTATCTTAAACGCAGAAGAAGAGACGCTCCTATGGGTGGCCAGGCATATCGATGCAGGCTCGCGAAACGTGAGAGTTATCGCTTTCGAATCGAAGAGGAGAACCTCTTATCGCGGCCTGCTCGGACGACACACGGCGAACAAGAGAGCGTGGTAACCGTTCTCTGTTACCCCGGAACTGCTATGTGTTCCGGAATTTAATATTAACATTTTTTTTTTTTTTTTTTTTCGCAAATTAGCCGGATGTAACACCCCCCTCCTAAAACGGTTGCTACTACTAACAAACGTAGCAAACGATAGAATAAGTAACTTAAACATAAAAGAAAAATGTAATTTGGAACTAGAACGATTTAGAAAATGAAGATATAAAATGAAAATGATAATATGTAATTAATTATATAAAAAAAATTTATAGGAGTTACTTCAGAGTAATAATTCATAAGGAAATATTATGTGCTCAGTGCGAAGAAAGGTTTTTGAGTGGTGATTTCTTGATCATTATTATGTAAATTGGGATAATAAGTATTAATGTTACTGGGGCTGATGGTTCAGGTGATTTTTCTTGAACTGTGGGAATAGATGGAGCTACATTAACTTCCTGTAGTTCCGTTGGAGGTTCTGCAGGAGGCTGAGTATTTAGATGGATAAGCAAATGGGTAATTGACCCAAATAATGCTCCAAGCAGACGGACTGACCAACCATAAACAGTATGAAGAGTGTAACCATGAACGAAAATATTGACAATTGCTTTCACAAACTGAAAAATCATTATTATTGCAAGGAAACCAGCACTGACGTTGCCAAACATTAAGAAGCGTGACCAAAATCTTTGCCAAGTGGTTTTTATGATTTGTTCTATAGCATCTTCATTTAATAATTTGTTAAGAGCTGATTCCTCATTATCGAGAGGGTGACCCCTCATTTCTCGAGCCACATCATTTAGAAGACCTGGTCTTTCCATGGGAAACATAATTCTTTCCCTTAGTTGGTCGAGATCATGTTGATTGTAAATACCACTAGTGGCAAGTTCAGATGGATTAATATACGTCCATGTAGGTTTTGTCATAGGATGTATTATGGTAGGTGGTATAGCCTCCGTTGGGGAAGGTAAAATCTTATACCAAGAATTTTCAATAAAATAATATGATGGAAGTAAGGAATTACAAGGCATTCGAGTACCTTTCTGTTTCAATATATGTGTTCTGGGGGTAAGAAAAAAAGTTTGATTGTTCCTTGTTACTTCTAATTCGGCATAGCAATAATTTCCATGCTGTATTTTTACTTCGACTGGGACGCATTTCACTATATGAACCACTTCCCCTGCGGAAACTCCCATATAACCCGGCCCTTTCATTAGGTCAAAGGCAAAATCATCGGGTGATTGTTTAGCTATTGATAAAGAATTCTTAATTGTTTGACGTTCCAAATTACATCTTTGTACAAGTACATCCCTATATAAACTTGTCATCTGTTCGCGGATATGTTTTTCGACATAAACAAATTTGGAATTTACATATGAAAAAATATCTAGATTGGTGATACTTATTGTATCTGTAGTGGCAAAACTATTTCCTTTCGTGGTCTCAAAAATGACTAATTTAGGGTGTTCGGTGGTGATTATTTGATACCCACAAACAGATTCATAATGTCGGGCGGTTAAGGCGAAAGTAACTCCTTGAGTGGCTAAAGAAAATACTACTTGCATATTTCCTCCTAGATCAAAGTTGGACATTTTATTTGCATGACCTTCATAAAGAACGCCGTATCTGTTGAATTTACAAGCATCGTTAGGAATGGAGTGCCAGAAGGTATATCCACCCTCAATATCTAGGCAATTACCTGTAGACAGAGAACAAATCGTTCCTGAACGTAAGTTAATATGGTTATTATCTAATTTAACCTGTGACTCATAATCTGTTAAAGTGATCTTAATAGTGCCCTGTACTACTACATTTTCCCAAGTACCATAAGGGTCGGAATAACCTGCTCCGCTACATTTTCCTTCGGTGGTTAAAAAACCAGCTAAAATAATACTATGAGTAACTGTCGAATTTGGTTTTATTCCTACTATTATTTTCGTATTTGCTAAACTATAAGTTCCGTAACGGTGTAAAATTTCGCACGCATCCTTAGAAATATCCTGGATATATTCATTTTCCCCATTCAGTACAATGGAATTATGGGACAAACTACCGCAATGATATACAATACGATGGATTTCTAGTTTACATTGAATGACATGGGTAGACGCATACTCGTTGATCTGTAGCAACTGGACGTATTGTTGAGTGATGTTGGGTTGGTGGTCGGGTAGTTCACATTCGCCTACATCTTTGAGAGATAGAGTAGTGACATTTAATTGGCGAGCTCCGCAATCGTAGCCGATTAGTGCAGAAACTCGAGTCAGCGAGATTAACACAATTAAAACTGCAAAGCTCATTTTTACTCTGTTGAGTCTTTGAGTTAATAATTGAATAAAAAAATTCTTTACAAAACTTGGTTAAGATTTTTCTCTTTTTTTTTTCTGTAACAGAAAGAAATATTAGTAATTGAAATTTAAGTTTTCTTTATATGAACCCTATACAAATTAGAGCTAAATCTTAACTTTATAAACAAATCTATAGTAAAAAATAGACCAATTATAGTAAATAAATGTTCGAATGTTTCAGAGTTAAGTTCTAGCTCTCCTACTAATTTTGATCATAAAATTAATAATGAAAATAATAAAAATATTAAAAAATGTATGTCAATCAGTACAATTGATGAACCTAAAACTAAATATGAAGAATCCATTACTCTAAATAATGACAATAAAAATGTACCTAAACCAGTAGAAAACATTTTAATACCTAATACATTAATTAATTCTAAACCAAATTTTAATATCATACATAATAAAGAAATAAGTAAAATACTTGAAAGTTCTCAGGTGAGACCTGAGGAACTTATTCCCAAAGAAATCACTAAAGTACCTGAATTTATTAAAGATCCTTTGGTACCAAATTCTGGATATCAAATAATAAGTGGTTTTACATGTGTTTTCAATCTTTGATTTTTTTATTTTTAATTTTTTGTTTTAATTCCTGATTAATGTGCTATAACGAGGTGTGGATACAGCGCTAGCCGGCGTAAGAGTAGGGCCCTGTGTTACCGGCACCTACGGTTAGCACACCAGATAGAGGGCCAGGGAGCAGTGCGTTGGTAGTCTCGCGGTAGAGACGCTCGACTGTCGTCCGGACGGCTCGGGTTCAAGTCCCGATGCCGGCGCGTATTTTTTCGTATTTTCCCCGAATCCACCCCGTTACATGGCGCCCAACGAAATGATCCACGTTTCCTTTGAAACTCCACGATCCGAAAGAAGTCCGATCGAAATTCTTCCTTCCACCCACACGCGCGACTTGAGTCGCAAGAACCGAGCGGGGTTTTTTCACTCAAGTCTGATCGCGCGAGGGCCGCATGTTTTCAGTCAAGGAAATGAGAGGATTTCTCTTGTACTGATCCAGCCTCCACGTAGAACAGAGTCTACGAGACTCCCCCACAAAGCATTCAGTCGAGATTACTCCTGAATGGCGGTTGAGCATGGAGAAGTATCGTACCTGCAGATGTAGCTGCCGCGTGCAGGTAGGAGTAGTACTGCACCCCGGCTGATAGCTACAGAGCTGATGTCAACCTTAGCCATAGATGCATCTTAAGGCATTACGCTCGCTCGAGGACGTTAACGCTCGCAATTTGGGTGGGGGATATAACGAGGTGTGGATACAGCGCTAGCCGGCGTAAGAGTAGGGCCCTGTGTTACCGGCACCTACGGTTAGCACACCAGATAGAGGGCCAGGGAGCAGTGCGTTGGTAGTCTCGCGGTAGAGACGCTCGACTGTCGTCCGGACGGCTCGGGTTCAAGTCCCGATGCCGGCGCGTATTTTTTCGTATTTTCCCCGAATCCACCCCGTTACAGTGCGAAATGCGTAAACGATTTGCATGCACTATTTTACTAGTTTTATTTAAAGAAATTCTAACATTTATTTTGTCTATTATTTCCAATATTTTATGCGGACCGGTATAGTGATCCCCGAACTTGTTAGGTTTAGGACCCTTTAGTAAATATACAAAGTCCCCTATTTTAACATTTCTAGGATTAATACATCTATCATAATATTTTTTTGATCTATTCTTTGCCTCAACTAGATTATCATAAACTAAAGTTCTAATTCCAGTGAGTCTTGTGACTAAATCAACTAAATATCCATTATAGGTGGGAAGCAAATCCAATTCCCTAAGAGGATCACTGGAAGGCAACCGAGCTAATTTACCAAATACAACTTCATATGGAGTATGCTTTGTACTTTCCTGTACACAGGTATTATAATTTAGCATAGCCAAGTCAAGCCAATCATCCCAATCCGAATCGGCATTGGTATATTGTTTAAGGAATTCCCCTAATGCATGATGGGACCTTTCCAGGGAGCCGTTTGATTGTGGATGGAACGCAGTGGTTCTTATTTTTTTTATTTTAAACCGTTTGGAAACTCTTTCCATGAATTTACTTAAAAAGTTTTGTCCTTGATCTGTTAGAACAATTCTAGGAGAACCAAAAACGCATATGAATTTTTTTATGAAAGCGTCTGCTATCGTGGTGGATAGAGTATTTTTCAATGGGACCGCAAGACAGAACTTAGATAATTGATCCTGCATGGTGAGGATATATTCAAAAGCATTTTTAGTTTTCGGCAAAGGACCCACGATGTCCATGGCAATTTTGTCAAAAACTGTGCCAGGAGTATCGGTAATTATCATTGGTTGTTTTGTTTTTAGTCGAGTTAATTTTTTTAATTGGCAATTAAGACATTGCTGGATCCGTCGTTGGATGTCGTCTTTCAAATTTTCCCAGAAATATTTGGTTTTTATACGATTATAGGTTTTAGATACACCGCGATGACCACCAATTGGTGAATCGTGCATTTCGTAAAAAATCTTATCCCTTAAATCGGGTTCTACATATTGTAGTGAATTCTTACATATTACTATTTTAATAGGTACTTGATTAAATACTTGTTTTAGTAAATTAATTAAATCTATCCAATCAAAATTTTCTATATTTTTACTATATGATACACTAAAAGTTTTTAGTTTTAAATTTAATATAATTTTTTTAAATCCGTAAAGACTTTAAATAAATTTTCTTTAATTCTAGAAATAGAAATTTTTTCCTCTTCGCGTATGCATAGGGAAAAGTAATAAAAACCGTTATGTCTTTTGGAATAATTTATATTAAGATAGTTTAGGATTTGTTTAGGTTCTATCTTATTATTTTCTATTAATTTTAAAGCTCCATCGTCACATGGATTGCCATTACTATCTACAAAATATATTATATTATCTTTCCGACAATGGATTAAGTCCTTTACCTCAATTATTTGACAATTTTGATTTAAATTTGTAGGGTTTACGTCAAGCTCCGAGGGTTCGGATTCGATTTTAGAAGAGGATGAATACGAAACCTCGGATAGGTTATCGGTATTCAAAATTACCGGTAATTCAAAGGCATAATTATCCGTAAAAGAATGCATAGTCTTTTCAGATTGTGGAGGTAACATTGCTTCTCCTTGAAAATCATCATTTAGACTATTGGATTCTATATAATTGGGCTTTGGTTTATTAAGTACGCGTTTAGAAACGCGTTTCTCATTAACTTCGGGTGTAATTAGGTTATCATCATTCTCATTATCCTTTAGATCAAGATTTATTAATTGAGATGCATCTATATTTTTTGTATTTTAGTAATTTCTCGAGAATCTTTACTTTCCTTAATTACTTCTTTATTATTTATATCGTTAGGGTTTAATTTAGTATTAACTATAGTATTTGATGTTGGTTTAGCTTTTGAAATTTTAGTTTCATTAGTAACCTTATTAATTATGTCATTGTTTTCATTAAGTAATTTAGACTGTTTTCTAGTAATTACATTGCATACGGGATTTCTAGATAATGCATCCGCGTTAGCGTTTAATCTCCCAGGTTTATATATAACTTCATAATTAAATTCAGAGAGCTTAAATCTTCATTTCTGAACCCGAGTATTACAATCTGCGGTTTTGAACCAGACTAATGGTTTGTGGTCTGTTACAAAGGATATTTTCCTGTTATATATATATGATCGGAAAATTTTTGCGCTATGGATCATGGCTAAAGCCTCTTTCTCATAGACTTCATAATTTAATTCTGGTCCTCTAAGAACACGAGAGGCATAACTTATTGGAAGGTCTTTACCAATTTCTCCTTGAGAAAGTATTCCACCAATGGCATACCCTGAGGCATCAGTTGTGATAATAAAGGGTTTAGAAAAATCAGGATACTGTAAGATTGGAGGATTGCATAGCGCTTCCTTTAATGACTCAAAGGCTTCATTTGTTTTTTCTGTCCAAACGAAATCAGTATCCTTTTCCAATAATTTGGTTAATAGTTTGGACATAATAGCGAAATTTTTAATAAATCTTCGGTAGTATCCGGCTAAACCAAGGAACTGTCTAATGTTTTTAACTGTTTTAGGTTGAGGAAAACATCTAACTGCCTCAAGTTTCCTTGGATCAGGACTGACTCCATTTTTACTTAGGACGTGGCCTAAGTAGCAAATCTCGTCTTTTAAAAATTCGCATTTGTTGATGTTCAGTTGTAGATTACATTTATCTAATCTTTCCATAATTAATTTTAATTTTTCTTCATGTTCTTCGAGTGTGTCTGCGAAGATAATTATATCATCAATAAAGGTGAATAAAATTTTTCCTTGTAGGCCTCTAAAGGTTTCATCGATATATCTTTGAAAAGTAGGAGGAGCATTTTTCAGTCCAAAGGTTATACGAACATATTCATAATGACCATATGGTGTGCTGAAAGCGGTTTTGTGAGCATCACGGGGATCCATTAATATTTGATGGAAACCGGAGGCTAAATCAAGAACAGTATAATACTTATGTCCCCCAACCTGATCAATGATTTGTGTTATATCCGGTAATGGGTATGCATCGGTTATTGTTTTTTCATTGAGCATCCGAAAATCCGATACTAAACGCCATTTTTGTTTTAGGCTGGCATCCGTTTTTTGGTACCAACCAAAGAGGAGAGTTATAGGGAGAACTCGAAGGTTTAATGATTCCCTCTTCCAAAAGCGCATCAACTTGTCTACTGACTTCTTCTTTAAGAGAGATTGGAAACTTATATTGCTTAATATTAACCGGGATATCGTCAGTAGTTATAATCCTATGCATTACTGTACTAGCGGCTCCTAAATGTTGACCTTCTAAAAGAAATCTATGTTCAAATTTTAAAATTAAATTATTAATATGATCTTTTTCTAGATTATCTAAATGATCCAATCTCAATAAATCTAAAATAGAACTATTGTTGAACTCTTTTTTAATAGTATGAGCAGATAACTTTGTAATTGCTTGAAAATTTTCAAGTGTATCAAAAGCATCTTCAACCTCTTGATCTGACATAACAGGTATACCTATTTCAGCAAAAGTTTCAGAATAAGCAATCCTAAATAACCTACGAATAGGATTCACGTCTTCATTAAATATCTCCATTTCTGCGTCTGAGTCTAAAATGGCAATTTTATAACTGGAGTAATAAGCCTCCAGATCAGATGAATCATCAGAGTTTTTTTCAAGAAATTCTGTTACTTCGTTGTCAGTTTCATTTCCGAAATTAGCATCCATACTAAAATTGGAAATTAAACTTGAATGGGATTTTGTTAGATCATTTTTATACAAATCAGTACAACTGGGAATCTTGAACACCAAAGGAGTGGTGTGAATTCCTGTTATGAAGCATTTATTTTCATAGTCCACTAAGGCTTTAGATTGGGTTAGATAAGTGGAACCAAAAACTCCGTCACAAGGGATAGGGAAATCATCAGATATCACATGAAACATTGAGGAAATTCCATAAACTGTAATTTCGATAGCGCCAAGGGATTTAATCGTTTCATTACATATCCCTTTTAATAAAATAGAGCTAACTGGATTTATTTCTTGCCCTTTTGGTATTAATCTTGATTTAATAAGATTGGCTTCAGAACCACTATCTATCATAAAATAGCCTTTAAGGAAATAAGGTGGATTAAAAACCTCAATGAACGGTAGACAATTTATAGCTCTTTCCGTTAACACATTAGTGACTGAATTTATTTCAACTTCATAACAAGGATTGTCATTTTGACAGAAATCCATATTTTTATCACCTAAACTAAAGACTTTATTTTCAAAATTTAACTTAGCACTATAATTTAAGAATAATTGCGAACCTAAAATTCCGGCAAATGGGATTTGAAAATTATTAGGTACTACTATAAATTCCACATTTTTACCTAACATCCTTTTATTAACCATACCTAAAGATAAAACTGGTTTTTCGGAGATACCCATAATTAATGTTGGTTTGGTGGTATCTATAGTGTTCTTATCATTAATAAAACCTACTCGAAGTATATTTATCTCGGATCCCGAATCCAGCATAAAACTAAACAAAACATCATTTTGATAATCCTTAAAAGAAACATAAGGAATTAATTTGGACGCAAATTGGAGTTTAATGCTATTAACTCGTCCGCTGTGAACCCCTGAATTTGGGCCGTATGTGTTGAGCGCTGAGGAATCGGCTGAACCACTTGAGGTGCACTCAGGCCTGAAGGGTTCTGCTCGTTTCCCGATCTTTTTCCCTCATTGTACACTCTTTTGCGACATGATTCGATAGAATGTCCTTTGTTCTTACAATAAGCACATGTAATGCTGCGTCTGCAGGAAATAGCCGAATGGCCTGCGTTTTGACATAGCTGGCAAATTTCACTGCTAGCTGTAGGTTTATGGGTTTTATTGGCCTCAAGTAAATGGCACTTATCTGCGGTATGACCAGCATTCAAGCACAACTGACATGTAACTGCTTTCTGAGTTACAGTGGTCCCATTAGCTGACTGGCATAGGCGAGCAGTATGCCCCTGATTGCCGCAGATTTGACAAATCGCTATTTTATAACACTGGGCAGCTAAATGCCCAGTTTTCTTACAAATTTGGCATAACATGCCCCTTTTACATTGGGCAGCTAAATGCCCTGGCTCATTGCAAATATTACAATTCGTTTCAGTTTTTTTAGTTCCTGCAGCCAGTAATTGACATTTATCGGTACTGTGTCCAGGTTGATTGCATATTACGCAACTTAGAACACGGGTTGCAGGTATTAAATTGCAATTATTGGCCTCATGCCCTGACTGATTGCACAGTTGACAGAGGAAAGTTTTCTTTTTGTCGGTTTTTTCCATTCCAGACTGACCCTTCCTTAGGGCTTTCCTTGCCAAAAGCAATTTTTCAATCTTAATTGCTTCTTTTACAATATCATTAACAGTTGCAGCTTCCCCTAAACGCTGCTCAATCTCTGGTTTTAAGCCTGCTTTGAAGCATTCTAGCAAACTGCTTTCTACAGAGGCGCTAAAGGTATTGGGTAGCGTGCCAGTCTCTAATTTTTTAGCTTCAAGAATTCTAGCTCCTAGAATTCTTACTCTATTTGCAAAGGTTATGACAGACTCCTCATTCCGCTGGAATTCGTTGCCTAATTCTCCTAACAATTGTACAACAGACTTGGAAGGAGCATAAATTTGTTTAAAAAATTTTTTAAATTTTCAACATTATCGAAGGTTTGTCCAGTGATAGCCTGTCTGGCTTCTCCTGTGACTCTGGCTCTGAGTAATTTTACTAGACTAGGTTCGGCCGTAGCATCAATCATTGCCAATGCCTCGGTACAGCCTTCCAAGAACTGTGTTATGGGAATATTTTTCCCATCAAATTCAGGAACTATTTTCAGCGCGTCCTTGATATTCACAAATTGCGGTGTGGTAGCCATCTTAATATTAACTGGCCCTTGAGGAACGTCGGAATCACTTTCGCTTGAATCTGATGATTTTTGGGTCGACAAAGTCTTATTGTCTTTCTCAAGTTTCAGTTTAGAGAAATCAGTCTCCAACTCTAATCCGTCTTCCGTTTCAATTCCTGATTTTGAGGTACTGGGTAGTTGATCCAGTTTATCCTTTATTTTTACTGGGGAATAAGGAAGCTGTTTGCTAGGTGCGAAAGGATTGAATTGATTTATTTCATCAAATTTTCCTGGATCATTTCGGGCCTGTTGCCGAGTAATTCGCTTATCATTCATGTAAATTAATTAATTTTTTTAATACAAAATAAAGCAAATCAATTGCCTGGTTAAAATGAACCTAATGTTCGTCCTCAAATTTCAACATCCACTCTAATGGTGGTTGTGGAGGTAGTTTTTTTTTTTAAACCTCCTATTCTTCATGAAACAATTGATGCAATTTTTGATTGATAATTGTCCTTTGATACAATCTGAGCATTTGTTTAAAGGAGGATCAGCTGGCAAAGGTATGTCTTCAACTTCAACAGGTGGAGGCGTATTCTTCAAATCCTCCAATACTCTCTCCCAGAATTGTTTGACTGCCTTTTCTTCCCTTCTTTTTTTCTAAGGGTTTGAAAGACCGAAGGTCTCTTCCTTTTCTTTTGAGGTTTATCCACTGAAGAACAATTAATAATTAATATCAATGTCTTTTTTTTTCTAGATTTTTTTTATTTTTTTTTTTTTTTAATATATTTTTTTTTTTTTTAATTAATATAATAATAAACTCTTTACTATAAGGTTACTTATAAATTAGAAGCATAAACTTAATGTATAGATAATTTACTGAAACCTAGGGTAAGCTTTAAAATTTCTTCATCTAGTTTTTCAAATCTTGCTTTTACAGATTTTTCAAATTTACACAATCTACTGGTTACTACGCTTAAATGCATAGAAAACTTCTCATTTTTACAAGTTAGTTTATTAACTTCACTGAGTGTTTTGCCAATCAAGGTCTTTAGACGATAGTTTTGATGTTGCACAGACAACAACTCGTCATGTAATCTAGAAATCGTAATCCAACGATCATTATCAAATTCCTCGAGAGCTTCTACTCGTGAATTTAAATATGCTAAGCGATTTTCAATGCGATTTTCTAAAACGATATTGCCAATTTCTGGAATCATCATTCACTCAAAACTAACATTGTTAAAACAATATTGACAAGTATGAAATAAATTCAGTTTTGTAGAAAAACTTGAATCTCCTTGTAATTTTGTTTTGTCTGTTTATTTATCAAAACATAGATTTACAATATAGTTGATTTGATATTAGAAGAATTTTATGATTAGTAGAGATTGTAATAAAATCACTATTCTCCAGTTTTATAAGGGATTTTTCCCCTTTTATTCTTTTTATTTAAATTCAGTGCTTAATACACTTAATATAATTTTATATAGAAGTTTAATGAAACTTCCTCTGGTTTCATATTATTACACTTAGAATGAAAGTAAAAAAAAAAATTATTTAGGAAAACTTGTAAAATTTTTGTTTTAATAGATTTAGTAAAATTCTCGTTTTAAAAGGAACTTAGTAAAATTTTTGATATAGAAGAACTTAATAAATTTTCGATTTAGAAGACTTAGTAAAGTTTAGATGTAGAAGATTTAGTAAATTTAGTAAAATTTTTGTCTCAAAAAGAGACTTAGTAAAATGAGTGAATATAATTTTTCATTTATATATCACTTTCAAAGATTTAGAAAAAATTTATTTTAAAATTTTAATTTAGAAAGAAAATCTTAGTCGAGAGGCCGTTGCGCATAGTCGTCAGAGGCTTTGAGGCGTAGACATTAAGATTTAGAAGATTTAGTAAAATTTTTGTCTCAAAAAGACTTAGTAAAATGAGTGAATATAATTTTTCATTTATATATCACTTTCAAAGATTTAGAAAAAATTTATTTTAAAATTTTAATTTAGAAAGAAAATCTTAGTCGAGAGGCCGTTGCGCATAGTCGTCAGAGGCTTTGAGGCGTAGACATTAAGATTTAAAAGATTTAGTAAAATAAATGAATATAATTTTCGTTTATATTTCACTTTTAACAATTTAGAAAAAATTTTGATTTAAAAACTTGTAAAAATTTTGATTTAAAAACGCTTAGTCGAGAGGTCGTTGCGCGTGGTCATCTTTTTGTGACTCAGAGGCTTTGGGGCGTAGACTTAAACTTTGAAAATTATAAGTTTTTCTTATTTAGTTCATTTTTATTTTTAACTTATTTAGAATTTTTTTCATAAAATTCCATTTAACACATTTTTTTCACTTTTATGATTGGAAACACAATACCCTATTTTCGAAATATAAACTTTTTGCCCTAACATAAAATTTGTCCTACCTAGTCTTGTATCTATAATCCCTCCGGGGCCTCCAAGTTTGTTACGTCGGGTCTAACAAAGAAGACCCGATATTTAGTTTAAAAGAAAACTAATAATTGCTCTGTTTAGAGCCTAGGCTAATGAAAACCTACTAGCTCGGGATAGAGCTAGATACTAATGGGATAGGATAGGGTTTGGGCAACAAAGGGCGCGACGCGAATTGATATTGTGGCTTTAATTAAAAGAAACCAGTGGTGTTGCTGGTTTTTGTAATATTTTTTTCTTTTAGTTTGTTTTGACTAGGGAGTGTACCCACAAGAAAGGCCAATTACTGACGACTTGCGGAATAGACTCCCTAGTATATGTTTTAGTCTCAGGATATCTAGGTTGGGTTATTTTTAATAGGTGGATAGAAATAGAAGAAGCACTTTTTTTTTTAAGGGGAAAGCAAAAACGAATCTGTGAAATTATATTACATTAAATGGGGACAATATGGAGGAAAATTTCTATCTAATAGAAAAGTTTAGATAGTAAAATTGAATTTTGATACTTACTCTTTTTCCTTTTGTTGCTGCTGTTTCCAGAGGATCTCTGCAATCCGTAATGGGAAATTGGAGTGGATTTTAAAAAAAGAATATAATACAAACACGGTGATTTGATAATATAAATATAAGTTTATTTTATTCACTCGCGGGTTACCCTTGTTCGGTAACTTTTACAAGGTGAAGTTGAATTTAAGATGAAACTTTTTTTTTTTTTTTTTTAGAGTGGCGCGGGACTCTGTACAATTTTGAATATAGTAACAGTGTGTCGAAAAATTAAAAAAAAAAAGACCTCTTCGATTGAGGTTTGGAGCTTGACTAGTGAAGGACCTCTTCGGTTGAGGCTTGATGCTTGAGTGCGTGTGAGCGGACGCACAAGTGACGAGCTGCGCTAAAGAAACGATACCTGCGCCTTCCTTATCTTAAACGCAGAAGAAGAGACGCTCCTATGGGTGGCCAGGCATATCGATCCAGGCTCGCGAAACGTGAGAGTTATCGCTTTCGAATCGAAGAGGAGAACCTCTTATCGCGGCCTGCTCGGACGACACACGGCGAACAAGAGAGCGTGGTAACCGTTCTCTGTTACCCCGGAACTGCTATGTGTTCCGGAATTTAATATTAACATTTTTTTTTTTTTTTTCGCAAATTAGCCGGATGTAACATAAAAGTATGCGAATATTTATATTATGTAGAATATAACCTATAAATTCCTGAGTGTTACGTCTCGTGTGTTAAAATATATATATATCGTTAAAAATTGCTTGCGGACTGGATGGGCAGATTGAGTTTTCCATCTCGTCCTGAGGTGGCTGTGTGTCTCATGGGCTGCTTTCACCACTTCCTACATAATAGGACAGGAAGATCCTTGTCGGCTCGGCTGGCTGCCTCCTTGGTCTTTGGCGTCGTCTTGAAACAGAGAACTCCGCACCGACTTCGAACTCCGATTTTTTCCATTTTGGCGATTTATCAGGATATTAAATAAAGGAAAACAACAAGATTTCATTTTAAAAACGTGAAATAAACTTTCATATGTATTGAGATAATATAAACATTCAAATGAAAAACATGAGTAAATATAAAAGTACAAAAGTGAAATTATACAAAAGCTCTTGCTCGATTAATGAGATGACTGCTTGAGCAGGGTGGTGAAGGCTTACTGTACGTTTGACCTCTCTGTTTCGGGGAGAGCGGCTCTGGTGGAAGTACTTGTTGCTTGGTGGAGTGACCTCGCTAACAGTCCTTATCTCTTTTTCGACAGTCACCTGCTCGGCTTTGCATAGACGACGGTATGTGTGTATGTGTATGATGCCGCTTACACTAGAAAAAAAATCTGTTAATGTTACCGAAAACTTCGGTAAAAACTGTGGAGGGAGCTCGCTAGCTGCCCTTATCTCTCTTTCGACACTCACCTGCTCGGCTTTGCATTGACGACGGTATGTGTGTGATGCCGCTTACACTAAGAAAAAATCCGTTACTGTTGCCGAAAACCAGTAAAAAGTGCGGCTTTGCATTGACGACGGTATGTGTGTGATGCCGCTTGCACTAAGAAAAAATCCGTTACTGTTGCCGAAAACCAGTAAAAAGTGTGGAGGGAGCTCGCTAGCTGCCCTTTTCTCTCTTTCGATATCAATAAAGAACATAAAAATGAATATACAATACGTTTATATGTATCGTTTCACATGAAATTCTTATGGAGTGGGATGACTAAAAAGAACAGTCAAGCAGCCAACTCCTTTTCCAACGATTTTTCTCAACCAAGTCTTGATACGTTACTCTAATCTAAAAATAACGGTTTTTTCCTCTTTCATCCCCTCCTATAATCTCGAAAAAGTGTGGTTGGGGATTGACTAAAAAAACAGCCAAACGCCCAACGCTTGCCAGTCGTAGCCAACACTTGCTCTCGAACACTTGGCGAAAGAATTTTACGCAATTAAACTCCGGCGGGGCGCGCTATACGGAACCAAATTAGAAACATACACTTATTTACATTTTCCATTTCCACTAGGGTGTAAGAGAGGTTGACCTTGGAGGGGTATTAAGTAATTGGAGTACCTCACAGATGTAGGCGATGGTTGGGGCCTACAACCCTCTTCCCTTACAATTAATCTAATACGTTTATCCATGTAAATCTTAGCTATAGAGGGCGCGCACGGTGGCCTCCATGCCGCTGACAGCTGGTCGCTCGCAGCGCCACAGCTGGTCGCATGCTGGACGCAGGATGCTCAATGGGTTAACTCACCTCGTGCAATACTAGACCCCCCACTCTCCCAAAACCCAGTGAGGGTTCTGGACCACCTGGGTTAACTCACCTCGTGCAATACTAGACCCCCCTCCCCCACTCCCACAAAACCCAGTGAGGGTTCTGGACCACCTGGAATTCCAGGAAGTGGTCCAGAACCCTCACTGTTTACCTACTCCGTTGTAATGATTACTTTTTAACAAACGACTTATGGAAATAATTCATTCCAGTACAACTTTTCGAACCTATGATTAAAATGAAGAACTATAAAGAACTATATGATTAAAATAAAGAACTATTTGTTTCCACTTTTAAGTAGTGTATTATTATATATTTACCTCAATCAGTAATGCAAACAAGTAGAGGTATTCCTCTAACTGTTATACTTATTAACAATTTGGATTTTACATCTCTCACTCAATTAGTTATATACCAAAAGCCATATATTGAAAATACCTTACGGATACATTATGTGGTTTTAAGAATTAACATCTATAGCTGTTATATTAACAGCTTTGGATTTTACATCAGATATCCCCTTCAAGAATGAAAAAAATATATAGTTAGAATTAATTGCAAGTAATTTGTCACATATGACATTATCTCTCATAATATAAGTTAAGCGGAAAGGTCCAAAACCTATTTCATTCATCGTAAAGGATATTCAATGTTTTATTTACGCAACATGACCAGTCGGGTGAAGATTTTTCTTGAGACAAAGTTTATATTCTTCATATAATGGTTCATAGTTATGATTTGAAAAGTGAGAAAATATAAAAATTTATTGTGAAATGGCATTGTGGAATAACTTGTTTTTTAAAATAATTAAAATTAGAAAATTTTTATGTTTGATACTTTTCAAATCATAACTATAAACCATTTATACACAGAATATAAACTTTGTCTCAAGAAAAGCCTTCACCCGACTGGTCATGTTGCATAAATAAAACATTGAAAATTTTTTACGATGAATGAAATAGGTTTTGGAGCTTCTCGCTTAGTTTACATTATGAGAGATAATGTCTTTGTGACAAATTACTTGAAAATTATACTTATCTAAACTCTTGCATTGTAGTAGCCGTATAGTTGCGATAGACTCAATTTCTAAGATCTGATCTGACAGTACTTAAAAAAATAAAAACAGAACAACATCTTGATCTCTGCTTTCTACTATCAATGTATATTTTAAAATACTTATCTAAAAAAATTAAATTCTTTTCATCAGTTCACTTTCTGAGATCTTTGATATAATTTAAATATTAATCCGTGATAGTATATACATATTGTGTATGTACATATTTCATAATAACATTGTTTTTGTTTATTAGAGATTAGAGATGCGTGAGGTTATGTCGATATGATTACGAGTATATATATTGTTACGACTCAAGTCAGGGTCTGGGAGCAGAAGGGCGCTTCTGCAATGGTGGCCGCGTTGACCAATAATATTGTGGGTTCGTTGTTCGATAAAGCGCTAAAGCGCAAGAAATTGCGGGAACTTTAAATGAGAACTCGAACAAATAAACTTTAACTTTGGAGTTTATTCAATTTAAATAAATATTAGTAGACTTAGACAAATAAAATAAACTTTCAACCGTGACTCTGTACAATTCAAGGTAACGTTGAGTATAATGGCGACTGGCTTGCACCAGTGCAACCGAACTACGGAGCTTTTCATGCGCTCGGTAGCGACTGACTCTGGCGACCCGGGGCTCTCCTTTTATATTCTCGGCGAGGACCTTGGGCTGTTGACGGTGGAACGTTATTGGTTGACGGCTTCCCCTCTCTTTTGTGTCACGTGACTCTTCCTCAGTTTCCAGCCTAGTAGGAGCCTGGGTGGGCCGAAGCCTTATCCCCTCTCTTCATTGCGAGTGCGTGATTGGTTGATGGCCTGGTGACGTAAGTGAGCTGAGGCAGTCGGTGGTGGGGGTGAAGTGGCTTAAGCTAAACCGGTTCCTCGGCCAAACGATTTCCGAGAAGTGTGTTTGTCTTTTGGATTCCTGGAATTGCTGTTGTTTACGTTTCGCGGTCGTGACCTTCCCGGAATCGTGAGGTGACCCTCAGCGCAAATGGATTCCTGGAATTGTTGTTGTTTACGTTCCGCGGTCGTGACCTTCCCGGAATCGTGAGGTGACCCTCAGCGCAAATGGATTCCTGGAATTGTTGTTGTTTACGTTCCGTGGTCGTGACCTTCCCGGAATCGTGAGGTGACCCTCAGCGCAAATGGATTCCTGGAATTGTTGTTGTTTACGTTCCGCAGCTGTAACCTTCTTGGAATTGTCGGGTGACCTTCTGATTTCCTAGAATCTCAGAGCAGTAGATAATTCTTGGAAGAGCTTTTTACCCTGAGGGAGCTTCCTTTATTCAATTGTTAATTCAATTATAATGTTTATTTTGTTATCAATTATTAATCGTCGATCGCCCGGCTATTATTTATGTATTTATCGTCAGTCATTTATTCCTATTCGCGTTATCGTAAATTCGTTTATTATTTATTTTTCGAAACGGTTGATATAATTTATATGAAGCAAATTAATGATTTTATTGTTAAAATCTCCAACAGGTTTTTATTTATGGAAATACGTTTGAATACGTTTGCTATTTAATTGGTTGATTTATTTAATATTTATTTATTCGAAATTATCATTGTAGACCGATCCTAAATATTCTGTTACTCGTTCACGAGAACGCGGTTCATAACAGTCACCCCCGTCTTTTAAAACACGAACCCATGGTTCGAGCTTTTGCTAATTTGAATTTCTAATTCGCGTACTTACGGTTGATTAAAATATTAATGCTTGCAGTTGCGATTTTCATAGGGAAAAATTAAGAAATTTTCATTGCAAGGGTGACAATTTTTAAATTTTAAAGATAACTTTGTGAGGTTATTTTAACAGAGGAATTAAGTGTACTAATCAAGTTGAAAGTGCGATTTTATTCGTGAATTTATATTTTAAGGGTGTATTAATATTTGAAGGATGGAACTTTAAAGTTATTCCTGGAATTTATCTATTAAATTGATTTTCTAGGTCAATTTAATTATTGCAAAAGATTTGATTTTTAAGGGTGAAGTTTTTAATTTTAAGTTTTGAGGGAGATAATTTAATAATTTTATTTTTAAGGGTGAAAGTTTAATAATTTTTATTCTTAAGGGTGAAGGATTAATAATTGTAATTTTTTAAGGGTGAAGTATTGTTTTTGAATTTAAACAAAAATGAGTTTATTTTGGTTAGTTAACGATGAAATTAATTATACTACACAGTTTAATGATGCCGTGATACTTGCGATTTTTACATTAAGGGTGATTTATTAATAATTTTAATTTTTAAGGACGAAATTTTCAAAATGATTTTAATTTTTAAGGGTGAAGTTTATTATGGAGCGCGGTTATTTTAAATAATTTAATTTTTTACGGGTGAAGTTTCAATAGGCGATTTTAAATTTTAAATGCAAATTTTCAATAAATAATTGTGAATTTTAAGGGTGAAGGGAGCCCCTGCCATCGCTCCCTTCTGTGAGATGCTACCTATGGCTCGCCGGGACCCATCCTGATACAATGTATCAGGAGTACTTCCGGTTTCCCATCTCGAGGGCAAAAAGGAACAAAATATTCAGTTCTTTAACTTTAAGGCGAGCCCTAGCCATCTCTCCTATAACCCTTATTATTTTATCATTTATTAATTTAATTACAAATAGGATACATGAAATTACAATTAGGTCGCACGTGGAATATAAAAATATAAATATCGCAATAAGGTAGCATATTAAAATCGTATAAAGAAGTAAACAATGAAGAAATTTGTTAGGTCGTAAACACGCGTGTTTTAATTTGTCCACATGGACTACTTTAGTTTTATTATTTCCTATATCTATTTTTAGGCACGACCGCTGCTCGGGAGAGCCTTATAATTTCACCAGAGCGAAAATTGTCTGACTTCAAAAACTAATAATTTGATACAAGAAAAGTCTTTTCCAGTCAAAATGAGTGCGTTTTAAGCGTTTTCTGTGATGTATATATGTCTGTACGCCCGTATGTACGCAAGTTCCTCGATTATATCAATGAATTTTCAACCGATTCCATCGGGATCGCGGGAAAATACTCCTCTAATTATACCTGGTCCTGGTTCTCAATTGAGATAGATTGATGAAAAATTTTAAAAATGCGAGCACAAAGAAATATTTCAAAATATCGATTTTTAAGCTTAATGACTAGAAAAATTAATTTTAAGCTTATATCTACAGATCTAGCTGCTAAAACTAATTAAAATACACCTTTTATCTGTTGGACACTTTTTTCTACGAGCAATATTTGCCAAGATAACTGCGAAAAACGGCAAAAAAGGTCAAAAATGGGCGATTTTCGGCTATCACTTGACAGAATTTGATTTTACACAAAAATGTTAAATACAAAAGTTGGAGATAATATTTAAACAAAACTTTTCCTATTTATCACTTTTGTGTAAAATGAACTCCTAATAAGTTACACTTATAAAAACGATTTTAAACGCCAAAATATACATAAAATGGACGATTTTCGGCTATAACTTGACAGGATTTAATTTTACACAAAAGTGTTAAATACAAAAGTGTTAGATAATATTAAAACAAAACTTTTTCCTATTTAACATTTTTGTGTAAAATCAACTTCTAATGAGCTAATCCGATAAAAACGATTTTAAACGCCAAAATATACATGAAATGGACAATGTTCGGCTATAACTTGACAGAATTTGATTTTACACAAAAATATTGAATACAAAAGTTGTACATAATATTAAAACAAATCTTTTTCCTATTTAACATTTTTGTGTAAAATCAACTCCTAATGAGCTAATCCGATAAAAACGATTTTAAACGCTACAATATACATAAACTGGACAATTTTCAGCTATAACTTGACAGTATTTGATTTTACACAAAAATATTAAATACAAAAGTTGTAGATAATATTTAAACAAAACTTTTTTCCATTTAACATTTTCATGTAAAATCAATTTCTGACGAGTTAGACTTATAAAAACGATTTTAAGCGCTTAAATATACATAACTAGTGATTGGCGTACTAATAGTAACAATAATAATAAAACCAAATTCGCTCTATCTTTTGTAATTAAATGGATATTCCTAAAAGCTCCAATTGAAACAATCTCTCTTATAATAACGTTATATAGTTCTAATGATTTACGACGTACGGAAAAAAATCTAATAATAAATTGATCGAAAATAAAATGCTGTAAAATGTTAATACATTAATGATTGTAAATCCGCTTCCTTCTGAAATGGAAGTCGCTCTTAAATGACCTTTTATCAATTATTGAGATTGCTTTCATTATCAGATTATATAAAAATATCATAGAAAATTAAAGAATAGAATTGTACTTTATAATAAAAGAATGGTTCACGTGTATGTGTGCGTAAATAGAATTTTCTCTTTCCATCTTGATACGGTGGGCGCGCTGATAATCCGTGTGATATACATATGTATAAAGGTATCGACGATCGACTTGCGTAACATATCGACAACATTCAATCCTCCAAAATAATATTTTTGAATATGTAAGACATTGACTCTTTATTGTGAATGCGTCAGATAGCTTTTGCCAGCAGAATACTGATATCTGCAGTTTTTAGACACGACCGCTTCTCGTTATTAGGCACGACCGCTTCTCGGGAGAGCCTTATATTTTCGTCAGGGCGAAAATTGTAACACTTTAAATTCTGAAAATTTACAACATAAAAACTATTTTCCACCCAAAAGAAGTATATTTTAAGCGTTTTCAGAGATGTGTGTATGTCTGCATGTATGTATGTGATCAAGTAACCCGATTATCTCAGCGAAATTTCGACGGATCCAAACTGGCTTTGGGGAATATACTCATTTAATTATAAGTAACTGATAGTTTTCTACCGAGCCAAATCGATTGACAAATAAAAAAATGCCAGAGCAAATAAAAATTTAAAAAAATCGATTTTTGAGCATACGGTGAACAAAATTAAATTTAAGTCAAAAACAACAAATGTATCTGCTAAAACTAATTAAAAGACGTCTTTTTTGCATTGAACATTTTTTTCTATGAACAATATTTAACAATGTAATAGCGAAAAAATCGCTAAAATCATCAAAAATAGTCGTTTTTTTGCTATTACTTTACAGGATTTGAATTTACACAAAAATGTTAAATACAAAAGTTATAGATAATATTAAAACAAAACTTTTTCCTATTCGACATTTTTTTGTACGATCAATTCCTGATGAGTTAAATCCAAAAAAACGGTTTTTAACGCCTAAATGTACATAAAATGGCTGATTTTCGTTTATAACTGAGCAGAATTTGACTTTACACAAAAATTTGAAATGTAAAAGTTATAGATAATATCAAAACAAAACTTTTTTATATTGAACATTTTTTGCTACGACCAATTCCTGATGAGTTAAATCCAAAGAAACGATTTTTAACGCCTAAATATACCTAAAATCGCCGATTTTCGTTTATAACGTAGCAGGATTTGATTTTATACAAACAAAAGTTATAGATAATATTTGTCCCATTTAACATTTTCATGTACAATCAGACCCAGACGAACTAAACTTATAAAAACGATCTTTTAGGCACGACCGCTTCTCGGAAGAGCCTTATATTTTCACTAGAGCGAAAATTGTAAGACTTCAAAAACGAACAATTTGTTGCATAAAAACTATTTTTTCACCCAGAATTAGTTCATTTTAGGCGTTTTTTATGGTGTATGTGTGTATGTCCGTTCGTATGTAGTCAAGTTTATGGAATATCTCAGTGAATTTCCAATAGATCTTAACAAATTTTGGCCCAGATACTCGTCTAATTATAAGTAAGCTCCAGTCTTATACCGAGCCGAATCGATCAACAAATAAAAAATCGCCAGAACAAATAAAAATTTTTGAACATAATGTGAACAAAATTAATTTTACGTCAAAAAACAACAAATGCATCTACTAAAACTAATTAAAACACGTCTTTTTTACATGGAAAATTGTTTTCTATGAACAATATTTAACAATGTAATAACGAAAAAATCGCTAAAATCATCAAAAATAGTCGTTTTTTTGCTATTACTTTACAGGATTTGAATTTACACAAAAATGTTAAATACAAAAGTTATAGATAATATTGAAACAAAACTTTTTCCTATTCGACATTTTTTTTGTACAATCAATTCCTGACGAGTTGAACTCATAAAAACGATTTTTAACGCCTAAATATACATAAAATGGACGATTTTCGGCTATAACTTGACAGGATTTGATTTTACACAAAAATGTTGAATGTAAAAGTTATAGATAATTAAAACAAAACTTTTTCCTATTAAACATTTTTTTGTACAATCAATTCCCGACGAGTTAAATCCAAACAAACAATTTTTAACGTCAAAACATACATAAAATGGACGATTTTCGCTTATTTCAACGATTTGACTTTACACAAAAATATTAAATGCAAAAGATATAAGTATGGATAATATCTAAACAAAACTTTTCCCCAATTAATATTTTAATGTACAATCAATCCTGATTATCTAAACCTATAAATACGACACTTTACATATTCAATTTTCGCTTATTTGACATGATTCGATATGACAAAGAATTATTCAATGCAATAGCTTTAAATAATATCGGAAAAATCAATATAACATTCGAAAGATCATATAATTATAAAAATATAATCATAAGATATAAAATTACATTTAATTACAATGTTAAAATAGTACATTACGATACTGCCACTGAAATCACATGTATCGTACGATATTTTATAGCACGTTTACCTAAGTCCGCTGTCACGCCTATCCGTACCTTAATCAGTCCACTCGCTACGCTCGCGCGCTAACCTCATGGTGCAATAATCGACTACTTAAGTCACGGGTAGGCGTGACTTAAGTGCGGACTTAGGTCACACTGTGCTATAAAATGAGATAAACACATTGAAAACATAATTTAAAAAAAAGAAATATCTATTGTTTACAAACTGCCAAATATTATGTAAACTAAAACACTAATAAAAATATATAATAAGAAATATAAATTGATGTTGAAGTAACAAAAATTAAAAGATTAAATCCCTAAATGTTTTTTTACTTAAAATTATTCTAAGTTGGCCCAAGAAACAAATTGTTTTTTTCTAAAACTTGGTCGTAGAGGCAGCTAATATTGTAGATAATCTAATCTTCTATTAACAATGTGATTAATAGAAGTTCTTCAAGTTTAAAACTTAAAAATAAAATTAAAAAACAAAGATTAAATTTTTGATTAAATATAAAATTGAGCCAAAGAATAAGCAAATATAATATTCCATCCTCACGACTCGTAACCATATTCCTGATATCACACATTAAATGATATTCGATGACGAATGAATCTACGAAATCATTTTGTGACCATGAATGAAAATCCTTGAGGATATAGTTATTATGTTGAAATGTCCCATCTAAATAAAACAAAATAAAAGAAACAATAAATTTGTTGTTGGTAGGTAATGAGGTATGGCGGGTTTGATGTGGTGCGCAGGGCGGGGTCCAGGGGCAGAGCCCCTGGTGGGGGTGTAGGGGGCGCAGCCTCCACTGAGGGGGGTGTGGGGGGGCGAAGCCTGAAATAAAATTACTGATATATTAAAAAAAAATATATATATATCAACAGCGATATATATAAACTTCTTTCTGAAATACGACCTTACTAAAGAAGTTAATTATTTTATTTTAATTTATTTACACTTTATTTAATCCAACTAAAAAAAAAAAAGAAATTTTACTTTAATAAAATTGTAGCTATAAAATAGATAGAAAAAAAATCGAGGTATCAATCTTGGTACAGAAATTGACAATTTGTTGGTATGGACTTCCTTAATATATATAATTTTACAACAATTATTATAATAAGAAAGGTTTGACCCTGCTTGCTACTAAAGTAGACAATTCGAATTCAAAAACGAATTCATAGATTTAATTTATTTCTCAATTAAACATTTTGCTTCCTCCTAGAGGAAGCTTTGTAACATTAAATTTTTGAGTTGTTGTGAAAACATGTTATAATTGTGTTCCGAGATGTTAGGAATCAAAATACATGGTTTTTGAAAAATGTCTGTGTGTCTGTGTGTGTGTGCGTAGGATCGAGTTATTCGAATCGGATTGGTAGCGTTCGAAAGAGAATTAAAATAGCTATATTTTCTAAAAAAATTATTACAATAACGTGTTTTTTTTTAGATACTTATAACTCCCAAACTAAACGGTCAATTTTTTTTGAGAAAAATCATGATAATGGTTAAAATAAATAAATATAATCTGTAATGTTTTAATTCACTTTTGTTGGTTAGTTTTTTAGAAAAAAATTGAAAAATGAAAATTGATTTTTGTATATCCAACGATTGCAGGAGTAACAATGACTTAATCGCTTCAAAATTCTTTGTAGTCGTAGATTTATAAATTTCGTTATTAAATATTAATTACAAGAATCAACATATTAAGGTTGAGGAAACTACGGGCCAAAGAATTGAAAGAGGTTTTTTTAATTAATGAATAAATATCGATAAAAAATTTATCGTACTAATACATTACGATACAAGTGCGATAAGTGGCCCATTATTTCATGGCGTAAAGTTAAGGCCCGAGCGTAGCGAGGATCCTTTCACGGCGTGTAATGTGTTACTTAACGCATTAGTATCGTACAATTTTTTATAACACTGTCTGCCTTAAGTCCGCTGTCACGTCTATCCGTGCGCTAAGCAGTTCATTATCGCACCGTAAGGTTAGCGCACGAGCGTAGCAAATGCGATAAACACGGTGAAATAATGGACTACATATCGCACGGATATTTTTTTTAATTAAATTATACCTACTTCTAGAAAGATGAAATTTGCTTAAAAAACATACGATGCCTGAAATACATTATAGAAGCAGAGTTCTATTATTTTTATACTTAAGCACATTTACGCCAACACTGAATGATGAGTACACCTGCTAAATCTGACTGGTGGCTTTTATAATATTACAGGAGCAGGATTAATTTATCTTTTCATGTTGTAAATTTCAGCCTAATTAATTAAATAGGTTTTCTCTTATGAAATCTGAAGGGCCATGTAGTGTGAGCCTGTCCGAAAGATTTATAGAGTATGCTTAAATAAATATTCTAGAAACCTGTCAGAATTATGAAAAGTTCACTATAACCTCTAAAAGTCAATTAATACTGGTAGTTAATGGGTAAGCTCATTGTTCATTAACTACTACAATTCGACTGAATTTTACAATTTTTACACGTATTCAGATTTATTGTTATGGCCGGACAAGCTATAGATATATAGAAGTTTCAGACACACTCACACTACACTACACTACAGTATACGGAACAAAATTAAAAACTTAATAAGAAAATTCATCCGGCTCCTACAATATAAAAGCCACTTGTCAGATTTAGCAAGTGTATTGAGCATTCAATGTTATCGATATTTACTTTGAGGTGATGTGTCCGTACTTAATCTAAAAGACTAAGAATGATAGAAACCGGCTTCAGTAATGCATCTCAGACATTCCATGTATTTTTGAGTTGAGTCTGCCTTTTTGAAAGTACATGCAATTTAATAAAAAAAATAAAAATACAGTTCTATAAAAAATACACAAGCAGTGCCTGAATTAAATCTGAGAAATTGCATGACTTATTTTTTTCTTTTTATTAAATTATACCTACAAAAAAAAAGATAAAATCAGCTTAAAAATACATAAGATTCCTGAAATGCACTATAAAAGCAGATTTCTATCATTCCTATGTTATTCTAAATGAAGTTTGAAAAGACATCCTCAAAGTAAATATCAACCACATCAATGAATGAGGAATAGATCTGTTAAATTTGACCGGTCGCCTCTTATAGTTGCTGCTTTTTCTGAAAGGATAATAAAAACCCTGAAACAAAAAATGAAGCTATAGTAATGATTGAAAGCAGTAGATTACTGAAATAATAATTATTCAAAGAAGAGACCACAAAGTGGTCACAGGGAATTAAAATAAATACAGACTAGATCAACTTCCATTGATAATCTATAGAAAGATGAAGCTGCCAAGATGTGTGCATCAGGAAGCCCTTCACTCAAGGTTACCCACTGTAATGCCATTGTTGAGTTTCTCAAAGTTGCCGTTCCCAATTTGGTCCTATTTTTTTTAAAGTCTCCTGCTTTATGATGGTCATATAATGACGCTCTCGAGGAAAGAACAATTATATGAAGACGTGTTGTCTTCTGCAGGAGCTCTTCGCCCTAGGCCAAAAACATAATTACAACAAGAATAACTTAGCAACGGAAGGAGTACAGAGAAGCCACACTCCTGTCAAAGGCGTAGGAAATTATTGCAGGATAGATACTAGCTGAAAAGTAAAAGCCAATAAACTTTCTTACAGTAAGCTGCTCACCAGATAATTTTTTCAACGAGTTCAGAGGTTGTCAATGTCCACATAAAATATGTCAATCAATCCAACATATAGTCCCAATAAAAAACGGTAACTGCAGGTGTTTAGGACGCCGTGATGTCGTCTGCAGGAGCTCTTCGCCCTAGGCCAAAAATATAATTACAACAAGAATAACTTGGCAACGGAGGGAGTACAGTTCTCTGTACTCCCTCAAGAAGCCACACTCCTGTCAAAGGTGTAGGAAATTATTGCAGGATAGATACTAGCTTAAAAGTATAAACCAATAAACTTTCTTACAGTAAGCTACTCACCAGATAATTTTTTCAACGAGTTCAGAGGTTGTCAATGTCCACATAAAATATGTCAATCAATCCAACATATAGTCCCAATAAAAAACGCTAACTGCAGGTGTTTAGGACGCCGTGATGTCGTCTGCAGGATCTCTTCGCCCTAGGCCAAAAACATAATTACAACAAGAATAACTTGGCAACGGAAGGAGTACAGAGAAGTCACACTCCTGTCAAAGGGGTAGAAAATTATTGCAGGATAGATGCTAGCTGTAAAGTAAACGAGAAAACATTCTCACAGCAAACTACTCACAATATAGTGTTAGCGTGTCGATAAGATCATTCATAGCACTATATATTTACCAAGATATGTTGAGAGAATTGAAAGGGATCTTTGCACTCAAAAGTCGAGAAAGCGCATGTGTATTCTCAACTAAGATCTCCTCACCCTCACTTAAAGTTTACCAGAATGTTCATACACAATACAATACATACAGAGGGCTTGTGTATGCAATTTCAGATCGACTCAATCAGCCGGTACGGAGAAAATGACATTTTTCTCAAAAATTTCTTGAAAAAGACACAGAAATTGCAATATCTCCAGACTTGCTGATTATGCATATCTAAATCTTGATATACTGTCCCTCAGCATGTATTCCATCATGTATGGAAAGCTGAAGATACTTGTAGGGAATGGAAAGGGTTCTTTGCACTCAAAAGTCGAGAAAGCGCATGTGTATTCTCAACTAAGATCTCCTCACCCTTACTTAAAGTTTACCAGAATGTTCACACACAATACAATACATACAGAGGGATTGTGTATGCAATTTCAGATCGACTCAATCAGCCGGTACGGAGAAAATGACATTTTTCTCAAAAATTTCTTGAAAAAGACACAGAAATTGCAATATCTCCAGACTTGCTGATTATGCATATCTAAATCTTGATATACTGTCCCTCAGCATGTATTCCATCATGTATAGAAAGTTGAAGATACTTGTAGGGAATGGAAAGGGATCTTTGCACTCAAAAGTCGAGAAAGCGCATGTGTATTCTCAACTAAGATCTCCTCACCCTCACTTAAAGTTTACCAGAATGTTCATACACAATACAATACATACAGAGGGCTTGTGTATGCAATTTCAGATCGACTCAATCAGCCGGTACGGAGAAAATGACATTTTTCTCAAAAATTTCTTGAAAAAGACACAGAAATTGCAATATCTCCAGACTTGCTGATTATGCATATCTAAATCTTGATATACTGTCCCTCAGCATGTATTCCATCATGTATAGAAAGTTGAAGATACTTGTAGGGAATGGAAAGGGATCTTTGCACTCAAAAGTCGAGAAAGCGCATGTGTATTCTCAACTAAGATCTCCTCACCCTCACTTAAAGTTTACCAGAATGTTCATACACAATACAATACATACAGAGGGCTTGTGTATGCAATTTCAGATCGACTCAATCAGCCGGTACGGAGAAAATGACATTTTTCTCAAAAATTTCTTGAAAAAGACACAGAAATTGCAATATCTCCAGACTTGCTGATTATGCATATCTAAATCTTGATATACTGTCCCTCAGCATATATTCCATCATGTATAGAAAGTTGAAGATACTTGTAGGGAATGGAAAGGGATCTTTGCACGCAAAAGTCGAGAAAGCGCATGTGTATTCTCAACTAAAACCTCCTCACCCTTTCTCAAGGTTTACAAGAATGTTCATACACAATGCAATGCATGCTGAGGCATTGTACATTAAGTTTCAGATATACTCAATCAGCCAAATTGGAGGAAATTACTTTTCTTTCTTAATAATTTCCTCAAAAAGCACACAGAAAATGCTGTAACTCCACACTTGCTGATTATTTAGATCTGAAACATGGTATATAATCCCTCAGCATGCATGATATGGTGACGTGTGTAAAGCTGAAGATATTTTCAGAGAAAGGAAATGTATTTGTATACTTGAAAGTCGAAAAAGCTCATGTGCACTTCCAACTAAGACTACCTTGACCCTTGCTCAAAGTTTAACAAAATTTCCTTGTGAAAAAAAAGATGAAAACCCTGCAAGATTAGAAAGGAGCTAGTATTATTGAAATAATACTTACTCAAGGATAAGACCACAACTCAATTAGCAGAGAACTCGACCAACATCAATATCGATCCATACAGCAATTTAGGAAACACAGTGACTGCAGATATAAACATTGATGACTGCCGTGTGCCGGACTGCCGTGCGCACATGGTTGACATGGTGCGGGTGAGAGCCAGATAGGAAGCGAAGCACTGTAGCCATAATACATACGTAGTAGGCAGCTTTCTTATATTCACTCCGCTCTGAAACTTTTTCACTAGAAGTTCGGCCCGGCCTTTTTCTCGCATCATCCGCGGCGCCGTGTCGCTTACGCAAAGAAGCTACGAGCTATCAGCTGACGAGCCAGACGAGACGAGCAGGTGAGCTGCAGCGCATGCGCATGCGCGCACACTCACATGGGTAAAGCCAACAAGTCAGCAGTGTCACCGCCATTATGTGATTGGCGATGCTATACACGTTACCCATGTGAATATATGATATTGTAATTTTTATATCGTTTATTGCAATTATTGCGAATTGCGTAAAATCAAGCTCGCATTGTCATCACTTTGCATAAACATCTATATATTATACGCAATACGTTATACACGAACAATATGACATGACTTGATAACCATTGCGCGGTAACATGTCTGTAAGAGACGGTCACTAATGTTTTTTAGACCGTAAATTTTTCGATTATTAGCTTTAGGGTGCGCTCCCATGCGTTACGGAAAAACTTACGGAATGGTAAAATCGTAATGGCGGTGATGCGAAATTTAAAATGTGTTAACTACATGATTAAATAATACGTAGTAAATGTGGGTCTGATTAGTTATATTATCATATTAATAAATAAAAACAATAATAGTCTTAATAACAATAAAATAATTAATTCCATAAAAGTTACTCGCAATTAATTAATAACATTACATATTTATAATTTTTTAACATTCACTTTTTACACAATCTAATTGATATTTATCTTCTTTTTCTTATTAAAAACATTGTTCATGAATAATAAACAATATTGTTTAACAGTATGTACATGGTAATAATTCATAATGAGCGGGCCTATTCCGTACGAAAATTTCAACACTCTAGTCCCATGGAGTACTTTTATTTTAGCGGAATGGTTTTCTAACCTCACTTTCGGTTAAAACTTATCAAAATTTTTTGATGTAATGCTAAAATTGTATTAGAATAAATTAAATAACAACAATTTAATAAATACTGAACAAAATAAAATTATGTTTCCTTAAAATTATTATCAAATTAATTTCTTGAAGCACTACAATCCTCATTCCGGCGTTTTTTCTCACTCTCATGGGAATAGGGCTTTGTAAAAACGTAACGGAAATCCGCGCGCCATTATTCGAATTGCAAGTTCACTCCGATTTTGTCGTGCCGTTTAATTTTACGGAACGCATGTGTGTGTGTGTGGGATCGCACCCTTACTGTTTGTCATATGGTAACCAAAACTATTTTTTTTTTTTAATAGTATGCAAAATCATGAGTGCATTGCCCTTCGTAATGACATTATTAATCAATTTTCGCTTTTATAAAAATACAAGGTTCTCCTGAGTATTGCGGGCGTGCCTATTATGTAAAAATGAAGTTTTTACATAGGGAGGGGGCGGGCGACGAGCGAAGCGAGGAGCAGGTGTGTGTGGAGGCGGGGAGGGGGGGGGGGGGTGGCGTGCCGAAGGCACGCTGGGCGGCGCAGCCCCCCTAGTTGCATTTCTATCGCCTATTAATTCAATTATTTTATATCGGCCCGCGTATTGTTCGTCGAATTTCCCTACTTGTGGTTCTTTTAATAAATACACTTCTTCTCCGACCTTGAAATCTTTCGCGTTTAATTTCTGATCGTAATATCGCTTTGATCGTTCCTTCGCTTCTAGTAATCGCGCTTTCGCCATTTTTTGAGTATCATTCAATTTAAATATTAATTCATGTAAATACATTTCATACGTTTTCTCTACGGTTCGCGTCTCAAACTCGGAAGGTAATCGCGCCTTTTGTCCAAAAATTAATTCATGAGGAGTAAAACCGTGCGCTGAATGAACTGACATGTTATAAGAAAACATAGCCATTTTAATCCAAGTGTCCCAATCAGTTTTGTCCGTATACATTTTAAGATATTCAACTAACGAGTGGTGGCTTCTCTCTAACGAGCCCATGGTTTGAGGATGGAAGGAAGTAGATCGCAATTGTTTTATTTTAAATATTTTAGCTACCTTTTGCATTAAACTGCTCTGAAAATTACTGCCTTGATCGGTTTTAATCGCTTCGGGACAGCCGAATCTAGTAATAAAATCATTTACTAACGCGGTAGCGACCATCTCGACGGTCATATCGGGGATAGGAAGGGCTTCAGAATATTTAGTTAGGTTGCATTGCAAAGTGAGGATGTACTTATTCCCTGATACGGTTACGGGTAGGGGGCCTACTATATCCATTTCCAACACTTCGAATGCTTTACTGGGGGTAGTCGTGATTTTCATCGGTTTTTTAGTTTTGACACGGACTAATTTCTTCCTCTGACAATGGTCACAAGTTCGCACATACTCGGAGACGTCTTCTTTTATTCCCGGCCAGAAAAATCTTTCCCGAATGCGATGGTAGATTTTTGCAACTCCCTTATGCCCTCCTATCGTGGAATCATGGGCTTCATTAATTATTCCTAATCTATCATCTGGGGATGGGATAGTTACTTCACCTGTGCAAATTGTTAATTTCGGGGTACTAGTGTTCCAACGCGCTCGCAATGTTATTTCTATTGGTAACCAGAGATTTCTCTCTAAACCGTCCCCGACCTTTGAGATACTAAAAGAATTTATTTCTTCCTCAATCATCGCGGTCGGGAGGGAGTCTAGACACTGAACTATCATAGTCACGCTTGCTGTTTCATCCGAATTCTCTTTGACAAATAATGAGTATATTATTTTACCGGTTGATAATTTAGTTTGTACTATTATTGTTACGACCCAAGTCAGGGTCTGGGAGCAAAAGGGCGCTTCTGCAATGGTCGCCGCGTTGACCAATAATATTGTGGGTTCGTTGTTCGATAAAGCGCTAAAGCGCAAGGAATTGCGGGAACTTTAAATGAGAACTCGAACCAATAAACTTTAACTTTGGAGTTTATTCAATTTAAATAAATATTTGTAGACTTTGACAAATAAAATAAACTTTCAACCGTGACTCTATACAATTCAAGGTAACGTCGAGTATAATGGCGACTGACACTAGGGCGTGATCAGGGCGCTTGCACCAGAGCAACCGAACTATGGAGCTTTTCATGCGCTCGGTAGCGACTGACTCTGGCGACCCGGGGCTTTCCTTTTATATTCTCGGCGAGGACCTTGGGCTGTTGACGGTGGAACGTTATTGGTTGACGTCACGTGACTCTTCCTCAGTTTCCAGGCTAGTAGGAGCCTAGGAGGGCCGAAGCCTTATCCCCTCTCTTCATTGCGAGCGTGTGATTGGTTGATGGCCTGATGACGTAAGTGAACTGAGGCAGTCGGTGGTGGGAGTGAAGTGGCTTAAGCTAAACCGGTTCCTCGGCCTAACGATTTCCAAGAAGTGTTTTTGTCTTTTGGATTCTTGGAATTGCTGTTGTTTATGTTCCGCGGTCGTGACCTTCCCGAAATCGTGAGGTGACCCTCAGCGCAAATGGATTCCTGGAATTGTTGTTGTGTACGTTCCGCGGTCGTGACCTTCCCGGAATCGTGAGGTGACACTCAGCGCAAATGGATTCCTGGAATTGTTGTTGTTTACGTTCCGTGGTCGTGACCTTCCCGGAATCGTGAGGTGACCTTCAGCGCAAATGGATTCCTGGAATTGTTGTTGTTTACGTTCCGCAGCTGTAACCTTCTTGGAATTGTCGGGTGACCTTCTGATTTCCTAGAATCTCAGAGCAGTAGATAATTCTTGGAAGAGCTTTTTACCCTGAGCGAGCTTCCTTTATTCAATTGTTAATTCAATTATCATGTTTATTTTGTTATCAATTATTAATCGTCGATCGCCCGGCTATTATTTATGTATTTATCGTCATTCATTTATTCCTATTCGCGTTATCGTAAATTCGTTTATTATTTATTTATTTTTCGAAACGGTTGATATAATTTATATGAAACAAATTAATGATTTTATTGTTACAATCTCCAACAGGTTTTTATTTATGGAAATACGTTTGAATACGTTTGCTATTTAATTGGTTGATTTATTTAATATTTATTTATTCGAAATTATCATTGTAGAGCGATCCTAAATATTCTGTTACTCGTTCACGAGAACGTGGTTCATAACAATATATATATATATATATATATATATATATATATATATATATATATATATATATATATATATATATATATATATAGAGAGAGAGAGAGAGAGAGAGAGAGAGAGAGAGAGAGAGAGAGAGAGAGAGAGAGAGAGAGAGAGAGAGAGAGAGAGAGAGAGCCCTGTAGAAAAATTTATATAGCGCCACTCTCGGATACAAGTAGAACCACTGTCTAATAGTTCCTATACGTACGTATATATGGTATAGGATTAAAAACCGACGACGACGCGAAGACGACGAAGAAAATGAAAAATGAGATGAAAATTGAGACGGCAAATTTACTATTAAAAGTATACGAAAACGAAATAATCTTGAAACATGAAATTGCAGATATGGATAGTACATAAAGATTCTATCTAATGGAATGCATTTAAGTATTCAAATAAAGAGTAAAAAAATGTTGTTATCAAGAATAGAAAAAAGTAAGGTTGGAGCGGACTATTGCAAAGAATAAAGGGTGCGTCAACGCCCCGCTTGCTCGTTAGTCACTTCGTTCTTTTACTCGCTAAGCAGGGCGCTGCCGTGCCCTTTGATATATATAAAAATACAAATTTTCCTACAGTACGTAGACGATTCCGTCACATATATTATTATTAATTGGTACGTGTATATACCGCGCTAATTAACGCTAGTTCTGTCAAAATCTCAAAATTAAATGCAGCTTCGACATGCACACTAATGCACACTGCCGACGCCATGTTGATTTTCTTGAAAATCTCGAAGCTCGAAATCTCGAATTTTTAATGCCTGCGTTCCAGCGTTCGAGACTCGAGAGTCTAATGAGAGTTGACTCACACCTGCGCGAGATGGCGCGACACAGGAATATTGGACTAGACGGAACAGCAGGGATCAATCAAGTTATCATCGCAAAAAACTAATCATACTTTACAATGGTACGAATCTTAAGAAATATTAATCGGCAAATGTGGAGAAATCGTTAAGTGACGCATTAATTTAAATATTTTGTGCAATTTGATTTAATTGAACTATTTATAGGAAATTATTTCTGCGTCTACAAAAGTTACTAGGAAAAGTCACTAGGAAATGAAACTATATTTATCTATGAAAAGAAAATATTTTTTATTTATTAATCGTAATAAAAAATCACAACGTTTATTATATTACCATAATCAGCAAGAACGGAGCTTTCTAATGGTATTTTTATAATAATTAATTTTTAAACATATATCGCATAAAATAATTTAATTTAATTTAGCGTCGCGCCCGCTATGCAATATTTTGTTTGCAAATAACTTTTAAACTATTAATACGCAAATAAAAATTGGATTAAATATTAATCAAAAATATTGAAATTTATAATTTAGTTTCGCTAACTTCACGAGTCTGTGAAAGTACATATAAAAAAAGTGACAAAGCCCCAATATTAGCTCCCCATATCCAATATTGAGGCAGCTACACTGTGCTGAATTTCGAAAAATTGTCAAAAAATGGCTATTTTCGAAAAATTCTGTGCAGCTCGTTTTTTGATCGATTTGAATGATTCAAGAAGGAATTTCTTTGTTATTTTGTCAAATTTTAGAAAAAAAATTTGTGGAATAAAAATAACGCAAAGAAATGTTTACACATGGAAAACGTGAATCTAAATATTTTCATTTTTAAGGTTATAACCTTGAAATATATCAACTTTTCTAGTTCCTCGAGCTTTATAGATATTGAGATCGCGTAGGGCCTATTTTCTTCGTCTTAAAAATACGTTTCATTTTCACTCGGTCAACGATTGATCTGATTAACTAGAAGCAAACATACAGCTCTTTCAAAATGGTCGATTTTCGAAAATCGCAATGTTGGCACCCCTGTAACTTTTTTCTATCAAAACCTATTGGGCTCTTATTGGGCGGAAAAACAAGTTTTAACCTTCTAGAAAACGACCCAATTGGTTTCCTTCGGTTCTTTGGATATTTGCAAAAGTTACGAATTTTTCAAAATAGGTGTTTTTCGTATACGTATCCATTAAGGGCGTGTTACACCCAGTGGCTTTTGAGGCCAAAATCAGCTGAATCGATGGCTTTTCATGGGTCTAAATTACTTGAAATTCATGTATTTATTGTCCGAAGATTTGAAAATATTAAAAATATTTTATTAAATAATTTGAAAATGCTAAAAACGACAAAGAAAATTACAAAAGCTCTTAAAATTAAGCAATTAAACGTGGTTTTTCAATTTTTAAAAATAATTAGTCAAATAATTTTAATATTTCCAATTCTTAGGGCCATTACTGCATGAATTTTAAGTAATTTAGAGCTTCTCCCATGAAAATTCATTGAATACTTTTTTTTAAAAAGGCCTCAGAAGCCACTATGTATAAGACCCCCTTTAAGGAGGTTCGATACCGAAATAAAAAAGGTTACGTCATTCCAAAAACTAAATATTGTTGTTCTTCGATTGATTTTCTATTAGTGTGTGAAATTTCAGATCGTTTTTCAACTCGATTATGAAATTATTCAAATTCAAAGTTCAACTCTTATACACGGGCTCTTATGGAAGTACCTTGGTAAAACACAAAACACTTATGACGCGACTCTTTTAAAAAGGGGACCCCTTCCCCACGCCCCGCGAGCGGTGAGCTATCGGACCACCTTAAGGAGGTGCATAGCAGTCATGCCGCGGGGCATGGAGAGGGGTACTCCCCTCGCACCGCGCACCGGCCCCCCTCTTACCTCGTACCTCCGCGCGCAGCCGCCAAGCTTGATGTTTTGTTTACGTTTTCGTTAAATACTCGGAAAATCATGCGGTTACACTAGTTAAACTTTGGCGAACAGTTTCTTAAGGTTTTAGCCAATATGTTATTAAATTAAATCATTTTTTTTTTAATAGAATAAAAATAATAGCACCATTGGAAAGAGCAAGAAAAAATCTATCGATATGTGTCCTTAGTTCTTTTTTCAGAGACTTGGTACACGATTATTAGCGAATTGAATGGAGCGTGCACTTAAACGTGCCGTACGCACGGGCGCGAGGGGCTCGCGCGGACCCTCGGCGCTGTCTTTTTCATGTTGTTACTTTTAAACCCTTTATTTCTCCAAATTCTCCAAGATAGGGTTTTGAAGCTTAAGAGTTGTACTTTTCAATGGTGTAGTTTATTTTGAAAAAAACATGATATACTTTGAGAAAAATGGCTTTCAATATTCAACTCGAGTTTTCGTCCGGAAGAACGCGTTTCGCAATAAAAACAATGGCGCAATTGGAAAGAGCAGAAAAAAATCTATCGATACAGGTCCTTGGTTTTTTTTTCAAAGACGCAGCATACGATTATGAGCGAGTTAAACAGAGCGCCTTTTACGCGAAAAAAGGCACCGCGCGCGCTCGGTGGCCCGTTTCTGCTGGACGCTCCCATATATACCGGGTTCCCAAACTAAGACGTACACGAGATTTTCTCTCAGTCAAATTGATAAATTCGTCAAAATCTGGGAGCCCTAGGGGTTTTTGGAACCAAGGAATCGAATGACGCTGTCAAAAAATTCATAAAATGCCAAACACAAAGAGTAAAAAAATTATTTTTTCGAAAAATATTTGCGGTACGGCTTTTATGATAGTTTCTTGTAGTTTGTTCAACTTGTAGGCTATACCACCTTTACCCGATAGCATTTCATGTAATAATATTTATTTAACGCATTTTTGAAAATTGTATATTTTACTTTGGCTTGGACTGCAAACTCGCGTTCGAGAAAGCGGAATTGCGGAACTCGGAAAACGCCAGACTTTCCAAACTGTGACTCTAGCAAAGAAGCGGCAACTTCAACACGCAATATCTGAGCACAACTAAATAAAGCCAACAAACTATCTTAATCATTGATACAACATAATAGCATGATATTCATGATGTTTTCATCAATAGCTATTGTTTCCAAGTACATATTATTGCTGTAGCGTACAACGTAATACATAATTTGTAGGCTAGAGAGCAATGTTTACAAATGGTGAACATCTGCGACGGCGTCCAGAGATGGCGCCAGTGCGACTTACGTTGCACCGTATGAACGCAGCGCGCGGAGTCACGGCCGTAAATGAGCTCGTGGTGTCGCGCGTATATGCGTATCTCTGCAGTACTTATTTTCAAAGAAACTAAGCTAAAGAATCATAGTTTTGTTACTGAAAAGTAATAACACCCAATTTGTGTTGTGCTTCCTTACTTCTTGTTAACACGAGATATGTTCTTGTTTTCACGAGATATGGACTGTCCAAGTTTTTTCCTCCCTAGGTGCGTAATATACTATTTATGAAAAAAGTAACGAAGCTTTCGCAAATAAATAAATAAATAATACAGAAAATCATATTTATCCATATAACATCAGACAGTAACGTTACTATTCATAGTGATTAATAATTAATTTATTGATATTCTTAGAATTTATTATTCATAACTTTTTCTTGAAATTACTATTACTATGAGTTTATAATTTTTTCGTAATTATTTATTCATAGTGTTAAATAATTAAATATAAACCTCCCAGCGTGAAAAAAGTTACTAAGGCCTAAATATTTCACATAGTATTAACCAAGTATGGGCAAGATGTGGCCTATAAGAAACAATATATGGGCGAAATATTGGCTTTATAATGCCACAGCGCTGGAGCCACATACTGTCTATCTTTAGATATATATTAGGCTGCTATTGCTCATATATTGCTTATACAAATCAAATGTTTCGAAGAAATCCTAACTCGTAAAATCGAACTTATACCCCGACAGTTTTTTCAGAGCTTCTTCCAGATTATTAAGCAAACCTAGAAAAATATTACGAGCAAACTTTTACTGGGTGATAGAACGTTCAAAACTGCAGCGAAGTGTTCTCTTGATTTTTTATGATTTTATGTATTTTATTTTTAATAAGCTTGAAACTCTACCAATTGCTTGGTCGGTAATGGTAGGACTATGCCACCCCGTTAAGGTATGGCTGACAGTATGGGCCAAAGAATTGCTGGTAGTATGGCTGGAAGTATAATGGTTAAAAGTATGGCTTAAAGAAGGTCGAAAATATTGGCAACATATTAAGTATGTATTAGCAATATATTGGGAATATATTGGCAACAAATTGGCAACAAATTGGCAATCTCACAATATTTACATACAAAATTATACACAGTTTGTACAAAGTTCAAATTTAGATAAAGTTTAAACAAAGTTTAGACCAAGTTCAGAGCAAGGTTATAGGAAGTCTCCAAGTCTTAATGAAAATCTCGCTTAAAGTGTCGCATACAACGTTTATATGAAGTTTAAACAAAGATCGGGAAAAGTTCAGGCAAAGTTTGTACAGAGTGCAGATAAAGTTTAGATAAAGTTTAGATAAAGTTTATACAGAGTTTAGATCAAGTTTATACATACAACGGTTATAGATTATAGGTGATGTCTAGATAAAGTTTGAACAAAGTTTATACCTCGTTTAGATCAAGTTTATAGAATGTCTCGCTCGAAATCTCGCTTGAAGTCTCGCTCGAAGTCTGATTAAAAGTCTCGTTCGAAGTCTCGCTAAAAGTCTGGCTAAAAGTCCCGCACGAAGTCTCGCTTGAAGTCTCGCTAAAATTCTCTCTCGAAGTCTCGCTAAAAGTCTGGCTAAAAGTCCCGCTTGAAGTCTCGCTAAAAGTCTCGCTAAAATTCTCTCTCGAAGTCTCGCTAAAAGTCTGGCTAAAAGTCCCGCTCGAAGTCTCGCTAAAAGTCTGGTTATAAGTCTCGCTCGAAGTCTCGCTAAAAGTCTGGTTAAAAGTCTTGCTCGAAGTCTCGCCAAAAGTCTCGCTCAAAGTCTCGCCAAAAGTCTCGCCAAAAGTCTCGCTCTAAGTCTCGCTAAAAGTCTTGCTCGGAGTCCGGCTCAAACTTTGGCTTGAAGACTTTGAGACTTTCTATCAACTTCATCAAAACATGTTGTAAACTATGTTTGAACTTTATCCAAACTATATCTCAACTTTATGTAAACTGTGTATAAACTTTGAATGCAACGCTTTAAGTGAAACTTTCTATAAATTTTGTCTAAACTTTCTCTAAACTTTACCCAAACTTTATCTAAATTATATCTAAACCTAATTTAAACTCTGTATAAACTTGGTCTAAACTCTGTATAAACTTGATCTAAACTCTGTATAAACTTTATCTAAACTTTATCTAAACTTTATCTACACTCTGTACAAACTTTGCCTAAACTTTTCCTGAACTTTGTTTAAACTTCATATAAACGTACGTTGTATGCGACACTTTAAGCGAGATTTTCATTAAGACGCGGAGACTTTCTATAACCGTGCTCTGAACTTGGTCTAAACTTTGTTTAAACTTTATATAAATTTGAACTTTGTACAAACTGTGTATAATTTTGTATGTAACGATTGTGAGATTGCCAATTTGTTGCCAATTTGTTGCCAATATATTCCCAATATATTGCCAATACATACTCAATATATTGCCAATATTTTCGACCTTCTTTAAGCCATACTTTTAACCATATCTTCCAGCCATATTACCAGCCATTCTTTAGCCCATACTTTCAGCCATACCTTAACGGGATGGCATAGTCCTACCATTACTGACCAAGCAATTGGCAGAGTTTCAAGCTTATTAAAAATAAAATACATAAAATCACAAAAAATCAAGAGAACACTTCGCTGCAGTTCATTCATATACACAGTACATATGCACTGTGCATATACACAGTAAATGAAAATAGAATGAAAATATATTGATATTAAGTTATTTTTTGTCTCAAAGTTACCATTTATTCATGCGTGAACGATTGTAATAGAAAATAATATAATTTTCCTTTAAAAGGTAAAAGAAAAGAAAAATTAAAATAAGACCTTGCTTGCGTGTATTTTTCTACGCGTATCGATATTAAGATAATGCTTGTATTAATTTTACTTGAAAGTAAGAAATCTTATATCAGGTTTGGGAAAAATTTTTAAAAAGAAATACATGCTTAACTTAAGCCATGAAATGTATGTTAATTACTAGTCCAGAAAGGCAGTAGTATTAAAACATGTTTCAGTATGCGGTTAATTTCAATGGGAACATTACTGAAGTAAGTAAGCGCAAAACAAATTGGATATTATTACTTTTCAGTAACGAAACTATGATTCTTTAGTATAGTTTCTTTGAAAATAATTACTGCAGAGATACGCATATACGCGCGACACCACGAGCTCATTTACGGCCGTGACTCTGCGCGCTGCGTTCATACGGTGCGACGTAAGTCGTACTGGCGCCATCTCTGGACGCCGTCGCAAATGTTCACTATTTGTAAACATTGCTCGTTAGCCTACAAATTACGTATTACGTTGTGCGCTACAGTAATAATATGTACTTGGAATAAATAGCTATTGATGAAAACATTATGAATATCATGCTATTATGTTGTATCAATGATTAGATAGTTTGTTTACTTTATTTAGTTGTGCTCAGCTATTGCGAGTTGAAGTTGTCGCATCATTGCTAGAGTCACAGTTTGGAAAGTCTGGCGTTTTCCGAGATCCGCAATTCCGCTTTCTCGAACGCGAGTTTGCGGACCGAGCCAAAGTAAAATATACAATTTTCAAAACTGCGTTAAATAAATATTATTTCATGAAATGCTATCGGGTAAAGGTGGTATAGCCTCCAAATTGAACAAACTACAAGAAACTATCATAAAAGCCGTACCGCAAATATTTTTCGAAAAAAAAATTTTTTCCTTTTTGTGTTTGGTATTTTATGAATTTTTTGATAGCGCCATTCGATTCCTTGGGTCCGAAAACCCCTAGAGCCCTCAGACTTTGACGAATTGATCAATTTGGATGAGAGAAAATCTCGTGTACGCCTTAGTTTGGGAACCCGGTATATATAACCCTTAAGGCGGATGTGGGAAGAAACCGGAAGACTGAAAGAAATGAAACATGGAGAAAATGTGGAAAAGGTAAACCAGACATAAAGTTGTTCACTATTTAATATCTCTACATATCTCTAATCTTTTTACATGAAACTTTTTGTGCAACATAGTATAACAACATAAAGCATATTCTTATTTATTTGAGTCAATAGAAAAGCATTGAAAATTGCAGTAAATATTACAAAATATCGGGCGCCCATTTCAAAGTATGTATGTAGCGCGGTCGACCCTCAGGCTCATTCTATAACTTTCCTTCGGAGTGCTCCCGCGCTCCTTGATTAATTAATATTAACGAGCCAAAATCCTTGATTTTTATATCTCCTTTGACTGAAGCTATTCGCATGCCTTAGTTTTTCCAATTAATATTTTTAACTTTAAAAATATAGGGATGCGAATAGCTTCAGTTAAACGAGATATAAAAATTAAAGATTTTGGCCTTTATCCCATTAAAAAATATCAAATGGTTCAGTCTGTAGGTTACTCAGGGTACACATTTCAAAATCTCAATATCTTTGGATCAAATGGATGTTCACAGACCTCTGGTAGGGCCTATTTCATCAAAAATAAACTATATTAGTATAATATACATAAAAAAAATTATTACTGATCAAAATTTATATTTTTTAGGTGAATCCAAAAAAAAAGTTTTTAACTGTAGATTTTATCTCGTTTTGTGTGCTTGAAGTAGGTCATTATGCCGTAAAGTGGCCTAATGTGCATCCGCAAAACAAAAGTTAAAGTGTATTGCACTACGGAAACGAAAAATAATATTCGCACCATGGGTGTAACATTGCATGCCCTAGGTACGGGAAGTACTATATAAATTTTACAACATGTATACCTATTACCTACCCTAGTGAAAACATATTCGAGCCAAAAAATGTACCAAAAGTGTTCCATGATATATAGAAATTGTCCCCACGGTGTTTTTAAAAGACAGATTTCGGACATTTCGAACACTATTGGAACAATTTGGAACACTTATTACCACGATATCATACACTTAATAACCACTTCGAAACAGTTCTTAGAAAATAGACTGAATTAATTTTTCATATTTTAGTGGAATACTTTTTATATGACCCGGCACACTTTTGGAACAGTTTGGAACATTTTTTAAAATTTTCATTTACAGGGCCCATTTTTAGTCAAGTAAAACAAAATGTTTCTTGATACATAAAATATGTTCCAAACTATAGATACATTTTTCACCTAAATTTGTAGTTATTACGTCTTTTTGGATCACTTTTAAACATCATTGGAACATTTTTTAAACACCATTGATCATTCTTAGAACATTTTTCGAAAATTTATTAAATTTGTTTAAACCATTTTTATTAACATTTCTTAAATATTTTAAAAACATTTTTAAATTTAGGTTTCTTTATGTTCCTAAATGCCCCAGAAGTATTCAGAAAGTGTTCCTAAATATTCCAAAAGCACGGACAACGTTTTCTTTTAATCCATTATAGATAAAAAATGTTCAAATAGTTCCAAAAAGTGTTCGAAATTGTTTTAAAAAATACGAAAAATTGTTATATTTGTTATAGAAGAAAATTAAAAAGTGTTCCAATTTATTCAAAAAGTATGCGAATCATTCTCAAAAGTATCCCAAAAGTGTTCCGCTTACTACCAAAAGTATTCCGAGTAAAAATAATATATAATCGATTTCACCCTATTAGAAATTTTTGAGTCTAAAATAGTCATAAATGTTCCAGACTGTGTTCTTAAGTGTGCCAAAAGGGTTCCAAATGTCCGAAATCTGTCATTTATGTACAGCTTAGACACCGATTTCAAACAGTTTGGAACACTTTTAGACTAGAAAGATACATGTTTGGCATAGTTTAAAACACCGGATTTTTTCCACTAGGGTATACCTTTTCTAGATGTATCTGGGGGAAACAAAATATGTCGACTCCGTGCAGTGGAGTCTTATGCAACTGGAGAAACCAACATTATTTTTCAGAGCATTGGCATTAATTCTCTGGAAAACTCATGAGTTTGCCAACAGATCATTTGATCTTACGTGAACGTATACAAGCATTCCTGGACGTACACCAGTTCAAATGTTGGAACCACCGAAAGTTCACCTTTTGATTAGTAAGTATTTACAAATAAAATTTACTTGCAATGTTCTTGCTTAATAGAAAAACCCCTTTGTCTTCAGATATATTTAGTAATTTCTTAGAAAAGAAAAAAGATGTAGCGGCAGATAAAAAAGCGCGACATTTAAGAGATTCTACACAAATGCTGTCAAAATTGTATAACGCGTGCGCGAGTTAGGTAATTCGAGATTCAAATTACCCGCGCCGAGCAGGCATGCTCACCGGGGGCGCGAGCGCGCGAGCATCCTGACCGGATTAGAACGGTCTAGTGACACGTAATATGCCCGTCGCGTACCCGCGAAGCTGCTACGGCTTTATAGGAGTTACGGCAGCCATCTTCGTGTCTGCCATCGTGCTGAGAACTTCTCTCCAGCGTGTCTCTCAAAAGTTACCTCGTCCGCGCCGTCCTAGCTTTTTATAGTTACCGCAAGTGTAGTGGAGGCGCCGAGTAGAGTGTGTACGTGCGAAAGAGAGACAGAGAGAGAGAGAGCGATCCCGAGCCGCGTGAGCCGCACGAGACTGCGAGCGAGGAGCCGGCAGCCAGCCCGCCTGCCGACCCAATACAGCGAGCAAGAGAGAGAGAGAGAAAGAGAGCGCAACTGCTGTGCGAGTGACAGAGAGCGAGAAAGAGCCGAGTGCACCGGCTGCTCCTTCTTAACGTAAGTTTTCTACTCTGCTCTCGCGAGTTTATTGTAAAGGCTCGCACGGAAATCGCCCCGTGCAAGCTTTCTGTGCCGTGTACGTGCGGGTGTGTGTCAGCCCGCCTTACTTTAACACCGCGCGCGAGAATAGCAGCTTCGCCGCGCGCCGTATTGTTCGCGCGTTTGAATATTAACCGTCGCGTGCGAACTAACAGTTTGTTTTAATAAGCACGTGCGTTCTGCATGTAAGTGCTATTGATTTTAATATACTGTGATATCTAGTTACTCGTCGCGTTGTTCATTATAACCTGTCCTTCTCCCGGATACCGCCGCCTCCGCGGGAAAAAGACTCCGCCGGTCGTTTTCATATCTGAGCGTAGCGGCCGCGCGCTTTACTCTTCGAGCGCGCGCTTTTCACTCTGCGATCCAATTAGTTGGAAACCGAAGTTCGCGTGCGATCTTCGTGTTGTTTTCGGGATTCCAGGAGCAGATCCCCGGCCAAATCATTTTAGTCTGACACCCGCGGCACCGTGTTCTAGGGCATCGCTGGCCTGTGGCTTGTTGGGATTTTCCCCCACTAGCCATCCCGTTACAACTGGCGCCACAACGTTTTGGGGGTGGAGAAGGACCCGCGGCGCGTACGTGATACGCGGAGAAGCTTGGCGCGAAGAAGCTCAGCAGCGTAGCTGAGCATAAGCTGCAAAGAAAGGCTCTTCGTGCCGCAGCTCGTAGGCGCGTGTGTGCGTGTGCGTGACACAGCCGTGCTGTTGCGAGAGTGCGGTCGAGAGGTTAGGCAAGGGATAGCCAACAACCCTCGACCTAGAGTGCCGACGAGGAGAGATCTTGATCGCGAAATTTTTGTACGTTAGGTAATTGTTTTTAACAATTAAAATTTTTTAATAACAATTAATTTTTTTTAACGACAAAAATTTTTTTTTAATCGATAATTAATTTTTTTAATTAATTTTTTTTCTCGACTCGAAAATTTTTTTCTCCTCTCGTATTTTCGATACGAATTATTTTTTAGTGGACGAAAAATAAAATTTTTTTTCTTTTCTCGTGCTGTTAGTAGAAAATCGAGAGAAAGTCGGCAGGCACTCTTGGAACAAAAAGTTGACAAAAAACACTAAGGCGGGAGGAAGACAGGTTAGCCGAAGAGCAAGGGCAGCAAGGGGCGATAAATAATTGGGTGGCGCGCATGGACAAGCTCCGCGAATTGCACGTTCGGGCGGCGGCCGACGCGCAAGCGGAGCAGACGAGACAAGCCAAATATTAGGATGCTCATCGTCGACCTCCAGAATTCTGTCTAGGCGATCGTGTATGGAGAGAGAATAAGGTACTATCCTGAGCAGCTGAGGGGATTTCTGCCAAATTAGCCCCGAAGTACGCGGGACCCTACACGATTGTGAATATTCTAGGCGAAAACACCTATGAGTTCCAAGGTGAGGATGGTCGAACGATCAGTCCCGTCCATGCGCAGCAACTCAAGCGATACGTCTCTGCAGAAGAGCCCAAGAAGTACTTGGACAAAAGTAGTCAAGAAGTAGGCCAGTCGCTACCACCGAGGGACTCTTCAGTCGAACGTAACGTGCCAGCGGGCAACAGAGTTAGCCAGGGGAATGTACAGCCTCGGGGGACGGCTAAGAGGCGGCCCACCTCGTAAGACCGCGCTATTAGCTAGGCCAGGAAAGCGTGCGAGCGACGGACGTCCTACGCGTGTGGTCGGTCCAACAGAGTCCAAGCGAGGCCCAGGGAGGCCAAAGGGCTCGAGGAAGAAGCCTGCACCTACTGCTGTCGGGCCAATTAGCCCCCGTCGAACCCGAGCGTCCAAAAAGCGCTAACTGTGTCGTCCAGAAATTGTACCGTCCGTACTAACTCGTGTTCGTCCTTGTTTTCCGATCCTCAGTCTCACCAATCTCCGGGGTCAATTTACCTGTTGCAGGATATGCAGGGCCTGACTCCAGAAATAGCAGAGACGGCGAAGAAGGTGATTGCTGGATTAATCCAGTGGAACCCTGACCCCGCCGTCATTGACTTCCTGGAGCAGGTAGTGGAGGGCATAGACGCGGTGACACAGGCACCACCGCCAGTGCAAGAGCCCTGCACACTTGTCATAGAGGAGTTAGAGACGCCGGAACCAAGCAGGGGACCTTCGGAACCAACCGACGCAGGCGTTGGCCCGTCCCCGCTCCGGCGACCTCATCCTCCGAAGGAGCAGCGGGAGAAGAGCGGGGCTCGGCCAGAAGAAGCACCAGTCGAGCCGATTGGTGCCGGCCGAGTTCCCGAAGAGAAGGCGGCTTGAGCCCATCATTGTGCGACGGAAGTTGACGCCGGCGCGGCTCGGGTCGCACAAGGAAAAGGAGGAAATGCTCCGACCCAGGCCCCAAAAGGGGCACCGACCGATGGAGTTGGTGCGGCCTGGGTCCCGGTGGAGCAGGCTCTAGAGGAGGCGCGACGCCTCAGCAAGTCCTGGCGCGCTTTTTCTCCAGTGCCACGGTGAGGCCGGCGAGCGGCAAGCCGGCAAATGGGTCGGAATGGCCCAAGGCCGGCGAGAAGAGCTCGCGGCCGCAGCAGAGGCCAGGGCCGTCAGGCTGCGCCGCACCGCCTTGCAGAAGGAGGATGAGGCTTGTCTGGCACGTGCTCAGGAGCGCATGGAAGAGGCCAGGCGAGCCAGGAAAAAGGCGGACGAGACGGCGCGTCGGGCCAAAGAAGAGGCCCAGCGTCGTCTCCTACGCGAAGAGGAGCGCCTCCAAAGGGCGCTCGAAGAGGAGCAGGCGGCCCGGGAGGCGTTAAATGCACAGGCGCTTCCTCGGTACTTCATGTGTGGCGAGCTTGGGGTAAAGAAGTCGAAGCACCGCCCCAACCAAGTTCGCCACAAGGGGCGCCGGACTTACACCCGGGCCAGCTGAAGAGGGCTAAGCCCCGAAGAGTTTTTTTTTCTTTTTTTTAATAAAAATTAAAAAAATAAAATCCATTGACTCGAATTCGTCCCAATTCCCTTTTAGAACCTCCTTCTACTAAAGCCTTACCACCCTACGTATATGTACGACGACGGCCATGGATGGCAGAGCTGCTCGCGGTCCCCTAAGCAGCGTCTGGCGGGGGGGTGTAACGCGTGCGCGAGTTAGGTAATTCGAGATTCGAATTACCCGCGCCAAGCAGGCATGCTCACCGAGGGCGCGAGCGCGCGAGCATCCTGACCGGTTTAGAACGGTCTCGCGAGGCGTAATATGCCCGTCGCGTACCCGCGAAGCTGCTACGGCTTTATAGGAGTCACGGCAGCCATCTTCGTGTCTGCCATCGTGCCGGGAACTTCTCTCCAGCGTTTCTCTCAAAAGTTACCTCGTTCGCGCCGTCCTAGCTTTTTATAGTTACCGCGAGTGTAGTGGAGGCGCCGAGTAGAGTGTGTACGTGCGAAAGAGAGACAGAGAGAGCGATCCCGAGCCGGGTGAGCCGCACGAGACTACGAGCGAGGAGTCGGCAGCCAGCCCGCCTGCCGACCCAATACAGCGAGCAAGAGAGAGAGAAAGAGAGCGCAACTGCTGTGCGTGCGACAGAGAGCGAGAGAGAGCCGAGTGCACCGGCTGCTCCTTCTTAACGTAAGTTTTCTACTCTCCTCTCGCGAGTTTATTGTAAAGGCTCGCACGGAAATCGCCCCGTGCACGCTTTCTCTGCCTAATGAATAAATTTCAATTTTATTGTAATTGTTTTTTAACATAATATAAAGTGGGTTAAATGTCATATTTAGAAATAAATTAATAATAATTTTCAATGAAACGTAAATTTTATACTTTTTTTGTTTACAATTTATGTAATTTTTTAAGACGAAAAAAATTAATTTTCCTTACACCGGGCCGCAAGTACCACATTCCCGCCTGGCGCAAAAACGGGAATGTGGCATTTTCGGCCTCGGTGTAAGGAAAAATAGTATACGCTCCACGGGAGGAAAATTGGACAGCCCACATCCCGTGTTTGCCAATTTAAACGAACTATAGGCTGTCCAAGTTTTGTCCTCCCTAGGTGGGTAATATATTATTATTAAAGAGACTGTAATTATTAAATTGACGAGAATATTCAGCAAAATATTTTCTGGATTTTGGAAAAAAATTATGTAATTGATCATGTGATTAATCATATGATTAATCACATGATTTTTCCTGCGATAATATCATGTGATTAATCATGTGATTAATCGTATAATTAATCACATGATTGATCACAGGATTGATCACATGATTGATCATATGATTAATCATGTGATTCATCACATGATTAATCACATGGTTAATCACATGATTTTTTTCAATAGGGTTCAGACTCTATTTTTAGGTTTAAACAGCGCGAAAATTGTGCCTGTGTTACAAAAAATCCTTTTAAAAGGGGAACCTTTTCAATCATTTTATTACGTTATCTTAAATTTCTCACAACTTTCTGAAAAATCGATAATTTTAGATGGAATAGTGCTCGAAATAAAGCTAGTTCTCCCTACTTTTACAATTTTTTCGCTCATATTCGTAACAGTAATACTTGCAGAGTTACATACAATAAAAGACATCATTTTTAACAAAAGAAAGCATTTTTAAGATAATATGAAACATATCTTAAGTAAAAGGGCCTATGGGAGTAAATCCTGGAACAGGGGTTCAATAATTTCTACTGTAAATCACGAACTCCCAATTTGGTATAAATCCGTGATCCAAAGGTTACGCACTCTCTTTGCGAGATTCCAATTGCATATCTATTTTATTACACGTTCGTATCAACTCGTAGCCTTGACATTCACCTCGTCCCCGTCAGGTCTTAAAGAGGAACAGTCGGCTTTAAGCGGCTCAATCCTTGAATCAAGCAATAATCTATTATGATACAGAGAGCTTACTCAGGTGTGGTATACTCTATAACGTTAACCTGTCATCTCGATGCCCTCCTCGTTTTCCCTTGGCGAATAATCGAAAAACCTGGCTTTTGGCAGCTCGTTTGGGCATTAAAACAAATCTACAATAAAAAAGAAACAAAAATGGGGTATTTATTGAATTTACCTTGGTATCCCGGATAGCACAAGACGTTTTCTAAACGTCATTATGACGTCAAATTTTAAACCTCGCGACCTCAGAAATATAAGTTGATCAAACGTCATAATGACGTCAGTAAAACGTTGAAGATGTCCGAAGAATTATTTATCCTGTAATATTAATTACTTTAGACGTCATAAAAACGTCATAATAAGTCATAAAAACGTCATAAAAACATCATAAAACGTCATAAAAACATCATAAAAACGTCATAGAAACGTCATAAAAACGTCATAATAAGTCATAAAAACGTCATAAAAACGTTATAAAACCGGGATCAATACGTCATAAAGGCATTATACTCATATTTTTCGAAATATTTGGAATTAATCCATCTTTTTTCTCGCTAGGTGGCGTCGAACAATCTCAAAGTAGAAAAATGAGGTTCAATCTATAAGAACAAATATTGAAAGAGAGGGGGGGGGGAGTTTCTTCATACATAAGTATTATACGCCTGCTAGACATATGTATAAAGATGTAATATATAAATGACGTTTTTATGACGTTTTTTATGACGTTTTTATCACGTTTTATATGACGTTTCTATAACGTTTATTGTATGTTCTTCCAACATTTTTCTAACGCCCTTCTAACAGATTTTTAACCTTTTTATGACGTCGGAAAAATGAAAAGAAATATCGGTAGAAAAATACTGCGGACATTTTCAACGTCTTACCGACGTTATTATGGCGTTTGAGCAACTTATATTTCTGACGTCGCGAGGTTTAAAATGTGACGTCATAATGACGTTTAAAAAACGTCTTGTGCTATCCGGGATTAGACTATAGGTTAGATTAGAACATCAAGGTATAAACAATAGATACCTCATTTAAGAGAGTCATCGATGTTTTAAAATGGGTTCATTATTTAATTGTTATGTTATGAATTATTAAAATATAATAATGTAAGTATACACGGATATGATAGATAAATAATTTCTGAACTGAAAAAAACTATTGCGATAAAACATTCTTAATCGAACACGTAGATATTGTTCAATAAGTAAACAAATAACTTTCGCTATTTGCCATTTTTTTTCATTCAATTTTTATGTTTAACATTTCATTTAACTCCTTCAGTATTTGCCTACGATCCAAGCAGGGTTATATTATAGAATAATTCATATACACGAAGTAACATGTAATTGTTTACAGTTTCAGGACAATAAACTTCAAGTTTATACTGTATTGTACTATAAACAATCATATGTTATAGCCTGCTTGGGACGTAGACAAATAATTAAGGAGAAAAACGAGACGTTAAACATTTAAGTCGAATGAAAAATAAAAAGTTGTCCAATAGCGAAAATTACTTTACAGTCTTATAGTCTTGCAAATTAAATTAAAATAATTAAGATTTATGGCAGTCAGATTACCATTGGTTATAATCACGCCCGCAGAATCTGAAATAAAAACTTAATTAAAACCTGGAAAAAACTTTGTTAGCAAAGGACGATCTGACTGTCACCCACCACCAAATTGCCCAACGTTTCGAGCCCGCTCCGGCTCCTCCTCAGGGACTGAAATGAAACTCGCGATACACCTCCTTATATACCCTCGTGCCCCCTTCTTTTCTCGTACCCCCACCACCATCCATTTTCCCCTCTCCAACTTTCCATTCTCACTTAAATTAATAAAGAATGATAAATGCTGTCTAATTTACTTGATTCTATCATTAAATTTACATTTTTTCGATTTCTTAGAATGTGAATACTTTCAAGGCTTTCCCTCTTACATTTATTCCTAATCTCCTGTTCCAAAATATCCACACTCCCAAAATCGAAAGAATGCAAACTATTTAAACAATGTTCTTTCAAACCCGAGGTACAACTTGAGATGCGTAAACTATATTAATGTTCATATATTCCTTTTTTCAAATATCTACCCGTTTGACCAATATAACAACCATTACAATTTAATGATAAAATTACTTTTTTACTTCTTGAGCAGTATCTATGTATTCGATTAACAGCTATTTATCACAATAGTTTTTTTCTGTTCAAAAAGTATTTAACTTTCATATCCGTACACACTTACATTATATTTTAATAATTTATGATATAAAAATTAAATAGTGAACCCATTTTAAAATGACGATAATCCCCTTAAATTCTTTTTTTAGAATCGATTTTATTTTGATGCCAAAAGAAGCAGTCAAAAGCGAAATGCTTCAATTCTCCACCTACGGAAAAAAGTTAAGCGCCGTGCTACAGTTAATTAACAGTACATCTCATTTCCGTCAAGTCCTAAATCGTAGCGGCTGCCTTTCGGATATATGTATGTAAAATCTCAATTAAATCTATCATCAAACACTGGAAACACTTACGTTTTCTTCCACTATATTTACGTCTACCTAGCCTTCACTATCTCCATACCATCAAGTTGGGAATAAAAATGGCTTTCGGATGAGCGTGTATCGACTCAATACAAATTGATTAGTGAAATACTTGTTAAACTTAGGTATTCTTTCATTATGTTTGGCAGCAATCCGTAGAATTGGCTGCGAACAACCATACCTTCGAGGTCAGGAATAGGAGCCGCCCTCGGATTTCGGATGCGTTAAATTAAAACCAAATATAGCATGAAATGGTGGTGTAATTCGGGGATTCTATAACCATATATTGACGTCAATCAGTAGCCTCGAATGCCATTCTACATACCGTCAGGCTCGGCCAGAAACAATAACGAAATTAAGCATGACATAGGGATTTTTCATCTATGTATCCGCGCCAATCCTTAGCCTTGGCTGCCTATCCGCATACCACCGGGTTGCGAATACAGGTAGCCGGCTTTCGGATGCGTGTGTGATGAAATAAGCCGAAATCTATCTTGATATAGTGGTAAAACTCAGAAAATCTTCGACTATATATTCGCGCGAATCCGTAGCCTTGACTGCCTATCCGCATACCGCCAGGTTGCCAATACAGGTGGTCGGCTTTCGGATGCGCGTGTGTTGAATTAAATCGAACCTAGCTTGAAATAGTGGTATAACTCAGAAACACTTCGACTATATTTCCACGTGAATCCAGCCTAGACTGCCTATCCGTATACCGCCATATTGCGAATACAGGTGGCCCGCTTTCGGATTCTCGTGTGTTGAATTAAGTCGAACTTAGCTTGAAATAGTGGTAAAACTCAGGGATTCTTCGACTATATTTCCACGTGAATCCAGCCTAGACTGCTTATCCGCATACCGTCAGGTTGCGAATACAGTTGGCCGGCTTTTGAATGCGCGTGTGATTAAATAAACCGAAAACTAGCTTGAAATATTGGTAAAACTCAAAAACTCTTCGACTATATATTCGCGTGAATCCGTAACGTTGACTGCCTATCCGCATACCGCCAGTTGGCGAATACAGGTGGCCGGCTTTCGAATGCGCGTGTATTGAATTAAATCGAAAACTAACTTCAGATAGTGGAAAAACTCAGGGATTTTTCATCTATGTATCCGCGCGAATCCTTAGCCTTGGCTGCCTATCCGCATACCACCGGGTTGCGAATACAGGTAGCCGGCTTTCGGATGCGTGAGTGATGAAATAAACCGAAATCTAGCTTGAAATAGTGGTAAAGGTCAGAAATTCTTCGACTATGTTTTCGCGTAAATCCGTAGACTTGACTGCCTATCCGCATACCATCGGGTTGCGAATACAGGTAGCCGGCTTTCGGATGCGTGAGTGATGAAATAAACCGAAATCTAGCTTGAAATAGTGGTAAAGGTCAGAAATTCTTCGACTATGTTTTCGCGTAAATCCGTAGACTTGACTGCCTATCCGCATACCATCGGGTTGCGAATACAGGTTGCCGGCTTTCGGATGCGTGTGTGATGAAATAAACCGAAATCTAGCTTGAAATAGTGGTAAAACTGAGGTATTCTTCCATTATGTTCTCGGGTCCATCCGTAGCCTTGACTGTCTATCCGCATTCCGTCAGGTTGCGAATACACGTGGCCGCCTGTCGAAAGTGCGTGTACTGAATTAAATCGAAAACTAACTTCAGATAGTGGAAAAACTCAGAAATTCTTCGACTATATATTCGCGCGAATCCTTAGCCTTGACTACCTATCCGCATACCATCGGGTTGCGAATACAGGTGGCCGGCTTTCGGATGCGTGTGTGATGAAATAAACCGAAATCTAGCTTGAAATAGTGGTAAAACTCAGGTATTCTTCGACTATATATTCGCGTTAATCCATAGTCTTGATTGCCAATATCCATATCGTCATGTTGGAAATGGAAGTATCTGGCTTTTGGATGCGCGTAATTTGAATCAAAACGAAATCTATTATAAAATAGTGGTAGAAGTATGTATGTAACGACTATATTGTCGCGTGAATCCGTAGCCTTGATAGCCTTTCCGCATACCGCCAGGTTGCGAATACGAGTGGCCGGCTTTCGAACGCGCGTGCGTTGAACTAAAGCGAAATCTACCATGAAATAGTGGGAAAACTCAAAGATACTTCCACAATATTTTCGCGTAAATCCGTAGTCTTGACTGCCTATCCGCATACCGTCAGGTTGCGAATACAGGCGGCCGGATTTCGTATGCGCATGTATTGAATTAAATCGAAATCTAGCTTGAAATAGTGGTAAAACTCAGGGATTCTTCGACTATATTTCCGCGTGAATCCATAGCCTTGCCTGCCTATCCGCATACCGTCAGGTTGCGAATATAGGTGGCCGGCGTTCGAATGCGTGTGTGATGAAATAAACCGAAATCTAGTTTGAAATAGTGATAAAACTCAAGTATTATTCCACTATATTTTCCGGTGCATCCGTAACCTTGACTGCCTATCCGCATACCGACAGGTTGCGAATACAGGTGGCCGGCTTTTGAATGCGCGTGTGATGAAATAAACCGAAAACTAGCTTGAAATAGTGGTAAAACTCAGAAACTCTTCGACTATATATTCGCGCGAATCTGTAACCTTGACTGCCTCTCCGCATACCGCCAGGTTGCGAATACAGGTGGCCGGATTTCGAATGCGCGTGTATTGAATTAAATCGAAAACTAACTTCAGATAGTGGAAAAACTCAGGGATTTTTCATCTATGTATCCGCGCGAATCCTTAGCCTTGGCTGCCTATCCGCATACCACCGGGTTGCGAATACAGGTAGCCGGCTTTCGGATGCGTGAGTGATGAAATAAACCGAAATCTAGCTTGAAATAGTGGTAAGGCTCAGAAATTCTTCGACTATGTTTTCGCGTAAATCCGTAGACTTGACTGCCTATCCGCATACCATCGGGTTGCGAATACAGGTGGCCGGCTTTCGGATGCGTGTGTGATGAAATAAACCGAAATCTAGCTTGAAATAGTGGTAAAACTCAGGTATTCTTCGACTATATATTCGCGTTAATCCATAGTCTTGATTGCCAATATCCATATCGTCATGTTGGAAATGGAAGTATCCGGCTTTTGGATGCGCGTAATTTGAATTAAAACGAAATCTATTATAAAATAGTGGTAGAAGTATGTATGTAACGACTATATTGTCGCGTGAATCCGTAGCCTTGATAGCCTTTCCGCATACCGCCAGGTTGCGAATACGAGTGGCCGGCTTTCGGACGCGCGTGCGTTGAACTAAAGCGAAATCTACCATGAAATAGTGGGAAAACTCAAAGATACTTCCACAATATTTTCGCGTAAATCCGTAGTCTTGACTGCCTATCCGCATACCGTCAGGTTGCGAATACAGGCGGCCGGATTTCGTATGCGCATGTATTGAATTAAATCGAAATCTAGTTTGAAATAGTGGTAAAACTCAGGGATTCTTCGACTATATTTCCGCGTGAATCCATAGCCTTGCCTGCCTATCCGCTTACCGTCAGGTTGCGAATATATGTGGCCGGCGTTCGAATGCGTGTGTGATGAAATAAACCGAAATCTAGTTTGAAATAGTGATAAAACTCAAGTATTATTCCACTATATTTTCCGGTGCATCCGTAACCTTGACTGCCTATCCGCATACCGACAGGTTGCGAATACAGGTGGCCGGCTTTTGAATGCGCGTGTGATGAAATAAACCGAAAACTAGCTTGAAATAGTGGTAAAACTCAGAAACTCTTCCACTATATATTCGCGCGAATCTGTAACCTTGACTGCATCTCCGCATACCGCCAGGTTGCGAATACAGGTGGCCGGATTTCGGATGCGCGTGTGTTGAATTAAATCGAACCTAACTTGAAATAGTGGTAAAACTCAGGGATTCTCCGACTATATTTCCGCGTGAATCCGTAACGTTGACTGCCTATCCGCATACCGCCAGTTTGCGAATACAGGTGGCCGGCTTTCGAATGCGCGTGTATTGAATTAAATCGAAAACTAACTTCAGATAGTGGAAAAACTCAGGGATTTTTCATCTATGTATCCGCGCGAATCCTTAGCCTTGGCTGCCTATCCGCATACCACCGGGTTGCGAATACAGGTAGCCGGCTTTCGGATGCGTGAGTGATGAAATAAACCGAAATCTAGCTTGAAATAGTGGTAAAGCTCAGAAATTCTTCGACTATGTTTTCGCGTTAATCCGTAGACTTGACTGCCTATCCGCATACCATCGGGTTGCGAATACAGGTTGCCGGCTTTCGGATGCGTGTGTGATGAAATAAACCGAAATCTAGTTTGAAATAGTGATAAAACTCAAGTATTATTCCACTATACTTTCCGGTGCATCCGTAACCTTGACTGCCTATCCGCATACCGACAGGTTGCGAATACAGGTGGCCGGCTTTTGAATGCGCGTGTGATGAAATAAACCGAAAACTAGCTTGAAATAGTGGTAAAACTCAGAAACTCTTCGACTATATATTCGCGCGAATCCTTAGCCTTGACTGCCTATCCGCATACCATCGGGTTGCGAATACAGGTGGCCGGCTTTCGGATGCGTGTGTGATGAAATAAACCGAAATCTAGCTTGAAATAGTGGTAAAACTCAGGTACTCATCCACTATATATTCAAGCCCATCCTTAGCCTTGGCTGCCTGTCCGCATACCACCGGGTTGCGAATACAGGTAGCCGGCTTTCGGATGCGTGTGTGATGAAATAAACCGAAATCTAGATTGAAATAGTGGTAAAACTCAGGTACTCATCCACTATATATTCGGGTCCATCCGTAACCTTGACTGCCTATCCGCATAACGTCATGTTGCGAATACAGGTGGCCGGCTTTTGAAGGCGCGTGTGATGAACTAAATCGAAATCTAGCTTGAAATAGTGGTAAAGCTCAGGGATTTTTCATCTATGTATCCGCGCGAATCCTTAGCCTTGGCTGCCTATCCGCATACCACCGGGTTGCAAATACAGGTGGCCGGCTTCCGGAGGCGCGTGTGTTGAATTAAATCGCACCTAGCTTGAAATAGTGGTAAAACTCAGGGTTTCATCGACTACATTTCCTCGTGAATCCATAGCTTTGCCTGTCTATCCGCATACCGCCAGGTTGCGAAATAGGTGGCCGGCTTTTGAATGCGCGTGTGATGAAATAAACCGAAAACTAGATTGAAATAGTGGTAAAACTCAGAAACTCTTAGACTATATATTCGCGCGAATCCGTAATCTTGACTGCCTATCCGCATACCGGCAGGTTGCGAATACATGTGGCCGGCTTTCCGATGCGCGTGTGATGAAATAAACCGAAATCTAACTTGAAATAGTGGTAAAAATCAGAAACTCTTCGACTATATATTCGCGCGAATCCTTAGCTTTGACTGCCTATCCGCATACCGTCATGTGGCGAATACAGGCGGCCGGCTTTCGAATGCGCTTGTATTGAATTAAATCGAAATCTAGCTTGAAATAATGGTAAAACTCAGGGATTCTTCATCTATATATTAGCGCGAATCCTTAGCCTTGACTGCCTATCCGCATACCACCGGGTTGCGAATACAGGTAGCCGGCTTTCGGATGCGTGTGTGATGAAATAAGCCGAAATCTATCTTGATATAGTGGTAAAACTCAGAAAATCTTCGACTATATATTCGCGCGAATCCGTAGCCTTGACTGCCTATCCGCATACCGCCAGGTTGCCAATACAGGTGGTCGGCTTTCGGATGCGCGTGTGTTGAATTAAATCGAACCTAGCTTGAAATAGTGGTATAACTCAGAAACACTTCGACTATATTTCCACGTGAATCCAGCCTAGACTGCCTATCCGCATACCGCCATATTGCGAATACAGGTGGCCCGCTTTCGGATTCTCGTGTGTTGAATTAAGTCGAACTTAGCTTGAAATAGTGGTAAAACTCAGGGATTCTTCGACTATATTTCCACGTGAATCCAGCCTAGACTGCTTATCCGCATACCGTCAGGTTGCGAATACAGTTGGCCGGCCTTTGAATGCGCGTGTGATTAAATAAACCGAAAACTAGCTTGAAATATTGGTAAAACTCAAAAACTCTTCGACTATATATTCGCGTGAATCCGTAACCTTGACTGTCTATCCGCATACCGCCAGGTTGCGCATACAGGTGGCCTGCGTTCGGATGCGCATGTGTTGAATTAAATCGAAAACTAGCTTGAAATAGTGGAAAAACTGAGGGATTCTTCGACAATATTTTCGCGTGAATCCGTATCCTTGGCTGCCTTTTCGCATACCGTCAGATTGCGAATACAGGTGGCCGGGTTTTGAATGCGCGTGTGTTGAAATAAACCGAAAACTAGCTTGAAATATTGGTAAAACTCAAAAACTCTTCGAGTATATATTCGCGCGAATCCGTAACCTTGCCTGCCTATCCGCATACTGCCAGGTTGCGAATACAGGTGGCCGACTTTCGGATTCGCGTGTGACGAAATAAACCGAAATCTAGTTTGAAATAGTGGTAAAACTCTAAAGAATTCTTCCACTATATTTTCTGGTCCGTCCGTAATATTGACTGCCTATCCGCTTATCCTCAGGTTACGTATACAGGTGGCCGGCTTTTGAATGCGCGTGTGATGAAAGAAACCGAAAACTAGCTTGAAATAGTGGTAAAACTCAGAAATTCTTCGACCATATATTCGCGCGAATCCTTAGCCTTGACTGCCTATCCGCATACCGTCAGGTTGCGAATACAGGTGTCCGGCTTTCGGATGTGCGTGTGTTCAATTAAATCGAAATGTAGCTTGAAATAGTGGAAAGTCTCTGGAATTCTTCGACAATATTTTCGCGTCAATCCGTAGCCTTGACTGCCTAGTCGCATACCGTCCGGTTGCGAATAGAGGTGGTCTACTTTCGGATGTGCGTGTGTTCAATTAAATCGAAATTTAGCTTGAAATAGTGGAAAGTCTCTGGGATTCTTCGACTATATTTTCGGGTTCATCCGTAGCCTCGATTGTCTATCCGCATACCGTCAGGTTGCGAATACAGGTGACCGGCTTTCGGATGCGCGAGTGTTTAATTAAATCGAAATCTAGCTTGAAAGAGTGGTACACTCTGGGATATTTCGACTATATTTTCGCGTAAATCCGTAACCTTGACTGCCTACCCCATACCATTAGGTTGGGAATAGAAGCGGCCGGCTTTCGGATGTGCATGTGTTGAATTAAAATGAAATGTAGCTTGAAATAGTGGTAAATTCAGGGATTCTTGTATTATATTTTTGCGTCAATTCGTAGCCTTGACTGACAATCTCCATACCATCAGGTTGGGAATAAAAACGTCTGACTTAAAATTGAGGTATTCTTTGACAATATTTTCGGATCAATTCATAGCCTTGACTGCTAAGCTCTTTAGCGACAGATTGTGGATAAATGCGGATAAATTTTAGATGAAAATAGATCTGTTTCTACACGAGGCTTACAGTAGAAGATATTTCTACTTCATCTTGGTCTTCATACGTAGCCTTAATTTTTTTGCCAATTTTTTGCCAGCTAACATTGGATCGGAAATGGTGGCAACTTATCAAAGATACATCTAAAAATGTTGGCACTTTTTTTATAACTGGAAAACAGCTTGAGCTATCGGAAAAAGTTTGGAGACTAGTTTTAGAGCGTAAAATTTTACATAAAAACCATCTTTTACATTTCGAAGTGTGGTAATATTTATACGGATAATTTTTATCTTATGTTGAGCGTGTGTACGGTGGTGGTGGGAGAGCTGGGTCAGTATCTATTCTTCAGGCGGTTGCGTGTATCTGATTGCTGCTGGAATAGTCTGAAGTCGCTCCCTACCATGTGGCGCCTTACCGTGCCCGCGTTCATTTTCACATTAAAATGATTCATATTAATCTAATTGTAACTGGTATACAATTAGTATACATTTATGTGAAATTTGATGATCTACAACTTTTATTCCGAAACTTGTCCTACTACTTCATGACGTTTTCTTGAGATACAAGCGAAAAACTATCGTTTTCTACATACTCTCGATTTACCCATATATTCGAGTGTCAGCGACCCGTAAAAAGTCGATTTCAAGCCTTTGCTGATTGAACTACTTTGGATTTTTTATTTCCTTCGTTTTTATGAATAGCTATTAGATAGCTTGTAATGAGAGCATTCTGTATTTTCAATGACTTTCCATAATGAAAATTGAAATCGTTAAAAATCGGTTGTGAGTAGATAAGCTATACCGATTCTGGATTCAGGACCTGTTTGAGCCAGAATCGGTATAGGCTTTCTGGCTCACCCGTAATTGCACGGGGGCCAATAACCCATATACCAGGTCCTGACCTGTTTGAGCCAGAATCGGTATAGGGTTTCTGGCTTACCCGTAATTGCACGGGGGCCAATAATCCATATACCAGCTCGTGACCTGCTTGAGTCAGAATCGGCATAGGGTTTCTGGCTCACCCGTAATTGCACGGGGAGTCAATAACCCAGACCTCCAGAATCGGCATACTGGTTCCGACTCACCCGCACGCCAACGAGTTTAGCCAGAACCGGCCTACCGATTCTCGATCAGGTCTTGCCCCGTTCTACGCCAGCCGCAATGAGGGTCCTGAGGGGGTGAAGAGCGGGCTGCTGGCAGCGAACGGCCAGCGGTCCGCGGCATGCAGTCGGCCGGCGGGCAGTGGGCGGCCTGCTGCTTATAAGCCTGCGGCACTCGGCCAGCGGTACTTATCTACTAGTAAATATTTAGAACTTTTTATAACCCTTTTGCTCGCAGAATAGAGGTGGTTCAATGATGTTTTTTTTTACTATAATTTTGCAATAATTATTTGCGTGCAAAAAAAGCATTATTTTTAGTATTTGTAGAGTGTTGTAAATCTAATATTGACTAGCATAACCTCAAATTATGCTATTACTGGCTGTTTGTCTCACTTTTGCTAAAAAATCCTATCCCACTGAAGGGACCACCTACGTATTTCTTTTTTACTTGTGTAATATGTTAGTAATATTGTTTGTGAAAACAAATAAATAAACTATTTGCTGCAATTTTTATTTCACTTTGGGAAGGTTTAAACACTATAAATAAATCATATGTGACCCGAATAGTTTGCATTCGATCATAGGTATTATTTTTCAAAAGGGAGAGAACTAGCTGAAATCAAGCGCACACTATATATATTTTAATACATTACATTTCTTTTCTAAATATTAAAAAAGTATTAATTTAAACTTCCGTGATGCAAAAATGTTGGAGTACTCGTAAAGAATATCAGTATTATTTTTATAATACAAAGGTCTCAAACTATTTTCTATTTTATGAGTTAAAGATTTTAAATTTTCGCGCCTAGCCACATCAGTTGAGTCATGTGGCCTGTTCATAACATGTTGCCAGGCAGGTGCCAGCCCATTTTTTTTATAATTTTCCCATGAACTGTCTGTATATGGGACTGTCAAATTCGGAAGCGTTATTTGGATGATTCTTCGAAAAATAGGGCACATGCCTAGGTTTAGATAAGTATTGAACAAGCATCAAAATTTTAAGGCAACCTGTTCAAGGCCTGCCGTACACGTGGCAGGGCCGGGGCGTTTTATCTACCTCTGAGGGATATCTCATAATTTGTCCATTGAAAGAATTTTTGAAAACCAGTGGTGGTGGTGGTAGAAATTTTGGTTTTTTGCCTATAACTCGAGAAGGAGCGCTCGGATCGAAAAAAGGACGAAATTTTGGGGATGTAACAATAGGGGGGACATACTTTTAATATACTATCCGACAACGTTGACAGAATTTCCAAAAATCGGTGGTGGGGGTAGAAATTTTGGTTTTTTGCTTATATCTCGAGAAGGAGTGCTCGGATCAAAAAACGGATGAAATTTTGGGGAGTGCATTCCAATAGGGGGGCTATCACTTTTTTACATAGAATCATATGCTATATACAAAATTTTCATAACCTCAAAATTGTGCAAAATATTTTGCGCGCGCAGCGTCCTCGTAATTCAGCTATGAGTATGTATATGACTCGATAGCCTAGTGGTAAGGTGGCTGCTCAGTAATCTAAAGATCGTCAGTTCAAATTCAACCTCCGCCGATTTTTTTTTTTCCTTAAAAATTTTTTATATTAAATATTAGTGTTTATCGGTAAAGTATATTAATACAGTATTCTACCTTACCACTGTGAACATTGAGGCCTTGCGCGTGCTATTAGATACAAATTCAGTTATGAGCATACATATGTGTCGATAGTCGAGTGGTAAAGTTGCTGCTCAGTAATCTGAAGATCGCAGGTTCAAATTCACCCTTCGGCGTTTTTTTCATGAAAACTTTTTATATTAAAATATTAATGTTTATCGGTAGAGTATATTCATTTACCTACAGTGTTCTACCTTACCGACGGCACTACCGTGAAGGTATCGCGCTAAAAGAATATAAATTAAGCTATGAGTAAACATATGTCTCGCTAGCCGAGTGGTAAGGTGGTTTCTCAGTAATCTAGAGATCGTGAGTTCGAATCCACCCTCCGGCGTTTTTTTCGTGAAAACTTTTAAATATTCGCAATGGTACTAACCATAATGGAGTGTACAACATGGAAGAGAATGCCGAATAAAAAAAATATTCGAAGGATAATGGAGAGGTTGATAGACAGGTAGAACCTCACAGGATAGGACCGAGGTGGGGCTCTTATCCTCCTTCAAATTCTGACCGCTAGATGGCTCTCGCAAGCAAAGTTAGTCAAGGTTTCGGTTATATAAGCGTGTTGCTGTCGTTAGAAGCTTTAATTCCCTAATAATGGGTCGAAGCAGCTCGACCGTTGTCCTGAGCAACAACAACTGATACAAAACGATAAAAAAAAGTCGCAGTGGAAAAAATGTTCGGAAAAATTTTCTACAAACACCTGTTCTTTACCCAAGCAAAAGGGTTATAAAAAGTTCTAAATATTTACTAGTAGATAAGAACCGCTGGCCGAGTGATGCAGGCTGACAAGCAGCAGGCCGCCCGCTGCCCGCCGGCCAACTGCTTGCCACGGACCGCTGGCCGTTCGCTGCCGGCAGTCCGCTCCTCACCCCCTCAGGACCCTCATTGCGGCTGGCCTAGAATGGGGCAAGACCTGATCGAGAATCGGTAGGCCGGTTGTGGCTCAACTCGTTGGCGTGCGGGTGAGCCGGAACCAGTATGCCGATTCCACAGGTCTGGGTTATTGACTTCCCGTGCAATTACGGGTGAGCCAGAAACCCTATGCCGATTCTGACTCAAGCAGGTCACGAGCTGGTATATGGGTTATTGGCCCCCGTGCAATTACGGGTGGCCAGAAATCCTATACCGATTCTGGCTCAAACAGGTCAGGACCTGGTATATGGGGACCTGGTATATGGGTTATTGGCCCCCGTGCAATTACGGGTGAGCCAGAAACCCTATACCGATTCTGGCTCAAACAGGTGAGGACCTGTTTGAGCCAGAATCGGTATAGCTTATCTACTGTTGTGTATCCGAGATATTTTCATATAGTTTTGTTGGGAGCTCGTACTGCTTTTTCTTTGATGTCCGCATATCTTGGATATTATTCTTATCTTAAAATTTTAAATATTCGTCCAATAAATTGAGGCCTAAAAACGTGTTCTCGATAAGATATCTACATTTTTTATATTAGGTAAATCTAGGTCGTACCGATGGTAAAAAATGCAGCCTTCAAAAACAATCATGACAAATTTGCAAATGTTCTTCTCCGAAAATGAGGTTTTTGCTTATAACTCGGGTACCACTCAACTTGTAAAAAAGTCCCGAATAAAAGTTGTAGAGCGTAAAGTTATACATCAAAATTTCCTATTATATGTTTAATTTTGATAAAATTAAGGCCAAGAAATACGAGGAAAAATTAAAAAAATTAAACTATATGAATGTTTGAATTCATCTGAAAAACAAATTCTAACTTTCAGTTGAATCTGTGAGTTTCATCCGGTTACGATATCGTTTATCTTCTAGAAATTGAAAATAATTTTGAATGTCCTCATATATGCAATGGTTTAACTCTGCTCACTACCTTCAAAATCTTTTATTAAACCACGTATGCATACAGTTTCCTTTATAGCTTCAAGGGTAATGAACCATTAAATTCAAACAGATATTCATTATTCCACTTTTTGTCTGTCCGATTCTCGGCCCAATGTACAGCCCTGTAGCGTATAACTGTAACCTTGCTATCCCGTTTGACTAACGAATGACTGCTTCATTTGAATCGACTATATTGGGCATTTTATTGTGTTAACTTCTTATTATCATACTGCTTATATTTCTCGATGGTAAGCATAAATGACTGGTCACATATCTTCTACTCTTCATCTAATGATATTTTGAAATTTTAACGTTTGCAAAATCAAAACTATTTAACATTTTTTAGATGTAGTTCGTCTGCTTTATATCAAAATGCCATCTTCATAGTACATTACTTAGGGCAGAGTGCTACTTAGGTTAGAAGTATCGTTCAGAATTGGCTAACACTGTCTGCCTAAGCCCGTTGTCACGTCTATGCGTGCCATATGTAGTCTTTTTTTACACCGTGAGGTTAGCGCGCAAGCGTAGCGTAAGGTCACGGATAGGCGTGTACGGATGCGCCTCGCTTCACATGGGTCCTAACCTCATGCCGTGCACAAAAGTGCTACTTAGGTCACACGTATGGTGAGGTACTATTAAGATCAACAAGAACCTTACGATGAAATTTATTATTAAACTAAATTGCCTTATCGATGTTCTTGCCGACTTTTGTGACTATAAACACAAGCATCTACATAGACAATGCCTTTAATTCTAACGCGAGTTTTGTCGTCGGCAAAACGAACATGGTCCTTTTCCCACAGCCCATCTTAGCGAATATTCTCTTGTTTTGCAACAAAACTTGTTGCTTCCGAATCAATGATCCATCTTCTCTGCCGTTGCGTTTTCTCTGCGTGGAGGGGAATTTCGGCTTTTGCTAAGCCGCATTAAAGCACATTCTTTCAGTGACTTTATTTGCCTTATCCTGTTTATTTTGCTTCGCCTTGTATGCAGTACACAAACTTTTCACGTATTTCAGTTTCTTACAGAAGAAACAATCCACCTTTTTCTCGTATACTCCGCTGGGTCGTCTAAAATCGTCAAAACATCATCGTTTACAAAAACAAACGTAATGTCACTTTCAGACTTATTCTCTAATGCCGTAACGAAAGTATTATATGATTGCGCCAGACTCTCCAGTAACGTTGGTGCAATGATCATCCCACCAAATCTGATCGAGAGTTATTGTATATTCATTGCTCAAACCACAGCTGTCGCTTATAGATGTGAAAAGACTGTAACGGTCATGAATTGCATATTAATATCTCCAACGACAGCTGTTCTTTATAGATGTTGAAGAGCACCGACCACCTTGTCGGTCTTGAATTGCATATTAATAACTCAAACGACATCTGTTGTTCGTAGACGCGAAATGACACCGGGGGTTATGAATTGTATATTAATGGCTCAAACTTGAATTGTATATTCATGACTCAAACGACAGCTGATGTTTATGGATGGAAAAGGACTCTGACGATCTTGAATTGCATATTAACGGGGTAACCTAGTCCTAACATTACCGACCGAGCAATCTACACAGTTTAAACCTTATTAAAAATAAAATACGTAGAATCACAAAAAATCAAGAGCACACAGCCCTGTGATTTTTTAATCATTCTATCATCCCGTAAAAGTTAGAAGTCGAAATATCAAGTGGTTTTTAGAAAAACTTTGAACAAAACAATTCAGTTTCATTCCAAGTTGTTGACAAAACCGCGTGATGTTTCGACTTAAAACTTTTACTGGATGATAGAACGATCAAAATGACACAGCAATATGCTCTTCATTTTTTGTGATTCTACGTATTTTATTTGTAATATATTTGAAACTGTGTCAAATGCCCAGTCGGTAACGGTACGAGTACGGCACCCTTTAATACAGGAAACGACAGCTGTCGCTTATAGATGTGAAAAGACGAACGGTCTTGAATTGCATATTAATAACACAAACGACAGCTGTTGTTGGTACATGTGAAATGACTCCGTGAGCCATGAATTATATATTAATAGCGACAGCTGTTCATAGATGTCGAAGAACTCAGGCATGCTTTAATTGCATATTATTATAGTTGAAACAACAGCTGTCGCTTCTAGATGTGAAAAAACTCTGCCGGTCTTGAATTTTCTATTGATAGCTGAAACGACAGCTATCGCTTATTGATGTAAAAAAACTGTGAAGGCCTTGAATTGCATATTAATGACTCAAACGACAGCTGTTGTTTATAGATGCGATACAACTCAGGCATGCTTGAATTGTATATTCATGGCTCAAACGACATCTGTTATTTATGGATTGAAAAGGACTCTGAAGATCTTGAATTGCATATTAACGGGTTGGCCTAGTCCTAACATTACCGACCGAGCAATCTACACAGTTTAAACCTTATTAAAAATAAAATATGTTGAATCACATAAAATCAATAGCACACAGCCGTGTGATTTTGAACGTTCTATCATCCGGTAAAAGTTTGAAGTCGAAATATCACGTGGTTTTTGGAAAAACTTTGAACAAAACAATTCAGTTTCATTCCAAGTTGTTGACAAAACCGCGTGATGTTTCGACTTAAAACTTTTACTGGATGATAGAACGATCAAAATGACACGGCAGGGTGCTCTTCATTTTTTGTGATTCTACGTATTTTATTTGTAATATATTTGAAACTGTGTCAATTGCTCAGTCGGTAAGGGTACGAGTACGGCATCCTTTAATACATGAAACGATGGCTGTCGTTCATAGATGTTAAAAGATTAACGGTCTTGAATTGCATATTGATATCGCAAACGACAGCTGTTGTTGGTGGATGTGAAATAACTTCGGGAGCCATAAATTATATATTACTAGCTAAAGAGACAGCTGTTGTACATAAATGTAGAAGAACTCAGATGTGCTTGAATTGCATATTATTATTGATAGTTGAAACGACAACTGTCGCTTCTAAATGGGAAAAAACTCTGCCGGACTTGAATTTTATATTGATAGCTGAAACGACAGCTGTCACTTATTGATGTAAAAAAACTGTTAGGGCCTTCAATTGCAAATTAATGACTTAAACGACAGCTGTTCTTTATAGATGCGAAACAACTCAGGCATGCTTGAATTGTATATTCATGGCTCAAACGACAGCTGTTGTTTAAGGATGGAAAAGAACTCTGACGATCTTGAATTGTATATTAACGGGATGGCCTAGTCCTAACATTACCGACCGAAAAATCCACACAGTTTAAACCTTAATAAAAATAAAATACGTAGAATCATAAAAAGTCAAGAGCACACAGCACTGTCATTTTGATCGTTCTATCATTCCGTAAAAGTTAGAAGTCGAAATATCAAATGGTTTTTGGAAAAACTTTGAACAAAACAATTCAGTTTCATTCCAAGTTGTTGACAAAACCGCGTGATGTTTCGACTTAAAACTTTTACTGGATGATAGAACGATCAAAATGACACGGCAGTGTGCTCTTCATTTTTTGTGATTCTACGTATTTTATTTGTAATATATTTGAAACTGTGTCAATTGCTCAGTCGGTAACGGTACGAGTACGGCATCCTTTAATACATGAAACGATGGCTGTCGTTTATAGATGTTAAAAGATTAACGGTCTTGAATTGCATATTAATGACTCAAACGACAGCTGTTGTTTATAGATGCGAAACAACTCAGGCATGCTTGAATTGTATATTCATGGCTGAAACGACAGCTGTTGTTTATAGATGTGAAAGAGGTTCTAATGTCAATGATGAATGACTAACAATGACTCTGATCAATTTCGAATTATATTATTCTACAGCAGTACCTTCGAATAATTTTCTAAAGAGACATTTATACAAGCATTCTATTTTGGTGAGATTTCTAAAGCACATTATCCTTTATTATAAAAATTATTCTAAAAATTATTATATTTATTATAAAAATTATTGTTATAAAAAGTTCCTTTTCCTTTATCGCATTCCAGATATGCCGAAATTTGGCTATCTTTAACTAAAAGGCGAATGATCACTTATACGTGCTCACCCTTTGTTAGCAATGCCATGTCGTTTCACTGTGTCTTCACCTTTCTAAGTACATCCCACAATTTATCCTTTACTAACATGAGTTTTACTTCACATCCCCACGTAGCATAATTTTTCACGAATTATGCTATGTTTACTTTTGGAGCACCGTATGCGTACTTGATCTACCATTTTTGTCGAAAAAAATTGGTTGAGCGCTACTTCACCTTTTATTTGCTTTTTAATTATTGTGGATGACCTGTTATAGGTGACTCTGGACCCATGAACTGTTGCGGAATCTTTATTACCATCCTTCCTTTTCCCTTTCTAAGTTTCATTTTTC